>CP129453.1:11900000-14655000 GCA_030445155.1 Quercus variabilis
AAACCACGCTTCTCCCCCAAAAGATTAGTCACCAGATTGACAAACTAAACTGCAACTTCTTATGGGGAGATACCACCGCTCGACGTAGTTGTCACATGGTCAATTGGGAAACAGTCACCTTACCATAAGATGCGGGAGGATTGGGTATACCCTCAACCTGCCATCGTAATAGAGTAATTCTTATAAACCAAGCATGGCGACTATATACTAATCCCAATATGCTCTGGGCAAAGGTTCTCAAAGCCAAATATTTCCCCCACACAACACTTTTTACCAACACTAGACGTACGAGAGGGTCACATATTTGGCACTCACTTTTGCTTGGTATTAAATTACTACAGGATGGTTTGCAGTGGATTGTCAGGAGTGGGCAAACTATTCGGATTTGGGAGGACCAATGGCTACCTCAAGGAAATCTTCGTAGCTACATTGAAGGCCCTCTCCATCTCCAAGACGTGGATCAATGGGTTAACTCTGTGCGGACTCACCACACTTGGAATTTCAATGCACTTACATTCCCACTTCCTTCCCAGCTTCAGAACCTTATTCAGGGAATTCCTATCGCATAATTCACGAGTTTCCCGGATACACTTGAGTGGCCCCACGATAATGGCATGTGCTCCGTGAAATCTGCATCCAAATATCTCTTTCATAAGCAAAAAGTCCCATATAAAGCTCAGGATTGGAAATGGATTTGGGCTTTAACCTGCCCTAAAAAGATACAAATGTTCATGTGGAAAGCTATGCGCGACCAGCTACTTACTCGCACTTTCCTAACCTTAGGCCACCCTCATCTAGATGCGCAATGTCCTAGGTGTCATCACCCGGAAACAACCATGCACTTACTCCGAGACTGTCCCTGGGCAAAAGAAGTATGGAGTAAATCCCCGGGAATCTTGCCCCTGTCTTTTCTTTGTACTACATGTTTTTGTATATATTTGGTGGTTTGCTACAATCAAGTAGCTATAGGGATAATAAGTCAATGATTGAGCATCAAGTCCAAGATACTCATTACTCGTTACCTTGCTAGCTGACCCCTCAATCATCAACAAGTCTATTTCTTGATTTTAGTGAACCGGGTAATTGTGTTCCTTATTATGTGTCAACAGATTGAAGTAACAAGTGAGGTTGTAAATGAGTCGAGTCAAGTCGAATTTAGTGTCAAAAGTTTAGACGCATTCATTTGATTTTATTTCAAACACAGGTTGAGCTCGAGTTCAAGCTTATTACCAAATAAGATTACATATTTAAACTTAGTTCATTTTCTTATCGAACAAATTAGAGCTTGTTCACGAGTTACTTTATTGATTTATTCTTTTTCCATATATAGTCAAACCATGATTAAAATTTCATATTTCTTCGCAAATTTATGAATGTTATTATGAATGAACTGTTTATATTATCAACAAACTACAAATACAAATTTGATATTATATGAACCTAGTTACAAATTTACACATTCTATTCTCAAGACTATCTAAGTATATTTCTGGACATATATACATATAAAAATATAATATTATATATAATTATATCGAGCTTGCATGTTCACGAACATATTATTATGTTTGAATTTAACTTGGTTAATATTTGTGCTTAACCTTCAAACATAAATAAATTTTAGCCTAAGTCGAGCTTGAATTGTTTCATAAGCAGTTTGATTTATTATAACCCTATGTGATCGAATGTATTGCAATTGTATGTTCTAGGCTAGATCAACCAAAATTCTAAATTCTTAATACACTTCTTATATGGACATCAACATTCAACACACAAAACTTTGGTTTCATTCAACTCATTTATGGAACCAAATTCGTTGGATGTGAGCTAAATATTACAAAAGCAAATAAGCTAAAACCAATTTTGGCCTATAATATAATTAATCTGCTATCTAGCATGTGCAACACGTATAATTACAATCAAATCCAATACGAAGCACCATATCCCTAGTTATAAAAGGCATACATCATTTAATTCATTAAAACATGTTAACTTTGATGTTTAATAATAGGCATATAAGAAGCTGAAATTTGTAGGTTTACTGTGGAAGCTGATACGCGTAATATTAGCGAACAACGAAAGGGTGTGATTTCGATACTCACTGATACGATGTACTATACACGCATAATACAAGACAAGAGGAATTATATTGAAATACAAGAGAACTATTGAAAGAATATTGGAATACAAGAGGAATAATTAACAATTAGTATATAACAATATACGTATATAATTGAAAAACCATAACGAAATTAACAAGACCATTACGAAGAAGAAAATTCAGGGATTATTAGAATAATAACAACCAAATTAGGAGAATTAGAGCAAATAGATGAAGGGATGAGGGAACCCTATATCCACGTAAAACATTACCTCAAAGAGCTACATGAATATGATTAATTTCTTTTCCACTTTTAATTTTCTTTACAAAGAAGAAATTAACTATACGGATAATCATAGTGTTGACAAAATAAATTGAAGAAAAGTAAAGCCAATATTTTTTGAGAATGAACAATGCACTTATATTAAAGAATTAGGAGGGGCTGAATCAGCCCGAATTACATCAAGGATGTCTGGTGGTACATCTTCCATCCAGACATTTAAATTTTCCACAAGAATTGCCCTTCTAGCCAGTAAATGGGGGGCTTTATTACCTATCCGACCTACATGATTAAAACAGATGCTAGAAAAAAAAGGAACCAAAGCTTTTACATCTTGTATCAAATTACCATGTAGAGCGAGAGAACGAGCATCACTCATGAGATCCTTGTAGACAATCTCCGAATCACCTTCCAAAACAATGTTATTAATTCCAATCTCAAGGGCAAATTCTGTCGCTTTTCTTGCTGCCAATGCTTCCACCTGCAAAATTGATGTAGGGAGTTGAACTTGCTGGGACATTGATGCCATGACCTCCCCATCTGAGTTCCGGATGATAACACCTAAGCCTGCTCTCCCTTGCTGTTCAAATACCGCTCCATCATAATTGACCTTGTAGTAACCTCTGTCCGGTGGCTTCCATCTTGTATGTTTCCTGTGCTGCATTTTTATAGTTGCTGGACTAAGGCTTTGGAATTCCCTTTTTCTTTCCTTTGCTAGCGGTACAAGCTGATCCAAAGGGCACGCATTCTCCCCAAACCGTATCTGATTTCTGCGATTCCACATAGCCCAGCTCATGAAGCCAAGTAATGCAGCGTCCTTCTCTTCTTCAAATGCATGACTGAAAATTTCTTTTACACTGCTCCCCTGCCTACCCGATATCCAAGACCACTCCGAGCTCCAAATCACCTACACATCAAAACAGAAAAATAAAGCATGTGAGCAATCCTCTTCCTCCGTCTTGCAGCGGTCACAAAGGCCATCAGGGACGATTTTTCTCCGCTGCAAATTTTTCCTGGTGGGCAAGGCTTCCCTGCAAGCACGCCAAACAAAATTCTTGACTTTGCTAGGGACTTCAAGACTCTAAACTTTTTTCCAAAAAGCAGAATCTTGGGCTGATGCATGTGAATTTTCTGTTTGCTCCTGCAGAAATCTATAACCAGATTTCACCGAATATTGACCTGATGGATTGAAAGGCCATATCAGTGTATCCGATTGGCTAGTTGAACTTAGGGGAATGGCTTTGATCACCTCTGCCTCAACCGGATTAAAAACATGATCTATAACCTCTCCTCTCCAACTCCTTGAGACTGGATTAATGAGTACTTCAACATTAGAATTTTCTTGACCCTACAGAACTGGAGTTTTAACTCTTGCTGCATTCCTTGATGGCAGCCAGTTATCCGCCCAAATTTTGATTTGCTTCCCATCTCCCACCCTCCATAAAGCTCCCTTTTTTATGACATCACGCCCTTTCAGGATACTTCTCCATGCATGTGAAGCAGATGGGGCTTCTTTAGCATCAAGGATAGTCCCATGTGGAAAGAACCTAGCCTTGAATACTCTATAAAAGAGCGAGCTATCATCATGCAGCAACCTCCAAGCTAATTTGGCTAACATAGCCTCATTAAACATCACAAGGTCTTTGAACCCCAATCCTCCTTTTGTTTTATGTTGGCACAAGTCATCCCATTTAATCCAATGCACTTTCCTTCTATCTCCCCTTTGTCCCCACCAAAACTTGCGAACAAGAGACTCAATTTCATGGCACAACGTGACTGGGAGTTTTAAACAACTCATGGTATAAGTGGGGATTGCTTGAATTACCGCTTTGATAAGAACTTCCCTTCCGGCTTGAGAAAGTAACTTCCCCTCCCACCCTTGTAATTTCTTCCACACTCTTTGCTTCAAATGATCAAAGCTAGCTCTCTTATTTCTACCCACCATTGCAGGTAACCCCAAATAAGTCTCATATTGTCTCCAAGCCGAAACTCCAATTGCACTCATGATCTGATTTTGCATTTCAAGAGATGTGGACTTGCTGAAAAATAAAGAAGTCTTATCTCTATTAAGCTTTTGCCCAAAAACTCGCTCATATGAAGAAAGTATTTCTAGCACCTTTTGACACTCTTGAGTAGTAAACCTGCAAAACAAAAGGCTATCATCCATAAAGAATAAATGTGTTAGTTTGGGTCCATTTCGACAAATAGAGACACCTTGGATATCACCATCATCTGCTGCTTTTTTAATCATTCTGTGAAGGCCCTCCGAGCAAAGCAAAAAGAGATAAGGAGACAATGGGTCGCCTTGGCGGATACCACGGCTTGGTTTGATATTCCTCATAGGTTCACCATTAATTAAGAGAGAATAGGTCACTGTAGATATACACTCCATTACTAACTCCACCCATTTATCATTAAAACCCATTTTCTTCATGACTTCCCTCAAGAAAGACCACTCAACCCGATCATAGGCCTTGCTCATATCTAATTTAAGAGCCATAAATCCATTCTTCCCCGAATTATGATTCTTCATATAGTGCAAGGTTTCAAAGGCTACCATGATGTTGTTAGTAATGAGACGACCTTTGATAAAGGCACTTTGATGTTTGGAGATAAGATAAGGAAGCACACGTTTCAATCTATTTGCAAGTACTTTTGAGAAGATCTTGTAAAGTACATTGCAAAGACTAATGGGCCTAAACTCGGTTACTTTTTCCAGATTTTTTGTCTTGGGAATTAGAGTGATGAAAGTGTGGTTTAGGGGGGTAGGAATTGAGCCTGTATTCAAATAGGGCAGAATGGAGGTAGTAACATCATTACCAACTAGATCCCAAAAATTTTGATAGGCGAGTGGTGGCATTCCGTCAGGTCCAGGCGCCTTCAATGGTGCCATCTGTTTCAAAGCATTTTCAACTTCCCAAGCCTCAAAATCACAGCAAAGGGCGGCATTCATATCCTTTGTCACGGAATGGGGAATAGAGTCCAAGCCAGCCTCAAGTGCATCCGGATTTGATGATGTAAAAAGCTGCTGAAAATACTCAGTAAAAGTGGCAGAAATTTGATCTGTTTGAGTGCACCATTCCTCATCACGGTTCTTGATGCCTGAGATGGAGTTTCACCGCTTCCTTTGTGTTGCTCGGCAATGAAAGAAACGAGTATTTCGGTCCCCTTCTTTAAGATACAGAGCACGTGACCGCTGCCTCCACATCCTTTCCTCCTTTTCCATTAAAGCATTAATCTCTTTTCTCAATTGTAGAAGCAAATCCGTGCCTCCACCTTGTATAGCCCTCTTCTCGGCTTGACTTAGTAGTTTTTTCTTCTTCTCCAACTCGTATTTTATATTTCCAAAGAATTCTTTACTCCAACGAGTTAACTCCCTGCTGCATGTATCTAACTTTCTAAGTACCTTCTTCTCTTCAACCACATCATAGTTGGCTTGCCAAATACCTTCAACTAGTTCTCCACAACCCTTATCTACCAGCCACATCTCTTCAAAGCGAAAAACCTTCTGCTTTTTCTGAAGTTCCAAGTCAGATAGTTCCACCCACAAAATTTTGTGATCCGAAGTAGTATTATCTATGTGGTGCACCCGCGAGCCAGGAAATTTTGAGAACCATTCATAGGAAGCTACTGCCCTATCAAGCTGTTCCCAAATGGAAACACCATTCCTATAATGCTTGCACCAAGTGTACAGCAAACCTTTGAAGCCCAAATCCATAAGTTCACATTCATCTAAGGCATCTCAGAAAATCTGCATCTGTGCAAAAGGCCTTAGCCTTCCTTCCAATTTTTTTGACTGCTTAATAATCTCATTAAAGTCCCCGGCACACAACCAAGGAAGCAAGCTCCTCCCATGTAAACTTCGTAATAAATCCCAAGATTCTTGCCTCTTATGAGTTTCGGGTCCACCGTAAAATCCAGTAAACCGCCAAGGTTCCCCAGAATTTTTATTAACTGTGATATCAATATGATTCACGGATGAGGATTCAATATCAATCTCTACATTGGATTTCCAGTAAAGCACAAGACCCCCACCATTATTCACTCTAGGAACAAAGAACTTTTTGTCAAACTAAATGCAATCCTTTACATAGTCTAGCCTTGCTTCATCTGCCAGTGTTTCGGCTAAAAACACGAAAGAGGGTGCTTTTGCTTGTACCACTCTCACAAGCTCTTGAATTACCAGGAGGTTCCCAAGCCCCCTACAGTTCCAAACTAAGCAATTCATTGGGCCTAGCGGGGCTGGAAACCAGCCTCCGCCAACATCGGTGCACTTTCCTTATCAACATGAGAGACCTGTAGCTTTTTACTTGGTGACTCACACTAATCAATAACCAAGCAAGAAGGGCGTTTTGAACCAGCCAGATCAAGCCTGGTGTCTGTGGGAATTTCTGTGACACGTTGAAGTCTTTTCCACTTGGCTTGGGGTGGAATTTCATAGACCACGTGTTGAGGAAAAGGGTTGTTAATATCATGATGGATATTATTACTTTCTATGTGAGGCTGGGAACTGAGAGTGTACTGAGGTGGCAGACTCGGATTTACCTCCAAAGAGCTTTTTAAATTTTCTAAGTCAAAGAGTGGAGATGCTTCCTTGTTGGGACTAGAATCAATATCAGCACTAATCAAGGGCTCCTCATAAATTCCCAAATCTTTGTCAATCTCTCTTAATTGCTGAGAGAATAAATCCCCTTTATTTCTATGTTCCTGAAAATTAGGAAAAGATTTGCTTTGTTGATCCATAGACATATAGGCTTCATGATTTCCGGGATTCACGGTAGCAGAATCCTGATTTGAATTTTCCTTATTTGGCGCCATCTTTCCTGACTGAGGAACTAACGACGGAGGTTTCCACCCCTCTCTCCGCCGCCGTGTTGAAATATTTTCTGGTCTATCCTCATAGTAACCTGAGACACGGACCACGGATTTCTTTGTTGCCCCCAACTGGTTTGCTCTGATCCAAGAACCGAACTGCTGTTGTTCAGGTTTTAACGACCCTTTACTTTGAATCCAAAAATCGCAGTCCCTGTCACTATGATCAAAACAACCACACCAATAGCATATGTTAGGTAAACGTTCATATCTGAAATTTACCCATACCTTTTCACCACCCTCAAGCTTAATAATTCTGCCTCGGCACAAGGGTTGAAAAACATCTAGTGTAACTCTGACCCTAACATAATTCCCACATTCGCACTCCATAACTGTTGTGGATCGATCCACAATGCCTATTGAGTCACAAATATCCTCTGCGACAAACTTATTTCTGAAACCAACGGGAATGTTGTGCACCTGAACCCAGAAGGAAGACTTATCCAAAGGCAAGTCACCAATGGGGGTAAGCCTATCATACTTCTGCAATACCACCAACGACTTATCAAAACTCCAAGGCTCACTGGATATTATTCGGTCAACATCTACTTTGTTATCAAAAACAAATAGAACCCTGTATTCGCCCTCCTTGTTGATTGTGAAGCCGTTTTCAGCCCTCCAAAGTGGTTTAAAGGTCCTTGCCACTGCATCAGTACTGAGGGCACGCCGAGTCAAAAATCTTGCTGCAATGATATGTTCCTTTGAGCAGCGATCCTTAGTGAGACTAATATCGTCCCCCTCTCGTTCAGATAGGGAGAGACTGTTCCAATGTTTTGTGAGATCGTCCATACTGATAGATAAGGAAGAAGGAATAAAACAGGAAGAGAGATAGAGTTGAATTGATAATGAGAAAGAGAAGAGGGAATGATAAGAAAATAGAAAAGGAGAATTGTATCCCAAACCCCAAAGAAAATACCACAAGCCCTACATGCAACACTGTCGCGAGAGGGGAAGAAGAGCCTTACAAGAAGGAACTACAAATTCTACAGTCGAAGGGAGAAGGAGACCAACTTCCTAAACGACAGAGAAACCGTTTTTTCCGTATACTATTATAGTAGTATTCACCAAGTAAAGCCAACAGATGAAGAGAAAACAAAATAGCACTTATTATATCATGTAGTTTAGATCATAGCTTATATTGCAGAAGCACAACACAAAGCCTTAAGCAACTACACTTTTTTTTTTTCTCTCTCATAATTTTATTTAATTTACTCTCATTTATTTGTCCAAATATATGAGCAGTTATGGGGATGGTCACGGTAATGAAAAACAAAATATTAAGTAGAGAGAATGAATTTAAAAAAATTATAGTAATCGTACCTTATAATATATCGATAAGGAACAAAATCTTAAACAGCTACATGATTATGAGTTATTTTTGGAAACTATTTATTTTCTCTAAGTGGAACCATCCATACTTAAAAGATATTAACATGTTGGAAGCATCAAATTATATTGTATTATGTGGTCCTGATCTTACCTTACCCTGGCACATGAACCCACAAAATAGCTTCATCTTTACTATTTTTTCTTCTTTCTTTCTGCTTCCTCTTAATTTTTTAAACATAGAATCACTTGTATTTTTAAATTGTGAATACAAATTAAAACTAATATGAAAAATAAGTGATTTAAGAGATGAAGGAATCAATCAATGACATGAAGTTCTCTAATCAATATTGCCCATTAGTTATATAAATCAATCTATTATACTAACCATCCAAAACAAGAAAAAGAAAATCAATTTACTATTTTTCTTAACCATGGACTCTAATAAAGATGGGATAAAAATATATGAAGTAGATATAACCAAACACGGTTTGGGATCGGGATGAGAAAATCATGTATTAATCCCAAAACATAAAATAATGACAGATCTATTCTAAAAAGATGGACCACCTCCCACACAAATTTGAAGCTTTATTATTGTTCAGTGTGTATTAGAACACAAACAACTTAGCTCGAACTTTGATGGAGAGGCAGGGAAGTTAGATGAATATTAAAGAAAATAAGTAAAATCTTCATTGAGAAACAAGTCTTCTCTTTGAAGCAAGAGATGTTGGTCCCTCTCTTTCTCTCTCTTTCAAGCATTATTTAAAGGCAAATCTCTTTTCTCTTTCACGGTTGCAATGAAAAATATAGTTATGAATTATTTGAAGAGTGAGTACACTTTGTGAAGAGTGAATTTCTATCCCTATCACTTGAAGGAAAAAAAAGTAGGCTTTCAGAACATTATTCTTCTGCAAATTTATCTAAAGTTTAAAATAAAGTTATCCTTTATCTTGTTAAATTGTTGGAGGAAAAACGATTCTTCCTTTTCACTATAATGTATAATCTAATAATCACTTCTGATATAACATTTTTTTGTGTCTTTTCTTTCTTTCTTTTTTGTTTTCTATACTTTATTTAAATTTCTCTGAGTTAAGTTGGAAATCAGTAAAGATGACTATTATTAATTTCTTTCTCCGTAGCAAGTGAATACCTTATGTCAAAACGTAACTTTTAGGAATAGTGTAGTTGTATCATCTTTAATGAATCTTCTCTATTATCATACCCATTAAAATTTCACCAACTTTCCTTAAAAAAAAGTAATTATACCCACCGCCTAGCTAGAGGATTAATTTCACGCATATGGTATATAGTAAAATAAAAGTACAATTATGTTCATGTATCAGATCAATTACCCACATTCAACATCACAGTCCAGTGTACTCATGAAAGTGTCTCTCGTTCTTTTTTGCTCTTTCTCAAACTTGAATTACTTATGGTTTCAATATATCTCGTCTGCTCGTAATAATTATTCTTTATTATCATACAATAATATTGTTATAAAATGATCAAACTTTAAATTTTTTATTCAATTACAAAAATTTTTACTAATTAAATTGACGGAACCACCGTCACTAAAATAACTTGAAAACAAATAAATTATTTATTTAAGAGAGGACGTGCGGGCATCATGTGGCATGTGCTGAAGTGTTTAGAGGAGCAGTTGGACTTAAGACACGTAGTTTCAGCATTAGATACGTTTGTTCTTAGAACATTTATAGAATTTAGTGCAAGAAAAAAAAAAACTAAAATAATGGACCCTTTAAGACTAACCTATTCTTTGAGGGTATTTTTGAACACTATCAAAGGAAAAATAACTTATCATAATTTTATCTTTTATTTTTGTCTCCAATCGGTCAAATGTCTAATAATTTATATGTACACTTATATTTAGCTATATCTTATGGAAAAAGATTTTGGGAAAGCCCATGAATTCATTAACTGGGCTTTTGTCCCGAGGCTTCAAAAATAGAAGGTAACCGGTTCAGTCAGTCCAACCAAATGGAACTACTGTTCATAGCGGGTGGCAATGACCAGCGTCGATTACGCCTTTTCGATGGCCCGAGAATTGACACGTGTCCTTTCCCATGTGGAGGTGAGTTGGCCCCAACTGGGCAAAATCTTATGTGAAATGTGAATGACGAATAAACAAAGATGAAGAGGATTTTGTAAAGGGTAATGGAGTTTGTGCAATTGAACCTTTTACTAATTGGTTTGGAATCCATAAAGCTCTGAAAATGAGGTTGGGGAATTGGTAAAGAAGCAACCTTTTGTGCCTCAAAATGAGGGGATGTGTTAAAAAAGGACATGTTCTTATTCTTTTATATATATGCGCTTTATGTTGTTTCAACATTTAACAAGTATTAATGGGTTTGGTTAGGATGTTTCGTTTTGAATCTATAAAGCCTCAAACAATGGGAGTATGAGAGAGATTCGGTAAGGAAAAAACCAATTTCTTTAATCAAATTCAACATTTGTCCCATTTTGTTTTTTTTTTGTTAGAATCTTGCTAAATATGCTAAAGACATTGGTATGTGCTAAATTCATAGCTAAGAATTTCATATAGATGCTGAGAAAAACACATGACAATTTGTATTCAATCATGTCAACCACATGTTTAAGTACTTAAATCACAATGCTAATTGGGCAATCCTATGTGGAAAAGTAGTGGACTCCATGAGACACTTCCATATTTTAAGAACAAAAGTTTTGCTATGCAACTTAACTTTCTATAATGTAGTCACTTACTTAACACTTAGTAGCTTGATTTTCTATAGCAGTTAGACAATAATTAGATATTAATAATGATTTGGACCATCATTGGGTGATTAATTAAGCATTGATTATCAGACATGTCCAGCTTGGTGACCACTATGCAGTTTGCACCCAATCAATTGGGGACTAGGCAATTCGCCACATAAAGACCCTCCAAGAAATGCACTATAAGCAAAGTCATCAGCTAGTGATTTTCAGCTTTGTGCTTTGTCTTTCAGTAGAGACAAGCACTGTGCTACATGGAACTGAGATTAGGTAATTAATTATTATGTTTTTTTATAATAAATTTAATGAAACTGGTTTTAGGGACCATGCTCTCCCCACTCGTGGGCACGACTCATTTGCTGGATTGATTTTAATCTCGAGCTTAGATTTAATCTCGAATTATCATGGGGTTGAAGATTCAACGCATGTAATTAAATAATATTTTGAAAAAAATATTATAATTTAAAAAAAATGGGTCGCCATGTCGTAAGATTTTGAAGAATAATTGAATAATTAATTAAGATATAAATATAAAAAAGTTCACTAGTTGATAATTTTCTATGGGGAGCTACACTATAGTACAATATTTTAAATTAATCGATGTAATGTAGTGTAGGTACTCCTAGACATGCATTGTCCTTCATTTTTGACTTTCTGAGCTTCTTAATATCTTTGTGATGACTGCTTTATGAACGATACGGTAAAAATTTTGATCGGTACGGAATAATTAATTGTATATAAACATCATTTGCAATTTATTAATGAGAAAAAGCATAATCCCATGACATAATAAAGGCTCGAGGTATGACTAAACCTGTTTTTTTTTTTTTTTTTTTTTTTTTTTTTTTAAGAAGCAGGTATGACTAACCCATACAACGGAAACTAGGTTCAACATAAAATAATCTTGATTAATAACATGATAAATACTTTACGTTCAATTTTTTTTTTTTTTTTTTTTTTGAGAAGATACTTTACGTTCATTGTTTTATGATTTTTCATTAGAAAAGAGGTAGTTTACGTGTAATAAAGAAAACAAATTTTTACTATTAACCCAAAAAAAAAAAAAAAATTTGATTCTTGAAAACCAAAGCAAGCCACAAGAAGTTCAACAAATAATGGTCCTTACAAAGTCTTCTACGAACAGGTTTGTCTGCGCCCACTATACTATTGTTTCATCCATACTTCTAAGATTAAAAAAAAAAATTAAATGAAGATGAAATTTTCTGCGAGTAACTTTATTTGGATTTGAAGACAAATACAAGAATCATATATATGCAACGTGAATGAAAATAAAAACAATACTCCAGCCCATACCCTAATGGCCTTACCCAATTTTTTTTTGTTTTTTAAAAGGAAAGATAAGTTTAAGAAGGCAAATAATAATAAGGTTTTCATGTAGGGGCAGTAATTGTCCTCGCACCACTTAAACTTGGCATTGCGTTTTGGCATGAGACCACTTGAGCATTAATGATGTGTGTTATTATTCGAATTTACAACTCCTAAATTCGTACGTGTAATAAGTTATAAAAACTTCTTACTAGCTATTACTAGGCCGCCTCCCAAGGTATTGTAGTAATAATAGATTAATAATGCTAAATAAACAAACACATAACCATATTTTATGATTTTTTTCCCCAGTCAAGTATTCCTCTTTTACTGTCCCAATGGTTGGAGTTGGACCTCCTTGATTAATCCCACAAAAAATAAAACCATTTACAATTTACACCATTGATATGATTAAAATTTATTGGTGTAATATAGTTAAAGTTGACTCATGGTTGATCCTGGAGAGTCAATAATGTTAAATCACTAATCACATATAATTATTGGTTCCATTAATAAAATTCTCTGTTGGCCCTTAGTATCCACATTATTGGAGTTAAACACTTCACACTTTACCTTATAGTCTAAAAGGTAAATTGGCTTAAAACTACAGGTAGACTTAGAAATAAGGTTGGATTCAGGGGAGTTTATGGAGGATTTGTAGGATGAACATATATTCTTAATTTTTGATTGTAGGATAAATCTCATTCCTATCCACTCGATTAGAGTTTGAACTTTGCCAGTCCTCCCCTCATACTTTAAAGGCCATTGGCTAAAAATCAATTAATTGATTCAGGATTATTCAGGGGGTTCTATATGATCCTTGATAGGTCCAATTCAATTTGGTTGGCATATGTGATTGATTTTGTGGATTAGTTTGACTTCATCCTTACAACTTGGTTCTTCTTTTTTTTTTTTTTTTGGAATGCATAGTGGGCTGATGGGGTGGGTGTTTCCAAACTTTGGAATAGATCTATGTAAGTTTTAATTAGCTGAATTGATAAAGACCGTTGTCATTGAATAAGAGATTTGGGATTCGAACCCTACCTACGCTAAAAACTAATTAGTGTTTTTAGCTAATAATAAAGAGCAATCGTGATGGAGCAAATGTCATACGTTGAATTTCTATTCCAACTATAGAAAATGTTAATAATAATACAGATGCAAAGTTTCTATCATACACGAATACAAGATCCTTTCTT
This sequence comes from Quercus variabilis, assembly GCA_030445155.1. Taxonomy (NCBI): domain Eukaryota; kingdom Viridiplantae; phylum Streptophyta; class Magnoliopsida; order Fagales; family Fagaceae; genus Quercus; species Quercus variabilis. The sequence goes on from CP129453.1 coordinate 11,913,865, forward strand.
CTTATGTTGTATATAGAGGAAAACTATATTTTTCTTCTTGTTTCAGTTTGAATTATACTGCGATTGACTTACACATTTATACAACTAAGGTAGATCCATAATTGACAAGCCTCCAATTGTCAGTAATCCTAACTCCAAAGGGTTACTGACACAAGTTAATGAAAAATATGAATGGATATTAAAATGAAAAATACAAAATGCAATTTATTTGACACGTTTTTAGATGATTGTTCAGTGCATTTGAGTGATATATAGTAAGGCATTGCCTCCGTTCGAATCGGCCCTTTGATATTTTTTGGCAGTGCTACCACCAAATTGCCTGATGGAGAATGACGATGGAGTTTTTTTTTTTTTTTTTTTTTTTTTTTTTTTTTTTTTTAAAAGCAGAACAAAGATAGAGTTTGTGGCAAAGAACACCAGGACTTTAAGAGAGTCCAAATTTTCTGTCTCACTCTTCCTGCTCCACTATATACTACATAAATAAAAACATGCCACATATTCATCTAATTTATTAAATGCTAAATTATGCCTTCTGTTATTTCAATTTCCTAAAATAAATAAATAAATAAATAACTCATCATATTTAGGAAATTAAAATAACAGAAGGCATAAATTTAATATTTAATAAATTAGATGAACATATGACATGTTTTTATTTGTGAAATATATAGTGAAACAAAAAGAGTAAGACAAAATATTTGAACTCACTTTAAGATGAGAAAACTAGCTGAGCCTGAGCCAAATAAAAAATAGAACATGAAGTGCTGCAATAATAAAAAAAGGAGTTGCTTTTTTAGATGGGCCCGACTAGTGTCAATCCAAATTGCCCACCACTTCAGTATAGATTAATTGTTGTTGTTGAGTGTTTTTGGTTGTAAGAAAAGATTGGTGTTAAAAGCATTTTGACACTCGAAACTTCTACAAAACAAAGGTTAGATGAGAGAGAGTATCCAGAATTTTTTCTTCTTCGTTTTTTTTTTTTTTTTTTGGGTAGAAAGTATTCAGAATTTCAGATACCAAAAATAATTGCTATAAGTTCTCTCTCAAAAAAAGAAAAAGAACATGAAGTGCTGCAATAAGAAAGGAGTTGCTTTTAGATGGGCCCATGGGCCAGACTATTGTCAATCCAATAGCCCATCACTTCAAGATCTATTACTTTTTTTTTTTTCTATTTTAATTAAAAGATAGAAACATTGTAGATTACTTGAGGTTTTTCTTTGTAAAAGATTGGTGTTAAGCATTTTGACAGATGAAACTTCTATGGGACAAAAGTTAGATTAATTAGCCGGAATATTCAGTTGGCAAAAATTGTTACTATAACCATGGCATGTAGATATAAATGTTTGAATTCAATCCAATTGTTGGTCGAGTGATATTCAAGTCTATGTGATTTATGATATTCTAAGTTTAATTCTTTTGATCAACACCTAGGTACCTAACATCTCAAAGGGATTCTTTGAAATAATTATCTAGTGTGAATGGAATAAAGGGATGACACACACAATGATTAGTCAAATGCTTTAAAAGTTTTGGACAATCACATTAAAGATTAGAAAAAACAAAAGCAAAAACATTTGAACCTATTTTTAGAACATTTCATAAAGGAGATGTGTTAACAAAAAATACTCATCCGTGATATAAAAAATAATAAGGATATTTTACAATACTTCTTTAATTGTAATGAACAATGAAACTCTCATTGAACGATCAAATGGCCTGAATTTCAGGTCATAAATAAGAAATTTATAAGTTAATGAAAAAAATTTGAAATTTCATAATTTAATTGGAAAAAAAAAAAGGCACTTTGATGACATCCTACAGACACATTTTAGAGCATAATAAGGGATTTGTCCATAATAATACAAATAAGAGAAAATCTCATAAGAATTGTTAGGACCCTTATTGTGTTGGCATATTCCGTGCCAAATTTACATATAATTTAAATTATAAATTTCACTATAATCATGTATTTGTTGTGGGTTAAATGTGTAATGAGTTGATGAGCTCACATTAGTAAGTTTTCTACTTGATAGAGTCTAGGAATAAGGATTTATTCCAAAATCTAAACTTCAATTATATATTTTTTTTCTTGTGTTTATTGCTTTACTATTTTTTTTTTGGCTGAATTATTGCTTAACTACTTATAGCTTTTCATTTGGTGATATTACATGCTTGTGGTAATTAACGTTAAAATGTGCTAATCAGTTTCATATAATTGATTAACTATAGCTTAGTTTGTTTAATCCGCTGCATATTAACTTCGGGATTTAAATTAAAATGTTCATAATTCTTTCACAAGTACTGTCATGGTTGTCAAAATCGGGATTCTTCATAAGATCGTGGGAGGTAAGTGGGATCGTGGATCGTAGAATCGGATCGTGAATCGTAAGGTCCTATATTATTTGAGAAAAAAAAAAAACAAATTGACATGTTAAATAATCACATAAATTATACGTTCATAAAAAATAAAAAATTTGAATCCATTTGATGTAATTACCATGAATCATTACATCCATTTATAAGCATCATTTAAGATGTCTAAAATCTCAAAACGTAACACTCTATTAGAATGTTATTTTTTGTTTGTATTCAACTAATACTTTATCTCGCTGCATTAGAATAGCAAAATTTGATCTATTGAAATATTATTTTTCATTTGGATCAAACTGAATCTTCTGTTAAGTTAAAGAAGTTTACAAAAAATCAAAATCGTTTGGAATCGTCAAAATTGTACGAACATGAACGATTGTTAAGATCCTTGAAAGATTTAGATCGTTTTGGGCAGGTGAGATTGTAAAATCGTAAGATTGTAGGATCCAGATTGGGATTTTGACAATCATGAGTACTATTATCAATCTTGAGTGTCAAAGATGTAAAATAGAAAAGGATAGCCCTTCAACCATGTTAGAAGCAGCACAGCTTATTGGGTGATGAAATCTACCAAAGGATTTTGACAATAATAAGAACATTCTCTTATAGCAATACCAAAAGAAAAATGATTGAAAATAGTAAAATACTGTAATAAAGACACTTTAAGAAGATGGGCATATAGTTAAAACTGTTAAAATCTGTTTTACACTGGGATTTTGAAGGTGTCTGGATCGAATTCCTGGTTGATCCAACCGAACTTCTCCATGAAAGGGTTGGCCATGGACACTGGTGGATACCCTTCAATGCAGTCTTTCCACACATTTGCATCACCCAAATCCAAATCCCTCGCCACCTCCCACACACAGCTGTTACATTTAAAGCCAGCACCAAAGCTTATCATCAATACTCTATCTCCCTTTTTGAGCCTTTTCTTGGCTTCCATGTATCCAAGAACATACCAAAGGCTAGAAGCCGATGTGTTACCAAAACGGTGCAATGTCATCCTCGATGGCTCTATATCATATTCACTAAGCCCCAAGCTCAATTTAACCCCATCTATGACAGACTTTCCACCAGGGTGGAGGCAAAAATGATCAACACCAGTCTTAAAGTTGATTACAGGTTTTGTTCCCCCACCGGCCTCACTAGTGGTTTGAGTTTTACTCATTTTTTGGACAAGGGACACAACCATAAACCTAAGTAATTCACTTATTGGTAAAATCCTAGGTGATATCTCTCTTAAGTTATCTACAAAAGCTCTTGTAGCTGCTTTAGGGAGATTCTTGCTTAGATAAACGCCTAACCTCCCTTGCTCATCTTGTTGTTGCATGCAACAACCGTATGACTCGTCTCTAGCCCCATGGTGTGTCCTAACTAGACACTTGAATCTGAACATGGCCCTGTGTTTCAAGGCCCTTTTGTTTGTCAAAAGCATTGCACACCCACCAGACCGGAACAAACAATTTGGAAGGATCATTGATTTATCATTACCCGGATACCAATTTGTAGCCATAGACTCGGTAGTGACAACAAGAGCATACAAGTTCTTGTTGGACTTAAAGACGTTTCTGACTATGCCAACTGAGATAAGGCTAGCACTGCAGCCCATCCCACTGAGATTATAAACTTTGATGTCATCTCTCATCTTGTAATGGTTGATAATCCTAGCAGCTAAAGAAGGAACCAAGGAGAGCATGGAAACGTTAACCACAAGCACCTCAATTTCTAAGGGAGAAATGGCGGTTCTGGCCAAGAGCTTTGCAATACTGTCATGGAAAAACTCTTCCATCTCTGAGATCGCATCAAGAATTGTGGGATTCTGTTCCCTGCCAGCAATAATGGTTCTTGGTGCATACGTTTGCTCACCAATGCCGGAGTTCACAACGTTTTTTAGGATGAACTTGTACTCAAGGAGACCAAGATTCTTGGTCCTCTTGATGACCGCCAAACACGATTCACTGTCTAGCATTCTGTCATCAGTGGGCTTATAGCATTGGTAGTCTAGAATGTAACATTCTTGGTCTCTTCTTGCATCAACACGCTTCCATATCATGAACAAGAAATAGAAGATAGGGAGAGCATACAGTAAAATGAGAAGCTCCATGTGAGAGAGAGAGAGAGAGATCGAGAGGAGATATATGGGACTCTGGTTGGGTTTGTAACTTTTTTTTTTTTTTTTTTGAGTTAGGCTCTGTGAGATAAGTATTCAAGTGGAGAACACCTATATAATAAGAAGGTAATAAGTGATAGAGTACTGGCCCATTCCATGTTACATAACTCGTGGCTGACAGATCTCAACCCCCACCACCCCTCTTCCCAGACGAAAATGGGACACGTATATATTTTCTTCATTCAAATTAAAAATCGCGTGGGAGTCCATTCCATCATACTCATTGCGCATATACTGAGATATGAGTTATCCCATCCTATTAAATTACAATTTTCAACGGCTAGATATGCCTTTGGCCCTCCCAGGGAAAAATATTTTATTTTATAAATAAGGAAGTATGAGAGAAGCAGGCGAACACCTCATTTTCATAATATTTTTACATTGGTTTTAATTTGAACTCGCTATTAAAATTTTATTTTATTTTTTTATTTTTTTATTTTTTTGCTAGGTAAGTGTTTATGCAGGGATTGAACCCCTGAGTTGGAAGGTAAGTATTTTATTTTACATTATTAACAACCAATAATAAATTGTCATTTAAGATTTATTAGAAAAGTGTTATGAAAAATATTGTGATATGTATTTAAAACTTAAAATATTTAGACATTTATGGTTATTTCAGCAAATAAAAGAAAAAAAATAATTTTATTAGTTTAAAAAAAATTCTAGGACTTACTTACAAACAGCTCGGGTGCCTATTTGCACAACCATGCAGTGGCAAACACCACCGAGTTCTGGCACTCAAAACAGGTGGCTCTTAGACATTGTATCTAAGAGGAAAAGCCTACAAAAGCAAGAGTACTGGTGTAGAATCTTAAGGTGTTATTTTTATTTTTATTTTTTTTTCTTTTCATCTTCTTTTAATTGGACTTTTCTTCTATATATATTTCATTGTTATTAAAATAATAAATAAATTATATGACATTATAAATATAATATAATAAATTATTAGTAAACCTGATAAAAATATACTACTATATATCATATACTTTATATATATATATATATATATATATATATATATATATATATATCATGTAATTAGTTGTTTCTCTTTAGTATTTTTTCTAGTATTGAAATTCGAATAATTGTTTGTCTACTATTTAACACTAGTATGTAAGTCGTGCTTACGCATGAGAATGATGAATTATACATATGAGACATTTTTTCAACCAGGACATTTGGAAATACTAAAACGGTTTTTCCTTTTAACGTTCATGATATTGGTTACGCCAAATTTCTTGTTACACTACTATTACGTACATAATTGATATTCCATATTACATAGACAATATCAATTTACAATTATTATCCGTGAAATTCTACTAAATACAACTCAAAATAGAAAAATAAATTGGTCCAATAGTATCTCCAAAATTGAATGGAAATAGGTATATGAGATCGTTCAGCTTAATTACAGTTTGTTACGTTCAAGATCTTCGCATACAAAATATCTAAAGAGAAACAGTATTAAAAAATATGTTCATTAGTTCAGAGAAAAAATATTAGCAAAAATCTAAACAATTTAGTTTTTAAGGAAAGTGAACAAATGTGCAAAATCCAATTTTTATTATAATTGAATTTTCTCTATGCTTTGATTATATATATATATATATATGACCTAGTTAGTAATGGACCGTAAATAGTCATGGTATATTACATAAATAACTTATAAATTTGAATTATTTTTAGTTACACAAAAAAATGGCTCATAAATATAAAATCATTCAAACTCTTTCTTCCTTTAATTTTATAGATACATGATTATGTTTTTATGATTTATTTATATTGGACTTCTCATTTTCTACACTGAATTAACTTACTTGGCACAAAAATTAAATATTTTAGAATAGATGGGACATGTAATACAAAATTAAACTCTAATTAAAATTCAATTTTTACACTGAATTAACTCACTTGGAACAAAATTATAAAAGCTTAGATTAAACGAGACACGTAACGCAAAATTAGACTCTAATTGAATTCTAATTTAAAATCTAATTAAATTTTCTCTCAACTTTTATTATTAATATATACTAGCATGTAACTCGTGCTTATGCATAGCATGAAAACATTTAACAGTAATAATGATAAGATGGTCGTCTCGATTTTCGCATTGACCATTACAAATGCGGTCCATTTAAATGATGCATTTTTTTTCTCATTCACCCTTAGCTTTTGCGAAACGTGTATTAAATTCCTTTAGTGAAATTTGAAAAAATAAAAAAAAATAAAAAAAATAAGAGCAGCTCCCTTGTTTCTTACCCTCAATAACTTACTTAGCAAAAAAATTGAAAACTTAGATAGGACATATGACACTAAATTAGACATTCAATTTAGAATCTAATTGGATTTTTTCTTAGTTTTGATTCCAAAGAGCAAAATAATGATAGTCATAGGTCAAACATGGTTTCTCTCGAATAGAAAACAAAAATTATTAGGGGTGTAGGGAAAACCTTCAAAAAAGTACAATAAGCAGAAAATAATTCTTGAAAATATTATCCAAGTATTTTTTTTTTTAAAATGTAAGTTTGCATCTCACAAAACTCACATACCTAAAGACAAATTTATAAACTCACACTTTGTTCTACTTTAAGTGTTAAAAAACCACATTTTTTAATCTTCAATCATAATTAAGTTTATTACAATTCTATTTTGTGTCCGTTTGACTCTAAATTAAAAAGTCCATTTATTTTACTATTCAGCTTATTTTTGCTACTACCTATGGGTTCCACTGCACTTTTTGATACTATTCATAAGTCTCACTGTACTATTTCAGCTAACTTTTACCTTTATCTACAGTACTTTTAGCAAAAAAGTTTTCAGTTTCAACAAAATAAGCAAATCTCAAACAAGCCCTTTGTGTTTGACTATTATATTTAGTAATATATTGTGCAATAATGTTGCAAAAATGAAGCCAAAATTTGTGTAAGGAAAAGTCATTCCATAAAACTAAAGGGGCAAAACTTAGGTATAGTACCTTAAGTGGCCCTTTTAAATTGCAGACACTTGTTCAATTAAATAACTCAATTAACAAAAGTTTAACACTGTCTTTCGTTTTTTCTTTTTACTTTTTTTCACTCTCTCTTTCAATGAGAAAACCTGTAACTTCTCAAACTTGAAACTTCTCACACACAATCTCAAAAGCCAGAACTCAAAAGAACCCAATGACCATTATGCTTCTCAAATCCAAACTCTTTGAGTTCTAATCAAAACCAAGCAAATAATGGCGAAGGGACTGGCTTGTGAGCATCACATTGACAACAAAACTCAAATTTTTCCCGCACAATCTCAGAAGAATCCAATGGTTTCTTTAAATTGACAATCCTTAAAAACTTTTGACTTCTCACACTCAAACTCTCAAATTTCTCAATGAAATCAAGCAAAGAAGGACAAAGGGCAATCTTCTCCATTAATCCCATTATTTTCATTATGATGCAAAGCCAGATCTGGTTTTATTCTTGGTTCACGTGGTGAATGAATGTTGGTTTATGATTATGAGGTTGACCTATATGTCTCCCTTATTCCCTGTATTTACACTTGAACTCATTCTTTGCACCAGATTTTCCCTCTAAAGAATGCTAGGACGTTCCAATGATATTCTTTTTGAAACTTCACTTAAGCCAAATTTCTTCTTCTTTGAGTGTGAAAAGTAGAAGCGGATCAATGGTTTTCTTTTCTCCTAGGTTTTCTAATAATGGCATCAATGCATCTATGAGAAGTCTGACTGTGGGAGATTTGAAAGAAACGGTGAAAAAAAAAAAGATGTGTTAAGTGTTAACTTCCGTTAACTGAGTTATTTAATTGGACAAGTGTCTGCAATTTAAAAGGAGTACCTAAAGTATTGTACATAAGGTACTGTACTTAAGTTTTGCCCGAACTAAAGGACATAGAATTAAAAATCAAACTTTGTTCTGTAAGTAGAATCCTTACTATTCTTTAATAGTAGTAATATGAAACTTAACAGAACTATAATAGGACAACTCACAATGTGTGCTAGATAAGCAATTGTTTCCATTAAATCTTACGCACTCGTTGCAGTGGATTTCTTAAAACTTGTCAAGTTTCATTTATACCTACAAGCATAGAAGAAAAAAAAATGAAATGGACTTGGACTTTAAATATCGAAATATAATTAAAAGGTATGGTTTTAATGTTGCAACCAAGTTATAGGGAAGAAGCACTATGGGGGAACATAATTTTGAGGACCCATAATTTTGTTTTGATTCATTTAAAATGAGATAGCCCATGAAAACCAAGGAAGCGAGATTAATTTTCACTCACTTAAAGAATTACACATATTAAACATGCTTTACAATCATGTCAAATTATCCAAGCTTGTATAAAATTAAGGGAGTTAGAAAATGCACAATGCACATTGTGACCATTGAAGAAAAGTTGGATAAGACATAAAATTAAGACACCTTTGTAGACACTTCATTTACTCATAATAAGGTGAAATTTGAAGAGGGGCATCTTTCTAATCAAATAGCTATAAATTTTTATTTTTTTATTTTTTATAAAAAGGTAGTTGAAAGGAAAATAGAAATTGATTAATTATTTCCAATTCAATAATGATGTCTTAATGTTTCTCAACAAAAAAATAATAATGATGATGTCTTAATTTCTTTAAACTCCCCAAAAAGAAAACCTCAAAAAGGGAAAAACCATTAATTAATAAACTGCCACAACGTCGTGATACAACAACATAAATAATGCCACAGTGACTTGACAATATCAAAATTAGTCCTCCTAAAAGTAACTAAAACACCAAAAACCATACAAATTCCCACAAATATATATGCACCCTGCACCTAAAAAAAAAAAAAAACTTAATATGAAAAATCTTAAAATCGGCACTCAAACCCTTCACTTACAAACCAATGACTTTTGAGTGTGACATTGCATATTTAATAGAAAAAAGGCCACTCATGCTTATCTGCACAAATTAGTGAAACCAAGATGAAATCAAGCACAACCCAAATAATTCAACAAAAAAAAGTAATCAATAGTTTGAAAGATAGAGACTAATAAATAGATAGACAAAGCTTATGATAAATAGCTGGGTATTTGGTTTCCACCATATTCAAGCATTTTCTTGAACACAAACTGAGAAGCCAAAAAAACAAAAAATACAATTTTTTAGGGTTGAGAAACCAAATAATATAATTTTCCGAAATTGAAAACCCTTAAAAGGAATCAAAATTGTCAATCTTCCAAGGAGAGGGAAAGCGATTGGTATAAATATAAAGATATTTGCATATTCCTCTATCTCCTACCAAGATAACCATTTTCAATATTGAAATCAAACTAATTGAACCTAACACTGAAAAACATGGGATATAATATATGGTTTTTTTAGAATAAATTAATAATAAATAAATAAATAAATAAGGTAATATAATACGAAAACAACATACACCTTAAGAAATGTAAAAGTTGGTGAGGCTAAATCGTCACTCAATTTTGGCTTTGGCTTAGCTTGGCTTTGTGATGTTTATGAGAAAGTATAAGGAGGTGAAATCTTTGCTATCTCCTGGAGCTCTTGTTCTTGTATTGGTAGTATTTGTAGGCTTGATATATCTCGTGGGTCCTAAAACAATGCGAATGAATAATAAATCATTCACATTTGCATAGGAAAAAACCATAGTTCTAGATTTAGAAGTGAACAAAGAGAATGATAATTTAAAAAATATTATAAACAAAGAGAGATAGAAAGAAAGATGATAAATTTTATACCAAATCAAAGATCCCTATCGCGTTCTTCATCAACTTCAAGCATTCATTTACAATAGAGCAACCTCATATCAAAGTTAAAATCAAAGCCTCTCCATAATGCTTGTACGGACATTGTAGTAGTGTCACTAGTGTGCATGCCTTCCTTCTAGGATGACTGGCCTTGAACTTGCTCTAGAAAGAGGGTTATTCAAGCAATTGGACAAAAATCAATCATTAATCAAGGTGATTAATTGTATTCTTAGCTTACATACATGTATAGGTAAACAACAAATACCCTTTTAGCCAAACAATGTTATAAATTTGCATGATGGACTCCTCAAATTTTGCACTTAATAACTTAATTGGCACACAAATTAAGAAACTTAAATGAAACACATGGCACAAAATTAGATCATAGGTGAAATTCAATTGAAATCTAATTGGATTTTCTCTCAGTTTTGCCTATATATATATATATATATAATCTTTGATTTATTATTATTTTATCTTAATCATTATACTTTATTATGGTGATAATTTATTTAGAAAATCTAGGTTTATTAACAAATTAAAAACTATTGACTCATTCTCTTTACTAATATTGTCTCTTGACAATTTAATTTTAATAAATACGTATTTCTAGCACACATTAAGTTATAAAATATTTAACATGTATATTGAATTGTACTTACATTACTATTAATATATATAAATAAAAATAAAATTTTTTTAGTCCCCAAAGATAAATTCCTGGCTCCGCTATTGCACTCATCTCCCTGAACGAAACATTATCTTTAGAGCCAACTTATCACTTTCCTAGCACTTTTAATAGATTCCAGATTTACACTAATATGCATAATTGGATTTGTTTATACCTAGTGTACCCATATTACACCATTAAATAACATTTATTGGATTGTTTTTTGACAAATCAATCGGATTACATTGTCTTTTTATACCTTACATGCATGCAAATATCATGATGATAAGTGATTAATAATTACCTTATTTATATAATATTTAAATTTCATGTTTTGAACTTTAAGATTATATACAAAACAAAAGTATATGGATCAAAAGGTAAATATCATTCTAATGACATAAAGATTTTTGCCAGTGTTAAAAATATATAGAATATATAATGTAGTGATATGATTTTTAGAATATTAATTCAATAAAAATATATAAAATGGTATAAAAATAAAGAAGCACTATAACAAGCATAACTTGTTCACAAGTGGTGGAGCCACATATATCCAATATCCATTGCAACCTAAAATTTGAACAATTTTTTTTGTTATATACTAGTATTAAACTTTTTAAAGTTTTAAGTTGGCCCACAATAATTTGGGCTAATAATAATTAGCCTCATCACACACAATTCGCGCATGCGATGAGATTCTTTTTTTTTTTTTTTAGTTTTATCATTTTTTTTTTCATATCAATTTGAGGTTTACCATTTTTCCATTAATATCACGCATTTGTGAACTACTGATACAACTAGAAATGCCATGAGTCTAACTCCAAAAAATGATAAATTCACATACGAACATATAATTTTAATGTCATTTCAGTATTCATTTTTTGGAGTTAGACTCATGACACTTTTGGTTGTATTAGTAGTTCGCAAAGTGTGATATTAATAGACAAATGTGTAATCTCAAATTGAAATGGAAAAAAAATTATGACACAAAACAAAAAAAAAAAAAAAAAAAAAAAAAAAAAAAAAAGAAAAAGAAAAGAACCTCATCGAATATCGAAGTTGGGTGTTTTGGTTTTTTTTTTTATTTTTTATTTTTTTATTCTCGGTGGTGGTGAGTCTAGAGAGAGAGAGAGAGAGAGAGAGAGAGAGAGAGAGAGAGAGAGGTTTTGAGTTTAAATAAATTAAATAATTTTTTATTGGTTGTTTATATTATTTTAATGTGTTGTAATGTTAAAATAGAACATTTGATTTATGGCGTATTGTAGAATGATGTAGTAAAATAAATAAAGTAAATTTTTGTATATCAAAATGGCATTTAGAATAGCACAGCTGATATTAGTGCTTATGATGCCATTAAGATTAAATACACCACTTTCTCTCATAATCTAAAAGTTCATTGGCTTAAAAATTAAAACCACAAGTAGACTCAAGAATCATGATAGATTCAAGGGAGTCTATGTATGACCCTTACTCCTTGTCTCCTCTTCACATATGCTAGAAAGGCCATTGGCTAAATGCAACAAATTGATTCTATCAACATCATTCAGAGGGTTATCCTTGATAGGTTCCATTCAATATGGCTGTTAGTTGTGATTAAATTTTGTGGCTAGGTTTGACTTTGCCCTTACAACATATGGTTTATATTTTGGAATGCATAGTAGGGTTACATGAGATGGGTGTTTCTTTGACACAGAAATACGAGTTAATAGATATACTCCTATGAATTACAAAATTTATGCAACTTAATTAGGTAGCTCTAGAATTGACAAGGGTTACTGAATACTGACAAAAATTAATGAAAAATTAAATTGATAACGAAATGACAATTACAAAATGTAATTTATAGGACATGTTCTTAGATGATTGGTCAGTGTGCTTTGGTCAAAGTAAGGCATTGCCTCAATTCGAATAGGCACTTCGATATTTTTGGAAGTGCCACAACCAAATTGCCTGCTGAAGAATAAACATAGAATTAGCTGAGCCAAATTGACCCAAATTAGAAGAAGAACGTGAAGTGCAACTAAAACATAAATGAAAATCACGAAAATTAGCTGAGCCAAATCAAAGTGGAACATGAACTTATCTCTCTAAAAATAAATAAATAAATAAGAAGGAGAACATGAAGTGCTGCACTAAGAAAGGAGTTGCTTTTAGATGGGCCCATGGGCCCGACTATTGTCAATCAAAATAGCCCATCACTTTAACGTTACTTTTTCTTTTCTTTTCTTTTCTTTTTCTTTTTTTACTAAAAAGATAGAAATATTGTAGATTACTTGAGGTTTTTCTTTGTAAAAGATTGGTGTTAATTAAGCATTTTGACATTTGAAACTTCTACGGGACAAAAGTTAGATTAGACGGATCAGATACCAAAAATTATTTCTATAACAATGGCATGTAGATAAAAAGATGTGAATTTATCACCAATGGTTGGTCTAAGTGATTTAATTTCAAGCTTATGTGACTTATGAGGTTTAAGTTCAAATCTTTTGAATTTTGATCAACACCTCAATACCACCTTAAACGGATTCTTTTATATAATTACACAGTGTGTATGGACCAAAGGAATTACACTTACACTTCTAGTTAGTCAAATGCTCTAAAATTAATCAAAATATTTGTAAGTTAAACAGTGTGGGGCCCGAGGGCCCAAAATCCCCGGCCCACCTTTAGGCAGGCCCAGGGCCCACGCCGAGGAAGGCGGTCTCCCCAGATGGTCGGCCCAAAGGCTTTAGTTCTTCCAAGGCCCGAGCCGAGGATACACCTATCCTCGGCACACCTAGCCTAATCTAGGTAGGGGGCAGACTTACTGCAGGTGGTCACATCCACACTTAACTATTCTGCCAGGCCCTCCAGGTTCCATCAATGCTGACAAGACCCTTCACTGAAAAGCCTTAGAGGCAGCAACTCCCGGCATGGGAAAGAACCGGTCTGATGGGACAAGTCCTGAACCATTAGCCTAGATGGCCAACAGATGTAAGGCCAGGATCGAGCCAGAGAGAGTATATAAGTGAAAGAATCCCCCTGGTGAAGGGGGGGGCCTCCTCGGACCCCAGCCGAGGAGCAACCCCAGACGGAGAGCAAATAGACGAAAAGTTGGAGGAAGACCGGCGAAGGGCCGGCCGGGGCCAAACCCTTTCGCCCCACTCTCTACAAATTCATTGTCGGGGGCCCACCTCCGAAAAAGGAGCCCCTACAATTGGCGCCGTCTGTGGGGAGGGTTAGTGTGCCGGCCGGCGCAACCGGCGATCGTTCTAAGGCAGTCACCACTCAGAAGTTGGCAATGCAAAAAAAAAAAAGAGGGAAAAAGCAAAAGAAAAGAAGAAGAGGAGAATGGCAGTGCGAAAAGAAAATTCAACAACAAGTAAAAGAAAGGTCTTTTATTAATCCAGAAGAGATTACAAGAGATTACAATTACAATTCTCATTATTTCATAAAAAGAAAAAATTACAAATACAATCAGAGGCTCAGACAGGCGTGTTTTACAAGAACTCCTACCAGCTAATCCTACAATCGGAGGCTCAGGCGGACCGATGTTGGAACTGGCCGGGCAAGAGGCTCGCAAAGAATTGATGCCAGGAATGAAGGAAGTGTCAAGCCGTGCTTTTATTGGCATTAAGAGAATGGGTGAACTGGACGGTAAAAGCACGGGAAGGGGGGTCTAGGGGCTGGCTCACTTTCAAACCAAAGCTTCAACAAAGTGAGGAGCCCCCAGACCCCGGGACGCCCTCCCTCGTGATGCTTCCTCGACCCCCTCCGAACTACACGAGCATTGACCGTCGGAGACGGCAATACTCGGGCGCCGGCCATGACGAGAGTTCGCGTGCTCCCTCCGTCGGAGGTGCACTCTGGGGGAGGACGTTAGGTATTTCAACGACGTCCCCCCTGGCCACCATGAGAGACTCGGCCAGTGTTACGCCTGAACTCTGCCGTGTCGGCAGCCCAGTGGGGACTGCGGCCACGGCGGCACTTGGCTCCAGGTCTCCTAACTGCGGTCACAACCCTGGTGGCAGTATCAAAGGGGCTCAGAAGGATGAAGGTGTGTGTGTCTGTTTGTGGGGGAGAATTCATCGAATGAGGAGAAATGCTCCCCCCAGAACGCCTTTTATGGGGGGCGAAAGCCAACGGGGGCTGAACCGCGCGGAATTCGAAGGGGAATCGTCAAGGGAAATTAATTCCCACCCAGTTCCAAGGGGATTGCCAGCCGCCCGCTGCGTGTCGATTCACGAGGGCATTAATGGAGGCGCGTTACGGACACCGAAGCGTCAAACAGGAAGCGCGGAAGGCCAAGCGACGCCTCGTAAACCAGAAAAATGGGAAGCACGGACCAGAGGCAGGATTAGCCCCACGTGCGAAGTCACGAGCCGACTTGAGGAAAGACAGTTCACGGAAAATACCCGAGGATAACCCCCCGCCAAAAACTAAGTCCTCGGATCCGAGGACAAAATCCTATTGGAGGCAACAGTGCAATCGTGGTACAATAGCTCTTGCTCCAGCATCCTGCAAGGGGCTAGGGGGATGGACCCCTACCCGACGTGAGACTGAGTTGCCCAGAGAGGTGAACACTGTGTCCTCACGCTCGGGAGCCACATGGAAACGATGGCGGTAACTGTACCTAGGTCTTGCATGGTCCTCGGACTCAAGCCTACGGGGAGCTGACCACTCGTACTTAAAAGGCAGCAACTGTACCTAGGTCTTGCATGGTCTACGGACTCAAGCCTATGGGGAGCTAGCCACATGGAAACGATGGCGGCAACTGTACCTAGGTCTTGCATGGTCCTCGGACTCAAGCCTACGGGGAGCTGACCACTCGTACTTAAAAGGCAGCAACTGTACCTAGGTCTTGCATGGTCTACGGACTCAAGCCTATGGGGAGCTAGCCACATGGAAACGATGGCGGCAACTGTACCTAGGTCTTGCATGGTCCTCGGACTCAAGCCTACGGGGAGTTGACCACTCGTACTTAAAAGGCAGCAACTGTACCTAGGTCTTGCATGGTCTACGGACTCAAGCCTATGGGGAGCTGGCCACTCGTACTTAAAGGCAGCAACTGTATACGAGGAGCTATCTGTTTTACGACAGAGTCAAGGCACTGCTCAGTCCGAGGATCCATTCCCGTGAAGAAATTAACTACCTAATGGAGGGCCTAAAGGTCGATCCGACCACTCAAGAAAGGGCCAGCCAAACCGACGGCCTTCCGGACCATAAGGGCCGAGGTTTGCAAAACCCTCCTCCCCGTCCGAGGGTACGTGCAGCAGGGTTTTTGAGGGGCTATTGTAGGGCCCGAGGGCCCAGAATCCCCGGCCCACCTTTAGGCAGGCCCAGGGCTCACGCCGAGGAAGGCGATCTCCCCAGATAGTCGGCCCAAAGGCTTTAGTTCTTCCAAGGCCCGAGCCGAGGATACACCTATCCTCGGCACACCTAGCCTAATCTAGGTAGGGGGCAGACTTACTGCAGGTGGTCACATCCACACTTAACTATTCTGCCAGGCCCTCCAGGTTCCATCAATGCTGACAAGACCCTTCACTGAAAAGCCTTGGAGGCAGCAACTCCCGGCATGGGAAAGAACCGGTCTGATGGGACAAGTCCTGAACCATTAGCCTGGATGGCCAACAGATGTAAGGCCAAGATCGAGCCAGAGAGAGTATATAAGTGAAAGAACCCCCCTGGTGAAGGGGGGGGCCTCCTCGGACCCCAGACGGAGAGCAAATAGACGAAAAGTTGGAGGAAAACCGGCGAAGGGCCGACCGGGGCCAAACCCTTTCGCCCCACTCTCTACAAATTCATTGTCGGGGGCCCACCTCCGAAAAAGGAGCCCCTACAAACGGTAATCAAAATATTTTACCCTATTCCTCTAAATGTAATGAACAATGAAACTCCCATTACACCTACAAATGACCGTATTTAAGAAATTTATAAATTAATAAAAAGAGTAATTTCAACCTTTAATTGAAATATTAAAAAAATTAAATTAAATGAAGAATGTAAGGATAAGGGCCCAGAATCATATATTGGGCCTTGGGCTTAGTCCAAAGACATTAAATGGTCTGAGAAAGGACAAATAATTATGAGGGTTTCCAATTTTAAAGTCTCATAAGTAAGGAACGAATGGAGAGTGATGCGAGAAGGAACTCCTCCTCGAAAATGATGAATGCGGCTCAAATTTGTATTTCAACAATCAAGGTAACCTTCCAGGAGGCCCCAGCTATAAGGACGAGTATCATACGTGTATAAGAGTGATGGGAATTCAGAAATATCTAAGGAAAAGCTGCTACCACCGTATTAAATGCACTGCAGCTATTTTTCTTGTTGCATTTATGTAGAAAAAACCCCTGAACAGTACTGTCTTGGCTATCACAACTCACAGAAAGCCAAATAAGGTGTTTAACGGGACAGACACTCAAGTAAGGACTCAGATGATCAGTATGTGTAGGATCAAGATGGTCTAATGGGAATTATATAATATGAGAGACCATCCATGAGAGGGGGATCAAAAAAATAGAAAGAGAGTACTGTAGCAATCAAAATTGTATTTATACCCCTTTGTTATTGATTTATAGGAAAAAAAAAAAAAAAGATCTCCTCGGACAATGAATAGATTTAGCTCTATTTTCTTTGTTCATGTTTGATCATCTTTTAAATCTATACTAGCTGTTGTGAAATTCATTAGGGTCTAGTTCTCTAACACAATCTTTACAAATTTATTGTACTGGACTCACTGGGCCAAGATCTCATACATTTTGGGCTTGGGCTACAAAATGTGTCCTTACAAAGAAGATGGCTAAGCTAAAATTTTTACCAGAGGCTTCCTAGTAGCAATGAAAACGAATAACAAGAAACATTGTTATCTTCTAAACAAAGAAAATGTCATTAATAAAAAAAAATTGGGAGTAGCGATGAATAAGAATAAAAGAGGAATAAAGGGAAGAAGACTAGAAGTACCTAGCTAGTAGTGTAAAATATGAATTGTCACAATGTGTTGGCATTGTCAGTTGTCATTTGCTTATATTGCATATACTCATATCACTAATCATCATTTTGCTACTTAGTCCAAAATCAATCATTTTTGGCTTGAAATCCCAAATAAAAAAAATTAGAAGAGGCAGGTTACTAGATAAATAAAAGCTTAATATCATATTTGAGACATTTTTTTTCAGACATCTAGTACATATAATCTTTTAAATATAAAAGAAAAATAATTGAAAATACATGTTTATGTTAGTCAAAGGTTTGTAAACCCTGGACTTTTCATAAATATACAAAATACATATATGGAGAGCATGTCCAATGACAAACTCCTGTTTATTAGTTCCCAAAGATAGCTAACCTATCAGCACGTGTAGCTTCATGGTAATGTGCTATGTCAATATATCTGCTAGGGCCTAGCTAGAATAGTCCTGCAATAAAAAATTAAGGCATTAATTGAAGAAATGAAGAATGACAAGAAGTCCAATATATTTTTATATTTGTAAGGAGTCTAATTTCTAATATAATATTTTGGTATCCCAAGTTCCATGCCAAAGACAAGTAATCCCTAATGGTTCATAAGTCATAACTCCGAAGCTAAACTAGAAGTAAGGCCTCTATGACGAGGTAAGCCTACTTACCAATTCCCCAGATTGTCACAGATTAAACCATTAACAAGTGGTTCTTGGAGTCATGGACATGGTTTATGGAAGGTATTCATAATAGAAGGGCCTAGCGGCTTGCAGTTGATTTGGGGTCACATCATGTACAGTGAGTTTTTCATAGGGTAGAGTTTAGAAATAAGGGTTTATTCCAAATTGTAAATTTTGATTCTATTTATTGAATTTCTTATTTTAATAGTTTTTCCTTTAGATGCATCCAACTTATATTTTTCACTTCGTCATCATATGTTGTGTTGATTAGTTTACCATTTATAGCTTTTCATATGGTGATATTGCATGCTTATGGTAATTAAAATGTTCTAATCAAATTCACATAATTGGTTAACTGGCTTAAATACTTAATTTGTTTAATCTGTTGCATAACTAAATTTGGGGTCTAAACCAAAGTTTTCTTAGTTCTTTCAAACTCAAATAAAGCAGTGTTGCTATCAATCCTGAAAGTACAAAAAAGTAAACTAGAATATGATAGCCCTTAAACACGTGGCAGATTGTTATCAGGTTAGAAGCAACACACTTACTGGGCGATGAAATCCGCCATGGATTTCAAATTTTCAACCCTATTAAGAACCTTCTTATAGTTATCAATAATGCCACTGCCATATACTTTTACACACGTTTTATCAAAACTATTCTATATAATATTGTAAATACTAGAAAATAGTGAATTTATATGATAGCACCTGGCAATTAATCACAATATTTTATATAAATGGTTATGGTAAAGTATACTTTTTTTTTTATTTTTTAGAGAGGAAATATAAGTATACTTTTTTTTTTTTAAAGAGTTTCAACTTATGACATCCACTTTTGATGATAATTCTTTATCATTAGACTAAAATATCAATTAGTTTTTGGTGTAGGAGGAAATTGAATTTCAAATTTCTTATTCAACCATCAGAAACTTTACCAGTTAAACAAACTGAAACCCACAAGTGTGTGGTACTTACTAGCATTATATTTGTACCAAAAAAACCTCCCTCATTTATATATGGGTGTGCCTTGAGAGCATTTGTTAATGAACTGTTTCAAGAAAGTTTTAATGTTACTATCACTGAAAATATAAAAAAGGGTCAAAAAATAGCTTTTTTTTTTTTTTTTATATATATGAAAAGTTTTTAAAAATATTTTTTTAACTAATACTTTCAAAACTTCCCTTAACATTTCTCTTTATATATATATATATATATATATAAACACACACAAACATGATTGAAAATATTGTAAGAAAGAAAACTTTGAGAAGATGGGCATAGTCAAAAGTGTTTTAACCTGTTTTACTCTGGGCGTATGAAGGTAGCTGGGTCCTCCTGGTTGATCCAACCGAACTTCTCCATGAAAGGGTTGACCAAGGTCACAGGTGGGTACCCTTCAATGCAGTCCTTCCATGGATTTGCATCATCCAAATCCAAATTCCTCACCAGCTCCCACAAACCACTGTTGCATTCAAAGCCAGCACCAAAGCTTATCATCCACACTTTATCACCCTTTTTGAGCCTTTTCTTGGCTTCCATGTACCCAAGAACATACCAAAGACTAGAAGCTGAAGTGTTACCAAAACGGTGCATGGTCATCCTTGAAGGCTCTATATCATATTCACTAAGACCCAAGTTCAATTTGACCCCATCTATGACAGCCTTTCCACCCGCATGGAGGCAAAAATGATCAACACCAGTCTTAAAGTTGATTACAGGTTTTGTTTTCCCACCAGCTACACTAGAGGTTTTACTCATTTTTTGGACAAGGAACATGACCATAAACCTAAGTAATTCACTCATTGGTAAAATCTTAGGTGCTAGCTCTTTCATATGATCAACTAAAGCTACTGTACCAACTTTAGGGAGATTCTTGCTTAGCTGAAAACCTAACCTCCCTTGCTCATCTTCTTTTTGAACGCAACAATTATACGACTCGTCTCTAGCCCCATGGTGTGTCCTAAGTAGACAATTTAATTTGTACATGGCTTTGTGTTTTAAGGCCCTTTTGTTAGTCAAAAGGATAGCACACCCACCGATCCGGAACAAACAATTGGCAAGCAACATTGATCTATTAGTACCTGCATACCAATTTGGAGCCATAGACTCGGTAGTGACAACGAGAGCATACAAGTTCTTGTTGGATTTAAAGATGTTGCTGACTACCTCAACTGAGACAAGGCTAGCACTGCAGCCCATCCCAGTGAGATTATAGACTTTGATGTCATCTCTCATTTTGTAATGGTTGATAAGCCTGGCGGCTAAAGAAGGAACCGTGGTGAGCATGGACACGTTAACCAGAAGCACATCAATTTCTGAGGGACGAATGCCTGTCTTGGCGAAGAGCTTTGCAACACTGTCATGGAAAAACTCTTCCATCTCTAAGACGCCATCAAGAACAGTGGGATTCTGTTCCCTGCCCTCAAACACGATTTTTGGTGCATAGGTTTTCTCACCAATGCCGGAGCCTACAGTGGCTTGTAGGAGGAACTTACACTCTGGGAGACCAAGTTCCTTGGTCCTCTTGATGATCTCATAACAGAATTCAGTGTCTATCATTCTGTCATTGGTGGGCTTATAGCACTGGTAGTCAAGAATGTAACATTCTTGGTCTCCTCTTGCATAAGCCCGCTTCCCTATCATGAACAAGAAATAGAAGATAGGGAGAGCATAGAGTAAAATGAGAAGCTCCATGAGAGAGAGAGAGAGAGAGAGAGAGAGAGAGGGAGAAAGAGATGGGACTATGGGAGGTTTTGTAACTTTGTTACTTCTAAGTAAGGCTTTGTTAGATGATTATCCAGATGGGGATTAATACTTATAAGAACAATATGTGAGACTGTACGCGAAGTGGACATGTGAAAATACTTAAGACCCATTGTTATAACTCAACTCCCAACGAACTGATTTGCCTCAACTTTGGTATCAATACGTAATAGGAATAAAACTAGGGCATAATTCGGTTTCGGCTTAAGAAAAAACTTGTTTAATTTTATTTATTTAACAAACGAGTTAAATTCTTGCCAGTGTTTAGACTTGACAATAAAACAGGTCAAATTCAAATACAATATTATGTTTGTTAACAAACTTATGAATAAAAAACCTAATTATATATATATATATATATATGTATATGTATATGTATGTATGTATGTATACGTCTATAAATGTAGTCCTAAATATGTATGTTTTCTTTTTCTTTTCTTTTTTTAGGTTGTTTCTTTTTTTAAATACAAGATAGAAATTCTAGTCTAACTTAATCTAAATATATATGTATGTGTGAAACTTCCTCTTGAAAGCTTGAATTCCGGCGCTTGTCTTTCCACACCCCACAAATACTTATACTTGTGGAGTAATCATCACGTCAAAAATGTGCAATAATTTTTTTTTTTTTGGGTACTTGGAAGTCTCAATAACATTTATTTGAATCTTGTACTAGATAGTGATAAAGATCAATAGTCCATTACATCATGCATCCTTCATAATTAATGGCTCATAAATCTCAAGCCCCACCACCTCTCCCAAACGAAACGATTTGAAATTGAGAGCCAACCACTTTCCCCTCTTTTGTTACATTAAAGTAATATACTTTTGAATAATTCTAACTCGTAAGCCCTATCTTCTTGAGTATGAACCAACAGCAAAAGAGTAGTGATTATTATATACTCACTAATACACACATTTTTACCCATCCATAAAAAAAGATGAACGAAAGTCGTGATTTCTTAAGTTGAAAGTCATGATTTCAATTCATTTTTTAATATCTGTGCAAGAGTGTGTGTATTATTATATGTGTATCATAATTTTCCCTTACAAAAATGATTTGAATGGTTAAATGTACCCCTTGCTCTTGTTGTATAGAAATTTGTGTTGGACAGGTAGATAAACAAGAAGAGAGTTGAGATAATAAATGAGAGTGTATATGATTCAAATATAACATCTACATCCCTAGGTTGGAAATTGTCCATAGACAATATTTTCTCTCAATGTTGTTAAAGGGCCATTGCAAATTTGTCCACACAATACAACTAAGCATATTTGGTCCTAAAAATAACAATTTTGGAGAAACCCACAAAATTTCTAGTGTTTCTTAAATTTTTTATTTTCATATAAAAGAAGTTTTTAAGCTTGTTATCATTTTCCGCACATACATTATTTGATATAAAATTTGAATTGGTAATTTGTTGTTTGGAGTCTAAACATTCATAATGTTTTCAACGCTATTTAAACTTTAAAAAATTATTATTAAAGTCATCATTAAAAAAAAAAAATCATCAATTATCACTCTAGCTAGGGATGTATATCTATTGATAATCTTAACTTCAAAATATGGGTAGGAAAGAGATTGGCCGGCTCTCAATTTCATGAACAGGACAATGGTTTTGTTCATTAATTCAAAAAAAGGAGAGGGATGGTGGAGATTGAGATTTACCATTTATGAGTGATTGGATGGACTCCTGTGCTTATTACTGACTTATCAATTCCTTCAACTACCTAAAGATGAATTATTCCAAACAACTTTGATTTTCTGGGCCTCTTTAATACTAGTATCTTTGCGACGACTGCTTTATAAACAGCCGACAGGGTCAAAATTTGTTCGGTACAAATCAATTTATTAGTTGAGAATACTTGTTAACTCACAAGCCAAGATTTGGGTTTCATCTAAGAGTACAAACTTTATTTAGGGTGTCGTCCTCATGTCTTATTTTGTGTTATATAAACGTTGTATCAATTATATCATGATATAATTTTTTAAAAATTGTTTATTTCACCATATCATACCTGTATACATATCCAGACTCGTATATGTGTCTGTGCTTCTCAAGGTTTTAGTCATTGAACAAATCCAGTAACACAATTTTATTTTAGACCTAGATGGTATACTTTTATGTTCTTAATCCATTGTCTTCATTTTTTGTGTGTTATAGTTATTTTTTTTTTTAAATACACACTTTTTAGAATTGTGTTTATTACTCACAAACTAGTTTTACACAGAATCCAATTTAACAATTTAACAGTTTCAGTTTTTTTTTTTTTTTTTTATTATTATTTATATACGGTGTAAAACAGTTTATGTGAAACAAGTATTACCTTCAAAAAAAGCCTTTTACAAACGGTTTTGTTTTTGTTTATTACACTTTTTACATCCATACTTGTTTTTTTATATATAATCCATACTTCTAATATTTTTTTAAAAAAATTTGCAAGTTTCATTATTTGGGGTTGAAGATAAATGTAAGAATCATCATTCAAATAAGCAACGTCAATGAAAATGATACGCTGCCCATATTCTAAGATAAGTTTGACAAAATAATACGTAATCATTATTATCTTATTTTGAAACTTATCTTATTTTCAAAATAAGATAAGTTTGAGAAACAAAATAATAATGTCATAATAATGACACTTAACCATAAACTTGTCTTATTTTCTGTTTTCCCAATAATTAGACCTCCTTGATTAATCCTATGGATTCTATAAACCCTTTTACTATTAACATGATAAACATTAAAGGATGTTCGTACACTTTTTTTGATGTTCATGGCTAGCAGCCTAATACTAATGAGATTGGGCAGTAATTGTACAAAACTACAAATTTAATTTGTCAGTGTATCTCAAGGGAAACATAAAAGGATAATATTTTATTAAGTTCTTAAACAACCTTGAAATTTCTGAAGTGGACTTATGATAATATACGGTAATAGACTTGATTAACTTAATAACTTTCAACCTTCTTAATTTAAATTACTTGAAAATAATATAATCATTATAATATATAGTTGAATAATAAAATTACATCTTTAACTATTAAAATTAGAAGATATGATCAATAGATACAATAATGTCTATTACACAACAGCTGGGCATGCCAAATGTTTGAAGGGTCATGAAAAATGGAGTAAACATGAACAACATTTTTACAAACTTTTAATGTGGCAAATTCTTATTAGTTCTAATATAGACCTATTATTAACATTACATTTTTAATTACAATAACTATTTAGAAAATACTAAAATTACATCAGCAGTTTGTAAAAATATTGTAAAATAGTTTGTAACGGTTACATTACTCTTCAAATATATATATATATATATATATATAGTATGTAATATTCTCTCTCTCCATTAGGAATCATAAATCAATTCAAGCTTTACGAGTCCGCCAATTCTATAGAAGAATAATAAATGAAAGAAAGCTCTTACAAACCATTACACGTTTTGATGGAGCCTTCTTTGTAATTATACCCTTCTAGTGGAGGGATAAGCCAAAAGCAATGTTGTACTCATAAGACGCCGACAGATAATCATAAATTCATAATAATCCTAGAAATAGAGTCCTAATAGACTATGCAACAAAAATACACCACTACTTTACCAAAACATCTCTCTCTCTCTCTCTCAAAAGAATCGAGGAATTATTTAATACATTGGAATGACCACCTCAGCAATGTCTAGTGGTCCTCCAATTCAATAATATCATGCATGTGTTCAAATTAATAGAATTAGATAAAAATCACAATCCTAATCGCATTGTCTGAATAAAAACAAATTAAAAAAAATAAAAACTTTCAACACTACCATTTTCCCAACTTCGACAGTAGCAATCATATGCACCAAAAAAAAAATCACAAAAAATTTGTAGTGGTCATTTCTTTCCCTATGTAATATACCTGAAAGGCTAAGACATGTGTTATAACAAATCTTTTATGACATTTAATATGTTAACATGTTTTCAGAACAGTTGCAAAAAGTCAAATTATGGTTCCTAATATTAAGCGGCAAATACTCATGTAATTTATATGACACATTCTGACATGATTGTTCAATGCCTGGAACAATTTCGTTAATGGCAACAAGGCATTGCCTCAACTCACCTAGGCACTCAGATACTTTTTGAAGTGTCACCAGCAAATTTGCCTGCTGAAGAATGAAGATGGAGTTTGTGGCAGGAACTTGAGAAGGGCGTGAAGTTCTTCAATAGCCAATGAGAAAGGATAGATGCTTTCAGATGGACCCGACTTGTCTTTGTCTCTCAGTCCAAATAGCCCACCAGGGCACGGAATCCCCCTTGGACCAGGGGGTCAATGGCCCCCCTTAATTTTTTTTTTTAAATATTATTATTATTATTATATTAATTTTAACAATTTTATTCTATAAAATTATATTTTCTTTTCCTTTAACAATATCGTTAATTTTTTTAAGAGTAATGCTATACTTACAAACTTTTTTATAACATTTGTAGGGTCAGTTTTCGTAGCCTAAGCCCAAAAGATATGGGTTGAAGGCCCAACGAACCCGAAACAATGAATTTGTAGAGAGTGGGTCGAAAGTTTAGGCACTGGCCGACCCTCACCGGGCCGGAACTACTTTATCTCTTATTAAAAGAACACTTAAGCCAATTTATAACTGAAGAATGCTCCTCGGCCAATGGCCGAGGAAGCTTGTTTCCCAGATCTCTCTCCTTTTTTCCTTCCTCCCCTTTTTCACTTTGCTCGTATCCCTTGTATACTACTCTCCCCCTCCTTCTGTTGATCACTCATTGGCCTCTCCTCTGGCTGCTTGTCCCATCAGAGGTCGTATCCGTGCTCAAGTGGTTCACCCTGATCGATGTAGCCCTGCCCGGGGGTTGCATCCCCATTAATGCGGCCAGAAGGGTTAGGTAAGTGTATTAAGTGTTGAGGTGACCACTCGCTCTGGGTTTGTCCCCCCTTTATAGTTATCCTCAGTATGCCGAGGACGAAGGGGTCCTCGGCGTGGATCCAAGGAGTTTTCTCCCCAAATTTGTCCTGGATAGTCATCCTTCCTCGGATTGGGTCATTTGGGCCTGGCTTAGAGTGGGCCTGGCTTAGAGTGGGCCAAGGCTGCACACTTTCCTGGCCCCACAATAGCCCCTCAAAATCTTGCTGCACGCATCCTCAGGCGAGGAGTAGGATTTTGACATCCTCGGCTTCACCCCTGTCAGGATTGGGGTCTATTCACCTGCCCAATGCACGTTGTTGACGTTCCGGAGCATGTAACATGCCCACTATTAAATTCAGGCGGCTCTGTGCTCCTCACGTCTAGTGAGGCGTTATCTATTCAACGGTGGGGGTTCGTCTCTCATTTATAGGCAGGAAAAGCCCACATCGTTTCTCGATTCGGGGTATAAATACTCGTAAGAACTGCTTCTCCCTGTTCCTCATTCGTAATCAAGAGCTCTCGTACGTCCTTTCTGAGTCCAGCCACATTTACATCTTCAGCACAAAAAGTTCATCCGAGGAACTCCTCCTCTTTTCAGTAAGTTGCTCTATCCTTCTCTGAGCTCTCTTTCCCGTTATTCCTTCTCCTTCCTTTGTCCTTTCTTAGCTCCTTTAAGCGGCAACCAGGATGGGTAGGTTTAAGAAATACATCCACACCGAGGAGGCGATAGAGAAATTCGTCGCCGACTACCGAATCCCTGCCAATGTAGGTTTGAGATATAGTAAGGATGGGGATTGGCGCTTATATAAGCGGGAGGGTGAAGTGGTAATTCCCATCGCCGCCTTCCTCGAAGGGGGAATGACGATCCCAATGGGACCGGTGATGAGGGACTACCTCACGCACTTCCGGTTGGCCCCTACCCAATATGGGATAAACATCTTCAGGATTTTGGGCTGTGTGGATGTCCTGAATGAGAAGATGGGGCTAAGGTTGACTCACCATGACGTGAATTGGTGCTACAACCTTCAGCATCTTAGGGGCAAGTCTTATTATCTGAAGACGAGGGACAACAGGGTGTGACTCATCCAATGCCTCCCTGAGTCCAACAAGGGGCTTAGCGATGACTTCCTCATCGTGTCAAGGGCATGGCATGATGGCCTTCACTGCTCAACGACGGAAGGGGTACCAGGTGAGGCAGTAGGAGTAGGAGCGGTTTTGAGTTTTCTTGCACTTTTTTCTTTTTGCTAACATAGCGGTGTTTTTCATTTGCAGACCTGCACGCCTTTGAGTGCCACTTCCATTTGACCAACCAGGAAGACTTGCAGAAGGTGCTAAGGGCACCGATTTACGTAAACGAGGACGACAATCAAGTCAGAGCCGCCCATTTAATCTTGGGGTATATGCCCACCCAAAGGTCGTTCTCGGTTCCGAAACACGTCATCCTAGCCAACGATCCTCGACTTCAGAGGATTACTGTGACCGAGGACGGGTTTTTGATTCCCGAGGAGCCCCCCGATCAGGAAGCTGTCACATTAGCCGTCCCTTCCTCTTCCCAACCATTCGCTGAGGCCGCCGAGGAGGGTCCAGAGAGGGAGGAGGACCTGTTTGCCCTTTTTGCTGAGCTTGATCGGTCCAAGGATCTGCCTGGGGACCTGGGTGACCTTAACCTGAGTGAAGCAGACCTCCTTGCTTCTGCAGCCCCTCCACCAACAATGGGTTACAAGAGGAGGCCAACTACCGACTTGCTGGACTTGATCGAGGGCCAGCCAGGGAAGGCCCAGCAAAAGCTTCCTCCTACCCCACTGAAGACTAGGTTGACTTCGGCTCAACAGAAGCTCCCACCTCCTCCCCAGACACGCTCGCCCTCTCGATCTATGCCTGTCACACCCAAGAAGAGAAAGGACAAGGGCAAGGGGCCTATAGAGGAGAAAACGGTTCCTTCGCAGGAGGGGGACACTACTCTGCAGCCGTTCAAGCAGCTGAGGATAGGCGGTAGAAGTCCGGATAGGCAAGTCACCGACACCACCTTGTCCGAGGCTGAGGCCTGGCTTCTAGCTTCGATACTCCGCGGGGAGCCATTGAGGGATAACGCCTCCCTTAGGGACTTCAACGAGGGCGAAGGGACGCACATGGCCGATGCCCTGGAGAGGAGCCTGCTACTCCCGGTAGACATGGCGAAGCTTAGCTCTTTGACGAATGAGCAGGTCTTCCTCAACCTTAAGCAATATGTGGGGATGGTATGGACTTTAGTTTCGGATCTTCTCCCACTCATTTTCTTTTATTGGGTTATAGCACGTTGGTTATTCTGGCAGGCTATCCAAGCAATCTTTGCGTTGGAGGGGGCGGCAAACGACCAGAAGGAGGCCCTTAAAAAAGAGTGTGACTGGTGATACCAAGCCACCAGTACTCTGAAGAATTTCAAAGCTGACCTCGCCAAGGCCCGAGAGGCTCTGAAGGAGGTGACTCGGGAGCGGGACAATACGCTGTTTAGTCTTAAGGGCGCCTAGACCCAGGCTGCAGAGCAGACGGGGCGCCTAAACGAAGTGGAGGAGCAATTGTGGATCGTGAGGGATCTAATTACTGACCTGCGGACTGGTGTAGCAGAATTTGCCAAAGATCAGGCCCAGCGGGCCAAGGACGAGGCTGACCATGGCAAGGAGATGGCTGAGTGTGCCAAGGAGGAGGCCGAAGCTGCAGCCTATACTGATGGGATGGCTTCAGTAGAGGCTGCCTCCAAGGCTCAAGTCCCAGGGGTGTGTAGGCGATATTGTTCGCAGGTTTAAGCTGAGGCCCTCGAACAAGCTGGGGTGGAGGCCACGTCCGACCTATGGAAGGCAGAGAGCGTGTATTACCCCCCTGCTATCCGCAAGGCCGCCCTTGAGGATCCTAAGGTTGGGGAGATTATTGAAGAGATGGGGCCAGCTGAACTGGGGGAGCATTCAGGCGAGGAGGTGCCCCCAGGGATAGTGGAGATCCCTTTCGATGATCCAACCCCTGCTGCTGAGGAAGCAACTGCTTTCGACATTCCCTCGCAAGCCATCTCCTTAGGCTAGGGCTCGGAGGAGTCAAGGGTTACCTCTGTCCAGCTCGAGCAAGAGGAGTAGACTTCCCGGCATCTCAGCTCATCCTGCTTTCACGTTGTCATTTTGTTTTGTTATACTTCTCTTCTATGTACTGTGGCTCTTGCCATGCAATTTTTACGAACTCATCGTTGTAATGCGAATTTGATTTCCCTTTATTTGAATCGTTTATTTGTATACACGCTGCCTGCTTTCCCTTTCTTCCTTAGATCTGCATGACTTTATCTTGAATTGCATGTCGGTCAGTTACGCCAGTAACGATGATAAGGAGAGAGAACATATGCATGGGCAGCTCTCTTGTGTCTCGAGGGCCCTACGGGGCTCGGTCCTTTCCTAACTTGGGATATTTTGTAGTTATCCTCCCTATAGGCCTGAGTCTGAGGGCCATGCGACGCCCCTGTTCTGTTTGGCACCATGGTCTAATAGAGCGGTTAGTTTCCCCATAGGCCTGAGTCCGAGGACCATGCAGTGCTTTGGTTCTATCTAATGATTTCATTTCTCTGTAAGTATCTAGTTTCCCCATAGGTTTGAGTCCGAGGACCATGCAATACCTTGGTTTTGTCTAATACCCAAGTATAGAGGAGCGAGTGGTTTCCCCAGAGGCTTGAGTCCGAGGACCATGTAGTGCCTTGGTTCCATCTAACGCTTTCATTTCTCTGTAAGTATCTAGTTTCCCCATAGGCTTGAGTCCGAGGACTATGCAATACCTTGGTTTTGTCTAGTACCCAGGTATAACGATGCGATTAGTTTTCCCATAGGCTTGAGTCTGAGGACCATGCAATGCCTTGGTCCTGTCTATCACTTATATTTTTCTGTAAGTATCTAGTTTTCCTATAGGTTTGAGTCCGAGGACCATGCAATACCTTGGTTCTGTCTAGTACCCAGATATAACGGTGCGATTAGTTTTTCCATAGGCTTGAGTCTGAGGACCATGCAATGCCTTGGTTTTGTCTATCACTTCTATTTTTCTGTAAGTATCTGGTTTCCCCATAGGTTTGAGTTCGAGGACCATGCAATACCTTGGTTCTGTCTAGTACCCAGATATAACGGTGTGATTAGTTTTCCCATAGGCTTGAGTCCGAGGACCATGCAATGCCTTGGTTCTGTCTATCACTTCTATTTTTCTGTAAGTAGGGGTTTGTCTTCAGACTGCTTCACTGGAGATGATTCCTCTTCGGGTTTGATTACGACCTTACACTTGGCATTTTGTCTCACCTCCTGTTTGAGTCCCACCTTTTTCATTTACGGGGCATCCTTTGGCGATTCTTTTTCCGCACTTGACGTTTCGGTGTGCAAGACACGCCCTCATTAATGTCCTCGTGAATTAGCACACATCCAGCGGTCTATGGCCCCTCAGAATTTGGTGGCTCCGTGATTTGCACTGTTGACAACTCTCCTTTCGAATTCTGCGCGAATTATTTCCCACCAACATTTATCCCCTATATAAGACTCTTCGGGGGAAAGGTTTCTTCACACTCCATGAATTCCTAAACGCAAACAGAAAGAATATACCCCTTCAACTCCCCAACCCCCTTGAATAACCCTGCTAGAGTTGGTAGCTATGGGGCGACTTTGGGCGGGTGTTAGGACATCCGTGCTAAGAGCCATCATGGCCGCAACCCCCACTGGGTTTCTGGCGCGACAGAGTTTAGACGTAACCTTGATGGTGCCATGCATGGTGGCCCGGAGGGATTTCGTTGAAGTACCTAATGTCTCTCCTCAGAGCGCACCCCCGACAGAGGAGATGTGTGAATTCACGTCATGGCCGATGCCCGAGCGTTGCCGTCTCCTACGGCCAACGCTCGTGAGGGTTGGAGAGAATCAAGGGAACATCATGAGGGAGGGTGTCCCGGTGCGCCTGTATCTGCTCCTCACTTTGTTCAAGTTTTGCCGCACTTGGCCCTCCCCCTTCCCTACTTTTATTGTCAAGCTCTCCCATTCTCTTGATGCCAATAAAAGCACGGGTTGACACTTCCCTCTGGCTAGTTTTAGGGCGGGTCCACCTAGGCTTCTAATTGTAGAACTAGCTGGTAGGAATAGTTGTAAAGCACGCCTGCCTGAGCCTCTGATTGTAATCTGTAACTTTTCCTTTTATGAAATAATATCGAGCTCTTTCTTTGCTGTTGAATCTCCTGTCTCAAACTATTGTTATTTATTTTTTTTTTTTTTTTTTTGCATCACCACCAATCTTTCATAGAATGATTACTTAGAACTGTCGCCTGTTGCGCCGGTTGGCGCACTAATCCTCCCCATAGACGACGCCAATTATAGGGTCATTTTTCGTAGCCCAAGCCCAAAAGATATGGGTTGAAGGCCTAACGAACTCGAAATAATGAATTTGTAGAGAGTGGGTCGAAGGTTTAGGCACTAGCTGGCCCTCACCAGGTCGGAACTACTTTATCTCTTATTAAAAGAACACTTAGGCCAATTTACAACTGAGGGATGCTCCTCGGCCAATGGCCAAGGAGGCTTGTTTCCTAGATCTCTCTCCTTTTTTCCTTCCTCCCCTTTTTCACTTTGCTCGTATCCCTTATTTATTACTCTCCCCCTCCTTCTGTTGATCACTCATTGGCCTCTCCTCTGGCTGCTTGTCCCATCAGAGGTCGTATCCATGCTCAAATGGTTCAACTTGATCAATGTAGCCCTGCTCGGGGATTGCATCCCCATTAATGCAACTAGAAGGGTTAGGTGAGTGTATTAAGTGTTGAGGTGACTACTCGCTCTGGGTTTGTCCCCCCTTTATAGTTATTCTCAGTATGCCGAGGACGAGGGGGTCCTCGGTGTGGATCCAAAGGAGTTTTCTCCCCAAATTTGTCCTGGATAGTCATCCTTCCTCGGATTGGGCCATTTGAGCCTGGCTTGGAGTGGACCAAGGCTACACACTTTCCTGGCCCCACAACATTTTTATAAACTGTTTTGATAGTAAATTTTTATTGGTTTAAATATAGGCATATGACTCATATCATTTTTTTACTTATTAGAAGTCACTTATCACATCAGTAATTTATTAAAAAAAAAAAAAAAAAAAAAAAAAAAAAACCTTGTAGCTTTAGCATTTTCCTTATTAAAAATTTAGAAATCTAAAATCTAAAACAAAATATACAAGCAAAAAAAAAAAAAAATCAACAACAAAAATTACTAGTAATAAGCTCAATTAGTTAATTTTATTCAAAATAAATAAACTTGCCCTTTAAAAAAATTCTAAACAAAAATAATTTTGTTCTTACCCAAACAAAAACAAGAACAACTCAACAACTAAATAGCAAAATCAAAAGTTGAAACTGTCTCCCTAATTTAAAGTTCTAGCTTCGCGGCCTCTATAGCCCATCACTTCAGTAGAGATTACTAGTTGAGGTTTTTCTTTATAGAAGATTATGTATATATGTATGTACAGTATAAAGAAGAGTTGAAGGCGGTTGTGGTGGCAGTGAAAGTTACATTAGAGTATTAAGACACCTAAGATTATTGCTATAACCATGGCATGTAGCTAGGTAAGAGGTGTGAATTTAATGTTGTCGGTTGATACAGTGATTTTCAATTCTCGTGATTTTATGAGCTTTTAAGTTCGAGTCTTCTCGTCAACACCTTGATATCACTCTAAAAAGGTTTTTATATGAATTACACGCATCCGAAAATTAGTCAAATACTTAAAAAGTTTTGGATGCCCACGTGAGAGGAAAAAAAAACCTAAAACTATTTTTTAGAACCTTTCATAAAATGAAGTGTGTTAATCGACAACGCTTTCAATCATCCATGAGATAAACAAAAATCAGAATATTTTACCCTATCTATATATATATATATATATATATATTAATAAGTGAAATTGAGAGAAACTCAAATTAAAATTTCAAATTAGAGTTTCAATTTTGCACCATATTTCTTAAATTATTTATTCTTAAAGAGTTTTATTTCTTAATTTTAAAATCAAATGTGAGACCACATCATAAATATTCATCCAAGTGAGTTATATACAAAAACCAAAAAGTCTTAAGTAAATGAAACATTAAAAAAAAAAAAAGTGTTTTGCAATAATTTTTTTTAAAAAGGACAATTTACATTTTCTATTAACTATATAAAAAGCGGCTATGCCGCTACAGTGCTTCAACACTATTCATTTAGTGTATTGGCACTCATCTACAGTGCCATTTCGGTGAGCCACATTGCCATTATTTTTTTTTTTAGTCTTCCATTTGTACTTTTTTCCTTTTATATATATTGTTATACTGACATAATAAATTTCACAATATTTTCACAATTATTGAGATGTAAAGCGTGAATGCTCATACAGTACTTTTACACTGTACATCTATAGTGCCATTTTGTTGAGCCACTATGCCTTTTTTTTTTTTTTTTTTTTTTTTTTTTATAGTTTTGAACGGAGCTACACCATAGTACAATATTTTAAATTAATCGATGTAATGTAGTGTAGGTACTCCTAGACATGCATTGTCCTTCATTTTTGACTTTCTGGGCTTCTTAATATCTTTGTGATGACTGCTTTATGAGCTATACCGGTAAAAATTTTGATCGGTACGGAATAACTAATTGTATATAAACATTATTTGCAATCTTTTAATGAGAAAAAGCATAATCCCATGACATAATAAAGGCTCGAGGTATGACTAAACCTTTTTTTTTTTTTTTAATAGAATCAGGGATGACTAACCCTACAACGGAAACTAGGTTCAACATAAAATAATCTTGATCAATAACATGATATATATACTTTAAGTTCAATTTTTTTTTTTTTTTTTTTTTTGAGAAGATTCTTTACCTTCATTGTTTTATGATTTTTCATAAGAAAAGAGGTAGTTTACGTGTAATAAAGAAAACAAATTTTTACTATTAAAAAAAAAAAAAAAACTTTTTGATGCTTGAAAACCAAAGTAAGCCGCAAGAAGTTCAACAAATAATGGTCCTTACAAAGTCTTCAACGAACAGGTTTGTCTGCGCCCTCTATACTATTGTTTCATCCATACTTCTAAGATTAAAAAATTAAAAAAAAAATTAAATGAAGATGAAATTTTGTGCAAGTAACATTATTTGGATTTGAAGACAAATACAAGAATCATGTATATGCAATGTGAATGAAAATAAAAACAATACTCCAGCCCATACCCTTATGGCCTTACCCAATATTTTTGTTTTTTAAAAGGAAAGATAAGTTTAAGAAGGCAAATAATAATAAGTTTTTAATGTGGGGGTGGTAACTGTTCTCGGACTACTTAAACCTTGCATTGCGTTTTGGTATAAGACCACCTGAGCATTAGAGGTGTGTTACTATTCGAATCTACAACTCTTAAACTTGTATGTATAATAAGTTATAAAAACTTCTTACTAGCTACCACTAGGCCACCTCCCAAGGTAGTGTAGTAATAATAAATTAATAATGCTAAATAAACAAACACTTAACCATATTTTATGGTTTTTTCCCCCAGTCAAGTATTCCTCTTTTACTGTCCCAATGGTTGGAGTTGGACCTCCTTGATTAATCCCACAGAAAATTAAACTATTTACAATTTACACCATCAATATGATTAAAATTCATTGGTGTAATATGGTTAAGTTGACTTATGGTTGATCTTGGAGAGTCAATAATGTTATATCACTAATCACATATAATTATTGGTTCCATTAATAAAATTCTTTGTCGGCCCTTAGCATCCACATTATTGGAGTTCAAGCACTTCACCCTTTACCTCATATAGTCTAAAAAGTAAAACTTAATTGGCTTAAAACTATAAGTAGACTTAGAAATAAGGTTGGATTCAAGGGAGTTTATGGAGGATTTGTAGGATAAACATATATTCTTAATTTTTGATTTGTAGGATAAATCTCATTCCTATCCACGTGATTAGAGTTTGAACTTTGCCAATCCTCCCCTCATACTTCAAGTTCAAAGGCCATTGGCTAAAAATCAATTAATTGATTCAGGATTATTCAGGGGGTTCTATATGATCCTTGATAGGTCCAATTCAATCTGGTTGGCAGATGTGATTGATTTTGTGAATTAGTTTGAATTCACCCTTACAACTTGGTTTTTTTTTTTTTTTGGAATGCATATTAGACTACTAGGGTGGATGTTTCCAGACACAGGAATATAGATCTATGTGGGTTTAATTAGTTGAACTAGTAATATCCATTGTCGTTCAATGAGAGATTTGGGGTTTGAACCTCACCTACAGCAAAAACTAATTAGTGTTTTGGACTAATGATAAAGAACAATCGTGATGGAGCAAATATCATATGTTGAATTTCTATCCCAACTATATAAAATGATAATAATAATACAGATGTAAAGTTCCTATGATACAAGAATACAAGATTCTTTCTTCTTATGTTGTATATAAAGGAAAACTATATTTTTCTTCTTGTTTCAGTTTGAATTATAGAACACCATAATATACTTCTATTGATTTACACATTTATACAACTAAGGTAGCTCCAGAATTGAGAAGCCTCTAGTTGTCAGTAGTCCAAACTCCAAAGTGTAAGGTTGAAATTTATCAACCATCTTGTTGGCTTTATTCTGTGCCAATTTGCTTGTAATTTAGTACTTAGTAACCCTATATTTAGATGGGATTCATGTAAGGGTAGTGTGTGAAGAGAGTGTGAAGAATTGCTCATCTGTGTGCAAAGAAGCAGGGACTCGCGGCTAGGACTCGCAACTGACTCGCGGCTTGCAGGCCGCCAAATGCTGTGCATGTGAGAAGCATGCGGGGAGGTAAAGGGTTACGCCAGCTGTCACACTACAGGACAAAAGTCTCAGGCTGGCCAGGCCGTTATCTCGCGACTTGGACCAGTCGCGAGGCCAAGCCGCCAACCAGCCTTGTTTGGGAAAAACTGACTCTTTGTATTCCAAACACACACCACTATATATAGACATTTATACTCACGAAATGTAAAGAGCTTCTAGAGATAATTTTATGAGAGAAACCCTAGAGAAAAACAAGATTGTCTCATCTCCAATCTTCACTAAAAGACTCTTCAAATTCCTCTACTCTTCCTCTCCATTGATACGTCCTTGAGAGATTCTTGACCAAATCATTTTCTCATCAGACCCATATCTGTAAGAAGGTTCATTTGGTGCTAAGGGAAGCAGTTTGGAAAGGACCAATGGTTAGTGGTTGATGCTATGGGTTATAGCTAAATTTGGTAAGCCAGAAAAGAAAATGTTCGGCGCAACCTCATTGGAGCAAGAAGCTTGGAGGGCTTAGGTACCTGGGTAGATTAGGCTTGAAGGGTCTATTACTGTTCATGTATCTTAACTACATTTTTTAGTGGATTATTGACCGCTTGGAGGGCGGCAGAGAGGTTTTACGCCAAGAGCTTCAGTTTTCTCTTCGATAACACATCGAGTGTTGTCCTTGTGTTTGCATCTCTCTTCTTTTATCTTTGCCATTTATTTTATGTTGTGGATGTGATTATATTTGGCTTAAATTGTTTATCAATTTTGTGTTTGGCTTATGTTCATGTTCCGCACATTAATTGTTTGATAATAAGCTTGAATTGATATTTTGTAATTTGAGGTATGAATGTTCAAGGGTGTTTTACACACATTTTGAACATTCAATTGGTATCAGAGCAGGTACACTTGTTTTGATTTAAATACCTAAGTGTGATCCTTGACCCCTTGTGTTATTTGCCATGGATTGTGTTTTGTATGCCTCTTCGTATGATTTGGTTAATGATGAGTGTAACATGCCACGTGTTTGTGAAAATGCCTCTATGAGTGATAATCCTCATGATTGTGATGCTATGTTATATGAATCTTTGGATGTTATTGATATTCCAAATGACAAACTCTTGAAGAAAAATATTAAGAAGTTTCAAAAGAATTTGAGTAAGTTATTTTGTGAAAATGATGATTTGATTGCTAAGCTCAATGAATCCAATAAATTGGTTGAGAAATATAAAAAACTTGCTGAAATTTCTCTTGAAAAGCTGAAAGAGTTTGAATGTTTAAATATGGACTTAGATGCTAAATTTGTTTTGTCTAACAAACTTGTTGATGATCTTAAATATGAAAATAAATCTCTTAAGATGCATGCCAAGTGTTTGATTACTGAACCTATTGCTAAAATGGATGATAATATATGTTGCAATCATGTTATAGTATCCGATTTTGTGTCTAATGTGTGTTCTACCTCTAAGGACAAATTGGTGTATATTCCTCCACATAAAAGAAACCAAAAGGTGAAGAGGAAGGCTATTAAGTCGAAGGCTATTAAGTCAAAGCCTTTATTTAGGTCTCAACCTAAGGCTTTGGATGGATCTAAGTTTGTTCCAACTTGCCACCATTATGGTGTGATCGATCACATAAGACCTCAATGTTCTAAGTTGAAGAAAGAACAAAAATATGTTGCTAGATCCCTTCCTAAAAAGTCTAGTGAACCTAAACACATTGTTTGTCACTATTATGGTACTTTTGGTCATCTAAGACCTCATTGCTCTAAGTTTCATGCTCTTAAAAGAATTAAAAGAAAAGAGAAACTTGAGCTTCTTGGAAGTTGTGCTAAAAAGAGTAAACTGGTTTTGAGTAAAAATAGGATGTTGTTAAAGAAAATATTTAATGCTCTTAACTCCTTGACTATGTGCATCTCCGGTCTCATTCTTCCAACCATCGTCTCACTTCTCTTGAGACACATATTCCAAACAATCGTTCCGTTTGGATGAGGAAGGGTTCTTATGGTTGAGCTTTTGCTCTTTTAATCCTTGATCTAATTCTTTCGATCTTTGTAGAACCCTCCATGCATTAAATGTCATTTCTTTATGCATTTGTGCATCTTGCATTTTTTTTTTTGTATGCATTTTTTTGTTTTTTATCTTACTTTTATGTTTCAGTTTTGGGTGAGTAAAAAAAAT
This sequence comes from Quercus variabilis, assembly GCA_030445155.1. Lineage (NCBI taxonomy): Eukaryota > Viridiplantae > Streptophyta > Magnoliopsida > Fagales > Fagaceae > Quercus > Quercus variabilis. The sequence continues at coordinate 11,952,066 of CP129453.1, forward strand.
CCAAAACCACATAAAAGTGAAAAATTCAAAAAGTTTGATCGTATATGTTTGAGCACATATCACATGTGTATTTTGTCTTGTACCTTGTACTTATGGCTTTGTGCATTTACGAGCTTAGCTTGTTCTTTATGCACTTATATTTTCGTGGGAAAAATCTTGACATCTATGTCTGATTGTTGTAAATCGATCTTCGAGCTTGTCATGAATGATTTGTTAATAGTCATGTTGGTTTTGATACATGCATAGACTTGTACCTATATATCTTCTCACTCTTTTATTTTTATTACTTAAAGAGCTCAACAAATATAAATCTTAAAATGAAAAGAGATAATGAACTGTAAAAGCCGTCGCACATACTAGTATTTGATTTAGAAAAAGGGAAAGCGAGTTTTATGAATATGTATGATGCCCAAAAAGCCAAAAGCTTGTTCATCAAATTGAAATATCAAAAATTTCAAGCATCAATCTCAAAATGAGATGTATTGATTCAAAATGATCAAATGTTATGATTTGTAAAGAAGCCAAATGAAAAGTTTCAAAGATATGTAATCAGTTTCTTGTGGGATGTCATATATATTCATTTCTATAATTGAGATAAACTACTTGTCTTAGTACTAATTATGTATAACTTGATTGAATTGATCATTGAAACTTCATTCTAGACTAAGGACTATTCCACACTTGATACACACACATAACACACATGCCTAATGTTCAATGAATACCTTATTCATTTGTTCGATTGTACTTGTTTAAATGTGATGTGTGTGTGCTCAACTATATATGGATCAATCCAAAAAGATTTTTGATCATTTTATATGATTTTGGAAGTGATTTTTATCACTCTTTGTGTTCATGTTTTGTGCTTACATTGTTTTTTAGTGTTTAGACATGTTTTGTGTTGAAAAACAAGTGTCAGAGTTTTTCGCGACTCACTCGCGACTCACTCGCGACTTACTCGCAACTCGCCAGTCGCCAACCCCAGTCGCGAGTTTCATCCAGAAGCTTTGATGACTCACTTGCGACTCGCTCGCAGAGAGGTTTTATGCCGAGGGTTTCGGTTTCCTCTTCGATAATACATCGAGTGTTGTCCTTGTATTTGTATCTCTCTTCCTTTATCTTTGCCATTTATTTTATGTTGTGAATGTGATTATATTTGGCTTAGATTGTTTATTAATTCTGTATTTGGCTTATGTTCATGTTTCGCACATTAATTGTTTAATAATAAACTTGAATTGATATTTTGTAATTTTGGTCTGAACGTTCAAAGGTGTTTTACACACATTTTGAACATTCACAAAGAGTTACTAACACAAATTAAAGAAAAATATGAATGGATATTAAAATGACAAATACAAAATGTAATTTATATTACACGTTCTTAGATGATTGTTGAGTGCATTTTAGTGATATATAGTAAGGCATTGCCTCAATTCGAATAGGCACTTCGATATTTTTTTGGCAGTGCTACCACCAAATTGCCTGCTGGAGAATGAAGATAGAGTTTGTGGCAAAGAACACCGGGACTTCGAAAAAAAAAATATTTGACCCAAATTAGAAATAAACGTAAGGGCAACAAAAGCATAATTGAAAACCATGAAAACTAGCTGAGCCCTGAGCCAAATAAAAAAAGAAGTACATGAAGTGTTGCAAATTGCACTAACAATAAGAAAGGAGTTGCTTTTTTAGATGGGCCAGACTAGTGTCAATCCAAATAGACCACCACTTCAGTATAGATTACTTGTTGTGTGTTTTTGGTTGCAATAAAAGATTGGCGTTAAAAGCATATTGACATTTGAAACTTCCATGTGACAAAAGTTAACGAGAGAGAGTATTCAGATACCAAAAATAATTGCTATAAGTTCTCTCTCAAAATAAGAAAAAGTGCATGAAGTGCTGCATTAAGAAAGGAGTTGCTTTTAGATGGGCCTATGGGCCAGACTTTTGTCAAATCCAAATAGCCCATCACTTCAACATATATTGCCTTCTTCTTCTTTTTTCCTTTTAAATTAAAAAGATAGAAACATTGTAGATTACTTGAGGTTTTTTATTGTAAAAGATTGGTGTTAAGCATTTTGACAGATGAAACTTCTATGGGAAAAAAGTTAGATTATTAGACGGAATATTCAGATGCCAAAAATTAGTACTATAACCATGGCATGTAGATAAAAAGGTTTGAATTTAAATATTTAATCCGATTGTTGGTCGAGTGATATTCAAGTCTATGTGATTTATGATATTCTAAGTTTAATTCTTTTGATCAACACCTAGGTTCGTAACATCTCAAAGGAATTCTTTGAAATAATTATTTAATGTGTATAGAATAAAGGGATGATACACACAATGATTAGTCAAATGCTCTACGAGTTTTGGACAATCACATTAAAGATTAAAACATAGAAAAGCAAAAAAATTTGAACCTATTTTTAGAACATTTCATAAAAGAGATGTGTAAACAGACAATACTCATCCGTGATATAAAAAATAATAAGGGTATTTTACAATACTTTTCTAAATGTAATGAACAATGATACTCTCATTGAATGATCAAATGGCCTGAATTTCGAGTCATATATAAGAAATTTATAAATTAACCAAAAAATTTGAAATTTCATAATTTACTTGGAAAAAAAAGGCACTTTGGCGACATCCAACAGACACATTTTAGAGCATAATAAGGGATTTGTCCATATTAATACAAATAAGAGAAAATCTCATAAGAATTGTCAGGACCCTTACTATGTTGGTAAATTCTGTGCCAAATTTACATATAATTTAAATTATAAATTTCAGTATAATCATGTTTTGTTGTGGGTTAAATGTGTAACAGGTTGATGAGGTTCTGTTAGTAAGTTTTCTACACAATAGAGTCTAGGAATAAGGATTTATTCTAAAATCTAAACTACAATATTTATATTTTAGTGAATTTTTTCTTGGTCTTAGGGAACCTCGTAGTATTTTGTCCTTGAGATCGATGTGTCAAATCGGTTTTCCATATCATCACCATATCTGTTGTGTTTTTTTTTTTTTTTTTTTTTTAGATCCCGAAGTTAATATGTAGTGGATTAAACAAAATACTACGAGGTATGGAAAAATTTGTTTGGGCGTTGCTTAGCTTAATTTGTTTAATCAGCTACATATTAACTTCGGGATCTAAATTAAAATTTTCATAATTCTTTCAAAAGTACCGTTATCAATCTTGAGAGTCAAAGAAGTAAACTAGAAAAGGATAGCCCTTCAACCATGTTAGAAGCAGCACAACTTATTGGGTTATTAAACCTACCAAAGGATTTTGACGATAATAAGAACATTCTCTTATAGCTATACCAAAAGAAAAATGATTGAAAATAGTAAATACTGTAATAAAGACACTTTAAGAAGGAGGGCATATAGTTAAAAATGTTAAAATCTGTTTAACTCTGGGATTTTGAAGGTGTCTGGATCGAATTCCTGGTTGATCCAACCGATCTTCTCCATGAAAGGGTTGGCCATGGACACTGGTGGGTACCCTTCAACGCAGTCTTTCCACACATTTGCATCACCCAAATCCAAATCCCTCGCCACCTCCCACACACAGCTGTTACATTTAAAGCCAGCACCAAAGCTTATCATCAGTACTCTATATCCCTTTTTGAGCCTTTTCTTGGCTTCCATGTAACCAAGAACATACCAAAGGCTAGAAACCGATGTGTTACCAAAACGGTGCAATGTCATCCTCGACGGCTCTATATCATATTCACTAAGCCCCATGCTTAATTTAACCCCATCTATGACAGACTTTCCACCAGCGTGGAGGCAAAAATGATCAACACGAGTCTTAAAGTTGATTACAGGTTTTGTTCCCCCACCAGCCTCACTAGAGGTTTGAGTTTTACTCATTTTTCGGACAAGGGACACAACCATAAACCTAAATAATTCACTTCTTGGTAAAATCCTAGGTGATATCTCTCTTAAGTTATCTACAAAAGCTCTTGAAGCTGCTTTAGGGAGATTCTTGCTTAGATAAACGCCTAACCTCCCTTGCTCATCTTGTTGTTGCATGCAACAACCGTATGACTCGTCTCTAGCCCCATGATGTGTCCTAACTAGACACTTGAATCTGAACATGGCTCTGTGTTTCAAGGTCCTTTTGTTTGTCAAAAGCATTGCACACCCACCAGACCGGAACAAACAATTTGGAAGGATCATTGATTTATCATTACCCGAATACCAATTTGCCGGACAAAATTGCTAAATGCCCTATTTGGGCAAACTAAGTAGCATTTTGCCCTATTTTTGAAATTAATTAGGGAAATACTCATCTTTTGAAACTCGACTATCTCAAAATCGAGTTATTAAAAAAAAAAAAAATTCTAGAGTTCTATAGCAGCATTTTTAAGAACCTATAGTAACATTTTTAGGACCTATAGTGACGTTTTGTAACTCGACCTTCATTAAATCGAGTTGTAGGCAATTTTTTTTAATTTTTTTTCCCTATAACTCGATTTCATATAAGTTGAGTTACAAAATGCCACTATAGGCCCTGAAAATGTCACTATAGGCTCCTTAAAAACGTCGCTATAGAGCCTAACTTGATTTTTAGAAAATCGATTTTCAAAAGAGGGGCATTTCCTTAATTAGTTTCCAAAATAGGGCAAAACGCTGCTTAGTTTGCCCAAACAGGGCAATTAGCAATTTTGTCCCCAATTTGTTGCCATAGACTCGGTAGTGACAACAAGAGCATACAAGTTCTTGTTGGACTTAAAGACGTTTCTGACTATGTCAACTGAGATAAGGCTAGCATTTCAGCCCATCCCATTGAGATTATAAACTTTGATGTCATCTCTCATCTTGTAATGGTTGATAATCCTAGCAGCTAAAGAAGGAACCAAGGAGAGCATGGAAACATTAACCACAAGCACCTCAATTTCTAAGGGAGAAATGGCGATTCTGGCCAAGAGCTTTGCAATACTGTCATGGAAAAACTCTTCCATCTCTGAGATCGCATCAAGAATTGTGGGATTCTGTTTCCTACCAGCAATAATCTTTCTTGGTGCATACGTTTGCTCACCAATGCCGGAGTTCACAACTTTTTTTAGGATGAACTTGTACTCAAGGAGACCAAGATTCTTGGTCCACTTGATGACCGCTAAACACGATTCACTGTCTAACATTCTGTCATCTAGAGGTGTCCACGAGTCGGGCCAGGTCGGGTTTGTGCCCAACCCGGACTCGACCCAACCGTCTCGGGGGGGAAGATTTCAACCCGCAACTGACCTGGATGTAGTTTCAGATTAAGTGGGTCAAGTCGTATCGGGTTTCGAGTTTTCTTGGTCGGTTTTGGGTTTTCCAATTTCGCTAGTTTTGGCCGAAATCTGGCCGGATCTCATCGGATCTGGCTGGATCTAACGAGATTTGGCCGATATTTCTTCGTATCTATGGAAATATGGCCGAGATTTGGCAGATATCTAAAGGGATATGGCCGAGTTAGAGTCGAGCTTACCGGAGTTTGAGTATATCTGGGGTAGATTCGCCGGATTTAAGCTTATCGAAGTGAGGATTTGAGCTTATCAGAGTACAAGAAGTCCAAATGTGGTTGGATCGAAGCTGAGAAGCCCAAACATTGCTAGATTTAGGCATTATTTTGGAGGTTTTGTCGAGCGGGTCGGGTAGATCGAGTTTTTGAGGATGGAACCCGCCATTCGACCCACCGGGGTCGGGTTCTGAAGGTTTGGACCTTTCACCGACCCATCGGAGGTGTCAGTCCGACCATGACGGGTCGGTTCCGGTCGGGTTCGTCAGTTCCGGCGGGTGATCAGTTACTTTGGACAACTCTACTGTCATTAGTGGGCTTATAGCATTAGTAGTCTAGAATGTAACATTCTTGGTCTCTTCTTACATCAACTCGCTTCCATATCATGAACAAGAAATAGAAGATGGGGAGAGCATACAGTAAAATGAGAGGCTCCATGTGAGAGAGAGAGAGAGAGAGAGGAGATATATGGGACTCTGGTAGGGTTTGTACATTTTTTTTATTTTTTTTATTTAGGCTTTGTGAGATAAGTATTCAAGTGGAGAACACCTATATAATAAGAATGGTAATAAGTGATAGAGTACTAGCCCATTCCATGTTACATAACTCATGGCTGACAGATCTCAACCCCCACCACCCCTCTTCCCAAACGCAAATGGGACACATATATATTTTCTTCATTCAAATTAAAAATCACTTGGGAGTCCATTCCATCATGCTCATTGCGCATATATTGAGATATGAGTTATCCCAACCTATTAAATTACAATTTTTCAACAGCTAGATATGCTTTTGGCCCTCCCAAATCTGGGAAAAATATTTTATTTTATAAATAAGGAAGTATAAGAGAAGCGGGCATACACTACATTTTCATAATATTTTTACATCGATTTTAATTTGAACCCATTATTAAAATTTTATTTTTTCATCATTAACACCCAATAATAAATTGTCGTTTAAGATTTATTAGAAAAGTGTTATGAAAAATATTGTGATATGTATTTAAAACTTAAAATATTTGGACATTTATCGTTATTTCAGCAAATAAAAGAAAAAAATAAAAGAAAAAAATTTTAACTTTCTTAGTTTAAAAACAGTTCTAGGACTTACTTACAAACAGCTCAGGTACCTATTTGCACCACTATGCAGTTGCAAACACCACCAGGTTCTAGCACTCAAAATAGGTGACTCTTTTACATTTTATCTATCTCTCTTGTTTCTCAACTGATCTATTTTTTTTTTTTTTTTCTTCTACACTTCTTCCGTTATTAACAAAGCTAGTGATGTTAACCCTTGCAATTTAAATCCAACCATCCAATTAGTTAATACCTCCAACCATGTGTATGGTTTAGAAGAAAAGCCTACAAAAGCAATCACTACAAAACACGCGGGTCTATGGCTGTGTTTTTTTTAACCACGTTTACAAAAAACACGGCTATAGACTTAACTTATAGTTGCATTTCAAAATGCAGCTATAAGTAAACCTATAGTCACATTTATAAGTGGTTTTATCCACGTTTTTAAAATGCGGCTATAGGTTAAGTCTATAGCTACATTTTAAACGTGGCTATAGGCCCTCATTTAAAAAGAAAAAAGTGCTGAAAAAAATAGTATTGGTGTACAATCTCAAGGTGTTATTATTTTTTTCCTTTTCATCTTCTTTTAATTGGACTTTTCTTCTATATATTTCATTGTTATTAAGATAATAAATAAATTATATGACATTATAAATATAATATAATAAATTATTAGTAAACCTGATAAAAATATACTACTATATATCATATACTTTATATATATATATATATATATATATATATATAACATGTAATTAGTTGTTTCCTTTTTTTTTTTTTTTTTAGTATTGAAATTCGAATAATTGTTTGTCTACTATTTAACACTAGTATGTAACTCGTGCTTACGCATGAGAACGATGAATTATACATATGGGACATTTTTTCAACCAGGACATTTGGAAATACTAAAACAGTTTTTCCTTTCAATTTTCATGATATTGGTTATGCCAAATTCCTCATTGCACTACTATTACATACATAATTGATATTGCATATTACATATATATTGGGGACATATTTTTATGTAATTGGCATATCTTTTGACAAAACGTACTTTACTTGTATTTGGGTAAATCTAAGTAGGTTCAAGATAATCATTACAAGTGGTTAAATTGAAGACATGAAGACTACTCAAGAACTCTCAAGAAAAGTGCAAATCTGCAGCTTCTTGATACCTCCTCGACAGAATCTTGATCTGTCGAGATTCATTAAAGCTGACTGTCTCGATCGATCGAGTTTACGAGTTTTCAGATTATAGCCAGCAATATTTTTATTCTAAACGGCTATTTGTTTATGAGTTTTTATAATCTTTATTGGACTAGGAAAGCCCAAGGTTTGTGTAAACCTATTTGGAATAGGAGAGCCCATTAAGCTCCTATTTAAATGAGATAGGAAAAGAAAAATCTAACCCTAGAGAGCTTTATAAGTTTTTTTTTTTTTAAATCCTAACCTCCTCCTACAGAAGAAAGAGTTCTTACTGCGTTTCTTGTACGCCTTTGAGTTCTATAACCAAGTAAAGTCTTTTGCACCAACATTAAAGATCTTATTGGTGTTTCTATGTGAAACTGCTACAAATCAACTACAACAATCAAGAGGTTGCTGTGGAGTTAGTCACGTACTGGGATTCGTGCAAAGAAGTAAGCTGTGTACTGGGATCCGTGCATCAAATTGATTAGTCACGTACTTGGGAGCCATGCATTAAAAGAGGAAATTGTCACTACAGAACAAGTCCAATTGGATATTGGGATAAGAGTTTAACTGTAGATTAGTAAGGTACTTGGGATTCTTTTACTTATAACCGCTTGTTGTGATAATAGTGGAATTTAAAGAGTGGTGACCTGAAAATCACCTGGTGGGGTTTTTGCCATCAGGTTTTCCCTATTCATAAACAAATCACCGTTTTATTTATTTTTCACTACATAATTAGTTTATTGGTGATTTGTTTGTGCTACCACTTTTTTGCATATTAATTTGATTAATTAATAACTTGGCTAATTAATCAATTAATTTGTATCATAAGGGGTCAATTCATTTTTGGCCTATCAAATGGTATCAGAGCGAGCACATTTTGATTAGGTTTAATCTTTGTTTTGTTGATTCATTAACCCCTGTTTTTCATGGATAGAGGACAGTCATTAATCAAACCTCATTTATTTGATGACACTAACTATGCATACTGGAAAGTACGTATGAGAGCTTTCTTGTAATTTTTAGATGAAAATGTGTGGTAAGCTATGGAGATTGGCTGGACCAAGCCAAAAGAAGCGCCAACCGATTAGGATGAAGCCAAGATTAAGGCAGAAAATTTCAATAGCAAAGTGTTGAATCCCTTATTTAGCACAATCACCAATGAGAAGTTCAAGAAGATATCCTCCACTAAAATTGTAAAGAAAGTATGGACCATCCTCCAAACAACCTATGAGGTTATAAAGGCTATCAAAGATTCAAAACTTCAGAGGCTCACTACAAGCTTTGAAGAGATAAAAATGGAGGAGGATGAGTCGTTCAATGAGTTCTATACCAAGCTCAAAGATATAGTGAACTCAGCCTTCAATCTTGGAGAAACCATTCCTGAACCCAAGATTATTTGGAAAGTGCTTAAATCTCTACCCGAAAGATTCCATGCAAAGATTACGGCTATAGAGGAATCAAAGGATATGGACAAGATTCATTTGACTGAGCTAGTTGGAAACTTGCAGACCTACGAGCTAGGGTTATCTAGGATTGGCAAGTCGGGTAAAGGCAAGAGCATGACCTTGAAGATAAAAAGCAGTGACACAGATAAGTCTTCCAATGATAAAGATTCCAAGATGAAGTCCTACATTACAAGGTAGTTCAAGAAGTTTATAAAGAATGCCAATGGGAGGAACTTTGACAAGGACCGCAGACAATCTAGTTCTTCTTAGTCTAAGGCCCAAGACAAAGTGAAAAAAAATGCTAAGGATGGTGGTCAGTACATTGTTCCTGCAAGACCAAAGTGTTTCGGGTGTCATGGATTCGGTCACATGAAGCAAGAATGCCCCACATATCTTAAGAGCATTGGGAAGAGTAAGGCACTTACTGTGACCTTGAGTGACACTGAGCCTAAGGATGATTCCGATGATGAGGATGACGGAATCTTGATTGCCTTCACTGCCACAGTCAATCCTACTAAAGGGATTGTTGAAGACATAGAAGAAGAAGAAGACTTGGTGGATTCTAAGTGTGAGAAGATGGATGATCAAGGTGATATCCATACAGCCTATAAGAAACTGTACAAGCTTTCTGAGAAGCATGAAAAATTGTATACGCTGACCACTAAGAAACTCAGTGATGTGGAGCTTGATCGTGAAGAGTTGTCCACAAAGTTTGATGAAGCTAATCAGACTATTAGGACACTGAGGTTTGAGAACAATTTCTTGGTTGAGAAGACCAAGAAACTTGAAGCAGAGCTATTTCAAGTCAGAGCCCAATTGGAGAGGACTTCAAGTGCAAAACTTGATAAGATGCTTAGCATTCAGAAATCTGCTTCGGATCGAACAGGTTTAGGGTATGGTCTTTCTTCCTCTAATATTGCTTCTACTAGTACTATTGTTTTTGTTCCTCCTGCTAATAATACTGAAATTAAGAACACTAATGTTAAAACTGATTTAGCTTGTGAGAACTTAGTTAAGGGTAAATCTATCTTATGAGCACCCCCTAAGCAGGATAAGAAAGATGTTAAAAACCCTAGGGCTAAGAAGGCTAACCCTCAAAAGCCCAAACAAAAGAAGCAGCATCTCTGTCATTATTGTGGAGCTGTCAGTCATACTCGACCAAATTGCTATAAGTGGTTAGCCAATCAATAAAGCAACAGTATGATCGCATCTAGAAGCCAAAATCAACTTCAATCCTCTCTTACTCCTCTTGGTGATCTTCTCAAAGCCCTCATGTTCCTTTCGAACTTGAACGATTTTAATTCTTCCCTTTCACCGTCGGTTCAAGGATTTAATCAAAGGAAAGGTTCTTCCAAGGTGTAGAAGAAAAAGGACTTTAAGTGATTTTATCACTTTCTTCTGGCTTCTTGTTTTTGTTTGTTGCATTACTTGTGTGTTGCATTACTCGTGTGTTTTGCTTTTATTTTGAGTCAGTCTAGTTTTATCCTTTGTTTTGTTTAACATGTTTTTGTTTGTTTATTTTCAGTTTTGTTTATTTTGTTTTTGATATTAAAAAAAAATTGAAAAGTCAGAAAAAATATAAAAAACAGTGTGTACTTTGTGTACTTTGGTACTTGTGTACCTTGGATGGCCATTGAAACAAAGTTTTCTAAATTTTGTATCATCTGTAACTTAGATAAGCATTTTTATGCACAACTAAGCAAGTGAGCTGTGTGGCTCTTGTTTGTGATGAATAAGATTAAGTTATCTCTTGAACTTAACACTCATATCACTCTTTTTGACAGGTAAGACTAGAAAATCCTAAGAGAAATATATAAATAATCATCTCACCACTGTTGCTCGACAATCATAAAAGACACCTTTGTGCTTCGACATAGCAAAAGTGCAGTGTTAATGACATTTATGTGTTTCGGCATAGCAAAATTGGAATGTCAAATATTATTGGGTATTTATTTTCTTTCTTTTATATACCCATGCATGATATACTTGATAAAAGAAAAAATATGCAAAGAAAATAAAAAGCAAAAAGATAAAAAATGTTTTAAATATGATTGCAAGCGTGTATTTTAGGGGATATGAGAGTTATAGGATGTATCTCGAAAGTGATAGTCCCCATTAAACAGTTATGATTATGTGTAAGTTAAAATAATTTTCTCATATCTCAAATCATCATAACATGTATACATTTATACAATCTTGTGATGTTTTTCACACACAACACGCAATATTCTTTGTTACTCTTGATACATGTGCAAGTACAATGTGATTTGGTCATCACAAGGTTTTACATGTGTTAATGTATGCTCACTAAATTATCTTGACTTATTTTTAAAATATAAAATTAGTTAGACTTGTTTAGCATGTGTGTGTGTGTGTGTGTGTGTGTGTGTGTGTGTGTGTTTTGGGGATCCACGTGCTTAAAATTCTTGTTAAGAGATGCTTTTAAGGGCCTAATATGTTGATTGGATCATTGGTTGAGTTGTATGTTAGATTGCATTCATGTCTATGTTTTTCTCTTCTCGAAAAACTATTTTTAAAAACTGGCTCGACACCTCCTCGATACCTTGCTATCTGTCGAGCCTTTCAAAATTTTTCTTATCGCAATCCCGACACCTCCTCAACACTTGGTGGATTGATCAAGAAACTTTCTGACCTCTCGATAGCTTCTCGACAGCTAGGTCGATTGATCAAGCTTCCTTAATCGTGTCTAATGAATTCTTTCTCGACACCTGTCTCAACACCTCTCGATCGATCAAGATTCCCTTTCATGCATTTCATTTTTATTTTTATTTTTTTTGCATTTTTTTCCCTTTGTGTCCATAGCATCTTGGTTTTCTTTTTCTTGTAGGTCTATGGTTCCTTGTTTTCCTCGTTCCCTCTATTTCAGTTTTCTATGTCTCTAGTCATGTCTTTTGGCGTTTTATGCCTTTTGACAATCGTGTCAAAAAGGGGGCGAAATTTGAGAATTGAATGTCATTCCTTAGGGGGAGTAATAGACTTAGGGGGAGAACTTCATGTTAAATGGAAGAATGTTTTTGATGTAACTAACTTAGCGGGAGAGTTAGTTTGATACACATTGATATTGATATATTTTTTGTGTTGTGTATCTTTTGGTTTTGTAACCATTTACATACATCATGTGTTGTTTCTATATTTGATGATTTATGTGTTTCACTCTTTATCTCAAATGTGTTGTTTCTATTCTCTCTTTATTCACATGTTTTTTGTTTATTTAACGTGTCATTATTTTCCATATGGTACCTTGATGTGTTTTGTTTTGTGTCTTTCAGGAAAGACAAGTTAAAGCTAAGCCAAGATTCTGAACCTCCTTCTTGCAGCAACTCCCAAGGTTCATATCTTTTAGACTAGGCTTATTTATTTTGTAATCTTGAGTAGAATGTATTCTAGGACATTCAATGTACTCTTGTGGTTTTGTCATGGATTGCCAAAGGAGGAGATTGTTGGGGACATATTTTCATGTAATTGGCATATTCTTTGACAAAACACACTTTACTTGTATTTGGGTAAATCTAAGCAGGTTCAAGATGATCATTACAAGTGATTAAATTGAAGACATAAAGACTACTCAAGAACTCTCAAGAAAAGTGCAAATCTACAGCTTCTCAATATCTCCTCGACAGAATCTCGATCTGTCAAGATTCATTAAAGCTTGACAGATGTCTCTATCGATTGAGTTTACGAGTTTTCAGATTATAGCCAACAATATTTTTATTCTAAAAGACTATTTGTTTATGGGTTTGTATAATCCTTATTGGACTAGGAAAGTCCAAGGTTTGTGTAAACCTATTTGGAATAGGAGAGCCCATTAAGCTCCTATTTAAAGGAGATGGAAAAAGAAAAACCTAACCCTAGAGAGTTTCATAAGGGTTTCTTTTTGAAACCTTAGCCTCCTCCTACAGAAGAAAGGGTTCTTATTGCGTTTCTTGTACGCCTTTGGGTTCTGTAACCAAGTAAAGTCTCTTGCACCAACATTGAAGATCTTATTGGTGTTTCTATATGAAACTACTACAAATCAACTACAACAATCAAGGGGTTGTTATGGAGTTAGTCACATACTGGAATTCGTGCAAAGGAGTAAGTCCCGTATTAGGATCTGCGCATCAAATTGGTTAGTCACGTACTTGGGAGCCGTGCATCAAAAGGGAAAATTGTCACTATAGAACAAGTTCAATTGGGTATTGGGGTAAGGGTTCAACTGTAGGTTGGTAAGATACTTGGAATTCCTTTACTTTTAACCGTTTGTTGTGATAATAATGGAATTTTGGGAGTGATGACTTAAAAATCACCCAGTGGAGTTTTTGCTGTCAAGTTTTCCCCATTCGTAAACAAATCACCGTGTTATTTATTTTCCACTACATAATTAGTTTATTGGTGATTTTTTTATGCTACCACGCGTTTGCATGTTAATTTGATTAATTAATAACTTGGCTAATTAATCAATTAATTTGAATCACAATGGGTCAATTCGTTTTTAGCCTATCAATATACAATATCAATTTACAATTATTATCCGTGAAATTCTATTAAATACAACTCAAAATAAAAGAATAAATTGGTCCAATTGTATCTCCAAAATTGAATGGAAATAGGTGTATGAGATCGTTTAGCTTAATTACAGTTTGTTACATTCAAGATCTTCGCATACAAAATATCTAAAGAGAAACAATATTAAAAAATATGCTCATTAGTTTAGAGAAAAAATATTAGCAAAAATCTAAACAATTTAATTTTTATGGAAAGTTAACAAATGCAAAATCCAATTTTTATTATAGTTGAATTTTCTCTATGTTTTGATTTTATATATATATATATATATATGACCTAGTTAGTAATGGACTGTAAATATTCGTGGTATATTACATAAATGACTTATAAATTTGAATTATTTTTAGTTACACAAAAATATGGCTTATAAATATAAAATCATTCAAACTCTCTCTTTCTTTAATTTTATAGATACATGATTATATTTTTATGATTTATTTATATTGGACTCCTCATTTTCAACTCTGAATTAACTCACTTAGCACAAAAATTAAATATTTTAGAATAGATGGGACACGTAGCGCAAAATTAAACTATAATTGAAATTCAATTTTTACACTGAATTAACTCACTTGGTACAAAATTTTAAAAACTTAGATTAAATGAGACACGTGACGCAAAATTAGACTCTAATTGAATTCCAATTTGAAATCTAATTAAATTTTCTCTCAACTTTTATTATTAATATATACTAGCATATAACTCATGCTTATGCATGACACGAAAACATTTAACAGTCGTAATGATAAGATGGTTGTCTCGATTTTCACATTGAGCATTACAAATGCGGTCCATTTAAATGATGCATTTTTTTTCTCATTCACCCTCAACTTTTGCGTAATGTGTATTAAATTCCTTATTGAAATTTAAAAAATAAATAAATAAAAAGAGTGGCTCCCTTGTTTCTTACCTTCAATAACTTACTTGGCAAAAAAATTGAAAACTTAGATAGAACATATGACACTAAATTAGACATTCAATTTAGAATCTAATTGGATTTTTACATAGTTTTGATTCCAAAGAGCAAAATAATGATAGTCATGGGTCAAACATGGTTTCTTTGGAATAGAAAACAAAAATTATTAGGGGTGTAGGGAAAACCTTCAAAAAAGTACAATAAGCAGAAAATAATTCTTGAAGATATTATCCAAGTATTTTTTTTAAATGTAAGTTTGCATCTCACAAAACTCACATACCTAAAGACAAATTTATAAACTCACACTTTGTTCTACTTTAAGTGTTAAACAACCACATTTTTTAATCTTCAATCATAATTAAGTTCATTACAATTCTATTTTGTGTCCATTTGACTCCAAATTAAAAAGTATATTTATTGTACTATTCAGCTTATTTTTACTACTATCTATAAGTCCCACTGCACTTTTTGGTACTTTTCATGGGTCCCACTGTACTATTTCAGCTAATTTTTACATTTATCTACAGTACTTTCAACAAAAAGTTTTTAATTTCAACAAAATAAGCGGATCTCAAACAAACCCTTTGTGTTTGACTATTATATTTAGTAATATATTATGCAATAACGTTGCAAAAATGAAGCTAGAATTTGTGCAAAGAAAAGTCATTCCATAAAACTAAAGGACATGGAATTAAAAATCAAATTTTGTTCTGTAAGTAGAATCCTTACTGTTCTTTAATAGTAGTAATATGAAACTTAACAGAGAAATAATAGGACAACTCATAATGTGTGCTAGATAAGCAATTGTTTCCATTAAATCTTATGCACTTGTTGCAGTGGATTTCTTAGAACTTGTCAAGTTTCATTTATACCTGCAAGCATAGAAGAAAAAAATGAAATTGATTTGGACTTTAAATATCGAAATATAATTAAAAGGTATGGTTTTAATGTTGCAACCAAGTTATAGGGAAGAAACAACTAAGACAAAACCAGTAGTGCTTGCAAAGGTTGTCTCTCTATCGCTATGAAAGTAGGGTTCTCCTCTTCTCTTAGGCAGTAGAAGTTTTTTGTCCCTTCTTCGAAAGAGAGTCTTGTCCACTTGAGATACCAAGTGTCTCTCGAGCTTATGGTTTTTTTGTTCATGGTCAGGCAAACACTTCAAATTTTTTACCATCACTGCAATGGAGGATTTGATGGAATAATCTCTCACTGTCTGATAGAGAGAAATCTGGCTACATTCTTCCAAAGGACCATAGATTAGGTGAATTCATCTTAGCAGCAAAATTTCTCACAAGCAGATTCCTCAAGATGGAGACAATTGCATGAACCTCCAAACAAATCTGGCGCTCTACAAATGGTTTCAAAATCAAGCATTGTGGCAACAATAGGGTAAATGATTGTGAATATGGCTAGGGCAAAAAGTATCTGTGAAACAATAGGAAGGAGAATTTTCAAGTGCCCTATAAGACCTTCGCCAATTTAGCAACAAGAAGGAGAATTTTCAGGCACAGTGGCTGATCAGACTAGAGAGGGAGAAGCAATTATGGAAATTGAAAAATCAGGGGATGACATTAATTCCAAGTCCGTTACAAATTCAAAATTTGTAATTGACAAGGAAAGGGAGTTTGAGGCAGGAAACATGCTAAACCAAGAGAAGCCAAACCCGTTATTCCCTCAATCATGTTCTAAAATAAATGCCAAGGTGATTTATCCCTTTCACAACTCTCAGTTATTGACAAGGAAATAAGGAAGTTTGATACAACGGGTACTAAGGAGGCAGGACATACGAGCACAACTAGCAGTGAAGGGGAACATGAGAAACCTCATAAATTCCCTCCATCTCCTCAGACAACTCATTCCTCGGTGCAAAACTGGAATCCACCAGATCACAGGTTGTTAAAAATTAGTTGTGACGGTGCTAGGTTCACAAAAGAGAACAGAGCAGGGATTGGGGTAGTCATACGTAATAGTGAGGTATGATGCTGGGTTCACTGTCTAAGCAACTTTCCCAAGCATTTAGCCCTCTACAAATCAAGGCGATGGCCGTTGAAACAACTTTGCAATTCACGGCTGACCTGGGAGTTCAACACGCCGTCCTTGAGACCAACTCACTAGTTTTAGTGAAGGCCTTGCGTGAAGGTATAAAGTTCCTTTCAATAGTGGGCTTAGTGTTGGATGAGATTAGAAATATGGTTAATTTTTTTTACTGAATTACACTACTCTCATGTAAAGAGAGAGGGTAATATTGTTGCTCACAAGTTAGCTCGTCTTACTATTTGTGTTTTGGATTTTGCAGTGTGGATGGAGGATGTTCCACTACCTTTATTTCCTATTGTATTGGATAACATAGCTGGTTTTACTTAATAAAATAAGATACATTTTTCCTCAAAAAGGAAAAAAAAATTATAGGGAAGAAGCACTGTGGGTGAACATAATTTTGTTTTGATTCATTTAAAATGAGATAGCCTATGAAAAACAAGGAAGTGAGATTAATTTTCACTCACATAACGAATTACACATATTAAACATGCTTTACAATCATGTCAAATTATCCAAGCTTGTATAAAATTAAGGGAGTTAGAAAATGCACAATGCACATTGTGACCATTGAAGAAAAGTTGGATAAGACATAAAATTAAGACACCTTTGTAGACACTACATTTACTCATAATAGGTGAAATTTGAAGAGGGGTATCTTTCTAATCAAGTAGCAATAAGTTTTTTTTTTTTTTTAATAAAAAAGGTAGTTAAAAGGAAAATAGAAATTGATTAATTCTTTCCAGTTCAATAATGATGTCTTAATGTTTCTCAACAAAAAAATAATAATGATGATGTCTTAATTTCTTTTAACTCCCCAAAAGGAAAACCTTAAAAAGGCAAAAACCATTAATTAATAAACTGCCACAATGTCATGATACAACAACATAAAAAATGCCGCAGTGACTTGACAATATCAAAATTAGTCCTCCTAAAAGCAGCTAAAATACCAAAAACCATACAAATTCCCACAAATTATATGCACCGTGCACCCAAAAAAAAAAACTTAAAATGCAAAATCTTGAAATCGGCACTCAAACCCTTCACTTACAAACCAACGACTTTTGAGTGTGACATTGCTTATTTAATAGAAAAAAGACCACTCATATCTACACAAATTAGTGAAACCAAGATGAAATCAAGCATGACCCAAATAATTCAACAAAATAAAGTAATCAATAGTTTGAAAGATAGAGACTAACAGGGGCGGAGCTACATGTTAGGGTGGGGGGCCATAAAATTTTTGATACTTTACCATATAGAAATATTTAATATTTTAATAATTAGCCCTCAAAAATGGACTCCTCCCCCCCCCCCCCCAAAACTATTTGAGTAGGTCCAATAATGTTCTTAAAAAAAATTGTCCAATTTGTCTAGTAGTTATAGATAACATATTGTTTCTCAAACTCATTTTTTATGGTAAAATATGTTCTCATATTTTTTTAAGTTTTAGATCATTTATGTCTTTGAACACTTCATTAATTCAATTGAATTTTTTTTTTACTCACAATGGTAGACAATTTGGTAATTTATATTGAAAATGAAAATGGTAAGGATTTCACTATGGAAAATGGTGAAAGATTAATTTAATTCTGTGAAACATTTAATTTTAAGGATTCATTATGAAAGATACTAATTTTTTGTGTATGTGTATAGATACAAGTGTTTGTGTATGTGTATAAAAGTTTGTATAGATTAATAAATTAGCAACACAAATCAGCCCCCCCAAACAAAAATTTTTGGCTCCGCCCCTAGAGACTAATAAATAGATAGACAACCAAGCTTATAATAAATATTTGGGTATTTGGTTTCCACCACATTCAAGCATTTTCTCAAACACAAACTGAGAAGCCAAAAAAAAAATATATATACAATTTTTTAGGGTTGAGAAACCAAATAATATAATTTTCCAAAATTGAAAACCCTTAAAAGGAATCAAAATTGTCGATCTTCCAAGGAGAGGGAAAGCGATTGGTATAAATATAAAGATATTTGCATATTCCTCTATCTGCTACCAAGATAACCATTTTCAATATTGAAATCAAACAAATTGAGCCTAAAACTGAAAAACATGGGATATAATATATGGTTTTTTAGAATAAATTAATAATAATAAATAAATAAATAAGGTAATATAATACGAAAACAACATACACCCTAAGAAATGTAGAAGTTGGTGAGGCTAGATCGTCACTCAATTTTGGCTTTGTGATGTTTATGAGAAAGGATAAGGAAGTAAAATCTTTGCTATCTCCTAGAGCTCTTGTTCTTGTATTGGTAGTATTTGATTGTAGGCTTGATATATCTTGTGGGTCCTAAAACAATACGAATGAATAATAAATCATTCACATTTGCATAGGAAAAAACCACAGTTCTAGATTTAGAAGTGAACAAAGAGAATGATAATTTAAAAAATATAATAAACAAAAACAAAGAGAGATAGAAAGAAAGAGGATAAATTTTATACCAAATCAAAGATCCCTATTGCGTTCTTCATCAACTTCAAGCATTCATTTACAATAGAGCAACCTCATATCAAAGTTAACATCGAAGCCTCTCCATAATGCTTGGGGACATTATAGTAGTGCCCCTAGTGTGCATCCTTCTAGGATGGCTGGCGTTGAACTTGCTCTAGAAAGAGGGTTATTCAAGCAATTGGACAAAAATCAATCATTAATCAAGGTGACTAATTGTATTATTAGCTTACATACATGTATAGGGAAACAACAAATACCCTTTTAGCCAAACAATGTTATAAATTTGCATGATGGACTCCTTGACTTTGCACTTAATAACTCAATTGGCACACAAATTAGGAAACTTAAATGAGACACATGGCACAAAATTAGATCATAGTTGAAATTCAATTGAAATCTAATTGATTTTCTCTTAGTTATACTTTATTATGGTGATAATTTATTTAGAAAATCTATGTTTATGGACAAATTAAAAACTATTGACTCATTCTCTTTACTAATAATATATCTTGACTATTTAATTTTAATAAATACGTATTTCTAGCACACATTAAGTTATAAAATATTTGACATGTATATTGAATTGTACTTACATTACTATTAATATATATCAAGAAAAATAATACGAATTTAGCCTCCAAAAATAAATTCATCTCCCTGAATGAAACATTATCTTTAGAGCCAACTTATCACTTTCCTAACACTTTTAATAAATTTTAGACTTACACTAATATGTGTTATTGGATTTGTTTATACCTAGTGTACCCATATTACACCATTAAATAACATTTATTGGATTGCTTTTTGACAAATCAACCAGATTACATTGTCTCTTTATACCTTACATGCATGCAAATATCAAGATGATAAGTGATTAATAATTACCTTATTTGTATAATATTTAAATTTCATGTTTTGAACTTTAAGATTGTATACAAAACATAAGTATATGGATCAAAAGGTAAATATCATTCTATTGACATGAAGATTTTTGCCAATGTTAAAAATATAGAAAATATATAATGTAGTGATATGATTTTCAGAATAGTAATTCAATAAAAATATATAAAATGGTATAACAATAAAGAAGCACTATAACAAGTGTAACTTGTTCACAAGTGGTGGAGCCACATATATCCAATATCCATTGCAACCTAAAATTTGAACAATTTTTTTGTTACATACTAGTATTAAACTTTTTAAAGTTTGTTCATTTAAAGTTTTAAGTTGGTCCACAATACTTAAAAGTTGCCATAGATTTTGAGTGAAGTTGTAGTATGCCTTTATGTCAGAACTCATTTCTCTCTCCCTTGTGTGTTTGTTTGTTTCTCAAAAAAAAATAATGGGCTATTGTCCCACATTGCTTAAGAGAGTGTGTTGTGTATAATATAACTTGTCTCACCCTCCCTTAAAAGTTACCATGACTTTTGAGTGGATTTGTGGTATGCCTTTGTGTTAGAACCCCTTTCCCTCTCCCTTGTGTATGTGTGTGTGTGTGTGTGTGTGTTTGTTTCTCAAAAAATAATAATAATAATAATGGGTAATTGTCCCACATTATTTAAGAGAATGTGTTGTGTGTAGTATAACTTGCGTCACCCTCCCTTAAAAGCTACCATAGCTTTTAAGTGGAGTCGTGGTATGTTTTTGTGTTAGAACCTCTTTTCCTCTCCCTTATGTGTGTGTGTTTCTCAAAAAAAAATTTGGCCCACAATAATTTGGGTTAACAATAACTAGTCTCATCACACACAATTCGCGCATGCGATGAGATTCTTTTTTTTTTTTTTCTAATTTTTTTTTCATATCAATTTGAGGTTTACCATTTTTCCATTAATATCACGCATTTGTGAATTACTGATACAACTATAAGTGCCATGAGTCTAACTCCAAAAAATGAACAAATCCACATATGAACATATAATTTTAAAAACAAAATTTCTCTCAAAACTAGTTTGGAAAGAAACCCTACAAACTCATCATATGTCTTTATATTGAGTGTGAATTTTGAAAAACTAACCGTTAGATCGAATGTTCTTATTACATTCTTAATGCACACAAAATTTCAAAAAGATCAAAGATCAATTGCTATGTCATCAAATAAATGTTATAATTTCAAGTTTTTGTTATCTAAAGTTGTATATAAAAAATAAGTTAATTGATCAAATAGTAAATAAGATCCAATTTGAACGAAATTTGATATATATGTTAAGAACATAAGAAACATGAAATTCAACGGTTAGATTTTTAAAATTCATACCCAAAAAAGAAATATATGAGAAGTTTGAAGAGTTTCTCTCCAAACTAGTTTGGAGAGAAACTTTGTTCTAATTTGAATGTCATTTCAATGTTCATTTTTTGGAGTTAGACTCATGACACTTCTGGTTGTATTAGTAGTTCGCAAAGTATGATATTAATAGGCAAATGTGTAATCTCAAATTGATATGGAAAAAAAATTATGACACAAAACCAAAAAAAGAAAAGAGCCTCATCAAATTTGGTGGAGGTGGGTTGGGTGTTCTGGTTTTTTTCTTTTTTCGTTTTTCTTTTTCTCCAATGGTGGTGGGTTTCAAACATCAATAATGTGATTGTGATTTGCTTTAGTAGATGTGGGTGAATTTTTCTTTTTTTTTTTTTTTTTGGTTGTTATGGGTTTGAGGTGGTGATGGTTTTTTTCCCCCCCTGTGGTGGTGAGTCTAGAGAGAGAGAGGTTTTGAGTTTAAAGAAATTAAATAATTTTTTTATTAGTTTTTTATATTATTTTAATGTGTTGTAATGTTAAAATAGAACATTTGATTTATGGTGTATTGTAGAATGATGTAGTAAAATAAATAAAATAAATTTTTGTATGTCAAAATGACATTTGGAATAGCACAGCTGATATTAGTGCTTATGATGCCATTAAGATTAAATCCACCCCTTTCTCTCATAATCTAAAAGTTCATTGTCTTAAAAGTTAAAACCACAAGTAGACTCAAGAATCATGATAGATTCAAGGGAGTCTATGTATGACCCTTACTCCCTTAGGAGCTAGCAGGGTTTGATAGGCATATGTATATGTTCTTAATTTTGCTTGTGGTTGTGGGATAAATCCCATTCCCATGCACGTGAATAGAGATTGAACCTTGTCTCCTCTTCTCACATGCTAGAAAGGCCATTGGCTAAATGCAACTAATTGATTCTATCAATATCATTCAGGGGGTTATCCTTGATAGGTTCCATTCAACATGGTTGGCAGTTGTGATTAAATTTTGTGGCTAGGTTTGACTTTGCCCTTACAACATATGGTTTATATTTTGGAATGCATGGTAGGGTCATGGGATGGGTGTTTCTTTGACGCAGGAATAAGAGTTAATATATATACTTTATGAATTACAAAATTTGTGCAACTTAATTAGGTAGCTCCAGAATTGACAAGGGATACTAAATACTGACACAAATTAATGAAAAATTGAATTGATAATGAAATGAAAATTACAAAATGTAATTTATAGGACATGTTCTTCTTAGATGATTGTTCAGTGTGTTTTGGTCAAAGTAAGGCATTGCCTCAATTCGAATAGGCACTTTGATATTTTTGGAAGTGCCACAACCAAATTGCCTGCCGAAGAATGAAGATAGAATTAGCTGAGACAAATTGACCCAAATTAGAAGTAAAACGTGAAGTGCAACTAAAACATAAATGAAAATCACGAAAATTAGCTGAGCCAAATTAAAGTAGAACATGAAGTTGTCTCTCTAAAAAAATAAATAAATAAAAAAGAAGGAGAACATGAAGTGCTGAACTAAGAAAGGAGTTGCTTTTAGATGGGGCCCATGGGCCCGACTATGGTCAATCAAAATAGCCCATTACTTTAACGTTATATACTTTTTCTTTTCTTTTATTTTTTTACTAAAAAGATAGAAACATTGTAGATTACTTGAGGTTTTTCGTTGTAAAAGATTGGCGTTTAGCATTTTGACATTTGAAACTTCTACGGGACAGAAGTTAGATTAGATGGAGTACTCAGATACGAAAAATTATTTCTATAACAATGGCATGTACATAAAAAGATGTGAATTTTATCGCCAATGGTTGGTCTAAGTGATTTTCAAGCTTATGTGATTTATGAGGTTCTAAGTTCAAATCTTTTGATCAACATCTCAATACCACCTCAAAGGGATTCTTTTATATGATTACACAGTGTGTATGGACCAAAGGAATTACACTTACTCACACTTATAGTTACTCAAATGCTCTAAAAATAATCAAAATATTTGTAAGTTAAACAGTAATCAAAATATTTTACCCTATTCCTCTAAATGTAATGAACAATGAAACTCTCATTGAACCTACAAATGGCTATATATAAGACATTTGTAAATTAATAAAAAAAAATCTTAATTTCTGTAAAGTTATGATTTCCAACTAGCCTTTGTCGGCTTTAATTCCATGTCAAATTTGGTTATAATTTCTTCAATTATTTCCCTATATTTATGTAGGTTTATTTATAAGGGATGAGTGTGAGAGATTGGTAAAGAATTAGTGCAATTCGCGACTAGCTCGCGAGGAAGCAACCCGCAAAAAGGCCATGTGTGAAGCACATGATTAAAAGCTATAAAGTCATGTTAGTCTATCATTTCACGAGTATGTCGCGAGAAAGGCTATCTCACGAGATATCCACAAAACATTTTGTTTGGCAAAAAGTTAAGTTGCTTTACCAAATTCTTTACTCACACTATATATACTCTCATTACCCCCGAATTGTAAGTAGTGCTTTTCAGAGAAAAAACATAAGTAGTGCTTTTTAGAGAAAAAACCCTAATAAATACACTTGAGAGTTAGAAATTGTTATACCTATAATCCTCTATACATTTCCTCTTGATTTTCCTCTACTCTTACCTCTCCATCTCTACATCCTTGAAAGGTTTTAATCCAAACACTTACCACACCCAATCTGAGTGTTAAGTGAAGTTTTGGTGTTGTTAAGTGAAGTTTTATTTATAAGGGATAAGTAGAGAGATTGGTAAAGAATCAATGCAATTTGTGACTAGCTCGCGAGGAAGCAACCTGTAAAAAGATCATGTGTAAAGCACATGATTAAAAGCTAAAAAGTCATGTCAGTCTGTTATTTCGCGAGTATGTCACGAGAAAGGCTATCTCATGAGATACCCGCGAAACATTTTGTTTGGCAAAAAGTTAAATTGTTTTACCAAATTCTTTACTCACACTATATATACCCTCATTACCCCCGAATTGTAAGGAGTTCTTTTCAAAGAAAAAAAACCTAATAAATACACTTGAGAGTTAGAAATTGTTATACCTACAATCTTCTACACATTTCCTCTTGATTTTCCTCTACTCCTACCTCTCCATCTCTATATCCTTGAGAGATTCTTAGCCCAAACACTTACCACACCCAATCTGAGTGTTAAGTGAAGTTTTGGTGTTATTGGGAAGTATTGGAAGGAGCCAATTAGTAGCGGATGCAATCAGACTGAATTGTGGGATCCGGAAAGTTAGAAAAGACAAGACTCTGAGAAGTCTGTTGGTAGTAGGAGCTTAGAGGGTTCAAGTACATGGGGTAGACTAGGCTTGGAGAGTCTTTTGTTATTTGTGTACTCCAACTATATTCTCTAGTGGATAGATTTTGATTTGGAGGGTCGCAAAGAGTTTTTTCACCGAGTTCTTTGGTTTCCTCTTTGATAACACATCTTGGTGTTATCTTGTATTTGCATCTCTCTTTCTTACTCTCTAAGCTTTCATTTTGTTGTTCATTGTGGATGGATATGACTTAGAGTTGCGTTATCAGCATATTGCACTTATTTACTCTTATTCCGCACTTTGATAAGTTAAGGTAAAAGCAATCTAGCCGTTATTTTTAATTTGAGGTCTAAACAAGCTCTAGTGTTTCACACTAATTTGAGCTTTTAATTTCAAACTTTAATTGAAATATTAAAAAAAAAAAAAATCAAATGAAGTAGATGGCTAAGCTAAAATTTTTACTAGAGGCTTCCTAGTAGCAATGAAAATGAATAACAAGAAACATTGTTATTTTCTTCTCAAAAAATGAAACATTTTTATCTTCTAAATGTCTTTAATAAAAAAAAAAAAAAAATTGGGAGTAGTGATGAATAAGAAGAATAAAGGAATAAAGGGAAGAAGGCTAGAAGTACCTAGGTAGTAGGGTAAAATATGAATTGTCACAATGTGTTGGCATTATCAATTGTCATTTGCTTATATTGCATATACTCATGTCACTAATCATCATTTTGCTACTTAGTCCATAATCAATCATTTTTTGCTAGAAATCCCAAATAAATAAATAAATTATAAAAGGCAGGCTACATGATAAATAAAAGCTTAATATCATATCTGAGTAATTTTTTCAGACATCTACTACATAGAATCTTTTAAATGTAAGAGAAAAATAATTGAAAATACATGTTTATGTTAGTCTAAGGTTTGTAAACCCTGGACTTTTCATAAATATACAAAATACATATATGGAGAGCATGTCCAATTAATGACAAACTCCTGTTTATTTGAAGTTCCCAAAAGATACCTATCAGCACATGTGTAGCTTCATGGTAATGTGCTATATCAATATATCTGCTAGGGCCTAGCTAGAATAGTCCTGCAATAAAAAATTAAGGCATTAATTGAAGAAATGAAGAATGATAAGAAGTACAATGTATTTTTATATTTGCAAGGAATCTAATTCTAATATAA
This sequence comes from Quercus variabilis, assembly GCA_030445155.1. Taxonomy (NCBI): domain Eukaryota; kingdom Viridiplantae; phylum Streptophyta; class Magnoliopsida; order Fagales; family Fagaceae; genus Quercus; species Quercus variabilis. Next base: position 11,977,992 of record CP129453.1, read on the forward strand.
TATGCCAGAGACAAGTCATCCCTAATTGTCCATAGCGCTGAAGCTAAACTAGAAGATAAGCCTATACGATGAGGTAAACCCACTTACGTACCAATTGGTTAAATTGTCACGGATTAAACCATTAACAAGTGGTTCTTAGTCATGGACATGATTTATGGAGGTGTTAATAATAGAAGAGGCCAAGCGGCTTGGAGTTGATTGTGGGGTCACAGCAGTAAGTTTTCTATAGGGTAGAGTTTAGGAATAAGGGTTTACTCCAAATTGTAAATTTTGATTCTATTTAATGAATTTCTTATTTTAATAGTTTTTCCTTTAAATGCATCCAACTATATATTTTTCACTTCGTCATCATATGTTGTGTTGAAAAGTTTACCGTTTATAGCTTTTCATACGGTGATATTGCATGCTTATGGTAATTAACATGTTCTAATCAAATTCACATAATTGGTTAACTGGCTTAAATACTTAATTTGTTTAATCTGTTGCATAGTTAACTTTGGGGTCTAAATCTAAATTTTCTTAATTCTTTCAAACTCAAATAAAGTAGTGTTGCTATCAACCCTAAAAGTATCAAAAAGTAAACTGGAAAATGATAGCGCTTAAACACGTGGCAGACTCTTATCATGTTAGAAGCAACACCCTTATTGGCTGATGAAATCCGCCAAGGATTTCAGCCCTGTAAATAATGGGAAAAAATAGTAGATCCATGTGATAATGACTATAATTAATCACAATCTTTCATATAAATAGTTAAGGCAAAGTGTGTGGCACTTACTAATATTATAATTCGGACAAAACTTAGATACAGTATCTTAAATGTTGCTTCTTAAGTTCTCCTTTTAAGATTTAACCATGTAACTATTTAATTAAAAAATACATTTTCATCCCATGAAAAAAAAAATCAACGTGGCAAAATCTTAAAAATAGAACATAAGGAACAACACATAAATACTATACTTAAGTTTTACCCTTATAGTTGTACCAAAAACACCTCTCTTATTCCTTTCCAAAAAAAAAAAAAAGAAATCTTCTTTATTTATATATGGGTCCGATTAACGAACGTCTTTAGAGTATTTATTAATGAACTATTTTAGAAAAAAGTTTAATATTACTTTCATTGAAAATATAAATAAGAACCATCATGCACTCTTGACACGATGATCACTTAACAAATATAAGTTCTTATGGGTATGGAAAATAAGAGTTAGAGTTCAAATCTGCAGAAGAGAATTTCACAGACATTAAATTAAAATAGAATTTCTATCTTTTATATATATATATATATATATATATATACACACACATAAACACACACACTGAAACATGATTAGGAAAGAAAACTTTGAGAAGATGGGCATAGTCAAGAGTGTTTTAACCTGTTTTACTCTGGGCGTATGAAGGTGGTTGGGTCCTCCTGGTTGATCCATCCGAACTTCTCCATGAAAGGGTTGACCAAGGTCACAGGTGGGTACCCTTCAATGCAGTCCTTCCATGGATTTGCATCATCCAAATCCAAATTCCTCCCCACCTCCCACAAACCACTGTTGCATTCAAAGCCAGCACCCAAGCTTATCATCCACACTTTATCACCCTTTTTGAGCCTTTTCTTGGCTTCCATGTACCCAAGAACATACCAAAGACTAGAAGCTGAAGTGTTACCAAAACGGTGCATGGTCATCCTTGAAGGCTCTATATCATATTCACTAAGACCCAAGCTCAATTTGACCCCATCTATGACAGCCCTTCCACCCGCATGGAGGCAAAAATGATCAACACCAGTCTTAAAGTTGATTACAGGTTTTGTTTTCCCACCAGCTACACTAGAGGTTTTTCTCATTTTTTGGACAAGGAACATAACCATAAACCTAAGTAATTCACTCTTTGGTAAAATCTTAGGTGCTAGCTCTTTCAGATGATCAACTAAAGCTACTGTACCAACTTTAGGGAGATTCTTGCCTAGGTGAAAACCTAACCTCCCTTGCTCATCTTCTTTTTGAATGCAACAATTATATGACTCGTCTCTAGCCCCATGGTGTGTCCTAAGTAGACAATTTAATTTGTACATGGCTTTGTGTTTTAAGGCCCTTTTGTTAGTCAAAAGGATAGCACACCCACCGATCCGGAACAAACAATTGGCAAGCAACATTGATCTATCAGTACCTGCATACCAATTTGGAGCCATGGACTCGGTAGTGACAACAAGAGCATACAAGTTCTTGTTGGATTTAAAGATGTTTCTGACTACATCAACTGAGATAAGGCTAGCACTGCAGCCCATCCCAGTGAGATTATAGACTTTGATGTCATCTCTCATTTTGTAATGGTTGATAAGCCTGGCGGCTAAAGAAGGAACCGTGGTGAGCATGGACACGTTAACCAGAAGCACATCAATTTCTGAGGGTCGAATGCCTGTCTTGGCGAAGACCTTTGCAACACTGTCATGGAAAAACTCTTCCATCTCTAAGACGCCATCAAGAACAGTGGGATTCTGTTCCCTGCCCTCAAACACGATTTTTGGTGCATAGGTTTTCTCACCAATGCCGGAGCTCACAGTGGCTTGTAGGAGGAACTTCAACTCTGGGAGACCAAGTTCCTTGGTCCTCTTGATGATCTCATAACAGAATTCAGTGTCTATCATTCTGTCATTGGTGGGCTTATAGCACTGGTAGTCAAGAATGTAACATTCTTGGTCTCCTCTTGCATAAGCCCGCTTCCCTATCATGAACAAGAAATAGAAGATAAGGAGAGCATAGAGTAAAATGAGAAGCTCCATGAGAGAGAGAGAGAGAGAGATGGGACTATGGGAGGTTTTGTAACTTTGTTACTTCTAAGTAAGGCTTTGTTAGATGATTATCCAGATGGGGACTAATACTTATAAGAACAATATGTGAGACTGTACGTGAAGTGGACGTGTGAAAATGCTTAAGACCCATTTTTATCACTCAACTTCCGACGAACTGATTTGCCTCAACTTTGGTATCAATATGGAATAGGAATAAAACCCTGCATAATTCGGTTTCGGTTTAAGTAGAAACTTGTTTAATTTTATTTATTTAACAAACGAGTTATATTTTTGCCCATATTTCGGGTCCATTTAGATACAGTTTATTGTTGCTCAAAACTGATTGTTGTTCAAAACACTATAGCAAAATAATTTTAAATATATAAATAGTATCGTGGGACTCATTTTTAATATTTTTAATGTGAAAACAGTGCATAAACAGTACGTAAACAGTGCACACACAGTATATGCACAGTATTTTTTTCTCCCAAAAGTCAATAGGTCCGGTTGCTAAAAAAAAAAAAAAAAAAACAAAAAACAAAAAATGCAACGCGACTTTGAGTGATTTAAAGTGCTATCCAAACTGGGTCTTAGACTTGACAATAAAACAAGTCAGATTCAAATACGAGAAATTATTGTGTACTCCTTAAGTATTATAAATGCGTTTTTCTTTAGTACCATAAATGTGTATTTTCTCCTTTCACATAAATGATGGATCCTACTAATTAAATTCATAGTGAAACTCATTATTTATATAAGAGAAAGAATATATATTTATAGTACTCTACAAATATTTAATAATTTTATAACACAATAATACGTTTGTTAACAAACTTATAAATAAAAAATCTAATTTAAGTATATGCATGTTTGTATATATGCATGTGCGTGTACATGAATAAAGTTTCACTTCAACAACCATTGTCCCTACAATCCATTGGAATATTAAATACCACTGGTGGAAAAATGCTGTCCTAGATATCTAATTTTGTCGTTGAGCATTAATTTTGACGTTGAGTAGGGAGACCAAAACTAAAGTTCGTTGGAAAAGGGGTTTTTTTTTTCTTTTTTAAAGATAAAAATTTTATTCTAAAATAAGCTAATTACATAAGATAGTTTTGAAGACTTAAATCTTAATTCTTTCCTTCTTGAACACTACAAATACTTATCTTTATAAAGTAACCAGCACATTTAAAAATGTACGATAGATTGTTTTCTTTTTTTTTTCTTTTGGTACTTGGAAGTGTCAATAACATTGATTTGAATCCTGTGCTAGATAGTGACAAACATCAATAGTCCATTACATCATGCATCCGTCATAATTAATGGTTCATAAATCTCAAGCCCCACCACCTCTTCCAAACGAAGCGATTTGAAACTGAGAGCCAACCACTTTCACTCTTTTGTTACGTTACAGTACTATACTTGAATAATTCTAACTCTTAAGCCCTATTTTCTTGAGTATGAACCAATAGCAAAAGAATAGTGTTTATTATATACTCACTAATACACATATTTTTGCACACCCATAAAAAAAAAAAAAAAAATGAACGAAAGTTGTGATTTCTTAAGTTGAAAGTCATGATTTCAATTTTTCATTTTTTATGTCGTGCAAGAGTGTGCGTATTATTATATGTGTATCATAATTTTCCCTTACAACAATTATTTGAATGGTTAAATGTACCCCTTGGTCTTGTTATTTAGAAATTTGTGTTGGACAGGTAGATAAACAAGAAGAGAGTTGAGATAATAAATGAGAGTGTATGTAATTCAAATATAACATCTACATCCCAGGATGGAAATTGTCCATAGACAATATTTTCTCTCAATGTTATTAAAGGGCTATTGCAAATTTTTCCACATAATACAACTAAGCATATTGAGTCCTGAAAATAACAATTTTGGAGAAACCCACAAAATTCTAGTGTTTCTTAAATTTTTTATTTTCATATAAGAGAAACCAATGTTTCTTTTAATAATTAGAGTTTCAACAGTATAAATAAACCATGAAAAGTCACAAATGAAGTGTTATAGCTGTTAGAAAATAGTTGAAAACTATTTCCCAACGTCTATAAACTTTTTAATATTAAGTGGCAAAACTCTCAGCATTAAATTCTGCCGAGAAATCACAATCCTGCCTAATTTCTCTTGCCACTCAGTTGTGCAAGTGCCTAACGAAACACTAAAAATCGTCAAATAAAAACTTTCAATAGTCTCTCGGTCAAGAAATTTCTGACGGAAGACTGGAAAAATCACAACAAATATTTTCCACTTGCTTTTCTATTGTTTCTTCCACTCCATCTCTGCTGAAGAGATAACAATACTCTTCCACTTCCACTAGGTTGTCCTATACTCTCTCACTGAAACATTTAATTGACACTCTTTCAATTTAAACTTCTTCTTAGTGTAATTGTCTCAAAACTCCAAGAGAGTTAATAGCGACTTAAGCCGCAAAACTCTTATATCTCAGAATCAGAAAAAACACATACATAAGATGTCCACAGTTTTTATGAAATCCTACGTTGTTCTACCATTTTTATGGCCTTGTGCTCTTCTCAATTTAGGGAACATTTACAAGAGAAAAATCTTACTCTTGTTTAGAAGTGGCACCACTTCGGCACTTCCATGCTCACATAAGTGAAGTTCCCTTTTATTTCCATGTTGCACAGACATTTAACTTTAAAATGAACCTCATTAAGAATACGAAAACTCATCCTCCAAACATAACAAAGAGCTTTATTCCAACCTGAGTGAGACTTTGAAAAATTTATGCTCAACTACCCACGTATCAACCGCTTGTTGTTACCCATTAAACCTATTTCAACTAGATTTCATTAAAGTCGGGTTCCTGCTATTCTGCTATTTGAAAGTGTTGTAACCACATTCTAATTGATGTTACTCTTACCAAGTTTCAATAAAAACTTCAGTTTAAGGGTCTTAATCACCTTTAGATTTTTATGTAGACCACTCCAATCACATTTTGCTTACCTCAACTTTAAACTATTCTGTTTTAGACTTATGTATGTCTACACTTCACACTAGGATCACCTTGACTTGCAAAAATAAATAAATAAATAATATATCTATATACACACACATGCTTTCCAAAAAAATATTATAGGCTAAACTAAACTATTGTGACCATCTTAATAAAAATGTTGAACACCCTAATTTGAGAATTACAAAAATTTGGATTAAAAAAAAAATAAGAGTAATACTATATTCACAACATGTTCACAATAATTTCAAAATCAATCCAATGTGGTAAACTATTACTGATTCTAGTTTGGATCCAATACTGTTATTATTTTTTTACCCACTAATAATAGCTTTTTGCATAAAATTTATTGTAAAAATATTGTGAACGTAGCATTACTCCAAAATTAATTATATCCCCCCAAATATAACCCTTAATCCCTTTTATAAATAAAAAGTTTATATAACAACAATAAATATTAGCTCAAATAACAACAAACATAAACCATACAAGAACAAGACATGACCAAACAACAAGAAGTGAGCAAATTATTCTACAAAAATCCTATTATAAAACAAAAAGATAAAATTCGCTAAACATACAAATTTGTAGATCATTCAACCTATTCAATAAAAATAATTTATAATTTCATTTTTCCTTAAAAATGGTACCAAGAAAAATATTATTGTTGTGAGTTCTCCTTGATGGTAACTATAGTTATACTCTTTTTGGCTTTACAAGCACAATAATTTTGCTCTCCTTAGTGACTCGACTCGTAGTTATAGTAAATATTCAAGTTATCATTTTATTAGATTTTGTATAATTTTCATTTCTTAGTAAAAATTCAAATTATTACTTAATTAGATTTTGTATAATTTAAATTTTTTAGTAACCATCCTAAAATAAATTCTTAGAGCAACCACCACTGACTCTTTGGATCCATTTGGAAATAACTTATTTAGTTGAAATTAAATAATTTTTACTGAAAGTACTGTAGATAAAAGTAAAAACAAGTTAAAATAGTACAGTGGGACCATGAATAGTTACAAAAATAAGCTAAATAGTAGCAAAAATAGGCTGACTTTAAACTCTAATCCCAAATACAACCTAAATCTCTTTTTTTTCCCTCTTCCCGAAACTTTACTTGTATACTTTAAAGTTTGGTGGCTTCCACTAAAATGATTCACAACGGTCATGACCATAACTATTCAAAAAAGATTGAAAACTATCACTTTATATAATTCATAACCCTAATAAGTGTCATTTCGTCGTGATATACACAAGTCGAACCACTAGCATATATGCCGACAAGCCGTTCAGTTTGCCAAGGAACTAAGTCTACACGAGGTGCTTTTCGAAGGTGACTCACAGACTGTGATCAAAGGGCTTTTAGATGGTAGTGCTAACCAATCCATTTATGGTCACATTATTGATGATATTCCTCATGAGGCAACCCAGTTTACAGGGATAGAGCCAAGACTTGGAATTAGGGAGGGCGGCTCTACTGCCTGATGTGTGTAGCAGCTCCGGCCTTTGACTCTATTGCTTTACCACTAAGGATTTTTGTTTAAAATATTTTAAAGGGTCATGTTGTTTATTTTGGATAAAATATGTTAATTGGACCTTTTTTTTTAGCTTCATTATTGGTCATTTTTGTTGTTAGGCTAATTTTTTTGGGCTTGTATATTTTGTTTTAGATTTAATCTATTAATTTTTATGGCCTTTAAAATGTGAAAAATGCTGAATCTACAAAATTTTTATAAATTTCTAATATGGTGAGTGGTTATTGATAAGTAAAAAGTTATGCAAGTGTGCAAATCAATAAAAATTTGCTACTTCAATAGTTTGTAAAAATGTTGTAAAAATATTTGTAGCTATAACATTACTCGTAAAAGAATTGATGGCATTGTTAAAGAGGGCAAAGTGCAATTTTATTAAACAAAATTGCTAAAATTAGTACCTATTAATATATTAATAATTTTTATAAAAAAATATTTAGGGGGGGCCATTGCCCTCTAGTCCATGTATAGCTCCGTCCATGCCATTTGAGGTTTTTAGAGTTTAATTATGTTGATCGCAATTGTAATAAAGTTGCTAATGCACTGGCAAAAAAAAGCTAAGGCATTTTTAGATTTTCAAGTTTGGTTTGAAGACATTCCGGAGGAGTTTGTTCCTTTAGTTCTTGCTAATGTTTCTTAAATTTTTTCTTATTTCAATAATAGCCCAGTCTGGTGTTCCAGTCTGGTTTCTCAAAAAAAAAAAATATTATTATTAAAGTCATCATCAAAAAAAATCATCAATTATCACCCTAGCTAGGGATGTATATATGTTGATAATCTTTTTCTTTTTCTTTTTCTTTTTCTTCTTCTTTTTTTTGGAATACTAAGTATTCTTAACACGCACACGAGAAGAGGGGAGTTAAAGAGTGGGTTAATCCCACATTGGAAAATGAGTGTGAGTTAAAGAGATTTAAAGCTTATGTTGTATATCCAAAAGTTAGGCCCTTTTGGATACACACCAATGTAAGTTTCTTTTAAAAAATAAAAATAAAAAAACTTCTCTCCTCTCCCTGTGTGTGTGTTAAAAATACTTAGGTTATGTTTAGTAACAGTTTTTGTTTTCCATTTTCAAAAACTTTCTTTTGGGAATATAAAGAAAAAAACAATGTTCTTATATTTTTGAAATCAAAAACATATTTTGTTAGTTGAAATTAAAATTAAAAAAAAAATATATTTTTTTAAAGAAAAAATAGAAAATACTAAAATATGTTGTTATTAGGATTTGAACTTTAATATTAACTCATTAAATGAGACAAATTCATTAAATTAAATACATTTTTTCATTAACTTTTAAAAATTAGAAACTAAAAACAGAATTCTGCATGTTTTCAGTTTCCTTTACAAATTAAGTTTTGAGAATAGTTTTTGTTTTCCGCCTATTTTAGGTTGCCAAACAAATTTTTTAGTTTCAAAAATAGAAAATTTTTTTTGAAAACAGAAAATAAGAGAAAAACAGTTACCAAACATTCCCTTAGTATTCTCAAAAGAAAAAACAATAGGTTAATCCTACATTTAAAAATGAGTGTAAATTAAAGACCTATGCTCTATATCCAAGAATTATATATCTAAGAGTTAAGTCCTTTTAAATACACACCACTATAAATTTCTTTAAAAAAATTTCCCTCCTTCTCTCTTTGTATAAAAAAATTTCCCTCCTTCTCTCTTTGTATATATGTGTTGATAATCTTTTTTTTTTTTTTTTGAGGAACATGTGTTGATAGTCTTAACTTCAAAAGATGGGTAGGAAATAGATTGGTTGGCTCCCAATTTCATGAAAAGGACAGTGGTTCTGTTCATGAATTCAAAAAAAGGAGAGGACGGTGGAGGTTGAGATTTATCATTTATGAGTAATGGGATGGACTCCTGCGCTTATTACTGACTTATCAATTCTTTCAACTACCTAAAAATGAATTCTTCCAAACAACTTTGACTTTCTGGGCCTCTTTAATACTAGTATCTTTGCGACGACTGCTTTATAAATAGCGGTCAAAATTTGTTCGATACAAATCAATTTAGTTGAGAATACTTGTTGACTCACTAGCCAAGATTAGGGTTTTATCTAGGAAGTACGGAAATTCCATTTAGGATGCCATACTCATGTCTTATCCATGTTATTTTACTATTGTATTCACCATGTCATGATATAATTTTTATAAAAAAATTGTTTATTTCACCGTATCATATCCATACTTATATCAATACTCGTACAGGTGTTTGTGTTTCTCAAGGTTTTAGTCATTAAACAAAGCCAGTAACAATTTTATTTTAGACCTAGATGGTATACTTTTATTTTGGACAAAATTGCAAAATGCCCCTTTTGGACAAACTAAGCAGCGTTTTGTTATTTTTCTCAAATTAATTAGGGAAATACCCCTCTTTTGAAAATCGAGTTTCTCAAAATCGATTTAGCCCTTATAGCAACGTTTTTAAGGAACCTATAATGACATTTTCAGGACTTATAGTAGCGTTTTTGTAACTCGATTTATATAAAATCGAGTTATAGGTAAAAAAAAATTAAAAAAATTGCCTATAACTCGATTTATTGAAAGTCGAGTTACAAAACGTCACTATAGGTCTTTAAAAACGCCGCTATAGCACTCCAAATTTTTTTTTTTAATAACTCAATTTTGAGAAAATCGATTTTCAAAAGAGGAGCATTTCCCTAATTAGTTTGATAAAAAGGATAAAATGCTGCTTAGTTTGTCCAAAATGGGCATTTTGCAATTTTGTCCCTTTTATTTCTTAATCCATTGTCTTCATTCTTTTTGTGTGTTTAGTTAATTTTTTTTTTTTTTTTAAATACTTACACACTTTTTAGGATTGTGTTTATTACTCACAGTCTAGTTTTATATACAATCCAACAAACAATTTAACAGTTTCAGTTTTCTTTTTTCTTTTTTTTTACCAATTTATGTGAAACAAGTATTACCTTCAAAAAAAGCCTTTTACAAACAGTTTTGTTTTCGCTTATTACACTTTTTACATCCGTACTTGTTTTTTTTTTTTTTTATATATATATATATATATAATCCATACTTATAATATTTTTTTTTTTAAAAATGCAAGTTTCATTATTTGGGGTTGAAGATAAATGTAAGAATCATCATTCAAATAAGCAACGTCAATGAAAATGATACGCTGCCCATATTCTAAGATAAGTTTGACAAAATAATACGTAATCATTATTATCTTATATTGAAACTTATCGTTTGAGAAACAAAATAATAATGATATAATAATGACACTTAACCATAAACTTGTCTTATTTTTTGTTTTCCCAATAATTAGACCTCCTTGATTAATCCTATGGATTCTATAAACCCTTTTTCTATTAACATGATAAACATAATTCAAAAACCAAGCCTTTCCATCGAGAATGTAAAAAAAAAAAAAAAAAAGAAAAAAAAAAAAAAAAAAAAAAAAAAAAAAAAAAAAAAAAAAATTTTAAAAAATGTCATTTGATTATCATTGGTTTAAAATTATTAGGTTGGCTCAAGGTTGATCCAAGAGGGTCTATGACCTGGATTTAATAGGTTAATCGCGGACAAAATTGCCAAATGCCCTTTTTGGACAAAAATAGCAGTTCTTTGTCTTATTTTTCAAACTAATTAGGGAAATGCTCTTCTTTTGTAACTCAATTTGTGATAAATTGAGTTTAAAAAAAAAAAAAAAATTCTAGAGCCCCATAGCGGCGTTTTTAAGAACTTATAGTAACATTTTAAGGACCTATAGTGGCGTTTTGTAACTCGACCTCCATGAAATCGAGTTATAGGCAATTTTTTTTTTTTTTTTACCTATAACTCGATTTCATAGAGGTCGAGTTACAAAATGTTACTGTAGGTCCTGAAAACATCACTATAGGCTCTTTAAAAACATCGCTATAGAGCCTAACTCGATTTATCACAAATCGAGTTTCAAAATAAGGGTATTTTTCTAATTAGTTTGGAAAAAAGGGCAAAGAGCTGCTATTTTTGCCCGAAAAGGGTATTTGGCAATTTTTTCCAGTTAATCGCTAATCAAGTCTTTTATGACATTCGATATTGTACTTATGGTCCCTAATATTAAGCGACAAATACTCATGTAATTTATTTGACACATTCTGAGATGATTGTTCAATGCTTGGAACAATTTCGTAATGGCAAGGCATTGCCTCGACTCACTTAGGCACTCAATACTTTTTGAAGTGTCAGCAGCAAATTTGCCTGCTGAAGAATGAAGATGGAGTTTGTGGCAGGAACTTGAGAAAGGCGTGAAGTTCTTCAATAGCCAATGAGAAAGGATAGTTGCTTTCAGATGGACCCGACTTGTCTTTGTCTCAGTCCAAATAGCCCACCTGGGACTGAACCTCCCTTGGACTAGGGGGCAATGGCCGCCTTAATTTTTTTTTTTTTTAAATATTATTATATATATGTGTATTAATTTTAGCAATTTTATTTTATAAAATTACATTTTCTTTTCCTTTAACAATATCATTGATTCTTTTAAGAGTAATACTATACTCACAAACTTTTTTATAACATTTTTACAAACTATTCTGATATCAAATTTTTATTGATTCACATATGGACACACCACTCACATCATTTTTTTACTTACTAATAACCACTTATCACATTAGTAATTTATAAAAAAAAAAAAACTTGTAACTCTAGCATTTTCCTCATTTTAGTGACCATAAAAAAAAATTTATAGATCTTAATGTTTGGGTAGAAGAACTACCCTCTAATTTGGAGTGTGTACTCCAAAACGATGTTTCTTAATTTTCCTTTTTACATGATCTTACCTTTTTCTCCCAAAAAAAAAAATTATAGATCTAAAATCTAAAACAAAATATACAAGCTAAAAAAAAACTCAATAACAAAAATTACCGGTAAAACTAAAAACAAAATTAAGCTCAATTAGCTAATTTTATCCAAAATAAATAACCATGTCCTTTAGAAAATTCTAAACAAAAATAATTTTGTTCTTACCCCCCCCAACACACACACACACACACACACAAAAAAAAAAAAAAAAAAAAAAAAAAAAAAAAAAAAAAAACCCTCAACAGCTAAATAGCAGAATCAGAGGTTGAAACCGCTGCACACAGCCAATAATAAAACTGCCTCTCAAACTCAAAATTCTAACTCTATCCCTGTAGCCCACCTCAATAGAGATTACTGGTTGAGATTTTTCTTTATAGAAGATTATGTATATATGTATGTACAGTATAAAGAAGAGTTGAAGGCGGCTGTGGTGGCAGTGAAAGTTTCATTAGACAGTATTAAGATACCCTTTTTTTTTTTTTTTTTTTTTTTTTTTGAGATACCTAGGGTTATTGCTATAACCATGGCATTTAGTTCGGTAGGAGGTGTGAATTTAATGCTGAGGGTTGATACAGTGATTTTCAAGTCTCATGTGATTTTATGAGCTTTTAAGATCAAGTCTTTTCGTCAACACCTTGATATCACTCTAAAAAGGTTTTTATATGAATTACCCGCATCCGAAAATTAGTCAAATACTTAGAAAGTTTTGGACGCTCACGTAAGAGGGAAAAAAAACTAAAACTACTATTTTTTAGAACCTTTCATAAAATGAAGTGTGTTAATCGACAATGCTTTCAATCATCCATGAGATAAACAAAAATCAGAATATTTTACCCTATAATAATAATAATAATAGGTAAAATTGAGAGAAATTTAAATTAGAATTTTAAATTAGAGTTCTAATTTTGCACCATGTATCTTAAATTATTTATTCTTAAAAAGTTTTTTTTTAATTTTAAAATCAAATGTGAGACCATATCATAAATATTTATCCAAGTGAGTTATTAAGTACAAAAACCAAAGAATATAGAATAAATAAATTATAAAAAATAAAAAATAAAAAACGTTTCACAATAATTTAAAAAAAAAAAAACAAAAAAAGACAATTTACATTTTTTACCTAATAAAATCCTTACAAATTTTTTTAAAGAGTTAACAAAATATAAAAATGACTATCAATAGTATTTGAATTATATATATATGAATTATATTATGCATCTTATTATATACCTTTAAGTGGATTCATAGGGTGAAAAACTAGTTGCTGTAAAAGCCATGAACAATGAAACCCTCATTGATTTTCCAAATAAGTTAGAAAGAGTTTTTTTTTATATAAAATAGAATTTTTACTCTAACCTAATCTATGTGTATATGTCTGTGAAGTTTTCTCTTAGATACTCGAACTCCGGCCCTTACCCCACACCCCACAAGCATTTATACTTGTGAAGTAACCATTAAATTTGTCAAAGAAATCCTCAACCAACTCTTTCTAACCGAAAGAGTTGGTACAAATGCATGTTGCAAGTATTTACTAATTTATTTGACTCTTATCTCCCACGTGCTTCTTTGAAGTTTCAACTTTCAATAGGCTTTTATACAAGGAAATTAGTTTCAGCAAATTGGGACAAACCGAAAGAGTTGGTTGAGGATTTCTTTGACAAATGCATGTTGCAAGTATTTACTAATTTATTTGACTCTTATCTCCCACGTGCTTCTTTGAAGTTTCAACTTTCAGTAGGCTTTTATACAAGGAAATTAGTTTCAGCAAATTGGGACAATGTCATGTGTTTGGGGTTTGAGTCATTTGACTGTCTGCTGGTTGTTAAAGTGTAAGAGCTGAGCATAAATATTTTTAGCCGTTACGTTTACTAAAATTCATTTCCAAGTTTGTCAATTTTATTTTTACTCAATATATATATATATATATATATTATAAAATTCTAAGACCACACCCAATTCCACATATATTTTCATAACTATATGGTTGATTGTGAGTAGTGGAAAAAAGTGATAAATTTATGTAAAAGTAAAAAGCAATCAATCATAATATGATAGGTTTGAAAAATGAAAATTTTGCACAACGTTTCTCTCCACTAGAGAATGTGGGTCTTCCCTCTTCTACTAGGGTGTAGAATGTGCAGTCCCTTCTTTTGAAGGTGTCGTAGCCCCTCTTGGTAACAAGTTTACCAGCGAGGCTTTGTGAGTTACAGGGAAACATATTTCTAGTTTTTTTTTTTTTTTTTAATCTACATGGAAACTATGGAAGACCTAACAAAATCTTGGAGTTGCCTGACATTATTAGAAAATGAAGGTTCCGACCTTCGTTTGATGGAAGAATAGGCTGAGTTGGAACACATTTTTGCTGTGAAATTTTTAACCAAGCGTGCTCTAAATATTGATGCTGTTGCAAAAACCTTCACACCGTTATGGAGAGCAAAGAACAGTTTTAAGATTCAGAAAGAAGGGGACCATGTTGTTCTCTTTACTTTTGACGATAAATGCAAGATGGAGAAGGTTGTAGCAGCGGAGCCTTGGAGTTTTGACAAGCACATAATGGTGCTGCAAAGCTATGATAAGGAGGTAGACCTGACTGAGTTGGAGTTCAAGTGGGTTACGTTTTAGGTGCAGGTACACGATATACCAATCCGCTTCAGAAACAAACGAGTGGTCGAGAGGATTTGCAAGGCCATTGGTAAGGTGAATTCGATGTCTGATGAAAAAGAATTTGAAGGGGATGGTTTTACTAGAATTAGAGTCACCATCGATGTTTCAAAACCTCTATGCCATGGACGGGTGATCTCTATGGATAGTGGTAAGGAATTATGGGTGTCTTTTAAATATGAACATCTCCCTAATATCTGTTATTGTTGTGGTTGTCTTATGCATGACGACAGGGATTGTGAACAATGGGTTGAATCAAAAGGCAGTTTGTTGAATGAAGCTGAGCAATTCGGACCATGGATTCGTGCTCCACCTTTTTTTCCATCAAGGAAAAACGTCATTAAGGTCCCTGGCTTTGTCGCTTGATAGGGAAAAGAACAATCTACTACACCACCACCAGCAACTGGGAAGCCGCCGGTGTTTGTTGTTCATATAGGGAGGTCAATGCCAGAGATAATTTGGACAAATAAGGAAAGCACAGCCAATGGGCAGCAAGGCAATTATAGTGCAGATTCTCAAGAAAATATTCCGCCAGATTCATGTCAATATTCCTATAATTCAGGGATGTCAAGGAATTTGAATTTGTAGTCAATGGATTTGAAGGAAAATTAGTAAGCTTATGAGATATTTGAGGAAAGGATTGCGGAGATTGATAAGGAATTAAAGAGGTTTGATCCAACAATAACTTCTGCTGCCAAAAATATAGCAAACACGGGTAAGGAAAAGAGTTTAGCCTCTTTATCACTCACTAATGATCACCCCATGGACACTCAAACCTCACGTGCATAGCAACCCCAAGTTCTAATGCCACTGCCACATGCACCACTATCAGTTATTGATGAAAACACAGTGCAAAAAATTGAAAGAGGTGCAACTCGGAAAAGGCTAAACAGAATTGAGGTGGGGACAGATGTTGTTATGGAAGACATTGTAAGGGAAAAAAGGAGGGGTGATGGTAAGGATGACCAATCTGAGTTACTTAAGAAGAGAAAGGTTTCTCAGGTGCGTAAGAAACACAAATCAATATTGGCGGAGGCTGGCTCCCAGCCTTACCAGAACCAATGAGTATTTTATGTTGGAACTGTCAGGAGCTTAGAAACCAACAAACAGAAATCAGCTTGCAGAGATGGTGCGGGCAAAAGATCCCTCTGTTGTGTTTTTAGTCAAAACATGGACGGATAAAGCAAGGCTAGTGTTTGTGAAGGAACGTTTGAAGTTGAAGAATAAATTCATAGCCCCTAGGAGAAATAAAACGAGTTGTTTTGTGATTTTTTGGAAGGAATATTTTGATCTTACAATAGAGACTTTCTCGAAGTACCACATAGATAGTACAATTAACAAGAATAAGGAGGGGGAGTGGCATTTTACTGGATTTTATGGGAAATCAGACACTCAAAAAAGGCATGAAGCATGGGGAAGGTTGAGAAGTTTGAAAGAGAAAGGAAAGGCGCCTTGGCTATGTGTAGGTGACTTTAATGAAGTAACCAAGCAATCAGAAAAAATTAGGGGTAAGGCATGACCGCATGGACAAATGCAAGGGTTTAGAGATATATTGAATGAATGCGGATTTATGGACTTGGGTTTCATGGGACCTATGTTCACTTGGCATAAGCACTTTGAAACTTATACAGTATGGGAGAGGTTAGACCAGGTTGTTGCAACCAATGATTGGTTCTCAATGTTTCCGGATACCAAAGTGTACCATTTAGATGCAACGGATTCTAATCATAAAGCTTTATTAATTCGGCCTGAGGGCATGGAGTGTAATCAGTAGAAACCTTTCAGGTTTAAGCAGATGTGGATGGCCGAGCAAGGGTGTGGTGCAACCATTGAAGCAGTGTGGAAGAGGGATATTGAGGCCACAACTTGCAATAGGGTGATCAAAAAAATTCAAAACTGTGGAGAAGCACTCGCAAAGTGGAGTAAGACAAGTTTTGGGAGTGTGAGGCGTGAACTAAAGGATAAACAAAAACTCTTAACCAAGGCTGAATTGGTAGCTAGTAGAGGAGGAGATGTGACACAGGTGAGAAGGCTTGAATAAGAAATAAATTTGCTGTTAAACCGTGAAGCTCAAATGTGGTCCCAACGGTCTAAAATTCAATGGCTTAGAGATAGAGACCGAAACACTCGGTTTTTTCATAGCAAAGCTTCTGAATGACGACGATGGAATTACATTAAGGGATTATACAATAGAGAGGGAAGATGGTGCAAAGATCAGAGGAATATGGTCGACACGGTGGTGGATTTTTATCAAGAATTATTTACCTCCTCAAATTTGAATAGTTTTGATACAATTTTGGAGAAAATCCCACATGTAGTTACAGAGGAGATGAATATAGAATTCATGGGGGAGTTCACGGCAATGGAGGTAGAGGTAGCACTCAAACAAATGGCGCCTTTAAAGTCGCCTAGACTAGACAGTATGCCTCCAATTTTTTATAAAAACTATTGGTCTTTGGTTGGTAATGATGTGACTAATGCTATTCTAATGTATTTGAATACGGGCACTTTTCCACCCCCACTTGGTCACTCCTTCATTACTTTAATCCCCAAAGTAAAAAACCCGGAATACATTTCATAATATCGACCTTTTTCCCTTAGTAATGTCTTGTATAGGGTATATTCTAAGGTTCTAGCAAATAGGTTGAAAAAGTTGCTGCCTAATATTGTGTCTGAACAACAAAGTGCTTTTATGACAAACCATTTGATTTCTGATAATATCATGGTTGCTTTTGAGACTTTGCATTATATGAGAAATCATAGCACAAGGAGTATGGGTTTTATGGTACTAAAATTGGATATGAGTAAAACCTATGATAGGGTTGAATGGTTGTACATGGAGAAACTTATGAAGAAAATGGGGTTTTGTGAGGCTTAGGTGAAGCTAATGATGGGATGTATCTCCACAGCCACTTATTAAATCTTGATAAATGGGGAGCAACAAGGAAACATTGTACTGACTAGAGGGCTTCGCTAAGGAGACCCTCTCTCACCATATCTTTTTCTTCTATGTACCGAGGGCTTTCATGGTTTGTTGAAGAAAGCCAAAGATATGGGAGAAATTAAAGGAGTCTATTTCTCGTAATGGTCCAAAACTAACCCATCTCTTTTTTGCAGATGATAGTCTTATTTTCTGCAGGGCACAACAGAATGATTGTTAAAAATTGATGGAGATTTTAAATGCATATGAGAGAGCTTCTAGGCAACAGATTAACCGGGATAAGACCACTCTCTTCTTCAACAAGTCCACTTCCCCGGCTATGCAAGAAGCTATAAAGCAAGCTTTAGGAGTTCCTGAGGTCCAACAATATGAGAAGTACTTAGGATTGCCATCCTTTATTGGAAGGAAAAAAAAGGAGAGTTTTGATAATATAAAGCAACAGGTGTGGAAAAAGCTACAAGGATGGGAAGGGAAGTTGCTCTCACAAGCAGGAAGGGAGGTATTAATCAAGGCAATGGCTCAAGCACTTCCTACCTACACAATGTCATGTTTCGAATTGCCAATCGAACTATGCCATGAGATCAAGGCCCTAATCAAAAAATTCTTTTGGGGTCAAAAGGGAGAGGGCCACAAGGTCCATTGGATTAAATGGGAAGAGCTTTATAAACCTAAGTCCCAAGGGGGAATGGGTTTTAAGGACTTGTCAATGTTCAATGATGCATTATTGGTGAAACAAACATGGAGGCTCTTACATGACAAAGCATCCTTGTTTTATAGGGTGTTTAAGTCAAATTCTTTCCAAATGGTACAATTATGGAGACAGCCAATCTAAGCTCAGCTTCATATGCATGGCAGATCATAATTCGAGGTAGAGATGTCATAAAAAAGGGAGCAATATGGAGGATAGGGGATGGCCAATCTATTGACATATGAGCAGATAGCTGGTTGCCTCGAAAACACTCTTCTAGAGTACTATCCCCTTAGCCTGAGGCACTGATAGGTGTAAAAGTGTGTTCATTGATAGATGTGGACCAGAAGCAACGGAAAACAAAGGAGTTGTAGAATATGTTGCTCGGATTTGAAATGGAGACCATATGATCAATTCCTCTGTGTCGCACCGACCAGCCAGACGTCCTCAGATGACCCTACAATCCTAATGGAGACTACACGGTTAAATCTAGGTATCAATTTCTACAAAGAGAGCTCCAAAATACACAACCGGAACAATCTAACGGGTCAAGATTGAAACCATTGTGGCAAGCCATTTGGAACCTCCCTGTGCCAAGCAAAGTGAAGAATTTGGTATGGAGAGCAACCAAAAACTCCTTGCCAACCAAAGACAACTTGGTTCGAAGGAAGATTATCCAAAATGGCTGTTGTGATGCTTGCCATGAGCATACTGAAGATGTGAAGCACACCCTGTACAGTTGTCCGAAGTTTGATGAACTGTGGAAAAAAGTGCCTCAATGGAACCGTGAGAATCTACGACGAGCAGAGAATTTGTTGACCTTATTGGGACTGTCTTCGCAGAAAACAGAGAGCCAACACTGTTTGCCACGGTAGTGTGGGCTTTGTGAACTCGAAGGAACAATCTTAGATTGGGTAAAACTGCAAAAACTTTGGCTTACTTGTTGCAACGAGCTAAGGAAAGGATAACACAGCGAGTTTAGGCATGGTCATTAGAAATGAGCATGGTCAAGTAATGGTTTCTCTATCGGAACGTATCCCTCTGCCCTCAACAGTGATAAAGGTTAAAGCATTGGCAGCTCAACGAGGCCTAAAGTTAGCACTAGAGAGGGGGTTCAGGAATATTGTTTTGGAAAGCGACACTCAGATCCTTATCACAGCACTTTGAGATGACTCTTATTCTCTAGCAAGTTTTGGTCACTTAGTTAAGGATATTCAATTCTTAGCCTCTTATTTATCATTTATTAATTATACTCATTTTAGAAGGCAAACTAATGCTCTAGCTCACTCTTTAGCAAAGCGAGCAAAAAGCCTCTCTCAATCTCAAGTGTGGATGGAAGATGTACCACCAGATATTTCAACTGTATTACAGGCTGATCTTTTTGGCCTTCTTTAATATAAAGCACCGTATTGATTCTTTAAAATAATAATAATAAAAAAAAAAAAAAAGATGAAGATAGGTTTGAAAATAAGTGCAGAATTGGTTGTAATTCTATATATATATATATATATATATATATATATATAAAAGATTTCCTTGACAAACTCGAAAGTTGGTCTCCTCTCATTAGTAAGCCATTAGTAACAATAATAGAAAATTAAGCACCACAACTTTTTTTTTTTTTTGGGCCACAATTTTGATATGGCAAGTAGACTCTAAAAGTCTGTTTAGAACCGCTTATTTGCTGAAATTGAAAACTTTTGTTGAAAGTACTGTAAATAAAGGTAAAAGTTAGTTGAAATAGTATAGTAAAACTAATAAATAGTACCAAAAAGTACAGTGGAGCTCATAAATAAAAGCAAAAATAAGTTGAATAGTAAAATAATCTGGTTTTTTAATTTGCATCCAAACGCATACTAGCAGAGGAGAAAAAATAATTTGTCCATGTAAAAGTAATAGATAAAGTATGAGTTTGGATAGCGGTAGGTTACACGTTTTGCGCATTTGCATTTTTTTCCTTAAGTCCCGTGCACTGTTTACAGGAACTGCTAATACGAAATATGCCAAAATCAATTTTAAAACTTTGTCTTACAGCACTATTCACATATTTAAAAATTATTTTATTATAATATTTTTAATTTTCAATTTTTAACAATAAACCGTATCCAAACAGATCCAAACTATTCAAAATTTATCAATATTTTTAATTTTCAATTTTTAACAATAAACCGTATCCAAACAGATCCAAACTATTCAAAATTTATCATGTAAAAATTGTAGCAAAAAATAAAAAATTATGATTCTAGAAGCACTCAAAAACGAAAAAACTCAAGACCCTTTACCTTACACTGGACGGGGGAGGTGGTATTTGAATTTTGAAAGGTTGAGCTCAGTCTAGCCTAGGATCCTGACAGAGAAAAAAGTACAAAGTTCACTCCTAACACACAAAATAAAGTAGGTGCCCTGCTCCTAACGCATTGAAAGCTTTTAGTTTTTAGCTTGACCTACTTTTCAAAACAGTCAAAGTGTATTGTTGTTTTCGGGGGTATAATAATAACAAAACCTAAAGAATATTACTTATTTACTTATTATAAAGAATATTAACTAGCTCAAAAAAAAGAATATTAACAAAGTTTGTTGTTGTTATTTACTTATTTCATAAAGAATATTACTTATTTACTCAAAAAATAAAAATAACAAAATCTTTTTATCCCAATTTTCCCTGAAGCCGCCTCTATATTTTATTTCTTTTTTTTTCTTTTTAATTTTTGGGTTGTGATGGGTAAAATAGTAAATAAGTTAAATAGAATAAGAAGCTAAGGATATGTTTGATAATTATTTTTGTTTTTTGTTTCCATAAACTTTTTTTGGAAAAAAAAATGATTTTATTGTGTTTCCAAAATTAAAAACACATTTGGTTAGTTTTTTTTTTTTTTTTTTTTGAAGAGGAAAACATCCTCAAATTTCATTAGATAGAATTAGAATAGAAGTACAATGCCTCCACAGCAGGGGGAGGGAAATCTTCAATCCATACAACTTCATCTATAATATCTTTGGTGTATCTAGCTAGTGCATGGGCCACTTTATTGGCGCTCCTCCTTGCAAACAAAACTTGTGACCATCTAAGCCCACTTAGCATGCAAGCCACGTCCTGGATAATGTGTCCCAACGAAGATGAAAAGCTTTGCCATGGGCTCAACGCAAACATGATGGCTTGGTTGTCTCCTTCAATAACAAGTTCTGTAAGTCCACACTCTATCGCAAATTCCACCGCACGACGGCAAGCCAAGACCTCTGCCTCATCACTGCACGCCACTAGAGGTCCCTTTGCCGATAAAGATGCCATGACTTCCCCTCTATCATTGCGGATAATGGCTCCAACACCAGTACATCCCAATTCTTGGAAAATTGAAGCATCAAAATTAAGCTTGAACCGGTTTAAAGGTGGTGGCTTCCATCTCATCGGATTTGGAATTGTTGGGAGCGTTGAACACTGGGCTGAAAGTTGGTTTTTAGCACACTTGAACTCCTTTGTAAAGTCTGTGCATGCTTGATAAGAATCTCTAGTGCTTGCATTTTCTTCCCGTGTAACAATGCATTTCTTTGATTCCAAATGAACCAAGCCTGAACTAAAAACTGTTCAAGCTCATCAGTGCAAAGCCGGGTGTGGACGACTAAATTTCTCGGTTCGAAATAAAGTCAAACAAGTAAAAATAGTTTCACAAATGTGAATTTGTATTGATGATTGTGTGGTACAATTCTCAATACAAATTCACATTTGTGAAACTATTTTTACTTGTTTGACTTTATTTCAAACCGAGAAATTTAGTCGTCCACATATTCTGGCACGCCCAGTGGGACATCTCTGCCTCTCATCTCATTCTCCTTCAAAGAAAGAAATCTTCATCATCTTGCTACCAGCTCAAATGGCCTTTAGCAAGAACATCCAAGCTTCAACAGCTACTTCAACTAAACTTGGTACGGCTACCACCAACAACTACATTGGTGTAATCAATTGTAGCCAACCCAAAGCAAATAATCAACTTCAATCTCAATCAACCAAGGAAGCCAAAGTCCAGACAATCATCTCCTTAGACCCTCTTGCAAGAAACAAGGTCATCAACAAGGACGTCTCCACCTTAGAACACCTCAAGTATGGGGGCAAATCCCCTCCTTCTTTCACAAAAAGTTGTTCGCATGATTTCTCTCCCATCAAAGGGAATCCAAAAAAAGAGATTTCACGTGCTTACTTTAATTCACTTCCTTCTCCATCAACCTGGGTAGTTGTGTCAGTCATGATGACTAACACCTCTACAATGGAAGAAAAGATGGTTGAAATGGAACAAAGGGTCGTCCTTCTCGCAAAAGCACTTGAAGATGAGGACCTCCAAATTGCAGCTTTAATGAACAAACTTGAAGTACAAGATCTTGGTGAATCAAGCCATGGTCATAAATTCACATCCGTGAAGGATGATGAAGGGAGAGAAATTGAAAACACTCCCCGATGAGAACAATCTACTTCGGTTGCTTCGTTGTCAGTCCAACAATTACAAGACATGATAACAAATACCATCCGAGCATAATATGGAGGTTCTTCTACAAGTTCTCTCACATATTCAAAACTTTACACAAAGCGCATCGACAACATGAGAATGCCAAATGGGTATCAACCCCCCAAGTTCTTGCAGTTTAATGGCCATGGAAATCCTAAGCAACACATTGCTCACTTTGTAGAAACTTGTGAGAACGCAGGGACTCAAGGAGGCCTCCTTGTAAAGCAATTTGTCCGTTCGCTCAAAGGAAATGCCTTTAATTGGTATACAGACTTAGAACCCGAATTAATCGACAGTTGGCAACAACTCGAAAGAGAGTTTCTTGACCGATTCTATAGCACGCGTCATACAGTGAGCATGATAGAGCTTACTAATACCAAGCAATGGGAAGATGTGCCGGTGGTCGATTATATCAATCTATGGCGTTCTTTGAGCTTAAATTGCAAGGATAGACTTTCTGAAATTTCTGCTGTAGAGATGTGCATCCAAGGCATGCATTAGGGACTTCTTTACATCCTTCAAGGGATAAAACCTTGAACGTTTGAAGAGTTAGCAACTCGTGCACACGACATGGAGTTGAGTATTGCTAGCCATAGAAGTACAAACCCTCCCATACCTGAGGAAAGCAAAAGGGAAGTAAGGAGGGATGATAGGAATGCAAAAGTCAGCCTCGAAGACCCAATGGTTGTTAACACTGTCGAAGTCAAGGTTCCAAGAAGAGGAGCGAAGGCACATGAAAAACAGCTTGAAGGATGGCAAAAGAACAAAGTGCATCGCCTGACTTTTAAGGAACGTGAGCAAAAAGCATATCCGTTCCTCGATGAAGATGTGCCAAACATTTTAGAACAATTATTGCAATTAAAGTTGATTGAATTGCCAGAATGCAGGCGACCACAAGACATAGGGAAAGTTGATGACCCTAACTACTGCAAATATCATCGCATCATTGGCCACCCAATCCAAAAATGCTTTGTCTTCAAAGAACAAGTCATGAAGCTTGCCAAAGAAAATAAGATTGATCTAGACTTTGATGAAGTTGTCGCGTCAAACCATGTGACCGTTGCTTGTGATGTACTTCCAACTCTCAAGCAGGGGGCAAACACCAACCAAGCTTACAAGTTGATCAATAATGATGATGCAAGGATCAGCCCCATCAATAGGAAGTTCCTTAAACACTTCTACGCTTGAACATCGAGGATTGCTCCTTGGCAAGAGCTTAAACTGCCCACTATAATGCTGCAAGGGTACATGATGTCTTCCCATTACCTTTGAAAGCATACCAATAAAGAGGAATTAATCCCACTCCATGTCACCAATTGCTAGTGTGGTGTAGTGGTTGGATGCCCAAGTCGCCCTTGAGAGGTCTCGGGTTCAATTAGTGGTGATACCCACTATTACACACTGAGCCCTCCTTTTTTGCCAAAAAAAAAAAATCTTTTGAACTACGTAATGACATGATCCCTCTCTGGGGTACGTAGGCAACTTGATATTATTTACTAAGTTCAGTCACATGAAAAGAAAAAGGATTGCCAGTCTGGCTTGAAGGATTTTGCAACGGTTGTCAATATGCTTTTCAGGCCCCTTTGGTCAGCAAGACATTACTTGAAGGTTGTCAACTACTCAATAGGATAATCGAAGATTGTTGTAGTTGAAGATGAAGACTACAAGGAGTTAATGTTGCTTAGCTATCCTTGAAATGATGATGAACATAAGTTGATTCTTGGTTGTGGAGCAAAATAAAATCTTCAACCACTTTTGCAAAGAATGAAGTCTTCATGGCATTGCCCCTCTTCTGTGGACATCCTCACATGTCTCTAAAGTATGTTTTACATCACTTATCTTCTGGGGGCATCTTCTTGTACCTTGCAGGCCTAAGCTACATCGTCTCTCTTCTAAGTTGTACCACTTCACAACTCCGAAATTTAAACCACATTATCTCCCTTCTGAGTGGTGCCGTTTCACATCATGTCTCTGAAATTTGGACAACGTCACCTTCCTCCAGCATCTGAAGTTGGTGTTGTGTCATCTCTCCTCTAAGGGCATGTTCATGCAATGTCAAAGTCTTGGTGGCATTCTTCTTGAAACTTCAAGATTTCGTTGGCATCGTCAAAGTCTTGATGAGAGCTCTTTACATCTTCAAAGTCTTGATAGGAGCTTCTTGAAACTTCAAGATTTTATTAACATCTCTTTGCATCTTCAAAGTCTTGTTGGCATCTCTGAAATCTTGATGTCTGGCTACAGTGCTATGCACCTCAATGTCTGAGCTATGTTGCCTCTGAAAATTGATGCTATTGTAGCTTTATCATAAAGGCAAATATGAGTGCAACTTCAAATGCGAGTGCAAGTGCAAGTGCTAGTATGGAGTGTTGTCATGGCTTCATGACAAGGATGAGCATTGACACGGCTTCAATGCGAATAAAGTGTTGTCATAGCTTCATGGCAAAGATGGGTGTTGATATGGCTTCGGCGCGAATGAAAGGGTGGCACGGCTTCGGCACGAATAAAGTGTTGACGTGGCTCCATGGCAAAGATAGATGTTGGCACGACTTCCATACAAATGAATTGTTGACGTGGCTCCATGGCAAAGATGGATGTTGGCACGACTTCCATACAAATGAATTGTTGACGTGACTTCATGCAAAGAAAAATATGGATGCAGCTTCATTGTGAAGGCAAGTGTTAATATGGCTTCTGTACAAAGACAAATGCTGGCGTATCTTCATGGTAAGAACTCTTGACGTGGCTTTGTGTTGAAAAGGCTTCATTAAAAAAGACGAGTGCAAATATTGCTTCAGTAGACAAGTAATAGTGATGCTTCAATGCAAATGCAAGAGTTGGCCCAGCTTCATGACAAAGACAATTATGGATCACCCTCATACAAAAACAAGTGCTGGCATTATTTCGTTGCCTACATCAGAGCCAGTACGACTTCAAAGACAAGTACTGGTGATAGCATTGTTGTGTAGCTGAATATCCTTATGGAAACGTCGTTGCAAAGACGAATATCATTAAAAGATTTTTGTTGCAAGAAAATAATGCAACAACATGAAGGCATACATCACTGTAAGAACGTTGCTATCAATGAAATATAAAGCCACCAAATGAAGGCAAATACTTCTATGAGAACGCCAATGTAAAGTTTGATGTCGAAGCTCAAAGATCAAGGAAACCATGCTGCAAAACAAAAACAAGTAACAACAAGAACTTGTAAGAAGAAAATCTCATTGCATGGCTAAACCAAAAGAAAAAAAAGAATCAAAAGAGTAGATAGCTCCAATTTTTATCTGCAGAACCTCAAAGTCAAATTTTGCAAACTCAAATGCACCCAAAGTCAAGAAAGTCTGCACCAAATTTTGAAATGAAAGAGGATATTCAGCCATAGAGACAGAAGATGATGGCTCACTACCTGCCTCTACCTGCCTCACAAGTCTGAATCCTGGCACCATCCTGTCAGGGCAGCCACCACAAAATTAGACCAAGGCCATTAGTCCAATAAAGACCCGCGGCTTTCTCATTCAAATTTGTGAAAATCCAGACCTTATTTTACAAAACTGACCCCACAAGGACCTTAAACGGACTTCGATCTACAAAACCCAGAAAGATCACCATCAATGGAGCTACCACGCGCCACCACAAGCTCGCGGTAACCAACTGTTTAATTTCTCAAAACTGTGAAAAACTGTTCACAACTTCAGAAAACAGGCAATACCAGTAGATTCTATGGCCCCAGATCTGCAAAACCCAAAAATTTCAGGCCCAAACGATGATCCACACGCCGACACGCGCCACCAGAATTTTCGGCTCTTTCTCACGTGCCGCCACGCGCCACTCCTGCCTTCTACGCGCCCCCACGCGCCGGGAGATTTTCATGTGCTTGCACGCGCCTAGCGCATACACGCGCCACGCGCTGACGCGCCTTCAGGCCTATGACGTCATGGATGATGTCACTATCCACCAATCTGACCCGTTTGACCAGACCGGACCTGTTCGACCCGAAAATCCAACCCGGTCCGAACCGCCAAAAAAAAAAAAAAAAGCTTCAACCAAGTTAAACCTTTAACTTTGACCAAAAAGTCAAAATTTTCAAGACGGGCCTGTCCTACTCAGTTTTTCGAGTACATTCCGATTTTGGGATCCGTTTCTTTATTTGAAACTCGGAAATTGTGCAAACGACCAATTTATAAAAAGTTGACTTTTGCGTAAATGTTGACCAAAAAGTCGAAATTTTTAAGATGAACCTATCTTGCTCAATTTTTCGCGTACATTCCAATTTTGGAGTCCGTTCCATCATTTGAGACTCGAAAATTGCGCAAATAAATCAATTCCAAGCTAGTTGATTTTTGTGATTGAATCCAACCCAAAGTCAAGATTTTCAAGCCAGACTTGTCTTGCATAGTTTTTCGCGGCTTGAAGGTCATCAATCTAACCCACATCTCCAAAGTACTGACAATGTCCAAAACTTAAGCTCCCAAGATCAAAATTCGAGATTCATCCATTTAGTTTGGATCCCCTCAAGGTTATTTTCCAGACTTCATCAAGGCTCCTCTTTCAAAGTACAAATGAACTCTCACAAGTGTGTCTTAAATTTGAAATTACATTGGGACACCCGTCCAACTTACCATTCCCCTTTTGGTGCCGAACATTCCAACCTACCACTCCCCCTTTCGGTGCCAAACATTCCCACCTATCATTCGGCATCTACCAGTCAAGAATCTACCATTCTCACCAAAAATTTCCATCTGCCATTCTTGACTACTCCATCTACCATTCTTCATCTCTCTGCTATAAATAGAAGGGCCAGATTCATCAAGAACTCATCCAGAAAAACACTGAGTCATAAATGAAGATTTGCTTCTTTCAAATTTTCAAGTCCTCCTTCTCACAGTCATTTCTCACTATGACTTCATCATTCTCAACACTCAGCAACCGATATCGCTTCATAATCAGTTTGAAACCGACCCTCTCATGGTTCGGCAGAAACCCTCTTCACAGCATCATTGTAGTTTTGAGATCCAAACAAATTTTGTTTCTCCACCTAACGACCACAGTCGTCCATAAAATTATTCATAACAAGGCCTGCATTGTGGTTCCATGCTTCTTCAGATTTGGTTGGCCAGGAAATCCAAGTCCAGCAGAGACACCTATTCCTAACCTCAGGGCTTTTGTAGTCTCTCTCCAATTGCTTGGTCTTCCAGCAGAAGCAGCGGTTCGAAACAAACAGCAACTCGATTGGTTTTTAAGACCAGAATCACAAGTTAGCTCCATCTTCCACTTTGTTGTGCTTTCCCAACAAGTGTCAATAGGTGAAGGTGGTAAAAAGTGTTGGGGTATCCTACAAACTGTCTTTCATCCAACACTTGAAACAACCTTCGGGGCACCAATTCATCAGAGTTCAGCCTTTGGGGCTGGTAAAGGGTTGCCAAAGCCATATTCCATGTTCCCATCGGCGTGGAATCCAGAGGTCATCGTTGCTGGTACCTCAAAACACACTTTCTGAAATTACTCCAACTTAAATCTAACTTGAAGTATTTCAGAATGAACTTTTCTGAAATTACTTCAACTTAACGCCTGTCAATATGGTCCAATCACGCATGCACATTCTACAACTTACTGTCAGACCCCATGCAACATACAGTCAGTACCATATTCAAAGGTGTATCTCCTAGAAACAACTACACTAGAGGGTCCCCGACATACAGGGCCAGTACCATGGTGGCGTATGTTTTACTCATTTGCTTTGCTTCATCCCCATCTTCTACACCCTGTGATCACCGCCAATGATCCAAAATACTCTTCTGAAATTACCTCAGCTTAACTTTTGCTGAACTGATTCAATCTTGCAAGTACATCCAACTTCTTGCAAATAACTTTCAGCCTCACCAACCCATTTCAAGTACCAAAATACTCTTCTGAAATTACTTCGACTTAATCTCTGCTGAGAAGGCTCGGTCATGCAAGTACGTTCAAATACAGACAAACCTCTTTTCAGCCTCATCAAAACCTTTCATATGGGTGGGTCTACTCCTCGGAAATTATCTCATCCTGCTGAAAGCTCCGCCACCTTCAATTACTTCATTTGAAGAGCCAAGAGTAAAAGTCTGTTTTTGAAACTCGTTCTCACACCACACTCTGAAACTGTGTGTGTGAACGAGTCTCGAGGGGGCATTTGTAGACATGGAAAATTCCCGACCTATCACAAGCTGACACGTCACACTACCAAGTCCACAAAATGCAGCCAATTACAAAGCGCCACATATTTCTGCTAGGTTTTGCTATCACTATTCAGAAACCAACAGAAATTTGCCAAGTGTCATGCAAGAACCAATCATGCATCAGCTCGTGCAAGCGATGACATAAGCAGCCTCGCACGTGTAAGCAATGACCTAAGCAACCTCGCACGTGTAAGCGATGACACAATCATTTCAGCATGTGCAGGCGATGATATAAGCAGACCAATCAAGCTCTGCCATGTGTCACCAATCAGACTCCGCCACGTGTCGCTTACCTACCCCTAAACTCCTATAAATAGAAGCCTTCCTAAAGCATTTGGGAGATCCGGGGGAAATCTAGAGATTTGGAGGAGATCTAGAGATCTAAAAGGGGATCTAGGGATTTGGAGAGGACCAGGCCATTGGAAGCACTCAGAAATCCAGAAGCTCTGCCGGAATCAAACTCTAAAGCCTCCAAGAACTTCAAGAACTTCAACTTCAAATACGAAGAACATTCGAAAAAAATTATCCAAATCATCCGCCTAGATCCAAAAGTTCACTGGAATCAAGCTCAAAAGCCTCCAGAAACCTCACAAACCATAAATCAGTGAAGCTCTACGGATTCAAGCCTCTAAAGCCCCAAAGAACTTCCATCACAAACCTTCGAATACAAAGAACATTCGAAGAAGAATTATCCAAATCGTATTCCTAGATCTCAAAGCTCACTGGAATCAAGCTCAAAAGCCTCTAAAAACATCACAAACCACAAATCAGCGAAACTCTACGGATTCAAGCCTCTAAAGCCCCGAAGAACTTCCACCACAAACCTTTGAATACAAAGAACATTCGAAGAGGAATCATCCAAATCGTATTCCTAGATCTCAAAGTTCACTGAAATCAAGCTCAAAAGCCTCCAGAAACATCACAAACCACAAATCAGCGAAGCTCTACGGATTCAAGCCTTTAAAGCCCCGAAGAACTTCCATCTTGAAACATCACAAACCACAAATCAACGAAACTCTACGAATTCAAGCCTCTAAAGCCCCGAAGAACTTCCATCATAAACCTTCGAATATAAAGAACATTCGGAGAGGAATCATCCAAATAATCTCGAAGTTCACTGGAATCAAGCTCAAAAGTCTCCAGAAACATCACAAACCACAAATCAGCGAAGCTCTACGGATTCAAGCCTCTCAAGCCCCAAAGAACTTCCACCACAAACCTTCAAAGATGAAGAACACATCAAGAACACGAAGAACACGAAGAACGTGAAGAACAAGGGATTTCTAACAAGCTCGTAGCCAGAGATTCATTGTAATTCTTTTTCAACAATCTTCGATCTATCCCTCAACCAAATTGAAGGATATTTTGTGTTCAAATCAAAATTATATTATTACAATCCAAATCAACAAGTCTTTCAAGGAGATCGAATCAGAGGATAACTCTTTTGTAATCACAGAGAATTGTACCACACAATCATCAATACAAATTCACATTTATGAAACTATTTTTACTTGTTTGACTTTATTTCGAACCGAGAAATTTAGTCGTCCACATATTCTCGGTTCGAAATAAAGTTAAACAAGTAAAAATAGTTTCATAAATGTGAATTTGTATTGATGATTGTGTGGTACAATTCTCTGTGATTACAAAAGAGTTATCCTCTAATTCGATCTCCTTGAAAGACTTGTTGATTTGGATTGTAATAATGTAATTTTGATTTGAACACAAAATATCCTTCAATTTGGTTGAGGGATAGATCGAAAATTGTTGAAACAGAATTACAATGAATCTCTAGCTACGAGCTTGTTAGAAATCCCTTGTTCTTCACGTTCTTCGTGTTCTTCATGTGTTCTTCGTGTTCTTGATGTGTTCTTTGTCTTTGAAGGTTTGTGGTGGAAGTTCTTCGGGGCTTGAGAGGCTTGAATCCGTAGAGCTTCGCTGATTTGTGGTTTGTGATGTTTCTGGAGACTTTTGAGCTTGATTCCAGTGAACTTCGAGATTATTTGGATGATTCCTCTTCGAATGTTCTTTATATTCGAAGGTTTGTGATGGAAGTTCTTCGGGGCTTTAGAGGCTTGAATCCGTAGAGCTTCGCTGATTTGTGGTTTGTGATGTTTCAAGATGGAAGTTCTTTAGAGGCTTGAATCCGTAGAGCTTCGCTGATTTGTGGTTTGTGATGTTTCTGGAGGCTTTTGAGCTTGATTCTAGTGAACTTTGAGATCTAGGAATACAATTTGGATGATTCCTCTTCGAATGTTCTTTGTATTCGAAGGTTTGTGGTGGAAGTTCTTCGGGGCTTTAGAGGCTTGAATCCGTAGAGCTTCGTTGATTTGTGGTTTGTGATGTTTCTGGAGGCTTTTGAGCTTGATTCCAGTGAGCTTTAAGATCTAGAAATACGATTTGGATAATTCTTCTTTGAATGTTCTTTGTATTCGAAGGTTTGTGATGAAAGTTCTTCAGGGCTTTAGTGGCTTGAATCCGTAGAGCTTCACTAATTTGTGGTTTGTGAGGTTTCTGGAGGCTTTTGAGCTTGATTCCAGTGGACTTTTGAGATTTAGGAATATGATTTGGATGATTTCTCTTCGAATGTTCTTGTATTCGAAGGTTCGTGGTGGAAGTTCTTCGGGGCTTTAGAGGCTTGAATCCGTAGAGCTTCACTGATTTGTGATTTGTTGATGTTTCTGGAGGCTTTTGAGCTTGATTTCAGTGAACTTTGAGATCTAGGAATACGATTTGGATGATTCCTCTTCGAATGTTCTTGTATTCGAAGGTTGAAGTTCTTGAAGTTCTTGGAGGCTTTAGAGCTTGGTTCCGGTAGAGCTTCTGGACTTCTGAGTGCTTCTAATGGTCTGGTCCTCTCCAAATCTCTAGATCTCCCCCAGATCTCCCAAATGCTTTAGGAAGGCTTCTATTTATAGGAGTTTAGGGGTAGGTAAGCGACACGTGGCGGAGTCTGATTGGTGACACATGGTAGAGCTTGATTGGTCTGCTTATGTCATCGCCTGCACATGCTGGAATGATTGTGTCATCGCTTACACGTGCGAGGTTGCTTAGGCCATTGCTTACACGTGCGAGGCTGCTTATGTCATCGCTTACACGAGCTGATGCGTGATTGGTTCTTGCATGACACTTGGCAAATTTCTGTTGGTTTCTAAATAGTGATAGCAAAACCTAGCAGAAATATGTGGCGCTTTGTAATTGGCTGCATTTTGTGGACTTGGTAGTGTGACGTGTCAGCTTGTGATAGGTCGAGAATTTTCCATGTCTACACCGGGCAATCAACTCCTCCATTAGTTGAACCATATCGTCTTGGTCCCCTGTGCATTTCTGCAACCGCACCGAGCATCCAGCCCAAACGTCCCGAGCCACCCCACAATTCCATAACGCATGGATTCCCGTTTCAGCTTCAGTCTTGCACACCTCACATCTGTTATCTTGAATAATCCTTCTGTGAACTAGATTCACTCGAGTAGGCAAAATGTTACGACAAGCCCACCATCCAAACACTTTTATTTTATTCGGCACTTTCAACTTCCACAGAGTCTTCCAAACGATACCACCCACAACCCCATTGGAACATTCTACCCACTCCACCTCCCTTTGCAATTGTCGTGCCACTTGGTATCCTAATCGTACCGTATACTCCCCAAACTTGTTAGGAGTCCAAAACAGAGCATCAGTTATATTTCTTCTGCTGAGAGGTATCCGCATAATAGCTTCCGCATCCTCTTTATTGAAGCTTTGCAAAATAAAATCTTTGTCCCACCACCTTGTATCTGGGTCTATGACATTAGTAACCATCAAGTCTTCATCTACATTTTGCAGTGGATGTAGCATCTTATTAGAAGGATGGTTAGGAATCCACGCATCCTTAAAAACCCGATTTGAAGCTCCATTACCTACTCTCCAACATGACTCCCGTTGAATTATTGGTTTGGCTGCCAAGATACTCTTCCAAGTGAAAGAGCTAGTGAGGGAGTCGGTGGCTTCCAAAAAATGACATCTGCCAAGATCCTTTCCTTCCAAAAAATGACATCAACAATTTCAAAATATAAAAAGACTTTTGAGTAGATTAAAATTGTGAAAAAATGAGTTACAACTTACAAAAATGAATTACTAATTACATTTATATTAGATTTTTTATGAGTATATTAGTTTGAAATTTAGTTATTTTGTTATTATTATCAAATAATTTTTTTTAATTAATTTTACCTCCCTAAATAGAATTTCTAGCTATTGTGAGAAATTGCGCTCTCGGCCCATTTTTTGGTGTTAGACCAAACTCATGTGAATGGATAAATTCGTGTTATTGCCTCTCAAAATGGAGATTTGACTGACTATATTTTCCCCTTTAAATTAAGGTTTTTACAATGGAATCGCCTCTTACTTAATTATTGGAAAAAATAAGAAAATCATAATTGAAAAATTCATCATTTTATTAATTTGAAATTGAATTTACATTGATTATAGGAAATTACATGGTTTTGGTCCTAGATATAATTTAAAATAAAGTACATGGCTTTGTTTCCTAGTTATAATCTAAAAATTGAAAATTACATAGATAAGCTGATCTATCAACCCTTGATCTAAACTCGAAAGCTATATTACAAGGTGGGAAGATGTTAGGCACCCACCTTACCCAATGAAACTAGTCTTCTAAATTATAGTTGCCAACATTCATATTATATCATATCATCTAATATGTCAATCAATTTGCATGTTAAATTTAATGTGTGTGCATGTGATAAACCTTAATTTAATTTATTAAGTATTACATTTGGATTGAAAAATAAATTTTTAGTAAATGTGTGTATATGGTGATATCCTAGATTCAAGAATTTGAAAGAATTATAAAACAAACATCTTTTTCAAATTTTTTATGTAGATTTAAGATCAAAACTAGTGTTATGCTCATATATGTGAAGAACAATCAAGAACATGTGAAAAACACATAAAAACATTTAAGAGTATTCAAACATATTTAAGGAATTTAAATAAACATTAGCATACTTTAATTTTAAATAAACATTATAGCAACATGAAAAACGAGTTAAAGATAAAGATTATACTTGCATTCAAGATCTACACGGTGGAGGACGAGGCTTTTGGTGGAAATCTTAAGGATAGAGTAAAAAAGAAGAACTTGGAGAGGGATAATAAGCCTCACTCAATACCTTAAGTTTCAAAAAGACCAAGATATGACAATACTACTTAACTTCACTAGAACTTAAGAGAGAAGAAGAGATAGTGTTTTTGTGTATCTTGGAATGGTGGAGATGAGGGGTTTATATCGTAGTAATGATAAAAATATGAATGCATGGTCATTTAATGAGGGTTGACAAAGTATTAAAAAAAAAAAAAAAAATCATGAACCTAAACCTTATTTTATACTTTAGGAAAATCTAGTGCATTAAATGTAGAGATTAGTGAGAGTGAGTAAGCAAAATTCGGTTTTCTCGTAACTACTGTAATAGCCTACAGAGCCAAACTAAAAGGTAAGTAAAGGTCGTTTGTTAGAAAATAATTTCAACACAATTAACATTAATAAGTCTCAAATTAGTTTCCAATTAAAATTAATAGGCTCTAATCACTTCCATTTCAGACTTAATTAGTTCAAAATTTACCCTGATTAAAAAAATAATTGCACAAATTATTTATTGAATAATTATTGGTTAACTATCTAATTAATTAAATATGTGCAATCTTACCATAAAATATAGTCATAATCAATCAAATTATAACATGATATTAATCTCAAATTGATTATAATTATAACCAATTAAAATCAATTGTTCATAATCATATATAGTCAGACTTTATTTGTGATAGTATATCTCAACTAGTGAAATTTAATTTGATGATAACTTTCAATCTTATAATCCAATTAGGGCTTATGACCAGTCGATTTGATCATGACAACATTAAGATCATTTTGGTTACATGAGATTAAGGATCTAATTGCTAGAGTTAAGATGCATATTTTCAATGTAAAATTACCATTTTACCCTCCATGTGAGGTTAAATGCATGTTGCAAAATGAAATGTCAACAGCTACACCAATTATTACAATTAACATGAATTAGGTTGATTTTGCTCTAACCAAAAAATTTTATTTAAAAAAAAAAAAAAAAAAAGGTTGGATTTTGCTATGCCATCAAAACACACATTTCTTCTTTCTGTTTTTCGATTGCCAAGCAATAAAAGAAAGCTAGACATATATTCCAACCCCAAATGCAGGGCTGGGATCCAATCCGAAGGGGGTATCAATAACTCGACAGGATTAAGAATTCCTAAAGCCCAACTTATCTTTTCAGCTAGTCCCATATAGAATCCCATACTTAATCAAGAATCACTAGGATGATCATAACAGAAAATTCTTCCTCCTTTTAACGAAAGAAAAAACCAGAAAAATCCTCTCCCAACATAAAATTAAAACAGGAAACCATAATCGCGATGCAGTCCTCACTTATCAGAAGGATTATGGAAACAAGGTTAATACAGATACATTTCATTGTGCTAGAGATCCAATTATCCATACAACAACAAGACATCAAACATGTGTTTGTGTTTCTTTCATCTTTAACTGAGAAATGTCATGAACCTCTTCTTTGGTTCATTTTGGGGTAGAGGATACAACAAACATTGATACATAGGCTGAAAAATACAGAGAAAACCAGGGTGCCCTTCCCTCACATACCAAAGCCTGTTTAGCCCATGGCATACTTCTGGGTCCAGCTCCTAGCAGTTGTTTCATATTTGTTCCTGTCTGTCTTATACATGTGAGCAATCTCAGGCACCAAAGGATCATCGGGATTTGGGTCCGTCAGCAGAGAACAGATTGAAAGCAACACCTAAAGATGAACAGAACAAATAATTTTTACCCACTGAAAATTGATTTTACTCACAATTAAATTGAATAGAGAAAGCTTGACAAAGGAATATTTCTAGTGGGTACTTATAAATCCAATCGCAAAAAATTAAAATCCATAGAAATGAAATTATAATTGGTACTTTTTAAGATGTCAAATAACCACATCCATCAGTAGGCAAACACGTGAGTCTGATGCTGTACTTCATATAGGCTCATTATTGACAAAAAACATTCAACGGCTGTATCAGTAGTATCCCCCTATGAATAGAAAAATATTCCCTCCTCCCCTTCTCCCCCAGGGCTCCAACCTGACCAGCCCAGTCGCTGGTTTTTCCCACCCCATCTCACAGTGTATGGGTTTGTGTTAAAATTATTTAAGTAGTTTATGTAGAATTTAAATCTTTTTATACATATCCTATTACCATCTAAAATATGCATCTTTCTCTCTGTACTCTCACCATCACCCTTCCCCTTTCTCTTTTATTTCTCTTACACTCATCAGTGTTGGCACCACCTCATTAGGATGGTAAAATGGCTCGGCCCCAACATGCCCCGCTCCAGCCCCATGCAAGTTTTCCCCACCCTGCAAAGAAGGACAGGGTGATCCGGCCCCAGCCCCACCCCATTACCATCCTTACATACAGGTGCACTAATATTTTGTAATTGACACCAAGAGATACAAAGAAATGGAGATGCATCTATCAGTTCCATGTCACAATGATTCAGCATATTAAAGCTGCCCAAAGATGAACACTCTCATTAGTAAAATACCAAAAGCTTGCAAAAAATTCTTTCGATACGTAAGCCTCCAGAAAGATGGCATAACCAGTAATCCATAACTTCTAGGATGAGGGCCTTTCCATATACAAAATGGTTCTTTCAAGGTTACAGGACAAATACCTTGGAAATGGTGAGGGCAGGGCTCCATTGCTCCTTCAAGATGTCAAGGCAAATGCTCCCATTGCTGTTTATATTTGGGTGAAACACCTTTGTTCTGAATGCAACCTGCAAGATACATAATGTATGAGAAACAGACCAACAGACAGAGAGAGATGCATCAAGGATTGATGGCACTTCAAAACACAATGTACATAAATAGTATTATTATTATTGGCATGTATGTTTGATTTTCCTAAATATACATACCAAAATTCTAAACTCACATTGGCACCTCTTTTTTAGAAATTTGAAGCCAAATCCTCTGGTGCAATTACCAAATAAATGTAAACCAATAAATTGTTCTCCGTTCAAAATTTTCAAATAAATACACAAAACACAATAAATGCTTCCAACATAAAATAGTTAAATGCAGCCAAAAAAAGCAAAAAGAAAAATAAGTAACACCTATAACAGCTTAAACAAGGCTCAGTATGTCACAGCACACTAGAGTAGAGACTAACTTAAGTTCAAAGCCAATCACACTTCAATCTCAGCAGCACTGTGAGTAAACTTCAGAGTTGCAACTAAGAACAGTGGAAATTTAAATAAAGTACTTCCAGATAGTGCGCATGAATAATTTCCAATATAAACATAAAGCAGGAACAAAGTACCTTGGGGGGCTTAAATGGGTAGTCTGGAGGAAAGTGGATAGTAACAAGGAAAACACCCCCTGCATAAGGACTGTCTGGAGGACCCATTATTGTTGCTTGCCAGTGAAACATATCTTCGGCAACGGGGCCTGCAAGATCAATACTGTGAGCCAGTAAGTAAAAAATAGATGTATATAAAATGAAAAAGAACAATTAAAGGATATTGCAGCACAAATTTTACACCTCTCACAAGAAGATACATTAGCTCCAATAATACAGCAAAGAACTCGTACGGAAAATTGACGTAATACAGAAACCCCAAAAAAGTGAGAGAATATGGTTGCCAATGTAACACTAGATCAAGAGTTTCCTTCAGTTTTAGGTATTGAGAGCAAGAAGAATTTTTCTTTTCCTGCAAATCCTAGAAATGTAGAGCATCTTTTTTTTCTTTTCTTTTTTTGATAAACTGTAGAGTATCTTTTTGATTTCTAATCCATCAAAACTTCCATGCATTCACCCCACTGGGTAGCTCAGGTCAAGAAGAATATTAAAATTCAGAAGACCAAGCCAGATTTGCCAGTTTAACCAGGAGAATGGTAGCATGGCCTGATCATTGGTCCAGTCAACACAAAGTAAACAGTATCACTACAACAATCCACCCAAACATGCTTCTCCCAACTCCATTCAAAGGTTACCATCACTCTCCACATCCAACTCCAGACAAGGATCCTCAAATCATTGCAAAGCTTCATGATTGATGTTCATAAAAAATCACGAATTTCAATTTATATGGGAAAAGAATCCAAAGCTATTGAAAGTCCTTAACTAGACAAAACTTTTGCAGGAAAAA
Organism: Quercus variabilis; assembly: GCA_030445155.1. NCBI lineage: Eukaryota > Viridiplantae > Streptophyta > Magnoliopsida > Fagales > Fagaceae > Quercus > Quercus variabilis. Next base: position 12,016,360 of record CP129453.1, read on the forward strand.
CAAATTCTTTGGTCCCCACATCAACACCTTGACAGCCATTACAAAAGCATGGGTGAAACTACCTTACATTGAGTTGAGGAATTGCCCACACTGAAATTTAGAAAATATTTGAGTGCTATGTTCAGCACTAGAATACCCCTCATAGTTTGCACCCATAAAAAAACATTTGTTTGGGGCAAGAAGAAGAAAAGGAGGCACTTCTTAAAATTTCATAAATTTAATGGTAAATTATATTTTAAAATAGATTAAAGATCTTAATAAAAAAGAGAATTTACCAGCTGCAATTCACATTTTTTTTTTAAAGTATTAAATACAGACCATTAAGTAAATATTAGATATTCAGAATGAGAGGTTTTACCCCTAGGGTTTATCTTATTGCTGAAAATTTTAAATCTCAAGAGTAATCAATTCTTGAGAGTTCAAACCCACAACCAAGAGTTCACATTATTGTCATTCAAACTTCAAATATGCTTAAAATTTGCATTTAAATCTTATTTTAGACAATGCCAAATTCAAAAGAATCAAACTTGATTGTTTCAAATAATTCTATGTATACTCATTTAGTAGCTTAAGAAATAATAATCTGACCATTGTGGTCAATTTTTTAAAATGATAAAAGTATTCTTCAACATTGATAAACATATCTTTTGGTGAAAAATAAATACTTTTTTTCTAAACTTAACTCTTCAATAACAAGTTGAATTTACATGTCATGATAAAAATTTCCAAGAAGACAAGATATGCAACTAAAATGCGAAAGGTAAAACTCTCCCATTTCAAGAAAATTGAATGTTCATGGAATCATGGGAATTTAAATTCTCAGGATTTTTAACTCCAAGGGGTAGCACAATTGGTTGGGGACCACGCTTCATGAAGTGAAGGTCATTAGTTCAAATCTCCCCTTCACCCTCCCCCTCCCCCCTAGGGGCCAAAACATACTTTTCAAAAAAATATATACATCTAAAGCTGTGCAGAATTAGAAAGTTCCTGAATTGAGCTCTATGCCTAAAGCTGTGCTTAAGCATGTGATTAAGTCAGGAGACAGTTTTTTAATGGTTGGAAAATTGCCTCCTTTGTAGGTTCTTTACAATAGGTTTGACCACCAGGAGCTGCATAGTGCTGCAAGTACTGTAAATGCAAAAATGTCAAGTATTCTAAAAGATGGTCAATGGTGTTGGCAACCTGCTAGATCAAATGATCTTGTGTCAATTCAAGTAGGATCTCTTCATATTAGACCTGGCCAGTCAGATTCTGTACTCTGGCTCCCTTCATCAAATATTTTCTCTCGTAAGTCTACTTGGGAAGCAATCCAGGTTAAACGTCAGAAGGAGGAGTGGCCAAATCTCATCTGGTGCAAGGGTAATATCCTTAAGCATGCTTTTGTGGCATGGTTAGCAACCAAAGATAGATTGACTACTAGAGAAAGATTACTTGCTTGGGGTTAGCAAGGAAACATTCACTGTTTTTTTTTTCTCAAATGCCTTTCTCTAAGAGAATTTGCATTCAGATTTTAAGGTTGTCTCTGCAGGATGCAACCTGTTAAGCTAGAATGATGCAGTGCATTGGGAAGTCCATGCTTTGAAGGAAAAAGATATAAATAAGTAGAGAGTCTTTTGCTGACACTATCTCTCATTTTTTGATCAAGGGAAATGCCTGTGTCTACAGTTGTAATATCCACTCTGAGGAGAGAATCCTCAAGTATATAAGAAGTGATTTTAGACTTAGGCTTGTGGGAGATAGTAGGTTCAAGAATTTCCTGCAAAACAGGGTAGTGTGCAATCTCCAGAGAGTGTGTGTTTCTATTCTTAGTTAGTTGACTTGTGCCGTCACTTCTTGCCACTTGGAGACTTTGTTCTTGTATGTTAATAAAATGTACTCCTTTATCCAATAAAAAATATAAAATAAAAAAGGAACTATAGCAAGTGAACATCTGTGAGTGTTGCAGTAGTACCTTAAAATGGATCCTGGCAATAAAGCCTGCGCATGATAAAGTCCTAGTGTTATTAAACAAAACAAGTACTACCAAAACAAAGGGAATCGAGAGTTCCTTGAATCTACCCTTCTTCAGAAATGCACAATTGCAATACATATTAAATTCTGTCCCATTCAAAAGATCAAGGTTTGATTGCCTCAAGATACACCAATAATTCCAAGGTCATAGTGGTTGACAGTAACTAGCTACATTTAAACCGAAATACATGAGAAGACTACGATGTCATGCATAATCTCTGAAAATGAAATAAGTACTCCAAAATATGTTAACCACAACCCCCCCCCCCCCTTTTTTCTACCCCCTCTATTTATAAGTAAAAATTTATATTATTCAGAAGAGGAGATGGTTCACGCACACGGAATGCATAGCAAACCACTCCTAAAGAATTTCAATCACATAATCAAATACAATAGAAAGTCAAGAAAAGATGAAGCGGGAATGTTGTCCAAGGCACACACATCCAAGTGTACAAGGACCTCAGAAAAGTCTGTTTGATAGCATATATAGGACTTGCAACTCCATCCAATGTTCTTCTGTCTCGCCATATTTTCCACATGACCCTCCAAATCTTTGAGACTTTATACCAGTGATATCTTCCTTACCTACACTCCAACATCTCAAACAGAGTCCTAGGCATCCCACAATATATCTCAAACAAAACAAACACAAAAGACCACATACCAGTAGCCACTTGATAATGAAGCAACAGGCGCTCAATAAGGGGTCCGGCTCCCCTCCCGTTTGAAACCCTCCCGTTCTCTCCATTTTTTATTTTGATGAATGACACGTGGCAAAGAAGTAATCTAACGATTAGAAAAACATCAACTCAATCTCTCTATTTTTCTAATCTTACTTTCTGTCTTTGGCTGTCCTCTTCTCTCTACAACGTTACTGCCGTCACTGGGCATCTGTAAACACAAACCACGCTGCAAGCTATGATTCAAAACCAGATTTCGAAGCAAATCAAACTGTGGCTCGTCGGTGTGGATGGGTCTGCAGTTGAAGATAATAGGCGCCAAAATGCTAATTGGGACGGTTTACCGTTGGACATTGGGCATAGTGCTTCTGCTATGTAGTAATATTCCCTCTGTTTTGTGATCTATATTATGTCTATATGATTCAAATAAATTGATATTGGTAATGTTTTCGGATTTTTATATTGTTATATTTAACAATGATTAATATTCATAGATTTGGAAAGGTGTTTTTGCAGCAATTTTTTTTATCTTTTTAATTCTTGTCCTTCTGGGTAAAAGATCTAGAGAAGAGAGAGGTACTGGATTTGATTTCCTTTGGAATCTTGTGTTGAATAAAGCTTCCATTGATGGGTCTCTCATGCTCAGGTGATGGCGGTAATTTGCAGAGAGAAGAGTGAGGGAAAGAAGATTAGAAAAATAGAGAGATTGTGTTGGCGTTTTTCTAATCGTTAGATTACTTCTTTGCCACGTGTCATTCATCAAAATAAAAAAATGGAGAGAACGGGTGGGTTTCAAACAGGAGGGAAGCCGGACCCCTCAACAAATCCCCGCTCCTTTCACACACACACCACCAATCAGCAATCAAGAAATTGCATTTTCAAACTGTGTTAAAACCCATCATCAATGCCAAAAGCACTACAAAATTATTACACACTAAACTTACCCATTATTGTAGAGATAATTTTCCTACTTTTAGAGCTTCGATTTCCTTATCCGTTCCATCATTACACGAAAATCTCTAAAAATACCATAACCCTTTCAAACCCAACGACCTAAAATTCACAGATTAGACAAAACCTTAACCAACCATACAACATGGGGCAACCACCAACTCAGACGCCGATGACCCAATTTCCATACACAAAATTGGACACATTTTGCAATGAATTCAGATCATAATCCATGCATCTTCTCCATATTTATCCACGTCAACCAAATTCATTTAAAAAAAAAAAATATATATATATATATATATATACACTCAACAATTTTGAATTTTTTTTCTACTTTTTGATAATTCAATAGCTGGGGTAGGTGAGATTTTTATTATGAGGTCTCAGTTGAAAACACCAGAAGGTGTCAGTTGAACTACAAAACTCGCAAATCAACCAAAACAAAAAAAAACAAAAACAAAAAAAAAACAAATCGGCAATAATTTAAGTTACGGCAAAAAAAAAAAAAATAAAAGATAAGTACAAATAAAGATAAAACTACAGAGATCAAGCAAGACAAAGCTACCATAAACAAAGTTGAAGATAAGAGAGAGAATGGAGTACCGGCGCTGCAAGAAGTAGGAGGATCCTTCTGCAAATCCTTGAGCTCCTTCAAGATCCGCTTGGAAGCCATATCGAGAAACCCTAATTTCACAAGATCCCCAAATCCTCAACAAAAGATCACCAGTTCAAAATCTAAACACGCAACACTACTCTCGTCTCGACCGTAAACACCAGTATATATATATATATATATATATAGAGAGAGAGAGAGAGAGAGAGAGAGGTTGAAGAGGATGGAGGAGCCGTACAAAGAGAGAGATCCTTTCCTTTCCTTCCCTTCCTCCTTCCCTTTTTTTTTTTTTTTTTTACTTTCTCTTCTCTCTGAAATGGAAATGGTGGAAAGAGAGAAGAAGAAAGAAGGAAGGAAAGAAGGAAGAGTTTGATTGGGTGAGAGTTGTTTTGTTTTTTTTATAATTTGATAGTGGGTCCCCTCCCGCGTTTGCGTCTTCTTCACGATATGATGCTGTTTCTCTTTTTACGCCGAAAGTGGACTTCTCTTCAATTCATTTGCCGACTCAGACTCACGCTCACTTCAATTATCTTTTTTCATTTATACACCTTTTTTAAAAATTGGCCTTTTTTTATTTATTTATTTAGCGGATGAGATTTAATCTCTTTTGCCACGACGTTGTTTTCAATGGCGCGCCACCGTGCCCCCGGCTGTCTCAACGGTTAGATTCATTGAATGATTGACTGATTGATTGATTTTGGGTGACCAAATTATAACAATAAAGTCTCATCATTATTTAATTTTTTTTAATATGAGATATAAATTTTATTTTAACTTAATCTAATTGTATAGATGTGAAACTTCTTTTTAAATCATAAATCTTAATCATTCTTATTTTATTTTTAATAAAAAAAATACAATGATAATTGTTATTTAAAAAAAAAAATAGCAATTATCAATTTTTTTGAGAAACAAGAATGTTTCTATCATCTCTTTTAGTCATTTAAATGAAGATGTAAAAATTCTCACCAATTATGTTAGTGGTTTTTTGATCTGAATGAAAGATGTTTCATCATATCTTAATGCTGTAATTTTAGTTGATTTGACTATTTTTGCTTAATAAATTTATGGTTTTCCTTTTATAAAATAAAGTTTTTAATTTTTTTTTTTTTTGAATTTCTTAAATAGCAATCCATCTAATAATATGCCTATGATTTGCTAACTTACACAACCGGGTTCTGTGACCAAATTTTCTTTTCCATTCAATATTTTGAAGAAAAAAATATAGACGTTACAATTGTAATTAAAAAAAAAAAAAAAAAGATATAAATCAAACTTCTACACATATGATGTTATCTATGGGTTTAGAATCCTTCTTTTTGTTTCTTTTAACCACATACGTAGAAGGTGGACCTTTTTATTTGTGGTTTAATGATTTATAAGCTAAAAAAACAATAATAATAAAGAAAACCTTCGCAATTAAGAAAAAAGGCGGTTGGCTTAAATTAATAGGCACTAAAATGACAAAACACGTAAAGTACATATTCCTATTTTCTCAAAAAACATAAGGTGCAAGAAAGAAATGTGCTGGCAAAGCATATAAATTGGTCAAAAATAAAAATATACTTTGTCATAGTTGAAAGGCAAAGAAGAGAAGACAAGTCAATTACGGATGAAAGTTATTTCTAAAAAATATAATAAAATAAAATGATAAGGATGAAAGTTATTGTTTTGCAATTGTTGAACAAAATTGGATTGGGTTTTTTGTTTTAGAGCATAGGGTTTTAAAAATGTTAGGGTATGCTTGGTAACTGCATTTTTTCTTTATGTTTTGTTTCCAAAAACAATTTTTTATTTCTGAGATTAAAAAACTTATTTGGCAACTCAAAAATTGACAGAAAACAAAAACTATTCTCAAAACTTAATTTGTAAAGGAAATTAAAATTTGCAAAATACTATTTTCAGTTTCTATTTTTCAAAAGTCAATAAAAACATGCATTTAAGTTAATGAATCTATCTTATTTAATAAGTTAGCATTAAAGTTCAAATTTTAGTAACAACATATTTTTAGTATTTTTTATTTTTTTTTCTTCAAAAAACTATTTTTTAAATTTCAACTAACCAAACATGTTTTTAATTTCAAAAATACAAGAAAATTGTTTTTTCTTTATATTTCCAAAAACAAGTTTTTGAAAATAAAAAATAAAAACTGTTACCAAACATACCCTTAGCATTTTTTTTTTTTTTTTGAGAAACAAACACACACACAAAAGGGAGAGGGCAATGGATTCTAACATAAAGGCACACCACAACTTCGCTCAAAAGTTATGATAACTTTTAAAGGAGAGTAGGGCAAATTATACTACACACAACACCAAACACACACACACACACAAGGGAAAGGGCAATGAGGTTCTAACCCATTTAATACGTTACTTTTCAATACACTTAACATCAAAACTTTTTTTTTTTTACCACTTCATTAAAATATTTTTTATTTATCATTTTTTATTCTCATCACCTAAGCCACCACAAACCCACAACGTCATCCACGACACCACCCACGGCACAACCCACCGACCTCAACCTACGGCACAACCCACCAGCCTCAACCCACAACACCACCCACTGACCTCAACCGATACAACACTACCCACAGCACAACCACGACACACCAACCCACTTTTCCCTTTCATACTTTCTTTGCCTTAACCCATAGCACACCAACCACAAACCCACCACCATTACCCAGCAACCTAAGTTTTAAAAAAACAAAACAAAAAAACACCATCAATAACCCAGCAAGACCCATCAAGCAACACCACCCACTGCCCTTCCCTTGCTCTTCCATTCTTCAGATTAGTTTTCTACACCCAAAACCCACCGCAAAACCCTAGCCAAAACCCACCCTAGCCACAAAAATAACCACCACCCCAGTGGCCGAAACTCTCCAACCTCAACTCCAACCAAAAAGGCTGACGCCAACTCAAGAATGCCTACCATGAACCCAAAGAGGGAGAAGTGAGGCATTGGAGAGAAAATAATAAATAAATAAATAAAGAGGGAGAGAAGGAAGAAGGCTGAAACCGGATTGAGAGAAAAAAAATTAAGGGAGAGAGAGAAATTATATTTTATTGAGAAAGAGAGAGAAACCTAATAAAAAACTATTTTATGTTTTGAGATTTTTGCTACAATGAGCTGTCATCTACAGTAGGGGTGTGCAAAATATTCGCTTAACTCGCAAACCCGCCCAACCCACACCTAACCCGCCCGCCCCGTGCGTGTCATTAAATTAGGTAGTTTGGGTTGGGTAGGTTAGACCCTCAAAATTGCAAATTGGATTGGGTTATGGATTAAAAAATTGCCAACCCACAACAACTTAACCCGCCCGCTTAATTATACATACATAAAAAATTAAAAATTAAAAAAAATATATTAGTTCAGATTGTTAAGTATTTAAAGTTGATCAATTCACCTAATAAATTTTTACAACTAATCAATAATCAATTCCCTAAATAGAACTAGCCTTAAAAAAATTCCTTAAACAAAATCTAAAAAGTCAACATTGAAACCCTAAACACCTCTACCTACCACCCATCCCATTTACCTCAGCTGTATGTACAGTATACACTTTGTGGCTCTAGGTCTCACTTTTTCTTCTCACCTTTCACTTTTGGCTTTCACCTTCAGCCACTGTCTTTCCCTTCCTCTTTCTTCTTTAACCTTTTTGTAGCCTATTTCTTATCATTTCAATTCTTCACCGACAATCACAAAGGTACGTAAATTGCGTTATTGTCTTCTATTGTTTAAACATTTTTTGTCTTTTTTATTCGGTTTATGTCATTTAATCTGTTTACATATTATAAAATGCGATATAATATGACAAGTAAAGCCATTCTAGCATGTAGGTTCATTGTATATTCAAGTTAAATATGTTATATATCACATAAGAATACAGTTCATCTAATTCTTTGTCTTTGTCTAATTTTTTTTTTTTTAATCCTTGATGTGACTTTGGAAATGTTAAAACTTTGAGTTTGTTGATTTAATTTTCCTAAGTTGTAAGGTAGAGCCTATTGTTTTTAATTTTCTAAGTTGTAAGGCAGAGCTTACTTTTGCTAGTGATGATAGATCTCTTTTTCATTAATCCTATGTTTATGTTAGAATTGAGGTTATTTAATGAAATCTACCTTTATTTTTTTTTTTTTATGCATTAGTTATATTTTGAGATTATTCAATAAAAAATTGTAGTTTGTGATAATTTTTTTTAAATGTTGTTAATGCCAACCCGCCTAACCCATCGAGTTGAAACCACCAATATTTGTAACTAATCCGCCGGATTTAAACTTTGGTGGGTTGGTAGTGTATTGGAATTTTCCCAACCCGCTAGTAGTGGATTGGATAGAAATATTAGCGTTTACCTGCCCAATCCGACCTGGGCACACCTCTAATCTATGACAGCCCACTGTAGCTGGGTGTTAAAAATTATAAGATTTAACATTTTTGATGTAGTTTGTTTTTTGTGTGTTTGATGTTATTAATAGCACTTTTAGCATTTTAGCATTCTTGATGAGAATACTCCTACTTGTTAAGATGAAATTATTGGTTTCGGCTCTAACCAAGTTTGGGATTAACGACAATTGGAAGCCATATTATATTTAATGATTCAGTTAATTGTATTATTTACACTAAATAATACAGTAATGTTAGCATTACAAATAAGATTTGGGGATCTTTATATTTAAAAAAAAAAATCAGTTGCAATTATGACATTAAATCATAAGCCTTTTAATCATATTTTATTTTTTTATTATTTTTTTGAGAAAGTTTCAACCTATTGTGTCTGTTTCTGATGATAACTCTTTATCATCATAACAAGACATCAATCAATTTTTGATGTAGGCAGAGATTGAACCTCAGATCTCTTATACAATCATCAAAGACTTTACCAATTGAGGTAACTGGAACCCACTTTTTTTATTGGTTTAATTAACCAGGATTGCATCTTTAGAAATTATAACAAATTGGTTATAATCAAGTGTAACATTAAAATTCTTCTAAAAAAAAAGGGTTTAACATTGAAATTCATAGCTGTAAGATTATTGTTCTATTTCCTGGCCTGTAGTTGCATACTGATTGATTTTGAAATTCACATCTGTAAGATTATTCTTCTATTTCCTGGCATGTAGTTGCATACTGATTGATTTGGCTTTTTTTTTTTTTTTTTTTTTTTGGGTTTTGATTGGTTCATTTGTTGACCTATAGATGTTGTTGTTTCTGGTTCTTAGGGTTGTATGGTAGAGGTGTTGTTTCAGTGTATTCTTCTAATTTTGGAGTAGATGTTATTGCTTGTGTTTAGGTAGTTGATTAGGTGTTTTATGGGGAAAATGTTGTTATGGTGCTCTGTCTACCTGGGGATTGTTATTTTTGTTGTTTGAGATGTATTATTTTTATTTTCGTTGGTATGATTTTCTTATTCATAAAATAAATAAATAAAAATAAAATCTTATAACATTGTTCACAATAAATGACACGTATTTGAACTTACACCTTAGGCAATATTAATTTGGTTCGACAGAAAATATTTTTCCAAAGCGTAAAACTACATAAGGTAAAAAAAATTTCAATTGTTTGGTTAAAAATGCTATGAAAACTACCGGTAGCGGCAAGGCAACTGGCTTCCAATGCTGGCAAAGACTAGTAGCAATAGGTTGTCAATAGTGGTAGTAGCTGTGGTGGTGTCAATCAATTGAGATGATTTGAATCATGAATGTTTCTATTGTAAAAACTAAAAAATGTCAATCAATTAAGACATAAGGCTACTAACAAAAGCTTATTTATTTAAGCGACTTATATGAATTCATTGTGCCTTTATGCACTTAATATGATTGAATGTGAAGTTCAAAATTATTTGTTTGTATCTATGTTTATGCTTGAAGAATTAATTACCCTTTAACGTTGTTTTATGTGTTTTGTGTGTGTTTTATAATTGCATAATTTTATTGCGAGAATTTGAATCTTGAATGTCTCAACTTAAACTTTTAATAAGTGAAAAATACTAAAGCTTCCATTACAAGACTCTCTTAGCTATTATTATGTGTTTATGACATTGACTTTCTTATGTAATAAGTTTGTGTAAATATGTTTTTTAATAAAAAAATATGTAAATATTTTGGCCTAAAAATATTTACATAAATAATTTTAAAAAAACATTTACAATTTTATTTAACAAAAGATACTACTTATTATTTACCTATTTTATAGATTAATTGTATTTATTTATGTTTTTATAATTATTAAAATTAATTATGCCTCTTTTTTTTAATGAACAATAATTATGCCATTAATTATAAATAATAATAGTAATAATAATAATTATTATGCCATTTGATTGAAAATATCGATTCGACTCTCACCTTCCCCCACATGGTGCGCGCACCAAACAGCACAGAAACAGCCCCTCAAAAATTTCTCTCCGCTACAAAACCAAACTCGCTCAACTCACTCAAACCGAGTCAGACTCTGACTAAATTTCCAAACCCGGAAAAAAGCAAAAACAATGGATCGCATCAGATCGAATAGGCGGGTCCAAATCGACGAATCCCAAGAACCCAAATACGACGTCGCTGAGGACGGGGCGGAGGGAAATGGATTGCGACTCAGACTCTCAGATATCAACGTCACCGAAGATCAAGAACCGTTCATGGGCGTCAAGGTTCGCAGAAGAGCCTCGCTTCACAGAGACTATAAGGGTGACTACATTGACGTGGCCTCGCATCCCTACTTGATGAAAATTTTGCAGAAACAAGGTTAGCTTTGTTCGTTTCTCTTTTTGTTCGACTCGTTTCGTTTTTTAATGGGTTTTGTTTTTTTTTTTTTTTACTAAATTCTTGTTGTGGGCATGAAATTGAGTGTGAAATTTGACATGGGTCAATCTTGGTTTGCATAGTTTCATACTGGTTAAATCAAAGTTTGGAACTTTGATTTTGACCCAAAAAATTGAAATAAACAATTTTAATTTAAAAAAAAAAAGGGAAATATGCATTTGGTAATGTGGGTGTCTTATGTTATGTTGGTATATTTTATGTGGGATGAGTACATTGTGTGTCTGATTCTGATACCATTTTAATGGCAATTAAAAGAGTCTCTTTTCTGTTATAGTGCTTGCTAGTTGTTCTAGAGTTACACGACATGCTATTTGCCATTAGTGTCAGTAATCATTGAGCATTGTGTACTTCACTTTGTGCCATCAATACGTGTGCTCCACTATTATATCTAATGTAGAGTGCTCGAATGTTTGTGCTTTTCGTGTCAAATAATCCAAGTTGAGTGTCTGATAGAGTTGGTTAACGTGTAAGTTGATTATGGGGGTTTAGGGAAATTAATGAAAAAGATTTTCTGATTGTGATTCTTTGAATAGTTGCCTGAGCTAAAGGCATGTAACTTAGCTACTTGTCTCTGTGGACTTTGATATCAAATATAGCATGCATTTTGTCTAAAGGTAAGACTCCATCAAGATTCTTATAGGTGAGAAGCTAGGAAGGCCTTGGTGAGACTTTTAAGTTTTGAGTCACAGCAAGACTCTGATTAGATCTTGTTCAATTTCTGATCGATCATAATGCCTATTCTAGGAAACTTTAACAAATCCAACATCAAACAACACTCCATAACATTACTCCAAAAAAAATTTTCATAGAAAACTAGAGTTTTCTTTGTTAAATATTTAAAATTTAGGGGAAAAGAAATCTCCTTCTGCAAAAAAAATCAAAATTAAATAAAATTTTCAATGAAATAGAGCATTAATGATCATATATATAAACATTCCCTCATTTATTGCATGGTTGAATCAACTTGGAGAATTTAGTAATCTTTCTGCAATATAAAGTGTAAAGAATCCAAAAACTCTAAACAGTCCACAGTAGAGAATCAACTTGAGGTTATCCATTCATAAAGGGTCTTTAGCAATAAGAACTTCAACTTAGCCAAGTCTTGTTCTTCACCATCAAAGCAGCAGGCATTATATTTTCTCCAAAGAAACTAAATTATGCATAAAGGAACTGCCTTCTAAATCCTCCCTTTTAACATGTTTATCAAATGATCCCTCCCAACAAGCGAACAGCTTTATGACAGAGAATGGCATAACCTAGGCAACCCCAAACATGGAAAGAATCAATGACCACAATTCACGAGCCACTTCAATGGAGAAACAGGTGAGGCACATTCACACCATGACTTTTACACAAAACACTAGCTCATAATGAAGATATCTCTTTCCCTCAAGTTCTGTTGTCAAGTTCTTGCCTAATGTCACACACCATGAGAGGAAAGACACCCTTGGTGGTACAAAAACTTTCCAAATGCTCTTCCATTTTGATGGACTCCAGATATTTCATCTGCCTCCCCGTGCTGAATCTTTGCAGCATGTAAGTGTAGCAGTTGTGTCAAGTGTCATAGAATCCAGCTCCTAATCATTCACCGCTTGAATGAAGGGAAGGTTCCAAGAACAACAACCTTTTCTGTATTCTAATTAATATGCTACTTTAGCATCCCTGTTGCAAGCTAGTTGAAGAGGTTGGGTTACCTCTCCTAAAGAGTAGTCTCACCGGTCCACAAATCAAGTCAAAAGTAAGTTTTGAGTGCATCCCTAACATCTTATGTGACAAAATGAGAGAATCTTTCCCAGCCTTGACAAATATTCTTCCACTAGCACACCCCATACAGTTCCCTAACCTCAGCAGGACACCAACTTTGTCAAGTGGTGCCATTCTTTCTCATCTATCATCTTAGTCCACAACGCATTATGTTCCCCCTCGTACTGCCACAACCACTTTCCCAACAGAACTTTATTAAAAAGCAACAGATTCTTTATACCTAACCCACTATTGCTAATCAGGGTGTAGAAACCTTTAAAATTGACTAAATGAAATTTTAATAGAGAATTCCTTTGGAGCTTTCCTATCTTTTAGCCACACCTGCTGGCATAGGGAACACAGACAGTAAGTAAGTTGGAAGGCTAGATAACGTACTCTTGATTAGAGTGAAACTGCCCCCTTTAGAAAGGTATATTTTTTTCCTACCAGCCAATATCTTTTGCATCTTTTCCAGAAGAGAATCCCAAATGTGCTTGGCCTTGAATGGAGCTCCCAAAGGCAGACCCAATGGGAAGAGACGAAACACAACAACCAAGGTAACTGTCCAGCTCCTCAACATTCGAAATTGAACCCATTGAACAATTCCTATTTGCTCAGATTGGTCCTCAACCTTGAAACAAAAAATGATGTCTTAAAAAACGAAGTTGAAATACATTGTCTTTACAAAAGATGAGTGTATCATCAACAAAGAGGAGATGGGAAATCACCACTGTATCTCCCTTTTCATTATTGATGGAGAGGCCATTCAAATACCCACCTGAAACTTATCTAACCCCTTACATTGTATCCTTCAAATGCTTTTCTCCTAATAACATTAGATTAACATATTCATTCTCTAATTTCCTGGATTTTCTTGATTATTGCAATTTTACTTGATTTCGATGCACCTTTAGTACACAGCATGTGTTCTTGGAGAATCTTTTCTTCTTCTTTTAGTCAATTTAATTTGTACTTGAAAAAAAATTTCTGGAAGAACTCCCAGACCAGCTGCCACCTTTTCCTGACACCCAACATGCTATAGACTTTATCCCTGGAGTAGCTTTTCCAAACTTTCCTCACTATAGGATGAGACATTAACATTTTGAGATAAAGAGGGAACTAGAAATGCATCATAAAGGGCTTGTTTGTCAAAGTTTAAGCCTTTGTGCAGTACCTGCACTAGTGCACTTTTAACCTCTAAAAAGGATGTATTTTTGGCAAATGTGTGTGGATAGTCATGCAATAACAAGGTCACTGTGAAATATAACTTTCCTATTCCAAGGTTAGACGATATGCTAGATATGATAGCAGGAGTCACAATCTTTACAAAGAACAACTTGAAGAATGGCTATCAACATATTAGGATGTGCCAGGAGATGAGCGGGGGACTGCCTTTAAACGAAGGATGGCTTGTCTGAGAGTCCCTTTCTATTAAAAAGGGACTCTAGGAATAGTTTGAGATTGTGCAATTTGAATAAGAATTTTGATTAGAGATGTTTCTTTAAGCTTGGTGGTGCTTCCAAGCACCCTTAGGTGGTGAAGCCTAGAATCATTCTTCTTCTTTCTTATTTCCCCTTTTATTTCCTATTTTGCAAATCTGTCTTGCTGTCTTGCATCACTTACCTAACCTGTGTTGATTGTAGACAGACCTAAACCCCAATTTGAAGGTTTTCCTAGTTGATATATCAAGTCTAGAAATAATCATTACATGTACATTTTCTGGAATTTTCTGGAGTTTCCTTAATTTTGGGTCTCCTGAATGATACATTTTGTGTGTATTATGTAGGTTCAATGCTCTTTTTAGAAACATGTATTATTGAATATTAAGTAGAAGTATTTTGCAGTCTCTCATTAGCCCCCCCAACCTGAAAAGGCAGGGAAAAAAACATCTATGCACAATAGAGAGATTTGTCTATTTAATAGTTGTATGTGTCTAAAAGCTACTCCATTTGTTTATCTCCTCAGGTGACAAGCAAGTTGTATTTGCTGATAAAGTCTTGAAGTTCACTGGTTCAGGGAAGATGAAACGGCGTATCTTATTAATTACCGACTTCGCCATTTACATTCTTGACCCTGAGACTGATGCACTTAAGCGGAGGATTTCCCTGGCAGCTGTGGAGAAGATGTGTTTGAGTGAACTAAGTGACAATTTCTTTGCAATAATCATTCCTACGGAGTATGATATACTCATGGCCAGTACCCGGAAGACTGAAATTGTCACTGTGTTAGTTGAAGCTACTAAGAGTGCATCGGGTGAAGTTGAGGTGTCTTTTTCAAATAGGTAAAAGAAAGCTAACACTCTTTCTGTTTGTTTTCATGTGAGATCATCATTGTTTATATGAATGGAATGTTCTACTGTCTTTAGAAGTTTGCATCAAGCATTCAAGGTTTAGTTTTTCCATGCATGTGTGCCTTCATCAGGAGAGTTTAAGAACCTTGGGAAATCTATGAAACCTTTCCAGTTCACTTTGTGGCTGTGAGGTTTTCTTCCAGCTAATTTATCTGAACACACCATTCCACTTTTCTGTAGGACCACTCATCATGAATAGGTGGGGTTTACCCAGATTATTTGATGATCTGCTTAAGTTTTGCTGTAGTCATTGTTTGGATTTACAGAAGCTGAAGTTCTGTCACTGATTAAGTTTTGCATTAATATGTTCACCTACAGAATGTCTTTAGGAGTTGCTTCTAAGGCCTGTCACTGATTTCTGCACACAAACACTCACCCACAGCATGTAATAGTATATTAAGAAGGAAAACATAATCTTCATTAGTCTTTAATTTTATTTCCATACTTTCGACTCAATGTGGATATTGATATATCTATGGTCTAACAACTTGGGAGAGAATCAATAGATTCCTCTATGGGGTCTGTAATCTTCATAAATGGTGCATATAAATATCTTTTACTGCACTCTTGTTAGAAGCTGTAGGCAATAGGAAGATCCGTTTTTGCTTTATGAAGTGAGAAAATAGGTAGGATACTTCATATATGGCTTCTGTATAATTATGTATGTGGAGAGATATTGTTAGGTGATAGTTGATGGAGTGGTCTTCTTTTATTTTACAAAAAGACAATGGTGCTGGTGTAGTGATTTTAGTTTATTGGTTTTAGAATATATAGGAATTTTGATATACCTGCAATATTATTGCTCACATTAATTACTTATACCAAAAAAAAAAAAATTATTATTATTGCTCACATTCATCATTATTTGAAATAGTGCTTTCTTATGAGTTTCTATATATTCTTTTTTGGCAAAATCTTTTTTCCCTTAATGAGTTTTTGCAGTAGAGTTATAATTGAAATTTGTTCTTAAAATTGCTCTTACTAACTTGTTGCTCCATAACTCCTGTAGTTTTGAGTATCAGGCAAGCGCTGAATTGACAAAGGAAGTACAATTCGAGGAAGTTGAAGGTCTGTGGCCTGTGGAACTATTTGTTAAGAAATAATTTTGGATCATTTGGATTTGTTACTCTAGCTATACCGCATTTACAACTTTGGTTTGGTTATACTGGTTTCAAGTGTTTCTAAAGCCATTTTGTATGTCTATTTCAGGAGGTGTTAAAACAAGAATCTTGAGAAAATGAGTTGCACTTCATTCCTTTGCCATCACGTGTTGTGGACTCTGCAAGGGATTGGAAATATAGTAAAGACGAGTGATTCTTTAAACATGGCATCCAAAGGTTGCGCTCGGCGTCAAGCTTCATTGAGAAATATATAGTTTTTTTATTTATTTTTTGGTTTGCTTTTGAGTTCAAATATCCTGTGTGTAATCTTGTATAAAAGAAGATATTGTAATTTTTTCAACTTCAAACCAGTTTCATCTGGATGTATGAGATCATTGAATTTGGTTATATAGATTTATTCAAATTGATCTAAAAATCGTTTGACTGACATTTCTTGTGATGTATGTCTCATGGTTTTCCTTTTCTTGTGATAATCCACATAATCCTCCTGGCAGAAGTATGATTATTAAGGAAGCAAATACAAGCAATTTGTTTTAAAGAAACAGCTAACTCAGATACCTTAGTTTATGACCATAAAATACGGAAAAATCTCCAAGCAGTTTGGAAATTGAAAGACAGATGATAATTGACCTCCGAATCCTGAGTGCATGCGGTTATGCTCTGTGAGCCACGTCATAGTTGTATGATACTCCATGTCTATCTAAACTCTGGAAGAACTTTCTTACACGACTCTCTCTCTCTCTTCAGTGGATGACCTTCTTGTTGCTTATTTCTTAAAAAATCGGGTCTGTTTGGAATAATTTTCAGTGGTGGGTGGGGAATGGGGATATGCTATATAATTATATATGCTTAAATCCAATTAAGTAGGTAGGTTTTGACTTATGACGTATGAGCCAATAGAGACTCGAAATTATGTGGATCTAGAAAGCATATATCCTGCACTGACCTGCTCTAGTGTACAAGCACAGATAAACTGTTTTTTATTAGCAATGGCCATTAAATTCCACATGCATAACTTCTAAGCACTTAAATAAATAATACAATAACAAATTGGTTTTTATTAACAATGACCGCGAAACTCCACATGCCTAACTACTCAAGTACTAACCAAAGGATAGGACAGCCAAGAAAGCAAGTCAACTTCAAGCTTTAGCTGGACAAGGTAGCTAAAATTAATCTTGGCATCAAGTTTGTCACATAATTTAAGATACACAAACAACCCCAGATCAAAAGCGTTCCCCCAACTCAATTTCAATTAATTATGAATTTGAAATGGAAAATAGAAAAGTATATATCATAGCAGCAACCAATTACTATAAAAGAATTTCAAGGTGTCGTGGAGGAAGATGCTATGGCAGTGGCTGCTCCTATATCAGCTGCAATAGGTGTGGGGTTTGTAATCTCTGGCCGAAGCTCAGCTGATGGTCGACTTCCTGTATTCACTCGACGAACTTCTTCTACCAGTTTCACAACATCCGGCATTTTTGGTCTGTCCTCTGGCATTCTTGCAACACAAGTCATCCCAATTTGTAACATCTCTACCATTTCTTCCTCTATATTAGGATACCTCAAAAGTTCTATATCAAACACTTCTGCTGTCCACTCCTCCCTAACCACAGAATTCACCCACCTGACCAAGTGAACAATTTCATGACCGCCTGTGGTTTGTATAGGTGACTTTCCAGTGAGGAGCTCAAGCAACAAGACCCCAAAGCTGTATACATCAGATGCTTGGGTTGCCTTCCGGGTGTCTGTGACTTCTGGGGCTCGGTATCCTGCAGCCCTCATTGGTGCTGGCATTGGATTCATCAATGCTACTAGACCCACATCAGATACACAACCATATCTTTGGGTGTTGAGGAAAATGTTAGAGGCTTTTAGATTTCCATGGACAAGTTTGTTCCCACCACTTAGTGTGTGGACATAAGCAATGCCTCTTGCTGCACCAATTGCAATTCTTAGCCGAGTCTCCCAGTCTAATGGAATCCGGCCCTCCTCTCCTCTTTTACCTGAAAATTTTTAGATACATTAACATCTTTATAACAAGTATAACCTGAGAATTTAAAACAGTATATATTTTAACCCAAGAAAAAATTGCAAGGACAATAAAAGTATAAAACTACAAAGGTGGACTAGAAAAGAATTGAGAGAACAGCTTCATATAATTCTACCTTATGTTTCCTTTTCGATCTTCATACATGCTGGCATTTAGAACAGCTGAATTTTCATACGAAATCCTACTACTTTAATCAAGAAACCTCCACTAAAAGCAGTCATACAGGACCTTGTGATCACAATGATTATTTATGTTTAAGCTTACATGCAAATAAACTAGTAATTAACAAATTCCACCTATAACCTAAGGTTCTGTTTTTATCTCGACCCAAATTTATGATCAGGCTTTAGTGCAACAAGCAGGAAGCAGTTCACAGGGAAGTAACACAACAAATGATGATTCACAATTTCCATTACCTCACATTATATACGTTTTCTACTTTGGCAATGTAGGGGGGAAGGAAAGGAGTAACATACCATGCAACATTGCAGACACGCTCCCTTGGTCATAGTAATCATACACCACAAGCTTCTCTTCCTTGGAATAGTAATATGCCCTTAATGCAGCTACATTTTCATGCCTAATACTTCCAATCACCTCCATCTGCTGCTCAAACTCACGTTTCCCCACACTCACTTCTTTAAGCCTCTTCACCACCACAGTACCTGCATCCTCCAGAGCTGCCTTATACGTTGTCCCAAATGTTCCCTTGCCAAGCACCTCAGCAGATGCTCTCAGCAAGTCCTCCAAATCAAATGCAAGATTAGTCCCCTCAAAAAAGACTAGCTTCTCACTTTTATCTTGTTTCTCAGAAGCACCTTTCTTTAAAGAGGCTTCTTTCTTTTTCTCCTTCCCTTGAACCCCATCTTTACTTCCATTTGCACAGCAAAGCATCATAAAAACAGCAGCAATCACAAACAGCAGAACACAACCAACGATGACTATACCCAATATTGCAGGTTCACTAAGTTTTATGCCTTTCTTTGATGGTTGAGCACTAGGTGGTTGAACTGGAAAAGCAGGAGATGGAGCATTTTCCATTGTAAGATTGTTACCTGAAAACTTAGAACTTGGAAATCTCTGAAGGGAATTCGGCACACTTCCAGTAAGACTATTGTTGGCCAAATTTAGCTGCTGCAAACTAGGAATGTCGAGATCAGGAACTTCACCCGAAAGAGAGTTGTTAGAAAGATTCAAATATGTGAGGTGAGTCAAATTTGAAATTGAGGAAGGGATAGTCCCATTAAAGCCATTGTCTGATAAATCGATGACTGAAAGATTCTTCCAAACTGAGAAATCCAAAGGCAATGGGCCGGAGAACTTGTTATATTGAAGATAAAGGGAGTTCAAGTTTACAAGCTTGGAGAAATCAGAGGGGAAAGGACCTGATATGGCATTCATTCTGAGACTTAGAAACTGAATTGCTGATAAACGACTGAGTGTGTTGGATGGAATTGGACCATGTAAACCAGCTCCTGGCAATCGGACGGCTATGACTCTGGACTGATCACTGTTACAGGTCACTCCTGTCCAGTTTTTGCATACAGAAGTTTTCTTATTCCAATTGAGAGAGTGGGAGTGTGAGTGTGAGATATAGTGAAAGAAATCAAGCAATGCTTGTTCATCTTCAACTAGGTCAGCAGCAATTTGTGAGAAAATTGACACAAAAAAGAAAATGAACAAGAGGGCCTTTTTGCTGTTCATTTTCTCAATCAGAGTTGCAGAACCAAGTGGTCAAGCAAATTTGCAGCTAAAATGAAACTGTGTATGCAAAACTTGCTCACATCTACATGAAATTTAGCAGAAGATGAATTAGAGTCTGAAAGCCAGACATAAAGAATATGCTAATAAAATAATCATTAACTGTAGATACATTTATTGGAAATTTTGTTATGAAAGATTGACTTTTATAAATATTCTGCCCATGCTTCACTTTGTCAAGATAAGCAGTTTAATCTAGAAAAATTGAATTTTGTTCAGTCTTCTATTGACTTTGGCTCTCTGCTCCTTCACAAACCCCCAAAGGTCTCTTACATAGGAGCAGACAGAATTGAAAAGCTTCAAAATTTAGACATTTCAATAATTAGAATTTAGAACCCATGAATAGCTACTCTATTGAGCCTAACAGAAATCTTTGTTTCATACTAATAGATAATAGGCACAAAAAGTTCCTTTCTTTTTTGGTTTGCTTTCATTTTTTTCATGAGCATCAA
This sequence comes from Quercus variabilis, assembly GCA_030445155.1. NCBI lineage: Eukaryota > Viridiplantae > Streptophyta > Magnoliopsida > Fagales > Fagaceae > Quercus > Quercus variabilis. Next base: position 12,036,927 of record CP129453.1, read on the forward strand.
AAGATTCCAAAAAAAGAATTCAAACAAAAACGCCAGAATAAACAGTTGAAAGAACAGAAACACACACACACAAAAACTTACTTCATGGCTCCAGATCAGACCAAAATTGTTCTTTCTTGGACATATTGAATAGCCAGTTAAAGCCTTGTACATATTCTTGGACTTTCAGAAACAGTTACCAGAGGAAAAAAAACCTTACTGGGGGACACTGCAATGATAATGGTACGTAATGATGGAGGATGAGCTGGTGTATGCTTGTTAAATAAGCAGTGTCACATGCAAAGAAAATAAGAAAACCATTTAGATAATCATTGAGAGAAGCCAAGCAAGCTGTGCGCCAAAGAACTTCACTGTTTCTATGATATTATTTTCTTTGTAGCGCACGAACAGGAGGGTGCATGTGGGTGAAGAAGAGTGAAGAGAGAGAGAGAGAGAGAGAGAGTTCATGAAAATAAAGAAAGTTTAAGAAGATAGGTAGCAATTAAACATAGTTGTTGAGCTCGAGAATTTTAGCGGTGATTGACTGATTGTTCTTATTCAGTTATTCTTCTTCTTAGAAAGAAATTTTGTTTGTTTAATGTTTTTTTTATTGGGTACTTTCAATATATATAAAGAGTTGTGTGTGACTGGTTTAAGTTGGGATCGTAGCAAAGAAAATGAAATTATATATATATATATATATATATATATATATATATATTTAGTATAAAAAAAAAGTTATACTAATTGTGGGCGGTGAGGCGGGTAAAACTTAAATGAATTGAATAATCCATCAAAAATAAATAAATGAATTCAATGAGATATATATTTCTATATATAGTTAGGTATTAATGATAAGGCCACTTACCATAGTGGCACGTGCATTAGAGTAAAATTACTTTAAGAAATTATACTCTCTTTTTTTTCTTTTTCAAAATTAAGAAGAAAGGATATGAATGATTTTCATTCATTACAATTCTTAAAAAAGCAAACTAATTCGAAGCAAGAGCCTAAATCATCTTAATACTTGCATCAAACTTGATTAAACTAAAATACAAAGTTCAAGGTAGCACTTACAACATAAAATTGTTCGCAAATTCTAAGAATTAGAAGACCTCCTAAGAAACTAATTACAAATGATTTCAATATATTAAGGAGATAACACCTTAAGAAAAACTCTAATTGAGTAATTAATATAAAATATGCAAAGTATAATCCAAAAGTTTAAACTCATGAGTTTAAGTCCAATTATGTTATATTAACATGTTAGGATTTTGCTTGTAGGAATGTGAAAAGAATTATGCAAAAAAAAAAAAGGAATGTGAAAAGAAAAGAAAAGATTGGTCACTTCAAGGGACCAGGCCTCCATAGAGAGAGAAAGAGAGAAAAGAGAGACAAAATTATAGAAAATGCTTAAGAGTGTTTTTATTACCTTTCCAATAAAGTCCCTCTCTTTATGTCCAATACTAATAGAATATCCAATACTAATAGAATGTGCTAACAGAATCCGTAACTAACTCCTTACTACTCTTAACTAGCTCCTAATCAATACTAACCAACTAATCACTTCAAAACACCCATTGCATACACATGTACACTGTTACTATGCCATTACAATATACTACAGCTATACAATTCAATACAACGCAAGTATAAGTGTGAGGTTCCTAATATAACCACTCACTTTTATTATTATTATTTAATATGAGACTTCACTCAAATGTATATACATAACACAAAAAAGGTTCTCTTGTGTGTTAGTGGTGTGTTTTTCAGCATAATGAGCCCCTATTTATACTTGAGGCCTCCACAATTACTGTTAATTATGCTTTTCACATACCGTTTTCTTATTGACTCTTAATGACACTTTGTCATACAATCAACCGGTCTCAATAACCTCTTATAACTTCTCTAAGGCAACTATTCTCAACTCAACTGTGTCAATGCCAAATGTTGCTTTTATGTATTTATGTAACAGCTTGAGGTAATTGCTCTTAACTTCCTTAAGGTAACTACCTCACTCTCTTCTCAATTGCTTCGAGCTTTACTAGATAAATTCCACTTGTCAGCATCCTAGACATCATTCTTGGCTTTTACTTGTTTAACTTGGATCACCACATCATATCTATCTTTCGAGTTGTCTCTTATTGTTGCATATGTTTTGTTCTAAAAGATACTATTTTAATCACAATAGTGAATAATGGTAATAACTACTAGCACAATTCCAAAACATGATTAATTTACAAGATGATTAGTTGGGATAACTAGTCTCTTAATAAGCTGAGTTGAGATTGTCCCAAGTAAACTAATGGCCAAATCGAGTAGGTTATAAAGATGTTTTTGATAAGCTGAGCTGAGTAGATAACGTAGACCAAGTACAAACCACATCCAGATTCAAAAATCAACCATCAAAGATAACTCATGGAGAACCCTGTCTCTAGTTCAAGGTTATTTGTTTTAGTCCAAACACCAAAAACTAATGCAAATTGGAGAACACTTTATTCTTGAAATAAAGATTAAAGTATATATTTGACCCTCTAAATCTGAGATTATTTTCATTTTTGTCTTTTTCAATTCAAACTTTCGTTTTAACCTTTCATATTGGATTTTATTTTTATAGTAGCTCTATTGTCTATTTTGTTAATAATTTAACCGTTAAGTGTCAGATATAAAAATATGGTCAGATAAAAAAAGAAACATAAAAATAAAGATAACTGCCAAATAAAAAAGAAACATATAAAGTTTGAAATTTGAAAATTTTTGCCAGATGTAAGTTTGGTAACCTACCAAACTGAGTTGTACTTTTTTCTTCTCATTGGGTAGCCGGGAAAAAGAGAATGAATAATAATAATAATAATAAAAAGAAAAAAAAAAAAGAAGAAGTAGGAGAATTGTACAATTCTGTTTACTATAGGATTGGAGCGTTTAGTCACAGTCTAATAAATTGAATCGTTGACTTCTAAGTTCTAACTATCTCTCTTATGTGAGACTGATTAATTTGACTGTTACAAATTTTTTCACAATTTTACCATGTGAGAACTTGTGAGTGTTAAAATTATGGATCCACATAAACTTATTATTTTATTTTTGTTACTCACAAATGACCGCACAACTTACTCTAAATATAAATTGTGTTTTTTCAAGCTTCATCCAATCAATGGTGACGGTGGTGACGGTGGTGACCCAGCTGAACCTACTTCCACGTGCGAAGCTACTGTACGCTACGCTACGTAGTCTCTGTCTATTGCACCAACAAGCAATGTTATTCATCAAGAAAATTAATTAATTACTATAATATTATTTTGATTTTTAAATTTTATTTAAAAAAAATTTCATACCTAAATTAAAAATAAAAATTCATCCCAAACCCTATAAAGAGTACTTTTTCAATAATTTAGTGATACAAAAAGTTTTTTTTAAATAGAATTTTAGTACAAAAAATAAAATATTTTTAATAGTTTGAAGTGAAAAAAAAAAAAATTAATGATCAAATATAAAATAGCAATGTTAAAATATTGCTCAGTTCTGTCAGTACTTCAGGTGTGCAAGCCAAGCTTGGGTGTGTGTGTGTCTCTGCTTGTGCCTAACTGGGACCGTTACTATATCTGCATAATTATTTAAACTTTTCTATTTCCTTTTACTTTCTATATATGCATAATTAAGCTTCAACTTCAACCCTATTTTTTTTATCACTACCATGGCAATATTTAAGCTTAGACCCTATTTTATCGCGACCCATTATATTATATATGCTAATCTAGTTAACTTGTGAGTTTCGACTGAGATCTGAAATTGAATTGGATGATATATATATATATATATATGTATGTATGTATGTTCCAGTGATAGATTGATAGTGTTAATTATTGCACTGCATGTACTTGAAGTTTGGTCTTTTTCTAGTGCAATTTTATTTGGACAAACTCTATTTAATTCAAATTGAGAGAGGTTATATTGATTCAATGTAGAATAGTTGTAACAATTCTCTAGCTCTTTGTTTAATTAATAAAGCCTTTTATATTGTTTAAGAAAATAAAATATAAAAGTTCTCTTTCAATTCATGCGCATTTATTAGCCTTTCAAGTTTTTTTTTGGTTGTTGTTGTTGTGTGTGTGTGTGTGGAGAGAGAGCCTTTCAAGTTTTGAATTCAAAATATTGAATATTAGTTGCTTACTTGTGTGATGTATGGACTAATTGAAAAAACTACATACATATATAACCAAAACTTAGTAATGGAGAACACATTATTGATATATAGTTGACTTGTATAATTAAAAAATAATAATAATAAAAAACAATAAATCCAATGGAATTACTAAATACTTTTCTCAATAAGAATTGTTAACCTATGTCATCCAACTAACACTTCCATTTAAATTATCATCTTCAATTATCCTTTGAAGTTTCATGGTTGCCTTTACTTCTTACCTAACAGGATTGCACAAATTTATTATCCCACCTGCATGCATATTAAGGCACACAGACACAGTAAACAAAAGCAAACATACAAACACAAAAATCTTCCATGTAGTTGTTTAATTTCTCTAATAAATGCCAAGTTAATGTTAAAGTCTCATATTCAATTAGTAAACACTATGACACACCTATTCCAAACTTAAACATGCCACCAACTATACCAATTTCCAAATTGGTTTTAAAGGCACCGCGTAGTACATGTAACCCTGCAAAGCTCACAAATGAGAGCTAGAATGATGTAATTCAATAATAAATGTACATTTTTATGTTAATTTTTTATTTAAGAAGAACAACAACAAAACTTGAGGAGACTCTCCCCAAAATAACCACCGGTCATTATCGAAACCAAAACAATTTTAAACAAACCTCTCAATCAAATGAATAGCTACGTAAATTTTGTCATTTAAATTAAAAGAGTAGCTACTTGGAAAAGGCAGTAACTAACATTGTTAACTGATACTTGCATTGCATATGAGAAAACTCTAACTATCTAGTCATCAATAAAATTAATTAGGCTCTTTTCCGAGGATTTTAAATTTAAAAATTCTTTTTTGATAATTGTTACAATAAGTGGTGGAGGGAAGATTCGATTTGCAATTAGTTTTACTATTAAAAAAAAAAAAAAAAGACCATATAAGGTTTATGTGTGAAAGTGAGAGTCTTTGATGCTACATGGCACATTCATATGGTGGACTCAAGAAGCGGTAGAGAAAATCTGTGAATAAAAAATAGAAATGCTCTCAAGCAGTTCTGTGCAATTGGATATAAAATTTATGGGGACAACTCTTCTCCTTAATAAAGAATGAAAATAAGAGTAGTCAATCAATGATTCAATGAAAGAAGAGAGAATCTACGAAGAATAAGTACTATATTGTTCCTTTTTATCCCAGTATGATACAAAAAGAAAATATGGTAAATTATGGAGAGGTATTGGGATCCAGACTATCCAGTTCATTTGTTCTTCAAATAGTTAGTCGCATGAGACATGGCACTATATGCAGCATGTGATAAACTGGTCAAAAATTGACTTTCTAGACACTAATTATAACCCAAAATCATGTTATTTGTTTTCTTAAAAGCCAAACTAGAGGGTCCCAAAGTAATAAAGATTAGGTGTTTCTCTCTTTTTACAAAATAGAGAATAGTATATATGGTACTTTAAAACTTTGCAATTATAAAGCGTGGACAATGAATAGAAAAACTTCCTTATCAAAAAATAGTAAAACATTTATTTTTTCAAAAATTCCATATATCAAATTTCCCCCCCTAAACCTATAAAAAATATATATATATATATATATATTTTTTTTGGGCGGGGTTAAAAGCCTTTTCCAATTTCACCAACTATTTTTGACGTATCTTCTTTTGTTTTTTTCCCCAAAAATGCTTTAGAAGTCTCCTCAAGTCAATATTTGGTCGAGGTGAAATTGCGAAGAATGAAAAACTTTCGGTGGAAAGTAAGTGGAGAATTGAAAATTTACATTGTTTAATTAACAATAAAAAAATATGAAAAAAAAAAAAAAAGTGGGCTCAAGTGTTTTTCACTCAAATCCATTAATTATTTTCTCCGCAAATCAAGAAGAAAACTTAGATGAAAATAGGGAGGTAAGTCAAAATGACTTAACTGCCATTCCATTCAACTTTGTTTTCCTACCTATCAACTATCATTTTTTTTTTCTATTCCAAACTATTTTTAGTAAATCTACATAAATTACATTTTTTTTCTTTCATTATTCTTCTCAACCAAACAAATGTATTTTATATTTATCTTACATTATTCTACCTTTTCATCCTTTCAACTAAATTCACATGGTAGAAAATTAAAATATTTTCAATCCTCCCACTTTTCTATCATTTCAACCAAATTAAAACATGATTAGCACTTCGCACAACTAAACAAGCTATGTGTAATTACTGCTTACGGTTTCTCCATCAATCAGGTTACTATTTACAGTTTCTCCATCAATCAGGTGGATTTAATATGGTTTGCTAATACTTAGGATAAACAAAATTATATTTCACTTGAATGAGGTTTAATTCTTTAATAAAAATTAATCCAAAATTGATATAAAAAAATACACGTTTAAATCAAGTTTATTGCAAAAGTAAATCCATTGAACAAATTACAATCTCAACATATTGAATTAATGAATGAAAAAATAAATATAACTAAGTACAAGTTTATAAATTGTAATTTTTAAAACCACAAGTTAATATATTCATTCAAATGAAATCAATGGCAGGAAAGATTTAATTAACTATTTTTATTTTCAATTTTTAGGAAATGGACAATAGAATAGGGGTGATGATATTTAACACGACTTGCAAATATGACACGAATACATAGATTTGCATCAAAACAGGTCAAGCCACTTTGACATAATTAATAAAGAAATTAATTCGTGTTAACTTAACTCGCCATCAACCCGAAATAACTCTACAAAGGTGAGTGTTGGGTTCAAGGCTCTTAAGTTTTGAAATAAGCCAAAGCCATAAAACAAAAGAAAAGACCTAAAGGTTGTAGAGGTACATATGCATTATATGAATAGTCTATGAACCAAATGGTACATACTATTTCTTTCCAAAGGACATGCAAAAGAAAAGAGAAAACTTAGGGACAGTTTTTTACAGGAATTTAATTGGTCTATGGGTTGTGATGAAATTCACATTGTATTCTACCAAACAAAAATGTAAGATAGCAATATATTGTTTTGACAGAGATATGTGCCATTAGCTGGTTGAGGAGCAAGGCTTATCAAAACCTTTATCAACTGCTTTGTTACAAAATAAATACATTCTTCTTTGTCTTATATATGTTATTTATTTCACTAAATTGTCAGTGAGATTGTTTATGCCTCCACGAAATGATTATAGCAATCTTGTTGTCACATTCTTTTTCATTCCTCTACATCCATATACCATAATGCTTAAAAATACGAGCTCAATGATCATCATATTCATGTCATGATAGAGTTTTAAAAACGAAATTGCCTTAAAAAATTAAAAGAACATGGCATGAATCTTGAACATGGTACTTCATGGACCACAAGCATGAAGGAGTCCAAAATTTAGTCTTATACTAAACAATTATTATATATATATATATATATATAAAATAGGGCAAATTGCAACTTACCCACATGTGGTTTGATCGAAATTTAAATTGTCTACCTGTGATTTCACTGGTTTGAAATTTGACACTTTACCTATCTGAGGTTTGACCAAAATTTAAGTTCGTTTATCTGTAATTTAAAATCTCATGATGCAAGTGTTCCGCTGGATTCTTTTTTATCTTATTTGATTTTATATTTTTATATTTTTTGAGGAAAGAGACATAAAAGTGGAGCAAAAGTACATATTTGGCTTGTTTTAAAGTGTCAAATTTGGTTATAAAAAAAAAAAAAAAAGTGTCAAATTTCAAATTATAAGTAGGCAACTTAAATTTCAACAAAACCACATGTAAATAAACTGTAATTTGCCCTATATGATAATAGCACTTTCTATATGTCCTACTATATTTCCATTACCAATGGTCCAATGCGATACTTTTATTTTGGTCATCCATATTTTTCAATATAAATGTACATGTCATTATCTTTAATAATTCAAATTATTATAAGATTCCCAGCTAACCAAATTAGGCCAACATGCTTGGACATATACGAGATGTTAATATGTCTAATATTATATGCTTTTACAAAGATTAATCATGTACGTTACCTAACAGGACCATGTCCAGAAGTTCATAATTTAATCAAACAATTGAAGAAAAAGGTTGAGAAAGTGCTACGTTTTCCAGGTCAGTTCCAAATTCCGAATTCTAAAATTTGTCAACATTTAAAAAAAACCTTTTTCTTAAAGTTAAATTTATCCACATTGCACTCAATAAAGTTTTGTTTGGAAAATAGAAATAGAAGTTGACACGAAAACCCAATTCGAACGGAATTGAAAATCAGAGACATTGAGGAAACGTGGGGTTTTGCTTATTCTAATTGAAATCACAAATTTTCTATATTGATTAGAGTTAAGAATTTCTCAGCTGTGTCAATTTGAACAGTTCAAAATTTTGAACTGTTCAAATTGACACAGCTGAGAAATTCTTAACTCTAATCAATAGAGAAAATTCAAAGAAGTCATGTTCATTGACTAAAGAATAATGTTGGTCACCCACCCAAAGAAGTGATAATAACAAGAAGCTAATGAAGAAAACAAAACTCATCTTCCAGTCCCAGTGCCCATCATAAAAATTGACATGCACAAAAAGGAGGGTACCAACTTTTAAAGGCATATTAATAATTGTTTTTCTTTTTCTTTTCTTTTTTTTTTTGGGCCCAAAAAAAGTCCATGTCTTTCTTTTGACCCGCAAAAAAAGAAAAATTAAAAAAAAAAAAATGGTTTTGTATTGTTAAGCCTGAAATTCCTTAACAGGCCAAAGGCCCAACTAAACCGAGCATTTAAAAATAAAAGAATAGTTTATAAATATGATTGACAAAAGTACATATCAGCCCATCAAAGTGGCGCAGCGGAAGTGTGGTGGGCCCATAAAACAAAACAAAAATAGGTTTTGGATTGTTAAGCCTGAAAATCATTAACAGGCCAAAGGCCCAACTAAACCGGGCATTTTTTTCTTTTTCTTTTTTGTAAAATAGTGTATAAAACTAATTGAAAAAAAAGTACTTATCAACCAATCAGAGTGGCGCAGCGGAAGCGTGGTGGGCCCATAACCCACAGGTCCTAGGATCGAAACCTGGCTCTGATATAAAAGAGTAGGCTTCCATTGCAAATTCTTTTTTTTTTTTTTTTTTTTTTTTTTCACTTTCACTGCAAAATCTTATATATATATATATATATATATATATATATATATATAAGAAAAGTGGAATGAATATATGTCTTTTGTTGATTTTTTTTTCCATTTTCACAACAAATTCTTTTAACTTTTCTAATTTTATTTTATAAGGAAAGTTATATGAACATATAGCAAGTGAGAGAAATGATTTTTATTCCACTTTTATTTTTTTGGATCTTTTTGTTTTTGTTTTTTTTTTTGTTTGTTTGTTTTTTTTTTTGTTTTTTTTTTGTTTTTTTTTTTTTTTCCATTTTAAACTTTTATGTATAGTAAATGGGATAGGGGATTTGTATTCCACATAAACAACCCAGCCAAATAATGATAACAAAGAATATAAATTCTTTGTACCACATTTTGTGTTCCATTTTATACTCTACCAATCATGGTATACCAAGCTTAGTAGAAAATAAGCTTGTAATCAAGTAACTTAGTATGTTCGGATTGGCTAAATGTGATGTGGTTAGTATGTTAATTTGTCCACCTCGAAATCAATATCTAGCATACCCCTTGCCCTTGGGTTAAAGAGCACCCCCACCCTCAATGGATGAGTAGCCCACTTTTGAAAAAAAAAAAAAAAAACCCATGGTATGCCATTTGTTTAAATTTTTTCTATGTTAAACTTTATTATTTTATAAGGAAAGTCAAGTGAACACATGGCATACCATGATTGGCAGAACATAAAGTGCAATCCAAAAAGTGGTATAGTGATTTGTATTTGATGACAAGAAGCTAATGGAGAAAACTCTTCTCCCATTCCTAGTGGTTTATTCCAACACAAATGCTGGGTTTGTTTTAAAGTAAATATCTTCAAACATAAAATATTTCACATATAAAACATTTTCAGGTGTTTGGTATGACATGTAAAGTTTTTTAAGTAAATCATCAAAACTAGTGGCTTATTGTCGAAGCTGTTTCCAGTGACTGGACTGTAGACACTGGTCATCAGAACAACAACTTTGGCTATTGAACACTGGCGAAATAGTGTTTTTGGTAATTAGACGGCCAGTATTGACTGCCTAGCCTATCAAATTAGTGAACTAACCATTAGATGGGAGAGAAGGGAAACTACTATGTGTTTTTGTAAAATATTTTACCAAAATTTTAAAGGTACAACATTTTATAACTTTTTATAAAAAGATTTTACCCTCAATGGAATATATTTTACTTCAAAATTGACATGCACAAAAAGGAGAGTACCAGCTTAGGGCCTTACGCATATGAATTGTTGTTTTTAATTAATGAGCCCATAAAAGCAAAAAGGTCCATATGGACCATATCTTTCTTGTAGCCCGCAAAACAAAAGGCAAAAGATTTTCTTTTTCTTTTTTCTTCAAGTTCCCCAATCGGCTCATAAACAGTCGGCTCATAAACAGTATTTTGAATAGTCTTTTTGGTTGAGTGAGCTTTTTTTTTTTTTTTTTTTCTTCTTCAAGTTCTCCAATTTGGTTTGAGCTTGTTTCTATTTTATTTTTTTAATAGATCTTTATATATTTACTTTGTCCTTGTAATGTAAACTTACAAGGACAAAATAAAATAAAAACAAGCTCAAACCAACCTGTAGTAGCCTACTACTTATGACTTGTTGTAAAAATGTCATGGACATATCATTTTTTGTGTGAAAATATTAAGACTTTGTGTGAAAATATTAAGACAGTCATCACAATATTTTCAAAACTGCTAAGTTGTTAATTATTTACAAGTCAAAATAAAATATAACAATATTATAAAGGTATTATAAAAATGTTGTGTCATTCTATTATATTTTTAGAAATTTTTGTTCATTTAATCAGTTTTGTAAAGCCAAAATTCAGTATTTCACATATAATTTTCTCGGGTTAACTTTTTGTATTTTTTTTTTCCTTTGCACGCCATTTTAAGTAAAAACAAATAGTTTTACGCACAAAAACAAAAACAAAAACAAAAACAAAAAACTTAGGAAAAAAAACACTTTTCATCATTTATGTTTGGGGTAGTTTACAATTCCTTATTAAATTTTAAAATCATGCAATTTTTCCCTTAATATTTGGAAAAGAGCAAATATGTCATACTGTTATTCTCTCAGTTAAACCCTAATAAAAACTTATAATTCTTAAAATATTTTATTGTGTGATGTCTAAATTACTCCCGCAATATTTTAACATTCCAAAAAATTTCTTCATGTATTTTGAGTTTTAGATGATAGAAATTCTTGGAAAGTTGGAATGATGATATAAGGTGTTTTATTTGTTATCTAAAGAATGTTGATTTTCTAGATTTAAATTTTTGAAACTTATAATTTATTTAATGAAAAATTCGATGACACATACCTTATTTATTATTATTAAAAAAAAATTTCTTAGCAAAACTCAATTGTTTATTATTGGAAGATAATGATATTCGTTATCATTCTTAGAAGGTTTTAGTAAGTAAATATATTGCCTTAAGCAAGAAGGTACTAAAAAAACTATTATAGTAAAATAGATATTTATATGTTAAATAGCTACCCTAACTTTGTGGTTGATCAAAATTCTTATACGAATGATATTAAATTTTTACAACATAATTATCAAAATTCTTAAAATTAATGTCTCTTTGATTAATGTAAATCTCTATATACTTTAAAAATCAAATGATTTATATATTTGTTTTGTAATACAAATAAAATCTAAAATTGACCTTAATCACTACTATTTTTCCACAGCAAGCACGTGCCTTGCATATGCTGCCCTAACTAGTATATACAAAAATAGGGAATGAGTAAAGCTACCGTGGAAGCTACAATGACAAGCTACAACATTTTGGTTTGTTCAAGTCACACTATTTCACACTTTCATTGGCCGCCTTCTTTTTATTAATAATAATAATAATAATAATAATAATAATAAAATTAACATAACAAATTGCCACAATAATAACAATAACAACAACAACAACAATAACATTATAACAATTATAATAATATATAAATTTTTTATTTTTTTACCTAAAAACATTGATTTTCTAAGTTTGAATCTTTGAAACTTATATTTTATCTATTAGAAAATTCAATGACACATGCATTTTGTTATCTTTTTTTTTTTTTTTTTTTTTTTTCTTTTCTTGCCTAAATGGGTGCTCATTAAAAACTAAGTAAGCTCAACATTGCACCTAGACTCAAGGAGAATGATAAAGAAGAAAGTATGAATGAAAAAAATTTTCATTGTTTATGGTTAAATGTATTTAATGAAGAGCTTCAATTGTATGATATCATTCATTATGAAAATTTAAATATTGTAACAATGTCTTAGCAAAAATCAAATGTTTTTATTGTTGGAAGATGATGATATTCGTTATCAATATTCTTAAAAGTTTTTAGTAAGAGAATATTGCCTTTGGCAAATAAGTATTAAGAAACTATTATAGTAAAATAGATATTCATATGTTAAATAGCTACTGTAACTTTGTTTGTGATCAAAATTCTTATACGAATAAGATTAAATGTATATAACATACATTTTTTATGTATGTATTTTCATATTTTTTCAAATAGAAATTTTATCTTAATTTTCTCACTTAAGAGGTAGTACATACCATCCTAAGGCAATGGGCATAGCTACAATGGTTTTGGTTTATTCAATTCCCACTATTTCATTGGCTTTCCTTTTTCCTTTTTTTTTTTTTTTTTTTTGGTGGGTAATATTGCCTATTGATCCGCTTTTATATATATATATATATATATATATAAATGTACATACGAACTATTACCCTAAAAATATAAAATATTAACATAACAAATTGTCAAAATATTTTCACAATTGTAGAAGTAAATTCCTTATAGGCCAAAATAAAATTATAAAACATCATACTAGAACCAACCACAACTAAAAATAAAGGTATTGTGAAAAAATAAAGTGTGGCATCCACAACATTTTTTACAACACTTTCATAATAAATCATAGGTGGCAAATTGTTATTAGATCCTGTCGGACCGTGTGCCTTACTAAACCATCCAATGACCAATTGGTAAAGGATGAGGGGGCACAAATCTTTTATAGCATTTGATTGCAGACCAAGCCCATTGGTATTGAAGTGAATTGTGTGAAAATTCCTCACAATCCCTCCCTCACAATGCAGCTCCAACAACTCAAACCTATGATCGCGCTCTGATACCACTTGTCGGATCATGTGCCTTACCAATCCATCCAATGACCAATTGGTGAAGGATGAGGGCGCACAAATCTTTTATAGCATTCAATCGCAGACCAAGCCCATTGATATTGGAGCGAATTGTGAAAATCCTTCATAGATCCAATTAAAAATTACCAATGAAATTACTTTTTTTCCCACTTATAACAACCTGTAACAACCTATTACTTATGATTTGTTGTGAAAATATTGTGGATATAGTATTTTTCTTGAAAAAAATTTAAGACATTTTGTTGTTGTTATAATATTTTTACAACTACTAAAGTGTCAATTATTTACGAGTGAAAATAAAATATAACAAAATTTTAAAGGTATTACAAAAATGTTGTACCATTTTGTTGTGTTTCTAGAATTTCTTTTTTTGGTTTAGTCATCCTTGTTGAGCCAAAATTCATTATTTCACATATAGTTTTCTTGGGTTAGCTTTTTGTATTTTTTTTATTATATTTTTATCTTTAATGTTAGGTTCTAAATATTTAGGCTAAATGTTTAGATTCTAAATTTGTGTATGTTGGCAAACTGAGAACAAAAATATGTTTAGATTAGGTATTAGACATTGCTTAAGGTTGTTCAAGTCAAGATTGAAGAACAGTTAAGCTGTAGAAAGAAGAGTTTAGATTCTGTGAAGTTCAATTGATTGAAAGAAATGCTTGATTGATTAAAAGTCGTAATCTGCAGATTTTAAATCAAGCCCAAAGCCTGTGAAAACGTTTAGGTTTTGTGTCCAAAACTACTTAGTATAAAAGGATAACCCTAAATACATTTCGAAAGTTCTTGGAAGCCTTATGAGTTACACTTGTGAGATTTGTGAGGTTTTTGTAGCCTTCCAACTCAATAAGTATTTATCAGAAGCTAGATCTGCTATCAAGACCTAGTGGAGACAAGTTGTTGCACAAAGATCTATTGCTGATGGTGATCTGCAACATTTGAGTGGATCCCAAAGTCACAAACATGGATGTTTATGTTTAGCAAATTTAAATAGAAGAGTTCGTGGAGTCAGAGTTCCATGTGGTCGTGTGAGTAAGTACTACAAGAAGTAACTTTAGATTTTAGGGAGAAAATCTATTGTAAAACTTTCATTCTATCACAGTGAATTTGTTTACCTTGAGGATAGTTAGGTTAAATTCTCCCCAGGTTTTTTACCTTAAAACTGTTGGTTTCATTGATTTTCCTAGGTCATCATATTGCTAGCCTTTTTTACTTTTCTGCACTAAGTAATATGGTTGTATGTGTTTAACATATATCTGAATAATTAACCTAAGTAACTACTTGGCTGATTAATTAGGTTAAACAAATTTGGTTTATTGGGGTCTAAACAAACAAACATTTACGCATCATTTTAAGTAAAAACACATAGTTTTACACAAACAAAAATAAAATAAAATAAAATAAAAAACTTAGAATAAAATCATTTTTCATCCTTTATGTTTAGGGTAGTTCATAATTCCTCCTTAAACTTTAAAATCAAGCAATTTTCTCCTTAAAATTTTGGAAAAGAGCAAAGATATCATGTTGTTATTCTCTCAGTTAAACATTAATGAAAGCTTATTATTATTAAAATATTACATCGTGTAATGTCTAAAATACTTCCATAAAATTTGAACATTCCAAAAATTTTCTTTACATATTTTGAGTTTTAGATGATAGTAATGCTTAGAAAGTTGGAATGGTGATATGAAGTGTTTTATTTATTACTTAAAGAACATTAATTTTCTAAGTTTAAATCTTAAAAACTTATAATTTATCTAATGGAAAATTTGATGACATATATCTTTTGTTATCGTTTTTTTCTTGTTTATTTTCTTGCCTAAAGTGGGTGTTCATTAAAAACTAAGTAAGCTAAATATTGCATCTAGACTCATGTAAAATGATAAAGAAGAAAGTATGAATGAAAAAAATTTCATTGTGTATGGTTGAAGGTATTTGATGAAATGTTTCAATTGTAGTATATGACATTGTTCATTATAAAAATATAAATATTATGACAATGTCTTAGTAAGAATCAATTGCTTATTGTTGGATGATGATGATATTCGTTATCATTCTTAGAAGTTTTTAGTGAGTGAATATTGCTTTTAGCAAATAAGTATTAAGAAACTATTATAGTAAAATAGATATTCATATATTAAATATTTACCCTAACTTTGTGTGTGACATACATTTTATATATATATATAGCTTCATACTTTTTCAAATAGAAATTTTATCTTAATTTTCTCACTCAAGAGGTGGCACATGCAAGATAGCACATGCCTTGCACATCTCACCCTAAATAGTACTTAAAAAAGAAAAAAAAATATTAATTCACTTTTCATTTGCACAGGCAATGTACATATCTTTACATTTTTACACTGGTATATACTTCATTCATATTTGTGTGCACAGGATATGTTGTACATATTTTTGAATGATATCTACGTTTAAAATATGAAATAGAAATGTGTGAACATATGATATACATACAAAATGAATGTGGTATAATTAGAAGTGGCAATTTTTGTTTGTGTGTTGGGTTTATGTTATGTCGATTCATGAGTATTTACTATATATATGAATCAACACTAATTCGACACGTTTATTAAATTAGTCAAAATTTCTCAACTCTAACACAATATTTTAATTTGACGGATCAATCATGTTGATCCATTTATCAGATTTTATATCATAGCGAAAAAAAAAATTTAGTATTAACCAAATTGATCTGAAATATGAAAAACCAAACAATTTGATATTTTTAAGTATAAAATTCATAACTAATGAGTAACTACATTACAAATAATTATTCAAAAGTGAAACATATCTCAATATCACAAATAATCAATCACAATATGTCAAAGAAAATAATGCACAACAACTAATTATAAGTTTATATACCTAAGGCTTTGAAGAGCATATTGGTAAAATGATATTTAATTAAAAGGGTTAGACTAGTCAAACGGGTTTTGTGAGTTTGACATAAACACAAAACGTTTATTAAACGAGTCAATCATGTTAACCTGAATATGACACGAATTTGTTAAGTCTCAACTTATAACCTGCTAATTTCATGTCATATTTGCGGGTTGTATTGGATTTTGCCGCCCCTAGTTAACTTATAATCATTGCCTATTTAAGTGGCTTATACTGTTTGTTTTGTTTTGTTTTGTTTGTTTGTTTGTTTTTTTTTTTTTAAGAGAAATGAACACACACAAAGGAGGAAAAAACTATTCTAAGTTTCTAACACAAAAACACGTCAAAAACTCCAACCAAATTCTCCATGCAGCCTCAAAGTACTCAAAAGTCTTTATGAAAAAGAAATTTTAACACAAAAGGACGTTAGAAACTCAAACCAAATTCTCTTTGCAGCCTCAAAGTACTCAAATTCTTCGGTCAATATTTTTGTCTTGTTGCCTGCGAGACGAAACCCAATAAGTCGGACCAACATGGCTGTACTCCTTTGAACACCCTAGCTACGCTACATTCAAATTTCTCGCCCGATAAGTTAGACCCACATTGCTGTACTCCTTTCAACATTCCACCTACGCTACATTCAAAATTCTACTCTATCATCTTTTTCCAGGAACGTGGAGTGAGAAAAGACCTAAACGTTAATTCTAGCGTCTAAACACGACCTAAAAAATCTGGCGTCTGTTGTGAAAATCTAGTCTCAGTGAGCAAAACAGTAAAAATGACGTAGAATTCAAATGTGGAAAAATGGTACTGTTTGAATTTTTTTTCAGGAAGTGATACTGTACACACAGAAACAGAATGGATGAAAATGCAAGAATAGAGACAAATACGAGTGATTTGGATATTACCCATAGCTGGCTGTTAATTGCTTGCTTCAACCTTTATTTTTCTTTTGCTTGAATTTTGAATCTCTTGGACAATAATTTAAGCATGTTTTGTATTGTTTTAGATAATGACATTGGAGTGTAAAATTCTATCATGTCTCCATTCTAATGGATGAGCTAGGCACGCGATAACAATCAAACACTTGATGGTAGGAATTGAACACAAATTGTGTTTGGCTTTATTACCCATGCTAGTGTTATGGGATATAAAACCACTATTTGTGTTTCACTTTATACTTCACTAATCAAAGTTTGTCATGCATTCTTTTTCTTTTTCTTATAAATCAACTAAAGTTAAAAAAATAAAAATAAATAAATAAATAAAAACCCCAAACACATGACCTATCACAATTAGTAGTGTAAAGTGAAACACAATAAGTGGTATTGGTAATTTGATTAATTTCTTTCAGTGTTATGAAGACTTGGCATAATTATTTTGGATAACTGAGCAGGGGCTAGGAAAATTTTCTTTAATCTCCCAACTGTATAGGGCTTAGTCGAAAAAAGAGGAAATCCTCACTTTTGATCAAGAAATCGCATATACTTTATAAAAAATCTTTGAAATCCAAGAAATAAGACTTCTGTCAAAAGTCTTTATAGTTCAACTAGTTGACATCTCCTAATATTTTAAACCCCTTCTCTAATTGTTGAATTACCAAAAAAGAAAAAGAAAAAAGAAACAAAATAAGACTTATGTCTAATCATTTAATTTACATCCTCTATTTACACAAATATCTACAATTAATGCAAAAATGTCTACATTTTAAATAGTAAAAAAAAAAATTCATATTTAAAATAGGCTAAAATGCAAAGTTTACTTTCTAAATTTTTTCAGATTTCATTTCAGTCTTTTAATTTTGCTTTTGTTCATTTCAGTACTTTGACTTTCAAGTTTATTCAATTAAGACTTTTCCATTAACTTTTATTATATGTTGTGGTTAATTTTTCAAAATTTTAAATTTTTCTTCAAAATTTTTAAATTAAAAAAATTCAATTAATAATTGAAAAATATTTTCAAGAATTTTTTTTTTCAAAATTTTTTAACAAAAGTTAACGGAAATGCCTTAATTGAATAAATCTAAAAATTAGAGAACTGAAATGAACGAAAGTAAAGTTAGAGGACTAAAATGAAATCTAAAGAAATTTAGAGGGTCAGTTTTGCATTTTAGCCTTTAGTGTCCATTTGGATTGAATTTATTGTTGCTGAAACTGAAAACTGAAAACACTGTAGCAAAATAATTTTTAAATGTGTAAATAGTACTGTGTGACCTATTTTTAATATTTTTTATTGTGTGAACAGTGCTAAACAGTGCATGAACAGTGTTTTTTGTCTCTGTACAGTAAAATCATGTGATTTTACTATTCACTTGCAGGGAAGGAAAAAAAAAGAAAAAAACGTAAAACGTGGACTCAGCTTTGAGCTGAATCCAAACGCTCTCTTAAAATATGAAAGTGAATATAAAAAAATAAATGTAAGAAAATGGAGGTAAGAGTATCATTACCCTTAATTTTTTTTTTTTTGAGTAAATCATTTCCCTTACTTGATAAACATGACAGCAAAACAAATAAAGGCGGGCCAAGTAAGCAACAAAAGTGAGAAAAAAATTATAAGGAGTGAGCAAGACGTACAGAAAATTTTTAGGACAACAACTAATTTAATATCTATTTTTATAACTATTTAATGTGGTTGATTGTGAATGATATGAAAGTGATAAATACTCAACCCCTGTCTGTCACCGTATAAAATAAATAATTGAAAAATGGATCTGCGCTCTTAAAAAATCTCGAGAAAGCTATGCAAATGGAAGCCCCAACAATTTTAAGTTGAAACCAACAATTTTCTACGAGGAAACATTCATTAAATGAGAGTTGATTGAGTTTGACTAAAGATGAAGGCAGCAAGGATAGGAACAAATACGTGTTGAAGCAATCTACATGCATGGCGGAGGATAAAGATTTAATTTGACATTGAGAAATTGCTCATTCGGTTAAGGCATCATCAAAGTCAGGCAACCATGGTCTATGGGCAGTGTTGGATTAATTCATTTGGAATGTCCTACTCCCAGCCGAGCTTTCCGATCAATTAATCCCCTATTTAAGGGACATCTGGGATCACTAATTAGTGATCGAATGAGTCCATCCCTCTGGCCTATATATCATTTATTGGTCGATCTGGCTGGCAGCTCCTGCACCTCCATGGGGCTCCTTCATACAAGTTTGTTACTAAGAGTTCCTTTAGTCAAATCAATAATCAATAGAAGTTCACTTACCTGACTTCTCAATCGACGATCTACTGCTTCCTCTTAGTTGAGATTCTAGGGTTAAAATGCCATGAATGAACCCAAGGTCCAAATGTATGCTTTTCGAAATGCCTTAAAAACCTTATATTTTTGTGGTCCTAAATTTATTTGGAATAACAATAACTACCATAATGGGGATGCGAATACTCAAATTTACTTGGAATAACAATAACAATAACTCATGGTTTTTTGATATTTTTGTAATTCTCAAGAGTTAAATAAATTTTTTTAGTATGGGCAATTTTGTCAATTCAATTAATTATTACATCCCCACCAATAAATAATGTAAAATCACCCTCATTTAAGAAGGAGATGTGATATATTTTGTAAACTTAGATTACAGTAATGTTAGAAACAATTAAATGAACCAAACACCTTAATGTCACATTAAGGTAATGTGCATTACATTAAGGGCACATCACAACAAACCAAACGCCCTTTAGGGGTATGCAACTAACCCGTTGACCTACCAAATCCAACCTAGCCAAGTTAATTTTTAGGGGTTGATGGGTTGAGTTAGGTTCCCAACTCTCACTTTTTTTATTCTTTATTTTTATTTTAAATTCAGCTTAGGTCAAATTTGGGTCAATAGCTTAACAAATCCTTCTAACCCAACCCAACTCACTTATATTTAATATATATATATATATATATATATATTTAAAACATATATTTTGTGCTTTTATCCCTACTAACTATAGAACTAGTTCATGTCTATTTTATTTCTCAACTAAGTTGGAATAAAACTAGTATTTGATATTTTAGACAACTCATTTTGTACCCCTTATAACCCGAGCCCCCATTCCCTAATGATGACATCACTCAGAGGGCTAGGGTTGATTTACAACACAATCTTGTGAATCTTTATCTTGATTGCAATATCCAAAGCATACATGCTATCCAAGAAGATTATGAGGCTCATATAGTCAGATTACTCAGGTTGTCATTGACTGTTACTCTTGTTAGGGTCATATTTTCTATGTATTGGCTTACTATTTGACAAAACACATTTTACTTGTAATTGGATAGATCTAAGTTGGGTTTAATGTATTAAGAAGCATGAAAAGTTTACATTTTAAGTGGTATCATTAAAGACATGAAGATTGATTCAAGAAGTAAGTGAAGAAAAACAATTTTAGTAATTCTCAACACTAGTCTTGACACTAGCATCTATTGAGGTTTAATGAAGAAGCTCGACACAAGCTTGATATATCGAGATCTACAATTTCAAAATTCTCAGATCTGAAATTCGGCTCATGATGACTTGGATTGCTAGGGTTTCCCTTTCTACAACCCTAGACCATATAAAAGGCTCATTTTAAAGTCATCAAAGATACAAAGATTCAATTAGAGAACTCGTACACTCTATGAGAAGCTACTACGTATTGTGCGCCTTAGGCTTTTGTTAACAAGTGCTTCTTGATCTTCAACATACTTTAAAGTGAAGAACTTTGTAATCAACAACAATCATTCAGTTGTTTAAAGTTAGTCATGTACTGGGATCCGTGCATGCGAAAAAGTCCTCTATAAGATCAAGTTTAATTAGGAATTGGAGTAAATGTTTAACTGTAGGTTGGTATTTTGGGATAGTCTATAGTAGTGGTAAGATTCATTATACTTGTAACCGCTTGTTCTTGATTAGTAGATTCTTGAAAATAGTGACTTGAAATTCACCTAGTGGGGTTTTTTTCCTTGTGAGAAGTTTTCTCTATTCATCAATAAATCACCGTGTCTATTTATTTTCTGTTGCATTTAGTTTATTTGGTGATTTATTGATACTTCTACAGTTTGCATGTAATTTGACCTAATCAATCAACTTAAATAATTGAGTTAATTAACCGAAGTCTATTTATAGCCTAGCAACTCTCAATAGAAAAACACCTATGACTTTCACATTTTAAAAAAAGAACAAAGAAGCTAATAACATTGTGCTAGTCGAACTCTTTAGGATGTATTTGAAATATCTTCCTTAAGTAGTATGTTATTATATTTGAAATGGGGAAAGATAGAGGAGAAGAGAGAGAGGGGAAGAGTACAGATATATACTAACATTCCAAACGCACACACTTTAAAACAATTTGATTATGTTGCTTAAGTTATATAGAAATTTTCGAATAATAAATATTAATTTGAATCGTTGTCATTTCTTTGACTCTTTCTCTTTAGTTATTCGAGAGTTATAAGTTTAGTGAATTGAGAACGGAACAAAAATGGGGAAGACTCAATTATCTTCTAAAAAGAGATACAGTTATGTTGAATAGACAATTATCTCATTCAAAAGTTTCGTCCAATTAAGCGTGCTGAGCATTTTTTTTCTTTTCATAATGACAAGATCACTATAATTGACGCCATTCAGTTTTCCTCTATTTTTCCCAATTCAATTTAGTGGGGTGAATTTTCCATAAAAATATTGAAGTTGAAAAAAAATAATAATAACTCCTCAGTACAAGTACATAAAAGTAGGATTTTTTTTTTTTTCTTTTCCTTAGTGGTATTAAAAAAAAAAGTGGTGGCAAGCTACAATAGAAGTACATAATTTTATTTTTGGTAATAGGGATATATATATATATATATATATATTAGACCAAAATATATATATATATAACCAAATAAAACTTCGTCGCAGTTAACGATGCTCGATTCGAACAAAGTCTGTTAAAAAATAACCTCGAAGAGTCTCAAAAGCTGGCCAATCTCCACGTGCAGAGAGTCCAGAAAAACCAATCATGTTGGAGGGCGGTTCCTTTTTGCCAGCACATCAGTTCTTTTCTAAAGCAATGGCTGATCTTGTCTGAGATTTAAGTAAATAAAATTGGTAGTGTCACATTTAGTCAAGGTGATTTTTATCATGTAGGACCCATTATAAGAAAACGTTGTCTTGGGAATGTGATATTGAACATATGAGACCAGCTAAAACAATAATAATAATAATAAAATAAAATAAAAAGTTGATTTGTTATTTGTGTGGGGACAAATAATCTATGTAATATTAGATAATATGTCATGTTAATAAGTGTACTTAGAATAATTATTAGTAATTTATTTTGAAAAAAAATTAAACATTATTTTTATAGGAAATAAAAAAAGTTTTGAAAATATTAATTATTTTTTTTCTCGTAATTTTTTTTTAAATAAATTGTTAACTATTGCTATAAGTGTATAAATTAGCATGTTTAGATAATATTCAGTGGAAGTGATTTTTATTATGTAGGACCCATTATAAGAAAATGTTGTCTTCAAAATGTAAAATTGAACACATGGAACAATCTAATATAATAATAAAATAAAATAAAATAAAAAGTTGATTTGTCGTCTGTGTGGGGGCAAATAATCAATGTAATATTAGATAATATTACGATAGTTGAAGTGATTTTTATTATGTAGGCCCCATTATAAGAAAATGTTGTCTTCAAAATGTAAAATTGAACACATGGAACAACCTAATATAATAATAAAATAAAATAAAATAAAAAGTTGATTTGTCGTCTGTGTGGGGGCAAATAATCAATGTAATATTAGATAATATTACGATAGTCGAAGTGATTTTTATTATGTAGGCCCCATTATAAGAAAATGTTGTCTTCAAAATGTAAAATTGAACACATGGAACAACCTAATATAATAATAAAATAAAATAAAATAAAAAGTTGATCTGTCATTTGTGTGGGGGCAAATAATCAATGTAATCTTAGATAAGATTACAATAGTCGAAGTGATTTTTATCATGTAGGCCCCATTATAAGAAAATGTTGTCTTAGGAATTGAAATTGAACACATGAGACAAGCTAACGTAATAATAAAATAAAATAAAGTTGATTTGTCACTTGAGTGGGCAAATAATCTTTGTAATATAATATATTAATATTATATACTGTATATTTTTGGGGAGGCCGAGGGGGCAATTATCCCCTTGCCTCCACCCTTGGGTCCAACTTATTTGCATCCCCATGCAATAAGTATGCGTATAATAAGGTGCATGTTTCAATTTATTAATATTTTCTCTTAAGACCTTTATAAAGACATTTTGAAAAGCATCCATTTAACTTTGGTCATTTTAGCCTCTCATGTGACTCTAGAATCTCAATGAAGTCTGCCGAAGTTGCCCAAGGATGCTGACTTTGATTCCCTTAACTGAATGTTGAAAATCTTTATGCCCTTGTCACGAGAACAGATCATTTAGTTTTTTGTTAAAAAATTTTTACTTAACGTGTGTTAAAATATATTTATACCTTTAACAAAATAAAAAGTAGAAAAAAAAATATAGAAGTGAAGTTTTAAAAGAATGAACGTAAAAATTATAAGCTAAAAATTAATGCTAAAACTTGATGTCAAACTCACCTATGTGTCTTTGTTA
Source organism: Quercus variabilis (assembly GCA_030445155.1). NCBI lineage: Eukaryota > Viridiplantae > Streptophyta > Magnoliopsida > Fagales > Fagaceae > Quercus > Quercus variabilis. Next base: position 12,060,882 of record CP129453.1, read on the forward strand.
TCTTGCAAACTAAACTTGCATTTGCGTATCTATGTGATGTAGAAAAAAAATTCGTGAATGTCATGTACTCCGTTGGTCATAGCAAAGAGTCCCTTGTAACCAAACTTCAATATTTATTTTTGCATCCATCTTTGTTTCCATCTAGAATAAAATGTCATTCATCAAAAAAATCTAGAACAAAATGTCAATCATCAAAAAAACCTAGAATAAGATGTCAGACTGTGTCCTCACCAAATCTTAGAGGGCTTAAGCCATAAACTGTCCAAGAGTTCTCATGCTCTTAGCTGTTTCAATGAAGGATACTTATTGTTGATGGCAGGGTTGGTCTTTAACCTCCACCATGTTGGTTTCTTTAACACGGCTTTGTTTTCTATCCTTGTTGCCTCAATCATTAGTTATTAAAAGTAGTTGGATTTCCACTTGCTTGGCTTGCTCTCACACCTTATAATTTTTTCCCACTTTTGTTTCTTACCTAGCCCACCATTATTTGGTTTGCTGTTATTATATGCTCATCAATCAATCATTATTTGTTTTGCTGTTATATGCTCATCAATCAAGGGTAATGATACTCTCACTATCATTTTCTTACATCTGATTTTTATATCCACTTTCATATTTTAAATGTATTTTTACTTTTTAAAATGTGGACATTTCACATTTCTATATTAATTATGGACATTTGTATAAATAATGGAGGCAAACTCATTAATTAGAGTCATTAGATAGAAGTCTTATTTCCTTTTTTTTTGATAATTCAATAGTTAGAAAAATAACAATTTGAATCCTAAATGCTTTTGTTAAAAACACCAAAAGACATCAACTACTTGAATTACAATACTATTTGCGGAAGTCTTATTTCTTGGATTTTCAATGATGGTTTATAAGGTCTGGCGTTTATTCTAAAAATAAAAATAAAAGATGGTTTATAAGGCAAGGTTGATTTCTTGATCAAAATGAGGTTTTCTTCCTTTTATTTCACTAAGCTCCATACAGTTTGGAGTCTAAAGAAAATTTGCTCGCCTAGCCGCTGCTCTGTTGTCCAAAACAATTGATTGAATGAAATAATTATGCCAAGCCTTCATGATGCTGAATAGAAACCATCAGTCCTAAAAATACTTTATATTCTACTAATTGTGATATACCATGTGTTTTATTTTAATTTTTTTTAATTTTATTTTTTTATAAAAAAAATAAAATAAATACATAACAAATTGTGCAATGAAATATAAAGTGGACTAGAAAAAATAGTTTTGTATTCCATAACATTGCCATAGGAAATAAATTATCTTCCACTTCTTGCCATTTATTTATAAGAAAGGATAAATGATCCATGATTGCAAAAGCCAAAACATACATGCTGATTGGCCACCATTTATTTCAAAGTGCTTATGTAATTTACATAAAAGCAACTATTCCTGGGTAGATATTCAGGAATATTCTTAGGCTAATATGGTCAGCTGACTCAGACTGTCACTGACCATTAGTATATATCATTATATTTGGGATGGAGTGAGATGGGGGAGAGAAGAAAGGGAGGGGAAGAGTGCTGACATATACTAATATTTTAAAACAATTTGATTGGCACAAGGTTCAAAGCTGTTTTCTTACTGGTAGTAAGGCTAAGACCAGCTCCCTCTTCCATGCTGATATCTTCCTCTTTCATCCCATCAGGTAATTTCCAATTGAAACAATATAAAAGATTTGCAAGTGCAAGCTCAATTGTTGTTGTTGCCATATACATCCCAGGACAACCTCTTCGACCAGATCCAAATGTCAATAACTCAAAATTTTGACCTTTATAATCAATGGAGTTATCCATGAACCTTTCTGGGATGAATTCTTCTGGGTTCTCCCAGTATTTAGGATCTCGTCCTATGGCCCAAGCATTAACTTGTACTAACATTTTTGGGTAAATGTCATAACCATTGATCTTAAAGTGTGACATGGTTTCTCTTGGAAGAAGTAGAGTTGCAGGAGGATGCAATCTAAAAGTTTCTTTAACTATCATCTTTAGATAATGAAGGTGGTCAGTGTCGCTTTCAGTGACTTTCCCTTTATTTCCAATGAAATTTCTAACTTCATCTTGTGCTTTTTTCATCAATCTAGGGTTCTTAGCAAGCTCTGCCATCGCCCATATCATGGTAATTGCACCAGTGTCAACTCCACCTAAAAATATATTCTAATAAACAAAAAATAGTAACAGGTAAGTAGATGAACATGGGCTAATTTGATAAGGTAAGTAAAGTTAAAAAATAAATAAATAAACAAAAAAACATGGGATTAGTAAAAGACTGGCAGCTTACCAAGAGAACTGCCTTAATGTTATGTTTTGTGAACCGAGCATCATCGCCAGACTCAGCTTGCTCCCTTTCAATTCTCAGTAGCACATCGATAATGTCTTCATGCTCTGGTTTTGTCCTCTCAGGATCAAGATGGAGATCAATGACCTGTTGGAATAAAGTATCCAACTCATGAAAAACCCTTTCAAGCCTTTTAAATCTACCCGATAAAGTGTCTATAATCCATCCCACGAAGGGCAAGAATTCAGACGCATTGTAGCTTCCTATCATGGACTCTACCTCATGAACCACTGCTTGAAACCTTTCATTGTCTAAACCACTCCCGTGAAAACTCTTACCATAACCAATCCTAAAAGTTATACTTGCAGTGAGGGCAAACAACTTCTCAGAAAGATCAACAGGGGTTGCAGAAGATGCATAGTGAGATATAGAATCAATAAACAAAGCAACTTCTTCTTCCCTAATGAACTGATAGGACTGCACCCTCTTCACGCTAAAAAGCTCAAGAACACATATTTTCCTTATCTCTCTCCAGTAATCACCATAAGGTGAAAAAGCCATGTCCCTATAATTGTAGGAAAAAACTTTAGTGCAAGCTAAGGGAGGTCTACTACAACAGGCGAGATCATGAACTTTTAAGACTTCTCTTGCAGCATCAGCAGAAGATATTATGACAGTTGTTATGCCACTGAGTTGAAGGAGCATCACAGAGCCATATTTCTTGGAGAGTTGCCACATAGATTGGTGAGGCAACACACCAAGTTGGTGCAAGTTACCTATAATAGGGAGCTTAGGAGGGCTTGGTGGAAGGTTCTTTGAACTCCGCTCATCCATCTTTTTTTTAATGAGAAACAGAAGAGGGAGAGCAAGGAGAAGAGGAAGCCATAAAGGTATGCTATCAAGAGCCATTGAAGCTGTATCTTTTATGTCAAGTTAATTAGTAAGTATCCTCTAAAATTGTTCACCTATAAATAGCCCGAGATACCAGATTGAACCAAAAAAAAAATCTTTTTTTTTTTTTTGAGAATCAACAAAAAAAAAAAAAAAAAAAATATGTATGTAAGTTTTTTGTCCCATTAGGTGGTATGATATACTTCAAAAGGAAAAATATGGATTCACACTATTTCTTACACTACACTCTGGTATGCTACTGGTTTTCAAATTCGGATCGAACCGTATAGTCCGACCGGGTTAACCGAAAACCGCTTCTTGAAACGGTTTTGTGCAAGTGAGCATTACCACACAAAAAAAAAAAAAAAAAAAAAAAAATCTAGATAATAAAAGGGGAATTCGTACAGAAAATAAACAAGTATGCACATATCCAGCAAGTATGCACAGAGGAAGTCACATTATTAGAAGAGTAAATCTCATCCTTTTAACCCAAAATCGGTAAGCAAACAAGAGGAAAAAAAACCCACATGCCACAACAACATAAATTGACAAAACCCCCAATTATTTTTATCATCAGTGAGCTTAACATTACTTCAAAGTTTCTATCAAGCATTTTCACAAACATCTTGTGTGTATTTCTAAAATCAAAATTAAAATAAAATAGAACATTGAGTTACTGCCAAACCCAGAAGATGAAAATGAATTACTGTTATATTTAAACCAATGGTGGTATGTATGGCGAGAAGCATCACCAGAAATGGTGCTGTCGCGGTGCAAACAGAAGCTTGGCCACGGCTGGACTTGAGAGAGCGAAACAATAGAGACCTAAAGAGAGGAGAAGCACTGCCAGTGGTGGTGGTCGTGTGAGCCTTGGAGGCTTCTAGTTGTAGCCATGATCATGGAGAATCAGGCCAATGGCTGTGCCGTGAAGAGAGAGAGAGTAAGAGGCTGTTTGGATTGAGTGTTTTCATGACTCAATTCTCAGTTTTCATAACTCAATTCTCAAAAATAGTGGGACTTATAGTAAAATACTCGTTTGCCTGCACCAATACTCTATTTCCATAATTCTGTTTCCAATACTCAATTCTCTACTTTTTGAGTTATGGGTTATGGAAACTGAAAACAACTTTTGGCTGTTTTCAGTTTTCAGTTTTCAATAGTAAACTTGTAAATAACATCATATAGCCAGGCCCACAGTCAGATTTTTGCTCACTCTTTATCTTCTCTTCTCTTTTTTTTTTTTCCTTTTCTTTTTGTCTTTCACGGGTCTAGGTGTCTGCTCCTCTTCTTCTCCTTCTTCTTCTTCTTTGTTTTTCTTCTTTTCTTTTCACTTTTTGGGTCTGGTTCTTTTTCTTTTTTTTCTTCTTCTTTTCTTCTCTTTTCACTTTCTGGGTTTGGTACTTTTTTCTTCTTCTTTCACAGTTTCCGTTGGCTGGGTTTTTATTTTATTTATTTATTTATTTTTTGTTCTTTCACTGGGTTCTTCCTTCTTTTTTTTTTTTTTTTTTCACCTGGGTTCACCGTCCCTGCTCTTCCTTCTTCTTTTTTTTTCTTTTTTTTTTTTCACCTGGGTTCACCGTCCCTGTTCTTCATTTTTTTTTTCACCTGGGTTCATCGTCCCTGTTCTTCCTTCTTCTTTCTTTTTTTTTTCCCACTTGGGTTCACGGTCCCTGGGTTTCTTCCTCTCTTCCTTTTTTTTTTTTTTTTTTTACACCTAGGTTCACCGTCCCGGGTTTCTTCCTCTTTTTTTATTTTTTTTTTTCACTGGGAAACTCACAGAACCCAGTTAAAAAAAAAAAAAAAAAGTTGCAGGGCGTGACAGAGCTGGGCCCACAAAATAGTGTGAAAAATGTTGAGTGATTACATTTTAGTGATGTGCCAAACGGGTATTGAGTGATGGGTAATGGGTGATGAGTAATGAGTATTGAGTGATAAGTGATGAGTGATGAGTGATGAAAATTGAGTGACCAAAAAAAGCTGGCCAAACAGCCTCTAAATTTTGAATGCTAGTATTTTGTTTCCGAGGAGATACAACGCAGGGATTGAAACATTTTAGGGGTGAAATTGTCTTTTTACAATTTGATGATAGGTCAAATTTAAGAGCCATTGGATTGAATAAACGGATGATATTTAAGCCATTTGAACGGATGAAATTGTCTCTTGCTATTTCTGCGTTTTTTGCCTTCTCTGTCTCCCTCTCTTCTCTTGTTTATTTCTTGTTTTTTGCCTTCTCATATACTCAACGTGACTGTCAACCACAGCCTTTATTCTTGGGCTTCGATTTTAATTCGGTGGACAAAACAATGTTTTTCCTTTCTCAATTCTCTAGCTTCTAGCTCTATTAGTTTATATTTTATTTTTAAAATTTCGTGGGGGGTATGGGTAAAGTGCCAGAGCCTTGGGTCTCTCAACAAAAGACAAAAGTTGAGTGGGAGACAAAGCAATAACCACTGCCGCCACTGTTCAAGCTTTTTTTTTTTTTTAAAAGAAAAACCGGAAATGTCTATTAACTTCTTTTTTTCAATTAATTTCATGCAAAATTTTTATTAAGTTATTATGTCTGTAATATTTTTATAATAAATTATTGATGATTATATTTTTCCAACAAATTATATTTTATTTCTTTTTTTAATTTTTTAGGCTTCTAGCTTTAGTTTATATATTATTTTTGAAATTTCCTGGGGGAAGACAAAAGTTGAGTGGGAGACAAACCAATAACTCCTGCTGTCACTGTTCAATTTTATTTTTAGAAAATCCGGAAATGTCTATTGACTTTTTTTTTCAATTAATTCCATGCAAAAATTTTAGAGAAATAATATGTCTACAACATTTTTATAATATTTTTACAACAAATTCTAAGTGCTAGGTTATTACTGGTTATTATTGTTGGGGTAAAAAAGTAATCTTGGTGTTAGTTTCAAATTTGAACCAATAACAACAAACCACTTGTGATTTATTGTAAAAATATTGTAAAATTATTGTAGACATAGCATCTCTTAAATTTTTATTAACTTTGAAGAGGTGTTATCTTTACAATATTTTTATAATAAGTTATTGATGATTATATTTTCATAACAAATTATACTTTATTCCTTTTTAATTTTCTAGGCTTCTAGTTCTAGTTTATATATTATTTTTAAAATTTCATGGGAAATGAGTAAAGTACCATAGCCTTGGTTCTTTCGACAAAAGACAAAAGTTGAGTGGGAGACAAATCAATAACCACTGCTGCCACTGATCAATTTTTTTTTTTTTAAAGAAAAACCGGAAATATCTATTAACTTTTTTTTTTCAATTAATTTCATGTAAAATGTTTATTAACTTTTGATAGATACTATGTTTACAATATTTTTATAATATTTTCGTAATAAATCATAGATAGTTAGTTATTATTAATTTAAATTTGAACCTAACACTAAGATTACTTTTTTACCCCAATAATAACAACCAATCATTTAGAATTTTTTGTAAAAATACTATGAAAATGTTGTAGACATATCATTTCTCTTAACTTTTATATTGAGTTTCATAAAAATAAAATAAAAAAGTTTATAAATAGTCAAATATTTGGAACTATTTTAGGTAATTTTTCAAATTTTATTAATTTAATATATTTATTTATATTTTAATTTATTATTAAATTAATTATGACATCATCACGGTTCGACAACGGTTCAACTTCGGTCCAACTTTAAAAACCTTAAACTTTTTCTTTTTATGGTTCATTGAACAGTCCGAATCAAAAACTCATGATGCTACATTCACATTTGCATGCACGATGTACACCGGTTTTTCAATTTTTACACTCTAACTAGTATATACTACGTTCACATTTGCATGAGTGTAATATGATTACATATATTCTTTTTGATATCTCCATTTAAAATGGAGAAATAGAATGATATCTACAAATGATATACATACAAAATGAATGTGATATATACTAAGTTCTCAAATTATTTGGTTAATGTTTTTGTCTTATCAGATAAAATTGCATATGTATGTTTCTAATCCTTGTGAAAGTTTGGCAAATATCCATTATTATTGCATGTGAGATGACACTTAATAAGTTAAGCCCACTTCGCTATACTCCTTTTAACATCCCACCTATTCTTTCAAAATTCCACTCTTATTATCTTTTTTGGGGAATATGGTGGAGTGAGGAAAGAAGACCAGTAAGTGAATTTTAAGCTAAACGTTAATTCTTTTTGAGATAAAACGGATAGAATTTTATTGATTGATAGAATAAGTCATGTATACGAAAAGAGAACACAGACCAACTAGAACTTTCTTTCCTAAAATATGACAAAAGCACAAAAAATGTTTAATTCTATAGTCTAAAAACCGACCTCAAAAATCAAATTATACTCATCATTACTTTCGTAGGCATGTTACTAGTCTCATTTCCCATGCCCACTTGTCTTTGTGTGTATATATGTACATATTAGGCAATCATTAACATAACAAGTCACGCAATATATTCTTGAAACTGAGGCTTTTTGGCAATAATTTAAGCATATTTCATATTGTTTTAGATAATGACATTGGAGTATATAATTCTATCACGTCTTCATTTCGAATGATGAGCTAAGCATGCAATAACAGCCGAACACTTGTAAAGTTTTCATCTTATTAAGAGTAAATAATTGCAATCATCTATATATATATATATATATATCTAAAAGTTGAAGTGTAATATTTATTATTGTTACGCTCCAGTTGAGCCACATTAGCGTTCATATCATTTTTCTTTCCAATCTTCCTATAATTTTTTTTTAACATTTATTCATTTTTTTTTAATATTTACACTTTCTATAACATTTCTCTATCCCTTACCTATTCACCTCCTCACTACCATCTACCTTAATATTACTTTCCCTATAAATTTATCATTCTTTCTTCTATTCTTTACATACTTTTCCCTCACAAAAAAGGTTCTCTCTCTCCCAATTTTTTAGTGAATTTTTTATTTTTCTTGCATCTTTGCTTTAGGTTGATAATTGTTGTGTTCTTTAGAACTTTATATTGAATTGATGCGATTTAGTTTTGTGATTTAAGTTTTTTTTGCTCTCTTTAATTTTTAATTTTATTACATGTTTTTTTCTTTAAATTCTTAGTTTGGGTTGCTTTGAATTCACCTATTTAGTTGTTCTATATATGTTATTTTTGTACAACATGACATTTGTTCTATGAACTTCCTTTAGACTTGATACGTTATCTTTTCATTTGATTTTTTTTTTCTCTCCTCATGTGTAGTGATTGACTTCTAACAAAAACTATGCTATTTATATATTTAGAAATCTATTTCTTCTTAATTCCAATAGTTGAATTTTGTATGGGCCATGGATTCTATTGAGCAATTAATATGAAAAACAAAATAAAAGTAAAATAAATTCTACAATAATTTGCTTTATAGGGATCTAAGTTATACATTCTTCCTTAAAAGTAGTGCGAGAGAAACTTATGATTGGTCTGCCTATGTAACTAATTTTTCTAATCTTTTGAAAGTTTGTGGAGCACATACCCTACTAATTAGGCCATCTAAATCATTTGAATTAAAAATCACCTGTAACACAAGGAACAAATGGGTCATAATGCATTCATGTTCTCCTTATATCGTGATAAATCTAAGTAGTTAAATAGTATTGTTATTTAATTTACCACTATTACATATTTTTCCCTGAAAGCTACATACCATCAATTGTTACTCCAAAATGGACATTTCAAAGTTCATTTACATGATTACTTTGATGTGTGGCGAGTGGAAACATTGTTGGGTAATGATGTATGTTAGATTAAATGTGTAGCCACTTGACTTGCAAATGGTAAGTACTGATTTATGCTAAGTTTTTGTTATTGGTATTTTTTAGAGCTATAATGGTTGATAGGTCTAAAGAGACTTCATTAATTTATAAGAGGCTCCAATTTCACCCAAATGACAAGCAATAAAACAAGACAATTCATGTTGAGTTTTCAGGTTTATTCTATTAAAAAAAATGCGTAGCTTTTTGGTAACCACCAATTTGTTTTGTTAACTCAACACCATAAAGTAACTTTAATTTAGTTATATGGATACGGTTTATCATTTTTCAAGTTGCAAAAAAAAAAAAAAAAAAATTAAAGCTAATATCAATAACACTACTACAATTAACCATTTAAATTCAGTCATATCCTCCATATCATTAAATTATTAATATTTTCACATTTTTAAAAAAAATTAAACATATAATCTTTTAATTAAATAAAATAAATAAAAATTTCCTTATAAAATCGTACTCATTTTTTTAACATTTACACTTTCTTCAACATTTCCCATTCCTTTCGCATTTTCATCTCCTTACTACCGTCTACCTTAATATCACCTTTCATCTTTCCCTTTATCTTCATTTATTTTGTTTCTTATTATTCTTATCCTTTTTTTTTAATAAATTTTTCATTATCTTTTCTATTCTATATTTCCCTGCATAATTTTCCCTCAGAAAAAAAATGTTATTTCTCTCTCTCAATTCTTTGGTGGATTTTTTATTTTTTATTTTTCTTGCATCTCTGCTTTAGGTTATTAATTTTTTGTATTTTTAAGAACTCTACTTTGAGTTGATTGCAATTTAGTTTTTTTTTTTTTTTTTTTTTCCTGTTTTGTTCTTTTTGATTGTTAAATGTTATCTTATTGCATTATAAAGAATATAATATTTTTCTAATAAATAGCATAATATGGATAATTTTACCATATAAGAATTTTACATAAGTTACATAGACAAAAGTAAAACAATAATATATATATATATATATATATATCTATATTTATGAGATAACTCTAAAAAAATTATCACGTGTAACGTGTGGGTGTGCGACTAGTTAACATAACAAGGGACGCAATATATTCTTGAAATCGAGGCTCTTCAACAATAAGTTAACCATGTTTCATATTGTTTTAGATAATGACATTGGAGTGTACAATTCTATCATGTCTTCATTCCAAAGGATGAGCTAGGAATGCGATAACAGCCAAACACTTGTAAAATATTCACCTTATTAAGATATAAGACATTTTTATTTTGTAATTATCCCCATTCCTCAAATAAAAATTATTCTAAGCGTTTTTGGTGAAAACACTAGGAGGTGTTGTCAATTGAATTATAAGGCTTTTGACATTCTCGAATGAATATTATCAAATTAAATCCAAAACTAACCACAATAATTCAATTGTACGTGAAAAAAAGAATCTTCATGAAAATAAAAATCTAAAATCTCATGCGCAAAAATCTAAATCACAGAAAAACCAAATCTTATTCCAAAGAGCTTGATTTTGTTTCAAGTGCATTCGGCTATGCTAAGTCTATGTTTGAAATGGGTTAAACTAAAACAAATTGCAAAACCTACAATCTTTATCGAGTTTTAAATTAGTTGAGTGAGCCATGTATGACCTGTTTATTTTTTTCACTGTTGACATTGGAAAAAATATTGCCCAAATGTACATATTTCAAGTATCAACCAACTATATGTGAGGAGCTTCTTGGCAATGTGTAATCCAAGTGTGTGATTTGTGTCCTACACATTTTGATGTGGGTGTGAGTCTATTCTTTATCTTTCCTTTTTAAAATCACCACTAACCATTGGGTGCCATTGGTGACCTATATGTGTAATCCCTTTATACCTATTTAAATAAGGATTTTCCTAAAGGTTCCTAAGTTAAAGGGTAAAGCAAATGTCTTGAATAAAAAACATGAACTCAAAAGTTCTATTACGTGTAGAGAAGTTGTTAGGCACCCTACAATGTCTATTCTAAGATAGTACATTATTTTGATTTAATCCTAATTTCTATCACTTGAAGTGTGGCATTTGGATTCAAGGAAACATGAGAGGATGCATGTACATGTGAGCATGTGAAAATGTTTGTGCATGTGAGAATGCATGGCATGTGAGATGCATGTGCACATGAGGCATGCATAGATGAATTATTATGTGCAAGAAACCTAACTCACTCCATTAAAATTTTTAGCATTGCAGAATAAACACTAATGAAAAGATTAATGCTTAGGGGATGGGGATTTGTTGGCTTATTGACGGGGCATGGGCTTAATTGATTTGAAGTGTAACTCATTTATTGGGCATTTGGATTCAAGAAAATATGTGAGGATGTATGTACACGTGAGCATGTGAAATTGCATATGAAAATGTGTGTGCATGTGAGAATGCATGGCATGTGAGATACTAGCTACTAGCATACAAGATACTATGTACTAGCATGTGAGAAAATACAATTAGGCATGCATAGATGAATTATTCTAAGTGCAAGAAATCTACCTCACTCAGTCACTCCATTAGAAGTTTATTAATTAGCACTGCAAAATAAAACACTAATGAAATGATTGGTGCTTAGGGGATGGGGGATTTGTGGGCTTATTTTGATGGGTCAGGGCTTAATTGATTTAAAGCAATGGGCCAAGCTCCGTTTGAAAATTATTTTGTAAAAATTGTCCTTTTATTTGGAAAATTGATTTATTTATTTAGAAAAAGGCTTTTGAAATCCTTTTTTGAGTTTTTATGTAAAATACCCTCCAAGGGTTTTTAGGGAACACCACATGATTTTTAGTTGGAAAATATCCTTTAAGGGTTTTAGAATTTTTTTTTTTCTTTTTCTTTAAAAGTGGTGCAAACATCAAGCCTTTTATTGTGGGATGGAGAACCTTCAATACCACCTATGGAGATGGCATGAAGATACACACACATCCAAAAGGGAAATGACATGAACACAATATATCAAATAAATTGCAACTGGCAATGATGAGATAAACATATTAGCATAATAAACATGTGAATTCCAAAGAGAATATCATGCAAATCTAATCAACCAACATGTGAATTTATTGAAAAAATTATTGCAAAAGACATTTCATGTCACGACTCAAATCCATGGAATATGAATTTAGATATATGACTAACTTGCTAATCTTACATAACTCAATAAGCATAATTAAATTAAACATAATTCAGTAAACTCCAAATAAACAATACTCTTAATAAATCTCTTACAATAACTAAAATCCACAATTTAGAAATAATCTCCAAATACTATAAAATCTAAAGCGGAATAAAAATAACTAAAAATTCTTTAAGGCTTCAAGTATTATTGATGTCGCCTAAAAACTCTCATGCTCTACCTTGCACCTTACGAAATAATCCAAAGGTTTTGTCTTTCAACAAAACTTTAATCTGAAAATTGTAATTGATGGAGTGAGCCACACATCCAGAAAGCAATTATACACAATACACAACAGAATAGAGTCAAACAAAGCATGAGTATTTTGATTTTTCACAAATTCACTCAGTGATATCAAATATACTTATTCCAAAGCATATAATGAATCACATCTTTAAATTATTCGAAAACACGTGCATATAATTGATCAGAGCACAGTGTCACATATACATATAACACATATTCTCACATACAATCCAAAGGTTTTATCTCCCATATTCTCACATACAATCCAAAGGTTTTGTCTCCCAACAAAACTTTAATCTAAAAATTGTAATTGATGGAGTGAGCCACACATTCAGTAAGTAATTATACACAATACACAACAGAATAGAGTCAAATAAAGCATGAGTATTTTGATTTTTCACAAATTCTCTCAATGATATCAAATATAATTATTCCAAAGCATATAATGAATCACATCTATAAATTATTTGAAAACACATACATATAATTGATCAGAGTACAGTGTCACATATATACATAGTACATATTCTCACATACAATCCTATGAACGGATACTAATATTTAACCCCTGCTAGTGAGGGATCAACACTTATTCTCACATACAACCCTGTGAGTAAGCTTACATATATATTTGATTAGTTCTAAAAACACTTATTTTGAGTCACATATCGCAAAAACAAAGTTTATACATAATATAATAATTTTCATAATATTAAAAATTATTCCAAATAAAGTGGCATATCGAAGATCACAATATTAAATTGAAACATAAATTATTATTTTACTAGATGTGATTAACTACAAAAGTATATGCTTTATTATTATTTTGGGTCACTTACCAAATTCAAATATTTAGATAAACCACATTAAGTTTTTTTTTTTTTTTTTTTTTTTTTTGAGAATTAACCACATTAAGTTTTGGTTAAGTTAATAATTATAAGCCTTTTAAATATATGTATATAATGAGATTAAGGTATGATTTGATTAAATTGAAATATAATTTCTAAGAAATATAAATAAAGCAAGTGATTGCTCAATAATAAAGTATTAAACATCATTAATACCAATATATCATTTATAGTCCTTACAACTAATAGTTGTTCTTCATATATAAATTTTTTTTCCCTCAAATGTTTGTTTCAAGATATTGTAATATCATCAAGAAATTCATAATCCCTTAAAGGTAAAAAGTATTTTTAATGTCCTTTTTATTATTATTGCTAAAAAAATTGCAACCCACTTATAAAACTCATTATATTGCAGTTCCATTAGATATACAATCAACCCCATTCCATTAGATATCAAAAGCATAACATATTTTTACTAACTACACTTTTGAGCAATAAATTTTTTTTTTTTTTAGAAGAGTGTCATTTTGTATTACTTGAACTCTAAAACAAGACTATTTTACCCTTAATTTTAATAATGACCTCATATGTTTTTTTTTGGTTGTCAATTTTGGAATTTTCCACCTATGTGAAGTTATTATTTTACCCTTGAGTGTTTGAAGAATGAATTTTAATAATTAAAAATTATATGTTTGCAATATTTCAATAATCCATTGATCCATTCAAATTAGATCTATTACACTTATTTGTTTTGTTGGATGGAAGGAGAGAGAATGCAAGACATGTTCCATTTAATTTCCTTTGTTTGGTTTAAAAAATAAAAGGAGATAAAAGAAATGTGGAGTGTTTGACTTTTTTTTTTAATTTACTTTTATATCCTTGTAATTAATTATTAATTTATAATTTACAATATAAAATAATAAAATAAAATTAAAAAAAGGTGTTATATTCACATCACTTTACCACAAATCTTAAGTGCTAAGGTTCTAATTTAAACCCACCAATAAAATGATATTAATCTCACCCAATGGATTTCCTTTATATTTATTTAATTTTTTCTTCCTGTGCCCATTACACAATACTCTATCAGTTTGGTTTAGCAGTTCTTGCTCTGATTAAGTTGTTCTTGTGTGTGCTTTCCTTATTGCAGATAAAATCCACAGAAAGATTGGTGAAGTTTAGTATTTTTTACCCTCTGTTTGTATTCTTTTCTTTTTTTAAGTTGAGTTTCTTCGTACCATGCATTCCTCATCCAGTATCCCTTTCATTCTGCAGGCACCTTTGGTCAAGTTCTTGAATGTTGGGATAAGGAAACAATAGAGTAAAGAAGTTTGAGAAATTCTATCTCACAGGGATGAGATAGAGAGAAGACTTCTATATCTTATATATAATCAATTACAAAATGTTTCTGGTCCATTTTATGGACTTGTACAAGATGTCTACAATCAAGTAAATATACAACAAATATGGAATACCACAATCTTAGCTTTCCTAGAATAAATAGAGTGATATGCGCCTCTATTTAATAATGCTAGAATCATGGAGGAGCCTTTTTTACTACAGCTGTAATCACAGTGCATGATTTGCTGGTCTGCTCATTGCTAGGATCATGCTCTATAGGCGTAATTCTATCACTCCCCCTTAAACATGGCCGTGGATGAGGACAAAGGCCAAGTTTGACACGCAATGACTGAAATTGAACTTTTGACAAAGGCTTGGTAAATATATCAGCAAGCTGATTTGAAGATGAAACAAACCGAGTCAACAATGCTCCAAGCGCCACACGTTCTCTAATATAGTGGTAATCCAATTCGATGTGTTTTGTTCTTGCATGGAGAATTGGATTGATAGACATATATAGAGCACTTAGATTATCACAATGCAGAATAGGCACTTGAGGTTGTGGAATGCTTAGGTCACGTAGAAGGAAAGAGAGCTAAGTAATTTCAGCTGTAGTAGAGGCCATGGACCTATACTCAGCCTTAGCACTAGATAGAGCCACAGTGGCCTGCTTCTTTGCACTCCATGATATGAAATTGCTGCTAAGAAAAGTGCAAAAGCGTGTAGTGGATCTTCGAGTGGTTGGACATCCAGCCAAATCTGCATCGGAGAACCCATAAAGGTCTAGAGTGCTCTCAGCTAAAATTTTCATCCCAAAGTGAGCTGTTCCTTGAACATACCGCAAGAGCCATTTGACAAGCTGAAAGTGTGCCATTGTTGGAGATTGCATAAATTGGTAGACATGGTTGACACTATAAGCAATGTCTGGTCTTGTAAAAGTAAGGTATTGGAGTCCACCTACAAGACTTCGAATTAGCTAGGATCAGAAAATAGCTCAGAGTTATGTGAGAGATGTCTACCTTTGCAGGGCATGGGTGTGGAAATAGGTTTGCAAGCACTCATGTCAGCTCGAGCTAAAAGATCCAAGGCATATTGCTGCTGGGACAAGAAAAGACTATGTCCAACCTTATGAACTTCAATGCCAAGAAAATCGTGAAGGAAGCCAAGATCTTTAATTGAAAACTGTTGAGCCAGCTGATTTATGAGCCAATTAATACAATTTGGGTTGTCACCGGTGACTACCATGTCATCTACATAAAGAAGTAGTATAAGAATACCCCCTGAAGAATGGCAGATAAACAAATTGGGGTCAGTGATGCTGCAATAAAACCCAAGATGGAGGAGGAAGTCACTAAGTCAATCAAACCAAGCTCTAGGAGCTTGTTTGAGACCATAGAGAGCTCGACTTAGCTGACAAACATGTGTTGGGCAAGCAGGATCCACATATCTAGGTGGTTGTTGCATGTAGACAGGTGCACTAAGGTGGCCATGCAAAAATGCATTTTTGACATCAAGTTGTCAAAGTTCCCAACGTTTAACAACTGCAATTGTGAGGACAACTTTGATGTTGGCTCGCTTGATGACAGGTGAAAAAGTCTCAGAAAAATCCACTCCATCGACTTGATTAAAGCCTTTTGCCACTAAACGTGCTTTGAGGCGTTCAAGGGAACCATTGGGCTGTAGCTTGGCTTTGTACACCCATTTGCATCCCACCACATTCATTTCTGGTCTACGGGGAACCAGGGTCCAAGTTTGATTGGCAGAAAGGGCAGCCAACTCCTCATCCATTGTTGCAGACCAGCCAGGGTGTTTTTTGGCTGCAATGATTGATTTTGGGATTGCTGGAATCTCATGGACAACATGAAAATTTGCATATTTTGGATTTGGCTTACGTATGCCAACCTTGGATTTAGTAAGCATAGTGTGCTGAATTGGTTGAGGCCTGACAGTAGCTAGCTATTCTGAGATGGGTGAATCATTTTCAGATAATGCTCTTACTGCTGGGTTTAATTGTGGACTAGCAGGTGGTGGTTGAGGCAAAGAGAGTTGAGAATCAATTGGAGATGGTGGTGGAGCAAATGCTGTCAATGGTGAAGAAGGATTTGATGATGTAGGAATGGTGCTGTCAGCTGCAAAGTTCTCCCATTTAGAGAAGGTGCAAAGCTCCCCCTCAACTGGTTCATGGCCATAAAGACATGTGGGTTGTGAGTATGGTAGAATGGACTCATCAAACACCACATGCCGTGAGATGTAAATGCGACCTGTTGGAGGATAGAGGCACTTGTATCCCTTGTGTTTGTTGCTATAACCAAGAAACACACAAGGCAGTGACTTTGGCTCCAATTTGTGTTGTCTATAGTCCCCAAGATAAGGAAAGCACCTACTTCCCAAGATTCGAAAAGTGCCATAGTCTAGATGTTTGCCATAGAGATGATAGAAGGGTGAGTCCATCCCTAAAGTAGGAGAGGGCAATCTGTTGAGCAGAAAAACTGCTGTGGAGAAGCAGTCCAGCTAGAACCTTGGTGGAATTTTGGCATGGAACATCATGGTTAATCCTAGTTCTGTGATGCTTCGATGCTTTCTCTCAGCCTTGCCATTTTGTTCTGGAGTCTTAGGGCATGCAGATTAATGATGGATACCCTTAGTTGTCAAAAAATCAGTGAATGCTTTGGCTGCAAATTCCCCTCCTTCATCACTTTGAAATATGCGTATTTTGGCATCAAACTGACAAGAAACATAATTATGAAATTGGACAAATGTGTCAAATAGATCAGATTTATGTCTAAGAGGAAAGAAAATTTGTGAATTCATCTACAAAAATGGCATAGAACCGAAATTTGTCTTTGGAAACAATTGGAGCTAGCCCCCATAAATCACAATGAACTTTATAGAAAGGAACACTTATATTATTATCACTTTGTAGAAAAGGTAATCTACAAGATTTTCCCATTTGACAACTGGTACAAACATCAGGCAGTTGAGATTGAGAAGAAGTGATAAATTTATGAGAATGGGGATAATCTATAATTTTTTGATGAGGATGTTCTAAGCGTTGATGCCAACACTGTTTATTGACTTGGTGAAATCTGTTTGAGAAGATAGCTGTTGGATCTTTGTCTAAGATTCTGTTAGGCGGTTCTCCATCAAAAATATATAGTCCCTTCTGTTTCCTTCCCCTCACCACTATCCTCTGAGTGATCCTGTCCTTTATCACAAAACCAGGGCCATCAAACTCAAATTTGAGAGGATAATCAGACGTTAACTTACTAATAGAGAGGAGATCTTTCTTGATGTCTGGTACAAGTAAAACATCATTAAGTGGAATAGAGGAATCACCTGATCCTACAGTGGCTTTGCCAATGTGTGTAATTGGCAAAATATCACCATTTCCAACCATTACACCATCATTCCCAGTATAAAGAGTTAATGAATGAAGATTACCTACATTTCCAGTCATGTGGTCTGTGGCACCAGTGTCAAGATGCCAAGTAGAGTCTTGAATATCACTTAATTTCATTGCTGCAAAACTTTGAGGTAGATTGTCAGCAGTGAATGAGTGATTAAATCTATTAAAACACTTGATGGCAGTGTGATTTCTTTTATTACATATCTGACAAACAACAACTTCATCTTTGTTTTTGTTGTTTGCATTTTGATTGCTTGACTGTCCTCGAGATTGAGAGTTGTAAGGCTTGAAGTCAGATTGGTTGCCTTGAATGAAACCTCGTCCTTTGGAACTGAATGATACTTGCTGCCCTTGATTTTTCTTGTTCTTGTTTTGATTTTGACCATAAAACACCATCGGAGAGGTTGCTGGAGTGTCAAGCTTGTATCTGTCTGCATAACTTTCAAGATGAGTCACAAACTCAGCATATGGAGGAATGGGAGGTCGAAGCATAGTTGCTGTGAAAACCTCATATTCTTTATCGAGTCCATTAAGAAGCCACCATGACTTCTTGTGATCAAGTACAGGTTTACCTATGGTAGTGAGCCATCCCTTGACAAGTCGATCAGATCTACACCACTTCAAAAACGCAAGATTTTGTTGGGGTTCAGTTTCATCAATAGTGATGAACTGAGGTGGTGATGTAGTATCACCATTGATAAATCCTTGAAGGTCATAGCTCTCCAGGATGTTAAGCATTTGTGTCTTCCATAGAAGGAAATTGGTGGAAGTGAGGCGGAGTGACACAAAATTGGCAATATTTTGTGTCACAGGGTAAGGATAATTATCAGTTTGGGTGGTAGTGTTTGACATATTTTAAAAAAAAAATGCTAGAAAAGATAAACAATGAAGACAAGTTCTCTCTATCTTCCTATTAGCTCTGATACCATAAAGAAGTTTGAGAAATTCTATCTCACAGGGATGAGATAGAGAGAAGACTTCTATATCTTATATATAATCAATTACAGAATGTTTCTGGTCCATTTTATGGACTTGTATAGGATGGCTACAATCAAGTAAATATACAACAAATATAGAATACCACAATCTTAGCTTTTCTAGAATAAATAGAGTGATATGCGCCTCTATTTAATAATGCTAGAATTATAGAGGAGCCTTTTTTTACTACACCTGTAATCACAGTGCATGATTTGCTGGTCTGCTCATTGCTAGGATCATGCTCTATGGGCGTAATTCTATAAGAGAGACGGTTGCCATAAAAGTTGTGAGAAGTATTAAGAAGTACCGTGAAGCAGCAATGATAGAAATTGATGTGCTCCAGTTCCTTGGAATGGAAAGTATGACAGAACTGGAAGTCGGTGAGTGTAGTTTTGCATATAATATTATCTCTCCTTCTGCTTCATCAATTTTCAGATGAATTTTATATCAGTGGAATGATTTTATTCTTTGCAGTTGTGTGAAAATACGGAATTGGGTTGACTATCGTAACCATATATGTATTGTAAGTATGAGTTGATTTATGACAACATGATTTTCCCAGCTTCATAAATATTCGTGCCTTAAGACTTGCCGCTGTGATTTAAATGGTCTTAACAGGTCTTTGAGATGCTTGGACCAAGCTTATACGATTTTCTTCGGAAAAATAATTATCGCCCATTTCCTGTTGATCTTGTCCGCGAGCTTGGCAGGCAACTGGTTGAATGTGTGGCATGTGCATGTGTAGTTGTTACTTCTGCTATTTCTTTTTTATCCTTGTCAATGTTGGTGGAAACTGCTCTACTTGGAATTGCTTAAAAACCTTCTTTTACTGCTCGGGGAATTTTTTAACATTGTTTACATATATAATTTTATCATTTTGGCGTTATACATGAAAACTCTATTGAGTTTGAGACGTAAAAAGTTTTTTTTTTTTTTTTTTTTTTAATAAAAATAATCTGATGGTAAGTGTTCTTATGTTGGTTGTGGTCTATGAATTTGGCAGTCATGCATGATATATAAGCCTTATTCACACCGACTTGAAGCCTGAGAACATACTTTTTGTTTCTCCAGAGTATGTAAAAGTACCTGACTACAAGGTACACCCTTCTACTATGCACGTTCTCAATTTTTGCTTTTGTAGTTCCTTTAAGGAGGATTTCATGCAATAACTTTTCAATCCACTACAGGTTACATCCCCTAAGCGGTTGTCGAAGTCTAGTGCAATTAAGGTTATTGATTTTGGCAGCACAGCTTGTGAGCATCAAGACCACAACTATATTATTGTCTCTACTAGACACTACGGTGCCCCTGAGGTTATTCTTGGTATGCTAATGTTTTGACTGCTCTTTTGCCAGTTCTTCCTGCTCCATATCTCGTTGAAATTTATGGGTATAAGCTTTATATGTCTTTCCAGGACTTGGATGGAGTTATCCATGTGACATATGGAGTATTGGTTGTATCTTGGTAGAACTGTGCTCTGTATGTCTAACATCTCAGATCTATGTTGAATTGTAAGCCAGATAGCTGTACTGTGCAAGTGTTACAAATGCTGATAAAGAAATGCAATTGATTGCAGGGAGAAGTTTATTTCAGACACATGAGAAAGAGGACCTAGCCATGATGGAAAGGGTTCTATTGCCAAGCCCAAAATTTCGTAACAAACCAATGCCCATTTATTTCTGGCGTTTATTCTAAAAATAAAAATAAAAGATGGTTTATAAGGCAAGGTTGATTTCTTGATCAAAATGAGGCTTTCTTCCTTTTATTTCACTAAGCTCCATACAGTTTGGAGTCTAAAGAAAATTTGCTCGCCTAGCCGCTGCTCTGTTGTCCAAAACAATTGATTGAATGAAATAATTATGCCAAGCCTTCATGACGCTGAATAGAAACCATCAGTCCCAAAAATACTTTAAAATACTTTATATTCTACTAATTGTGATATACCATGTGTTTTATTTTATTTTTTTATAAAAAAAATAAAATAAATACATAACAAATTGTGCAATGAAATATAAAGTGGACTAGAAAAAGTAGTTTTGTATTCCATAACATTGCCATAGGAAATAAATTATCTTCCACTTCCTGCCATTTATTTATAAGAAAGGATAAATGATCCATGATTGCAAAAGCCAAAACATACATGCTGATTGGCCACCATTTATTTCAAAGTGCTTATGTAATTTACATAAAAGCAACTATTCCTGGGTAGATATTCAGGAATATTCTTAGGCTAATATGGTCAGCTGACTCAGACTGTCACTGACCATTAGTATATATCATTATATTTGGGATGGAGTGAGATGGGGGAGAGAAGAAAGGGAGGGGAAGAGTGCTGACATATACTAATATTTTAAAACAATTTGATTGGCACAAGGTTCAAAGCTGTTTTCTTACTGGTAGTAAGGCTAAGACCAGCTCCCTCTTCCATGCTGATATCTTCCTCTTTCATCCCATCAGGTAATTTCCAATTGAAACAATATAAAAGATTTGCAAGTGCAAGCTCAATTGTTGTTGTTGCCATATATATCCCAGGACAACCTCTTCGACCAGATCCAAATGTCAATAACTCAAAATTTTGACCTTTATAATCAATGGAGTTATCCATGAACCTTTCTGGGATGAATTCTTCTGGGTTCTCCCAGTATTTAGGATCTCGTCCTATGGCCCAAGCATTAACTTGTACTAACATTTTTGGGTAAATGTCATAACCATTGATCTTAAAGTGTGACATGGTTTCTCTTGGAAGAAGTAGAGTTGCTGGAGGATGCAATCTAAAAGTTTCTTTAACTATCATCTTTAGATAATGAAGGTGGTCAGTGTCGCTTTCAGTGACTTTCCCTTTATTTCCAATGAAATTTCTAACTTCATCTTGTGCTTTTTTCATCAATCTAGGGTTCTTAGCAAGCTCTGCCATCGCCCATATCATGGTAATTGCACCAGTGTCAACTCCACCTAAAAATATATTCTGATAAACAAAAAATAATAACAGGTAAGTAGATGAACATGGGCTAATTTGATAAGGTAAGTAAAGTTAAAAAAATAAATAAAAAAACAAAAAAACATGGGATTAGTAAAAGACTGGCAGCTTACCAAGAGGACTGCCTTAATGTTATGTTTTGTGAACCGAGCATCATCGCCAGACTCAGCTTGCTCCCTTTCAATTCTCAGTAGCACATCGATAATGTCTTCATGCTCTGGTTTTGTCCTCTCAGGATCAAGATGGAGATCAATGACCTGTTGGAATAAAGTATCCAACTCATGAAAAACCCTTTCAAGCCTTTTAAATCTACCAGATAAAGTGTCTATAATCCATCCCACGAAGGGCATGAATTCAGATGCATTGTAGCTTCCTATCATGGACTCTACCTCATGAACCACTGCTTGAAACCTTTCATTGTCTAAACCACTCCCGCGAAAACTCTTACCAAAACCAATCCTAAAAGTTATACTTGCAGTGAGGGCAAACAGCTTCTCAGAAAGATCAACAGGGGTTGCAGAAGATGCATAGTGAGATATAGAATCAATAAACAAAGCAACTTCTTCTCCCCTAATGAACTGATAGGACTGCACCCTCTTCACGCTAAAAAGCTCAAGAACACATATTTTCCTTATCTCTCTCCAGTAATCACCATAAGGTGAAAAAGCCATGTCCTTATAATTGTAGGAAAAAACTTTAGAGCAAGCTAAGGGAGGTCTACTGCAACAGGCAAGATCATGAACTTTTAAGACTTCTCTCGCAGCATCAGCAGAAGATATTATGACAGTTGTTATGCCACTGAGTTGAAGGAGCATCACAGAGCCATATTTCTTGGAAAGTTGCCACATAGATTGGTGAGGCAACACACCAAGTTGGTGCAAGTTACCTATAATAGGGAGCTTAGGAGGGCTTGGTGGAAGGTTCTTTGAACTCCGCTCATCTATCTTTTTTTTAATGAAAAACAGAAGAGGGAGAACAAGCAGAAGAGGAAGCCATGAAGATATGCTATCAAGAGCCATTGAAGCTATATCTTTTATTTTTTTTTATAGGTAAAGCTATATCTTTTATGTGAAGTTAGTTAGTGTCCACTAAAATTGTTCACCTATAAATAGCCCGAGATACCAGACTGAACCAAAAAATATCTGTATGTAAGTTTTTTGTCCCCATTAGGCGGTATGATATACTAAAAAGGGAAAAATATTGCCTCACACTATTTCTTACACCTACCCTTGGTTTTGAAATAAAAATCCGTATGTAAGTTTTTTGTCCCCATTAGGCTGTATGATATACTCAAAAGGGAAAAATATTGCTTTTCACTATTTCTTACACCTACCCATGGTTTTGAAATTCGGATCAGACCGTACGGTCCGACCGGGTTAACCAAAAACCGCTTCTTGAAACGGTTTTGTGCAAGTGACCATTACTCCAAAAAAAAAAAAAAAAAAAAAAAAGCTAATAAAAGGGGAATCCAGACAGAAAAAGACCAATAAAAGATAATAAAACTCTATAAAATAAAATAAACAAGTACGCACATTATTAGAAGAGTAAATCTCATCCTTTTAACCCAAA
Source organism: Quercus variabilis (assembly GCA_030445155.1). Classification (NCBI taxonomy): domain Eukaryota; kingdom Viridiplantae; phylum Streptophyta; class Magnoliopsida; order Fagales; family Fagaceae; genus Quercus; species Quercus variabilis. The sequence continues at coordinate 12,084,418 of CP129453.1, forward strand.
ATCGGGAAGCAAACAAGAGGAAAAAAAAACCCACATGCCAAAACAACATAAATTGACAAAACCCCCAATTATTTTTATCATCATTGAGCTTAACATTACTTCAAAGTTTCTATCAAACATTTTCACAAACATCTTGTGTGTATTTCTAAAATCAACATTAAAATAAAATAGAACATTGAGTTACTGCCAAACCCAGATGATGAAAATGAATTACTGTTATATTTAAACCAATGGTGGTATATATGGTGAGAAGCATCACCAGAAATGGTGGTGTCGCGGTGCAAACTGAAGCTTGGCCACGGCTGGACTTGAGAGAGCGAAAAAACAGAGACGTAAAGTGAGGAGAGGCACCGCCGGTGGTGGTGGTCGTGTGAGCCTTGGAGGCTTCCAGATGTAGCCATGGTCATGGAGAATCGGGCCAGTGGCTGTGCCGTGAAGAGAGAGAGAGTAAATTTTGAATGCTAGTATTTTGTTCCAGAGAAGGTATACCACAGGGATTGAAACATTTTAGGGGTGAAATTGTCTTTTTACAATTTGATGATAGGTCAAATTTAAGAGCCATTGGATTGAATAAACGGATGATATTTAAGCCATTTGAACGGATGAAATTGTCTCTTGCTATTTCTGCGTTCTTGCCTTCGCTGTCTTCCTCTCTTCTCTTGTTTATTTCTTGTTTTTTGCCTTCTCATATACTCAACCTGACTGTCAACCACAGCCTTTTATTCTTGGGCTTGGATTTTAATTCGGTGGACAAAACAATGTTTTTCCTTTCTCAATTTTCTAGGCTTCTAGCCTTATTAGTTTACATTTTATTTTTAAAATTTCGTGGGGTATGGGTAAAGTGCCAGAGCCCTGGGTCTCTCAGCAAAAGACAAAAGTTGAGTGGGAGACAAAACAATAACCACTGCCGCCACTGTTCTTTTTTTTTTTTTTTTAAGGAAAACCGGAAATGTCTATTAACTTCTTTTTTTCAATTAATTTCATGCAAAATTTCTATTAACTTAGAAGGGATATTATATCTATAATATTTTTTTATAATAAATTATTGATGGTTATATTTTCACAATAAATTATATTTTATTATTTTCTTAATTTTCTAGGCTTCTAGCTTTAGTTTATATATTATTTTTAAAATTTCACGAGGGAAGACAAAAGTTGAGTGGGAGACAAACCAATAACCACTGCTGCCACTGTTCAATTTTATTTTTCGAAAAACCGGAAATGTCTATTAACTTTTTTTAAAAAATTAATTTCATGCATAATTTCTATTAACTTTGAAGGAGTATTATTTTTACAATATTTTTATAGTAAGTTATTGATGATTACATTTTTATAACAAATTATATTTTATTCCTTTCTCAATTTTTTAGACTCCTAGCTTTAATTTTATATTATTTTTAAAATTTTATGGGAAAGGGGTAACGTACCAGAGCCTTGGTCCTTTCAACAAAAGACAAAAGTTGAGTGGGAGGCAAAGCCAATAACCACCACTGCCATTGTTTAAATTTTTTTTTTTTAAGAAAAACCGGAAATATCTATTAACTTTTTTTTTTCTAATTAATTTCATTTAAAATGTCTATTAACTATTGATAGATAATACGTTTATAACATTTTTATAATATTTTCATAATAAATTATAGGTGATTAGTTGTTATTAATTTAAATTTGAATCTAACATTAAGATTACTTCTTTACCCCATTAATAACAATCTACCACTTAGAATTTGTTGTAAAAATACTGTGAAAATGTTACGTTTCATAAAAATAAAATAAAAAAGTTTATAAATAGTCAAATATTCGAAACTATTTTAGGTAATTTTTCAATTTTTATTAATTTAATATATTTATTTATATTTTAGTTCATTATTAAATTAATTATGACGTTATCACGGTTCGACAATGGTTCAACTTCAGTCCGACTTTAAAAACATTAAACATTTTCTTTTTACGGTTCATTGGACAGTCCGAATCAAAAAATCATGATACTACATTCACATTTGCATGCACAATGTACGTAGTTTTTTCAATTTTTACACTCTAACTAGTATGTATTACGTTCACATTTGCATTAGTGTAATATGATTACATATATATTTTTTTTGATATCTCCATTTAAAATGGAGAAATAGAATGGTATGTACAAATGATATACATACAAAATGAATGTGATATATACTAAGTTCTCAAATTATTTGGTTAATTTTTTTGTCTTGTTAGATAAAATTGCGTATGTATGTTTCTAATCCCTATGAAAGTTTGGCAAATATCCATGTTTATTGCATGTGAGATGACACTTGATAAGTTAAGTCCACTTTGCTATACTCCTTTTAAAATCCCACCTAATCTTTCAAAATTCCACTCTTATTACCGTTTTTGGGAAATATGGTGGAGTGAGCAAAGAAGACCAGTAAGTGAATTTTAAGCTAAACATTAATTCTTTTTGAGATAAAACGGATAGAATTTTATTGATTGATAGTATAAGTCACGTATACGAAAAGAGAACACGGACCAAGTAGAACCTTCTTACCTAGAATATGACAAAAGCACAAAAAACGTTAATTCTAGAGTCTAAAAACCAACCTCAAAAATCAAATTATACTCATCAATCACTTTTGCAGGCATGTTACTAGTCTCATTTCCCATGCCCATTTGTCTGTGTGTGTATATATATACATATTAGGCAATCATTAACATAACAAGTCACGCAATATATTCTTGAAACTGAGGCTCTTCGGCAATAATTTAAGCATATTTCATATTGTTTTAGATAATGACATTGGAGTGTACAATTCTATCATCTCTTCATTTCGAATGATGAGCTAAGCATGCAATAACAGCCGAACACTTTTAAAGTTCTCATCTTATTAAGAGTAAATAATTGCAATCATCTATATGTATTTAAAAGTTGAAGCATAATATTTATTATTACTACGTTCTAGTTGAGCCACATTAGTGTCCATATCATTTTTCTTTCCAATCTTCCTATAATTTTTTTTTAACATTTATTCATTTTTTTTTTTAATATTTACACTTTCTATAACATTTCTCTATCCCTTACTTATTCACCTCCTCACTACCATCTACCTTAATATCACTTTTCCTATAAATTTATCATTCTTTCTTCCATTCTTTACATACTTTTCCCTTACAAAAAAGGTTCTCTCTCTCCAAATTTTTTAGTGAATTTTTTATTTTTCTTGTATTTTTGCTTTAGGTTGATAATTGTTTTGTTCTTTAGAACTTTATATTGGATTGATGCAATTTAGTTTTGTGATTTAAGTTTTGTTTTTCTCTCTTTAATTTTTAATTTTATTACATGTTTTTTTTCTCTTTAAATTCTTAGTTTGGGTTGCTTTGAATTCACCTATTTAGTTGTTCTATATATGTTATTTTTGTACAACATGACATTTGTTCTATGAAATTCCTTTAGACTTGATACGTTATCTTTTCATTTGATTTTTTTTTTCTCTCCTCATGTGTAGTGATTGACTTCTAACAAAAACTATTTTATTTATATATTTAGAAATCTATTTCTTCTTAATTCCAATAGTTAAATTTTGTATGGGTCATGGATTCTATTGAGCAATTAATATGAAAAACAAAATAAAAGTAAAATAAATTCTACAATAATTTGCTTTATAGGGATCTAAGTTATACATTGTTCCTTAAAAGTAGTGCGAGAGAAACTTATGATTGGTCTGCCTATGTAACTAATTTTTCTAATCTTTTGAAAGTTTGTGGAGCACATACCCTACTAATTAGGCCATCTAAATTATTTGAATTAAAAATCACCTGTAACATAAGGAACAAATGGGTCATAATGCATTCATGTTCTCCTTATATCGTGATAAATCTGAGTAGTTGAACAGTATTGTTATTTAATTTACCACTGTTACATATTTTTTCTTGAAAGCTACATACCATCGATTGTTACTCCAAAATGGATATTTCAAAGTTCATTTACACGATTACTTTGATGTGTGATGAGTTGAAACATTGTTGGGTAATGATGTATGTTAGATTAAATATGTAGCCACTTGACTTGTAAAGGATAAGTATTGATTTATGCTAAGTTTTTGTTATCGGTATTCTTTAGAGCTATAATGGTTGATAGGTATAATGAGGCTTCATTAATTTATAAGAGGCTCCAATTTCACCGAAATGAAAAGCAACAAAACAAGACAATTCATGTTCAGCTTTCAGGTTTATTCTATTAAAAAAAATATGTAGCTTTTTGGTAACCACCAATTCGTTTTGTTAACTCAACACCATAAAGTAACTTTAATTTAGTTATATGGATATGGTTTATCATTTTTCAAGTTGCCAAAAAAAAAATTCAAGCTAATATCAATAACGCTACTACAATTGACCATTTAAATTCAGTCATATCCTTCATATCATTAAATTATTAATATTTTCTCATTTTTTTTTTTTAAAATTAAACATATAATGTTTCAATTAAATACAAATAAATAAAAATTTCCTTATAAAATCGTACTCATTTTTTTTTTAACATTTACACTTTTTTCAACATTTCCCATTCTTTTCGCATTTTCATCTCCCTGCTACCGTCTACCTTAATATCACTTTTCATCTTTCCCTTTATCTTCATTTATTTTGTTTCTTCTTATTCTTATCCTTTTTTTTTAAAATAAAATTTTCATTATCTTTTCTATTCTATATTTCTATGCATAATTTTCCCTCACAAAAAAAATGTTATTTCTCTCTCTCAATTCTTTGGTGGATTTTTTTTTCTTGCATCTCTGCTTTAGGTTATTAATTTTTTTTGTATTTTTAAGAACTCTACTTTGAGTTGATTGCAATTTAGTTTTGTGTTTTAAGTTTTTTTTTTTTTTTTTTCTTTTTTGTTCTTTTTGATTGTTAAATGCTATCCTATTGCATTATAAAGAATATAATATTTTTCTAATACATAACATAATTTGGATAATTTTACCATATAAGAATTTTACATAAGTTACATAGACAAAAGTAAAACAATAATATATATATATATATATTTATGAGATAACTCTAAAAAAATTACCACGCGTAACGTGTGAGTGTGCGACTAGTTAACATAACAAGGGACGCAATATATTCTTGAAATTGAGGCTCTTCAACAATAAGTTAACCATGTTTCATATTGCTTTAGATAATGACATTGGAGTGTACAATTCTATCATGTCTTCATTCCAAAGGATGAGCTACGAATGCGATAATAGTTGAACACTTGTAAAATATTCACCTTATTAAGATATAAGACCTTCTTATATTGTAATTATCCCCATTCCTCAAATAAAAATTATTCCAAGCGTTTTTGTTGAAAACACTAGGAGGTGCTGTCAATTGAATTATAAGGCTCTTGACATTCTCAAATGAATATTATCAAATTAAATCCAAAACTAACCACAATATTTCAATTGTACATGAAAAAAAAAAATTCTTCATGAAAATAAAAATCTAAAATCTCATGCGCAAAAAACTAAATCACAGAAAAACCAAATCTTATTCCAAAGAGCTTGATCTTGTTTCAAGTGCATTCATCTATGCTAAGTCTATGTTTGAAATGGGATGAACTAAAACAAACTGCAAAACCTACAATCTTTATCGAGTTTTAAATTAGTTGAGTGAGCCATGTATGACCTGTTTATTTTTTTCATTATAGACACTGGAAAAAATATTGCCCAAATGTACATATCTCAAGTATCAACCAACTATATGTGAGGAGCTTCTTGGCAATGTGTAATCCAAGTGTGTGATTTGTGTCCTACACTAGGGTGATGTGGGTGTGAGTCTATTCTTTATCTTTCCTTTTTAAAATCACCACTAACCATTGGGTGCCATTGGTGACCTATATGTGTAATCCCTTTATACCTATTTAACTAAGGATTTTCCTAAAGGTTCCTATGTTAAAGGGTAAAGCAAATGTCTTGAATAAAAGACAAGAACTCAAAAGTTCTATTACGTGTAGAGAAGTTGTTAGGCACCCTACAATGTCTATTCTAAGATAGTACATTATTTTGATTTAATCCTAATTTCTATCATTTGAAGTGTGGCATTTGGATTCAAGGAAACATGAGAAGATGCATGTACATGTGAGCATGTGAAAATGTTTGTGCATGTCAGAATGCATGGCATGTGAGATGCATGTGCACATGAAGCATGCATAGATGAATTATTATGTGCAAAAACCTAACTCACTCCATTAAAATTTTTAACATTGCAGAATAAACACTAATGAAAAGATTAGTGCCTAGGGGATGGGGATTTGTTGGCTTATTGATGGGGCATGGGCTTAATTGATTTGAAGTGTAACTCATTTATTGGGCATTTGGCTTCAAGAAAACACGTGAGGATGTATGTACATGTGGGCATGTGAAATTGCATATGAAAATATGTGTGCATGTGAGAATGCATGGCATGTGAGATACTAACTACTAGCATACAAGATACTACGTACTAGCATGTGAGAAAGTACAATTTGGCATGCATAGATGAATTATTTTAAGTGCAAGAAATCTACCTCACTTAATCACTCCTTTAGAAGTTTATTAATTAGCATTGCAAAATAAAACACTAATGAAATGATTGGTGCTTAGGGGATGGGGGATTTGTCGGCTTATTTTGATGGGTCATGGGCTTAATTGATTTAAAGCCATGGGCCAAGCTCCGTTTGAAAATTATTTTGTAAAAATTGTCCTTTTATTTGGAAAATTGATTTATTTCTTTAGAAAAAGGCTTTTGAAATCCTTTTGAGTTTTTATGTAAAATATCCTCCAAGGGTTTTTAGGGAACACCACATGATTTTTAGTTGGAAAATATCCTTTAAGGGTTTTAGAATTTTTTTTTCTTTTTCTTTAAAAGTGGTGCAAACATCAAGCCTTTTATTGTGGGATGGAGAGCCTTCAATACCACCTATGGAGATGGCATGAAGATACACACACATCCAAAAGGGAAATGACATGAACACAATATATCAAATAAATTGCAACTGGCAATGATGAGATAAACATATTAGCATAATAAACATGTGAATTCCAAAGAGAATATCATGCAAATCTAATCAACCAACATGTGAATTTATTGAAAAAATTATTGCAAAATACATTTCATGTCACAACTCAAATCCATGGAATATGAATTTAGATACATGACTAACTTGCTAATCTTACATAACTCAATAAGCATAATTAAATTAAACATAATTCAGTAAACTCCAAATAAACAATACTCTTAATAAATCTCTTACAATAACTAAAATCCACAATTTAGAAATAATTTCCAAATACTATAAAATCTAAAGCGGAATAAAAATAACTAAAAATTCTTTAAGGCTTCAAGTATTATTGATGTCGCCTAAAAACTCTCATGCTCTATCTTGCACCTTACGAAATAATCCAAAGGTTTTGTCTCTCAACAAAACTTTAATCTGAAAATTGTAATTGATGGAGTGAGCCACACATCCAGAAAGCAATTATACATAATACACAACAGAATAGAGTCAAACGAAGCATGAGTATTTTGATTTTTCACAAATTCACTCAGTGATATCAAATATACTTATTCCAAAGCATATAATGAATCACATCTTTAAATTATTCTAAAACACGTGCATATAATTGATCAGAGCACAGTGTAACATATACATATAGCACATATTCTCACATACAATCCAAAGGTTTTATCTCCTATATTCTCACATACAATCCAAAGGTTTTGTCTCCCAACAAAACTTTAATCTAAAAGTTGTAATTAATGGAGTGAGCCACACATTCAGTAAGTAATTATACACAATACACAACAGAATAGAGTCAAATAAAGCATGAGTATTTTGATTTTTCACAAATTCTCTCAATGATATCAAATATAATTATTCCAAAGCATATAATGAATCACATCTTTAAATTATTTGAAAACACATACATATAATTGATCAGAGTACAATGTCACATATATACATAGTACATATTCTCACATATAATCCTATGAACGGATACCAATATCTAACCCCTGCTAGTGAGGGATCAACACTTATTCTCACATACAACCCTGTGAGTAAGCTTACATATATATTTGATTAATTCTAAAAACACTTATTTTGAGTCACATATTGCAAAAACAAAGTTTATACATAATATAATAATTTTCAAAATATTAACAATTAATCCAAATAAAGAGGCATATCGAAGATCACAATATTGAATTGAAACATAAATTATTATTTTACTAGATGTGATTAACTACAAAAGTATATGCTTTATTATTATTTTGGGTCACTTACCAAATTCAAATATTTAGATAAACCACATTAAGTTTTTTTTTTTTTTTTTTTTTGAGAATTAACCAAATTAAGTTTTGGTTAAGTTAATAATTATAAGCCTTTTAAATATATGTATATAATGAGATTAAGGTATGATTTGATTAAATTGAAATATAATTTCTAAGAAATATAAATAAAGCAAGTGATTGCTCAATAATAAAGTATTAAACATCATTAGTACCAATATATCATTTATAGTCCTTACAACTAATAGTTGTTCTTCATATATAAATTTTTTTTCCCTCAAATGTTTGTTTCAAGATATTGTAATATCATCAAGAAATTCATAATCCCTTAAAGGTAAAAAGTATTTTTAATGTCCTTTTTATTATTATTGCTAAAAAAATTGCAACCCACTTATAAAACTCATTATATTGCAGTTCCATTAGATATACAATCAGCCCCATTCCATTAGATATCAAAAGCATAACATATTTTTACTAACTACACTTTTGAGCAATAAAAAATGTTTTTTTTTTTTAGAAGAGTGTCATTTTGTATTACTTGAACTCTAGAACAAGACTATTTTACCCTTAATTTTAATAATGACCTCATATGTTTTTTTTTGGTTGTCAATTTTGGAATTTTCCACCTATGTGAAGTTATTATTTTACCCTTGAGTGTTTGAAGCATGAATTTTAATAATTAAAAATTATATGTCTGCAATATTTCAATAATCCATTGATCCATTCAAATTAGATCTATTACACTTATTTGTTTTGTTGGATGGAAGGAGAGAGAATGCAAGACATGTTCCATTTAATTTCCATTGTTTGGTTTAAAAAATAAAAGGAAATAAAAGAAATGTGGAGAGTTTGACCTTTTTTTTTTTTTTTTTAATTTACTTTTATATCCTTGTAATTAATTATTAATTTATAATTTACAATGTAAAATAATAAAATAAAATTAAAAAAAAGTGTTATATTTACATCACTTTACCACAAATCTTAAGTGCTAAGGTTCTAATTTAAACCCACCAATAAAATGATATTAATCTCACCCAATGGATTTTTTTTTTTTTTATATTTATTTAATTTTTTCTTCTTGTGCCCATTACACAATACTCTATCAGTTTGGTTTAGCAGTTCTTGCTCTGATTAAGTTGTTCTTGTGTGTGCTTTCCTTATTGCAGATAAAATCCACAAAAAGATTGGTTAAGTTCAGTATTTTTTACCCTCTGTTTGTATTCTTTTCTTTTTTTAAGTTGAGTTTCTTCGTACCATGCATTCCTCATCCAGTATCCCTTTCATTCTGCAGGCACCTTTGGTCAGGCTCTTGAATGCTGGGATAAGGAAACAAGAGAGTAAAGAAGTTTGAGAAATTCTATCTCACAGGGATGAGATAGAGAGAAGACTTCTATATCTTATATATAATCAATTACAAAATGTTTCTGGTCCATTTTATGGACTTGTACAGGATGTCTACAATCAAGTAAATATACAACAAATATGGAATACCACAATCTTAGCTTTCCTAGAATAAATAGAGTGATATGCGCCTCTATTTAATAATGCTAGAATCATGGAGGAGCCTTTTTTACTACAGCTGTAATCACAGTGCATGATTTGCTGGTCTGCTCATTGCTAGGATCATGCTCTATAGGCGTAATTCTATCACTCCCCCTTAAACATGGCCGTGGATGAGGACAAAGGCCAAGTTTGACACGCAATGACTGAAATTGAACTTTTGACAAAGGCTTGGTAAATATATCAGCAAGTTGATTTAAAGATGAAACAAACCAAGTCAACAATGCTCCAAGCGCCACACGTTCTCTAATATAGTGGTAATCCAATTCGATGTGTTTTGTTCTTGCATGGAGAATTGGATTGATAGACATATATAGAGCACTTAGATTATCACAATGCAGAATAGGCACTTGAGGTTGTGGAATGCCTAGGTCACGTAGAAGGAAAGAGAGCCAAGTAATTTCAGCTGTAGTAGAGGCCATGGACCTATACTCAGCCTTAGCACTAGATAGAGCCACAGTGGCCTGCTTCTTTGCACTCCATGATATGCAATTGCTGCTAAGAAAAGTGCAAAAGCGTGTAGTGGATCTTCGAGTGGTTGGACATCCAGCCCAATTTGCATCGGAGAACCCATAAAGGTCTAGAGTGCTCTCAGCTAAAATTTTCATCCCAAAGTGAGCTGTTCCTTGAACATACAACAAGAGCCATTTGACAAGCTGAAAGTGTGCCAATGTTGGAGATTGCATAAATTGGTAGATATGGTTGACATTATAAGCAATGTCTGGTCTTGTAAAAGTAAGGTATTGGAGTCCACCTACAAGACTTCGAATTTGCTAGGATTAGAAAATAGCTCAGAGTTATGTGAGAGATGTCTACCTTTGCAGGGCATGGGTGTGGAAATAGGTTTGCAAGCATTCATGTCAGCTCGAGCTAAAAGATCCAAGGCATATCGCTGCTGGGACAAGAAAAGACTATGTCCAACCTTATGAACTTCAATGCCAAGAAAATCGTGAAGGAAGCCAAGATCTTTAATTGAAACTGTTGAGCCAGCTGATTTATGAGCCAATTAATACAATTTGGGTTGTCACCGGTGACTACCATGTCATCTACATAAAGAAGTAGTATAAGAATACCCCTTGAAGAATGGCAGATAAACAAACTGGGGTCAGTGATGCTGTAATAAAACCCAAGATGGAGGAGGAAGTCACTAAGTCGATCAAACCAAGCTCTAGGAGCTTGTTTGAGACCATGGAGAGCTCGACTTAGCTGACAAACATGTGTTGGGCAAGCAGGATCCACATATCTAGGTGGTTGTTGCATGTAGACAGGTGCACTAAGGTGGCCATGCAAAAATGCATTTTTGACATCAAGTTGTCAAAGTTCCCAACGTTTAACAACTGCAATTGTGAGGACAACTCTGATGCTGGCTTGCTTGATGACAGGTGAAAAAGTCTCAAAAAAATCCACTCCATCGACTTGATTAAAGCCTTTTGCCACTAAACGTGCTTTGAGGCGTTCAAGGGAACCATTGGGCTGTAGCTTGGCTTTGTACACCCATTTGCATCCCACCACATTCATTTCTGGTCTACAGGGAACCAGAGTCCAAGTTTGATTGGCAGAAAGGGCAGCCAACTCCTCATCCATTGCTGTAGACCAGCCAGGGTGTTTTTTGGCTGCAATGATTGATTTTGGGACTGCTGGAATCTCATGGACAACATGAAAATTTGCATATTTTGGATTTGGCTTACGTATGCCAACCTTGGATCTAGTAAGCATAGTGTGCTGAATTGGTTGAGGCCTGACAGTAGCTAGCTATTCTGAGATGGGTGAATCATTTTCAGATAATGCTCTTACTGCTGGGTTTAATTGTGGACTAGCAGGTGGTGGTTGAGGCAAAGAGAGTTGAGAATCAATTGGAGATGGTGGTGGAGCAAATGCTGTCAATGGTGGAGAAGGATTTGATGATGTAGGAATGGTGCTGTCAGCTGCAAAGTTCTCCCATTCAGAGAAGGTGCAAAGCTCCCCCTCAACTAGTTCATGGCCATAAAGACATGTGGGTTGTGAGTATGGTAGAATGGACTCATCAAACACCACATGCCGTGAGATGTAAATGCGACCTGTTGGAGGATAGAGGCACTTGTATCCCTTGTGTTTGTTGCTATAATCAAGAAACACACAAGGCAGTGACTTTGGCTCCAATTTGTGTTGTCTGTAGTCCCCAAGATAAGGAAAGCACCTACTTCCCAAGATTCGAAAAGTGCCATAGTCTGGATGTTTGCCATAGAGATGATAGAAGGGTGAGTCCATCCCTAAAGTAGGAGAGGGCAATCTGTTAAGCAGAAAAACTGCTGTGGAAAAGCTGTCCAGCTAGAACCTTGGTGGAATTTTGGCATGGAACATCATGGTTAATCCTAGTTCTGTGATGCTTCGATGCTTTCTCTCAGCCTTGCCATTTTGTTCTAGAGTCTTAGGGCATGCAGATTAATGATGGATACCCTTAGCTGTCAAAAAATCAGTGAATGCTTTGGCTGCAAATTCCCCTCCTTCATCACTTTGAAATATGCGTATTTTGGCATCAAACTGACAAGAAACATAATTATGAAATTGGACAAATGTGTCAAATAGATCAGATTTATGTCTAAGAGGAAAGAAAATTTGTGAATTCATCTACAAAAATGGCATAGAACCGAAATTTGTCTTTGGAAACAATTGGAGCTGGCCCCCATAAATCACAATGAACTTTATAGAAAGGGACACTTATATTATTATCACTTTGTAGAAAAGGTAATCTACAAGATTTTCCCATTTGACAACTGGTACAAACATCAGGCAGTTGAGATTGAGAAGAAGTGATAAATTTATGAGAATGGAGATAATCTATAATTTTTTGATGAGGATGTCCTAAGCGTTGATGCCAACACTGTTTATTGACTTGGCGAAATCTGTTTGAGAAGATAGCTGTTGGATCTTTGTCTAAGATTCTGTTAGGCGGTCCTCCATCAAAAATATATAGTCCCTTCTATTTCCTTCCCCTCACCACTATCCTCTAAGTGATCCTGTCCTTTATCACAAAACCAGGGCCATCAAACTCAAATTTGAGAGGATAATCGGACGTTAACTTACTAATAGAGAGGAGATCTTTCTTGATGTCTGGTACAAGTAAAACATCATTAAGTGGAATAGAGGAATCACCTGATCCTACAGTGGCTTTGCCAATGTGTGTAATTGGCAAAATATCATCATTTCCAACCATTACACCATCATTCCTAGTATAAGGAGTTAATGAATGAAGATTACCTGCATTTCCAGTCATGTGGTCTGTGGCACTAGTGTCAGGATGCCAAGTAAAGTCTTGAATATCACTTAATTTCATTGCTGCAAAACTTTGAGGTAGATTGTCAGCAGTGAATGAGTGATTAAATATATTAAAACACTTGATGGCAGTGTGATTTCTTTTATTACATATCTGACAAACAACAACTTCATCTTTGTTTTTGTTGTTTGCATTTTGATTGCTTGACTGTCCTCGAGATTGAGAGTTGTAAGGCTTGAAGTCAGATTGGTTGCCTTGAATGAAACCTCATCCTTTGGAACTGAATGATACTTGCTGCCCTTGATTTTTCTTGTTCTTGTTTTGCTTTTGACCATAAAACACCATCGGAGAGGTTGCTGGAGTGTCAAGCTTGTATCTGTCTGCATAACTATCAAGATGAGTCACAATCTCAGCATATGGAGGAATGGGAGGTTGAAGCATAGTTGTTGTGAAAACCTCATATTCTTTGTCGAGTCCATTAAGAAGCCACCATGACTTCTTGTGATCAGGTACAGGTTTACCTATGGCAGTGAGCCATCCCTTGACAAGTCGATCAGATCTACGCCACTTCAAAAACGCAAGATTTTGTTGGGGTTCAGTTTCATCAACAGTGATGAACTGAGGTGGTGATGTAGTATCACCATTGATAAATCCTTGAAGGTCATAGCTCTCCAGGATGTTAAGCATTTGTGTCTTCCATAGAAGGAAATTGGTGGAAGTGAGGCGGAGTGACACAAAATTGGCAATATTTTGTGTCAGAGGGTAAGGATAATTATCAGTTTGGGTGGTAGTGTTTGACATATTTTAAAAAAAAAATGCTAGAAAAGATAAACAATGAAGACAAGTTCTCTCTATCTTCCTGTTAGCTCTGATACCATAAAGAAGTTTGAGAAATTCTATCTCACAGGGATGAGATAGAGAGAAGACTTCTATATCTTATATATAATCAATTACAAAATGTTTCTGGTCCATTTTATGGACTTGTACAGGATGGCTACAATCAAGTAAATATAAAACAAATATGGAATACCACAATCTTAGCTTTTCTAGAATAAATAGAGTGATATGCGTCTCTATTTAATAATGCTAGAATTATGGAGGAGCCTTTTTTTACTACAGCTGTAATCACAGTGCGTGATTTGCTGTTCTACTCATTGCTAGGATCATGCTCTATGGGCGTAATTCTATAAGAGAGACGGTTGCCATAAAAGTTGTGAGAAGTATTAAGAAGTACCGTGAAGCAGCAATGATAGAAATTGATGTGCTCCAGTTCCTTGGAATGGAAAGTATGACAGAACTGGAAGTCGGTGAGTGTAGTTTTGCATATAATATTATCTCTCCTTCTGCTTCATCAATTTTTAGATGAATTTTATATCAGTGGAGTGATTTTATTCTTTGCAGTTGTGTGAAAATACGGAATTGGTTTGACTATCGTAACCATATATGTATTGTAAGTATGAGTTGATTTATGATAACATGATTTTCCCAGCTTCATAATTATTCGTGCCTTCAGACTTGCAGCTGTAATTTAAATGGTCTTAACAGGTCTTTGAGATGCTTGGACCAAGCTTATACGATTTTCTCCGGAAAAATAATTATCGCCCATTTCCTGTTGATCTTGTCCGCGAGCTTGGCAGGCAACTGGTTGAATGTGTGGCATGTGCATGTGTAGTTGTTACCTCTGCTATTTCTTTTTTATCCTTGTCAATGTTGGTGGAAACTGCTCTACTTGGAATTGCTTAAAAACCTTCTTTTACTGCTCGGGGAATTTTTTTAACATTGTTTACATATATAATTTTATCATTTTGGCGTTATACATGAAAACTCTATTGAGTTTGAGACGTAAAAGTTTTTTTTTTTTTTTTTTTAATAAAAATAATCTGATGGTATGTGTTCTTATGTTGGTTGTGGTCTATGAATTTGGCAGTCATGCATGATATATAAGCCTTATTCACACCGACTTGAAGCCTGAGAACATACTTTTTGTTTCTCCAGAGTATGTAAAAGTACCTGACTACAAGGTACACCCTTCTACTATGCACGTTCTCAATTTTTGCTTTTGTAGTTCCTTGAAGGAGGATTTCATGCAATAACTTTTCAATCCACTACAGGTTACATCCCCTAAGCGGTTGCCAAAGTCTAGTGCAATTAAGGTTATTGATTTTGGCAGCACAGCTTATGAGCATCAAGACCACAACTATATTATTGTCTCTACTAGACACTACGGTGCCCCTGAGGTTATTCTTGGTATGCTAATGTTTTGACTGCTCTTTTGCCATTTCTTCCTGCTCCATATCTCGTTGAAATTTATGGGTATAAGCTTCATATGTCTTTCCAGGACTTGGATGGAGTTATCCATGTGACATATGGAGTATTGGTTGTATCTTGGTAGAACTGTGCTCTGTATGTCTAACATCTCAGATCTATGTTGAATTGTAAGCCAGATAGCTGTACCGTGCAAATGTTACAAATGCTGATAAAGAAATGCAATTGGTTGCAGGGAGAAGTTTATTTCAGACACGCGAGAAAGAGGACCTAGCCATGATGGAAAGGGTTCTATTGCCAAGCCCAAAATTTCGTAACAAACCAATTCCCAATTAAACATGCATTTTTCATTAAAGCTATGGTATAAATATATTATAATTGAAAGATATATCAACAAATCAGAGTGGCGCAGCGGAAGCGTGGTGGGCCCATAACCCACAGGTCCCAGGATCGAAACCTGGCTCTGATACAAAAGACTAGCTTCCAACGCCCCCTAACTCTTTTTCTTAAATTTCCAAACTTCCCATAAACGACGTCGTAGCAGCTCACCCTCGTCACTCTCAAAGTCCTTGTCCACGTGTTCACTCCTAATTGGCTTCGTTCACACACTGTCCGGGCGATATATCGCCAGAAACAAAAAGATAAAATAAAAAAGAAATTCAAAAATCGAAGAAAACGAGAAAAGAGAGGATTTATTAAAAGACAAAAACCCCCAAAAAAAAAAAAGAAGAAAAATCCGCCCTAACCCCTTAAAAATATCGCGATAAAATAAAAAAAAAAGAACCAGAATCTTCAGCAAACTTCCGATTATCTCTCCGTCGAGAAGACCAATCTCTTTCTCTCAGTAAGCTCCTTAAATTTCTCGCTATTTCTCTTTCACTTTTTTTTTTTTTCTTATTTTAAATTTCTCTCCCAAACCGTTTTTGCTCTTTTTAATTTTTAGTAACTGTTTTTTATATTTTGTGCTCTTATAATTTGAAAACAATTTCAGCTACTATATGGCTCAGATTTACTGCAAATCTGAACTATTACTTGTTTGGTTAGTGAGAAAATGGAGGAAAATAAAGGAAAGTTCGAAACTTTTTTTTGGTAAATATGCAAACTGGGTCTGCAAATTCCAGGGAAAATGTTTTCCAGGAAAAGTTAAAACATTTAAGTTGTTTTACGTAACCTAATCGAAGATACATTATGGGAAATATAATTTGGAGCTTGTTTAATTTCTATAAGCAGATTTCAGATTTGGAAGAAAATCCAATTTTTTTTGTCTGTATCTGTTTCACTGTTAATGTATCTTTTTCGTAGTGTGTTGGATTTATTTGAAAAGAGAGTTTAAAATTTTATCGAAATTTGTGAAGCTGGGATGAGAATTTAGGAGGCAATAAGATTTATTTCAGAACTGGGTTTCACAGGAATTCATGAATTCATGTGCCAACAATGCTCACAATTCTGGGTTAAAAAAAAAAAACACAAAAAATTGAAGTATATGACTATAACATAGTGGAAGTTGGCCAAGACATTGACAATTTATTTGTGCTTGATTGAGTTGATTCTGTTTCAATCAGTTTAATAGGGGACATAATTTGAGCTATATAATTATAACATATATCGTTTATGTTGTCTCACCTCTATGTCAGTGAAGTAATGGTCACGCATTTCGTTGAGCTTACTAATTTTATATCTACATTTTAAGAATTTCGTCAAGTTGATATTGGTATTGAATCTTATTCAAAATGTGCTATCATCCATGTTACTCTGATGATTGCTTGTGTATTCTTGAGTGTGCAAAAAATACTTTTCTTGGGTTGCTAGATCAGGAGAGCTTGTGTATTTTCCTTAGGTTCATCCTTTTCTTGAGCTCTTGGCAATATTTGAAAACTTAACTAGTTCATGTTTTATATACATGATTATCCAGCTACTTATATTCAGTTTTGGCTTGCTTCCTGTGTAGGTTGACCTACAGGAGAATTATACAGCTTCTACACCCTCAGTAAGTCCTCGTTTTTTATGCCATTATGATTGTTGTTAAGAATATAGTGCGTGTAGAATTGCAGTCCTGTGTAATAGATGCTTTAAACAACTGGAAAGTTAATGATTTAGTGTGATTATATCATGATAACACTGTCAATTGCTTGATAACTATGTCTTTACATAACTGTATACTGTTTATTTTTCCCAAATTAATATTTCAAATATGTATATATTGCTTCTTAAGTTGAAGACATAGCATCTTTTTTGAAGTTAATTGTGTCAACTCTCTATGGTTAGTTTGTTTTGGTGGGAGATGTCAAGAAAGCAGAAATTACTAACATTTTTATGAACTAATTATACATTTTTCTTCTGGCAGTGGTTCGAGAAAAAGATATTTGCTGGGAATACGCTGAGAAATTGGAAGGAAATAAGGTGAGATGCAAATTTTGCCAGAGAGTTTTGAATGGTGGAATCAGTAGATTGAAGCATCATCTATCTCGACTTCCAAGTAAAGGTGTAAATCCATGTACCAAAGTGAGAGATGATGTTACTGACAGGGTGAGAGCTATAATAGCACAAAAGGAGGATATTAAAGAAAGTTCTTGTGTTACAAAGCCAAAGCTAGTAGAAGCCAAACCTCCTGGCAATGTATCTATGGTTAAAGCTTCTATGCCTTTGGAGTCAGTCGTATCTCCAATTCAGAAAGTCTACCCTACTGTAACACAAATGGCTCCTCCATCCTTGAACAACCAAGAAAATGCAGAGAAAAATATTGCTCTTTTCTTTTTTGAGAATAAGCTGGACTTCAGTGTTGCTCGATCTTCATCCTATCAGCTTATGATTGATGCAGTAGCAAAGTGTGGTCCTGGATTTACAGGTCCATCAGCAGAGATACTGAAGACTATATGGTTGGAAAGGATAAAGTCAGAGGTGAGCCTACAATTGAAAGATGTAGAAAAAGAATGGATGACCACAGGTTGTACCATTATTGCAGACACGTGGACTGACAATAAATCAAGAGCTCTGATTAACTTTTTAGTTTCGTCTCCTTCCAGGACCTTTTTCCACAAATCTGTAGATGCATCTTCATATTTCAAGAACACAAAATGCCTTGCTGATTTATTTGATTCTGTTATTCAAGATTTTGGCCCAGAAAATGTTGTGCAAATTATCATGGATAGTAGTTTCAATTATACTGGTATTGCAAGCCATATCATGCAGAACTACAGAACCATTTTTGTATCTCGCTGTGCCTCTCAATGTTTGAATCTTATCTTGGAGGAAATTTCAAAGGTAGATTGGGTAAACAGATGTATCTTACAAGCACAAACCATAACAAAGTTTATATATAATAGTGCTTCGATGCTTGATTTGATGAAACAGTATACTGGGGCACAGGAACTTATTAAGACTGGTATCACAAAGTCCATATCCAACTTCCTCTCACTGCAGTCTTTGTTGAAGCAAAGGACTAGACTGAAGGTTATGTTCAATAGCCCTGAGTATTCTACGAACTCCTCATACACAAATAAACCGCAGAGCATAACTTGTATTGCCATTGTTGAGGATAATGATTTCTGGAGGGCAGTTGAAGAAAGTGTGGCCATCTCCGAGCCTTTTCTGAAAGTGTTGAGGGAAGTATCTGCAGGGAAACCAGCTGTGGGTTCTATTTATGAGCTAATGACCAGGGCCAAGGAATCGATAAGGACATACTATATAATGGATGAGAATAAGTGCAAGACATTCTTAGATATAGTAGATAGAAAGTGGCGGGAACAACTCCATTCACCCTTACATGCAGCAGCAGCATTTTTGAACCCTAGTATCCAGTATAATCCAGAAATGAAATTTATTCCAGCTATGAAAGAAGATCTTTACAAAGTTCTGGAGATTCTACTTCCTATGCCTGATATGAGACGTGACATCACGAATCAAATATGTACCTTTACTAAGGTGAGAGGGATGTTTGCTTGTAACTTAGCGAAGGAAGCTAGAGACACTGTTCCACCTGGTAAGTACACGATTTTTTATTCTATAAGATGTCTATAAGCATCAAAGAGGGAGTTGTATGCTATACATTTTTTCAGCATCTTAGTGGAATAGACAAATGTGAGGAGCAGATTGCATCCTATACACCAACTGCAATCCCATTATAGTGCATCATTATGACTATCATGGTTGGAATGATCTCTTAGCTGTAGAAATATCCTATTTTAGGTGCATCCTGCTTAAACAATAGTATTTTGAAGTCCCAGGTTGGAAGCTTGTAGAATTAGTTGTTTAGTTCAGACACAAATTTGAACTGGATTGAGAAGTCAGATTTATGGAGTTCAGGAGTTCCAATAAAATTTAGGGTTTGTCTTTACCATAAAAACAATAGATGTCAGATTTAAGAATACTTTTTTCTGCATAAATATAATATATATATATATATATAGTTAAAACCTAGGTAAAGCTAAGTGTAATTTGATAATGTGATAAATTCTTGAACAAAGAGACCAAAAGGTTAGTCAATCTTATAATAAAAGAAACATTTGATCAATCTTCTCATGTGAAATAGTCGGATGTATATGTATTCTGATGTCATATACATTTCTCATACCACCAAGCATTTTCATATGAGTTCTTAGTTATGCCAGACAGACAGATGTAAATATTCAGACCCAAAGATGCTGCTGTGCCTTTTACTTTTCTTAATACCATCAAGTAGGTTAGACAAAATTGTTTGGAATTTCTCATATTTAGTTTTTTTGCCACCTTCATGGCTTGATGGCTTCTATATCATTATGGTAATGTCTCTGCGTGTCTGCACTTCTTAGTTGTTGAATTGGCAAACTTGCTGCTAAACGCATATCGGGCCTTGTAATATGCAGCCTTCCAGCCTTTTTATTCCCTTCTAAATTTTTGTGTTGTCCTGAAACTTGCTGCTAATTTCATTGTAGGGCTTTGGTGGGAACAATATGGCGATTCTGCACCTGTTTTGCAACGAGTTGCCATTAGAATACTAAGTCAAGTTTGTAGCAGTTTCACTTTTGAGAGGCATTGGAACACATTTCAGCAAATCCACTCTGAGAAGCGGAATAAGATCGATAAAGAAACACTGAATGACCTTGTATATATAAATTACAATCTCAAGTTGGCAAGACAGATGAGAACAAAGTCCTTAGAGGCTGATCCTATTCAATTTGATGACATTGATATGACCTCAGAGTGGGTAGAGGAGAGTGACAACCCAAGCCCAACTCAGTGGCTTGACAGGTTTGGTACTGCTTTGGAGGGGAGTGACTTGAATACTAGACAGTTTAATGCTGCCATATTTGGTGCAAGTGACCACATATTTAATTTGTAAATGTGTAGCCCTCTTAACCTTTAGTGTATCTCTAGTTCTGAAGTGCCTTGTAAGTTGTATCTGTTCCTTTTACAATTGGTGCCTTTTCTTTATCTAGTTGGTTAGTGATAAATTAGTATTTGCTCAATGACCATATTGCTTTTCATCCCTGTAGATATTTATCAATTTCTTTTTGGGCATGAAAGAGGAAGCTAATCTTCACTTTTCCTTTGTGTGTGCACATTTGTTTGGTTTTTTTTTTTTTTTTTAAATGTTAATCCCTTTCCTTAAATTATAGCATATTGAAAGCAAGAATAAAGGACCTCACTTTGGAAGATGGAAAGAATGTTTATAAAACTTTCTTGTAGTCTTCCTTGTAAATAGAGTCAATGTCATGTTGAAGCTCGTTTTTTCTCAGTGAAAAGGAAAAATAAGTTTTACATTTTAAGTTTTTAAAAATGTTTTGGTGCATTAGAGTAGTTATTTAGGGGTTTATGGAATAATTATAAACTTAAAATTCTTAGTGCCAAAACCAACATGAATTGGGGACTCTTAATGCTGAAATTTGTAGCATCTTTAGTATTTTTATTTGAAAAAAAATTTATTTTGGCACTTGGATGCTAAGAATGACAGTGAGGTGAGACTGGGTCGGATGACTCGGATAATGAGTGTTTCATTTCCACCTCATTTAGATGGGAAAAGTCCACTCAAGGGGGAGTAAGGTATTTTTGCCATCCCTAGCATTTCTCATAAAGGAAGTGTGACTTGTTAAACCGTAAGAGAAAATTAGAGAAACAGTAAGAGAGAATTAGAGAAACAAGAAAGGCAGCTTAAATTACAGTGTTATCTAAATATAACTAAATATGGTTGTATAAAATATTATTTCGGTTAATAGGTTGTTAATCCAATATATATATATATATATTAGATAGGTAAATTTGGGTTGAGTGTTTAGTCCAATATTTTCCCGCACGCGCGAAAAGAGAAATTGGCAAATTGGCTTTAGCCCATTCGGGCCTTAACACGTTTTCTTCCTACCAATTCCAATTCCAATTCCAAGTTTCATCTCTCTTTCTCTTGTCTATTTCGTTATACGCGTGGTGTTTGAGTTTTTACTTTACCCTCACCAATCTCTCTTTCTCTCTCTCTCTCTCTCTCTCAAATGATATAAAAAAAAAAAAAAAAAGATGGACTACGATTACAGGAACAGGTCCGGCTCAACATACGAGTCACCGATGTACCGTACATCCTCCACATCATCGGCACCATCCAACCATCCAATGTATGGAGGCGGAGGAGGATCATCCTTATATCCCCGGGTGGGTCAACCCGGCCCCAACATGATCCCTCCGCCAACCCGCACCTCTTCCCACCACCAGCACCACCACTCCTCCCCTTCTTGTAATTGCACTCTCTCTCTCTCTCTCTCTTCATTTACCTCCTCTTCTTTTTTTAATTTTGTTAATTAGTTATGTCTAAATTTGTTGCAGCTGGATTGGGCATTAGGGTTGCCATCAAACCCCAATATCGGATCACTCCTCCGGTAACTTTCTATTCCTAATTTAATTTACGCTTCGTTCATTTGCTATTAGACAATATGCTTTGTGCTCACAAAATACATATGCGCTGTTGATGATGTTTTGGTTCTAATGCTAACGTTGTTTGATTGTTATTTAGGAAAAGTTAACGGATTGGTTTAGGAGGTATTTTTAGAAACTTTTTATAGGAAAAGAAAAAATAAAAAAAAAAAACTGATTTTTTTGATGGTTCGTTAACAAATGCCATATGGGTACCCGTTAACAGGACCCTTGTTTTTTTTTTAATACTATCTAGTATTTGGGGATGCTTCTTAGGTTCTTGTAATGATTGGTTGTTCGACTCTGGTGTCTATGGTTGAGTGAACTTATATGCTATTCGTACACCACTGTTGTTTATTTAGTTTAGAATTGGCCTTTCATAGTGGCTATCTGGTTCTTGTTCATTTTTATTTTTATTTTTAAAACTTGTAATGTGTCCTGGTTTGACGAACTGCAATACAATTATGCTATTGTTTTTTAGGAACTTAAAATGGAATTTTAGGGGGGAAAAAATCTACGATCTTTTATTGTAAGGGGATGAGTTCTGATTTTGGAGGAGACTAAACATCTAATTAGTAGGTCTACATTAAGGTTATAAAAACATGTTAATATCACAGTGGTCATTCATGTGTGTCGGGATCAGGCTATTAACTATTTTTAACTTTGTACTGGACCAGTCTGATTAATTGAAAATTCTTGAAGTGTTTATGAATTTTGACTATCGTAACTTCTTAATTATAGATAGAAATGCTAATTGCATGAGCAAGCGTTTGAATTGTCTACTTTGCATTAGTTACATTGTTTGTAGCTGAGAAAGTGTGGAAAAATGAGAAGGGGGAAGAGTTACTTCATATGCTCTCTAAACTGGACTAAGCTTTTTTTTTGCTTATCTTGTAGCCTCAATTGTCAACACAAATAGGAGATATTCCCCGGAGCAATTTCCAGTTTGACTTTGAATTTGAGAGAAAAATTTTAGCTGAAGCAGAGGACAGCCAGAATTGGAGCAGGTTTGGGCTGGAAAACCTTCCATCTAGAAATACGGAGTCTACATCTTCAATGGTAGGCTCATTTTCTACAGAGATTTTTGCCTTTTTCTTTCAATGCTATACTAGATTGTGATATTTTCCTTTTATAATCACTTTACCTGATTTTCTAATTGTTACAATAATTACTGTGAAGGAACAATTTCATCATGGTTTGGAGTTTCCCATATATTTAATCAGGGGTTTATTTGCAAAGCCCTCGTTACCTAATTGTTTTTGGCTATTCAACCAAAAATAAAAAGTGTTCTTATGGTTTAGTACTTTAGACAAATACATTGTCTTCAGGAAGGATTGTAAATGAACTTATCAAAAAAAAGAAAAAGGATTGTAAATTACATTAGCTTTCCACTTTTGAGGTATGAAGTGATCGTATTGTAAATTGCAGCAGCGCCCTGTTGGAGATCCTGTGGTGAACAAATATATTACTATGGGGCTCAACCGAGAAGCCGTTCCTCTTGCAGTTGCGAATTATGGAGACAATCCAACCAAGGTATGCTCCTGAGTCTTTTCTTCATTTTAACTTTTATTGTAACACCTGAAGTACCTATCAAAAAATTGTTACACCTGAAGTACTGTGGGGATGAGAAAATTTTTGGGGGGTGGGGGTGGGGGTGGGGTTATGATGTGTACTGACTTCCTGGATGGTTTGCACCATAAGTGGGTTCTAAAGAATGGGCTTTATGTTGAAGTTATTCCTGCGGTGTGGATAAACAATTGATGATGACATTTGTATAGTTATCTTTTTGGATGTGTTGCACATGTACATTTAATATTGGAACATCTCTTACTCCAATTGTTGTTGTTTGTAAGGGTGACTGTTAAGGACATATTGCCATGCTCTTCTGGAGTTTTATCTTCAGAGGAGGGCCATTGTATTGTGCTTGTCCAAAGGCCACAAGGTTCCTAACCAAGTCCAAGTTCAAAATGGACAGGCAAAGAAAAGGAAGAGAGGTTCAATCGTAATTATTTTTTCTAGCATTTGCACCTTGGGGTTCACTTGTTACCAAAAATGACTGAAGTCCTATTATTCATCTGTTTTGTTGAATGATCATAGTCTTATGATGGAATTCCTATTATTCATTTCCTATTATTCATCTATTTTGTTGAATGATCATAGTCTTATGATGGAATTCCTATTATTCACTTATTTCATGGAAATATCTTTGGCTCAAGAAAGATTTAGTGTTTTGTATGTACTAGTTAGTGTGGACCTTAATATCTTTTCTTGCTCTTATACCTGGTGATCTGCCTCAGCTTTGCATTTAAATTTGATTCTTCTAGTAGATGATTAAAACGAATGTCTTTGCTTTCACTTGCTGAAGGTTCAGGAATTTGTCAAAGGCTACGGGCTCCTCCGAGAAATGGGATTTTCGTCGAGCAATGTTGCAGAAGCCTTAGTCATGTTTGACAACGATACAGACAAGGCAATAGCTCATTTCCTTAACAGTTCAACGTAAGGATACAGGAAACTCGTTGCTGTGTGTACTAGTGAATATTAGAGTAATGGTTCTATACAAACAGTTGGGTCGTTGTTTGAGAATTGTGGCTTTATTCTGATGATGAAAAACATTACGGGTTTTGTTAGTACAATGTCGAAGGATGGTTCCATTTCGTTCATTTTAACATCTTCCATACAATAGTGTATTGTGACTATCTTATCATGTAGAAGAATTCCTTTATATATTGTGTAAATAAATTAAACAGGTTTTGTTCAACAGCAGAAGGTTTTATGTATTTATTTTATTTCCCCTCTCTTCTCATGGACACAGATTTTACTCAAGGAGTCACCTGAGCTGAGTCACACTACATTCTTTAACAACTAAGTGATAACTTATTAGTTTCTCCCAAAAAAAATGATAACTTATTATTATTATTAAATAAAGATTTTAATAAACATGACTATCCTGTCTTCAGAACTAAGTGATTTTTGCTCGAAGAAACGTCTCTATTTACCACTTGATACCTGAGAAGAAATGAGAATGACATAAATAAAAAAAGAAAATTTTTTATATTTTATTTTTGTTTCTCTACCATCAGTTCCTCTTATGGCAATAAGCCAATAATACTCTTATAAGCATCAGTTTTTTCGGAAGAGCATTTTATCTACAACTGCTAATTGGAGCTATAGTGTCAATGCGAATACTAAGACTAGAATATTTTATTTCTTGAAAAGATGTTTAGGTTAATCGAACCATAGGATCAAAGGTATTTAATGCTATGTATTTAGTAAATTTGATTTTAAGTCAAGATTTTGGTAGATACAAGTAACATAATAAGAGTTTAAAGCTTTGCTGGTGTTTATATTTAGTATAATAAGAGTTTAAAGCTTTGCTGGTGTTTATATTTAGTACATTTGGTGATCTATACAAAAGAGGTTTCTCAATGAGACCTTTGTCTCGCAACACATGGGACTTGTGTGTGTGGAACCTATGCATGTTGTGACAGAGGTCTCATCTCTCATGGGACCTTGAGACAACATATTTTTTTCCTTTTACGGAACAAGAGAATGTAAAAATAATAGATAATAAAAATGTAGTTGTTAATTGATCAACTTTAATAAAGTAACCTAGCTTTTACAAAGTAATTTTAATAAAATAACCTTATTTTTAGTTAAGTTGACACTTTGCATTTTGTAAGAAGGTAACCTAGCTTTTACAAAGTAACTTGAATAAAGTAACCTTATTTTTAGTTAAGTTGGCACTTTGCATTTTGTAAGAAGGTTCACTGACTTCTTGCATACTAATCTCATTTTTCCATTTGGTCGATGAAGTTGAGATATTTTTTGTTGTTATTTAGTGGATGCAAAGAGATAGTGCTTTTTTAGTTATCCTCAACATGCCAAGCTTCTACATCATCTTCTAATAAAGACAAGTCGCAACCCATCAAGATTTTTCCTTTTGACCATATCCTCAAGTATGTAAATCTTCAACATTTTTTTTTTTTTTAAATTATTCGATCTGCACTAAATGTGTAATTAATTGGTAATTGGGATCAAGTAACATTCTCTAGGATATGCATCAACCTTCCAACACAACCTTGTTTTGGATGGATGATGGATTAAATGGTTGTGTTTTTAATGAAACAGACTACATTGGATCGGGTGGGTAGAATAACTTTTCTGCTCTCGACTGGTGTCTTTTGTTATACAGCACATACAAATGGTTCATAAGGTTTACTATACACATTAAGGGGGTATTAACTTGAGGAGCTTTCGCACGTCTCAACTTTAGTTGGAATTTGTCAGAGTTTATCAAACATTGGATCCAACTTAGCAGGCAAAAATAATCAAGTTCCCTTGTTTATGCTTCTTGGCAATTGATATGAAACAGTCAAAGTTGCCATCCCCACTGGATGTCTTACTCAATGCTCTAGAAATGGTCAGCAGAAGTAAATAAATTTCACTGTATTGTGCCATAAAGTACAGCAAACAACATGGTTGTATGAAAACTACACCTGCTTCTCATAAGTTCCGACATGAAAAAGAATCACTCTCAATATAATCAATCCTCCACACGCCACCCCCCCCCCCCCCCCCCCTTCCACATGAGGATGTGCCACACGCTTTGTGCACCCAAATGAAAAAGTTAGCCTAAAAATACTAACAATGAAGCAAGAAGAACAATAAATCATTTAACAAAAAAATTTGTATTCTTCACTTTTCTATTATCGGTTTGGGTTGCCTGTCTTCCGCAATCATTGTGTGCTAATACTGCATTGCCGATTGCTCCTATCTCCAGAATGTAAACAGATTTAACCAAGACTGTTTTCAATATTTCAAGCGATGGGAAAGAGAGATTTCAATGAGAGGTGCCCTCTTTTGTCAAAATTTTCAGAGCAAAATGCTTTTTTCTATCAAAACTTCACATCAAGAAGACTGAAAACAGCTGAGATGCATAGCAACAACTTCAAAACAATCCAACAGCATCTGGTTCATTTTTCCATTTAATGATCTTTAAAGTGAATCAAATCAAACACCTGCACATATAGCTCCTGAAAAAAAGAGAGTAATTTTAATTGATCAATAGGCAGATTTCCATTCCAGCATTTATTTTATATGGATATATTGTTGTCCAGAGGAAGGAGGCCCTTAAACAGGCCATAAATCTTATGTGAGAAGTCAAAGGTTTAACTTAGATAAGCAGTATTGAGTTTGGTACTACTGCAAGAATTATTCAATTAACATTTAAAATTTTATTGCAAGCATGGCCATATGCACACACACAAATAGAGAGAGAGAGAGAGAGAGAGAGAGAGAGAGAGAGAGAGAGAGAGAGAGAGACCAGATGACCAAGATGAGCAGCAAAACTTTGATTCATCAACATGTTTGACATCGAGCCCAATAAACCAGGATCCAGCACTGACATCATCATGGGCATAGGTACGGAGAATAGATCTGCATACTCAATAGACCTTGATTTAGTTCTTGCTTCATAAAGTGATTGCTTATAATTTATAAAACCAATGAGCCAAAAAAGAAAGGAACTGACCTATTTATTGATATAAATTTTGCCAAAGCCTGTGATATGACATATAGCTCACCTGAAGCATGGCGAAAGTATCTGTAGTATGCAAAAAATTTATTTGAGTTTCAGGGCGCAAAATTGTGAATATATATATATATATTTTTTTTTTTGCTACTCCTTCAATGAATGTATTAGTACACACTTCTACGCTAAATTAAACCATTTTTTTAGTATAATCTAATGTTCAAGCATTATAACTACTCAATTGTCATCACAACTCATAATGTTCAACCCACTAAAAACATACTGAAAATCCAATATAACGTTACTGTTTTTTACATCATATAGTTTTAAGTTCTATCCATCCAAAAGATATTTAGAAACCAAAACACCACCTAAATTGTTACAAATATCTTAGGGTTTTGTGTGTGTGTGTGTGTGTAAGAAAAACTAATAGAAGGGATAATATACTAATTTATATACACAATCAGGTTGGGTTTGAGTACCTAGGGCATAAAAACTAAACCCTTCCCAAAACCCAGCAGATTTAAAGCTAAATCCAAACCCTTACCATTAGGTCAGTTAGGTTAGATAAAAAAACCCACTAAGCCCAACCCATGCCATCCCTTGTATCCACTTTTCCTAAATTGCCCCTAATTAATTATCCATCACAATTAAAAAATAAGAAAAGTGTAATACTGGTTGGGCACGGTTAAATTAGAGATGACCCACTTATTAGTTTTCCTTACTGTTGACCATCTCTTTTCTCCTTTGAAAAGTTAAAAATGTTGACTTTTTAAAGCATGAAGACTGATTAGGGATGGAAGGGAAACAAATAATCATACTCTTATCATTCTTAAATGAATAGCTGTAAAATGTAGATCATGCAATTAAATTAGTCATGTTCACATGATTATTATGACCATCAAACAATCTATTTGGCAGGAAAAGCGAACTAAGGAAACCAAGGTGCTTCATGGATTCATTTTTATCCAGAACTCGCTTGACTAGGTGGGTATCAAGGCCTCTACCTTCATTATACATTCATCTAGCATAATACTATAGTTGATAATAAAATCCAAAAGAAAGAAGAGACAGAAAAATTAGAAAGTAATCTTGTTTATGGAAATAAATTTCCAAACATAATGCATGTTTAGCCAAGCTAAATAGTGTGTGACATAGCAAGACATGTTCCAGCAACTTCTGCAAGCAACTACATTGGTCGAAATTTGACCAAATTGTATTTTTCAAACTATTCAGTGACATTTCCATAACTTGCTCATGTAACAATCATGAACTGCAGTAACTCTTTCTCTTAAGTTGAATTACAAGATGTAATAAGTTGCAATATTACTTACGATTTTTTATCGCCAAATTTCCACCAATCTGGTTCATACCATTTATGGTTCCTGAAAATGTCCAGTAACTATAAGTATGAGAAGTACAGAAGATCTTCAAATTTTAATTCAACTTGTATCTTCTGAGCAATTTATACTTAGATTTTAAGGCCAGACTCACGGTTCTGAAAAAACTTCTCCCGATTTCATGCATCCAATATAAACACGAGGTTTGTCCAAATGAGCGGCAAGTGTAGTGCCCAGGGCATCTGTGCAGGAAAAAAAATATGGGCCATGAAAACATGTTCTCGTACAGACTGAAATTTTATCGAAATCTGAAAAAGACTCTTTCTATAATATATCGATGGTAAGAAACTGTAAATATAGAAAATCCATAAAAATGAACAGCAAACAAAGTTTCCTATATGTCTTATGAGAAGAGAAAACACTAGATGGATGCCAAACATTGAAGTTAGATAGTCTAGGGAAAATTACGTTTTAAACCCTATAATTTAGGGAAGGTTTTAATTAAATCCCATTGTTTCAAAAGTTACAAATTAAACCCTCTAGTTTAGGGGATGTTTCAAATTAAACCATATAGCTTTATAAGTCACAAATTAAACACTGAACTTTTAAAAGTGCTTCAATTCAAACCCTTTCTTCTTTCCCTATAGTTTCATAAGTTACAAATTAAACCCTATAGTTCAGGGAATGTTTCAAATTAAACCATATACCTTTATAAGTTACAAATAAAACACTGAACTTTTAAAATCTTTTCAATTCAAGCCCCTTCTTCTTTCTCCCTCCGTCATTGACCATAGGACTCAAGGTTTGGATTGAAAAGGATTTAAAAGTTCAAGGTTAATTTATAACTTATATAACTATAGGATTTGATTTGTAACTTATTAAACTATAGGATTTAATTTGGAATCCCCAATAAACAATATTTTATCGGTAAGTTATACACGCACCCAATGGTCTCGACTCCATGACCTCACCCTCCACCTAACTCTTACAGGAGAAGGAGGTGGCAGTTGAGCTAGAGCTCATTGGCTCTCCCATAAACAATATGATTACAATGTAATTTCACCAATAATCAAATTTCTAATTCTATAGATGGTTTCATAACCAACTTTATTATTATTTTGGGAGGTCTACGTATGCCATTAGCACGTCTTTGGGCATATCACAGTTGTGTATAACTACTACACATGCCATTAGCAGGTGTTTTTAGAATATCAGAGTTGTGTATAACTAACTCATCTTTCTACCTTTATACGGTAAAAGTGAATAAAACACTTAATCCACCTACTGGTTTGAAATTTATCCATTAATCCATCTAATTAAAGATAGTACTAACCAATATTTACATAAACGTCATCATTGACTTTAGCATAAAACTCAGCATCCCATTTATCTGCAGCATGAGCAAAGAATAGTTTAGTCTTCTTTGGAAGCTCTTCATCTGCCTCCACATGGTTATCCTGCCAGCAAGAAGGGTGAAAATGATCAGGTAAATGAGCTTATGTTGTTTGGATCTTGTTTCCTACCCTCGGTTCTATATCTCTACACAGAAAGAAGAGGCTGAGCAGAGCATGTAATTCACGATCAAACTATACTTTTGACATATTTGGGAACTACAACAGTTGTGTACCCACAATATTTCTATTTTCTTTGGAATCATGCTGCTTTTTGATCATATTCTCTAATTCTCTATTTTGTACTCATTGGTTGTCTCACAATTCGCTTTGCAGGATTAACCATCTTTTAATAGGAAGAACCCATTAAAAATTAAGGAATTTAAATCTAGGAGAAGCACTTATAATTAGTTTGATGACATACAAGAATAATGAAGTCATTATTCTGTCTGCTTTCAATGTCAACGCTCTTGTCTGAACTATCCCCACGATTTGCACTGCAAGGGAAAATATCATCAGAAGAAAAGGCTATAGCCACCACCGTACTTTTCTTTGGTATGGGTCACAACAGAAGAAAACAGAATAACAAAAAAAAAGAAGAAAACCTTCTTCCAATGACAAATCGTGCAACTATTCCCTTGTTGTTCTCCATTTTTTTCAAAGCTGCACCTACAAAGTTGAAGCAATTGGTTCACAACTCTTCTAAATTTTAAAGAAATAATTGCTTACTTGAAGTAAAATGATTTGGAAAGAAAGAATGTTCCAAAATCAAATAATTTATACAGAACTCATATGCAACTTAGCCTGACTGCAAAGGATAATACATGCAAGCTACAGTGCTACACAGGCAGACAAATCCTCAAGTATATCATCTATTATTGAGAATTTATGATGTACATAGTCCAATAATTATAAAACTATTTATACTGCAGAGAATATGTCTACTACAGTTATTTATAAATAAAAAAAGTCTACTACAGTTAACCACTACATCAATCCCACGAGTTTTCTGATCACATCCACAAATTATTTGGCTTTAACTTATTTTTTTTAATGTTTTTTATGCATTCCTGATCACTAAAGTAATTTTAGTCTCCATGATGTTTTCCTCTAGGATCCCACTAGGACATCTTGTAATAAAGTAACTGTTCTTTTATGTATTTAACATCCTAACACCTTTTTGCTTGTTTCTATAGCTCAGGCTTAAATGACCTACCCAAAACCAGCCAGAAGTTTTTACTTGTTTGGCAACATGCTTCCAGATTAGTCCTTCCATATAGATTCATAAATGCATAACCCAATGGCTACCATGGGAAATTCTAATTGCCAAAATCTTAAATACTACAATATAGCCACACAAATCCTACTTGTAGTTGCAGATTTATACACTTATGTGATCATTCCTAATTCCATATAGAACCCTTGAATACTGTCATATTCATTTACTGTTCTAGTTCTACAATTATCCTGTCTATGTACTGCAATTATAGAGCATGTAAGACTGGATGATATCAAACACAAATGAGATGGACAAAAAGAAGAATACCATTCCAAGATATAGAGCATGTTATCCAAAAGAGAATAAAAATATTTTACCAGTTCCCATCCATGCCTTTCGGATTGCATCTCTATTGTTTCTGCGGCCAAACCTTGTGAATATTCCTATAACTACTAGAGGCCTTTTCTTAGAAGTAATCTCATTAGCCTCTGTTGATCGTGATGAAGCAAAACCCTCCTGTCTTGCTGCTGCCAACTCCATCTCAAGGGCTGATAATTTCTTATGTTGTTCCCTAACAAGCAAAACAGCATACATCAGACCCATGGCAAAGTTTCAAAATAATTATGGAAATTCTCAACTAAACAGCAGTTAAGGATCATAAGTATAATCAAAGAACAATATATATTTTTGATAAGTATAATTGGGACTCTGGTTGATGCCATTCCAACCTGAGTCCTGATATATAAAACCAAATGACACATGAATACCAGCTTACCTGCAGGCTATGATTTTCAATGTATCATCCACTGATATGGCAGTTTTCCCCTAAAGTAGAAAAAATAAAATCACCAGTTAATTTAATTAATTCAAAGAGAATCAAGCATTTGCGCAGGTATATATGTGAGATATACATGTGTGAAATGAGGAGCAATCGAAATTTTAATTGTACAGCAACCCCATTGCGAACAATGTACCAAATATTAAATGAAAATTGTTACATATGGGAAATCCAGATTATGTCACTAACCCCTTCTATGACAGGTTACTGAAACTAGTGTAAGAATTATGCAGTTAGCATAATTTTCCAAGGCTGAATGATGGAACAATTGCCCAAACTAGAATTAGCCCGCATTGCATGAATTCACAATAGATATTTCAGACTAGGAACTTAACAATGCCATTAGTGATCTAACAAATTGCAAGAATCATTTAACTTTTGCAAAGCTCCAACAATTGTGCATTGATTTTACAAACCCAGATCCCAAATAAACATAAAAATTCCAAAACAAGCACAAAGAAGTAAAATTGAAGCATAACAAGGAATACCCACCAACCCAGTTATCCTATCAAGCTCTTTGATCAAATAAACCCGGTTCTGCGAGTCCTGCCATAGCCTATACACCAACCCCACAAATTGAGACCAAAAAAAAAATTCAAAAAGTTAAAAGCTTTGCATTAGTAACAAATGCAAATTCACAAAAAGCCATTGAAAAAAAGAGAGCTAACCGGCCAGCAACATAGATGGAAGCGAAGGTAGAGAACATGAAGAGCAAGAGAGTTGGGATTCGAGACCGAGAAGACATAGTTGAAAGGCGGGTATTGGATCCTTTACCATGCATTTTTCTCTGCTTGAAAGATAAAAGTGCTAAGCAGATCCAGTGTTTGGATTCAGAATCTTCCAATTGTATATGTATGTGTGTGTCTTAAAAAGGAGAGAAAATTGGAGATAGGTGAGCTGTTGATGTCGGAGGTTGCGTGGGTTTGGGTTTCAGTGCCAGTTGCCTTACTTTAAAGTTTAAACCCCTGTAAAACGGCAGTTTATAGTTGTATGCAACGTGGTTTCCTTGTATGTATAAGATTTTTGAAAAAAAAAAAAAAAAACTATTTCTCAACTTAAAAAAAAAAAAAAAATTGAAAAATATAAATAGCCAAGTAGGTATAAGATTTTTTTACACGTGAAAAATAGGACCTAGCCGAGTTGAGACCAAGTAGCGAATGTGTGACATCTGCTTGAGAACAAAAATAAAATGTTCAAACTTAGTGTCAAATTTATAAATGATGTTTGAACTCAAGTTCTCCAAAATCTTGAGCTCATTTTGGTTTGGATGGATTCACTGGTTAAGTCCAGTTTGAACTAAATATGAGGCCTTTGAAATCGAGTTTATACATCATCTAGATTTTTTTAAGAACATGATATACAATAACACATACAAAGACAAAGAAAGGAGTGACGAAAGGTAATCTACATGTAACAATTATTTTTTAGAATTGCATGCCTTTGGCCTATATTTTTTTTTTACTTGGACGGTGTTTAATTCAAGAAATTATAAATGAAAAAAAGAAGTGGAAATTTAAACACAAATAATACTATAAAATACTCCTATAAGTTGTGGATCGTCACTCAAAATATTAAATAAGATTTTAAAGAAATAAAAATTTGAAATCCTATAAATTTTTTAGGGTAATTCTACCAAAAAGCCCCTAAATATTATTTTATTCATTTTGAAATTTATAAATTAGATTTTTCCATATCATTAAATTTTTTTAAAAAAGTGACTCATAATTTTTTCATTATTTAAATTATTAATAATATGACAAAATTTAATTTATTAATTTTAAAATTTATGGATAAAATTTTAAAAACTTAATGACAGAGATACCTTAAAGAACTCCACAAAATCCTAATAATCAAATCCAAATCTATCCAAATTCTCCTTCCATTTATTCATCAAATGTAGCTGTTTCCCACTTACCAACCCAAAAAGCTTCTCTGCCGGGCTGCCCCAATTAAGTTTTGGGCCATCTATTGGGCTTTTCCGGACGGAACAATAATTCATAGGCAAGCATCTTCATGGGCTAACAATAAATAATTTCAGTTCAAGTTGGATAGGTTATAAATGAGCTAGAACTCAATGTTTGCCCAAGTATACTATTATTGGACCAGTGTTACTAAAATGTTGGGCTACAATAAACCCAATGTGTAGCCACCACACTATATTCTGAACCATTCGGTGCTAGTTCTCCTAGAAAGGTACCCATTTTATTTTGCTTTGAAGGTTTGTATGTTCGACGTATACAATTGGGGCACTCAAAAGAACATATCTGCATGTGTTTATATATAGTTCAACTTGGAATAGATAATAGTTTTGTTATTTTCTTTAGAAAATATAAGCCAAATTCAAATAAGTGATAATTGAACAGCTAATGATTATCAGTTATAAAGTTTGCCAATGAAAATTAGTACTATTTAATTTACTTAACTCAAACAATATGATTAGTATATATCAGTTAGAACCGTGCACCTTTAGTGCAGTGGTCACTCTACAAGTATAAATAGTTGTGGAGTGTGGGGGGCAAGGATCGAAATTCAAGTTTTCAGGAGGAAATTTCATACACATATAAACTTAGATTAGGTTAGAATAAAAATTCTATTTTGTATATAAAAAAAATATATTAGTTAGAATTAAGTAACTAATGATTATCATCAATTTTTTTTTTTTTTTAAACTTGTAATGATTACAATTTACAAAGATGAAAAATTTATGATTAACATTGACTATAAATGGGTAAAAAAATTTAATCATAATTTTTAGCTTTTACTTCGAATAAGAGAATAACTTAATCATACACGACTCATAAATAAGATTAGCGAACAAATAATTTAACTTATAAGTTCAAGTTTAGCTTGTTTCTCAAAGCAAAATAAAACAAATGGATCTCAATTTTTTTAGTATTAGACTCAGTTTTATGTCATAGAAATTTATTACAATCCTAAGCATGGCCCAGTTGGAGTTGGATTCTCAGGTTCATTTATTATGTGTGTACGAAGGTTGGTTCTTACTTATCAGTCAGTACAACGAGCTGGATCTGTTCTTTTTCAATAATTAATGTGAAAACAAAACGTCATCGATCTCACTCCATCAGAAAGTAGAAAGAGCCATTTCCAAAAATATGAAGTAACTATCTACACTTATAGAATCACACAGAGGCATCCATTTTATTTTGCTGAGTTTATTTTGTTTTATGTTTTGTTAATTGTGTGTGACAGCTGAGCTGGGTGTACATATTGATGAATACGAACAATGACCAGCTTGGAAGAGTATATTCTATTTTACGTTTTGTTTTGTGTGGTTGTCCCGGTTGATCGAGTCAATTTAATTTCTCAAGGCACTAACTCCTTTTAATTATTATTCCTTGCTATGCAATAACAATCATGTATAACTCTAAGACCACACATTTTGGCAAATTATTTGTCACAGATGTCATACGTGATTGAATATGAATGATAGAGAAAAAATAGTAAATTAATATGAAAATAACAAACAAACAATCACATAAAACAGTTATAG
Organism: Quercus variabilis; assembly: GCA_030445155.1. Taxonomy (NCBI): domain Eukaryota; kingdom Viridiplantae; phylum Streptophyta; class Magnoliopsida; order Fagales; family Fagaceae; genus Quercus; species Quercus variabilis. The sequence continues at coordinate 12,120,484 of CP129453.1, forward strand.
CAAGAAACGTACGGAAATGTTTGGTCCTAGAATTATTCATATTCACGCGCAATACAAACCAAATGAAAAGTAACACATTGTGCTGCATGCCTGATGGGATCCAGCTTTGGTTGAAAAAGAAATGCATACTAGGGCCATTATTGATCTTGCATTCCCACGTGATGTTCATGACTAAGGCTGCAGACGGTTACTGTACTGTCCCATTCCCAGTTGGTGCAGAAGATCTATCTCCAGTTTCCTCAGAATTTTTACATGAAATATATAAGCACTACATGAAATAGATTCTTTATCAAGATTAACAAAGAAATGTGCTGTTGGGTCTGCAACGACCTTGGTCTTACACAGTTTTAGTCTGTATGAGTATATATATATATATATATACACACTAGTTAAGGCAGCACGTGCTAGCCATGGAAAAAAAAAAATGTAGTGATTAGAATCAATTCTAAATTTTATTGGTATCACAAAATAAAGATATAAATTATTTGATTTTTAAAATACATAAAGATTTACATTAATCAAAAGAGACATTAATTTTAAGAATTTTGATAATTATGTCATAAAAAGTTAATTTCATTCGTATAAGACTGTGACGGATCCCAGTCTAATATTTTATTATTTTATTTTAACCTATAACTTACACCTCAATAGTTGTGAATATATTGTAATAACAACAATATGTCATGACATTTTTAGTTGTGCCAGATCTAGGTATGATATTTTATTATTTTATTTTGACCCATAAGAAATTAATACATGCGTCACAATATTTTCACAATATCTCTATGTATATATTGTACTTAATTACAATATAAATTTATATTGTAGACAAAAAAATAATTGGCAAATTTTGTAGACATTTACAAATTGTGTATTTACGATGTAAACTTGCATTGTAAGTACAAAGTAAAAATATAAAGATCTTAAAAAAAGAAAAACAAAAACAAAAACAAAGCTCAAACCAACTGGCATACTTGAAGGAAAAAATAAAAGAAAAAACAAAAAGTGCACCTCACTAATTGAATAAACCAAAAAAACACTATTCATATGCCTTTGACTATTTTTATATAGTTAATAGATATGTCAGCTTACATAAATACTTAAAAGGAAAAAAAAAACACAAATCGATAACTGGAAAAAAAAAAAGAAAAAAAACTTTAGGCACTGTAGAAATTAATGTTAAAATGTTGTGGACTTAGCATTTTTTTTATTTGATCTATAAAAAATTGAGATCTCAACAAAATATTGTGATAACAATAAGCATTTTAACATTTTATCAAAACATTTATTTTTAATTGTGATTGGTCACAGTCTCATATTTTATTATTTTATTTCGACTTGTAAGAAATTGACACATCAATAATTGTGAAAATATTGTGAAATTTGTTGTGTCAATATAATAATAAATATAATAGCTTACATAAATATTTAAAAGAAAAAACAAACCGATTACTAAAAAAAAAAAAAACAAAAAACTTTAGGCACCGTATCTACCGTGTCAGTTGAATAAAACCAAAAGCACTACACAAGAAGTATTGTAACATTTTCTCAAAACATTTATTTTTAGTTATGGTTGATTACAATCTCTTATTTTACTATTTTATTTCGACTTGTAAGAAATTGACACATCAATAATTGTAAAAATATTGTGAAATTTGTTGTATTAGTATAACAATATATATACCAGTTTACATAAATATCTATAAAAAAAAAAACTAATTACTAAAAAAAAAAAACTTTAGGCACTGTAGTGCTAGTTGAATAAAGCAAAAGCACTGCACAATAAGTGTTGTAACATTTTCTCAAAACATTTATTTTTAGTTGTGGTTTGTTACAGTCTCATATTTTATTATTTTATTTTGATTTGTAAGAAACTGACACGTCAATAATTGTAAAAATATTGTAAAATTTGTTATGTCAATATAACAATATATATACTAGCTTAAAAAAAAAATTTAAAAGAAAAAAAAAACTTTAGGCATCGTAGCTACAGTGCCAGTTAACTAAACCAAAAGCACTATAGTTACCGTGCATATGCACATTCGCAATAAAGCAAAAGCAATGCACAATAAGTGTTGTAACATTTTCTCAAAACATTTATTTTTAGTTGTAGTTGGTCATAGTCTTATATTTTATTATTTTATTTTGACTTGTAAGAAATAGACACGTCAATAATTGTAAAAATATTGTAAAATTTGTTGTGTCAGTGTAAGAATATATATACCAGCTTACATAAATATTTAAAAAAAAAAAAAATAGGCAATTTAGCTATAATACAACTTGATACTGTATTAAAATTTGTTTTGTCAATATAATAATATATATATACCAACTTACATCAATATTTAAAAAAATAAAAAACACAAACTAATTACTGAAGGAAAAAAAAAACTTTAGATACTGTAACTTAAAAAAAAAAAAAAAAAATTTAGACACTGTAACTACCGTGTAGCTACAGCGTCTCTAAGAGCATCTCCAGCAGATTAGCCAAATTTTTGTACTGTTTGGCTCATGAACAGTGACATTTAGCTTTTGCCTGCTCACTTTTTCAAATATACTTCCAACAAATTCTCTATCCTATTCTCTATCTCATTTAAATATTATTTTTTCATTCATTATTTATTCTTTTTTTAACAACTACACATCTTTCAACATTTTTTTATACAACACATTATTATTGTAATAGAAAATATATATTTGAAGAATGAATAGTAGCCCATCAAACTTTATGGGCTACTGTTCATTAGCAAAAAAAAAAAAACCCATTTACCGAAGTTGTTGGAGCACCTACAGTACACCATATACTCCAAATTTTGTCTATTAGACCCGGATGCCCAAGCCTTTGGAGATGCTATTAGTACTATAGTTACTGTTAGAGCATGAAAAAAAAGGCTCACGAAACCAAATTTACTATAGCAAGAACTGTGGCGGCGTAGCTGCTTTTTAAATAGTTAATAGATATATTGCTTTTCAGAGAAGCCTATAGTGAAAGTGTGAGACTTGAATTATTGAGGTCCTGTATTTTCACTGATTGACAAAAAGTAAGGCATGGATTTTTTGAGAACTGTATAGTGTACTTGCACATCTGAGAGAGATCTCCTTGAATGATTATGGGCAAATTTATCTGCCAAGATTGATCTCTGTAGATGAGCCATGCCCTTAATTAAGAACATGAAAACATAAAAATAATTTCTACCAAAAAAAAAAGAAAACACTCTTCAAAAAAAAAAAAAAAAAAAAAGAAAACATAAAAATAATTGGAGGTTGCACAGTTTGAATGATTTTTGTGTATATACAATTTTCCAGTTGATTGTTTGTTTGACAATGAATAGGAGCAAAGCCCCAGGTAATTGAAGTGATCGAGCTAATTCGAGCACATAATTAATTCTATGGAAAAAAAAAAATGATAGTTACTATTTCTTTATATTTTATTCAAACTTTTACAACGTTTATTTAAAAAATAAATTACTTTGAAGAGAAAGCCTGTGTAATGGCTAGGGAAAAATGTTTCCATGCAGAGAGTGGGTAGAGAGGGAAAGGATAATTTTTTTTTTTGAGAAACAGGGAAAGGATAATTAAAAAGTAATTATTAAAACATAACATATAATATATATGTTATGTTTTAATAATTACTTTTTAATTATCCTTTCCCTCTCTACTCATATGCCTGTTAACACAACTCATATATATATATATATATATAAAAGTTGTGTTAACAGGCATCTTGGTGTCCCTTAACAACACATTTTCTAATAGTTTTTCAAATTTTTGGGCAGCTTTTGACAATTTTTTTTATCTTTTTTAAAAAAATTTTCTTTTTTATTTTTAGTGAGACCTGCTTGTTAACATTTCCTCTCTCTCTCTCTATATATATATATATAGAAAAGAAAAAAGTGTACTTACTTTAAAAAAGTATTACTTAACATATACTTGTTTTTTAGTGACATTTGTTTTCAAGTGACGCATGTAGTGAATGGGGTGGCAAATGGGGGGGGGGGTTGGGTCATAAATGGGTTAGGTCATAAATGGGTTGGGTGTGTAATTACCCATTTATCCATTTATGATCCGTTTATATATAAATTAATTATCCATTACCAACCCAACCTATTTAATTAGTAACTCACCCATTTAACCCAATATGACTTAAATACCTCTAAAATTACTTTAATATCCTCTTAACCTCCAAAATTACCAAAATACCCTTAAATACCTAAAATGATACAAATACCCCTACACTTCCAAAATTACCAATATACCCTTGGACATCCAAAATTATTCCCAAAATCTCTAAAATGAGCAAAATACCCATGAAACCTCTAAAATGACCAAAATACCCTCGAAACCTAAAAATGACCAAAATACTTCCAAAACCCAAAAAATGACCAAAATAACCCCGAAACCCCAAAAATAACCAAAATGCTCCCGAAATCTAAAAAATAACCAAAATACTCCCAAAACCTAAAAATGACCAAAATACTTCAAAAACCCAAAAAACGACCAAAATACCCCTCGAAACTCAAAAAATGACCAAAATACTCCTGAAACCTAAAAATGACCAAAATACTTTCAAAACCCATAAAATGACCAAAATATCTTTGAAACATAAAAATGACAAAAATACTTCCAAAACCCAAAAAATGACCAAAATAACTCCGAAACCCAAAAAATAACCAAAATACTCCCGAAACCTAAAAAATGACAAAAATACCCCCGAAACCTAAAAAATGACCAAAATACTTTTAAAACCCAAAAAATGACCAAAATACCCCCGAAACTCAAAAAATGACCAAAAACCCCTTGAAACCTAAAAATGACCAAAATACTTCCAAAACCCAAAAAATGATCAAAATACCTCCCAAAACCCAAAAAATGACTAAAATACCCCCGAAACTCAAAAAATGACCAAAATACCCCTGAAACCCAAAAATGACCAAAGTACCCCCGAAACTCAAAAAATGACCAAAATACTCGCGAAACTCAAGAATGACCAAAATACCCCTGAAACTCAAAAAATGACCAAAATACCCTCGAAATCCAAAAATGACCAAAATACTCTTGAAACCTAAAAATGATCAAAATACCTCCAAAACCTAAAAGTGACCAAAATACCCCCCTAAAGCCCAAAAATGACCAAAATACCCCCTTGCCACCCCTACTGGTGATGGAGTCTGCATGGAAACCAAACTGTTTTTTTTTTTTTTTTTTTTTTTTTTTGGGTCAAATGAAACCAAACTGTCTATTCTTGTATTATGCTGAGAGAGAGAGAGAGAGAGAGAGAGAGAGAGAGAGAGAGAGAGAGAGAGAGAGAGAGAGAGAGAGAGAGAGAGAGAGAGAGAGAGAGATTTTTATATTATGCTGCAAGAAAGTGTAATCATGTCTTCAATTTTTACCCCTTGCGAATCAACCGATTTTTGTCGGTTTAGTATCTAGTTTTTAGTAACTTAATCAAAAGATATAGTTTTTGATATATATATTTTTGGCCGAACATGTAACAAAAAGTTAAAAATTAATTTATTTATAAAAAAACTAAATTTGTTATTTTTTTAATAAAAAATGAAACGAAATAGAAAAGCTAAAAGTTTTTGTCGAACATACTTCTACCTATCAGAGTCTACTTTCGTCTAAAATGTGAGCTGCCTCTACTCCTGAGTCTTGAGTCTAAGTTGGATTATTTGATTGTTTGAATTTTTTTTTTTTAAATGTCTATTTACCTATTTCTCTATATTTGAATATTGTAGCAATGAAACGTTTTCTTCTTATAATTTATTTAATTCAATTGCAATTAATATGTATTACCAATGATTTGATAAATTTTGATAATAAGTTTCTTGGATATTATATTTGTTTAATTATTAATAGGTTTAGTTGAATTTATTAATTGGTACTAAATACTGTCTCATTTTAATAAGTATGAATTTATATTTTAATTTAAGAATTAGTTTGGTTAATCAACTTTTTTTTTTTGTAAGCATTGATAAGGAGAGCAAAAAATATTGATATAATACTATTTAAATATGGAAAATCATTGAGAATAATTATAACAGGGTATTAATTTGAAACAAGAATTCTTCTGTACAGAAAAATACTTTTTATTTAGTTTGAGTTTGCACTTATTGGGAAAAATCCTTTCTCCTTCACTAATTGAGGTCACTAGAGAAATAATTTTTTTTTAGGTCATTATCTTATAGAAACATTGCCTTTTACCAAAATATTTTATTACCTTTCTCGTGTTTGATAAGAATAAATCCATTTTATTTCTAAATGAGTTATCAATCCATAACTCTTTTCGAAGCCTTTAGTAGTAATTATGAGCAACTTTTTTTTCTCAATCTTTTCAACCTCAATTTCGTAGAAGCAGCTGAAAAGATTGAGAAATAGAGAATTCTAATTTGATTTGTTCTATTATACTCGTAATCTTTGAAGGATGAAAATTAAATATGTAGTTTCTATGTCACAAATTCAAGTATTTTAAAGGTCAGTAGTTCCATCATTTGAGATGTTAAACCTAAAACAATGTCCTCTCTCTCTCTCTCTCTCTCTCTCTCTCTCTCTCTCAAAATAGAAGAAATGTCCTCTCGTCACCTTCTCTCTTCTTTAAACTATTGAGGGTCATGATTATTTGATAACCAAATGCTTGTCACAAAACGATTTTTTAAGAAGTTTTAGTGATTTCAATAACTTTCTTAAGAAAACAATTATTTTTATTTGACGTAGGTTTCAGTTAATTTAATTGGTAAAGTATTTAATGGTTGAATAAAAAATCTGGAGTTCAATTATTGTCTATATCAAAAAACGGTTTTATTCTTATCTATATAAAAAACTAATTGATATTTTTTAATCTCCTATTATCAGAAACAGACGTCACAAGTAAGAAAATTTTTAAACAAATCATCTAGGTTCAGTTAATATCTATTTCCAGCAGTGTGAGCACTAAGCAGGCTTCCCATGTGAATAAATTTAAGGCTTTTTGTCAATTTTGCCAACCGTTACGAGACAAAACTTAATTTTGTCATCGTCTTTCCTATGGCTATGGTTCATACATTTTGGTACTTTTTGTTTTTTTGGTTCCTTTCTCTCTTGTCTAAAGTAGGACGTACTTAACTAGCTAGGAGACTGATTGGACCTCTTTTTGAAGAGATAGTGATTGGACTTTGCGGTTTGTTCATAAAATTTTCAAAGAATATCGGTGATAAACTTATTATAAGTGGTGACATAGCTGTGCTGCCTGTGCATATAAAATCATCCGCGTTGTTGTCCATGTTGAAAAAAAGGAGAGGTCATGATGAAAGCTATGGCTTCCAACCAGTCATAAAATCATGTAATCATCATCATAATCGGGGTGGGGTCAATTTGAATAAAAAATCACAAGCTTTTAACAAGGCTAAATATTATTTCACTTACCTTTACTATTTTAAATAGATGCGAGAGTATCTATATTTTAACAGATAAAAATAAACATTGAAAAAGAGATGTGAAATAATGGTGGTACGAGAATCAAAAACCCATTTTCAAAGATGGGTGATACTCGTATTATAACTGTAAAGAAGTTAATACCGTACTGTACCGGCCGGTACGGCCGGTTTTTTTTGTACCGGTGAACTGACCGGTACCGAAACCCCCCTTGATTCGTACCGTTCTGAGTACCGGCCCATACCGGACTGTTTCGGCCTTACCGGCGAAAATTAGATGTTTCGGCCGGTAAATCTAAACCGGGCCGGTACCAAAAAAAAAACAAAAAAACCCAAAAATCACCTGTTTTTGTCATCACAGCCATTCACCACCACGTTGCCGGTCACTCCCATGCCTCCAGCCACTTCCATTTTGTCAATTGCAGTCTCCCCACCTGCTTCAGCTTCTTCTTCCTCGCCTCTTCACTTCTCCGTTCTCTGTTTTTCTTCCACTCTTCAGCTTTTCTGTTCTTTGGTTTTCCTAGTTTTGAAAGCCTGGTCACCTGTACATCTTGTTTTGTTTTGGACACTAGAGTCCCACTCCCACGTGAATGTACTGAAGTCATTAATGAGTCAAAGGCTTTCAAAATTTCAAACTTATCTCCAACACCACGTGTTCTAGTTTTAACTTTTACTCATTGATTTTTTTTTTTTTTTTGGGGGGAATCATTTTACTCATTGATTTTTATTTCTTTTGTTTTTTCATTAGTGCATTTAGTTTGCACATGTACGTTGTACTACTACTATTATTAAACTACAACTCTTCTTAAAATAAAAAGTTATACTACAACCATAATTATTAATATTTTAAAAAATTATTATTATTGGTTAGACTTTAAATTATTTTATATTTTTATGAGAATATATAAAATTTTTAAAAGAATATATATATTTAGCGGTAATTCCGAAACGATACACCGGTATTAACCGGTATCCGAAATATATCGTACCGCTGACCAAACCGGTACAGCCTCCGGTACGGTATTGACTTCTTAACTAGAGGGGGTCACTGAACTGTATAGGTTCAATAGAGCACGAGTTGTTAAGGGCCTTATAGTTATCAAGTTATATATATATATATGTTGGATTTAAGATCTAAAACTTTTCTTTATTATAGTGAATTATTTTTCGGGAGGGTTTCCTTCGAAGTTTTTTTTTTTTTTTGTAAAACTAGTTTGTTTTATTAGTTTTTCTAAGTCATCATATCTTGTCTTATTTTCTATTTTACTGTGCATGATTTTGACATGATATTGATGTTTTTTTGCTATAACAAAGTTTATTCATAATAAATCTAATTAACAACTTGAGTTTAAAACTTGTTAATTTTATCAATCAGAATCTAAATTTTCCAACAGTTTGTTTGACACTGATAGGAGCAAAGCCTAGGATTAGTATATATATCTAAGCAACTAATGATTATCATCAGACTTCATTTTTTTTAAACTTGTAATGATTACAATTTATAAACATTCTTATATATATCATGGACAAGAACGTGGATGGTAATGAAATTATCCACGTTGTTGTCCATGTTGAAAAAAAGGAGAGGTACATGATGAAAGCTATGGCTTCCAACCAGTCATAAAATCATGGAATCGTCATCATAATCGGGGTGGGGTCAATTTGAATAAAAAACACAAGCTTTTAACCAGGCTTAAATATTCTTTCACTTACTTTTACTATTTTATACACATTCACAATATATAAATGCAAAAATATATACATTTTTACATATAAAAAGAAACCCATTTTAGATGTGAAATAATCGAGGTAAGACAATCAAAACCCATTCTAAAAAATGGGTGATACTCATATTATAAGTACAGGTAATAATTGAACTATATAGATTTAATAAGCATAAGTTGTTAAGAGCCTTGTAGCTATCAAATTATATATATATATATATACATATTCTTTCACTTACCTCTACTATTTTATATACATATTCACAATAGATGCGAGAATATCTACGTTGGACATATAAAAATAGATATAAGAAAAGAGACGTGAAATAATTGAGGTAAGAAAATCAAAACCCATTTTCAACATCTCTTTTCTTATATGTATTTTTATATGTCTTTTGAAAATGGGTTTTGATTTTCTTACCTCAATTATTTCACGTCTCTTTTCTTATATCTATTTTTATATGTCCAACGTAGATAATATTCTCGCATCTATTGTGAATATGTATATAAAATAGTAGAGGTAAGTGAAAGAATATATATATATATATATATATATAAATGAGTTTGTTATTATTATTATTTTTATGAACATAAAATTTCATTAATCATCAAGCAATAATAGTTTAGTACAGCAACTCAAATAGCAACTTTCAACTCAATAAACACTACCCATCAACAATATTATTATTGGTCCTAATAATAGAAACATAGAAAGCCTGTTTTCTATGGAGTTACATAATAATTTTCTAGCACTTTTTAACTCTATTCTTTACTTCCCACTGTATCATTTTTATGATGCCATCCTCAGACATGATTTTGCCCTAATGTCTAATGAATCAACGCATTCCTTTGTTGACAAATGTAATATACTGCAGACTCGCAGAGACCACAAAGATAGCCTACAGAGCAATGATTTCAAGCGAGCTTCCACCTTTTAATTTAGATTCACCCCCACGACATTATTTCATTTCATTGGAATAATCAAACACCATGACATCAACCATTTTCATATTCTTCTTGAAAAAGAGCAATCAAAGGATAAATTCTCCTTACTTTCTGTTCTCAACATGCACAACATGTACACATCGAGTATGCACAAAAAATACCCCAATCCATCATAGCGTGTTTGTGTGTTTCTCTCTCTCTCTCTCTCTCTCTCCTTTTATTTTTTTCTAGATATATGCATTAATCACCATCAAGATTCATGATCGGGGTGGGGTCAATTTGGATGCACCATGGTCCATGTACTTGTACTTATATATATATATATATATATATATGTTACTATTATTTTCTTGTTTGCTTCCTTTTGTTTTGGTTAGTCTGTGCATTACTTTAAATCTGAGGTTCTCTGCGGTCTTGCATGCACCTAGCATTAGCGATGACAACAGTGTGCAAGTTGAGCCAGATCGTAGAGCAATGTTTGGTAGAAGTTTTTATTTTTTGGTCTTAAACATTTAGTGTAAGTTTGATTTTGATTCTTCAAATTTAAAAATGTTTAGATTTGGTTTCCTCCATTTATTTTTATGTAATAAAATGGATGTTGAGAGGCACCCTAATTTTTTGTGGACTAAAAACAAACCGATGATATATTTAAGGGACAATAATAGGATTAACCCCATATTTTAAGGGTCAAAAAGTTGAACCAAAGGAAACAAAATGAAAGCAACTACAAATTTGAGCGGGGACAAAAAAAAATTTGCCTATAAAATATCTTTGAAGGAGTAAAATCAAACTTATCCCAAATTTTAGTGATCCAAAATATAATTTGCCCGTTTAAAAAAAAAAAAAAAAAATCATGGCTCATAGAGTATTTGAGCAAAATGTTTGGGTTTCATTCCCTTTAATTTTAACTCTCAAGAACCCTGGAGTTTAGTAATACCCAATTTTTCAACTGCAGAAAACCTATAAATTTGAATCCTTCTTCTCCCACTTACGATGAAATTCATTTTATTTATTCATTTCATTCTACTAAATTCCCATACAGGATAAGGATTTATCCAAATCCGTTCAAATCCCAGCCCCTTCCCAAATGGATCGTTAAATAATACCATGAATTTTCTCTATAAATGACCTCAAGTACAATTAAAGTTCGTCATTTGTGCCCACTAGATTCTTTATTTCCATTCAGGTTTATAATATGTATATATATATTGGAAAGTCAGAAAACCTATTGTTGAGGAGTACCTTAATTAATTATTTTTTGTTGTTGAGAAAGTACCTTAATTTATTTGAACAAGTAAGGGAAGGCATATTTTATTCTTATCCGGAAGGATTATATTCGTTTCATTTACGTAGCTTTCTTGATCATTTTGTTGATTTATGTTCTAGTTGTACGTAGAAAAAGAACATTCTCTGGCATGCACTTTTATAAAAGTTGCTATTACCGTCATGGAGACTCTGGTGTCCCTTCATTCTTATGTTAGATATTCTGTTTCGATTTTCATTTAAATCTTAAATGATCAAATCTTCTGTTTAATAATAATAATAATAATAATAATAATAAGGAATTGATGTTTTAGAGTCTTTAATCAGATTATTCCATCTCTTGTATATGAGGCACCCGCAAAATCCCATACAATGACAGTGTGGTAGATGGAACTTAAAATATTCAAATTTATGGAATGTTCTTTAAGTCTATTTAATCCACCAATAGGATGTCTCCAAATGGATATTCCACATTAGATATTAATGTTAAGATTAAATGATAATATGATATTAATTGGTCCAAATTAATTATTTTAAACTTATTAAAAAAAAATTTATTATAAACATTTTAAGTCAAATAATGTCCCAATTCACGTTAGGTTATTTTAATAAAAAAAAAAATCATAATGTGTTGTATAAAAACTTTCTACGTAAAATTTTCAATAAAATTTATTTTAATAAATTTGATAATTACAATGAATGAAAGGGGGATTTAATATTCTCATTAGAAATATTAGGGGGTCAATTAATCTATATATAAAGCTCTTAAATTTTTGACTTCATTATATTTCAAATGTTAAACTTTCTTTACAATTATTTTAGTCACATATGATGTCTTAGTAAGGAGAGTTAAGTTTTCTTTTCTCTTAGTAGTCTGGATGGAGTTTATTCTACTAGAATTTTTATTCAAAAATATTTTGTTGTTGCTGATTTTCCTTCTTAACTTAATAATACCGGGGCTGATTCTCAAAAAAAAAAAAAAAGAAAAAAAAAAAGAAGAGGGGCTATGAAGAGAAATTATGCAGTACTATTGTCGAAGAGTGAAAAGATTCTGAATTTCACAAGTTTCAAATCACAAGATTAATATCTGTAGATCTACAACTTTATATGGATTTTTTTTTTTTTTTTGGGGGAACTATTATATGCTTTTTAAGTGGAATAATTCGATTCTGAAGTATTTATATTTATGATGTGATGCGAATTGGTAGAATGCATAAGTGCACTTGGGAAAGAGAGAGGCACTGATAGAGGAAAGGTGGTAAGACTGATAGTTGAGAGACTTGAAGGGCAATCTGTAGTAATTGCGATTTGCAAAGGAAAAATTCCCTGTAAGTTATTTGGTTTTGATTCTTTTTTTCTGTGACAGGACGTATCATTATAGAACTCTGTTTTTTACCTTTGATTGATCATTGACATAAGCATTTTTGATTTGATTGAGTGAAACCACAAAAATTATATAACAAAATAGTTGTAAATTGGTGCGATATATTGTTAAGTAACAAATTCAGCTTGGTGTGAGTTTGGATAGCAATGAATCTCATGTCCGTATTTTGTGTTTTTTTTTTTTTTTTTTGTCAGCTGCAGCAGGGGACAGTGGCTACTGTTTATGAACAGTAATCACACTTTTTCTACTTTTTCTACTTTTTCGCATTGTTTATAGGTTCTACAAATTTCATTTTTCAGTCACTTTTTCTATTAAAAATGAGTTTCTTGGTACTATTTACATATTTAAAAATTATTTTAATACTATATTTTTAATTTTTAATTTTTAATTTCAGTAAAATAAGTTCTACCTAAACGTACCATAATTACAGCTATGCTTAACAGTATGATTCCAAAAAGCTGAAGCCTTTTTTAACACCTGTTAACCCAATATAGACAAGGATGCCGAAATGTTAGTCTTTGCTAATAAGACAAAGAATGATGTTATATGTCACAAATAATCTAATTTTATATCGCTATCGAGACTTTGATATATTTTGGGCCTCACATGATATATATTCACTTTTAACTCTTGTATTTCTTTTAAGATAACAATAAGTCAAGGAGGAAATATTCTGTTAAGGGCCTTGTATTTGTACAAGGATATCCAGAATTTAGATTCTCACTCCCAGTTGTTATTACTAAGGTTGACAATTAAAATTAATACCCAAATGAGGTATTAATTTTACCTGACCCTTGAGTCAAATAAGGTAGGGACAAGGGTGTTGGTTAAAATTAATATATACCCAAATTAAAGCCGTAACAGGTCCAGGGAAGGGGAGAGTGCAAACCTCGCCCAATACATACCTGACCTGCATACACCCTTAAATTAATACATTTAAATGATATTGTTATCTTAACATTTCTAATTATAACCCTTAACTCTATGAAAATATATATTTTTTAATATATAAATTATTTTAAGTTTGAAGAAATAGTATTGTTGTAATTGATTTTATTCTTTTAATTTTCTATTCTCTTACCTATTTAGAGAGGGGGGGGGGGGGAGGAGGGGGACAAGGCGGGGAGTATGTCTATTCCGTTACCATCCCTAGTTATAATTATTGAATTATAAAAAAGAAAAAGGGGGGCGGGGGGGGGGGGGGGGGGGGGGAGATCCTCGAACTAGATAATGCTACTATGTCATAACACCATTTCTATTATTAATTGACATTACAGTTGGACAAAAAATAAAGTATAAGCCCATCAAAAAAAAAAAAAAGTATAAGAAAGAAGGAATTGGTTTTTTGTTTTTTTTAATTGTAACCGACTTCTAAAGTGAAAACTCATCATTATCTGCTACAAATAGAAAAGATTTATTCAAATACTTACCTACTAATTAGGCCCACCCCAATTTATTTACTCAACTTCCTAATAACAAAAAAAAAAAAATATATATATATATATATAATCTTAAAATTATAAAATAACATAAAGTAGAGGAAATAGATGCACATATCAACTCAGCTTAATTATTGCACCTCAAAATTATAAATAATGAGTTGTGACATCATTAATATAACAATTGTAGGGAGTCATTTTTAGCACTTTGGAAGTACAATGATGAGTATTCATTTTAAGAGAGTCAATATCATACTGAAGGTTATACCGGTTTGGCTAGCGGTACAATATATTTCGGATACTGGTCAATATCGATGTACCGTTTCAAATTTATTACTATTTTTTACTATTTTATATAATATACAAAGTTATATTTCTAATAACTCAATATATCACTTTAGCAATTTTTTTATGAAGTTGTCAACATTAATATATAAAAGTGAAAACTATTAAATAATCTAACACCCACTAAACTCAATAAATACTAGTCCTACGTGTCAAAATATTGGTGACACCAATTCAAAATATCATCTGATGCTTTGAGAAAATAAAAAGCAAGTGTACTCTTTTGACCAAGTTTACTCAGCATTTACATTGAAAAAGCTAAAGGGAAGTCCAGGGAAGAGTAATTGTGGGTTTGGATTCACGGCTGCGTTTTCTAGTTTGCATTTTCTTCCTCTCTCTTTTTTTTTTTTTTTTTTTTTTTTCTTGTATTTGTTTTTGCTTTTAGAGACAAAATGTACTGTTCATAAATAGTGTGCATACTGTTCACACACTGTAGCAGTACTATTTATGTACTGTTTATGAGACCCACACTTACTTTATTCAAGAAAAAAATATTAAAAATGGGTCACACGGTACGATTTATACATTTAAAAATTATTTTGCTACAGTGTCTTTAGTTTTCAATTTTCAGCAAAATAAATTGTATCCAAACAGACCCAAAGTGTAGAGAACAAAATTACAAAATAGAAGAAGCAAATCGGTCATCGTTGAGTCCTTAAAGAAGAAGATGGTAAAAGAAAAATGTGAAGAATAATGAAGTCGAAGTCTTGAAGAAGAGGTGATTCTAACTTCATTTTGCAAAGCTATTATACATTTTTCTTTCATTTTTTCTCTTTCTTTCTGTTGGGTTTTTTTAGCTTACCCAGATTTGTGGAAAATTATCAGGTATTTTCGGAGTATCATAAATGCGTACTCTCCTCCTCACAAAAATGGTAAATTTCACTATAAATTTAATTAGTAGGACCCATCATTCATGTAAGAGGAAGAAATACGTATTTATAATACTCTCGGGAGTACACAATAATGTGGGTAGGATGAATAAAATTTTTCTATCCACAATTCACACACTTCCCTTATTTCTTTTATTAATGTAAGTAATCAAAACTTAAAATGGAAACAAAAATCAAGGACGTAATATGTTGCTTTTCTTGGATGACATTCTGTAATTGGTGAGCACTAGTAATAATAAGATACTCCATAATATAGGAATATTATTTTGTTATGACTCATATTCTATGTATGTGGTTATTAATTTCCTTATTTGCGGTTTAATAGTTGTAATTATGGGTTTTGGCATTAAAAAACTAATAATGACTAGTGTTGTATAATAACATGAGTCCTACACTTTCTGCACACGAGATGGAATGGAATGTGTGGCTCTAATGAATTTCTGAGACGGTGTCTCTCAGCTAGTAGAAGAAGACACACATCAAATGATTCGAATCCATCATAAATCATTTTCGATTTTAAAGTTTCAACGACAAGTAAATTTCACCACTGAAATATTTGACCAAAACGATACGATTGCCTAAAAAAAAAAAAAAAAAAATCCGTGTGAATAAAGAAAAATAGGCGGCCACAATGATCAATGCATTTATTTTCATGTAAAGTTAGAAGACGAGGCACAGACGGAATAAAAAATATTTATTTCAAAATTTTCCACTTTTCCATTTTATACTTTTTTTTTGGGGAGAAGATTTTCCATTTTATAATTGACCAATACACTATTTATGTTCAATAAAAAAAAAAACACTATTTATGCGTCAACATAAAATAAAATAAAATAAAAATTATATGTATCTGATTTTTTCAACAGTTTTACTATAAACACAGAAAATATCCTGACGTTTCTAACTTTCCATCAAAAAAGGAAAAAAGAAAAAAAAGAAGAAAAAAATACTGACTTATTCACATCGTAGTTGCATAACATTTGAGATACACAAGAAATTGGGTGAAGCTTTTAGTGTCGGCCGACTTTTTTCTATTTCCAATTAACATTTTATAAAAAGAAAAAAAAAAATTGTCATTTGACAAAAAAACATATAAAATGAAATATTTTGTTGGATCACTTTAGCACATCAACTCGGAATTCAATCAATCAGTGTAGAAATGTAGGCAAAAATAATTGCGCATCTACTTTTTTTTTATTTTGTTTTTTGTTTTGTTTTGAGATAATATAGACAAAAGACACTGAAAATAGGGAAAGAAGGAGTGAAAAAACAAGACTTACAACACTAGTACTTACCATTTGATTACGTCACCCCTTCTTGATGATTAGAGAGCCTTCTGAAGACTTTTCCCTAACTCAACAATCTAACACATCTTGATATCAAAAAAAAAAAAAAAAAAAACAATCTAACACATCTTCATCAAGGAAGCAAATGGGTTTGTTGATGCACTCGATGAAATAGGTGTCTCTTAAACTATTAACTATGTTGTATTTGATAACTTGTGGTGATGATCCTGTTTGCTTCAAAAGCTGAGCTATTTTATTGAAACAGTGATATGACTAAAATTAAACATGACACATATAATATGTTAGAGGAAGATAGGCGCTCTAGGCCAATTTAGAATTAAACATTTTTTTAAGGATTTTCGCTCTAATAATTCACTAATTTTAGAACCAAGGCTTTATCTTACTATTTTCTTACAACTACTTTATGTGATAGACTGCGGACTTTTACATAAACCCACGGCTAACAAGTTGAACCAAAGTTGTGGCAACAAAAGTTTGTGGTTTAGATTTTCTCACTCTGCTCAGAGACACATGATACATCCAAGGTGAGACGTGAGCCATGACGACATTTAGAGTCCGATTACGTCTCCTACTCCAACGACCTCACTAAATATATTGTTCCCATCGTCATGTCTTTCGTCAAACATTCAGTCTCTCTCTCTTTCTCATTTGTTTCTTAGAGACACAGACATAGCTTAAGCCAAATTAGGCACACAGGACCTACCTATTCTCATTGAAATGAAACGCCAGCCTTGTTTTTCAATAAAATAATTGCATGTACTGCAAACACACCACTACTTCTGACGTTGATATATAGCAAAAGCAGAGAAAACAGCAAGATCTCATAATAATTGACTCATTCGGGTTTACGAAAAGACAGAAACATTAATTGCATTTTGCGATCCTTGGTCAGTTTACATTTTTTTAATAAAATATACAGCTTTGGAGCCTAGGATTGTTCAGTTGTTTAAGTTTGATTTTGAAGTTTTGATCCTTCCTTTATATCTGAGATTCTTTGACGCGTTTGAATATGGTTTTGTTTTGTTTTTTTTTTTTTATTCCCCATGTGGGTCACAAATCAGAATTTTAATTTTTAATAATCTCTTGGGATGTCTAATTTTTTAATAAAGTTGAATTGGGTTCTTGTTTTTGTATTACATAAAGGATTTTAATAAGTGTATTACTCTTATCTTGATGCGGTTCAGTTGTTTAAGTCGTTTTGAATACTTCTTCTGTATCTGTGATTTTTGTTTTTTTATATATTATTCTTTGACACATTCGCACATGCGGAACTCAAGTCATAATTTTTTATGTCGTATTGGACGTCATGTTTCTTTATTTGGTTTTTTATTTTTATTTTTAAATGTTGGTACTGTTTCTACATGGTCCTATGTCTGTTTCTCGTGGAATTTTGTTAATGAAGGCCATTAGAACCTGTTATAATGGTGTTGAATTGGGTTATTTTGCAGGACCATTTTCAGTTTCCACCAGAGCACTGTCTGAACTACTGGCTAAGAGAAAGAAAAAGCAGTTGTTCTTAGACCAACAAAGGTACGTTCTCTACTATCACGAACTTTTAATATGTTTTACATCACAAAGCTTCCATATTTCACACCAAAATTTTGAGACTAATAGACTTGGTTGTCATCAATGATTCACACCATTTGGAGAAGTTCCTTAGAGCGTGTTTCAGCTCTGCTAGATAGCTTTGATTCCTTGAACTTCTCTGAATTAGTTACTCATTCTTTGTTTTTTGTTTTGTTTTTTTTTTTTTTTGGTTGCTTTTTTTGGTTGTAAAGCAACTTTTCTGAATTTAAATTGTAACTCCTTTTCACTAGCGGACAGCTACATTGGAGTTTACTGCATGTGTTTCAGCTACACTAATGGTTTTGACCTTTTGAACTTTCTGAGTTTTTGTTCTCTTGCACTTGAAATTTCTTTGGTGGGGTGTACTTTTTTTCTTGTTTGTGTAATGGTGCTGCATAATGGTGTTTTCTTTTCTACTTTCCTTTTTTTCCCCCCAAAATTATTAGTTGTGGTTTGCTTCTTGAATTCAATTGGTTGGCTGCTTCAATGAATTGATAGGAAAAGTTACCTGGTATGTGTATATTTATGCTCTTGTATGTAATACAGAGGTTGAAGAGCAAAGAGAAAAGGATTATGGAGGATTTGTGGACTATATTCTGCGGGGAGTCTGGTTGTTCAGACAGTGGTGGAAAGCCATGCAGTTCTGATTTTGTGTTTTTAAGCAATCCTTCATCATGTATTAATCACATGTTGATCATTTGCTTTGATATCTTGCTCTTGGCCCTGCTTATATTCAATATGGTTCAGAAGTCTTCATCTAAATCATCTGTGGTTCCAGCTCGATTTCAAGGATTTTCAAATTTGCAGATATTTTCTGCAGTTTTCAATGGCTGTGTTGGATTCGTTTACTTGTGCTTTGGCATTTGGATTTTGGAGGAGAAATTGAGGAAAATGAAGACTGCTTTACCTCTTGACGGGTGGTTACTACAGTTGTTTCAAGGGTTCACATGGTTGTTGGTGAGTTTAGCTGTGAGCCTTCAGGGAAAAAAGCTTCCAAGAGGACCATTAAGGCTATTGAGCATTCTTGCCTTTTTGTTTGCCGGAATCGTCTGTGCTCTATCTCTGTCTGGTGCCATTTTAAAGAAAGAAGTATCAATTAAGGCAGCATTAGATATCCTGTCTTGTCCAGGAGCTATATTGTTGCTGTTCTGTACGTACAAGGGGTACAAATATGAAGGAAGTGATGAGAGTATCAGTGAAAGTACTCTTTATACCCCTTTAAATGGTGAGGCCAATGGCATAAGTAAAAGTGATTCTGTTTGCCCTGTTACTACCTTTGCCAAAGCTGGATTCTTTAGTAGATTTTCATTTTGGTGGATGAATTCATTGATGAAAAAGGGCAGGCAGAAAACTCTTGAGGATGAAGATATACCAAAATTGCGCAAGGCAGATCAAGCAGAAAGTTGCTATTTGTTGTTCTTGGAGCAACTTAACAAACAGAAGCAAAAGGAACCGACTTCCCAACCATCGATTCTGAGGACAATAATTATTTGCCAGTGGAAAGAGATCCTTATATCTGGATTCTTTGCTTTGTTAAAGATACTTACGCTGTCTGCTGGTCCTTTAGTTCTGAATGCCTTTATATTGGTTGCTGAGGGAAAAGAAAGTTTCAAGTATGAAGGCTATGTATTGGCAATAGCACTTTTCTTCTCAAAGAGCATAGAATCCCTAGCACAAAGGCAGTGGTACTTCCGCTGCAGACTTATTGGTCTGAAAGTGAGGTCTTTGCTCACAGCTGCCATTTACAAGAAACAACTGAGATTATCCAATGCTGCTAGGTTGACGCATTCAGGAGGGGAGATAATGAATTATGTTACTGTGGATGCTTATAGGATTGGCGAGTTCCCATTTTGGTTCCATCAAACTTGGACAACAAGCCTTCAGCTCTGTATTGCATTAGTTATTCTTTATCGTGCAGTGGGGCTAGCAACAATTGCATCTTTGGTGGTGATAGTTCTCACCGTGCTTTGCAATGCTCCACTTGCAAAGTTACAGCATGAATTTCAAAGTAAGCTTATGGCTGCACAGGATGAGAGACTGAAGGCTAGTACTGAGGCTCTTATCAACATGAAGGTCTTGAAATTATATGCATGGGAAAAACATTTCAAAAATGCAATTGAAAATTTAAGGAAGGTGGAGTATAAATGGTTATCAGCAGTGCAGTTACGAAAATCATATAATAGCTTTCTCTTTTGGACGTCTCCTGTGTTGGTCTCTGTTGCAACCTTTGGAGCATGCTATTTTCTCAAAGTTCCTCTACATGCAAATAACGTTTTCACTTTTGTAGCAACTTTACGCCTTGTTCAGGATCCCATTAGATCTATTCCTGATGTTATTGGGGTGGTCATTCAAGCAAAGGTTGCATTTACACGTATCTTGAAATTTCTTGAGGCACAAGAGCTGCAGAGCACAAATATACAGAGGAAGACCAATGTGGACAGTGTAAATGACACTATTTTAATCAATTCTGCCAATTTCTCATGGGAAGAGAATTCATCAAAGCCGACGCTGAAAAACATAAATCTGGAGATCAGACCAGGAGAAAAGGTGGCTATATGTGGAGAAGTTGGCTCAGGCAAATCAACCCTTCTTGCAGCAATTCTTGGTGAAGTTCCACTCATTCAGGGAACTGTGAGTTCCTGCTGCTCCTTTCCTTTCATTTTATTATTACATAATATATTTTAACCTTTACCGAGTTGTTTATTATCCTATGTTTCCCTGCACTTCTATGTTTTTGAATGTCGTCCTATCACAAATTCCAAAAGATCAAAAGGTATTAACAATGATGAATCTGGTTTCCTTCTTTGAATTTTCAGACTCAAGTTTTTGGGAAGATTGCCTATGTTTCTCAAACAGCATGGATCCAGACAGGGACAATACAAGAGAACATTTTGTTTGGGTCTGAAATGGACAGTCAAAGGTACAGAGAAACGCTTGAAAGGTGTTCACTGGTAAAGGACCTTGAGTTGCTTCCTTATGGTGATCTCACTGAAATAGGGGAGAGAGGAGTTAATCTGAGCGGTGGTCAAAAGCAGCGAATTCAACTTGCTCGTGCTCTTTATCAAAATGCTGATATATACCTCATGGATGATCCATTTAGTGCTGTTGATGCACAAACTGCCACAAGCTTATTCAATGTAATCACTTTTTTCTTAAAGTATGCAATGTCTTGTTTGTTCAACTAATAGCTTTATGTGAAAGCTGACTAATACTTTGGCAGGATTATGTTATGGAAGCACTTTCTGGGAAGACAGTTTTACTTGTAACCCACCAAGTTGATTTCCTGCCTGCATTTGATTCTGTTCTGGTCAGTATTCTACTTTAAGAACTCTCCTCAAAATTCTTCATTATTTACCTTGCAATCTTTGTGATAAATCTAATGACTTAAAAGTTATGGATTGGCTGGGGGTTATTAGTCCTCTGGTTACCACATCATTCGGCTCAAACACATCCAACCTAGCAGTTTTCTATTTATTTTTAATCATGAGATGCATTATAGAAAGGGTGAGACTCACAGATTTACTATTACCTGGTGAAGTCAGTTATTACTAACAGACTAAGCTCACTCAACACTTTTTTATATGGTATTTCATGTTAATAAGTTCTTAAATTTATCAAGACTAAGATATCTTAAAGCTTCCATGTCTACATTATTTAATCAAAAGCCTCTGATTTCTGTCTGGTGACTGTTGCCAACAAATGCCCATAAAAAATATTTCAGATTGATTTTCTGGTTTATCAATATGCGCATACACCACAGATGAATGGAATCTCACTCTTCTTCCAATTTTGTCCGTAAAAGTTTCACCAATAAGAAGACTTAATAACTAAGTAAGAGCGAATAGATAATTGGATTTAACTTTTCTTGTATGTAGTATGTTTTTTTATAAATATAATTGCTAATCAAACCTGTCAATCAACACAATCATCCTAAGTAAGTTTGATACTATTGACAGTTGATGTCAGATGGGGAAATCCTACAAGCAGCTCCTTATCATCAATTGTTGGCCTTAAGCCAAGAATTTCAGGATCTTGTCAATGCACATAAAGAGACTGCTGGTTCTGATAGGCTTGCAGACGTTACTGCTGCCCAGGGAGTTGGAACAGCTGCGAGAGATATCAGTAAGACTTATGTAGAGAAGCAATTTAAAGGATCTAAAGGAGACCAATTGATCAAGCTAGAGGAGAAAGAAATTGGAGACACGGGATTTAGACCTTATCTACAATATCTAAATCAGAACAAGGGGTTCTTGTACTTCTCCATGGCCAGTCTTTGTCACATAATATTTGTGACTGGTCAGATATCACAGAACTCTTGGATGGCTGCTAATGTTGAAAATCCCAATGTTAGCACATTGCGGTTGATAACGGTTTACTTGCTGATTGGAATTTCCTCAACACTATTTTTGCTAGGTCGATCACTTTTTTCAGTTGTTTTGGGTCTTCAATCATCAAAATCTTTATTTTCACAGCTACTTAACTCCCTCTTTCGTGCACCAATGGCTTTTTATGACTCCACGCCTCTGGGAAGGATACTTAGTCGGGTATGAATCTTGATCAGAATCTGTGTTCAGAGATTAAAGAGATTTGTGAAACTAACATGGTTTGGTATCATTTTGTTCTTGTCTAGGTCTCATCCGATCTGAGTATCGTCGATCTTGATGTCCCTTTCTTCTTTATCTTTGCTGTGGGGGCTACCACTAATGCTTATGCCAATCTTGGAGTTCTGGCCGTTGTTACCTGGCAAGTTCTGTTTGTCTCCATACCAATGCTTTTTCTGGCAATTCTCTTACAGGTAACACCATAAACATTTCAATAAAAAAATTCCCACTGGACGAAGTTTTCCTTCATTTGACTATGATATTTCTCACATAAATGGTGTTTTTATTACTGATAACGAGAATAGATGATGAAGTGAACTTTAGTCCAATCTCGAATGCATGCTTACAAATTTAGGTGTTTGAATCGCTTTGAATTAGGAACAGTTCAAGGTGAAATCAAGAGATTAAAGCAATCTGACAAAGTCAGGATGCCACCGAGTACAATGAGGAAGAGTTTTGGTGTAATTCTTATATTACAGGAAATCATAAATATTCTCCGAATTATGGAATATTACTAAGTTTTAAACATAAGCATTACTTTTAATATTACTGAATAATGAATAAATTTTCCTTTCTTTCTTGTCTGATTATTTTGGCCTCTCTCTTTTCATGGAGTCATATATTTTGTTACTTATTCTCTGTGCAATGGATGAAGAGATATATACATTATTTGAGATTTTTGCAAAAAGCTTGAAAACTAGAGAATAGTGTTCATCTGAAAGGATCTATTGTATACTAGCCACTGTCTTCATCTCCTGTTCCCTGAACTGGATTCTTCTTCTTCTTCTTCTTCTTCTTCTTCTTCTTCTTCTTTTTGTGTGTGTGTGTGTGAGATGTGGAAATATTTATTTTAATCCTCCTCGATTTGAAGAAGTTCTAATTGCTGGAATTCTTAATCTACAGAGATATTATTTTTCATCAGCAAAAGAGTTTATGCGGATCAATGGCACAACCAAGTCCTTCGTAGCAAATCATTTATCTGAGTCTCTAGCAGGAGCCATGACTATAAGAGCTTTTGAGGAGGAAGACCGATTCTTTGCAAAGAATCTTGAACTGATTGACAGAAATGCTAGTCCTTTTTTCCATAGTTTTGCAGCAAATGAGTGGTTGATCCAAAGATTAGAAACACTTAGTGCAGCTGTACTTGCCTCTTCAGCACTCTGCATGGTTTTGCTTCCTCCTGGAACTTTTAGCTCTGGTGAGTTTTACCTTGAAGAGTTATTTTTTCTATCTTTAACGATTTACAATTCCTGTATAGATGGATCAATTTACTGAAGATGGTTTTTTAAACATGCTTGTGGAGTTGTATTGAGCTGTAAAATATGCGTATTAGATTCTTTGTGACAATTTCTCCTTTTATTGCAGGATTTATTGGAATGGCACTTTCTTATGGTCTTTCATTAAACATGTCACTTGTCTTCTCAATTCAAAATCAGTGCACTTTAGCAAATTACATCATTTCTGTAGAAAGGCTAAATCAATACATGCATATACCTAGTGAGGCCCCTGAAGTAATAGAAGGGAACCGGCCTCCAACAAATTGGCCATCTGTGGGTAAAGTTGAGATACATGATTTGCAGGTAAATATATATATATATATATATTTTGATTTAATGTTAAAATTAAAGAAGGTTCTTGTGCTGAGATTCTAAGAATACCAATGTTAAAACAGATCAGATATAGGCCTGATGCACCACTTGTTCTTCGAGGGATCAGTTGCACATTTGAGGGAGGGCACAAAATAGGTATTGTTGGCAGAACTGGCAGTGGGAAGACCACTCTCATAGGTGCTCTATTTCGTCTAGTGGAGCCAGCAGGAGGGAAGATTATAGTAGATGGAATTGACATTTCTATGATTGGACTTCATGATCTTCGCTCGCGTTTTGGTATAATACCTCAAGATCCTACTCTTTTTAATGGGACTGTGAGATTCAATTTGGATCCCTTGTCTCAACATTCTGACAAGGAAATATGGGAGGTAATTCTCCAATTCTTTTCTACCTGTGGTTGCTTCTGTATCAGTAGGTCTAGCTTTGGTTGAAATTTCTTCTGTATAAAAATAGTCTTTTTGTTTGTTTGTTTATTTCATGGATCAAATATTAAAGTGATAATGTTGACTTGAAGGTTCTTGAGAAGTGTCAACTGGACGAGGCTGTCAAGGAGAAAGAAACGGGCTTAGACTCCTTAGGTAAGGCTTTGTTATTTATGTTGTTTGCACTTGCTTTTGGTTATGATCACCAGTGATAACTAACAACTAGTTTTTCAGTTCTGGAAGATGGATCAAATTGGAGCCAGGGGCAACGGCAATTATTCTGTTTGGGGCGTGCACTTTTGAGGAGAAGTCGGATATTAGTGCTTGATGAAGCAACTGCATCAATTGATAACGCAACAGATACGATTCTGCAGAAAACAATCAGGACTGAATTTGCTGATTGTACTGTGATTACAGTGGCCCATAGGATACCGACAGTGATGGATTGCACAATGGTTCTTGCTATTAGTGATGGTGAGTTGCATTAATTACCTTAACCATCATCAATAGAATATTCCTTGTGTGCGCGTGATATGAACCTTCATTTTTTGTTTCAATGTCTTTCATAATTTTGATGTTAGGTAATCTTATTCTGTGAAGTTTCTATTCCATATTTATCTAACTGAAACCTGGTTTTTTTACTTAATCCTTTGAGTATATTTCAAGAGTTCTTCGAGTTTATTTCGTGAAAACTTATAAAGTGTAGAGGATTTGGTAGACGAGATATTATTGGATTATCATTTTAAGAAGGTTGACCTGATTATGATTTAATTATAATTTACCTGATTTTGTTTAGTTCAGAAAAAAATAAGATAGTCCTTGTGGCTTTTTTATTTTGGGAAGGAGGAAGGGGGGGGGGGGGTGTGGAGGGGAATTATTCACAGGTTAGTATAGACTTGTAGGATCAATGAGCATATAAGTCATGCTGCAGATTCTCCACTTTCTTGATGGTGCATGTCAACTGTATGTGCAATTTATATTGTAAGGAATGATCTGATGTTATTTGACCTTTTAAGTAAACAAGAAGCCATATATAAACATAAAGAAAATGATAGTCATGTAAACCAGTTAACTTTGCGGTGAAATGTTTAAGTTCAAATGTTTTGAAGGAAAACTTTCCATTCTATTTCAGGGAAAATAGTGGAGTATGATGAGCCAATGAAGTTAATGAAGAGAGAAGGTTCACTGTTTGGGCAGCTTGTCAAGGAATACTGGTCTCATCTTCAGTCTGCAGAATCACATTAAATCACTGAGCTTTTGTTTCTCAGGCTTGGTGACAATCAAGATAAAAAAAGAAAAGGTACAAGTAGGAGGTCGGATGATATAGCAATATCACTGGGGCTATAGTCTATAGAGCGCGACAAGAAGAGGTTGCAAGGCCACACTTCTAGAATGTGCAATGTAATTAGTTATATTCATATGTCATGCTTCCTTATTCCCAAAAGGCAACGAGTTCATGAGAAATTCAAAAAGCTCTACCTATACAAGTTGAATTCGCCATCTTGATATAGACAGTTTTATTCAACCATGCACTATTGTGTTGTGTTGATCTCGCCTGACTGCGTAGGGTCATGTAGAAAGCTTTTAGAGCCAGCTATGCGTTAAGGTTGAGCCAGTACAATGCCATTTGCCTCCTTCCTAAGTTTCAAAAGACTGAAGCGATGATGGTGTTCTAATTCAAGGTAACACAATAACTCCTTGCTGAGTTTAGCATCGATTTCATTTCTCATTGTATGCTTTGTGGCAGCCACAGTGTTGGCAAATAATAAAAGATTATTGTGAGTTAGCCGTACTTGTATTACTTGCATGTACTTCTCCAAATAAAAGTGTCTTACTGTAAATCTTTTTGTACTGCCTTTCATGATCTCAAATTTTGACAGGTCCATGAGCCCTCTATTTTATTTGAATTGAAGGAATTATGTAGTTGGTGCTATTAAAAGAAAATTTTGATATTTTTGCTGATGCAAATTATGATGAATGCCTTGGTGGCTAGAGCTTGATTCTTCAAATTTCAAAAGGGTATTTGTACTCCTTTTGTTTTGAGAAAAATTGTATTTTGTTGACTTGAAAAATGAGGTTTTAAAAAGGAAATTTTGTGGGTTTAGCGCTTCAATTTCTTCAAATTCAAATTTCATTTAAAAAAAAAGGAAGGTTGTAGTTTAGGGGGAGGAATAAAATCCCCAGTCTCACTTTATGTGTTCTACTTCATGCTCTTCTTCACGCTATTGTTAATACAACTAACAACAACATTTTTCTGGGGTAGCTAGAGTTTTTACATAATATAAACAAGAAGTAGCCTGTAATACAATGTCGAATTTGATTTATATGAAACCTTTCAATATTGTAAAAGCCATGAATTAGTTGGATATTTTTTGTTATTTTTAGAATTAAAGTACAATGCGAATTCACTTTAGCAACATAGCATATGTTGATTTCTTAGATAATTAATGAAATTTTTAATGACTTTGCATTTGGCTCACAATAGCAACTGAAAGGACCGTGTCCTGGAGTAGATCTTGAAATGGTTGCAGTAAATTGTTTCTTCTTTAGAGCATGAGAATTGGCACTAAGGAAAAAAGAAAAAAAAAAAATTCAAATAAGAAGGATCAAAAATGAAAATTTTGAAACGTGAAAGATCAAAATAAAAACAAACATTGACTTTATGAGGCAAAAATATATTTTAATTTCATGTTATCAACACGTGGACCGAATGGACCGAGATAGACCGAATGACCTAAAGAAGAAGCAAATATAAGTAAATTCATCACTTATATTAGAAAAAAATACAAGACTTTAATAACATAATAAGAAAAAAATGTAATTTTATCAAGAACATAATTGTCAAAGAAGCATTTCCTCTTTCTACAAGAACATCTCCTCCCAAAAGCATCACTGAATTGGACCAAATGGACCGAGATAGATTGAATGGATTGAAGTAGACTAAAATGGATCGAATAAACCTAATTGGATTGAACTAATTGAAATGGACCAAAGCAGACCCAAATGCTACGTTGTATAGGGAAATATACACGAAATTCCCAGATTTGTGAGATGCAAAAAATAGAGAAAAATATACACCAAAGAAAACAATCACACAAGACAATATTCACGTGGTTCGGCAATTTGCCTACGTCCATAGAGTTGCAAAGATTTTACTATTCTCGAGGAAAAATATAAGATGTGACAGTACAGTTTTCTCTCTAAAAAATAACATAAAACCCTAATCTCCAAAACCACAGTTTTTCTATCCTGCGCACAGGATTCACAATGGGCTACAAAACGAGCCAAAATTTTGGACTAAGCCTCAGTAAATCTCCTATTAAAAACTGTAACAATATTATTTCGGGTCGGGTTATAATCCAGATCAAACACAACTAAGCTCCATAAAGTCCAACACGTTGATGTGGCTCAATAAGAGTATAGCAACAATAAATGTTACGCTTCAACTTTTAAATGTACTAATCGTGAACTTGCGTGTTGCGCGTGATACTCATTTTTATGGTGGTTTTATTATTATTATTATTATTTTTTAAAATTTAAACTAATTTAATAAAAAATAATGTATTTCATAATCATATTTTTATTTATTATAGGAACAATTATAAATGTAATATAAGAACAATCATAGATCATATATATAAATTTTGTTATACCAAAATGAAAACAATACAATTTTTCTTAGAAATTCAAAAGGCAATTAACAAAAATATTCATTTTTTAATAAAAGTTATTTATAACATTTTGTGAATCACTTAAAAGAAAATAAAATTTGGAAATTATTCTTTTAGTTTTAAATAAACTTTCTCGAACTTTATTTTTTCTGCCTACAATCCAAAACACCGAAAAATGTAACTTAGAAAATTAATAAAATTAACAATGATCAATTGGACTAATTAGGAAAAAAAATTTGTTGTTAATAATCTATTAAGGTTATTTTCTTTGTAGAAGTTGTAATTTCATCCACCCAAAACATATTATCAAATAAAAAATTATTAGCAAAATCTAAGAATTAAATTTCTATATATGCATTATTATAAAATAATAATAACAATTAAAGTGAAATTGCTAAAGCTAAAATTTTTGCTTTTCTTTAAATCAATGGCATTATAGAGTACTTTGTCCACCACAAAGAATTAAAAAATAAACAAAAATTAGTAAAGTCTTATAGTTTAACATCTAAATTGGGCACCATAAAAGATCATGATATATAATAGAATAAATACCAAATTATCCAAATCATGTTATGTAATAGAATAATGTTATATTTAATTCTTTATAATACAATAGGATAAAATTTAACAATCAAAGAGAACAAAAAAACAACAATTTAAAAAACAAAACTAAATTGCATTAACCTAAAGTAGAGTTTTAAAGAATATAAAAAATTATCAACCTAAAGCAGAGATATAAGAAAAAAAAATCCACCAAAAAATTATGAGAGAGAGAGAGAGAGAGAGAGAGAGAGAGAGAGAACCTTTTTTTTTTTTTTTTTTTTTTTGGTTGTTCAGGGAAAACTATGCATAGAATGGAAGAGATTGTGACAAATTTATAGTAAGAGGGTGTGAATAAGAACTAACAAAAATAAAGGAAGATGAAGGAAAAGAGGAAGAATGATATTAATATAGAAGGTAGTGGGGAAATGAAAAGATAAGGGAGGGAGAAAGATTGGAGAAGCAGTGAGGAGATGAAAAGGTAAGGGAGGGAGAAAGGTTGAAGAAGTGTAAATATTAAAAAAACTAAATGTTAAAAACAATTATAGGAAAATTGAAAAGAAAAAGGATAATGACGTGGATATTGATGTGGCTCAAATGAAGTGTAATAACAATAAATGTTAAGTTTTAGTTTTTAGATATATATATATATATATATAGATATAGATATAGATATAGACATAGATTATATATAGATATACATGGCCTACATGGTAAATTATTAACTATTGTCATCCAATTAC
Source organism: Quercus variabilis (assembly GCA_030445155.1). Lineage (NCBI taxonomy): Eukaryota > Viridiplantae > Streptophyta > Magnoliopsida > Fagales > Fagaceae > Quercus > Quercus variabilis. The sequence goes on from CP129453.1 coordinate 12,150,343, forward strand.
CTATACAGCCATAAACCAAATGATCAGTCTCTCTCTCCACGTCAAAATAAAATTGGAGATTAGATTTTAGCTTAACTAGCTTTACAGGAATAAATTACAATTTTTTAAAATCATAATTTAAAAAGAAAATTGTTAAACAACCATGATATGAAATTTTTTGTATAAAATTAATTTAGTTAGTATTGTTTTATCAAGTTATGTGGTAAAGCCTTTGTTTGGATAACTTGATGGTATTGGATGATTTTATTATTAATTGAAGTCACAATACTGACCGATAAACTAGTTAGATTCAATTGTTCCATGCTTTAAGTGGATAAATTTTCATATTATCATTTGAAAAGTAGATGTTAGTATAACTTAAATACAAAAGCTTAATTAGTGAGTAGTTTTTCTTCTTAAAAGCGAGAAGAATGTATTTTAAATAAATAAACAGATTTTGAATTGAAAAAAAAAAAAAAAACTTTTTAAATTTGTCACCTTAAATCTTGAATTGTATCGATATATCTTTTTATTTTGAAAACTGGTTCCAAAATCCGGAACATTAAAACTAAAAGACATCTAATTGAGGTAAACTCCAACCTGAGGGGAGTGTTAAGGAAGGCAAAAAAAGAAGAAAAGAAAACAATATGGAAAGTCCACTGACCCCAATTCCTCGATCAGCAAATCATCTCTATATTATCAGCAAAATCAAACTCACAAGAAACGCAATGGCTACTAAACAACTTCTACTATATTCATCAATGTTGTCAATAAAAACTGTGTACATAGAAGCACATGTATAAAAACACAATATAGGCAAAAAGAAAGAGAATAACACACAGACCGTAGATGTAGAAAATGTATATAATGTGAGTGAGTTGTTGCCTGTATGGGATGCACCAATACCACCACATAATTGTAGGTTTTCAGGGCTGAACAAACAAACCATGTTAAAATTTATATCGTTGAGTTCAATTTATACTTGGTGTAACTCTAACTAATGTTACACCATCCAATAACTTGTTATAAAATTAATATTTTGAAAATTCACTGTTGAATAACATGTTTTTATATGTTTTTAACATTCTTATCAATTTTCATTTCAATTGGATGTTATTTACTATTCAATTTATAAACTCATATTTTATGTATTATTTTAAACTATAAAAAATTGAATCTAAACAATTGATTGATAACATGGTTATTAATTTTTGATCAACATGAAAATTTGCAAGCATGAAAAATATACGAAAATAATGTAATCTAATGGTAGATTTGTCAAAATTTGCATCCGATTAAAAAATATTAGGTGACGTAACATTGCTTAGAGTTAAACCAAGTGTAATTTGAACCTAGCTCTATATATATACATATATATATATATATATATATATACCAGTTAGAGGCCTATGCAGATAAAATAAATATTCAAAACTATATTAATAATTAGTTAGTCACATTATAAAACATATTAATGTTATGACATATAATTGATACATACATTTGAGTCACTTTTTAGGAGCACGGTATGTAAAATATAAATTTTACATATTAAAACATAAGATAATGATATAATATTCAAAACTATATTAATAATTAGTTAGTCACATTATAAAACTTATTAATGTTATGACATATAATTAATACATACATTTGAGTCACTTTTTAGAAGCATGGTATGTAATTGTAGGGTCAAGATTTATGGCCCAAATCCAGTAGATATGGAATAGGAGCCCAACGAGCCCAATACAATAATTTTGTAGAGAATGGGTGAAAGAGCTAGGCTGATAATGAACTAAGCAACGTTGGATGAAAGTTTGCAAGATAAATAATTACAAAAGATAAATTTGAAACTTGAACAAATTTGATGTCCAAGGAGCTAAACTTTTGTTCATATAAGGTTGAGAGCTACAGTAAACCTTTCTTCCTTCTTCCTTTCTTAAATTTTTTTCCCCCCTTCAGAAAGAACCTTCTCCTTTTTATAGCTGTTTTTCAATCATCTTCATCGTACACTTGTTCTTCATCTAAGCACCCACTTGAGTACATGTCACATCAGGTATCTTCCTTAGTTCTCCATGAGTGGTGACAGCTGAAATTGCACTATTCAGGGGTCTTTTCCACATAATTGCGGTCGGAAAAGTTGCTATTGTGTATTAAATGCAGTGGCATCAGCTTTCTCTTTAGATTTTTTTCTATTCTTATCATCTTTATGCGTGCATGGAGCTCATCCTTATCGTTGGAATTTCCTGGAAGCTCACCCACACTGCCTAGGTATTTGCTTGACTGATATTCTTTAAGTCCGAAGAGAATGAACTCTTCGGACTATATTCCTCTATTCCTTCCTTACGTGATTCTCCACCGTGGGGCCTTTCCCAATTCTTTACTCCTCCTTGGACATACTCGTATTTTCAAATAGGGTCTGGGGCCCAATATACTTGTTTGGGCTTTTACCCCCACAGTAATATATAAATTTTACATATTAAAACATAAAATAATGATATACAATTAAAATAAATATTAAATTTATTTGAATTTTATACTTGAAAATTTTGCTAATAGAATTTTAAGATGAAGTAGAATTTTTAATTTCTTATAGTTTAGAAAATATATTGTTATTCTTAGTAACTTATTGGTAAAAGAGTTTGATCTACATCAACTATCTATTGTCACTATATTAATAATTAATGACAATTAACTATGTTTATGCATTTAGTAGTATACCTATTACCAAAACACTTTCATTTTGAAAGGAAAAAATTGAAAAGGAATGGGCATTTTTAGGAGATAAAACATGGCATTTGAGGCTTATGATTATTATTTTGACTTTCTTAATGCATAATGTGAACAAAGAAAGAATAAGTGTTATCCTTATGTGTGGAGTAAAGTTTCTTGAGATGATTATATATGAGATCTTTACAGGCTTTGTAACTGAATTGACAAACAAACTCTTCATATGAGTGTCATTAAAAAGAAAAATAAATACTAAACTAAAACTCTTAACTCACGGGGAAAAAAAAAAAATTGAAATTTGTAAAACTTAAACATTTTCAAGTGTGTGGATTGAAAATTTTAAAAGTATATAAATTAACACTTAAATTAACCAAACAAATATGAGGAATGCCTAAATATAATTAGGATCCCTAAATATAATAATAATTATTTAAAAACAGTTGAAGAAACAGATTTAAAAACCAAACAGATATGAGGAATGCAACTGAAGGGAAATACTCTGTTAGCATAAAGCATGCATGTCACTTAAAGAGCCTGTCTCATAAATATGGTCATTAACTTACTCTTCATGGAAAAAAAAAAATTTAAACCATATGCTTTAGCCATTCCAAACTAGAAAATATAATGAAGTAAATAGAGTCATTATCAAAAAAAGTTCAATTAAAACTGAATATACAATATCCACGAAGTAAACCAAAAGCACTAATAAAATTGACTATATAAAAAGTTCTATAAACTGAAAAATTACGACAGGGAAAATGATGGTAAACTCTATGCTCTAATACAACTAAGATAGAAATGATAAAGATTAAACACGACCAGACAATGGAAAATTCAATCTAAATCACTAATAACGCTCAAGTTTAAAAGATTAAAATAAAAAACTTTAACAGTAACAAATTCAGCAGTCTGACGGTGTACGAAGGCTCATATTTCTCTCTCTGTTTTACAGTCTCAAATTTCCAAATCACTATTTTAACAACCCCAAATTAATTTTTTCTATTTAATAGGACATATTTAATAATTTTGTCAAAGCTACTTTTGTTCTATTTTGCATTTAATCAAACATCAACAAATGATAAAAAAATACAAATTTAAATAAAACCAACAATGGAGAAATTTGGCTGTACTAACCTCTTAATTCAGTCCAACAATTCTTCTTGAATAGTAAATTAGGGTCTTAAAATCCAAAGCAGATATGATTAACCTACAATAGCAGATGAGCATGTAAATGCCATATAAAGACACTGCCAATTAACTGAGCCTAATAGTCTAAACAGTACAAAAAAAAAAAAAAAATTGCACGAAAATCCAATGCCTTTGTCTAAGTAACGGATTAAATCCCGTTAGTTGTTCACTGACAATGACATAAATTAAATAATCTTTTTTTTTTAGAAGAAACTTTAAAATAATCTAGATGACCCAGAAAAAAAAAAAAGTAGGTAAATTACACTAACCTCTCTTAATATTTATCAGAATAACACTCTTCCCATTAGTATAAAATGACACTAACCTCCGTCATTAATTTCTTTAAATATAACAAACAACTAACCTCCGTCATTAATTTCTTTAAATATAACAAACAATTAGTCCATACTCTTCAACTTTGTTACTTCCATAACGAGATATTCATTTTTTTTTATTATTAGTTTGTACAAATCTAGATTTTAGAGGGCACTCGATTTTGGTTCTAAGATACCATGACTTACTATTGTTTTGGTGACTATTATTCTTCACAATTGGGACGTAGCTAAAGGAGATCTAGAGGATGAGCCTCTTGCTTTTGCAGGGGCTGGGAGAGACGGTTGGCATGTAGTTTAACCCCCAAATTTGGAAAGGTTGATTCCCAAACTCAAACCCATGACACTCCGTAGGTAACTTCATTATTTAAATCACGGTGCCCCCGCTACGTGAGAATAATCAAATGAAGGGCCTATGTCTAAAAGTACTTTCTAATGCCATACCTTCCACATGATAATAAAGGGCCTATATCTATCATTACGTCCTAAATTTACAAAGATTAACTTCTAGAGTATATGCATTGCCTACCTACATTCAAGGAACAACATATGACCACTTCCAAAATTAGTATTCCCAAATACTGCAACCCACCTTAAACCACTTTCCATATTCTTCACGAACATGAAACAATATAATTTTTTTTCCCTATACTTCTATAATTAACACAGCAAATCATATTTTAGGCAACCACAGTTCAACAACCAAAAATTATTGAAGACCCACATGATATCAGCCGTAATTGCCTAATGGGGATACTCCAAAAATATGTTAGCTGAACCTATTCATTTCTATCTCAAACTTCTTTTTTGAAAAAATATTTATATCTCAAACCTAAAATGATGAAACCAAATCCTTAAAATCAATAGAACAACCGGATCAACACCATGAACTCCTAGAACCTCTCAGTGCCCTATATATTAATAATGCTCATACATGAAAATAAACTTTTTTTTTGAGGGGCTAAAAACTGAAACTTTAAACAACCAAAAAAAAAAAAAACAAAACCCCATATCTGAATCTGAAAGAACAAAGCATAAGTTACACATGCACACCCAAAACGATGCCCAATCCCTAATTTGGGTGTAATTCAAGATTGGTGCAGCAATGAGGAGGAAATTAATGTAGAAATGAATGATGAGATTGGGAATACTTGCATACCTTGTATGGAGTCCTCCTATGCAGCTCGAAAATACCTCGGATTACCGAAGTTGGGGTGACATTGAAAACCCTAGAAATCAACGCATAAACAAGAGAAGTTAAAAGTTGCAACCCGAACACCCAGATCGTGAAATTGAAAAATGCATAAATAGAAATTTGAAGGGACGACTGAAAAAGGGGGGAAACTTGCCTTCGCCGACTGGGTGCTTGACACCGCCGGAGGTTTTTGAAGATCGATAAGCAGATGTGGTACGGCGATGGTGCATGGGTCGGCGACGGCGAGTGAGCTTGAGGATGACCGGAATCGGCTTTTTGAGAGCTGAGAGCAGAGTGATTTCGAAAATGGGTTTTTGGGTCGGTTAGGGAGATTGATTTCGAAACCTAATTTTCGAAATAGACTGAGTGAGTTCGAAGAATTGGGCTGAGTGATTTTTGTTTTTTGTATTTATACAAACGCTAGAGCCGCGGTTTTAACGTGCGGCTATAGGGTTGGGCCTGAAGCCCCGTTTGAAAAACGCGGCCTGATTCGTAGCTGAAGCCGCGGTTTAAACACGCGGCTTTACAGCAGAGTTTGGGCCGCAGTTTTAAAATGGGGCCATAGCCAGTCGCGTTTAGGCCGCGGCCCAATTCCAAAAAACCGCGGCTGTAGGATACGGCTATGGCCTCGTTTACAAAACGGGGCTTCAGGTCCGACCTTTAAGCCCCGTTTTAGGAAAACGGGGCTGTAGCCCATCTATGGCCGCGTTTTTTGAAACGCGGCCCCAAAAAACGCGGCCCAAAGGCCCCGCGTTTTGTAGTGACAGAAAAATGTGTATTGACAAAATAGAAATTGTAAATAATTCATATAGTGATAAAGAGGAAAAAAAGGTTGATATTAACAATTAAGCATTTGTATCTATCCAAAAATTAATATAGCAATAGTTTAAAAGTTGTAAACTTACTGGATTTAGTTGAAATTGAATATTAGTGGAAATTGAATTTTATACTGTTAAAATTTTAGCTAATAGAGTTTAATCTCAAGCAAACTATCTTCATAAGAGTGTCATTAAAAAATAAAATCAATACTATACTTAAACTCAAACTCTCTTAATTCAAGGGAAATAAAAAGTGAACTCGTAAAACTTGAAGCTTTTCAAGTTTCTAAACTTGCACGATTGATGAGGATAAATAAAATAATATATTTATCTAAAAAATTATAATAATAGAAAATTTAATGATTGATAAAAATCATGCCTAACCATATTAATTTAATGAGAAGTTGATATAAACAAAAGTATAATGTTAGTCTAATTGTGGAGTTAATGTTTGTCTAATTTGTTGAGGTGTGAAACTGAAATCTAAATCTTTAAAACATCATGCTTTTGCTCAATTATTCTCCTTCTTATTAATAAAAATTTTACTACTCAAGAAAATTAATTTAATCTAATAATGCACATATAAATATAACACAAATACAAATGGAATCCTTGTTGTAGGAGAGAATACAAAATTTGATAATTCTTATATAATTAATAGATAAAGTGTATATATTTATAGAGGTTTATATAATGGACTTCTTGGATTTAAAATTGCAATTATGACTCATAAGCAAAACATTAAAAACACACACACACACACTCACACACACACACACACACAAACAAAGTAGAGAGATACATATCTGAAATAGTTTGGATTGTAGGTTTGATAAAGACTTCTTCTATGGATTTCAAAAACTTCGAATTGCCTAAGTAATAATGAAAAAGAAAAAAAAAACAAAGGAGAGTTAGATTTCTAAACAACATAAAAATTGTAAGAGAATGAGAATTATTGATAATGTGGAAGAGAGAAGAAGAAGAAGAAGAAGAAGTTGTGCCTAAGAATATACGAAAAATAATAAATAAATAAATAAATAAATATATATATATATATATATATATATATATGTATATATGGAGAGAGAGAGAGAGAGAGAGAGGGAGTTTTCTATTGTGAGGAAATTAGATTTCTAATCATTCTAGGAATTATAAGAGAAGAAGAATTAATTTAGGATGTATGTTTATCCCCAAAAAAAAAATGTCATATAGATTGAACAAAAAACATTAGAAGTAATACCTACACTATGTTTTTTTTTTTTTTTTTTTTTTTTTTTTTTTTTTTTTTTTTTTTTTTTTTTTAACACGTGATAATATAAATTAAATAAAAAAAAAGATTAGATGAAAAGTTTGGATTGTATAATTAAATTAATATTTTTATCAACTTAGAAATTATAGAGAAGAAGAAGATTAGAACAAAAAAAAATTATATTTATTTCTTTTTAAATCTAAAAAAATTTCTGCAATTTTTTTTTTGAGAGAACTAAAATTTCTGCAATTTGGTGAAGTCACTTGACGCAACCACGACTTATAAGACCAACTTTTATTATATAGTATATAATATGATATATTTTCTTTTTCTTTTTCTTTTTCTTTTTCTTTCTTTTTGATAAGAATTTGATATATTGGATAGGAATTCCATATATATCTTTAAAGCAAAAGACATTTAATTGAAATAAATATCACAATAAATAATTCACTTTAAAAAAAAAAAATGGAAACCATGTGTCCATGAAAAGAAGAGACGTGATGTAATCCATGAATACATAACACATTCACACTGCTAACTTTCCGTTCTACAATTCTCTCTCTCCCTAACAATAATTTCCATATTTTGCGTTCGTTCTTTTCCTACTTGCACTAACTCTCTTTGTCATACTCAATGCCTCACCAACCTTCTCTAAAACACTAGAATATGTCAAACTGGACACTGCTAGCAGATCACACTACACTGCCTTTCAAAGAGACAAGCCAAAGACAATATATAAACCCTGAAATCAATTGCCACTGCCATAACAAACCATTTCTGGGAATTGGGATTCCCTCAAAACTTCATGATCGGTTAGTCGTTTAACATTTTACGTATACTTGCACTCTTTTATACGTCGTTTTGTTTAGTGGAATACAAATCAGAACTTACATTTTTACAAGGATTCCATATAGGGTCATTATCATCATCATTGTCATCATCATTTATTACTGTTACTTTCTAATAAGGGTCTGTTTGCACCCGCTGTTCCTTTAGTTTTTAGCTTATTTAGTTTATGTATTGTTTTTTGAAACCGCACCTTGTTTATTTATCACTTTTTAAAAAACTTTTTTTTTTTACAAGTATCTTTTAGTCTATTTTCCACAAAAAGTCAAATAAGCTGATGCCAAAGCTGACGGAAAATTTGGTTGATGAAATATGGCATTGCTTATATTTTTAATGCTGAGTCGGTTTCTCTCATTGGAATGCTTGCAGCAAAGCAAGCGGCAATATGAACTTAAGCCTATTTGGGTATGTCAGAATCATGAACTTACATTTCTGCACATAATGAATCACTCTCATTCACAAGCAAACGGCAAAGCAGTTGGTGAGCAAAATACATAAACAGAAAGTTAACCAAAGCAAAAAAGAAAACCTGCACTAGATATCAGTATAAAAGAAAGGTCAGGCATATTACTACACAAATAAACAACAATTTGAAAGTACTCAGTTCTGATATAAGTCTGTCAATTTTGTTTAGCAGCTGGGTATGTAGCACTTTATTTACAGTTATTACGTTTTTTGTTTTGCTTTGTTTTCTTTACAGATATTCTGATGATTTCAATCCTCTCACCCCACATATCGTTTACCATGCATTCTAGGCTAATCTAAGAACAAGAACTTCCATAGTTATTCCACCAAGATAAGATTCAACCAAGTATATTTCATCCTGAAATTTTCAAAATTGAATACTAATTTTAATTTTCATGACCAAATAGAAATCTTGTATGTCCAATTTGTTTGGTCAAGTTCAGAGAAGAGTAATTAATGCACCAAGGAAAAATAGTAAATTCATTCAAGTTGAGGAAACCAAAAAAGGTAGAGGAAGACTAGAAATTAAATTAGTGGAAGTAGTAATAAAGGACATGTTAATTAAGAAAGTATTAAAAAGTACAACTTTAGATAGAATAGAATAGTAGAAAAGAATAGATGTGGCTGATCTTTATTAATCTGTTGAGGATCTATGGATGACCCCTTAAGACCAAGGCTTAGTTGTTGTTCTTTCATAATATTATCAATTATACACTCTCTTTTACTTCCTTTTATTTATTTATTTATAGTAAATTGTGTGCTATAAGTAATTGGATGACATGTTTTCTGTATATACTTATAAATGTATTCTTGTATGCAATACAGAGGTTGAAGAGCAAAGGGAAAACAAAAAAATGAAGGGTGACAGTGATTCTGTTGGCCTTGTTACTCCATTTGCTAAAGCTGGAGTCCTCAGTAGAATGTCGTTTTGGTGGTTAAATCCATTGATGAAAGGGGGCAGGAAGAAAACTTTGGAGGATGAAGATATACCCAAGTTGCGCGAGGCAGAACGAGCAGAAATTTGTTATTTTCTGTTTTTGGAGCAACTTAACAAACAGAAACAAAAGGACCCTTCTTCCAAAACTTTAATTCTAAAGGCAATAGTTTTATGCCATTGGAAAGAAATTTTATTTTCTGGGTGCCTTGCTTTGTTATATGTTCTCACACTATCTACAGGCCCTCTACTTCTGAATGCCTTCATATTGGCTGCTGAGAGAAAAGAAAGTTTTATGTACGAAGGTTATGTTTTGGCAATATCATTTTTCCTTTTAAAATGCATACAATCCATGTCAGAAAGGCATTGGTACTTCCGAAGCAGGCTTATTGGCCTGAAAGTGAGGTCATTGCTCATAGCAGCCATCTATAATAAGCAACTGAGATTATCCAATTCGGCTAGATTGATTCACTCAGGTGGCGAGATAATGAACTATGTTACAATGGACGCTTACAGGATTGGAGAATTTCCATATTGGCTCCATCAGACTTGGACAACATGCCTCCAGCTATGTATTGCTATAGTAATTCTTTTCCATGCAGTGGGGCTAGCAACAATTGCAGCAATGTTGGTGATAATTCTCACCATGATTTGCAATATTCCACTTGCAAAGCTACAGCATAAGTTTCAGTCTAAGCTAACGGTGGCACAGGACGAGAGATTGAAGGCTTGTTCTGAGGCTCTAGTGAACATGAAGGTTCTGAAATTGTATGCTTGGGAAAATAATTTCAAGAATGTTATAGAATATTTAAGGAAGGTGGAGTACAAATGGTTACGTAAAGTGCAGTTAGAGAAAGCATATCATAGCCTTCTCTTTTGGTCCACTCCAGTTTTGGTCTCTTGTGCTACATTTGGAGCATGCTATTTCCTTAGGATTCCTCTTCATGCAAATAACGTTTTCACCTTTGTAGCAACTTTTCGCCTTGTTCAGGAGCCAATTGCATTGTTTCCTGATGTTATTGGGGTGGTCATTCAAGCAAAGGTTGCGTTTGCACGTATTGTAAAATTCCTTGAGGCACCAGAGCTGCAGAATTCACATGTCCAGCAAATTTGCAACATGGAGAGTGTGGATCATTCCATTTTTATTAACTCAGCAGAATTTTCATGGGAAGAGAATTTATCGAAGCCCACCCTGAGAGACTTAAATTTGGAGGTTAGACTTGGCGAAAAGGTGGCTGTATGTGGAGAAGTTGGCTCAGGCAAGTCAACTCTTCTAGCAGCAATTCTTGGAGAAGTTCCAAAGATTCAGGGAACCGTAAGTTTCTACCGCTCTTTTACTTTCTTTTCTAGTTACAAAGTACATTTTAACCTTGGTGAAAACTCTCTTATTACATGCATTCCTACACTTCAGCTCTAAAGCATATGCATTCATATGGCGCAAGTGTATTCTGAGTATTGGTTCCATTTATTGAAATTACAGATTAAAGTATATGGAAAGATTTCCTATGTTTCTCAAACAGCATGGATTCAAAGTGGGACAATACAAGATAATATTTTATTTGGGTCTGCTATGGATAGTGAAAGATACAAAGAAACACTGGAGAGGTGCTCATTGGTTAAGGACCTTGAGTTGCTTCCTTTTGGTGATCTCACTGAAATAGGAGAGAGAGGTGTTAATTTGAGTGGTGGTCAGAAGCAACGTATTCAACTTGCCCGTGCTCTCTATCAGGATGCTGATGTATTTCTCTTAGATGATCCATTCAGTGCTTTGGATGCACAAACTGCAATGAGCATATTTAATGTAATTGTATTTCTTGAACAGCTTCCATGTATATGTAATTTTTTTTACTATATATATACTAACTTCAAGTGTAAATTACTCAAAACTGTGACAGGAATATGTTATGGGAGCACTATCCAAGAAGACTGTCTTACTTGTGACCCATCAAGTTGATTTCCTGCCTGAATTCAATTCTGTTTTGGTTAGTATACTAAAGTTTCATAGAAGATTAAGTGCATAGAAAAATTATTTAAATTTTATCTAGCATTTTTTCCTCTATTCAAACAACAGTAAATATTTTGGAGATGTGACACACTAAATAGATTAGAAATTGGATTAGATTGTATGAGTGTTAAGTCTCAGATTGGGTATTTAATAGGTCAATCTGGACTATATAAGCGATTATTAGTAGTCCTAATTGTGAATTGACTTGTCCTTGGGAAATGCCTGCAAAAGAATATTTTACCATGGTTTTATTCCTTTTTCAGTCTCCCCTTCACTCATCAGATTTTGGAGGAATTCCATGCATTCTTTAGTTCATGCACTATGAAGCAAGAGTCACTTATCCTCCACATTATATTGATCTTTACTTTCTTATTATGTAATTGGTTATTGATATTATCATTAGTTGGAATCTGTTAGTTTTACACAATGATTTGGTGTGAGTTTCATTTTGTGGACAGTTGATGTCAGATGGAAAAATCCTGCAAGAAGCTACTTATAATCAGTTGTTGGCCTCCAACAAAGAATTTCAGGACCTTGTTAATGCACATAAAGAGACGGCAGGTTCTGAAAGGCTTACAGTTGTTAGTTCTACCAGTAGACGAGGAACATTGTCTAGAGAGATTAGGAACATTTATGTTGAGAAGGAATTACAAGCAAATGAAGTTGATGGATTGATTAAGCAAGAAGAGAGAGAGATAGGAGACACGGGCTTCAAACCTTATAAACAATATCTGAATCAGAACAAAGGGTTCTTGTACTTGTTCATAGCCTGCCTCTCACAACTTATATTCGTGGTCAGTCAGATATTGCAGAACTCATGGATGGCTGCTAATGTTGATAATCCCCGTGTCAGCACACTGCGATTAGTCAGGGTTTATTTGTTGATTGGATTGGCTCCAATACTGTGTATATTATGTAGAACTCTTTCTACAGTTGCTTTGGGTCTTAAATCTTCGAAATCCTTGTTTTCACAGCTATTAGACTCCCTTTTTCGTGCACCCATGTCTTTCTACGACTCCACACCTCTGGGTAGAATTCTTAGTCGGGTAAGTGTCACAAACATAAAATATTAATGTCCCTGTTTGACTTCTAAAACTAATGTTTCTACGTGTCCTCACATTACGTGCAGGTTTCTTCTGATCTGAGTATCATAGATCTTGATGTCCCATTCAACCTTATTTTTTCTATTTCGGGTGCCATTAATGCGTATGCTACTCTTGTAGTACTAGCCATTGTCACCTGGCAGGACTTGATTATCACTATACCAATGCTTTATCTTTCAATTAGCTTGCAGGTAATACTGGACAACATCCTTTCATGAATAATATTCTGTGAAAGCATGCCATACAAATCAATAATAATTTAGACATTCTATAACCGTCATCCTTGTCTCCATGATGCTAATATAGTAGATAATCACGTGAAGTGAAGTGATCGTTAGTGCAATGCATACTGTCTATACGACAAATGTTGGACAATGGAATTGCTTTTCATCAGTAATAGCTTAATGTAGAGTCAAATCAGAAAAACAATATGACAAATCATGACCGATTCATGTGTTAGGGATAAGAATACAGAACATGTAAATTTAAATTCTTGGACTTTTTGGAATTGTTACTGAATTTTAGGTAGAGTTTCATAATCTTTTACTATATGAAGGCTTTCTCAGCCTTTTGGCTAAGATCAAATGACAGTAAAATGCCATTAATTTGTGTTAAATTTTGAAAATTATTTTCATGGTGATTATGTGTCTTGATTAATACTGTAGAATTCTGGCCAAATTTTATTATGAGTTATGTTGTGAAAAAGTATTAAGAATTCGTTGATAATGTTCAACTTATTGGATCAATTGTGCTGAGCAGAAATTTCCTTTCTTGCACTCTATGATTAAGTTTTTTGGTTTAACAAGTATATTTGACAGAAGATGTTCCCATTTACTAGAGATACTACTTTGCCTCTGCAAAAGAATTGATGCGGATCAATGGAACGACCAAGTCCTTAGTGGCAAACCATCTAGCTGAGTCTGCAGCAGGAGCCATGACGATAAGAGCTTTTGAGAAGGAAGACCTGTTCTTTAAAAAGAATCTTGGCCTCATTGATACAAATGCTAGTCCTTTTTTCCACTGTGTTTCGGCAAATGAGTGGTTGGTTCAATGGATAGAAATAGTTTGTGCGACAGTTCTTGCCTCTGCAGCACTTTGCATGGTTTTGCTTCCTCGTCGGACTTTTAGCTCTGGTCAGTATACGATTGTTATTCTTGAAAGTAGGACCATTTCAGTAATTTAGTTATTTACACATCTTCTATGCCTCTGCCTTATTTTGTAGGAAGAAAATTTGGAAATATAATTCATACATGATATTGAACTACTGCCTCTTCTATATGATTTGCAATTGCAGGATTCATTGGAATGGCACTTTCTTATGGTCTTTCCTTAAACATGATGCTTGTCCGTTCAATTCAAAAGCAGTGCACTATGGCAGATAACATCATTTCTGTGGAAAGGCTAAACCAGTATATGCATATTCCCAGTGAAGCACCTGAAGTAATAGAAGGGAACCACCCCACAACTAATTGGCCAGCTGTTGGTAAAGTGGAGATACAAGATTTGCAGGTAAATTTTGATTCATTTAATATCAAATCAAAGGAAGCTATGTGTACATACTGAGAAAGTTGATTTGAAAACAGGTCAGATATAGGCCCAATGCACCACTTGTTCTTTGTGGGATAAGTTGCACTTTTGAAGGAGGGCAAAACATTGGTATTGTTGGCAGAACTGGCAGTGGGAAAACTACTCTAATAGGTGCTCTTTTTCGTCTGGTGGAGCCAGCTGGAGGGAAGATTATAGTTGATGGCATTGACATCTCTACAATTGGACTTCATGATTTGAGGTCACGTTTTGGAATAATACCTCAAGATCCTACTCTTTTTAATGGAACTGCGAGATTCAATTTGGATCCGATGTCTCAACATTCTGACCAAGAAATATGGGAGGTACTATTTCGGTTCTTTTCCAGTTCTGGTTGCTTTGACATTAGAAGTATTTATTGGAACTTCCACTGGGTAAACAATGCTTATAAACATGTATTACACATTTAATTCTGTATGAGTTGCAATTTTGCAGTAAGTGATGTTTTTTATTTGAAGGTTCTTGGAAAGTGCCACCTACAAGAGGCTCTTCAAGAGAATGGAAAGGGTCTAGACTCCTTAGGTAACGTTTCAATATTTTAATATGTGGCATGTGCTGAATTCTAAATTTTGATCATTAACAACTATGAACCTGTCACTCAGTTGCGGAATCTGGATCGAATTGGAGCATGGGGCAGCGGCAAATTTTCTGTTTAGGCCGGGCACTTCTGAGGAGAAGTAAGATATTGGTGCTTGATGAAGCAACTGCATCAATTGATAATGCAACTGATATGATTCTGCAGAAAACTATTCGTGCTGAATTTGCAGATTGTACTGTGATCACTGTAGCTCACAGGATACCCACAGTGATGGATTGCACGATGGTTCTTGGTATTAGTGATGGTAAGTCACAAATTATTTCAACCCCTGGACATAGAATTAATATTCCCTATTTGTTTGAGCACCCAAATCCTATACATTTCTGTGGATGCCTTCGATTACATTGATATATCTAATTTTTGAATTTCCTAATCTAAATATTCCCAAGATCTAGTTTTAGAGTGTAGTCCTTTTCTTTATCTGATTCCACAAATCACAATGTATATAGTATAGGGTTGAAATTAATTCACTTTTGACTTCACAATGAGCAGATGGGACATGTTGCATTTTTCTTGACATTGTGGCAACTGTATGTCTAGTACATATCAACTGATGTTGATATACAATTTAGTGAAACAAAACCCCAAATATAAATGTGAAAACTAGTAGAGATGCATGAAGCAATAAATTTGGCATGAAAAAGTTACTAATAGGAAATGTTTCCATTCTATTTCAGGAAAATTAGTGGAGTATGATGAACCAATGAAGTTAATAAACAAAGAAGGTTCCCTGTTTGGACAGCTTGTTGAGGAATACTGGTCTAATCTTCAGTCAGCAGAATCACATTGAATATAACAAAAATTTCTTAAGTAGCCTTTTATTGGCTCTAGCTTGGTGTTGTGAAAGCAATGTAAAGAAAAGAAGTTTATTTAGTATAAATAATATCAAATTTTATTTCTAGTTTTACCTCACACTAAATAGTATATGGATCCACACATGCATAACCCAAATAAGCCACATGGCACAACAGACACATACTTGAATTTTTTTTTTTTTTTTGAGAAATAGACGCATGCTTGAGTTGATGCAGAGGAAAACTCAATGGCTAGTTTTTAATATTTTTATGCTCTGGTATTCTCCCTCCTTTGAATCTCCACTATTCCACAAAGCCACTAACCCTACATTCCTAATTTAGGGCCTGATTTTTGGATTTTTATTGTCTAGCAATAATTTATTTCAATTGATTGTTAAATCATGTAATTGAGGTCCTAAATTGAACATTTGAGCCATTAATTATGCTGAATAGTGGATTTTAGTGAATTATTAAAGATTTTAAGTCTTAGGGTTTGGGTTACAAATGACATTCCCACTTTGAGGATTTTTATGTTCCAGCTATTATCTCTTTAAATTGAATAATATTGAATCAAATTAAGATTCTTAATTAAGGAATGGAGCTCTCAATTTGGTATGACTAGCTTATAATGATCTATCAAATAGGGATCTTTAAGGATTAAACTTATAACATTAAATTAAGGTTTTCCAATCTAAAAAGTATTTCACTTAATTGGCACTGAATTGATTGAAATAATTTGTAACTAGAGCATCTAAGTAGGGTGTGTGATAACAATTGGGTGAAATCATAATATATTTACAAGTAATCAAATAACAAAACGTTAAGGTTAGACTAGGCCAAAATTTGGGGGGTTTGATGATATGAATGTTTTTCTATCAAATTTAAAGTGCATATATGAAATTGAAGCATCCAATTAAAAGTATAAACCTTCAATTTGTTGAAATGAACTAAGATTTATAATTAACTTTATTTTAGGATTATAATTGAAACAGATTTTTCCTCAAATTGGGGTCTTGTCATCCAAGTATAATTTTTCAAAATAAGCAACACTTATATGATTATATATGTGTGTATGTGGGGGGGGGGGGGGTGTTGGAGATGAGATGCTAGGACTTTAGAGAGAGAGAGAGAGAGAGAGAGTAATGGGGTGGAAAAGGTTTACAACTAGTTCCAACTTCATTTTATTAGCTTTAAATATGCAATTGAAAATTTGAAATGAATTTTTCTTTTTGTAAAAGGAAAGATCCTCTAGATTACGATGTGAATTTTGTAAAACTTCTTGTCATTGTGAATTGTGATGAATAAAAAACCTATGTTCTAATGTGTTGCTCGATATTATATTCCATATCACAGTGTGACTCACTAACATTGTTTTCTTCTTTTTCTTTTTAAAGGAATTAAAATTTATATAAATAGCCAAGAGTGTTGTAGTTCAATTGATTGACATCTCTCTTGATATTTCCCAAAGACATCTAAGGTTTAAATCCCTCATTCTCCATTGTAACTTTTAAATTATAAAAAATTAAAAATTATATAAATAAAAAATTAAATGCATGATATACTACAATAATGGAACACACAAGGAAATGATCTTAATAGGACAGAATATTTTTGTTCATCTATAGCTACTTGTAAACTTTATTAGGATGGTTGTGCAAAGGCCATGCATAGTGGATCCTCTTTTCTAAGTTCTAATAACCATGTCATTAACAAGCTAATAAAGAAGGGTTAAGTGAGTCTTGACCTGCTTTTTTGTTTTGTTTTTCTAAAGACATCATATGCTTGATCAAAAGTAGGAAAAAGATGATGGATCCCCCACATTGTCTATGTGACAATGCAAACCATGGGAAAAAGGAAGCTATTTTTTGTTGTTGTCATTGTTGTTATTGTTATTTTTGATAATTTGAAAATTATAATAATGAGAAAGGGAAATTCGAACACCAATTCTGTTAGAGACCAAAAAATTGCCACTCAGTTAGAAAGCTCTTGACAAATAAAAAGTTATTCTTACTATCGTAGCAATCATGCTTTTGTGGAGGGAAGGGTGGTTAATAAAATCAATATTTTTGTCAGTTGATTTAACTTTTAAGGCATTAGAAACTTTCTTCAAGCAAAAAATTGAAAGCATAAAAAACTTTTACTACTCTTAAAAAGGGAGGAAAAAAAGAAGATAAATAAACATGAATATTCAGCGAATTAATTAATGGTTTTTATTTATTTATTTAAAAATACAATGCTTTACAAACAAACAAACAAATCTTACATATTGATGAGGCAATGTGCTCTAACAAGCGCAAGCCAAACGAATAGATTAGAGGTAGTCTATAACTAGTCTCATCAATAAATTTCGTAATATTCTTTGAAGACTTTCCAAGGAGAGAATTGTTAAATATATTATTAGCAACGTGATGTGTTATACCATGTTATATATGCTAGAGTGGATGCGGGAGAGGAAGCATAGAATATGAACACTGAGAACACGAGGGTTACGTGGTTCAGCCTTGATAGCCTACATCCATGGAGAAATCCCTTAAGGGCTACATTTTTATTGTGTAAGAGTGTAATACAATAACCTGTATTACAATGAACCCTAACATGAGTATATATAGATGACTAAACCCTAGACTACTAGTACAAGTAGGAGTGAGCTTGAGCCTATTACATTGGGCTAATATGTCTAATATATCTCTAACACCCTCCCTCAAACTCAAGGCGGAAGCTTGATGAAGGCTTGAGGTTGGATAAGCATGAGAAGATCACTTGAAGATGTCTTGAAGAATGCCTTTGAAGAAACCACAATGAAGAATATGCCAATTGACCAATTTCAGAGCTTTAAATGAAGAAACAGAATCCAAAATCAAAATCTATGCAAAAAACTGAGTAAGATAGGTCTTTTCGAAAATTTTGACTTTTGGTCAAAGGTCAACGTACAAGTCAAAGTCAACGAATCTTGGACAAAGACAATGGTCAGTGCTCACGGGTCAGATCTGGGTGGTGCGGGTCAACAGTTAGCTAGGTGACGTGGTGCTGACGAGGCAACACGGTTGACGTGTCTAATGAAGTGTTTAGGCGCGACATGGCTATCTGATGACGTCATTAAATGATGTTATGGATGACAGCATCACAAATTTGGCACGTGGGTGATCACCGTCGCGTGGAGGATAAGCCAGAATCCCAAGTGGCACGTGGAAGTGCGTGCTACAGCGGTTGAAAGCAAAATTTCTTTCGTAGGCTTATCGGTGGTCTACATGGCCAATAGGACGACGCGTGTGGCCAATGGATGAGCTACAAAAGAGGAAATCGTGGTAGCATGTGGGGAGGTTCCGGAGCTATTAGCGGCGTGTGGTGGTGCATGAGGTCCGTGTTTTTGGGTTTTTGTCGCGGGAGGTCATGGAGCATGTCTATGGTGTTGGTTTCATTCGAAGCTTGGATTTGCACAAATCTGAAAAGTTAAGTCACGGCTTTGCTTGAGTTTGTGGATCTTGGACACAGCATTGAGCCACGGTGGCTGCGAGATGCAGTGGAGTCTAGATCCAACAGACAAGCATGTGTGACTTCTAATAGTGGTGTGGACGTGAAAATCTTCTTTGCTTGTTGGAGATGTTTGTTTGATGCCAAGAACGAAGTTTGGCTCTGATACCATATTAAATATATTATTAGCAACGTGATGTGTTATACCATGTTATATATGCTAGAGTGGATGCGGGAGATGAAGCATAGAATAAGAACACCAAGAACACGAGGGTTACTTGGTTCAGCCTTGACAGCCTACATCCACCGAGAAATCCCTTAAAGGCTACATTTTTTTTGTGTAAGAGTGTAGTACAATAACCTGTGTTACAATGAATCCTAACATGAGTATATATAGACAACTAAGCCCTAAACTACTAGTATAAGCAGGAGTGGGTTTGAGTCTATTACATTGGGCTAATATGTCTAATCAGGGGTGTAGCCAGGAATTTTTACATGGGGGTGCCGATTCAAACTATGAAGGTTGAAATCGATGACGATGAATATCATCGTTGTATGGATAGTCTATATTTTTAGGTTGACATGGACCTTCTTTGAGATAAGCTCATCAGATTTCATCTTGTTTGTTGATAGAAAATTCACATATTTGTTTACAGAAAATTCACATATTTGTTTACGTGATCCTGGATCACGATCTATCTCTTCAGATTGAATTCTTGAATATTTGGAGGGGTCAGGGTGTTTATTAGGCATTGAAATATCGACATTTGTTTCTACAGCCACAGGTGTCCTAATTTCTGAATTGTTAACATCTTTTTTCTTAAAAAATGCATCAATTATTTTTTCGTTTGCTCATAATTCTTTTAACTTTAAGAATATGACTCAAAAATTAACCTGAAAAGAAGTTTAAAAAATAAAATTTTAATTAGAAATTTTTACTTAGTTATATAGATGTTATTCGTACTTAAGAAAAAAAAATTTCCACTATAATTTAAACAAACAACCCATTTTTAATACGACTTTAATTAATAATAACCCCTTAAACAAAAACAAAAATTAAACACACAAGTATTGGTACACAACATAAACCAAACAATCTAACAACACCCATAGCCACATCTACAGCCACATGATATCTAACTAATCAAAAATAAGTAATAAATCAAAACAATTTTACCTTAGAAACTTTGTCTTTACAAAGTGCAAAGATAGGTCACCCGTGTGGCAATGCCTACTGCCTCTGCCTGACTGCCTCTAACTTTAGATCTTCCCCTTCAAGGCTCATCACAAACAATCTCCTCATGCCTTCAATCATGTATTTCTTTAAAAATCTATGAAAATATAAAGAGCATGTGAATATTTAGGTGTAGATAGTTGAGAAAAAAAAAAAAAAAAAAAGACACTAAAAAGAGATGAATGTCTAATGCTTAAGAAAGAGAAGAAAACTCACTAGTCACCAAATAGTTACCAAGTTTCAAAACTAAAGCTGATGAAGAAAGAAAAAATTAGTCAGGATTTTTTTTTTTTTTTTTTTGGGATTGTGAGTACAAAAGACTAGAGTTTTGGGGGCTGGTAGGCAGGCAACGGTACAATGCAAATGAAAGTGCATCAAAGAAGACCAAACAAAAGAATAAGAAGTAAAGAAAGGGATTCCGTGGGTCAGTGGGTGGATTTTTTGAGACGAAGAGAAAGTAAAGTTTTGTTTTTAGTGTTTGGACTTGAGGGGTCATCTTGTTTTATTTGGAGTACATAAGGTGATAATGCCTAAAACTAAAGCTGGGCTTGGGAGAATATTTGAGTTGGGCTTGGGAGAATAGTTGAGAATTGGGCATTGGGGGGGCCGGCTGTCCAATATTGGGGGGGCCCAATTTTTTTTTTCTACTTACTCTAATGGATTTTTTTTTTTTTTTTTTTTTTTTTTTTTTTTTGCAGTGACCGGGGCCCCCCCAAGCCACTATGTGGCTCCGCCCTTGTGTCTAATATATCTCTCACAAGAATAAAGATACTTATTGTCATAGGTTTATAATTCCAGATTATGTATCCCTTCCAAGGAGATGCAAAGAATCCCAACTAGTAGAAGAATATAGTTTTATTTTTATAATTCTATTTTTAACCTCAACAACCTTTTTTATTTTTCCCCTTCTAGAAAAGGTTTAAAATTTTATTCATGAAAATCGTACATCATCTAGTTAAGATAGTTTCTTCTTAAAAAAAAAAAGAAAAAAAAGAAAAAAAAAAGAGGGAAGTCAAGATAGTAAATCCTCTAACCAAATATTACAACAAGACTTAGCATTTGAGGCCAATAATCTAGCCAGTCAATGGCCATCACATCCCAGCGTTGCTGATAATCTCATGTTATGGCCATATTTACCCATAAAAGCTTATGTAGTGGTTTTGTTGAAAAATTCAACAATTTAGACTAAGTTCACAATTATCAATTTATTTGTTCATTCAATCACACTAAGTATTAACCAAATCTTTTTCTAAAAGAAAAAAAAAAAATTACCCAAATCTAAATAGTAGTAAAAGCAATAAACAATAAACAATCACAACGATTTGGGGTAATGAAGTTAAAAATTAACAAAGAACCACTTCAAAAAAAAAAAAACCACCTGGGGATTTCGTTAGAAAATTCACTATAACGGAATAGTTACAATCAATCAAAACACACAAAAGTTTTTTAGTTTAGACTCTTTATGTAACCTCTGTAATTACCTACTTGCCTTACTACTACAGTAGTCAAGAATTTCTAGAACAAGGTTTTCAGACACGGACCGTTCATTGAACCGTAAAAGGGAGAGGTTCAAGGTTTTTGAGGTCAAATCGAGGTTGAACCAGAGTCGAACTGTGATGACGTCATAATTAATTTAATAATTAATTAAAGCCTAAATATAGATATTAAATTTATAAAACTAGTAAAATTGACTAATATATCTATATATGTAAGGGAAATTTAATGATTTTCAAGTATATATTTAATAATTAAATAAGAAAATTAATAAAATAAAATAATAACCATGAAAACATTAAAATTTATGATTAATTTTTGAAGTAAAGTTGAATATCTTTGAAGGATTTTAATTATATATATTTTTATTCCTTGTAAGAGATGGATAATTTAATTAAGTAGGATAAAATTGTGTTAAGTTTTTTTTATAAATATATATATATATATATATATATATATATATATATATATAAAGCTAAGGGGTTGGACCGCACAGTTCTCACCGGTTTGTGCAGTCTAACCCCGGTTTTAAGGGTTCACGGAATTAACAAAAAATCCGGTTCTTTAGGCTTAAAAAACCGATTTTCATCCTGGTTCTTGGTTCTCACGGTCCGACCTCCCGGTCCAGTCCGGTTCTGAGAACCATGGGACACGGTCCTTTCAGTTGCTATTGTGAGCTAAATGCAGAGTCATTAAAAATTTCATTAATTATCTAAGAAATCAATATATGCTATGTTGCTAAAGTGAATTCGCATTGTAATTTAATTCTAAAAATAACAAAAAAATCCAACTAATTAATGGCTTTTACAATATTGAAAGGTTTCGTATAAATCAAATCCGACATTCTATTACAGGCTACTTCTTGTTTATATTATGTAATAAACTCTAGCTACCCCAGAAAAATGACATTGTTAGTTGTATTAACAATAGCGTGAAGAAATGGAAACATTCTTGAAGACATTCGGTCCCAGTTATCACATTTTCAATATGTTGTTTTTTCATATTCTAGCCGTGTATGTAACTCTGTTGCTGATGCATTGGCTAAGAAAGCTAGTTCTAGTTCAGGGCTTCAGGTTTGGCTTGAAGACTTACCTGAAGACATTGCCCCCTTTGTGTTTAGAGAATTTCATTAATTTTGTTTTGAATAAAAGTGCCCAAGCTGTTTGGTCTGGTTTCTCAAACAAAAAAAAAAAAAAAAAACAATAGCGTGAAGAAGAGCATGAAGTAGAACACATAAAGTGAGACGAGATCCTCCCCTTGAACTACAACCTTCATTTTTAAAAATGAAATTTGAAATTTGAAGAAATTGAAGCGCTAAACCCAAAAAATTTCCTTTTTAAAACCTCATTTTTCAAGTCAACAAAATACAATTTTTCTCAAAACAAAAGGAGTAAAAATACCCTTTTGAAATTTGAAGAATCAAGCTCTAGCCACCAAGGCATTCATCATAACTTGCATAAGCAAAAATATCAAAATTTTCTTTTAATACCCATCAAAAAAAAAAAAAAAACTTTTAATAGCGCCAACCACATAATTCCTCCAATTCAAATAAAAAAGAAGGCTCATGAATCCCTAGCTTTGTTTGGGAGTTCATAAGGGAAGGGAATGAAATGAAATGGAATGGAATGAAATGATCATAAGGGAATGGAAATGAATGAAATGGAATGAAATGTATTTAAGTAAAGAAAAGGAATGAAAAAGAATGGAATGGAATGGAATTAAGTAATCTTGATTAGATGTTTTAAAATTAAAATGGAAATGAATAAAAATGAATAGAATGTAAGTAATCTTATTTGAGAGTAACATAGAGAGAATGGAATGAAATCATTTTATAATAATATTACTATTAGACCTCTATTTTAAAATAAAGGGTTGAATATATATGGGTATTTTGAGAGTTCTAGTAAAAAAATCATTAAATCTAATTTCATTCCCTCCTATTCCTTCTAATTTCTGGAGGAATGAAAATTCGAGAGGAATGAGTGTTTCCTCCTACTCATTCCATTTCCTCCCACTTAAACTCCCAAACAAGAAAGTTGGCTTTCCATTCCTTTCATTAAAACTTCCAAACAAGGAAAGTGAAGAATATTCTAAAATTATTCTTTTCATTCTTTTCCATTTCATTCCATTCCATTACCTGCCTAAGTAGAGATGAGAACATGAACATTGTCCAAATTTGAGATCATGAAAGGCAGTACAAAAAGATTTACAGTAAGACACTTTTATTTGGAGAAGTACATGCAAGTAATACAAGTACAGCAAACTCACAATAATCTTTTATTATTGTGGCTGCCACAAAGCATACAATGTGAAATGAAATCGATGCTAAACTCAGCAAGGAGTTATTGTGTTACCTTGAATTAGAACACCATCATCACTTCAGTCTTCTGAAACTTAGGAAGGAGGCAAATGGCATTGTACTGGCTCAACCTTAACGCATAGCTGGCTCTCAAAGCTTTCTACATGACCCTACTCAGTCAGGCGAGATCAACACAACACAGAGGTGCATGGTTGAATAAACTGTCTATATCAAGGTGGCGAATTCAACTTGTACAGGTAGAGCTTTTTGAATTTCTCATGAACTCTTTGCCTTTTGGGAATAAGGAAGCATGACATATGAATATAACTAATTACATTGCACATTCTAGAAGTGTGGCCTTGCAACCTCTTCTTGCCGCGCTGTATAGACTATAGCCCCAGTGATATTGCTATATCATCCTACTTCCTACTTGTACCTTTTCTTTTTTTATCTTGATTGTCACCAAGCCTGAGAAACAAAAGCTCAGTGATTCAATGTGATTCTGCAGACTGAAGATGAGACCAGTATTCCTTGACAAGCTGCCCAAACAGTGAACCTTCTCTCTTCATTAACTTCATTGGCTCATCATACTCCACTATTTTCCCTGAAATAGAATGGAAAGATTTCCTTCAAAACATTTGAACTTAAAAACATTTCACCGCTAAGTTAACTGGTTTACATGACTATCATTTTCTTTATGTTTATATATGGCTTCTTATTTACTTAAAAGGTGAAATAACAGCAGCTCATTCCTTACAATATAAATTGCACATACAGTTGACATGCACCATCAAGAAAGTGGAGAAACTGCAGCATGACCCATCTGCTCAGTGATCCTACAAGTCGATACTACCCTGTGTATAATTCCCCCCCCCCAAAATAAAAAAGCCACAAGGACTTTCTTGTTTTCTAAACTAAACAAAATCAGGTAAATTATAATTAAATCATAATTAGATCAACCTCCTTAAAATGATAATCCAATAATATCTCGTCTACCAAATCCTCTACACTTTATAAATTCTCAAGAAATAAACTCAAGGATTCTTGAACTATACTCAAAGGATTATGTAAAAAAACCAGGTTTCATTTAGATAAATATGGACTAGAAACTTCACAGAATAAGATTACCTAACATCAAAATTATGAAAGACATTGAAACAAAAATGAAGGTTCATACCATGCACACATAAGGAATATTCTATTGATGATGGTTAAGGTAATTAATGCAACTCACCATCACTAATAGCAAGAACCATTGTGCTATCCATCACTGTCGGTATCCTGTGGGCCACTGTAATCACAGTACAATCAGCAAATTCAGTCCTGATTTTTTTTTGCAGAATCGTATCTGTTGCATTATCAATTGATGCAGTTGCTTCATCAAGCACTAATACCCGACTTCTCCTCAAAAGTGCACGCCCCAAACAGAATAATTGCCGTTGCCCCTGGCTCCAATTTGATCCATCTTCCAGAACTGAAAAACTAGTTGTTAGTTATCACTGGGGATCATAACCAAAAGCAAGTGCAAACAACATAAATAACAAAGCCTTACCTAAGGAGTCTAAGCCCGTTTCTTTCTCCTTGACAACCTCGTCCAATTGACACTTCACAAGAACCTTCAAGTCAACATTATCAGTTTAATATTTGATCCATGAAATAAACAAACAAACAAAAGACTATTTTTATACAGAAGAAATTTCAACCAAAGCTAGACCTACTGATACAGAAGCAACCACAGGTAGAAAAGAATTGGAGCATTACCTCCCATATTTCCTTGTCAGAATGTTGAGACAAGGGATCCAAATTGAATCTCACAGTCCCATTAAAAAGAGAAGGATCTTGAGGTATTATACCAAAACGCGAGCGAAGATCATGAAGTCCAATCATAGAAATGTCAATTCCATCTACTATAATCTTCCCTCGAGCTGGCTCCACTAGACGAAATAGAGCACCTATGAGAGTGGTCTTCCCACTGCCAGTTCTGCCAACAATACCTATTTTGTGCCCTCCCTCAAATGTGCAACTGATCCCCCGAAGAACAAGTGGTGCATCAGGCCTATATCTGATCTGTTTTAACATTGGTATTCTTAGAATCTCAGTATAAGAACCTTCTTTAATTTTAACATTAAATAAAAAAAATATATATTTACCTGCAAATCATGTATCTCAACTTTACCCACAGATGGCCAATTTGTTGGAGGCCGGTTCCCTTCTATTATTTCAGGGGCCTCACTAGGTATATGCATGTATTGATTTAGCCTTTCTACAGAAATGATGTAATTTGCTAAAGTGCAATGATCTTGAATTAAGAAGACAAGTGACATGTTTAATGAAAGACCATAAGAAAGTGCCATTCCAATCAATCCTGCAATAAAAGGAGAAATTGTCATAAAGAATCTAATACGCATATTTTACAGCTCAATATAACTCCATAAGCGTGTTTAAAAAACTATCACCAGTAAATTGAAGCATCTATACAAGAACTGTAAATCGTTAAAGATTGAAAAAATAACTCTTCAAGGTAAAACTCACCCGAGCTAAAAGTTCTGGGAGGAAGCAAAACCATGCAAAGTGCTGAAGAGGCAAGAACAACTGCACTAAGTATTTCTAATCTTTGGATCAACCACTCATTTGCTGCAAAACTATGGAAAAAAGGACTAGCATTCCTGTCAATCAGTTCAAGATTCTTTGCAAAGAATCGGTCTTCCTCCTCAAAAGCTCTTATAGTCATGGCTCCTGCTAGAGACTCGGATAAATGATTTGCTATGAAGGACTTGGTTGTGCCATTGATCCGCATAAACGCTTTTGCAGATGAAAAATAATATCTCTGTAGATTAAGAATTCCAACAATTAGAACTTCTTCATATCAAAGAGGATTAAAATAAATATTTCCACATCTCACATACACACACACACACACACACAAAAAGAAGAAGAAGAAGAAGAATCCAGTTCAGGGAACAGGAGATGAAGACAGTGGCTAGTATACAATTGATCCTTTCAGATGAACACTATTCTCTAGTTTTCAAGCTTTTTGCGAAAATCTCAAATAATGTATATATCTCTTCATCCATTGCACAGAGAATAAGTAAACAAAATATATGACTCCATGAAAAGAGAGAGGCCAAAATAATCAGACAAGAAAGAAAGGAAAATATATTCATTATTCAGTAATATTAAAAGCAATGCTTATGTTTAAAACTTCGTAATATTACATAACTCGGAGAATATTTATGATTTCCTGTAATATAAGAATTACACCAAAACTCTTCCTCTTACTTGGTGGCATCCTGACTTTGTCAGATTGCTTTGATCTCTTGATTTCACTTTGAACTGTTCCTAATTCAAAGCGATTCAAACATCTAAATTTGTAAGCATGCATTCGAGATTGGACTAAAGTTCACTTTATGTGAGAAATATCTAAGTCAAATGAAGGAAAACTTCGTCCAGTGGGAATTTTTTATTGAAATGTTTATGGTGTTACCTGTAAGAGAATTGCCAGAAAAAGCATTGGTATGGAGACAAACAGAACTTGCCAGGTAACAACGGCCAGAACTCCAAGATTGGCATAAGCATTAGTGGTAGCCCCCACAACAAAGATAAAGCTGAAAGGGACATTAAGATCGACGATACTCAGATCAGATGAGACCTAGACAAGAACAAAATGATACCAAACCATGTTAGTTTCACAAATCTCTTTGATCTCTGAACACAGATTCTGATCAAGATTCATACCCGACTAAGTATCCTTCCCAGAGGTGTGGAGTCATAAAAAGCCATTGGTGCAAGAAAGAGGGAGTTAAGTAGCTGTGAAAATAAAGATTTTGATGATTGAAGACCCAAAACAACTGAAAAAAGTGATCGAGCTAGCAAAACTAGTGTTGAGGAAATTCCAATCAGCAAGTAAACCGTTATCAGCCGCAATGTGCTAACATTGGGATTTTCAACATTAGCAGCCATCCAAGAGTTCTGTGATATCTGACCAATCACAAATATAATGTAACAAAGAGTGGCCATGGAGAAGTACAAGAACCCCTTGTTCTGATTTAGATATTGTAGATAAGGTCTAAATCCCGTGTCTCCAATTTCTTTCTCCTCTAGCTTGATCAATTGGTCTCCTTTAGATCCTTCAAATTGCTTCTCTACATAAGTGTTCCTAATATCTCTCTTAGCTGTTCCAACTCCCTGGGCAGCAGTAACATCTGCAAGCCTATCAGAACCAGCAGTCTCTTTATGTGCATTGACAAGTTCCCGAAATTCTTGTCTTAAGGCCAACAATTGATGATAAGGAGCTGCTTGTAGGATTTCCCCATCTGACATCAACTGTCAATAGTATCAAACTTACTTAGGATGATTGTGTTGATTGACAGGTTTGATTAGCAATAATATCTATAAAAAAAAAAAAAAACAAACTACATACAAGAAAAGTTAAATCCAATTATCTATTCACTCTTAGTTAGTTATTAAGTCTTCTTACTGGTGCAACTTTTAAGGACAAAATTGGAAGAAGAGTGAGATTCCATTCATCTGTGGTGTATGAGCATATTGATAAACTGGAAAATCAATCTGAAATATTTTTTATGGGCATTTGGTGGCAAGAGTCACCAGACAGAAATCAGAGGCTTTTGATTAAATAATGTAGACATGGAAGCTTTGAGATATCTTAGTCTTGATAAACTTAAGAACTTATTAACATGAAATACCATATAAACAAGTGTTGAGTGAGCTTAGTCTGTTAGTAATAACTGACTTCACCAGGTAATAGTAAATCTGTGAGTCTCACCCTTTCTATAATGCGTCTCATGATTAAAAATAAATAAAAAAAAACTGCTAGGTTGGATGTGTTTAAGCAGAATGATGTGGTAACCAGAGGACTAATAACCCCCAGCCAATTCATAACTTTTGGGTCATTAGATTTATCACAAAGATTGCAAAGGAAATAATGAAGAATTTTGAGGAGAGTTCTTAAAGTAGAATACTGACCAGAACAGAATCAAATGCAGGCAGGAAATCAACTTGGTGGGTTACAAGTAAAACTGTCTTCCCAGAAAGTGCTTCAATAACATAATCCTGCCAAAGTATAATTTAGCTTTCACATAAAGCTATTAGTTGAACAAACAAGACGTTGCATACTTTTAGAAAAAAGTGATTACATTGAATAAGCTTGTGGCAGTTTGTGCATCAACAGCACTAAATGGATCATCCATGAGGTATATATCAGCATTTTGATAAAGAGCACGAGCAAGTTGAATTCGCTGCTTTTGACCACCGCTCAGATTAACTCCTCTCTCCCCTATTTCAGTGAGATCACCATAAGGAAGCAATTCAAGGTCCTTTACCAGTGAACACCTTTCAAGTGTTTCTCTGTACCTTTGACTGTCCATTTCAGACCCAAACAAAATGTTCTCTTGTATTGTCCCTGTCTGGATCCATGCCGTCTGAGAAACATAGGCAATCTTCCCATAAACTTGAGTCTGAAAATTCAAAAAAAGAAACCAGATTCATTATGGTTAATACCTTTTGATCTTTTGGAATTTGTGATAGGACGACATTCAAAAACATATCTATGATAAACTGATTAGAGGATTTACTCTTAACAGGAAATAGAAGTGCAGGGAAACATAGGATAAGAGACAACTCTGTAAAGGTTAAATTATATTATGTAATAATAAAAAGAAAGGAAAGAAGCAGCAGGAACTCACAGTTCCCTGAATGAGTGGAACTTCACCAAGAATTGCTGCAAGAAGGGTTGATTTGCCTGAGCCAACTTCTCCACATATAGCCACCTTTTCTCCTGGTCTGATCTCCAGATTTATGTTTTTCAGCGCCGGCTTTGATGAATTCTCTTCCCATGAGAAATTGGCAGACTTGATTAAAATGGTGTCATTTACACTGTCCACATTGGTCTTCCTCTGTATATCTGTGCTCTGCAGCTCTGGTGCTTCAAGAAATTTCAAGATACGTGTAAATGCAACCTTTGCTTGAATAACCACCCCAATAACCTCAGGAATAGATCTAATGGGATCCTGAACAAGGCGTAAAGTTGCTACAAAAGTGAAAACGTTATTTGCATGTAGAGGAACTTTGAGAAAATAGCATGCTCCAAAGGTTGCAACAGAGACCAACACAGGAGACGTCCAAAAGAGAAAGATATCGTATGATTTTCGTAACTGCACTGCTGATAACCATTTGTACTCCACCTTCCTTAAATTTTCAATTGCATTTTTGAAACGTTTTTCCCATGCATATAATTTCAACACCTTCATGTTGATAAGAGCCTCAGTACTAGCCTTCAGTCTCTCATCCTGTGCAGCCATAAGCTTACTTTGAAATTCATGCTGTAACTTTGCAAGTGGAACATTGCAAAGCACGGTGAGAACTATCACCACCAAAGATGCAATTGTTGCTAGCCCCACTGCACGATAAAGAATAACTAATGCAATACAGAGCTGAAGGCTTGTTGTCCAAGTTTGATGGAACCAAAATGGGAACTCGCCAATCCTATATGCATCCACAGTAACATAATTCATTATCTCCCCTCCTGAATGCGTCAACCTAGCAGCATTGGATAATCTCAGTTGTTTCTTGTAAATGGCAGCTGTGAGCAAAGACCTCACTTTCAGACCAATAAGTCTGCAGCGGAAGTACCACTGCCTTTGTGCTAGGGATTCTATGCTCTTTGAGAAGAAAAGTGCTATTGCCAATACATAGCCTTCATACTTGAAATTTTCTTTTCCCTCAGCAACCAATATAAAGGCATTCAGAACTAAAGGACCAGCAGACAGTGTAAGTATCTTTAACAAAGCAAAGAATCCAGATACAAGGATCTCTTTCCAATGGCAAATAATTATTGTCCTCAGAATCGATGGTTGGGAAGTTGGTTCCTTTTGCTTCTGTTTGTTAAGTTGCTCCAAGAACAACAAATAGCAAGTTTCTGCTTGATCTGCCTTGCGCAATTTTGGTATATCTTCATCCTCAAGAGTTTTCTCCCTGCCCTTTTTCATCAATGAATTCATCCACCAAAATGAAAATCTACCAAAGAATCCGGCTTTGGCAAAGGTAGTAACAGGGCAAACAGAATCACTTTTACTTCTGCCATTGGCCTCACCATTTAAAGGGGTATAAAGAGTAATTTCACTGATACTCTCATCACTTGCTTCATATTTATACCCCTTGTACGTACAGAACAGCAACAATATAGCTCCTGGAAAAGACAGGATATCTAATGCTACCTTAATTGATACTTCTTTCTTTAAAATGGCACCAAACAGAGATAGAGCACAGACGATTCCGGCAAACAAAAAGGCAAGAATGCTCAATAGCCATAATGGTCCTCTTGGAAGCTTTTTTCCCTGAAGGCTCACAGCTAAACTCACCAACAACCATGTGAACCCTTGAAACAAATGTAGTAACCACCCGTCAAGAGGTAAAGCAGTCTTCATTTTCCTCAACTTCTCCTCCAAAATCCAAATGCCAAAGCACAAGTAAACGAATCCAACACAGCCATTGAAAACTGCAGAAAATATCTGCAAATTTGAAAATCCTTGAAATTGAGCTGGAACCACAGTTGATTTAGATGATGACTTCTGAACCATATTGAATATAAGCAGGGCCAAGAGCAAGACATCGAAGCAAATGATCAATATGTGATTAATACATGATGAGGGATTGCTTAAAAACACAAAGTCAGAACTGCATGTCTTTCCACCACTGTATGAACGACCAGACTCCCCGCAGAATATAGTCCACAAATCCTCCATAATCCTTTTCTCTTTGCTCTTCAACCTCTGTATTACATACAAGAGCATAAATATACGCATACCAAGTAACTTTTCCTATCAATTCCTTGAAGCAGCCAACCAATTGAATTCAAGAAGCAAACCACAATTAATAATTTTGGGGGGAAAAAAAGGAAAGTAGAAAAGGAAACACCATTACACAAACAAGATGAAGTACCCCACCAAATAAATTTTAAGTGCAAGAGAACAAAAGGAGTTACAATTTAAATTCAGAAAAGTTACTTCACAACCAAAAAAAGCAACAAAAAAACAAAGAATGAGTAATTAATTCAGAGAAGTTCAAGGAATCAAAGGCTTTAAGGAACTTCTCCAAATGGTGTGAATCATTGATGCCCATGATACAACAACTACAACCAAGTCTATTAGTCTCAAAATTTTGGTGTGAAATATGGAAGCTTTGTGATGTAAAACATATTAAAAGGTTCATGATAGTAGAGAACGTACCTTTGTTGGTCTAAGAACGACAGCTTTTTCTTTCTCTTAGCCAGTAGTTCATACAGTGCTCCGATGAAAACTGAAAATAGTCCTACAAAAGAACCCAATTCAACACCATTTATAACAGGTTCTAATGGCCTTCATTAACAAAATTCCACGAGAAGCAGACAGAGGAGCATGTAGAAACAGTACCAACATTTAAAAATAAAAATAAAAAACCAAATAAAGAAACATGACGTCCAATACGACATAAAAATTATGAGTTGAGATCCACACGTGCCAATGTGTCAAAGAATAATATATAAAAAAACAAAAATCACAGATACAGAAGAAGTATTCAACAATTCAACACCATTAGAGCATCTCCAATAGCTAGGTAAAAGTAAAATAATTTCTATAATAGAGAATAAGACCCAAAAAATGATTTCCAATAAATTCTCTAAATCATAATTTTCTTTTTGGCTCATGAATAATAGCTCATCAAATTTGACGAGCTACTGTACATTAGTAAAAGAATAAAACTAAATAAAAAATTAGCAAAAAAAGGAGTGGGGATGGGGTATGGGAATATGTGTGTTAAAAAATGAATAAATAATAAATAAAGAAATAATATTTAAATGAGATAGAGAAAGGATAAAGAATCTGTTAGAAGATGTATTTGAAAAAGTAAGTAGGTAAAAGATAAATGTCATTATTTACTGTCCAAACAATACAAAATATAGAAAAGTTACTGGAAATGCTCTTATAACAGGTTCTAATGGCCTTCATTAACAAAATTCCACAAGAAACAGACAGAGGACCATGTAGAAACAATACCAACATTTAAAAATAAAAATAAAAAACCAAATAAAGAATCGTAGCATTTAGGGTCTGTTTGGATATAACTTATTTTGCTGAAACTGAAAACACTGTTACAAAATAATTTTTAAATGTGTGAATAGTGTTGTGAGATCCATTTTTAATGAAAAGTTGCTGAAAAGTGTACTTTGTGAGACTCGTGAATAGTGCACGACTACATTGTTCGCTACTGACTTAGTCAAATGTTGCGGCTGAAGCAAAAAAAAAAAAAAAAAAAAAGGCAAAACGCGAAGTTGCAACATAGACGCGCAAAACGCGCTATCCAAACCCCACCTTAATGTTGCTATGCTCAAGTTGAGCCACATCAGCTGCCATATTATTACCATTTTTTTTTCTAAATTTTTCCTACAATTTAAAATTAGTTTTCTTAAATTTAAAAATACTAATAAAAAGAAAATAATTCTCAACCCTTTGTGTTCCATGGTTACTATTTTAGATGACAATCTTTTGTATTCTATGGCTACAATTTTAAATAGCAACCCTTTGTGTTCCACGGTTACAATCTTGAACGGCAACCCTTCAGCTTCCTAATGCCAAACTTTGGCTTTCTAACTCCTTCATCTCTTCCTCTCCTCACACTATATTAATACTGAAAAGCTAGATGATTCAATTTAGGTATCTCTAAATCCCAATTGCTCTTGATCTTTATTCTTGTGGCTGCCTACATAATAGTTTAATGTAAGAATTAGATTAATAGTGTTGTTCTTTTTTATTGCTGTTTTTTTTTTTTTTTCTTTTTTAATTTTGTTACTACCACTTTTGTGTTATGGGTCATATATGAGTTTTTATGTATTTAGGTTGGGTATTTGTACTGATATATGATTGTTTGTTTCTATGTTTAATATTGATTTGGTTTTTCTTTTTTTAATGTTTGAGACGGTAACATTATTGGTTTATATTGTGTAATCCATATGATAGAGTTTTAGTAATATCCGTGTGATAGAGTTTTAGTAGTTATAAAATTGAATAATAGAGTTTTAATAGTATCCGTGCCTGTAGAAATTCAATTGAATGGTGTAATTTGTGTCTGTAGAAATTCAATTTGCTAAGGTATTTTAGTAGTTAGCAAATTGAATTATAGAGTTTAAAATTCAATACTATACTCACAACATGATACTTCTCATTTTTTCTTGGTCTCCTCATTTAAGTGAATCCCTCTTTCATCATTGAAATTGATTTAAAATTCCTTCTATTAGCTTTGATTGTACTCTTCGCTATATCATAAAATACTTTATATATATATATATATATATATATAATCTTTTTATGGTAATTATTGTCATTTTTGTTGTAGTTGAATCAAAATAAGATTATGCTAGATCTGCATAATTAGTAGCTGTTGCATCTTCATCATTATCACAAGTTTTATTATCACAAGTTTAAGATAGAGATTACCTCATCAATAGCTACTACATCTTCTTCATTGCCAAACTTGATCATCTTGACAAAGTTTTTATTTATCTAATTGTACCACATGTATTTATCTACTTATGGACTCTATTTGATTGTAAGATTTTTATGTTTTTTGATATAAATTAACTAGTTGGTATGCTAACCAAACCGCTTGCTTCTTCAGTTTTTTTTAATCTTTTACTTTGCCTCCAACATTATCGTAACTGGTTGTCTCTTTAATGGCATGTTCTGTCTCCATTGCTATATATATATATATATATATAGTTTTGTAGGATCCAAGCAAGAAAGAGTTTAAGATGCTTGTTGTGTTATTTTCTCAAATTTTTTACAAAATGAACAACTTGCGGTATTGAAGAAATTACCGAATATTTTATATCAATAGTTATTTGTTAATAGGTATTTGACAACTTTAGAATATGAAAAGTTTTAGGTTAAATGGGTAACAACTTTAATTTTGTTAATTTTTTCTTTCTAAATTACTAATATTGATTTATCATGTTAAATTGGTAGTTTATTTGTATATTAATCAGCTACAATGTTGTAATGTTATTTATTTTTTCTTTCTAATTTGTGATGTTTAATTCAAATAATTTTGAATAAGTCCTTTGAAATCAAATTCAATACAAAAGAAATTTGGTTAGGGTCTCTGTAAGGCTAAGGGGAGCTTAAAGATAATATAAGTTTTGGCCTCATATAATATACTTATATTGTGAGCTTCAATTACTACAAGTAGTATTGTAGTAAATTAGATATGAAACTCTAGATGTAACACAAACAGCTAAGGATAATGACATTCACTAATATTTGTCTTTTAATTTAAATTAGCCACGAACTTGCACGTTGCGCGTGATAATTATTTTTATGGTAGTTTTATTAATTTTTTTTTTTTACAATTTAAACTAATCTAATAATAAGTAATTTATTTCGTAATTATATTTTTATTTATTATAGGAACAATCCAAAACACCAAAAAAAAAAAACGTAAACTAAAAAAAATTAATAAAATTTAACAATGATTAATTGAACCAATATTAGGATAAAATTTTATTTTTGATAATCTATTAAGGTTATTTTCTTTGTAGAAATTATAATTTTGGCCACCTAAAACATATTATCAAATAAACAATTATTAGCAAAATCTAAGAATTAAATTTCTATACAAGCATTGTTATAAAATAAAAATAATTAAAATAAAATTGCAAAAGTTAAAATTTGTCACCTATCCGATTATTTTCGTTTGGCTAACCTTTACTTTGTTTTAAATGAATGAGTACTTTGTACACTACAAAGGATTAGAAAATAAACAAAAATTAGTAAAGTCTCATAGTTTAACATCTAAATTGAGCACTATAAAAAATCATGCTATGTAACAGAATAAATATCAAATTATCCAAATCATGCTATGTAATAGAATAATATTATATTTTTATATGCTATATTTAATTCTTTAGAATGCAATAGGATAACATTTAACAATCAAAGAGAATATTAAAAAAAAAAAAAAAAAAAAACAACAACAACAACAACAATAGCAATTTAAAAAACAAAACTAAATTGTATTAACCCAAAATAGAGTTTTAAAGAATATAAAAAATTATCAACCTAAAGTAGAGATGCAAGAAAAATAAAAAAATCCACCAAAAAATTTAGAGAGAGAACCATTTTTTTGGTGAGGGAAAACTATGCATAGAATAGAAAAGATAGTGACAAATTTATAGCAAGAGAGTGTGAATAAGAAGAGACAAAAATAAAGGAAGATGAAGGGAAAGAGGAAGAATGATATTAATGTAGAGGGTAGTGGGGAGATGAAAAGGTAAAGGAGGGAGAAAGATTGAAGAAGTAGTGGAGAGATGAAATGATAATAGAGAGAGAAAGGTTGGAGAAGGGTAAATATTAAAAAAAATAAATGTTAAAAATAATTATAGGAAAATCAAAAAAGGAAAAAAAAAAAAAAAAAACCCTAAAGCTTGAAAGGCTTCAACGTTGTTTTTTTTTTTTTTTTTTTTTTTTTTTTTTTTTTTTTTTTTTTCTTTAAGCTGAAAAGGCTCACACAAAACCCTAAAATTGAACTGAAAAGGCTTTGGATTGGGCTTCATAGTGGAACTAAATAAATAAGAGGTGGGCTGGATTAATTATACAGATTTATTATAGAGTGATAGTGGAAGTAAATAAATAAGTAGTAAGCTGGATTTATTATAAAGTGATAGTGGAAGTAAATAAATAAGTAGTGGGCTACATTTATATGGCTAAAAATTGTAAAAACCATTTTAAAATTGTAGGACAAATTATAATTTAAAAAAAAAATGATGTAGCAGCTGATGTGACACAACGTGAGAGCAGTAGCAATAAACGCTACGTTTCAGCTTTTAATGATATATAGATATTGATGGTATTTTGCATAATTGCTTTGCATTCATTAAATTTCATTTTTAATGATTTTCCTGTGCATCGCACAGGTTAGCGATTTGTAGAATTTAATTGTTACAGCAAGTGAGAGAGAAAGGTGATTCGAATCTTGGTACTCCTCAAAACGAAGACCAAACAATATCAATAAGATACAAAACTCTTTAGAATCTTTATAGATTAAAGGACCAACCATCTCACTTTAAAATTTTAGGAACAAAAATTTGTTGTTAACGTAGTAGAAATCAATCTAGACATAGCTCATGTAATCATATATATAATCCATAGATACTAAGAAAGAGTTAGATAGTAGGATACTAGGATTGCTAATGACCAAATAATTCATGACTTAATTATTAGAGGACTAACCAACTCACTTTGTCGTACCTTTTAGTCACACAAAATTGGCATATAAATTGGTTTGAGAATTGAAATGAATTATTAGGTCATTCAAGCTTGCGCAAAAGAAAAGAAATGCTAATTAATCATTGCCGTTCAAGACAAATAAGTTGGTCATTGTCAAAGGCAGTAGTTAAAGATAGACTTACGGAGATTCCCCCCGGGGGGGTGGTGGTTGTGCTGTTTTCATTTCTACGCAGTTTCTAGATGCAAACCCAGCTTCTGGACGTGGACAAAGGGGTATTTGTTGCTCAATACTCACTATAGGACATTACATATAGTAGTTTTGGTGACATTTTGAGGAAAGCATCTTGCTTTACGACATTTGCTCCTTTAATCTTCCCAACTTTTCTATGTATTGCTTTTGTCTTCATGTTCATATTGCCTCATAATTTTGATTTTGATCCTTAAAGTTAAACTATTTGGATTTTAGTCCCTAATGCTGTTTTAACATATAGTAAGAGACACGATAGAATTTCAACTTATAGTAAGAGACTTTACCAATTGAGCTAACTAGGACACGCTTTCTAATGTTGTTTTTTCATCCTTTCAAATCCATCCTGGCATGTTAATGTGAACCGTGCAATTTATGTTAGTTATAAGTCAAATTAAAATATGTCAAGTCAACTAAAGAGTCCAAAAAAGAATTGTAAAAATTCAAATAAATAACTATCTAAAATTAAAGAGACTTAAAAGATATACCCTATTTTAAATTTTTTGGGAAGTAGCCAAAAAAAAAAAAAAAGACCCTTCTATGGAACAAACATGGATCTAACTCACTCCAAAGTCGAGACCTGCGATCCTCAAAACACCAAGAAATCTTCACCAAAGGTGGCACACAGTCAAACCATCACCCACATAAAAACCTAGTTTGTCACCAGTAAGCCCATAGCCTCCAACTCCAAGCCATGTTATATCTCCAAAATTGGTCATCAAAATGGGAGACGCCATCCAAACAAAAAATCCACAATCCGCCTTCAATCCACCGCCAAACATCTCACAATTTGCAAAAAATGCTAACCATATCAACATTATACCACAAAAGGACAAGTCAAATTACAATTAGTGATCTTCATAACAACTAATATAACCCAAATCGTCTTTATACACATGCCCGTATAACACACACTAATCAAGTACAATCCAATATTCACTCTGTTTTGGGTTGTTGAGCCAAATATTGAATTTAATAATTGGATATGCGGCGAAGATATATAAAGAATTGGCTAGGTAGAAATGAAATGCAAGTGGGATTGCCAAGTCATAAATAAATTAATAAAAAAAGTAAAACCCAAAGTAAAGACAAATGGCATTAATCTATTAGAGATTGAGGGGCAATTTTCTCAATCAGTTTCTCCAAGATAGAGACACATGCCAAGCACATGAATTAATTAGGCAACGGTTATCTCAAAGCGACTATAAATAGTTTCTCAATTTTAATATTTGCGAGATGTTTAGCAAAGAAGACACAAATCAGTACATATCATATGGCAATGAAGACAAGATTAACTGTCAAATCCTCAAGTATAAACAGAAGGATTATACTATGAGAAAGTGTATGCACAATCAGACACAAAAATCCAGAATATTATTTGTATTTGTATCAAGTAGTATGTAGGCAATCCGTAGACTTGTAAGAGGCTTTATACATGTTAGTTTGTATTCAAGTTCTTAATTTAATTAGGCATTACTCCATTTTAGTAGGTTTTTACCCTTTTTCGCAGATTATTTTATTTTGAGTAAGCTTGGTATATATTAGGCTTGATAATTTAGGCATCGTAATCTAGGCATTTTCTTATTCTCACTGTCAACTTGTGGATTTCACAAAAGTCTGATTAAGTTCAGCATGGACAGAAAAACCACAAGTAAAACAGAGACTCGTGTTGGAAACTAAAATTAAATTTTTTATACATTTAAGGCTTAAAATTAAAATTGCCTCAAATTTTATGGATATCGTTTACAGTTTAGTCTACAATTTATTCTGGTGCATTTAAGGTGATTGCATGGTATACAGTAGATTTCAATCTACATCCATTGTGGTATTTAGTACTCCTATCTCCATAGGTAAATTATAATGTCCCATTCAAATGCTGAATGATATATAAGACTGTATCCAGAGTTCCAAACCATGTCTAAATGTCCTACTTGAATGGGACTAACACAGGGTAATTGCCCTTTAATGGCCAATAAAAATTGTTGATAAGGAATTTTCAGAACTTCAATCAAACAAAGAACTGTTGTCAATATGGTAGAAGTCAAATTTAGGTCTTGTTGGGTTAACTGTAAACGTGTTCCAGGGATTGTTCATTGTTCATTGTTTGTGTGTGTGTGTGTTTTTTTTTTTTTTTTTTTTTTTTTTTTTTTTCCAAAAAATGAATTTACTTTCAAAATGTGTTTTGGAAATCAAAACCTATAGGGTTCAACAATTCCTTGCCAAATTGTCAACAATTTACGGCTCCCGTGGCGTGCAAGCGAGGACTAATTAGAAAGAGTATCCTAAGCTTATTGACCGTCACCTATTCTTGTTCACAAGACACTTCACCAACCATGACATTGACTCCTATTGTTTTGGTAAGAATACATGACATATACACGTCAAACTGTAAAGCCATTTTGGACAATCCAATGCCACCAAAACATGAACAGAGTTTGGAAACATTGTACCTGAATCAATTGTCTCAAATTATATGAACTTCGTGGCCAAATCTATACCTGAAACTTGAAACCAAAACGGATATGAAATGAAGTTGGCCTTTGTTTAAGGCCAACTGGTATGATTAGCCTATCATTGTTAAGGTTGATTTTTAATATCTCATGTGATTTAACTTTACAATCTATTATTCATCATTCATTTGTCTGTGCTAGGCGACTTAATTAGATTTTTTTTTTTTTGATGAGAGCGACTTAATTAGTTGATCCTCATGTTTTGCTTAGGAATTGTAAAATTGTTATTTACAACTATATATTTTGTTGGCTTTTATTCCGTGTCAAATTTGATTGTAATTATTTTCAATCGTTTATACCATGTATTTATTGTGGTATTTGTTGTAAGGGTTGTGTGATAGAGAGAGTGTGTGAAGACTCAAGCATTTAGAGGCTGAAGGATTCTCGCAGGTATGTCGTGACTTAGCTTCCCACGAAGTGAAACATGTGCCATGCACATGCTGGAATGCGAAAAGTCAGGCCAGGTGGAGACAACTGTGTCTCGCGAGTATCTCGCGGGTAAGGCCTTCCCGTAAGACACCCATGAGGCATTCTGTTCTGCCAGCCTGTACTAAATGACTCACACTTTTTGTACCTATCCTATATATACTCTTATTACTCACAAATGTTAAGGAATATTTTAGAGAGAAAACCCTAGCCAAACACATTGGGAATTAAAGATTGTCATCCCCACCTTTCTCTATACACTTACTTGTGGTATTTCCTCAACTCTTCCCTCTCCATTTTCATACCATTGAGAGGTTGATAGCCCAAACACTTACCTCACCCTTTGAGAATGTTGAGTGACGTTTTGGTGTTGCTGGGAAGTATTGGAAGAAGCCTGGAATGGCAGATGCAACATGGAGCTTGTTGCGGGATCCGGAGAGCTAGACAAGACACGGTTTTGAGAAGCCTTGTTGGAGTAGGAGCTTGGAGGGCTTAGGTGCATTGGGTAGATTAGGCTTGGAGGGTCTCTTGCTAACCCATGTATCCCAACTGATTGCCTAGTGGATCGATTTTCGTTTGGAGGGCGGCAGAGAGGTTTTTCGTCGAGTTCTTTGGTTTCCTCTTCGAAAACACGTCTTGGTGTTTTCTGTGTTTGCATCTTTCTTCCCTACTATTTTATATTCCATTATACTACTGTGTTGCTTAGTTTATGGATTAGAGTAACTTATTTGTTCATCCACTCGCATTTACACTATTCCGCACTTTGTATTTAGTTAGTGTAAAATCTATCGAGCCGTAACTTTAATTGGGGGGGTCTAAATTGCTCTTATGTTTTCAATACATTTTTAAGCTTTCAATTGGTATCAGAGCGGGTACACTTGCTATGGTTTTAATACCTAAGTATGATCCTAGACCCCTTGGTGTGTTTTTGAAAAACTGATTTAGTAAAAAACACCATGAAGGATTGTAAGAGTGATTGTGAAAATGACTCAATGAACATATTTGAAGACTGTTCCAGTAATGCGCTCTTAGAGTTGTTTAAATCAAAGAAACATGCTAGAATTTTCTGTCACAGGCTGAAATCCTTAGTCTATGAATATGAGAGAAGAAATAGACAGTTATGTGATAAACTTGATCATTTAAAAAGGAAACTTCACTCATCCGTGAATGAAATAAGGAAAAATGATTCGTGCTTTAATGGTCAAGAGTGTCTCTCTCATGCATGTCTTTTTGTTCATACCGCATTGAAAATGTTTAACTCATGTTTGTGGTATCTTGACAGCGAGTGGTCAAGGCATATGACTGGAGAAAAATCTCTGTTCAAAACTCTTAAAGAGAAGGAAGATGGATTTGTGACATTTGGAGATGGTAGTCATTCACAGGTTCTTGGAAAGGGAATGGTGGATATTCCGGGACTGCCTTTGTTGACTGATGTGCTGTATATTAAGGGATTAAAAGCGAACTTACTGAGTATCACTCAGATTTGTGATGAGGATTTCTTAGTCCAATTTTCAAAGAAAGGGTGTCTAATCTTGAATGAAGGAGGTGTTCAAGTTCTGAAGGGACTAAGGACCACCGATAATTGTTATGGAGTTATTCCCAAACCCAGCATAGCTTGTCGAAGTGCTTGGGTAA
Organism: Quercus variabilis; assembly: GCA_030445155.1. Taxonomy (NCBI): domain Eukaryota; kingdom Viridiplantae; phylum Streptophyta; class Magnoliopsida; order Fagales; family Fagaceae; genus Quercus; species Quercus variabilis. Next base: position 12,192,753 of record CP129453.1, read on the forward strand.
ATCACTTAGAGTTGTGGCATCAATGGCTTGGACATGCAAATTACAAACAAGTGGCAAAAGTTTCGAAGCTTGAGGCTGTGGTTGGTCGACCTAAGTTTGGGAAAATTGAGAAGAATGTTTGTGGTCCATGTCAATTGGGAAAACAAACAAAGTCAAGCCATCCTAAAGTGAATGTGGTTGCAACTTCTTGCTCGTTAGAATTACTACATGTGGATTTGATGGATCCTACAAGAACAGAAAGCATGGGTGGAAAGCGCTACATTATGGTGGTAATTGACGATTTTTCAAGGTACTCTTGGGTGGACTTTCTTAGAGAGAAATCGGAAGCATGTGACAAGATGGAAAAATTGTGCAAGAGACTGATGAATGAAAAGGGAGTACCTATCATCAAAATCAGGAGCGACCATGGGAAAGAGTTTGAAAATGCAAAGTTTGAAGCATTTTGCAATGAACACAGTATCAAAAAGGAATTCTTAGCTCCAAAGACTCTACAACAGAATGGAGTAGTTGAAAGGAAGAACTGGGTGATTCAAGAAATGGCTCGAGTAATGTTAATCAACAAAAACCTTACACAGAAGTTTTGGGTTGAAGCTGTGAACACTTCATGCCACATTGGGAATAGGATTTACTTCCGATCAGGAACGAAGAAGACATCGTATGAAATTTGGAGAGAAAAGAAGCTGAAGGTGAAATATTTTCGAATATTTGGGAGCAAATGTTATATTCTCAATGATAGAGAGAATCCCAAAAAATTTGATGCTAAAAGTGATGAAGGGATGTTTCTAGGTTATTCACTAAATAGCCGAGCGTATAGGGTGTTCAATAAGCGCACTAAGACGGTAATGGAGTCAATAAATGTGGTCATTGATGACACCATATCTGAAAAGGAAAGAGATGATGGTGAAGGATCGATCCTGAAGAAAGGGGAGGTTAAGGACAACATGTCACAAGATGATGATATTGAGATAGAATCACCAGAAAAAGAGTCCACACCTCCTATACCAAGAATGGAGACTAGATCAACACAAGGGCCCTCTAGCCCTCTCACCCCTCCGGAAGTTCAACCTTTGATCTCTCGAGATGAAGAACCTTCTACCTCCCAGAGACCGTCATCAAGGGTAACTCTCAATCATCCATCAAGCTTTTAGAGATGAGAATTGGATAGAGTCCATGCATCAAGAGCTACATCAGTTTGTTAGAAATGATGTATGGGAATTGGTTCCAAGGCCCAAAGATACCTATGTGATCGGCACCAAGTGGATCTTCAAGAACAAAACTGATGAGGATGGTGAGGTTGTCCGAAACAAGTCTAGGCTGGTAGCTCAAAGATATACTCAAGTGGAAGGCATAGATTTTGATGATTCGTTTGCACCAGTAGCTAGATTAGAGTCGATTCGTATTCTACTATCTATAGCATGTGTTATGGATTTCAAACTGTATCAAATGGATGTGAAAAGTGCATTTCTGAATGGCTTTCTAAATGAAGAAGTTTTCATTGAGCAACCAAAGGGATTTCAAGATCCTTACTTTCCAGATCATGTGCTAAGGTTGAAGAAAGCATTGTATGGGTTGAAGCAAGTACGAAGAGCATGGTATGATCGTCTCACAACATACTTGTTGGATCGTGGATTCAAAAGAGGCCAAGCTAATCGAAAATTGTTTGTAAAGAGAGATGAGAAGTCTCTTCTAGTGGCTCAAGTATATGTGGGTGATATTGTCTTTGGATCCACAGTTGATCATTTGGCTCATGAATTCTCTGAAGAAATGAAAAGGGAGTTTGAGATGAGTATGGTGAGGGAGCTGAACTATTTCCTAGGGCTTCAAGTGAAACAACGGAAAGATGGGATATTCATATCTCAAGAGAAATATGCCAAAAATCTTGTTAAAAGATTTGGACTAGACTTTAAGAAACACACTTCCACTCCAATGAGCTCCTCATCAAAGCTGAGTCGGGATGCAGCAGGTACAGAAGTGGATCCAACGCTCTATCGAAGCATGATAGGCAGTCTTTTATATCTCACCACTAGCAGACCAGACATTGCCTTCAGTGTAGGCGTATGTGCTCGATTTCAGGTAGCACCCAAAGAGTCACATTTAATAGCAGTCAAAAGAATTATCCGCTACATAAATGACACCTCTGATTATGGAATTTGGTACTCAAGAGATTCAAATGAGTGCTTAGCCGAATATTCTGATGTTGATTGGGCCGGTTGCATTGATGATAGAAAAAGTACTTCTGATAGATGCTATTACCTTGGAAACAACTTGGTGTCATGGATGAGCAAAAAGCAGAATTAAGCTTCTTTATCAACAGCCAAAGTTGAATACATTGCTACTGCAAGTTGCTGTGCTCAATTACTATGGATGAAGAAGCTTCTTCATGATTATGGAATCACTCAAGACACGATGTTGTATATTGTGATAATACAAGTGCCATAAATTTGTCAAAGAATCCTATTCAACACTCGAAATCAAAACATATCGAGATTCGGTATCATTTCATTCGAGATTTGGTGGAGGAAAGGGCTGTGTACTTAGAGTTCATCAACACTAAGAATCAGAAGGCAGACATATTTACTAAACCTCTAGATGGCCCAAAGTTTGAATCTTTGCGTAAGACCATCGGTGTTGGTATCATTCCCTGAACTCTATTTCTTGTATGAACCTATACTACTCTTTGTTGCATACTTCTTGTTGTGGTTCCACATGTTTGGTTTCTAGTAGTCTCTCCTTTATCTGTTTTTGGTTTGTACCAGCTGTTTTCTTGTTGATTTTACTTTTCTTGATCTATTTTGGGTGTGTTCAAAAAATTCAAAAACCCATAAAAATTGAAAAATCTCAAAAGTTTGATCACTTGTTCTGTGTATGTCACATGTGAGTTTGGCCTAGTACCTTCGTACTTATGGCGTAGTGCATTTACAATCTTGGCTTGTCCTGTATGCACTTTTTTTTTTTTTTGTGGGAGAAATCTTGAACACTATGTGTGACTATTGTAAATAGATCTTTAAGCTTGTCATGAATGATTGGTCTATAGTCTTGTTGGTCTCGATACTTGCATAGACTTGTGTCTATATCTCTTCCCACTTTATTTTTATGTTTTGCAAAAAGAGCTCACCAAATGTAAATCTCCAAATGAAAAGAGATATTGAACTGCAAAAGCCTGTCGCACACACTAGAATTCTACTAGGAAAAAGGGAAAGCGACTCTTCTTAATGTGTTTTATATGGTACTCAAAAAGCCAAAGGCTAATCATTAATGTTGAAATATCATAAATTTCAAGCACCAATCTCAAAATGAGATGCTCTTGTCCAAACAAAATTAATTGGACCTTTTGTTATGCCTTTTGTAGAAGCTAAATGAAAAGCTTCTAAGTTTTGTATTCAATGTGTAGGAGGTCATATATACTCATTTCTATAATGGAGATTGTCCATCTAATTTCGTATTAGTTGTGTATGACTCGATTGAATTGATCATTGAAACTTCGCTCTGGTCTATAGACTATTCCACATTTGATACTCATACACAACACACAAGACTTTGTTTCAATCAATGCCTATCTCATTTGTGTGATTGTACATGTTCAAATGTGATGTGTATGCTTAAAAACTGGTTGATCAAACCCAAAAATATTTTTGAGTGTTTTATTTGTTTTTAGAAGTGATTTTATACTTTTGTATCTTTTGTGTTTGGTTCAAATTGCATTTTTTTTTTTTGTTCTTCTTTAAAAAACTGGTTCAGGGGTTGTTTCACGAGAAGCTCGTGACTCAGAGCTTCCCACAAAAAGGGCTTAAGGGAAATATATATATATATTTTTTCATGTCACACAAAAACTCTCGTGACTGTATCGCGACCAATAGCTTCTCGCGAAATGCTGGCTGGATTTTTCAAAACTCAGACAGAAGTTACCGCGACTATCTCGCACTGTTTCGCGACCCAATGCTTCTCACAAAAGTTTTGTGCTTCAGTGGCCATCTTCGCGACTGTCTCGCTACTTTCTAACCCGCAAAAAACGCGTGTTTTCACTTTTTATGTAGTAGATGTGACAGTTTCTCATAAATTTCTCATTTCCCTCTCTCAACCTCTCTCGAACTCTTTTTCAACCAAAATTCAATTTCTATCAAAACCCATCATTTTCAAGTATCTTTTCTACATTGTCAACTTCAAGGTATGTCTTCTAAATAATTTTCCTTCAAGTTTCTCTTAGTTTATGCAATATTTTCATTAGGGTTTCAACATTTTGGGGATTTTCGAATATTTGAATGTTTTTCTATATTGGGTGAATTTTTTCAATTTCTGTGTTTAGGCTGTGTCCCATTTATTGTTTGTGCCTCTGTGTTGGCCCCTTGTGGCATTTTGACATGTATTTTGGGCATGTTTTAACCATGTTCATGCATTGTTCATACTTAGAGTACTCTTGTGCATGCTAGGTGTTTAACAAAATGTCCGAGTGACATTTTTGTGCCAATTGGAATCAAGTGATTTCAATCCATGGGTGTTCACTTGTTTGACCATGTTTCACTCAATTTGAACATTGGTCATCTGTTTCATACTCTTTGACCATGTTGAACACACTAGGCACACACCTAGGCACCCCTCATACATCTATTACTGCACTCTCATGCATAAACACACCCACCCACACACATATGCACACACATGCACAGTTACTTAGTTTCTTGCATTGTGTTTATGCATTCAGCATATTGTTTGAAGTTAATTATGTCCTGTTCTATGCTGTTGTAATTTTGTTTTGAAATAACTTGAATCTAATCAAGTTCTGTGCTTTGTGTTGTGTGTTGTGCACTTGTTCTCTTTGTGTGTTCTGTTGCACAGATGTCTCAATTCAAGACTTCAGCTGTGAAAGGTGGCAGCAACAAAGGGAAAGAGCCGATCATTGATGTTGATGCAGATTCACCTAGACGAAAGAGGGCTCGTTCTTCAACAGGAATCTTTAATCCTAACTTGTTTAGGCCTTATGCTGCTTTTGAATCCTATAAGAACCTCTTTCGGGATGCTCCACTGCTAATTGAAAGGGGCGTTGATCAGCCATCACTCAGGGACACAAATATACCCATTTGGTTTACCTCGAAAGATTGGAACTATCTTCTTTCCATCTTCGAGGATACATACGAGAACATGGGTAAGGAATTCTATGCCAATGCCATTGTCGTCGGAGAAGAGATAAAATGTTGGGTACGAGGAAAAAGTTTTTCTGTCACACCAATGTACTTGGCGGAAATTCTACACATTAACCAGCCAATACTCCCTATACCGCCGGTATATGATGAGCTGAACCCAGATGAAGAGTATCTCAAACAGTCTTTAGGAGCCAATTTGAAATTCTCCTCCAATAAGAAGTCAATCAATGTGGCATCCCTTTCTCCCGAATTACGACTTCTCTCAATGATCATGTGTAGCAATCTCTATCCCTTGTCCAGCACCGGATATATGAATCTTGGTCGAGCATTATTTTTGAGTGATTTGATCACTGATGTAGAGATTGATGTGTGCTCTCATATTTTTCACATTTTGTCAAAAATAGTTGACCGGACTGCTTCAAGGAATTGTATTCCTTTCTGTCGCCTTATTTCACGAATTTTGAAACTCAAAGGTGTTCGTTCATTGGAGGATGAGCGTCCATATCCAAGGCCAAGTCCAATTAACATTTGATCTCTCCATGCGAGTATGAGCCATACCAAGAAGAACACCAAGCAAGAATGTCATGCATCGTCAGGAACCTCGAACTCTGCAACTCGCATCTTTGATGAATATTTCAACAATATCTCCACTGCTTTTCAAGAGATGAGTACAAAGATGTCCAGGCTGGCGACTATTATGTACGCTCACCACAGACGTCTTGATTCATAGCTCACATCATTCCAAACTTAGTTGGATGAAATTCAACTGAAGCTAGAAGAGAATGACTAACTATTCCATGACAAAAATGGGGAGATGTTTCATTTGATAGAGGGAGTATGGTGATAGGGGGAGAAAAAGCCACATGTTCCTGTGTTTGATGTCTTATGCTTACTGCTTATGTTTTAAACAAACTCTGATACTCTGTTTTATTTCAGTATAATTTCAGTAGTTCCTTTTTTTTATATTGTCTATGCTTTGTAGCATGTCTAGTTTGTGCCCATGTTGCTTTTGTAAACTTTTAGGGTTTGTTTAATTGCATGTTTGTAGACTTTTATGGTTTGTGCCATGCATATGCAGTTCCTTGTGTATGCAGTCTTTTTGCTTGTGTACTTGAAGTTTAATGTCATACATTTTACTTTGACACTCTTGTGCCCTAGTAGGATTGTTCCTAGATGCAAATACTTTGTGTATTTCGCATTGGTTAAGTGTTGGATTTGCAAATGATACTCTTCAAATGAACTTATCATCTTGCATATTCGGATGTTCATTCCTTGTGTGAATGAGTATAGTGATCACTTTTGTATAGTGATTGCCTATTTGATCTTGTCATGATCTTGAGTTTCTATTTCATTTTGCTTGATCATAATATTATTGCTCCATATGCTTTTCAAGTTTTTTTTTTTCTGCATACAATGATGTTATTGTGTTGTTGTGTTTCAGGAGATACTTGTTCATATGTTTCAAGAGCTTATCAGAATCTAAAATTAGGTGTAAGTGAGTTTTGCCTTTGTTCCTAAACTCAAGTTTAAGTCTAGAGTCTGTTTTAGGATTTTGTCACGGAATAGCCAAAGGGGGAGATTGTAAAGTTGTTATTTACAACTATGTATTTTATTGGCTTTTATTCCGTGCCAAATTTTATTGTAATTATTTTCAATCGTTTATACCCTGTATTTATTGTGGGATTTTTTGTAAGGGTTGTGTGATAGAAAGAGTGTGTGAAGACTCAAGCATTTGGAGGTTGAAGGATTCTCGTGGGTATGTCACGACTTAGCTACCCGCAAAGTAAAACATGTGCCATGCACATGCTGGAATGCGAAGAGTCAAGCCAGGTGGAGATAACTGTGTCTCGCGAGTATCTCGTGGGTAAAGTTTTCCCGCGAGACACCCACGAGGCATTCTATTCTGCTAGCCTATATTGAATGACTCACAATTTTTGTACCTATCCTATATATACCCTTATTACTCACAAATGTTGAGGAATGCTTCAGAGAGAAAACCCTAGCCAAACACATTGGGAATTAGAGATTGTCATCCCCACCTTTCTCTATAAATTTGCTTGTGGTATTTACTCAACTCTTCCCTCTCCATTTCCATACCATTGAGAGGTTGATAGCTCATGATAGGTCACAATTTGAATGACCCCTTGTGATTAACTCTAATTAATTAATTTAGCCAAGTAATTAATTAATCAATTAATCATGCAATTTTATGGAAGCACAAACAAATCACCAAAAACTAAATATGTAGCGGAAAATAAATAACACGGTGATTTGTTTACGAATGGGGAAAACCCTAACGGCAAAAACCCCACCAGGTGATTTTCAGGTCACCACTCCCGAAACTCCATTATTATCAAATCAAGCGGTTACAAGTAAAGGAATCCCAAGTACCTTACTAACCTACAGTTGAACCCTTACCCCAATACCCAATTGGACTTGATCTGTAGCGACAGTTCCCACCTTTGATGCACGGCTCTCAAGTACGTGACTAACCAATGCGGGGATCTAAGTATGCGACTTTAGAGCACCAACTAAGGAAGAATGGTTAGCTGCAAAGTTCTTTAGTTCATCCTTTATGATGAATAGCAGGAAGATGCTTGGTTACAAAACCCTATGGTGCAAATACACAGCAACTTCTTGATGGAAGATGAACTAGGTCAAGAATTTCGTCTTTTGATCACAATTTGCTTGAACAGAGATTGCTTAATGATAATGCAACTTGTGTCATACTTGACGGCTTTTAAAACAATCTTTTTATACGTTTAGGGTTAGAAGAAAAGAAGGCCCAAAAACATATTCATGGATCCCAAGAAAATCAGATTAGAAATCTGAAATTTTAAATCTCGACAGATAGCAAGTGTCGAGGTAACTATCGAAAAGGTGTCGAGTTTTAAAAATTTTGCACTTCAGCTTGCTTTTTCTTGGACAGACTTGATGACTTCAACACTTGACTTTGAAACATTGTTTCTTGAAGTATTAAAAACACCTAGAACTACCCAATTACAAGTAGAGTGCGTTTTGTCAAAAGATTAGCCAATTTACATAAATAAGTGACATATTCTTAATCAAGTTAAAATATATATGTCCTAACAATCTCCCCATTTGGCAATCCGTGACAAAACCACAATAAACAAATGAGCATATGAGAGAAGTCATAAATCACTCAACTCATATTCACTTGTTGAATACAATAAAATCTATCATAACACAAACTCTTGAAAAATTTTGCAAGAAGAGAGTTTATGGCAAGTAGACTTTGACAACCTGTATTTTTGAAACACTTTAAACAAAACTCATCAAGGCATCTTGTGTGAAACAGAAATAAATAGATTGCATACAAGTATGAAGAACATGTGTATAAAGATAGAAAAGAAACAATACATGAAGAAGAGAGGTGAAAGAAACATACATCAACATATATAAGAGATAAGATAAGTACAATGTATATAAAATGGTCAAAAGACCTCATATACAAGATCAATGTATCTAAGAGATAAGAAAAGAAATAAATATATATATATATATATAGCCTCACTACATCTCTCAAAAATGACAACACTCCCCCTATCAAAAATGTCCTATACTAACTCTTCCCCTAAAATGACTACTCTCATAGTCCAAAACTACTCCCCCTTTTTGTCACGAGTGACAAAGGGTAGAGTGTTATGTAGACATCTCATCGGCAGAGCTAGCATCCCCATCATCATCATCATCATCATCATCATCATCCTCATCATCTGAAGCTACTGGAGTAGGTGGTGAAGGAGTAGCCTCTGGAGCAAATCCACCCATGGTCGCCTACCGTCGTGCAATACGACCAACACAAACATTCACCTGATACAACTCAGCAGAGAGTGTATCAAGACGAGTGTCCATGCACTGCAGCTGCGCCATAATATCTCTAAGGGATACATCGCTCAAAGAGGAAGAGGGAGCAGATGTAGATGGAACTGATCTAGATGGAGCCGAACGGGAGGGAGGAGTGGCACTCGGATCTCTCGACCAAAACTGCACCTCACTACGTTTAACGGTAGCGGCATCTATGGCAGATATGTGTGTGAAGTGGTCAGACACAGGAAAGAGAATAGAAAAATGGCGTAGAATCCACGTGATAGCAGAAGGAAAGATGAGCTTATCACGGGACTTCAAATCAAGATACACATCTATGATAGACCAGATGAAGTGAGAAGGAAAATCTATGGTAAGATGCTCTAGCAGTGATAGCAAAAATCGAGCACGAGGCTTTGTGATAGAGTTATAGTGAGAAAGATGATGGAGAACAAAAGTCATCACCATGTTAATAAGTCTAGGACCTTTAGCAAAAGGCCTACATGATGTGAATTGATGCTCACCCCAATCAGCAGGGCGCTCACAAAAAGCGGAAATGAGCTCATCTTTGGACACAGTGTAACACCCCAAAATTTTGGCACCAATTTAATTATTATACATAAATTATAAGGAGGCCTACAATTAAATGGATTAAATTGAATTGGGCCTATGATATTAAAAATAAGATAAAGGCTATGGAATATGAAGCCCAAGTGAGGTGGCATAAGTAAATATATGGGCTTTGATAAGCTTTAAAATAAAATAAAACCCTAGCCTTCTTCCTCTTTAATCACACGTGTATTTTACTGATGGAGCTTCCTTTTGCTTCAGCCGACTACTGAACTCTGCCTTTCGTCACTGTGGCTGTGAGAAGAGACTTCAGGTATGGTTTCTATGACTAAATTGATGGAAATAGACTCCTATGATTTTTATCATACTTAGACTAGACAAGTACATATAGGCATGTGTCATGGAAAGGAACTAAGAGACGTTAGTCTCATGAATCTCCACCTTTCCCTACATTAAGGGAAAAGATGTCCTATATTGTTATTATATGAGTTAAGGAATGGTCAAATATGGCTGCATGTCAAGAGCTTTGAACTTGTATCTAATAGGCTTGGACTTTATCAATTGGTTTGTCACCATGTGAAAGGAAAAGGGCTGCTTGTAGTTTATATATATAATTGTTTATAGTCTCACTCTTTTCACCGCCATTGTCATTGTCCAAAGAAGTGTCCAGCCGTGTCCTTGTGCTTTATGGCATCAAGAGGATTTGGGTCTTTGGGTTGACGACTTCAATATCAAAATAGGAACTATTTATTTGTATAGTCATATTGTCCTCCATAGGCTTTGAAATTGGTTTGACTGAATTATAGTATTGGGATAGAAATCATCCCACGTTCTCAGGGAGAAATTTTGCTTGAATTTGCTTTAGTTGCTAATAGGACAAAAAGGCTTGACTTCATAAAATCTACACTAGCAATATATCAAAGGAAAAATTGTAGGCACTAGATTGGCAGATTAAAGCCATCACGTGGCTTTCAATGTTAAGTTGAATATATATATATATATATATATATATATAATATTAGAGTCAATGGACATCCAGTGGCATCTAAATGGAATGGCAAGCAACAAATTAAGGCAATGCGTGGCTTCCAATATTAAATTGGATAGATATAATATTAGAGTGAATTAGATAGTTAAGTGAATGAATAGAGAATTTGGATAAATCAATATTGTCTAGGATAAAATGGTTTAAGTGTGAAAACTGATTTTAAGTGGGAAATTGTGTATTGATGAACCTATTTTTGGTGTTGCTAGGTTCTAATTCTACTAAATTGTTCTGACTCAAGGGTGATTGATTCCTTTTATTTTGCAATTAAGAGGTAAGTGGTGTTTACTAATTTTGGGGGTTTTCCCAAAACAATGTCGATTGTTAAACTATTTTATACCAAAGAAATACGTTGATATTCTATGTATAAATTGATATTTTATAAATGGTTGATGTGCACGTTTACTATTCGTTTTATGAAAAACTTGTGGGACAACCTAAATTTAGTTAAACTGGTATGTGTGTATATATATCTTTATATTTTGAGAATTATGAATAGATTATTTTTTTTTGTGAGCATATTGAAATGTGTTTTGGAAACCTATGGCAAGTCGTGATTAGAAGCTCAGTATGGTATCTAGTCCTTAGTAAGGGACAATTATACTGCAGCTAGTCCTTAGCAAGGGACAGTCCCAGAAAAGGGGACAGTGCACATTTGATAACTCCTTAGCAAGGGAGAATACTATTAAGGATCCAAAAGGGAAGCTCCTTAGCAAGGGAGTGCACCTTTAGGTTCCAAGGGAACCATCCTTAAGAAAGGAGATGAAAAGGAGGTTCTAGTCCCAAAAAGGGGATAGCACAACCCTGTCAACGGGGCGTAAACGTTGACCACGAGAAAAGCCTAGAAAATTGTTATGTGATTGTATTGATATATGTATTATGATGGCTCACAATATAAAGATATTTGTTTTTATATATATGAAGTATTTGATGATAAATATTGACGAGTTACAAATTATGCAATTGTTGTAAATATTATTTATTTGAAAGGTTTGTTCCCACACCCCAATGTTAGTGAATTCCACTTATTGAGTTATCTCACCCCCCTTTTATTTCCCATTACAGATACATTAGAGGGATTATTGGAGTAGAGATGCTTGGGAGACAGCAGTTACGAACTATTTTGTGGAATTAAGGATTTTATTGTTACTTTTATGGCATTAAACATTGTATTGGAGAATTATTTTAAGGATGTTTTGTCTTTGGTGAATTAGAGCTCTGACATTTTGTGATGAGATTTAAGATTGCTGGTTTCTTTTATTTAATATTTTTAGGGATTATTCAAATTAAATAGACTTTTATTGTTTATGATTTTGGGGCGTTACAATTGTGGTATCAGAGCTTAGGATATGATTCTGTAGACACATGAAAATTTAGGTTATGATTCTGTAGACACTTGAAAACTAGGTTATGATTTGCAGATATTTGAAACTAGGTTATGATCTTGATTTTGTCAGAGCATTTGATATTTAGGTTATGTTTGATGTGATATTTTAAATAATCTTAGCAATGTTACTTCTTATGTTTAGTAATAATAATTATTGCACCGTCTATGTTTCTTGATTTCCTTGTTAACTAGGTATCATGCCACCCAAAAAGAAGAGAGTAGCTAATTCCAATAGCGAGGAACCTATTGTTAATTTGCGAAGGCCAACCAAAGCAAGGGTTGGTACTGAGGCTAAAGTCACTCAAGACATGAGAAATACTGAACGTCCTAGGGTGACACGCACTGATCCGTTGGATGAAGCTGCTGCCCGACTGTTGGATAGGTTAGCCCATGTTGCTAGAAGAGGCGCAGGTAGGGTAGAGGCAAGGGCTGGTTGCTCTTTTGAGACTTTTATGAAGCAGAATCCCCCTTCCTTTGATGGGAAGCCAGATCCTACAGAAGCTGAGAATTGGTTCTTACAGATGGAGAAGTTGTTAGAAGCTTTAGATTGCACTGACTCTCAAAAGGTGCGGTTTGCAACTTTCAAGTTGATTGGGGAAGCTGAGCGTTGGTGGAGATCCACTAAGGCCATTTTGGAGGGAATGGACACTGAGGGAAACCCCATTACTTGGGAGAAATTTAAAGGGGTTTTCTATGATAACTACTTCCCTGAGGTGGTTCGGGAACGAAAAGAGAGGGAATTTGCTGATTTGGTGCAAGGAAGTATGACTGTTGAGCAGTATGCTGCTAAATTCATCGAGTTATCTCGCTTTGGACCCCACTTAATCCTTACTGAGGCAAAGAAAGCAAGTAGATTTCAAAAGGGGTTGAATGAGAGACTTCGACACCATTTGATTGCATCAGGGGTTGATAATTATGCGAAGTCAGTTAAGAGAGCTATGAGGCTGGAGGAAGATTTCAAGAACAATGTTAGGAAGGAGAACCCACCTAGAAACACTGGACAGATAGGCTTTCGACAAGGTACTACTCAAGGTCATTGGAACAAGAAAGGATCTTTTGGGAGGTCTGGGAGTAATTCATCATCAAATAAGCCAGAAAATAAGAATCCACCCCAGAATGCTCAAGGTAGAAGTTCGAATGCTTGCCCTACATGTGGAAGGTTTCATGGAGATAAGCCATGTTTCTTTGAAGGAAAGGCTTGTTATAATTGTGGGAAGACAGGACACCTAGCTAGAAGCTGTACTTCTCCTCAACAAAACTCAATGGCACAACCTGGACAGAATGATCAGAGGAGGAAAGCACAAGGGAGAGTGTTTGCACTCACACCACAAGATGTTCAAGCTTCGGATACTGTGGTTACAGGTATCCTCCCTTTATTCTCAAACTTTGCTAAAACTTTATTTGATTCTGGATCTACACACTCTTTCATCTCCTCTCGATATGCTAAGTTATGTGATAAGAAACCTGGATTTATGGATTATGACTTATCTGTGGCCACACCTATGGGTGATTCTTTGGTGTGTAACTTTATGCTTAAGTCTTGTGTCATCCAAATTGAGGATAGGGAAATGTTAGCATATTTGATTTTGATGGACATGTATGACTATGATGTAATTTTGGGAATGGACTGGCTGGCGGCTTATCATGCTAGTGTAGATTGTTTTAGAAAAGAAGTGGTGTTTCGGCCTCTAGGAGAACCTGAATTTCAGTTTAAGGGCTCTAGGATGCATGCTTTACCTAGGTTGATATCAGCCCTTCGAGCTAAGCGCCTATTACGGAAAGGATGCCAAGGGTACCTAGCTCATGTGGTGGACACTAGGAAAGAGGTATTGAAGTTGGATGATATCCCTGTTGTAAGGGAGTTTCCTGATGTCCTTCCTAATGACTTACCAGGGATACCTATAGATAGGGAGATTGAATTCTCTATTGATTTGCTCCCTGGAACTTGTCCTATTTCGAAAGCACCATATCGGATGGCACCAACTGAACTTAAGGAGCTCAAGGAGCAGTTACAAGAACTCCTTGATAAGGGGTTCATCAGACCAAGTGCATCTCCTTGGGGTGCACCAGTTTTATTTGTGAAGAAGAAGGATGGGACTATGAGGTTGTGTATTGACTACCGTGAGTTAAACCGGGTTACTGTGAGAAACAAATACCCTCTCCCTCGTATTGATGACTTGTTTGATCAATTGCAAGGGGCACAAGTCTTCTCTAAGATTGACCTTCGTTCTGGGTATCACCAGTTAAAAATCAAGAGTGAAGACATACCCAAGACAGCTTTTAGGACGAGGTATGGGCACTATGAATTCTTGGTAATGCCTTTTGGATTGACTAATGCTCCTGCTGCATTTATGGACTTGATGAACAGGGTGTTTCATGAGTACTTAGACCGCTTTGTTATTGTCTTTATTGATGACATCCTTATCTTCTCCAAAAGCATGGAAGAACATGAAGAGCACTTGAGAATTGTTTTTCAGATTTTGAGGGAGAAGAAGTTATATGCCAAGTTTAAGAAGTGTGAATTTTGGCTTGACCAAGTGGTGTTCCTAGGGCATGTGATATCTAAGGCAGGGATTTCTGTAGACCCTAGTAAGGTTGAAGCTGTGGTTGATTGGGCAAGACCGACGAATGTGAGTGAGATTAGAAGCTTTTTGGGCCTTGCTGGCTATTATAGGAGGTTTGTGGAGGGATTTTCCCGTATTGTAGCCCCTTTGACTCAACTAACTCGTAAGAATGCCAAGTTTGTGTGGACAGAAGAATGTGAGAAGAGCTTTCAAGAACTTAAGCAAAGGTTGGTCACTGCACCAGTACTAACCATCCCTAGCAACTTAGGAGACTTTGTCATTTATAGTGATGCTTCAAAAAAAGGGTTGGGTTGTGTGCTAATGCAGCATGGTAAAGTCATAGCTTATGCTTCCCGCCAATTAAAGAGTTATGAACAAAATTATCCCACCCATGATTTGGAGTTGGCTGCAGTGGTGTTTGCATTGAAGATTTGGAGACATTATTTGTATGGTGAAAGGTGTGAGATTTATACAGATCATAAGAGCTTGAAGTACTTCTTTACTCAGAAAGAATTGAATATGAGGCAACGAAGGTGGCTTGAGTTGATTAAAGATTATGATTGCTCAATCAATTACCATCTAGGCAAGGCTAATGTGGTAGCTGATGCACTTAGTCGGAAGTCCTCTGGTTTCTCAGCTGCCTTGTTAACTACTCAAAAGGAGATTATTAATGACTTGAAGAGGATGGGAATTGAAATTGTTATGGGTGATTCCCAAGCCTTTATGGCCAGTTTGACAATACAACCCACCTTGATTGAGAAGATTAAAAGGTCACAAGTTGAAGATGCACAAATTGTAAAGCTCATAGGAGAAGTACAAGAAGGGAAGAGACCAGAATTTAATGTGTCTAATGATGGTGTTTTGAGGTTTGGAAAAAGACTTTGTGTGCCAAATGATCTTGCATTAAAGAAGGAGATTATGGAAGAAGCCCATTGTACCCTATACTCAGTGCACCCTGGTAGCACTAAAATGTATCGTGACATTCGAGAAACTTATTGGTGGAATAACATGAAGAGAGAGATAGCTCAGTTTGTGGAGCAATGCTTGACTTGTCAACAAATTAAGGCATTGCACCAGAAAGCTTCAGGATTGCTACAACCACTTCCCATTCCTGAGTGGAAGTGGGAGTGTATATGTATGGATTTTGTGACTGGTTTGCCAAGATCTCCTAAGGGACATGAGGCCATTTGGGTAATTGTGGATAGGATGACAAAAACAGCACATTTTATTCCGGTTAAGATGACTTACTCACTTGATCAACTAGCACAGATATATATTGATGAGGTTGTGAGTCTTCACGGAGTTCCGGCATCAATTGTGTCTGATCGAGACCCAAGATTCACCTCAAGATTCTGGGAAAGTCTACATAAAGCTTTGGATACTAATCTTAGCTTTAGTACAGCCTTCCACCCACAAACAGATGGTCTATCAGAAAGGACTATTTGTACTTTGGAGGATATGTTAAGGGCTTGTGTATTGGATTTCAAAGGGAGTTAGGAAAAATACTTGTCTTTAGTGGAATTTGCCTATAATAATAGTTACCACTCTAGTATTGATATGGCTCCTTATGAGGCTTTGTATGGTAGAAAATGCAGATCCCCATTGTGTTGGGAAGAGGTTGGTGAGAGAAAATTGTTGGGACCAGAAATCATTCAGATGACATCTGAGAAGATTGATCTGATTCGTAAAAGATTGCAAACAGCACAAAGTCGACAGAAGAGTTATTATGACAACTCGAGAAGGAAAGTTGAATTTGAAGTTGGAGATATGGTATTTTTGAAAGTCTCCCCAATGAAGGGTGTGATGAGATTTGGGAAGAAGGGGAAGTTGAGTCCTAGATTCGTTGGTCCATTTGAGATCCTGAAACGTATTGGTAAAGTTGCCTACGAGTTGGCCTTACCGCCTACACTTGTAGGAGTACATAATGTGTTTCATGTTTCCATGCTGAGAAAGTACATCTCGGATCCTTCACATGTCTTGAACTATGAGCCACTTAAGATCAAAGACAACTTAACTTATGAGGAAGTTCCAATCCAAATTCTTGACCGCAAGGATCATGTGCTACGCGCCAAGACAATATCATTGGTTAAGGTTCTTTGGAAGAATCACACAGTGGAGGAGGCATCTTGGGAGTGAGAAGATGAGATGAAATCAAAGTATCCAGAGTTGTTCGTTAATGAAGGTATGTACAATTTCGAGGACGAAATTTTTTTTTTTATGGGGGGAAGGATGTAACACCCCAAAATTTTGGCACCAATTTAATTATTATACATAAATTATAAGGAGGCCTACAATTAAATGGATTAAATTGAATTGGGCCTATGATATTAAAAATAAGATAAAGGCTATGGAATATGAAGCCCAAGTGAGGTGGCATAAGTAAATATATGGGCTTTGATAAGCTTTAAAATAAAATAAAACCCTAGCCTTCTTCCTCTTTAATCACACGTGTATTTTACCGATGGAGCTTCCTTTTGCTTTAGCCGACTACTGAACTCTGCCTTCCGTCACTGTGGCTGTGAGAAGAGACTTCAGGTATGGTTTCTATGACTAAATTGATGGAAATAGACTCCTATGATTTTTATCATACTTAGACTAGACAAGTACATATAGGCATGTGTCATGGAAAGGAACTAAGAGACGTTAGTCTCATGAATCTCCACCTCTCCCTACATTAAGGGAAAAGATGTCCTATATTGTTATTATATGAGTTAAGGAATGGTCAAATATGGCTGCATGTCAAGAGCTTTGAACTTGTATCTAATAGGCTTGGACTTTATCAATTGGTTTGTCACCATGTGAAAGGAAAAGGGCTGCTTGTAGTTTATATATATAATTGTTTATAGTCTCACTCTTTTCACCGCCATTGTCATTGTCCAAAGAAGTGTCCAGTCGTGTCCTTGTGCTTTATGGCATCAAGAGGATTTGGGTCTTTGGGTTGATGACTTCAATATTAAAATAGGAACTATTTATTTGTATAGTCATATTGTCCTCCATAGGCTTTGAAATTGGTTTGACCGAATTATAGTATTGGGATAGAAATCATCCCACGTTCTCAGGGAGAAATTTTGCTTGAATTTGATTTAGTTGCTAATAGGACAAAAAGGCTTGACTTCATAAAATCTACACTAGCAATATATCAAAGGAAAAATTGTAGGCACTAGATTGGCAGATTAAAGCCATCACGTGGCTTTCAATGTTAAGTTGAATATATATATATATATATATATATAATATTAGAGTCAATGGACATCCAGTGGCATCTAAATGGAATGGCAAGCAACAAATTAAGGCAATGCGTGGCTTCCAATATTAAATTGGATAGATATAATATTAGAGTGAATTAGATAGTTAAGTGAATGAATAGAGAATTTGGATAAATCAATATTGTCTAGGATAAAATGGTTTAAGTGTGAAAACTGATTTTAAGTGGGAAATTGTGTATTGATGAACCTATTTTTGGTGTTGTTAGGTTCTAATTCTATTGAATTGTTGTGACTCAAGGGTGATTGATTCCTTTTATTTTGCAATTAAGAGGTAAGTGGTGTTTACTAATTTTGGGGGTTTTCCCAAAACAATGTCGATTGTTAAACTATTTTATACCAAAGAAATACGTTGATATTCTATGTATAAATTGATATTTTATAAATGGTTGATGTGCACATTTACTATTCGTTTTATGAAAAACTTGTGGGACAACCTAAATTTAGTTAAACTGGTATGTGTGTATATATATCTTTATATTTTGAGAATTATGAATAGATTTTTTTTTTTTGTGAGCATATTGAAATGTGTTTTGGAAACCTATGGCAAGTCGTGATTAGAAGCTCAGTATGGTATCTAGTCCTTAGCAAGGGACAATCATACTGCAGTTAGTCCTTAGCAAGGGACGGTCCCAGAAAAGGGGACAGTGCACATTTGATAACTCCTTAGCAAGGGAGAATACTATTAAGGATCCAAAAGGGAAGCTCCTTAGCAAGGGAGTGCACCTTTAGGTTCCAAGGGAACCATCCTTAAGAAAGGAGATGAAAAGGAGGTTCTAGTCCCAAAAAGGGGATAGCACAACCCTGTCAACGGGGCGTAAACGTTGACCACGAGAAAAGTCTAGAAAATTGTTATGTGATTGTATTGATATATGTATTATGATGGCTCACAATATAAAGATATTTGTTTTTATATATATGAAGTATTTGATGATAAATATTGACGAGTTACAAATTATGCAATTGTTGTAAATATTATTTATTTGAAAGGTTTGTTCCCACACCCCAATGTTAATGAATTCCACTTATTGAGTTATCTCACCCCCCTTTTATTTCCCATTACAGATACATTAGAGGGATTATTGGAGTAGAGATGCTTGGGAGACAGCAGTTACGAACTATTTTGTGGAATTAAGGATTTTATTGTTACTTTTATGGCATTAAACATTGTATTGGAGAATTATTTTAAGGATGTTTTGTCTTTGGTGAATTAGAGCTCTGACATTTTGTGATGAGATTTAAGATTGCTGGTTTCTTTTATTTAATATTTTTAGGGATTATTCAAATTAAATAGACTTTTATTGTTTATGATTTTGGGGCGTTACACACAGTCCTTAGACGCTCACAAGAGGGGTAATCAAGAAATTCTATCCTAGGTACCCAAAGCACATCCACAACAAGCTGTGGTGTGACAGGGATGCGCGTACCTCGAACGTGAGTGAAGAAGAGAGGTACTGAAAGATCAATCCCGTGCATGTTGGAGTAAAACTCCTGTATCAGCACGAGAGGGCAAGTGACCGGGATGTCACACAGTGACCCCCATCCCCTACTGTGAATGACAAAGGGAAGGTTAGTATCAGGGAAGTCCGCCAGAATGACTTGGCGTTCCAAATGAACACCTTGTTTAGAAAAATTCTCCGAAAATGCCATATAGGCATCTCCATCACGGAACCGAAGATTAAAGGGAGCAGTATCAGAAGAAGTAGAAGTTTCAGAACACAGAGGGTTCAGAGCAGGAGTGGATTTACGTTTGGGTGCCATAGACACTACTAACGTAAGAGAGAGAGAGAGAGACTCAGAAAATTTCCCAAAACAGTTCAAAAATGACAAATATTTTGAATAACAAGTACGTATGCATGGGAATGCATTATCATGTGATATGCAAAACAAAAATTTCATCATGGGCTCAGCCCAATCCAATCCTACCAGCACACAGCATATAACACACATCTAAATGCATGTAAATATCATTATAATCCACATGCAATGCAATGTATGACATTCTAAAAACATTTAAGTGAAAACCCAACCCAAAATTTCAAGAAAAACTCAACAATTTTGAAAAACCCCAAACTTTTGTGAAAAATCCCAAAAACTAGGTTTTAAAACATGCAATGCATGAAAAAAAGGAAGAGAAAAGTGATCTTACCAAGTGATTTGAGCAAGAAATGATCAAGATCCAAGAGGGTTGGAGGATTTGAGTGAGAGGAGAGTGAAAAGGAGATGAACAACCACGGAGAGATCAAGTGAGAACTGAAGAAAATCGCGACAGATCCTTAAATAGGCACCTCAGTAAATCTCGACAGCTGAGGTGTTGAGAGGTATCGAGGAAGCTGTCAAGGAAGGTATCGAGGAAATTGCCGTCGACAGCTGAAGGTATCGAGAGGTATCGAGATGCAAGAAGAAATTTAGATACGTGATGCTCGATCAATCGCAAAGGTGTCGAGAAGGTATCGAGGAGATAGAAGATATCTCGATCGATCCACAAGGTATCAAGACAGGTGTCGAGAAAGAAGACTCAAACACAATAAGTGAATCTCGATCGATCCATCAGGTGTCGAGAATCTATCGAGGGGACAGAAACTTTCTCGATCGATCCATCAAGTGTCGAAGAGGCGTCGAGATTGCGATAAGAAACAACTTGAGAAGCTCGACAGATGACCAGGTATCGAGGAGGTGTCGAGTTAGCAGTAAAAAACAGTTTTTCGAGAAGGAAAAAACACAGACATGAATGCAATCCAACACACATCTCAACCAAAGATCCACTCAACATATAAATCTCTCAAAACCATCTCTCAACAAAAATATAAGCACAAGGATCATTCAAAACACACACACACACACTAAACAAGTCTAACCAATTTTATATTTCAAAAACAAGTTATGACAGTTTAGTGATTATACATTAGCACATGTAAAACCTTTGTGATGGCCAAATCACATTGTACCTGCACATGTATCAAAAGTAGCAAAGAATATTGCGTGTTGTATGTGAAAAACATCGCAAGATAGCATATGTGTATACATGTTATGACGATCTGAGATATGAAAAAATAACTTTTAACTCACACACAATCATAACTGTTTGATGGGAACTATTACCTTCCTATAACTCCCACATCTCCTAGAATACATGCTTGCAATCATATTTAAAGCATTTTTAATCTTTTTGCTTTTTATTTTCTTTGCATGTTTTCTTTTATTTTAGCATATCATACATGGGTATATAAAAGAGAGAAAAGAAATACTCAAGATATTAAGCATTTGACATCGCACTTTTACTATGTCGAAGCATACGAATGTCTTTGACACTGCACTTTTACTATGCCGAAGCATACAGGTGTCATATTATGATTGGCGGGCAACAATGGTGAGATGGTTATTTATGCCTTTCTCTTAAGATTTTCTAGTCCTACCTGTCAAAAAGAGTGATATGAGTGTTAAGTTTTAAGAGATAACCTAATCTTACTCATCCCAAATAAGAGCTACAAAGCTCACTTGCTTAGTTGTGCATGAAAATGCTCATCTAAGATACAAGAGATACAAAGTTTAGAAAACTTTGTTTCATTGACCATCCAAGGTACACAAGTACGAAAGTACATAAAACACACACTGTTTTTGTATTTTTCTGATTTTTCAATTTTTTTTTGTATCAAAAACAAAATAAACAAAATTGAAAGTAAATACACAAAACATGTTAAACAAAATGAAGCAAAAACTCGACTGACTCAGTAGAAAAACAAAACACACAAGCAATGCAATATACAGAAAAACAATAAGGGAAAAGAAGGTGATGAAATCACTTAAAATCCTTTTTCTTCCACACCTTGGAAGATCCTTTCCTTTGATTGAAACCTTGAATTGGCGGTGAGGGGGAAGAATTTAACCTGTTCAAGTTCGAAAGGAACATGAGAGTTTTCAAAAGATCTCCAAGATGAGCAAGAGAGGATCGAAGCTGATTTTGGCTTCCAAATGCAATCATGTCATTACTCTGTTGAGTGGCTAACCACTTATAGCAATTTAGTCTAGTGTGACCGGCAGCTCCATAATGATGACGGAGATGCTGCTTCTTTTATTTAGGCTTTTGAGAGTTAGCCTTCTTAGTCCTAGGGTTTTTAACATTTTTCTTATCTTACTTAGGGGCTTCTCCTAAGATAGATTTACCCTTGTCTAAGTTCTCACTAGCTAATTCAGTTTTAACATCAATATTCTCAATTTCAGTATTATTAGCAGGAGGAACAAAAATAGTATTGCTAGTAGAAGCAGTATTAGAGAAAGAAATACCATACCCCAAACCAATTCGATCTGAAGCAGATTTCTGATCGCTAAGCATCTCATCAAGCTTTGTACTTAAAGTCCTCTCTAGTTGAGCTTTGACTTGAAACAGCTCTGCTTCAAGCTTCTTGGTCTTCTCAGCTAAAAAGTTGTTTTCAAATCTCAGTGCTCCAATAGTTTGATTCGCCTCATCAAACTTTGTGGACAACTCTTCACGATCAAGTTCCACATCACTGAGCTTCTTGGTGGCCAGCCTGTATAATTTCTCATGCTTTTCAAATAACTTGTAAAGCTTCTCATAGGCTGAATGGATATCATCTTGATCATCCATTTTCTCAAATTTTGACTCCACTAGTTCTTCTTCTTCATCCACTTCTTCAACAATCCCTTCAGTAGGATTGACTGTGGCGGTGAAGGCATTTAATATTCCATCATCCTCATTGTCAGAATCATCTTCAGGCTCAGTGTCACTTAGAGTTGCAGCAAGTGTCTTGCTTTTCCCAATGCTCTTGAGATATGTAAGACACTCATGTTTCATGTGTCCGAACCCATGACATCCAAAGCACTTTGATCCTGCAAGAACAGTGTACTGACCGCCATCCTTAGCATCCTTCTTCCCTTTGTCTTGGCTTTTAAACTGAGAAGAACTGAACTGCCTACGGCCCTTGTCGAAACTCCTTCCATTGGCATTCTTCATAAACTTCTTGAACTACCGAGTGATGTAGGACTTCATCTTAGAATCTTCATCATCGGAAGACTTATCTGTATCACTGCTCTTTGCCTTCAAGGCCATGCTTTTACCTTTACTTGACTTGCCAATCCTAGATAATCCTATCTCATAGGTTTGCAAGTTTCCTACCAGCTCAGTCAAAGGAATCTTGTAAATGTCCTTTAATTCCTCTATCACCGTAATCTTGGCATGGAATCTCTCAGGTAGGGATCTAAGCACCTTCCTTACAATCTTGGGTTCAGGGATGGTTTCCCCAAGATTGAAGGCTGAGTTCACTATGTCCTTGAGCTTGGCATAGAACTCATCAAACGACTCATCCTCCTTCATCTTAATTTCTTCAAGGCTTGTGGTGAGTCTCTGAAGTTTTGAATCTTTGACAGCATTTGTTCCTTCATAGGTTGTCTGGAGGATGGTCCAAGCCTCCTTAGCAGTTTCAGTTGAGGATATCTTTTTGAACTCCTCATTTGTGACTGCGCTAAATAGTGCATTTAACACTCTACTGTTGAAGTTAGCCGCCTTGATCTTAGTATCATCCCAATCGGCCGGATCTTCTGTTGGCTTAGTCTAGCCAATCTCTACAGCTTGCCACACCTTTTCATCTAAAGACTGCAAGAAAGCTCTCGTGCGTACTTTCCAGTATGTATAGTTAGTGCTATCAAATATAGAAGGTATAATAAAGATTGTCCTCTATCCATGACAAACAAGGGTCAATGGATCAACACAGTAAAGATTAAACCCTAATCAGAGTGTGTCTGCTCTGATACCACTTGATAGGTCACAATCTGAATGACCCCTTGTGATTAACCCTAATTAATTAATTTAGCCAAGTAATTAATTAATCAATTAATCATGCAATTTTATGGAAGCACAAACAAATCACCAAAAACTAAATATGCAGCGAAAAATAAATAATACGGTGATTTGTTTATGAATGGGGAAAACCTTAACGGCAAAAACCCCACCGGATGATTTTCAGGTCACCACTCCTGAAACTCCACTATTATCAAATCAAGCGGTTACAAGTAAAGGAATCCCAAGTACCTTACCAACCTACAGTTGAACCCTTACCCCAATACCCAATTGGACTTGATCTGTAGCGACAGTTCCCACCTTTGATGCACGGCTCCCAAGTACGTGACTAACCAATGTGCGAATCCAAGTACGTGACTTCAGAACATCAACTAAGGAAGAATGGTTGGCTGCAAAGTTCTTCAGTTCATCCTTTATGATGAATAGCAGGAAGATGCTTGGTTACAAAACCCTACGATGCAAATACACAGCAACTTCTTGATGGAAGATGAACTAGGTCAAAAATTTCGTCTTTTGATCACAATTTGCTTGAACAGAGATTGCTCAATGATAATGCAACTTGTGTCACACTTGACGGCTCTTAAAATAATCCTTTTATATGTTTAGGGTTAGAAGAAAAGAAGGCCCAAAAACATATTCACGGATCCCAAGAAAATCATATTAGAAATCTGAAATTTTAAATCTCAACAGATAGCAGGTGTCGAGATAGCTATTGAGAAAGTGTCGAGCTTTAAAAACTTTGCACTTCAGCTTGCTTTTTCTTGGACAGACTTGATGACTTCAACACTTGACCTTGAAACATTGTTTCTTGAAGTATTAAAAACACCTAGAACTACCCAATTACAAGTAGAGTGTGTTTTGTCAAAGGATTAACCAATTTACATAAATAAGTGACATATGTTTTTAATCAAGTTAAAACATATATGTCCTAACAATTGATATGAATGTGGGTTTCGATGCTAGCTGGATTTGGAAGTTGATGACATTGCCACGTATCAAAACCTTCTTATGGCAGTGTGCTCATGAGGCATTGGGGTGAAGACTTGCCTTATGCGAAGGGGAGTGATTAATGATGGTTGCTGCCCCATTTGTCATCAAGAAGTTGAAACAATATTACATGCTCTAAGGGATTGTGGTTGGGCTAAGAATGTATAGAGGAAGCTGGGAGTGCAGTCTTCAAACCATGAGTTTTGGCTACCAAATTTGCAGGAGTGGCTGAACAATAATGCGAAGTCAAGGAACAATCAGGCTGGTGCACATATTCTGTGGAAAACGATATTCTCCTTTGCTGTTTGGAATATATGGAAGGCAAGAAATAGGTGTCTCTTTGATAGGAAGAATCCAAACCTGAAACTGGCCATGGAGATAGTGAATCAAGTGGTGGAGTTTGTGTTTAGCACTTCATCCCCTAGAGGCCTGACATGCACCATCATTAAGAGGGTTAGATGGGAGAGACCGCCGAAAGGATGGGTTAAACTCAATATGGATGGGGCTGCAAAGGGAAATCCAGGCTTGGCAAGTTGTGGTGGAGTGGTGAGGGATGAAAATGGCAAATGGCTTGCCGGATTTTCAAAGCGAATAGGAATATCCACCAGTTTTGTAGCTGAATTATGGGGGCTTAGGGAGGGGTTCATTTTATGCAGTGACTTGAATGCTCATTTTCTTGTAGTGGAACTTGATGCCAAAGCTGTTGTGGAGTGCTTTCTCAACCCAAACTACCACAATAATGTTATTTCACCCATTTTGGATGACTGCAGACAGTTGATGCGCCGATTTCGTCGAATTCAAGTTAGGCGTTGCTATTGCCAAGCCAACTAGTGTGTGCGGATATGCTAGCCAGAATTAGCACTGACCAGGCATGAATTTATTTCCTTTGATTGTCAGCATGTGGACATTAGAAACATTTTAGATGAGGACTCTACTGGGGTATATGTAAACAGAGCATGCTCTGTAACTGATGGTTTGGTTTAGTTTTTAATGAAGTTCGTTTTCTAACCAAAAAAAAAAAATGCAAATTAATTGAAAGATGAACGGTTAAGCATTATGTAATTAGTAAAGATTTTTAGATATCAAATAACAAAGTACGTGCCAAGATAATCTGGTTACAGTTGAATTAAAAACATAGATTTAAAATTGTAGAAATGTGTGAGAAACATTTACAAGTATGAAAATAGCAAAGTCAAAGTATCAAATTAGCATAAATTATGAATGCTTAAACCTATTTTTTAACAATTTATGTCCAAAATAAACGGTTTTTCAAAATAAATTATGATATTTCCTAAAGTATGTGTTGCTTAACGATGATATGATATTCATAAAAGAGACCATGTATAAATAAGTAAATTATCAAACTTTAATGTCTATCTCAAATTGAAATAAAGTGCTAACCACAATTAATAATAGATTATAAAATTAATTTTCAAGATTATAAATTTCTTATATGTTTTTATTCTTTGTCAAAAGAGTTATTCAATAAGTCATTTGTGATTTTGTTTTATATTTTGGGATGTTGATATTGTATAGAAATTAAACTTGTGTATTTGCTTTACTTATTTTTGTGTTATTTTGTTTTAGATAGCAATGTTAGGATTTATATAATTTTAAAATTATTGAATAAATATTAATAAGTTTAATTGAGTTCATTCTTGATATAAATGGTGAATTCAAAGTAATACATTTTACATTAAGTAATTTGTTGCATGACTTTCCTAATAGCAAATATATGTAATTTTCTTTATTAAAAAATAAATAAATAAATAAAATTCATGTGAAAAATATGAGTCAACCCGACCCTACCCGCAACCCGATTGACCCAAACCCCTTTTTAACCCACTTAAAATAACCCCTTTTTTTTACTCGCACCCGTTTGACCCGCAACCCGATTGACCTGCCCGTTTTGCCATGTCTATTTATGATGAGCTCAAGAGAATACATGTGGCCAATCTTAATTAAGTTGTTGAGGATCCATAGTCAACCTCAAAATTTTAGGGCTAAGGCTTTGTGTTTTTGTTGTTGTATGTTATAATGAGCTCTATGTTCCTGTCCCTCCACATATGATTTATATAAGCATTCCAGGCTAATCTGAGAACAAGAACATGCAAAGTTTTTCCACTCAGATGAGATTAACCCTGCTAAATGCATTCAGTAACTGTCAGAATGAACTCTATTAATATTAATTTTCATGAAAATAAGGAAACATTGTCTAGCTATATGTCCTTGACATGCACCTATATACATTTCCAACGCTCAACACACCTGCACTTCCATAGCTACATGACACATGTGGCTATCAGTAGTAAAATGACAAGTATTCTATATTTATAAATAATTATTTTCTTGTATGCAATAGAGACTTTGAAGAACAAAGCGAAAACAGAAGCTGGATTCTTCAGTAGGACTTATTACTCCATTTGCCAAAGCTGGATTCTTCAGTAGAATTTCATTTTCGTGGTTGAATCCATTGATGAAAAAGGGTAGGCAGAAAACTCTTGAGGATGCAGATATACCCAAGCTGTGTGAGGGAGATCAAGCAGAAAATTGTTATTATTTGTTCATGGAGCAAATGAATAAGCAGAAAAGAGCAGAACCAACATCCCAAACATCAATCCTACAGGCAATAATTTTAATCCATTGGAAAGAAATGTTCCTATCTGGGTGCTTTGCTTTGTTATATATTCTCACACTGTCTAGTGGTCCAGTACTTCTAAATGCCTTCATACTGGCTTATGAGGGAAAAGGAAAATTCAAGTACGAAGGACATGTATTGGCAATAGCCTTTTTCTTTTCAAAGTGCATACAATCCATGTCACAAAGGCAGTGGTTCTTCCGAAGCAGGCTTGTTGGACTGAAAGTGAGGTCATTGCTCTTAGCAGCCATTTATAATAAACAACTGAGATTATCCAATTCTGCCAGGTTAATGCACTCAGGTGCTGAGATAATGAACTATGTTACAGTAGATGCTTATAGAATTGGAGAATTTCCATTTTGGTTCCATCAAACATGGACAACAAGCCTCCAGCTATGTATTACAATACTAATTCTTTTTCGTGTGGTGGGGCTAGCAACAATTGCAGCACTGGTGGTGATAATTCTCACCGTGCTTTGCAATATTCCACTTGCAAAGTTACAGCATAAGTTTCAGTCTAAGCTAACAGTGGCACAAGATGAGAGACTGAAGGCTAGTTCTGAGGCTCTAGTAAACATGAAGGTTTTGAAATTGTATGCTTGGCAAACCCATTTCAAGAAAGCCATAGAAAATTTAAGGAAGATGGGGTACAAATGGTTATCTAAAGTGCAGTTAGAGAAAACATATCATAGCATTCTCTTTTGGTCAACTCCTGTTTTGATCTCTTCTGCAACATTTGGAGCATGTTACTTCCTTGGAATTCCTCTGCATGCAAATAACGTTTTCACCTTTGTAGCAACCTTTCGCCTTGTTCAGGATCCAATTAGAACTGTTCCTGATGTCATAGGGGTTGTCATTCAAGCCAAGGTTGCATTTGCACGTATTATAAAATTCCTTGAAGCACCAGAGCTGCAAAATGCACATGTTCAGAACAATTCCAACAGGGAGAATGTGAATCACTCCATTTTTATCAACTCAGCCAAATTCTCATGGGAAGAGACTTCATTGAAGCCCACTCTGAGAAACATAAATTTGGAAGTTAGACCTGGTGAAAAGGTAGCCATATGTGGAGAAGTTGGTTCAGGCAAGTCAACGCTTCTAGCAGCAATTCTCGGAGAAGTTCCAAAAATTCAGGGAACCGTAAGTGACTACTACTCTTTTTATCTTATACTTTCTTTTCAAGCTCAAAATACAACTCTACTTCTGCTTGAACTGTCTCTAATCATATGTAGTCCAAGACTTGAATTCCCAGCCATAGTTATGCATCCATATGACATAAATGTAGTGCTCATCTGAAATTAGAAAAGGTTCAAGCATTCTAACTAAGCAATTCGGTTCATTTATTGAAATTACAGATAAAAGTCTGTGGGAATATTTCTTATGTTTCTCAAACCGCATGGATACAAAGTGGGACAATACAGGAGAATATTTTATTTGGGTCTGCTATGGATAGTGACAGATACAGAGAAGCACTAGAGAGGTGTTCATTGGTTAAGGACCTTGAGTTGCTTCCCTTTGGTGATCTCACTGTAATAGGGGAGAGAGGTATTAAAGTGGTCAGAAGCAACGCATTCAACTTGCCCGTGCTCTCTATCAGGATGCTGATGTATTTCTCTTAGATGATCCATTCAGTGCTTTGAATGCACAGACTGCAACAAGTATATTTAATGTAATTTTGTTTGCAAAACTCCTTCCATATCTTTGTTATTTTCTTTAATATTTATTTTGGTTCAGTTACTAACTTCATGTGTAATATCACTTAACTGGTGACAGGAATATGTTATAGGAGCACTTTCCAGGAAGACAGTCTTACTAGTGACCCATCAAGTAGACTTCCTGCCTGCATTCAATTCTGTTTTGGTTAGTATACCTAATTTCCTATTAAAGTACACAGAGAGCTGAGCTGAGTTATCGTGTGTTTATATATATATATATATATATATAAAGCAACAGCAACTATGTTTGAGGTATCTAAAGGCCACTTTGTCAGTATCTATTATTAAAAATCTTCAAATACCGGCTGAAGAATTTAAATTTGTTATTGTTTGAATAATGGTCAAATGATTAAATTCTCAATTTCCTAACAACTTAAACTTTTTGGGGCAAATGGTAGTTTATCAAGGCATATGTAGGCTTGATTTTGAACCTGGTCTCATAGTAGTTTATCAGTTACCATTGTTCTATTATTTTCTCGATCTCCCCATCACTCATCACGATTTGGTTGAACTCCAATCATCTTTAGTTATGTCAAGAATTATGCACTACAAGAGCCACTTAGCCTGCAGACCATATTGATCTATCCCTTGTTTGTAATTCGGTATAGATATTATCATTAGTTAGAATTTGTTAGCTCCACATAATGATTTGGTGTGAGATTTATTATTTGGACAGTTGATGTCAAATGGGGAAATCTTACAAGAAGCTCCTTATCATCAGTTTTTGGCCTCAAGCAAACTATTTCAGGACCTTGTTAATGCACACAAAGAGACAGCGGGTTCTGAAAGGCTTGCAGTTGTTAGTTCTGCCCATAAACAAGGAACATCTTCCAGAGAGATTAAAAACACTAATGTTGAGAAGCAATTAAAAGCATGTAAAGGTGAACAATTGATTAAGCAAGAAGAGAGAGAAATAGGAGATACTGGCCTTAAAGCTTACAAGCAATATCTAAATCAAAACAAAGGGTTTTTGCTCTTCTTCATAGCCAGTCTCTCTCACCTAATATTTGTGGTTTCTCAGATATTACAGAACTCATGGATAGCTGCTAACGTTGATAATCCTCGTGTTAGCACATTGAGATTGGTCGTGGTTTATATGCTGATTGGATTAGCCTCAACATATCCTGTAGATCCATTTCTATACTTGCTTTGGGTCTTAAATCTTCGAAATCATTGTTTTCGCAGCTATTAGTCTCCCTTTTCCATGCATCCGTGTCCTTCTATGATTCCACACTTCTAGGAAGGATACATAGTCGGGTAAGCATCGCAAACATACAATGTTAATGTCCCTATCATTTGATTGCTAAAACTCATTTTTCTAAATTTGTCCTTGTTTTATGTGCAGGTGTCTTCTGATCTGAGTATCATAGATATTGATGTCCCATTCAGCCTTAAGTTCTATGTTTCGTCTGCCATTAATGGATATTCTGCTCTTGTAGTACTTGCTGTTATGACCTGGCAGGTCTTGTTTGTCGCAATACCATTTGTTTATGTTACAATCTGGAACCAGGGACGGAGCTGTAGTTGGACGTGGGGGGCAATTCCCCCCTCCCCAAATTTCCTCTTAGTCCTGGCTCCGTCCCTGTCTGGAACCATCATCCTTGGCTGCATGAAACTGTAAGACATAAGTACATGAAGTGAGATTTATTACAATGCATATAAACACACTCTGGACTTTGGAATTGCTTTGCATCAATAAGAATTTAAAATCTAGAATGAAATCATCGAAGTAATATGAGAAAATCTTGATGAAATATATGCCACCAAATAATGAAATTTAGTATTATAGTAACCGATTCATGTGTTTTGGATAAGAGTATAGAACTTCTAAGCTAGTTTCATTCTTGGACTCAACATTTCTTATGGTATGTAGTGAAAAGGTTTAAGAATTAGATGAAAATGTTCACCTGATTGGATTAATTGTGCTGCGTAGCAATTGTCCTTTATTGCACTCTTCAAGGACCTTTTTTTTTTTTTTTTTTTTTCTTTTTTTTCTTTTTTGTTGTTGTTGTTGTTGTTGTTGTTGTTGTTTGGGGAGGTAGGGGGTGGCTTCTTTCAAAACAAGTGAAACGTCATTGGGTTCTCTCTTGTTTTAGTAAGTATATTTAATTGCCTTTTACATTATTAGAGATATTACTATGCCTTTGCAAAAGAGTTGATGCGGATCAATGGAACAACAAAATCATTAGTGGCGAATCATCTAGCAGAGTCTACAGCAGGAGTCATCACAATAAGGATTTTTAAGAAGGAAGACCAGTTCTTCACAAAGAATGTTGACCTCATTGACACAAATGCTAGTCCTTTTTTCCACAGTTTCTTTGCAAATGAGTGGTTCAATTGATAGAAATGGTCAGTTCAACAGTTTTTACCTCTGCTGCACTTTACATGGTTTTGCTTCCTCCCCGGACTTTTAGCTCTGGTCAGTATACCTTATATTTATTGGAAGTATGACCATTGCAATCATACGGTTATTTCTACAAATGACCATATGAATTTTCAACTACAGGATTCATCGGAATGACACTTTCTTATGGTCTTTCCTTAAATATGATATTTGTCCGTACAGCTCAAAAGCGGGGCACTTTAGAAAATAACACGATTTGTGTAGAAAGGCTAAACCAATACATGCATATTCCCATTGAAGCAGCTGAAGTAATAGAAGGGAACCGGCCCGCAACTAATTGGCCGGCTGTGGGTAAAGTGGAGATACAAGATTTGCAGGTAAATGATAATTCCTTTAATGTTAAATTTGAGGAAGGTTTCTGTACATTCTGAGAAAATTTATTTGAAACAGATCAGATATAGTCCCAATGCACCACTTGTTCTTCGCGGGATTAGCTGCACTTTTGAAGGAGGGCACAAGATTGCTATTGTTGGCCGAACTGGCAGTGGGAAGACAACCCTTATAAGTGCTCTTTTTCGTCTTGTGGAGCCAACAAGGGGGAAGATTATTGTTGATGGCATTGACATCTCTACAATTGGACTTCATGATCTGAGGTCACGTTTTGGAATAATACCTCAAGATCCTACTCTTTGTAATGGGACTGTGAGATACAATTTGGATCCCTTGTCTCAACATTCTGACCAAGAGATATGGGAGATATTACTTTGGTCCTTTTCCACTTCTGATTGTTTTAACATCAGAAGAATTTATTGGATCTACCATTTGGTGAACAATGCTTATAAAGAACTATACTTTTTTTATTTATTCATTTCTGCATGGATTGCAAATATGCCCTAATTGATAATTTTCCATTTGTAGGTTCTTGGGAAGTGCCAGATACAAGAGTCTCCTCAAGAGAAAGGAAATGGCCTAGACTCCTTAGGTAACATATCAATATTTTTTAATATGCAGAATGTTCTGTGTTTTGAGATTTTGATCTTTATCAACAAAGAACCTGCATAGCAGTTTTGGAATATGGCTCAAATTGGAGCATGGGGCAGCGGCAACTTTTCTGTTTAGGGCGAGCACTTTTGAGGAGATGTAAGATATTGGTGCTCGATGAAGCAACTGCATCAATTGATAATGCAACTGATATGATTCTTCAGAAAACCATTCGTACTGAATTTGCAGATTGTACCGTGATCACTGTGGCTCACAGGATACCTACAGTGATGGATTGCACGATGGTTCTCGCTATTAGTGATGGTGAGTCACATATATTACTTCAACCCTTTTCTATAGAATATTTCGTGTGTTTTTGCACCAAATCGTCTATTTTTCTGTGGATGCCTTTCATTATGTTAATGTTAGCTAATTTCTAAAGTTTTTAATCCCAAATTTTCAACTAAGGTGTTGTTTTAGACGTAATCATTAGCTAGATCTGACTTCACAACGTTTACAGAATAGATAAGGCAATTCACTTTTGACTTCACAATATGCAGATGAGTTATGTTGTACTTGTCCATTTCTTTTGACAATGTGTGTCAACTGTATATGCAGTATGCATTTTATAGAAGGATCTGAAGTTCATACTATATAGCATGTACAATTAAGTAACAAAAACCCAAATATAAAACTGTGATATTTAATAGAGATGCATGAAGCAATAAATTTGGCATATTGTTCAATGTTCAGAAGGAAATGTATCTATTCTATTTTAGGAAAACTAATGGAGTATGATGAACCAATGAAGTTAATGAAGACAGAAGGTTCCCTGTTTGGCCAACTTGTCAAGGAATACTGGTCTAATCTTCAGACTGCATAATCACATTGAACCTAACAACATAACCTTTTGTGGTTCTGGCTTGGTACCTTGAAAGCAATGAGGAGAAAATAAGTATATTTAAAGTCTGTTTAGTATCCGCTTATTTTGTTAAAATTGAAAACTTTTTGCTAAAAGTTCTGTAGATAAAAGTAAAAGTTAGCTGAAATAGTATAATTAGACCCATGAATAGTACCAAAAAATGTAGTAAGGCCCATAAATAGTAGTAAAAATAAGCTGAATAGTAAAATAAATTGGCAAAATTAATTATGCCAAATGGACACTTCGTATTTATAACAGTACAATATCAATGAGGCCAAAGAGAAGAAAAAGAGAATTGGAAGGCCATGTTCTGGGTTGCATAATGTATTGAGACATATTTGAGTAGCACAAACCCTTTTCTCCAAAATTCAATGGATTCCATTAAAACTTTAAGGAGCTCCACTTTTATAAACTACAATCTCCACCGTTTATTAAAGTGGGATTATTCATGTATTCACTTGTTTCCCTGACTGCAACAATGCTTTGGGGTTGAACCTTAACAATGGCTTTTGCCTTGTCCAAAGTCTCAACAGATTGATGACAATGTCTGAAACTACTATTCCATTCAAAATTAAAGGCTAATAATATTAGCTATAGTTTCACTCTAGCTGAAATTGAAATTTTTTTGCTGAAAATGCTGTAGATAAAGCTAAAAGGGAGTTGAAATAGTACAGTGGAGCCCATAAATAGTAACAAAAATAAGTTGAATAGTAAAAAAAACTAGTTTTTTAAGCTAATGGCAAACACAACCTATATATGGCATTAGAGTGATGACAAATGGTATATGTTAGGTTCTAAGACTTTAGGAACTAATGTATTAGAATTTCAATTTGTATATGTTGGCAAACCATGATCAAAACATTTAGTCTAGGTTTAAACTTGCTCAAAGTTTGGTTTAAATTAAGTTTGGAATCGAGTAATTGTAGGAAATTACTATTCAAATTTTGCAAGGCTCGATTAATTGAAAATTAGATTTGATCAAACGAAAGTCGCAGATCAATAAAAATCAGCAAACGTAAAAATGTCATAACTTATTCGTTTAAAGCCCAAATCGCAATCTATTTTTTCCAGTATTTAAAGGACATCATAAGCTAACCCTAGGTAGGGTTTTCAAAGCTTTTTAGAGAGATTAAAGTGCATCTTGTGCCTCTTTTGTAGATCTAGGGTTTTGTACCTAAAAGCTCTCTAAAGTCTTTAATGTGCTGTGTGTTGAATCTCTTATGAAATCTAGAAGTGTTTACCTTCATACACACTCAGGGTTATCAAGATCAAGATTCATATCAAGAACTTTGT
This sequence comes from Quercus variabilis, assembly GCA_030445155.1. Classification (NCBI taxonomy): domain Eukaryota; kingdom Viridiplantae; phylum Streptophyta; class Magnoliopsida; order Fagales; family Fagaceae; genus Quercus; species Quercus variabilis. The sequence goes on from CP129453.1 coordinate 12,227,243, forward strand.
GATCACTTTAGTTGCTACATAAAGAACTTAAAGAAGATCTGAAACCTTTGGGTGGAGTCTCAAAGTCACAAGTAGGAGAACTTGTGGTTGCAGTGGATCAAAAAAAGAAGTAGTCTGTGGTATATGTTAGGTTCTAAGACTTTAGAAACTAATGTATCAGAACTTCAATTTGTATATGTTGGCAAACCATGATTAAAACATTTAGTCTAGGTTTAGACTTGCTTAAAGTTTGGTTTAAATTAAGTTTGGAATCGAATAATTGTAGGATGAATGTTCAAATAACGTTGAAAACACTATGAACGTTTAGACCCCTAATTACAAATTACCAATTCAAGCTTATTATCAAACAATAAATATGCGGAACATGAACATAAGCTAATGATAGAATTAATAAACAATCTAAACCAAATAAAATCACATCCACAGCTGAAATTAAATGACAAAGATTAAAGGAAGAGAGATGCAAACACAAGGACAACACAACGATGTGTTATCGAAGAGAAAACCAAAGTCTTCGGCGTAAAACCTTTTCGCCACCCTCCAAGTGGTCAATAATCCACTAGAAAATGTAGTTGAGATATATGAACAGCAATAGACCCTCCAAGCCTAATCTACCTAGGTACCTAAACCCTCCAAACTTCTTGATCTAACGAGGTAGCGTCGAACTTTTTTCTTCTCTAGCTTACAGGATTCCGCTATAACCCATAGTATTAACCAATAACTATTGGTCCCTTCCAAACTGCTTCCCTTAGCACCAAAAGACCTTCTCACAGATGTGGGTATTGTGAGAAAATGATTTGGTCAAGAACCTCTCAAGGATGTATCAATGGAGAGGAAGAGAGTAGAGGAATTTGAAGAGTTTCTAAGTGAAGATTAGGGATGGGTCAATTTTGTTTTTCTCTAGGATTTCTCTCTCAAAATTCTCTCTAGAAGCTCTCTACATTTCGTAGGTATAAGGGTCTATATATAGTAGGGTAAGAAAGGAATGCGAAGAGTCAGTTTTTCCCAAACAGGGCTGGTTGGCGGCTTGGCCTCTCGACTTAACTGAGTCGCAAGATCAAGCCGCGAGATAACAGAACAGCCAGGCTGGATTTTTGTCTTGTAGTGAACTGGCGTGACTGTTCATCTTCTCGTATGCTTCACTCGTATGCTGCATTTTGGCTGCTTGCCAGTCGCGAGTCACCCGCGAATCCCTGCTTCTTTGCACAATCTTGAGCATTTCTTCACACTTTCTCACACTCTACCCTTACATGAATCACACCTAAATACAGGGTTACTAAGTGCTAAATTACAAGCAAATTGGCACGGAATAAAGCCAATAAGATGGTTGATAAAATTCAACCTTACACAGGAAATTACTATTCAAATTACTATTCAATTTCTATAAGGCTCGATCGATCGAAAATTAGATTTGATCGATCGAAAGTCGTAGATCAGCAAACATAAAAAGGCCATAACTTATTTGTTTGAAGCTCAAATCGCGATCTGTTTTTCCCAGTATTTAAAGGACATCATAAGCTAACCCTAAGTAGGGTTTTCAAGGCTTTTCAGAGAGATTAGTGTGCATCTTGTGCCTCTTTTGTAGATCTAGGGTTTTGTACCTAAAAACTCTCTAAAGTCTTTGATGTGTTGTGTGTTTAATCTCTTGTGAGATCTTGAGGTGTTTACCTTCATACACACTTAAGGTTATCAAGATCAAGATTCATGTCAAGAACTTGATGATCACTTCAGTTGCTGCATAAAGAACTTAAAGAATATCTGAAACCTTTGAGTGGAGTCTCAAAGTCACAAGTAAGAGAACTTGTGGTTGCAGTGGATCAAAAAAAGTAGTCCGTAGACTCGGAACTGTCACGTGATTGTGGTAGTAAATTTTCTACTCGAGGTAGCAATAGGATGTTAGTTGTCTAAGTTCTATTGTAAAAACTTCAATTCTTCCATAGTGGATCTGTTTTACCTCAAGGATAGCTAGGTTTAATCCTTCCCAGGTTTTTTTACAGATTTGGTTTTCCTGGGTTATCATATCATGTGTTCTTTATATTTCCGCATTATTTATATGATATGATTGTTTTGTTTTAACCTAGATTTGAATAATAAACTTTAGTATTCACTTGGTTAATTAATTAGGTTAAACAATCTAGTTTATAGGAATCTAAAAATGTACAGTAGACAAGAATATGTGATCCATACTCACATAATCCACAGAGAAAGTTCTTTGTTATACTTGGATAATGTGATTTTGTGCTAAAAGATGTGTAGCACTCTTTCCTTCTTTAACTTGTACCCCATTTTTTTGCCAAACTAAGTGTAGATAAATTTTTCTTAAACCACTTACAGTTTTTCAGAATGACATGTAGCCTTTTTTTTTTAATTGCTTGTAGCACACTTTCCACGACTTCAGCATTTTTCATTGAACTACTTGTAGATAATGATGACTGATGAGGTTAAAGGACATCTATCTTGTAGCCAGCTTTTAAAAATGCAGTAACGGATTTGAAATGCAGTAACGCATATTATAGATATTGTGGTTGTGAAATTTTGCCAAACTCATATTTGGTAGGAATTATTGTAGATTATCAAATAACAGCCCCTTATTGGCAAGTATCCATTGGTTATGCTTCTTGTGTTTTTGGATTAGCTTTTTGCTGAAAGTTTATTTACTTATTTATTGAAAGTTGACATAAGTTATAGGTGTACCTATAATATTTTTTAGAAAGTTGTACTAAGCAAATAAGCTAAAAAATTTTCAATATGATATCAATACCACTTATTAATATTGGAAAATATCCCAAAGATCCAATAGCCAATATGTAATTCTTTTTTTATAATTTAATAATTTACAATAGGAGAGGGGAGATTTGAACTAAGAATGTCTTTATTGAAACACCAGATGGATCGGTGTCAATTAAATTAAAAAGCTCCTCGCAATAATACTTGTAGGTTGTAGTATTTTCCACATCATCACTGTTAAATAGCTAGTAGTTAATGATAGACTAAGCGATTTTTGTAGCTTTTTTCACATCCCCACCTAGTTTCCTCTTTTTTCACAATCATCATCATTCATCACCACATCATCATCATCATTAATAAGACACTTCTCCAACTAGAAGTTATGTCTCCAATGCAACTCCATCATTTCCTCTCACGCCTTCTTGGAATCCCACCAACACCACTTAGATCTCCTCCAGTAAACCAGGAACAAGTAAGGCCATCTCCAGCAGATTCTCCAAATTTTTGTACTGTTTAGAGAATGAACAGTAATTTTGACGCGCTAAGGTTTTAAATAAGTCTAGAGGAACAAAGTTTTACAAACATCATTATCAAAATTATATATTGAGTAAATATTATTTGATGCAGAGTGAGATAAAAAAAAATTAAAATGAAAAGGACAGCACAGAGTGGATCATGAAGAATTGGAAGGCCAGGGAAAGCGTAGTGCTTATAAATGTTGTGACCATTGGGTTAGAATCAAGAAAATCCAATCAATTTTTTAACCACTCCATAAAAATATTACCAAGCCAATATCTCGAATCAATGAAGAAATGAATCAACCACAAAAAAGAACAACATGATTCGATTTTATGAAAACCCTTTTCTTTCAACTTGAGGGAAAAAACGACTAACTTGTTACTTCTAGATAGCTTAACTCTTAAATTTTATTGTAGTCGAATAAGAAATATTAGTTTCAAACCTCTCTTACACCAAAAACTAGTTAATGTTTTGACCTGAAGAAAAAGAATGATCATCAAGGAATGGCAATAGGCTGAAAATCTATCTTACCTGTCAAAGAAAAGAAGAAGAAAAAAAGGGACTAACTCCAAAAAAATTCATTAATTATAAAATCAGTTAATAATATTTGAATTCCACAACAACTACAATCATATCACATTTAAAATAATTGATACATAGGTCATCTGAAATTTTCACTCATTTTGTATCTCATTCTTCTTGTTTTCGTTACTCTCATAAGTCACAAGTCACTCCCTCTTCTTTTTCTTTTTCTTTTTCTTTTTCTTTATCATGTTGCATCCTCACACAGCCGCACTCATGCATTTAGGTGTTGGGAAAATTTTTATATAACTGTGAATAAATTTTAGCAAATACAGCAGAAGCACAACCACATAAGAACACAATAATTTACGTGAAAACCTTTTCTCTTTAAAGGGAAAAATCATGAGACAAATTCTGAATAATTTCACTATATTAAATAAAAATTACAACACTTAGAAATACAACTTAAATAATAATAATAATAATAAAAACTCCCTTTTTTTCACCCACTGCGCTCTTTTTTACTATGTAACTCTCACAATTTTCTCTTACTCACTTTATTTATCTCTTTCTCTTTCACTTGCTCTCACTCGCCCAATTCTTCAAGACCGCACTGTCCTCAGTCTCACTTACTGGGACTTCTCCTCTTTTCTCTAACCCAAATAGTCGAATGGCCTTTCCTTTCTATTTCTTTTATCTTTTCTTATTTTCTTCTTTCTACAATCTTCACATCAAAGCGTGTCCAACACACTTTGGCTCACTCTCATTATTTATTTATTTATTTATTTATTTTTGTTGGGCAAGTGTTTATGCAGGGGATAAAATTCTTGAGTTATTAAGTTATTAGGAGACCGAGTACCACAGTAATTGGGCTTTATGCCTTTTGAGTCTTCTATGTAAAGCTTGTTCTCTCCTAGTGAGACTAGTATCTTCCTTGTGGAGTTGAAAGTGGGTCTCGCTGCCTTTCTCCTTTTCCTCATTCTTGTGTCACAATCAGGTGGATATGGACCTCTCGCATCTTTCCCTTTCACTAGTGAGTTCTTTCCTCTTATCTTATCCTTCTTATACTATAGGGCATTTGGCTCTTGGTTTTGGGTCTTTTTGCTATCCGTGGCTGTGGCCATGGCTGAGATCGATGTTGAAACCCTCACAAATCAAGCCAAAAAATTTAGGTGGTTAAAAGGTAAAGTTAATTTAGAGGTGGTTTCCTCATCCAAAGAATCTTCTAAACGGCTCCTTATTGGTAAAATCTTGTCAAAAAAATCCTTTCCTAAGGCTCTGGTTAAAGAAATTCTGGTTAAAGCATGGAACATTATAACTGATTTTGATGTTGCTCTAGTGGACAAGAATGTTTTTGTGTTTAGTTTTAACCATGAGGCAGATGTCAGACATGCTTGGGATCGAAGACCTTGGCTAATAAAAGGGGAACATCTAATTTTTAAACGTTTCAGTCCAGATCAGAGTGTTGAGGATGTAGATTTTTCGACAACAGAGTTCTGGATTCAAGTCCATAATCTTCCTCTTGATAGACAAAGCAAGGAGAATCTCCTTAAAATAGGGAGTATAGCCGGTCGTGCGATGGAAACAAATTTTATTAGTTCTAATGAAGGAGTTTGGAGGAGATATATCCGATTTAGAGTAGAAGTTGATATAAATTGTCCGCTTGCTCCTAGTTTTCCTTTGGAAAGAGATCATCTCCCTGAGTTATGGGTTCCTTTCAAATATGAAAAACTTGGAAATTTTTGTTTTGGCTGTGGCCTTTTAGGACACAATTAGAGAGATTGCCAAGATAAGGGTGCTCAATTGCTCATAAAGGAAGGCGTAACTGGCTTCTTTGGTAGATGGCTTCGAGCTGACACTGATGAATTTCAGCCTAGAAGGAAACTTGGTAGCCAGATTGAAGGGGAGAATGAAGAGAGTAGTGAAGGCAATGTTTCAAACACTGGAAATGCTTCCTGTCGAATCCAGGAAAATCTGGAGAATTGTGTAGAAGCGGCGGAACCAGTGTAGGTTGACGGGACAAGTATCCAAGATACCACGATTCGTTTGTCCAAGGGGTTGGCTAATCTCGATTCCCGCGCTAGTTTAGTTAATCACCAACCAGATGGGTCCACTCCCAACACTCATCAACCAGATAGGTCCACTCCCTTTATGTCATGGAATTTGGTCTCTCAGGTAAGTCTGGAATCTACCACAACTCATAACACATCCTACAACCCAGCCCAAAACCCTGACCATATAAAGCCCATCACCAACACCATGTCAATTAATCCACAAACTCCAGATCAAGCCCATTCCCATAAAGTTTCAGAAAGTTCTAAAAGGAAACTTAACTCATTAAGCCCAGCCAATTCCCCAAGTTCTGTATACAAAAAAACTAAGCTCTCGAATACTCTCATACCCACTCCAATCACAACCTTATTTTCCCCTCAACCATATTTCATAAATCCTCCTGCACATACCACCTCCATTTCCATCCTAACAAGCAACCCAAGCCGACGATCTCCTAAAAGGACGACTCTAAAAGATCAAGCTAGAGCCAAAGCAATTTCTCATGCTAAGCTCAAGCACGGTAAAGGAAGCAGCTCTGAAAATCTCAATTGTTCTTTAGTACGGAATGATGAAGATAACACTGTCAACTCTCTTCAGATGTCCGAGGAGGCGGGCCTTATCATGCCCCCAAGGTCGCCATGAGGACCATTGCATGGAACTGTCGGGGTGCTGGTAGAGCCCCGACAGTTAGAGCCATCAGGGAGCTGATCCGTGAGTCTAATTCAGAGGTAGTCTTCCTGTCGGAAACTAAATCAAAAACTCCAAGAATAGGTAAGATAAGTTCTAATTTGAAATTTGTTGATTTCCATTGTGTGGAGCCTAGTGGGCGTTCTGGTGGTTTAGCCTTGTTTTGGAGGCTAGGTGTTGATTTAGAAGTGGTTTATTCAGACATAAATCTGATTGCTGCGTTTATTTATTATGATCCTCTAATACTCCTTGGTTATTATTTGTTGTTTATGGGCCTTGCAAGGGGAATAAAAAAAGGAATTTTTGGAGGATGATAAAGAATATGGTGCTCTCCTTTTCTGGGCCTTAGGTAATCATTAGGGACCTAAACTGTATAAAAAGAATAGATGAGAAAAAGGGGGGTCGATCTTTCTCTGGTAGCTCTAATAATTTCCTTAAAGACTTCATGACCAACACTGGTGCTATTGATCTTGGCTTTACTGGACCTTCTTTCACTTGGTCTAACAGACGTGAGGGGTTGGCAAATATTAGGGAGAGGCTTGATCAGTGTCTTTGTAATCAAGAATGGCAATTACTTTTCCCCAAAGCCGGAGTCAAGCACTTGTGTAATTCTAACTCTGATCATAACCCTATTCTGCTGGATACTCATTTTCAATCTAAAACTTTGAATCGCCCCTTCAGATTCGAAGCAATGTGGACAAAGGAAGAAAGTAGTAAAGCTGTAGTTGATAATGCTTGGCAATTTGAAGTAGAGGGATCTCATGGTTTCCGTCTTGCAAATAAGCTGGAAAGGACGAAGAAGGATTTAAAGAAATGGAATAGGGAGGTTTTCGGCATTGTCAGGGAGAGAATTAAGTCACTTCAAGCTAACATTAATGAAATTCAACTAAAACCCCCCACAAAAGAAAATTTAGAGTTGGAAGCTGCTCTTAGTCTTGAGTTGGAAGATTGGTTGTTACGGGATGAGCTAAGGTTGAAGCAGAAGTCTAGAGAATTATGGTTGAAAGAGGGTGATCAAAACTCGAGATTCTTTCATCTTTCCACTCTTGTTCGGAGGAGAAGGAATCGCATTAAGGAAATTAAATTGGAGGATGGATCCTGGATAAATAGCAAATCTGACATTCAGAGTTATTTTGAGGAAAATTTTAAGTCTTTGTATCGATCAAGTGATCCTCAAGTTCCCAGATACCTGGAGAATTTAATTGCCCCTTGCATATCTGAGGAAGAAAATCGAGAGCTTTGCAGTATTCCTTCTAGGGAAGAAATTAGAAAGGTGGTTTTTGGTTTGAAGTCTTTAAAGGCTCCTAGTCCGGATGGTTTCCCGGCTTTGTTTTATAAGCACTACTGGGATATTGTAGGTGATCAAGTGGTGCTTGCAGTTCAAAGTTTTTTCCGAGATGGTTGGCTTTTAAGGAATCTTAATCAGACGTTGATTTCACTTATTCCAAAAAAACCAGGAGCTTGCAATTTCAATCATTTTCGTCCTATAGGCCTCTGTAATGTTTGCTATAAGGTAATATCCAAACTTTTGATGAATAGGATAAGACCTCTATTAAATAAGCTAGTGGATCCTGCTCAAGTAGCTTTTGTCCCTAATAGAAGTATTACAGAAAATGTGGTGATTGTTCAAGAGATAGTTCACAGCTTCAAGCAGACTAGAAAAAGGAAGGGCTTTTTAGGGGTGAAGCTAGATTTTCAAAAGGCATATGATAGAATGGAATGGAGTTTTATTATGAAGGTTCTCAAGGCTTTGGGATTCAATGAAAAATTCTCCAACCTCATTTTTCAATGCATCTCCACAGTTCAATACTCTCTTTTACTAAATGGAGGAATATGCCAAAGCTTTAATCCTAGCCGTGGCCTAAGGCAAGGTGATCCACTATCGCCTTATCTTTTCATTCTTGGAAGCGAGGTTCTTATGAGACTTATTAACAGAGAAGTTGATCGGAAAAACATCTCAGCTTTTAAAGTGGCCAGCACAGCTCCTCTCATTTCTAGGCTTTGTTATGCTGATGATATGATCTTTTTCTGTAAAGCAAAGCATTCTGAACTAGTTAGCCTAAAAAAATGTTTGGAAAAGTTTTGCTCTTGGTCAGGCCAGCTTATTAGCATAGAAAAGTCAGGTGTTTTCCCATCAAAAGGTGTCAGTATTAATTTTTTGCATCAAGTAAAATGCCGATGGGGTCTTAATTCCCTTCCTCAAAGTACCACTTATCTCGGAGTTCCCCTGTTTTTATCCAAGAACAGGTCTAATGATCTCAAGTTGGTGAAAGAAAGAATTGAGAGCAAGTTAAGTAGCTGGAAGGGCAGGAACCTATCTTGGGCAGGGAGAGCAGCTTTAATTAAATCTGTGGCACAATCTATTCCGACATACACTATGGCTGTCTTGCAATTCCCCAAGAAGTTATGCGATCAATTAGATTCGGCGGTCCGTAAATTTTGGTGGAACCCCAAAACGGAGTCAAGTCATTTATGGACTCCTATTGCTTGGTCTACTCTTTGTAGATCTCAGAAGGCAGGTGGTTTAGGTTTTAGGAACTTTTGGAATTTCAATCAAGCCATTCTTTCCAAGTTAGCTTGGTGGCTTTTGTCGGGTAAGAACTGTCAGTGTGTTAATGTTTTAAAGGCAAAATATAAGGTGAGACACAATTGGTTAAATCACTGCTTCTTGGGTTTAGCATCTCCGGTCTGGAAAAGTTTGTCAAGTGTTAAGTTTCTCATATCTAAGGCAGCATGCATGTTGGTGGGGGATGGTAATTCCATAAAAATTTGGGAGGATCCATGGGTGCCAGATCTTGAAGGGTTCATTCCTACTCCAAAGAATGGTGTCGACCCGAATGGTATTATTTTAGTTTCTCAGCCTTTTAATTCTGATTTTTCTGGTTGGGATGTCCATAAATTATATTGGTGGTTTGAAAACTCCACAACTGATCTTATTTTGAAAATTCCTATTTTTCCAACCAGTAACAAAGATCAGTGGGCATGGATTTACACAAACTCTGGGGAACTATCAGTTAAGTTGGCTTATTGGAGCAATAGGGAATCTATGCATCATAATTTTGCCCCCTTTTGGAATTGTATTTGGAAAGCTAAACTCCATGAGAGGCACAAAATGATGATTTGGAGGATTGCTGTAGGTTGCTTGCCTACTAAAGATAAGCTAAGCAGGTTTGTTGATATTGGTGATGTTTATTGTCCCCTCTGTAAGTTGGAAATTGAAACCTCCCTTCATCTTTTTGCTCTTTGTCTAGTAGCTAAGGCAGTGTGGTTTAGTAGTAAATGGGGGCTGCGAATGGATTCTTTTGGTTTCTCTTCCGAAGTGGATCTCATTCAATTTTTGTGTTCACCCCCATTTCCCAACTAGAAGAATGAACTCTTGTTATTTGGGGCCATTCTTTGTGATGGAATTTGGAAGCTGAGAAATCAAGTGCATTTTGAAAACCTTCCCTTGAGATGTGATGAATTAATAGCTAGAGTTTGGAAGTTATTTATGGAATTCAAAATCACTAGACCAGTTGCTCCTACATCTGTAATTACCAATCATCCTTTGCAGCCTTGGTCCCCTCCAAGGCGTCTATCTATTAAAATTAATGTTGATGCAGTTATTGGTCCAAATTATTCATCCTTAGCCTTGGTGGCTAGAGATTGGAGAGGGGATTTGGTTTTTGCTTGCTCTCAAAAGGCGAAAACCATCTTCCCTCTCCAAGCAGAGGTTGAAGCTGTAAGATGGGCTATATCTTTGGCTGCAAAGTTGGAGGCGGAGAAGGTTATTGTTGAAACAGATTCTAAGATTTGTAAGGATGCAATTCATGACCTAATGGTGCCTCCGTCTTGGAGAATTGCTTCTATCCTTGCGGACATGCGGTCTCTTATTGTATCTTATGCTAATGTGTCTGTCGTTTGGGTTCCTAGGCTAGCTAATATGGCAGCCCACTCCTTAACTAAATGGTCTCTAGCTTGTAATTTTTTTGGCTCTTTTGATTAGGGTAGTTATCCCCCTTGTTTTGCTTCTGTAATCAGGAAGGAAAGGCTAAGATAGCAACTGTTTGCTTTTTTTTGTTTCTCTGTTCAATAAAAATTTTCTTTCTATAAAAAAAAAAAAAAAAAAAAAAAAAAAGGAGACCGAGTACCACGCCTGGTGGTGGCTCACTTCTCATTAGGAGAAGTCAGATATCTCACAAGAGACAAGAGTGACATGCTCGTTAAATGAGCTCTTGAAAAAGCATGTGGGCTGGACTCATCGAGCAGTGCACCTAACATCAGGTTCTCCCAATAAAGAGGAAATAGGATTTGCTCAACCACATGAGGCCTGGACCATTAGGTTGTGGTGTAAAGTCCCAAAAATATCAATTTAAAAATCCATGTTTGACCTGTAGCAATAGGAAATCTCTGAGACAAAACTCTGAAACAAATATATGCTGTCTCAAAGAAAAAGTAATTTACGTAATCTTTATGTCAAAGTGTCAAACAACGAAGGCCCTGTTGGATAGAGACATTAAATAAATAATTTTTAATTTTTAAATAACATTAAACATATATTTTTACACTTATTTTTATTTATATGTATTTAAAAAAATTACAAATAATATTATTAAAACTTCTCAATCCCCAAGTCATTAAATTCTAAAAGATTTAAACTTAAACTAAGTGTGAGTTTGGATAAGAATTATTATTGCGTCTGGTGTTGCCATTTTGCCTTTTTTTTTTTTTTTTTCGCCTTTCAGTTTTTGGAGACAAGTTTTACAGTTCATTATTGTTCATACACTGTTTACGCCCTGTTCATATATTGTTCACGCACTGTTTATAGGACCCACAACTACTTTATTTAAAAAAATATTAAAAATGAGACTCAAAATACTATTAACACATTTAAAAATTATTTTGCTATAATATTTTTAATTTTCAATTTTAACAAAAATAAATTATATCCAAACATATCCTAAAATCTCAAATAACTCCATACAAAAGCAATATTTTAAAATTAAAAAAAGTTCTAACATATAAGAAAAATCTTCAAAACCAATTGTGGGCTCGAAATCTCAAAAGTGGTCCAACTGCAGCAAAGCAATCATGTCCTGGCAACCTCCTTTGACTATGAATATGAGCAACTAATCAACAACAATGGGTCACAACCTACCATCAAGGGAGAAAGTGAGAGTTTGGCGCTCAACTAGTTCGGAGCTATCTTCTCCAGCCCACTCGAGAACAATTTATAAGAAAGGGGTAATATTACCGATTCGGAGGAAAATTCTTTCAATATACTAGGTGACGATTTCAACAACTATTTTCATTTACCTTTAACTAACAAACTATTGTTGTAGCCAATTATTATTGGTTCTTATTTAAATCAGTATTAATATTACTTTTTTATTTGTCAATAATCACCCATCATATTAATTTGTAAGTATGTTTATAAAATAGTTTATATTTTTAACATTTTTCTTTTAATAAATAATTTGACTTGTTTAAATAAATGAAAGTGCCATTGCCACATAATTGGAGGATTTGGAGAAAAAATCTATTCTTACGGATTTCACTAAAAACTTCTTCTTTAGAAGATTCAAGGAATTATTCCAGAGAGTTATAGCTTATGTAAATCATCATTATCTATAAGCTCTGTACCTGGCTTTGTAATCCTTACTTTCTAGTAAGCGTTTTGAACACGTAGCCAAGGTTTTAACTTATTTTGTTTCAAATGGGAATCAACTTTTTTCAGAAATCTGAAAGTGACGCTATAAAAAAATGAAATTTTGTTTTCATGCGTCCATTGAGAGAAAAAGACCCAGCTAATATACTTGTCGTTGCATACATCAATGCATGGTTTATGTTACCAATATGCCCATGTTCATTTCTAGTAGAGCTTAGTTAAGTTAGGCCACGACAAGGGAGTTGTTGATGTATGGGTAATGGGGACAATGCATGAGTTAGTACTCTCTACTCTGTACACCAGTAGAATGTCAACTTCAGCGGTGGAGACCAGTTTTTGATTTATGTCAATGTCAACCACGTAGTACTAAAATTTTTTAATGTCTATATCAAATAATGTGTACTGTTCTCTCTTATTCTTCTTTCTTCTTTCATATGGTAAAATATGTATCATGTAGCTTCGTTATAGATTATGAGTTGTTGAACATAATTGGATTTGTTTGGATTAATCTTATTATTGTTGAATCTGAAAATTCAAAATTCAAAACTAAAAATTGAAAATATTGTAACAAAATAATTTTTAAAATGAATAAATAGTATTGTAAAACTCATTTTTAATATTTTTTTAGTGCGTAAACAGTACTATAAACAGTATATAAACGTTTTTTTTTTTTGGTATACAGTAAAATCATGTGTTTTTAACGTTCACTTGCAGGGAAAAAAAAAAAAACGCAAAATGTGTATTCAGCTTTCAGCTGAATCCAAACGCCCTCAACGATGAAGGCTCTCTGAAAGGAAGTTTTGCACGGACTCTCTGTATACCATAAACGGCTAGCTAAGAAAAGGAGAAAGCGCCTGCTTTGGTGTATTGAGGTATATATGTCCTTCATAATCATGAACTTTTTCGTTAATTTTCTATATATGTAATCATATACATATCATCTTTCACAAGCAGACAATTCTCAATGGAGGTTCACTTCATGTCCATTCTTTGAACTAGTTTTTATTCTATTAAGGAAGTTTTGTATGTCATCTTGGGTTGTCAGTGCACTTGATCATGTCACTAGCTTCATGATGGGTGCAGATTGTGCATTCTCTCAAGCATGATCAATCACGCGCATCCTTTTTTCTTAGGATAGATTCAGTACAAAAGAGATATGCTTTGACTGTTTTATTGTTATATATTTAAGTCTGTCTTGTATTCAACACAGAGTTTGAAGAGGGAAGATAAAAGAAAAGATTGATCGGGGCTCTGGCTGTTCAGACAATGGTGGCAAAACCTACTGTTCTAGTTTTGATTGTCATCCCTCTTCATGTGTCACTCAAACATTGATAATTTGTTCTGACATTCTGCTAATACTCAAGATCTAATACAATATGGTTCAGAAGTCGTCACCAAGAACAAATCACATTCGTGGCCAATTTCAAGGATTATCAAATTTGCAGATAGTTTCTGCAATCTTCAATGGCTGTCTCGGATTAGTGTATTTATGCTTGGCCTTCTGGATTTTAGAGGAGAATTTGAGGAAAACCCACATAGCTCTGCCTTTGGATCAGTGGTTACTGGTGTTGTTTCAAGGCTTCATATGGCTGTTGGTGGGCTTAGTCGTGAGCCTTAGAGGGAAACAACTTTCAAGAGGGCTGTTGCGACTATTGTCCATTCTTGCCTTCTTGCTTGCTGGGATTGTCTGTGTGTTGTCCCTGGTCACTGCCATTTCCAGCCAAAAAGTTCCAGTAAAGACAGTTCTAGATATTCTGTCCCTTCCAGGAGCAATTTTGTTGCTGTTGTGCACATATAAGTATATATATGAAGAGAGGGAAAACAGATCGAATGAAGATGACCTCAACACTCCCTTGAATTTTGAGGCCAGTGACATCAGTAAAAGTGATTCAGGAGTACTTGTTACTCCTTTTGCTGAAGCCAGATTCTTCAGTAAAATCTCATTTTGGTGGTTGAATCCATTGATGAAAAAGGGCAGGGAGAAAACCCTTGAGGATGAAGATATACCCAAGTTACGTGAGGCAGATCGAGCAGAAAATTGTTATTTGCTATTCTTGGAGCAATTGAATAAGCAGAAAAGGGCAGAACCATCATCCCAAACATCAATCCTGTGGGCAATAATTTTATGCCACTGGAAAGAAATTTTCTTGTCTGGTTGCTTTGCTGTGTTAAAGATTGTCACACTGTCTATGGGTCCTCTACTTCTGAACGCCTTCATTTTGGTTGCGGAGGGAAAAGAAAGTTTCAAGTATGAAGGTCACTTATTGGCAATATCATTTTTCTTTTCAAAGTGCATAGAATCCATTTCGCAAAGGCAGTGGTACTTCCGGAGCAGGCTTATTGGCCTAAAAGTGAGGTCATTGCTCTTAGCAGCCATTTATAACAAACAACTAAGATTATCCAACTCTGCGAGGTTGATGCATTCAGGTGGTGAGATAATGAACTATGTCACAGTAGATGCCTACAGGATTGGAGAATTTCCATTTTGGTTCCACCAAACTTGGACAACAATCCTCCAGCTATGTCTTGCATTGCTAATTCTCTTCCACGCAGTGGGGCTAGCAACAATTGCGGCACTGGTAGTGATCATTCTCACCGTGCTTTGCAATGTTCCACTTGGAAAGTTACAGCATAAGTCTCAGTCTAAGCTAATGGTGGCACAGGATGAGAGACTGAAGGCTAGTTCTGAGACTCTAGTGAACATGAAGGTTCTGAAATTGTATGCTTGGGAAACCCATTTCAAGCAAGTCATAGAAAATTTAAGGAAGGTGGAGTTCAAATGGTTATCTGCAGTGCAGTTAGACAAAGCATATCATAGCCTTCTCTTTTGGTCAACTCCTGTTTTGGTCTCATCTGCTACCTTTGTAGCATGTTATTTCCTCGGAGTTCCACTACATGCAAATAATGTTTTCACCTTCGTTGCAACTTTTCGCCTTGTTCAGGATCCTATTGCATCTATTCCTGATGTTATCGGGGTGACAATTCAAGCGAAGGTTGCATTTGCACGGATTGTGAAATTCCTTGAGGCACCAGAGCTGCAGAGTGCACATGTCCAGCAGAACTGCAACATGGAAAGCATGAATCACACCATTTTTATTAACTCAGCCAAATTTTCGTGGGAAGAGAATTCACCGAAGCCCACTCTAAGAAACATAAATTTGGAGGTTAGACCTGGTGAAAAGGTGGCTATATGTGGAGAAGTTGGCTCAGGCAAGTCAACCCTTCTAGCAGCAATTCTCGGAGAAGTTCCAAAGATTCAGGGAACCGTAAGTTACTTCAGCTCTTTTACTTTCTTTCCAAAAATTCAGGTCTTTTTTTTTTTTTTTTTTTTTTTTTTATGTATGTGAAATTTCATTAAAGGACAACGCCAGAGATAGGTAGTCTTCATAAATTATAAAGATCGCTATTTTGAATAGTCTGTAACATTCTCACTCCAAGCAAGCCATTCAGCAACAAAACTTCGCTCCAATTCAACTTCTGACCAAACTATTCCATTGTGAATCCTAGCATTCCTATCAATCCACATATGGTGGATGACAGCACTCCAAGCCAGCTTGCATATAGTTCGCTGAAGCTTTTCACCATTTAGCTTCCTTACAGTGCAGTCCAGTTCATAACACTGGTCACCAACCTGCCTTCTCATTGGGCACTTGCTTAAAATAACTTCCCAATTTCTTTTAGTGAAGGAACATTTATAAATGGTTTTGAGCTTCAATTTTACTCCTACAAAACACATCACATTCCCCTTGAAAACCCAAGTAGCTGAGCTAGCCTACCTTTGTTAGCCTGTTTTACAGAGCTAACTAGCATACAAAAGCATGATTAGGAAAGTTTTTGGAAAACCATACCAGCCGTGAGGCACAAATCAGTGAGCTATATTTTAGCACGCATAGGATGATACCCAAATCCACTACCCAAACCCCATTCAATGTAAAAAATTTTCATGGCCATTACAAGGAGTCACATCCCTTGTATCAACCATTTTTTCCCTTTGAAATTACCCACCAATCCTCCATTGACCGCAATCAAGTATTTTGCACATCAAACAGGTTTATTATCTTAGCTGAGCAAAACAAAATCCCATTTAATGGAATCATAGGCCTTCAAAATACCAATCTTTATAGCACATCAAACAGGTTTATTGTCCCTATGAATTTCTGACCAGGTCAAAATTTTTAAGACCTGTCTCTTATTATATGCACTCCAACATTTCCCAAGGATACATCCATCGAACATAAATGTAGTGCCCATCTAATATTGGAAAAGGTTGAAGTATTCTAACTGTGTAATCTGATTCATTTATTAAAATTACAGATAAAAGTCTATGGGAAGATATCCTATGTTTCTCAAACAGCATGGATACAAAGTGGGACAATACAGGAGAATATTTTATTTGGGTCTGCTATGGATAGTGACAGATACAGAGAAACACTAGAGAGGTGTTCATTGGTTAAGGACCTTGAGTTGCTTCCATTTGGTGATCTCACTGTAATAGGGGAGAGAGGTATTAATTTGAGTGGTGGTCAGAAGCAACGCGTTCAGCTAGCCCGTGCTCTCTATCAGGATTCTGACATATATCTCTTGGATGATCCATTCAGTGCATTGGATGCACAGACTGCCACAAGCATATTTAATGTAATTGTATTTTCCCAGCACCTTCCACATCTTTGTTATTTTTACTATCTATCTGTGTCCAATTTCTAACTTCAAGTGCAAGCTTACTTAACTGTGACAGGAATATGTTATGGAAGCGCTTTCAACAAAGACGGTCTTACTTGTGACCCATCAAGTTGACTTCCTGCCTGCTTTCAATTCTGTTTTGGTTAGTATACTGAAGTTAATGATAGACTGAAGTACACAGAGCACTTGGTGAGGTTAATGACAGGAATTTAGTCTTTTTCCCCCTATTAGAACCACTAAAACTATTTTGGAGGTCTCTCAAAGCAACCATGTCTATATTCATTGGGAAAAAAGTCCCTAATATCTGTGTAAGATGACAGAATACCTGTTGAAGATTAGGTTACCATGGTTCTCTTTTTTAAATCTCTAGTTATTCCATAACCATGCACTTAAAGATTCACTTAACCTGCACAACATAGCGATCCTTACTTTACTTTTTATGTAAAATTTTATTGATATTTTCCTTAGTTAGAATTGGTTAGTTCCACACAACAATTTGATGTGATTTTATGGACAGTTGATGTCAAATGGGGAAATCCTACAAGAAGCTCATTATCAGCAGTTGTTGGCCTCAAGCAAGGAATTTCAAGACCTTGTTAATGCACACAAAGAGACGGCAGGTTCTGAAAGGCTTACAGATTTTAGTTCTACCCATAGACAAGGAACATCATCCAGAGAGATTAAGAGCACTTATGTAGAGAAGGAATCAAATGCATATAAAGGTGATCAATTGATTAAGCAAGAAGAGAGAGAAACAGGAGATATGGGCCTCAAACCTTACATGCAATATCTGAATCAGAACAAAGGGTTCTTGTACTTCTTTATTGCCTGTCTCTCTCAACTTTTATTTGTGGCTGCTCAGATATTGCAGAATTCTTGGATGGCTGCTAACATTGATAATTCTAATGTTAGCACACTTAGATTGGTCTTGGTTTATATGGTGATTGGATTGGCCTCAGTACTGTTTTTATTAGGTAGATCTCTTTCCACAGTTGCTTTGGGTCTTAGATCTTCAGAATCCTTATTTTCAGAGCTATTAGACTCGCTTTTTCATGCACCTATGTCTTTCTACGACTCCACACCTCTGGGAAGGATACTTAGTCGGGTAGGCATAGTGAACGTTTCTAAAATGTCAATGTCCTATTGTTTGATTTCTAAAACTAATGTTTCTATCGTGTGTCCTGTCAATATGCACAGGTCTCTTATGATCTGAGTATCATAGATCTTGATGTCCCATTCAGCCTTGTCTTTTCTGTTACATCTACCAGCAATGCTTGTTCTACTCTTGTAGTACTAGCCATTGTCACCTGGCAGGTCCTGTTTGTCTCTATACCAATGGTTTATCTTGCAACTAGATTACAGGTATTACTATACAAGGTCCTTTCATGAATAATATTTTCTGGAAGCAGTTCTCTTTCATATGCCATATAAATCAACAATATTTTAGACAATCTGTGACTATTAGCCGATAGTATATAAGTACTAAAGTAACAATTTTTCCTTTCCTTGGAAAATGATGATCTAATTGGATCCATTGTATTGACTATAGAGTAGCAATTATCCTCTTTTGCTGTCTACAAGGAACCCTTTTTTACTTTTTATTCAACAAAAATGTTATTGATTTTTCTTTTGTTTTAACAAGTAACAGAAAGTTGCATTTCTTTTTACCAGAGATATTACTTTGCCTCTGCAAAAGAATTGATGCGGATAAATGGAACGACCAAGTCCTTTGTAGCAAATCATCTGGCTGAGTCTGCAGCAGGAGCCATGACAATAAGGGCTTTTGATAAGGAACAACAATTCTTCACAAAGAATCTCGGCCTCATTGACACAAATGCTAGTCCTTTTTTCCACAGTTTTTCAGCAAATGAGTGGTTGATTCAATGGATAGAAATAGTAAGTGCGGCTGTTCTTGCCTCCGCATCCCTTTGCATGGTTTTGCTTCCTCCCAGTACATTTAGCCCTGGTGAGTATACATTTGTTATTTTTGGAAGAATGACCATTGCAGTCATTTGTCATTCTGGTGACTATATCTATATGTCAGCTTTCTTTTATAGGAAGAAATTTTTGGAAATCCAATTCTTAGAATGAAATTGAACTACTGACCCTCTTATATGATATTTATCTGCAAACACAGGATTTATTGGGATGGCACTTTCTTATGGTCTTTCCTTAAACATGATGCTTGTCCGTTCAATTCAAAAGCAGTGCAGTGTAGCAAATGACATCATTTCTGTAGAAAGGCTAAATCAATACATGCATATTCCCAGTGAAGCCCCTGAAGTGATAGAAGGGAACCGCCCCCCAACTAATTGGCCAGCTGTGGGTAATGTGGAGATAGAAGATTTGCAGGTAAATGATTATTACTTGGTGTTAAATCAAAGGAAGTGTTCTTGTACATACTGAAAAAATTGATATGAAAACAGGTCAGATATAGGCCCAATGCACCACTTATTCTTTGTGGTATAAGTTGCACTTTTGAAGGAGGGCACAAGATTGGTATTGTTGGCCGAACTGGCAGTGGGAAGTCTACTCTCATAGGTGCTCTTTTCCGTCTGGTGGAGCCAGCTGGAGGGAAGATTATAGTCGATGGCATTGAAATCTCTTCAATTGGCCTTCATGACCTAAGGTCACGTTTTGGAATAATACCTCAAGACCCAACTCTTTTTAACGGGACTCTCAGATATAATTTGGACCCCTTATGTCAGCATTCCGACCAAGAAATTTGGGAGGTGATCCTTATTTTTATTTTTTATTTTTTTTTCCTGCCTATGGTTGCTTTGTACTAAATTAATGGATCTAACACTAGTAAAACAATGCTGGTATAAAGTGGTGATTAGTGTTTTAAGGTTGTACATTTCTGCAAGGGTTGCAAATACAGACTAATCTATCAATGTTCATTTTTGAAGGTTCTTGGAAAGTGTCAACTACAAGAGACTGTTCAGAAGAAAGAAGAGGGCCTAGACTCCTTAGGTTAGTTTCCATACTATAAAATGTGACATGTACTGATTTTTTTTTTAAACTATGATGAACATTAACAACTGTGAACCTGCTACTCAGTTGTGGAAGATGGATCTAATTGGAGCATGGGGCAACGGCAATTATTTTGCCTAGGTCGTGCACTTTTGAGGAGAAGTCGGGTATTGGTA
The DNA here is from genome assembly GCA_030445155.1 of Quercus variabilis. Taxonomy (NCBI): domain Eukaryota; kingdom Viridiplantae; phylum Streptophyta; class Magnoliopsida; order Fagales; family Fagaceae; genus Quercus; species Quercus variabilis. The sequence goes on from CP129453.1 coordinate 12,247,226, forward strand.
CTTGATGAAGCAACCGCATCAATTGATAATGCTACTGATATGATTCTGCAGAAAACTATTCGGACTGAATTTGCAGATTGTACTGTAATCACAGTGGCACACAGGATACCAACTGTGATGGATTGCACAATGGTTCTTGCCATTAGTGATGGTAAGTTACAATAAATGCCACAACCGACTGTGATGGATTCCAAAATTAAAGAACAAAATGTTCAATATTTCTATAATTCCTTTGCTAAAGTTGACCACACAAACTTAATAATATAAATGCAAAGACAATCCTTCTACACTATGAAAGACTTGTTCCTTAAAGAGAATTGTAGTTATTCCACCAAATTTTATACTGTGTAAAGATCAATGAGTAGGTGTCATATTGCAGTTGGTGGATTCATGTCAAAAACATACATAATATGCACCGTTCCGAAAAATCTGATCTTTAGCGTAAAGTCAAGTAAATTAAAGGTCAAATAAAAGCATGCAAAGTGAAAGGGATGTTCCATAGAAAATCATTTTCCATATTGAAATATCCTTGTTTAAAAATCTGAAGGAAGATGTTTCCATTTCTGTTTCAGGAAAACTAGTGGAATATGATACACCTATGAAGTTAATGAAGAGAGAAGGTTCGCTCTTCAGGCAGCTTGTGAAGGAATATTGGTCCCATTCTCAGTCTGCAGAACTGCACTAGGTCTAATGATAAGTTGTCATGCAGACTTCAAAAACCATGGGAAGGGTGGAAATGTATTTTCAGCACAATTTTCATTTGGGCAGTTCTGTTTAACACAACATGGAAATTATAGATTTTCCTACTGGGATGTATATAACTTTGGAGCCACAAACGCTGAAGCCTTATGGGGGCATCCACATTCTCCCCAACTCTCAGACAAGTTAATAATGGCGTGTTCCCAATTAAATACTATGTTTATTGCATGAAACATTACTTTCATTTTGCATTCAATAATAAGAAAATAAAAAATAGAAAAGCATCAATGATTCTAATTCCGTCCACCAGTCATGCAAATCAGGACTCGGTGGGAAGTCACCTAATAAATTCAGCTGATAAAACAATATGATGGCAAGATTAATCAATATAGGAGTTAAGGTCCTCCAAGTACAGCATTCTCAATATCCTCTCTGCTCAGTGCATAACTAAATCTCCTCTCAACATCCTTTTCAAGACTTCCAGGGCCACTCTTCATATACCTGCATCAAAAGCAATTTTCAAGGTTCAGAAACAGATGTAATAATAAAAAAAAAAAAGTGAATTCATTTCCAATTTCCAAATTAACTCCTATTTTACTCTTGTAATCCTCAAAAATGAACGGCCATGACAGGACTTCAATATAAGCCAATAATGAAAGTATGAAACCCAATTCTGACACCCCAACCCCTCACCCTTCTTCCTTTAATTAAGAGAGAAGTTGGGGGACCTCCAGTTAAATTTTTAACCTCTCAATATATTAGGTGAATAATTTAAAAAAACAAAAACATTCAAAACTAGAACACTGACCTCTCTCTCTCTCTCTCTCTCTCTCTCCCTCCCCCCTTAATATATATTTCCTCTTTTCTTCTTAAAAAGCAAGAAAAATAAATAATTATCTGCTCTCCTCATCCTCATAACTCATTATATTCCAATTTGTTTTTTCCTCGAACCTTTGTCAAAAGCGGCCAGTAACCACCAAGATGTTTGGAATTCCCATTTTTTATCAACGTGTATTTTCCCAGAAACAATTTTTAGAACATTACTTCTGCTGAGAACGATTGAGACTGATAGCTTCTGATATCCAAAGACAAACTATGATACACATGACCAAGACTCAGCCCAAAAGTAAACATCAAACAACAACAACAATCAAACCCTAGTCCCAAAATCTTGAGGTCACCTATGGATACTCAGCAAACTACTTAGGGTCAGCCACATATTTTCTTTTCTGCCATTTTATCCTATCCAAAAGAATACATCTAAACCCTAGATAAAACTGACAGAAGCTACATATATATATGGTGATGATTTAAAATCCCTATCTTTGTTTCCGTTGGATATATGGAGAAACTATCACATGCTCCAAGTTTTCAGTAGCTAAAGCCTAATTCACAGTCCTATAAAAGGAGAATTCAAAGGCAAGCAACAGGAGGACTATCAAGAAGCTTGCTTTCACAGACATGGGACTAATCATCAAATGCAATGAAAGTAGGATGGATCCAGCAATAGCAATAACAGGGTACCTCTAATTGCTATATTATCACACAGAAAAACAAAACAGTATTTGGAACTAAATATTTAGCAAGAAAGATTCAATAGTTGGTAATTATGTATTGACTCAAATACAGCACAGACCATAAATAACAGGCAATAAATGGTGTGCTTCCAAGTAGCTAGACAGAGTAAAAATGCTAGAAACATCCATCCGCTCTCTAAAACTTTAAGTAAGCTACAATGACGTGGAGTGACCTATGATCTGACCTGGGATCATACCCCAGCCTGCAGCACATGAGCAGAGTTAAATAAAACCTAGGTAGACTAGAGAGAGATAGAGTATGTTTACAGACACACACTTGAGCTGATGCTGGGGAACCCCAACAACATCAAATGCTGTGCTGTTTGTCTCCCTTCTTTAACCTCCACCATTGCCAACAAGCTGAAACTTCTCAATCTCATCCATTACCATGACCCTCTCTTTTCTAACTAGCTTACAGGCTCATGTGGATACTTTCAAGGCACTAACCCACATATATTTGAAAGTGAGTGCACCTAGAAACATGTGCAGTTCTAGAGAGGTTTCAACCAAACTTCAATAATATCTAAACCTTATACAATTTTATTGCAAGAGATGGAGTAATATCTCCAATCACAGATTGTGCATAGAATAATTCATTAGCTACCACCCAGACATGGTTTTTGTCTAATCTAAGTTGTCGAACTTAGTTTTCAAATTTCAACATAGATGCAAATATAAATGGTTAAGTGGCTAGAACTACAGGCAGCTTGTAACATGTTCAAGTGATTTGGCCCATCCTAAATAAATTTCATAGCTAAGTTACAGAACTTGATGCACAGGTCATTGAAATCTCTTCTCATTCAATAAATTTCATGGCTCTTATGGTTATGTGCAGCTGTGCCCTCCCTCACATCCCCACCCCACGTAAAAGCAAAAGGCTAATATTCAATGAATCAATATTTAATAACTACTGTAAATGGAGATACACCTATACCTGCAAAATATGATTCATATAATATCAATTGATTCACTCCAGTCTCCTAGTACCTCCGATCTATCAACCATCTCAAATCCTAGAACTAGTCAGAACTATAAAATGGAAAAGTGGAATGCAATCAAGAGTCTTGTAGCTCAACTAATATGGTAATACCTCATGGAGTTTTTAATGGATATGTCTAGGGTTCAAATCTCCCCTCCCCTATTGTAACTATGGAATTATATATATAAAAACGGCAAATTGGAATGCTGCAAACTATTCCTGTGTCTGAAAAACCTCCAACCTCCAACATCAATCTACTTAAAGTTGGGAAAAAAGAAAATAAAAACATCAAAACCAGAACAACATCAATCATCAAACAAATACAAACTATGGCCTAAGGTTCATATGCTTTGCACATAACGTTATAGCAGCCTGACAAGAAATCAAAATAAAACAAAGTCATAAAAGCCCAACATTTTTTTTTCTTAGACCTTTAAACCCCACATTCCTAACCACACCACCAATCAATCAACCACCCAAAATTCCAAAACCCCACATCACCAAAATCAGATAAACTATTAAATATCCAATACAAATAGCTATTGAACACATACAAGCACACATAGAGACATACATGACCCCAACACTATCCAACAAAAGCGCAAAAACCCATGTAGTAATCATAATTCATAACACCAATGCACAAAAACGCAAAACCAACCTGATATAGAGGTCGGTGACATCCAGTGAGAGCTGGGCGTGCCACTCGGGCTTCTCCACAAGCCAAACCGCCCTGTCCTCTTTGCTCTGGTAAAAACCCAAGCTCCTAAGCCAAGCCTCAATGCAAGGCAAGCTGTGAGAGTAGAGGGGCTTCTTCTTTTCCGGGAGCTTGTTCAGCCACTCGTCTTCTGGTTCTGCTGAGAGCTCCTCTGCTTCCTCAGAGGACTTTGAGAATGCTGGTGTAAGGGATTTTCTTGAAGAGTGGGTGAGGAGGTGTGGAGTTGGAGTAGTAAGGAGTTTTGGGAAAAGCTTGGGTTGGTGAAAGGTGGGGAATTTTGGGAAATTTGATGGAGGAGTCGTTGTGATGGAAGAGAAGGTATCAGCCGTGGTAGTGAAGAATTTATTAGAGGCAGAAATGGTGGACATATTTATTGGGAAAGTGAGAGTGTGTGGAGTTGAAAATTTTGGGGGTGTGGGTGTGGTATGGTGGCTAAGTTTTAAGAGGGAGAGTGTGGAAGTGAACTGGGAAAGTTTGAACTTTTAACTGAACAGAGTTTCATTATCTTCTTCATCATTGAGAGTTGAGTATTGGAGAGGTTAGACTGTAAGCACTCACACCCCAAAGTAGCGTGTTCATATATTTTTATTTTTTTGTGAACTATTTTTATTTCTCTAAGAGGATTATTATTGGTAGGGAGACCCTATTCACCAAACCACTCAAACCATATAACCACACCCAAACCGACCAAAATTGTCCGTAAAATGGAGTAACTGCTTCACCTCACAAGTGGCAATGAATTGCACCATATTGTGTGGTGTGGTGTGCAATTTTATGATAAGAAAACTGCATTGCACCTCACTCATATATATTATTAAATACATAGTGATGGTGAACTAAGAATTGAACCAACTCCAAACTTGTCCATAAGGGTCATCCAGGTCAAGTAGATGAGAATGGACATCCTCTATAGGACGGTCGTCTATGGACATAAGGGTCGTCCATCAGGAAGGCGCTTGGATGAACCCCATTCCTAGAAAGATTTACTTGTAAAGGGCTAGTGAATAGAACCATGTTACCATTTTCAAGCGTAAACAAGATCTTGGTTTACCACTCTAACTTCTCACTAAACTCTCAACCTCCAATGGCAGTTATAGAAGATAAGTCTTGTAACTCCTATATGGTTTGAAGAAGTTACCAATCAAGTAATTGCTCCAACACTCACTATATAAACACTCATTCACATCAAATGAAAGTAAGTTCTAGCATTCCCAAAAAGTGAGAGTTCTTGAGTTTTGAGAGAAAAAAACTAACTTAAGCATCAAAGGGTTCTTAACTGGTTCACCCTGGTCTCCTTTGATCTTGTGTCTTTTTCTTTTTAGGTCTCCCAAACAATCATTATTCAGCCTACTGATTTTCTCTGCATCATCAGTTAAACACTCATTCACATCAAATGAAAGTAAGTTTTGACTATTCCCAAAAAGTGGGAGTTCTTGAGTTTTGAGAAAGAAAAACTAACTTAAACATCAAAGGGTTCTTGACCGGTTCACCCCGGTCTCCTTTGATCTTGTGTCTTTTTCTTTTCAAGTCTCCTAAAAAATCATTATTCCATTGAAGTCTGAAGCATTCAGCCTACTAATTTTCTCTGCATCATCACATAGTAATAATTTAATATTATATGAAGTAAGTAGACAGCCTAACGTTAGTGTGTTCTAGTTTCGCATTAAAAACAGTTATGTTTTGGTTAAATACAAAATCAAAAGTTCAAAACCTTATTCACTTCTCCATCTCATAGTATCACTCTTCTCTCCCTATACCCTTTCATTCACAGCAGGCACAACTAGTAGTGTATATTGTACACTATTATGAACCTTATGGTTGTTGCTGTTAAGCATTTTTGAGTTACAAGTTATATTTGTTTTTTTAACATGTATAATTGGAGCCTTTTAGGTAAATATTGCTAAAATCAAAATATATTTGCGTTATAGGTACTGTTTGAAGTTAATTGTGAAAATGAGGAGAGAGATTGAATTTCGGCAACACCGTTGCCGAAATTCAACAAAAAGTAGGAGAGAGAATGAGCAAAAGGAGGAAACAGAAAAATGTTGAATTTCGGCAACACCGTTGCCGAAATTCATCTACCCAAATTTCCTGTGCTGCCCGGATGTGTGAGAAGTGCAATAATGCGTGAACGCCCAAACTTAAAATAAAAAAAAAAGTAATTGTGGCAATGGTATTGCCGAAAATAGTAGGAAAAAAAAAAGTGAATACGGAAGAATTAAAGAAAAATATAATGTGCTACGTACACAATATTTTTACAATAAATCACAAGTAACTAGTTATTATTAGTTCAAATTTAAATTTGACATTGACATTACTATTTTAATTTAACAATAACAACAAGTAACAACCTGATACTTAGCATTTGTTGTAAAAATATTGTAAAAATTGTATGCACTTATTATTTCTTAAAAAAAAAAAAAAAAATCTCAATTGTGGCAATGCCATTGCCGAAATAGTGGGGAAAATTGTTTCCCCACAATTTCGGCAATGCCATTGCCGAAATTGGGGAAAAAACCTTTTTTTTTTTTTTTTTTTTTTAAATTGCGGCAATGACTTTTAGTTTTTTTTCTAATTGTGGCAATGGTATTGCTGAAATTGGGGAAAATTTTTTTTTTTCCACAACTTCCTATTGCCACATTGAGAAAAAAGTTTTTTTTTTTTTTTTTAATTTTTTTCCCAAATAGCATTGCCGAAATTACGGGGAAAAAATTTTCCCCACTATTTTGGCAATGGCATTGCTCCCCAATTGTGGCAATGCCATTGCCGAAATTGTGGGGAAACAATTTTCCCCACTATTTCGGTAATGGCATTGCCACAATTGAGATTTTTTTTTTTAAGAAATAATAAGTGCATATAATTTTTACAATATCTTTACAACAAATGCTAAGTATCAGGTTGTTACTTGTTGTTATTGTTAAATTAAAATAGTAATGTCAATGTCAAATTTAAATTTGAACTAATAATAACTAGTTACTTGTTATTTATTGTAAAAATATTGTGTACGTAGCACATTATATTTTTCTTTAATTCTTCCGTATTCACTTTTTTTTTCCTACTATTTTCGGCAATACCATTGCCACAATTACTTTTTTTTTTTTTAAGTTTGGGCACTCACGCATTATTGCACTTCTCACACATCCGGGCAGCACAGAAAATTTGGGCAGATGAATTTCGGCAACGGTGTTGCCGAAATTCAACATTTTACTGTTTCCTCCTTTTGCTCATTCTCTCTCCTACTTTTTGTTGAATTTCGGCAACGGTGTTGCCGAAATTCAATCTCTCTCCTCATTTCCACAATTAACTTCAAACAGTACCTATAACGCAAATATATTTTGATTTTAGCAATATTTACCTAAAAGGCTCTGTATAATTGTGTATAGTTTACTGTTATGAATCATTCTTTTGTTTTGTATATATTTTTGTACTAATAATTTACCATTAACCCTGTCATTAATTTTCTTTTTTGTCATGTATATATTTGTGTTACTTTTTTGTTACATAGTGTATTTAAAAAAAAAAAAAAAACTTATCGTCATATTGTCATGGTTATTAATAGTAAATTAATAATTGGGCATGACATCTTGAAAAATATACCAACCCAGAATTGACCAAACCACACATTGTACACTGCACCGCATCGTACATGTGACCGCAAAATTAAGGTACGGTGTGGTTATGGTTTTGGCCAAACTGCACAGCAAAATGCGGTGCTAAAAATGACCCAAAATTGCATTGAACCGCACTTCGAACACCCCTAACACTCTACATTATGGACAAACCGCATTGACTTGCATTGCGAAAACCCTTTAAACTCTCTTTATATATATATATATATATTTTTTTTTTTTTATTGGATATAAATTTTGACAAACTGACCGTTAGATTGCATTTTCTTATAATATCCACCATGCTTGCGAAATTAAAAAAAAAAAAAAAATCAAAGATTACTAGCTATGTTATCAATCAAATGTCTAAATTTTCATGTTTTTGTAGTCTTAAATTATACATAAAAATACTTTTATGGATCAAATAGTAATTAATATATGATTTGAATAAAATTTGGCATGCATGTTAAAAATATAAAGAACATAGAATACAATGGTTAGATTTCAAAATATGTAGTTATACTAATTTTTTAATGAGAGTTTAAAGGGCCTCTCTCCAAACTAGTTTGGAAAGAAACTTTATTCTTATATTATTATTATTATACATACCAAATATTCACTAGCTTAATGGGTTTTTTTTTTTTTTTTTTGTGTGTTTTTGATGATAAGTCTAGATTTAATCTCTCTCCAACTATAATATAATAAAATAAATAAATAAAGGTTAGATAAATAAGACCTCAATTTAAGAGAGAACCTCTTTCTCAAAAAAAAAAAAAAATTTAAGAGAGAACCTCCCTTTTTTTTTTTTTTTTTTTTAATGTAAGATAGAAATTTTACTCTAGTCTAATTTAAGTGTATATGTGTGTAAAACTCATTCTTAGAAACATGAGCCCCAACCCTAAATCCTACAAAAATTTTGTACTTATGAAGTGATTATTACGCCAGGAGTGCGTGGTGGTAGAGAGAACCTCATTTTAATTACACACCTAAAATGAAATTGATATAATATCTAAAAGCTAAAGCACTAACTCCGTTTGAGCCTTATCAATGTAGCATTTTAATGCATTTAGGTCTACTCAGTCCATTTCGACCTGATGGTCCACTTTGCTCAATTCAGTACACTTTGGTCCATTTTGTTGATGCTTTAGCTGGAGAGGTAGTGTAAAAAGATAAGTTATTTCATTGACATTATGCCGCATTCTTAGCATAATTTTTGTAGTTTTTTTTCTTCTTTTTTATAAAATTACTTTTTTTCTTATGTTATATGTTATTAAAGTCTTGTAATTTTTATAATATATATAAGTGATGAATTTTAGTTATATATGCTTCTACTTTAGGCCATTTAAAATGTATAAAAGATGCACCATTTGTAAGGAGTACTAAAAAAAATTCCAACCACACAATTCATTATTTACAAAAAATATCTTGTCTTCTATTATAGTTAAATGTAATATGTATTATGTTTCCTTTAAAAAAGGTTTCAAAATTTAAAAAATTTTCAAATAACAAATATAGATAGTTTAATTTAAAAAAATCAATTATATTATATCAATTATATATTGTTAGAAAATAATCAAACATTTAAAGAAGTGTTTGAGACTAACACTTATAAGTCTTATTTATTATTTTCATTTTTCATTTAACAAAAAATAATCAGTTGAGAGTTGAGTCTTTTAAAAAAAAAAAATTATTTATTTTCAATGATAAATTCAAATTGAATTGAAATCATATAAATAATAAATATAATATAGTTGGGGATTATAAAATACTCAGGGACAGAATCGTCTTTTCCTTGAAATATACGGTTTCCCGCCTAAACAGTCTCTCATTCATGATTCTTCTGTATCTGTCTCTCATCTAATTGTGCTTCCGAAAACGCCATTATTGCCTTTGCTTCTCCATTTCCTTTGATTCCATAAAATTTCAATTCAAACACTTTAAAGTTCAAACTCACAGCTCCCCCCCACCTATCTCCCCTTCCTCAGCCACCGCACACGGTGGCTGTTTCTCCAATGGCACCAAACCCAAAACCAGATCCGAATCTAAACCCAAACCCAAACCCAAAAGATCCAATCACAGACTACACCAAAACCCAGCGCATAGTCCTCCTCATTGACCTAAACCCAATTCTCCACCTCTCTGACCAAACCCAGTTCCTCAATTCTCTCCTTTCCTCCTCAAACACCTTCCTCTCTTTCCCTCCTCTCTCTTCCTCTCTCTTCTCCTTCAAATTCTTCTTCTCTTCCCTCTCCCCCCTCCTCTCCTCCTCCAAACTACACCGTTTTGTCCCCACTTCTTCCCTCTCCTTCAATGACGCCTCCACCACCCTCCTTTCCCTCACTAAAGCACTCAATTCGTTGCCGACACTTTATGCACACCAACTGTTTGATTCTTTGCCCGTGTCGTCCCGGGCTTCGTTTCTTGCTGCTTCTATGCGCCAGCTGGTCCATGATTACGCGTGGGATCCTGTCGTGGATGATTCTATAACGGGTACGCTTTTGAATAATGATTCTCTTGTTGTTGGGTCGAATTTGGTTGTTTTGTTTTCGCCTGTCTGTAGGTGTATAAAGTCCTTGTCTGAGTTTTTGAATGTGGGAGTTGAAGATGAGTGTTTGGAAAATGTGGATGCTTTTTGTGAAAAGTTTTGCGGGTTTTTTGAGAATGTGAATGATGCGTATGTTAGTAGGGATATTCGGTTTAGTTGGGTGGATGTTAGGTATGATTTGGATGGGGTTGAAAATAAGGTTGAGATTGATGAATCTAAATTGAAATGTGGGTTTTTTGCAAGCGGGATTAGGAGTTTGGGTTGGGGGTTTTGCTCGACTGATTTGATTGTTCTTGGTTCTGCTCTTGTTCCCTTTGGGTTGATTTATCCAAAGATTGCAATTTCATCAAAGGTTTTTGATTATAATGATAGTCGTAAGACACTTAATGCACAGTTGAGTCTTGAGATATTGGATGTAAGTGGGAAGCCTTTGGAATGCAAGTGCTGTGATCTTCAACTGGTCAATTTGAAGATGTCACCTAGAAATAGATCTAAAGATCTTCTTTTTACTCCAGATGTAGTGGCTTGTGAACGGAAGAACTCATTTTGGGAACTTTTTGGTGATGGGCTAATAAAACTCCATATTAAGGCTGTGCAGAGATTCGTTGAGTGTGGGAAATTTGTTGGGCATTTAGCTGAAAATTTAGTTCTTGTCTGTGAATCTTTTGGAGACTCTAAGAATGACCAGAAAGAAAGTTCCGGTGATTTTTTTGCAGATAGGGTTCTTGAAATGCTAGCGATGGAATTGGGTGAGTTTGTGCATAGAAAATCTACACCCATTTGGCAGATTCTTTTGAGTTTTCTTTATAGGGAAGGTTACTGGGCATTAGTGTCTCTTTCAAATGGCAGTGGTGATTCACATATGGGAATTCTCAAGCCTTTCACAGTATCTTCAGCTCTCCTTTCTATTATAGAAGATGGAGTCTATCCTCCCCACAGGGTACATGATTCTGGTGAAGCAAATGTGGCTCAATTTATTATGAAGATGGACAATGAGATTTGCAAACCCAATATAGATTTGAAGCGCTCCGATGGGTTTATAGATTCTCAACCTGGGTCTTCACCATCTAATAAGGCGGCAACAGTTGGAGATGGTACAAGGAAAAAGAATAAGAATAAATTAAATATGCTTCAAGACCTCACGTGGAGTGCCTTCTGCAAAACAGCATTTGAGCACTCTAGGCTAGATTTGGGAGAGGTCTACTTTTCCAGGGAAAGTTATAACTCAAAGAAGTTGAAATTTCTGAAATGTTGGATGAAGCAGATTAAGAAATCTAGTTGTTCCAGTCTAATTTTACAGGAAAAGTCCAAGCCGCATAAGGACATTGAAACACAAATAGATGATAGATTGACTTCATTGCACCAAGAAAGTGAACAGCCAGTATCTTCATCTGCCTCAGCTGGAGAAAACTCTTTGACTGAGGCTTCTAGGATACACGATGAAGCTGCTGCTGATTTAGGGTCAGAAACTTCTGAAGCTTTTTTCAGTAATCTTTCCAATAAGATCCAACAAGGACTTGAGTTTGCAGGAGTAGACTTGGGGGCTTTGGCAGAGCGGCTTGTGAAATCATCCATATATTGGTTATATCAAAAGCATGAAACCGAATCCCCTTCAGCAAGTCAAACTACTGTGGTAAAATCTGATGTTGCTTGTGGTAGAATAGTTCCTGAACTAACAAACCTTTTACTAAGGGAGCCTAAGGACTTGGTGGCAAAGCACAAAAATAATGATTTGTCCTTTCAAGCATCTGATCCAGGATGTACTGGATTTGGTTCAAAAGATGTAGTCAGAGAGTATCCTTTTTCATTTTCACTAATTTATGCATCACCATACACTACTTATTTTGATGTTTAAGGTGAACAATCTGGCTCCTATAGTTTTAACATTTTTTTTCCTTAATAAAAACTAGATATGAATTGCAGATATTTTTTCGGATGGAGATAATACGATCAGAGGTTGGAGCGGCTATTGGGGAGTCTATGAAACAAAAGTTTGTGAAACAAATTTGCTTGCTCTTAGAGACCATTCAGTGCCATCTGGAGAGAGGCTTTTTTGGAGATTGGAGCCTTGATAATTATGTGGGAAAGATAATAAAAAGCAGGTACATATGTCTAAAAATTATTATCAATTCATTTCAAATGATGATGTTGACATTCTATGACCTATACTTTAGAGAAATTCATAACTTCTTTGTGGAGCCTAGAATAAGCTCCACCGTTTTATTGTTTGGAGCTATACCAAATGCACATTTCTGGTGCTTGCTTTTCCACCTATCTGTGGGATTTGATTATTCTTTCAAGAAACATATTCTTATACAATATGTCCCACTATTCTTAAGTAAGATTGCCAACAAAGAAGAAAGGAAAAAATGGGTTTGGAAATCCAAATTGTAGGAGCTGGCTTCCTTTCTTATTACATGATGCTTCTTTCAAGGATATAGGTCACTTAATACTCACGTATTTCTTGTTTGATTGAATATAGCATAAAAATAGGACACTCATAATGATATGTTTATGTTATTAATATGATCCTTGAAATGGATGGAGCCCCAATACCAATTGTATAAACAGCTTTCTTAAAGTGGCTTTAAGATATATTATCATTAATTGTCTCAATTTACAAGTGCAGCATTTGATTATTATTTAAGGATGAAAGAATAAGGAGAGGGCTAAAGTAATGTATGATTTCCAAAATTTCAGGTATTGTCACACCCTGGAAGATGTCGTTCATAGAATATATACAAGAATGGATTTGTTGCTGTTTGCTGATGAGGATAAATCCCCTAATCGTTTACTCAACAGTGAGGATAGCAATCAGTCTTGGAGAGAAAAATCAGAGAGAGATGAGATTGGTGAAAATTATAAAACTAATGAACAGTTGTCAGCAGAAGCTGAGTCCCTTCAGCTGCCACATAATGACAATGGAAGCCCCCAGGGGAATAAACAAGAGGATCATGCTCGTAGATTAAAGGAAGCTCAAAAGAGGAGAGAGAGGGCTCGAAGATTTTCATCTTTCACAAGTTGGATGCCTGATTTACAGAGAGTTTGGGCCCCTAAGCAGCCAATGTTGATAAAACAAAAGTCAGATCCTCTTCGGAAGCTTTCAAAAAGGAAGGAGCGGCGAAGGGTAAGCTATGACATGGTATGTGAGACTCCTATGACAGCAAACATGGTATGTGAGACCCCTATGACACGGAACAAACGTTCTTGCCCTCGGGGAAGCAGTATTGATGATAAAGACTACCAAGATTCTGGAAGTCAATCGGGTGGTTCTGTTTCTAAGGCATTGTTTCAGGATGACCAATGATATGAGCCCGTAAATTTTCTTCAAACTGACCTGATTTGTGACTTTCATCTGAAACTATGTGTAAAAACATTAAAAAGACTCGGTAAGAACCAGCTGCCATACATTTCTGGATTTAACAAGGGAAGCCTACTTGAGAGTTCAACCAAAAGTGGTTGAGAAATAGAGTTACTATACTTGTACCTTTTTCATCTTATTTTTATAGATTTGTTTGTAAAATTAGTTGAACATTGTATTATTACTTTTTTTCCAAATTTACCTTAACATGAATGTATTTTAGACCCTTGATTAAATAAAATGGAAAGAGGGTCAACTGTGATGCTCCTCCACATTTATGTATTTTTATTGGTGAAACCTCATGTATGTACGTAGTACGTACAAATGTACAACGCATTTTTTTTTAGTTTGGGGGGGGGGGGGGGGGGGGAGGGGGTTGGTGTGAATTATTTTTTTACTTGTCGGGAATTCAACCTAAACAAATCCATTAATATTTTTAAGAATCTTGTATCTCAATTGATATTTATTGGTATTTCCGACGTAGAATTAATGATTCAATTCATCTTTCCAATTATACTATTGAATTTAAAAAATAAAATAAAATAAAATATTGTAGTCCATTACCATTAGGAACAGTGCTATTTTTTTTTTTTTTTGATGAAATTGGTAAAGAATTTACATCCTATAACCTTCTCTCCTTTTTATTTTATTTTATTTTATTTTATTTTATTTTATTTTTATTTATTTATTTTTATTTATTTATTTTTTAATTTTGATAAAGAACTAAGAAGTAAGAAGACTAGCTATTTAACTGCTGGGAAATATAGACGACTGATAGTGTAGCCTGGTACACCAAGGCTATGAAATCCAATTGAAGATGTTGTAGCCTGGTAGTATAGACCTTAGAATTTAGACACACCACATATATAAGTCAAAGTCGTAATATCTAAATTAGTTCCAAACCTCATTTTCGCAAACTCTTCGCTCATTCATGAAATCAGTCACTCCTCTTTCCCGCCATTTTTCTACTGCCAGGCAACTTCAAAACCTAGTCTTGTCAACCCCAAAACTTGAGTTCACTCAGAAAAGCTCAGCTCTCAGTGAAGAACTGTGTGGTGATATATTGGACCAATACCCAGATATCAAAACCTTGAAAAAACTCCATTCTAAGATCATTGTCGATCAACCTCTCTGCTCAAACCCTTCTATTGGCATCAAACTCATGAGGGCTTATGCTGCCTGTGGAGAACCCGGTATCACACGCCACATATTCGATGAAATTCCTGAAAAGAACGTTGTTTTCTTTAATGTCATGATCAGAAGCTATGTAAACAACCATTTGTACCATGATGCTCTTCTTGTTTTCAAAACCATGGCTAGCCAGGGATTTGAGCCTGATAATTATACATATCCTTGCGCGTTGAAAGCATGTTCCGGATTGGAAAATTTGAATGTTGGGTTGCAAATTCATGGTGCTGTTGTTAAAGTTGGACTTGATTTGAATTTGTTTATTGGGAATGGTCTAGTTGCAATGTATGGGAAATGTGGTTGTTTAATGGAGGCTCGTCAAGTTCTTGATGAGATGCCAACTAGAGATGTTGTTTCCTGGAATTCAATGGTTGCTGGGTATGCACAAAATGCACGGTTTGATGATGCATTAGAGGTTTGTAAAGAGATGGAGGCATTGAGATTAAAACCAGATGCTGGTACAATGGCTAGCCTCTTACCGGCTGTAACTAACACAACTTCTAACAATGTTTCATATGTGAAGGAGATTTTCATGAAGTTGGCCAAAAAGAGCGTGGTTTCATGGAATGTGATGATAGCAGTGTATGTGAATAATTCAATGCCTGCTGAAGCAGTTAATTTATATTTACAGATGGAAAAAAATAGGATAGAACCTGATGCAGTCACTATTGCTAGTATTCTTCCTGCTTGTGGGGATCTTTCAGCTCTATCTTTAGGAAGGCGGATGCATGAATATGTTGAGAGGAAGAAACTACGACCAAATTTATTATTGGAGAATGCCTTGGTTGACATGTATGCTAAGTGTGGAAGTTTACAAGATGCAAGGGAAGTGTTTGACAGAATGAAATTTCGGGATGTTGTAACATGGACGTCAATGATCTCTGCATATGGTCTTAATGGACAAGGTTGCGATGCTGTGGCAATTTTTGCAAAAATGCAAAACTTAGGTTTGAGTCCGGATTCTATTGCCTTTGTTTCAGTTATTTCTGCTTGCAGCCATGCAGGACTATTGGAGGAGGGTCGATATTACTTTAAATTGATGACTGAGGAGTACAGAATAATTCCAAGGATTGAACACTATGCTTGCATGGTAGATTTGTTGGGACGTTCCGGGCAAGTAGATGAGGCCTATGGTTTTATCAAGCAGATGCCAGTAGAGCCTAATGAGAGAGTTTGGGGGGCTCTGCTGAGTGCCTGTCGGGTGTACTCAAACATGAATATTGGGCTTCTAGCTGCTGATCACCTTTTTCAATTGGCTCCCGAGCAGTCAGGTTATTATGTCTTGTTATCAAACATATATGCAAAGGCTGGTAGATGGATAGATGTAACAACCATCCGATCAATGATGAAGGGTAGAGGACTTAAGAAAATTCCTGGCATCAGCAATGTTGAGCTGAACGATCGGATTCACACCTTTCTTGCTGGTGACCAATCACATCCGCATTCTGAGAAGATATATGAAGAGCTAGACGTATTGGTGGGGAAGATGAAAGAATTAGGTTATGTTCCTGAGACTGATTCTGCTCTACATGATGTGGAGGAGGAGGATAAGGAATGCCATCTGGCAGTTCATAGTGAGAAGTTGGCTATTGTCTTTGCTATTCTGAACACTGAGCCTGGGACACCAATTAGAATTACCAAGAATCTCCGTGTTTGTGGGGATTGCCATATTGCAGCCAAGCTCATCTCTAAGATAGTTCGACGTGAAATAATTGTCAGGGATACAAATCGTTTCCACCATTTCAAGAATGGTGTTTGCTCATGTGGTGATTATTGGTGAGCAGCTTCTTTGTGCCTTTTGCTTGAAAGATAAGGGTTAAAAACAATAGAAACCTTGAAGCCAAACAGTGATTTGGAACCTGCACGGTTCATAGATTAAGAGATTGTGGATTTTTTTGCTGACTGCAGCTGTCACCCTTGACCTTTACATGATCATCAGTCCTCATTCTCCTAATTATATAATACCTGCAATATGCACTGGCTAAGGCCCTATATATTTGCCAGTGTTTTCAATTCCTGTTTGGATATGTGATTAAGTAAATATGCAGATGGTTTTGGTGATTCTGATTTCTTAGGGATACCGTGTGAGCAATGGCAGATATCATTTCATATACCCAGATTTTTGCTAGTTATTCTGTACCTGTTCAATTGATTATGTAGCTTGTTGTAAGGATTATTCTAACTTCATAAGACTACTGTGGCAATGGTAGACGTGGAAACCATAAATTGTGCGTGAGACTTGCTGGACTGCATTTTTCCAAGTCAAAAACCACTAGGGGTCAGAAAGCAAATTTATGAGAATGGGTAGGCTTTTTCAGGGTTTGTCAGCCTGTATATATGTGCTCTGCTGAAAAGTAACCCCCAAGGGAAAGGCTATGTCCACTCATGCCTGCCGTTTGCAAAGAAAGTTGCATCTATGCTGGATACTATGTAATTTCAGTCAGTTATTGACAAGTTGGTCAAAGATCTGATACCTACTCTCAATTGGTACATATTTTCAATTACTTCAGTTTTTTTTAGTTGCAAATTTTGATCATTATAAATCTCATTTCCTAGTTGATTAACTCTCATGAATGTCCATCTAAAGGTTAAGAGCACGTATAGTTCAAATTCTACTTTGTAATCAAAAGCCAGTGCACAAACATCTGTGGTTAAAGCATTCATATTGTCTAGATGGTTTTGTTTGCCATAAATTGTCCACCAAATCATGCTAAAAGTGTGAAGAAGGCAAAGTTTCAGAACCATGAATATTATTCCATACATTTACAAAATTTCATTTATCACTTATCAATCTTTACAATTCCTTCTTAGGCAAGAGATATATCATTGAAAAGCCTGAGCTCTTGCTGAGAAGAAAATATATGTAGCCTAAGATTCTTGTGCTGGTTGCTTAGTCCTCCTGTCATTCCATAAAACTGCTGCTGGACATGGTTTTTCTCTGCTTCATTGAAGTTCAGTTCTGCTGAGTTTTTTAAGGAAGCCCCCATCAGTTTGCACCTGATATTGACCCCCACAATTGGATGTAATCTTTGTGTATCAGGGTGATCACTTGTAGTGTGTGCTGACCTTCCATTGAAAACAATTCCACCAAACATATTGATTCTCTGAAAAGCTAAATAATGGTAGCTGGTAAAATGAGTGAAAAGAACATTTGAATTCGTACCCTTTATTATTTTTATTGCTAAGAAAATGTATAACATTTAACAGATTAAAAGCTGCAGCTTGGATTTTCAAACATTTTGATTGCTGATTACACTCAACTGACTTTCAACTGACACATATATTTGGCTTAGCTTTTTTTTTTTTTGGGTGATTTTTGATTATTTGGTTTGATCACTTTGCATATAAGAATGTGGTCAACTGTAATTTGGGTTGTTGTTAGATATTTAACTTTTTATCATGGAAAAATTATAGATTTATGCTTAGTTGAATGAAAGAAATCCTCAAAGATATGTCTGAATATATTGCGGTGTGTCACTAATAGGGCTTTTGTAATTTTTAGATGCTGAAAACTGTGGAGACTTAATTTAGTAAGAAAGTAACATTGTTGATAGGTGATTATGAGAAAGATTCTAATTTTCAAACATAATAGTGTAGACAAGCCAATCGATAGAAGTGAACCTTATCATATGAAAATACAATTATTTTTTGTTGATATATTTAACCAAATAACTAACCTTTGAATATGTTTCTTGGAATTTCAACTTCTTCTAGTCTCCCTGGAGTGTTTGATTGTTAACAGAAATGGCAGATGACTCTGACTACCAAAGAAATCCACTGCCCACATTTAGTGATGCAGTATGACAGCTTTATCTGAAGATATCTGCAAGAACAAAAGTGAAGAGATAACAGGTAGGAGTTTTCTTTAATGATATTTATATGGCAAATACCAAGCTGCTTCGGTGTAAGCTAGTATTGTGTGTATGTGGAGAAGTAGTCTAGCAATATTCCTAGCCAGCACTTTTTTTTTCCTTAGAAAAGTAAACCTCAAGAAGATTACCTTGAAAGTGACTCTAATAAGTACAAACAGGTTCTAAAGAAAGAGGTTTTTCTGCTATCATGCTAGCTTTAGAAACAAAAATGCGTTAAGTTTTTAAATTCCAGAGTAAGAACAAAATGAAGATAAGACTTACATTATATTTGCAAGAGAGATTCTAAAGGTATTATGATCTCATAAGCAATTGATGACCATTTCAACTCCACACAACCAAAGAATAAGAAGAAGCTGCTATGCAAAGAAGCATACAAGAGTGATATTGGTTCGGCTCATCTTGGAGCTTTGGATGTGAAAGTAGAAGACGAGCCGTACCAGTATCACACCTTGTCTACTTCCTCACGAGTGAGTAGTTTTTAGAACTTTCTTCTCCATACTTGGAAAGGCAGAGCCTCCTTCCTATATATAGGGCTGAAACTGAAAAGGGTTTGTGTGGATGGGTCCTATGGTTAATGACATGCATATACTTAGCATACGGAGTGTGGAGCAATTGCCATGATCAAGATTTAGGAATCCCACTAGCAATCCTTTTTTATATATAAAATTGCATAATGGAAGATCAATATTCCTTAGTTAGGGCACAAAATCTAGTATGAATATATAGCATGCCACATTAATTTCTCAAAATTCCACATACGTAATGGTTATTGAATCTTCAAGCTCAACATAACAATGCACCTACTGTGGTTAATGAATCATGGATCAGATATTTTCAAACTAACTATTTCATTGTATTTTGATTTCATACATAAAAATGTTACAACTTATGATAGGTCAAGAATTGCAATCTTTTGATAGTAATTATTGACCTAAGCCTATAGTATAAGGGGGTGGATTTCAATCCATCATGAATTTGGATATACGGTGTTAAGCTTTAATTATTTTGACAAAAGAGAATTGATTTTTTTATAAAAAAAATTTACAGTAATTCATTTATAAATCTCTAAATTTGTCAATAGCCTTACAATATCTAGCAGCCTAACGGTAATGTATAAAAACAGGGAGTTCAAACCCTATATTAGAAAATTAAGAATTTAATTGCTTGTAATATCTTGAAAAAAACACACATATATTTTGGAATCTAATTGGTTGACCAAATCCAAATGAGATTGCAAGGAAATGAGAGTTTGATGAATGGAACATATTCTTATTTCCTGAAAACATAATAGGGAGATGTGGACTAGTTGCCATTCATTTCTGGATTTAACTCGGGTAGCCTACTTGAGCGTTCAACAAAAAGTGGTTGAGATATAGAGTTAATACACTTGTACTTTTCCCATCTCATTTATATGGCCATTTCTTGTAAAATTGGTTCAAGATTTTTTTGTTCCATTAACTTGAATTTTTGTATGATTGTATCTTTGTGCTAATATTTCATATTCTTAGTTCCATGTATTTTAGACCCTTGATTAAATAAAATAGAAAGAGGGTGGACTGTGCCACTCCTCTACATGTATGTACTTTATTTTAGTGAAACCATATGTAGATTGTACATGCTAGCGCTCTAAACAAGTCCATTAACACTTTTTTGAAATATATTTTAGTCCATTGCCATTAGGAATAGCTTTTCAATGATATTGGTAAAGAATTTACATCCTCACTAATTATTGTTGTTGATGTTGAGTTATACAATGTCGTATACATTACAGTTAAAAACACAATTTCAATTATAATTGCGAAATGGTGTACGCACAATGTGTAACTATCACCACTAAACCTTCTCTCTCACCTGAGTCTTGAGGTACACAGTTGGACAGACTATTAGACTAATCCATTTTAACTGTTGGGAACTTGGGACTGATGGTACACTGGTATTATGGGCCAAGGTTGTGACATCCATTGAGGATGATAGACCATGGAAGTTAGACACTGGCCATATATCAAACTCGTGATCTAATATCTAAATCAAATAAACCAACTTTACTGTCCCAAACCTCAGTTTCCAAACTCTAGTCTTCAACCATTCATGAAATAAGTCACTCCTCTTTCTTGCCATGTTTCTACTGCCAGGCAACTGCAAAATCTAGTCTCCTCAACCCCAAAGCCTGAGTTCACCCAGAAAAGCACAGCTCTCACTGAAGAAATGTGTGGTGAAATATTGGACCAATACCCAGATATCAAAATCTTGAAGAAACTCCATTCTAAGATCATTGTTGATCAACCCCTACACTCAAACCCTTCCCTTGGCATGAAACTCACGAGGGCTTATGCTGCTCGTGGAGAACCCAGTATAACACAATATATATGATGAAATTCCTGAGAAGAACATTTTTTTCCTTAATGTCATGATCAGAAGCCGTGTAAACAACCATATGGACTATGATGCTCTTCTTGTTTCAAAACCATGGTTTGCCAAGGATTTGAGCCTGATAATTATACACATCCTTGTGTGTTGAAAGCGTGTTCCAGATTATATAATTTGAATGCTGGGATGAAAATTCATGGTGCTGTTGTAAAAGTTGGGCTTGATTTGAATTTTTTTATGGGGAATGGTCTAGTTGCAATGTATGGGAAATGTGGTTGTTTAATGGAGGATCAGCGAGTTATTGATGAGATGCTGAGCAAAGATGTTGTTTCCTGGAATTCAAGGTTGCTGGGTATGTGCAAAATGCAAGGTTTGATGATTCATTAGAGGTTTGTAAAGAGATGGAGGCATTGAGGTTAAAACCAGATGCTGGTACAATAGCTAGCCTCTTGCTGGCTGTAACTAACACATCATCTAACAATGTTTCATATGTTAAAGAGGTTTCCATGAAATTGGCAAAGAAGAGTGTTGTTTCATGGAATGTGATGATAGCAGTGTATGTTAATAATTCAATGAATGGTGAAGCGGTTAATTTATATTTACAGATGGAAAACATATAGTATAGAACCTGATGCAATCACTATTGCTAGTGTTCTTCCTTCTTGTGGGGATCCTTGGGCTCTATCTCTAGGATGGCAGATGCATGAATATGTTGAGATGAAGAAACTATGACCAAATTTGTTATTGAAGAATTCCTTGGTTGACATGTATGCAAAGTGTGGAAGTTTACAAGATGCAAGGGAAGTATTTGACAAGATGAAGTTCCATGATGTTGATCAAGGACCTCAATGATCTCTGCATTTGGTCTTAATGGACAAGGTCGTGATGCTGTGGTACTTTTTGTGAAAATGCAAGACTTAGTTTTGAGTCCAGATTTGATGGCCTTTGTTTTAGTTATCTCTGGTTTCAGCCATGCAGGACTATTGGAGAAGGGACAATATTACTTCAAATTGATGACTGAGGAGTATAGGATAATTCCAAGGATTGAACACTATGCTTGTGTGGTAGATTTCTTGAGACATTCTGGACAAGAAGATGAGATGAGGCCTATAGTTTTATCAAGCAGATGCCAGTAGGCCTAACGAGAGAGTTTGGGGGGCTCTGCTGAGTGCCTGTTGGGTGGACTCGAACACGAATATTGGGCTTCTAGGCTTCTAGCTGCTGATTACCTTTTCAATTGGCTTCCGAGCAGTCAGGTTATTATGTCTTGTCATCCAACATATATATATATATATATATATATGCAATGTTGAGCTGAACGATTGGATTCACACCTTTCTTGCTGGTGACCAATTGCATCCACATTCTGAGAAGATATATGAAGAGATAGATGTATTGGTGGGGAAGATGAAAGAATTAGGTTATATTCCTAGACTGGTTCTGCTCTACAAGATGTGGAGGAGGAGGATAAGGAATTCCATCTGGCAGTTCACAGTGAGAAGCTGGCTATTGTCTTTGCTCTTCTGAACACTCAGCCTGGGACATGAATTAGAATTTCCAAGAATCTCCATGTTTGAGGCGATTGCCATATTGCAGCCAAGCTCATCTCTAAGATAGTTGAACTTGAAATAATTATCAGGGATGCTAATTGTTTCCACCATTTCAAGAATGGTCTTTGCCCATTTGGTGATTATTGGTGAGCCTTCTTTCTGAAGTACTGCTCACTTGCACTATTTCTTGGAGCTTCTTTTTGCCTTTAGGTTGAAAGATGTGAGTTGAAAACAATAGAAACCTTGGCGGCAGCTGCCACACTTATGAGATCGTGGATTTTTTTTTTTTTTTGACTGCAGCTGCCACCCTTGACCTTTACATGATCATCATTCCTCATTCTCCTAATGATATATGCAAGCAATTTGCATTGGCAAAAGCCCTATATATTTCCCAGATTTTTGAATTCCTGTATGGATATGTGATGTGAAAATATGTAGATTGAGATTTTGGTGATTCTAACTTTTTAGGGATACTGTGTGAGCAGTGGCAGATATCAGTTCATTTTTCCCAGATTTTTGTTAGTTATTGTGGACCTGTTCAAGTGATTATTTAGATTGTTGTAAGGATGATTCTAACTTCATAAGGCTTCTGTGGCAATGGTAGATGTGGAAGTCATAAAAATGTGCGTGAGACTTTGCATGACTGCAATTGGGACAACTCCAAGTCAAATACCAAATTTGGGTAAGAAAGCAAATTTATGAGAATGGGTAGGTTTTTTTGGGGTTTGTCAACCTGTATATATGTGCTCTGCTGAAAAGTTACCTATGAAGGGAAAGGCTAGTCCACTCACGCCTGCCATTTGCAAAAAAAGTTGCATCTATACCTGATACTAAGTAATTTCCATAAGTTATTGACAAGTTGGTCAAAGCTCTGATACCTATCCTCCACCAGTAAAAATTTTCAGTTCCTAGAATTTTGTTTAGTTGCAAATTTTTATTATTATAATCTCATTTTCCTAGTTGATTCTAGCTGATTCTCTCATCAATATCCACCTAAAGTTTCAGAGCATATCATGCATAGTTCAAATTATACTTTGTTATAAAAAAGCTAGTGCACAAACATGAGTGATTACACCCTTCATATTGTCTTTGATAGTTTTGTTTGCCACAAATGGTCCACCAAATCATGCTAAAAGTGTGAAGCAGACAAACTTTCAGAACCATGGGTATTATTCCATCCATTTATGAATTTTGCATTCTTCATTATCAATCTTTTGCAATTCCTTCTTTTAGGAAACAGATATATCATTGAAAAGCCTGAGCTCATGCTGACAAGAAAAAACATGTACCCTAAGATTCTTGTGCTGGTTGCTTAGTCTTCCTGTCGCTCCATAAAACTGCTGCTACACATGGTTTCTCTTTGCTTCACTGAAGTTCAGTCTGACTGACTGGCTTAGGGAAGCCCCCCATCTCTTTGCATCTGATATTGACTCCCACAACTGAATGTAATCTTTATTTATCAAGTTGATTACTTGTGGTGTCCAGTGACATTCCAGTGAAAACAACTTCACTGAACATATTGACCTTCCAGGGAAAACAACTTCACTGAACATATTGAATATCTGTATAGCTAAATAATGGTGGCTGGGAAAATGTGAGAAAAGAACATTTGAATTCATTCTTTCATAGTCATACCCTTTATTATATTTTTTGCTAAGAAAATGTAAAACAATTACAGACTAAAATTCAGCAGCTAGGATTTCCAAATATTTTGATTGCTGATCACAATCAATTGACGTTTGAAACATTTATCTGGCTTAACTTTTTTTTTTTTTGGGGAAGCAAACATGTGTAATCATAATTTACTTTTTTTTTTGGTTGTGATTATTGATTATTTGGCTTGATCACTTTACAAATAAGAATAAAGATGTACTGTGATTTGGCTTTATTGTTAGATATTTGACTTTTTATCATGGAAAGAAAAAGAATTGTAGATTTTTGCTTAGTTGAATGATAGCAAACCTCAGAGATGTCTGAATATATTGCACTATTTGAGTAATACGGGTTTTGTAATTTTTAGATGAAGACTTCATTTAGTAAGAAAGTAACATTGTTAATGGATGATTATGAGAAAGATTCAATTTTTTTTTTCAAATATAATAGTGCAGACGTGCAATCAATAGAAGCAAGAAGTCAAGAACCTTATCATATTGAAAATACAATTATTTTATGTTGATATTTAACGAAGTAACTAACCTCCGAATGTGTTTCTTGGAATTTCAACTTCTTCTAGTCTCCTTGGAGTGTTGGATTGTTTACAGAAATGGCAAATGACCCTGCTGGCTACCTAAGAAATTCACTGCCCACGTTTAGTGATGCAATATGACAGCTTTATCTGAAGAAATATGTAAGCACAAAAGTGAAGAGATAACAGGTAGGAGTTTTCTTTAAAGATATTGATAAGGCAAATACCAAGCAGCTTCGGTGTTTGCTAGTATTCTGTGTGCGGATAAATAGCCTAGAAATATAACTAGCCAGCATCCTTTTTTTTTTTTTTTTTTTTTTTTTTTTTTTAAGGAAAGTAAACCTCAAAAGATTACCTTGAAAATGACTCTTTAAAGTACAAACATGGTCTAAAGAATTGAGCTTTTTCTGTTATCATTCTAGCAATAGAAACAAACAATGCGTAAGTTTAAATTATAGAGTAAGAACAAACTGAAGATAAAATGTACAGAAACTTTGCAAGAGAGATTCTCAAGGCATTATGATCACTTAAGCAGCTGATGACGGCTTCAACTCCACTCAACCAAAGAAGAAGAAGAAGCATACAGGAGTGATATTGGTTCGGCTCATCTCGGAGCTTTGGATGTGAAAGTAGAAGACGAGCCGTACCCCAATATCACACCTCGTCTACTTCCTCAGGAATGAGTAGTTTTTTAGAACTTTCTCCTCCATACTTGGAAAGTTGGAACTTACTTTCTATATGTAGGGATGAAAACTGAAAAGGGTTTGTGTGGATGGGTTCTTTGATATATGAGTCATATGACATGCATATATATACTAAGCATACGGATTGTGGAGCATTTGCCATGATCAAGATTTAGGAATCCCACTAGCAATCCTTTTTATGTATAAACTATGCATAGGACCCATCCACACAAACCCGTTGATCCTTCATTAGGCATATGCCTAATGGAGGATCAATATTCTTTAGTTAGGGCACGAAATCTAGTATGAATATATAGCATGTCTCATCAATTTCACAAAAATGCACGTACTTCATGGTTAATGAATCTTCAAGCTCAAAAGTAACCGTGCACCAACTCTGGTTGGTGAATCGTTGATCAGAAATTTCAGAACTAACTAATTCACGGTCTATAGATTCCATACGTAAAAATGTTACAACTTATGAAAGAATATAGATTTATGGTGTTAAGGTTCAATTATTGTACAAAAAAAATGATAGTAATTCATTTATAAATCTCTGTAATTGTCAGTAGCCTTACTTTTTTTTTTTTTTTTTTTTTTGGGTCACAAAAAAATGGGTAAAGGGGGGTGGTTAGTGTGGCTTCCCTACCTAGGCGTGACCAAAGTAATATCCTATTGGTTTCTGTGCGAAACCTTATACTCGGTCCGTGTGAGAAACTCAATTTTTTTTTAGATCGACCGTTTAAGATGAAGATGAGATATAAGGAGTATCAACACAGAACTAGTTGTTTGAGACTCGAACTCAAGTTCTGAGACTTGTTGGTATCTTACCAACTAGGCCACCCAATATCTTACAATATCTTAGTTTTGATTGTAACGTATAAACAAATTGGAGTTTGGATACTATTATTTGAAAAATAAATAAATAAGTTGCTTGTAAGATCTTGAAAAAGAAGCATGCATATATTTTGGAATCTAGTGGATTGACCAACTCTAAATGAGATTGTAAGATCTCCAATGCAATTCGCCTTTCCAAGTAATTAGAATATGTCAATGGGGGATATTTAGCGAAAAATGCTAAAGGACCCACATTAAGGCATTTTAAAATTTTGATTATTAGAAAACACAAAGTTGGGGGATAAGTAATAGTAGTTATTTTTTAAGGGGTAAGCAATTATATATTAATAAAAGCTTGTTATTTTTTTCTTCACGTGAACAAATGTAAAGACATTAACATGCAATAGAAAAGGGAGTATGTAGTAATCTTCTTTGTTTGCTTTCTGATTAATTTATTTGTTACAATTTAAATTCAATATTCTGTACTTTTTTCTTTTAATACTTTTTCCACAACCTGGATTCATAGCCATAGACCCATAATGGAGGTCAAATTCCCATTCGGTATCTACTTTCAGGTTAGGGCATCGTTGTAAGTTGCTAATTAATTGGGAACTTGAGTTAAGTGCATGCCATTACATGAGAAGGATGTTCTTAGAAGAACCATTACTTACATACATAATAATTAATCTTAGGACAAACAAATAGATTATTATCTAAAAATAATTTCTAGAGTTTTATACACACACTGACACACATATACATGTATGTATTTATGCAAACCTATAAATATATACCAACACAGAACACCGCAATATAAGCGGAAAAAAAACCGAGGGTGCCCCCTTGATTTGTGGTTTTATTACAACTATATGGGACTCTCAATATAAACTTTTTAGACCATTATTACAAGCAATTCCTTTCAATTGGTATGTGCCTTTAAGAACACAGTTTGTAGCAATCTCATCTCTTGCTTTTTACCTTCAAGGGTTTATGCTAGGAGCATTTAAAAGAAAGGAATAAAAAATAATAAAAAATGGAATCAAATATAGGTATTTTCACTGATGTGTGTGGGAGTTTATAAAGGAATGAAAGAAAATAAAAGAAATATATAGATTTATTAATATAATATATATATATATATATATATATATATATATATATATTTGGAGCTAGATTTATTGTAATATTCTTTACCTTTTAATTGTTTGTTCTCCGTAAAAAAAGGGGATAAAATCAGTATTTCACCTCCATTTCATTAACCAAATTAATGTTTCTTTCATTTTGGAGGATTATTAGAAGGGAGTGGAATGGATGAGTATTCTCTTCTAGCAATTCAATTCATTTTCTTTAAACTCCAAGTGTGGATAGAGTTTCTTGCTTGCTAGGTCAATATTTAGTTGGCGAAAAGCATATTTTAGTCCCTATATTTTTAGGCGATTCTCATTTTAGTCCATACTTTTTAATTTTACCATATTTAGTCCCTAAAATCAAAAACGCGTTCTATTTTAGTCCCTACCGTCATCTCACTAACAGAAATTATCTATGTGGCAAACGGAGCGTACAGGTGGCACACTAAATGCAGACGTCAACATTAAAATAATAAGAAAAAAATTTATTTAGTATTTTAAAAATTAAAATATTAATTTGTCAATTTTAACTAAATAAAAAAAAGGAAAAACAGAAATAAAAGCCAAAAGTCATAAGAATTGAGATCTAACTTTAGCTTGATCAAGAACAATAAAAACACAAACCTAGAAAATTCAAAACCCAAAAACATCAGTTAGTTATCTCCAAAAAAAAAAAAAAAAAAAAAAAAATCAAATCCAGGGCAACACAAAATTAAACGCAAATAAATCCAAAATAAAACCCCTCACATGACACCAAAACATCTTAGGCTGATAAATTGTTTTCTACTTTCACACCACACGGCCACGCTTTCAAGTCAAACTTTTTCTCTCTTGGCTCAAACTTTATCTCTCTAAGGTCTTGGGATCTTGGTTTAATGGGTTTGATATGGGTTAGAAAGAGAGAGGCTGAGTCAGTTTGATCTGGGTTAGAGAGAGATGTTGAGATCGGTTGCTATCACAGCATGGCTGGCAGCGACATGTGGGTTCAAGATCAACCAAATGGGGAGTGATTTAAGAACTGTGGTGGTCAAGTTCTGGGTTTCAAAGTGGTTTTGGCAATTGAAGAAGTGTGGGTTTTTATTTGGGTTTTTTCTCTTCTCTCACATTAGATGTTTTTGGGTTTTGAATTTTCTGGGTTTTGTTCTTGTTTGTTCTTCCTCAGTCTTTCTGTCTTTCTCTTTCTTTGACACACTCTCTCTCTGAAAGCTCTTTGTGGGGGTGCCAATGGTGGATCTGAAGTTAACATTTCTGAAGGTATACTCGGTTCTGAAATCAGAGCTCCTTGAAGACTCTACTTTTGAGTGGATAGATGATTCTCGTCAATGGGTCGAGCTAGTTCTTTCTTTTCCATCTCATATTCCTATATTGTTTCTCATTTTCTTTCTCATCATTCAAGCTCTTCTTTTTGGTCTTTCATATTTGATAAAGTTTCTCATTTTTTGCTTGAAAATAAGAAATCCCAAAAAACCAATCAATGAGAATGACTGTGTTTTGAATGGCTAGTATGAGAGATTCGGGTTAATTGATATTGTTAAAAGAGTCTTGGAAAACATTGAGATGGTAAATGGTAATATTCATGTACTAAGAATTAAGAATTGTAGATTTGATGTTAATTTTCTATTTTAAATTTTCTGGGTTTGTGTTCTTGCTCAAATGTTTAATATGTTCATGTTTGATTTTTTTTTTTTTTTGGAGATAACTGACTGATGTTTTTGGGTTTTGAATTTTCTAGGTTTGTGTTTTTATTGTTCTTGATCAAGCTAAAGTTAGATCTCAATTCATATGACTTTTGACTTTTATTTCTGTTTTTTTTTTTTATTTAGTTAAAATTGACAAATTAATATTTTAATTTTTAAAATACTTGTGAGGGGAGAAAACCCAGCCAAAAGCATTGGGCCCAAGGCCCTACCTACGGCCCACCGTTTCCCGAAGAGCTGAGAAGGCCTGGTCAGGCTCGGATAACATCTGGTGAAGGGTGTCCACGATCCGAGGATGGGTTCGACGATCCGAGGAGTCCAATACCCTCGAATCTGACGTTCAACCTTTTGCAGCCCGAGCGATTCTCTCGGCAGGTGTAGTGACAGAATGGGCCTCGGACGCGGGGGAACATAACTGGATCGGAGTAGCATCTAAAAGACAGACCTCAACCACCGCATTAATTACACCACACCTACCTCCCTGGCCGCATTAATGTGGAAGAGACCCCTGAACAGTATCAACCTGCTATCGCCACTTACATAAGTCTGGGGAACACCCTTGATGGGACAAGCACTCGAGTGGATGTCTGGATGATGAACAAGTGGACGATCAAGATAGAGTGAGGAGGTACTATATAAGTGGGAAAATCCCCTGATGGAGGAGGGGGAGAAAGGTATTTCTTACTGCAGCAGCAAGAATTGTAACCCTCGAAGGGAAGTCACCTCTTCGGACGTTGTTCTTATACCCATCCGAGCAGTTATTAATTAGAATTCCTTCACTAGTGTGGCTGTTGCATGCTGTTATTTTTGCTGTTCGCCTTGCTCTTCCACCCACACTCTACAAAATTCATTGTTTTGGGTTCAGTGGGCTCCAAATCCATCCCTCCTTGGGCTTGGGCTGCCAAACCTGACCCTACAATTGGCGCCGTCTGTGGGGAGAGCACGTGCAAGAGTGAAAACAACAGTCGACAATGGCAGGACTAGGCGAACAACAGGCAGAATCTAGAGCATCCCAGCACGTGGACCATTTCGTCAACTTGGAAAGGAGACAAAACCGCGAGGGGAGCGTGCACACTGTGCGTCTTAGCCAGAGCCAATCACAGGAGGGAAGCCACATGGCCCATGCAAAGGAGAACCGTGATCTGCAGTTGGAGGTGGAAAAACTAAAGAGGGAGTTACGCTACGCGAAGAGGAAACGAGCCTCCTCATACTCTGAGGATGATCTTGATGACGAACAGGATGTCTCTTATCAACACAAGTCCAGGACACCAGCCAGTGAGTCCTACACTTATGAGGAGGAGTCTCATCGTAAGCAACAACGTAGGAGTCCATCACGTGGAGACATGGAGAACGATGCCATGAATAGGGCTCTGAACCAGATTTCTAAATCACCCTTCACCCGCCGGATTGATGGGGCTAGACTTCCTCGGCGTTTTAACCAGCCCACTTTCACCATCTACAACGGTAAAACTGACCCCGTAGAGCATGTGAGTCAATTTAACCAGAGGATGGCTGTCTACTCCAGAGACGAAGCTCTTATGTGCAAGGTCTTCCCCTCTAGTCTGGGACCTGTCGCCATGAGGTGGTTTGATGGTCTGAAGGCAGGCTCCATCAACTCCTTCAAGGAGCTTACTCAAGCATTCGGCTCCCGTTTCGTCACGTGCCGAAGGGTGGCCAGGCCTTTTTCTTCGTTGTTGTCACTGTCTATGCAGGAGTCTGAGTCATTGAAGGCATACTCAGACAGATACTGGGAGATGTTCAACGAGGTGGAGGGCAACAATGATGCAATGGCCCTCAGCACGTTCAAGCTAGGCCTCCCCGCCGACCATGGATTGAGGGCGTCTCTATCTGGCAAACCGGTCACGAACGTACGACAGCTAATGGACCGCATAGAGAAGTACAAGAGGGTTGAAGAAGATCGGCAGCAGGGCAAGGGAAAGGACAAGATTGTCTCTCAGGACAGGAGGGAGTCGCGGTCCGACCGTTATAATTACAGCAAACCCAGGAGAGACTTTGCCGGGCAATCAGGATTGACGAATCCTCAAACAGTTAATACCGTGTTTAAAGAGCCAGTGCATCAGGTCCTGGAAAAAATCAAGAATGAATCGTTCTTCAGGTGGCCGAACAAGATGGTAGGAAACCCAGAGAAACGCAACCACAATCTATACTGCCAGTACCATCAAGACCATGGGCACACCACGGAAGATTGCAGGAGCCTGTGGGATCACTTGGACCAGCTGGTTCGCGACGGTAAACTGAAGCACCTCTTGCACCCCTCCAGCGGCCAAGGGCAGGCAGGCTCAAGGGCGCACGGAGTTGATCCCTCAAAGCCACCGCTAGGCACCATAAATGTCGTCCTCGCCGCGCCGGGGAGAACGGGGTCCTGGCCATCGAAAGTCATGTCGGTAGGCCGACCATCAACTGGGGAGCCATGCCGAGAACCGAAGAGGGCTGAGTCGGTTGCCCCCTTTATCATGGGGTTCTCGGATGAAGACAAGATCGGCACCATCCAACCCCATGATGACGCACTAGTCATTACCCTCAGGATAGGGGGGTACGATGTGAAAAGGGTGATGGTGGATCAGGGCAGTGCTGTGGAGATAATGTACCCGGACCTCTACAAGGGGCTGGGCCTGAAGCCCCAAGACCTAACGCCGTATGATTCTCCCCTTTTGAGCTTTGAAGGACGCCCGGTCATCCCAAAAGGCCGGATACGCTTACCGGTGCAGTCTGGCTCCGAGGTGGTGGAACTGGACTTTATAGTTGTGGACGCGTATTCGCCCTACACGGCACTCGTGGGCAGACCCTGGATTCATGCGCTTGGAGCCGTTCCTTCGACTTTGCACCAGAAGATCAAATATCCGTCGGAAGGGCATATACATGAGATCCGAGGGGACCAGTCCGTCGCCCGACGGTGCATGGTGGCTGCCATCCAGCATAAGGCCCCGGCCGAGTCCTCGGACGTGACGGGGGGGAATTTATAGCAATTACAGTCCCGAGGAGTTCCCTCCGGAGTGCCAGATGAAGACACTCGGTGTGAGGAGCTAACCAGAGTGGTCATTGGAGACGATCCTGACCGGTTCTTCCAAGTCGGATCTCAGCTGCCTCTTCGAGAGAAGGAGGAGTTGATAGAGTTCCTAAAGAAAAATCTCGATGTATTTGCCTGGAGTGCGTACGAAGCCCCCGGGGTTGACCCGGAGTTTATATGCCATCACCTGAAGGTGAATCCCCTAATCACCCCTAAGAAACAGCCTATTCGGCGCCCATCCAAGGAACATGCCGAGGCAGTAAGAGATGAGGTAGCGAAACTCAAACAAGCTGGGGCTATCAAAGAAGTTTTTTACCCCGAGTGGCTCGCAAACACCGTGGTGGTGAAGAAGAAGAGTGGGAAGTGGCGAGTGTGCGTAGATTTCACGGATTTGAATAGGGCATGCCCCAAGGATCCGTTCCCTATGCCGAAAATAGACCAGTTGGTGGATGCCACTGTCGGCCACCCTCGGATGAGCTTCCTGGACGCCTTCCAAGGCTACCACCAGATACCGTTAGCGATGGAAGACCAGAAGAAAACTGCTTTTGTCACTCCTATTGGCAACTACCACTATAAAGTGATGCCGTTCGGCTTGAAGAACGCGGGAGCTACCTACCAGAGGATGATGACCAGGATGTTCGAGCCATGGCTGGGCAAAAATATCGAGGTTTATATAGACGACATGGTGGTGAAGAGCAAGGTCATAGCTGAGCACATAAGAGACCTTGAAATTACTTTCGGGACCTTGCGAAGGCACAAGCTACGTTTAAATGCTTCTAAGTGCTCGTTTGGTGTAGGATCCGGCAAGTTTTTAGGATACATGGTCACCCACAGGGGAATTGAAGTCAACCCCGACCAGATAAAGGCCATTAATGACCTACGTGCTCCTCGGAATCCCAAGGAGGTCCAAAAACTGACCGGAATGACCGCGGCCCTCAATCGGTTCATCTCCAGGTCGGCAGACAGATGCCGTCCTTTCTTCTCTCTACTCAACAAATGGAAGGGATTCGAGTGGACTGAGGAGTGTGCTCTAGCATTCCAGCAACTCAAGGATTATCTGGCCCGGCCACCCATCATGTCTAGCCCCGAGCCCGACGAGGTGCTGTTCGCCTACATCGCTGTAGCCCCCTATGCAGTGAGCCTAGTGTTAGTACGATCGGACTCTGGAGTGCAGAGGCCTGTTTATTATGTAAGCAAGTCGCTGCACGAGGCCGAGGTCCGTTACTTGCCTCTAGAGAAAGCTATCCTTGCAGTGGTGCTTGGCACGCGGAAGCTACCTCACTACTTCCAAGCCCACACGGTCATCGTTCTAACACAGCTACCACTCAAAGCGGTGCTCCGAAGCGCCGATTATACTGGTCGGATTGCTAAGTGGGGTACAATCTTAGGGGCTTTTGATATAAGGTATATGCCCCGCACTTCGGTCAAGGGACAGGTTCTTGCTGATCTGGTGGCTGAGTTCACGGAACCCCAAGCAGAAGAAATCGAACCCCCGTCGGGCATGGATGAAAAATCAGTTGGCATGATCTCGCAACAGAATCCCCCCCATTGGGAAGTGTACGTCGATGGCGCGGCAAATCAGAGAGGCTCCGGAGTTGGGTTAGTACTAATATCCCCTGAGAAAATCATCATCGAGAAATCGTTAAGGCTGGACTTCTCAGCAACGAACAATGAGGCGGAGTATGAGGCTCTGTTGATGGGAATGACTATGGTCCGAAGAATGGGTGGGAAGTCTGTGGAGTTGTTCTCGGACTCGAGACTGGTAGTAGGCCAAGTACAAGGCGAGTTTGAGGCAAAGGACGAGAGAATGCAGGGGTACTTGAGCCGTGTTAAACACCTCCAATCAGAGTTCGACTTTTTCAAATTGCTGCATATCCCCCGAAGTGGCAACTCACACGCTGACTCTTTAGCCACGCTTGCCACCTCTTCGGTGCAGGACCTGCCGAGGATCATCCTCGTCGAAGACTTGCTCAGGCCTACAGAAACAAGACCAGAGGCAGTCCAGGTTCACCAGGTCAGGGCAGGGCCTTGCTGGATGGACCCCTTAATCAAATTCCTCAAAGAAGATGTCTTGCCTGAAGGGAAGGATGAAGCCGATAAAGTTCGGAGGAAAGCGGCAAAGTTCTGGCTATCCGAGGACCGGAAACTGTACAAATGCTCCTATTCGGGACCATATTTGCTGTGTGTGCACCCCGAAGCGACTGAAATACTGCTGGAGGAGCTGCACGAGGGAATCTGTGGGAGCCACACTGGAGGTAGATCCTTGGCTCACCGAGCTCTCACCCAAGGCTACTGGTGGCCTAACATGCAAAAGGAGGCGCATGAATACGTCAAAAAGTGTGATCCGTGTCAACGCTTTGCTCCGAACATTCACCAACCGGGAGGAAATCTTAATCCGCTATCTAGCCCATGGCCCTTCGCCCAATGGGGCTTGGATATTGTGGGACCTTTCCCCAAAGCTGCAGGAAACAAGAAATACATCCTGGTCGGAACAGACTATTTTACCAAGTGGGTCGAAGCCGAACCGCTAGCCAATATCAGAGACGTTGATGTGCAAAAGTTCGTGTGGAAGAACATTGTCACTCGGTTTGGAGTTCCTCACACTCTCATCTCGGACAATGGCTTGCAGTTTGATAGCAGGGCATTCAGGAACTACTACAGCGAGTTGGGAATCACGAACAGATACTCCACTCCTGCCTATCCCCAGGGCAATGGACAAGCGGAAGCCGTCAACAAAGTCATACTGAATGGCTTAAAGAAGAGGTTAGATGATGCGAAGGGTAGATGGGTAGACGAGCTGCCGCACGTACTCTGGACTTACAGGACTACGCCTCGTCGATCTACCGGGGAAACCCCCTTTTCAATGACCTATGGGGCCGAAGCTGTCATCCCTCTGGAAACCGGGTTCCCAACGATAAAAACAGGCACATTCAACCCAACCGACAACGATGAACAATTGCAGAAGAGCTTAGACTTGATTGAAGAAAAGAGAGAGAATGCAATGGTTCGGCTGGCACACTATCAACAAAAACTCAGGCAAGGTTATGATGCTAACGTAAAGGCAAGACCCCTAGAACCCGGTGATCTGGTGCTGAGGAAAGTTGTGGGCACGGCGAAAAACCCAGCTTGGGGAAAATTGGGACCTAATTGGGAGGGACCATACCGCATCACCTCTGGAGCAGGCATCGGAGCATATTTTTTGGAAGACCTTGACGGTCATGTAATACCACGTCCGTGGAATGTAAACAACTTGAAGAAGTACTTTTATTAATCAAGCCTTTTTCGTCAGCCAGCATGTCCACTGTGTGTCAACTCAGTGT
Source organism: Quercus variabilis (assembly GCA_030445155.1). Taxonomy (NCBI): domain Eukaryota; kingdom Viridiplantae; phylum Streptophyta; class Magnoliopsida; order Fagales; family Fagaceae; genus Quercus; species Quercus variabilis. The sequence goes on from CP129453.1 coordinate 12,282,567, forward strand.
TTAAACTTAAATCTGAATCATGCCTGTAGTCCTCGGACCAGATGATTTGGGTTAGTTAACACTCCAGTGTTTAAACTTAAATCCGAATCATGACTGTAGTCCTCGGACCAGATGATTTGGGTTAGTTAGCACTCCATTAGTGTTTAAACTTAAATCTGAATCATGCCTGTAGTCCTCGGACCAGATGATTTGGGTTAGTTAACACTCCAGTGTTTAAACTTAAATCTGAATCATGCCTGTAGTCCTCGGACCAGATGATTTGGGTTAGTTAACACTCCAGTGTTTAAACTTAAATCCGAATCATGACTGTAGTCCTCGGACCAGATGATTTGGGTTAGTTAGCACTCCATTAGTGTTTAAACTTAAATCTGAATCATGCCTGTAGTCCTCGGACCAGATGATTTGGGTTAGTTAACACTCCATTAGTGTTTAAACTTAAATCCGAATCATGCCTGTAGTCCTCAGACCAGATGATTTGGGTTAGTTAACACTCCATCAGTGTTTAAACTTAAATCCGAATCATGCCTGTAGTCCTCGGACCAGATGATTTGGGTTAGTTAACACTCCATTAGTGTTTAAACTTAAATCCGAATCATGCCTGTAGTCCTCAGACCAGATGATTTGGGTTAGTTAACACTCCATCAGTGTTTAAACTTAAATCTGAATCATGCCTGTAGTCCTCGGACCAGATGATTTGGGTTAGTTAACACTCCATTAGTGTTTAAACTTAAATCCAAATCATGCCTGTAGTCCTCAGACCAGATGATTTGGGTTAGTTAACACTCCATTAGTGTTTAAACTTAAATCCGAATCATGCCTGTAGTCCTCAGACCAGATGATTTGGGTTAGTTAACACTCCATCAGTGTTTAAACTTAAATCCGAATCATGCCTGTAGTCCTCGGACCAGATGATTTGGGTTAGTTAACACTCCATCAGTGTTTAAACTTAAATCCAAATCATGCCTGCAGTCCTCGGACCAGATGATTTGGGTTAGTTAACACTCCATTAGTCTTCCTCAGTTATGTTCAAATCGAAACCGAGGGACAATAACCTATGTTTAATCTGGAAAGGGATGCGAGACTCGCATAAGTATTCATTCCAACCATTACTCATCAACAACTCTTGTTTGGCCTATCCTTTTCAATGTTAATTCCGATTACTCACGTCATCAATATGACGTATCAATCAAGTTGCTTGCATTTTTATGTCATAATTGCAACGTGTAGTTGTGTGTGTGGCAATAATAAGTAATAAAACATGTATCAAAAACATTGAAGGCAAATGGGGAACTATTCCATTAAAGAAAGGAGGTCTACATATAGAGTCAACAAAACAAAAAAAAAGGGGAAAGTTACAATTCTTTAAGCAAAGGACAAAAAGTACAAGTACAAAATGAAAGCCCTATGCATCTACTCTCTTGATGGAGGAGGCCCAGGGTCAGCGGCGTGGCCTGTCCGTTCAGATGCTCCGGAGGCTTGGTCCTTGGCTTCAGCAGGAACTTTCTCTTTGCCCGAACCATTGGCCGGCTCAGCTGGTTCGCCCTTGTCGTCCGGCTGTTCCTGGAGGGTCTCTGGAGTCTGAGTGGCAGGGAGGTCTGATTCTGGGAGCTCTCGGATCTCAGGATGATAATACACGCTCCCAGGCAGCCTCAGCTCTGAATCGGCCGAAATTCCAACGGCATCCAAGGCTTTACCCCAACTTGCGAGGCAGTAGTCTCGGCTGACCGAGGCGAACTGCTCCACAAGCTGGGATGTAGTCGTCTCTACCCCCATCTGGTACGCCGCTTTCCTTTCGGCCTCAACTGCCTCCTTAGCCAGCCTGGCATTTTGCTCAAACACCTGGGCAGTCGCCTTGGCCTTCTGCAATTCAGCTCGCAGACCCTTCACCAGCTCCCTCTCGGTTTCCAGGTTGATCTCGGACATGCGTAATTGGCCACGCTGTTCCTCGGCCTGCTTTTCAGCATTCTTAAGCCCGGCCTCGAGGCTTCGCTTTTCGGTGAGCGCTAATTTTAGTTCCTCGGATGTCCGAGCATGCTCCTCCTTCAGTTGACCAAGAGAGGCCTCCGCCTCAAGCTGGGATTGGGATGCCGCCCGAGCTTTAAGCCATGAGTCCTCGTTCATTCCCTCGGCCACGTAAACCTGCTGGGTAAGCTGCATAACAACATTTCCGGCATCAAGCTAAGGAATAAAGCCAATTGAATGTAAAACCTATACTTAGGGAGGGTACACTTACCAGGGCCAAATCCCTTTTAAGGGACATGAACAGCTCCTTTTGGGAGAAGCGCCCGAAGGAGGACATATCATGTGGGAGGAGGAGCGGCTGCTGCAGGGCCTCGGCAACGTAGCCTGCCCTCCCTCCATCGTAATTCCTGAGGGAGGTGTCCCACAGGATTGGAGCGCCATCCAGCTCCAATCTTGGAGACCAGATTCGCGGTCCCCCTCCTCGGCGCACGTCTGCACCAGTGGGCTCCTCTCGGCTCTCGAGAGAGGAAGCCCTGTGCGTCCTGCTGTCCTTCGCCACCTTTTGCTGCTTGCCCCCCTTGGCCGGTGGCACCTGTTTCCCCCCAACCTCATTGTGGGGTCTCTTTTTCTGAAGGTTTGGTATCACCTTCAAATTTGGGTTAGGGACCTGAGTAGGCGCAGGAGGCGCAGGAGGAAGTGTCGCCACTGCCGTGGAGGTCCCAGCACCTTTCGGATCGGGCTTTTGGCCTCTGCCCTTCATCAGGAGCCTCAAATCCATGTCGTCTTCGTCCGAGGAGTCCTCTAAGTGAGCGGCTAGCAAATTAAGACGGACGTCCGGCCTATCGTAGGTTTCCTCCTCGGCGTCAGAGACCTCTACCACCTGCTGAACTCCTGAAGCGTCTCCCTCGAACCGAAAGCCGTCTATCTGCTCTTCTAGTGAGGAAGTTGAAGAGCCGACCCCCTCACCTTCAACCTCTTGTCCGAGGAGAACTTGCTGGAGGGGTTGAACAATGGGAGGCACGTTCCGAGGATTTGGGTGGGGAACAGGTTCAAGATCGTACGGCGCCAAGAAGTTCGTCCGACCAACGTCAATTCTTGCTAGGCGATGATCTCCCTGTACGATCGCGTTGCCGGCCGGTTGTATACTCTTCGGCTTCGCTGTGTATCCGAGGATGAGGGGAGCAGACCGCAGTTGCCCGTCCTCGCTCACGAAGATCTCTGACCTCAAAAGGAAGTTGAGGGCGGCGACGTTCGTGAGGCTAAGCCGAGGAGAAACGTGTCTTTTATCTGTTGCACGGCAGTACAAAAAAGGGGTCAATCTCAAAAACAGAGAAGTAAAAAAAAAGAAGAAGAAAAAACGTCAAAAACGAGGTCCCTAAGCCTACAGTTAGTGAGCCTAGATCTAACGTCCCACCTGGCTCCCCAAGCCTGGTCGGGCAACCATTGCCGTCATGCCAGGCGCCCGAAATGATCACGTAGTCGTCCTTCATCCCTTTGTTGGACTTGGGAAGACAGGAGATGAGCCTGACAACATCCGACCGGGATTTTAAGTAGTACCCGGCGTCTTGCTGGCTGTGGCATTCGTACATATGTACTACGTCTAGCCAGGTGAGGCCCAACCCCAGATGGCGCTCAAGGTCCTCAATCGCTCCTAGGATCCTAAACATGTTGGGCGCGCACTGCCAGGGAGTAAGCCTGTGGTTCCGGAGGTAGTTAGTGGTGATGGGACCCATGGGGATTGTCATTCCTCCTTCTTTGAAGGCGATGAGGGGGATGACCACCTCCCCAGTTTTGCGTTCTGTTAGTATCTTTTCTGGGGGGCAATATTTCACACCCACGTTAGGGGGTATGCGATATGTGGCCCTAAACTCCTCAAGTCGTTCAGGGCTGTCCACCATGTACTCAAGCTTTCCCATAGTGCTTAAAGGAGACGGTGGGCCGAAGAGAGAATTAAAGGAGTTGTGCGATGACTCACCGGAAACAAATCTCTGGAAGGGTTTCAGGCTCACAGGAAGGTTCGTGGTGATTCTGGGGGAGCTTGAAAGCAGTGACTGAAGGATTTGTGCGGGGCAGTGCGTCTGTTCTTGCTGGAGCGTCTGAAGATTTGCAAAAGTGGGGAGGAAATAACTTCCTCTGAGGCTTTATACCGGGTCAAGCGAAAGGTCGGGGCATTCCCGCCCAAATTCCAAGGAAAAGACCACCACCGTCTGATCAATCGCTCACCGTTGGATACGAAAGACAGGGCGCCACCTGGTGCAATTAATGCTGCGGCTTGGGAGTGTGGAAACCGCAATGGCATTAATGAAGCATCTGTCCCAAGGCCCCCACACACGTGCCAGCTCGAGTTGGCATGCACCCAAGCTTCTTATTCCGTGGCAGGTCAAAATCATATTTTTTCCCTTCGGATATGAAAAAAAAAAAAATACAATTTTGAGGGGCTATTGTGAGGGGAGAAAACCCAGCCAAAGGCATTGGGCCCAAGGCCCTACCTACGGCCCACCGTTTCCCGAAGAGCTGAGAAGGCCTGGTCAGGCTCGGATAACATCTGGTGAAGGGTGTCCACGATCCGAGGATGGGTTCGACGATCCGAGGAGTCCAATACCCTCGAATCTGACGTTCAACCTTTTGCAGCCCGAGCGATTCTCTCGGCAGGTGTAGTGACAGAATGGGCCTCGGACGCGGGGGAACATAACTGGATCGGAGTAGCATCTAAAAGACAGACCTCAACCACCGCATTAATTACACCACACCTACCTCCCTGGCCGCATTAATGTGGAAGAGACCCCTGAACAGTATCAACCTGCTATCGCCACTTACATAAGTCTGGGGAACACCCTTGATGGGACAAGCACTCGAGTGGATGTCTGGATGATGAACAAGTGGACGATCAAGATAGAGTGAGGAGGTACTATATAAGTGGGAAAATCCCCTGATGGAGGAGGGGGAGAAAGGTATTTCTTACTGCAGCAGCAAGAATTGTAACCCTCGAAGGGAAGTCACCTCTTCGGACGTTGTTCTTATACCCATCCGAGCAGTTATTAATTAGAATTCCTTCACTAGTGTGGCTGTTGCATGCTGTTATTTTTGCTGTTCGCCTTGCTCTTCCACCCACACTCTACAAAATTCATTGTTTTGGGTTCAGTGGGCTCCAAATCCATCCCTCCTTGGGCTTGGGCTGCCAAACCTGACCCTACAATACTAAATAAAAATTTTTCTTATTATTTTAATGTTGATGTCAGCATTTAGTGTGCCACCTGTACGCTCCGTTTGCCACATAGATAATTTCTGTTAGTGAGATGACGGTAGGGACTAAAATAAAATGCGTTTTTGATTTTAGGGACTGAATGCGGTAAAATTAAAAAGTAGGGACTAAAATAAGAATCGTCTAAAAATGTAGGGACTAAAATGTGCTTTTTTCCTATTTAGTTTTAATATGGTTGTTCCTCTGTTGTCTTGAACGGTTTGTGGAGTCTCTGCAGGTTGGCTAGCTTAGCTTTCTCTTTTACTAAGTTATGACTTAGAAAAAGGTGTTATGTTTTTATTTTTTATTTTATACAAGATAGAAATTTTACTCTAACTTAATTTAAGTATATATGTGTGTGAAACTCTCTTATGAAGACTTGAACCTCGGCCCTTGCCTTTCACACCCCACGGGCACTTATACTTGTGGAGTGACCATCACACAAAGGACGTGCGGTCGTGAAAGGGGTATTAAGTTGATGACGCCTATTATGTGTAAGTATAATTAGTTACCTAAAAGGGAAGTAATTTAATTCTCAAGTGAGCTTAATAATCTTCTGTATCATGTCAAATTACTAGAAATTAGCCAAGCTTGACCTATTTATTTATTGTTGAGAAAAGCTTAACCTAATTTAGTGTTTATAATTTGGGCATATTAAATTTGACCATCCAAGTTAGTCTCAGCTTTATCTCAAAAAAAAAAAAAAAAAAAAGCTAGTCTCAGCCATGCACGTTTAATAGGCCATTGTAGGTGCATAATATGGTGAGCACATTGGTGAGTCCAAAAACCAAGTCAATTACCCTTTTATTAGTAAGGTTTGCTTGTCACTTTTTTTTTTGGGAGAATCAAAACTTTGAACTTTATTAAATAGTAGGCAAATTTGCCTGATAAGTAGCAATTGTGTACGATGGGACATCTTCTATCTACACTTGAAAACCAATGACATGTCGTGCATGTCGAGTTAGGTTGTGAGCTACACTATTTCCTTCTCTGCTACACATATGTGAAAACCTAATACAATGAAATAAACTTACAAAACATTTAACATCTCGACTACGTAAACCAAAGGAATCCAAAGAATGCGAATCAGCATTCAAAGCGTTTATAGCATTCTCTGAATCTCCCTTTGGGATGACATCTTTCAAATTCAGATTAGCATCAAACTGTAAAACCTACAATGTAGCCAAAGTTTCAAGTTCTATGACAGTTAGGGGGAGAGGGGTGATTCTGACCATGTGTGCCAATTCAAGCCTTTTCCTTGGCAATCTCAGATGATCATTCCAATCCCTACCCTATCTTCTTTTTGAAACATTGTATCGATATAATATATGCCCGAACCCTCCACAATTTTGTCAATAGTCGATCTCTAAATCAACACTAATCCACCTCCCATATCCAAAACAACACCCACATAATTTTGTTCTCGGAAATTAGCATCATTAGAGTTCACCTTCAAGATTGGCCATGGAGGTGGTTTCCAAATGGCATGGTGTGGAGGCTGATTGGACTTATCCAGCTCATTACCTTTCATTGTTGTTGTAGAGCTTTTTTCCTTGTTTGGAATATTAACCATATTAAACACTTGCCATTGGGATTGCTTTAAAGTGCACCCCATAAAATCTAGATCCTCATCAAACTTTGCCAATTCTGTATCTATCTCCTTTATTTGAATATCAAATAAATTCTCCTTATTGTCTACCTTCGAACTTAACTCCTTTTCCTTCTTTATCTCGTTGTCAACACGACTTGCTTCCCTAAATTTATTGGTCACAGCTAGCAAAGTTAACCCCTCAATCATACTCAGCTGTAACGTATCACCAAGTTCCCCCTCTTTTGTAACCGACACTTCATTGGCAATAATGCGTTCACTCAAACTCCTATATTCTTGGCTATTGATTGGTGATTCTAGCACAACCATTTTTGGAAGAGTATAATTCTCATTCAATGATAATCTAGAGTTTTTTGGAAGAGAAAATCTCGGACCTGAGTTGGAATTGGAATTAAATGTAGCCGTTTCCTTTTGTTTGTCTACTTCAACCGTTTGCTCATTGTTTGTAAACGGTCCGTCATTAATACCCTTTTCCTCTTCAATGCAAACCCCAGCTGTCATCTTCTCTAGCTTAGCACACAGTGGATTTCCGACTTCCGGTGAACCACCTTCAGTTTCCGTCGTTTGCCTTAATGTTTGACTCTTATTTTCTTCTCTGTCAAAAGCCAACTCATGGAATTTCATAGACTCATCAAACTTTTGCATGACGGCAAGGTGTTTGTTGATGCTCCATGGCTGGTTTTCAATGATCCTTTCCACGTTTCTGATTTCGAAACCATTCTTCAATCTCCACAAATACTTAAGTGTCCGGATCACAGCTTCCATGACTAGGTAATGTGAAATAAGGAATGTGGCCGCGATGGTGTATTCCTTAAATTATTGAACTCATGGAAGAGTAAAACCAGTGTCCTCCTCATAAAGAGTTAAATTGCTCCAATTCTTAGTGAGATCTTCCATAGGTAAGAGAGGTTGATGGACTCCAAATAATGAAGGAGAGTTGACAAAACCAAAAACATTTCTGTGTTTCCCTATACGCGTGAAAAAACCAACAAACAAACTCAAGAGGCACACTTTGTGACTCAGAGAAGGCAACAACAAACAAACAAACAAAACAAACTCTTCTTCAAAGAAGGGACAAACAAACTTCTACTGCCTAAGAGAAGAGGGAGAGAGACCCCTACTTTCTTAGCAACAGAGAAACATCACAAAATCAACATAGCCAATTAATTAGTCCCCCAAGAGACCCTTTGCCTGTCACTTGGGTCCTTTTTGACTTGTCTTTTTATACTATATGCTCTTGAAACTAGCCTAACCATAGATCCAATTGTCTTTACATATGTTCATATTAACAAGTGTTTTTATGATTCTTAAATTTTTAAATGGGAGGTCAAGAGGTAGAGAGGAGATAGCTTTTGAACTCATGACCATTTATTTTAATACCATTATAAATTATCAACTGTTCCAAACATCTAAATTGTTAGGATGAATGAGGAGAGTCATTAGTCTTTAGAAGCTGCTCTTGGGGAGTTTATGTTGTAAACACATTCACTATGGAGAAAAGGCATAAGTTGGGTTTTCCAATAAAGGTAAATAAGTTAGGTTTTCCAATAGTGGTGGTTGTTAGGTTCTAAAAGTTTAGAACTATTGGCAAATCGTGAGTATAAATTTGTCTAGATATAGATCTTAAAGTCAGTAGGATTTATTAGACAATGCTCAATGTGTTGCAAGTCAGAATACAAGAATAAGGAAGCTTCAGGTTCAAGAATTCAAAACATACTAGGTTCAACCGATCAAGAGAACAGGTTCGATTGATCAAAACACGGGTTCTGTAGAATTTAATTAAAACTCATTAGCCTGTTAAGCCCATTAAGTGATTAGGGTTTCAGATTTATTTCACATAGTATTTAAAGGAAACCTTAAGACACGTTTTGAGAAGACTTTGGGGGTGCTCTTGTGAGATCTAAAAGGTACTGTGCCTTTACCTTTCAAAGTTATTATCAGAAATCATTCTCATACCATTAGAATAGATAGATCTGACGTTGTTGCAACAAAATTATAAATAACTGATGATTTAAACCTTCAAGGGTGGTCTTGAAGTCACAAACTAAGAGTCCTAGGTGTAGTTGATCTTGCACAGAGCCCAAGTCCCATGAAAGACCAGCTGTGTGCAACATGTCCAAACAAACAACTAGAAGACAAGAACACTTTTCCATTGACCAGAAACCTTAAGGTGTGCTTGTTTGGAGGTGAAACAAGGTGGATGGAAAATTTTTGAGAGAAAATAGGAAGGAAAACTTTTAGGAGTGTGTTTAGTTGGGTAGGGAGGAAGGAAGATAAATGGTGGGGCTCAGGTGTTTTCTTCCTGTGCCCACCAAAATGTTTTTTTCCCAAAAATAAGGAGAAAACTGAGTGGGATGAATTTTTTCTTCATTGACAAATATACTCATGTGCATGTGCACATGGGCTTCTTCAAATTGCCTTTATTATTTTCTTTTCTTCTCCCTCTAGGCAGTAACGTTAACTTTTCTTTTTCTTTTTCCTTTTTTCTAGGGCTTGGGAGTGACAGCTACTTTTTTTTTTTTTTTTTTTTTTTTTAACTAGATGTGATTTTTTTTTTTTGGAACATGATTTTTATTTTTATAATAAATTTGGGTGATTGCTCTTTTTTTGTGTGGTTATTTATCATTTTTTTAAATCTTAATTATGCATCATTCTTTAACAAGGATATATGAGTAAATTTATTTAATTTCATTTTTTTCATCCATCCACTTTTTCACTCCCAGCCAAACAAAAATGGGAAAAATAAAATATTTTCTATCCTTCCACTTTTCCACCTCTCTAATCAAACAGATTCTAAGTCTTTGCGTAATTTAATAGTTGGGTGCACTTGAAAACAAGTCCAAAGTCTAACTTAATTTTTTGATGATGGGGCCACGGTTACTATTTGGCTCTTCCATTGTCTAACTTAAGTAACAAACTACATTCTTCTGTATAATTCAATTATAATCAATTCTTTTTCTTCTTTTTCTATTAAGGCGGATGCTGTTGCTCTCTTTGATGCCTAGCACCACCTACCAATAATCTTTTGGCTTTGCTCTCTGACTTCTTTTAGTGGACATTTCTGAATTGATTCTCTACTGATCACCAGCTGACCTAAGACAAATGGAGGTGTTGCCATAGATGTGTTGGTTGGTTTCTCTACACTACAGGTGCGTTCTAGTACCCTCATGAAATGAATTATGTCCAAATTACTAATTAATTTGAACCATGAAATGAATTCATTTTAAACAGAGATGGTCAATTTCTGTTAGAAGTATATATGGTCTAAGAAGTAATAAACGAGTTTATTGATAGTTCACAAATAACATATGTAAGTTGTGAAATACTATTTGATAGTTCACAAATTACCAATATATTTAGTTTTTGAATTATACAAAACTATGATGCTCTTGCGGCCTGCTTTTGCTTTCATTCCCCTTTATACTTTCCATGCTGGAGGGGTACAATGAACAATTTTTATTGCACTTTGTAATAGAATGGACAGGGAGCTCAGTGCAATATGAAATAAGCTTGCCAACTTTTATGCACCCTTCACGGGCACTAACAAGAAAATTACACAGCTTATGTGAGCATCAGAAAAGATGATTTTATAGTAGTCCTTAATTAACTAAAGTTGTCTTGCTATCATCTTTCATTTCTACATTTCTTTAAAACCAAACATGTTTTAAGTTTTAAAAAACCACATATAAAAAAGCGAACTAGCTATAACATGCAGTAGAGTGAAATTTACAAGAGGGCCTACCGAACTACCATGCATGATCAAACACAAGCTGCTGCTGATGGGACTTCAATAGGAGACATAAGGAAGAGCTAAGCAAAGAAGCATACAAGAGTGATATTGGTTCCGGCTCATCTCTTAGCTCTTGATGGTATGCTAGATGTAGAAGATGAGCCGAACAAACATCACGCCATGTCTACTTCTCCGGAAATTGCTATTATACTATGCTTCTGTACTACTTTCTCTCCATGTTGGAAGTGTTGGAACCTGCCCCCTATAAATAGACATAACGGTTTGTGACATTGCGTGGAGTTGTATATGACTTATTTTATTAAAAAATAAAAGAAAAAGAGTAATCATAAGGAAACAGCATATACTATATGAGCATATAGAAGATTTATTATGACAAAGATTGGGGAATCCCACAATAGCAATCCCTCTCATTGTTTATAAAACCAGCATAATGGAGGATTCTTGTATAAATGCATGTCATCACCAATATCGTAAAACTAAAGCAAACCAGTTTTATTCAACTTTTAATTAAGTCCAACAAATCGAATGCACCTGATTTGATTAATAGGCCTTATTGAATAGTATATTTCATAAAGATGCATATATTTTGGAATCTTACTGATTGACCAAATCTAATTAAGTTTTGATATTCCAGTTTCTAGCAAGATCTCAGCTAAGATGCAGATTAATTAATAAATATTTAAATTACTAGTAACTTCTTTGCAAAAATGCATATATTTTTTAAATCATACCGAGGGACCAAATCTATTAATTAGAGATCTTCCCAGTTCTAGCAACATCTTTGTAAAGATGCAGGTGTGTTCAATGTATGGAACCTATTCTAATTACCTAACAAAGTTGAGGAGGGGCTATTAATATTAATATATTAGTGGTAGAGACGAGTGATGCATATGGCATATATTACAGCCCAACAATCGAGTTAGTTCATAGATTATAGAAATTGTACAATTGTTTTTTTGATGAAAAAGTATGCTTAAAAACATTCAATAGAAAAGGGACTATTATTCAAATGCTTTTGTGCGGTCTCATTAATTAGTCTTCTCCTTCTTGCTGTTAAGACTTAAGATCTTTTTTTTAATTACATTTCTATACTCTTTACGTACATAACCTAAATCATAGCTTTTACTATGAATTATATGAAAATTTTGTGAAAAAAGGAAATAAGGATACTTTTGGAGAAATTGATGATTTATGATGATATCAAATTCTCCTACATCTCACGAAAGAGTGTTGAAAATAGCTAGGACTGTAATTTCATTAGATTTTATGATTACCCTTTTAGTGAATGTTTACAAAGAACAATTAGAGAGAGAGGAACTCTTTCAAAGTTTTGAAAGGAATGAAGATTAAAGAGCAAATAATCAATTTTAAGGGTTCATCAAGCAATTGATTCCCTGATGTGAGAACGGAGAGAATTCATTCGCTATATATTAAAAATACGTAGCTTGGGCTTTTAAATTTAGGGGGCCTAACTTTGGGCTTTCAAATCTAGGGAGTTAATGTTAAATATTCAGTTGTTTTAAATCAATTTGTCTGTTCGTTTAGACCTCTTAATGCAGATTGTTTAACCTAATATATTAGCTAAGTGATTACTTAGGTTAATTATGAAATCTAGACTAAACAAGGACAGATCATGTCATGCACAATAGCGAAAAATAAAAAATATAATGATATGATGATCTAAAAAAACTAATGAAACCAACGGTTTCAAGGTAAAAACTTGGGAATGATTTGACATAACTATCCTTAAGGTAAAACAAATTTACTATAGAGAGTCGAAGTTTTTACAATAAGATTTAATCCTATATCTAATACTACCTCCAGTAGTAACTTATTGATATGACCACGTGCAAGCTCTGAATTCATGAACTCCTTCTCTTTTGGATTTGCAGAACACAAACTCTCACATTTGTGACTTTGAGATCTCACTCAAAGGTTTAGCAACACAAACTCTCCAGTTTGTGACTCCAAGACTACCCTTGAAGGTTTAAATCATCAGTTATGTATGATCTTGTTGCAGCTACTTTAGATCTATCAGTTCTAATGATATGAGAATGATTTCCGGTAGAGACTTTGATAGGAGAAGGTACAACACCTTTTAGATCTCACAAGAGCACCTCCAAAGTCTCTTTAAAACGTGCCTTAAGGTTTCCTTTAAATACTATGTGAAATAGATCTGAAACCCTAATCACTTAATGGGCTTAACGGGCTAATAGGCTTAATTAAAATTCTGCAGACCCAAGTTTCGATTGGTTGAACATGTTCTCTCGATCGGTCAAACTTGGCAAGTTTCTGAATTCATCTTTCTGCAACTTCCTTTTCTTGTATTCTAACTTGCAACATTTTGAGTATTATCTAATAAATCCTATAGACTCTAAGATCTATACCTAGACAAGTTTGTGCTCACGTTTTGCCAATTGTTCTAAACTTTTAGAACCTAACACAATTTAATGTTTATGTTTCTATTCTATGTTATGGTGGATACTGGAGATTAATGTTAGATCATTGATTATAGATTATCAATAAACTTGTTTTTCAGGATGTTTAGTGAGCAAATCGATCAAAAACATGATCTTAGTGTTTGGGTTTCAAAAATAGAGAATGGGTGAATTGAATTTTTTATCTCTTAAATATGGGAGTGTTTGAGTTTGGTCTCTTGAAATTTCAAAAAAGTAATATTTTAGTCCCTTCATCCTTTTTCTATTTACATAACTAATAGAATGTATAGACGTCCCATTTTGTAGGAACCAAACCAAACCAATCACATAAGATCAAAATCGAAGTAACTACTAATTTAAAGATGATATTATATTTGTTTTTGAGATTTCATGCAAGAACCAAAAGTACAATTTATTATATAAAAAATCAAGTATGTATTTTTTATTTTTTATTTTTAAAGTGGGGAGTTGGTTTGGTTTGTGGAAGGGAAGTAACTCAAAAAGAAATTAAAAAAAAAAAAGGGAAAAAATTGTAAAAAAATTAGGGTCTCTATAAAAGCCCAATAGCATAGGGGAGGGAGAATATGCCCCACTTCCCATCAAATCTAGCCGTCTGGAACGTACTTCAGACAGCAAAAGTTGACCTATATTATGCATGTCCTAAAAAGTTATAAATTTTGAGAGAATACTTGACCGACCTACTCATACTATAACGAAATTTTAAGGATGGTTCATTGTAGTTCCATATATAGATAAAATATATTTTTGCACTCGCTTTGGAGGTGTCTTAATTTTTCTTTTGGGGTATCTCATATCAAAATTAATTTAATAATTGATATTGAAAATTAATTAACAATTAATATTAGTGGGTAATTTGTCAAGAACTTTAGTATTTCCAGCATAGACATCTGAGATTCAATTCAAATCCTCCCTCTCCTCCCTCTCTGTTATAACTATCAAATTATAATTTATTTTATTTTATTTTAAAAAGGTATTATTAACTAGAAGTAACAGAAACGTAAGTAAAATGCAATTTAAATTTATTTTCACACTAAGAACATGTTGGAAAAACACCAAGTTGTATTTTATTTGAAAAATACCTTACAAAAATGACGATAGCTTCGTTAAAATGTTCTTATTTGTTAGGTTTTAAAGTCATTTAGTAATCTTTTTTTGTGCCAAAATACTATCTAAGATTGACATGAAGAAATTTTGGTATTTAAATAGGTTATAAATACAATTTACTTAAAAATTTGTTATTTTTAACCTAAAGAGAATTAATAAAAATTCAAATTGCAATCTTTTGAAACAATAAGATTGAGATTGATGCAACTTGAAAATTCAAGATTTATTGAAAATTGGTGTCAAATCCTGGAATGTCTTATGCAATTATTCCTACTGTATTTGTTATAGGCCTGATCTAACTAATCTCAGTACTTGACTTAATGTGCGTTTCGGATGAGCTGAATTTTTCAGCTTATTTTCACTTTCAGTTTATTTTTGTTACTATTCATAGATCTCACTGCACTTTTTAGCACTATTCATGGGCCTCACTACACTATTCAGTTAATTTTTACTTTTATCTACAATACTTCTAGCAAAAAGTTTTCAATTTCTGCTAAATAAGCTGTTCCCAAACAGACACTTAACGTAGACTTTGAATCACTAGATTATTGTTTTAGCCAATGGGTTATTGGTAGGACCATAGTTTCAATTGAAAATTAATATATATATATATATATAAATGGAAAAAATTGATATATCAATTTTGAAAAAAGTACAAAAAAATTATATGAAATATTCACAATAAAATATATAAGCATATTGTAAGGACTCAATTTGGAAAAGCCCTTATAAATTAAAAGGAAATTCATCTCATAAGCCCAAACAATACATTTTTAGAGGGTGGGTTCAAGAACTAGGTCCTAACAAACGGACAACACCCAAAACAGGACTTCCATCCATTGAAGGCCGGCACAATAAGGTTACTCATCAAGATTTCTCCTCGGTGTTCATCCGAGGAGCCTCCTCCCGGTCCCCTTTCGCTGTTATGTTGGTTCCCTTTATATAGCCCTTTCTCACCATCTCTTTCTTCCACCTGTTGATCATCCATGCGCTTCCCTTCTGACCGTCCGTCCCATCAGCTGTACATGTGTTATCAATAATCATGTGATTCGTAGTGGCCAAGGTTGCCCTGTTCAGGAGTCACATCTCCATTAGTACGGTCAGAGGATTAGGTGAGCGCATTTATTGTGGAGGTGACAACTTGTCTTGGGCTTGTTCCCCCACTTGGTGTTGTCCTCGGTCCACCGAGGACAAGGTTATCCTCGGCGGGGTCCTTACAGCTTAGGCCTCTATACAACGTCCTCGGGCGACTCTTCATCCTCGGCATGGGCCTTGGGCCGAGTGTAAAATGGGCCGAGGCTATCAGACTTTCAGGCCCCACAATAGCCCATCAAAGTCCTGCTGCCCGTATCCTCGGATGGGGAGGAAGGTTTTGATATCTTTGGGCCTTTTTCATGATTTGCCCAACATCGGTCGACGTCAGCGTTGGAGTCTTTTTGCTTGCCCAATGGACGTTTCTGGCACCTCGATATTTGGCACGCATTTGCATTAAATTTTATGTGGCTCCATGTTCTCCGCGTCCAACGGTGTGATGGCAATCAATTGGTGGGGATTTCCTGCCTTTATGGGCGGGAAGTTCCACCTGGTTAATTTTAATTAGGAATATAAATACTCATTTGAACCGTTTGGTTTCCTTATTTGTACATTTAAGAACTTTGGCGTTCACACTCTGAATCTGGTCCAATCTCCATATTAACCATTGCCCTTTTCCAGCATAAAGAGTCTGTCCGAGGAGAGCCTCCCCATTTCTGTAAGTCTTCTTCTCTCTATAGCACAAAATTCTCTCTAATTCCTTTTTCTCTTTTGTTCTCCCTCTCTTGGGTCTTTGAGTCATTACTGGGGATGGGTAAATTTAAGAAATTAGTCAAGTCTGAAGAAATGATAGAGAAATTCATTGTTGATTATGGGATACCCCGTAATGTTGGCTTGAGGTATTGCGAGGAAGGAAAGTGGTACGCTAAAAGGAACGAGGGTGAAGTTATGATTCCCATAGTAGCCTTCGTAGAGGGAGGCATGAGAATCCCTATGAGACCAGTAATGCGAGGTTACCTAAGGCATTTTCGGCTAGCTCCTACCTAGTGCGCCGTTAATATGTTTAGGAAACTAGGGTGCATAGACATCCTGAACGAGAAGATGGGGTTGAGGTTAACCCACCATAATGTGAACTGGTGCTACAATCTTCAGCACTTGAAAGGTAAGTCATACTATATGAAGACAAGGGACGATAGAGTTCAGCTTATCCAGTGCCTCCCTGATTTTAGTAAGGGGTTGACTCAAGATTTTCTCATTGTGTCAGGGGAGTGGCACGACGGTCTCCACTGCCCGACAGTAGAGGGAGAGCCAGGTAGTGTACTTGAAGTAGGAGATAGTCTAACTTCTTTTCTTTTTTCTTTGTCGTATATCTTCTTTGTTTGATTGATCATAGGAGTTTTGTTTCTCTTTTTGCAGATCCACATGCTTTCGCGCGTCATTTTCACCTGGTCAACAAGCAGGACCTAGAAGCCGTTCTTAAGGCGGAGCTCTTTCTGAACGAGACCAATAACCAGGTTAGAGTTGCCCATAAAATCCTTAGATGTGATCTGGCCTAGAAGTCATTTCCAGTTCCAAAACACGTTATCAGGGCTCGTGATCCTCGGCTTAGGCAAATCATCGTGGTAGAGGACGGATTTTCATTTTTCGAAGAAACTTCTATTTCGGAGGGCATCCCATTGGCAGGTTCTTCCTCATCCCATCAAGCAGCATAGGCCGAAGAAGGGAGCTCAGAGAAGGGGGGAGAAGTGGTCAAACTAAGCTCGTCTGAAGACGAATTTGCTGCATTTGACCAAGCCAATCAGTCTGAGGATCCCTTTAGTGATTTGGGAGACCTACAATTGTCCGAAGCTGACCTTCAACCCCTAAGGGTTGGTACTTGGACGGAGATGGGTTCCAAGAGACAGCCCCAAACCAGCCTTCTCGACCTGTTTGAGGGCAAGTCTGGAAAAGGTGTGCCGAGGGAGTCACAACCCAAACCCCCTCTACCTCTGCCCAAGCCTTCATCTGTGCAGAGCAGGTCGTCCTCCATCCTTCCAATCTTGAACTTTCGTCCTGAGTCCTCCGATCCAAAAAGAAAGAGGCCTTCCAAGGGTAAAGACCCAGTGGATGGGGGCAAATCCCATTCTTCTCAAGAGGAAGGTGAAGCCCACCGACCTTCAAAACAGTTGAGGCTTGGCAGTCAGTGCAAAGGGTAAGAAATCGTTCAGTAGTCCGAGCCCTAGGCTTGGCTGCCCGCTGCCATGCTCCATGGACAACCCCTTAATGGATGACGCTACTCTCCTAGATTTTCGAGGAGGCGAGGGGGCTCGCGTAGCCGATGCCCTAGAGAGGTCCCGTCTCCTCCCTATCGACATGGCTGAGCTTGGAAGTATGAGGGGGCAAGAGGTTGCCTATGACCTTAAGAGATACCTGGGCATGGTAGGACCTTTGGTACTTGTCTATTTTGTTTGAATTTTATTGCCTAGCACCTCTCTTCCCCTTAATGGCGTATTTGTTTTGGTTAGCAGGCTATTCAGGCTGAACGAGGAGGCCGGCGTCTAAAGTAATGCTCTGGGGTAGGAACGCGACAAGTTTCTGAAGGCTGTGAGTACCCTTAAGAGATTTGAAGCAGATCTCAAGAAGGCGATTGACAGTTTGGAGGAGATGACAAGGGCTAGAGATAGCGCGGCCTCTGACTTAGCCATTGCTACGAAACAAGCCGAGGACCAGATGAAACATTTGCAGAACGTCGAAGGCCAACTGCGGGTTGCTCAAGAGAACATCGCCGACCTGAAGCAAAAGTTGGCCGAGGTGGTTGGAGCGAAAGGTATTGCCGAGTACGCCAGGGACGAGGCCGTGAGAGTCAAAGATGAAGCCGTGTTTGCCAGAATAGACGCTAAGCGTTCCGTAGAACAAGCAAAGGAAGAGGCCTTTGTTGAGGGGGTGGCTAAAACTGAAGCTACCCTTAAGGCTCAAATTCCTGAAGTATGTAGGTGCTTCTGTTCCCAGACATGGAATGAAGCCTTCAACCAGGTAGGGGTTGATGCCTCATCTGACCTTAGGAGAGTAGAGAGAGTGTATTACCCCCCTACAATTCACGAGGTTATCTTCGTTACTTCAGAGGCGGAGTCCGCTTTGCCAGCGACAGGAGAAAGTCAGACTAAAACTGCCGAAGACACATCTTCAGCTGATAGACCTGTCGAGGGGGCTAAACTCCATGAAGCGTTAGAGGGGGCGAGAACTGATGGTCAAGAAGTGTCCCAAGGTATGGTGAAGCCTACTGTTGATCCCCAAGCCACACTCGTTGCCCCTCAGATTCCTCATGCCGAGGAAGGATCCTCTGAAGTAGCCCCTCAGAAGCAGGGTCCCAAGGTGTAAGTCAAAGTCGTCTAACAGGCTTCTCAAGATAAGTTATCCACCGAGTGGGGGGAGTAAGCCATCTCATTGGACCACCCTATTCTGATGGTGTGGACACTCTTATTTGTTTTCTTTTTCATTTCATTTCACTTTTTGCCTTGGTGAAATTGTAATAGATTTACATACTTTCTATTTGAAATACATATTCAGTAGTTCACTTTTAGTTCTTTGATTGATACTCCCTTTTACTTGTTATATTTTAATGTTTCGCTTAATATCTTGGTTCTGTCTAACACTTAGAATCTTTTTTGAAGTAGTTAGTTTCCCCATAGGCTTGAGTCCGAGGACCATGCAAGGCCTTGGTTTTGTTTAACACTTAGAATTTTTTTTGGAATAGTTAGTTTCCCCATAGGCTTGAGTCCGAGGACCATGCAAGGCCTTGGTTCTGTCTAACACTTAGAATCTTTTTTGAAGTAGTTAGTTTACTCATAAGCTTGAGTTCGAGGACCATGTAAGGCCTTGGTTCTGTCTAACACTAGGATCTTTTTTGAAGTAGTTAGTTTCCCTATAGGCTTAAGTCTGAGAATCATGCAAGGCCTTGGTTCTGTCTAACACTTAGAATTTTTTTTGAAGTAGTTAGTTTTCCCATAGGCTTGAGTTCGAAGACCATGCAAGGCCTTGGTTCTGTCTAACATTTAGAATCTTTTTTGAAGTAGTTAGTTTCCCCATAGGCTTGAATCCGAGGACCATGCGAGGCCTTGGTTCTGTCTAACACTTAGAATCTTTTTTGAAGTAGTTAGTTTTTCCATAGGCTTGAGTTCGAGGACCATGCAAGGCCTTGGTTCTTTCTAACACTTAGAATCTTTTTTGAAGTAGTTAGTTTCCCTATAAACTTAAGTCCGAGGACCATGCAAAGCCTTGGTTCTGTCTAACACTTAGGATCTTTTTTTTTTTTTGGCATGATGACGGTCTCGACCCTGTTTCACTGGGAGTAGGCCATTCTCGGGTCGGATCCTTGACCCCGCAGTGCCCCGGCCAGGGGTAGTTTGGACTTCTAACTTTACGCGTGGCAATAACCTTGCCTTCAGTTCAAGCTTCCGCCTTCCTCAATTACGAGGTGTCCCCTGATTGCTCGCATTCTGAGTCTGACGTTTCGATGCGCGAGACGCCCTCATTAATATCCTCGTGGATTGATGCAGACTGAACGGTTTACGGCCTCCTTGGAATTTGGTCAGGATTAATGCCACTGATAACCCTTTTTTCGAATTCTGTGTGGATCAATTCCCACCAACCTCCATATTCTATATAAGGCTCTCTGGGGGGGAAACGTCCTTCCACACTCCATGAATCCTCTAACAAAACAGGAAACATGTTCCTCCAGCTCTCCGAGCCCTTTTAACAACCCTGCCAAGATTGTGAGTAGAGTTTGAAGAAGCGGGGCGGCTTTGAATGGGAGTGAGGGCACACAGGCCAAAGGGCCTCCTTCCTCGGCCGACAACCGTTGTGGCTGTAGCCTACGCCAGACTTCCGGTGCAGCAGAGTTTAGGCGTCATCCTGATGGTGTTGTGCATGGCGGTCAGGAGAGAAGTCCTTGAAGTACATAATGCCCTTCTCCGAGACGCTTCCATGCCTACCCTTCAGACTGGCAGCGATTCGCGCCTGGCCTATCCATCGGTGGAGGCTTGCAAGATTATGTCATGTCCGGTGCCTGGGTGTTGCCGTCTCCAACGGCCAACCAATGTTAGGCTGGGAGAGAATCAAGGGAACGTCATAGGGAGGGGTCGTTAGGTGCCCATGCATCTGCTCCTCTCTTCTCGCCGGCACTATCCGCACCGGCCCGAGGGTTGTTGGCAGCCTTAAAAGAAGCCTGTCTCAGCCCCCTCCCCTAAAGTTAGTTTTAAGACAGGCCCGTCTGGGCCTCTGTTTGTAGCATTAGTTTTAAAACATGCCTGTCTGAGCCTCTATTTGTATCTTGTATTTACTTTTCGATTAATTAAACGTTGTGATGTTTCTTTCCTTCTCCTATTCTATAAACCTTTTACTTTTCTGCAACGATCATATCTTGTGCAAAAGCGTTATTGTTGGTTGTTACTTCGTTTTTTTTTTTTTTTGAAGTCGGGGCACCTTGTGCAAGCTCCCAACGGTGGAAGTCGCTAGTCATTGCGCCTACTAACGCCCTAGTCCTTTCCCACAGACGGTGCCAATTTTAAGGACTCAATTTGGAAAAGCCCTTATAAATTAAAAGGAAATTCATTCCATAAGCCCAAACAATACATTTTTAGAGGATGAGTTCAAGAACTAGGCCCTAACAAACGAACAACGCCTAAAACAGGACTTCCATCCATTGAAGGCCGGCACAATAAGGTTACTCATCAAGATTTCTCCTCGGCGTTCATCCGAGGAGCCTTCTCTCGGTCCCCTTTCGCTATTCCGTTGGTTCACCTTATATAGCCCTCTTCTCACCATCTCTTTCTTCCACTTGTTGATCATCCATGTGCTTCCCTTCTGACCGTCCGTCCCATCAGCTGTGTTATCAGTAATCATGTAATTCGTAATGGCCAAGGTTGCCATGTTCAGGAGTCACATTTCCATTAGTGCGGTCAGAGGATTAGGTGAGCGCATTTATTGTGGAGGTGACAACCTGTCCTGGGATTGTTCCCCCACTTGGTGTTGTCCTCGGTCCACCAAGGACAGGGTCATCCTCAGCGGGGTCCTTACAGCTCAGGCCTCTATACAATGTCCTCGGGCGACTCTTCATCCTTGGCATGGGCCTTGGGCCGGGTGTAAAATGGGCCGAGGCTATCAGACTTTCAAACCCCACACATATAATTGACATATTTAATAATTAATATAATATTAATTAATTATTGAGCTCTCTTTATGAAAGGTAAACATAAAATGAACTTCACATTATTTTTTATAAGAGTTTTTCATAATCAATCATTAAATGTATGAAATCAATGCGTTCAAATAAATAAATACATGAGATAAGTCATAAAGTGAATTTGATGTAGTAAGGAAATAAATTAATAGATACTATTTTAATCGCTGAGCATCTTTAACATAATAGTCACTCCACAAGTACAAAGTTTTTACAAAGAATAATGATGAGAATGAGTTCAAAGATTATTAGAAAGAAACTTTACATATATATACAAAAATATGTATGATCCCTCATAAGAAACTTCCAATATTGTTAAAGTTGGTGAAGTATTCATAATTCATCGACTTGATGGTAACTTGAGCCAGAGTAAATCACAGAGCTCCTCGCACATCTAAACCAAAATATGTTCTGTTGATTTGCATGTAGCGCGATCTGCACCTGAAAGACCTTTCGAGTCATAGTTCACAAGGTGGGTCCACCAGCTACTATTTTGCACTTAGCTTTTTCATTACTGTTTATGCAGTCATTTTAGTCCCTTTGTTTGGTGATAAAACAATATTAATCTTATATATGCACTGATCTATTAAAATGATTCTTCATTTTTATTTATTTATTTATTTATTTTTATTTAAGACGGAATCTTTCACACTCTTTGACGCCAAGTATCGCTTGTCAATTCTTCATTTCTGAATTTTTAGAGCGAACCTTTCTGAATTAATTCTTTATTTACTAGCTAGCTACCAAAAATTCTTGGAGATTGACCTTGGATATGCTGGCTAGTTTCTCGAATAGACTTCATCCTTATGTTAGCATAAGAATCATCGTCAGAATTGATATGGTCAACTTACTTGCATTGATGTGCCATAACTATGGTTCCGCAAAGTAACAAAATGAGCATACTGAGTCAACTGTTTTGCATGCACTGTGATACCCAACACAATTTATTCCTTTCGTTATTCTTTGTTTTGCATATCTAACTTTGGATTACAACATAGTTCCCATATTATCAGGATATTTCATTTACTACAACTGTTGAACAAAAGAACCGAAAAGTATGGAACTTGCCCACTGGCTTCCCCTTTGTGTATTATTCTTCTTCCTTTTCTTCACTCATCTTCTGGTGTACTTTAACTTTAAGATGCATGAGAAAAATGGCAGTGGCAAAACAGTTTCAGGTTTCAGCTTTTTTTCTTTTTTTTTTTTAGAAGAATTTCAGGCTTCAGCTATAATTTCTCTGACAACTACTAGATCTTCATTCATAAATTTCTGGCACATACTCTGGAACAATTTTTGGCATCTACCATTCATAACAGAAATCTCACAAGATTAACTTATATATATAGTGAACAATAGAAATCTCACAAAATGCTTCTTATATCTACAATATTACTTTTCCTTTGATTGGCCACTGCATCCTTTGTTCCAGATCAACCTGAAACTTAGCATGCAGCCACACATAACACAACACACACTCAATCAATACACAATCAATATAGGGCATCACATTTTGTGTTTATTAATAACAGCTAGGAGTTTTATTCACAATAAACAAAAAGTTCAATCATTATGGCTACATTAATTCTCACACTTTAATTATGTGTGCAGTCTGCATAAGGAAACTACATTTATGTAAGCACAAAAAAGACGGCATAATAGCAGTAATTACCGAAGTATTTATCTACAGATTTTGGCGATTTTGGCTTGAGGTAATAGTGGTGGATCTAAGAATTTTTTTTAAAGGTGGTCATTAAGAAACTTAAATTATACATTATTTAATAAAAAAAGATAGTTATATCTCATTATCAATGTTACAAGTTATATCTCTTTCAAAATTTTAGTTAAATAAAATTTTTCTTGAATTTTTCTTTTTATTTGTAAAGGTCCAATATATTGTTAAAAGGGCCAAAACTTGACTACAAACTTTGTTGTAATTTAAGGCTACAACTTTCACTAAACAAATTAATATGGTTATATATTTTGAATATCTAACCATTGAATTGTATTTTTTTATGTTCTTAAAATACATATCAAGTTTCACGTTAATCGGATGTTATTTGCTATTTGATCCATAATTTTTTTTTTTTACATATAATTTTAGACTATACGAAAACTCGAAAATTAAATATTTGATTGATGACATAAGTTATTAATTTGTAATTTTCTTAAAGTTTTGCAAGTATAAAGGATATAAAAAAAATGTAATCAAATTGTGAAATTGTCAAAATTCATATCCAATAAAAAAAAAAATATTGAGTTAAGTTGTAGTCTTAATTTACAACTAAGTTTGTTGCTAAACTTTGTCCAAAGTTTAATTATATTGGGCCTAAAAAATTTTAGGGTGGTCACACACTTTTTTTTAAGCTAAAAAAATCATAAAATGTTTAAATTTTATATATAATAATGATTTATTTTTTAGGTCAGGATGGTCTTGTGACCATGCTGACTCTAACGTGGAGCCGCCAGTGTAAGGTGGTACTCTGGGTCAATAGCCATATCCGTATGATGCTAACATCTGCGATTCTTTTCGGCCAAGCAGTAGGGGACTAGAAAGTAGAAACCAAGATGGAGATATACAATATATATGTTCAACAACACTTTTATCTACGCTTTTTAGATAAAAAGGGTATGTATATTAAAACTTTCCACGTGGTTTGGTCCCATGAATGATATACCATCGACGTAGATGTAATTTCTAGGGAATGCTAGAAACTCGAGTCAAAGGTTTCTTTTACACTATCATATAGCTAGGTTAATTTAGCCTCTAGATTTCTTAGAGTATTTTATCAAATAGATTTCTTTAAATCTTAACTATTCTTTAATGATTTAATGGTCTAGATTTTGCCATGTCAGCATTCTACTCACGATAATCTTAATTGTTTTGTTTGCAACATTATTTTATTATGTTAAGACATATGTGATTCAATGTTAGGAACATATGTCAATATTTTATGTAATTAACTAATTTTTTGATAAAACACACTTTACTTGTAATTGGGTAGATCTAGGATGTGTTTAATATTTCAAGGAATAAGGTTTCAAGTTCAAATGTTAAAGTCATGCAAGTCTGTCCAAGAATCAAGTGAGAAAATTCTGAATTTTAAAACTCGACAACTAGCATCTATCGAGATTTAAAAGCTATTTCAACCCATGGCTCAACAATTAGCTCAATAGATGGCTATCTATCGAGGTTTATGAAACTCAGTTTTTTAGAGCTGATTTTCATCCAATTCGTGAGTATGTGTTTAGGCTTTTTTTTTCTCACAATCCTAAACATATATAAGGATTGTTTTAAGGGCCATTACAGCAGATGCAATGCAATGCAAAAGTTTTTCACAAGCATATTGTGAACTAGAGACATATGCCCTAGTTCATCTTTCTCTTAAAGAAGCTGATGTGTTTTGTATATCTTAGAGTTTTGTGAACAAGGAGTTTTATGATCTTCATCGTGTGATCAATGAACTGAAAAAATTTACAGCCAACATCTTTCTCAATTTGGTGATTAAGTCGCGTACTGGGATCCGCGCATCTATTGGTTAGTCACGTACTAGGAGCCGTGCATTGAAAATGAGAGATTGTCACTACAGAACAAGTCCAATTGGGTATTGGGGTAAAGGTTCAACTGTACGTTGGTATAAGGTACTGGAATTCTTTTACTTGTAACCGCTTGTTTTGATAATAGTGGATTCTCGAGAGTGGTGACCTTAAAATTATCCAATGAGGTTTTTGTCGTATAGGTTTTCCCCATTCGTAAACAAATCACTGTGTCAATTTATAATCTGCTGTATTTAGTTATTTGGTGATTTGTTTGTGCCACCACGCATTTTGCATGTTAATTTGATTAATTAATAAATTTGGCTAAATAATCAATTAATTCATCACAAGTGGTTAATACATTTTTAACTAATCATATTACTTTAATAATATTGTTAGTGAAATACTGACATGACAGAATCTAGACTATTAAATTATTAAAGAATGGTTAGGATTTAAAGAAATCTATTAATAGTGTACCCTAGAAAATTTAGAGGATCTGAATCCGTTAATTTACTAGTTAGTACTAATGAATTACCATGACTACTAATTAGTGTATTAATGACCAAAAACTTTGAAGGGGGATAATACGTATGAATTTGCTACTAATTAATATATTAATAACCAAAAACTACTAATTAGTGTACTAATTTACTACTTTTTATCGTTAAAATAATAAGTATGAAAAAAATCATATTGCCTGTTTGTACAAGATGAGGATGGAACGTTTTTTTGCTATGATTTTACTGCTCTACATTTCCTCAAAAGCAAGCACCAAATTTGTCTAAAACCACAATAAGAGCAAATGAAAATAAACAAAGAGAAAGAAATTTGCAAGAGAGACTCTTTGAGTTACCGTGATCAAGCATAAGCTGCCGCTGATGGTTCAGGCTATATATGCAAAGAAGCATACAAGAGTGATATTGGTTCAGGCTCATCTTAGAGCTTTTGATGTGACCGTGAAGATGAGCCCGATCAATATCACGCCATGTCTACTTCCTTGTAAATTCTTTCTTAGAACTTTCTCTTGGTTTTGAGAGAGCTGGAGTCTGCCCTCTATATATAGCACGACTACTAACATACTGTTCATCATAGTCGTTGAACTGTGAAAAGTGCTCTTGTTGCAAAAGGACTAATGATAAAGAAGCAGCATATACTAGGGACATTTAGTCATGATCAATATCCAAGAATCCCACTAGGTCGGTTTCATGTTTATTGATGGCCAAGCTAAGATAGAGTTCATATTCGAGATTCTGAACTAAATCTCTCTCGATCATATATTATACTTACTAAGAGTCTTGTAACTTAAGACATTATCTACTATCCTTTATTAGAAATATTATAGTTCCAATCTCTCTCTTATTGTTTTACCTATTGAATTATTTAAAAAAAAAAAAGTTATTATTTTTCTTATTCTTCGTCTATGTCATGTAGCACACTTGAAGCGCATTAAATTAACATAGTTGTTCTAGGTGAAGCTCTATTGCTAAAAATTAAAAAAAAAAAAAAAAAAAGTACTCTGATTAAAATTCTACCAATAAGATCTAGAGTTCTAAAACTATAAAAGAAGTTACAATATTTATTTAATATTCTTTTATAATCTATTATAATTTTTGTTTTAATAATAAAAGTTGGGTCTTACACATCGTACTAGCACCATATGGTTCATATAAGGATCACAAGTTGTACGGCTTCATTTCACCATTTGACTCATTATAAGAGTATTGAAATTATTAACATAGTTTACTTTAAGTGAAACTCTATAACTATAGTTCATTTTATATGCGTGTATGTATATAATTAAATTTTAATTATATATATATTATTTAAATACTTTCATTAATCTACATACAATAGAAACACATTAAATTTACAATGTGTAATACACATTTTTAATCCACTTGGTGTAAATATGGTGAATAGTTTTTATTTTAAATTACTTAATTTTTGATAATAGAATTTTCATTGAAGTAAATTTTTATTTTTTTTGAAACTTAGGTAATAGAGTTTTACGTAGACTAAATTATTAGTAATAGATTCCTAATAATTAGTATGGGGATAGAGTCTTGTCACGAAGAGAATATAGCCATTAAACTTAACCATGATTTCTAAAAGGAAGCTTCCTTTTATTTTTATTGTGGAGACCATTTTTGGAGATGGGCAGATGCTTGGCTTTGCTCCCATTCCTTAGAGTCCCACATCAAAGAAATCTCCCTCCCCTTAGCCCTTAAAAGCATGAGCTGAAGAAGTAACCTCCCCAAATTCTTGTTTCAATAGTATTGTGCTAAAATTATTTGAAAATAGCTTTAAAGTTTCCTAATAATTTTTTTTTATGTCAAAAAAAGGAAATTAGTAGTTATTTATGAAAAGGGATTAAATATTTATTTCGGGATGCATTAAATCCTTATGCATTGTCTCCCTATAGTTTACATGTGGCTTGGCCATTGATGTTTATTTAAAAAATGAACAAGGATTAAATCTTTGGTTAAGCCTCTCTTCTCTTCTCTCTTCACCTGATCTCTCCATCTCTGAATCAAACCCACGACCTCCATGGCTGGAGCTTCAAAGCTCAACACAAGCCACCAACACCACTAGCTACCATAGTTCAACTAATAGCTGTCGTCGCGAGCCACTATTGGGGTGGCCCCATTTTCCCTTGCCACCCACTCCCCACTCCTTGTGAACAACAACCACCACCACCACAAACTCACCTTAATCACCATCACCACAACTCTAATTTATAAAAAATAAAAAAAAAAAAAATAAATAAAAAAAAAAAAAAAAAACAACAACAACAACAACAACAACAACCACCACCACCACCACAAACCCATAACAACAGCCACCACCACCACAAAACCCACTTAATCACCACCACCACAAATTGGAAAACCACACAAAACCCATATCAAACACAAACCCATATGAAACCCACAAACCCATGACCCAAAATCAACCACCAATAGATGGGAAACCCGCAAAACCTAGTAAGACAGCAACCTAAACCACCACCACACACGCATACCACCATCCACTGCACCACCATCGCACACCTACGGTTTGATCCACAGAAACCAATGAAAACGGTGTGATCAGGGGTGTGACCCACCACCACCACAACAGCATGATCCATGGTGTTGGCGTGGAGCTTTAAGAAGAATGAGGAAGAAAGGAAAAAAAATGAAAGGGGGAGAGAATAATGGACACTGTGATTGACCTATGACGAAGAAATAGAAAAAGGACAAGGGAGAGAGAAAATATTATTTAATGAACAAAGTTTCTCTCCAAACTAGTTTGGAGAGAAACCCTACAAATTCACCATATATCTTTATATTGAGTGTGAATTTTGAAAATCTAACCGTTAGATTGCATATTCTTATTACATCCTTAATGCTTACAAAATTTCAAGAAAATCAAAAATAAATTGCTATGTCATCAAATAAATGTTATAATATCAAGTTTTTGTAATCTAAAGTTGTGTATAAAAAATAAGTCAATTGATCAAATAGTAAATAACATCCGATTTGAACAAAATTTGATATGCATGTTAAGGACAAAAGGAACATGAAATTTAGCGGTTAGATTTTCAAAATTCACACTCAATATAAAAATATATGGTGAGTTTGTAGGGTTTCTCTCCAAACTAGTTTTGGAGAGAAACTTTGTTCTTATTTAATTAAGTTAGGAGAGAATGAATAAAATAAATTTTTTTTTTTTGCTTTAGCTTCTTTCTATAATTCAAGTTGGTGATGAGGCGAGTCAGAATTGGCTGGCGTAAAACACACCTTTTACACCAACTCTTGAACCAATTTATTCTCAATTAATTGATAGTTCTAATTGCTAGTACGATCTTGGCAAAGATGCAGATATTTTGTAATCTCACCACTTGACCTAATCAATGTGACATTGCGAGGAAATTGATAAATTCAATGTATGGAACAAATTCTAATAACCTAAATTAAAGTTGTTTAGAGAATTGTAAGATGGAAAAGCTAAGTTCCATTGTGTATTTTAATTTGAATTTTGCAAAGTATGAAAAGGGAAAGGCATAAAGTTAAGAATAGGATGAGTTACTAGTAAGTGCCCCCACGTTGTGGCAATCAATGTTAAAGTACAGCAATCAATTAAAAGCATCTACAGCAGTGGATGTAAAATTTTAACTATTTAGCTACACAAAAAACTACTTTATCTATTTTACCTACACACCTGCTACAACAGTGGATCTATTTTAGCTTTTAACACAATAAAATAATATAAACATCACAATAAAATAATATAATCACTACAATAAAATAATATATCCCACCATCAGATACAACCACAACCACACCCACAACCACCATCAACACCACCACCACCACTAGCCCACAGCAAACAAAAAAAAAAAAAAAAAAAAAAAATATAAACCCCAAATCTCCAATCTTTTTCCTCACAACCACAGCCACAACCACCGTCAATACCACCACCAACAACAGTCCATAGCAGGAAAAAAAAAAAAAAAAAAAAAACCCAAATCTCTGATTGGTGGCGTGATAACCACTAGTAGCGTGAAAGAACCAATATTCACAAGCAAGCATTCCGATCAGCGGTAAGCTCCATGGGTTTCCCAGTCAAGCACTCCGATCAACGGCGAGCTTCGTGGGTCAGTGATCGGAGTTGAGAGAGTGAGATCGGAGTTGAGAGAGTGAACTCGAGTCAAGCTTCGTGGGTTGGTGACCCAGTCAGTCACTCCAATCGGCGGCGAGCTTCGTGTGTCGGTGATCGGAGTTGAGAGAGTGAGACCGGAGTTGATGAACGAGAGAGAGCGAGAATAGAGTGAAGATCGGATTTGATAAATGAAAAAAAAAAAAAAATAGAAACAAGTTGTACGTATGAATAAAAAATGATTTTTTAGTTTTTGCTCCAAGCTACAGTGCACATCTATCTTTAGATGTGCACTGTAACAAATCAACTAAAAATTTTAGCTTTTGTTCCACTGCTGGAGCGTGATTTTAATGAAAGTGTAAGTAAAATATAGCATTATAGATTTTTACCTACACTGCTGCAAATGCTCTAAGGATGGGAGAGATTGTGAGATTCAAATTCTATAATTTGCTGAGTACTAGTTATATATCATATCAAATACTCATTGGACGTTGGTTGGAGTACCATTATCCAAATAATATTCCATATTTGATCTCGTTTGGGTGGGTGACTTAATTTAAATGAGTTAAGAAGAAATGTAATAAAAGTTAGTAAAATCTACTCCATTCAAGTTCTATCATTTGCATCGATGTTATGGTTCAAATTAATTTTAAAAAATTTAAAGGTGTATTAGTTGCCATATCATTTAAAGTTTTAAACATGATACAATGATATAGTATTTTATATATTATTAGATCTAAAAAATAAAATATAAACTTTAAAATGGATGAAGTGGACATAAACTTTAGGGTGTGTTTGTTTGGAGGTAGGAGTGTCAATGTTCGACCCAATCCGCAAACATGGCACGAACCCAACACAGGTTTTTTTTGGGTTAGGGTTGGGCCTTAATGGGTTTGGATAATAAACAGATCGACTCAAAAGCAACACAATAAGAAATGGGTCAACCTACGTAACCCGAAATAGACACGTTTGACATGCCAATTTATTTGTGTCAACCCGAAATGACTCACTTAACACAACCCGTTTAACTCATATAACAAATAAATATTTATTTTATTTTAGATTTATCAAATACCTTTTATATCCGACATATATTTTAAATTTAAAAAGAAAAGTGAGTACTTACAACAATTTATAAAGAATATAATTGAAAATTGAAACTTTACAGACCTTAGAACTACTAATACCTTTTTTTCTTTCTTTTTTTTGGCATAGAACTTACACAAATGAAATTGGATAAGCTTATGGAAGATGTTATGAATTTGGACATCAACAAAGAATCTATGGATGATAATCATGGTTATAGTTAGGATTAGTCTACTGTTTGCTCAAATTTTTTCAATATTGATACTTAGCATTTGGTGAGTTCCAAAAATATTATATTTTTGTTGAACTATGTTATTTTATTTTTGTGAAACTTTGTTATTTTGAATTTGAGTTGAAGTGTATGCACTTTTTTCGGAGTGTAAAGAACTTATTTCTAGATGAACGGTATATTTTTGTTGAACTATATTATTTTGAATATGGGTTGAAGACTTGAAGTGTATGCACTGCTTTTTGTGATATTAAAATAATTATTTCTAGATGGATGTTATATTTAATATTATGCAGATTGAAATGGGTTGTGTTACATTCATGCAGCCCAACACGACTCGTTTATTAAGCGTGTCAAATAGGTTAGGTCAGGTCAACCCGCCTTGTTAACAAGTCGGGCTAAGGTTGAAGGATCATAACATGATTATTAAATAAGTCAGATTAGGGTTAAGCCATTTAGTTGGATATTCCTACCTCGACACAATACGAACCTGACACACTAACCCAAATGGAGGTGAAATAGGGTGGATGAAAAACTTTGAAGAGAAAATAGAAAGAAAAACTTTTTTAAAGTATGTTTGGTTGGGTGGAGAGAAAGAAAAATAAATGGTGGGGCCTAGATGTTTTCTCCTCGGGTCCACCAAAAAGTTTTCTTTCTAAAATAGAGAGAAAACTGAAGGAAAAATTGGGCATCATTTTTGGACGAAAATGCCCATATGCAACTGCACATGGGCTTCATCCACGTTACTTTTTTTCACTTTTTTTCCCCTTATTCTCCTCTTGGTCGTTGCCAGCCTCCTTTTTGTTTTTTTGTTTTTTTGTTTTTCCTAGATGTTGCCTGCTAGCTTCTTCTTCTTTTTTCTTTTGGTTTACTGAGCAGGCGTTGCTTGCTTCTTCTTCTTTTTTCTTTTGATTTACTACGTAGGCTTCTCTAGTATTCTTTTTTTTCTTTTCTTTTCTTTTCTTTTGCTTTCTTTTGTGTTTTACTTTTTTTTTTTTTTCTTTTTTTGTTTTGTTTTGTTTTTTCTTTTTTTTCTTTTTTTTTTTTGTTTTTGTTTTGTTAGATATGATTTTTTTTATGGACATGATTTTTCTTTTTTTAATAAATTTAGGTGATTGATTTTTTATTTTTTATTTTGGTTGTTTATCACTTTTTTGGTTTTAATTGGACATTATTTTTTAATAAGGGTATATGCGTAAATTTATACAAAATCACTTTTTCCATCCTTCCATTTATCCACTCCCAATCAAACAAAAATGAGGGAAATTAAAATTTTTTCTATCCTCCTACTTTTCCATCCTCTCACCATTTTCTGTCTTCCCACTTTTCTATTCCTCCAACCAAACGGACCAAGATTGTGGTTAACTTAAGTGGATGTTTTTATTGTCTTTATATTTTCTTTCTCCTTACATTATGTACCATATGTTTTCTCCATATCTGTATTATATATAAGAGGATTCCTTTCTTTGAATTAGACTTTTATATGATTCAGACATACTCCTAAATCTTACGTTTAATAAGGAAAAAAACTTGAAGACAATCTGGTAAAAATATATTTCAACTCCATTTAAAATGCCTACAAAATAGGATACTTTTCTATTAATCCATATTTTCAAAAAAAAAAATTATTAAAAAAAAAAGCGTCATTGCACGCGCAAAGCATGTATGATGAGGCTAGTAATGTCTATAAGTATGCAAATACTATTATAATACATTAACTGTTTTTTTTTTTTCCTCAAGTAAAAAAAAAAAAAAAAAAAACCCAAATCCCATGAAGCACAGCAATTCATTACTTGCGGAAAACTCTCAATTTGAGTCTAGGACCTTTCGTGTTGGCGACACATCTCTCATATTGTTAGGATCTTAATGAACTCTCCTATGTAAACTCAAGAAAAGATCATTTTGCATTGATAGTGTTTTGAGTAAATCTAATTTGTCATATCTTCGGTCTGTTATTATCCCTTTAGTCAGTTCAAAGGTCTAACTATCCCAACAGTATGGTGCATGGAGGATCTCGATATTCATAACTCACACTGAGACTTCCAAAGTACAGTGAGTCCTCCACTTTGCCTTGCACTCAAAAGTCGAAACTAAGTACTAACCCATTTGGAAATCCTAACCTCAGTTTGTACGTCCAAATCCATATGCGATAGCTTCATCAGGAAAACAACCTTGGGCTCTTCTTCCTACACTAGCAGGTGTAATGCACAAACTGATCGAGAGTTTCCAAACGGATTAAGCTCCTTTAAAGTTCTCAAGGTACTTTACTATGTAGAGTTCTTTAAATTCTTACCATCCACTTAAAATAAAATGTTAAGATTATGCCACATCATGAATCCACTATTAGGAACATTAAAAAAAAAATGATTTCCCATAAAAAGTTCAAATCATTCACGGTAAAACCCTAAATTCCCCTTCCTTCTTCCACTTCCGATCTTCGGCGATAGAATCCATTACCGATGGTCGATTTTGTTTATGGAGTTTGATTGGAGTTGATGGGTTTGGTGGTAGTGTTTGATTAGAGATGGTAGCTGACAATAGATTTTCCATGGATTCTCTCTTAAGATTAGCAGGGAAAGAGCAAGAGGGACAAATTTTGTCTTTTTGGTTTTATCGTGAATGGTTTTGAACTTTTTATGGAAAATTTTATTTTTGTTAGTAGATTCATGATATACAATAATCTTAACATTTTATTTTAAGTGAGTGGTGAAGATTTAAAAAACTTTACATTGTAGAGTACCCAAAAAACTCTAGAGGATCTTAATCCTTTCCAAACCTCTAAGAATTCTAACTCAAGGTTTTCTCGTAGTATATAAGTGTTTATTGCAACAAAACTTTTAGTTGCAATAAATCTTTTTTTCTTGTAGTTAATTATTGTAGTGTGTGTATATATATATATATATATATATTTGAAATTCAATATAAACATCAAAATTCTTTTAATTAATTAACTATATTTAGATTTAAAATTTATGATAGATAAAGATAACATTATTTATATAAATTAGGTCATTTTTGTTTAATTGCGGATTAAGCAAGTCAACTTAAAATTGACCTATCTATTAATCGTGTTACATGAACACATTTACATAAAACATTGATACTAAAAAATTTGTGCCGTATTTGTGCTGGGTGAAATGTTGCGGCCTCTACTGTGGAGGGAGAAGCAACGTCATGTTTAGACGCTCTTATTGCTGGTACCTAGCTATTATGTTCTTTAGCATGTATAGATCAAGTATGATAAGAAATATAACCGAGCTTAGAAGCTCTTATGAATGCTGCAAATTCTGCAAGCTGGGTTTGAAGAGAGGCAAATGAAAAAGAAAAAAGAAAAGAAAAAAGAATAGTGCATGTTATGCAAATTTGCATTTCCTTTGAGGTCCTTACTGTGTTGTAATCAGTCCTATCCTCAAGCTGTTTGGGATGTGTGGATGAGAGATATATTTTATTTTTCGGTTAATGGAATTTTGCATTAATAAAAAAAAAAAAAGGGATGAAGAATGGTAAACATAAAACAACTCATCTTTGCCCAAAGAAATAAGAGTTTTATGTTAACACAAATGAAAGCACATATATGAGAGAGATCTAAAACATAAAATTTACCTTTTTTTCTTTGTTGAAAATATAATCACAACTTCCGAAAGGAGTTACAAAACACATGCCTATGCTTAATTTATTTATTATTGGAAGGAGCTAACTCTATTTATTTACTCTACCTTTCAATAAGGAAGACTAATAAATTTAAGCCTTTCTCTCAAAGGTAACAGGAATCACATTACCATCCAAGGCTAACAACCTCTTTCCATTCTCAACCAAGTTACCAACAGTACCACAGTTAAACTTACAAATAGGACAAACTTCTGTAGGACACCATGAAATCTGGTAGATATCACCTCCAACACTAGCTTTCCCTATTCGGAAGTAATTTCCGGCTCTTCGTGAGCCTTGGTCTTCTCCGGTGACAATTAATCTCCTATTAGTCTGGGGGTCCCTCTCGCCTAACTTCCATGCAGTCGACTGAACACAGATTGTGGCCGCTGAGAAAGCAACCCTGAAGTCCCTACCCTCCCTAATCACTGTCTCTCCTTCCACGAAAGGTGTGAAGATGACAGGGAGACCTTCTAAGCCTGAACCATTTTCCTGCCCAACATAAAGGGGGCATGAGCCATTTCGATCAATCAAGGTGAAACGACCGCCACTGTCAGTAATAGCAGGATTGATGTAGTATTCTACACCACGTTGAAGAGGACGTCCGGCACTGTCAAGCACCGGTGCGGGTGAGGATGATGGTTGAGCTACTGCTGATATGGCCATCACTAGCATTATGCAGCTAAGGCTTCCAATCAATCTCATCGACTTCATTTTCAAGGATTGCTCACAAAAAACTAAGAATTTGCTCTCTCGGGTTTGTAGTTTTTGAACTTGTAATCTTGTATATGAATATTACTTGGTGTTTTGCCAATGGCCTTGGCATGGTATTTATACTATCTGGTGCGGTGATACATGGCACGTCATTGAGATCTCCACTTGTTGAGATATGATGAATAAAAAAGTCCATGAAAACTTATCCGATTGATCGAGAATTACTTGTACCTTACGGTTGTCATTAATAGCATTAAACACGGTAAGGGCCAAGACTTTTTGCAACCTGCACATGTGAGGTGTACAACACAGTGGGCAGAAAGTTATATTAATTTGTAAACTCCAAAGATTTTAAGACGGTGGAAGAAGTTGAACCCAAATACAGCCGTACAGGGGAAAAGTCGAAGCCTAGCCGTAAATGCTAAGCTTTTCAATTTGGATATATACACTGAGGCCACCTTTTTAGAATGCTTGAATTGTCACTTGGTTACCTATTCACACATAAGACTTGAAGCTACTACCTATGCATGGACATTTCTTGGTTAGCCTCAAAACGTGGTTAAGGCCCAGATAGTTAACTCTTTATTTTAATGTTTATTTTTGGCGAAAATATATTGTCAATGCTTAATATTTACAAATTGAGTGGTATTAGTTCTGGAAGTTTGAAATAAACGTTATTAGCTCATAAAGTTTTAAAAATGAGCACTATTAATCTTTATGTATTACCAAAGTATTTATGTAAATATTGTAGCTTGGATTAATAACAATTCGAGGCTAACAAGATGTTTTCTGTCAAGCAGAAGGGAAACTAGCAAACAAGATAGATTTATATATTCAACAACTCTATCTACTTTTTTTTTTCTTTAGATAAAAAGTTTGATAATAAACGAGAATGTGTTATGAGCAACTCTTTGTTTTGGTAAAAAAATTAAATTGGTAATTAAAGGACAGTAGAAAATATCGTCAATTCCAAATTAAAAAAATAAATCAAATTGAACTCTTAACAGCTTAAGTTGATAGAAAGGAGTTATTGATCAGTCATTTCTATGTAAACCAACACTTCTCCCGTGGTTTGGTTTCATGTGAATGATATACCATCGACACTTCTCACACTCAGACTTGCAAAGAACAATGAGTCCTCCACTTTGCCTTGCACTCGAAAGATGAAACTATAAGTTTTAACCCAATTGGAAATCCCAACCTCAGTTTGTCCAAATCCATATGTGATATGCTTAGCTTCATTAGGAAAACAACCTTGGCTCTTTCTCCTTACACCAGCATGTGTAATGCACAAACTGATCAAGAGTTCCCAAACAGATTAAAATCCTTTAAAGTTCCTAGGATACTCTACCATGTAGAGTTATTTAAATTCTCACTATCCACTTAAAATAAAAGGCTAAGTTTATGCCACATCATGAACCCACTAACAAAAACAATAAAAAAATATAATATTTCCCTTTTATAAAAAGTTCAAATCATTCACAATAACACCCAAAAAATCCCCTTTCTTCATCCACTTCTGATCTTTGACGATAGAGTCCATTATCGATGGCCAATTTTGTTTATGGAGTTGATGGGTTTGGCCGTAGAGTTTGATTAGAGATGGCAGCCGACAATGGATTTGTCTTTGTGGCCTGAATTGTCCATGGATTCTCATTGAAGATTGGTAGGGAGGGAGAAAGAGGTACAAATTTTGGTTTTTTGGTTTTATCGTGAATGATTTTGAACTTTTTATGGAAAAATTTTGCTTTTGTTAAGTTTTTGTTAGTGTATTCATGATGTAGCATAACCGTAACATTATATGTTAAGTGGATGGTGTGGATTTAAAGAACTTTACATTGTCTAGTACCTTATAGAAACTCTAGAAGGATCTTGATCTTTCCCAAACCCCTAAAAATTCTAGCTTAAGGTTTTCATGGCTCTCAATAGGATTGGTCATGACCAATTACCATTGAAGTATATTTCATCCAACCTGCTGCATCAACAACGTTTAGCTTCTTACCTGCATGTTTTAACCAAGCTGCAAATACAAAATTTCAAGTTTTAAAATTAAACTACAAAATAATTTTCCCAAAATTAATACATTAATAGAAAAAACTACTACTGGGGTTAACCCTAACCTCAAGGAAAATATCAATATTAGGATTGAATTATTACAATTGAGACTTAACCAAATTCCTTATTGCTACTCAGTATGTAGATACTTATAGATGTGATCCCACAATCTGCTCTAAGCCGCTTGAGCTCTTCTAATTTGAAATCTTCCACACGAACCATATCTATGACTTCAAGGATCACCTTAAAAATTTGACTCCACGATAATTATATTGTGATGATACTTTGTGGCTTCAACCTTGATTAGGAAATAAGAACTTTGTCTTTAGATTTGCTTTTTATACTCACACATGTGGTGAATAGAGGTTTTTGATCTTTCTATGGTAGCACACAACACAAGCCTTCTAAAATCTCTCAAATCTTTGTTTTGGTTGGCTATATTGTGACCTTGTATATATAGTTTAGCATGTAAATCACGGGTTCCAAGTTAGTAGTTGACTATATAAAACATATCAGGAATCTACATTCTAGTTTGACCGAACAGTCAATGAGTGTGCCGAGAACAAAGCTTGTACTGACCGAAGGGGAATTGAAGGCCTAACGAAAAACCAAACACATCTTTTTCTTAAGTTGCTTCTTGGATAATTGATCTTGTACTTCTGAGTGAAACTTTGCAACTCAAACAATATTACAAGTCATGAAATTTGTCTTTGTACTAAGCCGAACACATTAATTGAACAACATTCGCTATCAAAAATTATTTAACTGTGTTGCAATAAGTTATAGCAATGATTTATTTTGTTGCAATAACCTTATTTAAAAAATTATTAAAAATATTTTATTGCAACAAAAGATTATTGCAATAGTTGGCAACAAATTTTTTTTTTTTTATTGCAACAAAAAATTTTGTTACAATAAATCTTTTTTCTTGTAGTTAATTATTGAAGTATTTATATTTGAAACTCAATATAAACATCAAAATTATTAATTAATTAACTATATTTAGATTTAAAATTTATGATAGATAAAAACAACATTTATTTATATAAATTGGGTCATTTTTGGTAAATTGTGGATTATGCAAGTTAACCCAGAATTGACCTATTTATTAATTGTGTTAAAACATATCGACCCACTTCGACATAAACACATTAGAATTAAACATTGATCCTAAAAGATTTGTGGCATATTTGTGTTGGGTGAAACGTTGCCACCACTATTGTGGAGGGAGATGCAAAGTCATGTTTTGATGCTCTTATTACCTAGCTATTATGTTTTTTAACATTTATCAAGTATGAAAATTAAGTAATATAACTGAGCTTAGAAGCTCTTTTGAATGCTGCAATTTCTGCAGGGTTTGAAGAGAGGCAAATGAAAAAAATGAATAGTGCATGTTATGCCAAATTTGCATT
Source organism: Quercus variabilis (assembly GCA_030445155.1). Lineage (NCBI taxonomy): Eukaryota > Viridiplantae > Streptophyta > Magnoliopsida > Fagales > Fagaceae > Quercus > Quercus variabilis. Next base: position 12,321,264 of record CP129453.1, read on the forward strand.
TCCTTTAACGTCCTTATTGTGTTATAATCAATCCTATCCTCAAGCTGTTTGGGATGTGTTGATGAGAGATATAATTTCTTTTTCTGGTTAATGGAATTTTTCATTAAAAAAAAAAGTAACAGGAATAAAAAAAAAAAAAAAAAAAATGAAGAATGGTAAATATAAAACAACTCATCTTTGCCCACAGAAATAAGAGATTTATGTTAACACAAATGAATACACATACATGAGGGAGAGAGATCTAAAAAATGGCATTTACCTTTTTATTCTTTGTTGAAAATATAATCACAACTTCCCAAAGGAGTTATAAAACACATGCCTACCCTTTATTTAATATTGGAAGGAGCTAACTCCATTTATTTACTCTACCTTTCAATAATATGGACATAAATTTAAGCCTTCTTCTCAAAGGTAACAGGAATCACATTACCATCCAAGGCTAACAACCACTTTCCATTCTCAACCAAGTTACCAGCAGTACCACAGTCAAACCTACAAGTAGGACAAACATCTGTAGGACACCATGAAATCTGGTAGATATCACCTCCACCACTAGCTTTCTCTATCCGGAAGTAATTTGCGGTTCTTCGTGAGCTTTGGTCTTCTCCGGTGACAATTAATCTCCTATTAGACTCGGGGTCCTTCTCGCCTAACTTCCATGCAGTCGACTGAACACAGATTGTGGCCGCTGAGAAAGCAACCCTGAAGTCCCTATTCTCCCTAATCACTGTCTCTCCCTCCACGAAAGGTGTGAAGATGACAGGGAGACCTTCTAGGCCTGAAACATTTTCCTGCCCAACATAAAAGGGGCATGAGCCGTTTCGATTAATCAAGGTGAAACGACCGCCACTGTCAGTAATAGCAGGATTGATGTAGTATTCTACACCACGTTGAAGAGGACGTCCGGCACTGTCAAGCACCGGTGCAGGTGATGATGATGGTTGAGCTACTGCTGATATGGCCATCACTAGCATTATGCAGCTAAGGCTTCCAATCAATCTCATCGACTTCATTTTCAAGGATTGCTCACAAAAAACTAAGAATTTGTTCTCTTTGGTTTGTAGTTTTTGAACTTATAATCTTGTATATGAATATTATTTGGTGTTTTGCCAATGGCCTTGGCATGGTATTTATAGTATTTGGTGCGGTGATATATGGCACGTCATTGAGATATCCACTGGTTGAGATATGATGATTAAAAAAGTCCATGAAAGCTTATCCGATTGAGAATTACTTGTACCTTACGGACGTCATTAATAGCATTAAACACGGTAAGGGGCTAAGGGCCAAGACTTTTGCAACCTGCACGTGTGAGATCTTGGTCATTTCTGTTCAACACAGTGGGCAGAAAGTTATATTTGTAATCTCTGAAGATTTTAAGGCGGCGGAAGAAGTTGAACCCAAGTACAGGGGAAAAGTCGAAGCCTAGCCGTACATGTACTGTTTTTCAATTTGGATACTTACATCGAGCCCACCTTTTTATATAGAATGTTTGAATTGTCCCTTGGTTACCATTCACACTGATATAAGACTTGAATCTACTATCTATGCATGGACATTTCTTGGTTAGCCTCAAAACATGGTTAAGGTGTAGATAGTTGGCTCTTTATTTTAATGTTTATTTTTGGCAAAAATACATTGGTAATCCCAAATATTTACACATTGAGTGCTATTAATTTTTGAAGTTTGAAATGAGCGTTATTGGTTTTTGAAGTTTTAAAAATGAGCACTATTAGCCATATGTTAATTACCAAAGTATTTATCTAGATATTTTGGCTTGGATTAATAACCATTTGATGCTAACAAGATGTTTTCAGCCAGCCAGAAGGGAGACTAGCAACCAAGATGGATTTATATGTTCAACAACTCTATCTACTTTATTTTTTCTTTAGATAAAAAGTTTTATAATAAACGAGGATATGTTATGAGCAACTCTTTGTTTTGGTAAAAAAATTAAATTGGTAATTAAAAGATAGTAAAATTACAATTCAGGGGTCTACTTTGTGGCCATGTTGAAAGTAGCTAGTTGTGATTATAGCTGTCAGTATCATACGATACGCGATACGTATCATATGATGTAATAATGTTGTCTTCAAATTTGCTTTTTATACTCACATTTGTGGTGAATCGAGGTTTTTGATCTTTCTATGGTAGCACACAACACAAGCCTTCTAAAATCTCTCTAATCTTTGTTTTGGTTGGCTATATTGTGACATTGTATATATAGTTTAGCATGTAGATCATAGGTTCCAAGTTAGTAGTTGCCTATATAAAAACATATCAAGCCTGCGTTTGGATAGCAATTTTTCTTACTCAAAGTTAAGTTGCGTTTTCTGGTTTTTTTTTTTTTTTTTTTTTTTTTTTTTTTTTGCACTTGTTGACTTTGGGGGACAAAATTTACTGTGCATGAACAGTGCAAGCACTGTTTACGCACTGTTCATGCACTGTTTATGTATTAAAAAATATTAAAAGTGGGTTCCACAATACTATTCACATATTTAAAAATTATTTTACTACAGTGTTTTCAGCAAAAATCAGTTTTTAGTAACTTTCAGTAACAATAAGTGCTATCTAAACAGACACCAGGAATCGAGATTCTAGTTTGACCGAGCAGTCAACTAGAGTGTGCTAAGAACCAAGCTTCTACTCACCGAGGGGGAATTGAAGGCCTAACGAAAAACCAAACACTTCTTTTTCTTAAGTTGCTTCTTGGACCATTGATCTTGTACTTCTGAGCGAAATTTTGCAACTCAAACAATATTAAGTTATGAAATTTGTCTTTGTACTAAACCAAACAAATTAATTGAGCAACATTTGCTATCAAATATTATTTAACTATGTTGCGTTGAAATAAGTTATAGTAATGATTTATTTTGTTGCAATAACCTTATTTAAGAAATTATTAAAAATCTTTTATTTCAAGAAAAGCTTATTGCAACGAAATTTATTGCAACAGTTGGCAACAATTTTTTTTTTTATTGCAATAAGCGTTTATAGCAACAAAAAATTTTGTTACAATAAATCTTTTTTCTTGTAGTTAATTATTGTAGTATATATATTTGGAACTCATTATAAACATCAAAATTATTTTAATTAATTAACTATATTTAGATTTAAAATTTATGATAGATAAAAATGACATTTATTTATATATATTGGGTCATTTTTGGTTAATTGTGCAAGTTAACTCAAAATTGACCTATTTATTAATCGTGTTAAAACATATCAACCCACTTCGACATGAACACATTTGCATTAAAACATTGATCCAAAAAAACTTGTGCCATATTTGTGTTCGGTGCAATGTTGCCACCTCTACTATGGAGGGAGATGCAAAATCATGTTTTGATGTAGGTTCGGAGTTAGAACTTTGAGTTAGGGAAGCGGCTTTACTATTGGATGTGTGCAACGATTTCTATCTCTAGTTTTGCTACTACTTAGCTACTAAGTTTGTGTGTGTGTGTGTGGAAGAACAAAATTATTTTGGATAAAATTGGTTAATAGAGCTTTTTTTAAAAAAATAAAATTATTAGTTTTACTATTGGTAATTTTTGTTGTTGAACCATTTTTTTTGGGGGTTTATATATTTTGTTTTAGATTTGTGAGTATAGCATTACTCTTAAAAGAATTAATGATATTGTTTAAGGAAAAAAATGTAATTTTATAGAAAAAAATTACTAAAATTAGTACAAATATATAATAATATTAAAAAAAATGGCCCAATGGTGGCTCCGTCCCTGTTTTGATGCTCTTATTGCTGGTACCTTGCTATTATGTTCTTTAGCATGTATCAAGTATGATAATTAAGTAATATAACTGAGCTTAGAAGCTCTTTTGAATGCTGCAATTTCTGCTGGGTTTGAAGTGAGGCAAATGAAAAAAAAAAAAAAATAGTGCATGTTATGCCAAATTTGCATTTCCTTTGAGGTCCTTATTGTGTTGTAATCAGTCCTATCCTCAAGCTATTTGGGATGTGTTGATGAGAGATATAATTTCTTTTCTTTTCTTTTTTTCTTTTCTTTTTTTCTTTTTTCCGTTAAAATGGAAATTTTCATTAAAAAAAAAATAACAGGAATAAAGGATGAAGAATGGTAAAATTATAAATACTCATCTTTGCCCACAGAAAAAAGAGATTTATGTTAACACAAATGAAAGCACATACATGAGAGAGAGATCTAAAACATAAAATTTACGTTTTTTTTTTATTTGTTGAAAATATAATCACAACTTCCCAAAGGAGTTACAAAACACATGCCTACCCTTTATTTAATATTGGAAGGAGCTAACTCCATTTATTTACTCTACCTTTCAATAAGGTAAACAAATAAATTTAAGCCCTTCTCTCAAAGGTAACAGGAATCACATTACCATCCAAGGCTAACAACCTCTTTCCATTCTCAACCAAGTTACCAGCAGTACCACAGTCAAACCTACAAGTAGGACAAACATCTGTAGGACACCATGAAATCTGGTAGATATCACCTCCATCACTAGCTTTCTCTATCCGGAAGTAATTTGCGGTTCTTCGTGAGCTTTGGTCTTCTCCTGTGACAATTAATCTCCTATTAGACTCGGGGTCCTTCTCGCCTAACTTCCATGCAGTCGACTGAACACAGATTGTGGCCGCTGAGAAAGCAACCCTGAAGTCCCTATTCTCCCTAATCACTGTCTCTCCCTCCACGAAAGGTGTGAAGATGACAGGGAGACCTTCAAGGCCTGAAACATTTTCCTGTCCAACATAAAAGGGGCATGAGCCGTTTCGATTAATCAAGGTGAAACGACCGCCACTGTCAGTAATAGCAGGATTGATGTAGTATTCTACACCACGTTGAAGAGGACGTCCGGCACTGTCAAGCACCGGTGCAGGTGAGGATGATGGTTGAGCTACTGCTGATATGGCCATCACTAGCATTATGCAGCTAAGGCTTCCAATCAATCTCATCGACTTCATTTTCAAGGATTGCTCACAAAAAACTAAGAATTTGCTCTCTGGGGTTTGTAGTTTTTGAACTTGTATGTGGATTATTTGGTGTTTTGCCAATGGCCTTGGCATGGTATTTATACTATTTGGTCCGGTGATTGAGATATTGACTGGTTGGATATGATGAATAAAAAAGTCCATGAAAGCTTATCCGATTGAGAATCACTTGTACCGTACGGATGTCATTAATAGCATTAAACACGGTAAGGGCCAAGAATTTTGCAACCTGCACATGTGAGATCTTGGTCATTTCTGTGCAACACAGTCGGCAGAAAGTTATACTTGTAAGAAGTTGAACCGAAGTACGAGGAAAAGTCAGAAGCCTAGCCATACATGCAAAGCTTTTCAACTTTGGATATATACACCGAGCCCACCTTTTCAGAATGTTAGAATTGTCCTTTGGTTACCTATTCACACATAAGACTTGAAGCTACTAGCTATGCATGGACATTTCTTGGTTAGCCTCAAAGTCAAAACATGGATAAGATCTAGATAGTCAACTCTTTATTTTAAAGTTTATTTTTGGCAAAAATAGACTGTTAATTCCTAATGTTTACCTATTGAATGCTATTAATTCCTAAAGTTTGATATAAGAGTATTTATCTAAATATTTTGGCTTGGAGTAATAAACATGCGATGCTAACAAGATGGATATATATGTTCAACGACTCTATCCACTTTTTTTCTTGGCATAAAAAAATTTGTTAATAAACGAGGATTTGTTATGAGCAACCTTTTGTTTTGGTAAAAAAATTAAATTGGTAATTAAAGGACAGTAAAAATACAGTTGAGGAGTGTGCTTTGTGACCGTGTTGGAAGTTGTGAGATATGATAATTATTATTTTTATTATTATATTATAAATTTATTCATATATATATATATATATATATATTTGTCGAGAAAAGTGATGTATGATAAATTAAGCAGTCATTATGCGTGTCCAGCATATTTTCTGGAAGAGAAAATTTAAGGAAGATTAGTTTTTGACATAATAATCTGAATAAATTACATAGAGGTACAGAATTGAGTTTGGCATAAAAATCATCAACTATAGCCATGCGTATGATTGTTGAATTAATGCTGCACATAGACAGATACCACATCATCAATTCTTAAAAACAAACAAAAACAAAGCATCCGATTGAAGTACTGAAAATTTGTAAACATTTTCACAAAAGAATCATTAATTTATCAGTGGCTCTGAAAACTCAAGTCGATAGAAAGAAGTAATTCAGTCATTTATATGTAAACCAACACTTCCCACGTGGTTTGGTCCCATGTGAATGATATACCATCGACGGACATGTAATTTTTAGGGCATGGTAGAGACTCCAAACAAAGAATTCTGTTATACTAGCTATGATATTGATATAGGTTAATTTACCTACCCTGCAAGGGCGGCTCTAAAGCCAGCCCAGGGGGTTCAAATGAACCCCCTGGTTTGGCCCCAATATATATATATATATATATATATATTATATTATATAGAATTTTTGTTTTTGTTTTTTCGTTTTGACTCTTAAAATATAACTTTGAACACCCTAAACCAAAATTTTGTTTAAACTCAATTGAAATAAATTTGAAATATGATTATATTAGTGCTATTTTTACAATATTTTTACAATAAAGGTTAAGTGACAGGTTGTAATTGACTTTTTATTTAAATCCATAAGTGACAACATTTTTTTACATACTTTCAACAACTTGCCATCTTGATTTTATTGCATAAATGTTTTGTCAATAGCACTACTCTTAAAATTGTCCATTTGTTAAAAAATAAATAAACATTCTCTTTGAACTTTAGCTTACTTTACTGTTGATGGTAGAATGAAACTATTTTTTCCTATACTTTACTTTTTCATCAACAAAAAATACACCACTTGTACAACCAACTGATCTGTATTTACATCTATGATTCTTTTTTCATTCTCTCTTTCTCCCTTCTATATTTTCTTTCTATCTAATTAAGTAGTTTGATAAGTGTTCTAGAGTTTCTCAAATCCAAAAAGTCTTTAATGCTTGCTCCAATTCCAAGAGAATGATCACATGTGTGGTTAAAAAATCCATACACTTCAAAAGCAAAATCTTATTTAAATTACTATTTATTTTCCTTAGTTTAACGTTTACTCTCAGACCTACTCTTAAGTATGTTACAATTTTTTTTTATCATATATTTTTATTTAATTGATATTACATATGATTATAATATATTATTATTAATTTGACAAATATTATGATTAATTATTTATTTATATGCATTCTATCTTTGTTTTCTTACCAATCTTTATACTATTAATCATTTTTTTTAGACTATTTTACAATATAGTTGTATTGTATACTATTTAGAATACTGTGTTAGATTATTGTAAGTAATATGACAATTGTATATACAAAAAATAAAAAAATAAATAATCATTTTATTTTTTACTCCCCCACAACAAAATCCTAACTCAATACACTATTGACCCACTTAAAAACAAATCCTGGAGCCGCCACTGCTAGCCTGTTAGTACTAATCAAATACCATTACTATTAACTATACTCCAAAAACTTTGAAGGGGGTCGATGCCCTATTTTTTCCAAAGGTACTCTTCTTTTGAACATTAGCTTCTGAGAAAAAAGTGACTCTAATCATAAAAGATGGCCTAAAAAAAACCATCTTTATCACTCTAATCGTGGATAAGTATGATATAGGTTTTTCATCTATATATCATTGTTCTGCTCTACATTTCCTTAAAAGCAAGCATAAAAAAAGTTTAAAAACACAACAAGAACAACTAGAAAATAAAAGAGCTGTGAGAAACTTACAAGGGAAGTCACTATACTCTTAAGCAACCATGATCAAGCATAATAAGCTGCACGGTGTGCTGATGGCTTCAACTTAAGAATGCAAAGAAGCATACAAGAGTGATATTGGTTCCGGCTCATCTTAGCTCATGATGTGACAGTGAAGAAGATGAGCCGAACCAGTATCACGCCATGTCTACTTCCCTGGAAATCACTTCTTACATCTTTTTCTTGGTGTTGAGAGAGCTGAAGCCTACCTCTTATTTATAGCACGACTACTATAACGCACGGTTCATGTAAATAGTACTCGTTGAATGGTGTAGTGCTCTTGTCACAAAGGACTAATCATAAGGAAGCAGCATATTCTAAGCGTATGGAAAACATTAATTTATCATGATCGATATCTAGGAATCCCACTAGCTAGGTTGGTTTCATAGGCCAGACTAGAAATTTAGAAGCTACACTAAAACTATCTCTCTCACACAGTTATATACTATATAATAAAAATTGTAATGTCTTACACTGTTGCACTACGTGAACACCCACTCAAAAAAAAAAATTTATTTAAAATCTTTTTTCTCATTCTTTCTCCTTATTACGTCGTGTATGTCACAATTTAAGTACACTACATTAATGTAGTTGCATTATCCGATTTTTCCAATAAGGCTAATTTGGGTTCAAATTTCCCCCTCACTCACCTTTTTTTTTTTTTTTTTTTTTTTTTTTTTTGAGATTCAGGCCTGACCAACCAGGCCAAAAAAAAATCATTTCATTACTGGAATGTCAGATACAAAGAACCAATAAATATCCGCAGGAATGGAGTTCATCCAAACTAAAGTAAGAAAGGACAATCTCGCTCGTCTAGTCGGCGCATGTGCTTAAACGTTGCCTTGCCGACATGTGTGAGAGAAAGAATAGTACTGAAACATACTGACTGAGGACACAATGTCTTTAACTAAATGGCCCACCACTGGGTGCTGGAAACTCTGCTTCTTGATAGTTGAATAGCCTCTTCAGAATCTCCTTCCAAAATTGTGCTACTGAAACCAAGCTCACGGACAAACAGGACAGCCCGCCTTGCTGCAATTGTTTCCAGTGCAACAATGGATGAAGGCAGAGGAATAATTTCGGACAGTGCAGCCAAAACAAACCTTTATGAGAGAGCAACCACTTCAATCGGCTTATTGTAAGCAAAATATATATATATATATATATATTGTCAGTTCAGAAGGCCAAAAAAAAAAAAAACCACTTGTATTAAAATTTTCCCACTAAGTGTTTCTATTTTTTTTTTTTTTAAGTTTTATTATTTATTTTATATTATTTTTTAAATAATAAAAATTGGTTCTTATACATTGTACTTACACTATAAGGCTCCTTCTAAGTATATTACAAATTATAAAAAAGTCGATCAATGAGGAAATTAAGTTAATAAGCTTCTCAAACACTCAGTTTCAATAGTGTTGTACTAATGAGTTCTAAAGAAAAATTTTAAATTTTAAAAATCATAATAGCTTTATGTATGAAATGTTTTAGGGTAAATTACAGCAATCTCTCTTAAGATTTTGTGAAATGACACTCTTTTGAGGTTTGTATAAATGCAACACTTAATTTTCACTAACATAATTTCTTTTTTTTAATTCCTAATAATTTATACATACCTAAGAGGGAGGGTGTCATACATCCACAAACCTCAAGAGAATAGAGCTTCACTTCATTGGGTAAGAATTTTTTATTTTTTTTAAATGAAATATTATGTTATTTTAGTTATAGATTAATTTAACTGTTGCATTCATACAAAGCTTAAGGAGTGAGTATTATTTATACAAATTTTTGGGAGGGAATATCATTTTCATAAACATCAAGAGCGGGGGAATGCCTGTAATTTACCCAAAGTTTTAATAATATTCATTAGCGATGCACATGTTTAATATCTGAATATTAATGATTCTTAAAAAAAAAAGCTGAATAATAATTATTAGAAAATCATGTGTATTTCAAAGAACCTAAACTTTTAGGCATAGCCTCCCTAGCTGAGGAATAATTATCACAGTTTTAGGATACGTGCTAGAGATACCGTTCCTAATTTACATGTGGCTTTCCATTAATATTTCCTAATTGAGCACTGCCACGGATTAAATCTTTGGTCATGGCCGGTGAATATGCTATATATAGCCATGGTCCATGGTTATTGAATCTTTGAGTCTTTATAGATTATATTTGCATTCGAAATTTGTGCACTTGATGAAAAGAAGTTGGAAATGGGGTATTATCAATCATTTTATTTGATGGGTTTAATTTCTTGTAATATCTTGGCAAAGATGCATATATTTTGTAATCTTACCGAATCAATGTGATCACACTGCGAGGAAATTGATAAAGTTCAATGTATGGAACAAATTTTAATAACTTAAAATAACTGTCGATTGGAGAATTGTTAAATGGAAAAGTTAAAGTTCCCTTTGTGTATTTTAATTTGAATTAAATATTGGAAATCATGAAAGGTAAAGGCATAAAGTTGAGGACAGCTAAGAGCATCCACATTGGTGTAGCCATAAATTTAGCAATATGATTCCATAAAAGTTACTTTATCTATTTTACCTTCTCATTTTACAAAACACTCAATATTAATGGTTTTAATTTAGTTTTTAACACAATAAAATAATCTAAACAACATAATAAAATTATAAATCTACTATAAAGCAATGTGAACACATGAATAAAATAATATATTTAATATAAAGCAGTGTGAATACACAATTTAATAATACTTTTTTTTTTAACCTATGAGCTATAGTGTACAGCCACTTTTGGTTATGCACTATAGCTATAGAGCCAAATTATTTGTCTTTAGCTCCACCAATGTAACTATAAATTTGTATTTGGTGGTGTTAAAAATAGCAATATAACTTTTTAGGACCACCAATACTAATGCTCCTCGTGACTCGTAGATCTCTCAACGTTGTGGCAAGCTAAGTTAAAGTATAGCAATCAAATAATTTAGGAGTGAAATTCTATAATTTAGAAATCACTAATAATATATCATAAAATCTACTTTATCTATTTTACCTTCTCATTTTACAATTTTAGTTTTCAACATAATAAAATAATCTAAACAACACAATAAAATAATAAATCTACTATAAAGCAATGTAAACATATGAATAAAATAATATATTTAATATAAAGTAGTGTGAATACACAATTTAATAATACTTTTTTTTTTTTAACCTATAAGCTACAGTGCACAACCACTTTTGGTTATGCACTATAGCTATAGAGCCAAATTATTTGGCTTTGACTCCACCAATGTAACTATAAATTTGTATTTGGTGGTGCTAAAAATAGCAATATAACTTTTTAGGACCACTAATACTAATGCTCCTCGTGACTCGCAGATATCTCAACGTTGTGGCAAGCTAAGTCAAAGTAGAGCAATCAAATAATTCAGGAGTGAAGGTTTTGAAATTCAAATTCTATAATTTAGAAATTACTAGTAATATATCACATACTCATTTGAAATTGCACTATAATCCAAATGATACTCCCCATTTGATCTAGTTTAGATCCGAAATTTACTTTATATACATAATAAAAAGTTATATCTTATTATTATACGTTGTGATTGGTGGATGTTCTCTCTGTCTCTCTCTTTTTTAATACTTCTTTCTCAGTATATGTCATACGATATATTTTTATCATGTAATACCTTATTAATGTTATAACATTGTTTATTTTAAATAAAATTCTATTATAAAGTAAACTATTGCTCAAATTAAAAATAAAATTATAAAATTTTTAAAATAATAAAAATAAGTTTCATTATTATTTTAATAATTAAAATCTTTGATAGTAGATTTTTCTTGGCTATGATTGGCAAATTATTGATATGCCAACTCAATGAAAATATTGATCAACATGCATGGGTAAATTGAGTAATTATTTAGTATTGTGGGAATAATATTGCTTTCTTCTCTCTCATAATACTATGGGTCTATTTGGGAACAGCTTACTTAGTTAAGAATAAATTTTTTTTGCTAAAAGTACTGTAGATGAAGGTAAAAATTAGTTAAAAGAATACAGTGTGGTCCATGAATAGTAAAAAAAATAAGTTAAATAGTAAAATAATCTGACTTTATAATCTGTTCCCAAACGCAACCTATGTCTTACTAATTAAAATTATGGTGAGACTAACCCAGATAAAAGGCATTTGTCAACCCAACCTACATGCTATACTGTATGTTCCACCAACTGTAGCCTACCATTTGTTACTTTTTTTCTTACATATTTTTTTTAGATTTCCTTATAAATTAAACAAAGCATAAATGAAAAATAAAAAATCAAACACTTAGCATACTGTAATTAGTGAAGTATAAAGCAAAACACTCATAGTGGGATAATATATATATATATATATATATGAATCTAACCATTCATAAAAAAGAGGGAAAATTTATTTAATAATTTTCAGGTTAAATTAGCAAGACGGTGCTAAATCTAGATCTTAGAAAAGCGCACTAAGGCTGCGTTTGGTTCGTGTAAAACGTTTTCCGGAAAATACATATTTTCCGGAAATGCTATTTTCCGAAAAAGGAAAATGTATTAAGGTTGTTTGGCTGTCTCGGAAATTGTTTTATGGAAAATCAATTCCGGTGTTTGGTTCTGTCAAACATTTTACGTAAAATGCTTTTTGTTTTACGGAAAATCAATTTTTATGTTTGGTTCAGGTAAACATTTTACGGAAAATGAAATCCATTTTTTCCGGAAAATCAATTTTCATGTTTGGTTTGTGAATTAATTTTACAGAAAATATAAAATGCCTTACAAATTTCAACTCTTGTATTATCTAAACAAACCTGTAATAATTAGAAACTAATCATCCACTTCAACATACACCTGCATTGCGTATACATATCTGTAACAGTACAAAAATAATCATCCACTTCAACATCAAAAATAATCATTTAAATATACCGATAATATTAATATAAAAATAGCCACATTCATCGTTCACCATTGTCATTACACCTCCATGGTGTACAAAAAGTGTGGTGGTGGAACAGCACTGAAATCGGCGAGGTGGTGGAACGGCATTGAGTGCATCGGACTCGCCGTTGAGTGGTGGTGGTGGAACGGCGTCGAAATCGGCTCGGTGATGTCTGGGTTTCTCGGATCGGAGGTGGATCGAACTGCGCGGTTATGAAATCGGCAAGGTGAGCTATGGGTTCTCAAATCGGGATGTCGATCGGGCTTGCCGTTGAGTGGTGGTGGTGGAACGGCGTCGAAACTGGCTCGGTGACGTCTGGGTTTCTCGGATCGGAGGTGGATCGGTTCGCATTCTTGGCTCTCTCAATGTCGCCAGCGTTTTCTCTTCTTTTTTTGCGTTCTCAATCGTTTTCTGTGGCTCTTGTTGTGTGTTTCCTTGTTCTTTTTCGTTCTCTCAAAGGCTCTCTTCTCCTTTGCGTTTTTGTGCGAGACCCGGAAATGGTTTGAAGGTAAAATAAAAGCATAAAACCATTTCCGGGTCAAAGGGGAAAATATGATCAAACTTGAGGCATATTTTTCAGAAATTATATTTTCCCTTGCCTTCCAAACACATGGGTCAGGTGGTAAATGATTTCCTGAAATCATTTACCACCAAAACAAATGGACCCTAAATGACGTTGAGGAGTTCACATCTTTTTTTATGGAAAAGAAATCTCTTATAGGAGGACAACACCATAATCTAAAACATAAATGATGGGTCAGGTTTTTCAATGATATAATGATGGGTCAAGTTTTTTTTTTTTTTCCTTAAAAAAAAAAAAAGGGGTCAAGTAAAAAGAAGATTAATGCGTAGGATATATATATATATATATATATAATTTTTTTTTTAGGATGTTAATGCAGAGGATTTAGAGTGATTTGATTGAATAAATTCTATAGTTGATCCTTTAAAATAATTTGGATAAACTATATTTTAATCCCTCTAATTTATAGGCGTGGTTTCAAATTAAATGCGGCACTTTTAAAATTAAGGCTTATACTTAGAGAAAAAAATAATAATAATTTCAACTTGAACCATAAGCCCATTAATAGTGGCATCTTTAAAAAAAATTAAACAAAATGAGATCATTTGGTTATTTTAATACATGTGTTAATTGTATGAACAATATTACTTCATGATATGTTTAGCAAAAAAAAAATTACTTCATGATATCATTTTATTCAACTATTTTTAATTAACAGCCTCATGTGCGATAGCATTATGGTTTAAATTGAAATGTTTTGGAAAGTGTAGGACTTAATTTGAAAATTTTGAAAATGAAACATTTTTTATTAAAAAAAAAGAAAACCCCAAAACTATAGGGTTAATTTAAAATATAGTATATATATCCAAATTAATAATATTTTGATATTCTCAAAAAAAAAAAAAAATATTTTGATGTGCTTAGTACTGTGCTATAGAGTACTCTAAAGTGCTCAATAATTTTTAAATGTAAGGTAATAAAATAAAGATGTAGCTTACTTCTAATACTTTTTTAACTGGAATCTCCATTTATTTTAATAAGAAATTGACACATCATCTACTAACTAAATAAAATATGGAGATTAAAATTCACTACCACTTGTTATTATATAATTAAAACAAAATGACATATTCAGTTGAAAAAATACTAGAAATAAGCCAAACCCATGAAATAATATCATCCTTAAAAAACATTTAGACTCCATAGTCCATAGTCATTTTTTATATGTAATTAAGATAAAACTTTCTATATATATAAAACAAAATGTAAGATAATCTAAATAATCATAATTGATTCTTGCAGTCAAATGGTGCCTCTCTTCCCTTAAAAATAAATATGAATTGCATTGAAGGCAAGGACGATGAGGAATTTGAGAGAAGAAAGGCTACCATCCATTCTGTGGATAAAAAGGATAAGCTAAACAAAAAGGTATAAGCTAAGCAGTAATTAATCAGACTGGCATCTTCTGGAAAACTATTGGAAATTTTTGTCCCTTTCATGAAGCATATGCCATTGAAGCTTTACAAAATTCCAATTAGATAAAGTACTTAGGCAATGTCTATTTGCCACGTACTAGGCCATGTTTCACTTTCTTGACTATCGGATAGTATGCTCATCCTTTCCAAGATTGATGGCTTTAAAGTTCGAAAACCAATTAGACATAGCTTGTTCTTGAATTTGGGTGACAATATCTAATGGGAATGGGTCCATAATAAATAAAAAGGTACTTGTACTGCAACCTATAACCAATTTTCTAGCTAAAAGCTTATAGTTCAACCAATTTTCACCACCTGATGTTTTTAACAAAGACGTTTAAGATTTAAATCCTCTCTAGCTCCTTCGTAATATTTATCTTAATTTATAATAATAAAAAAATTGCTGAGTAAATTTGTTTTCTTAAACAAAATCCTCAGATCATTAAGATTAATATACAAACAAGTCATACAAGCATAATGTTTCTTGGATTTTTTTTTTTCAAAATAGCCAAATCCTTCAAACAATTTCATTAATTAGCAAAGTTTTGAAACTATTTAGCAATCTAACAAATTGAGTCCTTCAGACTCGATTTTGCTCTTTCAAATTGAACGAGCTAGAGTCGAGTTTCAGTTGGAAATCGAGCGTCTTACACTCGAGTTTCATACTCGAGAGTGAAACACTCGACTTCCATAGCAAAAACACCAACCCAGAGTAAAGCAGAACGAATCCAAAAACAACAAATATCAAACATAGAGATGGAGGGCGTGGGTTTGTTGTTTTTGCTAAAGATTAAACGAATTAGAGGAACAACATTGTACTCACTCCAGATGAACAACTCTTCTTCTCCAACAATCAAACACCAGAGAGAAACAACATAGTCAACAAATCCAAGCAAACCCAGAGACCCACAATGAAGTCAACAAACCCACCTAATAAATGTCATGATTGCAACTCGGACGTTGACTCGGAACTCAAAGTCAGACTTGGCGGGCCGATGTGGTACTTCCTTGTCCTCTTCACTGTGTGGGTTTGTTCTTCTGAGTTTTAGTTTCTAGGTTTTTGGATTTTGTTCTTCTGGGTAAGTTTCTGGTCTTCGTCCTCTTGTTGCTTCTTGTTATGGAACTCGAGTGTGTCACTCTCGAGTGTGAAACTCAAGTGTGAGACACTCGATTTCCTACTAAAACTCGACCCCACCTTGCTCGATTTCAAAGAAAAAAAAAATCAAATCTAACAGACTTGATTTGTTAGATTGCTAAATAGTTTCAAAACCTTACTAACTAATGAAATTGTTTGGGGGATTTGGTTATTTTGAAAAAAAAATCCATGTTTCTTTCAAGCAAAGGTTACATCGGAACATATGTACCCATGCACAAGTTCAACTTTGCTTTTTAACTCTTTCTCTGAGAGAGGGACCAGGATGTCTTAGCTTGATTGATGGGATGTTTGAATTGTTAAATGAAATTAGGGCTAGAATTCTTTAACTGCAAGACACGGCTGTGCTTTTCTACCCTTATAAACCTTGTGGCATGACCCTACTTCAAATTTTCACATGAAATCCATTTTATGGTTTTTTTTTTTTTTTTTTTGAATTTAATAGTGTATAATAAAATCAAACTAATTCACAATAAATTTGTACCCACTCCACTATTCTTGATCCCCCCCACACCCCCCCCCCCCCAAAAAAAAAAAAAAAAAAAAAAAAACCTAAGATGATCTCACTATGGCTGCCCATAAACAAGCATCATTAATCTTATTGTCCCTCTTAATTATCTTTTTATGTAAATCCTCACAGGCTGCTGGGATTGCCATATATTGGGCCCAAAACTCCAATGAAGTCTCCTTGGCTGACACTTGTGCCACAGGAAACTACCAATATGTGAACTTAGCTTTCTTAAACAAACTCGGTCAAACCCCAATGCTAAACCTCGCTGGGCACTGTGACCCTAGTGCCAATACCAGTACCCATTTCAGCTCTGAAATCAAATCTTGCCAAGGGCAAGGCATCAAAGTCTTCCTTTCACTTGGAGGCTATGATGGAAGCTACATACTTTCTACAGCTAATGATGCAAAGCAAGTAGCAAATTACCTTTGGAAAAACCATCTAGGAGGTGAGTCCTAGGTGATGCAGTTTTGGATGGCATTGATTTTGACATTGAGATTGGTTCAACCCAACACAATGATGAACTTGATAGGACACTTATTAGCCAACAAAAAAAGGTGTACTTAGCAGCAACTACACAATGTCCATTCCAAGATACTCATCAAGATACCGATATCAAAACCGGTTTGTTTGATTATGTTTGGGTTCAATTCTATTAGGTTCTAAGGAATTAGGAACTAATGTATTAGAACTTCATTTTATAATGTTGGTAAACCATGATCAAAACATTTTAGTCTTGTTTAGACTTGCTCAAAGTGTGTTTATATGTAAAGTTAGAATTAAGTGTTCTGCAGGATTTACTGTGTAAATCTGTCTGGCTTAATCGATCGAAAATTAGACTCAATTGATCGAAGTTCATGCAGATTGTTTTTCTGCAGAATTTTCCAACTTAGCCCAAGCTCGTTTGACGTGTAGAGTTTTATGTTTTGTCTTAAGTATAAGAAGGAAAACCCTAATCACGTTTTATGGTAGCTCTTTATACTGTGTGTGTGAATCTCTTGTGAGATCTAAAGGTGTTTGCCTTCACATACACTTAGAGTTTCCAATCTCAAGATTGATGTCGAGAGTTTAGTAATTGTCTCAGTTGCAAATTCAAGAGCTTAAAGATATAAAAGCAGGAGTGCTTGTGCTTGTTAGGAATCCGAGAAAAAAGTAGTCCGTGGACTCGGAGCTGTCACGTGGTCGTGGTAGTAAGTTTCCTACTCAAGGTAGTAATAAGATGTTAGTGGTATAAGTCGCTATTATGTAAACTTCAATTCTTTCATAGTAGATTTGTTTTACCTTGAGAATAGTTAAGTTAAATCCTCTCCAGGTTTTTTATTGGTTTGATTTTCCTAGATCATCATATCTTTGTATTCTTTATTTTTCACACTTTACATTGATACAATATATTTGTATTAACCTAGATCTAATAATTTGACTAAGTAATCACTTGTCTAATTAACTAGGTTAATCTAGTTGTATTTAAAGGGGTTTAAAAACAAACAAGTTCTACAACAACCGTAATTGTCAGTATGCAGGCAATGCTAATAACCTTTTGAATTCATGGAAAACATGGACTACGGTTCAAGCAAAGCAAGTGTTCTTGAGGGTACCATCGGCTCCAGAGGCTGCTGAAAATGGTGGATTTATCCTAGTTGATGTGCTCAAAAATCAGGTCCTTCCATCTATTAGGAGACTTCTCCCAAGTATGGAGGGGTTATGATTTGGAACAAAATATTGAGAAGGGGTATAGTGCATCCATAAAGGGTGCAGTCTAAGTCTAAGTATGGGTTTGGATAGCATGTTAAGTTGCAGCACGTTTTCAGTTTCATGTTTTCTCCCTTTTTTTTTTTTTTTTTTTGGCCGGTTTTTTTGACTTTGGGGACAAAATTTACTGTGCATGTACTGTGTGTGCACTATTCACGCACTGTTCACGCAATATTTAATATTAAAAGTGGGTCCCACAACACTATTCACACATTTAAAAATTATTTTGCTATAGTGTTTTCAACAACAATCAGTTTTTAGCAACTTTCAGCAACAATAAATGATATCCAAACGGACCCTAAGTCAATGCCTAAACCACCCAATGCCCTCCTGAATAAGCTATGCATAGTAGTATTTTCACTACATATGGATTGTAACAAATATTTATGACAATAAAACTTGCTTGCATGTACTTCATTTTGAAAAATATTGAATATAATGTTGCAATTGACACCTATCATATTTAAGTTTGTTTTGAGCCTTTACATTCGTAAATTGTATGATTTTTCACTCCAAGCAATAGCTTAACGATTTATGTTCATTTTTTTGGAAAGTGTAAGGCTTAATTTGAAATTTCTGAAAATGTAAGATTTTAAAATATAGTTTACCCAAATAATATTCTGTTGTGTTCAATATTATGCTATATATAGAATACTCTGTAGTGCTGCCATCTTTAATCAATACTTTTTTAATGTAATGTAATAAAATAATATCTTTCTTAAAAATTATATAGACTCCATACAGTAATTTTTTTATTTTAAATATAAGATAAATTATATGTATATATATATATATATATAAATAATCATCATTAATTAGTTTTTCAGTGAATTAGTGCATCTCTTCTCTTATAAGGAAATATGAATTGCATTCAAGATATTAAACCATGAGCTATATCATTCTACCTTAAAACTAATTGGTAATAAAAAAGACACGCTCAAATCTTTTATGCATTTGATATTGTGTCCCTCGAACCTATTTTTAGAGTAGTTGTTGGAAGTCAAATTATGGTCCCCCCAATCCCTCCCTCAAAATAACGCTCCCATAACTCAAACCCATAACTTTAGCTCTAATACCACTAGTTGAACAGTAAGTTACATCACATTTAAATTTTTTATGGCATTTGATATAATGTTTTGTGGACCCATTTTTAGAGCAATTGTAGGAGGTGAAATTGTGCCCCCAACACAAGGCAAGCAAAAAGAAGAGGACTTTAAGGGAAGAAAGACCATCTATTGTGTTGTTAAAAATTAAAAAAGGATAAGCTAAGCAGTCATCATATTGGCATCTTCTGGAAGAAAGTTGGAAATTTATGTATCTTCTTGTTTTTAGAGCAATTGTAGGGGTGAAATTGTGCCCCCAACACAAGGCAAGCAAAAAGAAGAGGACTTTAAGGGAAGAAAGACCATCTATTGTATGGATAAAAATTAAAAAGGATAAGCTAAGCCGTCATCATATTGGCATCTTCTGGAAGATAGTTGGAAATTTATGTACCTTCATGAAGCATATGCCATTGAAGCTTTACAAACTTCCAATTAGATAAAGTAATTAGGCAGGTGTCTATTTGCCACGTATGAGTTCATGTGTCACTTTCATGGCTATCGTATAGTAAGCTCTCTTTCAAGATTGGTGGCTTCAAAGTTCGAAAACCAATTAGACATAGCTTGTTCTTGAATTTGGGTGACATGTGATGGGAGTGGGTCCATTATAAATAAAAATACACTTGTACTGCACCATATAAGCATTTTTCTTTAGAAGTAACATTTGCAATATAAATTCTTATCCTTAAAAAAAAAAAAACCCTCAAATCATTGAGATTATACAAACTTGTCATACAAACATA
Source organism: Quercus variabilis (assembly GCA_030445155.1). Lineage (NCBI taxonomy): Eukaryota > Viridiplantae > Streptophyta > Magnoliopsida > Fagales > Fagaceae > Quercus > Quercus variabilis. The sequence continues at coordinate 12,341,271 of CP129453.1, forward strand.
ATATTACTTTAAAGCAGAGGCTATATGAGAGAAATCATGAACTCTCTTGCTATTCCAACCTTTACCCATCCTTTATAAGCCTCATTTAGTCATTTTCCACAAAATTAAACCCTTATTCACATCTGAAAGTTGAGAGAAACCCAATAAATTTTGATGGCCAAACGCCTATTAATCAATTCTCTCTACTTTCTCACTCTCACCATAACCAAATCCTTGAGATGTGATCATTTCCATCACACCCATCAATACCATTCAGTGTTGAGATATAAAAGTTGACTTGGGCTATGGGAATAATTGGAGCACACCCATTTTTATCATTATTATTATTATTTTAAGACTTCAAAATTTAAGTCTTATGTCGTCAACCGAAATACAAATTGACCCACACAAAAAAGGTATTTTAACGATAAATACATGGAATATGACAACACAAAATAAAACCTAACACTTATAACTATTTACTTCACATGATCTTATTTCAAATAATAAAAAATTAAGAAAAAAAAGTACATTTTATATATATAATTATGAACTTTGAATGTTTTGATTGCAGACACGTTGAACCATTGAAGTGAAAGATTCTTGCCAATCCATTTTATAGTTTTTTTTTTTTTTTTTTTGGATTTAATAAAGTACATAATAGACTCCACTCAAACAGCTATAAATTTGCACCCTCTCGACCATTCTTGAGCCAAAAAAGAACCCAAAAGGATCCCAACATGGCCGCCCATAAACAATCATCATTCCTTTTATTGTCCCTCTTAATCATCTCTTTATGCAAATCCTCACAGGCTGCTGGGATTGCCATATATTGGGGCCAAAACTCCAATGAAGGCTCCTTGGCTGACACTTGTGCCACAGGGAACTACCAATATGTGAACATAGCTTTCTTATCCACATTCGGTAATGGCCAAACCGCAGTGCTAAACCTAGATGGGCACTGTAACCCCAGTGCCAATACTTGTACCCGTTTAAGCTCTGAAATCAAAGCTTGCCAAGGGCGAGGCATCAAAGTCCTTCTTTCAATTGGAGGCGGTGCTGGAAGCTACTCTCTTTCTTCAGCTGATGATGCAAAGCAAGTTGCAAATTACCTTTGGAATACCTATCTAGGAGGTAAGTCCAATTCACGTCCACTGGGCGATGCAGTTTTGGATGGCATTGATTTTGACATCGAGTTGGGTTCCACCCAACACTACGATGAACTCGCTAGATCACTTAATGGATTTAGCCAACAAAAAAAGGTGTACTTAGCCGCAGCTCCACAATGTCCATACCCAGATGCTCATCTAGATGCCGCCATCAAAACCGGTCTGTTTGATTATGTTTGGGTTCAATTCTACAACAACCGTGATTGTCAGTACTCAGGCAATGCAAACAACCTTTTGAATTCGTGGAAAACATGGACTACTGTTCAAGCTAAGCAAGTGTTCTTGGGACTACCAGCGGCTACCGCGGCGGCTCCAAGTGGTGGATTTATCCCAGCTGATGTGCTCAAATCTCAGGTCCTTCCATCTATTAAGACTTCTCCCAAGTATGGAGGGGTTATGATTTGGAACAAAAATTTTGATAATGGGTATAGTGCATCCATAAAGAGCGCTGTCTAGGTCATTGCCTAAACTTGCAAACAATATGGCATTGCCGAATAAGCTACTCATCAATAGGTTCACTACCTATGAACTGTAACAAGTATCTATGACAATAAAGCATGGTTGCATGTACTTCGTAATTTTGATGCATATAGCAGACTATAATGTGACATTTGATATCTATCATATTCAAGCATTAAATCCAAGTAAAAAGAAATAAAACAAGATAATCTTTACTGAGTTGTAATGCTTTTGATTTAGGAAACTTTGAATTTTTCTTTTTTTTTTTTTTTTTTTTTTGATAAGAAGAAAACTTTGAATGTTTGATGCACTGAATGAAGACAATATTAAGAATAATATTAATCCTTATGATCGGAAATGAAAGATTTAGTAGATTCATTGTTTCTATTCATAAGTTGGTTATTACCATTTTTTATATAATCTCCATATGGTGTACCAAACATGCACTAAATCAAAAACATTACAATTCAATGATATTATCTTATTCTTCTATTCTTCTATGCAGAGTTGATCTTCCTCACCTATAATAATAATAATAATGAAAACACAACACAACGATAAACCAGTTGTCGAACTAATTCAACAACTAGTTGAAGTGGAAGTTGAATTATTCTCATACAATTCAGGAGCTAAGCCACTTCTCTATTAATCTAATATCAAATACCATTTTAAAAAATAAAAATAAAAATTGAAGTCGGTTTTAATTTTCAAATGAGGCGGGTCTTATCACCCGCAAAGATCCTCATCTCCTTACTCCTAAACTCCTCACTTGGCCATTGTTTTTTATTTTTTATTTTTTTATTAAAAGACTTTATTAAGAAGAAGATAAATTTAGTACATCTTGAGTCAAATCAGACTCAATAAAAGCTGAATTTTCCTTTATCTAAGTCACATAATTCTCAGTACTCTTGACATACTAAGTCAAGATGTGAATTAGTCGGTTCCCTGAACATGTGAGATTTGTGAAGTCTTGAATGCTTGTAACTTACAAATACTTGCGATGATGTTATTGACAGACACTTGAGGACTACTAACACCAAACATGCTGTCTACAATCAGTTTTGAATCACATTCAAAATGAACATCCCTTATACCAACATCCCAAGTGAAGTCCACGGCCTCCTCCAAAGCTTTCGCTTTGGCTTCTAATTAGGGTTGTCCAAGCAACCCAAAGACCCGGCCAAACTGACCAAACCGACCGAACCAGACCCGTTCCAGCCAAATCCGACACCTCTGGCAGTCGATGACGGTTCCTGTTCTCTGAAACCCGACTTAGGCAGGTCGAGTGGCAGGTTTCAGTTTCTAAAATCCGAGCCACCCGAACCGACCGACAAATGCTAAAAAAATGCCAAAATTTCCTAGATCCGGCGACTTTCTGGTGTTCCTTTGCTCCGATCCGGCAACTTCCTGGTGTTCCTTTGCTCCGATCCGACCACCCTTGGTCTTCCTTCGTTCAGATCCGGTGGTATTTGCTCAGATTCACTCAAATCTGGCCAAGATCTACTCTCCTCCTTCGTCAGATTTTCTTAAATCCGGCGATATATGGTTAGATCTTGCTCAAATCGACCAAGATAGGCTCAAATCGGCGAAGATAAACTCCGATCTACTCAAATCCGGTGCCTTCAACTCAAATTGGCGAAGAAAGAACTTCTCCTCCGCCCGCCATCGCTTATCATCAAACTCAACCGACCAGACCGTCCGCCCCCCTAAGCCCGGCAAACCCGACCCGTGGTGGTCGGCAGTCGGTTGCGGGTGCATTTTTGTTCCGCCCGATTGGAACGGGTCGAGTCCAGGTTGGACACAAACCCGACTCATGGACACCCCTACTTCTAATGGACCCAAAGGGCAGTACACCTTCTAGTTAGAAGTATTATATTTGGGCCTAAATTAAAATTATATTATTCCTATTTATATTGCCTCCCATGTTTTTGATGTATTATGTGTATATATAGTCTAGGAAGAAGTCAACGGATCCACTATGAACCTCATGCGGACTTTTTTTTAGTTCTGTACCTCCTTAATTATGTCATTCATATTATATTTAGTGTTATATCAATGTTAATATTTGAAATGATAGTTTAGTGGTAATGACCTTTTTTTTTTTTTTTTTTTTGATATCTCATATTTTTTATTATAACTTCATGCCTCCCTTCTCATTATCTATTTTAAAAAAATAAATAAATAAAGTTAAGAGTTTCTTTATAATTCAATTGTTACCATAAGCGTAAAAGGGAGAGGATTTAACTTGTATAAAAAAATTAGAATCTACTTAAATTACAAGCTCTTGAGTCTTACAATCCTTCATTCTCCTGTCTATAACTTTAAACTTTTGTGTGATGCGGTGAACATGATGAATCTCGTTATGTATAATCAAATGACACTTAACACTTATACTATTTAGTATGTAATTAATAAAGCTCCCCATTTCAGGAAAAAGGAAAAAAAGTTAAGTCTATCTCTACTCTCTAGTGGCAGAAGGTTGGCCATCTTTCATTGTGAGCTAGCATTTGGAATTTATGCTACTTCAAAAAGCATATGCCACTGAAGCACAAACGTCCAATTAAATGTTTGATGAATAGGAAATTTATGTTTCCCTAAAAATTTGTACAAAATATCTATGCATTATACACCAGGTTTGGCTTAGCCTAAGCTAAGGAACACACAATTTTACACACAATTGAATCCCAGGCAAAAATATGTCACAACTTACAACAGTCATTATACTTATTCGATTTTTCCACGCAAAAATATCGTCTTATACACGGAAAGACACGTTATAATTTTTCTTCCTTTGTCTTTGCTTTGGAGCCCCACATGAACGGGACAAGTTGTCTTCTAATGCCATGTTCATTTATAATAGACGACAAGGTGATGGTATTTATTCAGTGAAAGACCCATTACTCCTATGTAAGAAGAAAAGCAGACATTAATTTATTGTGCTTTGAGAGAGAATTGAATAATTACACGAAAATTATAGACATGATGATAATGACAACCCGGAAACAAGAATAAAAAATATGTTAGAGCTGTCAATAAGAAAAAATGGTTGTAGTTTGTATTGACTTATTTCCTCATTCTTAAAGAGAGAGAAAAAAAAAATTGCCTCTATTTCCTCTCTTTCTTTTTTTTTTTTTCTTTTTTTTTTAATGAGAGCCAATAAAACTACTAAAAGATCTGTAAGATTTATCTATATTTTTTTTTATAAAAAAAAATTTATACTACCATGCTATAATTCCCTTGTGACTTTGGACTTTGTAGACCGACATGCACCTATAGGTCTGTTTGGATTGAACTTATTGTGGCTGAAACTGAAAACTAAAAACTGAAACACTATAGCAAAATAATTTTTAAATGTATGAATAGTGTTGTGAGGTTTATTTTTAATATTTTTAATACATGAACAGTATATACACAGTACGTGAACAGTGCATACACAGTGCGTAAACAGTGCATGCACTGTTCACAACAGTAAATTTTACACTGAAAGTCAACATAAGCGGCTAAAAAAAAAAAACACAAAAACAAAAACAAAACGCCAACGCCAAACACAGATGCCGAACCCAAATGCCCTCTATATCTTTTAGTGCCACCTTCGCCTATATTGGCCCAAATGACAGGGTTAAATACCCAGATGCTGCAAATCTTCCTATCCCTTGGACCTAGGCAAAACAAGGAAATATCTACTTATCTGCGGTTCCACAAGACCCAATTCCTAATGAGAATCTAGATTTGTTCTATCGAAAATGGCCACTTTGATTATTTTAGTTTCAAATTTCAATTCTACAACAACCTAAAAGTGTCATTATACGAACAATGCTGCAAATCTTTCAAGCACTTGGAACCAATTATATTCAATCCAAGCAGCTATATCTTTTTTGGGATTCCTGCAGATCTTGAGTTGGATATATTTCGCCCGATCAATTTACTAAAGACTCAGATTCGTCCATGTACATAAGATGGGGAGGAATCATGCTATTGAAAATGAAAAAAAAAATAGTTTGACAAAGTGTACAGTACTTCAACGCTATCACTATCAGGGACAGTATCTTTAATTTATTAGTGCTATATTACCATAATTACCTTCATGTTATGTCACGCTCATTTTTGTATATATAATTCGATAATTATAAGTTAAAACCTGAGAGGGATTCAAACGCTCTGTGGTTCTCTTAACATGAGCAAATTATGCCATTAAGATATAAGATTTTTAAATATTTTACATTTCCTTTTGATAATCTATTATGATTACATGTTTGCATGTTTGCATGTACTTTAAAAAAAAATACTAAACTGTTTCTTTTTCAGCAGTCTAATTTTTTTCAGCAGTCTACTGAATAAATTATTCTGGCCCCCTAAAAAATAAGTCCATCCTTTTGAATGGAATTATTCAAAAATCTGACCAGCAACCACCACTTGATAACTTTGTAAATCCTATATATATACAGCTGTTAAAATTTCTGTATTTCATTCACCTTTTATGGCGCTGTGGGTTTTTTCTTTCTTCATCATTGGCCCACTTGAAAATTGGTGATTGGGGTGTTATTGTAAGGCCTTCTTAAAATTCATGATGGACAAGGAACTACACAAGAACAAGAACGAAGGGAATCCCAAAGCGTGGGTTGAAGAGAAAAAGCATGGGTTGTTTCGTCATTTTGGCTCAACATCCTTGTGTTATATATAGAATACTCAGTAGTGCTGCCATCTTTAATCAAAACTTTTTAAATGTAATGTAATAAAATAATATCATCCTTAAAATTTATATAGACTCCATACAGTAATTTTTTTAATTTAAATGTAAGATAAATTATATATATATAGTAAGATAAACTAAATCATTATCATTAATTGGTTTTTGCAATGAATTGGTTCATCTCTTCCCTTATAAGGAAATATGAATTGCATTCAAGCCGTGAGTTATGTTATTTTAACTTAAAACTAATTGATGATAAAAAAGACACACTCAAATTTTTTATGCATTTGATATTGTGTCTCACGAGCCTGTTTTTAAAGTGATTATTGAAAGTTTAATTGTGATCTCCCCAATTCCTCCCTCAAAATAACGCTCCCACAACTCAAACTTATAACCTTGACTCTAACACAACTTGTCGAACTATGAGCTATATCACACTTAAATCTTTTATGACATTTGATATAATATTTTGTAGACCTGTTTTTAGCATAGTTGTAAAGGGGGTGAAATTATAGTACCCAACACAAGTCAAGCAAAAAGAAGAGGACTTTAAGGGAAGAAAGACCACCATCCATTGTGTGGATAAAAATTGAAACGGATAAGCTAAACAAAAAAAGATAAGCTAAGCAGTCATCATATTGGCATCTTCTGGAAGACAATTCGAAATTTTTGTCCCTTCATGAAGCATATGCCATTGAAGCTTTACAAACTTCCAATTAGATAAAGTAATTAGGCAGGTGTCTATTTGCCACGTACGAGGTCATGTTTCACTTTCATCGCTATCAGATAGTAAGCTCTTTTTCAAGATTGGTGGCTTCAAAGTTCGATCGAAAACCAATTAGACATAGCTTGTTCTTGAATTTGGTGACAATATGTGATGGGAGTTGGTCCATTATAAATAAAAATGCACCTGTACTTTTGCTTATAACCATTTTTCTTTAAAGCAAGACTTAGGTGCAAGACTTAGATACAATATTTATTATGTAATATTCCTTAAGTTCCCCTTTTAAGATTTTGTCATTTGAATATTTTCTCATGGGAAGAAAATGTATTTTTTTAGTTAAATAGACACATGACTGAATCTTAAGAGGAGAACTTAAAGAACAGCACATAAGGTACCGTACCTAAGTTTTGTCATTTTCTTTAGAAGTAACATTTGCAATGTAAATTCTTATCCTTAAAAAAAATCCTCAAATCATTGAGATTATACAAACATGTCATACAAACATAATCTATCTATATATTACTAAAAACTGAAGCGTAGCATTTAATGTTGTTACGCTCTCATTGAGCCACGTCAGCAGCCATGTCATTATCAATTTTTTTTCCATTTTTTTATACAATTTTTTAACATTTAAAGTGAGTTAAAAACTCTATTATATTACAATCAAAATATCATATTTAATTTATCTTCTTTTTAATTATTCTTATTTATTAGTAAATTTTCAATTCCATTTTAACTTTTCATATCCCCACTACACTTTACCTTAACTTTTTTCAACTTTTCTCATTCCATTTCAACTTCTCATTCCCATTTTTTTATACAATTTTTTAACATTTAAAATGAATTAAAAACTCTATTATATTACAATCAAAATATCATATTTAATTTTTCTTCTTTTTAATTATTCTTATTTATTAATAAATTTTCAATTCCATTTTAACTTTTTATATCCCCACTACTCTTTACCTTAACTTTCTTCAACCTTTCTCATTCCATTTCAACTTTTCATATCCCTACTACTCTTAATATTAATATTATTCTATCTTTTTATCTTCCTTTATTTTTGTCTCTTCTTATTCTTATTCTCATGCTATAAAATTGTCATTCTCCCTCTTATTCCATGCATAATTTCTATTTTTCCACACACAAAAGCCTCTCTCTCTCTCTCTCTCTCTCTCTCTCTCTCTCTCTCTCTCTCTCTCTCTCTCTCTATATATATATATTCCTTCAATTTTTGGTATATATATATATATATTTTTAAAAAAATTTTAGTGTAACAAGTTGACCATCAAAACATACTGATGCAGTATTGAAAACTCCACCAAATGCATCGCAAAAATTAGTTTTAAATTACTAGAAGTCAGTTAGTTTGCCAAAATTGGAATTGACAGGTAATCCAGCTTGATACGATTTAGTTTTATATTTTATGTTATTATCTTTACAATGCCTCAATGGAAAAATGAAATACAAAACAAATATCAATTTAGATATACTCAATTAAAGAAAGAAAAGAAAAGAATAAACAATTTTCTTATAAAGTATTCCCATAAAACGTTACAATGCATTAATAGAAAAAGAGAATACAAAACACATGCTATTTTAGAAACACTAAATTTATAATAATAATAATATCAAACCAAACATATCATAAAATAATTGTAGGGGCTCCTTTTTCGGAAGGGCACCCCCGACAATGAATTTGTAGAGAGTGGGGCAAAGGGTTTGGTTCCGGCCGGCCTCTCGTCGGTGCTCCTTGCGTTTTTCCTTTGTCACTCTTCGTCTGGGGTTGCTCTTCGGCTGGCGTCCGAGGAGGCCCCCCCTTCACCAGAGGGGGTCTTTCCCTTATATACTCCTTATAGTTTGATCTTGACCCTACAGCTGTTGACCATCTAGGCCACTGCCTTTAAAGCCTATCCCATCAGACAGGTTCTTCACCATGTTGTGGGTTGTGGCCTCCAAGGCTGCACTGCTCAGGAGTCTTGTCACCATCAATGTAGCCTAGGGAGTCGGGCAAACTCACTAAGTGTGGATGTGACCACCTATTCTGGGTTTGCCCCCTACCCAAGATTAGACTAGGTGTGCCAAGGAGGGGCGTGTCCTCGGCATGGGTCCGAGAAGGGCCAAGACCCTTTGGACGACTATCTGGGACGATTGTCCTCCTCGGCTTGGGCTTTGGGCCTGCCTAAAGGTGGGCCGGGAATTCCGGGCCCACGGGCCCCACAATAGCCCCTCAAAACCCTGCTGCACGTTTCCTCGGACGGGGAGGAGGGTTTTGTAAACCTTGGTCCTTATGTTCCGGAAGGCCTTCAGCTGGCTGGTCCTTCCTTGAGTGGCCGGATCAGCACTCAGACTCTTCAGTAGGTAGTTAATTTCTTCACAGGACTAGGTCTTTGGACCACGCAGCACCTTGGCTTTGTCGTATATAGCTAGCTTCCCATAGGCTTGAGTCCGTAGACCATGCAAGACCTAGGTACAATTGCTGCCTTCAGAACGAGTGGCCAGCTCCCCGTAAGCTTGGGTCCGAGGACCATGCAAGTCCTAGGTACAGTTGCTGCCATCGTTTGGTAAGTGGCTAGCTCCCCATAGGCTTGAATCCATAGACCATACAAGACCTAGGTACAGTTGCTGCCTTCAGAACGAGTGGCCAGCTCCCCGTAGGCTTGGGTCCGAGGACCATGCAAGTCCTAGGTACAGTTGTTACCATCGTTTGGTAAGTGGCTAGCTCCCCATAGGCTTGAGTCCATAGACCATGCAAGACCTAGGTACAGTTACTGCCTTCAGAACGAGTGGCCAGCTCCCCGTAAACTTGGGTCCGAGGACCATGCAAGTCCTAGGTACAGTTGCTGCCATCGTTTGGTAAGTGGCTAGCTCCCCATAGGCTTGAGTCTGTAGACCATGCAAGACCTAGGTACAGTTGCTGCCTTCAGAACGAGTGGACAGCTCCCCGTAGGCTTGGGTCCGAGGACCATGCAAGTCCTAGCTACAGTTGCTGCCATCGTTTGGTAAGTGGCTAGCTCCCCATAGGCTTGAGTTCGTAGACCATGCAAGACCTAGGTACAGTTGCTGCCTTCAGAACGAGTGGCCAGCTCCCCGTAGGCTTGGGTCCGAGGACCATGCAAGTCCTAGGTACAGTTGCTGTCATCGTTTGGTAAGTGGCTAGCTCCCCATAGGCTTGAGTCCGTAGACCATGCAAGACCTAGGTACAGTTGCTGCCTTCAGAATGAGTGGCCAGCTCCCCGTAGGCTTGGGTCCGAGGACCATGCAAGTCCTAGGTACAGTTGCTGCCATCGTTTGGTAAGTGGCTAACTCCCCATAGGCTTGAGTCCGTAGACCATGCAAGACCTAGGTACAGTTGCTGCCTTCAGAACGAGTGGCCAGCTCCCCGTAGGCTTGAGTCCGAGGACCATGCAAGTCCTAGGTACAGTTGCTGTCATCGTTTGGTAAGTGGCTAGCTCCCCATAGGCTTGAGTCCGTAGACCATGCAAGACCTAGGTACAGTTGCTGCCTTCAGAACGAGTGACCAGCTCCCCGTAGGCTTGGGTCCGAGGACCATGCAAGTCCTAGGTACAGTTGCTGCCATCGTTTGGTAAGTGGCTAGCTCCCCGAGTATGAGGACACAATGTTCACCTCTTTGGGCAACTCAGTCTCATGTCGGATAGAAGTCCCTCCCATTAGCCCCTCGCAGGCTACTGGAGCAAGAGTTAGTGTACCACTACTGCACAGTTGCCTTCAATAGGAGTTCGTCCTCGGATCCGAGAACTTTGCTTTAGTGTGAAGACATCCATGGGTCATTTTCTGGGAGCTGTTTTTCCTCGGGTCGGATTGTGACTTCGCACGTGGGGCTGATCTTGCCTCTGGTTCGTGTTCCTCATCTTTCTGGTTTACGAGGCGTCGCTTGGCCTTTCGCGCTCCGTGTTTGACGCTTCGGTGCCCGTAACGCGCCTTCATTAATGCCCTCGTGAATTAACACGAATCAGGCAGCTGGCAATCCCCTTGGAATTGGGTGGGAATTAATTCCCTTTGACAATTCTCCCTTCGAATTCCGCGCGGCTTAACTCCCACCGGTTTTCGCCCTCCAAAAAAGGCGTTCTGGGGAGAGTGTTTCGCCTCATTCTATGAATCTTCCATCACGAACAGAAATATACACTTTCACCTTCCTGAGCCCCTTTGACACCGCCACCAGGATTGTGACCACAGTTAGGAGATCTGGAGTTAACGGCCGCCGTGGCTGCAGCCCCCACTGGGCTGCCGGCGCGGCAGAATTTAGGCGTAACACTGGCAGGGCCTTGTATGGTGGCCAGGGGGGACGTCATTGAAGTACCTAACGCCCCTCCGCAGAGCGCACCTCCGACGAAGGAGGCACGCAAACTCCCGTCACGGCTGGTACCCGAGCATTGCCGTCTCCGATGGTCAGTGCTCGTGCAGTTTGGAGAGGGTCGAGGAAGCATCACGAGGAAAGGTGTTCCGGGGTCCCTGGGTCGGCTCCTCACTTTGTTCAAGCTTTGGTTTCAAGGTGAGCCAGCCCCCAGTCCCCCTTCCCGTGCTTTTACTGTCCAGTTCTCCCATTCTCTGGACGCCAGTAAAAGCACGGGTTGACACTTCCCTCATTCCTGATATTAATTCTTTGCGAGCCTCTTGCCCGGCCAGTTCCAAGACCGGTCCGCCTGAGCCTCTGATTGTAGGATTAGTTGATAGGATTTTTTGTAAAACACGCCTGTCTGAGGCTCTGATTGTATTTGTAACCCTTTTTTTTTTTAGATTGTAAAGATTATTGTATTTGTAATCTTCTTCTGAAATAATAAAGAACTTTTCTTTTATTTGTTGTTGAGTTTCCTTTTCGTATTGCAATTCTTCTCTTCTTCTCTTCTTCTTTCTTTCTTTTTTTTTTTTTCTTTGCACCGCCAACTTTTAAGTAGTAACTGCTTTAGAGCGACCGCCGGTTACGCCGACCGACGCACTAACCCGCCCCACAGACAACGCCAATTGTAGGGGCTCCTTTTTCGGAAGGGCACCCCCGACAATGAATTTGTAGAGAGTGGGGCAAAGGGTTTGGCTCCGGCCAGCCTCTCGCCGGTACTCCTTGCGTTTTTCCTTTGTCACTCTTCGTCTGGGGTTGCTCCTCGGCTGGTGTCCGAGGAGGCCCCCCCTTCACCAGAAGGGGTCTTTCCCTTATATACTCCTTATAGTTTGATCTTGACCCTACAGCTGTTGACCATCCAGGCCACTGTCTCTAGAGCTTGTCCCATCAAACAGGTTCTTCACCATACTGTGGGTTGTGGCCTCCAAGGCTGCACTGCTCAGGGGTCTTGTCACCATCAATGTAGCCTAGGGAGTCGGGCAAACTCACTAAGTGTGGATGTGACCACCTATTCTGGGTTTGCCCCCTACCCAAGATTAGACTAGGTGTGCCGAGGAGGGGCGTGTCCTCGGCATGGGTCCGAGAAGGGCCAAGACCCTTTGGACGACTATCTGGGACGATTGTCCTCCTTGGCTTGGACTTTGAGCCTGCCTAAAGGTGGGCCGGGGATTCCGGGCCCACGGGCCCCACAATAATAAACTAATAGTTATGGATGTACTAACTACATGGCAGCAAAATTGAATAAAATAAAAATAAAAATAAAAATAAAAGTTACAATATGCATATTTAGTACATTAGAATTATCATCAAATTTGGGAAAACATTAGGATGTTAACAAAGAGGGAGAGAAAGAGATTAGTAAAAGAAGTCAAACGTCAATTAAATAAATTAATTAGTAACTGTTAATTGGAAAACAAAGAGAGACCGACGGCTAAAGGAGTAAAAAATTAACTAAAGATGACTTTACGAATGTTATTATAAACTTTACAATGCAAATAAATAAATCGTTAAATTCACTTAATTAAATCATATAATCAACAATTAAATAAAATCATACAAAATTTAAACTTGAAACTAATCATACTCTAATCTAGAAAATCATATTTATTATCAAAACTAAAAGGAAAACGCTCTTAAGTAATAATAGAAATATATAAGAAATAAAGATGAAAATTTTCAAAATCTTTTTTTTTTTCATATTTCATTTAACATTATTTATAAATAATAAAATATAAAAAAAAATTCTTAAATGCTTATATTCTTCACACACCATGACTTTTAAAATCTAATGAAAGGTTCTAAGAATTTAACTCTCATTTAATGCCTCTATTATGAAAATCAAAAGCCAGTAAAATATGATAATAGTAAGAAACGTTATAAATGAGAAAATGAAAAAACTAATTAATCACTATTATAATGGAATAGATGTCTTTTTTTATGCATATAAGAAAATGAAATGTATAGGGTTACTTATTAAGGTATATGTAAAGATTCACGTTAAAAAAATATGTAAAGCTTTAAAAAAAGAAAAAAAAGAATATGTAAGGTTTTTATTAACTTAAAAGAAAGTGAAAAACTAATTTTTAATTACTACAACCGTTGCTACTCTATAAATCACATATAACACTATATTCAATATCCTAAACAACATAGTTAGACCCTTTTGGATATACACCACCATATTCAACTTATAAATTACAACCCAAATCAATCATATAATTACACAATTAAAGCCTGAACATGTAACATGTATTACCTTCTGAATTATTGCTTGAAATTTTCACAATTATTGAAAGAGAATCTCCAAATTTAATTTTTAGAAAACATCAAGACAAGGTGAATTTTATTCCTTTTAACTTCCATAGAAAAATAATATTACGCACATTATTTCAACCCTTATGGAAAAGAAGGTTTACATGTAGCATGCAAAACATATTTAATTGACTTAGAGATGTAAAAATTAGTCAACCAACTATGGTAGAATTAAGATTTCAAATTTTAAATAAAACAATTCTACAATAATAAAAAATTATTTTGTGATAAATATGATTATGAATGCATTACTTTTCATTAAATTAGTTCAAATTACAAAATAATAATAATAATAATGAAATTACCATAAAAAATAATCATGCGCAACACGCGGGTCTGCGACTCGTATTACTTTAAAGCAGAGGGTACACTAGACAAAACATGAGAGAAATCATGAACTCTCTTGCTATTCCAACCTTTACCCATCCTTTATAAGCCTCATTTAGTCATATCCCACAAAATTAACCCCTAATTCACATCTAAAAGTTGAGAGAAACCCAATGAATTTTGATAGCCAAATGCCTATTTATCAATTCTCTCTACTTTCTCAACTCTCACTGTAACCAAATCCTTGAGAGGTGATTATTTCCATCACACTCATCAATATTGTCAGACCGTGAGCTGTGCCATTTCATCTCATAACCAACTGGGGATGAGGAAGACACACTCAAATCTTTTATGACATTCAACATCACGTCACACAAACCTATTTTTAGAGTGGTTGTAAGAAGTCAAATTGTGGTCTCCCCAACATCCTTCCCTCACAATGACACTCTCGTGATTCGAACTTATGACCTTGCCTCTGATATCATTTGTCGAATCGTGAGTTGTGCCATTCCACCTCAAAACCAATTGGTAATGAGGAAGACACAGTTCAATCTTTTATGGTATTCGACATCATGACACACGGCTTATTTTTAGAGTGGTTGTAAGAGATCAAATTGTGGTCTCCAACAAATACCATTCAATATTGATATATAAGAGTTAATTGGAGTTGTGGGAATAATTTGAGCAAACCCATTTTTATCATTATTATTATTATTTTAAGACTTCAAAATTTTAAGTCTTAAATCATCAACCTAAATACAAATGGATCCAAAGGTGCTCTCGTGTTTCATGCACGTAGCAACAGTTTTAGTCTTACGGGCCTTGCAAGAGTTACAATGACCTTCCGTTGGTAAGGTTAGGTGTGCTTGGTTGTTTAGACAGCTACATCATAGTAGGGCGGTCAGCGATAATAGTTTACTAATGGCAAAGGAACCGGAAGTGTTATGGAGGAAGTTGTCCTTCACGAAGGGAGAGGGTGAAGGTGTTAAACTGGAGAGTAGCAGTACAAAAGCTACAAAAGAGGTAGGTAAAAATTGTGCTATTATGAAGATTATTACCCCTAGAAGCATAAGCTTAGATACACTGAGAAAAAACTTGAGGATGTTGTCAAAAACAAATAAGTGGGTCAACTTCTCCGTGTTAAAAGCTGACTTATTTCTGGTGGAGTTTGGAGATGAGAAAGATAAGAAGAAAATTCTTGATATGTGCCCATGGAGCTTTGAGAAACAGTTAGTGCTCTTACAAGAGTTTGAAAGTGAGTAAACCCCAAAAGAGATTGATATAAAATGGTTGCCATTTTGGATTCAGATCTTCAATCTACCCCTAAAGAGTAGAACAAAGAAAACCGGATGGGCGATTGGATCCACCTTAAGGATAGTCATGGAAGTTGATGTTCCTAAATTCGGTGTGAATTGGGGTAAATGCCTTAGAGTGAGAGTTCAGATCGATGCTACTAAAAAACTAACCCGAGGTAAGAGAGTCACCATTGAAGGAGGTGAGTCAAGGTGGGTTCAACTTAAATTTGAAAGCCTTCCTAATTTTTGCTACTGGTGCGGTCTACTTAGCCACTCCCTTAGAGAATGCCTATTACCTCCTGCTAACAACCAACCGAGAAAGGAAAGCCTTCAATATGAGGCATGGTTAAGAGGTGAACCTATTAGGAGGTACACAAAAGAACTAGTTAATCACGGTGGGGGAGTTAACCAGGATTACAGAGTTGGGGCGGCCGGAGCTTGGCTGGAAAAGCCACCTAATCCATCTAGTTTGCTTAGGGAAAAGACAGGGGAGGGAACGGGTCACGGGTCTCGGTGGCCTTCCCAAGGTGGCAGTGGATTGGTAGGTGAAGAAAAGGCTATGCAAGTGCCAATAGAGCTGCCAGTGATGATACACAAACATGGCAAGGCTAACAAGTCGGTTGAAAAAGTGGAAATAGAAACTTCCTCTTTGAGTGCAAGCTTATCAGACCCACTAGACACCCGTACCGTGTTGACAGATGTGATGCAATGGGAAGAGGAACATGAGCAAGAAGTGAGGAAGGCACATCCTAAGGTAATCCTTTTTCTCATGTCTCCTTGTACCAACTTTCCTGCTGTGACTGAACTTTCAGGATTAAAGGATGATATTCTGCTGGGTTTTGAGGGACAGCGTAGGATTGGTGATCATGTGACTAAGGAGCTGAATGCTTTTGAGGGGTATGTGGGGAAACTTGAAAATTTGGAGCACAGCTTTCCCCAGCAAACAACTTTGGTTGCTCCTCCTTTTAAGACACCTAATGGGCCCTATCTTGATGTAATTCGGGCCAACACCCTAACTGACTCTCCTATGTCTTATTCTTAGCATGAGCACCTTTTAAAACAAGATAATCACGTGACCCATGGCCCCATGTTAGCTAAAATCTCCAATCATCAATCAACAAGGCAAGGCTCTCTTGTTTTAGGACCAAAATGGTCATAGGTACTGTGTTCTTCTCCAGGTAGCAAGGAAGCTTTGTTTGTACATGCAGGACAGAAAAGAGCTTTTGTGGTGGACTCTGATTAGATTGAAGCATCAAATAAGAAATACATAGTTTTTCAGGATGACAAGGAAAATTCTAAAATTTTGGTGGCGGTTGGGTCCTAGCCCTGCTAAGGGTTATAAGTATCCTATGTTGGAACTATTGCGGGCTTAGGAATCGGCAAACAGTTCAAGAGCTCAGGGATATTATCCGGGCACAAGATCCCACAGTTATGTTCTTAGCCGAAACATGGCTGGTTGAAGCTAGGCTTGCAGGCATACGCAATTCATTACAATCAGTCATTACTATGGTGTTTCAAAAGTTAATCATGGTGGTGGCTTAGCCATTTTTTGGAAAAAAGATTTTGATTTACTGGTTGTTTCATCCTCCCTCAATCACATAGACACAGTGATTTTTGGAGGTACTAACAAAGCTTGGAGATTTACGAGTTTTTATGGAGTTCCGGAGACTCATCATTGCTCAGATTCATGGAATTTATTAAGAAACCTTCATAATCAGTTTTCCCTACTGTGGTTGTGTGGGGCAGACTTCAATGAACTCGTTAAGTCATATGAGAAGAGAGGGGGGTGTCCTCATCCTTATGGCTAGATGCAAAAGTTTAGAGAGGTATTAGATAAATGCGGATTGTTCGATTTGGGCTTTAATGGGAATAAGTTTACATGGTTCAAGAATTACCCCTCAGGTGGCATTTGGGAACGTCTTGATAGAGCAGTTAGTACGGCTGATTGGGTAGAGCATTTTCCTGCAACAAAGGTTCAATCCTTGGTTTGTGGATAGTCCGATCATAGTCCTATTGTAATCCCACCCAAGGGCATTCTAGTGAAATCTCAGCAACTATGGTGTTTTGAACAATTTTGGCTTGAAAAGGAAGGGTGTCACGATATAGTGGCTCGGTCTTGGGCTGTAGAATAATCAGGTTCTCCCATGATAGCAGTTATGGAAAAAATAGATAGGTGCTAAGCGAAACTTAAGAAGTGGAGCAAGAACTCAGTGTGCAATATTTCACGAACCTTAGTGTATAAGAAGAAGATGCTGAGCAAAGCAAAGGTGGTAGCATTACAAGGGGGAAGTGTGGATGTTTTTCTGCAATTAAAATCCAAAGTAAATGAACTCCTTCGCATGGAAGAGCAAATGTGGCAACAGATAAGTTGTTCCCATTGGTTGGTCTCAGGTGATAGCAACACGAAGTACTTCCATAATAAGGTGTCCTAACGCTTCTACCGCAACTCTATATCTAAGCTCTGTAATTCAGATAGGGTATTGGCTTCAGGAGAGGAAAATGTCTTGGCCATGATTGTAGATTTTTATAACAAGCTCTTTTCCTCTTCAAACCCATTTGGTATGGAGATGGTGGTCCAACATACAAAAAGGGTGGTGAGTTCAGACATGAATGAAGGTTTGGTTGAAGCCTTTACTAAGGAGGCGGTCAAAACAGCCCTAAAACAGATGGCGCCTTTAAAAGCCCCCGGTCTCGATGGTATACCCCCATTTTTCTTCCAACATTATTGGAATAATATTGGTAATGATATTGTTAAGGCTGTTTTATTCTGTTTAAATTCCAAAGAAGTATTGCCATGCCATAACCATACTTATATTACACTCATCCCTAAAGTCAAGAGTCCGGAATTTCTTTCTAAGTTTCGTCCTATTGCGCTTTGTAATGTCTTCTATAAACTTGTCTCCAAAGTGTTGGCCAACAGATTAAAAAGAGTATTGCCCCAGATTATCTCGGAATCTCAAAGCGCTTTCCAACTGGACAAAGCCATCTCGGATAACATTCTGGTGGCTTTTGAGACTCTCCACCATATGAAGATGAAGAAAGTGGGTAGAGTGGGACATGTTGCCTTAAAATTAGACATGAGTAAGGCTTATGATAAGTTGGAGTGTGGTATTCTGAAGAAGATCATGGAGAAAATGGGTTTCCATCCTACTTGGATAGGGTGGATAATGGAATGTATCCAATCAATTACTTTCTCCATTTTGGTAAACGATGAACCTAAAGGTCGCATCATTCCAACTAGAGGTATCAGGCAAGGGGACCCCTTGTCTCCATATCTCTTTTTACTGTGCTCGGAGGGTTTAAATGGGCTTATTCAACATGCGGTTGATGGTGATCAGTTTGAGGGTTTTTCTCTTTGTCGTTTCAGTCCAAAGATTTCTCACTTATTTTTTGCAGATGATAATCTCCTTATTTGCTGGGCTTAGGTAAAGGATGTGGGAGCTATCCAAGCCCATTTAAATCTTTATGAAAAGGCTTCGGTTCAAAAGATTAACTCTGCAAAAACCACCTTGTTCTTTAGCAAAACTGTCTTGGATCTCACTAAAGAGACTAAAAAATTTGTTGGATGTTGCCAAGATTAAATAGTATGAGAAGTATTTGGGATTGCAACAGTGGTGGGAAGAAATGAGAAAGCTAGTTTGAATTACATCAAAGACAGGGTGTGGGGAAAACTTCAAGGGTGGAAGGAGAAATTACTTTCTCAAGCAAGCAAAGAAGTGTTGTTGAAAGCAGTAGTCCAAGCTATCCCCACCTTCGCTATGAGTTATTTTCGTCTTCCGGTGGGCCTTTGCCAAGACATTGAAATGCTTATCCGGAAATATTGGTGGGGACAAAGGGGAGGTAGAAGAAAAATTGACTGGAAGAAGTGGGAGGTCTTGTGTAAGCCAAAACTAGATGGTGATTTGGGATTTAAAGACCTTTGTAAGTTCAATGAGGCAATGCTAGCGAAGCATGTTTGGAGATTGATACATGACCCGGATTCCCTCTTCTACAAAGTGTTTAAGGCCAAGTATTTTCCAAATTGCTGTGTGTTTGAAGCTAAGTCAGCCTCGGGTTTGTTTGCCTGGAAAAGCGTTCTTCATTCTAAAAATCTAATTGAAAGAAATGGTCGTTGGAGAATGGGGGATGGTAAAACAATTTGGTTATTCCAAGATGCTTGGCTACCAAATTCTAATTCAGGCAGAATCATATTTCACAGAGGGATACTTGCTCCGACTGTTACAGCCGATGGGCTCATCGATCCCAACTCGAGTTGGTGGAACTTAGGCTTGATTGATCAATGCTTTTACCCCCTTGATGCCCAGAGCATTATATCCCAATCCCTTTGTATCACTCCCTAGGCCAATACCTTTGTTTGGCCTGCTGAAAGAAATGGATCTTATTCAGTGAAGTAGAGATACAAAATTCTCTGTGAAGACCAGCAGACTGGTGGTCTCGAAACTGATGTTGCTGTGGATTAGAGGAACTTATGGAAGTGTTTGTGGAAACTCAAAGGTCCAGGAAAGATTAAACATTTCCTATGGAAGTCATGTACCAACTCGTTGCCCACAAAGGAAAACTTGATGAAGAGAACTATTATACAAGAGAACATGTGTCATCTTTGCTCTGATCATCCTGAAGATGTCAAGCACGCACTATGGGGATGTTTTAAGGTCCGCCAGGTCTAGCAAAGGAGGTTTGGTTGGATGGTTAACACTCAGGGTGAGGAAGGCTCATTTTTGGACCTGGTTCTCTTAGTGCAGAAAAATCATAAATTGTTCCCACTATTTGCAGTCATGGCCTAGACTGTATGGCACCTCTAGAACAAGTCTCAACTCCAAGCAGCCATGATGCCTTTGGACAGATTAGCCCACTTTGTAGAAAATTATCTGTAGAATTTTGCAAATAGGTTCGAACAGCAGGTGTTACTCGTGAGAAGTGCAACAACAGCAGTAAGTTGGTGTCCACTAATTGAAAACCTAGTGAAAATCAACTTTGATGGAGCTCTGTTTGGGGCGGATAATGCAAGGATTGGTGTGGTGATTCAAAGTTCGGAGGGAGAGGTTTTGGCTGCCCTTTCTGAAAAAATTATGAAACCATAATCAGCGGAATTAGTGGAGATATTAGCTACCCAACATGCTGTGCTTTTCTCTACAGAAATGGGTTTCTTCAATTTTTTTTTTTTTTTTTTTTTTTTTTTTTTGAAGGGGACTCATCTACTGTTATTAAGTTTTTACAAGATAGGAATGTGTCTCACTCCTGGGAGGACATATCTTAAAAGACACTTTGTCTTACTTAAACTCTTTTCAGAGTTGTTCTTTCTCTCATATTGGTAGGCAAGATAACGCAATAGCGCATGCCTTAGTCTAGAGAGCTAGATTATCTTATCCTTTAAAGGTCAGTTGGAGTTTGTTCCTCCAAAGATCTCTTCTTTTGTACAGTCCGACCTTCAAGTTTAATTTCTAATGATGAATTATCTTTCTTCTAAAAAAAAAAATACAAATGGACCCACACAAAAAAGGTATTTTATTTTTAATTAAGGAAATTAATTCCATACCGTCTAGTTCAGCATCTTTCTCTCTTTCAGATTTACTTTCTCTTTCCTCTTTTCTGGTTGCATACAACTTAAGCCGAATAGCCTAAATTTCAGCTTCTTTAAACACCCAATAAATTTGAAAGCTTGCAAAAGTTATGTTTAAAGTCAAAAGAAGCTTCCATATGTTAGATTTTTTTTCATTTTTTTATTATTTTCTAGCCCCTAAAAATTGTCAAAAGTCCTCTCAAATGTCCGTTGTTCTACTTTTTTTTTTTTTTAAAGCCATCATTTTGTTCACGTGTGAAAGGTTAGCTTAGTATTTTAAATTTAAATTGATTTTTAGTTCTTTTCATAGATATAGATGTTTAGACTAGCTTGGGCTTGGGTTGGGTTTAAGATTACAAATTAGTCTAATCTATGAATTTATATATATGGGCTTTAAACACTATTTAATCATATATATATATATATATATATATAATGGTAATTTCGAAATGGTACACTGATATTAAGTGGTACCAAAATAAATCGTTCTTTTGGCCAAATCGAAACAGCTTCCAGTACAAAATTAACGTCCTTAATTTTAATGATAAATACAAGCAAATTTTGACATGGAATATGGCAACACAAAATAAAACCTAACACGTGTAACCATTTACTTCACATGACCTTATTTTAAATTTGTAAATATTTTTTTTATAGTTTTTTTTTATATAATTATAGGTAGAAGATTTGAACTTTGAATATTTTCATTGAAGACACCATAATATGATGGTTGAACAATTGAAGTGAAAGACTCTTGGCAATCAATTTTATAATTTTTTTTTTTCATTTTTTGAATTTAATATGTACATAATAGACTCCACTCAAATAGCTATAAATTTGCACCCCCTCAACCATTCTTGAGCCAAAAAAGAAGGCAAAAGGATCCCAACATGGCCGCCCAAAAACAATCATCATTCCTTTTATTGTCCCTCCTAATCATCTCTTTATGCAAATCCTCACAGGCTGCTGGGATTGCCATATATTGGGGCCAAAACTCCAATGAAGGCTCCTTGGCTGACACTTGTGCCACAGGGAACTACCAATATGTGAACATAGCTTTCTTATCCACATTCGGTAATGGCCAAACCGCAGTGCTAAACCTAGCTGGGCACTGTAACCCCAGTGCCAATACTTGTACCCGTTTAAGCTCTGAAATCAAAGCTTGCCAAGGGCGAGGCATCAAAGTCCTCCTTTCAATTGGAGGCGGTGCTGGAAGCTACTCTCTTTCTTCAGCTGATGATGCAAAGCAAGTTGCAAATTACCTTTGGAATACCTATCTAGGAGGTAAGTCCAATTCACGTCCACTGGGCGATGCAGTTTTGGATGGCATTGATTTTGACATCGAGTTGGGTTCCACCCAACACTACGATGAACTTGCTAGATCACTTAATGGATTTAGCCAACAAAAAAAGGTGTACTTAGCCGCAGCTCCACAATGTCCATACCCAGATGCTCATCTAGATGCCGCCATCAAAACCGGTCTGTTTGATTATGTTTGGGTTCAATTCTACAACAACCGTGATTGTCAGTACTCAGGCAATGCAAACAACCTTTTGAATTCGTGGAAAACATGGACTACTGCTCAAGCTAAGCAAGTGTTCTTGGGACTACCAGCGGCTACCGCGGCGGCTCCAAGTGGAGGATTTATCCCAGCTGATGTGCTCAAATCTCAGGTCCTTCCATCTATTAAGAATTCTCCCAAGTACGGAGGGGTTATGATTTGGAACAAAAATTTTGATAATGGGTATAGTGCATCCATAAAGAGCGCTGTCTAGCAGGTCTTTGCCTAAACTTGCTAACAATATGGCATGCTGAATGAGCTACTCATCAATAGGTTCACTACCTATGAACTGTAACAAATATCTATGACAATAAAGCATGGTTTGCATGTACTTAATAATTTTGATGCATATAGCAGACTATAATGTGACATTTTATATCTATCATATTCAAGCGTTAAATCCAAGTAATAACAAATAGAACAAGATAATCCTTACTGAGTTGTAATGCTTTTGATTTAGTAAACTTTGAATGTTTGATGCACTAAATAAAGACAATATTAGGAATAATAATAATCCTTATCACCGGAAATAAAAGATTTAGTAGATTCATTGTTTCTATTTATAAGTTGGTTATTACTATTTTTTTATATAATCTCCGTATGGTGTACCAAACATGCGCTACTTCAAAAACATTATAATTTAGTGATATATTATCTTATTTTCAATGATATTATCTTATTCTTCTATGCAAAGTTGACCTTACTCACCTAACATAATAATAACTACAACGAAAACACAACACAACGATAAACCAGTTGTCGAACTAATTCAACAACTAGCTCAAGCGGCAGTTGAATTATTCCCATATGATTCAGGAGCTAAGTTGCCCAATGATGTACACCAAAATTTAATTGAGCGGTTAGGCATGGTTTTTCAATTCATTGTCAGATCTTTACTCAACACCACCTTTCACTACCACCACAACCCCCAGGAGCTACGCCACTTCTCTATTAATCTAATATGCAAATACCATTTTAAAAAAAAAAAAAAAAAATTGAAGACGGTTTTAATTTTTAAATGAGGCGGGTCTTATATATCACCCGCAAAGCTCCTCATCTCCCTACTCCTAAACTCCTCACTTGGCCATTGTTTATTTATTTTTTATTTTGGATAAAAAGACCATGACTTTATTAAAAAGAAGACAAATTCAATATATTTCAAGCCAAAGCGGACTCAACAAAATCTAGATTTTTCTCTATCCAAATTATATAATTCTCAATACTTTTGGTATGCTAAGCTAAGACGTGAGTTGACCGATTCTTTGTTCACTTAACATGTGAGATCTGTGAAGTCCTGAATGCTTGTAACTTTTGACAAATGTTTGCGATGATGTTATAGATGAACACTTGAGGACTGCTAACACCAAGCACAGCATCTACAATCAGTTTTGAATCACATTCAAAATGAACATCCCTTATACCAACGTCCCATGCGAAGTCCACGGCCTCCTCCAAAACTTCGGCTTCGGCTTCTAATGAACCCAAAGGTCAATAAACCTTCTAGTTAGTAGTATTACATTTGGGCCTGAATTAAAATTATATTATTCCGATTTATATTGCCTCCCATACTATTGCGTCCCATAGTCTAGGAAGAAGTCAATGATCCATTGTGAACCCCATGCGAACTATTTTTTAGTTCTGTTTCTCCTTAATTATGTCACTCATATTATATTTAGTGTTATATCAATGCTGATATTTGAAGTGATAATTTAGTAGTAATGACATTTTTTTATGATATCTCATATTTTTTATTCTAACTTCATAACTCCCTTCTCATTATCTTTTTTTTTTTTTTAATAATTAAAGTTAAAAATTTCTTTATAATTCAATTAATACAATAAGCGTAAAAAGGAGAGAATTTGACTAGTATAAAAAATTAGAATCTACTTAAATTACAAGCTCTTGAGTCTTGATAATCCTTCATTCTTCTGTATATAACTGTAAACTTTTGTGTGATGCGATGAACATGATGAATCTTGTTATGTATAACCAAATGACACTTATAATATTTGGTATATGATTAATAAAGTTTCCCATTTCGGGAAAAAAGAAAGAAAGTTAAGTCTATCTCTGCTCCCTCGTGGCAGAAAGTAGGCCATCTTTAATTGTGAGCTAGCATTTGGAATTTATGCTACTTCAAAAAGCATATGCCATTGAAGCACAAACGTCCAATTAATTGTTTGATGAATAGGAAATGTCTGTTTCCCTAAAAATTTGTACAAAATATTTATGCTGCATTATACGTACACCAGGTTTGGCTTAGCCTAAGCTAAGGGACACACAATTTTACACAACTAGATGATATCCCACGCGATGCGCGGTGCATTTTCAAAAATTTTGTGAGAAATTATCTTTAACTCATTGGGTTCATCAATAATATTATTTTTAGTTACTATAGTCACAGGTAATCAACAAAGTTGCTAATAAAACTAAATTTAAACTAAACCATAGTCTCTTGTCATATTTTCAATTCCAAAACTGGGTATGCTTTGTTATGTAGTGTAAGAAGGGGATGGAGACAAATACATTTACAATGTTTGAGAAATTATAGACATAAACATAAAAGAAAAGAAGTACCACCATCCATGATGTTTATTAATTAGAAATAATATATATCTATTCATTAAAATTCAACCCATTACCCATGATGTTTACAATGAATAAATAAATACATCAAATCTCCTCTTTTTCATTTTTTACAAAGTTACATTTGGTTATCTTAAAAATGTAAGATGTAAACAAATTAAAGGGATAAAACACAATTACAAAATAAAAATTGTAAAACATGAAATGAAGAATATTTCTAGCAATTGAAAAAGTGAAACTTGTAGAGATTTATAAATGCCAAACACCTTTTCTCATTACGGGCAAATCAAATCCTAACCAACCCACCAAAAATATATTAGTCACAAACCATCAACATTGACATGGAGTAGTTGAAGAATAACATAAAAATGAAAGAAATAAAAGGAAAAATTGGCATCTCAAAGTTAAATTTCCACTATGCTAATAAATTGGTGATTTTTGAAAAGGAAAGAAGAGAGAACAATTGGATATGCTTGGATTCCTTGCAATTGGCCTTGTCATTGCTTGTGATTAATCACGCAAAGCTAGAAATCACATTGAAAAATTTTAAATTTTAAAAAGGAAAAAAAATAAACATAAAAAGGAGAAACTTAAAAGAAAAAAGAAGTGATGGTAGAGGGCATACTATAACTGTGATTTAGTTTTTTTTTTTTTAAAAAATAATTTGAGAAGAAATTCATTGCATAAAAGAAAAGACAAAGCAACAAATGGTCATTAGACTAAGCTTTAGCAATGTTAGCAAGACAATCAGACACGTCCTTAAACTAAATGGAAGACTATCTAGAAATAGTGCAGCCTTGTTAGCCAACCGGTGTGCAGCCTTGTTAACTTGAGGTTGATGTGATCAAATTTCCATCACAGATTTCCATGCTTGTAAATTTGATTAAGCAAGCTTTGCATCCTCTTTGAAATGGCTGATCATTTGATGTATTTTCTGCATGATTAGTGAGAGCATTTATAGTGATAAAGAGTCACTTCGAAAATTGTGAGCATTTATAATAGTGATTTAGTCTAGGTTGGAAGTATGCTAAGATATAGTTGTGTAAAGAAGAAAAGAGAAGGGAATTGAAAACGGCAGGCAATTGAAGGGTCAAAAATTCTGAATAGCCAATTGAATTGATGGAAGGCAGTTGAAAGGTTTGAAATTCTGAATGGCTAATTGAATTGATGAGAGAGAGAGAGAGAGAGAGGACTACTGTTAAATGATAAGGTGTAAAGATGGCTAAGTTATCAAAGAAGGGCACTACTTGACAAAACCTAATGCTTTTTTGCATGAGATCTCTACTTTTATATATATATTGATTGAATCCCAGGCAAAAATATGTCACAACAGTCATTATACTTCCTTCGATTTTTCCACACAAAATTATTGTCCTACACGGAAAGACACGTTACAATCTTTCTTCCTTTGTCTGTGCCTTGGAGTCCCACATGAACGGGACAAGTTGTCTTCTAGTGCCATGTTCATTTATAGTAGACTTTATTCAATGTAAGACCCATTATTATATGTAAGAAAGAAGACCAGCACGCATTTAATGTGCTCAGAGACAGAATTGAATAATTACACGAAAATTACAGACATGATAATGACAACCCAGAAACAAGCATACAAAAATATGTTAGAGCTGTCAATTTGATAATTTTTAGTTTTTACAAACCAATTAAAAAAAAAATGGTTGTATAGCTATGTGTATTTGTATTTACTTATTTCCACTTGGAACCAATTATATTCAATCCAAGCAGTTACCTTTTTTGGGATTCCTGCAGATCTTGAGTTGGATATATTTCGCCAGATCAATTCACTAAAGACTAGATTCGTCCATGTGTATAAGATATTAAGATGGGGTGGAATCATGCTATTGAAAATGAAAAAAATTTAGTTTGACAAAGTGTACGGTACTTCAACGCTATCAGATACGTTATCTTTAATTTATTAGTGCTATATTACCATAATTACCTTCATGTTATGTCACGTTCATTTTTGTATATATAAGTCGAAAATTATAAGTTAAAACCTGATAGGGATTCAAAATCTGGTTCTCTTAATAAGAGCAAATTATGCCATTAAGATATAAGATTTTTAAATGTGGGTGGGTAAAGTCCAGTCATACGTAGTGGGCCTAAAACCCAAGCTGAGGACTAGTCTATGTTCGAGGAGGCTAAAATTGTCGAGGGGTATTTCGCATGAAAGAAGGATACATAGGGAAGAAGAAACTCTGTCCGAAGAGAGTATCATTGTTCCAAAGAGACGATCATCTTCGGATGAAAGGGTTTTTGGGTCATGTAAATATCTGTGGGTTCAAATGAATTTACTAGTGACTTCAGCAATTTGGATAAACTTTAGACACGCTTCGAGATAAGAGGAACGGAGAAATATCTAGAAGGAAAAGTTGCCACCACCGTATTAAATACACTACAACAACTTTCCTAGCCACATTTATGTGGAGAAAACCTCTGAACAGTACAACTTCAGCTACCGTTATTTACAAAAGTTAAGGGAAATACATGACATGACATGGACTCAAATAAGGAGCTGGATGGAGAACAAGTGGACGATAGGGATGGTAGTGGAGAAGGATATATAAAGAAGGGTTCCTAATGAAAAGGGAGGGGAGAAAAAGAGAAAAGAAAAAGTGTAACCTGTATTCAATCTATCATACGCCTCTTCGAACTTGAACTTACTAAGTCTTTACGTGTATTTTTATGCTGGTTTGTACTTGTATGCTGTGATCAACCGTTGTTAGCTCCATAGTTAACCTAGCTCTATCACCCACACTTTACAAATTTATTATTTTTGGGCTTGGGCCACAAATCCTAACCTTACAATTGGCATCGTCTGTGGGAATAGCTTGAGTATAAGTGGAAGCAACAACAGTCGATAATGGCGGAACCAGGGCAACAACCAGCAGAATCTGGGGCGTCCCAGCATATAGACCCTTTTCTCAATCTAGAGCAGAGACAAGATCGTAAAGGTAGTGTGCATACTACGCACCCTGAGCGAAGTCAACCACATGGAAGAAGTCATGTGTCTCATGTAGAGAAGCATAGCATGCAAATAGAAATTGAGAGGTTAAGGAGGGAGTTGCGTCATGCAAAAAGAAAACGTGTTTCTTTGCATTCTGATGAGGATTAGGATGACAAGCAGGATGTCACTTACGAGCAGAGGTCTCGAACACTAATCAGTGAATCCTTTTCATACGAAGAGGAGCACCGTCACAAAAAGCAACTTCGGAGCCCATCATGTGGAGGGGTAGGAAATGATGCTATGAGCAAGGTTTTGAATCAAATCTCTAGATCACCCTTCACGCATAAGATCGAAAGAGCAAGACTTCCTCGGCGTTTTAACCAGCCAACATTTACCATTTATAATGGTAAAACGGACCCTGTCGAGCATGTGACCCATTTTAATCAAAGGATGGCTGTCTATTCCAGAGATGAAACTCTGATGTGTAAGGTCTTTCCCTCTAGTCTTGGACCGATTGCAATTAGGTGGTTCAACAACCTGAAGCAGATTCCATCAATTCCTACCAAGAGCTCACTCAAGCTTTTGGTTCACGTTTTGTCACATGCCGAAGAGTGGCCAGGCCCTTGTCTTCTCTGCTATCCTTGAGCATGCATGAGGGTGAGACCTTGAAGGCGTACTCAGATAGGTATTAGGAGATGTTTAATGATATGGAGAGCAACTTTGATGCAATGGCCCTAGATACATTCAAGCTTGGTCTCCCTACTGACCACGGTTTAAAGACGTCCTTGTTTGGTAAACCCGTTACTAACATGCGTCAACTCATGGATCGTATTGAAAAGTATAAAAAGGTTGAAGAAGATCAGCAACAAGGGAAAGGTAAGGACAAGGTTATCCCCCATGAGATGAAGGATATCAGGTCGAACCATTATAACAACAACAAGCCACGGAGAGATTTCGCAAGGCAGTCAGGATCAACAAATGCTCAAGCAATCAATACAGTGTTCAAGGAACCAGTCCATCAAGTTTTGGAAAATAATCAAGAATGAACCATTCTTTAGGTGGTTAAGTAAGATGGTAGGGAATTTTGAGAGGCGTGATCACAATCTCTATTGTCAATACCACCAAGACCATGGGCATACCACTGAAGACTGCAGAAGTTTGTGGGACCATTTGGACCAACTGGTCCGCGAAGGCAGGTTGAGACATCTCTTACATCACTCCAGTGGCCGAGGAGGTCAAATTAATTCCGAGTTTGGGAGGAGCGATTCTGCGAAACCTCCATTAGGAACTATTAACGTCATTTTCACAGCACCAGGAAGAACAGGGTCCTGGCCGTCCAAGGTTATGTCAGTAGCTCGGTTACCGGCAGGGGACATTGATCGAGATCCGAGGAGCGCTAGACCGGTTGTCTAGCCAGTTTTAGGCTTTTCAGATGAAGATAAAGTTGGAACCATTCAACCTCATGATGACGCTTTGGTAATCACCCTCAGAATCGGAGGATATAATATGAAGAGGGTAATGGTGGACCAGGGTAGCGCGGTGGAGATAATGTACCCTGACCTCTACAAGGGGCTGAACCTCAAACTTGATGACTTAACACCATACTCTTCTCCCTTGGTTAGCTTCGAGGGAAGAATTGTCACCCTGAAAGGCCAGATACGGTTGCCTGTACAAACTGGTTCAGAAGTAATGGAAGTAGACTTCATTGTCGTAGATGTTTATTCTCTTTATACAGCAATTGTAGCCAGACCTTGGCTACATACGCTAGGGGCTGTTTCCTCTACTCTACATCAAAAAGTTAAATATCCATCCGAAGTGCGGGTTTGTGAAATCCATGGAGATCAATCCTCTGCCAGACAGTGCTTGGTGGCTGCCATCTAACACAAGCCTGAAACTGAGTCCACGGTCAGGGCTAAGGGAGACTTATAGCAGTTAAAAAGTCAGGTGTCACCCGTCGAAGATCTTGATGAAGGCGTTAGATGCGATGATTTAGTAAAAGTTTTAATTGGGGACAATCCTGAATGGTACTTTCAAGTCGGATCTCAAATGCCTCAACTAGAAAATGAAGAGCTAATTGATTTCCTTAAAAGAAATATTGACGTATTCGCCTGGAGTGCTTATGAAGCCCCAGGAGTAGATCTAGAGTTTATTTGCCACCATTTGAGGGTCAACCCATTAATTGTCCCCAAGAAGCAGCCTCTTCGGCGACCATCTAAAGAACATGCAGATGCAGTCAAAGAAGAAGTAACAAAACTCAAACAGGCTAGAGCTATTAAAGAAGTTTTTTATCCCAAGTGGTTAGCAAATAGTGTGGTGGTAAAGAAGAAGAGCGGAAAGTGGCGAGTTTGTGTAGACTTCACGGACTTAAATAAGGCTTGTCCTAAAGATCCCTTCCCCATGCCAAAAATTGATTAGCGAGTAGATGTTACTGTCGGCCATCCTCGGATGAGTTTTTTGGATGCTTTCCAAGGTTACTATCAAATACCGTTAGCTCTAGATGACCAAGAGAAGACCGCTTTTGTTACCCCTACTAGTAATTACTACTATAAAGTGATGTCATTCGGTCTGAAAAATGCAGGTTCTACTTATTCACGAACGATGACAAGGATGTTTGAATCACAATTAGGCAAAAGCATTGAGGTCTATATAGATGACATGGTGGTGAAAAGCAAAGTCATTTCTGAGCATGTGAAGGACCTTGACAACACTTTTGAAATCCTAAGAAGACACAAGTTGCACCTGAACGCTTCCAAATGCTCATTTGGTGTAGGGTCAGGCAAATTTTTGGGTTATATGGTGACACATATGGGAATTGAGGTTAACCCCGATCAGATAAAGGCTATTCAAAATCTACAACCTCCTCGAAATCCGAAAGAGATTCAGAAGTTAACAAGGATGACAGCTACCCTGAACCGATTCATCTCTAGGTCCGCGGATAGGTATAAACCTTTCTTCTCACTGATCAACAAGTGAAAAGGGTTTGAATGGACTGAAAAATGTGCCTCAGTTTTTCAACAACTTAAAGACTATTTGGCTCGGCCACCGATTATGTCTAGCCCTGAACTAGATGAGGTCCTGTTTGCCTATATTGCGGTGGTTTCCTATGTTGTAAGTCTAGTACTGATATGAGTGGATCAAGGTGTACAAAGACCAGTTTACTATGTGAGTAAATCTCTACATGAGGCTGAGATCAGGTACTTGCCACTGGAGAAAGCTATTTTGGCAGTAGTACTCGAAACATGAAAATTGCCCCATTACTTCCAAGCACATACGACCGTCGTACTCATATAACTCCTGCTTAAATCCCTACTTCGAAGTGCCGAATACACAGGGAGAATAGCCAAGTGGGGCACTATCTTGGGGGTTTTCGATATCAAGTGCATGCCTCGCACTTCAGTCAAGGGGCAGATCCTTGAGAATTTGGTGGCCGAGTTCACGGAACCTAGTTTAGAAGAAGTAATGGTAGAGAAGGACATGGATGAAAAATCAGTTGGCATGATTTCTCAACAAGATCCTGCCCGTTGGGAAGTATATGTGGACAATGCAGCGAACCAAAAAGGTTCTGGAGTAGGGCTAGTATTGATATTTCCAGAGAGAATCATCATTGAAAAATCATTAAGGCTGGATTTCTTGGCAACAAATAAGCGGAGTACGAAGCCCTATTGATGGGAATGTCTATGGTGCAAAGAATGGGAGGAAAGACAGTGGAGTTGTTCTCGGACTCAAGGTTAGTTGTAGGTCAAGTACAAGGGGAATTTGCAGCGAAGGATGAAAGAATGCAAGGATACTTGAGCCGAGTTAAACGTCTGCAGTCGGAATTCTAATTTTTCAGCTAGCTACATATTCCTAGAGGTGGGAATGCACATGCTAATTCTTTGGCCACTCTCGCTACCTCTTCAGCGCAAAATTTTTCGAGAGTTATCCTCGTCGAGGATTTGCATGGGCCTACCGAAGCAGGAAGAGATGCAGTCTAAGTTCATCAAATCAGAACCGGGCCTTGCTGGATGGACCCTATAATCAAGTTCTTGAAAGAAGACACTCTGCCTGAAGAAAATGGGGGAGCCGACAAAATTTGAAGGATGGCAATCAGATTCTCGCTATCCGAAGACCAGAAATTATACAAACGATCCTATTCAGGACCGTACCTGTTATGTATTCATCCTGAAGCAACTGAGTTGCTATTAGAGGAGTTGCATGAAGGAATTTGCTGGAGTCACACCGAAGGTAGATCTTTAGCTCACCGAGCTATTACTCAAGGTTATTGGTGGCCGAATATGCAAAAAGAGGCCCATGAGTATGTTAAGAAGTGCGATCAGTGTCAACGATTTGCGCCAAACATACACCAACCAGGTGGAGTCCTCAACCTACTATCTAGTCCATGGTCGTTTGCTCAATAGGGCTTAGATATAGTGGGTCCATTCCCAAAGGCTGCAGGAAACAGGAAGTACCTTCTGGTCGACACAGACTATTTCACCAAATGGGTTGAGGCTGAACCTCTGGCCAACATCCGAGACGTAGATGTGCAGAGATTTGTATGAAAGAATATTGTTACCCGTTTCGGAGTTCCTCATATTCTCATCTCAGACAACGGCCTACAGTTCGGCAGTAAAGCATTTCAGAATTATTGTAGTGAACTGGGAATCACGAACAGATACTCCACCCCTGCCTATCCCCAGGGAAACGAATAAGCAAAAGCAATTAACAAAGTCATAGTCAACGGATTGAAGAAGAGATTAAACAATGTGAAGGGCAAGTGGGTGGAAGAGTTGCCACACGTACTTTGGGCTTATAGAACTACACCTTGTAGATCTACTGGAGAAACCCCTTTCTCGATGACTTATGGGGCTGAAGCTGTCATCCCTCTGGAAACTGCATTCCCAATTCTGAAAACCAGTTCGTTCAGTCCGACCAGTAATGATGAACTTCTAGAAAGAAGTTTGGATTTGATTGAGGAAAGGAGAGAAAATGCAATGGTCCGATTGGCACATTACCAACAAAAGCTCCGGCAAGGCTATGATGTCAATGTAAAGCTAAGGCCTCTAGAACCTGGTGATTTGGTACTCAGGAAAGTTGTGGGCACTGCGAAAAACCCAGCCTAGTGGAAATTAGGACCCAATTGGGAAGGGGCATATCGTATCACTTCAGGGGCTGGCATTGGGGCATATTTCTTGGAGGACTTAGATAGTCATATAATACCGCGCCCTTGGAATGTAAATAATCTTAAAAGGTACTATTATTAATCGAACCTTCTCTTTAATCACTATGACGATTTGTACTCCTTATCGGTTATCTAAGTGTTTAAATTTAAATCTAATCATGTCTGTAGTCCTCGGACCAGATGATTTGGGTTAGTTAACACTCTTCATCGGTTCTTTAAGTATTTAAACTTAAATCCAATCATGCCTGTTGTCCTCGGACCAGATGATTTGGGTTAGTTAACACTCCTTATCAGTTCTTTAAGTATTTAAATTTAAATCCAATCATATCTGTAGTCCTCGGACTAGATGATTTGGGTTAGTTAACACTCCTTATCGATTTTTTAAGTGTTTAAATATAAATCCAATCATGCCTGTTGTCCTCGAATAAGATGATTTGGGTTAGTTAACACTCCTTATTGGTTCTCTAAGTGTTTAAATTTAAATCCAATCATGTCTGTAGTCCTCGGACCAGATGATTTGGATTAGTTAACACTCATTATCGGTTTTTTAAGTGTTTAAACTTAAATCCAATCATGCATGTTGTCCTCGGACCAAATGATTTGGGTTAGTTAACACTCCTTATCGGTTCTCTAAATGTTTAAATTTAAATCCAATCATGTATGTAGTCCTCGGATCAGATGGTTTTGGTTAGTTAACACTCCTTATCGGTTCTTTAAGTGTTTAAATTTAAATCCTATCATGCATGTTGTCCTCGGACCAGATGATTTGGGTTAGTTAACGCTCCTTATTGGTTCTCTAAGTGTTTGAACTTAAATCCAATCATACCTGCAGTCTTCGGACCAGATGATTTTGACTAGTTAACACTCCTTCACATGCCTGCAATCCTTGGATCAGATAGTATAGGTTAGTCAACACCATTGTGTTGTTATTATTATTAAATTTTAACTTTAGAATGAGCCTTGTCTGACATCCTTGAATGTATTTAAATTAACTTTAACTTATGTTAGCCTTCTTTGTGCATGTTCGAAGAGACCTTTTAAGCTTTTATAATACTTGTCGTATTCAGTATTTAGTAGTAGTTCTTATATAAACTGCTCTTTTCAAGACCAACCTTAGTTATGTGCATTGTTAGCAAGATCTGGTGACTATGTTTACCTACATTACCATAGTTACAAAGTGCAATTAATTGTAGCAAAAGTAAGTCATATGGTATGCAACAAATACACCAAAAGTAAAAGAGAAGCTGTTTCATTGATAAAAAAAAAAAAATATATATATATATATATATATATATTTTACAATCCCTTATATAGAAGGAAAGCAAGAAGAAGGAAAAAAAAAAAAAAAACAACAACAACAACAACAAAAATCTAAGTATCTAAGTATCTGCTTGAGAGACCACAGGATCAGCAGTCTGGCCTGTCCGAGTAGCAGCAGCTTCTAGGGCCTAGTCCTTGGGCTCTAAGGATGTTTTCTCTTTTTCCAAGCCCTCGCCCTTATCCTTGGGTGGTTCAACTGGGGTGCTCTGACCACCTAGCTAACCAAAATCCTTGGAAGGCTCAAGGGTGTTTAGAGGAGCTTGGCCGACTAAGGACTACTCCGAAGCCTCTAGGAGTTGTGTTGGAGGAGGGGAATCAGACTCTGGGAGCTCTCAGATGTCTAGGTCGTGGTAAATGCTCCTAAACAACCTCAGTTCCGAGTCAGCAGACACCCAGCAGCATCCAGTGCCTTACCCCATGATATGTCACAGTAGTCCTAGCTGACTGAGGCAAACTACTCAGTAAGACCTTTTTCGGCCACCTCTACTCCCAGTTGGTATGCGGCTTTCTTTTCGGCCTCGGTCGCCTCCTTTGCCAGTTAAGCATTCCTCTGAGCTAGATTGGCAGCCTCTTTAGCCTTTTGGAGGTTAACGCAAAGATCCTTCATAAGTGCTTTCTCAGCTGCCAAATTGGTCTAAGCCTCGTTCAACAACTTGCGTTGGGCTGCGGCCTAACTCTCAGCATTTTGTAGGCTAGCGTTGAGGTTGTTCCTCTCATGGGTTACCTCTTTGAACGACTCAGAGATTTGAGAAAACTCCTCTTTCAAGCTGCCCAAAGTTTTCTCTGCCTCGGACCGAGAGTGGGCCTCAACTTGGGCTTCGACATAGGCCTTTTTGTTCCACTCTTCGGCCACGAAGACTTGCTGGGTAATCTGCATAGTGAAGTAAAAGCGTTAGCATAAAACAAGTGAAAAATTAACATGCTAACCGAAGAGCTGGATAAACTCACTTACCATGGCAGGTCCCTCTTCAGGGACATGAAGAGTTCATACTGGCTGAAGCGCCTATATGACTCCATGTCTCGGGGGAGGAGTAATAGTTGCTCCAAGGCTTCAGCTACCAGCCCTGCTCTTCCCCCATCATAGTTTCTAAGGGAAGTCTCTCAAGAAATAGGAGCGCTATCCAGCTCCAACTTGGGAGACCATGTGCGTTGCCCTCGACGCACATCAGCAACAAGAGGCTCCTCCCGACTCTCTGTAGATAAGGCCCTTTTGCTCTTGTGGTCCCTCACTACCTTTTGTTGCTTTGTTGTTTTTGGTGGCACCACCACCTCCCTCTCCTCAAGTTCAAGAGGCCTCTTTTTCTTCAGGTCTAGTACTGGCTTTAAGCTGAGATCAGGAACTTGAGGTGGTGGTGGAGGCAAATTCACTACTAGTTGGGAGGTCTCAGTGCCTTTTGGCTCGGCTTTCTTGCCCCTATTTCTCATCAGTGCCTTTAAGTTTGACATATCTTCTTCTTCCGAAGAGTCTTTCGAAGAGCAGTTATCAGGACAAAAGGATGGATACTGGAGTGCCTATCAATATCCTCCTCAGAATCGGAGGATGGTATCACCTGAACCCCTTCTGAAGCTTCTCCTTCGAACTTAAATTTATCTATCTGCTCTTCTAATGAAGAGGTCGAAGAGCCAACCCTTTCGCCTACAACCACCAGTTCAAGGAGGATTTCCTGAACCGGCTGGACTAGCAGTGGTACGCCCTGGGGGTTTGGGTATGGCACTGGAGGGAGATCAAATTGGGCCAAAAAATCCTTCTAACCATCGTCGATTCTGTTGAGGCGATGGTCTCCTTGTCTTATTGTGTTCCCGACCGGCTGCAAATCGGATGGTTTGGAGTTGTACCCAAGGATAAGGGGAACCGATCAGAGTTGCCCGTCTTCACTTACGAAAATCTTCGATCACAACAAATAGTTAAGCGCGGCAACGTTGGTAAGGCTTAACCGAGGAGTAACGTTTCTTTTATCTGTCAACATCATAGGAAAACTTGATCAAAAAGTTGGCAACAATAAGACCAAAAAGACTAAATTGCAATGAAAGTCAATCCTACATCTAATGTTAGCAAGTCTAAATCTAAGGTGCCCCCACCTGGTTCTCCTGAGGTGGTTGGGCAGTGAAAACCGTCGTGCCACGCACCCGAGACGATCAGATAATCGTCTTTCATTCCCTTGTTAAACTTAGGAAGGCAGGAGACGAGTCTAACAGCATCGGATCGGAATTTTAAATAATATCCCACTCCTTTTTTACTGTGGCACTCGTACATATGCGCCACGTCTAGCCAGGTGAGTCCCAAGCCTAGATGGCAGTTCAAATTATCAACAGCACCTAATATCCTAAAAACGTTGGGTGCACACTGCTCGAGGCTAAGCCTATGGTTTCGAAGGTAGTTAGTGGTGATAGGGGCCATAGGAATCGTCATTCCTCCTTCCAAAAAGGCGATGAGGGGGATTATCACTTCAACCTCTTTCCGGTCTGTTAGAACTTTTTCTGGGGGGTTATATCTCAAACCCACGTCTTCAGGAATGCGGTATGTGGCTCTAAACTTCTCCATCTAAGCAGGATTGTCTACCAAATACTGATATTTACCCATCCTAAACAAACGAAATAGGAGAAACTCTAAACGTGGGGACTAGGGGGCGACTACTCGAAGGACAAAAAGAGCGTCCGAAGAGAGGAATAAAGACGAATATATGAAAACTTACACGAATCGGATCGGAAAATGATATCTGGGCTTGTGGAGACGCTTGAAAATTTTGAATTTGATGATAGTAGAGTCTAGTCATTTTGAGTGTCTCTGTTCGCTGGAAAGTCTGAAAATGTGTAAAGTAAAGGAAGAAGAACCTCCTCTAGGGCTTTATATGGAGACAAACGAGGAAGAAGGAGTTATCCCGCCCAAATTCCGAGGAAGGATCGCATCCGTTGGATCAATAGTCCACCATTGGATGTCAAAGACAAAACACCGCCTAGAGTAATTAATGGCGCTTCAGGAACCTTGAAACGGCAGCATCAATTATGAAGCGCGCAAATCCATGCCACTACACGTGCGAATTAAGATATTTGTGCATTTCTAATTTTTATTTTGTAGCAAATCAAAATCTCATTTTTTTCCTCTTCAGAGGGGAATGAAAAATTAAAATTTTAAGGGGTTATTGTGGGTAGGTAAAATCCAGTCATACGTAGTGGGCCTAAAGCCCAAGCTGAGGACTAGTCTATGTCCAAGGAGGCTAAAATTGTCGAGGGGATTTCGCGTGCAAGAAGGATACATGGGAACGAAGAAATTATGTCTGAAGAGAGCATCATTGTTCTGAAGAGATGATCATCCTCGGATGAAGGGGTTTTGGGGTCATGTAAATATCTGGGGAGTTCAAATGAATTTACTAGTGACTTCAGGAATTTGGATAAGCTTTAGACACACCTAGAAATAAGAGGAACGGAGAAATATCTAGAAGGAAAAGCTGTCACCACCGTATTAAATACACTACAGCAACTTTCTTGACCGCATTTATATGGAGAAGACCTCTAAACAATACAACTTCAGCTACCGTCATTCACAAAAGCTAAGGGAAATACATGACATGACATGGACTCAAGTAGAGAGCTGGATGGAGAACAAGTGGACGATAGGGATGGTAGTGGAGAAGGATATATAAAGAAGGGTTCCTAATGAAAAGGGAGGGGAGAAAAAGAGAAAAGAAAAAGTGTAACCTGTATTCAATCTATCATCCGCTTCTTCGGACTTGAACTTACTAAGTCTTTACGTGTATTTTTATGCTGGTTTGTACTTGTATGCTTGATCAACCGTTATTAGCTCCATAGTTAACCTAGCTCTATCACTCACGCTCTACAAATTTATTGTTTTTGGATTTGGGCCACAAATCCTAACCCTACATTAAATATTTTACATTTCCTTTTGATAATCTAATATAGACAAAGTTTATCTACAAAATAAGTTTTAGCATTAAACTAAAATCTTATTTAATATCTTTTTATTAGAAGTGAATTTTAACAAATCCATCATTAGATTATATCTTCTTCTTATATCTTTCATGCTTGCAAAATTTTTAAAAAATTAAAGATCAATAGCTTATCAATAAGTTGTTTAAATTGCAAATTTTTGTAGTTTAAAATTATCCATAAAATATAAAGTTATAGATCATATAGTAAATAATATCCGACTAACACAAAATTTGACATGTATATTAAGAGTGTAAAGAACATGCAATTTAACGGTTAGATTTTCAAAATATGTAATAATGTTTATTTTATTGAATAAAGTTATAACTTAAAAGTATAACTAATTTTGTAGCTAAACTTTGTCCATATAATTACATGTTTTATGTACTTTAAAAAAAAATAATAATAATACTATACTGTTTCTTTTTCAGCAGTCCATTGAATAAATTATTCTGGCCCCCTTAAAAATAAATCCATCATTTTGAATGGAATTATTCAAAAATCTGACCAGCAACCACCACTTGATAACTTTGTAAATCCTATATATATACAGCTGTTAAAATTTCTGTATTTCATTCGCTTTTTATAAATGGCGCTGTCTCATCGAAAAAAAAAATGGCGCTGTGGGTTTTTTCTTTTCTTCATCATTGGCCCACTTGAAAATTGGCGATTGAGGTGTTATTGTAAGGCCCACTTAAAATTCATGCTGGACAAGGAACTCAACAAGAGCGAGGGGAATCCATCGAAGTCCTTCATTTGTTGTTTATCAGGTCAGGTTGCGGGTTGCTGTGAACCCAATCCGACCTAACCCAACCCAATATCACACTTACAAAGAAGATAGGGAGAGGTGTCACTTAAAGGTGAAGAATCATTTCTAGTACACAAAATGGCCCATGTCTCGGCCTAATACCCGATTAGACTTGGCAAACCCAATGCCACATTAACCCTTAGGCCCAAAAGAAACCAGGAACCAAAGCATGCGCAGGTAGGCATGCTTAATTGACGGTTCCATAAGTGAATTGAGTTGTTTAATATTAACTACCTTTGGTTATGATAAATCTCGTTTATATTTGTTTGTTTAGTAAGCAACTCAATAACAAGTTTAGGTTGTCAAAGGTTTTGTAGCTGAATTGGCACCACCCCATGTACAAAGTGCTTGGGGGTCTATGGGGGAAAGAGATCGAACTGCGAAATTAACAGCATGTTGTAATCATTTCTATAAAACAAAATACCAAGTCCAAGTTTAGACTCAACTCAACTATTAAGCAAGTCAAACCTAAACAAAATAATATATTTATAAAAAAATTTGTGAACATGTAGACTCAATTTAACTAATAATGTTATATTTTAATATGTATATTATCGTCCCTTTCAAAATATATATATATATATATATATATATGTGTGTGTGTATATTTATCTAAAAATATAGTTATATTTTAATTGAATTATTCCAGCCTCACATTGGGTAATATCATGTTAGGTCAAAATTGTAGATAAGTTTAGTAAAAGATAACATATCCAAGAAAGCAAATTGATAAGGATGAAATAATTTGGTTGATTGTGATGAGGTTTTGGGGTTTGTTGTTGTTGAAGGCTGATGAGGTTTTGGGGGTGCGAACCGAGATATGCATTATTAGTTTAACCTAAGCTTGATTGAAGGATCCTCCCCACGAATTATGGCGC
Source organism: Quercus variabilis (assembly GCA_030445155.1). Lineage (NCBI taxonomy): Eukaryota > Viridiplantae > Streptophyta > Magnoliopsida > Fagales > Fagaceae > Quercus > Quercus variabilis. The sequence goes on from CP129453.1 coordinate 12,381,365, forward strand.
AAAAATTGAAACTACATGCCTTGTGCGCGAACTTAATTTTTATTTATACATTTATTTAAGTATTCAACAAAGAATGATAATAGAACTCATCCAAAAAAAAAAAATGATAATAGAAAAAAGTACCACAACTACGTTACATACCATGCAACAAAAGGAAAAAAAGGAAGTATCTATCGAATACAAATGGCTGGCATGATCAAAGATAATTTTGGGTCCTTTAATAAAAAAATATTGAGAAAGTGCTTGAAATTAATTTTTTTTAAGAGATAAAATTAAAAAATAAAATAAAACAAAAAAGACTAACTCTTGATTGGATCTTACAAATATAAATGTTTATGGGGTACGAGAAAGGGAGCGGGGACAGAAGCCGAGGTTCAAGTCTCTATAAATGAGTTTCACATACATACACTTAAATTAAATTAAAATAGAATTTTATATCAGACAAAAAAAAAAAAAAGCTTATACATGTGTCCTTTTGTAGGGTCAATGCAATGGTGGATCTGGACCTTTTTTTTTTTTTTTTTTTTTTTGATAATTCAATAGTAAAAAGAGAAGATATTTGAACCCTAAGCATCATGTTGAATATGTCAGAACGTGCCAACAAACTTACAAAGCTCTTGTCTCGAACCAATGTTATGTAATAACGTAGCAATCAATAAATTTTAATTAACTAGAACTATATATAATTCAAGCTGCTGCATTAATATCCTTTTTTTTTTTTAATTCTTAAATAATTATCCATGATTTAAGTCTAAAAGTCCAAAGTTTATGCCTTCAAAAAATTAAGAAATTACCACTGTGCTTCCTTCGTGTGATGGTCACTCTACAAATATAAATTTTTGTTGGGTATTTTGGGAGAGGGGGGAGGAGACAAAAGTCAGAGTTCAAGTCTCTAAAAAGGAGTTTCACACATATTCACTGAAATTAAACTAAAGTAGAGTTCTATATCAGTCAAAAAAAATTTCTTCTACAAGTATCCTTTTGTAGGGTCAATGCAGTGGTGGATCCTAGACCATTTATTTATTTGTTTTTTATTTATTCATTTATTTTTTATAATTCAATAGTTAAGAGAGAAGATTTGATCCCTAAGCATGTTGAAAACGTCATAAGGTGTCAACAAACCTACAAAGCACTTGTAGAGATATGCCTTATTAGTTTAACCTAAGCTTGATCGAAGGAGCCTCCCCATGAATTATGGTGCAAAAATGGATTCTGGACCATTTATTTATTTATTGATAATTCAATAGTTAGGAGAGAAGATTTGATCCCTAAGCATCATGTTGAAAATGCAGAAGGTGCCAATAAACAAACAAAGCTCTTGTCCTAAACCAATATTATGTAATAATTTAGTGATAAGGAAATTTTAATTAACTAGTCGCTAATCCGTGTAATGCACGGAAAACTTTTAGATCAAATGTTAAAATGTTCTAGTTTAAATATTGTTCTAATTTCAACTATTTGAAAGATGAATGGTTATGTTTGGGTTTTTTGGGGTAGCTAAGAGATTGGATTGGAGTGAGAGAGAAGGAAGGCAGCAATTGATGCTTAAGGTTTTCACCATGTGCTAAGTTTTCAAAAATTTGGACTCAGGTTCTTCAAAATAAATAGTAAAGATGGTTTTACAAATACAAAATCAGAATTTTTGTTCCTTTTTATTTAAATAATGCTGAAAATTTGAGTGAGTATTAACGGTTTCAAACTTAGTCGGAGTTTATATTTGTTGAAAATTTTGTTATAGAATTTTAGTTGAAGTAGAATTTTCAAGTTCTTGAAACATATATCTACTAGAGTTTTACTTAAAATAAAGAGAAATAATAAATATATAAGATATAAAACTTTTAAAAAAAATCTAAAAGAAAAAGAAAAAGAAAATAGTGGTGACATAAGAAATTGTAGTAGTCTTAAAGGTTTCGGTTTTATATATATATATATATATATACACGCACATATTAGAACTATATATAATTCAGGCTAAGGAAATAATATACTCTTACTTTCTTAATAATTATCCATGATATGAGTCTAAAAGCCCAAAATTTATGCTTTCAAAAAAATTAAGAAATTTTCAATGCACTCCCTTAGTATGATAATCATTTCACAAGTATAAATATTTGTGGAATATGAGAATGAGTGAGATAAAGGTCGGGGTTCAAGTTTCTTGAAATGAACTTCACAAGTATAAACTTAAATTAAACTAGAGCAGATTAAAATATCAAGAAAAAAAAATTGCTTATACATGTCTCCTTTTGTAGGTTCAATGTAACGATGGATCCTAGACCATTTATTTATTTGTTTATTTATTATTATTATTTGATAATTTAATAGTTAGAAGAGAAAATATTTGAACCCTAAGCTTTATGTTGAAAACGTCAGAAAGCGTCAACAAACCTACAACTTTTAACTGAGACTGTATACAACCCTATTTGACTAAGTTTTGTATTAAAACTGAAACGATTGGTCAAGTTTCCAAACTTAACTCTGAAATTTGAATTCTATAAAAGGAGCCTCTTATTGTCTTATGAAAGCACATGAGACACAAGATTTTAGATTGAGACTAGCGAAAATGGCTAGAAATCTTCAACTTACACCTTTAGTCTTTTCCCTCTTATTCCTTATGACCCTAATCAAAACCTCTCATTCTGGTAGCATCGCCACCTACTGGGGTCTAAATGTCAGTGAGGGAAACCTATCAACTACCTGTGGCACTGGAATATATGCCTATGTAAACTTAGCCTTCCTAAAGGTATTTGGCAATGGCCAAACCCCAGAAATCAACCTTAATGGTCATTGCAACCCAGCATCCAATGGGTGCACCTTTCTCAGTGAAGATATAAAGTTCTGCCAAAAATTTGGAGTTAAGGTCATGCTCTCAATTGGAGGTGGAGTTGGAAACTACTTTCTAGCTTCTCCCAATGATGCAGAAAATGTAGCAACATATTTATGGAACAATTTCTTGGGTGGCAACTCCCCTTCGCGTCCATTTGGGGATGCCATATTGGATGGCATAAACTTTGACATTCAGCATGGTTCAACACAATTTTGGCAAGACCTAGCAAAGAACTTAAAGAATCATTCCAATGTGTACTTATCCGCATCTCCACAATGTCCATTTCCTGATAACTTTCTTGGTACTGCACTTAACACAAATCTTTTTGACTATGTTTGGGTTCAGTTCTATAACAATCCTCAATGCCAATATGATTTCAGTAACAGTAACACCACTAATCTTATAAGTTCATGGAACCAATGGAGTAGCTCATTAAAGGTGGGGAAATTATTTTTAGGCATACCTGCGGCTCCTCAGGCTGCTGTAAGTGGATATGTTCCATCTCAAGTGTTGAATGCTGAAATTCTTCCTTTGTTTAGGAAGTCACCAAATTATGGAGGTGTGATGCTTTGGAATAGGTATTATGATGAGTTAACTCGATTTTTTGCCACCATTCTTGAAAGTGTATGATGAATTATGCTTTGGTTAGTTTGAGAATGATAATAAATTGGGTATCTTTATTACCAATTTAAGATTATGTACAATTGGTTATTACCCTCCAAAGAGAAAATAAATCACTATAATGATGATTGTGTTCTTTTTTTCTTTTCTTTTTTCTTTTTCTTTTTTTTATTATTTTTATTAATTTTTTGTATTTTGGCCCAAAGTCAAAGTAATTTTTTGCATGCATATGGATGGAAACAAAGATAAAGTCCAGGGACAATATTATTTTTATTTAAAGTGATGGTTGTAGTTCCTTCATCAATTAAGAGTGTCTGAAGGTACTAAATATGTCTCTACCCAAAAATTTTACACAATAGTGAATATTCTTTTCATTTTATTGTTTGACAGTATAGATGTGGATGTGGTCGAATAGCCACGGAGGGGAAAATAAATAAAATAAATTGGAAATTTTAAGCTAGTAAGGAGTAATTATTTGGAATGATTCGATCTATATGTAGATTTGAATGTTGAGCTTGACTTTCTTAGCTTGGACTATTTTTTCAGTCACGGTGTTGTGATTTCATGTATGCCTTTTTTTTTCCTTTTTTTGGAAAACAAGCACAAAGTACGGATGTGGTTGGGTATTTCCTTCAATTTGATACGTGCCCATCTGAAAACTTGGAACATTGTCAAGATCATAGTGGATATTGGATACCATATAGTACGTAGATGGAAATGCTGTATATTCTCTATTGTTTTTTTTTTTCCCCCATAAAATAAGTTAGAGAGAATAAACTTTGAATTTTCAGATTCAAAAAGCCTAGCTATCAGTGAAATCTAGCACCCACACACAAGAGGAGATACGGGACCAAACATATGGCCATTAAGACACATGTTACGTCTAGTGCACAAGAGCATTTGATGTAAGCCAAACCCAAAGGTTATTATATAATATATATCCTATTTAAATATATGGATTGTTCCCAGGTTGAAGTTCTGACCCTGAAAGCCAGATGCACAACAACCCATCTATGTTTGGGTTTCAAAGAGAAACGCATTGAAGTTTGAACTTTATTATTCTATCGTACTATTTAATCCTGATCTTTGTTAGCTAAATTTGAGCAGACCAGTACATCTACGTTACCGCCCAAGTCAAAGGGTGCAAGTGAATCCACTTGTAAAAACCTTTACCTGTTGCAAAGCTGAGACATTCGAAAATGTTTTTTCAGCATCTTCTGATAATTGCATGTAGATAGGAGTACACACTCCTGACTCCTTGATACAATGCCAGCCTCTGTTGTATAGTTTATTAGTTTTCCTGGATGGCCATCAAAGTTATGTGATCAACTACACTATTAGATTTACATTCCTTGGCTTTTCTCCAAACTCTCAATTAACTCATCAAGCAGACAATAGACCTCATTCATGAACTTCCGACTCAACGATATTTAAACAAAATGTAAATTAATAGCAATAAACTCTCAAAAAGTAGCTGATCTCAGGGATTTAATTTGGTTTTCAAAGCTCCAGGTTAATTTTGGATTGCAGTAATTAATCCAGACACTAACGAACTTAGCAGTTCTATATTTCCAGCCACACGGTCAAAACTAAGACAAGACAGGACATTTATTATGCCAAATTTTGCATCACAATGACCAGCTAATTAAGAGTCTTTCAAGTGTAGAATTTATGCCTAAAGAAAAATCTAATAGAGACAGAAAAATCTACTAAAAGACTCAGATTCGTCCATCTATAAGAGGTGGAGCCGTGTAGGGGTCAAGCTATTGAAATTGAAATAATACAGTTTGACAAGGTGAACAGCTCAACGCTATCAGGGACAGTGTCTTTATTAGTGCTACATTAAGAACTTTTTTCTATATTAAGCACATTATTCCTATTAAGTCCTCCTTAAGTTTCATGTATATTACCACAACTGCCTTCGTGTTAAGTTACATTTCACTTAATTTTGTATATATAATAATTCGATAGTTATAAGTTACAACATGACTACAAAGGATTAGTGCTTCATTAAGATTAAGACTAGAATTGCATACAGAACGCTGTTAAACTTTTGGTATTTTATTCACTGTTCATGACCCTGTGGGGTTTTCTTTTCTACATCAACGGCCCACTTAAAAATTGGTGATTGGGGTGTTATTATAAGGCCCGCTTAAAATTTATGATGGACAAGAAACTAAACAAGAACAAGGAGAAATGAATAATCCATCTAAGTCCACTTGTTTTTTATTTTTTGGGAACACATTAAAGATAAAGAATCATTTCTAGTGCACAGAATAACTCATGTCTCAGCCTAATACCCAATGGGACTAGGCTAACCCAACGCTATATTTAGGGGAGTCTACAGGTCGGTTTGGGTTAAGTTTGTGGTCAACTTGGACTCAATCCAATCACTTTAGGTAAGGAAGAATAGAACCTGCTGCCGCCATGCATCAACCTTGAAGGAACGGTGGATTTGAGAGATAAAGATCAACCCACCCAGGTTGACCTAGAACTTGGGAAGGCCAGAAAGACTTTTATCAATCAGCATTGCTAGTCATCTGCCCAAGATTTGATTCCAAATGAATATTTGGTAAGTATGTTATAATTGAATCATTCTGGCCTCACATTGAGTAATCATGTTGGGTCAATACTGTAGATAAATTAGTACAAGATAACATCCAGAAGAGCAAATTGATAAGGATGAAACAACTTGGTTGATTGTGATGAGGTTTTGGCGTTGAGTACCGAGAGATGCACTATTGATTTAGTCAAACCTAAGCTTTGATCAAAGCAGCCTCCCCATGAAGTATGGCGCAAAAGTTGAAACTCCATGCCTTGTGCACGAATTAATTTATATATATATATATATATGTATATATTTATTTAACTATTCAATAATAAAGAATCATAATTAGAATAAAGAAGCACAAATGGCCGGCATGATTAAAGATAATTATTGAGAGAGAGCGAGAGAGCTTGTAAATGATTATTTTTAAATATAAAATAAAAAGTCTAACTCTGGATCTTGCAAATTAACTAATTATTGTAGTACCTGGTGTGCTGATTCCATCATTTTGTAGGGTCAGGTCAATGCAATGGTGGATCCTGGACTACCTATTTATTTTTTTATTTTTTAATATTTGTTAATTTAATAAGTTAGAGAGAAGAGATTTGAACCTTAAGCATTGTGTTTGAAACGTTAGAAAATTTCAGCTAACTTATAAAACTCTTGGCCTGAACCAATGTTATGTAATAATATAATGATCAAGAAATTTTAGTTAATAGAATGATATATAATTCAGGCTGCAGCATGAATATCCATATTTTTTTCCCGTAATAATTATTCATCATTTAAGTCTAAAAGCGCAAAAGCTTAAACCTCCAAAAAATTAAGAAATTGCTTGTACATGTTGTGTCCTTTATTTTCTTCTTGTTTAATTCTTGTTGTACATCTCCTTCTCAAAAAAATAAATTAATAAAAAATAATTCTTGTTTTCCATGAGAGGGACTATTGAATCCATATGGCCTAAGAGCGAAAACGGATCCCTTTCTGAATCACATACTCTTCAACCAAAATTTCAAAGAGAATATATAGGACTTAATTTCATTACAATTCACAGATCCCTGATATCAGTGGTATGCCATTAAGAGATATATTAAACTATTTGTATCCAATGGCAATGGTAACATGCCCATGGAAAATTCTTAGGTGCTTCGGAATACGGAGAAATATTATATACTTCATTTTCTCACATTCCTAGTAGACCCTACTATAAATTTAATAAGTGGACTCCATCATAAATATGAGATGAATAAGCACCATTTTCATGCTTCAAGAGTACCTAAGATTTACTCCATGCCCATGCCTTTTTTAATAAATTAACCTGATTTTTTTTAAGAAGAATAATTTATTTCAGTTTTAATTATAGCTCCCAATAGAGCATTTCACCTTCTTGGAGCAAGTCCACCAGAGAACCTTTAACCAAATTTGACCGAGTTTTTTTATTAAAACTTAAACAAGTTGGTCAAGTTTTTAAGCTCAACTCTAAAATCTGAACGACTGAACCCTATAAAAGGAGCTTATTATGGTCTTATGAAAGCACAGGAGACACGAGTATTTTACATTGAGACACTAGCAAAAATCATGGCTAGAAATCTTCAACTTACACCTCTAGTCTTTTCCCTCTTATTCCTTATGACCTTAATCAAAACCTCTCATGCTAGAGGCATCGCTATCTACTGGGGTCAAAATGGCAATGAGGGAAACCTAACAACTACCTGTGCTACAGGAAGATATTCCTATGTAAACTTAGCCTTCCTAAACGTATTTGGCAATGGCCAAACCCCAGAAATCAACCTTGCTGGTCATTGCAACCCAGCATCCAATGGGTGCACCATTGTTAGTGAAGGTGTAAGGTATTGCCAAAAGCATGGAATTAAAGTCATGCTCTCAATTGGAGGTGCAGTTGGAAACTACTCTCTAGCTTCTCCCAAGGATGCAGAAAAAGTAGCCAAATATTTATGGCACAATTTCTTGGGTGGCAAGTCATCTTCGCGGCCATTAGGAGATGCCATATTGGATGGCATAGACTTTGACATTGAGCTCGGTTCAACAAAATATTGGGAAGACCTAGCAAAGCACTTAAAGAAACATTCCAAGAAAAGAAGGAAGGTGTACTTGACAGCAGCTCCACAATGTCCATTTCCTGATAGATTTCTTGGTACTGCACTTAACACAGGTCATTTTGACTATGTTTGGGTTCAATTCTATAACAATCCTCAATGCCAATATAGTTCGGGTAACACCACTAATCTTATAAGCTCATGGAACCGATGGAGTACCTCGATAAAGGTGGGGAAATTATTTTTAGGCTTACCTGCGGCTTCTCAGGCAGCTGGAAGTGGATATGTTCCACCTGATGTGTTGACTTCTCAAATTCTTCCTGTGATTAGGAAGTCACCAAAGTACGGAGGTGTGATGCTTTGGTCAAGATATTATGATGGTTTAACTGGGTATAGTTCCTCCATTATTGAATGTGTATGATGAAATATGCTTAATTTGGTTGGTTTGAGATTCATAATAAATTGGATATCTTTATCAATTTAAGATTTTGTGCGTTTGGTTATTACACTCCAAAGAGAAAAATAGATCATTAAAATGATGATTGTGTTCTTTTTCTTTTTCTTTTTCTTTTTCTTTTTCTTTTTCTTTTTTTTTTTTTTTTTTTTTTTTGGCCCAAAGTCAATGCATTTTTGTGCAATCGGAATAACGACTAAGTCCATATTTTAAGGGACAACATTATTTTATTTGAAGTAGTGGTTGTAGCCTCACGTAATAAGGTTATGATATGGGCAACTTGGAAGCTTCCTTTTCACTTTCTGTTTTTTTTTTTTTTTTTTTTTTTTTTTGGTTGGTTTGGGGTTGAAGGTTTCTTTGGTGTAAGTAACAATTGGGGTGCAAAATGTTTAACCTTTCAAAATTGTGACATATTCACGGACGTGTGCAACCTTTTGTACTAATTCAAATCTTAATTTGTTTTCTTATTTCATAGTTGTAGATCCAAAAGAGAGGTCTTCATTTCTGCGGCTCCACTAGGTGGTGCCATAAAAAGTATTTCTTTGATTATGTTTAGGTGCAATCTACAACAAATAATTCATTATAGGAACAATAATGCTGCAAATCTTTTAAGGTCTTGAAACCAATGGACACTAATTTCAGTCGAAGATAAGTAGAAATTTTTGGGGATTCCTGCAGGCTGCTGCTCTTGATGGTACTGGCATGGCTATATACCGCCAGATGAACTAAAGGTTTAGGTTCTGCTAAGTGCTAACTATGGAGGGATCGATCATGCCATGAAATACACGGTTTGACAAAGCGTGTGTAGTTCAACTATTAAGGACAATATCGGTACCGCCATATTATGCACAATATGATCTATATAATAAGACATTCAATTTTGATATTCCTATAGTATAAGACATCTACTTAAAAAAAATATATAATTTATAAATATCTAAAATCAGAAGCGTGGTGTTTATTGTTGCTAACTTGTTATGCACCCAGTGGCAACTCTAGGAAATTTTTTGAAAGTGGTCATTAAGAAACTTAAATTATACAAAATCAAATAAAAAAGAAAACTTCATATATTGGCGACAAAAAAAAAAAAAAAAAAAAAAAAAATACGCACAGACAAACACATAAAGTTTTACAATTTCCTTCTACAAATTTTCTTATTTTAAAATTGTTACATGATAGTCTCATTATTAATATTGTAAACTACATCTCTTTCAAAATTTTAATCAAATAAAATTTTTCTTGAACTTTTTTTTTTTGTTTGTAAGGACGTAATATATTGTTAAGGAAACCAAAGTATAAGGACAAACTTAGTTGTAGCCTAATGCTACAACTCTCATTAAACAAATTAACATTGTAACATATTTTGAAAATTTAACTGTTGAATTGCATGTTCTTTATGTTCTTAAAGGACATGTCAAATTTTATGCTAATCGGATATTATTTACTATTCAATCCATAAACTTATTTTTTATATATAATTTTTTACTACAAAAACTCAAAATTTAAATATATGATTGATAACATAGTTATTAATTTTTAATCTTCTTAAAATTTTGCAATTATGGAGGATATAAGAAGAAAATGTAATTAAATGGTGGATTTGTCAAAATTCACATCTAATAAAAAAAATTAATAAATTTGTAGCAAATTTTGTCCAAATTTTAATTATGTTGGGCCTAAAAAAAATTAGGGTGGTCACAAAATTTTTTAAAATAAAAAAAAAATTATAAATTTTTAAAATTTATACATAATAATTTTTATTTTTTCGAGGTCAAGGTGGTCTAGTGACCATCCTGGACTCTATGTGGAGCCACCCATGTATGCTTCTATTAAGCAACATCAATTTAGCATTTCAGTTCACCTTGGTCCTTTTCGGTCTACTTTGGTCTATTTGGCCCATTTGCTCTATTTCGGTCTAGTTCAGTCCATTATGTCTATTTCGATCAATTCCACTTCATTGCTGTTTTGGGAGGAAAGGTCTGTGCAGAAAAATGAGCCATTTCATTGATGTTTATAGGGTAAGTCCAAGAGAATAATGTTTATGTTATAGGGATTTATTCATTTGGATACCTGATATTAAAATTGTTGTTTTCTCGGGGGATTAAAATTAAACATTACCAAAGCCTATGTAACAGAGGATGATTGTTTTTCCTCTAAAACAGGTGTGGCACGTGTGTTGAAGTGATAGACAACTTGTTAAGAAGTTGAACGAAATTCATGACCTTTTGGAATCAACTGGGCATCTCTAAAAAATATTTTGACTCTTGAATGACTTGAAGGATATGAGTGTCTAAATAATATTTTTAAAATGATATATACAAGAGCATTTAAAACACAGAAGGGCCTAATTTTCAATGGAAATACTCGAGTGGTGCTAGAGAGTAATATAAACCCAAACTCTCAAGTTCAATTAATCACACTATCAGTTCATGAACTTTCTGGGATGTTTCGTGGTAGGGAATGGATCATCCTAACTAAAGACTAGGACTTTACTAAAGACTTGGTCAACTTAATGAGCAACATCTAAAAATTGTACCTAAATTTTGAAAGTGCTACATAAAATAATTTGATGATCAATATTCAATAATTCTTATAAAAAAAATAGATATTTCATAATTTATTTACTCTATGTTTGAATGGAAGGAGATGAAGGGGGAGGAGAGGGAAGGTGGGGTAGATGGCACTTCTAATATGCTCAACATAAATATTTGGTACAATATTTTTTTTGTAAATATCTTCTTTTTGGAGAAAATATAATAATATAAAAGATAAATTACAAATTGCACCCCTAAAGTTTAGAGGTGTTTGAATTTTATATCTTGAAATTTCAAACTTTGGATTTTAACCCCTGAAATTTGAGGTATTCGGATTTTACACCCTAAAGTTTCAAACTTTGTATTTATCCTCTAAAGTTAGGGAATGTTTGGATTTCACACTCCCAAATTCTAAAACAGTAGAGTGTAAAATCTAGACACTCTCAAATTTTAGGGGGTAAAATCCAATCACCCCTAAAATATAAGGGGTAAAATCCAAATTCTAAAATGTCAGTGTAAAATCCAGACACTCCCAAACGTGAGTGTGTAAAATTCAAATTAAAAAACTTTAAGGTGTAAAATTCAATCACCCCTAAATTTTAGGGATGTAATTTGCAATTTACTCTAATATAAATGATAGTGAGTTAATATGGCTGTACCAATGGATATATATGTATCCGTAAAAAAGAAGAGGGACATGAACTGATGAAAGCTTTACAGATAGTTACTTTCATTGCCACAACTCACAAGTAAATCTCCTTATAAGTCTTTTTAACCATACGGTATACGCACTCTCTCCTACAATATTTGAAAATTTTGGTATATATAATACAATACAGTTGCTGTCTTTTAGAGCAACTTCTCTTCTCAGCAGTTGTTCCATATTTTCTTTCTTTCTCTTCTCTTCAGCAGCCGCAATAATTGTCTCCCTTTCTCTTTCTCAGTTTACTGTAACTGTAGATTTGTAATTACTATAATGTAATGAAGGATTTAGCTTCAGTAATATTATAGAAATGATAGGATGTGATGCATGACTAACACTCATTTCACAGCTAAGGCAACAAAACTATGGTTTGCATGTAGTCCTTCTAAGGTATCAATTGCTTTGCAATTCACGGTAAAATTAAAATAACAAACAAACAAGGAAAAAACTAACAACTAATCATAAGGCAATACACAAGCTCTCTCTCTACCTTCTTTGGAAAATCAAAGTTGCTAGTGTCTAAACAATTTATAATATGGATTTTGCACCCAAAAAAAAAAATGAACCAAGAGATTTTGCAGTAGGATTATATATGATGTCAAAACTTGGCTTCCAAGAGATCACTTGCCAATGCCACATTGATGCGAATATCAATTGACACGCTTTGAGACCCAACAAATAATATTGGAATAATTGTCCAAGAAAACTAAAATTTAGATTTTGACAAAACCCTGAGCCAACATTTATAAGTGAAATGCGAACCGAAAGTATAAATAACAAACCTTGATCCAATGATTATAATTGAATCACGAACCTATAGTATAAAGTTTGAACGTCACAAAGAAAAATCTCTGATAAGTTCACAGTTTTTTAAGAACCAAAAAAAGAGCAAAACCTCACATTTTCTGATTTTTATTCAATAATCCTCTATTACAATGAGTGCATGCTACTTATAAAACATGACTAAAAATAGAAAATATATAAATAAAAAAATAAAAAAAAAAAACGTACTAAATAATAAAACTTTATATAAAAGTTGATTTGGTCTGAAATTAGTAAATCTAAAATACGAAAATAGCTAAAAAAACGTTTTAAATAATAAAAGCCTAAAATTAAGGTAGATCTGATCTGAAATTAGAAGCTCTAGAATAGGAAAAATGTCTATTAACTAATATAGAGTTGGAAAGCCAATCAGCCATTAATTCACGCCATAAATCACTCCCAATTAAACCAGATCAGCCCTTAATAACTTGGATTAAATTTATTACGTCTTCATCTTCTTTTAGGCCAAGCTTAGAATGTCCTACGTTAAAATCAGTCCAAATCTCTTGAATCAGCCCATTAAGTACTTCTTTGATCTTCTTGGATCTTGCTCTAATAATAGGCCCATCTAAAACATGAAATGGATCCTTGAATACTTATTGATTCCCATCACACATAAAAGATCTTATCCATAAAAATATTTAAAATTATAATTTTTTATATTCTAACATTTAGTAAACTACAAAAAAATTGAATTAAATGGTAAACACACATCAAATTAACATGAAATGTACTTCAAATACCAAAACATTAGGGGCATAATATATTATTTAGTAAAATGTTTTGAAATTTTGAAGCAAAACATGTCGTTGTCAAATTTTAAAAATGAGGTACGTATATCCTGATTCCTGAATCCTATAAAAGGGAGCAACCCCCCATAGCATGGCAGAAACAAAAACCAAAGACATTTCCATATTGATAACTAGCAAAATTAAATGGCTAAAATTCCTCTGACTACAGCTCTACTCCTTCCTCTCCTCATCCTAGTCTTCATCAGAACCTCTCAAGCCGGTGGCATTGCCGTTTACTGGGGTCAGAGTGGCTATGAAGGAACTATAACTGAAACCTGTGCCACTGGAAAATATTCCCATGTAATCATATCTTTTCTGAACCATTTTGGCAATGGTCGAACTCCAGAAATCAGCCTCTTGCAGGTCATTGTAACCCAGCTTCCAATGGGTGCACCATGGTTAGCCCTTGCATAAGATATTGCCAAAGCCGAGGAATTAAGGTGATACTCTCAATTGGAGGTGGCATTGGAAGCTAGTCTCTAGCTTCTTCAATGGATGCCAAAAATGTAGCTGATTATGTATGGAACAATTTCTTCGATGGACAGTCACCTTCACGTCCACTAGGTGATGCAATATTAGGTGGCATAGATTTTGACATAGAGCTTGGCTCAACACTTCATTGGGATGATCTTGCTAGGTACCTAAAGGCATACAGTCAGTCAGGAAGAGTTGTGCACTTAAGTGCAGCTCCTTAATGTCCATTTCCTGATAGTTTTTATGGACTTATGTAATGAGTAATGACTTGTTATAAATCTTTTTACTGTTTGATGTTATATTGAGGTATAAGACTTAAAAGTTAAGACTAAATGTTTTGTATTATGTAATATTTAGTTATTGACTTGTAAAACTTCTTATTGTGTGATGTTAAATTGATGTTATATTGATGTTTAAGACTTAAGAGTTAAGACTAAATTATTTGTATTATTTGATATTTAGTTATTCATTTATTAGAATTGACAATTTTATGTTGTACTAGAATACATATAAATTAATTTTTGGGAACCTCAAAACACTCTAAAACGGTACACCAAAATTAACCAGTACTAAAATATTTCATTTCACTTGACAAACAAACAGAAACGGGGTCCAATATGGTATTCGTAACATTGACTTGTATGACACTATAGATGTGGATGTGGTCGGATAGCCATGAAGGGGAAAAAAAAAATTAATAATTGGGATTTAAGCTAGTACAGATTAATTATTTGGCATGATTCTATACATAAATTTGAATGTTGAGCTTGACTTTCTTGGCTTGGACTATTTTTTCGGTCACGGTGTTGTGATTTCATGCATGCCTTTTATTTTTTCTGGAAAACAAGCACAAAGAATCAAAGATGTGGATGTGGTTGGATATTTCCTTCAGTTTGATACGTGCCCGTATGAAAACTTGAAACATTGTTATAATCATAGTGGATATTGGATGCCTTATAGTATGCACATGGAAATGGAGAATATACTCTATTTGCCATATAGTATGTACATGGAAATGGAGAATATATTGTTTTTTTTTTTTTTTCCTAGAAAATAAGTTAGAGATAATATTCTTTATTTGAACCGGAACAAAACGAAAATTCAAGAAAGTATTTATTAAATATTTGTTTATTAAAAACAATCTGGTTTTTATGCCATTGCATGATTGATTGACATTAGTGATCGAATTTTATATCATCTGGTTTCTATAGTGATTGTATTGTGACTAATATTTTGTATGAGCAACAAATTGTGTTATGTACTGTGTTGGTGTTTAACAAGATAAAACGGCAAGCTCTATAGATTTCTGAACATATATCAGGAAATTTAAAAAGCAGTATTCTACCAAAAACAAAACAGAACAATGCACCAAAGAGAAGCAAGCGGAACCATGAAATACACATAAATAATAATGCAAGCAAAATTCACGTCAATCCATCAGAGGGAAACCCCAAAACAGATTCGAGTGCCCTGACAATTCAAAATAATCACAGGCATCTACGCTTTCCGGACCTGGATATTGTGGGTAGATTGGAACCGCCAGATGGGTTGTCTTCCACTCTGGAGAAGTGCTACCTCTTCTCCTTCCTTCACCATCCCTTGCTTCTGTACATGAAAACCAAAAAAGTATATTACAATGATGAAGATGTGATCATATGAAACCTATTTAATTTGAATTTTCGGATCCAGAAAATCTAGCTGTCCGTGAAATCTAGCACTCTATGGCAAGAACACTGGTTGAATTATGGATAGCATCTATTCATCACCTTACGGGCTTACACAATTCAACAAGCTCTGATTTCCAAGAAAACTATAAAGATTGCGTAAGTATAGTCCACTTAAGGTTGGGAGTGCCAAACCTCCAGTTGTCTTTTATAGAGATATACCCTCTAAATTGAAATGTCATTCATCAGTCCAAATGGACAGCATGGTCAGTCATAAAGTATACCATGTAAGATACATGGAAACGCAAAAGCACAAATGTCACAAGGCAAGAGATATTGGCATCCATCGAATGCTCCTATGCACAAGACAAGATACGGGACCAACACATGGCCATTTAGGACACATGTTGCGTCCAGTGCACAGGAGCATTTGATGCAAGCCAAACCCAAAGGTTATTATATGGATTGTTCCCAGGTTGAAGTTCTGACCCTGAAAGCCAGATGCACCACAACCCATCTATGTTTGGGTTTCAAAGAGAAACGCATTGAAGTTTGAACTTATAATTCTATTGTATTATTTAATCCTGATCTTTGTTAGCTAAATTTGAGCAGACCAGTACATCTTCATTACTGCCCAAGTCAAATGATGCAAGTGAATTCACTTGTGAAAACCTTTACCCGTAATAAAGCTAAGGCATTTGAAAATGTCTCTTCAGCATCTTCTGAGAATTGCATGTAGATAGGACAGACTCCTTGATACACTGCCAGCCTCTGTTGAATAGTCTTCCTGCATGGCCATCAAAGTTATGTGATCAGCCACATTATTAGATTTACATTCCTTGGCTTTTCTCCAAACTCTCAATTAACTCATCAAACAAACAATAGACCACATTCATGAACTTCCAACTCAACGATATTTAAACAAAATGTAAATTAATAGAAATACACTCTCAAAAGTAGCTGATCTCAGGAAAATAATTTGGTTTTCCAAGCTCCAGATTAATTTTGGATTTCAGTAATTAATCCAGACACTAAGAAACTTAGCAGTTCTATATTTTCAGCCATACAGTCAACTAATACAAGATAGAACATTTACTGTGCCATATTTTGCATCACAATGACCAGCTAAGAGTCTGTCAAGAGTAGACTTATGCCTAAAGAAAAATCTAATAGAAACAGAAAATATGCCTGCAGCATGATGAGGTCCAATATGCAATACTGTATCATAACCTCCCATGTAAATAGTATCCTCATTGCATAACAGTTTTGGGACTTAAGGATAGAAGAAACTCACTCATTTGTAAAAGCAAAAATAGTGCCAGAAGGCCGATAGTGGCTCAGTAGAGTAGCCATGAAACCAGTTCTAGTGAAGACAACAATTGAGGTTCCAAGAGTGTTAGACATCATGGTTGCATGGTAAGCAAACATTTCGCTCATATGATTCTACACACAACAAAAAAACTTCCAGTCAGTATTCAGTGTTAAAAATCAATTAGGTTTTTTTTCAGAGGGGGGAGGCGGTGCAGATAGAGACTCCATGAAACATCAAAATATATGAAATTTGCATCAAATAACCTTGAAGGCTTGACCAAGATTAGCTGGCATTTCACCGCCTGATATTGTAGCCTCAGTCCGTAATGCAACTGTGTGCATGACTTTCACAGCTTTCAAAGGGAACCTGCATGGCAGTGAAATCATGTCATTTGAGTGCATTAAGGTGTAAAAGTTTACACATAAATAATCCATATTATTTAAGCCCATAGTGGCTTGTAAGCAATATGGATGTTGCTCTATTGCAACCTGAGCAACGCCACTGAAACACAAATCTGCAGTGACCAAAATTTGACAGCAAGGAACCAAACCATTCAATCTTGGGTATTTTTCCAGGGACATCAAATCTCTGTGTACCCACCAAGGATTGATCAGAAGTAAATAAATACTTCTCATTGTGCATGATGCTTACACCCAAAAAAAAAAAAAAAAAAATCTCCAATCACATCCAAAGTAACAGACTAGTGTCTAACTGTATAAAGCTAGTGTAATTGGGTACCACTTTCTCTGTTTTTAATTAAATTAATTACTTATCCAAAAAAAAAAATCCGAAGTAACGGACTACAAAGTCAAAGAGAAGTAGCTTACTTTCCATGAGCAGTTTCACCAGAAAGCATGACTGCATCAGCACCCTCTCGGACAGCAATGGCAATGTCTGATACCTCTGCTCTGGTTGGTGTTGGGTGTACAATCATGCTTTCCAGCATATTTGTTGCCACAATAACAGCCTTCCCCATGCTACGGCAGATCCTGATTATCTCTTCCTGCAATTCGTATTGAAATGTTCTGAATGTCAAAGAGTAACCCAACTTGACCTCTTAAAAGTTCCTATAAAAGGCCGCCAAAACAGGCAATGACATCCCTTTTGTTGCTATTCTATTAAAACTTAAAAAGTAAAATACCTGCAGAAGTGGAACCTCCTCAATAGGGAGCTCTGCACCAAGGTCTCCCCTTGCAACCATTGCCTGGAATAGGAAGAGCATGTGTTACTTCAAGCAGGTGCCAGGTAGTACACAAGAAAGGCAAGAATCCAGATTTTTTATTTTTTTATTGATAAGTAAGAAGAAAGATTTAGATCAATATTAAAGAAAACTGGTAAAATTCTAGGTCTAAATGATAACTGTCCATCAAATGGAGCAGCAACTAGAAGATAAAATGCAAGGATTAGGGAGATCACCCCATCAGATGCTGTGATAATGGAATGCAAATTTGGGATAGAGTCTGCACTTTCAATTTTGACAATGACATGTATATCTGCACCACAGCCTGCCATAGAAAATGGAAAAATTATATTATAAATTTATAATTGGTACTCCGGGGAAGACTAACAAGCATGTTCAAATTTCATTTTTAAATTAAGGTATTTTGTCTCTATGTTTACTTTGCAGATAATTCTTCAATTCATGAACTACTTGTGCGTCTTTAACAAAGGAGACGGCATAAAAATCAACTTTGTTGTCCACTCCGAATTTGATATCATCCCAATCCTTCTCTGCAACAAACCAATATAAACATTTATGTCCATTTGGAAAATGAAAAAATTTCAGTAACTGCTCACCTAGAGAGAGAAAGAGAGAGAGGAAAAGGCAAATCAGTGGGATAGTACAGAGGGCATAAAGATCCAAGGTCTAACCAGTGATGGAAGGTAGTGTTGCACTCTTTCCTCGAACGTTTAAGTGACGCCTAGACTTGAGCTCTCCTCCATCAACGACTACACATTTCACTGAATCTTCTGTCTTGGATTTCACCATCAATGACATCATACCACCTATAGCATGGATCAAGAGTCAGCTGTGCAGTGCATATGTCATAAAAGGAAATGTTACATCATTCCTAATTCTAATCTGATATACAGAGAACAGAGCTTGCCTCTATAATCACACTTGCAATCCAAAGACAATCATCTCTCAACAGAATCTACAGTTAGCTTAAAATCTGTGGTTCTTAAAGGCTCTGAAGAGTCTGAACTGGTGGAAACAGGAACTAATTTGAACTTGTTATGATAATTAATCTCAAGTGCTTCAAGAGAATTCCATGGGCAGAAACCCTTACACAATACTAAAGCTGATAACCCCTTATAAAAGTTTTACAGGTTCTAAAATCTTAAACAAAGTGTGAAATCTCAGCATACGACATAAGCCTCTTTTTACCCAATTCAAATGTTCTCGGTCACAAATTCTTAAAAATCTTTAAAAGCAGAGCCCACTGGATTGATATCAACAAATTACATGTTTATCAACAGCGTGAGAGACATGGTACATGGTGGCTCATATTCCATTCAGTAGTTAATGATATTTTTCTGTCACACAACAATATAATAAACATTTCTAAAAGCATATTGACTTCATATTTGGGAATATAACATAACTTTCACAGGCATGCACACATACAATAGCCTGATCTCGGTACTCAGAAAATTTGGTAAGTGACAGAACATGCAGATACCACTCAAATGTGTGTGTAAAGATGCATGTGTATTTGTGTGTGTACAGCATATTTTGGTCTGTAGTTATTGATACAAAGTTTAAATGAACCTTCTCATAAAAAAAATTAGTAAAAATCTATGTATGTATCAAGTAAAAGGGTTGTGAATCTGGCAAGACTTATGGCCTGTTTGGATATTTAAAAAAGGAGGGGGAGTAGAGTAGAGGGAGGGAGAGTAATCCAATTACCTTGTTTTGAAGTTTTTTAAGGAAGGAGGGGGAGGGGTTTGGAGGGATTTCAACTCCCTCTAACCTCTCATTTTTAATTCCTCCAAATTGGAGAGATTTGGAGGGAGAGTAGAGTAGATAAATTATTGTCCAAGTAAATTCCCTAATTTATCCTTTCTAAATTAATCATAGACCAATGTTGCAAGTCTATATTCAAATAGGGTTAAATTTGTCTATTTTAATCATTTCCTCTCCTCTTTATCCTAATTTTTAAAACATCCAAACAAGGGGAAGGGTTAATTACTCACTTCCGCCTTACTAATTTTAAAAACATTCAAACAAGGTGAAGGGAAACCATTCACCTCTACTCTCCCCTCCACTACTCTCCTCTCCTCTACTCCCCTCTACTCTTCTCCTTCTATAAACTTCCAAACACACCATTACAGACAAGGATTTTTTCAACCTCATCTTGTAGCCAAAAAAAAAAATTCAATAAATATCCTTTAGTAAATATTAAAATATATGACATCCTAGTATTTGAAAAAAAAATGATAGAACTTTGAGCATGAATGGTATTCTCTCCTCTATGTGATACTTTAATCAATGGCCATGGTCTAGATGATAGAAACGTCCTTGTTTAATAGAAAGGACAAGTATAGCATACCATCAACAAGAAGCATGTCATTCTCTTCTACATCGTTAACAAAATCATCATAGTTCACGCTAACACAATCCGCTGAGCCAACCCCTCTCCGAATCGTAAAGGTGAATTCTTGCCCACTTGTCAACATGATTGGTTGGGGCAGGTCCCCACTCCTAACTTCAGGGCCCTGACGACAACCAATAATACAAAAACAAAGACATTAAACCAACCCAAATATAATATTAATAATCAATACATAGTTACACATGGAAATATGTGACTATTATATGAAATAGCAGGTTAAAATTTTGTTCTTTATAATACCCTTGTGACAAGAATGTCAATAAGTCTTTTGACACAAAAAATTTTACATTTTCAGAAATCCTGAGATTCCAAGATTGCACTTTGTGAATGGTGTACAATAAAAGTCATGTCAGCGATATACCCATGTGAAAGTAATGTTGCACCAATCACAACTAGCCTCCTCAACAAGTTGTGAAAAATTTTTACAAAAATTGCAATCTTTTTTGTGTCCCCAGCATTGCTGTATGAAAACAGCCTCTCCTTTACACTTTACCCAATGAAACCATTCAGTTAATATGCAGTTATCAGTTTCTTATCCAAGTAATGCCAAACCCACTTATGCAAAATGGTGTACTAACTTAACATAAAAGCGAAAAATACAAAACGAATACACGACTAGCACTTTGTGAATGGTGTACAATAAAAGCCATGTTAGTGATGTACCCATGTGAAAGTAATGTTGCACCAATCACAACTAGTCACCTCAACATTCAGTTAATATGCAATTGTCAGTTTTTATCCAAGAAATGCCAAAACCCACTTATGCAAAATGGTGTACTAACTAAACATAAAAACCCGAAAACACGAAACGAATACACAACGATTAAAAACTTGCTTGCCTTGGTGTCAAGCATGATAGCAATGACATTGTCTTTGCTTTGCGCGTTGTACTCCTTAACCAAGTCTATGACTCTCTGATGAGACGCGTGGTCCCCGTGCGACATGTTCATCCTCGCAACATTCATTCCAGCCTCAGCGAGCTTCCATATCATCTCCCTCGTGTTCGTCGAAGGCCCGATCGTGCAAACGATCTTCGTCTTCCGCCTCACTATCGGCTTCGACCACATCGACCCCACCGGATTGTCGAGCAGTTCCTGAACATCTACGTGCTCAAATTGCTCCACTCTCTAATCAAACAAAATCGTAAAGAAAGATTCAAAATTCGCAACTTCCAATAATTCAATAACGCGGTGAGTAGTAGTAGTAGTAGCACAGACCTTTGGTACATCTTCGGGTGAGACGGGAATGACCTCGGGCTCGGCACGTGCGGATCTCATTGCCACAATGCGAGAGGCGGTGGTGGTGGTGGTGTTCTCACGTGGGAAGAAGACTCTGGAGGCGAGAGTTGAAGGATTGTGCTGTGGGGATCTAGAGTTAGGGCAGAGTAAGGAGGTTTGAATGGATCGGGTGGCGACGACTTGAGCCATTGTTGCAGAGAGAGAGAGAGAGAGAGAGAGAGAAGAAAGGAATTGGAGATTTTCACAGAGAGAGAGAGAGAGGAGTGAGAGAGTTTTGAAGAGAACGGGAGTGATGTGTATTTTGGAGGTTGGAGTTGGAGATATCGATGGTTGTTGAATTTTTGGCGGAGGAATTGAGGAGAGAGAGAGAGAGAGAGAGAGAGCGCTTTGGTTGTATCGAAGAGATAGAGAAATGAATAGCGATTTTTTGTAAAGTTTTAATTTCAATTCAACCGCATTTGGATTTGTGGGTTTAAGCAGGGGAAAGAAAATGGGGAGCGTGCGTGTGGATTTGGGGTTTAGAGGTTTTAACTTTGACCTCTGGAAGGAAAAAATGCGACGTCGTTTTAGTATTTTGGGATTTAGGTTGTGATGAATTTGCCTATTTTGAAGTGGATGTTCATGTAGTTCCGAATTCAATTTTCTATTATTGAATTTGATGGATTATAAAAGAATCAAATCCAAATGAATATATTTTTTTCTCCTCGTTAATGTGCGGGAATTTAAAAAATTAAAAATTTTTTTTCCTTTTGGGAGTTTAAAAATATTAATTATAATTGTGTATTTTTGTGTGCGTATAGTATATAGTTTTAGTTTTATTATTATAATGTTTGTCATTTATTTAATGAATTGAATTGAATTGTTAAATCTAAAATTCGACTAAACCTCACTTTTAGCCCTTTAACAGTGGAGTAATTTTCTATCGTTCAAGTATAAAAAATAAAAAAAAATAAAAAAATTATAATAAAAAAAAGGACAATGGGGTAATTTTAATTTAGTTTATATATATTTAATCTAACCAATTTTTTTCTTTACTATTAATTATGTCAATTTCATCTATAATTGTATTAACCAAGTCAATTTCAATGAATAGAATTAAATTGATTTCAAAAAATTCAACAGTAATTGGCTTGATTTTGAAGTTGAGAGATGAAATTGATTCAAAAGTCTAGCCCACCCTAAACCTTGAGCACTTTTGTGCATGAGAAGATATCAATTGAGGTTTTTTTTTTTTTTAATAGTTTGATAGTTATAACGGGAAAGGGGTGCCCTCAATATATGTCATATACATACTAGGAAGTACCAACCACTTAAGTTACAAGACTTTTAACAAATTGACACACACACGCACATATATAATTTGGTAATTACAATGGAGATAAGAGATTTTAATCTTAGAAGTCTCCATTAGAAATATCAGGAGTTGCTAACTAATTGAGCTACAAGGCTCTTGGTATATAATAGAATTTTAATTTATGATGTTCGCTCATAATACTTGTTTTTTATCATTAAACCAAGGTACCAATAGGTTTGGGTCTACTAGTATGTAAAAAGGATTATTAACATCATAGTTTGACCCTAAAATTTTGTAATAAAAAAAATGAACCTCATATAATTTTTTTAAAATAAAAAAAACTGAATCTAAACAATCGGTTTGGGTCTTCTACAATGCAGATATGATAAAGGTTATAGTAGACGCAACTACATAGAGGATTATTCCACTCGTGATTCCTCCAATTTCCTTTTTTTTCTTTTGCTAGATAATCCCATTACTTGATACTCACATAAAGATGATGACATTGGGGATTAAAAATAGCAATTTGTCATAGAATTTAACTTTGACTGTGTTAGCTTTGTTGGGTCACCAGCTGCGCAATTCTCTACCAAATAATAAATTTGAACCTTGATGAGATGAAAGGGAGAATATATAAGAGTGAGATTTTGGATTTATCATGGAATCGTATTATAGGATCATTGTCTAATTTTGTGATATTTTCATCCTTAAAGAAATATATATAAAAAAAATATAAAAGATAAACCGTAGTATTTATTGTTGCTACCCTCTTCTGAGTCATATTAATTTAACATACCTATTTGGTCCAGTTTGGTTTGCTCGGTCTAATCGGTACATTTTGGTTCATTTGATCTACTTCTATCCATCTTGGTCCAATTCAGTCCTCTCAATACATTTCGATCCATTTAGTATACTTTGGTTCAATTCGACCAATTTGGTCTATTTCGGTTTACTTCGGTCAATTTCAGTCCACTTGGTCCTTTATATTTCAGTCCATTTAGTCCACTTAGATCTAGTTCGGTCCATTTAGTCCATTTCGGTTTACTTTGGTCAATTAGGACCATTTCGGTCCATTTAGTCTACTTCATTCCATTCAATCCACTTCAGTCTACTTCGATGATGCTTTAAAATGAGAGATTTGTGTAAAAAGAGGAGATGATTCATTGAGAATTATTCTTTTCAATGTAATGTTGGTAATTTTTTTTATAAAATTACATTTTTTTTAATGTAATTAAAGTTTTTTATTTTTTTTTCTAATATAAGTAATTGATTTATTTATATATTTCTCTTTAGGTTTTTCAAGATGTATAGATGACGAATCGTTTGTAAGGAGTACTAAAACAAATTACAATCATACATTACATTATTTATATACAAAATATCTCGCCTTATATAATAATTGAATGTAAATGTATTATGTTTCTTTAAAAAAATTACAAAATTAAATAACAAATATAGATAAATTTTCTTTTTTAAAAGAACAAATATAGATAATTTAATGTAGAAAATAATTAAATCATTTTAAGAATGGTTTGAATCTAGAACTTATAAGTTTCATCTATTATTTTAATTTTTCACTTAACAAAAAAAATGGTTAATTTTTTTCACCTAACTAACTGACTGTATTAAATCTAAAACCAGCTAATTGAGTTCAAACACGTGATTGGCATGCTATTTACTAGGCCAAAATGGCACAATAGCACTATTTACCAAAATATATATCAATCTACTACTGTTTCGAAAATATGTAAAAATCTACCACTTTTTGGGTACTCGAACTTCCATGAACTCGAGTTCCATGGAAAAATTTTCTGGCAAATTTGAAGTCTGTTTTTTCAAAGAACTCAAGTTCATGGAACTCAAGTACCATGGAAAACTCGAGTACCCAAAAAGTGGTAGATCCTTACATATTTCTGAAATTGTGATAGATTGATATATATTTCGGTAAACAGTGATATTTGGCCATTTTGGCCCTATTTGCCAACTAAACTTATACGGTACAAAAGCTCCAAGTCGTATACAGTAAGAGCAAACAATAGGCTACTATCATTTACGTTCAGTCTTCTTCATAGGCTGGTTCATCTTATTTTCTTTTTTTCGTTTTCTTTTTTTTCTTTTTCTTTTTTTGGTAAACTTTAATATATTACTTGAAAAGAAACTAATAGGCCAAGGCATCTTCCTCACAAACAACAGCCAAACTAGCTAGAAGATTGCCTGGTACAAAACTGAGAGAGCCTAAACAATCTAGTGTGTACTTTGCTGTTACATGGGCAGCAACATTTCCACTTCTATTAATCCAAAGAAAAGGGATACTTACAGATTACCCACCTGTGGTTTAGTCCGAATTTAACTTACCCACTCATGTTTTCATTTTTGACACTTTACCCACCCGTGGTTCATTCCTTTTATGCTTCGTAACCCACCTCTGATTTTTTTGTTACTCTAACAAGTTTCATAAAAAAATCAAATAAGAAATCAGATCAAACACTCCTCTCCTACGCTTGCTCACCCACCTGAGATCTTAGATGCTACAATGACACCCACTTGATTTATTAGTCCAAGAATCATCTGGGTTTTCATTGTGCAAGGAAACCGAGGAAGAAGGAGACCTACAGATTCTGGGTTTTGAGCCTTACTAACTTGTTCATGTTTGGGAACACTTTCGGTCTTAATCCATTTGTGTTTCTCTCTATTGGGTGGGCTTGAGATCAACGTGGGGTCGTGGTGCTATGGGTGGACTTGGGTTCGTGGGACCGTGGGTAGCAACTCGTTGTGGCTCTTGGGATTGATGGATAGAAAAGCGACGGAGATAGGAGCATGGTGTTGGACAAAGACGGAGGCAAGATTAACTACGACAAGCTCATCGATAAGTTTGGCTATTAAAGGCTTGACCCTTCCCTCATTATTCGCATCGAGCTTCTCACCTCCCATAGCGCCCGCATCTTCCTCCGCCGCGGCGTTTTCTTTGCCCACCTATACCTCTACCTCCCAATGCTAACTCACTCTAATAATATACGTATTGAGGGTAAATTGGAATTTGATGGTCGGATTTTTTCCACTATTTACAAAGATTTCAATGATATATTGGATGGATGGACGAAAGAGAGAGGGGGGGAAGACAGAGAGAGGATGAGATCTGTGGAGCGGTTGATTTGAGTTTAATTTTTCTTGGTTTGAGAAGTCCCTAAAATATATGTCTAGATTTGAAATTAGGGTTTCAAATATATGCCTGGGTTTGAATTCATTTGTTCTTAAGTTCCATTAAAGTTTAAAGTTTTTTTTTTCCTTCCAATAGAGAAGTTGAAACTGTGATTTTTCTCTCTCTGCGTGTTATTTTTCAATGTGTTGCTAGCAATTTGTGACTCTTTTTTGTGGGCTTAATTTTGAAGCCAGTCTGGTATAAAACGTGGGATTAAATGTTATGCTATATTTTTCTTCTTCTTTGTTTATTTGATTTAGGGATTGGGTTTCTTTTGGTTGTTGGGGTTTGAAAAATGGGATTTGAGGCATGGTTACTGATGGATCCATAGGTTTGGATGTGTGTGGGTGTGTTGATGTTTGTATTTTGACTTGGGTTTTGGGGTTGTATTTTGATAGATCTGTGGTTTGTACTTTGATGGTATTACTTGATTTGATTTGTATTAGTTTTCTTGGTGTATGTTCTTCATGTTTTTGAATTGTGAGTTTTTTTTTTTTTTAATTGTTTTGGGAGGAGAGAGACATAAAATGGGTGTAAAAAGACTTATTTACCCCTCTTTTTTAACAGAGATGTGTAACAGAGAGAGACTAAACGAAAGTAACCTCAGATGGGTAAAGTGTCAAAAATGAAACCATAGGTGGGTAAGTTAAATTCGGGCTAAATCACAGGTGTGTAATATGTAATTATCCCCAAAGAAAAAGGCAGGAGGAAAAGGACTTAGCCAATAGACTGATGTTGAAGACCTTAGTAGAGATAGCCCACACAGGGTTGCCTGAACCATCCAAGATGGCATCAATGCTAATTTTTGAGTTGCTTTACACAATAATATGCCTCCAGTTTTCTCCATAAGCTAGGCGCAGTGCCCAGAGGATTGCTTCAGTTTTAGCAAGAAGGGGGGAACATGTGAATTCTTCTTATTTTCTTCTTTCAATCTCTAATTAAATCATTGCTTTTTAACCTGTGAATTCTTAATACTCTGATAAAGAGCACATGATGGGCTAGTGAAAAATGCATATATTTGCTTTTAACTCAAATGAAGACTCAGAGTTTAGTAAAAATAGCCAAATACCATGTTTTAGCAAAATTTGTGTAAACTAGTACTGTTTCGAAAATATTTAGTAATCTACTACTTTTTAGTCCTCAAGTTTCATAAAATTGAGTTCTAAATAGTACTTGGTAGTGGTGCTTAATAGTACTCGACCTTCACAAAGTCGAGTATCTTGTTTTTCTTTTTCTTTTTTCCTACTTTTTGTATCTTACTAACTTCCTAACAAGGTTTAAGGCTGGCACCAAGGTTGTCAAAATCGGGATCCTACGTAAGATCGTGGGAGGTAGGTAGGATCGTTGATCATAGGATCGGATCGTGGATCGTAAGATCCTACATATTTTCATATTTTAAGTAAAAAACCTATTGATAGTGACTTTGTATGTTATATAATCACTTAAAATATGAATCCATCCATTAAAAAAAAAAATTGCATCGTAAAATATAATTTGCACGCACTACATCATTCTTATATCATTCTAACGAAACAAAATATATTTAACTTTTGACATAATGTATCTAAAAAGTTCAGTACATGTTTAATTAGCAACTAAGTACCAAAATATTATCTACACATATGAAAGATGTTTTCCAAATTCTAAGTTCCAAATCCAAAATAAGTTAGGCTAGTTAGCATATAAAAACTACCTAACTACAAATTTACAATATGTAATCCAAAAGAGAGTTCTCAATCTAAGGTAAACTAGCTAATTATAAATATGAAATTCAAAAGAGAATTCACATTCTAATCTAATTCTACACGATCCTACCATTTTTGCGATCCTGCTACGATTTTAAACATTTTGGTGAGATGGGATCGTAAAATCATGCGATTTGATGATCTGGATCGTGATTTTGACAACCATGGCTAACACTGCTGCTTAATTTCTTGAAGATCCATCCTAGACCCATCTTCTTCTATACGGTCTTCTTTTCTTTTCTTTTCTTTTTTTTTCCTTTTTTTTTCTTTCTCTGCCACCTGCTACCATTAATTTTCTTTTGAGATAAGGACAACACCACATGTGATATTTGAGAACTTGTCAAGCCTTAAGCCTAGTCTATTTGACCTTTCCTATTCACCCAAATCCACACTATGGTAACTTGTGCAGAACCGAACCCAAAAGCCTAAAAATCAAGCAGCTTGAGACGTAAAGTAGTGTAAAGGAAAATCAATTAGAGTCAAAGCATTATCTTCGTGCATGCAGATTGGCTTAGCGAGCAAGCATAGCATAGCAGCAGCAAAGCAGTAGTAGTAGTAGAGAAAGCAGTACTGTAGACTCATTCATGTGAGCAATTCTTAGGTACTCCCGGAGTACGAAAAATGGTGCTCCCTCCTCTCACATTCATGGTGGGGTCCGCTCATTAAATTCATGGTCGAGTCCACCATGAATGTGAGAAGAGGGAGCACCATTTCACTATACTCCGGGACTACTTAAGAATTTTCTCATTCATATATATACACATTTGAAAAATTCTTAAATACTCTTAAAATACGAATAAATAATACTCCCTTCTTTTATATTTATAGTGAATTCTACTATAAATATAATAAATAAACCTCATCATAAATGTAAGGGAGAAAAAACACCATTATCCGTACTTGAAATTACCTAAGAAGTACTCTACACATTCTTGCTCAGTCCTCTCAATTCTCAAACTTCAAAGCAAACCCAAAACGCATACCCAATCCTTTATTACTCCATTAGTATCTAACATGTGAATGCCAGACCAAATTCAATTTTGAACCCAAAAAAAAAAACATACAGTCAAAGAGAGAGAGACGAAAAAAGGTTGATTTTGACCCATGAAAGCCATCCACCATTAAAGAATGCCAGAGAACTAGCTCATGACTTCTTCTTTTTTTTTTTCCCACACAATGTGAATAACCCATACCGAATCCTTCATTACTCCAGCAATATCTAACATGTGAACGCCAGGCCAAATTCAATTTTGAACCCCAAAAATCATACAGTCAAAGAGAGAGGAAAAAAGCTTGACTTTGAAAAATGGTGCTCCCTCCTCTCACATTCATGGTGGGGTCTGCTCATTAAATTCATGGTGGAGTCCACCATGAATGTGAGAAGAGAGAGCACCATTTCACTATACTCCGGGACTACCTAAGAATTTTCTCATTCATATATATACACATTTGAAAAATTCTTAAATACTCTTAAAATACGAAAAAATAATACTCCCTTCTTTTATATTTATAGTGAATTCTACTATAAATATAATAAATAAACCTCATCATAAATGTAAGGGAGAAAAAACACCATTATCCGTACTTGAAATTACCTAAGAAGTACTCTACACATTCTTGCTCAGTCCTCTCAATTCTCAAACTTCAAAGCAAACCCAAAACGCATACCCAATCCTTTATTACTCCATCAGCATCTAACATGTGAATGCCAGACCAAATTCAATTTTGAACCAAAAAAAAAAACATACAGTCAAAGAGAGAGAGACGAAAAAAAGGTTGATTTTGACCCATGAAAGCCATCCACCATTAAAGAATGCCAGAGAACTAGCTCATGACTTCTTCTTTTTTTTTTCCACACAATGTGAATAACCCATACCGAATCCTTCATTACTCCAGCAATATCTAACATGTGAACGCCAGGCCAAATTCAATTTTGAACCCCAAAAATCAGACAGTCAAAGAGAGAGAGGAAAAAAGCTTGACTTTGAAAAATGGTGCTCCCTCTTCTCACATTCATGGTGGGGTCCGCTCATTAAATTCATGGCGGAGTCCACCATGAATGTGAGAAGAGGGAGCACCATTTCACTATACTCCGGGACTACCTAAGAATTTTCTCATTCATATATATACACATTTGAAAAATTCTTAAATACTCTTAAAATACGAATAAATAATACTCCCTTCTTTTATATTTGTAGTGAATTCTACTATAAATATAATAAATAAACCTCATCATAAATGTAAGGGAGAAAAAACACCATTATCGTACTTGAAATTACCTAAGAAGTACTCTACACATTCTTGCTCAGTCCTCTCAATTCTCAAACTTCAAAGCAAACCCAAAACGCATACCCAATCCTTTATTACTCCATCAGTATCTAACATGTGAATGCCAGACCAAATTCAATTTTGAACCCAAAAAAAAAACATACAGTCAAAGAGAGAGAGACGAAAAAAGGTTGATTTTGACCCATGAAAGCCATCCACCATTAAAGAATGCCAGAGAACTAGCTCATGACTTCTTTTTTTTTTTTTTTTTTTCCACACAATGTGAATAACCCATACCAAATCCTTCATTACTCCAGCAATATCTAACATGTGAACGCCAGGCCAAATTCAATTTTGAACCCCAAAAATCATACAGTCAAAGAGAGAGAGGAAAAAAGCTTGACTTTGAAAAATGGTGCTTCTTCCTCTCACATTCATGGTGGGGTCCGCTCATTAAATTCATGGTGGAGTCCACCATGAATGTGAGAAGAGAGAGCACCATTTCACTATACTCCGGGACTACCTAAGAATTTTCCCATTCATATATATACACATTTGAAAAATTCTTAAATACTCTTAAAATACGAAAAAATAATACTCCCTTCTTTTATATTTATAGTGAATTCTACTATAAATATAATAAATAAACCTCATCATAAATGTAAGGGAGAAAAAACATCATTATCCGTACTTGAAATTACCTAAGAAGTACTCTACACATTCTTGCTCAGTCCTTTCAATTCTCAAACTTCAAAGCAAACCCAAAACGCATACCCAATCCTTTATTACTCCATCAGTATCTAACATGTGAATGCCAGACCAAATTCAATTTTGAACCCAAAAAAAAAACATACAGTCAAAGAGAGAGAGACGAAAAAAGGTTGATTTTGACCCATGAAAGCCATCCACCATTAAAGAATGCCAGAGAACTAGCTCATGACTTCTTTTTTTTTTTTTCCACACAATGTGAATAACCCATACCGAATCCTTCATTACTCCAGCAATATCTAACATGTGAACGCTAGGCCAAATTCAATTTTGAACCCCAAAAATCATACAGTCAAAGAGAGAGAGGAAAAAAGCTTGACTTTGATTTTTGACAAAGCTATCCACCATTAAAGAATGACAGGGTACTGGCTCATGACTTTTTTTATTATCTTATTTTGGTTAAAATTAAAAAATTAATCTTTTAAGTATCAAAAGTGTTTCGATTTATGTCCTCCACTCACTTCTATTAATGCTCTACCGTTTAGTGCTTTTTTTTTTCTTCCTCAATTTTTTATATTAAAAAATGCAGAAAACTAATTTAAATTAAAAAAAAAAATGAAGACAAAAAAGAAATTGGGCTCAGTGAAGAACTTTGTTCCCCTAGCCACTCTCTCAAGGTTGGACCCAAGGAGCTCCTCTCCAAGATTCGTTAATGGCCAACTAGGGGTGGCAAATGGGCAGGTTTGGGGTGGGCATAATTGGGTTGGGTATATAAAACTCATTTACTCATTTAAAACCCATTTAACTAATTCCTTATAACCCAAATCCAATCCAACCCAATTATTATAGGTAAACCCCAACCCACCCAATTACCCAATTATCAAAATTACCAAAATGCCACTAAAGTGAAAATGACTAAGGTACTCTAAAATCTTCAAAAATGACCAAAATGCCCCCAAAACCTGAAAATTACCAAAATACCCCCAAAACCCAAAAAAATGATCAAAATACCTCCAAAATCCAGAAAATGACCAAAATACCCCAAAAACCCAAAAAATGACCAAAGTACCCCTGAAAGCCAAAAATTACCAAAATACCCCCTAGAACCTAAAAAATGACCAAAATATCCCCAAAACCTTAAAATTACCAAAATACCCTCCAAAACATAAAAAATGACCAAAATACCCCTGAAACCCAAAAAATGACCAAAATACCCCCGAGAACCTAAAAAATGACCAAAATACCCCTAGAACCCAAAAAATGACCAAAAAACTCCTAAAAATTACCAAAATACCCCCAAAACCCATAAAATTACCAAAATATCCCCAAAACCAAAAAATGACGAATATACCCCCCGAAACCTAAAAATTACCAAAATATCCCTGGAACACAAAAAATGACCAAAATACCCCTGTAACCTAAAAATGACCAAAATACCCCTGAAACCTAAAAATGATCAAAATACCCCCCAAAACCCATAAAATGATCAAAATACCCCTGAAACCCAAAAAATGACCAAAATACCTCCAAAACCTAAAAATGACCAAAATACCCCATAAACCCAAAAAAATGTCCAAAATACCTCCAAAACCTAAAAAATTACTAAAATACTTCTGAAACCTAAAAAATGACCAAAATAACCTCGAAGCCTAAAAATTGACCAAAATAACCGTGAAAACTAAAAATGACCAAAATACTCCCGAAACTTAAAAAATGGCCAAAATAACCACGAAGTCTAAAAATTGACCAAAATAACCTAGAAACCTAAAAATGACAAAAATACCCCCAAAACCTAAAAATGACCAAAATACCCCATAAACCCAAAAAATGTCCAAAATACCTCCAAAACCTAAAAAGTTACTAAAATACCTCTGGAACCTAAAAAATGGCCAAAATAACCTCGAAGCCTAAAAATTGACCAAAATAACCCTAAAAACTAAAAATGACCTAAATACTCTCGAAACTTCAAAAATAGCCAAAACAACCACGAAGTCTAAAAATTGACCAAAACAACCTAGAAACCTGAAAATGACCAAAATACCCTCAAAACCTAAAAATGACCAAAATACCCCATAAACCCAAAAAATATCCAAAATACCTCCAAAACCTAAAAATTACTAAAATACCTCTGAAACATAAAAAATGGCCAAAATAACCTCGAAGCCTAAAAATTGACCAAAATAACTTTGAAAACTGAAAATGACCAAAATACTCCCGAAACTTAAAAAATGGCCAAAATAACCACGAAATCTAAAAATTGACCAAAATAACCTAGAAACCTAAAAATGACCAAAATACCCCATAAACCCAAAAAATGTCCAAAATACCTCCAAAACCTAAAAAATTACTAAAATACCTTTGAAACCTAAAAAATGGCCAAACAAACCTCGAAGCCTAAAAATTGACCAAAATAACCCTGAAAACTAAAAATGACCAAAATACTCTTGAAACTTCAAAAATGGCCAAAATAACCACGAAGTCTAAAAATTGACAAAAATAACCTAGAAACCTAAAAATGACCAAAATACCCCCTAAACCCAAAAAAAGTCCAAAATACCTCCAAAACCTAAAAAATTACTAAAATACTTCTGAAACCTAAAAAATGTCCAAAATAACCTCGAAGCCTAAAAATTGACCAAAATAACCTTGAAAACTAAAAATGACCAAAATACTCCCGAAACTTCAAAAATGGCCAAAATAACCACGAAGTCTAAAAATTGGCCAAAATAACCTAGAAACCTAAAAATGACCAAAATAGCGCCTAAACCTAAAAATGACCAAAATACCCCCTAAACCTAAAAAATAATCGATGTACCTTCGAAACCTAAAAATTAACTGAAATACCCCCTGAAACCTAAAAAATGACCAAAATACCCCTGAAACCTAAATACAACCAAAATAACCCCTAAACCTTAAAATGACTAAAATATCCTTGAAACCTAAAAAATGACCAAAATTCCCCGAAACCTATAAAATGACAAAAAAGCCCCTTAAATCTATAAGTCGATAAAAATACACCCTAAACCTAAAAAATTATCAAAATCCCTTGTAAAACTAAAAAATGACCAAAATGCTCCCTAAACATAAAAAATGACCAAAATACCCATAAACCTAAAAAATGACTAAGATACCCCAAACCCCTATTTTGGTAATTTTAGAGGCTTCAAGTGTATTTTGTTCATCTCATAGGATTAGTTGTATGTTGGTCATTTTAGATATTTTGAGGGGTATTTTGGTCATTTTAAAGGTTTAGATGTATTTTGGTCTTTTTAGACGTTTTAGGGTATTTTTGGAAATTTTAGAGTTTTCATGTTGTTTGTGACCATTTTAGCGGTTTTGGGTTTATTTGGGTCATTTCAAAGGTTTAGGGGTATTTTCGTCACTTTAGAGGTTTGAGGGTATTTTGGTCATTTTTTAGGTTTAAGGGGTATTTTGGTCACTTTTTAGGTTTAGGGGATATTTTAGTCATTTTTAGGTTTCGGGGTTATTTTTGTCAAATTTTAAACTTCGGGGTTATTTTGGTCATTTTTTGGTTCTAGGGTTATTTTGATCATTTTTAGGTTTCTAGGTTATTTTGATCAATTTTTAGGTTTCGGGGTTATTTTGGCTAATTTTTAGGTTTCGAGGGTATTTTGGTCATTTTTTAGGTTTTATGGTTATTTTGGTTATTTTTTAGACTTCGGGGTTATTTTGGCCATTTTTTAGTTTTCACAGGTATTTTGGTAATTTTTAGGTTTCTGGGGTATTTTGGTCATTTTTTGGATTTCAAGGGTATTTTGGTCATTTTTAGGTTTCGGCGGTATTTTGGTAATTTTTTTTTGGGTTTTAGGGGTATTTTGGTCGTTTTTAGGTTTCGGGGGTATTTTGGTCATTTTTTGGGTTTCAGGAGTATTTTGGTCATTTTTAGGTTTTGGGGGTATTTTGGTTATTTTTGGGTTTTAGGGGTATTTTGGTCATTTTTGGGTTTCGGGGGTATTTTGGTCATTTTTTGGATTTCAAGGGTATTTTGGTCATTTTTTGGGTTTTAGGGGTATTTTTGTCATTTTTTAGGTTTTTAGGAGTATTTTAGTCATTTTTAGGTTTCTGGGGTATTTTGGTATTTTTTTGAGTTTCAGGGGTATTTTGATCATTTTTTGGGTTTATGTGTTATTTTGGTCATTTTTTAGGTTGAGGGGGTATTTTGGTAATTTTTGTAGTTTTGGGGTTGGGTAATTGGGTACCCAATTAAAACCCAATAAACATTTATGTTAATTGGGTTTAATTGGGTTAATACCCATTTAACCCAACTAATAATTGGGTGGGTTTGGGTTTATTTTAAGTGCGTGGGTTTGGGTGGGTAAATGGGTTTGGGTTGATTTTGCCACCCCTAGGCCAACCACCAAGGTCAACCAGTCTCTGCTCCTCACCGGTCACTGCCGACTATCCTTGATTGGCGGTGGTTGTCTTTCTCTTAACTCGGTTCGAATAAGCTAGTCTTCCTCTCTCTACGTTTTCTCATCAAACCCTCATTGGAGTTCTAACCCACGGCTGGGCTATGGTGTTTCGTTGGTTTCAAAGTCTTTTGGATTTGGTGAACAACCCGGTTAATCTCCCTCTCCGATCTGGTCTGTGTCGTTGGATTCTTTCTCTCCAATCCAATATTGGTGTCCTTGGATTCTTTCTCTCTGATCTGATTTGGGTTTTCAAGTTTAGTTTTTAGTAAAGTCTTTTCTTATTTCTGATTTTGTTTGTTAAAACCAAATGAAGCACAAAAAAAGAAAAACCCAGAAACATTGTTTCATTGTTGAATAAATAATTATTGTTTATGGGTAGGGAATTTGTAAATTGTATATGTTACTGATGGTTGATGTTAGATAATTGTTTGCTGTGCTTTGTTCTGAATTTGTATATTAAAATTTTGGGTCCGTTTGGATGCCATTTTTGGTTGTGTATATACTGCTCTATCAGATGCAGCCGAATATAAAAGAAACAAGTGCCTCCTACAGACTTGAATGGTTATTCCACTATTAAACATTTTATGAACCAAAAAAAAATATGAAGACTGCATAATAAAGGAAAGCAATGGTCTCCATATAAAACAAGCAAAGAAATTTTTTGTTGTTTGTGTGTTGTGAATCTCGTTATCAATCTAAAGGAATTTTTTGTTGTTTGTGTGCTGGGTTTGTGGAGTGTTATGGGAAATCTTAATTTTTTTAAAAAAGAATTTTAATTAGTTTTCTGCACTTTTTAATATAAAAAACTGAAGGAAAAAAAAAAAAAAACACTTAACGGTAGAGTATTAACAGAATTGAGTGGAAGACTTGAATTGAAACACTTTTAAAATTTAAAGGACTGAATTTATTGAAACTAAAATTAGAGAACTAAAATAACAAAGTATGAAATTTAGAGAATCAGATTTTTTTTTTTTTTTTAACTTTCAAAAAAAAATTTGCATTTTAACTAATTTTTTTTTTTTCGCACAATGTGAATAACCCATACCCAATCCTTTATTACTCCACCAGTATCTAACATGTGAATGCCAGACCAAATTCAAATTTGAACCCAAAAAAAAACATACAGTCAGAGAGAGAGAGAGAGACGAAAAGAGCTTGATTTTGACCCATGAAAGCTATCCACCATTAAAGAATGACAGAGTAGAGTACTAGCTCATGACTTTTTTTTTTCACACAATGTGAATATCTGAACCCAGTTCTTCTTCTTCTTCTTTTTTTAATAAATAAAAAAACCCCATTATTTAAATTTCCCAAAATAGAAATAAAATATTAATTTTTTATATGAAAAGAAAAAAAAAAAAAACCCTAAACAGCTAAACTAAAAAACGCTAACATTAACATTAACATGAAATTTAAACAAAGAAGTTAATCCAGTGGGTGAAGTGTAAAAAGAAGCTGCAGGTTTTTAGGCTTTTAGGTTTGATTCAACACAAGTTACCAAAGTGTGGATTTGGGTGAATAAGAAAGGTCAAATAGACTAGGCGTGAGGCCTGACAAGTTCTCTAATATCACATGTGGTGTTGTCCTCGTTTCAAAAGAAAATTAATGGTAGCAAGTGGCAAAAAAAAAAAAAAAAAAGGGAAAAACAAGAAAAGAAAAGAAGACCGTATAGAAGAAGATGGGTCTAGGATGGATTTTCAGGAAATTCTGCGGCAGTCCCAGCTTTAAACCTTATTAGGAAGTCAGTAAGATACAAAAAGTTGGAAAAAGAAAAGAAAAATAATGTATTCGATTTTGTGAAGTTGAAGTACTATAAAAGAGTACTCAATTTTTGTGATATTGAGTACTATATTACTTTTTTAATTACTCAAATTTTAGTACTTGATTGGGGACTCATTAGAGGACACGAATACTAAAAAGTGATATCTTACTAAATATTTTCGAAACAGTATTAGTTTACCACAAATTTTACCAAAACGTGATATTTGGCTATTTTAGAGTCAAGGCTTCTATTTATTTAACTTAAATTATATATTTTTTTAGTTTGTTTTACACTTTCAGTGCACAATTGTTTGATGGGGGTCCCATCATGGGACGTGTTTTCTGCTATAATATCTTTTCTGCCCTTCTTTGGACCCTTTTCTACTATGATAATTGATAGAACACGTTTTTTTTGCTAGGATGACAGGAGTAGTGGAGTACTGGACGGTTTCTCACTTTTTTTTTGATAGGAGTACAGCCCACAGTTATAATTTACACGGTTTCTCACTTTTTTTTTTTTTTTTTAATTTGACATTTTATCTATTATTATAAATTATTATACCAATTAATAATTTAATGTATATCATTTTAACCCATTTGTATTATTGTGACACTAATTTATTAAACTATGTATTAAATTAATTTTTATTTGCACAAATTTAAATTTTAAAGTGGTCATGACTTTAGAAAAATTACAATAACCAAGTTCTATTGTTCTATACTTTAAATTTTATTTTTAGTTAAATTATCATTTTTAATTATAAATTGTGTTTTATTTATTTATAAATACAAAAACTTAATTAATAATTCTGCATCTCAAAAAATAAAAAAAAATTCAATATACATATATATATATATATATATATATATATTATTTGATTAATATTTGAGCCGACCCTGCGTACTGTGTCTGCATGTGTGTTTTATCTTGCATTCTTTCGGTCTATCGGGAATTTTTTTTCTAAATAACAATAAATATTAAAAAAATTAGTTAGTTGTCACGTTGCAAAAGAATTTTGAAAACTAGCATCTCGAGTGTCTAAAACTCGAGTTCCAAGATAAAAATCAAGTTTTTGAGGCTTGTGCTGTAAAAAAAAATCCAAGTGAAAATTGAGTTTTAAAAACTTGAGTTTGGAAAATGCCGTTATAGGGCTTAAAAATGTCACTATAGGGTTTAAAAATGGAGTTATAAAAAAATTTAGTAAAAAAACGCCACTATAGGGCTTTAAAACATCAGTATAGGGCATAAAAACGCCACTATAGGGCTCACTGAACCTGGTATTGAACACTTATGAAAAAATTTTGCAGGAAAACGCCGCTATAGAGCTTTAAAACGTCATTATAAGACTTAAAAACGCCACTATAGGGGCGATAAAACTAAAAATTTTTTTGCATAGAACTCGAGTTTCTAAAACTCGAGATTTATGTAAATGAATCTCGATTTTCTAAAACTCGAGATACCTAGTTTCCTTTATAGTTTCATTCGTTGACTAACTAGCCAAATACTCCTCTTACATTCTGCACATTCCCCCGTCTATCGGGCAAGAGTGTTTCTCATTAAACGAAAGGTTATATAAATGTGGTTGATGGTAGGGGTTTGAGAACATAAAAAAGACACACCACTTTCTCTGTGTTGTCCTCATCCTGATCTTCTTCATATCAATTGTGATCTGTTGGTCATGGGTGGAAGGTCCTTTAAGCTTCCTCATGCATTTTTTACGCTTCTCGTTTTAGTGCACTTGATGAGATTAGCCCTTGGCGGATTCATTCCAGGGGTTGGAGATGCTAACAACATCAGCTGCCCAAAAGGTGAGAGACAAGCGCTGCTCGAGTTCAAAAAAGGAATCAGTGATCACTACGGCTGGCTATCTTTTTGGGGGAGCGAAGAAGAAAAAAAGAATTGCTGCAACTGGCCAGGAATTCGCTGCAGCAACCAAACAGGCCGTGTAATTCAGCTTCAGCTTGGTTTTGATTATTTGGGAGGTATGATTAGTCCTTCACTACTGGAGTTGCCTTATTTGACTTATTTGGATCTCAGTAACAATGATTTTAATCATAGCTATATCCCAGAGTTCATTGGTTCTCTAAGTAACTTAGAACACCTTGATCTCTCTTCGTCCAATCTTAGTGGGCCAATTCCATATCAACTTGGAAACCTTTCACGCTTGCAATACCTTGATCTCTCTTCGTCCAATCTTAGTGGGCCAATTCCACATCAGCTTGGAAACCTTTCACGCTTGCAATATCTTCATCTTGGAGATAATAATTTGACAGAATCTGAAAATCTTGAATGGTTGTCTCATATGTCTTCAATAGAATATCTTTACCTAAGTTTTACAAATCTTAGTGTTGCCAATGATTGGCTTGAAGTTGTGAGTAGTCTCCCTAATTTAAAAAACTTGGATATGTCGGCCTGTAATCTTCGTCTTTCATCTTTTTCCCAATTCAATCATTCAAAATCTTTTACTTCTCTTGAAAGTCTGCAACTCCGTGATAATGAAATTAATGACATTCCAAAATTCTTTGGGGATATATGTACTTTACGTGAATTGGGTTTGTCAGGGAACAATCTCAATGGACAACTCATTGAGCATATCAATGATTTGTCTGGATGTGCAAAAGACTCACTGGAGGTTTTGGAATTAGCAAGGAACCAATTATGGGGATCATTGCCTGATTTTGCATTGTTTCCATCATTAAAAGGGATTTATCTTTCGTCCAACAAATTAAATGGGACTATGCCAAAAACCATTGGAAACCTTCATAATCTGGAGTATTTGGATGTTTCGTTGAATTATTTGCAGGATGTCATCTCTGAAGCACATTTCTCAAATCTTTCCAGATTATTGTCATTGGACTTATCTGGTAATTCTCTTACTCTTGAATTTGACTTCAATTGGGTTCCCCCTTTCCAATTGGATAAACTATATTTGAGATCTTGCAAGTTAGGGCCTAGATTTCCAAATTGGATCCGAACCCAAACGAATGTTACCATCCTTGACATCTCCAATGCTCAAATTTCTGATACCGTTCCAGCAGAGTGGTTTGCGAACTTGCCTCCTAAATTAGTTAGTTTAAATATTTCTAGCAACCAAATACATGGACAGCTACCTAGTGTGTCGGCAATGAGTTGGAGTGAACTAAGATTTGATTTGAGTGCTAACCGTTTAGAGGGTCCACTACCACTTTTTTCAACTAATGTCAGCTCCTTGAATCTCTCCAAAAATCGCTTTTCGGGGCCATTTTCACCTCTTTGTAAAATCAATGATGGGTGGTTGGGTTTTCTAGACCTATCTGATAACCTATTATCTGGGCAACTTCCTAATTGTTTTATGGATTGGCGGGATTTACTTATCTTGAATTTGGCAAACAACAATTTCTCTGGTGAAGTTCCAAGCTCTTTCGGCTTCTTGGCGATGCTCCAGACATTGAGTCTACATAATAACACTTTCTCTGGAGATTTTCCTAATTCCTTGAAAAATTGTAGCTACTTGAAATTTTTGGACTTGGGAAACAATAGATTCTCCGAAAAAATACCAGCATGGATTGCAGAAGACCTGCCGCAATTGATTGTTCTTATCTTACGTTCCAATAAGTTTAGTGGAAGCATACCATGGGATACATGTAAGTTGAAATATTTACGAATCTTGGACCTCTCTTTAAATGACATCTCTGGAACTATACCACAGTGCCTCAATAATTTCACTGCCATGGCTCACAAAGCTGACTCTTCGACTGATCTTTTTGAGGGTTATTATTCGGACGTAAATGAACATAATCATTTCTGGTATATTGGAGATTACGTTGATAGCGCAATGGTTGCATGGAAAGGAAGGGAGTACAAGTTTGGCAAAAATCTTGGATATCTAAAGATCATTAACCTTTCAAGTAACAACTTGACAGGAAAACTTCCTACTGAAATCACTAGCCTTTTGGGGTTAGTTGTACTGAACATATCCAAAAACAACTTAATTGGAGAAATTCCGCAAACAATTGGTCAGTTGAAGCAGATAGAATCATTTGATATGTCAAGGAATCAATTTTCAGGTGAAATCCCATCAAGTATGTCAGAATTACAGTTTTTGAGCTACCTAGACCTATCTTTCAACAATTTATCCGGAAAAATTCCTTCAGGCACTCAACTCCAAAGCTTTGATGCAACTTGTTTTACTGGAAATAGGGCTCTTTGTGGGCCTCCACTTACACAAAAGTGTCCAGGTGAAGAAACACCAAACCAAAGTTTACAAACTGACAATGGCAGTACTGAAGATGACAAGGACAATAGAGATGAATTCAAGAAACGGTTTTATGTTGGAGCAGGAATTGGATTTGCCGTAGCTTTTTGGGGCATGTGCAGTTCTTTGATTCTAAAGCGGTCATGGAGACATGCTTATTTCTTATTATTGGACAACATGAAGGATTGGCTATATGTAACAATAGCGGTGAACAAGGCAAGATTTTGGAGGATGTTTCAGAGGCAGGGGTAACCACTTTTAATGTGAGGTTAACAAAGTAAGTCATCTATAGCTCTTTTCACATGATTTTAGATATATTTGTTATTGTTAAGTAATTCTTAGGTACTTCGGAGCACGGAGAATTGTGTTCCTTCCTCTCACATTCATGATTGGGTCCATTCATTAAATTTATGATGGGGTCTATCATGAATATGAAAGGAGAGAGCACCATTTCTCCGTACTTTAAAAGTACCTAAGAATTTTCTATTTCTGATATTTTGTGGCAATTTATTTCGGTCTTGTTCATTAATTTGTTTTTTATTTTATTTTTTACTCTTTTTCACATTTTTTTAATCGCTACACATGCTATATTTTTTACTCTTTTTCACATTTTTTTAATTCGCTACACATGCTAAGAATCATTACTAATTCTTTTCATATTTCAAATTACATATCAGGAAGTAGCAGAGATTGCTACTGAAGGCGATACATTTAACCTGAATGGTAAATTTCACTTAGCAATTGCATGAAGTTGAAGAGGTTCTATCTAGTGCCTTTACTCTAGTGGTTTTCTTTTACCTTGGTGTTAATGTCTGTCTACTGCAGCTGCACATGTATACATGAGTGTCAGGACTCGTTTGTAATATTTGTGTGGGTGTGGTTTAGATGATTTATTTTATTGCCTTTTCTCTCATCACCATCATTGTCAGCTTCAATAATGTAACTTTACAAACAGATCATATGTAATTTTAATTTAGTTGAAGTGCACTTGTACCTTCGATTGTGATGTTACTGGAGGTTATTAGCCATGTGGCCCCTCTTTCGGGGGCATTTAGACATTGTTGAATGGATATGCGTGTTAGTTGAAGAATCTTGAGGGTCAAGAGTATGCTTTGTTTAACCCAGTTCATGATAGGAGGGGGCTCGTGAAAAATGACTACTCTTAATTTTCTCTAAGATCAATTCATAATAGCTGCATGGTAGGAACAGTTCATTCTCATTTTGTCACCTTCTCTTTCAGCAATTTTTTACTTCTTTGTAATTTAATTAGATACTTGGTGATAAACCTTTTTTTTTTTTTTTTTTTTTTTTTTTCTCTTGGAAGTTGTTTAAAAGTTAAAATTGATGATTCTGATTGCACTTGAGGCAAATAAACACGTTGCACTGCTAAATTCTTTTAGCTACAAACTTTGCATGCTTCTATAGTTACAAGAATGACGTTCTTTCTGACATTTTACTTGCAATTTTCCACAAATTTATCAAACTTATTTACAAATGGCCAACAGTTGTATAATTTGTAAACTTATTTTTTTTTAATACATAGATGTTGACATTCTACTGCGGTACATTGAAGTTGAATGTAATCAAATGGTTAAGTTCATATCATCTGCATGGTGAGGAAGAAAAAGATCGAGAGGGCGGAGTTTTGTCTGCTGTCAAGATTCATACTACATCTATAACAAAAACAAAAAAGTTATGGTGAGAAAACTAAGATTGAAAGTTGGAGAAGAAGTGCCAGTAGAAAGAATAACAAAGAAGAAGACAAAACATAAGATGATAAAAGTGAAAATGAAGATGAGAAGAAATTCAAAAGTAATGGTATGAAATTGAAATGCCGAAATAGAGGCAAAGAAACAAGTGAGGGTATGTAGGAATATTTAATGAAATCTCATGTTTTACTTTTCTATTAGTTGATAGATTTTTTATATATTTTTTCCATTCAATGTTTGTTGTCCTTGATGTGCCTTGTTTGCATGCAATACAAGTTGTATTTAACTATTTATACCATTACCTGATTAAATATATAAACATTAGTAATTGATATTTAAAATTTTTTTTTTTAGCAATTTAGCATTTTATTTTATAAATTTATATACAGCTAAAGAACAAATAATGTTGAGCCAAGAGCGCCCTCATTCCTATCTAAATATTATAAAAATAAAATGATGGATGTAAGAATCCACATCCAACCATATCCCTCAAGTCGCAAGTTGTTTTTTACCACATCGTTTTAAACAAAGTTTTACCATAACAGGTTGTTGTAACTAGTATGTAATTGATTCCATTATGGAATCATATAAATAACCAAATAATTACATATTATATGAAAAATACATTTAATTGAATAATTTTAGTCAATTTTTTTATTTGTTCTAATTTAATATATTTATTTTATATTTTAAATAATTATTAAATTAATTATAACGTCATTACGGTTTAATCTTAGTTTGACTTCCAACACCTTAAACTTTTCCTTTAACGGTTCATTGAACAATCCAAATCTAAAAACCTTGCTATGCATCAAAATTGAATTGGATCTTTGCATAATTAGATTAATTAAATTATTTGGTAATTTTGACTTAATTAAAACCAATGAAGGTCTAAACAACCTTTCAATCACAAACAGCAACACACCATATCATAAAGCAATGTACACCAGATTAGATGAAAAAGTTGGAAATTGATGGAGATCACCATCGAAGAAAAAGTCACTATGGAAATAACGTAACCCAACTAAGGCAATTCACTGTATATGACAATTCTAAACAAAACCTTTGTTATGTAAACTCTATGACATAGTAGACAACTCAATGTTAATAGGATTTAAGTGGTTATCCAAAAAAAGAAAAAAACAGAAAAAGTGATAGCTAACACAGTTTACATATAAGACTTGATGGAATGGAAGGTTTAGGCTTGTTTGGTTGTGATGTTTAAACAATTGTTTTTGTTGTTTAAATAATATAACATGTATTTTCATAATACTTTTTCACTCATACATATTTCTATAATATTTAAACAACGTTACTAAATTACCAAATGAGCCCTTAAATGCTATATTATTTTGTTTTTAAATTTTAATTTTTTTTAATAATAAAAAATTTAAGTTTTAAATTTAACATTTTGAAAGCTTTAACTTTAAATAAAAAATAGTGAAAATTTTACTATTTAAAAAGAGTTTAAAATAAAAAATAAAAGTAATTAAAATTCTCCTTTTACTCCCAAAAAAAAAAAAAATAGTGAAGATTGAAGAAGTTCCCTTATAAAATTTGGCAAAATTAAAGTCTGGATCTGGGCTCTGCTAAAATTGGTAAAAGAAAAAAAAATCATAGTGTGGCTGTGCCACATCATCGGGTGGGAAGGATGCGCGAGCCACCTGCTACACACGAAGCACTGAATCATCTCCTTTCCACGCAGAGTAACCCTTAGAAAAAGCGCGGGAAAATTCTCATCCCCATTTTCGCGCCACAAAAAGCCCTAATTACAAATCCATCTCTCTCTCTCTC
Source organism: Quercus variabilis (assembly GCA_030445155.1). NCBI lineage: Eukaryota > Viridiplantae > Streptophyta > Magnoliopsida > Fagales > Fagaceae > Quercus > Quercus variabilis. The sequence continues at coordinate 12,426,173 of CP129453.1, forward strand.
TCTCTCACTCTCAGAAATCAGATCAGAGAGATCATCTCACACCAAAAAAACCCCCTCATTTCTCACTCTCCGTTAAAACCCTAAAAAACCAATTAATCTATTCATGGACACCGAGGGCTTATCGTTAATTTGCGCGGGTCTCGGAATCGCTGAAGAAGACGACAATGGCAATCGGATCGGCTACTCCAAGGGCCAATACTGTCTAGGTACACCTTAAAAATTCAAATTTTTTTTTTTTGAAGCTCTTATCCTTTACTTTTTGCCTTTTCAAGTTCAATTCAAACAAGCTGAATGATAGCATTGGGTATTGTTTTCAATTCAATTTAGTTTCAGCAATTGAATTTTCGTTTCCCAAATTTTTAAACTTGTCACTGATTTTCAGGAAAAGATTTATTTTTGTAAATAATCCAAAATAAGATTTTTTTTTTGGGGGTTATATAACCTAAATGATCAAGTTTACAGTTTCTCCAATTATTTAAATTGTTGGGTTTTTTGTTTTATATTGTAAATTGGGTTATAGAAATTGATAAGCTTGCCTTTAGTTAAGATAAGAATATGTTTTTAGGTTCAGTTGAGAATTGTTTTCTAAGGTCCCAGATAATGCAAATCACAAGAATTGGGAATTAATTGGCTATTTTTTTTTCCTCAACAAGTAAATGGGGATTTGATATTGACAATTGTTATAATTTTCAACTTTATGTCAGATAATTTGAAAGATTTACTGAGGTTTTTGAGGCGTGACGATCCACATACACGAGATGTGTTCAAGCAAGTCTGTAAATGGAACATTGTGTCAAAAGATCTGATTCCTATTATAGAACACTGCCAAGATGATCGTAACTTGGTTTTGAATGCAGGCAGGTTTTCTTATCTCTCTAATATTTATTGTGAAAGAGAGCTGAAGGATGAGTTTTTATTATTATTGTTGTTATTTGTTTGACAGTGAAGGTTTTGGTGTTCCTTACTATGCCTATCGAGCCTACTTCGAAAGATATTTCACAACAGCTAGAGTATCTGTGGGGGTTGAAGTCATCAGTTACGTGTAGCGACATTGTTGCTGTGATTGTCTCACTTCTGGAAAGCCCATTGGAGAATTTGGAAAGGTGAGTAACGATTACACATAAGTGGAATCCTTGAGTTTCTATCATTTGATCCAGGTTGCATTTTTGTTGAACTGGAACCAAGACAAGATTTTTGCAGTAAAGGCCGGCATTTTTCATTTTTCTTTGAAAATTTTCTGGTGTGCTTGTTCAGATAGAAATTATTGCCTCTTTGTCTGAGCTAATGGTTTGTTAAACTTTTAGAGTTCTTATTATTTTTCATGCTTTACATACACTTCTGTCCCCCCCACCCCTTTCTTTAATATAAAAGCAAAAGTAAAAAAATAAAAATAAATGCTTCATGTGCACTACCTTAAAGAGAGTAGGACTTGGTGGTTTTACTTTTTATTTCTCAAAAATAGTACTTACTAAATAGTTAAAATTAAAAGAATGTGATTTAGAGTGCAATGATGGGGCTAAAAATGACAGAGTACAAAGATACAAAAATTCTTAAATGTAAGAAAGTGAAAAAAAAAAAGTAGGATTGATGGACAAAGCCTTAGTCCCAAACAAATATAGTGATTAGGGATTTGAGGCAGTTGTAATAATTAGGCAAAATGGACTTTAATATTTTAAAGGATCCTCTGAGCATGCACTCCAATTTTTACTAATGAGTGTTGGCTGTATCTTAAATATATGAGCCTAATAAGTTTACATGTATATTTAAGAATTATCTGTTAGTCAGTGTTATTTTATTTTTGCTGCATCTAGAGATGCCAGTTGTTTATACATTTTAAAAATCTCTAAATGTCATTACCATCCCTGGATTATTGTTATCTTCACATTGGTTTTAAGTGCTCTGTAACTGTTTGAATTATCATTTTGATTTCTTTTATAAGGTGGACTAATCCCAAAAAAAAAAAAAAATCATTTTAATTATCATTTTGTGACTACTACCTACTTTCTATGTATTCGGTTTTATGACTAATCCTGTGTCATGCAGTGAAACATTCACAGAGGATGACTGGAAATTGGTGCAGCTTGTACTTACTTTATTTCGAAATGTTCTAGCTATTCAAGAAGTCCCGTTACAGCAAAAGGCAGGGGGATGTGCAAGTCAATTTTTATCTTTGAGAGAGAGATTTTTGGAACTTCTATTCCGTGAAAATGTAATGGACTTAATTATAGTTATAACTCAGAATGTTGGTGGTTCATATGGCTATTTTCGTCAAGACAATTTACTTTTATTAGAGATTTTCCATTACATCTTTATGGGTCAAGAGCCAGAGTTAACCGCCAAAGCACATCTGAAGGGTTTTAAGGTTTGTTTCCTTTCTTCTATTTCCACTGTCTTTAATGGTAACAAGATCAAGCTGGCTAAAAAAAATGAAAGGGTAGATTGAAGGGGATGAAGTAGACAGGATAAATAGAAGGGGATAAAATAAAGCTTGTAACCTCTGATGTGAAATACTGAAACTACATTGACACCGTCACAGGCATAAATATTGCTTGCCAGAATGACTACAACTCATCAGATACGAATTGGATTAGTTATAATTGTCCTTCTCTTCAAGTTTATGGCTATTGAACTCCTTAGTGCTGTTTATTGATGCCATCTTTTATCTGTTTTATAGTTGCTTAATGGCATATATATATGTGTGTGTGTGTGGTAGTCTGATAATTCATGTTCAATTTTCTTAGGTGGATGTAGACACTGAAGATTCTCTTAGTAGTCTCGAGTCCATTATGAAAGAGGAAGAAGAGAAAAGAAGACTTTCCAGATTACGCAATATGAGTCGTCATTCACAGTTTATTGGGACATTTACTCGGGTTACCATGGTATGAAGTTCTGTTGCTGATGCTAGCAAGTGTTTTCATTGAAAGCTTTAGTAACATTGGTAGTTTTTACTACAGGATGGTTCTAAGGCAGTGTTAAAGGGAAATCCAAACTCTGCATCTCAAGATACCCTGCTTAAACCTCACAAGATTCCTCGGGGTCCTGTAAAAAGGATTGCATGGGACATTGGAAGATTACCTCCAACCAAGGATAAAATTTTGAAGTTGCTTTATGATTTTGTGAGCCAGTTTCTATCGGGAGGTTACAATGGCAAGTGTTTTTGGAAATAAATGTCTTTTTTAGGTTAAGTTTTGCTTCTTACAGCATTGTAATTTTATTACACATCTTAATGCAATCCAATTTTTTACCAGTTTTGATGCAGTCTATTCGTGAGGATATTGAAAAGGAACATCATGCAATTCAGAAAAACGATGTAATTGTTTTCTTTCAGGTTGCTCAGTTTGTTACCTCTTTTCAACATCACAAGTTTTTGAATTCTAAGGTGAGACATGAATTCTGGCAAGTTAACCTATGTATCTGTTTTCATATCCTTGCACATAACTCAGTTTCTATAACCTATCCCTTCTTAAATCCTATTTAATTCCATTCAATAATCCTTTAACAACATATCTAGAGCACTACTTTACTGTTGAATTTCTAAAGATCCTCTAAGATGACTAATGCTTGAAAACCCAAAAAAAGGTAAAGAAAAGAAGTTGATGAATTTACACTTTCATTTCTCTCTTGTTTATATTTTTTTTCAAACAATAGAATACAAATAGATTTGAAAGAGATGTGTCGCGCTTTTTTTTCCCTGAATCCCTAATCATGATCAGAAGAAAATAAATCACATTGCTCTTATCATATAGGCATTGGCAAGGTTTCTGGAATAGTGCAAACTTCTGGTTGTATCCTGTTTTTGAGCTTTGGGAATATGTATTGATGGAATTTCTTAACCAGGAAATTTGGTCCATTTGAGGACTTTCATTGTTCCAATCGAGTTTTCCAAATATTTTTACAAAAAGTGTTACTGTAGATGTTTCATGTACAATGGGTTAAATACAATTTTGGATTGAAAGCCAAAACATGCAATTTTAATCGTTGGTTTTTACATGCCGTAAGACTGCATCCCAAGTTCTGTTTCTTGATGTCTAGTTGATATATGTATAGCCAATAGTCCTGTAGCTCAATTGGCTGGCACCTCTTAGTGTTTCCAAATGAGATATCGAGGGTTCAAATCCCTCCCCCAATTATCAAATTATAAAAAAAAAAAGTTGACATATCTCTTGTTGCTTAATCATAATTATCTTTGATTTGCATTCTGTTTTTCTATAGAAAATGTTTAGCTGGTCACCTCGTTTTCCTGTGTCTAACAGCCAAATGTGGGAGTAGATAATTTTGAAGACTTTGATAAAGATGCTGATAGCACAATTTTTAGAGGTGATATATGTGGACCAATTGCTGAATCCATGAATGAGTCAATGTTCCAACTAGTCATTCTAAAGTGGCGTAATGCATTTGATGGGTTAAAGGAAACAAATGATTACAAGTTTCTCTCTGCTGCTGGTTCTCTTATGAAAAACATGGTAATTGTTAATCCAACTCAGAGTTCTGTTACTTATCCAGAAAAACTTCTGTTACATTGGCTTTGCTAGCCTGACAATATATGCTTCAGTAGTTATGAACACCAACCCCCCCCCCACATAAACCTTCCCCAGATGATGGTTGTTTGTATAAAGAAGGTTTTTGTAGCTCAGTTTATTTTTACATGACAAAAGGTTTGATTTTTGTGACATGGGGTAGAGTAAATCAATGCATAATCTATGCAAATAAATTAATTGGAGAATACATTCACTTTGGAATAAAGGTTTGTCTTTCCCATGTTTGGAATTGGATTCTGTAATTTTGAAGTTTTGTCTAAATAATGAAATTTTCTATAGCAGCCAAAATTTCAAATATGGAAACCTTTCTTGAGAAAGATTCATAGAAATGACTGAAGGAGTGCAATGAAATTGGGTTTTTATTATTAATATTATTATTTTTAATTTTTTTTAATTTGTAATATCAAGAATACAAATTTTGGGAGTAGTCAAACTTGTTTAAGTCACTGAAGGTCAGACAAACAATCTGTAGATAACATATATGGTGTCACCCTAATCCAGTTTTGTCCTCAGGATACATATATAATATTCTATCTACTCTAGTCCTCTTCCTATCCGGGTATCCAATTGGGTTCTATACAGCAATAGACACTCTTTAAGTTATTCACACATTTCTTATTGTAAAAATAGCGTATAATGTCTATATATTATAAGGTGGAATTTTTTTGTTGGTTTGCAAATTGCTGCTTGCAAGATGTACCACTTGGTAATTGGGACACTGCCTTACAATTCATACATAGTAGAACACACTACAAATTTCCTTTGCACTTTAGAATCCACATTAAAATGTAAATCCAAACTGACCTTGTTGTGATACTTCTCTCTAAGTTAGTGATATTGAGTAACCTTGTGAGGTCCTTCCTAACTGGTTTTCCTGCTTGCAGATTAGCATGCTAGATTTGATGCTTAAGTTGTTGCCAGACGATGCTAAGGAGCTTTACACAGCTCGCATTCTTCTTTACAAGTTATTTTATGATCAGACTGATCAAGGGATGACTCAGTTCCTCTTGAATTTGATCAAAACGTTTGACACTCACAAACAACCAAAGAGGTTTCCCCTTTCACACTAACAACCCAAAATGATTGATTTGTTTATCTTTCATATCCTGTTCTAGTATTTCAGTACCAGAAAATTGAAGTGGGCAGGTTGATGGGTGGATAGGATTTTTTCCCTCTTGCTTTTAGGGTTTCATATTTCAATTATTTATTATAATCTTTAGAGAGGGGAGATGGATTCAGGCTTCTGCCAGGTATTAGCCCATGCTAATGGATCATCAGTAAACACTTGTGATTGGCTTCTGGGTCTTCCTCCACTTGTTAAATTTGGGAGGAAAATACCTTGCTAGATTTTATTTATGCTTCTCATTTTCTTTTTTAAGTTTTGGGCGGGAGAAATGACTCCCTCAGTTATATGCCTTCATTTATATTGGTCGGATACGTAGATGCTTTCTAAAATTTTCTATTATAGGTAGTATATATGATTGACTGTATGCTAGATAAGTACTCTTTTGTATTTTCCAGTTTTTACATGTTAGAAAAATTACGATTTTACTAATATTAAAGGAAGTTTCTCTCACTAATTCTTTTGTTCTTAGAAATGTTTCTCTATAATCAAGCTTCCAGTTTGAAATTTGATTTGATGCATATGAGTTGCATTTGTTTGTGTCTGTTCTCATTTTCACTTAAATCTGGACATCTCAATTTACGTATGTATGTTAGTTATGTGACTTCTATTTCTTCCTGAAATTAAACCTACCTGCATAAATTATACCAGAATAACAATGTGTATGCAACCATGAATGTACCTACCTCTTCCCCCACTAGCCTCACTGGCCTCTATAGGTACTTATGCAAGACCACTTGCACATGCTTATATCATCTATTCACTATGGAAAAGTGTAATTCTTTTTTGAATATATTGGTGCCATAGCTGACCCCAAATTTTGAGAATAAGGATTTGTTGTTACTGTTGTGTTGGCGCCATATTTATGATACTCTTCTTCTCAGTGATCTCGCAGATATGGTAGAAATGATGCATAAAGTTGTGCAGCTCATGGAGAACCTTCAAGCACGTGGAACTTTGAGGGTGTGTTATGCTTTTGTTTGTGCCTTAATGGGTTAAATTTAGATGGAAAATCTGTTTTTTTTTTTCTTTGATATTTTTTGGTCTTAGAGATCTATCCTGACAAAAAATGACCCTCTTTTTTTATTTGTTAGCTAGTCAATCACATTTTCTTTAATTTCCATTGTTTATTTAATTACTAGCAAAAGTGCAATACATGCATACATTGAAATTTCTATAATTTGTTCCTCAAGTTAACTCATGTCTGCCATGAATTGAAAATTTTATAATTTTGATCCACAAAGTTGATAAACCTATTCCAAAAACAATAATGTAACAGACTTACAAAGTGAACTCATTCCCCTTGTCATTTTTCTAACAGACTTATCTTAATGATAATCAGTATATGTCATATGCATTCCAATTGCCTACACGGGGTGTTTTTTTCCTCATTTAACTTATATTTGTTATCAGTAAAAGTTGATTTGTATTTTCCTGGTTTGTTTCTTGTGCTGATGGAAATTAGTGCATTTTCTTTTTATATTTAGTGAATTGTCACGTAATTCTACGCAATGCTTCTCCCATGCATTTGTACTCTTCTATGAAAATTGGGATTTCTTCCGACTCTCTGTTCTTTAATCTGTTTGAATTTCTGCATGCATCTTTTGGCTTGAAAACTTTCCTTGTGAGAAACATGCATCCATTTTTTTCCATTTGCAATCTCTAGGAAAAAATACTTCTCTATTAACATCTTTGATTTTCTTTTTAATTAATGAGGTTATGTATTATCAATGTTCTGTTTATCAGTCTAAGGAAGCCTTTGTTGTGGGGATCTCTGTTAAAACCGTTTCTCCTTTTTTAGGTTTCTAGAAAATCAAGGAGAAAGAGAAAGAACAAATCATCGAGTGACAAGGAAGCAGGAAACATACAGAGTGATCATGTCACTGTTCAGAATGAGATTGGCATCTCTAATAGTGAGCAATCAGCAGATATGAGCATAGCACAGAAGGGAAGTCTAACTAACACAAATTCTGATGTGAAAGAGAACATCATGTTCTCTGCTCAGGCCGATGAACCTGATATATCCATGTCGGAGACAGGGAACCTTAAAAGCAGTGTGCCACATATGGATAATGAAAGTGCTGATCAGGCTAATGATGATCCTTGTTATGGCACAGGTGATTCTTCTGATGATGAGCAGCTAAATGCAACTGATGAAGTTGATTTTAAGGTGTCAACTTTGATATCTACTTTTGCAAACAACAACATTATTCATAAATTATGTTGGTTACTAAAGTTTTATAAGAGCAATTCTGCCACTACAAATCACTACATAATTTGCATGTTGCGGAGGATTACTGATGACTTGGAGCTCTCTCCAATGCTGTATCAGGTAAAACTTCATGATTTACTTACTTTTCAGAAGAAAAGGAAAAAGCATGGATGTTCTATTTTTCAAAAGACAATAACTTAGATTTCATAGGACCACTAAGTACTGTGCAATTAAAGCTTAATTGCTCCCTGTTAAAATCACCTATGCCAACTCTACCCTTTGTAATGCTTATTATAGATATTTTACCCCAACAATATGACGAGAAGTGATAACTTCTTAAAAAATTGAAGCAAAACTTTACCCCATCATAAAATTAAAATATAAAATAGTTATAGACAAGAAGAATTAGTTTCTTTGTTAATAAGAAAATGTGAAGTAAATCATCCCAGCAGATATGATGAACCTGGCTTATTTTAGAGTAAAAATTTTCCTTGTCTCTACTTGTGAGTTTTTATTCTTATCTAAAAACTCAAGGTCTTAGGTAAAATAAAAAATTCAAATAATGTCCAAATTTAATAATTTTCATTAGTAGATTAAAAATAACTTTTCTAAGAAAAATCTTTTTTTAAATATATTTGATAATTTTATATATATATATATATATATATATATAGCATGTGTTTAGATCTTAGGGATAAACATACAAAAATCTTCATAAAAAATAAATGGTTAATGTTGCATCGACCACTTTGTAAAAGTAGTTCAACTTCTTTAGGAAGAAGTTGTTGATAAAAATAAATATCTAAAAGTAAGGTTTATTAATCTGGTGAAATATATTAGGATTTATCTTCTCCAGGAAAACTAGGACGTCCATATCCCCCCCCCCCCCCCCCCCCCCCCCAAAAAAAAAAAATTATCCAATTATTTATGAATTTGTATCTTATTTGCTTCTTATGCACATATTTTGGCAGTTATCAATCCTGATCACCTTCCATAGTATCCTATTTGAGCAGAAGTCATGTCCATCAAAAGATTATGCAAACATTGTTGATTTCTTGACAAGTTTTGTCAGAAGGATGCTAAGAAAAATGAAAATTCAACCCATTCTTTTTGTGGAAATTCTCTTTTGGAAGACGCGCAAAGAAAGCCATTACATTAATGCTGAATATATGTTGCATGAGATTGGCTCTTTGAAGAAAGACAGTAGAAACTGGGAAAATATTCCAGAGGATGCAGAACTCGGTTCATCACAGGCCAAAGGATGGACTGGTAGAAGCATTGCAGATGCACTTGGTGAAGATGAAGCTGATGTTGTGATCTCTCATGAGCAAGGATATCAGAAGTAAGAATTTTTTTGGAAACTTGAGTATTTGTTTAGTCTTTATCTTTTTCTTGACCTTTTCATTTTTCTGTTTCTTACACTGCATATTTACAATGATGCCAAACCAAGTTATTCTAGAATCAATTCTTCTATGACCACACACTTTGCCACAACTTTTATTACAACTTGCATGGGTCCACCACTGGTACTTGGTAAAAAGAAATTCAATCACCACTTAACATGTGCAAGTTGTGAAACAGCGTGTGGCAAAGTATGTCCCTCGAATCTCAAACCATCCATTTATAGTCTTGTTCAGAGATGCTATTTTGTACTTCTAATTTATTGAAGTTACTCTTCATTTAAGAAAAAAAAGTTTATCTTGATTGAAAGTGTAAAAGGTATACATTTACATTAAAAACTCCTTGGTGCATTTGTTTGTTGCAGTAGGGGGCAGTCCATAGAACATGAATCTGAAAGGGATCCTAGGAGAAAGAAAAGAATTTCTCTCGATGGTGAAATGGAGAGAAAAATTAAGGATCTCTATGAGAAGTAAGTGTGCTTTAATTTAGCTGTTTTATTTCTTACAAATGTTGTTCCTAAAACAGCACTTAGATTATTGTAATTATACCTGATTCTATTTGAAGCATGCAAAACGTTTGATGTGTATTATTGATTGTGTATTGTTTCATTTTTCTTCTGATTTCTAAACTTTTTGCTCAAGTATTTTCTGAAAAAATGTGGCCTTTTTAGATTCAAAGATGATCGGCATTGTAGTCGTCTTATTGCTGAAGTTCTAGAACCTGATGGTAAAGTTTCACCCGCACAAATTTCTAATAAGCTTAGACAGCTAGGACTGAAAGTTGCACCAAGGAAGAAGATGCGCTATGATGATGACCATGATAGAGATGGAAAAGCGGTGGAAAAAGTTAGTAACCTCCATAACTCAGATGATCTGGAGGGAAGTTTATTGAGGCCTTTGTAAGTACTATAAGAAATTTGTACTTTATGAATGTTATAGATAATATGTGCCTTGTATAAGATTGTATTCTAAAGCAGTGGCTGATAATGCAAAGCATTATCCACATAAAAGCTTCTAGTGTTATGTTTTTAGTCTGAAATCTTTGTTTGTTCATTTTCCTTTCTATTTTGGAAAATTCTCTGATACCTCCCTTACTATATTTCTATAGGCACAAAAGGAAAAGAGTTTCTGCTTTTAGTGAAGATCAGGAAGATATGATCAGAGCTCTATATGAGAAGTGAGTGTTGCGTAGCTTGGTTTCTGGTTACAATGTTAGATTAAGTCTCCTTTTACATCAAATATGCTAAAAAGTTGATAAAGATGTGATGGGATATGTTATTTTGTTATTATTTGAATTTTTAAATAAAAAAAGTTTGGGCTTTGCTTGATCCTCACAGATTCAAAGAGCATAAGAGGTGTAGCTACATGATTGCAAATGCATTGGATGCAGATAATAAATTCACAGCTGTTCAAGTTTCTCATAAGCTTAAGCAACTTGGTTTACGAGTTCCTCAACAGAAGAAGTTTGAAGCCAACATGCTTATAAAAAATGAGAATTCTAATAGTTTGTTCACAGACAAAGCACATGACCCTGACGATGAAACATTGTTATCGTTATTGAATAGGTAATATTATATTCATAGGCAGTATCTTGTGCTATTCATATTTGGATTTTGTTGCTCTTCTTAGATTGAAACATTAGGGTTTCTTGATGTGCACCCCTGTATACTTATCCCAGTTATTAAAATCATTCTTTTTGGTATTAAGTTCAGTAAGTATTCCAAACAGTTCCGTACATTCCTTTTAATGGTTTTGGTGGCATGCGTCAAGCTTTAATTTTGGGGAACCCTATCAATGTGAGGTTGTGAATAGGTGGGATACTCATTTGAGAAGTATGTTGCTTTGTCATGTTCTTGACTTAGCTTAGTCATCATTTAGTTATTGTAGGTTGCTTTCACATTTCTTTTAACTTCTCCACTATGTTTGCTATTATAATTCTTAATATGAAATTGGGCATTTTCACATTCCATTGACACAAGTTGTTATTTTCTTGCTTAACATCTCAAGATGTTTTTACAATTTTGTTTTGTTTCTTGTGGTTGTAGTTTCAAGTCTGTAATTCTGTTGATCTTTGAATCGATCTTTTTATCATACTGCTCGTCTATCCAGGCATCATCATTTATCTCCACATTTCTGAACCTTCCTCTTTGTTTTTTTCATTTATATGTTTATTTTTTAAAATTTCCCATCAGTCAAACTATAGGGCATGGCTGGTTTAATGTCAGATATTTGGTTTTCTCTTACTGATGGACATGTGCAATTGCCAAAATCATCCCTTCATTATATTTGTATTTTCTCTGACTTTTTCCCTACATATATGAATTTTCATTTTCATTTTTCGAAGTTCAGATGAATTTGACATCTCTTGTCCAATATTGCTGGATTTCCTGATGCTACTGATCTATATATATATATTAAAAAACTGTAGGCGCAAAAAGGAGAATGAGAGGCTATTTGGTGAGCAATTACCAGAACAAGTTGAAGGATTATTGCCCGAAGATGATTCGGATGATGAACTCCTAAGCTCTGTTCTTAAGTAAATCTCTCTCTCTCTCTCTCTCTCTCTCTCTCATCACAAAGAATAAATATTTATAGTTGTTGGAGCTTGATTGTGTATATATTATATTGGGTATTTATATCTGGAAGCTGTTACCTTTCCTTATAATGGACTCATATCTGGGAATCATTGTTTATTTGAAAGGAATCTATGAACTGTATTTGAAATATTCAGTGTTTTTCCTTAAAAATGGCATAGTTGTTATCTCCACTTTTGTTTAAATTTTGCTTGGTAAGCAAAAGCAGAACTGCCTGTCATATTGTTTCTTATTCTCTTATCTTTCATAGTTTAAAGTTTATTTATTTTTATGACTGGTACTTACCCAAATAATGATAAATTTCACTTTGTTTGTTAGATTTGCATATATGGTGTCAAATATATTTCTGAAAATCAAGAATTCTCTTGCCTAGTCCACTGTAGAACCAAGAAAAAAATTCCAACTAATCTGCTTCGTTATTTGTTTACATCTACAATGTCTCTTGGCTTTAATATTACATTGATTTTTGTGGTCCGTAGCACTGCTGCTATTTGTGGCCATCAACATGAACCTTGCACTGCCAGTTCCATTGTCTCATCCATATTTATGATTAATTCTTTTAAACTTATATTATCAATTTTATGCATGGAGCCTATGTTAGTGGTTTCATTGTTTGTCCTATCATAAAACTTTTTCTTGGAATTGTCCTTAGCCTGGGAACAGCTCTTCTTATATGTAAATGGTACACAATTTTTTGAATATATGCATGGTATCTATGTTATTGGATCCATCATTTGCCTTTTTCCTGTGGACTGGGAACAAGTATCATGTATTTGAAAATGGGACACATTAATTGGACTGAGACTCAAGTTGATATCAGGTGATGATATTAGTAATATCTGCATAGCACACGACGCCTTAATTATGCTGCATCACGTTGATTGGAATTCTGTTACTTTTGAATGATCTAAAAGTTCCTTTGCATTATGTAGAAAACATTGGAAATCATAATGGAATCCTTCATTGTATTATAACTGTTTAAATGCTAAATAGCTGCAGCACTCTAAACATGTCATTAATTTTCATAATTTTATACCTGTATCCTTTGTGGTTTCCTTTTTGAAGATAGTACTGTTTGGAACATAATTATCTATATATTCATTTACTCCGTAACTCTAAATTAGAGTATCCGTGTGTTTAATCTAATCATATCACTGAGTGGCAACAACTTTTCCTGTTATGTTTTCTTTCTGTCCTTTGTTTATAATTAATTAATCTATTGGATACAGGAAAACTAGAAGGCCGCATCCTCAGTCAAAGGATGAGAAGCTCACAGCCATCTCAATTCAGGGAACAAAAATTCAAAATGATCCTGGAAATGGACCTACTGAAGTTGTCAAAATACAGTATGTTGCTCATCCTCCACGATTCATCTTGCTAGTTACTACATTATTCAATTTATTCTACAATCCATAGAATGCTGAATATTCAGGTTGAACTTGAAATGTTAATCTTTTACTTTTTTCCATTTCCAAGTAGTTACTCCTACAATTGAACATGTTGGAAACGAGGGAGATTGATGCTGTTGAATGTTTAGTGGATCCATTTAGTTGTGATGCTGATGTACTATGTTTGAAGTATTTGCACACTTCGAGATGAATGACAAATTGATAATAGGCTTAAAGTCTAGAAAATACTTCCTAGTCCTTTGGAAATTGTTATATATTTTCTTGTGCAGAAATGGCATCATTATCATTTTCAGTTTTGCAGAAACCTTTTTTGGCATCTGTTATGCCCACTTCTCTGGGATGCCTGGATGTAAATAACTTTCAATTGACCTATTTTTCTTGATGGGTAAATAGTAAGTTTACTGCCAAAAATAAAAAATAAAATCAAGACACACGACAAAGCTCTCAAACATGCTTCTTCAGGACATCCCCTAAAGCACCCAAAGAAACAAGTCTTACAACTGGAGGGGCATTGGAACCTGGCCTAGAAAGTACGTTACACGTTGCAAGAGGCTAGGAAACAATTAACCAAAGGCACAAAAGTGACTAACGAGAAAAACAAATAAAAGAGAAGAAAACATCACAACCTGAGAACCCAAGCTTCAAACAAACCATGAGTGACCTCCCAGACCAAATGTGGCTCTTATGAGCATATCAAACAAACTCGATTAAGGAGGACCTTTGAAAACTTTTTCAATCCAATTCTTGTTGGAACTCGACTTCATATTTCAAGTGGAAAAGGAATAGCACTGATGTAGGACAATCAGAACAAAACTAAAACAATAGAAAAATAAAAGATATAACCTAGAAGTCAGCATTTAGGCCTTGCTTGGAGTCAGCACCAAGTGGGGAAACCACTAGGAGTTAGCACTTAGGGTAGGCCTGGAGTCAGCACCAGACCAAGGAAAGACCAATTGGCTATTTTTTTTATTCATCAAAATATCAACTATCTCCTTAAGAAGTACAATAGATTGCTTATAAAGGATTGCTAAACCCTAATTCTAATTGGCTAGGAAACCCTAATTGCCTTATTACAAAAATAACCTTGCTTCCCAAATTAAAATACTAATAGCCCAAAAAACTACCAGGACCTAAAACATAAAAATACAATTGACTTGCAAATATAAATAATATTAAATAATAATTTTCTTGCTTTTCCCGCATCATTCTTCTCTGGTTAGAGAAAACTCGACCTCGAGTTTTAAAGCATTGAAGGATTAGGATGCTGACAAATAACACTTGTTTCAAATCTGAAATCACCTTAAGGAGCACAGGGAAAAGAAAAATCTTGAATTCTACCACATCAAACTCATTTGGAATAACAAAATCAAGGTGTGGAATGAGTATAATCTCTTCTTGAACCATAGGAAGCACTGTGGTTTTAACCTCTTCGACTTCACCAAGATGTAGATCTTCAAGGACTATGGAGGGTTGATCAGAAGTACGTTCAACAACTTCAACTTTCACATCATGTGCACCCTCTAACATAATACTCTCTTTAGGCACTATCTCTTCACCTTGCTGCTCTTCAATAGATTCATTTCCTTGCATGCATGTTAAAGCAACACTTGTCGAGGCATGTACGTCTGTGTCAACAATATGCTTTGATGTTATTGGAGGATTCTCCACGACCAAGATATCATCATCAATGTTGTCTTCTATTGGGGCAGCAATAAGTTCATTGTGATCTAGTATCCTTGGTTTCCCAATTGAATCAGTTTGAGTCTTCTTTTGCTTCATCTGAGCAATCCGGTCTTGAACATTTTTCATAAGCTCCTTTAATTCCTTTATAGATAATTTCTTGGTAGATTGTTCAAAAGTGTGTTGAGAACAAGAAATGGGATGAGGATGAGGATTCATTGTATTTGCTTCAACTTGAAAAGTACCACACTGAGATTGGGGTAGATACTTAGCTCGATAGTTTGGTGACAAATACTTATCACAAAGCTTTTCTTTCATATCTTCCCACATGCTAATGGCAGGTTCATAATTCATATAGCGGAAATATTCAAGCTTTTCCTAAAAATTTGTGCTCCACCTCTTAACTTCAACTTAGCATACCTAACCTTTTTGTTATTTGTCCAATTTGCTTGCTCAAAGAATTGCTCCATCCCATTCATCTAGTTGACAAAATCTCGTGGATAGGTATCATCACCATCAAAATAAGGTGCTTCAGATATTACCATAGCTCACCATGTCAGCGGTCAACTTACTGCACTTGATAGTCACGGACTTGGCTCCTCAATTGAGTGGGTCTAAGTGGACAAAATGGATTTGTGAAAAAAAAAAAAAAAAAAAAACCCCATATGTGCAATGGGCTGGCAGCAACAACACTTTATTTCTTTTCCTCCCTCATTTTATTTTATTTTTTTATTATTTTGTGTGTGTGTGTGTGTGTGTGTGAAATACAATAAAGAAATAACTACAGTTTAAAACTAAAGTCTGCTAATTCCAAACATTAAAAGCACCGAAGCTGAAGAAACTAGAAGCATAGAAACTAAAAGAGAAAAGAAGCGGCGGAGCAATCATGAAGTGGCACTAGGTCAACGGCGGAGAGGCGGTATGGGTTCACCGGCGTTCATGGTCAGCAGTGCTCGATGGTGCAAATCAAAGCTCGCTCATCAGATCATGGTGATAGAACCGGCGAAGCATGAAGCGGCATGGTGAGAGCAGTGTTGATGGGAAGTTGGCGTAGGTGGTTCTCGGCGGCGCGAATCCAGTATTGACATCGGCGGCTCTTGTGGGCTTCAAACTCCTCTGTTTCTAGTTTGGTGGCTGGTGGTTGTTGGGTTCTGCGGCGGTGGGTGTTGGTTTTATGGGTTTTGGCGGCTGGTGAGTGTGGGTCTTCTTCTTCTTCTTCTTCTTTTTTTTTTTTTTGCGGGGAAATCACTAGGAGTCAGCACCAAGCGGAGAAATCACTAGGAGTCAGGACCTAGGGTAGACTTGGAGTCAGCATTAGACCAAGAAAAGACCAAATGACCATTTTTTTTATTCATCAAAATATCAACTATCTCCTCAAGGAGTACAATAGGTTGCTTATAAAGGATTGCTAAACCCTAGTTTTAATTAGCTAGGAAACCCTAATTGCCTTATTACAAAAATAATCTTGCTTCTCAAATTAAAATACTAATAGCCCAATAAACTACTAGGACTTAAAATATAAAAATACAATTAATTTGCAAACATAAATAATATTAAATAATAATTTTCTTGCTTCTCCCGCATCAAGCACTCTTCCAAAATTGTTGTAAGACTAGCAAAAGCTTTCTACTTTGTCAATTTTCGAGTATATATCCATTGAAAGGACTAATTCGATAGAGGAAATAAAGCGAACAAAAAAAGTGATATAAAGTTGGGTCATTTGAGCCTCTTAAATTTTTATTTTGATTTAATCACGAGTTTCAGACAGTTTACTACAAAGACTTGCAGGAATTATGCCAAATTAAATTCTCAAGGCCTCATGAGATACAGGAGACTCTGGGTCCAAAACTCCTAGTTTGCCTCTTGGGGCCACTCCCAATAGATTCCTCCCTATAATTATCTAGTATGTGGGATTAGTCAAGTGCTCGAAGAGCTTTGGACACCCATGTTAGCAGTATTACTTAGAATTTTACAAATTGATATCCTTATTAAGCTGTTATGTTTGGAAAGCAGGGTTGTGTTTATCAAGCTGGCTTCTTTTCAAAAGGAATTTGTACTAATAAAGAATAACCTCTGTTATTTACTTGATGTTGGTTGCATTAAGTTATGGTTTGTGAAGAAAAGTATAGCTTCAGCTTAGCTTCTTGTTTGTTCAAATATTCTGATAATATTTATTAACTTGAACATAGAACTAATCTTATGTATTTTCAGGGATGTTAACAACCAGTGCAGTAAGGTGGAACCTGCAGGAGTCGATGTGAATGTTTCTTTTAATTATGGCAGTCTGAATGGTACTGCTGAAGCTGAAGTGACTAGCATTGGCAGTGGAAGTTTGTTGAACGTTGCACCTGTGAATCATTTAGATAATTTGTCACAACAAGAAGTTGATATTTCAGCAGCTTTTGGGGATGCAGTGGCCCCCAGTTCATTTCCACAGAGTAATCTAATAAGAAGGATTGGCAGTGGAAATCGTTTGGATGTTGCACCAGTGAACGATTTAGATAATTTGTCAGATCAGGTAGTGGATGACGAATTGGAAGATGCAATTGATGAATTAGCTCCTAGTGCGTCTCCAAAGAGTAATGTAATGAGAAGGAAGTTGAGAATGGTACTTGATCTTGAGGATGACGACTGAGATGGAAGCGTGGCCAGGTTCCTCTCATTCTTAAAACTTGTACAGTTTCTCTAAACTTCTGCCATATCTGTCTTATTGGATATGGGAAATCAACTTTTCAATTACCTATGATCCCAACCTATTCTAATTTTTTCGATTCCAGCCAGAATAATTTTAAATTAGTAGAATCCCATATTTTATCTGTTTGTGTATTTTTCTTTTCTTTTTAGGACCATAATCAGTTTATATATCTTGAAGATATCTTATTCTCTCTGATAAAATATATATATATATATATATATCTTTATCTCGCTATAATCACTCCAGCGGAAAAATTTCTTTTAAGTTTGCGGATCTCAACTTCTTTGAAATATAAATCGAGGCGGGGTTATTGTTGACCCACTTTAAATTTTATAGAATATATTGTTTAGAGTTATCTGTAATCTCAATTTCTACATTTCGTGAAAGGATTTTGTAATTTATTTATTTATTTGTCCAGGTGAAGAGTGCATTCCCTTAGAACTGAAACTGAATTTTGTTGTAAGATTTTTGGAGTGTAGAAGAGTGGATGGAGAAAAGATTTTGTAGATTGATCATTTGATGAAGTTTTCGCACTTCGGGATGTGATTTGTCCATGTTATCACATGCATTCCGTCTTGCGTCTATTTTCTAAGGAGTAATGATTATCACTCATTATTGTATATAATCCTATACTAATTATTTTACGTTTTAAATGTGGACATCACATGTAAAATTGTGGACCTAATGTATATGGAGTGTATAGCATTGAGTTTGCGAGAACATTATTGTTCTTTATTTGAATTAGGTAGCGTTGATCGAGGTGGAGTGTCATGGCAAAATGACATTGGTGTAAATTGATGAGGTGGGTGAGGGTATTAAGGTTTCTAAGGGAAAATTATCAGATACTCGATGATATGGTGTTTTCTCATCTCATGTTCATGGTGAACTTCATCATGAATTTAATTAGTGGGATTTATAATGAATGTAAGAGAAGGAAGCACAATTTCATCGTACTTTAAGAGTACTTAATAATTACTTATTTCCAATGCCTTTGAGTACGATATATTGGAGAAAAGTAGAGCAAATTTGACAATGTCAAAATCTAACTTTGCCAATAGCCTTCTCCTACTTCCAACTATTGAATTACAAACCAAAAAAAAAAAAAAAAAAAAAAAAAAATCCAACTTCATTTCAAAAAAGAAAAGAAAAAAAAAAGCCCTCTCTTCTTGGTAGCAGTTAACCATTTAGAGAGTTTTTATTTTTTATTTTTTTATTTTTATAATAAAATATTTATTTATTTATTTATATAAATATTTATTAATTTTTACAATAATTGATGAAAGGATTTGAACCCTAGTTATTTAGAAAATGTCAAGAATTGAGCGGACCTTATTTTGACTTTTCAATCAAGACTCAAAAGTTATAACAAAAAGAAAAGTTGCCATTAATACTAAAATAATGACATTAATTTTTTCTTTTTCTCATAAAACAATAAACTAAGAAGACTTAAGTTCTTAGTGAAATCTAAATGTAACTTGTATGAACAAGATTACTCAAAGTTATAGAATATAAGGAAAGTAACTTATTGGCACAAACACCTTACAAAGCCCTGCAACCTATTGAAATCTATTAAGGACTACAATTACAAGAGAATAAACTCTCTTTCATCATGAACCAATACGTAGAAAGATCCATAGAAGGATCTTTTCGATTAGTAATCAAGTTTATGGCAATTATTGAGTCAAATTCAATAATAATATGTTTATGGCCCAAGTCCCATATGCCCTATGGAGCGAATGACGAATCGGAATAGCCCATAATTTTTCACAGTTTGTTGGTGTATTTACCGATATGGAGGGAAAATCCGAATAACCCTCTCCCCTTATCTGCTATCATCTATGTTTAATTTCAAATAATTTAGCCCATTTGCAATCCCTTAAAACATGCAAAATTGTAGTCTCTTTTTGGTGGCACATAAGGCAAATCTTCTCATTGGGATTGGCATTTTTATAGATAAACCCTAGGGTGGGAAGACGGTCGTGGCAACTTTTCCTAAGAAAGCATTTAAGGTTGTGATTTCCCCCCCCCCCCCCCCCCCCCTTTTTTTTTTTAATAAATTTATTTAGGGCAACACTAATTTTTCAATGTGATTTTGCATGAAAGCTCTATCTAGTGTCTCTAGACAAATTCTTTTACCTGGTGTCAATATTACGAGTTGCTTATAAATCTTTTGTATCATTTTTTGTGTTCTACTTTATGTTCCACCAATCACAACTTATCATGTATTTGTCTAACTTTCCTTATAAAATAACCAAAGTTTAAAATGGGGAGAGGGGGGGGGGGGGGGGGGGACACATGAAAAGTTGTGATTGGTAAAACATAAAGTGGAATACAAAATATGATACAGAGGATTTGTATTCGATGTAGCTACACTTGAAAATATAAATATAGCTACCAATCTTTCTTCTAAAAGTCTCCCTTACCACACTAGCTGTTCCCAACATATATAATCGAATGTCAAGCAAAGTTTAGGTATGGTTTCGACCATGTGATTGCATGACATGACAGATGGAACAAAGAAGATTTTATCTTCCCACAAGTATAATTAAATTAAACTATGTCACTCATTGATTCATAAAACTACATGGTTGAAATAAATTAACCTAAGATATCACAATTAAAATTTAGAAAATGTTAAAGTTACCATCAATTGTACAATGCAGATAATTTCATACGTCGTCCAAGTATTTGTAACCAGAAACATTGCACTATTTAGTGGCAGTAGTAGTACTTTCTACTAACTGATAAATTACAATGCTCTAGCAATTAATTTGAGTGCTAACCATTTAGCTAGAGGGTCCACGACCACTTTTTCCCACAAATCTCTCTATATTGAACCTCTCCAAAAATCGATTTTCCTAGTCAATTCTGTTTGTTTGTTAATATTAATGGTGGGTTGTTGAAATGCCTAGACCTATCAGACAACCTATTATCCAAACGACTTGCTAATTGTTTTATGCATTAGCCTAACCTAGCTATTTTGAGTTTGCTGGCAACGATTTCTATGGGGAAGTTCCAAGCTCTTTGGGTTCACTGTCTGAGCTTGAAATGTTGGATCTGCTTATTACTTACCTTTGCCTTTGAGAAATTTCAGTTCCTTGATGATTATAGAACAAGGAGAGAAAAGATTCTTTGGAAAAGTACCAGTATGGTTTGGGAAGATCTGCCATAGTTAATTGCTCTAATCCTACGTTCCAATAAGTCCTATGGAAGCATACCATTGATTTTGTGCTTTCTCTGAAAGATTTACAATTTTGGACCTTCTTCAAATAACATATGGGAGAGGGAGAGAGCACAGCATGCTTTTTCAAGGTTAGACTAGGTATATCCGCTCAATTTTAAAATTGGTTTGTTATTTATTCCCTTTCCATCAAGGAGTATCACATATAGTTAATTTTCAACTATCAGTTCATCAAAAAAGTCTATTTACCAAATTCTGTTTATAAATAAACTACTTAGTGGATAGTTCTTTATCTATCATTCTCATTATCATATAAAAAACATAAAACTAAATATGTAATAATTAAATAATTAGGATAAAGTCTATATAGACAGCATTAAGTCTTTTAAAGAAAAAAAAAATTACAATTCAACTAAAGAATCCCTAAGCAAGCCCTAGCAAAAAGTATGGAGGGAAATAATATTACTAGGTGTATATTTTTAACCATCACAAATAATACACTTTTTGTGAGGAAATTCTATTGTCCCTAGCAAAAAGTATGGAGGGAAAAATTTCCCTCCAAAAGTTTTGATATTTTAATGATTATTTGCAAAGGTCAATCTCAGTCCTCACAAATAATTATTATTAGTGAGGGCATTTTATAAACCCTCACAATAATATCCTTTTCACGAAGGATTTTCATTGCCCCTTGCAAATAATTTGACGAAAACTTTTATCTCCAAAAAAAATTTTATATTTTAATGATTATTTGCGAAGGCCAATCTTGGTCCTTGCAAATAATATAGTATTAGTGAGGGCATATTTTTAACCCACAAAAAAAAAAAAAAAAAAAAAACTTTCTACAAGGGATTTTTATTGTCCCTCATAAATAATTTGGTGGGAACATTTCCCTCCAAAAATTTTAACATTTTAATGATTATTTGCGAAGGTCGATCTTGGCCCTCGCAAATAATTTAGTATTAGTGATGGCATATTTTTAACTGTCACAAATAATACACTTTTTGTGAGAGAATTTTAATTGTCCCTCGCAAATAATATGGAGGGAAAATTTCCCTCCAAAATATTAGCATTTGTGACGGTTGTAACACATAATTGTGACAGTTTTTTTTTTTTTTTTTTTTTTGTTGGTCACAAATGTTTCACATTTTACCAAGTGTTTGCAACTTGCAAGGGCTTTATTTTGCCATCAGAAATAGGATTTTTTGAGAGGGCTTTTTGGGTCTGTCAAAAATTCTTCGTCGCTGAAAGGCATTTTTCTTGTAGTGCCTTTAGGGCCATCACTTTATCCCAATGTCCATGCATTCACCACTTGCTGCGTCCTAACTCATAATCACAAAACTGCCAAATCATCAAAAAAGGTAAATCCCAATTCTTTTGTCTTAGTCTAATTTGATTGTTGCTTTTGTAGCAAAATGGAGTCACATGCCCTTTTGTTAGTCGATTTGTTTTTATGAACACAACAAAATTTCACAACATTTTCATAGCAAGCCAACGTGTTAATTTATTATATGTTAAAATAAAATTATATTCGAATGCATCACAACTCAAAACAAAAGTGTTATGAGAGATGTTGTGAAATTTTATTGTGCCCCTATACTTTCTTTAGTTTTAGTATGCCTTAATTGTTAGCATATGTATAACATTGATTCTAACATAATCTTATCATTGATTGAGACTAAAATCATGGACAACATAATTGTCCATGATTTGTGCTAAAAAAAAAAATTGTCCATTATTTTGGTCTCAATCATGATCCTTTGTCCCTGCTAGGTCAACTATTTAAGTCTACATATTCAAGGCACATGTATGTTCACATGTAAAGAAAATTGCATTCTATATACTATTTTTTATATTCCACGTTATGCTCCATCTGTTGGGATTTATACCCTAAAATCCAATTTATTGGCATGTCATAAATCATTAAATTTTTTAATTATATGAGACTGTTTATAAATAAACTAATGGGACATTATCATAACCCATGGGATGCATTGTATGTGATTTATGTGATTTATGCTCTGTTTGTTTTGATGTAAAATATTTTCACATGTTACAGTTAGGGATGACAATTTTGCCCTGCCTCCCTTGACCTGCCCTTCCCTGCTTTGACTCGCAAAGGTGGTGGGGCGGGTATGGGGGGAGATTCTAGCCCCGCACCACGAGGCAGGGCGGGGATGGGTTTAGACTTTTTAGATCCACCCCGCCCCACCCCACCTTGCATTGATAATGGTTAAATTGTAAATTTTTTAAACCCCAAAACCCTACAATTTAAACAAACATATTATCATCCTATTTTATTCCACCTAACGTGGTTCTCAGCCATCTCTCTCTCTCTCTCTCTCTCTCTCTCTCTCTCTCTCTCTCTCTCTCTCTCTCTCTCTCTCTCTCTCTCTCTCTCTCTCTGTGGCAATGTTAGAAATAAGGTACCAATTATAACATTTTCTTTTGTCTTTCTTAGAAACAAATTTATATACCATTGAATTATTGATTTTGTACTATGAGATTTTTGTTTTTATTGTGACAATGTCTTATTAAACAATTGGATAATATTATTCAATATTTGCTAAAAATTAGTTTGATTTGATGGGATAAATTTATTTGTAATTTCAAGTATATTTTTATTAATGAAATAAGTTTTATTAAAAAAACATTTCAATAACTGTGGGCAAATCAACAAAAAATAGAGTTTTGCGAGATGGGGCGGGGCTTCGTGGGGCCCCAAGGAGCAAGGATGGGGCAAGACAAAACCATGCGGGGTGGGGGTGAAGATCTCATCTTTCGACCTGCCTCACCCCATTGCCATCCCTAGTTATAGTGTTTGTTTTAAAGTAAAATATTTGGTCAAAAGTAAAATATTTTTTAGTCAACTAAACCAACTAAGGAAAATTTGTGTAAAATATTTTACACTTGAAATATTGGTAAAATATTTTACATTTATTGCACTCTCTCAGTCCCGATGCACTGCCTCTCTCTCACTTTTACGCTTTCTCAGATTTCTCTTCACAACCTAGCCCACCCTTAGCCCTTCTCTCTTAGTCATCATCGGTTCCATCGTCTGCATCACCACCCATCACTGGTTCCACCCTATTCGGCACCACCCATCACCAGCTCCATGATGTCGGCACCACCACCAGTTCTCAAGTTCTCTTAGCGCCATTGTCAATCTTGTTCCTTCTTCAAGATTATTTAGTTGGGTTTCTAGAGGTTGGGTTGTGGTGGGACTTGCTTTTAGTGGGTTGGAGGTGGATTCGGTGATCAAGATTGTACAGTTTTTGGTTGATGGATTTTGGGCCTCAGTTGTTTGAAGGATTTTGGGTCTTAGTTGTTTGATCTAGTGGCTTGATGGACGGCATGGGTGGGGTTGTTTTTCATGGGTCTTAATCTTTCTTTTTAGTGGCAGATTTCAAATTTTTTTTTTGGGTAATTTAGCAAAATGAAGATAGAGCTGCTTGCCAATTTAACAATGGTTCCACTCAATTAACTGCATCATGGTGTAGGCATTTCTTATAGAGTTAAAATAATTGAAAATAAACCACAACTTGTAGCAACCAGAATTAAATATGGATGGAGATCAAGAAGAACAGGGAGGGTTTGATTCTCAAATTGTTTCTCATTTCTCATGGGTTATCGTTGTTTTTTAGGATGATTGTGGCAGATCTTGATTATTTTTTCCATGGGTTTGTGGCTTTGTATTTACCGGTGATCCTCTAATAGCTCCAAATAGATTTCTCCAATTTGGTTGGTTGGATATGCACTGATTTGATGGGCTGTGAGTTAGAAAAATGTTCACATTTTATATTTAAAAAAATTTTGAAAATGATTTTCCTTGTATGCAATCAAACATGGTAAAATGAAAATATTTTTAGTAAAATATTTTACATGTAATTTTACATTTGAAAATATTTTACTTCGAAACAAATGGAGCGTTAAAAAAAAAAATAAACGGTTAGAAACAAGCCAATAACTAGGCTTGACACATTTCCTCAAAAAAAGAAAAAAAAAAGAAAGAAAAAACTACGTTTGACACATCTTTTTGCTAAAAATTAACACACCTTGTTTCTATTAGATATATCTCACACGTCACTTTTTTAGTTTCTTTGCACTAGCTTTTGGATTGCCTTAATTATTTACTCACTTCATCACCATCTCTAATTTCAAAAAGGTTTGTTTCCTTTTATGTTGTTGATATCATTATTTTTTAAGTTTGCATATTTTTGTTTTTTTTTTAATTTTTTACTAATCTTTTATTTTAATCTCTTATTTTTTATCTCTTTCCGAGTCTCTTTCCACAGTTCCTTTGATCTTCACAATTTTTTTTTCTCACTTCATCACCATTTTTCTTTTCAAAGAGGTATGTAATATTAGTAGAAAAACGTGTAAACCTCAAATTGGAATAAATGAAAAATTATGACGTTAAACCCAAAATAAATAAATAAATAAAGCCTCAAAGTGAAGAGGCTAGTGTGTGTGTGCGTGTGCGTGTATATATATTAGGCTTTAAGATAAGGTTTTTTTTTTTTTTTTTTTTTTTTTTTTTTCTCTCTCTCTCTCTCACTGCCCTTAAGGCATTTGCTAATAAACTAATATTTTAAGAAAGTTTAGATACCACTTTTTTCCCATAAAAACTTTTCTAAAAGTGTTCACTAACAAATTCCTTTACAACATCCGTTAACAAAATCTTTAAAAGAATATTTCATATCTTGAGTGTAATCAATAGTTTAGTGTCACATGTTCAATCTTTTTATTTTTAAAAATAATTCTCAAATGCTAAAAATAATGCCACTAGTTAATAACATGTGCAATGCATGGAAAAATTAATAATATATGATTTTTTTTTCTCTTTTATTTTTTTTTTATATATGATAATTATACATAGGTATTATGTATTTATTATGATTTTTTATATAATTTGATAAGGTTTTAATTGATTATTTAAATATGGAATATAATTTAAAATTAATTAAAAATAAATAGAATAGAATACTGATAGTTAAAGCTTATATGACAAAATCTTATAAATAGACCAAAAGTTAAACGTTTTTTTATTATATATTATTATGGATTATAGGTATCATATTCATATTCATTAAGATTTCACTTTATAAGTCAAGGTTATAATTAAAAAAAAAAAAAAAAAATAGAAGTAGCTTTCTGACTATACATTCAAGAGTAATGTTATAGGTACATAAAAATATATAGAATTATGGTATAAAATTGTGCATTTTTATATGTCCCTATCATTACTCTATATTGAAAGTTGCTTTTTGGTTGTAACGGTTCCATTTGAGAGAGAGAATTGAGAAACGAGGATTGGGTCCATTGGGGTTGTCTAGTGTGTGTGTGTGTGGGGTAGGTGGATCGAAAGGTTGACTTGGAAGAGAAGGAAAGTCCTTTTTTATTTTATTTTATTTTATTTTATTTTTTACATATTGTCTATATTGGAAGAGAAGGAAAGTCCGTTTTGTCAAGAGATTAGCAAATTCTATATGACATATGTTCTTAATATGATTCACATATGTTCTAACACAAATGATCCGTCTCATATGCGGACGAGAAAGGATATAGAAATGGTATTATTCATATTAAAATTACAAACATAACCCAAAATGGAAGAACATAATGACCTGCATGCTCTGCAAAATTTCACTTACATGCCATTATCTCTTCTTGATACAAAACAGAAAGCAGGATTTCTTAATGGAAATGTAACTTCGTTGAACAAGATGGCTTGAGAGTTCACTCTTATGAATTTTGATACAGCTTACAAATGAAGATACTTAACTTGACATTAGCAGTACAAAGTACAAACACTAGTCTAACGACAGACGATCATTTCAGCCAATTGTAGAAACTTCAACAATAAATTGCTACTTAAAAGCAGGTTGGACCGTTGGAGCTGTTCTAGCAAATTGAAAACCCTTTCACTTGGTGTAGAGAACATCCTCCCATGGGTGGCGGTATAGCGGCTGTTTCAATCTCTTCTGGTCAAAGGTGTGCCTGTTTTTGAATAAGGAGCAATAAGTGAGATAGAACTATAAGGCCTTTAAAAGAAAATCCACATGTTTAGGAAGTACATGCTGAAACCCCACCCCCCCTTGCGTAGTCATCTGAATCACCACTATAGTTTGTACCATAGTGCTGGTGTTTTTTTTTCTTTTTTTTTTTTCTCCTCTTTGCTCACCTTTTGTTTTTGGTCCTAGTAGGCCACATTCGGGTGCATAATGGAAACTAGATACTCAAAAGTTTTGAAGTGTACATTCTAGTCACTAACAAGTCATGTATTAGTAAAAATAGGACCATCCACTACAAGAAAACTGGGTATAGGCGACGTTTTGAAAACGTCACTATAGACACAAATGGTCTATAGCGACGTTTTTTTTTGCGACGTTCAAAAACGTCACAATAGAGCAGTCGCTATAGATCTATTGCGACGTTTCCAAAAACGTCGCCATATGTTACTCTTTAGTGGCGTTCAAAAACTTTTAGTGACGTTTTCTAAAACGTCACTAAATAATATAACATTTTCATAAATAATCTAAGAAAATACATTTAGCGACGTTTTGAAGACGTTTTTAGTGACACCTTTAAAACGTCGCAAATAATCAATCCTATAGCGACGTTTTATAAACGTCGCCAAAACATTTGCTCTCTTGTTTTTTAGTGACATTTTTAAAGCGTCGCTATAGGATTGATTATTTGCGGCATTTTAAAGGCGTCACTAAAAAGGATTTCCTCTTATTTTTAGCAACGTCTTTAAAACGTCGCAAAAACCTGCTCTTTTTTTTTTTTTTTTTTTTTTTTTTTTTTAATGCTGTATAAACCTGCTTAAAATTCAATAATAACTAACACAAGCTTGTAATAGATCAAATATACCTATTGATCATTAATATTCCACAATAACAATTTAACCATAGTCAATATATATATATATATATGTTTAATACCAATACATGTATCATTTGAAATTGAACAAAATACTTGTCTATCTACAAAACAAAAACAACCACCTAAACTATGACAGTATTAAACAAAGTACAATACTTCCAAAATAAATGTGGTTGTAACAAAATACTTGTCTACCTATACCAAAAAAAAAAACAACCACCCAAACTATGACAATATTATAAACCAAGTACAATAGTTCCAAAATAATTGTGGTTGTTCAAAATAACTATGTAATAGCCCATGGAGTCCTTAAAATACTGCATGTACCACTATATGCTAGTTTCTTGATGGGATGAAGCCTGTGATCTGTAAGGAGTTGGAGATGGATGATCTAAATCGAAACCACCCTGAATACAAATTAAAATATCTAATAAGTTCATAAAGAAATCATTTCGAGTAACAAAATAATAGTTGCTATACTTAAAAATTTTTAAAACCAAATACATTCTTAAAACATTAAAATTTAATACCCGACTAGCTTCTGAAGAATGATTTTGCTGATTTTGCACTAGTTGCGTCAATTGGGTCATTCGCTCCTCCAAGTTTTCATAACGATTCAATTTCTCCATCAAAGAAGCCACTTGATTCTGCAACTGAGTCACTTTAGCATCCCTTTCTTGGCTTCTTACTTGAGCAATTATAGGAGTGCTCTTGGCAAGATGCATACTTGGTGTTGGGCCAAATCCCACACCTCAAACACGACCATTGCGCTCATTACCAAACACTTGAGCATATACATCATCTGGTGCCCATGCAATACTACCAGTAAGGTCAGATGATTGCACACGATTTGAGGACTCACTCAACAGTTCGTTGATTTTTTCCTAATATTCAAAATTTCCACAATAGCACATTAGAAATTAACAATGTTATTAGATTCAATATTACACTTAGCAAATCATGATATTACTTACAATGTTGCCTTCTGCTGTGGTGTTAACAGGAGTACCATCTTTATGAAGATGGAGTTTTACATATACATCTGCACGTTCTACAGGATGCCCAAGTGTTGTTACCTAAATTATGGTCATTTCATGTATTTAATTAGGAATAATGGTTTCATACAAACTTAAGAACAATCTAATATGTCATTTACAAGATAATTATTGAGTCATTACCATTTCTTCTGCGTATGAAGCAAAGTTTTTTGAACCACCAGTATGTACATTTGTTTGCTTGGAACGACTGTTTTTGTTTTTCAAAGCAAGATCCTACATTCAAAAAAATTACATATTTAAACAAAGTATTATTTGAATATATTTTTCATGGTAGATATTCAATGTAGAATAAAGATATCCATATGAATGTTCTTGTTATGATGATAATGTAGAACAATTAAAGCATATCAATATAGAATAATACCTTCGTTTTTGATAAATTCCAATACTGAACAAGGTCTTCATAATCTTCAGAAATTACACCTGGTGGTACTTGTGCTCTATTTTCTCCTCCTAGGAAATACTTCTTCTTCAAAGATGACTTGTGGTTCTTCCAAGATTTCGCAATTGAGGACAATGTGCTATTCTTCATTGCCTTCAACCTAGCAGGCTCTTCAGGCAAAATCCATTTTGACTACATGCAATAGCTTAATTAGCGAAATCCATATCAAGCTAAACATTTGTGTAAAACTTAGTACAAGATAGAATAATACACATATAGTCTATAACTTGCTAAATACCTGAACAAGATCCCATATTTCTTCCTTCAATTCATCTGGTATTTTTGTCCAATTCTTATACTTAATTGGGCACAAATGGGGCTTTCGTGCAATTGTACCCAACCAACCAGTGAAGTTCCTCCCTGCCGTCTTAATTGGCTGATTTAAACTAGTTAATGGCAATTCAATCTTGTGATTTTCAGGGAGATTCCAAATGAATGAGTACTTGTTAGGACCGCGAGTAGCACGTGGAAGGCACAACTGTAGTTGCTTTAAAACAATAAAAGCCATTGTCATGCAATATGGGATATTTGTCAAACAATATTAACCATAATTACAAACATGATCTTAGAAATATATAAAATACCTTGATTTGGTGCATTTGATGGATTAACTGTGGATGATTGGCCAATTTCTTGTTGTGACTCATGATCCACATCTTCATTAAAGGCTTGTTGTGACGACCTTACCGAAACGTCACGTATAACTAAACCTTTCTTTTTCATTTATACCTTCAAGAACTAAAATAAGCAAAGAAGATTTATATCCATTTCTATTCATATCTTCATTTACACAACAAATTTAAAATCACTTAGTTTCATAAGCATGCAAATAAGGTTACACATAATCTTAAATATAATAAACAAACTATATCAAGTCTATCTATATTCCTATTCACACAAATGAACTAAGTCTTGTATCTCTACAAACTTAAGTAAAAACCATGAAAGTAGAATTACACATTCACTTAAATGTAGTACACAACATTTCAAAACTACATAGTTTCATAACATGCAAATAAGATTACACATAATCTTAAATATACTAAACAAATCATATCAAGTCTATCAATATGCTCATTCACACAAATGGACTAAGTCTTAAATCTCTACAAATTTAAGCAAAAATCATGGAAGTAGAATTACACACTTAAACATAGTGTACAATATACTTAAAACCACATAGATTAAATAACATGCAAATAAGAATACACAAATGGACAAAGTCTTTAACCTCTTAAGAAACAAGTAACAACCATCTAAAAAGGATTACAAATAAACTTGAATCTCTACAAATTTAAATATCCTCATTCACACAAATGGACTAAGTCTTGAATCTCTACAAATTTAAACAAAAACCATGGAAGTAGAATTACACATACACTTAAATATAGTGCACAATATATTTAAAACTACATAGTTTAATAAATATGCAAATAAGAATACACAAATGGACTAAGTCTTGAACCTCTTAAGAAACAAGCAACAACCATCTAAAAAGGATTACAAATAAACTTGTCCTATAATACACAACAACTTCATAACCACTTAGTTTCATAAACATGCAAATAAGATTACACAAGATAACTTTAAAACTCTTCACAAGCAAAGCAAATAGAAATACACATGAAAGATGAATGACATATTAACTCTCATCATCAGTTGAGTCATCATTTGACCCATCATTGAGCTCTTCACCATCTTTATTCTCATCATCAGTAGACTCATCATTGGACTCATACACGTCATCAATGAACTCTTCCTCATCTATATTGTCATCTTCAACCAATTCACGCTCAACAAATAACGGTGTTTCATAAATGGTCCCTTCTACATCTTTACGAGTCCATGCAAGGTTATCCTTTACATCATGTGCATTATCAATGGTTATATTATAAGGAACATTCTCACAAAAGTTATCTACATCATCATCAGATGAAGCACCAGTTCCAACATCAAAAACATCTCTAGCTTTTGTTTTAACAACGACCATCCAATCTTTATGTCTTGGATCTTCCACATAAAAGACTTGTGAAGCTTGAGAAGCTAAGACATACGGCTCATCAATCAATCGATCACCCTTATGTATCAATCTTGTAAAGTTGACAAGAGGGAAACCAAACTTGTCTGTCTTATATCCCCTTCCACTATCCACATCAACCCATTCACATTTGAATAATACATATCGTAACTTCTCAGAATAGTTCAACTCAATAATGTCAGTTAAGACACCATAGTAAGTAACGCCACCTTCAGTGGCGACACTAACTCCACTATTCTGAGTTTTCCTATTTGCCTCAGAATCTTTGGTGCGAAACTTCAATCCATTTAGAACATAACGTTTGAACCGTTTAACTTCATTATCTGGATATCGAGCAAGCCATATAACTTTTTCAGGAAGTTTCTTCCTCTCATCAACATCCATTGACAACACCTAATATAAACGATGTGTTTCATTAAAAGAATAATCTCAAGAAAGTTACAGCAAAAATTACTTTTATGTCATACACTTACATGGTACTTAAACCAGTGACAAAATCTCTCCATGTGTTTCTTTTCAATAACATCATTAGCTACATTTGGGTGAAGTTCCTTTAAATGATTTTTGTGCACACTGTGTAGGAAAATGTGTGTTAGTATCATAAACTTGAGTTATGTTATGATATTAAGCGGTACCAAATGATGTATTAATTACTTACATGCGAAATGGAGTAATTTCATCATAACTGAATAGCACATAACGATGTGCTTGGGTCCATGATTTTGTATCTAGGGTGATGCTCAACACTGCACCCATAGATTCTTCAACATTCCTTATGGGCCGAGTGAAGACAGTTTCGACATTTTTGAAATATCGTGAACAGAATGTTAAGCATTCCTCTGCCAAGTACCCTTCTGCAATACAACCTTCCGGACAAGCCTTATTTCGAACATAGGACTTCAATCGTGACAAGTACCTATGTGAATAAAGAAGATCAATAATACAACCTTGAATTTGAATGAAAGCAAATGGACGGGCTTATTATGTATGTCTTACCGCTCTATAGGATACATCCAACGATAATGAACTGGGCCAGCAATCTTGGCTTCGTCAGTCAAATGAATGAGTAGATGTACCATAACCGTAAAGAAAGAGGGAGGGAATATCCTTTCCAATTCACACAACGTCACTGCAATTCTCTTCTGAAGACTCTCGAGATCTTCCAAACTCAATACTTTGGAACATATTTCCCTAAAGAAACAAGATAACTCAATCAAATGCTTGCTTACTTCATCCGGCAAAGATCCACGTATAGCTATTGGAAAAAGTTGTTGTATCAAGATATGACTATCATGGCTCTTCATCCCAGAAATCTTGCGTTCTTTAAGTTTAGCACAACGAGATAAATTTGAAGCATAGCCATCCGGCACACTTACACCTTTCAAAACTTGCAAAAAACTATCTTTTTCACTAGTAGTCATTTCAAAGCAAGCAGGTGGCTTATATGTCTTATCACTACCAAGCTCCTCAAGATAAAGTTCAGTTCTGATACCCATTTCTTCTAAGTCAAGGCGTGCCTTTAAGTTATCCTTCGTCTTTCCATCCATATTCAACACTGTGCCAATTACATTGTCAACCACATTTTTTTCTATATGCATCACATCAAGATTGTGACGCAACATATGGTTCTCCCAATAAGGCAAGCTAAAAAATATACTTCTCTTCTTCCATATACACAAGGCTTCCTCCCCTCTTTTTCTCTTATTCGTCAAATTAACTTTTTTCTTCCCAAAAACAACATCAACCACAGCTTCTGTTTGTGCAATGATTTCACTTCCTGGCACTACATCAGGAGCTGGACTGAAATCTTTACGCCCATCAAACTCCTTATCATTATTACGAAATTCATGATCATTATCCAAAAATCGCCTATGTCCAATATAGCTAAATTTTCTTCCATGTTTTAACCAACGAGATTGAGGATCGTAGTTACAAGAAGGACATGCAAGAGCTCCTTTGGTACTCCAACCTGAAATATCACCATATGCTGGAAAATCATTTATGGTCCACAATAATGCTGCATGCATTTGAAATGAGCTATTGGAAGACACGTCAAACGTTTCTACTCCAACATCCCATAATTCCTTGAGTTCTTGTACTAAGGGTTGTAAGTACACATCTATATCGTTCCCTGGAGAGGTTGGACCAGGAATCAATAGTGATAACATGAAATAAGCCCTTTTCATACACATCCAAGGAGGAAGATTGTATGGGACCAACATGACAGGCCAAGTGCTATGAGCAGTACTCATATTAGAGAACGGGTTGAATCCATCAGCTGCTAATCCAAGTCTAACATTACGAGGCTCAGATGAGAATTCTACATACTTTGAGTCAAATGACTTCCAAGCTTTAGAGTCAGCAGGATGCCTCATTAGCCCGTCATTTGTACGACCATCAACATGCCATTTCATGTGGGGAGCTACTTCTGGAGACATAAACAATCGTTTCAACCTTGGCTTCAAAGGGAACCACCTTAAGATCTTTGCATAAGAGAACCAACCTTGGCTTCAAAGGGAACCAACCTTGGCTTCAAAGGGAACCACCTCAACTAAAAAAGGTACTCCAAATCATCCAAATTTTGCATAAGAGAATGCTATTGCAAAAAAATTGAATGAGTCATGGTGCATGAAAATTTAGTAACAATATATAGAGATATATATATATATATATACACACATATATAAAGAGCATTTAGTTGAGATTATTTACTCACAACAAGAGTGAAACCCCAACACCTAGGCCAATAACACCAAATGAAACCAGCAAATAAAAAAATAAAAAAAATAAAGAAAGCCACAACTTTCTTAATTTTCCAAGATTAAGAAAGTTGTAACAATATATAGAGATATATATATATATATATATATATATACACACATATATAAAGAGCATTTAGTTGAGATTATTTACTCACAACAAGAGTGAAATCCCAACACCTAGGCCAATAACACCAAATGAAACCAGCAAATAAAAAAATAAAAAAAAATAAAGAAAGCCACAACTTTCTTAATTTTCCAAGATTAAGAAAGTTGTAACAATATATAGAGATATATATATATATACACACATATATAAAGAGCATTTAGTTGAGATTATTTACTCACAACAAGAGTGAAACCCCAACACCTAGGCCAATAACACCAAATGAAACCAGCAAATAAAAAAATAACAAAAATAAAGAAAGCCACAACTTTCTTAATTTTCCAAGATTAAGAAAGTTGTAACAATATATAGAGATATATATATATATACACACATATATAAAGAGCATTTAGTTGAGATTATTTACTCACAACAAGAGTGAAATCCCAACACCTAGGCCAATAACACCAAATGAAACCAGCAAATAAAAAAATAAAAAAAAATAAAGAAAGCCACAACTTTCTTAATTTTCCAAGATTAAGAAAGTTGTAACAATATATAGAGATATATATACATATATACACACATATATAAAGAGCATTTAGTTGAGATTATTTACTCACAACAAGAGTGAAACCCCAACACCTAGGCCAATAACACCAAATGAAACCAGCAAATAAAAAAATAACAAAAATAAAGAAAGCCACAACTTTCTTAATTTTCCAAGATTAAGAAAGTTGTAACAATATATAGAGATATATATATATATACACACATATATAAAGAGCATTTAGTTGAGATTATTTACTCACAACAAGAGTGAAATCCCAACACCTAGGCCAATAACACCAAATGAAACCAGCAAATAAAAAAATAAAAAAAATAAAGAAAGCCACAACTTTCTTAATTTTCCAAGATTAAGAAAGTTGTAACAATATATAGAGATATATATATATATACACACATATATAAAGAGCATTTAGTTGAGACTATTTACTCACAACAAGAGTGAAACCCCAACACCTAGGCCAATAACACCAAATGAAACCAGCAAATAAAAAAATAACAAAAATAAAGAAAGCCACAACTTTCTTAATTTTCCAAGATTAAGAAAGTTGTAACAATATATAGAGATATATATATATATATATACACACATATATAAAGAGCATTTAGTTGAGATTATTTACTCACAACAAGAGTGAAACCCCAACACCTAGGCCAATAACACCAAATGAAACCAGCAAATAAAAAAATAACAAAAATAAAGAAAGCCACAACTTTCTTAATTTTCCAAGATTATAAAAAATTACTATAATTTCATATAAAGCAATAATTGTAATTTCTAATATAATAACACACACAAAAACACAGCTTAATAAAAACAAATTCTCATCCATAAGTAATTCTCTCTCATTCTCATTCTTTGCATTCAATGAAAAAATAAAAACTAAAGCAAGCACACACACACACACACACACACACACACACACACACACACATATATAATGACAACAAAGATATAATTTTTAAGTAGAACTCCTCATCTAATGGAAGAATCTCCTTGTACACATTAGAATCTCCTCATCTAAGTAAAAATTAATCTCAACCTAGTTAAACCACAAAACTAATAACAAAAAAAATTCAAAATCTACACAGTACAGAAAAATTACATAGAAAAAAAAAATACAAAATTTACAATCTTATACATAAACTTACAATGATTCAGCCTTTGATGCTCAAGTCTTTTTGCTCAAAAATCCAAACTTGAATAAGAATTTTCTGCACCAAAATCCAACCAAAACAAGTAAACAATAAAAATTAGCACAAAATTTCCATGATCCATTAAAGAAAAACCAAATCAAAGCAAACCCATAAGCCAAAACACAAAAACACCATGACCTATTAAAGAAAAACGAAATGAAAGTAAACCCATCAGCTAAAACACAAAGACTTACCCATTAAAAAAACTTGAACACCAAAAAAGAGGGGAAAAAGTATGGTGGTGGCAATGGAGGTCGATGATGGCCGCGGTGGCTACGTTGGTGGCAATGGGTGGTGGCTTGAGAGGGTAGAGAATGTGGAAGTGAAAAGGGGAGGGGGAGAATATGGGAAAGGGATGCTCTGCCTGAGTGAAAAAAGAGAAACACAAATAAAACAAAGAAAAAAAGTGTAAGGGAAAGTCAAACAAAAGAATAAAAAAAGTGTAGGACCAAAAAAAAAAAAAAAAAAAAAAAAAAAAAAAAAGAGGAAAAAGGAGGGACAAAAAGCGTGGGAAGTGAAAAGGCGCTTTTCAGCAAAATTTTCAGCGTGAAAGTGGAGAAAAGTTTTGTGAACATATAGCGACGTTTCTAAAACGTCGCTATATCTTCCCCAGAAACGTCGCTATATCTTCCCCTCCCAAAATTTTTTGGCATGTACGCTGGACTCTTTAATATCTACAGCGACGTTTTATAAAAACGTCGTTATATCTTCCCCAGAAACGTCGCTATATCTTCCCCTCCCAAAATTTTTTGGCATGTACGCTAGACTCTTTAATATCTACAGCGACGCTTTATAAAAACGTCGCTATAAACAAAATATATGCCACTAAAGCTGTACGTTTTGCGACGTTTTATGAAACGCTGCTATTGTTTTGCGTTACAATGACATTTTTTAAGAAACGTCGTGAAAGGTTCACTCTTTAGCGACGTTTTCTAGAAACGTCACAATATACTACATATAGCGGCAGATTTAAAAACGTCGCTAAAAAAAACGTCGCCTATACCCAGTTTTCTTGTAGTGATCTAGTCTCTTATGGGACCATATTATGTTGGACGATATCACCCTTGTGGATAAAAAGGCTAGATGGGTCAGTATTCCAACTGCCAATGCGTCAATATCAAGGATTTGATTGTACCTTAATAAGCAACACAAAACATAACCCAAAGGACTGGACAAGATAATATTTAGCGTAAGCTAGCTCACCCAATCAGACCAATGGAGCGTGCCAGGACGAAGAGTCCATTCAGATAGCCAATCTCGACAATCTCATCAATCTCTTGCTTGGTGAACATTCCACTGCCTGCAAGGAGATCCAAGAAAAGGGACCCAATTGCACCGTCTACATTGAGCACTAGGTTGTTTGCCTTGGAGAGAGTGTAGGTTTCAACTTGCACAGCATATTCCATGTACTTCACAGAAGGAAAATTTGTGCGTGCAAACAGTTGTAGCAGCTCTACTCTCTTATCTCTGTTGATATCTCTCTCAATCTTTTCCACAGCAAACAAGAGTTTCAAGCAGTCAGATTTGCCATATAGCCATTAAAAGCATAATTTTTATAAAAATTTCCATGGTTTCTAGTCTTGCATAATCTGAAAACATACTGACAGTAAAAATCTCTCCATACCTGTGCCCAATTCCTGGTACACGAATGCCCTTCTTTTTCATGCTTTCAACGAACTCCTAAGATGTCAAATTCTGGCAAACACAGCAGGGGTATAGCATATCAAAATCTCCAAATCATCATAGTATTTGCAAACCATCTAATAAAAAAAAAAAGAGTCTCCCTCATAGTGCCATCAAGTCTCACCCTGTCATAAGCATCCTTGAAGTATCGAGCAGCATCATCGATGGCACCACCAAATCGGGGACCAATTGTAAGCAAACCTGTTTAACAAGTTCATCATTCACTATTCCATAATCAGTTCAGCTCACAGGAGCAAGTCCATTCAACAATTTTAAGTAGTAGTTTATGCTTCATTCAAGGGCTATTCACTAGTGCCTGTTTAAGCTTGGCTCGAGCTCGAGACAATCCTAAATATAATGTTTAAACTCGAGCTTGTGGGAAAACCCAAAAGCTTGAGCTTAGCTTGGCTTGACTTGGCTTGATGAATTAATCAAGCCAAGCTCGAGTTTAACATCAAGCTCAAACTCGAGCTCAAGTCAAGCTTTTTTGCTTGGGATCTAACCAAATTGCATTATCAAGTGCTCAAATTTGCTCAAATCTCCAACAATCAAACAAACAAAAATAAGAAAATAATATACTTATTTGTTCATGCTTCTAATTCCACCTGTGATTAGCAATTGCTCAAATTAAAGCTTTACATCTATCCATTCATAGTTCCTTGTCTCTAGCTTTAATATTTGTTCAAAATACAATTCTTAAATCCACATTTGTCATTTGTGCAGCTATAATCTTCAAAGCAAAAAAAAAAAAGGACCCTCTTGACATGACATTTCAAAAGTATCCATATCACCATATGCTAAGTTATCATATGCTAAACACCATGCCATTAACAAAAAAGAATATTTAGTTTTTTTAAAACAAAAGACCATCTATCATTCACAAATCTAGGAATATATTCCATCGAAAGGTCTTTAATATACACTAGATCAGAAAACCAACAACCTACATACAAAACAACCAAAAATAATAAAAAGACATTAGAAATTATAGGGGAAGATGATAATTATATTCAGTATTCAGTAAATGAAGAGAAAATCAACTTTACATTATTATAGTTGTATTATCAATATGCACCATATCAACATAACATGCCCTTTGCAATTATAAGAAAATCATAGATATAAAAGACCATTATCAAATAACAAAGCACATACCAATTACACCCTCTTGCAAACACAAAAAACTAACATCCACAACAAAATTTTTTTCAACTCATTATCCTTCCAAATGCATGAAAAAGCAAATATCAGCTTTCAAGAACATTATAAAAAGAAAGAACTATAAAAAAAACATTTAATGAAAAAAAAAAAAAAGAAGAAGACACACACACATACTAAATAATACACTTAAGATAGCATCATTTTGGAAAAGGCATGGCTATCTCCGTGATACTAGTAGACCCCAATTCAACGTACAAAAAAAAAAAAAATTAGAAGCTTTAGATTCCAAGTCTTTGTTACAATAGACAAAAATTAAAATAAATTTAAGCTGTTTTTTGGAAAAGAATTAATAAATGTGATGAACACTTACTTTTGAATGTTTCTTAGTTTTGTAAAGAGGAAGAACCTAATCACCACCACAAAGTAAAGCTTGTACAGTTTTTGTTGATAAAGAAGCTTGATACACATCAATTACTCTACCTCCTGTAGAGAATGCAGATTCTGAAGCTACAATGGTGATAGGGATGGAAAGTATGTCAGATGCCATTTTTGAGAGAATACGAAATTTTAGGTTGTTAGCCTTTCACCACTCCAAAGCATCAAAGTCTAAGTTTGAATCATCTGGGCATAAAAAGACACCTTCTTCCAAGTACACATCCAAATCTAATTTTGCTGGTTGTATGTTATCAGCATTTCTAACAAACTGATCAAACTCCATTCTACCTCTAGTTTTAAACTAGGAATTATTGCCACCAACACTACTATTGCCTTCAGTGGATTTAGATGCACTTTGTCTAGCATTGCTTGAAGTATAGTCCACAACATATTCATTATAAAGTTCATATAAGCAATCATGAACATGATCAATGTTTCACCCTTGATAGATCTTAGGAAAGGAAAGGTTTATCAAAGTCATTTTTGAACTGAGGATCTAACACAGCAGCTATGGCCATTACAAAGTTGCATTCATCCCAATATTTGTCAAACTTTAATTTCATCTTACATGCCATAGCTCTAATGTAATCATTTTCATCAAGTGACTTCTCATTTAAAACTTCTTTTATCTTCCAAACCTCATGAAGGAATATATTTGCAGTTGGATATTCACTTCTTGATATGATATTTGTGACTTCTTCAAAAACTGATAAAAAATTGCACACGTGTTATGTCCTATCCCAATCTTTCATACTAGGTAGCCAATTATACCTCGCATCTCTATCTTTGTACCTAGGGAACACGTCTCTAAACTCCAAGCAACAGCCAACATTGCATATGTTGCATTCCAACGTGTGGGACAATCTAAGATCAACTTCTTGGACGGTAATTGCAATTGCTTTGCAATCTCACCAAACCTTATAAGACGAGCTTTTGATGCAACTAGATACTTCACAGTTTCACGGACATTTTCAATCACCATTTCAGTCTCACTCAACCCATCTTGTACCAACAAATTAATGATGTGTATAGCAACATACATGAAAGATCTTGCCACCCAACATAAGCTTCCTTTTGATAACATCTTTCAAAATTCTTACAGCTGCACCATTGTTGTTAACATTGTCCAAGGTTATTGTACACACCTTGTTTTCAAGCCCCCAATCAAGCAAAGACTTAAAGATAGCATCAGAAATTACAACTCTAGAATGTGGAGGTGGTACATCACAAAAAATTATAATTCGCTTTTGTAATTTCCAACTATAAAATTTATAATTTGCATTTTTATCTTCATTTTGCTGAATTACCCAAAAAAAGAAAAAAGAAAAAGAAAAAGAGGAACAATTGAAATCTGCCACTAAAAAGAAAGATTAAGACCCATGAAAAACAACCCACCCACGCCGTCCATCAAGCCACCTGATCAAACAACTGAGACCCAAAATCTATCAACCAAAAACTGTACAATCTTGATCACTGGATCCACCTTCGTCCCAATAAAAGCAAGTCCCACCACAACCCAACCTCTAGAAACCCAGCTAAATAATCTTGAAGAAGAAACAAGATTGATAGTGGCGCCGAGAGGACTTGAGAATTGGTGGTGGCGCCGACGACATGGAGTTAGTGATGGGTGGCAAGGGTGAAGGGAGAGCCAGTGATGGGTGGTGCCGAATAGGGTGGAACCGGAAATGAGTGGTGATGAAGACGGTGGAATCAGTGATGGCTGAGAGAGAAGGGCTGAGGGTGGGCTAGGTTATGGAGAGAAATCTAAGAAAGCGTAAAAGTGAGAGAGAGGCAGTGCATCGGGATTGAGAGAGTGCAATAAATGTAAAATATTTTACTAATATCTCAAGTGTAAAATATTTTACACAAATTTGCCTTAGTTGGTTTAGTTGACTGAAAATATTTTATTTTTGACCAAATATTTTACTTTAAAACAAACATTTAACATGTGAAAATATTTTCTTGAAAATATTTTACTTTGAAACAAACGGAGCATAAAAGAACATATTTTTTAGGAAATTATAAAAAATATATAAATTTCAATATTAAAAAGGGGAGAGATAAAAGAGGCTCAAATTTTGGAGTTTTAAATTTGAGATGTGGATGAGAAAGCTGTTTTATTTATTTATTTATGTCTAATTCTATAATTTAAACTTTTTAACATTTGAATTTTAGGATATTTTAAGTATCAAAAAGTATAAATACAAATAGGAAAAACTCCTTAAATACTAATTTAGTATATATACTAACATACCAGTTGTTGTAATTTGATAAATAAAAAAAGGGTTGTTGTAATAAAAATTCAATCATAGTCATGAGCTAACTAACAAGCGCCACGTGCGCAACTCACCTCGTGTTGTGGTAGCTTCGCTTTCTCTCTTAACTCACATTTTCTATACTAGCCTCTGAGCATGCGCGTGAGCGCGTGCTCAGAGACTCTTCTATTTTTTTGGGTAAATATTAATAATTTGCATTTGTCATAGTGATTGTGAGTGCGTGCTTAGATGCTAGTTTTATATATATTGTAAGCGACAATACTGAACTTTAATATCATATGTGATGGAGACAACATTTTCCTATCAATTAAAAAAAGTCTAGCTAAATGAAATGGTGAGAATATCCTTGGAAGGAATTTGATAGAGAAACATGGTTGTTGTCATTTGTAGATCGCTGATCTTTATACTCCTTCATCCAAAGACATTGATCAAATGAAGCTAAGATAAAATTGTAAATAGTCCAGAAAATTAGACATCAAATTTTAACACTAATTTTGATTAGATAATTACAGTTATATAAAATACGGACCAATGGTACGAAAATCTCCTCAAAAACTCAATTGTTGTAGATAAATCCAACTTGAAAAAATCAATCTAAGAAGCTTAGCTCAAATCATGCTTTGTGTGAGAACACAATCTATTTGTCCACTTTAAGGTAGGCTTTGGGCATGCTTGTTGTGCAACTTCTTGCCACATATCCCGCACGGCTTTGTCTTCAAGTGACATGGGAAGTCTTTGAGACTTGTCCCACATCAACAAGAGAAACGCCCCCCTCATGCCTTATAAGCTTGAGCTTAGGGCATAAGTGTACCACTACTACACATGTGTAGTAGTGGTACACTTATACCCTGAGCTTATGCTTATAAGGCATAGGTGGGGCGCTTCTCTTGCCGATGTGGGACTCTTGCAGAAAGCATGCCCACGTTGCTTGAGGACAAAGCCGTGAGGGGATAGAAGCTTGCGGACGTTGCACCATAAGCCTGCCCAAGCTTGCCTCCAAAGCGGACAAATAGATTGTGTTCCCACATTTTGTATTCAATAACTTCAAAACAAATTGATCAATACTGGACTGAAACCATGAAGACTTTTATTTTCTTCTTTAATATGGATGCATGTTGGATGATAATTATATAAATTTTTTTCAATTGAAT
This sequence comes from Quercus variabilis, assembly GCA_030445155.1. Taxonomy (NCBI): domain Eukaryota; kingdom Viridiplantae; phylum Streptophyta; class Magnoliopsida; order Fagales; family Fagaceae; genus Quercus; species Quercus variabilis. Next base: position 12,468,763 of record CP129453.1, read on the forward strand.
TTGTTACGGATGTATTTTATAATGCCAAAGCCAAAGATTTATGTGTGCATTATTTGCTTGGTAATATTGAGCATCTTATGTGGTACAGGGTGCTATATCATAGATAAATGCAAAATCTTTTCAAATGACAGCAATTTCCCAAGATTTCATCAATCATCACACAACACCATGAACGGCCTAAAAAACAACTTTAACCAAACATAACTTCAAAGTACACGCATAAAGAACAACTTAAATCAAAGGAAATAAGTATTTACAAAAGTAATAATTTATAATATAAAAAAAAAACATCAAAAGTAATAATAGTTTAAAAAAGTAAGAACAACCTCAACCAAACATTTAAGGAGAAAAGCTACCAAATATATAATGGTACACAAATTTTTTTTTTTTTTTTGCTGAGTAATGGAACACGATTCAGTGGCAAGACTTGCACCTTCAAACCTCTCGGTAGGACTCATTGACCAGCGTCTCAAGATTTCTTTAAGTGTCCATGTTGCTGTGATGGTGGTGGACGCAGCAGGCAATCTCTTTAAGTGTTGAGTAAATACCTTTTGAATCTTGTTTTGAGTGGCTGTCACCTGTTACCAAAATGCAAAAAATGGTGGTTGTTCTTGGTATATATAAAATTATAAAAAAGAAAAAAAAAAGACTTGAGGATAGGGATGAGGATTGGATAGTTGTAGGGCCTATTTTTGAGAGTGAGGGAGGAGAATGAACGTGAACATAAACAATTAATTAGGAGCAGGTTTTTTTTTTTTTTTTTTTTTTTTTTTTTTTTTTTTAATTTTAAAATGGTTAAGCCTTGAATGGTTAAAAAAAAAAGATTATTTTTTTTTTTTTGCAAACGTGAGTTTAGTGATGGAAGGAACATGGGTAGTTGGAGCATTTCAAATACCAGAATAAAGAGTGGTCTTATTTTGTAGACAATGTTTTTGCAAGAGTTAAAAGACATAGTTTTACTAAATTATCTTTTAATTTTGTCTCTACTTAAACATAGAGATGTGTGGATATTTTGAAAAAAAAAAAAATTGGTCCAAAGAGGAGAAATTCTTTAAATAATAGTGTAAAACCAAATTATCCTTTAGTTTTATCTTCACTTAAATATAGAAATGTGTAAGTATTTTGAGAAAAAAAATCCGGTTCAAACATAAAAAGCTCTTTAAATAACAATATAGATAAACTCATCCACCCATCCCTCCATTTTTCCAGCATTCCAATTCCCATCTCATTGATTCAACCACTACCGCCTTTCCAAACCAATTCCAACGAGGCCTTTCACTCACCCCCCTTTTCTTCTCTGCCAGGTGCATCCCATTTCCCAAACTTTCTTTCTTTCTTTTCTTGGTTTTTGATTTCGTTGACCCAACTTTAACGACTGTAATTCTTATTCCGGATCTGGGTTTTTTTCTTTTCCATTTTCTCGTGGATTCCAATTCCTGTTTGTATTTCAACTCCAATAGCTTAGATTAGTCGACTTTTACGAGGTTGAGAGCAAAAATGCTCTGTTTTGTTTGTTAGTGAGCTGTTTGGAGGAGGTTTCAAAAGTTTGGTACTATTTAGTATTTACTTATAAAAGCGCGAGACCTGGTCGTTGTTTTGAATTGTTTCTAATAGTGTTTCGTATGAGCTAAGGCTGTTGGATTCTATATTGGGTTTCGTTAACACACATTGTGTGTTTCGCTTATTGAATCAAAAACTGGGATCTGGGTTGGTTATAGTTTAAAATTAGGTGCACTTTCTTTCCCATTTGTATTTTTGTATTTTTTTTTGAACCTATGCGAGAACATAGACTTTATTAGATGGGCTTACTCGTGGTATGTTCCGTTTGTTTTTTTGTAACTCACTTTTGTTAAAATCAAAGATAAATATATATTTTTACTCAAATTTTATAACTCTCTCGTCCAAAAAAAAAAAAAAAAAAGCAAAAATACAAGAGAAACAATATAAAAAGGAGGTATTTATCTCTCCCTCCATTCACACAAAATTTAAACAAGAAGAACATGAATAACATACCAAAAAAAAAAAAAAAAGCCTAAGGCCCATTGCCTCCCTTAGCCCTCTGGCTAACTCCATCACAAACAGAAAATGAAAAAGAACCAATACCAATCAGAATAGACCAATAATTTCCAGCCTCTCCTTCACAACCAAAACCAACCTCCATCGCCACCACAATCAGTATCCATCCAAAAATCAATACCATAGCAAAAAAAAACTAAACCAAACATATTTTAGGTCTCAATCCTCATTGAATCCAAATCTCCAGTTCTATGACATCTCAATTCTCAAGTTCAAGGTGAAAGAAGCAGAACCATCGAAGGTGAAGGGGACATGGCCGCACGACCCTCGACCCATACTTATCAAGGCGTGAGAGAGGGAGGTGGAGGCCAATCTGAAGTCACCCAAAACCGCCACCCAAAGACCCACTGCCTCCAACATCCGCCAATTAAACCAACACCCAAACAACCACTAAACTAACATCCAAAGCAAAGCCCACCACCCACGGCCCACAACCCATGGCGAGCAAAGCCCACCATCGATGACCACGACAAGTGAAACGAAACCCAGAAATGAAAAATCTTCAAGCCGCCGCTTCTGTCACCGTCTTCCTACTCCTGCCGCTGTTGTCCCTTGCTTCTACTGTTGCTGCAGCCTTCAAGCTTTTGAACCGAGAGAGACAGAGAAGAAGCTCATCGAGAAGAAGCTCGGTTGTGGCCAAGTCGAGGAGCTCATCGAGGAGGCTCATGAAGATTAGTTTGTGTTGTGTTTGGGTGGTGGGAAAATGGGGAAATAAAAGAATAGAAAAATGGGTATTTGGGGGGATGGGGTTTTTAGATTGTTTTGCAATGTGGGACTTTGAGAGCTGAAACTTAAGGAGGAGTGTAATTTGTTTTGTTGTTTTGGTGCGTGGTTTGGTTATTTAATTGCTGAGAAAGAAAAAGAGTATGAAAATTAGTTTGTGAATTTTTTGGGTTTTGAGAAAATGGGAGTGAGAGGGGTAATGGGGCTTAGGTTTTTTAATTTTTTGGGTATGTTCTTTATGTTCAAAATTTGTGTGAATGAAGAGAGAGACAAAGACCACTTTTTTATTTTGATTTTTTTGCATTTTTGCTCTATTTTTTGTTTTGGGAGGAAGGAGACATAAAATTTGAGTAAAAATACTTATTTCCCCATAATTTTAACAGAGGTGGGTTACAGAAAATAAACGGAACATACCATAGGTGAAGTGATACTTTTCAAACCACGGGTAGGCAAAGTGGTTTTTGCCCAAACCACACATGGGTTATGTGTAATTACCTTTTTATTTTATTTTTTATTTTTTTTGTACTTTATTGTTACAAAGTTCTATACTATATTGTTGTTTAGTAACCGAACTTATTCGAATCTAGTTGGTCTTTATTCGAGAATATGGTCAATGGATTAGAGATGGATAATAAAGTGCTAGCGTATGAATATCCAGAGCAATTTAAATAATGTTTCATACACCAAATGAAGATTGGAGTTGATATAGAGTTAAATACAAGTGTGATCTAAAATGTTTGTAGCAATTTTAGATATAATTGTGGTAACTTCTAATGCTCCTTCTATATTTGATTGACTTTCCTAAAGTATATATCTTGTTCTTAGGTGTGTAAAGGCCTCTTTGACTCTACGCCATGGCCACCGGACAGCTATTCTCTCGCACCACACAAGCTTTATTTTACAATTACAAGCAACTTCCGATTCAGCGGATGCTTGATTTTGACTTCCTTTGCGGTGTGCATCAAATCCCTTCTCTCTTTCGTTTTGCAAATGACTATTTATTTTAATGAGGATATAATGATATAGAGATTGAATTTTCGTTAGTGTCATGGATTAGTTTTCCATCTTTGTTGGTATTATTGGATTTTGGTGTTAATAGAGTGTTCATACTTGTATCTTTAGGGAGGGAAACACCATCAGTTGCTGGAATCATTAACCCTGGTGGCGATGGATTTCAGAAACTTTTTTTTGGTCAAGAGGAAATTGCTATCCCTGTGCATTCAGCGTATGTCATGTTTCTTGCTTTCTATTTCTATGTTAAATCATTTTTCAATTATTATCAAATTTTGGATTTAGGATAGGTGACTACTTATGCATAACATATCGCTCACGTAAAATAATTGATGTAAGGAACTACTTGGTATTGATAATTTATGCATAGATATGACTCATTATAAATAATGGAGTACATTTTTATCTACACATATGGGACACAAACGGAGTTTTACTTGTATTAGTCCTAAGTATTTGATGTTGCATGCAAAATGCCTAAAATGTTGACCATAAATCACAAAATTGCAGTATGCAAGCTAAACTTTCAATACAATAGGAGTTTTGAAGATTATGAGAGATCCATTCCTGACCTTAAGTTATTTTTCTTTAGAACTTTTTTGGATTGGTTGTTTGCCTCACGAAACCAATCAATCTCTTCTATCTTTGATTTTCTTGATTCTTGTAATTTCTGTATTTGACCCCTGTACACTCCCTGTGTACTAGGATGTCCTTTTTTGATATCCATAAATCTTATTACTTATCAAAAAAAAAGTTTCAATATAATGAACATACTTGATACTGCTGTTTATATCCATCACATTTTCATTACATGTTAGAGAATACAAAACAGCTTAATTGTGGTTTCTGAACAATGAACTTGAATTTCTGAGTTAAATTCTCTCATCTTCATGTCAATTTCTTTCGCAGCATTGATGTAGCTTGTGCTGCACATCCCACTGCTGATGTCTTTATCAACTTTGCATCATTTAGAAGGTTAGCACTTATTGGATTAACTATATTTTGAAGTGCCAGACTTCTTTAATTGTATTTTATAATTAATCATATATTGATGAATATGCAGTGCCGCTGCTTCATCTACAGCTGCTCTGAAGCAACCAACCATTCGAGTTGTGGCTATCATTGCTGAAGGTGTTCCTGAGTCAGACACTAAGCAATTGATTGCATATGCACTGGCAAACAATAAGGTGAGAGGAATGTTGCATATTTAACCAGATAAAGAGAATAACCAAGCAGTGCTAATTTTAATGCTGCTGCTGCAGGTTGTTATTGGCCCAGCAACTGTTGGAGGAATTCAAGCTGGAGCTTTTAAGATAGGTGACACTGCTGGAACTATTGATAATATAATTCAATGCAAGCTGTACAGGCCTGGATCTGTTGGCTTTGTCTCCAAATCTGTATGTAGTCAATCCAGCCTTTTGTCTCTTCCTAGCATGTATAGTTCTCACATTATGGACAACTCTACCCTGAACTCCTTAGAAACTTCCCAGTAAAAAGTACAACTTTCAGACTGCTCCATGGTTTTCTTATAAGAAATCTAGAACAACATAATGTGCTTTTATGTGTTAAACCAGTTGCATAATGGGTTAAATTAATTCTCAAGTTCATTCTTCACCTTTTGAATCCTGTGTTTGATGAGGTTTGTTCATATCTGTGTGTAGCCATCAACTTAAAATACAATACTTTAACCTCATTTATGCCCTTTATCCTCTTAATTCAGATGTTAGTAGAGCTGTAAAAAATAGTATAGCACAAGGATTCTGTAGGAAATATACGGTTGAGCAGTTTTTATAGCTGGGTCTTGAATAGACTCTAATTTATGAAGCACAATTTACTACTTTATTTGGCAGATGGACTTGTGCAATCTTTAAAAAGGTTGTCCCAGTGCACAAAGCTTCCACTTGTGTATTCTTTAAATTTTTTGAAATTTTATTTAATCTTTGAATGCAAAGTGAGATTTAATGTCATTTTTACATGGCTAAAACTTCCTTTGGACTTGTTCAATTTGGTTTTCTAGCACTGAACACTGTTGTGTTTGCCTAGAATGTCATGTGGGTGTTGATGCTTAAACAATTTCTTACAATTACAGGGTGGGATGTCTAATGAATTATACAGTACTATTGCCCGTGTTACTGATGGAATTTATGAAGGTATGCATATGCTAGCTATATTGTTTAATTTTTTTTTTTTAATTTTGGCCTTAATCTCTGTAGATTTAGGTTGTAATTTAAACTTGAATGTGTTATTGGAACTGCTTCAGGTATTTCAATTGGAGGAGATGTGTTCCCAGGCTCCACTCTATCTGATCATGTTTTGCGGTTTAACAACATCCACCAGGTATGTTATTGCTTTTATTTATTTCCTTTTTGGTGCCCTGCCAACTGTTTCCCACTGTATGTGCAGTTTTCCTTCGTGACAAGCAATGAAGCCATTTACATATTTGAATTGTCTTGCTATTCACATTCTGCATGATAAGTCCATATTTTTTGGACCAAAAATTTATGTTCTCAATATCACGTGTATGCAATTTTCTATTGTGAAAATTTGTAGATTCTGAACTTTGACTAGCATGAAAGCTGACAAAATTTATGACATTGTAACCAAGTTTTCTTATGTTGGACAATTTACATTTTTTGCTGTACATCTATCTGAGTTTTTGGGGCTGTGGCTTCCTCAGATTAAAATGATAGTTGTACTTGGGGAGATTGGTGGGCAAGATGAATATTCCTTAGTTGAAGCCTTGAAGCAGGGAAAAGTAACTAAACCAGTGGTTGCTTGGGTTAGTGGAACTTGTGCACGACTCTTCAAATCTGAAGTACAATTTGGTCATGCTGTAAGCAACTACCTTAATTGTCTTTTACTCATCTCTGGTTAATTCAAGTATTCTTTAGCATAAGGAGGGCATCATTTCTAAATGAAAATATTTTTGGTATTGTCTAAATTCAGGGTGCTAAAAGTGGTGGTGACATGGAGTCTGCACAAGGCAAAAATCAAGCACTAAGAGAAGCTGGAGCTGTTGTTCCCACATCATATGAAGCTTTAGAAGCTGCGATTAAGGAAACTTTTGAGAAACTGGTTAGTTATTTGTATAATAAAACCAAAGGAAAAAGGTTTACATGAATTCTCTTGGGCTCTTCAACTAGCTGTAATTGGCTTCTAAAAAAGGAAAAACTAACTATAATTGTATTTTTTTTCCCTGATAGGTTGAAGGAGGGAATATTACAGCAGTAAAGGAAGTTACACCTCCACAAATCCCCGAGGATCTTAACACAGCCATTAAGAGTGGGAAAGTTCGTGCTCCAACTCATATTATTTCCACAATCTCTGATGACAGGGGTACCTTTCAAACCCATAATATTCTAATTTAGCATTCATGTGTTTTATAGCTTAGATATCATTTGCACTAAATTCTTTTTTCAATCAATTTGCAGGTGAGGAGACATGCTATGCTGGTGTACCTATGTCTTCCATTGTTGAACAAGGTTATGGTGTTGGTGATGTTATCTCTCTTTTGTGGTTCAAACGCAGCCTTCCCCATTACTGCACAAAATTTATTGAGGTAGGTTGCTAGTGACCGTAGAGATTAGTGGGAATATGAAAAATTAGGGTTAAGAGAGAGAGAAGAGAAAAAAAAGTTTAGGGTTTGATCGGTTAGTTCCTTACTGTAACACATTTATATCTGAGTGACATGGCAAGATTACATAAATATCTCCACGCTAATATAAAATAACTAGAGTAACTCCAACAAGATTGTTTTTGTTTGTAAACTTGTATTTGTTTAAAGTTTTTACTTGATTTAGCTGAGTGTCCTGCTTGTTTTCCATTTAAATAAACACTTCTTCTGAAAGAACATGCGTTTACTTGTCCTTTCTCTAATACATATGGAATTGGTCAGATATGTATCATGTTATGTGCCGACCACGGTCCTTGTGTCTCTGGTGCTCACAACACTATAGTAACAGCAAGAGCTGGAAAGGACCTTATTTCGAGCCTAGTCTCAGGTATATAGTTTGCCATCTGAACTTATTACTTAAAATTGTTAAATGGACTTGCTCCTGTGAGCTAAACAGATTATGGAATAGTGAATGATGAACTTGTTAAACAGGTTTGCTTACAATTGGTCCCCGATTTGGTGGTGCCATCGATGATGCTGCTCGATACTTCAAGGATGCCTATGACAGGGTGAGACTTGATGGCACTATGAGGGAAACTCTTTTTTTTTATTAGATGGTTTGCAAATACTATGATGATTTGGAGATTTTGATATGCTATACCCCTGCTGTGTTTGCCAGAATTTGACACCTTATGAGTTCGTTGAAAGCATGAAAAAGAAGGGCATTCCTGTACCAGGAATTGGGCACAGGTATGGAGAGATTTTTATTGTCAGTATGTTTTCAGATTATGCAAGACTAGAAAACATAAATTTTTATAAAAATTATGCTTTTAATGGCTATATTGCAAATCTGACTGTTTGAAACTCTTGTTTGCTGTGGAAAGGATTAAGAGAGATGACAACAGAGATAAGAGAGTAGAGCTGCTACAACTGTTTGCACGCACAAATTTTCCTTCTGTGAAGTACATGGAATATGCTGTGCAAGTTGAAACCTACACTCTCTCCAAGGCAAACAACTTGGTGCTCAATGTAGACGGTGCAATTGGGTCCCTTTTCTTGGATCTCCTTGCAGGCAGTGGAATGTTCACCAAGCAAGAGATTGATGAGATTGTCGAGATTGGCTATCTGAATGGACTCTTCGTGCTGGCACGCTCCATTGGTTTGATTGGGTGAGTTAGATTACGCTAAATATTTTCTTATCCAGTCCTTTGGGATATGTTTTGTGTTGATGATTAAGGTACAATCATATCCTTGATATTGACACATTGGCAGTTGGAATACTGACCCATCTAGCCTTTTTATCCACAAGGGTGATATCGTCCAACATTATATCGTCCCATAAGAGACTAGATGGTCCTATTTTTACTAATACATACATGACTTGTTAGTGACTAGAATGTACACTTCCAAAACTTTTAGTATCTAGTTTCCATTATGCACCTGAATGTGGCCTACTAGGACCAAAAACAAAAGGTGAGCAAAGAGGAGAAAAAAAAAAAAAAAACACCAGCACTATGGTACAAACTACAGTGGTGATTCAGATGACTACGCAAGAGGGGGGGGGGGGGGTGTCAGCATGTACTTCCTAAACATGTGGATTTTCTTTTAAAGGCCTTATAGTTCTATCTCACTTATTGCTCCTTATTCGAAAACAGGCACACCTTTGACCAGAAGAGATTGAAACAGCCGCTATACCGCCACCCATGGGAGGATGTTCTCTACACCAAGTGAAAGCATTTTCAATTTGCTAGAACAGCTCCAACGGTCCAACCTGCTTTTAAGTAGTAATTTATTGTTGAAGTTTCTACAATTGGCTGAAATGATCGTTTGTTGTTAAACTAGTGTTTGTACTTTGTACTGCTAATGTCAAGTTAAGTATCTTCATTTGTAAGCTGTATCAAAATTCATAAGAGTGAACTCTCAAACCATCTTGTTCAACGAAGTTACATTTCCATTAAGAAATCCTGCTTTTTTGTTTTGTATCAAGAAGAGATAATGGCATTTAAGTGAAATTTTGCAAAGCATGCAGGTCATTATGTTCTTCCCATTTTGGGTTATGTTAGTAATTTTAATATGAATAATACCATTTCTATATCCTTTCTTGTCCGCATATGAGACGGATCATTTGTGTTAGGACATATGCGAATCATATTAAGAACATATGTCATATATAATTGGCTAATCTTTCAACAAAATACACTTTACTTGTAATTGGGTAAATCTATGATGTGTTTAATACTTCAAAGAATAAGAGTTCAAGTATAGTATTAAAGTCATGAAGATTGGACCAAGAAACAAGTGAAGGAAAATTGTTCATTAAAGTTGGATAGATTCTCGATAGCTGCCGAAAGATATTATCTATTGAGGATTAATGAATCTCGATAGATAGTTCAACAGATATATCTATCGAGGTCTCAACAGATAGCTCGATAGATGTATCTATTGAGAATTACGAAATCAGAATTTCCAGATCTGATTTTCGGCCTATGCTGATATATATGTGTAGGGTTTCTTTTCTCACAACTTTAGATATATATAAGACATATTTTAAAGGCTGTTACATAAGAGAGTACAAGAAGAACACATGCAAAAGGTGACTGATGCCTTATTTCCTTTGAAAGAAGCTACTGCGTCTTTGCGCCTTAGGGTTTTGTAATCAAGTGCTTCTTGATTTTCATTGTTGATGAAGTGAAGAACTTTGTGGCCAACATTTTCTACAAGTTGGTGAGTTAGTTATGTACTGGGAGCCGTGTATCATTGGTTAGTCATGTACTGAAATTTGTGCAAAATGGTGGCGTTCATATATTGAAGAGTTTAGAGGTTCTGAAGCAATAGAAGGTTTTTGCTGTAAATTCATTTACGGGGATTGTAAAGTTTAGGGACAAAAGTTTTGTACTAAATCTGGAACTTCTCTTTACTATAGTGGATTGCTTTTCAAGAAGGTTTCCACCCAAGTTTTTTACTGTGAAACTAGTTTGTTTCATTGATTTTTTTAATCAATTGGAGGATATATTGGTAACCTCAAGCCTTACTAGTTACTACAGATGCAAGAAAGGAAATATTGAATATATATATATAATTTTAATAGAAAAGAATTATTGCAATATATATAAATTTAATAAATTAAGGACCATTACTTTCGTAGTCTAAAAGGTTTCTCTTGAGTTGGTTCACGCTTTGTTTTTTACCGAATCATTGGGTACCCATTCCTCTACACTAAGCCACTTAAAGACAAACCATTCAAGATCTTACACCTACAGCCTCTATTTATTTATTTTTTCACATTCATCCATGTTCACATTTGATATATAGGTTACTTTGATATATCAAGAGTGAGATCTAATATTCATGGTCAAAACCTCAGTATATAGGGTAACCACACGTAGTGTTGAGGGAACACATATTCTCAAGATGGAATCCATAATCTTTTTTTTATAGAGACATAGAATATTCTCTTGAGATAAGTTTAATGGGAATTGGTTATTCAGAGCCCCCAGTTTAGTAAGGAGTTACTAAAGCTTATGTTTATTGAAATTTGATTTCAATTGTTCGTTTTTAGACCCCTTAAAACACAACCAGATTAACTTAGTTAATTAGTCAAGTGATTACTTAGTCAAATTATGCAGATCTAGGTTAACACAATCATATAATCATATCAATGTAAAGTGCGGAAAATAAAGAATACAAAGATATGATGACCCAAGAAAACCAAATCGGTAAAAAAAACCTGGGGAGGATTTAACCTAACTATTCTCAAGGTAAAACTGAATCCACTATGAAAGAATTGAAGTTTTATAATAGTGACTTAGACTACTAACATCCTATTGCTACTTCATGTAGAAAACTTACTGACACGACCACATGCAAACTCCGAGACCACGAATTCCTTCTTTCTTGGATTCTCCAGCAAGTACAAGCACTCCTCTTGTATATATTTAAGCTCTTTAGTGCAGTAATTGAATGATCATCAAGCTCTCAATGAAATCTCCTTCTTGATAATCCTAAGCACGTGTGAAGGCAACCACCTCTCAGATCTCACAAGAGATTCACACACACAATAAGCAGGGCCACCTTTAGAGAGCTTTTGGGTACATAACCCTAGATCTACAAAAGAGGCACAAGATGCACTCTAATCTTTTTAAAAACCTTGTAAAAACATTTTAGGGTTTCCTTTATATATAGGAGTAGTAGATTTGAAACCCTAATCCTTAATGGGCTTGGGCTAAGTTGAAAAATTCTGCAGAAAAACAATTTGCACGACTTTCGATCGATTGAGCCAGACAAAATTGCATACTCAATTCTGCAGTAACTCGATTCTAACTTTACATAAAAGGCCTATACTTTGAGCAAGCCTAAATAAGACTAAAAACTGTTTTAATCATAGTTTACCAACATACAAAATGAAGTTCTAATACGTTAGTTCCTAATTACTTAGAACCTAACATCAATAAATGTGAATACCTAAAAGATTAAACTGGGTACTCAAGGATAAAATAGTTGTTTACAAAGTGACAATTTATTATGACTTTGTTCACTATGGATATTTCATGGAGGGGTTAAATGATATTATTAGAGTCTTGAGATATAATTTATTAATAAGGCCTAGAGTGCAATTATATTTATATAGTAGTATTAAATATAATTAATGGTAACTTTGGACTTGTCAAGAGTTGACAGAAAAGCCCCAAAGCCCATTGGCGCTAGAGTCTTATTTGTTCCCTTTGATCCCATCTCAAGCTACAAACTAAAACCCAATTTGGTAGGCCCAAAAGGTTAACTAAATTAGATAATCAGTCTTTATTTAATAAGAGTTATTAAATAAAGTAACTACCAAGGTAGTTAGAATGTATGTATGATGAAAAGAAAAGAAAACAGTTTTTCTCTACAAGGAGGGGGGAAAACAAAAAAAACTTTCTTTGAGAATTAACGTACGATAAAACTGATTGAGAGACCACACTTCTTGGGCACTATATGGAATTGAGATGAAGATTAGAGGTATTCTCAAGTCTTGATTTTGAATTTCACTGTATCAAGGTACGCTTTTTATTCTTTGAGAAAAATTTAAGGTTACATGTTATCTCTCATGAATGAAGTAGATTTGTGTTTGATGCTTCCACTATGTGTTTTGTATGAGATGTAAAATCAGATTTTCCCACACCATCAATCAATCATAATAAAAACCTTCTCTCCTCTCCCCTCTTCCTGTGTGTGCGTGTTAAAAATACTAAGTATTCTAAAAAAAAAAAAATCATTCATAATAAAGGAAAATTGGCAACCGAAGAGAAACACAACTTTCAACTTTGGATTCAACATTTTCCTTTCAATTTTTTTTTTCATATACGGTCTCCCTTGCCTTTTTTCTTCCTTTCTTTTTGATCCCTTGGCTACTTTTATCTTTTTCGTCCAAATGCAAATTTTCCAAGTGCTGTCGCTTGGGTGGGGAGTAGTTTAGACGGTAATAGTGTCAAACAAGTCAAGAAAATCTTTGCAGAACTTGCTAAGAAAACACTAGCTTCAACTTCCGGTTCAACTTTTTCCTCTTTTTCCTTTTATATTCCTACTTTCATCTCTCATGTGCCCAAATTGTCCAAATGATGTCGCTGGGATTTTCAATTTATTTTAATAAATAAAACTATTCACCTCATGATATTGGGATTCTGGGTGGGGACTAGGAGTTGTTTAATGGTAAAACTGAAACATACAGAGTTGGGACCAAAATGTAATTTTTTGGGACAAAAAGAGTAATGCTATATACATAAATACTTCTACCACTATTGATTGTGATAATTTTTTACTCATTTTTTTCTAGCCCTACCATTGCCATTACTTTCTTCTTCTTCTTCTTCTCTTAATTTTTTTTTTTCTTTTAATAATCACTCATCATATTAGTAGTTTGTAAAAAGAATTTGTAAAATAGTTTCTAGACTCTAACGTTGCACCATTTGGTGGCAATAGTAGTACTTTCTACTCACTGATAAATTACAATGCTCTAGCAATTAATTTGAGTGCTAACCATTTAGCTAGAGGGTCCACGCCCACTTTTTCCCACTAATCGCTCTGTATTGAACCTCTCCAAAAATTGATTTTCCTAGTCAATTTTGTCTATTTGTAAAATTAATGGTTGGTTGTTAAAATGTCTAGACCTATACCAGATAACCTATTATCCAAACGACTTGCTAATTGTTTTATGCATTAGCCTAACCTAGCTATTTTGAGTTTGCTCGCAACAATTTCTCTGGGAAGTTCCAAGCTCTTTGGGTTCACTGTCTGAGCTAGAAATGTTGGATATGCATATAACTTACCTTTTATCTTTGAGAAATTGCAGTTCCTTGACCTATGAAAGAAAAAATTCTTTGGAAAAGTACTAGCATGGTTTGGCGAAGATCTGCCGTAGTTAATTGTTCAAATCCTACGTTCCAATAAGTCCTATGTTAATGGAAGCATACCATTGCATTTGTGCTTTCTTCGAAAGATTCACCAATTTTGGACCTCTCTTCAAATGACATTAGTTCTCTATTTATACCCTTTCCATCAAGGAGTATCACATACAGTTAATTTTCAACTATCAGTTCATCAAAAAAGTCTATTTACCAAATTCTGTTTATAAATAAACTCCTGATAGAATTCCCATTATCAAATAATAAAATAAAACTAAATATGTAATAATTAAATAATTAGGATAAACACTATGTAGACAACATTAAGTCTTTTAATGAAAAAAAATCTTACAATTCAACCAAAGAATCTCTAAGCAAGCCCTTTAGGGCTATCACTTTTTCCCAATGTCCACGCATTCACCACTTGTTGCGGCCCAACTCATAATCACAATACAGCCGAATTGTCAAAAAAATGTAAAATTCCAAATCTTCTGTCTTAGTCTAATGTGATTGGTGCTTTACTGCTTTTGTAGCAAAATGAAGTCACATGCCCTTGTTAGTTGAGTTTTTTTACGGATACAACAAAATTTCACAACATTTTTACAGCAAGCTAAGGTGTCAATCAACTATATGTTAAAATAAAATAAAATAAAAATATTATATTAGAATGTATCACAACTCAAAATAAAAGTGTTACGGAAATATTGTGAGATTTTATTGCATGTGCTTCTAAACTTTCTTTGGTTTTAGTATGCCTTATCTGTTAGCATCTATATAACATAGATTCTAACCTAATCTTGTCCTTGATTGAGACTAAAATCATAGACACAAAATCTTGGACAACATAATTCTCCATGATTTTAGTCTCAAACAAGATCCCTTGTCCCCGTTAGGACAACTATTTAAGTCTATATATTCAAGGCTCATGTATAATTGTATACACGTTGTAAATGAAATTATACAGAATATATACTTTGAATATAAATCTTTTATCCTATTTTTAAAGTTCTACTTTATGCTGCATTAATCATGATAAAGGGGAATTGTCATGTGAAGAGAAACACAACTTTTAACTTTGGGTTCAACATTTTCCTTTCAAATTTTTTTCTATTCGGTCTCCCTTGCTCTTTTTCTTCCTTTCCCTTTTATCCCTTGGCTACTTTTATCTTTTGTGTCCAAGTGTTGTCGCTCGGGTGGGGAGTTGTTTTGATGGTAAAAGTGTAAAACAAGTCAATGAAAAATTTGCAGAACTTGCTAAGAAAACACAATCAACTTTCGGTTCGACTTTTTCCTCTTTTTCTTCCTTCTTTTTCCTTTTATATTGGTATGGGGATTGGAAAGTCTGGTTGGCCTCGTGAGCTTGCAAGAAGAACATGTATTTTCCGTCAACCCAATTAACGGGACGCTAACAAAAGAATGAAATCATTTATCAAACTTCAGTTATTTTAAATTCAAATCAAAGACTTTAAGATTCAGCTTGATTTTGAACCCCTGTTTTTGCAATTCGCGCCCTCTGTTTAAGGGTTTTTTTTTTTTGCGTGCAGATATTGCTATAAATAATTTATTATGTTGGGGCTTCTGAGAGCTTAAGTAATTGCGGGGGGGAAAAAATTAGAGTTGTTGCACTAAATGTTTTAGTTGCACTTACTCCCTTGTTGATCCTAATTTTAATTTCTTTTCAAAGGCGATGATAAAGGTCATGGGTAGTGGAAGTTTTAACGCTTTTACTACATTTGAAACGAACCCTTGGATTCACTTAAGGTGTTGGAGATGTCAGCGTTAACTGCATAGAGAAGGAGAGACAAGCCCTCCTTGAGTTCAAAAAAGGCATTGTTGAAGGCAAGCTCTCTTCCTGGGGGAGTGAAGATCAAAAGAATTGCTGCAATTGGGAAGGAGTTTACTGCAACAACCAAACAGGCCATGTACTTGAGCTAGACCTTGGTTCATATGGTTTGCGAGGTATGATTAGCCCTTCATTGCTTGAATTGCCTTATTTGACTTTTCTGGATCTCAGTAACAATGATTTTAATCAAAGCCATATTCCAAAGTTTATCGGTTCTCTCGGTAACTTAAAATCCCTCAATCTCTCTGGGGCCAATCTCAATGGGCCAACTCCACTTCAACTTGGAAACGTCTCACTCTTGCAATATCTTTATCTCGATAATAATGAGTTGAAAATTGTTGAAAATCTCGAATGGCTCTCCCGTCTGTCTTCAATAGATGAGCTTGACCTAAGTTTCACAAATCTTAGGGTAGCCAAAGGTTGGCTGGAAGTTGTGGGTCATTTCCCCAAATGATCAGGATTGGAATTAGAAAGTTGTGATCTTCCTCCCGTCAGTGATCTCTCGTCTCTCCCCCATATCAACTTTTCTAAATCTTTTACTTTTCTTGATCTTTCTAATAACCATGTAACTCAATATCTTCATGGTTGTTCAACAATAGTACGAGCTTGTATGCGATTGTCCTTTCTTATAACCAGTTAGGAGGTTCAATTCCAGATGTTTCCAGTAATATGAATTCTCTTCGAACTCTCATTCTTGATTATAATCAACTTGAAGGAGGCATTCCAAAATTCTTTGGCAATATGTGTGCTTTAGCGACTTTGTCTATAGAGAATAACAAACTGAGTGGACAACTGGCAGAGCTCATCCATAACTTGTCCGGGTCCTCAGTACAGTGGTTGCATTTAGATGGGAATCAATTGAAGGGGTCAGTGCCTAAAAGCATCGGAAACCTATCTATGCTACGGAGTTTGCGTCTTGGTTCTAATCTTTTGGATGGTGAAATCTCTGAACAACATTTACCAAATCTTTCTGATTTAGAGACTTTGTCATTATCAAATAATTCTTTGACTTTAAAATTCAACAATGATCGGGTTCCCTCTTTCCAATTGCTGACCATAGATTTGTCATCTTGTAACTGGGGTCCTGATTTCCCAAAATGGTTAAGTACTCAAAATGACTTTTACCACCTCGATATCTCCAATAACGGAATTTCAGATACCATCCCTTCGTGGTTTTGGAAGCAAGCTTTGGTATTATTTTATTTAAATCTTTCCTACAACCAAATTAGGGGCGGGTTGCCAAATGTATATTGCTCAGAAGATTATAATGACCCACAGGTAATCTATAATCCTAGTCTGACCATCTTAAATCTCTCCAACAATAAGTTTTCGGGGTTTTTCTTTTCTTTTCTATGCTTGGATTTAGTGAAATTATTGTTCTATCTTGATCTCTCAAACAACCAGCTATTTGGAGCCCTCTCTGATTGTTTCATGCAATGGCAAGCAGTAATAGTTCTAAATTTGGCCAGTAATAATTTTTTTGGAGAAATTCCCAGGTCTTTGGGCTCTTTGATAGAACTTAGCGTACTAGATTTGAGCAACAATAGCTTCTTGGGAAAATTACCAGGGTCATTACAAAATTGCGCAATGTTGTCATTTTTAAATCTGAGAGACAATTCATTTTCGGGAAAACTTCCAGCTTGCATGGGAGAAAGCTTGTTGTCTTTGGTCATTCTTTATCTTCACTCCAATAAGTTTCATGGATGCATACCACTACAACTATGCCGGTTAGCACATAGTCAATTCCTCGACTTGTCTCAAAACAACATTTCTGGAAATATTCCTCGATGCCTTTATAATTTGACTGCCATGGCTTTTAAAAATTCAAATAATAAGCCAACTAATATAGCTGATTTAATATATTTGGATGGCACTTGTTAACAATATAAAGAGAGAGAGAATGACTGAATAGTCAGTATAATATTGTGTGTGTAACAATGTACAAAAGAGAGCCTTTATATAGGCTAGGTATGTGTGCAGTACAAGAAATAGAAGTATAGTACAAGTAATATACTAGGCTAAGCCCAATGGGCTAATCTATACACTAACATCCCCCCTCAAACTCGAGGTGGCAAGGAGGAAGCCAACTGGAGTTTGGATATAAGATCTCGAAGACGACCAGGTGGGTGAGACTTGGTAAAGATATCAGCAGGCTGGTCAGCAGATGAGATGGAGAATAACTTGAGATTGCCTTTCTTGAGATGCTGGCGAGTAATGTGGCAGTCAATCTCAATGTGCTTGGTGCGTTCGTGGAAGACATCATTATGAGCAATGTAGATAGCACTACGATTGTCACAATAAAGAGGAGTAGCAGTGGGCTGTGGAGCATCCATGTCAGCCAAGAGCCAGCGAAGCCAGACAAGCTCGCAGGTGGTGTCGGCAAGGGCACGATACTCAGCCTCAGTACTGGAACGGGAAACAACATCCTGCTTTTTGCTACGCCATGAGACAAGAGAAGTACCTAACAGGAAACAGAAACCTGTGATAGAGCATCGATCAGTCGGATCACCGGCCCAGTCTGCATCTGAATAAGCATGAAGCTCAAGAGAAGACCGAGAGGAGTAGTGTAGACCATGATAAAGTGTACCCTTGACATATCGGAGAATCCGAAGAACAGCAGCATAGTGGACAGAACGAGGGGCATCCATGAATTTACTAACCATACCCACGGCATGTGAAATATCTGGACGAGTAACAGTGAGATAGATCAGACTACCAACCAACTGACGATAGCGAGTAGCATCAGATATAGGTTCACCATCCAAGGGTGTGAGCTTAGCATTGTATTCCAAAGGAGTGGAAACAGTCTTGTTGTCAGTGATACCGGCTTTGGAGAGAAGATCAGAAGCATATTTAGCTTGAGAAAGATAGTATCCATCAGAGGATGAGGTAACCTCAAGCCCAAGAAAATAGCTGAGAGTGCCCAAATCTTTCATCTCAAAATGCTGACTAAGGAAGTGCTGGAGAGAGCGGATACCTGCAGAATCATCTCCAGTAATAATCATATCATCAACATAGAGAAGAATAAGAGTGATACCAGCAGAGGATCTTCGGACGAAGAGAGCAGTGTCATGAGGACTCGAAGTGAAACCCTGCTGAGCAACAACTGAGCTGAACTTTTCAAACCAAGCTCGAGGAGCCTGCTTGAGGCCATAAAGAGCACGGCGAAGGCGACAAACTTGACTGCCTGAATGTGGATAGCCAGGGGGTGGTTGCATGTACACTTCTTCTTGAAGGTCACCATTGAGGAAAGCATTCTTCACATCCATTTGATAAAGAGGCCAACGGCGAACAGCAGCCACAGCAATGAGACATCTGACAGATGTAAGGCGAGCAACAGGAGCAAATGTTTCCTCATAGTCAATGCCATACTCTTGGGTAAAGCCCTTGGCAACTAGGCGAGCCTTGTATCGTTCAACAGATCCATCAGCCTTGGTCTTGATCTTGTAAACCCACCTACAACCTACTACAGACTGACCAGGAGGCAAATCAACCATATCCCAAGTGTGATTTTTATGAAGGGCATCTAGTTCATCATTCATAGCTTGCTGCCAAAGAGGGTCAGTATAGGCCTCACGATAGGTGTGAGGTTCATAGAGGGTGGCAAGGGCAAAAGAGCAGTGATAATCAGAGAGATAAGGGGGAGGAATGCTTACCCGAGTTGAACGACGAAGTTCAGGACCATCAGGAGACTCAGGAGAGGGTGGTGCCACAGGATCCAAGACAGGCAGGTCATATGCTGGGGACAGAACCGGAGATGAGTCGTCTGGAGAGGCAGCTGATGTTGAAGAATCCTCCACAAGTTCAGGATAGAGAGGAAGGAAAAGATCTGTAAAAATGGGAGACTCAGAGGAAGAGGATGTAGGAAACTGCTGAAGACTCGTAAAAGGACGATGTTCCCAAAACTCAACATGACGGGAGACACGAAGACGATGAGAAATGGGATCATAGCAGCGAAACCCCTTTTGAGATACACCATAACCAAGGAAACAACAGAGACGAGCACGAGGTTGCAGTTTTGTTCGTTCATGAGGAGGAAGAGAGACAAAGCAAGCACAACCAAAAACCCGAAGAGAGGAGTAGTCAGGGGTTTGACCATAGAGAAGCTCAAATGGTGATTTGTTGTGTGTAGTTGGTGAAGGGATACGATTAATGGTGTATACAGCAGTGAGTGCAGCCTCACCCCAAAAGCGCTCAGGAAGAGAGGCAGAAATGAGAAGGGTGCGGACAACATCAAGAATGTGACGATGTTTTCGTTCTGCACGACCATTTTGTTGAGAGGTGTAGGGACAAGACCGCTGAGTAAGTGTACCATGATTGTCTAAAAAGGATAGGAAAGATTTATCATTATATTCTTGAGCATTATCTGATCGAAAAACTTTGACGGTGCGATTGAACTGTGTTTGAATCATTTTATGAAATGTTTGGTAAATAGACACAAGTTCAGACCTATGATGAAGCAGATAAATCCAAGTATATCGAGAAAAATCATCCACAAATATGACAAAATATCTAGATCCCCCCTCAGTAGGAACAGGTGCAGGACCCCAAATATCAGAATGTATAAGATCAAAGGGTGCAGAAGAAAATGAGTCACTATTATTAAATGGCAGTTTTGTTTGTTTACCAAAATGACAGGAAGTACAATCAAATTTTTGAAACTGAACTGAACCTAAATGACCTTGAGAAGCTAACAACTGAAGACGAGATAAGGATGGATGACCAAGACGAGCATGCCATAGATCAGGTGAGGAGGTGGTAGTGGTAGCAGCTGCAGAAACAACTTGTGAAGGAATCTTCAAGTCATGAACCTCAAACATGCGACCAACCTTACGGCCTGTCCCAAGCACTTGACCTGTCCGGGGATCCTGGACATCCACACCATGATTAGTAAAGAGAAGATCTACGCCTAATTCACAAAGTTGTCCAACAGAAAGCAAATTGAGGGATAACTTTGGGATATGAAAAGTGTCACTAAGGGATAAACAAGGAGAAGAGATTGTTCCTTTATGACTAACAGGCATAGGAGTTCCATCAGCAGTGTAAATGGTGATTGGATGTTCTAAGGGTGCCTTATCAGAAAATTGGGATTCATCAGGAGTCATATGGTTACAACATGCAGTATCAAAAAACCAAGGTTGTTTACCTGAGGTGACAGAAAGGGCAGTGGAAGTGCGGGATAAAACCTGTTGAACAACTGCCTCAATATCAGCCGTAGTAAGTGAGGAAGTCAAAGATGGACCTGTAGAAACCGATGGATCTGAAGGACATACGGCAGCTGCCCGAGGAAGAGAAGCTTTATTCTGCTCTTGCACAAATTTCTGCAGTTTGCGACAAACTGAGATGTCATGGCCTTTAGCACGGCAAAACTCACAGCGAGTACCTTTGGAAGACTGAGAGGTGGGACGCCCAGAGTTTATCCGTGGAGGAGCAGTGAATGCAGCAATGGGAGGCTGTGGAGATGGTGTAGCCAATACATGATCAGATGATGACATGTGATAAGCAGGCCGACGGTTTTCCTCAGAGATGAGCTCCTTCACTGCAACATCAAGAGAAGGAGTAGGAGATCGGCTAAGCAGAGAAGCCCTAGTAGGCTCAAAATCCTCACGCAAACCCATCATGAAGTGCATAAATTTACGGCGATCTCGATATTTGGCAAAGAGCTCAATGTCCTTAGAACACACTAGTGGAGGATCTGCAGCAGAGAGTTGTTCCCACATAGTAGAAGTCTGAGAATAAAAATCAGAAATGGACTGACCTGTCTCTTGTCGCATTTGATAAAGTTTTGATTCAATGTGGAACTCCAAACTTGAATCATTAGTACAATTATAACGATCGGCCAAAAATTTCCAAGCAGCCTCAGCAGTCTCAAGACGAGGAAGAAGATTATGAATGGAGGGAATAGAAGTATTAATAAACCAAGACAAGATCTTACTCTGAATACTCTCCCATTCCTCTAGGCGATCTTCATAATCATCTGTTGTAACAGTAGTCGTAGAAGACTCTTCAGCAGCTATGACTTTGGACTTAGGGTTTGGTACTGGCTTAGGAATTGAACCAGTCACATATCTCCACAGTTTACGACCCTTGAGAAAAATAGTCATATTCTGAGACCATGCATGATAGCTAGTAGGACCATCCAACATAATGGTGATAGGACGTATGATGTCGCGTTCACTTTGTTGAGCCATAATGAAGAAAATGACCAAAAAATGAGATTTAGAGACCTCAAATGCAGAAACGGAGCCCAAAATCGGAATCTACGCGAAAAACTGAGCAAGACAGGTCCTGTTGAAAAATTTTGACCTTGGTCAAAGTCAACGGTCAAAGTCAACGGTCAACGGTCAACGGCTTGGTCAACGGCTCAGGATGCTGACGTGGCAAGATGACGTCACCTAGGGCTGACGTGGCAGGATGACGTCACTAGGGCTGACGTGCAGGATGACGTCACTAGGGCTGACGTGCAGGATGACGTCACTAGGGCTGACGTGGCAGGCTGGAACGGTGCAGGCGCGTGACCGGCGCGTGGAGCGCGTGGCCGGCGCGTGGGAGACGTGTCCGGCGCGTGGGAGACGTGTCCGGCGCGTGGAAGCGCGTGAAGGCGCGTGGCAGCGCGTGGAACTTCGCGGTGGCGCGTGTAGCGCGTCTTCGTCTGCCAGAAACTCTTGGTGGCGCGTGAGAGCGCGTGGAGTCTCCTTTGGGACAGTTTCCGGCTGGGTTTTGCTCGGGGATGTCTGATCTATCACGTCGTATCTGTGATTTGGCGATTCGATTGATAAAAAGACTAGATCCGAGGTAGTGGTTGGATGTGACGGCGGTAACTCGCTTCTGACGGTGGCTACCGGTGAAGGCGAGAGCAGCGGAAGAACGCCGGAAAATACCACTAGGTCAGAGCAGTGGCTCTGATACCATGTTAACAATATAAAGAGAGAGAGAATGACTGAATAGTCAGTATAATATTGTGTGTGTAACAATGTACAAAAGAGAGCCTTTATATAGGTTAGGTATGTGTGCAGTACAAGAAATAGAAGTATAGTACAAGTAATATACTAGGCTAAGCCCAATGGGCTAATCTATACACTAACAGCACTCAAGTTACATTTCTAAATGGGGGTCGGGTCAATTATATTTTCAATACAAATGTTAGTTGGAAAGGACACTCTTACATCTATGGAAGGAATTTTGGACAGATGAGAAGTATCGATCTCTCAAGTAATAAATTAACTGGAGAAATTCCAGTAGAGATTTTCAACCTTACAGAGTTGAAAATATTGAACTTAGCAGGAAACACTGAACTTAGCAGGAAACACATTGACAGGATTAATTCCTCAAGAAATTGATCATTTGGAACAGATAGAATCCTTAGATTTGTTGAGAAATCAACTTTTTGGTTCAATTCCAGCTAGCATTGGTGATTTGCATTTTTTGAGTTTCTTGAACTTGTCATATAACAAATTGTCATGAAGAATTCCAACAGGCCCTCAAATCCAGATTGCTAACCCTTCTGGATTGGTAATCTTGCACTCTGTGGTCCTCCACTTACACTGAAGTGTCCAGGAGATGTGGAACCAATAAATGCTTAGTCAACTAAAGGTGGCAATACAAACTATCAAGAAGATGAAGATGAATTTTGGAAATGTCTTTATATGGGCATGGGACTTGGATTCATGGTAGTTTTTTGGGGAGTTTGTGGCTTTTTAACGTTGAACTGTTCTTGGAGACATCTATATTTCCGGTTGTTGAGCAACTTGAATGATTGGTTCTACGTGACAATGATACTGAATATTGCAAGATTGCAAAGGATGTTTCAGACCTAATAAGGCAACTGCTATGTCACTAAAGGGTTGAGAAGATTTTTTGATTTAGATATATCTCTAATTATTTCTTTTCTTGAATTGGTTTTAATTTTTCAAACTAATGTTTGTTATTTTACCTTGTGTAGGTCTCGACAATAAGAAAAAAAAAAAAAAACTTTGTCCAAGGTTACGTATGTGACGTGCCTATGATTTTACATGCTTTCTTATGTTCATGGATCAACATCTACGCTACGGTGGAAGCTTAATTTGGATTACACTTGATCTTAAAATTCTAGTAAAATGAGATTGTGTAACTTTTTTTAAAACAGTTTGTGTGGCAGGACTTGGAATTGCCTGCTGGTTTGTTCGGGGAATTTATGTTTTTGTTGGGCCCATATTAAACTTAATTATCATTGATATTATCACCTATGGATGGGATTTTGAAACTCTCTCTCTCTCTCTCTCTTAATATTTCAAATATGAATTGTATATTCTACTTTTCTTTTCTTTTCTTATTTATTTTTTCCAAGGTTTTTTTTCCAGATTTTTTAGTTGTAATCCTTTCAGGCCAGCTACCACAGTGATTTTTTTTTCCTATGAATACCTAGCATTAGCATTATGAAGTCGCTTTAAGGCCCATTTGGATTGAGAGGAGAAGGAGAGGGAGTAGAGAGGAGTAGATTAGAGTTGACTGAAAATATAATAATTTTAAGCCAATTCTACTTTACTATACTCTACTCTGCTCCTCCTCAATTCAAACGGACCTTAGTTTCTCTTTGCTCACAATGTCACTAGAAATTAAAAAAAAAAAAAAAAAGTGTCCTGAAAAAATCAGGGATGGGAAGTTTGACTTCATTAGTCACAAGAAATGGTGAAAGCAAAAGAGTTTAAATTCACTAAGCTAAGGATTATGGTAAAAATCACTGTTTTATATACTCTAATAAAATATATTAGATTTATTTTATAAAACAATAAAGACTAATAGGACTAAGTTCTAAGTGAAATCTAGTGCCATTAAATCATAGGAAGCAGAGTAATACATGATTATTCTAAGTTCCATTGCAAAAAAATAAATATCGATTCCTATGTAATCTTTTTTTTTTTTTTTTTTGAAAGGGATTCCTATGTAATCTAAACACTGAACAGATAGATGGGTTAATTACTTCATAGTTTATACAGTAAAATGGATCGAAGCCTAAGTAAATATTGTAAACACCAAATAAAATGGGGACTATGCCTTAAGGATCAAAATAAATGAAATCTGTATAAACAAGATTAATCAAAGTCATAGATTATTGGCATAAACACCTTACAAAGTCCAACAAACTAACGAAATCTACTAAGGATTACAATTGGATAACATATATTTGTCATCTTGCAAATTGGGTCCTGATTTCCCAAAATGGTTGAAAAATCAAAGAAGGCTCACCAACCTTGATATCTCCGGTACCAGAATTTCAGATACCGTCCCTTTGTGGTTTTGGGACCGACCTTCTGATTTATTCTATTTAAATCTTTGCTGCAACCAAATTAAGGGCAAGTTACCAAATCTATCAATTAAATTTTTAGTGATTCCTGCTTCTGCCTTTGTTTTGAGCTCAAACAATTTTGAGGGCCTACTGCCACTAGTTTCTTCTAATATATCAACATTAAATCTCTAAAACAATAAATTTTTGGACTAAATTCTTTTCTATGCACGGCTGGGGTGAGATCATTGAGTTACCTTTATCTCTCAAACAACAGGCTATTTGGAGGCCTCCCCAATTGTTTAATGCAGTGGCTATTTGTGCAAGATTACGTGTGTGACGTGCCTATGATTTTGCATGCTTTTCTTATGTTCATGTTCATGGATCCACTTCCATGCTACGGTGGAAGCTTAATTTGGATTACTCTTCATCTTAAAATTCTAGTAGAATGAGATTGTGTGTTTTTTTTTCTTTTTCTTTTTTGAAATCAGTTTCTGTGTGGCAGGACTTGGAATTGCTTTCAATAAATTTCTTGTACTAAAATCCATAAATAACCAAGTATCTTCAGAATATATTTTAATTAATTGGGCCCCAATATCAAACTTAATAATCACCCAAGGATGGCATTTCAAAAGTTTTTTTTGTTGTTGTTGTTGTTGTTGTTGTTGAATATTTCGAATATGGATTGTACATTCTACTTTTTAATTAAATTTTTTTATAAAGTTTTTCTTCCAATTTTCAAGTTGTAATGTTTTAGTCTTTAGCCAGCTAGCACAGTGTTGGTCCATTCTTTAGACTAGCACCAAGTTAGGCCAGATCTTCGGATTTTCAAGTTGTAATCCAATTACTTAAGTATTTATTTGCATTTTAGTAATATACATTAAAAATATATTACTCCAACATTTTTTTTTGAAAGAGTTTCAACCTATGGCCTCTACTCTTAAAAATAGCTCTTTAATTATCATTAGACTAAGAAACCAATCAGTTTTTGGTGTAGGCGAGAATTAAAGAGAAATCCAAATCTTACAAGTTGTGATTGGTGGAACATATATGAAGTAAAACATAAAGTGGAATAGAAAATGTAATACAGAGGATTTGTATTCGATGTAGTTGCACTTGAAAATATAAATATAGCTACAATCTTTCTTCTAAAAGTCTCCCTTACCACACTAGCTGTTCCCAACATATATAATCGAATGTCAAGCAAAGTTTAGGTATGATTTCAACCATGTGATTGCATGATATGACAGATGGAATGAAGAAGATCTTATCTTCCCACGATTATAATTAAACTAAACTATGTAACTCATTGATTCATAAAACTACATGGTTGAAATTAATTAACCTATGATATCAAATTAAAATTTAGAAAGTGTTAAAGTTACTATCAATTGTACTATGCAAGTTTTACAAATGCAACAATGGATGTTAAAATAATCAACCGAAAGTGAAAGAAGAAGAAGAAGAAGAAGAAGAAGTGGGGGCAAAGGCAGCATAGCAAGAAGTCCAACATTTCTACAGTCAAATTAATTGACTCCTTTCGTGCTATCTCTCACCAATTAAGAAAAAGTTCTACATGCCCACGTTACTGCTTTCTCAATTTGCAAATGTGATTCACACAAAAGGAAGGTGAAAATAGCCAAATACCACATTTTTACAAAGTTTGTGGCAATCTAGCACTGTTTCAGAAATATTTAGCAATCTACCGCTTTTTTTTGGTACTTGAGCTTCATAAAATTGAGTTTTAAATAGTACTCAAGTTCAATGAACTTGAGTTCCTAGTGA
This sequence comes from Quercus variabilis, assembly GCA_030445155.1. Classification (NCBI taxonomy): domain Eukaryota; kingdom Viridiplantae; phylum Streptophyta; class Magnoliopsida; order Fagales; family Fagaceae; genus Quercus; species Quercus variabilis. The sequence goes on from CP129453.1 coordinate 12,495,453, forward strand.
GTTTGCCAGCATGGCACTGGTTGAGCTGGATTTTGCGCATTAAAATGCCACCTAGTACTTGATGGTCTCAGACTTGAGTACTGTGTGGACTAAACTCGATTTCCCAGGACTTGAGTACTATGTAATTTTACATACATAGTACTTGAGCTCCCCAAACGCGAGTTTGGCTTGGGTTTTGTAGTCCACTATACTCGAGCTCAATGAACTCAGGTTTGGTTCGGTTACTTGCTCCGTTAAACTCGAGTTCATAGAACTTGAGTACTATGTAAATTTTTTCAACCTCAGTCGGTCTAACTCTTAATTTCCCTCTCACTCTCAATCTCGCTCTCACACTATCCCTCTCTGTCTCAGTTTTTAGTCTCACTCACTCACTCACTAGCCCATTTAGCTTGAGGGTCCACACCACTTTTTCCCACTAATCTCTCTACATTGAACCTCTCCGAAAATCGATTTTCCTAGTCAATTTTGATTGTTTGTAATATTAAGGGTAAGTTGCAAATTGCACCCCTAAAGTTTGGGGGTGATTGGATTTTACACATTGAAGTTTTAGAATTTAGATTTTACCTCCTGAAGTTTGGGGTGTTTGAATTTTACGCCTTGACGTTTCAGAATTTATATTTTATCCCCTAAAGTTTGTGAGTGTTTGGATTTTACACCCAAAAATTATGAAATTTTAGGGTGTAAAATCCAAATACCCCCAAACTTTAGAGGGTAGAACCCAAACACCCCTAAAATGTAAGAGATAAAATCCAAATTTTGAAACGTTAGACTGTAAAATCTGAAAGCTCGAATTTGTGTAAATACAAAAGAGCTTGTTTAGACCCCCAAATTAAAATTACGACTAGATAGCTTTTACTTTAACTTATACTAAGTGTGGAAAAAGAGTAAAGAAGTACAAATAACTGTTATCACTATCCTAAGCCATATTTATCCATTATCAACAATATAAGGAAAGCTTAAGAGTAGAGAAGAGAGATGTAAACACAAGATAACTCCGAGATGTGTTAACGAAGAGAAAACCGAAGAACTCAGTGAAAAAGCTCTTCGCGACCCTCCAAATCGAAATCAATCCACTAGAGATTAAAGTTGGAGTGCATGAATAACAAAAGACCCTCCAAGCCTAGTCTACCCCATGTACTTAAGCCTTCCAAGCTCCTACTACCAACTGACTTCTCGGAACGTTATCTTCTGTAGCTTTCCAAATCCCTTAATTTAGCTTGATTACATCTGCCAATAAATGGCTTCTTCCAATGCTTGCCAATAGCACCAAATTCTCACTTTACACTCAGAATGGGTGTGGTAAATGTTTGGGCTAGTAACCTCTCAAGGATATAGAGATGGAGAGGTAGGAGTTGAGGAAAACCACAAGGAAATGTGTAGATGATTGTGGGTATAATAATCTCTAACTCTCAAGTGTATTTTCTAGGGTTTTCTCCTTGAAAAGCACGCCTTACAATTTGTGGGTAATAATGGTATATATAGTGTGTGTAAAGACTTGGTAAAGCAATTCATAACTTTTTTGCCAAACAGAGAGTTTTGCAAGTACTTCGCGGGATGGCCTTTAAAGCGAGACACTTGCGAAAATCTCCAACTTGGCATGACTCTTCATCTTCCAGTCATGTGCTCTACACGAGGCTCTTTCATGGGTCAGCTTCTCGCGAGACATTCGCGAAATCCACTTGTCTATTCTTTGAAGCTTGAGTCTTCACACTCATCCCTTACAATTAGAAACCCACATACATACAGAGAAAAATGATTGAAGAAATCTACATATTACTAAAAGCTGAAGCGTAGTGTTTAATGTTGCTACGCTCACATTGAGCCACATCATCAGCCACGTCATCATTTTTTTTCCAATTTTTGTTATATATATTTCTTAAACATTTTCTCATTTAAGATAACTTAAAAACTCCATTATTGAAAAATTTAAATATCTTTTAACCATTATTTTTATTATTAATTTTCCAAAACTCTCCCTTCCTTTTACCTCTTCATCTCCCTACTACTTTCTTCCATAATATCATTCTTTCTCTACCTTTTTGTTTTCCTTTATTTTGACTCTTCTTATTCTCAACATCTTACTATAAATTTGACATTTCTCTTTTCATTCTATGCATAGTTTTCTACACAAAAAATGTTACCTCTCTCTCTCTCTCTCTCTCTCTCTCTCTCTCTCAATTTGTTTTTCATTTTTTGTTTGATTTTTTTTTTTTTTTTTTTTTTATGTTTTATTTTCATTGCATCAATCCTTTAGGTTGATGAATTTTTGTATTAATTAGAATTCTATTTTGGGTTCATGCAATTTAGTTTTGTATTTTAAGATGTTATCTTTTATATTCTATTTGATTAAATATTATCCTACTCAATATGCATATAGTACTATATAATAATATAATATTATTATATTACATGGAATAACTTAGATAATTTGATATTTACTGCTATATAGTTTATTTTTACTCTTTTTTTTCTCTTATCTTATTTTATTCAACATTTGAATCTAGTCACATCCTCCATACTATTAAATTATGCGGCACAAATCAAGAAAATGGCTAGACACAAACCTGCCTTCCTTTACCATACATTAGGGGAATCAATATATTTGTGTGATAAAAAGTCATATAATTTAGATAGCACCCTTTGAATGTGTCTAGGCCCATATATTATGTATCATCTTTATAGGATGCCAACAATATTGATCTTATGGGAAAAGTTACATAAAATATTGAGAAAAAAAATGTTTTTGTTACAATCTACTAAAAATTTTTTTTCTATATTTCATATCACTGACGTGTTTTACAACTACCACATGTGTTAACTTAAGTCTTAATATTCTTAAGTTGTTTCGGCAAGAAGAAAAAAAAAAGTTTGTCATAAAAGAGGAGTTCATGTAAAGTTTTTTGCAATATGAAATATATGTTTTGTAAAGCTAACAAATTTGATGATTTGCAAGGCAATTGTGTATACTTTTAGTCTTCAAAAACACACATCTACAAGTGGTTAAACATTCATCTTAGGTAGTTTTAAATTTTCATATAATTTTACCTATACACATTCATATATTTTAGGGATAATTACAGTAAACCCACCTGAGGTTTGGCCCGTTTTCACTTTGCCTACCCGTGGTTCAAAACTTATCACTTTGCCCACCTGAACTTCAATCCGTTACTCACCCGTTGCCCACCTCAGCCCCAGACGTTAGACAAACACGTTTTAATTCCAAATTAGAACATATCACGGATCAAACAACACAAACTCACTCTCTTCTCACTCTCTTTCCCTCGCGAGCCCTACGAACGCGAAAATCCCTGTAACTGAGCTGGGGTTTTGATTTTCCTGATCGTGGTTTCCTGGGTGAGGTTCTGACTTTGGGTTGTCTTGAGGCATTGAATATTCGAAGATAGATCATCACCAGGTATGACATTTCTGCTTTATGGTTCTGAGCTGGGGTTTCAAGTTGTTGATGGTAGCTTTGATTCATAGGAAGTTGGTAATAGATGTCTTCTTCGAGTGGAAATTACTCAGGTTCAAGTGGGCATATGTGTACATATGAGACTTGTGTGTTGAGAACAAGTCTGACAGTGGATAATTTTGGGAGAAGGTTTCTGGGTTGTAGCCGATATAAGGTAAGTATACTTTTTACTTAATCTAGTTGATTCACGTGAGATTAGAATGTCATGTGTTCAACTCAATTTATGAACAGGTTGGTCCCAAGTGCCCTTTCTTTAGATGGATTGATAATCCCACTTGTATGCGTGGGAATGAAGCTGCCCATTTGGTGCAACAAAAGCTGCAACTTGCACATGAAAGGGAAAGAGAAGCTACCCAGGCTGCAGCAGAAGCTATCCAGGCAGCAGCAGAAGCTACCCAAATGGCAGAAATTGCTCAAGACAGGGCAGCAAAAGCCACTGAGAGGGAGAGAAAGTTTCGAGCTTCCTCTGTTCAAGCCAAGGAGATAGCAGTGAGAGTTTTAGAGCAAGAGAGAAAGTGCAGAATTGCACTAATTCTGTCATGGTGTTTTTTTTATTTTGGTTATGTTGTTTTCATGTTTTGGCTCAAGTGAGAATGTTGGAATGATGAGATTGAGTCTGCCTGATGGTTTGTAATATAAGCTGGTCCTCAATGGCTTTTGTAATAGAACTATGAAAGAATTTTTTGAGAATGAGAACTATGTAAGGTGGTAGATGCTGTCTTGAAGCCACTTAATAATATAAGCCTTTTTAAGAGAAAGTGTTATTTCTGTTAGATGTTGTTGGTATTTTTGTTTAAAGTGAATTGGCTACTTGTGAGCTGTGAGCTGTGAGCTGTTGGTGTTGGTGTTTTGTTGTATGTTGTGAGCTGTGTTGGTTTGTGCAGAAAGTGCATTGTGTGAAGACAATTGTGTTGAAAGTGAATTTAAAGTGCATGACAACTTGTCAACTTGCAAGAAAAGACAACAAATGCACACATACACCTGCTATTCAACACATACACTCTGCACCCATAAACAAACTCATATAATAACAACTCATATAACAAACTACAATAATCAAAATAATAATTCAGATGACCTGTCATTAAGTTGGAAATTGTATTCATATCTTAAGGTGGTATTGAATAGTCTTTCATCAACCACCAGTAATATAAGGCATTTGGTACAACAACCAAAACAGTTGTAGCTGCCCAATGTTTACAAAACTTACAAAAATACAAAAGTGTTTGAACAGCTATACAAAAAAGTGCCCAGCCATTGTCTACAAACTACATAAAACCCTAACACTACATAACCCTAATACATTATACATAGCAACAAAAGTGGCTTGACTTAGTCTTCATTTACTGCCCCTGCCCCTGCCCCTGCCTCTCCCACCACAGCTGGCCTTTCCACCTCTTGTCCTACATTTCTGAGCTCTAACTGCATCACCCCTTCCTCTCAAAGCAGCACCTCCTCTGGTAGCAGGTGGTCTTATAGGCTGGCTGGCTGCAAGGGCGTGTGGTGCTGGTTGTGATGATGGTGCTCTGCTATCCCATGTTTCTGCAGGGGTGTGTGGTGCTGGCTGGCTTGAAGAGAAACAAGGAGCTCCTCTAACTGTGTACCTGAAGTCTGAAGAGTACCACTGACTTAGGTTCTGTGACCATGTAGCTGGTGGCCCTAACCACGGAGCTTGTGGCTGTGGAGCTGGAGCTTGTGGCTGTGACCCTGCTGCCTGGTTGGATGAGGATGAGGCCATAGTGTAAGGCTGATGTGTTGGTGGGGGCTGAGCTGAGGATTGGGTCTATGATGAAGATGGGGCCTGGGATCCTTGACTATGTGTAGAAGGCCTTCCACTTCCCTGCAACCAAATATGAGCATGTTTTTACAGTGTCAGTTATTGGCATTTTGCATTTGAATAAAAAAAATTTGTAAAAACTTACAGATTTCCCTTTCTGCAATCTCTGCCTCCTCTCCCATGGTGTCTCACCAGTGACATTGGCCTTGCATCCCCTTGCATTGTGCCCTTCCTGATGACACCTTCCACACCTCAGTGGCCTGTTTGCTCTAAACACCTTATAAGGGTTCGGCTCATCAGCATCTCTCTTCCTCTTCATAGGTGGCCTGCCTGGTAGCTTAAAGACAACAGGTGCAACAGGCTTGGGTTGGCCACTTGACATCCACTCAGACTGGCCAGGCATGGGAGGTATGGGTGTCTTGTATGTCTCCACATAAGCATCCTTGTAGTAGCATGGATGGGTGTAGTCTTCTGGTTTCTCACGATTCACACAAATGGCTGCAACTCCATGCTTGCAGGGGATTCCTGTCAAATTCCATAATCTACAATTGCATGTCCTATTTACCAAGTCCACCACATGTCTTTCCCTCTCATTGCCAACCTCATACACATACCTCCCAGAAGGCATTGCACAGAAACCCTTAGACTCTAATTTTAACTGCTCCAACTTTTTTTGTATGCTTGGACACAACTTGCCACCATACTTTTCTATGCCAGTCTTCTTTATATATAGCTTGCTCATAAGCCTAACTCTGATCCACTCCAGCATTGATAAGATGGGCTTGTCTCTAGCCTTCACAATCATAGAGTTAAAACTCTCACTCAGATTGTTTACCATACAATCTGTCAAAGCTCTTGAAGAAAAGTGGGATCTGGTCCACTGTGCAGGCTCTATATCAGCTAGGTACTTCCAAGCTTCTTCATCCAAACTCTTAAGATGGTCTATCCCCCTCTCAAATTTCCTGGTTGATGTTGTGCCAACACACCTCCACAGTACACTCTTCAACTCCATGCCCTTGTGGTTAACCTTGAAGTTGTTGTATATGTGCTTCACACAATACCTGTGCTCCACAGTTGGGAACAGAGTCTCCATTGCAGGTAAAAGGCCCTGCAATCAAGTAAGCAAGTAAGCATGTAAAAAGCTAAGCATGTAATGAAGGCATGAACATGAGATAGATGATAATACCTTCTGCCTGTCACTGATGAATACCAGATTGAGCTCCTCTGGCCTGCCAATGTCATCTACAAACTGCTCCAAAAACCAGATCCAGCTATCCTTTGTCTCTTGCTCAACCACAGCCATTACCACTGGGAATATATTGTCATTTCCATCCTTAGCAGTGGCAGACAATAATTGCCCACCAAACCTACCCTTCAAGTGGCATCCATCTAGCCCAACAAAGGGTCTACAACCACCTAGAAAGCCAACCTTCTGGGCATTGTACCTAATGTACATCCTTTTAAAATTGGGCTCTGCATTCTCATTTTCCATCTCTGTTTGCAGAATCACCCTACTTCCTACATCTGTCCTTAATATCATTTCTGCATAATTTCTAAGTAAGCCATACTGAGCCTCTTCATTCCAGTAATCAACCCCCTAGCTGCCGCCCTTGCTCTATACACCTGACTAATACTTAAATCAACTAAAACCTTCTGCATCACATGGTGCTTAACACCTGAGACCTCCCAATTAGGATTCTTACAAAAATCCCCCAAATACCTCTTTGCCACATAGGCCGATGTAACTTGCCCATTTTTAAATGTTAGGGGGCAAGTACACTCAGGATAAAATGTCTTGATCTCAAATGTGCATTCTCCAGTCACCATTGAGGCATAACACCTCCATCCACAACTGTTCTTACAATGTACAGAAATCTTCTTCTTCTCATTCAACTTCCACTTGACATCAATGTGATGCTGAATCACATACTCCCTCAAAGCCTTCCTAAACACCTGGGAGTTTGGGAACCTCATCCCTTTTGCCAACCTAACATTTTCCATATCAATCCTCTCATTGAACTCCAAATTGCCACCCTGTTCATCATTAGAACTATCCACACTTGCCATATCATCCTCTAAAGCTGGTTCAGCCTACTCTTCATCTAAATCTATGTTTGGAGGAGGAACATTGCTTGGGCCAGGTGCATTTGTGTTTGGCTGAGGTGTATCAGTGTTTGGATGATGAGGTGTATCAGTATTTGGATGAGGTGGAAAAGACTCACCAAAAATGTCATCAGCAAAGTCTTCTCCTTCCAGACCTTCATTCAACCAATCGAACTCCTCCTTCAGATCATCACCTCCTGTAGCACCCCCTGCACCAGCCCCTGCACCCCCTGCACCAGCCCCTGCACCCTCTGCACCAGCTCCTACACCAACCCCTACACCAGCTCCTACACCAACCCCTACACCAACCCCTGCACCATCAGGAACTTCAACTGCAAGTGGAGCATTACCACTCTCCACATACAGTATGATGGTGTCTTTTGGCCCTCCCTCATTAGGCTTGTATAGGGGTACCACATCTTGATCATCTTGTATGAGCCTCAAGTCTTGCTCCAAGTTGCCCCCAGGACCTAAATAATGAACCCTACACGGTTCATCAATCCCCAATTCCTCACATATACCTTTTAGTTCAAAATAACTAAGCAAATCAGGATCCCTATACACTATTTCAACTTTCCCACCAAAATATTCTAAACTAGGGTTCCATAGAAAAGCACCCCCATAATGTACCTCTAATTTCACTTCCTCATCCATCTGCAATAACAAATTACCATTTGACACGTATACAATTAACAATTAAAGAATTGTAAACAACAAAAGAGTAATAGAAACACCAAAGTATTCTGTTTTGCTTTTGGGATGCAACACACACAGAGGGAACACATAACACACACAGAGGGAGCACATTTTTTGCTTTTTTTTTTATTTTTTTTATTCTATTTTAATAAATAGCACATGGAAACACTAAAATTTAAAGCTAATTGAAACTCGGGGCCACTGTGAGACACAATGACCACGACAGACAAAATGCCCACAAACAAACACAAATCCAAAGAACAGATGGTCACATTTTTCATAAGCATCAACAAACACAACCAATATTCTCATTCCATTACATGTAACATTGACCATTGATTGATTACTAAAAACACAATAAACAACCACGAGCCCAAAGTAAAAACCCAAATAGTGACTGATTTCTTACCAGGATTTTAGTCCCTCGAACAACCTGTTGCTCGTCTGGGTTTACACTTGCAACAGAATGTCAATATCAGATTCAGTTACAGGGATTTTCGCATTCGTAGGGCTCGCGAGGGAAAGAGAGTGAGAAGAGAGTGAGTTTGTGTTGTTTGATCCGTGATATGTTCTAATTTGGAATTAAAACGTGTTTGTCTAACATCTGGGGGTGAGGTGGGCAACGGGGGAGTAACGGATTGAAGTTCAGGTGGGCAAAGTGATAAGTTTTGAACCACGGGTAGGCAAAGTGAAAACGGGCCAAACCTCAGGTGGGTTTACTGTAATTATCCCTATATTTTAATTTAGATTTTTTTTTCAAAAAAAAAAACTCTAATTTAGATATTTATTAGTAAACAATGAAATAATGATTCATGAATAATAATAATATATATATATATATATATATATATATATGTATATATCTATACATATTTATCTTATGCAGTTGTAACTTTACATATAATTTTGTATTTATATATTCATCTACTTTAATTTAGATGTTTATAACTTAATAATGAAATCTATAAGCAAGATAATTAAAACAATCATATTTTTACAATTCAAAAAGTCACAATTTCTTCTTTCAAAAAAAGGCCTTTTACATTTCCTTGGAATTATTTTTAGTTTTTTTTTTTAAACCTTTGACATACCACTAACCTAACCACTTCATACATTAAAAAAAATTTAGGCTCATTATTACGTCCGTTAATATATTGTGGATATCTTAATTGATTGAGACCAAACTAGAGAAATGTCTTTCATATTTCCTTGAAAATTCAGAAGGAAAAAAAAAAAAAAAAAGACTTTTTAACATACCACCAACGTAACTACATTTATAACTATTTAAGCCATCCATGATATCTATTTCTTATTGATAATCATAAAATTTACAACTAGCAAAGGAACATAAAATTAAAAAAAAAAAAATAAATGAAGGAAGAAAAAAAAGAAATGAAATCAAACGTTAATTAATAATTGTTATTTGGAAAATAAAAAGTGGTAAAGAGGAGTAAAAAATAAAATAGAGATGACTATACAGAGAACATTGAAAACTTTATAGTGTAATAAAATCAACAATTAAATATAATAATAAAAATTTAAACTTAAAACTAATCAAATTCTAACTAGGGATTATATATATATATATATATAATCATAATCTTCATACACCATGACTTAAAAAAAATTATTGAATGGTTCTACCTCTTATTTAATGTCTATGTTATGCAAATCATCAACCAATAAATATATGATAATGGTAAAAAATGTTGTAGATAAGATTATGAAAAATATGATAAAACTATGTAAAAAAAAAAAAAACTCTTTATAAAGTCTAGGGACTAAAATAGTATTTTATCTAAAAAATTATCACATACAACGCGTGGGTTTGCGACTAGTTACAATAAAATTTGGCACGGAATTAAAGCTAATAAAAAATAGTTGTAAATCACAACGTTATAAAATCCAAACTCCCCCAAACATTAGAGGGTAAAATCCAAAATTTGAAATTTCAGAGTGTAAAATCCAATCACCCTCAAACTTTAGGGGTGTAATTTGCAATTTACCCTAATATTAATGGTGGGTTATTAAAATGCCTAGACCTATCAGATAACCTATTATCCAAACGACTTGCTAATTGTCTTATGCATTAGCCTAACCTAGTTATTTTTAGTTTGCCGGCAACAATTTTTATGGGGAAGTTCTAAGCTCTTTGGGTTCACTGTCTGAGCTCAAAATGTTGGATCTGCATATTACTTACCTTTTCCTTTGAGAAATTTCAGTTCCTTGATGATTATAGAACAAGGAGAGAAAAGATTCTTTGGAAAAGTACCAGTATATATGGTTTGGGAAGGTCTGCCATAGTTAATTGTTCCAATCCTACGTTCCAATAAGTCCTATGGAAGCATACCATTGCATTTGTGCTTTCTCTGAAAGATTTAAAAATTTTGGACCTCTCTTTAAATAACATTTGTGAGAGCACAGCATGCTTTTTCAAGGTTAGACTAGGGATCCCCTCAATTTTAAAATTGGTTTGTTATTTATTCCCTTTCCATCAAGGAGTATCACATACAGTTAATTTTCAACTATTAGTTCATCAAAAAAGTCTGTTTACCAAATTCTATTTATAAATAAACTCCTAAGAGGATAGGTCTTATCTATCATTCTCATTATCATATAAAAAACATAAAACTAAATATGTAATAATTAAATAATTAGGGTAAACTCTATATAGACAGCATTAAGTCTGTTAATGAAAAAAAAAAAAAAATCTTACAATTCAACTAACGAATCCCTAAGCAAGCCCTTTAGGGCTATCACTTTATCCCAATGTCCGCGCATTGACCACTTGCTGCAGCCCAACTCATAATCACAAAACTGCCAAATCGTCAAAAAAGGTAAATCCCAGTTCTTCTGTTTTAGTCTAATTTGATTGATGCTTTTGTAGCAAAATGGTGTCACATGCCCTTTTGTTAGTCAATTTGTTTTTACGAACACAACAAAATTTCACAACATTTTCATAGCAAGCTGATGTGTTAATCTATTATATGTTAAAATAAAATTATATTATAATGCATCACAACTCAAAACAAAAGTGTTGTGGAGCTATACTTTCTTTAGTTTTAGTATGCCTTAACTGATAGTGTCAGTATAACATTGATTCTAATGTAATCTTATCATTGATTGAGACTAAAATCATGGACACAAAATTATGGACAACATAATTGTCCATGATTTGTGCTACAAAAAAAATAATTGTCCATTATTTTGGTCTCAATCAAGATCCTTTGTCCCTGTTAGGTCAACTATTTAAGTCTCCATATTCAAGGCACATGTATGTTCACATGTAAAGAAAATTGCATTTTGTATACTATTCTTTATATTTCACATTATGCTCCATCAATCAATCATGATAAAGGAAAATTAGCAACCGAAGAGAAACACAACTTTCAACTTTGGGTTCAACATTTTCCTTTCAAATTTTTTTTTTCTATACGGTTTCCCTTGCCTTTTTTCTTCCTTTCTTTTTGATCCCTTGCCTACTTTTATTTTTTGAGTCCAAATGCAAATTTTCCAAGTGCTGTTGCTTGGGTGGGGAGTAGTTTAAACGGTAAAAGTGTCATTTTTCTGTTTCTTAAACTGCATACTTAGCATTTACAATGATGCCAAACCAAGTTATTCTAGCATCAATTCTTCTACAATCGCACACTTTGCCACAACTTTTATCACAACTTGCACATGTTAACTTGTGATTGGATTATGTCACTTACACGTGGATCCACCCCTGGTACTTGGTAAAAAAGTAATCCAATCACCACTTAACACGTGCAAGTTGTGAAAAAATTTGGCAAAGTATGTCCCTAGAATTTACCTTCTAGAATCTCAAACCATCCATTTATAGTCTTGTTCAGAGATGCTATTTTGTACTTCTAATTTATTGAAGTTCCTCTTCATTGATTCTTTTAAGAAGAAAAAAAAAAGTTTATCTTGATTGAAAGTGTAAAAGGTATACATTTACATTAAAAACTCCTTGGTGCATTTGGTTGTTGCAGTAGGGGACAGTCCATGGAACATGAATCTGAAAGGGATTCTAGAAGAAAGAAAAGACTTTCTCTCGATGGCGAAATGGAGAGAAAAACTAAGGATCTCTATAAGAAGTAAGTGTGCTTTAATTTAGCTGTTTTATTTCTTACAAATGTTCCTAAACCAGCTCTACGATTATTGAAATTATACCTGATACTATTTGAAGCATACGAAACGTTTGATGGGTATTGTCGATTGTGTATTGTTTCATTTTTCTTCTGATTTCTAAACTTTTTGCTCGACTATTTTCTGAAAAAATGTGGCCTTTTTAGATTCAAAGATGATCGGCATTGTAGTCGTCTTATTGATGAAGTTCTAGAACCTGATGGTAAAGTTTCACCAGCACAAATTTCTAATAAGCTTAGACAGCTAGGACTGAAAGTTGCACCAAGGAAAAAGATGCGCTATGATGATGACCATGATGGAGATGGAAAAGCGGTGAAAAAGGTTAGTAATCACCATAACTCAGATGATATGGAGGGAAGTTTATTGAGGCCTTTGTAAGTACTATAAGAAATTTGTACTTTATGAACGTTATAGATAATATGTGCGTTGTATAAGATTGTATTCTAAGGCGGTGGCTGATAATGCAAAGCATTATCCACATAGCTTCTAGTGTTATGCTTTTAGTCTGAAATCTTTGTTTATTCATTTTCCCTTCTATTTTTTGGAAAAGTCCCTGATATCTCCCTTACTATATTTCTATAAGCACAAAAGGAAAAGAGTTTCTGCTGCACAAATTTCTAATAAGCTTAGACAGCTAGGACTGAAAGTTGCACCAAGGAAAAAGATGCGCTATGATGATGACCATGATGGAGATGGAAAAGCGGTGAAAAAAGTTAGTAATCTCCATAACTCAGATGATATGGAGGGAAGTTTATTGAGGCCTTTGTAAGTACTATAAGAAATTTGTACTTTATGAATATTATAGATAATATGTGCATTGAATACGATTGTATTCTAAAGCAGTGGCTGATAATGCAAAGCATTATCCATATAAAAGCTTCTAGTGTTATGTTTTTAGTCTGAAATCTTTGTTTATTCATTTTCCCTTATATATTTTGGAAAATTCTCTGATACCTCCCTTACTATATTTCTATAGGCACAAAAGGAAAAGAGTTTCTGCTTTTAGTGAAGATCAGGAAGATATGATCAGAGCTCTATATGAGAAGTTAGTGTTGCGTAGCTTGGTTTCTGGTTACAATGTTAGATTAAGTCTCCTTTTACATCAAATATGCTAAAAAGTTGATAAAGATGTGATGGAATATGTTATTTTGTTATTATTTGAATTTTTAAATAAAAAAAGTTTGGGCTTTGCTTGATCCTCACAGATTCAAAGAGCATAAGAGGTGTAGCTACATGATTGCAAATGCATTGGATGCAGATAATAAATTCACAGCTGTTCAAGTTTCTCATAAGCTTAAGCAACTTGGTTGATGAGTTCCTCAACAGAAGAAGTTTGAAGCCAACATGCTTATAAAAAATGAGAAATCTAATAGTTTGTTCACAGACAAAGCACATGACCCTGATGATGAAACATTGTTATCGTTATTGAATAGGTAATAATATATTCACAGGCAGTATCCTGTGCTATTCATATTTGGATTTTGTTAACTTCTTGGATTGAAACATTAGGGTTTCTTGATGTGCACCCCTGTATACTTATCCCAGTTATTAAAATCACTCTTTTTGGTATTAAGTTCAGTAAGTATTCCAAACAGTTCCGTACATTCCTTTTAATGGTTTTGGTGGCATGAGTCAAGCTTTAATTTTGGGGAACCCAATCAATGTGAGGTTGTGAATAGGTGAGATACTCATTTGAGAAGTATGTTGCTTTGTCATGTTCTTGACTTAGCTTAGTCATCATTTAGTTATTGCAGGTTGCTTTCACATTTCTTTTAACTTCTCCACTATGTTTGGTATTATAATTCTTAATATGAAATTGGGCATTTTCACATTCCATTGACGCAAGTTGTTATTTTCTTGCTTAACATCTCAAGATGCTTTTACAATTTTGTTTTGTTTCTTGTGGTTGTAGTTTCAAGTCTGTAATTCTGTTGATCTTTGAATCGATCTTTTTATCATACTGCTCATCCATCCAGGCATCATCATTTATCTCCACATTTCTGAACCTTCCTCTTTGTCTTTTTCATTTATATGTTTATTTTTTAAAATTTCCCATCAGTCAAACCATAGGGCATGGCTGGTTTAATGTCAGATATTTGGTTTTCTCTAACTGATGGACGTGCAATTGCGAAAATCATCCCTTCATTATATTTGTATTTTCTCTGACTTTTTCCCTACATATATGAATTTTCATTTTCATTTTTCCAAGTTCAGATGAATTTGAAATCTCTTGTCAAATATTGCTGGGTTTCCTGATGCTACTGATCTATATATATATTAAAAAACTGTAGGCGCAAAAAGGAGAATGAGAGGCTATTTGGTGAGCAATTACCAGAACAAGTTGAAGGATTATTGCCCAAAGATGATTCGGATGATGAACTCCTAAGCTCTGTTCTTAAGTAAATCTCTGTCTCTCTCTCATCACAAAGAATAAATATTTATAGTTGTTGGAGCTTGATTGTGTATATATTATATTGGGTATTTATATCTGGAAGCTGTTACCTTTCCTTATAATGGACTCATATCTGGGAATCATTTTTTATTTGAAAGGAATCTATGAACTGTATTTGAAATATTCAGTGTTTTTCATTAAAAATGGCATAGTTGTTATCTCCACTTTTGTTTGAATTTTGCTTGGTAAGCAAAAGCAGAACTGCCTGTCATATTGTTTCTTATTCTCTTATCTTTCATAGTTTATTTTTATGACTGGTACTTACCCAAATAATGATAAATTTCACTTTTGTTTATTAAATTTGCATATATGGTGTCAAATATATTTCTGAAAATCAAGAATTCTCTTGCCTAGTCCACTGTAGAACCAAGAAAAAAATTCCAACTAATCTGCTTCGTTATTTGTTTACATCTACAATGTCTCTTGGCTTTAATATTACATTGATTTTTGTGGTCCGTAGCACTGCTGCTATTTGTGGCCATCAACATGAACCTTGCACTGCCAGTTCCATTGTCTCATCCATATTTATGATGAATTCTTTTAAACTTATATTATCAATTTATGCATGGAGTCTATGTTAGTGGTTTCATTGTTTGTCCTATCATAAAACTTTTTCTTGGAATTGTCCTTAGCCTGGGAACAGCTCTTCTTATATGTAAATGGTACACAATTTTTTGAATATATGCATGGTATCTATGTTATTGGATCCATCATTTGCCTTTTTCCCGTGGACTGGGAACAAGTCTCATGTATTTGAAAATGGGACACATTAATTGGACCGAGACTCAAGTTGATATCAGGTGATGATATTAGTAATATCTGTATAGCACAACTTAATTATGCTGCATCACGTTGATTGGAATTCTGTTACTTTTGAATGATCTAAAAGTTCCTTTGCATTATGTAGAAAACATTGGAAATCATAATGGAATCCTTCAGTGTATTATAACTGTTTAAATGCTAAATAGCTGCAGCACTCTAAACATGTCATTAATTTTCATAATTTTATACATGTATCCTTTGTGGTTTCCTTCTTGAAGATAGTACTGTTTGGAACATAATAATCTATATATTCATTTACTCCGTAACTCTAAATTAGAGTATCCATGTGTTAAATCTAATCATATCACTGAGTGGCAACTTTTCCAGTTATGTTTTCTTTCTGTCCTTTGTTTATAATTAATTAATCTATTGGATACAGGAAAACTAGAAGGCCGCTTCCTCAGTCAAAGGATGAGAAGCTCACAGCCATCTCAATTCAGGGAACAAAAATTCAAAATGATCCTGGAAATAGACCTTCTGAAGTTGTCAAAATACAGTATGTTGCTCATCCTCCACGATTCTTGCTAGTTACTACATTATTCAATTTATTCTACAATCCATATAATGCTGAATATTCAGGTTGAACTTGAAATGTTAATCTCACTTTTTTCCATTTCCAAGTAGTTAGTCCTACAATTGAACATGTTGGAAACGAGGGAGATTGATGCTGTTGAATGTTTAGTGGATCTATTTAGTTGTGATGCCGATGTACTATGTTTGAAGTATTTGCATACTTTGAGATGAATGACAAATTGATAATAGGCTTAAAGTCTAGAAAATACTTCCTAGTCCTTTGGAAATTGTTATATATTTTCTTGTGCTGAAATGGCATCATTATCATTTTCAGTTTTGCAGAAACCTTTTTTGGCATCTGTTATGCCCACTTCTCTGGGATGCCTGGATGTAAATAACTTTCAATTGACCCATTTTTCTTGATGAGTAAATAGTAAGTTTACTGCCAAAAATAAAAAATAAAATCAAGACACATGACAAAGCCCTCAAACATGCTTCTTCAGGACATCCCCTCAAGCACCCAAAGAAACAAGTCTTACAACCGGAGAGACATTGGAACCTAGCCTAGAAAGGACCTTACACGGTGCAAGAGGCTAGGAAACAATTAACCAAAGGCACAAAAGTGACTAACAAGAAAAACAAATAAAAGAGAAGAAAGCATGACAACCTGAGAATTCAGGCTTCAAACAAACCATGAGTGACCTTCCGGACCAAATGTGGCTCTTATGAGCATATCAAACAAACTCGAAGAAGGTGGACTTTTAAAAACTTTGTAAATCCAATTCTTGTTGGAGCTTGACTGCATATTTCAGGTGGAAAAGGAATAGCACTCTTCCAAAATTGTTGAAAGACTAGCAAAAGCTTTCTGCTATGTCAATTTTAGAGTATATATCCATTGAAAGGACTAATTCGATGGAGGAAATAAAGTGAACAAAAAAAGTGATATAAAGTTGGGTCATTTGAGCCTCTTAAATTTTTATTTTGATTTAATCATGAGTTTCAGACAGTTTACTACAAAGACTTGCAGGAATTATGCCAAATTAAATTCTCATGGCCTCATAAGATACATGAGACTCTGGGTTCAAAACTCCTAGTTTGCATCTTGGGGCCTCTCCCAATAGATTCCTCCCTATAATTATCTAGTATGTGGGATTAGTCAAGTGCTCGAAGTACTTTGGACACTCATGTTAGCAGTGTTACTTAGAATTTTACAAATTGATATCCTTATTAAGCTGTTATGTTTGGAAAGCAGGGTTGTGTTTATCAAGCTGGCTTCTTTTCAAAGGGAATTTGTACTAATAAAGAATAACCTCTGTTATTTACTTGATGTTGGTTGCACTGCTGAAGCTGAAGTGACTAGCATTGGCAGTGGAAGTTTGTTGAATGTTGCACCTGTGAACCATAGAGATAATTTGTCACAACAAGAAGTTGATATTTCGGCAGCTTTTGGGGATGCAGTGGCTCCCAGTTCATTTCCACAGAGTAATCTAATAAGAAGGATTGGCAGTGGAAATCGTTTGGATGTTGCACCTGTGAACAATTTAGATAATTTGTCAGATCAGGTAGTGGATGAGGAACTGGAAAATGCAATTGATGAATTAGCTCCTAGTGCATCTCCAAAGAGTAATGTAATGAGAAGGAAGTTGAGAATGGTGCTTGATCTTGGGGATGGCGACTGAGATGGAAGCGTGGCCAGGTTCCTCTCATTCTTAAAACTTGTACAGTTTCTCTAAACTTATGTCATATCTGTCTAATTGGATATTGGAAATCAACTTTTCAATTACCTATGATCCCAACTTATTCTAATTTTTTCGATTTCAGCCAAAATAATTTTAAATTAGTAGAATCCCATATTTATCTGTTTGTGTATTTTTCTTTTCTTTTTAGGACCGTAATCAGTTTATATATCTTAAAGATATCTTATTCTCTCTGATAAATTAAAAAAAAAAAATTATATATCTTTATCTCACTATAATCACTCCAGCGGAAAAATTTCTTATAAGTTTGCGGATGTCAAATTCTTTGAAATAGAAATGGGGGCGGGGTGATTGTTGACCCACTTTAAATTTTATAGAATATATTGTTTAGACTTATCTGTAATCTCAATTTCTACATTTCGTGAAAAGATTTTGTAATTTATTTATTTTTTTATTGATTTGTCCAGGTGAAAGAGTGCATTGTTGGTAAATCTGGTTTTGTATCTCATATAAAACACATAGCGAAAGCAACAAACATAGATCTATGTCATTCATGATTGATAACATGCACTATGTAAATTTTAGAATTTAAGAACCAGATAGTGTACCTTGGTGTGATGAAATTTAAAAAAATATATTATATGTACTTGGGAATACTTTTAATCTTCACTTCAATTCCACTTTACGCCCAATAAGTGTGGTCTCTCAATCAGTTTTCAAGGGAGAATAATCGAGTGACTTCACTCACATATACACACCATTTCATAATGATGTCTCTCTTAAAATAAAATTCTATATATTTCTCCCTTTATAACTAACTGATTATCTAATTGGGTTGGCCTATTAGGTTTTTTCAAGTGAGTTTTAGTGTGTGGCTTGGAGTGGAACCAAAAGGGACCAATAAGACACTAGCTCCAATGGGCCTTGGGTTTTTCTGTCAACTCTTGACAAGTCCAAAGTTATCATTAATTATATTTAATATCATTATATAAATATAATTGCACTCTAGGTTTTAATAATAAATTATATCTCAAGACTTTATTATACATGTAATCCTTTTATAAAATATTCGTAATAATACAAAATCATGAATAAAGATTGCCACTTTGTAGATTATTACATCTTAATCCTTGAGTACCCTGTTTAATTCTTTAAAATTATTCATCATATATTTATGAAATCTAATTTCATAAATATATACTTTAGTAATTTCTTACTAAAGTGGTTAGACTTAACTCTATGAATAACTGAACTCATTAAACTTATCTCAAGGGAATATTTTATATCTCCGTTAAGAGATTATGAATTCCATTTTGAGAATATATGTTCCATTAACACCAAATGTGGCTGCTTAACATACTGAGATTTTGACCATTACTTTAGATCTCACTCCTGATATATCAAAGCAACTTACACTCCATGATCATGTCCATTATTCTCTTAGGATTAAGAGTTCATATAAATAGAAGTTGTGAGATTTATTATTCATTTGATAGTTGTTAAAAGAATAATAAATCTCACAGCAATTCAATTCAATATGTCTTAACTTTTAAAACATATCAACTGGAACTCTCAACTTCCATGATCAAGACAAATTATTTTAGTTGATATGTTATAGTCTTTATAGATGAAATGCCCAATTTCATCACCGACTATGAACTAAAATTATGAGTTTACAAAGAACTTGTGATTTATATCTTCTGTGACTTTTTACATAAATTACATACTATGCATCACATGGACTATATGATAATATCCGAATATTCATATTACCATTATTTTAGATAATAATAAAATAATTTTATTAATCACAACATTAAGTCATACATAATGTCATATATAACAATGTACGTAGCATCATACAATAGGATTTAAGGACACTAATCCTAACATGCATTCCCTTAGAACTGAAACTGAATTTTGTTGTAAGATTTTTCAAGTGTAGAAGAGTGGATGAAGTAAAGATTTTGTAGATTGATCATTTGATGAAGTTTTCGCACTCCGGGATGTGATTTGTCCATGTTATCACATGCATTCTGTCTTGCGTCTATTTTCTAAGAAGTAATGATTATCACTCATTATTGTATATAATCTGTATACTAATCATTTTACGTTTTAAATGTGGACATCACATGTGAAATTGTGGACCTAATGTATATGGAGTGTAAAGCATTGAGTTTGCGAGAACATTATTGTTCTCTATTTGAATTAGGTAGCATTAGTGTCATGGCAAAATGACATTGGTGTAAATTGTTAAGGTGGGTGGGGGTATTAAGGTTTCTAAGGGAAAATTATCAAATACTTTTAGAGTACGATGATATGGTGTTTCCTCATCTCACATTCATTGTGGACCTTATCATGAATTTAATTTGTGGGATTTATTATGAATGCGAGAGGAGGGAGCACCATGTCATCGTACTCTCGGAGTACCTAATAATTACTTGTTCCCAATGCTTTTGAATACGATATACTGGAGAAAAGTAAAGCAAATTTGACAATATCTAACTTTGCCAAGAGCCTTCTCCTACTTCCAACTATTGAATTACAAACCAAAAAAAATAAAAAATAAAAAAATCCAACTTTATTTCCAAAAAAAATAAAATAAAAAATCCCTTTCTCTTTCTTCTTGGTAGTAGTTAACCTTTTAGAGAGGTTTTTATTTTTTATTTTTTATTTATTTTTTATTTATTTTTAATTTTTTTTAAATAATAAAATATTTATTTATTTTATTTTTATATAAATATTTATTAACTTTTACAATAATTGATGAGGGGATTCAAACCCTAGTTATTTAGAAAATGTCAAGAATTGAGTGGACCTTATTTTGACTTTTAAATCAAGACTCAAAAATTATAACAAAAAGAAAAATTACCATAAATACTAAAATAATGACTTTAATTTTTTCTTCTTCTCATAAAACAATAAACTAAGAAAACTAAGTTCTTAGTGAAATCTAATGCCATTAAATCACAGGAAGTAATTCAATATTATTCTAAGTTTCATTACAAATAGGAAATATTATATACACTTAATAAAATAATGACAACGACCTCATGAATATTGTTGGGTAAAGTTTCTCTGACGGCTAGGGTTTAGGGTTTCCTACTCCTTTACGTCTGTAGAATCCTGTCCCTAGCCTCGTCTAGGTTTTCGTTCCCTTCAGACTCCGGTGAGGCTGGTAGGACGGTGTGGTATTGTGTGAGGAAGTGGTCTTTCATTTTTTTTTGGTCGGTAGAGGTGGTTTGGTGGAGCGTGGGACTATGGCTGGACTTGAGGAGATGTGGGCTAGGTTTTCCCTGTCAGAAGAGGAAGAAAGGGGCGCTGATGTTGATGGACAAGAGGTTACTATCCTCCATCGTTTGGCTGGTAAGTTCTTCACAAAACGTGTGCTGAATGTCGATGCCGTGGCGCGCACGTTTAAGCCTCTATGGAGACCTAGGGGGGAATTAAAAATTCGAGATATGGGAGATAACATTCTGCTGTTTGAGTTTGAGGATTGTCTTGATATGGAACGAGTATTAGAACTGGAACCATGGTCATACGATAAGCACCTGGTGGTATTTCAGAGGACTTTGGTTGCTGAGGCGGCTCCAACTCTTGACTATTCCAGCTGTTCTTTTTGGATTCAGCTTCACAACATTCCTGATTATTTATTAACGAATGAAACTGGTGAATCCGTGGGCAAGACTTTAGGTAGAGTGCTTCAAGTTGCTGATCCAGAAGACGATGGGGCTGGGGGAGAATTTTTGCGGATCCGCATCAACTTGGACATAACAAAACCATTACCCAGATGCTGCAAGCTTCGGTCAGAAGGGAAGTTTGTAGGTTGGGTGGGATTAAAGTATGAGCGGTTACCAAATTTTTGTTATTGGTGTGGCCGTGTCAGTCATGGCGAGCGAGACTGTGAGATGTGGCTGCATAACAAGGGCAGGTTGCGTAAGGAAGAACAACAATACGGCGAATGGCTTCGTGCAGACTCAGTAAGGGCTATACGTAAAACAGTGGCAACTATTCCAGGGGCAGCACGCAGCAAAGTACCATGGCAGAAGCAATCAAATGTTAAAACCAAAGTTCAGCAGGATATGGGTGAGAAGCCTAAGCAAGCGGCCAGCACAAGGGGTCATGATGAAGTATGGGAAAAGGAGGATAGAGGGGATGCTTTAGTAGTCAATGGTAGTGTTGTAGGGATGGTGCATGCATGTCAGCAAGAATGTGAGGGTAATGGGAGTGGTCTTGTTGGTTTGGGAAAGGAATGGGTTGGTCCAATGGAAGTGCAAGGCAGCCATGTCACTGCTTCGGCCAAAGTTGATCAGCCAACTACAGTGATAGATTTTTCAGCCGAGAAGTCAGGCCCAACTTTGTTAACCAGGGCATGGAAGAGATTAGCTAGAGATGTGGGCAAAAATCAGAAAGATAATGAGGAAGGCTGTATGCTCATGACAGTTTCGAACACAGTGGACAATGGGAAGCGCCGTATGAGTATAGACTTAGAGAATTCAGTGGAGAGTAAAAAACAATGTATGGACGTTTGTGAGGGGATGGATGACCAATCTCCCGAGGTGGTGGCTGCTTGGCAGCACCACCGGGCATTATGAATTGCCTAAGTTGGAACTGTCGTGGGCTTGGGAACCCACAGACAGAAGATGAGCTCGTTGCCCTTGTGACAACAAAAGATCCCAAATTAGTTTTCTTAATGGAAACTAAGGCTGAAAAATTTATTTTGGACAGAATTGGTAGAAGGATACATTTTGCTAATCTCTTTTTTGTCCCACGTGTCAATTATGGTGGAGGGCTTGCTTTGTTCTGGAAGCATGACGTGGATGTTAGTGTTCAGTCTTCATCTGAGAGATACATTGATGCTGTAATTAATCAAGGAGCGGATGACGCCTGGAGGTTCACGGGTTTCTACGGAGATCCTGACACCGCCAGCCGGGAAAACTCCTGGGATTTACTTCGATCTTTAAGTCATCAATTCAGTTTGCCCTGGGTGTGCTTGGGCGATTTTAATGAGATTTTGTTTGCTAACGAGAAACTGGGGTGGTTGGATAGGCCGGAGAGGCAAATGCAGGGTTTTCGAGATGCTTTGGATTATTGTGCTTTGAAGGACCTGGGCTTTACAGGTTTCCCATATACCTGGTGTAATAGAAGGCCTGGTGACCAAAATACATGGATTCGACTAGATAGGGGTGTGGCAACTGTTGACTGGATTCTTCGGTTTTCAGTATTTCGTATTCACCACCTAGATGCTTTTCACTCTGACCATAAACCACTTCTGCTATGCTCAGATTCAGAATTTAAGCGTTTTTACAGGAAAGGCCGTCCTTTTAGATTTGAAGCTATGTGGTTAAAAGATAGTACCTGTGAAGATGTAATAAAGCAATCTTGGGAGGGTGAGTCCTCTCCTAATATAGACAGGAGTTTTAACAGAAAGATTACGGCGTGTCAGCTGAATTTGAGAGCCTGGAATAGGAATTGTTTTGGGCATGTGCGCAATACTTTGGAAAAGAAACTCAAAGATTTGAAGTGGGCTGAAGAGGAAGGCTGCTATGTTTCAAATCCGGGGAAGATTTATCAGCTAAGGGAGGAAATTCAGAAGCTCAAATACCGTGAAGAAAGTATGTGGAAGCAACGGTCTCGCAATGCTTGGCTGAAGGAGGGAGATAGTAACACCCGCTACTTCCATTGCCGTGCAAACCAAAGGAATCAAAGAAATTTTATTTCAGGTTTGGAGGACATTGATGGTGGATGGGTAGAAGAAGAAAGCCGATTGGGTGGGATGGTTGAGGACTATTTCAAGACTATTTTCTCTTCCTCAAACCCTTCAGGTTTTGACAGTATATTGCAAGGCATTCATCCAGCTATTACTGAGGAAGCAGCTGAGTTGCTGGGGCGTGATTTTCAAGCTGATGAGGTAGGGGCGGCGCTTAAACAAATGGCCCCTCTGACAGCTCCTGGACCTGATGGGATGTCACCTGTATTTTACAAGTCTTTCTGGCATATCGTTGGGGAGGATGTCACTGCAGTGGTGCTTAAAGCCCTCAACACAGGTGTGATACCAGAATCCCTTAATTCTACTTTCATTGCTTTAATTCCTAAGATAAAGCATCCTAAGAAAGTATCTGATTTTAGGCCTATTAGTCTGTGCAATGTGGTTTATAAATTGATCTCTAAAGTTGTGGTTAATCGTTTGAAAAAATTTTTAGCTACAGCTATCCCTGAATCCCAGAGTGCTTTTTTGTCTGGGCGACTTATAACTGATAATGTGCTTGTGGCCTTTGAAACCCTTCATTATCTTAAAAGGAAAACCCAAGGAAAAATAGGTCAGATGGCAGTTAAGCTTGATATGAGTAAAGCGTATGACAGGGTGGAATGGGAATTCTTGGAGAGAACCATGAGGCATTTAGGCCTTGGAGATAGAATGGTGAATCTTATCATGTCATGCATATCATCTGTTTCTTATTCTGTGCTTCTTAATGGTCAACCTGTGGGTTTTATTAAACCGGAACGTGGACTTCGCCAGGGTGATCCATTATCGCCCTATCTTTTTCTCATGTGTGCAATGGGCCTTCAGAGTTTATTACATTCAGCAGAGATGGAAGGGCATATTCAGGGGGTAGCCATCTGTCGGAATGGACCTAGGGTCTCTCATTTATTTTTTGCTGATGATAGTATTTTATTCTGTCGTGCAAAAGAGGAGGAATGTCAGAAGATACTGGATGTTTTGGCTATTTATGAGAGAGGGTCAGGGCAAAAGATTAATCGAGACAAAACTAGTATTTTCTTTAGCTCCAATACCACTCCAGATATGAAGGATCGAATAAAGGCTATTTTGGGTGTTCCTGCCATTCGACAGTATGAAAGGTATTTAGGTTTGCCGGCTCTTGTGGGTAGGGCAAAGAAACAAAGCTTTAGTTACATCAAGGAAAGGGTGTGGAAGAAACTCCAAGGGTGGAAGGAAAAACTTTTGTCTCAGGCTGGTAGGGAAGTGCTTATCAAATCAGTCATTCAAGCGATTCCCACATACACAATGAGCTGCTTTAAGCTCCCTAAAGGATTGATTAAGGAGTTGGAAATCATGATTCGTAAATTCTGGTGGGGGTATAGTGGGGGGAATAGGAAGATACATTGGGTTAAGTGGGATAGACTCTGTGAAGCCAAGGAGATGGGTGGTATGGGGTTCAAGGAAATTGAGAAATTTAATGATGCCTTACTGGCCAAACAGGTGTGGCGTATGATTAATAATCCAGACTCGCTTTGTCACCGTGTGTTCAAGGCAAGATTTTTTCCGGATTGCTCTATTCTTGAAGCAAGGGAATCTACTGTGGGATCCTATGCATGGAAGAGCATTTTGAATGCTCGGGATGTCATTCGAAGGGGGATGGTATGGAGGGTGGGGACGGGGGAGAGGGTAAGGATTAAGGAGGATAGATGGTTGCCGGATAAATCAATTGGATTGATTACTTCCCCAATAACCCAAATGGCAGCGGAGACAAAGGTTAGTTCTCTCATTGATCAGGACCAAGTGAGGTGGAAGGAGGAGGTGGTTCGAAATTTATTCCTACCTCATGAGGCTGAATCAATTCTAACCATACCGCTGAGCTTTCGGCGACCCCCTGATCGTATTGCTTGGAAGCACACCCCATCGGGTTTGTTCACAACTAGCAGCGCCTATAAATTGATTGCTTCCTGTGATTCCATGTCTAATGCAGGTAGCTCAAATGCAGAACTCCAAAAGAAATTCTGGAAGAGTCTTTGGCAACTTCGGGTGCCAAACAAAATCAAAAATTTTGTTTGGAGGGCATGTAACGATGCTTTACCAACAAAGCTGAATTTGCACCATCGGCATGTCACGGAATCTGATTTTTGTGATTTGTGTGGAGAGGGTTCTGAGGATACCGTTCATGCTCTTTGGACATGTAAGGAAATAGCTACGGTTTGGTTGTCTTTAGATTGGTTCCACCAATATGCCCCTGTTCAGCCTATAAATTACAGAGAGCTGCTTGCCAGATTTTTGCCGAGTCAAGATGATTACAAAGCCGAGATTTTTGCTATTGTGGGGTGGCTCGTGTGGAATAGGCGCAATGCCATTCACTTCAACAGAGCTGTCCGACCTGTGGATAGCATCTGCAGAGAGGCCGGTAGTATTCTACAGGAATTTCTTCAAGCACGGGAGAATAAACAGAGTCCTTCACGTCCTCAGGTGAATCAAAAATGGCGACCCCCTGCACCGAATATCTACAAGATTAATTTTGATGCTGCGGTTTTTCGTGCTGCAAATATGGCGGGTTTGGGTGTGATGGCGCGCGACAGCAGGGGGGATCCGATTGGGGCGCTAACCATGCCTGTTCCTCTCAGGCAGTCTGTGGCGGAGTTGGAGGCTTTGGCATGTCAGAGGGCAGTTCAGTTTGCTCTGGAGATTGGCTTGACTCAGGTGGAGGTTGAAGGGGACTCTACTACTGTCATTGAGGCGCTCCAGAATGGTTCAGGTCAGTTTGCCAGCTATGGGATCATCCTTGAAGACATCCGATCCTTATTATCACATTTTCAATATGTTGTTTTTTCATATTCTAGTCGTGTATGTAACTCTGTTGCTGATGCATTGGCTAAGAAAGCTAGTTCTAGTTCAGGGCTTCAAGTTTGGCTTGAAGACTTACCTGAGGACATTGCTCTCTTTGTGTTCAGAGATGTTCATTAATTTTGCTTTCAATAAATTTGCCCAGGCTGTTTGGTCTGGTTTCTCAAAAAAAAAAAAAAAAATAAAATAAAATAATGACAACATTAAATTTTTTTTTCATAAAGACTAAGAAGACTAAGTTCTTAGTGAAATCTAAATGTAACTTGTATAAACAAGATTAATCAAAGTTATAGAATATAAGGAAAGTAACTTATTGGCATAAACACCTTGTTAGGTTCTAAAGATTAAGGAATTTATGTATTTAGAACTCTAATTTGTATTGTTGGCAAACCATGATTAAAACAGGTTGTTTAGTCTTGTTTAAGCTTGCTCAAAGTTGTGTCTTTCATGTAAAGTTGGAATCAAGAGGTTGCAGATGCATTGGTGCATTTCGGCTTGGCTCGATCGATCGAATCTCAGGCAGAATGTTTTTCTGCAGATTTTTCCAACTCAGCCCTACCTTATTAAACATTTAGGGTTTTATGTTTTTGCCCTAGGTATATAAGGCAAAACCTTAGCCACATTTTTGAGAGTTACTCTGAGTGTATCGTTGCTTATACTTTGCTGTTTATGTGAATCTCTTGTGAGATCATTGAAGAGCTTTCCTTCACATAAACTTAGGGTTTTCAAGATAGAGATTATTTCAACATCTTGATGATCAACTTCGTTGCTGCCATTAGAGCTGAAAGAATAACAAGCGTGGGTGCTTGTAACTAATTGGAGAATCCAAGAAAGAATGAGTCCATGGATTCGGAGCTTGCACGTGGTCGTGTCAGTAAGTTCTACTGGTGGGTAGCATTAGGAAGTCAAGCGGGGAGCTTGTAAGTCCTTTTGTATGAACTTCGATTCTTTCAGATAGTAGATTCAGGTTTACCTTGAGGATAGCTAGGTCAAATCCTCCCCATGTTTTTACCGTGTGGTTTCCTAGGTCATCATATCTTGTGTTATTTATTTTTTTGCTACTTTATACTCTTGATATGATTGTTTGATTGTGATAACCTAGATTTGAATAATTTGACTAAGTTAAACACTTGGCCAATTAACTAGGTTAATTTGGTTGGGTTAAGGGGTCTAAAAACCGTTCAAGTGATATCAAAGCAGGTAGCTCTTTTGTTGTAAATCTTTTGATCTCTGAGTTGATCCTTGACATTTGTTATCATGGATTTTTGAAAAATCTTTTTGCTTATATATCAACTTGTCTACTTGTTGTCTTTGCCTCTTGTTGTTTCTGTTAAATCTTTCCTTAAGTATCTTGGTATAATCATATGTGATAAGAATTATGTTTGTTATACTACTTTAACCGCCTTAAAGGCACGTGGTTCTTGTCTTTGGTGTTTGGATAGTGGTTGTTCCAAGCATATGACAAGAAACAAAGGTTTATTCAAAACACTCTTTGAAGGAAAGATTGAGACAATCACTTTTGGAGATGGAAGCAAATCTGTGATCAGAGGCATTGGAACTATAGATATTCCAGGATTGCCAGTGTTTGAAGATGTTTGGTATGTTGATGGATTGAAGGCAAATTTACTCAGCATAATGGATTAAATGGTCTTTTCACCAAGTATGAATGTGAGATACTTGATGGAGGAGGTGACTGTATGTGTGTTGGTGTAAGGACAGCTGACAACTGTTATGGCATAACACCAAGTGTAAACAACAAGTACTTTAGTGCAAAGATTGATCAAGTTGATTTGTGGCATCAACGGTTGGGACATGCCAGTCATAAGCAATTAGAGACGATTTTCAAATGTGAGGCAGTTATCGGTTTACCTAAGTTTGAGAAGATAGATAAGTGCATTTGTGGACCATGTTAGATAGGTAAACAAGTGAAATCCAAGCATCCTTCTGTGACTAGTGTTCAAATTTCAAGACCTTTAGAGCTATTGCACATTGATCTCATGGATCCTGTCAGAGTTCAGAGTTTGGGTGGAAAGAAGTATATTCCAGTTGTTGTGGATGACTTTACTAGATATACTTGGGTTATGCTTTTGAAAAATAAAGCTAAGGCTCCTAAGAAGATGATACATTTGTGCAACAAATTGCAGGTTGAGAAAGATACTGTGATAGCCAGAATAAGAAGTGATCATGGAAGAGAATTTGAGAATACCAGGCTGGCTACTTTCTGCAATGATCAAGGCACTCATCAAGAGTTCTCTTCGCCTGAGACACCTCAACAGAATGGGATTGTGGAAAGGAAAAACAAAGTTGTTCAGGAGATGGCACGAGTTATGCTACACAACAAAAAGTTGCCAAAATCCTTCTGGGGAGAAGCTGTCAACACTACTTGCCATACAAACCTGACTCCAAGAAAACTCCTTCTGAGCTCTGGAGAGGGAAGAAGTCTATTGTTAAATATTTCAGGATATTGGTAATGACTGTTACATTCTACGTGATAGAGAGAACTTAGAAAAGTTTGATGCAAAAAATGATAAAAGATACTTTCTAGGATATTCTTTCACTAGTAGAGCTTATAGAGTGTATAATTTGAGAACCAAAACAGTCATGGAATCTTCAAATGTTGTGATAAATGATGAAGTGTGTTCAAAAACACTTTCAGAAAGCACTGCTCTTGCTCAAGATAAGTCTCTAGAAGTTGATGATTTACTTCCTGCTGAGTATGTGGTGAAATATAGTGAGGAAGAGCTGTTGTTGTTGAATAATACAGTTTCAGTATCATCAAGTTCAAAACCATCCACTCCGGTTCATGACACCTGTGAGAGACCGCGCTCCCAGCCCCCTTTTTAAATGTTAGGCCAAACCCACGTGAATGGGTAGAGTTGTGTTATTGCCTCTCAAAATGGAGATTCGACTGATTATATTTTCCCCATTAGATTAAGAGTTTTACAATGGAGTCGTCACTTATTTAATTATTGGAAAAATAAGAAAACCATAACTGAAAAATTCCTCATTTTATTATTTTGAAATTGAATTTACATTAAACATAAGAAATTACATGGTTTTGGTCCTAGATACAATCTAAGATAAAGTACATGACTTTGTTTTCTAGTTACAATCTAGAAATTGAAAATTATAAGGATAAACATTTGATCTACTAACCATTGATCTAAGTTCGAAGGATATGTTACAAGGTGGGAAGGTGTTAGGCACCCACTTTGCCCAGTAAAACCGGTCTTCTAGACTATGGTGGCTAACAATCATATCATATCATCCAATATGTCAATCAATTTACATGTTAAATTTAATGTGTGTGCATATGATAAACCTTTATTCAATTTATTAAGCATTGCATTTGGATTGAAAAATAAATTCTAGTGAATGTGTGTGGATGGTGATAACCTAGATTCAAGAATTTGAAAGAATTATTAAACAAACATGTTTTTCATATTTTTGATGTGGATTTAAGATTAAAACTAGTGATATGCATGAACATGTGATGAACAACCAAGAACATGTGAAGAACATATAAGAACAATTAAGAACATTCAAACATATTCAAGAGAATTTAAATAATTATTATCATACTTTAATCCTAAATTCTTATAATGGCAACATAAAAAACCAATTAGGGAAAGAGATTATACCTTCATGCAAGATCTATATGGTGGAGGAGGAGACTCTTGATGGAGGTTTTAAGAGTGGAGGAAAAGAAGAGTTAGGAGAGGAAGAGTGAGTCTCACTCAATACCTTAAGTTTCAAGAAGACCAATATATGACAAGACTATTCTACTTCACTAGAACTCAAGAGAGAAGAAGAGAGGGGGATTTTTTATGTCCTTTGAAATGAAGGAGGGGAAGGGTTTATATAGTAGTGGTGGATGAAATATGATTAGAAGGCTATTTAATGAGAGTTGACAAAGAATTATGAACCTAGACCTCATTTTAGCCTTGGGAAAAATCTGGTGCATTAAATGGAAAGATTTGTGGGAGTGAGGAGCAAGCCAAAATTCAGTTTTCTCATAGCTGTTATAACAGCTTGTAGAGCTAACTTCGAAAAATCATATTTGACTCAATTCTAATTGGAATTGCCTCGTTCTTGTGCTCAAATTGAAGCCCCGGATGTCTAGTTTCTAAAAAATTAACCTCATTCATAGATTCAAAATATTCAGAGAGATATTGATGAAATGATGAGCAGAGGTCATTTGATAGAAAATGGTTTCAGCACAATTAACATTAATAGGTCCCAAATTAGCTCCCAATTAACATTAAATGACTCCAATCACTCCCATTTCAAACTTAATTGGTTCCAAATTTACTCTAATTAAAAGATAATTAAACAAATTACTCATTGAATAATTAATGTTTAACTAACTAATTAATTAGGTGTATGCAACCTTACCATAAAATGTAGTCCTAACCAATCAAATTATGACACATCATTGATCTCAAATTGAATACACCTATAACCAATTGAAATCAATTGTTCATAATCACATATAATCGGACTCAATTTGTGATAGTACATCTTAGCCATTAAAACTTGATTTGATGATAACTTTTAATTGGGTGGTCCGATTAGGACTTATGATCAGTTGATTTGATCATTACAATATCAAGATCATTTTGGTAAAATGAGTCTAATGATCTAATATCTAGAATCAAGATGCATATTTCCAAAGTGAAAGTACCCTTTTACTCTCCATGTGAGGTTAAATACAGGTTGCAAAATAGGGTGTCAACAACACCCAACAGGTACAAAGTGAACTCAGTCCTCCATCTGAGCAGAAAGGTACCTCCACATCTCTAGTTAAAGGTCCATCCTCTAGAGTGAGATTGAATTATTCTTCCACAAATATATTGAGTAGTTTGAATGATAACATGAGATTGAGATAAAAAAAACCTTGAATGTGATCACTCACTCATGTTGTTTGTCCTAATTTGAACCGAAAAAAGGTGGATGAAGCACTTCAAGATGCTAATTGGGTAAATTCCATGCATGAAGAACTTCATCAATTCATTCGGAATGATGTGTGGGAATTGGTTCTTAGACCAAAGAGTGTAAATGTGATTGAAACCAAATGGATCTTTAAGAACAAGTTAGATGAACATGGCACTGTGATCAGAAACAACTTAAGACTTATTGCCCAAGGATACACACAAGTGGAAGGAATTGATTTTGATGAGACTTTTGCACCAATAGCAAGGTTAGAATCCATCCGGATACTGTTGACCATAGCAAGTCATCTAAACTTCAAGTTGTATCAAATGGATGTCAAGAGTGCTTTCTTGAATAGGATGCTACAGGAAGAGGTATATGTTGAACAACCTAAAGACTTTGTTGATCCTTACAGACCGGATGGTGTCTACAAATTGAAGAGAGCCCTCTATGGGTTGAAACAAGCTTCTAGAGCTTGGTATGACAAACTGATTGCATATCTCACTGAGCATGGATTCAAAAGGGGATCTGCAAATACAACTCTCTTCATAAGAAATGATAAGACTGGTTTTGTTGTAGTTTAAATTTATGTTGATGACATTGTTTTTGGTGCTACTAATAATTCTCTTACTCATTCTTTTGCAGATGAAATGAAGGCAATGTTTGAAATGAGCATGGTTGGTGAACTGACTTACTTTTTGAGATTGCAGGTAAAGCAAACGGAGTCAAGAATCTACATCAATCAAGCTAAATATGCTAGAAATTTAGTCAAAAGATTTGGACTAGACAAGGCTGCTCATGCTAGAACACCAATGGTTGCTAATACAAAATTAATAATTGATCAATCAGGTGAGTCTGTTGATGTTACTTTGTATAGAAGCATGATGGGATGTCTTTTGTATTTGATTGCTAGTCGGCCTAATATCTCTTTTAGTTTTGGTGTTTGCTCTAGATTTCAGTCTAATCCTAAGATTTCTCATTTAAATGTTGTTAAGAGAATTATAAAATATATGAGTGGAACCTGTGATTATGGATTATTTTATAGCAAAGAGTCTAATTTGTCTCTTGCTAGCTTTTTTGATTCTGATTGGGCTGGAAATGCTGATGATTGAAAAAGCACCACTAGGGGGCGTTTTTATGTAGGAGTCAATCTTGTGGCTTGGATGAGTAAGAAGCAAAATTCTATTTCTTTATCCACTGCTGAGGCAGAATATATTGCTGTTGGGAGTTGTTGTTCTCAGCTCCTTTGGATGAAAAAGCTTTGGAGTGATTATGGGATTCCTCAAGATACCATGGTTGTCTATTGCGATAATTCTAGTGCTATAGATATATCTAAGAATCCTGTTTAGCACTCTAAGACCAAACACATTGAACTTAGGTATCATTTCATTAGGGACTTGGTTGAAAAAAAAATTGTTATTCTTGAGTATATCCCTACTGATCGTCAAAACATTAACATCTTCACCAAACCGCTTGATAGAAGTAAGTTTGAGACACTTTGTCAAGTAATTGGTGTGCTCTGGTGTCCCTAGTCTCTTTTGGCTTTCTTCGTCCTTGTACTTCATTGCTCATTTCTTTGTGACTATTGTTCTTTGATTTTTGTGTCTTTGTGTTTTTTCTACAATTTGCATTGCATAACATTCATGCATTTCATTCTAGGATTTATTTGTGTTTTCTCTTTAAAAAAAAAAAAAAAAAAAAAAAAGGGAAAGGGGGAAAGCAAATTGTGTTTTGCACTATTTTTTTTTGGTTTTTGAAAACAAGGTTGGTCAATTTATTTACTCAGAACATGTACTTGTACCCTGTTTAGCTTTGATGAGCTTATTTATTACACCTTACTAGTTGAAACTTTGTAGTGCATGTTGTGTAGAAAAGATGTTTATAGTGTTTATCACTTTGTCTTAATCTTGAAGTCACATGTTATTTGACTGTTGGACTTGATCCTTTTGAGAAAGGCATAAATAATCATCCTACCACTGTTCACTAGCCAATCATGAGCACCTTAGTGCATATCATAAGATTTTGTGCTCGAGAAAGTGTAGTACATGCATAAAAAGAATATAAGGTATAGCCTCAGTTAATTGCTTAATACTTAAAATTGGTATGTACTATTAGGTTTGATACCAATTCACATAATTAAAACTGGTGTGTACTATTAGGCTTGATGCCAATTCACATAATTATGAGGAAAAATTCAAGAAACTTACATGATTGCAAGCTTATGTTCTAGGAGGTGTGAGAGTTATATGATGTAACTCTTTAGGTGATAGTCTCTTTTGAATTCTATGTGATGAATTTTGTAGATTTTGTGATTAATTGTTATTCATATATCACCTCACTTGTATCTTAAGCTTTTGCTAATTGCACACAGTACACAAGTTACTCTTTGCTAAACACTATATATGGTATTGTGTATGTTTTTGGTTTGACCAACCAAGTTTGAAAATACATTGAGTATTATGCAAAACATTTGTTTGCTTGAGAATTTAAAGGGAGAAAGGTTGAATTTTTCTTTGAAAAATTGGGATTAAAACTTGGGTTTTTGAAAAAACATTTCATCTCATATTCATGCATTTTGTTCTTCAATTTTAATGCTTTGAGAGTCGTGCCCAAAATGTGTTTATTCTTTTTCAAAACCGTTCTTTTTCTAAAAAATTTTTGTGCGCCTCTATCTGTTTCGATCGATCCATTCTATTTTTCGATCGATCGAAAATGTGCTTAAATTCTTTTTAAAAGTCTCGGGTTGATTCGATCGATCGAATGTAATTTTCGATCAATTGAATATCGTGAATTAGGTTTTTAAAAACACTGTTCTTGACTTATTCAACTCACATTTTCAAAAAGTTTTCAAAACTTTCTTTCTCTCTCCAACTTAGCAAGGCTAAAATCTCAATTTTTTTGTTGTTTTCTTCTAGCTCCTTTTCAAGGTTTTTGTCTTCAAGGGCCAGTATGTCTATTTTACCCCTTCTTTTTCTTCTATTTTCAAGTTTCATGTATTATTCTTTGGGGATTTCGGACTTTGCATAAATTGGGATTTTTGTTTAATCAAGCCTTATTTTGTGAAATTGATCGATGGGTTTTGTTGCTATATGGATATATTCATGATCTATGATGGTTAATTTGATCAATTTGGAGTTTTGTGAAAAATTGAAAATTCTAGGGTTTGAAATTGATCCAATTTGGGGATTTTGTTCAATTGGGTTCAATTGATAAAATTGGCTTGTTGTTTTGATGAAATTGGTCATTCTAATCTATTTTCAACCCAGTGTGATGATCAATTTACCAATTTGTCTCAAAACATTCAAGTGGTTTTTCAAATTTTTAGAGTTTTTTTTAGAAACTCTATGCTTAAGCCAATTTTGTGTAAAACTTAATTTGGACTTTGTTTATTGCATTAATACATGCATCATGACATTGTAATTGTTCATGTATCATATAGATTTTTATTCTATATTTTTTGTACTAACTTCCAGTCTGCCCTTAGTTTTGATTTTTTTTTTTTTTTTTTTTTTTTTTTTTTTTTTTTTGTGTTCTTTTGGTTCTTTCTTATGTCTTTGTCCTTTCCTTAGCACTATGCCTAGGAAGACTAGAACTCGTAGGTCTGTTCCGTCACCTACTCCTTCCCTTCCTTCTTTTGACCGAGAGAAGTTTTCAAGTGAGAAAAACCAAGAGATTTATGATAAGCTGAACCTTAGGAGAAAAATTTGGTTTGAGTGTTCTGTCATCTTAGATGAGCTTGATCCTATCATTAGGGCAAACTTTGAGCGTCAGGGCTGGTTACCATTGGTGGATATTTCTGATCTTCCTCCACCTGCTACCTTGATCAGAGAGTTCTTTTGAACATCTCTATCCGCGTCTATGATTCCAACACTTTGGTAAAGAGTTGGATACAATGCGTAGAGTACACCATTACTCCTAAGATAGTGGTTGATGATCTAGGGGTACCTTTGGTCTAGCACCCAGTCTACTCTTATGATAAGTCTCCTTTGTTAAGTGATGTCATGTCTTACATCACTGGGTCTTCTATCCAGTGAGGTTCTGATCCTAGGATCACCACTGCTGAGCTTTCTGAGTTATATTATCTCTTCTTTAGGATAGCGTGTCACTCTTTTTGGAAAATTTCTCATCTTCACACCATTCCTCTCGAGTGGTATGTTTTTTTGTATGCTTTTGTCACTAATGCTCCTATCAGTTTTCCCCATTAGTTTCTTCGTTCTTTGAACGAAGTTTATGGGAGTTTGTCTTCTTCTTATGCTCTTGTCCATCCTATCCTTATTCATAGGATTTTGTTTTCTCTAGGTCTAGATGGTTTCCCTTCTTCTGAGACTGTTCATGTTATTGCTCCCATAGGTGCATTTTTTCTTAGACAGAGGGCTGCTTACCTTCGAGTTGGCTCTAAACACCGTAGGTTTGAGCCTTCTGGTACCGCACCTCCTCCCTTTTCTTCTACAGGTCTTGCTGGTGAGGACGTTGATGATCCTGTTGGTGGTGGTTCTGCTGCTGATGTTCCTCCACCTCCATTGAATGACTTTAATGTGCGTTATACCTTGAAGATTGTCATGATCGTTCAAGCAGCTCATGGTCAGATTTTGGTGGACTTACTTGATGAGATACGTGCATTGTGAGCTGATTTGGTGCATCTACTTTCACCCTCACCACTTCCTTTTAATGATGGCTTGTGATTGGCTTTTGGCATTACGTCACAAAAATGGGGAGTGGAGTTTTGACACCTTGTAGAGGAGTTTTTGTTATTAGGGGGGAGATTTTTTTGTTATTATTTTGAGGAGCTAGTGGAGATTTTAGATTGTATCTAGGTGATTCTCTTTGTATATTATTTTTTTGGGGCTATTTATGATAGGGGGAGATACATTTACTTTGATATGGATGATTCTTGTTGTTTATGATTCACTGCTTATTGATTTATATTTATGAGATTATTCATTGATATATGTCTTTATTATGTGTTGTATGAATCTTGACAAGAATGTTTTATTTTTGTTGTATCTAACTTAAGGGGATAGTTAGTTTACATATCTGTTGATTTACTGTTTTTTGTCACACATGCGTTTATGCGTTTGTTGAGTATTTCAGGAATATACAGTTTGATTCAATTGAGCTGCTATCTACACTTGTAACTGATGGATAGTAGTTAGGATTGAATTTTTAGTATTTATGAGCATTATTTATGTAAAGGGCTTTTACTTGTAAACTTTGAGCTTAGTGTTTGTGTTTTGTCACGGATTACCAAAGGGAGAGTTTGTTAGATTCTAAAAATTTAGGAATTTATGTATGTAAAACTCTAATTTGTATTGTTGGCAAACCATGATCAAAATAGGTTGTTTAGTCTTGTTTAGGCTTGCTCAAAGTTGTGTCTTTCATGTAAAGTTGGAATCAAGATGCTGCAGATGCATTGGTGCATTTTGGCCTGGCTCGATCAATCGAATCTCAGGCAGAATATTTTTCTGTAGATTTTTCCAACTCAGCCCTACCTCATTAAACGTTTAGGGTTTTATGTTTTTACCCTAGATATATAAGGCAAAACCCTAGCCAAGTTTTTGAGAGTTGCTCTGAGTGTATTATTGCTCATACTTTGCTGTTTGTGTGAATCTCTTGTGAGATCATTGAGAAGCTTTCCTTCACATAAACTTAGGGTTTTCAAGATAGAGATTATTTCAACATCTTGATGATTAACTCGGTCACTGCCATTGGAGTTTAAAGAATAACAAGTGTGGGTGCTTGTAACTGATTGGAGAATCCAAGAAAGAAGGAGTCTGTGGACTCGGAGGTTGCACGTGGTCGTGTCAGTAAGTTCTACTAGTGGGTAGCATTAGGAAGTCAAGTGGAGAGCTTGTAAGTCCTTTTGTATGAACTTCGATTCTTTCAGATAGTGGATTCAGGTTTACCTTGAGGATAGCTAGGTCAAATCCTCCCTAAGTTTTTACTGTGTGGTTTCCTAGGTTATCATATCTTGTGTTATTTATTTTTCCGTTGCTTTATACTCTTGATATAATTGTTTGATTGTGATAACCTAGATTTGAATAATTTGACTAAGTTAAACACTTGGCTAATTAACTATATTAATCTGGTTGGGTTAAGGAGTCTAAAAACCATTCACACCTTACAAAGCCCTTCAAATGCGTCCAAATGCAAATTTTCCAAGTGCTGTCGCCTGGGTGGGGAGTAGTTTAAACGGTAGAAGTGTCAAACAAGTCAAGAAAAACTTTGCAGAACTTGCTAAGAAAACACTAGTTAATTTCAACTTTCGGTTCAACTTTTTCCGCTTTTTCCTTTTATATCCCTACTTTCATCTCTCATGCCCAACTTGTCCAAATGATGGGATTTTCAATTTATTTTAATAAATAAAACTATTCACCTCATGATATCGGGATTCTTGGTGGGGACTGGGAGTTGTTTAACAGTGAAACTGAAACATAACAGAGTTAGGACCAAAAATGAAATTTTTTTGGTACAAAAAGAGTAATGTCATGCACATAAACACTTTTAAAACTATTGGTTGTGATAATTTTAAATTCATTTTTACCTAGCCCTCCCATCGCGATTACTTTTTTTTATTTTTTTTTTATTTTTTTTATTTTTTATCTCTTAATAATCACTCATCATATTAGTGATTTGTAAAAAAATTTGTAAAATAGTTTCCAAATTCTAACATTTAAAAAAAAATAAAAAATACAAAATTGAGCGGTTTTGCCGACGTTGAGTCTCTCCGACAAGTATGAAAGTTAAGTTCTGAGTGAAATATAATGCCATTGAATCATAGGAAGCAAAGTAATACATGATTATTCTAAGTTCCATTGCAAAGAATAAATATCGATTCCTAAGTAATCTAATCAGTGGCCAGATAGATGGGTTAATTACTTTGAACAGTAAAATGGATCGAAGCCTAAGTAAATATTTTAAACAATAAACACCAATTAAATTGAATAAAATGGATCGAAGCCCAAGTAACTATTTAAACACCAATTAAATCGAGGACTATGCCTTAAGGATCAAAATAAATGAAGCTTGTATTAACAAGACTAGATTATAGATTATAAGGAAAGTAACTTATTAGCATAAACACCTTACAAAGTCCTACAAACTAACACAAACTAAAGAAATCTACTAAAAGGACTACAATTGCATACCATATATTCGTCATCTTGGAAATTGGGTTCTAATTAATTTTCCAAAATGGTTGAAAAATCAAAGAAGGTTCACCAATCTTGATATACTCCCTCCGTCCCATTTTTTTTTTTATCGTGTTTGAAAAGTCAAACTTTTTAAAAGAACATCATTTATTGTCTTGTTTATCTTTTAAAAATGTATAAGTTTCCGAAACTACCCTTAAAAAAATTTATAAAAAAATTGAATTAGTAAATTAATAGGGGTATAATAGGAATATTAGTAAATTAATGACTTTTATTTTTAGAAACAAGACAATATTTTAGGATATCTCAAAATGGAATAGATGACAAAAAAAAAAAAAAAATGGGACGGAGGTAGTAATTCAGATACCGTCCCTATGTAGTTTTGGGACCTTCCTTTGGATTTATTCTATTAAAATCTCTGTTGCAACCAAATTAAGGGCAGGTTAGAGGTTACCAAATCTGTCAATTAAAATGGTACATTACTAGATATTTCTTAAATAATGGAAAAACACTAATAATTTCAAAAAATAATGGTATTTGGCTATAAGGCACTAATAATTTCAAAAAATAGTAGTATTTGGCTATTTTTGCCGACAAAAATAATGACTCCTTTCTGGCTATCTCTCACCAAGCCGAAGTTCTATACGCCCACGTTACTGCTGCTTTCTCAATTTGCAAATGTGATTCACACAAAAGGAATGTAGTCACATTGCAGATAATTTGATACGTCGTCCAAGTATTTGTAAGTGTGTGAAACCAGAAACATTGCACTATTTGGTGGCAGTAGTAGTACTTTCTACTAACCAATAAATTACAATGCTCTAGCAATTAATTTGAGTGCTAACCATTTAGCTAGAGGGTCCACGACCACTTTTGCCCACTAATCTCTCTATATTAAACCTCTACAAAAATCGATTTTCCTAGTCAATTTTGTATGTTTGTAAAATTAAGCATGATCTCATGTTTCCCATTAATTAAAAAAAAAAAAAAAAAAAACCCATGATCCCATGCGAAAAGCAACCTTGTACTACTTATAATTGATCATGTCAACCGTAGCAGTTGGAATTTAAGGCAGCGTAGCAGGGAAATCTAGTCGACATTATTATTGGCTCAAGTCAGGCTGTCACGCGTCAAGCCAAAGTTCTACGCTTACACATTATTGCTTACCTAATTTGCAAAATGTACGGTAACTTTTTTTTTTTTTTTGACTTTCTCCAAAGTGATTTATATTTTCCGAATGTGATTCATATTTCATACTATAAAAATAGAAATGTTATATTTATAATATTTTTATAATAAATTTTAAGTGATGAGTTGTTATTGATAGTTATATGTAGGTAAAAAAGTAATTTAATTTATAGATTTAAATTAGAACTAATAACAACTTACCATTTATAATTTATTATAAAAATATTGAAAATAAAATCTCTAACTTCTCAATGCCAAGACTTCATGTTCAACCAACCAATATTGACCACTTGTCCTCTTTTATTTATTTTTTTTCCTCTTCTTAAGGTCTATTTGGAATTCGCTTATTTTGTTGAAATTGAAAACTTTTTGATAAAAGTACTGTAAATAAAAATAAAATTTAGTTAAAATAGTATCGTAAGACTCATGAATAGTATTAAAAAGTACAATAAGATTTATGAATAATATCAACAATAAACTAAATAGTAAAATAAGTTAGAAAAATAATTTTCACCAAAGGATGCTTAAGGAAGTAAATGAAATCCCCAACTTAACAAAACTAATCAAATCATCCTCGGTTAATTTTTAAAGTTAAGCATTTGACAAGAGTGTGAAACCCAGAAACATTACATCATTTGGTAAGTAGTTTTTACTTTCCTATAAATTCCTGAAGTTGACAATACTGATGCCATACCCATATACGTTCCTTTTCCCCTGCACCATTGGCCATTGGGTGTGTGTTTAAAGGGAAGTGCCTCTCATTGTTATCCCATCTTTCATTGTGTAATTAATCATTGTTTTTACCGGCAATGACAATGATCATGTTCACGGGTGGTGGAAACTCACTGAAACTTGCTCATGCATTCTTTATACTTTTAGTTTTAGTGCACTTGAGACCAGCCCTTGGATTTATTTCAGGGGTTGGAGTTGGAGATGCTAACAATATCAGGTGCCCAGAGAGGGAGAGACAAGCGCTCCTTAAATTCAAAAAAGCCCTTGTTGATGACTATGGCCGGCTCTCTTCGTGGAGGAGCAAAGATAAGAATTGCTGCTATTGGAAAGGAGTTCACTGCAGCAACCAAACTGGTCATGTACTTGAGCTTCATCTAAGTGAACATCGTTTAAAAATTGCCTTGGCTTGAAGGTGAAGAAGTGTGGCCTCCATGTATTGGAGTACCAGAATTCTGTGGAAAAGTTCATGAACTGCATGAACACCAATTCCGATATTTCTGCCATCCTTAATCAAAAAAAGATTGAGAATAGAAATAGAAAAATGAGGTCTTTGATTCGGAATGAACTCAGCCAAAAAGGCACACTGGTAATTAGTAACTACGTTGTTTTTCTGTCTCAAACAAGATATTCCGTCTCCCTCTCTTTAATTTCTCTCACTCTCACCCATAAAACACAATATTTCTGTTTTACAGGGCTTTGATCGATGCATTTTCTATAATCCCCGCTTGCCTTCAAGTGAAATTTTGGAGTGGTTCAAACACCAGAGCGATGAGCCCTGGTTGACAATCCCTCTACCTCC
Organism: Quercus variabilis; assembly: GCA_030445155.1. Lineage (NCBI taxonomy): Eukaryota > Viridiplantae > Streptophyta > Magnoliopsida > Fagales > Fagaceae > Quercus > Quercus variabilis. Next base: position 12,536,508 of record CP129453.1, read on the forward strand.
AAATTTGTACAATGATAGTACTTGGATGGGTTTGGTTCTATGTGCTTATTTCGCTATAGATGTGAATCCAACTGCCCACTTTGACATTCTGGATTCAGATACTAGTCCTGACTTTATTTGTAATTTGGAAACCAATGTTGGTGGTGTGGGACCTCTTCTTGGTTATCACCTGACTAAAGAAGATCTCGTCATCATGCTACAGCAAGGTGGATGCATTTTGCTATCCTATAGAGGGCGAAATTGTCTGAATCAAGTCAACTGCATTAAGGCTTCATTTACAACTGACTGCCCAGGTTTGAAGGTGGAGAAATGTGGCTTTCGTCTCTTGTACCGTAATGAGTTGGAAGAGTCTGAGCAAACAATAAGCCATAGCATGAACTCCTCGTCTGATGATTGGGATCTCATCCGTCAATTGACAACTGATGACGTAAATAGAGATAAGCAAAAGCATGATGGTGAAGGAATATCTAGTAAAACCTCCAGCTCTAGGAACGAGTTTAATTTTGGAAGTCAGAGGGGACCTATTGATCCTAAAGACAAGGGCAAGCGAGTTCTAGAAGAATAATTTCTCTTATGGGGCTCTTCCTTCTGAAATTATTGGTAAGTCATCCTCTCTCTAATTTTCAATTTTAACCTTATACCAAAGAACTGATAATCTTTACTGCAGTGCACAGAAAGATAAGGTGGAAATCATATGGGCGGTTGTTTTTCAAAATAGAAAGTCCATAGATACAAAAATATATAAATATATACATATATATATTATAAAAAACTTTCACACCGATTAATGTGTTAGTGATAGTTTAAAAAAGTGATATCATAATTGGTATAGATAAAAATCAATAAAAACTTATTAATTTATACTCAGTTTGGTATAGTAGTTTAATAACATGTTTTTAGTTTTTAAATAATATTACACGTATTTTTATACACTTTTTCATCCACACGTATTTTAAAAAAATATAAACAACATTACTAGAACAATGTTATCAAACAGCCCCCTTAATTGTTGTGAGAAATATTGTGAAATTTTTTATTTCTTTAACATTGTTCCTCTCAAACTAGGAATTGCTTGGATTGTGCAACAACTGTGTTTTTTGACTTATTTCCTTTTGATTATGTGAAGATATAATTTTACCATGTTCTAAAGTTTTTTTATTTTTTTGAGAAAGTACCATGTTCTAAGTTGGACTTACCTCAACCTTCTTCTTTTTTTTTTTTTTTTTTTTAAAATTATATTTCAAACCCTATTGTTCAGGAGTAATTTTAAACTTATCCTACACTTTTCAAAAATTTCAATTTAAACTATGCTTGTTCAAAAGGTTTTCAAATGAGCCATCAATTATTTTCCTAACATCATTGATGAAAAAGGACGTTTTGATATGTAATTCAGAGAACTGGATGGGCTTATTTGAAACCTTTTAAAATGATAGGGTTTAATTTTGTCTACTTGTACAGGGTTGAGCTTGGAGTGGAAGGGACTGTCCTGAGGCTAATCTGTTCGACCCATCTGACTCGAAGCATGGAAGACTGTTTTGAATGAATGGGTCAGTTGAAATCGGGTATGAAGGGTCAAAAAAATATTCAGGGTGGATGGGCAGGTGGCAAGTTTAATAGAGTTTCTAGGTTCTTGATTGTGTAAATTTGTTGGTAGATGTGTAGCATTGGTAGTATTATGTTTTCAGTTGTTGATGTAAATTTGTGTAATTTTATGGCTTTTTGATGAGATTTATAAATTTAAATGTCTTTTTTTGTTAAGAGTAAATTTGCAGAGAAGTGACGGTGAGCTTTCTAGAAGCATTGATATTAAATACACCAGTTAATATCATAAAAAACCTCAATTTTTTATTTTTATGTTGTCAAGCATAAAGTGCACAACCTAGCCGATTAGGTTATGCCAATTTTTTATTTTTATTTTTTAGTCCTTCTGTTCAATTTGAATTTCTATTATGTAACATTTGGGTTTTATTTATGTTCAATCAATTTCAAATTGTGATTTAAGAATGGCCGAGAGGAAATTTTATATAAGCTGATATTGTGCATTTCCCACTGCAATCAGGAGTACTTGTCCACCCTCTCTTGGTTAGTGATCAATCCTCCATGTCTTGGCTAGAGATTTTAATTTTATAGATACTGTTGATTGCAAGTGCATAACAAACTGTTACAGACTCAATGAGCTTAGTGTTCATGCTTTGCAGTTTCTATAGTAATTATTGTAATTGGTTTCCCTTCCCAATTTCGGGCAATGGCACCAATACTACTTACATAAAGAGAATTATTGAATATGGCTTCTTCCATGTTCATTCAGCTTATCTGAAACGTGTTCTCATGCAGATTTTCCCAATTCATGTGAAGGGGGCTGCTAGTAGCTTGATGGTGCTGCTGAACTGGTTTAGTGCTTAGGCAGTTTCCTTTACATTCAATTTTCTTACGAAATGGAGTTCCTCATGTAAGGAAAAATTTTCCCTTAGTACCAAACGAATGTATTGTCAGTCTGCATTTTTTTACAACTGACACTGTCACTCCAATGTTTGATTTTCTTTTCCAGACTTTTTTCATCTACCCTGCATAGAATCCTAGAGGGGGAGAAGGCTACAAATATTTGAACCAACAATAGCTGGAGATACTAGACCATTGGATTCTATTTTGGCTCAAGTATCATCTTCATTTGGTGCTAAGAATTCAAGTTCAAACACGACAAGAAGAATTTAAACCATCTGTTTTATTAACAAATTCTTTGGGCACCAAGTATATTAAATTTATGGGCAAAAGAAGGAAGATGAAATGAAAATTTTTTGTGGGTTGGACAATAGATCGCAGAGACAATTTTTAACAAGCATAAATATGCATGCTTGAGATCATGTAAAAGAACACAGGGATTACTTCTTCTATCCAATTTTTGCCGAGTTTTCTGTTATACTTTCACGATGCAAGCCAGAAATATTTATTTTTGCACAGTAAGTCTAATATAATAGTTTGCTAAATGCTATTACCACCTGATGCATGAGTTGCTAGCTTGGAAAGTTTGACGGAAAGTTGAAATTAAAAGAAATTCTATTAAATAATAATGTAGGTTTTTTGGTCATAGTAAATTAGCAATGTACAAAACCAGTTCTAATATTCAAGAACTAGTATGGTTTGGTCGTTGATTGAGGCTTTGGGTGGAAAAAGTGCAGGGGAACAGAAAGGGTTCAACAGTTGATTGTGGCTTTGGAAAGCAAACTAGAGATCTTTGGTTCCATTCTTTCTGGCTATAAAGGCACATGACTTGCGGCTGCAGGTGATCAGGTGTATAATCAGATCAAAATTAAGTTTTTATTTCATGTAGATAATATTAGTAAGTAATTGATTGAGCAAACCAAATTTTATTAAGTTTGGTCTCTTCAATGTTCTGCATTTGGCTTGAAGTGAAACTCGAGGAATTATAATTCGAAGTGAAATCTGACTTCATGGATTAAATGGCTCACCTAAGAGGACTTTATGTCGTAATGCAAGTAACAATGAAAAATGAAAAATATAGACGCTACAACTGGGACAAAGTGCTGAGATATTTAATCCAAGTTATTTCAAAATTCTAATGCCATTGATTCAAAAAGTCATGTAACAGAACAAGGCTTTTATCAAAAGCAAAAGGGCTATTCATTTGTACAATCTTTTTATCGAGGGGGGGTCCTAAAATTAGAATATGATCACATTCTCTCCCAAATTTGTGGCCTGTACATACAAAATAGGCTTCCATTTATTTATCATGGTAATCTTGAATGTCTCCCAGTTAAAAAATTTGTTTCTGAATAGTTTTGCTACTAATAATTTAGGTTTCCTCCAATTCTCAACCCATCCTCGATTAACCTTTAGATACCTAGTTTAAATCCTCAAAAGAGAGTGGGTCTCTAAGACCTCACCTCAGGAGGAATTAGGTTTTCAACTAAGTTTATGGTTACTAAATATTCTAGAAAAATGTAAACAAAGGAAAATGCCAAAAAGGACAAGAAAAATGTCTCATAGTATAGGTTTTTATTTTTCAGGAAAAAAAAATTGCTATATCAAAAATGTTTTGTTTGGACTTTGGATTAGATTATTTTAAAAAAAATCAAGGGATTTTGAAGAATGACTATTAGTATAAATTACTTTAAATAAATTTAACAACATGTTTTATACAAAATAAAAAACCAATATATGTATATGATAAAGTGGATTTTGGAGATTTACTCAAATAAAAACACGCGATAATTAGTTAAATCAATGCTGCAGTTTAATAAAGCTCAAATATTTCCATAATGTTTCATAAAATAATTGAAATTTCATTATCTATTCAAATTATATTTCAATCTAAATTTAAAAACTAAAATTTTCTAATTTATTAAATTAACCACAGGAATTGAATATTAAACAAGTTAGGACAAGAATAGCAGACAAAAAATATTGTATTTCAATGACATTGCTTGATCTCCTTAAGAGAACAAAGGCTAAATTATTTATAAAAATTAAAAAATTAAAAAAAAAAAAAAGAAGGGGAAAAAAAAAAAAAAGAACCAAAAAGAGGGGGCAGGAGTACAGGACTAGTTAAAACAATACCAAACTCACCCGACTTCAAGGCCCTCTTTCTGCAGGAATGGGCTGCTTCAAAGGCTACTTGTAAAGAAAAGAATTCTCTGGAAACTAACAGAACTTCAAAGAAGCTTAGAGGGAGTAAAGAAGACTCTGATTGAAAATTGTAAATTGATTATGAAGAATGAGTTTACATAAATAACTACTCTTTCTTTATATACAAAAACAGAGAAAGCAAAGAAGCGGGAAATTAGGAATTCCCTAACTAATTTCCTAACTAATTACACTGTGCAGCTGCTTAAGGCTTCAACCAATAGATGAGTGACAACTAGCTCTTTGAGCAACTGAATCTGCCTTGATTCTTCTCACGTGTGAGCTATGTAGGCTGCGTGTCTTCATTAAACTAAACGCTGCCGTTTCCTTCACTGCTTTATTTCTAACTGCAAGGCTACTTGGTGTTGTTTTGTTCTCATCTTGTTCAGCCTCTTTGTCGTTTAACCTCTGAATACCTTGCTGCTGTGTTACTTCAACACTTCTCTAGAGGCCCAACTAAAACGGCAGTGAGAGAATCTCTTGTTATATCTGTAGCAACCATAACAACTGGTCTCCGAGCATAGCTTCATTGAAGGAAGGACTAATGGGAAAATCAATTTCTTTCTTTTTTTTTCTTTTTTAATGGGAAAAGACGGTAATAAAAAGAGGCATAGCAGAATGGTTCAGAAAATGTTTTACTCAATATAGTTAATACTTAATACAGTTATTACCAATAATATGCTATAATAAACCACCTTAGAAAGGTGCAATTCATTACTTTCTATGATCAGAAACAAAAACAAAAGTACAGAGAAAATATTTTGAATGCAGGTTGTCTTCTGGACAAAACTTTGCTTCCAGGCAACATTTAGAGTGTTGGTTGCGTTCTAGAAAATGCCATGAAAAATATATTTTTTACTACTTTCTCACATTTTCTCATCTCTCAAGAACATATATAATAAAAATAAGAAATTTTTAGATTAAAATAAAAGAAAATCGTGATCGTTATCGGTAGTGGCAATGGCCAGTGGCCACCTATCACCTACGGGTAGTTGGCCACTGGAGACTGGGGACGTTAGTGGAGGTAGTGGTTGGGTGGCAAACATGTGAGGTGTGGTGTGGAGGGTGGAGGTTTGATTGATAAGTTTTGAGTGAGATAGAAAATAGTTTACGGAAAATTAAACATTAAACCAATTTTTGTTATAATTGCTTTTATTTTACAGTCAATCGGAAAACAATTTCCGGTTGATCAACATTTTTTGTGGCCCCCAAACACTTGCAAATGCAGAAAATATTTTCCAGAAATCAATTTCCATAAAACCAAACACAATCTTACACTTAAATCTATAATCTATTGGTATTTTGCACTTCAAGTTGCTTTCGAGATAGGCTTATTTGATCTATAATCTATTGGTAATTTTTGGAATTTTGCTATCTTGAAATTGAATAATTGAGCTAGTGGTCTATTTACATGTATATACGTTGTGTTCTTCCTTTCTGATTTTCAGTGTTTTTGGTCATTGGGAGCTTTTATTTGCTTGCAAATTGGGGTGGCCTGTTTGACATTTCATTCTCTATTCAAATTATTTAATCTAAATTTAAAATCTAAATTTTTCTAATTTATTTAAACCAACCACATGAATTGAATATTATATTACACAAGTTTGGACTAGAATGACAGACCAAAAATCTTTTAATTCAATGACATTGGCTGATCTCTTTAAGAAAATCAAGGCTGGAATTTCTTTGTCCAAATTATTGTAACAATTATTTAAAAAAAAAAAAAGGAAAGAGAGGCTAGAGCCTAGAGGACATCACCGGTTAAAACAACACTAAACACACCCTATTCAAGGCCCACTTGCTGCAGGAATGGGCTGCATCATACGCTTGTGTAGAGGCCCAACTAAAACTTCAGTGAGAGAATCTCTGGTATATCTGTAGCAACTATTCATTGAAGGAAGGACTAATGGCAAAATTAATTTTCTTTCTTTTCTTTTCTTTTCAATAGCAAAGGAAGGTAATAAACAGAGGCATAAAAGAACGGTTCAGAAAATGTTTTCTTAATATATAGTTAATACCAGCAATCTGCTATATAATAAACCATATTAGAAATATGCAATTCATTACTTTCTATGATCAGAAACGAAAAAACAAAACTACAATGAAAATATTTTGAATGCAGGTTGTTTTCTGGACAAAACTTTTGCTTCCACGCAACATTCACGTACAGGTCTGAGCAGCGCAACGTGAAGATTACTGCATTCATTCTTCCATGGTTCATTCTCTGCTAGTGCTTGAGATGTAATACCTTGAACTTGATCTTCAGAAGAGTGTTTTCTATGAGATTCGTGTCAAACTCACCTGCAAAATATGGAAACAGGAAATGGGAAAACAGATAAACACCCAATCTTTTCTTGTACATAGTCAATAATGGTGGTCTCGTTACTCTCGTAGTGAGAAATAAAATGAAGTTAGATAAAATTTGTGAAGTTAAAAGCTTTACTATCTTTACAAGGATTCCTCTTCATCTTGAATTTCTTGTGGCATTTGGATCATCACGAACCAAATATCCGCAGAAAGTTCTTGTGTGTGTGGGCGCTTTATTCTTGAATTTACAGGATTTTTGTTTTTTTCCTTACTGCTTATTCGATAAAGATTTTAGCTGAAATCTATGATGTTAAAAGCTTACTCAAACGGAAAATTGAGAGAGTGTAATCTCTGTATATTGATGAGAGAATTACATTTACACAAGGTTCTGCTATTTATACTAAGAACAGAGAGATTATATTAAGGACTGAAACTAATCTACTTTTAAACTAGCCGTTAGAAAATCAAAAACAGAAATAAGTCAATAACTGTTAGAAATACTGAATTGTAGTATTGTATTTCATGAATAAGAAATATACATGTGATGCCTTTATATAGGAGGCATATGTGTGCGGTACAAGTAGACATATGTGTGCGGTACAAGTAAAGTGTAGTACAAGTACAAGTAAACTAGCTGGGCCTAAAGCCCATAACATAATATACATTAACAGCCCCCCTCAAACTCAAGGTGGATGTGAGACCAGCTTGAGGTTGTCAACCAAATCACGAGTGCGTCCCTTAGGAAGTGCCTTGGTGAAGATATCTGCAAGTTGATCTTTGGAGGAGACGGAGAAAAGCTTGAGAGCACCATGGACAAGATGATAACGGATAAAATGACAATCAATCTCGATGTGTTTAGTCCGTTCATGGAAGACGTCATTGTAAGCAATATGAATGGCACTCTGGTTGTCACAATAAAGGGGAGTAGCAGAGGATGTGGACACACCCAAATCCTTAAGAAGCCATCGTAACCAAAGGAGCTCAGATGTGGTGTCAGTAAGAGCACGATATTCTGCTTCAGTACTGGAGTGGGCCACGAAAGTTTGTTTCTTACTTCGCTAAGAAATCAAAGAAGAACCAAGGAGAAAGCAATAACCTGTAGTGGACCTGCGATCAGTGGGATCTCCTGCCCAATCAGCATCAGAGAATGCACGGAGTACAAGAGGAGACTGAGCTGAGTAGAAAAGGCCATGGAAGAGAGTGCCTTTTAGGTATTGTAGAATGCACAAAACAGCAGCATAGTGAGTTGATCGTGGAGCAGACAGATACTGGCTCACCTGATGAACAGCATAAGAAATGTCTGGACGAGTAACTGTGAGATAAACTAGGCTGCCAACCAATCGTCTGTAAAGAGAGGGATTAGACAATGGTTTCTCCCCCGAGGGTGTCAGATGCGCATTAAGTTCAACTGGAGTGTCAACAGTCTTGCTGTCAGTGAGTCCAGCTCGAGATAAAAGGTCAGATGCATACTTGGCTTGAGTAATATACAGACCATCTGTGGAACGAGTGATCTCAAGACCCAAGAAATAGCTGAGATGTCCAAGGTCTTTCATCTCAAACTGCTGACTAAGAAAATCCTTGAGTTCTTGAATGCCACTGAGGTTATCACCAGTTATGATCATATCATCCACATATAGGAGAAGCAAAATGGTGCCTTTATCATTGCGACGAAGAAATAAGGCAGAATCATAAGGACTGGCAGTGTAACCCAAGCGAAAGATGGTGGAGCTGAACTTGGCAAACCAAGCTCGTGGAGCTTGTTTAAGGCCATAAAGTGCACGTCGAAGGCGACAAACCTTGTTTGTTTCAACAGAAAGACCAGGAAGAGGTTGCATATAGACTTCTTCATGCAGATCCCCATTAAGGAAGGCATTTTTAACATCCATCTAAAAAAGGTCCCATTTACTAGCAGCAGCAACAGCTAAGAGGGCACAAACAGAGGAGATACGAGCAACTGGAGCAAAAGTCTCTTCATAATCAATTTCATACTCCTGTGTAAAACCTTTTGCAACAAGACGAGCCTTGTAGCGCTCGATGGACCCATCAGAGCGAGTCTTGATCTTATAGATCCACTTACAACCAACGACAGACTGACTAGGAGGGAGAGTAACCAGATCCCAAGTATGGTTTTTGGTTAATGCATCAATTTCCTCTTTCATTGCAATCTGCCATAAAGGGTCAGTAGAGGCCTCACGATAGGTTTGAGGCTTATGGAGTGTAGCAAGGGCAGTGAAACAATGATAATCAAGTAAATGTGTAGGAATGGATCTTACCCGGGTTGAGTGGCGAGGTGGAATGTCTTGTGGAGGATCTTCAGGCGGAGCAGGAGCAGGGGACCTAGGCTCAAGGTGGGGTAGCTCGTCAACAACCTGTTCATCATCAAAAATATCTAGAGATGGAATAGAGAAGTCCAAAGGAGGATCAAGAGTATCTGTAGAAGGAACAGGAGACTCATCTGGAAAGATTTCTAAAACAGAAGAGTTAGTTAGGGAAGAACGAAAATGAGAGAGTTCAACAAATAAGCGGTGTTCCTAAAAGACAACATTACGAGAAACACGAAGACGATGAGAGACAAGATCATAGCACCGATACCCTTTTTGAGTTTCACCATAACCAAGGAAATAACAAAGTCTAGATCGAGGCTCAAGTTTGTTGTGCTCATGAGCCTGAAGAAGAACGAAACAAGCAGATCCAAAAGAGCGAAGGTAATGATAATCAGGGGGTGACCCAAAAAGGCCCTCATACGGAGTCTGATTATGGATGACAGTGCTTGGAATGCGATTAATGGCATAAACAGCATGAAGAGCAGCTTCACCCCAAAATGGGGCAGGAACTTTAGCAGAAAGAAGAAGAGCACGGACAGTGTCAAGAATATGACGAAGTTTTCTTTCGGTTCGACCATTTTGTTGAGAGGTGCCTGGACAGGTTAGATGGTGTACAGTGCCATAGGAATGCAACAAAGCTTGAAAAGCATATTGAGTATATTCAAGGGCATTATTAGAACGAAAAGTTTTGATATGTTTGGAGAATTGTGTTTCAACCATTTTTGCAAAGTTACTGTATATTGGTAAGATTTCAGAACGAGATTTCATAGGAAAGATCCAACTATAACGAGAATAATCATCAATAAAAACAACAAAATAACGAGATCCACCAATACTAGTAACAGGAGAAGGTCCCCAAACATCAGAATGAATTAACTCAAAAATACTATTAGAGATAGATTCACTATTATTGAAAGGTAAAGCTGGCTGTTTTCCTAACTGGCAAGAAGTACAATCAAAATTGTCTTTGGACACAGAACCCAACAGACCCTTAGAAGCTAACTGTTGTACCCGAGTAGATGAGGCATGACCAAGACGAGAATGCCAAAGTGCAAGAGAAGGTAAGGAAGAAACTGCAGCAGCTGCAGAAACAGGAGCAACAGGTGGAAGATGAAGATTGTCCACAGCAAACATACGCCCAACCCTAGGACCGGTCCCAAGCTTTTGTCCCGTCCTCGGATCCTGCACAACACACCCAGAATAGTAAAAAATAAGGCGATATCCTAGTTCAGCTAATTGTCCCACAGAGCACAAATTATAGGATAGGTCAGGTACATGGAAGACCCTAGGAACAGAGAGGTTAGAGGTTGAAACAAAACCTAGACTATTCCCATGCATGGTGGAACCATTAGCTATATGAATATTAAGAGGATGTGGTGCAGGGTCAAGTTTGGAGAATAAGGATGAGTGAGGTGTCATGTGATTGCAACAGGCAGAATCAAAAAGCCAAGTTTGAGACTTACCGGGCAGAACTGAGAGAGCAGTGGAAAGAGATGCATTACCAGCCATACGAACAGCCTGAGCTATGATCTCCTGTAGTTCAGTGGGGGAGAGGTTGATAGTGGATCCAGAAGACTGGGACTCAGCTGAAATGGAAGGCATTGGCGGAGTAGGCTCAGTATTAGCAACAGTAGCAGTAGATTTGTTGTGACGGTAACAAGTCTCAATGGTGTGGCCAGGACGTTTGCAATAATTGCAGAACTTCTTGTTGGTCTGCTTGCGACGATTGCTAGAGCCAGAAGAATCACCTGATTGCTGAGGTTGCTCAATGGACGGAGCAGAGGGAGTAATAGCCAAAACATTGAACTTATTTTGGGCTTGAAGGGTTGCAAGCTGAGCTTCTTCTCTAACCAACTCGTTTACAGCAGTGTCAAGAGAGGGAGGAGGACTGCGATTAAGAAGCTGACCTCGGATGGGCTCAAAGTCCTTGTGAAGTGACATCAGGAACTCATAGAGACGAAATTCATCTCTAACTGTAGCATATTGCTAAGCATCCTTTGAGCATGCCCAAATCGGATCAGAAAGGTCAATTTGGTCCCAAATGAAGCGAAGCTGATCATAGTAGTCATTGATGGATTGCCCTGGTTCTTGTCGAAGTTGATGCAATTCCACTACCTACTGATATTTCATGGATCCGTGAGTAGTGGAGTACCTTTTGGCCAACATATCCCAAGCTGATTTTGCATCATCAAAGCTGCCCAACAGATTGGAGATAGAGGGAATGGAAGTGTTCCGAATCCATGTGAGGATCATGTGGTTATGACTATCCCATTCAATCATGCGACCAAGGAAGGCAGCATCTTCTTCACTTGCTCCCTTAACAGGAATGGTAATTGCACCAGTACAGTATTGCCAGAGCATGCGACCCTTAAGAAAACTGGGCATAGCTTGAGACCAAGATAAGTAATTCTTGTTCCCCTCCAATACAGTATTGATGGGGCGAGGAAGAAAACAATCCTTTTTATCCATTTAGAAACACAATATGCAAAAACAGACTGCAAAAATGAAATCTACGCGAAAAACTGGGTAAGGAGAACCTGGACTGTAAAAAGTCAACGGTCAAAATCAACGCTGGTCAACGGTCAAAGTCAACGGCCCGGTCAACGGCCAGTCAATGATGATGTCAGCGAATGAGTGGATGATGACGTCAGCCCTAGATGACGTGGCAAGATGACGTCACGGATGACGCCAGCAGAATGAATGAGGGCGCGTGAGGCGCGTGACTGAGGCTGTCAGGGCGCGTGAGGAGCGTGAGAGCGCGTGACTGAGGCTTTGACGGCGCGTGACGGCGCGTGGGGCGCGTGACTGAGGCGCGGCTTCTTCAGGCGGCGCGTGAGAGCGCGTGCAGACTCCGATGCTTGCGAGACTTCCACGAATGCGTAGATCGAGGCAAGACGATCACAGTGGTATGTGCAAAAACTTAATCGGAGGAAGATACACGGCGGAGACGGTGGTTGCAGTGGTCTGTGTGGTGCGGGACTCCTCAACGACGGTGGCTGCAGTTCCGGAACCTGAGGACAACGGCTGAGAGACATCGTAGGTTCAACGGTGAGTGGCTGCAGTGGCTGTTGTGACGGCGGAAGCGATAAGGGTGGAGTAACACCAAGAGAGACAAGACTGCTAAAAGAAAGGTCAGAGCAGTGGCTCTGATACCATGTTAGAAATACTGAATTGTAGTATTGTATTTCATGAATAAGAAATATACATGTGATGCCTTTATATAGGAAGCATATGTGTGCGGTACAAGTAGACATATGTGTGCGGTACAAGTAAAGTGTAGTACAAGTACAAGTAAACTAGTTGGGCCTAAAGCCCATAACATAATATACATTAACAATAACTAACTGATTTACACTTTAATCTAATCACCTAATGACGCGTGGATCACACTAGTATAAGTCACGAGCTTGTCCGTGATCTGCTAATAAACTTACTTGTAGATCTATCGTTTTGTAGCTTGCACATCCTGTAGTTTATGCAGCAATTGAGGCAAGCTGCATCTAGAGCTCTTCCTCTTAACATATGAAATACCTTGGTTGCATGAGTTGATTTTCATTTGTTATTCTTAAAAATTACCGAGATCCACAAAATTGCCATTGGAAGTTATGCAATTTTATGCACTTAAAGTTACTTTTGAGGTGGGCTTATTTGATCTATAATCTATTGGTATTTTGCTATCTTGAAATTGAATACTTGAGCTAGTGATCTATTTACATGTATGTTGTGTTCTTCCTTACCGATTTTCAGTGTTTTTGGTCATTGGGAGCTTTTATTTGCTTGCAAATTGGGGTGGCCTGTTTGTGTACATTGTAGTGTCGCAGGCCGGCCCAAACATTTCAGAGGTCCAAGACGAAATTTTTAAATAGAGCATTTATTTTATCACTTAAATAATATTTAATTAGTATTTTATATAATATATTTTTTAAATCCATTCTTTTTACTTTTCAATATGATTTTTTCATGAGAAAATCCTAAAGTTATAACAAATTTTACTATAAACTGATATTATAACGGATGTGAATAGTGACATGAGACTTACAAAAATACTAGAGATATTATAAAATTTACAATATGAGAATTACAAAAATATATCACCAAACACAAAAATTCATTTAAAAATGCATTTAATAGCTTGTTGAAGTCTACTTATCATATTTGTAGGGTCAGTTTTTGTAGCCGAAGCCCAAAAGGGATGGATCATGAGCCCAATGAATCCAAGACAATGAATTTGTAGAGAGTGGGCAAAAGAGCTGGGCTGGTTGTAAATTAAACAGTGATTAATTATGGTACTTAAGGATGAGTTAACACAAAATCATGCTTGAATAACTGGACAAGTATATGTCCGAAGAGGTATATTACTGAATGGAAGATAATTACAACTCTTGGAGCTACAGTAAAGTTATTTTCTACTTCTCTTCCTTTTTCTTCCGATCCCCCTCTTATCAGAGGCTTCTTCTCCTTATATAGTACCCACTCCCATCATCTTTACCGTCCACTTGTGCTCCATCTAAGCGTCCACTTGAGTGTATGTCCCATCAGGCACCTTTTTCAGCTCTCTGTGAGTGGTGGTAGCTGAAATTGCACTGTTCAGGAGTCTTCTCCACATAAATGCGGCCAGAAAAGTTGCTACAGTGCATTAAATACTGTGGTAGCAGCTTTTCCTTGAGATATTTCTTGTTCTTGTCACCTCCATACGTGCCTGAAGCCTGCCCTTACCATCGAAATCATTAGAAAGATTACTTGATCCTCCCAGGTATCTGCTTGACCAAGACTTTATGTATCCGAGGATAATGACCTCTTTGGACCACTGGTGATTTCCTCGGATTGCACTCCCCATTCCTTTCCAGGTATACCTCTTTCACATGGACTTTTTCTCAAATACTTTCCTCTCTTCAGACCGACGGTAGTCTTCAGATAGGGCCTTAGGCCCAATATATTAGGTTGGCCTTTTCACCCCCTATAATAACCCCTCAAAATTTTAGTTTTTCCTTCGCACCCGATGAGAAAAAGTAGGATTTTGACTTGTCACGAAACGGGAATTTAAAATAACAAAAATATTTGAACTTACACGTGTGGACATAGACGTATGGGCTTTATTAATGCCGCTGTCGTTTCATCATTCCCAATGCCCCATCAATTACTCCAGGCGGCACTTTGTCTCTAGTATCCAACAGAAGGCCGTTGATCCAACGGACACGATTCTTCCTCAGAATTTGACCGAGGTGGCTCCTGCCTTTTCGCTTGCTACCCTATAAAGCCTCAAAAGAGGTTTTCTCTTCTTTACTTTACGAACTCTCAGAGCACCCAGTGAACCTAAGCACTCGAATTCTACAAGTTCTTCTAATCACCGATCGTAGCCTTTCCTAGATTCTGTAAGAATTTTTTCGTGGGTTCGAGGATCTTTTTTGGATCTAGTTTGTGTAAGTTCTTACCTCTAGGCCTCTCCTTGCCTCTTCGGCAAGCCTCCTTGGTCTTTCAAATAATCATTCCCCAATCACTTCGTTTAGAACTTCCACCTTTCTGTCTAGGTGCGATGGGTAAATACCAGTATATGGTGGACAGTCCCGCCTAGTTGGAGGAATTTAGGGCCATCTATCGCATACCTCAAGATGTGGGTCTGAGGTATTGCTCTCTGAAAAGAATACTAATAGATCGGAAGACAGGCGAAGTCGTTATCCCCATCATCGCCTTTCTAGAAGGGAGGATGACCATCCCTATGGGCCTCATTACCAGTAATTATCTTCGGAACCATAGGCTTAGTCCTAACCAATGTACGCCTAACGTCTTTAGAATCTTAGGGGCCATTGACGATTTGAACCGTCATTTAGGGTTGGGGCTTACCTGGCGTGATGTAGTACACATGTACGAGTGTCACAGCCAACAAGGGGTAGGATATTATCTTAAATCCCAATCTGATGTTGTTAGGCTTTTCTCCTGTCTCCCCAAATCCAACAAAGGGATGAAAGACGACTACGTGATCGTCTCGAGTGCTTGGCATGATGGTCCCCATTGCCCAACCAAGCCAGGAGAGCCAAGTGGGACATGTTAGATTTAGGTTTACCAACAATGGGCTTAGGATCTCTAACTTCTAACAAAATTTTCCTCTTCGGGCCATTATTTTTAAGTTTCTGACTACATTTTGTTGTGATGTTTGACAGATAAGGTACACATTTCTCCTCGGCTCAGCCTTACAAACACTGCCGCACTCAACTACTTATTAATATAAAAAATCTTTGTAAGTGAGGATGGGCAGCTCTGGTCGGTGCCTCTTATTCTCGGTTACACATCAAACCCAAAGGATTTTCAACTGGCTGGCAACGCAATAAGACAAGGAGACTATCGCCTCAACCGCATAGACATAGCTCAGAAAGGTTATTTGGCTCAGTTTGACCTCAAGCCTGTGCCACACCTAAATCCACAAGGTGTACCTCTGCTTCTTCAGCTAATTCAACAAGTTCCTTTTGGACCAGTAGAGGGCGAAACAGTTACTTCTTCAACCCCTTCGCTTGACGAGCAAATTGATAGGTTTAAGTTTGAAGGAGAGGCTTCAGGAGGGGATCGAGTGATAGAGGTTTCGGACGCCGAAGAAGAAGCCAACAGGCAGTCCAGTATCCATCCTGTTGTGATAACTACTCTTCCCGAAGACTCTTCGGACGAAGATATGGTGGATTTGAAGAGTTTAATGAGAAATAGGAGCAAAAAGGCTAAGCCCAAAGGGACTGGTACGTCCCAACCAGCTACGAACCTTCCACCGCCACCTTCTCAGATTCCTCTAGATCTTGGCATCAAGCAAGTGCCAAATCTGAAGAAGAGGAGACCCATCATCGACACTGAGGAGAGGGAGGTGGCTCCCCCAAGAGGGACCAAACAGCAAAAGGTGGCGAAAGACCACCGAAACAAAAGGGCCTCTTCTACTGAGAGCCGAAAGGACGCTTATGCTACCGAGGTGCATCGAGGGCCCCGCACCTGGTCCCCAAGGCTGGAGCTGGATGGCGCTCTAATCCCCTGGGACACCTCCCTCAGAAATTACGATGGGGGGAGGGCAGGTGTTGTTGCTGAGGCTCTGGAGCAGCCATTTTTCCTCCCAAAGGATATGGACTCGTATCGGCGCTTCAACCAATACGAGCTCTTCCTATCCCTCAAGAGGGATATAGCCATGGTGAGTAAACTGATCCTCTTAATTAAGGTGCTACTTTTTACTTTACTTCTTTTCTTTACTCTATGTTGAAAATTTTTGTCATGCAGATTACTCAGCAAATATATGTGGTCGAGGAGTGGAATAAGAAGTCCTACCTTGAGGCCCAAGCAGCGGCCCATCTCAATCAGAGGCAGAAAAATCTCTAGGTAGCCTAAAGGAGGATTATTCCCTACTCTCCGAGCAATTGAAAGAAATGACCAATCAGAGGAATAACCTTAATGCTGGCCTAAAAAACGCTGAGACTCAGGCCGAAGAGCAGCGTAAACTGTTGCATATGGCGGAGATCAACCTAACGACAAAGAGGGAGCTGGTGAAAGGACTCAAGGCTGAACTTCAAAAGGCCAAGGAGAATGCCCAAATAGCCGAGCAGAATGCTCAACTGGCCAAGGAGGCAATTGAGGCTGAGAGAAAAGCAGCATACCAGTTGGGGGTGGATGAGACCGGGGCTCAGCTTAAGGAGCAATTTGCCTCGGTTAGTCGAGAATACTTTGAAATAACCTGGAAAAAGGCATTGGACGCTGCTGGAGTCCCCTCGGAATCTGACTTAAGATTACTTGGGAGTGTATACTACAACCCTGAAATCCGAGAGCTCCCAGGGTCTGATCCCCCTTCTCCTACACAGCTCCTAGAGGCTTCAGAGCAATCTTTGGTCAGCCAACTCCCTCCGGTCAACCTTGAGGTCTCCAAGGAACCTAGTCGGCCTGATGATCAAAGCAAGCAGGTTGAGGCTCCCAAGGACAAGGGCAAAGCTTTGGGGGAGAAGAAGACCCTCCCAGAATCCAAGGACCAAGCTGCTGATCCCTTGGTATCTCAGAAGAAGGCCTAGAAATTTAGGGGTTTCCATTTTGTACTTATAATAGTTTCTTCTGTTATGCGAGGATTTTGTAAACTGTTTTCTCCCAATCAATGAAACTTTTTCCCTTTTATTTCTTGTGTCTTCGTTGCATATCTTATTACTAATTATTGTTGCAAGCAATTGTCCCTTGTAATTATGGTGACAATATAGATAAATTTATCCAACATATCATGTAAATGACGTAAGTAACTAAAATTGGTACTAAAAAGAACAGTTAGTATAAGGCTTACCAACAAGCCACGAAAGCAGCAAGTGATTATGGGAGCATTATTATACCTTGTTTTTGAATTAAATATGACTAAGGAATCCTATCACAAATTTGAATTAACTTAGATACATTCAAGAATTTCAAGCGTGGCTCATCATAAAGTCATATTTCAATAATAATAACTACATGGGGGGCATTAAATAACCCATATCCTCTGGTCTGAGGGCTAGAGGCAAGGAAGGATTTGAGTTGGAACATTTAAAGAACTGCAAGGGAGTGTCAACTAACCCAAATCATCTGATCTGAGGACTACAGACATGAAAGGATTTAAATTTAAATACTTAGGAAAGTTGTAAGGGAGTGTTAATTAACCAAAATCATCTGGTCCGAGGACTACAGGCATGATTGGATTTAAATTTAAACACTTAGGAAAATTGTAACAGAGTGTTAACTAACCCATATCATCTGGTCTGAGGGCTACAGGCATAACTGGATTTAAATTTGAACACTTAGAGAGATTGTGAACGAGTGTAAGCTAACCCATATCATCTGGTCCGAGGACTACGGCACGATTGGATTTAAGTTTAAATACTTAGGAAAATTGTAACAGAGTGTTAACTAACCCATATCATCTGGTCCAAGGACTACAGGTACGATTGGATTTAAGTTTAAACACTTAGAAAAATCGTAACAGTGTTAACTAACTCATATCATCTGGTCCGAGGACTACAGGCATGATTGGATTTAAGTTTAAACACTTAGGAAAATTGTAACAGAGTGTTAACTAACCCATATCATCTGGTTCGAGGACTACAGACATGATTGAATTTAAGTTTAAACACTTAGGAAAATCGTAACAGTGTTAACTAACCCATATCATCTAGTCTGAGGACTACAGGAATGACTGGATTTAAATTTAAACAGTTAAGAAAATTGTAAGGGCTTTATATAATGGATTGGCACATTGATTGAAGCAAAGATTTGATTAATAATAGTACCTTTTAAGGTTGTTTACAATCCAAGGGCGTGGTATCACATGACTATCTAGGTCTTCAAGGAAATACGCCCCAATGCCAGCCCCCGAGGTAATTCGATATGGCCATTCCCAATTAGGCCCTAACTTTCCCCAAGCTGGGTTCTTTGCAGTGCCGACCACTTTCCTCAGCACCAAATCACCAGGTTCCAGAGGTCTTGGCCTTACGTTGGCGTCATAGCCCTGTCTGAGCTTTTGTTGGTAATGTGCCAGTCGGACCATTGCATTTTCCCTCCTTTCATCAATCAGGTCCAAACTTTTCCTTAGCTGCTCATTGTTGCTGGTCGGACTGAATGAACTAGTTCTAAATGTCGGGAACCCAGTCTCTAAAGGTATTACAGCATCAGCCCTATAGGTCATTGAGAAAAGGGTTTCCCTAGTAGACCTTTGAGGCGTAGTTCTGTAGGCCCAGAGTACATGCGGCAATTCTTCCACTCATTTGCCCTTCGCATCATCTAATCTCTTCTTCAAGCCATTTACAATGACCTTGTTGACAGCTTCTGCTTGGCCATTACCCTAGGGATAAGCTGGGGTGGAGTATCTGTTTATGATTCCTAGTTTGCTACAATAACTCCTGAATGCTTTGCTATCAAGCTGTAGGCCATTGTCCGAGATGAGAGTATAAGGAACTCCAAATTGAGTGACTATATTCTTCCAGACAAACTTTTGCACATCTACATCTCGGATGTTGGCAAAAGGCTCAGTTTCGACCCATTTGGTAAAGTAGTCAGTGCCGACCAGCAAGTACTTCCTATTTCCTGCAGCCTTAGGGAATGGCCCCACGATATCTAAGCCCCATTGGGCGAAAGGCCATGGGCTGGATAGCGGATTGAGAGTTCACCCTGACTGATGAATGTTTGGGGCAAATCACTAGCATTGATCGCATTTTTTAACATAATCGAGGGTTTTTTTTTGCATGTTCGGCCACCAATAACCCTGAGTAATGGTTTGGTGAGCCAAGGACCAACCTCCAGTGTGGATCTCACAGATTCCTTCGTGCAATTCCTTTAGTAGCAACTCAGTCGCTTCAGGATGCATGCATAACAAGTACGGTCCTGAGTAGTAACATTTGTATAGTTTCTGATCTTCGGATAACCAGAACTTGGTTGTTTTCCTCTGAATTTTGTCAGCTTCTCCCTTTTCATTAGGCAAAATATCCTCCTTTAGGAATTTAACTATAAGGTCCATCCAGTTGAGTCCAGCCCTGACTTGTTGAACTTGAACTGCTTTTCTTCTTGTTTCGGTAGGCCCATGCAAGTCCTCGACTAGGATAACTCTTGGCAAATCTTGTGCCGAAGAGGTGGCGAGAGTGGCCAAAGAGTCAGCATGTGTGTTACCACTTCTGGGAATATGTAGCAAGCTGAAAAATTTGAACTCCGACTACAGATGTTTGACTTGGCTCAAGTATCCCAGCATTCTTTCATCCTTCACCTCAAACTCCCCATGTACTTGACTCACAACTAACCTTGAGTCCGAGAACAACTCTACTGCCTTTCCTTCCATCTTTTGGACCATAGACATTCCTATCAATAGTGCTTCATACTCCACCTCATTATTTATTGCCGAGAAACCCAGCCTTAATGACTTTTCAATAGTGATTCTTTCGGGGGATACCAATACTAGCCCCACTTCAGAACCTTTCTGATTCACTGCACCATCCACGTAAACCTCCCAATGGGAAGGGCCCTGTTGAGAAATCATGCCAACCGATTTTTCATCCATGTCCGATGTTGGCTTTACCTCTTTTAATTGGGGCTCTGTGAACTCGGCTACCAAATCAGTGAGCACTTGGCCCTTGACGGATGTGCGAGGCATGTATTTGATATCGAAAGCTCCTAAGATCGTACCCCATTTAGCAATCCTTCCAGTGTAGTCACACTTTGGAGTATAGCCTTGAGTGGGAGCTGAGTGAGGACAATGACCGTATGGGCTTGGAAGTAGTGAGGTAGCTTTCGTGTGCCAAGCACTACTGCTAGGATAGCCTTCTCCAGTGGTAGGTAACGGATTTCGGCTTCATGCAACGACTTGCTCACATAATAAACTGGTCTCTGCACGCCACAATTTGCTCGTATCAACACCAAGCTCACAGCATAGGGAGCCATCGCAGTGTAGGCAAACAAGACTTCATTTGGCTCAGGACTGGACATGATTGGTGGCCGAGCTAGATAATCTTTGAGTTGCTGAAAAGCCACATCACATTCTTTAGTCCACTTGAATCCCTTCCACTTGTTGAATAGAGAGAAGATGGGCCAACACCTGTCCCCTGATCGGGAGATAAATCGATTCAGGGCAGCAGTCATTCCAGTCAATTTTTGAACTTCCTTAGGATTCCGAAGAGCTTGTAAGTTATTGATGGCCTTTATCTAGTCGGGGTTAACCTCGATTCCCCTGTGAGTCACCATGTATCCCAAAAACTTTCTAGATCCCATACCGAACGAGCACTTGGAAGCATTTAGGCACAGCTTGTACTTTCTAAGGACTTCAAAGGTACTTTCAAGGTCCTTCACATGTTCAGCAACAATTTTGCTTTTCACCACCATGTCGTTTATGTAAATCTCGATATTTCTACCTAGCTGTGGCTCAAACATCCTCGTCATCATTCTCTGATAGGTAGACCCTGCATTTTTTAAGCCAAAAGGCATCACTTTATAGTGGTAGTTCCCAATAGGGGTGACGAAAGTGGTCTTTTCCTGGTCATCCAGGGCTAATGGTATCTGGTGGTAGCCTTGGAAGGCGTCGAGGAAGCTCATCCGAGGGTGGCCGATAGTGGCATCCACTAGCTGGTTGATTTTTGGCATAGGGAATAGATCTTTAGGGCAAGCCTTATTTAAGTCGGTGAGGTCCACACACTCTGCCATTTCTCATTCTTTTTCTTCACCACCACAGTATTCGCTAGCCACTCAGGGTAGAAAACTTCCTTAATAGCTCTAGCTTGTTTGAGCTTTACTACCTCTTCCCTTACTGCATCAGCGTGTTCCTTGGATGGGCGCCGAGGAGGCTGCTTTTTAGGGGTTATCGGTGGGTTAACTCTTAGATGGTGAAAAATAAATTCTGGATCCACCCCTGGGGCTTCATAAGCATTCTAGGCAAATACATCAAGGTTTCTCTTAAGAAATTCCACTAACTCCTCTTTCTCCTGAAGAGGTAGCTGAGATCCAAATTGAAAGAATTTTTTCGGATTGTCTCTGATGGTGACTTTTGTCAAATCCTCGCACGTAGCTTTCTCTTCTGGATCCTTGGCGGGTAATCCCTGAGAATTTAACTGCTATAAACACTTTTTGGCCCTAGACGAGGGCTCGGCTTCGGGCTCATGTTGGATGGCAGCCACTGAGCACTGTCGGGCTGCAGACTGATCCCCTTGGATCTCATAACTTGTCCTTCCAATGGGTATTTGACTTTTTGATGTAAGGTGGAGGAAATAGCCCCTAGTGTATGAAGCCAAGGTCTGGCTACGATTGTTGTATAGGGCGAATACACGTCTACAACTACAAAATCCACCTCCACCACTTCAGAGCCGATTTGCACAGGTAAGCGTATCTGGCCTTTCGGGATGACAACCCTTCCTTCAAAACTCACAAGGGGAGAAATATATGGTGTTAAGTCCTGGGGTTTTAGGCCCAACCCTTTGTAGAGATCAGGGTACATTATCTCCATAGCACTACCTTGGTCAACCATTACCCTTTTCACATCATACCCTCAAATTCTGAGGGTGATGACTAGCACATCGTCATATGGTTGAATGGTTCCAATCTTGTCGTCGTCTGAGAACCCTAAAATCGGCTGGGAGTCAAATTTGAATCTTTTCGGACCTTGGCCAGAGTCTTCTGCTAGCAACCAAGCTACTGACATGACCTTGGATAGCTAGGATCCTATTCTCCCTGGGGCTGCGAAGATGACATTAATAGTTCCCAATGGAGGCTTTGAAGAATCCTCTCTTCGGGATTCTAGGCCTATCTAACCTCCTCGGCCACTAGAGTGGTGCAAGAGGTGCCTCAATCTACCCTTACGGACTAATTGGTCCAAATGATCCCACTGGCTCCTGCAGTTTTTGGTGGTATGTCCGTGGTCTTGGTGGTATTGGCAGTAAAGATTGCGATTACACCTCTCAGGGTTCCCTACCATCTTATTCGGCCATTTAAAAAAATGGTTCATTCTTAACCTTCTCTAAAACTTAGTGGACTGGCTCCTTGAACACAGTGTTAACTGCCTGGGGATTTGCTGATCCTGATTGCCTAGAAAAATCTCTCCGTGGTTTACTGTTATT
Organism: Quercus variabilis; assembly: GCA_030445155.1. Taxonomy (NCBI): domain Eukaryota; kingdom Viridiplantae; phylum Streptophyta; class Magnoliopsida; order Fagales; family Fagaceae; genus Quercus; species Quercus variabilis. The sequence goes on from CP129453.1 coordinate 12,559,339, forward strand.
GTAACGATCCGACCTGAAATCCTTCATCTCCTAGGGGATAACCTTTTCCTTACCCTTCCCTTGTTGTTGATCTTCTTCAACTCTTTTATATTTTCAATACGGTCCATTAGCTGACGCATGCTAGTAACTAGCTTACCTGACAAGGATGTCCTTAAACCGTGGTCAGTAGGAAGGCCGAGTTTGAATGTGTCGAGGGCCATTGCATCAAAGTTGCCCTCTATATCTTTAAACATCTCCTAGTATCTGTCCATATATGTCTTTAGAGTTTCACCTTCCTGCATGCTCAAGGATAACAGAGAAGACAAGCGTCTGGCCACTCTTCGGCAGGTGACAAAACGTGAACCAAGGGCTTGAGTGAGCTCTTTGAAGGAGCTGATGGAGTCCGCCTTCAGGCTATCAAACCACCTCATTGCAATCGGTCCAAGACTGGAGGGGAAGACCTTGCACATCAGGACTTCATCTTTGGAGTAGACTGCTATTCTCTGATTAAAATGACTCACATGTTCTACCAGGTCCATTTTACCATTATAGATGGTGAACGTAGGCTGGTTAAAACGCTGGGGGAGTCTCGCCTTTTCGATCCTGCGTGTAAAGGGCGATCTAAATATTTGATTCAAGGCCCTGCTCATGGCATCGTTCCCTACGCCTTCATGTGGTGAGTTCTGAGGTTGCCTCTTACGGTGATGCTCTTCCTCATAGGAAAAAGACTCACTGACTGGTGTTCGCAATTTTTGTTGGTAAGTGAAATCTTGTTGGTCATCAGACTCCTTATCAGAATATGAAGGAACACGTTTCCACTTTGCATGGCGTAACTCCCTTTTTAGGTTTTCAACCTCCCGCTGTAAATCCCTGTTCTTCTCTGCATGGGACACGTGACTCCCATCATGTGATTGGCTCTGACCAGCATGTAGTGTGTGCACACTGCCTTCATGATCTTGTCTCTGCTCCAAGTTAAGGAAATGGTCCACGTGCTGGGATGCCCTAGATTCCGCTTGCTGTTGACTACGTTCAGCCATCATCAACTGTTGTTTTTACCCCTGCACAAGCTCTCCACATAGACAGCGCCAATTGTAGGGTCAGTTTTTGTAGCCCAAGCCCAAAAGGGATGGATCATGAGCCCAATGAACCCAAGACAATGAATTTGTAAAGAGTGGGCGAAAGAGCTAGGCTGGTTGTAAATTAAACAGTGATTAATTATGGTACTTAAGGATGAATTAACACAAAATCATGCTTGAATAACTGGACAAGTATATGTCCAAAGAGGTATATTACTGAATGGAAGATGATTACAACTCTTGGAGCTACAGTAAAGTTATTTTCTACTTCTCTTTCTTTTTCTTCCGATCCCCCTCTTATCAGAGGCTTCTTCTCCTTATATAGTACCCACTCCCATCATCTTTACCATCTACTTGTGCTCTATCTAGGCGTCCATTTGAGTGTATGTCCCATCAGGCACATTTTTCAGCTCTCTGTGAGTAGTGGTAGCTGAAATTGCACTGTTCAGGAGTCTTCTCCATATAAATGCGGCCAGAAAAGTTGCTGCAGTGCATTAAATACGGTGGTAGCAGCTTTTCCTTGAGATATTTCTTGTTCTTGTCACCTCCATACGTGCGTGAAGCCTGCCCTTACCATCAAAATCATTAGAAACATTACTTGATCCTCCCAGTTATCTGCTTGACCGAGACTCTATGTATTTGAGGATAATGACCTTTTCGGACCTCTGGTGGTCTCCTCGGACTACACTCTCCATTCCTTTCCAGGTATACCTCTTTCACACGAACTTTTTCTTAGATACTTTCCTTTCTTCGGACCGACGATAGTCTTCAAATAGGGCCTTAGGCCCAATATATTAGGTTGGGCTTTTCACCCCCCACAATATTCATTGTCACATTAAATTATAAAAGTTGTGGTAAAATTTAAAGTATTTTTAATATTTTCTAATTTGAATTACTTGTGATTAGTAAGAGCATCCTCATTAATGCTTCTATATGCTAAAAATCTTATTTTTTAGCAACTGAACCCCAAAACATGCCCTTCATCAAAACTGCTATATTGTATAAAATTTACAATCTTGCTATAGTGCACTCTCATTTTTTAGAGCGCATTGTAGCTGTATTGTAAAATAAAAAATGGTTTTTTATTCACCAACGGCTCTCTCATTTCTCATTTTCTTTCCTCTCTCACTTCTCATCTCTATTCTTTGTTCTCTGTTCTCTCTCTGTGGTTCATGGCCTATTATGCTCGTCGTCGGTCTCTGCTCATCGTCGATCTCTCTGCTGTCAGTCACTCGATCTCTCTACTCTGTCTGCAACGTTGCTAGCTCGTCGCCAATCTCTCTACTCTTTGGCCGCTGCCTCTGATTCGCTCTCCCATTCGCCCTCACCGGTTTAGATCTATGATTATCTCTCTCTCTCACACCTTGGGTTCCGATTTGCAAGTTGTGGATTTGTACAAGGGTTTCGATTTGGGCATATTTTAGTGGGTTTGTGATTTGGTTTTGGATGGTGGGTTTGTGATTTGGTTTTGGATGGGTATGGTTTGTGGTGGGCCGGTGGTGGTAGGTTTGCTGGTGGCGGCGATGGTGGAGGGTTTTTTTTTTTTTTTTTTTTTTTTTTTTTTTTTCTATGGTGAGTGGATGTGGTGGTTTTGGGTGGATGTGGATGTGGAGGTTTCTTTCTGCTATGATTTTTTTTTTCTTTTTTTGTTAGTGGTGGTTGTGATATGGGTGGTGGGTTTTTGGTGGGTGGTTGGTAGTGTGGTGCTGGTGGTGCTGAGAGAGAGAGAGAGAGAGAGAGAGAGAGAGAGAGAGAGAGAGGAAAATAAAAAATTATTGAAAAATAATAAAGAAATATTATTTAAATGAAATGGTAAAAAAAAAAAAAAACTCCCTCTGTCCCTTTTTTTGGTTCTCTATTCCATTTTGAGATGTACCAACCTATTTCTAAAAATAAAAATTATTAATTTACTAATGTTCCTATTATACCCCTATTAATTTACTAATTCAATTTTTTGATAAATTTTTTTAGGGGTAGTTTTGGAAACTTATATATTTTTAAAAGGTAGACAAGATAATAAATAATATTTCCTTAAAAAGTTTAACTTTGCAAATAGGATAAAAAAAAGTAGGACGGAGGGAGTAGAAGTTTTGATATAGGTTGTATTGTAAAGTGGTGTGTTATATGTTATAAAAATAGGTTTTTTTTTTTTTTTTTTTTTTTTTTTTTGCTCTGTGTGAATGTTTTTCTCTATATATATAATAAAAAAAGGATTTGAAAGGGTAAATGTAACACGTCTATTTGTAAGACCTATTTATTTAAATTTGACTTATCTCTATCTCTAGCTTTATTTAAGGTCAATTTAGGAACAACTTATTTAACTGAAACTGAAATTTTTTTGTTGAAAGTATAGAAAAAAGAAAAAGTTAAAAGTTAGTTGAATAATACAACGAGACTCATGAATAGTACAAAAAAGTGCAACAAGTACTATGAATAGTACCAAAAAGAAGCTAAAATTCTAAAAAAAACTGAAACTTTAATCAGCTCCTAGACATAGACAAACACTTAATTCTTTGGGCCTTCTCAATAGTGAAAAAAAAAAATTGTAAACTAATTTTTTTTAATACCTCCCAAGAATATTTATATTTTTTTTAAAACAATTTTTGCCCACCAAATTTAGGGTCTTTCTCTCGTTTGGGGCCCTAGGCAATGACCTAATTGGCCTAGGCCTAGGGCTGGTCCTGAGTGTCACCGGCTGTAAATTTCTCTTGACATTCTGTTTGATTTGAATTTCTATTATAATATTTTTTTGGTTTTATGTTCAATTCAAGTTTCATATTATGAATTAGGAGTCCATGTCAACTTGTCCTTGTCTTGGCTAGAGATACATGCAGTTGATTCCATCAATTAAATTTGTAGAAGTTTGCATCAATAATTGTTCTTCTAAAAAATTGTTTTAACATGCTGTTATGGATTCAATGAGCTTGGTATTCATGCTTTGCAATTATTAAAGTCATGATTGTGATAGGTTCCCCTTCCCAATCTCACGCAGTGACACCAATACTTGCAGAAAGAGCATTATTAGATATGGCTAACTATGACAAAAAACTACATTATTGTTTAATTGAATTAATTTTAATTTCAACTTTAATCAAACTTTCATTACTAGCAAACCATGCATCAAGTGGTTATAGCACGTAGCAAACTATTATATTAGACTTACTGAGCAAAATATATATACACAATATATATTTTAGTTGCACCATGAAAGTATAAATAACAGAAAATTAAAAATCAGATAAAAGTAGTAATCCTAATTTCTATTACTATATGAGTACTAGGATACATGTGCATGCTTCTGACAATTAACAGCTTCTGTATTTTGTCCAACCCACAAACAAATTTCATTTCATCTCTTTCCTTCTTTTGCCCTTTAATTTCGCCCACTTGGTACCCAAAGAATTTGATAATAAAACAAATGGTTTAATATCTTCTTGCCATGTTTGAATTTGAATTCTCAGCACCAAATATAGATGATGCTTGAGCCAAAATCAAATCAAATTGTCTAGGATCTTCTCTGGTTCAATTGTTGTGTAGTCTTCTCCCTCTCTTGGATTTTATGCAGAGTTGACGAAAAATGTTTCTGGAAAAGAAAATCAAGCATAGGAGCGACAGTGTCAGTTGTAAAAACAATGCATATATTTTGTGGTAAGGGAATATCTTTTTCTTTACCTGAGGAACTTCAGGTCATAAAAAAATTGAACGTAAAGCAAACTGCCCAAGCACCCAACCAGTTCACCAGCACCACCAAGCTTCCTGCAACCCCCTTCACATAAATTGGGGAAATTTGTGATAGAACAGGTTTCACATAAGCTGAATGAATATGAAAGAAGCCATATCTGACAATAATCTTGATGCAAGTATTGATGACATTGCGCTAGATTAGAAAGGGGAATTAACCTATTACAACCATGACCGTAAAAATTGCAAAATTATGAATGCCAAGCTCATTGAATCTATAACAGCACGTTAATTTCCTTGTTTTAGGAGAATAATTATCAATCAAAACTTTTACAAATTTTTGATACACATGCAGTGTCGATCTATAAAATCTCTAGCGAAGATGGGGAGCAAAAGTTGACATGGGACTGCAAATTCCAGTGGGGGAATTCCCAATTAAATAAGTTTATATGAAATTTTCCCTTTGAAATTCTTAAATCACAGTATGAAATTGGGATTGAACATAAAACCCAAAAGGGAATATAATGGAAATTCAAATTGAACAGAAGGAATTAAAAAAGGTTGGCATAACTGTTTGACCGTTTACAGTTTTCTAAGTTTTCTTTATGAATTGAGTTATGGTTTTCGTTTCAGTTTTATTTTTAATCAAACAAGTTTTTGGGCTTAAGAAATAGATTTTTTTTTTTTTTTTTTTTTCAAAACCAGAAATTTGAAAGAAGACAAAAAGTTATCAAACAAGTAGTCTCGTAAAAAAAATTATAACTTACAGAGATGGAATCACTAACTTTGATATATTTGAACTTTTAAAAAATAAAATAGAAGACTACTCATATTTGAAAAACCCAATAGACTTTTTTTTTATTTTTTATTTTATTTTTTATTTATACTCTTTGAAATGGTATTAATGTATTAACATCAGAGGTTATTATTTAAGGTGATATGTCGCTTTGAAAAGTTTGGTTGACTGAAAAATTAAATGGAACAAGTTCATATACAATAACAATAACATGCCTAGCTCCAAAATTTTAAGGTTAGCAATGAATCCTTAAATATTAGTCAAAATAGGTCAAATGTATTTTTTTTCTTCATTCTATTTCATCCAAATTCCAAAATCAAACTTTTTGTTACCTTCTTAATTGGCATGTTCATTTTTATTATTTCTACCAATGTTTTTCAACTTTTTTTTTCCCATTATTTCAACTCATATTTTCTCACTAATATGCATTAATTGCATGGTGAAATGTTGGTCTAATGTGAAAAGAAAAAGAAAAAAAAAAAAGACAGTTTTGAAAGTCCAAGGAACTCATGGTCTCATTCAAATTCCTTTATCGTTTCAAAAAAAAAAAAAAAAATCACTCTGATTTATCTTTGTAATAAAGACTGATTATTTTTTTAATATAAACTTGAGGGAGGATGACTTACCAATAACTTAAGGAAGAGGCCTAGAGGTAAGAGGAGCCAAAGAGAAGAGAGTTTATTCAAGAACTTGCTTGCCCTTGCCTTTAAGCACAGGATCAACGCGTCCTCTCTGTCTTTCAGGTCGAGATTCATCGTTATTAGAGCTACTAAGTATACTGGATCTTACCTCATGCTCATTAGGGAACAACGTGTAGTATCTTATTGTTTCCTTAAACTCTGCCTCTTCATGCTGGTACAGAAGATGAAGCCCACACTTTTGCACTGTCAAGCCTGGGTAATCGCTTCCAATTTTAGCCTCAATCCAGGTGCATTGATTTAGCGAATCTCGAAATGACCCATGTGATATATAGAACAACCAATTGAATCCACCTAGCTGTAGCAACTTCTTGAGATGTTCTCTCGTTAGGCAATAGACATGGAGAGGTTCCACACATTCAATGCTGGCTTCCAAATGACAGATGAGACAGTAAGAAGTTTCTGAATCTTCAATCTCCAAGGCAGCTGCCCCATTCACGTTGACTTCAAATGAAATGCATAAAGCCAGTCCCATCCAAGCACTATCATTGTGCAGATTTGGAGGTAGAGGGATTCTCAGTTGGGGCTCATCACTCTGAAGCCTGAACCACTCCAGAATTTTACATGGAGGCAAACAAGAACTATAGACAAGGCATCGATCAAAGTCCTGTGAAACAAAAATAGTGTCTAATGAGTGAGCATGAGAGAAATTAGAGATAGTGAGAGGGAATATAATGTTTTAGGCAAAGAGAACACTCATTAGTTTATTAATTACCAGCAAGTCGCTTTGGCAGTGCTGATCCTTAGGGTGTGGGTCATTTTCACTGAGTTGTTTAGCTTTACTAGTTTCCCCTGTATAAATAGGCTTTCTTGGAATTTCCTGATAAAGGTCCTCAATGGAGCTACTAGTTCTTCTGGGTCCGGCTTCATCATTAAAGCGTTGTCTCTGTCTTTCAGGTTGAGCATCATCATTATTAGAGCTACTAGGTATACTGGATCTTACCTCATGCCTATGAGGGAAGAAGGCCTTGCAGCATCTTATCGTTTCCTTAAGTTCTGCCTCATCATGGTCGTATGAAAGATGGAGTCCACACTTCTGCACTGTCAAGCCTTTGCAAGTGGTTTGAATTAAAGCCTTAATCCAGCTGCATTGATTCAATGAATCTTGAAATGATTCACGAGGTATATAGCACAACCAAATGAATCCCCCTTGATGTAACAACTTGAGATTCTCTTTAGTCAGGTCATAGGTATGGAAAGGTTTCACGCGTTCAATATCGGATCCCAAATAACAAATGAGGTTGAAAGAAGCTTCTGAATCTTGAATATCAAGGATAGCAACCTCATTCACGTTGATTTCAAAAGAAGCAATTAATGCTAGTCCCAGCCAAGCACAATCATTGTATAAATTTGGAGGCACAGGGATTGTCACGTGAGTCACATCACTCTGAAGATTACACCACTCTAAAATTTCACTTAGAGGGAACCAAGCATTATAGACAAGGCATCGATCAAACTTCTGTGAAACAGAAATAGTGTGTCTAATTAGTGTGGGTGAGACAAATTAAATAGAGGGAGAGGAAATATTATGTGTTAAGCAAAGCAAACACGCTAATAATAAAATCAATTACCAGCAGGTCATTTTGGCTACGCTGATCCTTCGGCTGTGGGTCATTTTCACTGAGTTGATTCTCAGATCCACTAGATTCCACTATATTAGGCTTTCTTGGAATTTCATGATGGTCTTCATCCTCAACTCCACTACTGGTTCTTAAGGGTCCTGCCTCATCTTTATGGTCTGGATTAATTTTTGATTTGCCAATCATTTTTAGATTGATGCAGTCTTGAATAAAATATTCCTGCCAGCAACGGTTTATTATTGTTTGAAGCCATTCATCATGCTCGTAGAAGAAACAAAGCCCACATTTTTGCACTGTCACACCTGGCCAATCGCTTACAAAAGAAACCTCGATGCTAGTGCTACTACTATCTTGAATCGCCCTATCTGGAAAGAACCCAAATGGAAGATATGATAACCAAAGAAATCCACCTTCGACATCTAGCCATAAGAATTCTTCCTTATTGGTGCGAACGTCAATTTTTCCTCGGACTGGATCGACTGCATTGCTTTCCAAAAGACAAAAAAGTTGGTGAGGAATTGTTGAGTTGGGACGATCAAGGAATGCAGTTTGATCGTGGACTGAAAAATAAGCACATACAACGAGTCCCATCCATTCAGAACTTTTGGGTATATTGATTGTCACTGAGGGCTTATTGCTTTTATTGCTGAAACGATGCAAAATTTCTACTGGAGGGAAACAACGGCTATATACGGAGCATCTATCCTGTAAAATAAACAAAATTTGGTGTGTATATTGAGTCACATTATAAACAGAGGAGAGAGTTGCGGTATATGAACCAAAAGCAAATACTTATAATTTCTTACCAGAAAGTCATTTACGGTTTGTTGTATATGATAATCGCTCAGTGATTTCGTTGCGTAGTATATTTTCTGATCATGTACGAAAGATGAACTATTGCTGCGGATGAAATCTCGATATCCAGAAATCAAGGCATTGCAGTTTTGTAGTTCTCTCTCAAACTGCAGCTGATCATGCTGGTACAAAAGGCGGACCCCACATTTTTGCACAGTTACACCGCCCCAATCACTTACAAATGAAGCTTTAATGTGGCCACATTGATGCAACATATCCTTAAATGCCTCACCTGGTATGTAAGATATCCAAGTGAATCCATAGAGAGTAAACAACCAATTGGTTTCTTCATCATTGATTTGGCAAACACGAATTTGATCATCCTGTCCAGCTCTACTTGTTTGCAATTGACAATATAGGAAGTGAGACCATTTTGCTAAATTTGCACATTTCATAACGGTTGTATAATCCTTAGGGATTGAAAAAGAAGCATATAGAGCAAGTCCAATCCAATTATTATCATCGTACAGGTTTCGGGATATGTCAATTGTCACCGAGTGTCCACGACTTTGATGATTGAACCACTCTAGAGTTCTTCTTGTTGGGAAACATGAATTATACGAAGTGGACGGATGAAAGTACTGCAAAATAGGAATACAATGTCAAATTAGGGGTACAAACATGGTAAATTGTATGTAAATTTGCAACCATGTTAGGTATGCTAGAAATTTTATAACACAAGTTACAAATAGATGTGTCGCAAATCACAAAAAGTAATTCAAATACTCATTTATATATATAATTCAATTAAGAATCCAAATTAGACTCCAATTGATTACTAATTTTGTGCCAAGCATCCTTTTTAGTGCCAACTAATTTGATGTCAAATGTCTTTATATTTTAATTAGATTTCAATTGGTGTCACGTGTCATTCCATCTCTTATTTTCTGTCGAATGTCTTTACACGTAGATTCATGAATTTAAACTAAAAAAATAAATAAATAAAAAAGACTCCATTACAAATTGGTTGTTCATATCTTATTCTTATTTGGAAAATGCACACGTGAAATAAATTTATTGCATCACAATGACAAAAATTAAGTTAAGAAGTAACATAAAAAAAAAAAATATATATATATATATATATATATATTCTAAATTAAAAATAAACAAGAATCAACAATTTTTATGTTCTACCAAATAATATTTTTACAATGTTAAGTCCATTTTTTTATTAGCTTTATTCAGTGACAAAGTTTTATATATTTTCTTCTTATTTTAATGTATTTCTGGACTAAATTGTATTTGAGATAGACTTGAGCCCGATCAATCATGGTCAAAACTGTTTTTGATACCTTCTCGCAACCTCATGTGATACATGGCAAAAGATCCACGTGGTTGCTGACTAGGCATGTCACAACCTAGCTAGGTTGCGACAAGATTGCCAACTGCACGTTGGCAACTGCCATATTTCATCTTGGTCTTCTTTTTTTGCCTTTTTCACTTAGTCCAACACACACAACTTGTGCATGCTGGACGTGGCTAGAGAGTAGCATCTGAGTCTAAGCCTATTGTTAAAGCTCATTTCCATCATCCAACCTTGTAGAGAAAGAGAGAGCCTTTGCCTTAGAGCCTTAAACACTCTTAACCTCTCTTCTCCATCTCTCTCATCATTATTGTTGAAATTCTTCCACAATCCAAAACTTCTATGATGAATGATTGCTCAACACAGAGAAGTTAAATGCAGAGCAAGAAGTGGGAATGTGAAAAATGAATTCCTCATTTCGTATATTAGCTTACACTATTCTTTATATACAAGATACAAAAGAGTAAAGCTGTAACAGAAAACCAACTAACTAATACTAACTACACAGGTGCCAGCTTCTATACACGTGGCAACAGACTGAAGTATTAAAGGCTACTAAACTACAAGTCATTTACAACAGAGTTAAATACCAAACTAAACTAAACCAATCTTCAACACTCCCCCTCAAGATGAACTATATATGTTTAGTAGGTTCATCTTGGACAACAAATAATGAAATTGTTTGTGCCCAAGGGCTTTAGTAAAAAAGTCAGCAAGTTGATGTCTTGAGGGAATATGGAAAGTTCTAATTGTACCAGCTTGTATCTTCTCTCAGATAAAGTGACAATCAACTTCTATATGCTTTGTTCGTTCATGATATATTGGATTAGCTGCTATGTATAAAGCTGCCCTACTGTCACAGTAGATAGAAGCAGCCTGGGTATGCTCTAATCCAAAAGTCTTGAGTAATGAGATGAGCCAAACTATTTCACTTGTCACTGTTCCATGGCCCTATACTCGGATTCTGCAGAAGATCTAGATACCACCTGTTGTTTTTTACATTTCCAAGAAATCATAGAATCACCAAGGAAGATGCAAAAGCCAGAAACAGACCTCCTAGTGTCAGGGCATGCTGCCCAGTCAGCATCACAGTATGATTTTAGCTTCAATTTTGATTCTGCAGAAAGAAAGAACCCTTGGCCTGGACTTCTCTTCAAATACTTGAGAATTTTGTATGCAGCTTGCAAATAAGGCACTTTAGGGGCAGTCATGAATTGACTTAGTTTATGTACAGCATAGCAAATGTCAGGCCGTGTGAGTGTCAAGTATAGGAGCTTGCCTATTAATCTTCTATAAAGAGCTGGGTCAGGAACATTTTCACCAATGGAATTACTAAACTTGGCAGATTGCTCCATTGGAATGTTGGCAGGCTTGCTTGCCAATAAACCAGTCTCAGATAATAGTTCTAAAGTATACTTTCTTTGACATAAAGTCAGTCCTTTGGTGGTTCTAGCAACCTCAAGTCCTAGAAAATACTTCAAAGTACCTAAGTCCTTGAGTTTGAACTTATTATCTAGGAATTGCTTGAAGGTATTGACTGCATCTACATCATTACTAGCAATTAATATGTCATCCACATAGATCAAAAGAATGATTATTGAACCTTTGTTGACCTTGGTAAACACAGAATAATCTGATTTAGATTGAAGGAAGCCAAGATTAATGATAGTGGATGACAATTTTGCAAACCACTGCCTGCTGGCTTGCTTAAGCCCATATAAGGACTTTGTTAACCTACACACCTCCCCCTTGCTGCCAAAACCTGGTGGAGGAAGCATGTATACCTCTTCATCCAAATCGCCATGAAGAAAGGCATTGTTGACATCCAATTGAGTGAGATGCTAACCATAGACAGCAGCTAAGGCTAACAAGGTTTTGACTGTGAAAAACTTCACAACAGGTGAGAATGTTTCAGAAAAATCAACCCCTTCAGTTTGTGCGAAGCCTTTAGCAACTAACCGGGCCTTGTACCTTTCAAGGGAACCATCTGCTTTGAGTTTCACCTTATAGACCCATTTACATCCTATAGGAACTTTACCAGGAGGTAGGGAAGTCATCACCCAGGTATGATTAGCTACAAGAGCATCAATTTCAGCCTGCATTGCAGCTCTCCACATAGGATCTTTCAAGGCTTGAGCATAGGTATTTGGTTCCTTAGTAATAGTCAAGGCAACAGAAAATATTCTATGTGGAGTGGACAGTTTACTGTAGGAAAGAGTGGAAGAAAGTGGATAAAGTATACCTGAGGTACAAGCAGCAGTGGATTCATGTGACTGAGTTAGAGAAGCTGTAGCCAATACATGTGCAGAAACCAGATTGCAATGGTAGTGATGGAGGTAAAAAGGTGGATTATGATGTCTATTAGACCTTCTAATAGGAGCAGTAGCAGTGGAATTAAGGGCAGGAAGGGCAGATGTAAGAGTAGGAACATTAGGAAGGAAATTAGGAGAAGAAACGGTGTGATCAGGTGAATGAGCAGGATGAGAATCAACCTGATCATGATGAACCAGATCTGGAAATTCATCAGGTGGAACAGCAACATCAATTGAAGACAAAGGAAGAGATAACTCAGCAAAAACTAAAGGAACCTGAACTTGAAAGGTGTCAGGGACAAAAGGTTGAGAAGGAAACATGCAATGAGTGATAGGAAGAGAAGAATTAGGTTTTGCTGTCCAGTGCTTAAAAGGGAAAATAGACTCTCTAAAAACCACATCCCTAGAAATGAAACAAGATTTAGTGGTCAAATCATACAATTTGTAACCTTTAGAACCAAAAGGATAGCCAAGAAAAATGCAAGCTTTTGCTCTAGGGTCAAATTTGGCTCTATTCCTATGCAATGTAGAAGCAAAGCATAAACTTCCAAAGACTTTAAGGTGATTATAAGCAGGGGAATGACCTAGCAACTTCTCATAAGGTGTTAAACCAGAAAGAAAAGGACTAGGGATTCTATTGATAAGGTAAGTGGCAGTTAAAACACAATCCCCCCAAAATTTTAATGGTAAGTTTGCTTGAAACCTTAATGCTCTAGCTACATTCAACAAATGTTGGTGTTTTCTCTCAACCACTGCATTTTGCTGTGGTGTCTCAACACAAGATAACTGGTGAACAACACCTTTAGAAGCATAAAAGGATTCAATGGCAAACTCAGGACCATTGTCAGTTCTCAAAACCTTAATGAAAGTTTTAAATTGAGTCATAACCATGTTAAAAAAATACTGAACCAAGAAGGGTGCATCAGATTTACGTTTCATTAAGTAAACCCAAGTGCACCTGCTGCAATCATCTACCAAGGTAAGGAAATATTTAGAACCAGACAATGTGGGAGTGGAATAAGGTCCCCAAATATCAGCATGGACTAAATCAAAACAAGAAAGAGATGCAGTTGTAGAATGAGAAAAAGGAAGACTCTTTTGTTTAGCCAAAGGACACACATTGCATTCAAAGGATTTATTAGCATTGCAAGAATTGTAGTTAGGTACAATGGATTTCATCAAAGCTAATCTTTGTGAAGAAGGATGGCCTAACCTACAATGCCATAGCCTAAAAACATCATTGGAAGAAACAGAAGTATAAGAATTAACATTGTTTACAGAAACATGGGAAGACAGTTTGGACAAAATATCAAAAACTGACTTAGGCAAAGTAATCTGTGTATTGGTTTGCAGAATGTAAAGTCCACCTTGCTTCTTACCCAACCCAATCATCCTCCAGAGCTGTAAGTCCTGTATAAAACAGTAATGGGAAAGGAATATACAACAACAGGAAGGATTTTGAGTCAATTTACTGATAGAAACAAGGTTAAAAGAAAATGGTGGAATGCAAAGAACGTTTTCAAGAATCAAAGAAGCTGAAACTTGTACAGTTCCTATGTGTGTAACCTTTGCCATGTCTCTGTTAGGCAACCTAACTGAAGTTTGAACAGTAGAAGTAATGGTTTTAAAAAAAGAAATGGAGTGGACCATGTGATCTGTGGCCCCACTATCAAGGATCTAATCAGTAGGATTGAGATGAGAAATATCAATAGTAGAAGAAAACACAGAATACTCTAAGGAGGGACAAGACCAAATACCTGAGAGCTCATGACCTTGAAGTCCAATGGAAGATTGTGCAATAATGTTGGCAACTTGAGGAGTCTCTACTGCAGTTTCAAGTGGAGCTTGAGTGCCAAAATGACACTGAGAATTCAGCAATCCAATCAACTGTTGATATTCTGACTTGGTCAAAGACACTCCTTCATCAGAACCTTGGTCAACAGCAATGACATTGTTGGCAAAAGTGGTTGAACTAGCCTTATTCTTGAACTTATAGCCAGGTGGATAGCCATGTAGTTTGTAACACTTATCCACTACATGTCCCATGGCACCACAATGAGTGCACTGAGGTCTCCCAGCCTTGTTTTTGTTGAAATTAATGGCATTGTACTAGTTTCCCAAAGCTGTCAAGACTGCAGTTGTGTCAACTTGAAATTTCTTTCCTGCTCCAACCTTTCTTTGCCTTTCATCTTGAAGCAATAGAGAGAAAACCTTGCTCAAGGAAGGAATGGGATCCATGAAGAGAATTTGTCCCTTTACTGCAGAGTAGGTATCATTCAACCCCATTAGAAAGGACATTGTGCAATCTTCCACTTGGTGACCACAAGTACAATTTCTGTGTGCAGTGAACTCATCCCGAATGCCCTTGAATTTGGTTTAGTAGGCATTGATAGACATATCTTCTTGAACCAAAGAACTAACCTCTTTTCTTAACTCAAAGATCCTAGGTCCATTGCCTTGGGAAAACCTAAATTGTAGATCAACCTAAACCTCCCTTGCTGTCTTGAAGTAAACTACACTAGGCTGTAGGTCCTTGGAAATTGAATTGAATAGCCAAGCTAAGACCGTGCTATTACACTTACACCAAGCTGTGTAACATGGATGATCAGGTGATTGAGGCTTTGGAATTGACCCATCTACAAACCCAATTTTGGTTTTGGCATCCAATGAAATCAGTACAGCCCTACTCCAGGTATTATAGTTCTCTTCTGTCAAATGCTCCACAACAAGAGATACACCAGGGTTATCACTACTAGTCAAGAAATACGGACTGGAGGAATTTTCCCATGGGTGAACGACATGGTGAGTAACAGGTACAAAGGTACTAGAAGTATCATCAACCATTTTCAACACAAGAAAACCAAAAACACAGTAGCTTCAAATCACGACAATCAAGAACCTTCTTGATCACAAAATTACCCTTCTTGATTACAAGAATCAATCTCAGAACAATATCGGTTAAACAAACCCAAGAAATCAGAGATTACAATTAAGAAATTGAAGAACCCTAATTCTCAGGAACCAATTATGGAATTTTCAATAGAGTAATCGAAAACCCTAGATCAAGATTTAGAAGAAAACAAAGTGCAAGAATCAAGAAGAACACAGATGAAAACCTGTTTGATTCGTGAGAAAGCACTAAAGAAAAGAACGAAGAAAATTCAGAGAATACCAGAGGGAATTGGTTCTCTGAGCTCTGATACCATGTTGAAATTCTTCCACAATCCAAAACTTCTATGATGAATGATTGCTCAACACAGAGAAGTTAAATGCAAAGCAAGAAGTGGGAATGTGAAAAATGAATTCCTCATTTCGTATATTAGCTTACACTGTTCTTTATATACAAGATACAAAAGAGTAAAGCTGTAACAGAAAACCAACTAACTAATACTAACTACATAGGTGCCAGCTTCTATACACGTGGCAACAGACTGAAGTATTAAAGGCTACTAAATGACAAGTCATTTACAATAGAGTTAAATACCAAACTAAACTAAACCAATCTTCAACAATTATCATCCTCTTGAGAGAAATTTTATTCCCTTCATCTCATTCAACTACAACTGAGTATTGTGAGATATGAGTGAAGGTATGGAAACTTAGGCCATCTCAAATCCAATATCATTGGTGGCTCAATGGTGGTGTCTTCGGCAAACTAGGTGAAGAAAGGATTTTGAGAAGTTGGTTGCTAACTGGAGCTTGGAGGATTCATAGTTTTTCTTGTATTGCAACGATTCATCTAGTGGAGATTTTCTGACAGTGTGGTCAAGGGAGAGGTTTTTTGCTCGGAGGATTGGGTTTTTCTCTTCCTAAACATTTCCTTGTGTTTAGCTATGGTTTGGTTTTATTTTTGCATTTCCATATATATTAATTTTTATGCTTTAGCTCTTAGTTTGTTTATGCTTGCTATATGGAAATTGGTTATTCACGTACATTGGACTAATTGGTAGTTGTAGTTAAAACGTGATTAAGCTGGTGAAATTAATGGAAATTGGTTTTCATACAAAGTTTTTTTTTAAATTTTTTTTTAATTTTAATTGACAACATATTAAGCATTATCATCAATAGTATTTAACTTATGTCAGAATTCTAATATGCTTGTAATTATATTTATTTTTAAAGGTATTCATATACATGTGTTACAAGCTAGTTACATTATCCTTATCGTTTTTGCACAAATGGTTAAGAATTCTTACCCGGAATTGATCATAAGAGTACTGGGCAGTTCCACTGGTCTTCCCTTCAGAAATGAACAAATTTTGAGGCTGAGGGTATAGACCCTCATAATGGTAGCACAAGCCCAAACTGGCCGATATTTTAAAGAGAAGAAAGTTCCACATTTTATGGATTAACTTGGGATCGCAACAGTCAAGGATGCTACCTGGCGGAGTAGAGCATTGAACCACTGTAAGCGTTAACTCGTCCTTATTTTCTTTGAATATAGACTTGAACTCCCAGTTCTGGACCAACAAATCTGGACCCTCAGTTCGAAATTCGAATTGAACACCAATCCTCTCCGTTTCACTCAAATAATCTAAAAGCGTTGCCCTTGGGAAGAACAAAACCCAAATGAATTTACGTGGTGTTGATGAAATTGATATCTTGTCTTCATTGATTGTCTTCCATACTCGATGCACAGGACGAGAGTTGGCCCGCAAAAGACAATGGAAGTCATGAGAAATCCCCGAATCCTTATCCATACGAACGGCAGTTGGATGCTTGTTAAAAGAGAAAAGAGCACATACTGCAATTCCCATCCAATTTACACAATTAAACCCATTTATTTTTTGTTGGGTATTCACAGTTGAACTGTCCTCATATTTGCGAAACCACTCTGGGATTTCGCACTGAGCAAAACAGGTATCTATGATTTCATTTTCCTCGAAGTCCTTCTGGAAAACCTGTAGGAAATGCAAACCAAGCTTTAATAAGGATTTATTTTTTTTAGCATACTATGATGGAGATTAGATTATGAATCATCAGGTTGTAAAATTATATTCTTGTTCAAGAATGGAGAGTTGGAGCACGGCGAACCACGTTAAATTTTGTGTGTTGTGGCGCTTGCTATTTTATGTTGTTTTGAATATTTTTTCAACGAGTAATTATTTTATTGTTTTATTTTTGAGTATATAAAACCGTTTAGCAACGTACAAGTGAGTGCATCGAGTTTCAGAGAGAGAATAATGCGAGTCGAGCTCTATCTTATATATATGTTGATGAAGAAAAAGTCGGCTCAAGAAAGAAACTTAATAGGGTGAACCGAAACGGCGAAACCACAAAGTGAGAGATAATGAATTCAATTTGTATGAACGAATATTTAGGTTTTCAGGAATTTAAGTTGAAAAACCTCGCTTGTCAATGTCAGATTCTAGTTATGAAATCCAAGTTAAAATGCTGAAATTTATTGTTCATATAAAACATTCAAGTTTGTCAAATTTTTACGCTGTCAATAAAATTAATAAACTTTAAAAGTATTGTTTATGAAGAGCTTATAGTAAGAGTACTACTAATAAAAAGTTGGGTAAATTGTTGCACTATCTAGAGTTTGGAAGTGTTTGAATTTTATACTCTAAACTTTCAGAATTTGAATTTTATCCCCTAAATTTCGTGGTGATTGGATTTTACACCCTGACATTTCAAAATTTGGACTTTACCTCTTAAAGTTTGGGAATGTTTGAATTTTACACCCTCAAATTATGAAACTTTAGGATATAAAATCCAAACACCCTTAAACTTTAAGGAGTAAAATCCAAACACCTCTAAAATATAAGGGATAAAATTTAAATTTTAAAACGTCAGGGTGAAAAGTCCAAACACCCTAAATATCAAAGAGTAAAATCTAAATTCTGAAATTTCAGGGTGTAAAATCCAATCATTCCCAAATTTTAAGAGTATAATTTGCAATTTACCCTAAAAAGAACTTAAAGAATTTTAAATTTTAAAGTTCTTTTCAAACAAATAAAAAAAACTTTATAATTATATATATATATATATATATTATACAAGATAGAAATTCTATTCTAGCCTAATTTAAGTGTATATGTGTGTGAAGCTCTCGCTTGAAAACTTGAACTCTGTCTCTTACCCCTTACATCTCACAAGCACTTATACTTGTAGAGTGACCATTGCGCCAAGAGTATACAGTTGTAACTTTAAAATTATACTAAGAGTACTAATGTAGAGCTTATAGACTGTGTGTCACCGATCACCAAAAAATAATTCAAATATTCATTTAATAGGTGGTAACACCATCAATCATATTCATTACCACATCACTTTATGAGGGCATTTGGTTAGCTGTGATGTTACACTATATCGTAATATTACATTATTGTAATCTTACATTAATGTAATTTCAATACAAGATTACAACATTACATTATTTAGGAAGGTGGTGAGATTAAGGTGATGTAATATATTTTGTAATTTTAGATTATGAGAATGTTAGAAAAAATAAAATAAACCAAAAACCTTAATGTCACATCATCGTAATGTGCATCACATCAAAAGCACATCACAGCAAACTAAACACTCCCTATAAGTTTTATGAAATAAAATTTGTAGTAGATTTAGCATTTTTCAATTACTAAAGTGTTCATGGATAAGGCAACTACTTTTTTTATTGAATTTTCTGGAAATAATGCATATATAAATTTATTATTTTTGATGTTTTAAAATAAAACATGATAACAAATATAAAATGTGTTACTTTGTTTCAATAAAAAAAAAAAAAAAAGTGTTACTGTGTAAATTAAATAGGGGAAACTAGAATTATGCTTCTCTCTCTTTGTATGGACACTTATGGACAAAAAAACAAAAAATAAAAAAACTGACTGGATGCATGAGAGAAGAAACATTTATAGGAAAATTTGTAACAGATCATAACACAAACAAGCATTCAAAGTAAACACTGTTGTGGATAATAGAATATTGATGAACAGGCACTGTTCTGGAAATGAATAAAAATAAATATTGGACCAAGCCTAGCGTTGCGTATGGGGCAGTGCATTTGTGTGAGAGGCCCAATTGGGGGATCGCGGTCCTCCCTAACCACAAAACTATGATGTCTCCTGGGGCCAGCCCAATATCCAAGTAGGATGATGTTTTTCACTGCCTTGATCTCATCATGTTCAAAGAGTCACTTTTAAAGTCAATTTCTCATTTACTTAATAAGTAACTAGCCTCTATGCATGTGCATGTATGCTAAAAGGCACTTCTATTTTTTAGGTAAAAATTAATAATTTACATCTATTATAATTTAAAAATATATTTGTTTATTTTTTAAAGAAATAAAAAATGATAAACTTTAGAGATCAGCAGTAATTGTAATTTCTTTTTTGAACACGTTTAAAAGTGGTGTGGTGATATAGAAAAAGGTTTGGTAGGAAAAATAAGATGAACATGAGGGAAAGAAGGCTCAATTTTAGGAGTTCTCTTATTATTATTATTTAAAAAAAAATTGGGGATGTTTAAATTTTATTCGAATGAAAAAAGAATTTTAAAACAGCTAAATTTTAGGGAATATAAAGATGAACGTAAAGGGAAAAAAATCCTAAATTTTAGGAGTTCTATTTTTTAATTCAAAATGAAATTTGTTATTTGACATATATAACCTTTTTTTTTTTTTTAAGAAACTACCATTCTTTTAATGAGAGTATTTCTGAACCACTTAAAAGTCTAATTCAAAGAGAGTAATCCTCTCTCATAGATAGTACTAGACTCATTACACATGATTTGCGAGTGCGATGAGGCTCTTTTTTATTTTTTTATTTTGGTTAAGTGTCATAATGTTTAAAAGTGAGATAGAGATAATTGAAACTCTTGATTTATTTCTTTTCCAACTCCCATGTAGAGACATTGGAATTCAAATAGGAGAAGTGATCTTTCTAGAAAATATATAAATTTTATTTAAGAAAGAGGAAAGGTAATGTGAAATACTAATATTTAAAAGTGAGACAGAGATGGTGTCTTAATTTTTAGGATCTTTATGTGAGAGTTGATAAAAGTTTGAAAATTTGAATTTAAATAAAAAGTGGTAATTCAAATTGGAGAAGAAAAAGGAAAAACCCTAAAATTTAGGAACTTTTAAAAAAAATAATAAATTACTCTTTTAACCAGTTTATGTTTTTATATTTAAAATTATTTAACTAAAGATAGAGGTAATTTAGAGAGTTTAAGAATTTATGCGAGTATATTTTAGTACGCAAAATGATGAAATCCAAACAGGGAATTCTGTTATTAATAATATAGATAGATAATTACAAGACACTACTCTCTTTACTAATTACTAAATAAAACACAAAACGTGTGGTACCCACATTTAATGCTCTTATTTATTTTTATTTATTTTTTGGATAGGATTAATGCTCTTATTTTGTCTCAAAGTTAGCCAAAAACTCATTCCTAAGGCCCATTTCTTCACAAATTTTACCGTGGAAAGTTTGAAAGTTATTTTCTTGAGGTTCCAAATATTTTCAGGTCCCAAGGATATTGGATACCTGCTTATTTTTTTATTTTCATGTACTTTTTTTCCTCTTTTCTTTTTAGAGTTTGTATCAAGGAAGTCGATATCGTACCGGTACCGGCCGTACCGGTTGCATACCGATATCAAAACATTAGCGTTTCGTACCGATTTAAATACCGGCCAATTTCGGGCAATACTGGTCGGTACAGAAATTTTTTTTTTTTTTTTTTTTTTTTTTTTTTTTTTAAGTTTTGTAATTTTTGAATTTTTGTTAGAGTAGAATGGTAACTTATTTGCATTAACTTATTAGTATTATTTGTATTCTTAGTATGCAATGGTAACTTTTAAGCTTTCTATTTTTTATATTGTGTGTTTTTTTTTCTTTCGATTGATACTAAAGTCTAAAATTATGAATAATTAGTTTTGAATTGAGAAAATGTTTTATGGTAAACTTTTATATTTATTATAATATATACACACACATACATATATATATATATATATATATTTATAAATATAAAAAATAGCGGTAAACCCGAAACGGTACACCGGTATTGACCGGTATCCGAAATATACCGTACCGCTGGGCAAACCGGTACAGCCTCCGGTACGGTATTGATTCCCTTGGTTTGTATTGATTCTAATGTAAAATGACTAAATTACAAACACAATTTTATTTATAGGAGGAGTTGGGTTCTGAGGCAATGTTGTTGATCAAATTCCATAATGAGTAATGTTTTACCCACTCTCACCATTTTTCAAAAATATTTTGGTGTTCAGTTTGCCCACGCACGCATGGGAGTGTGTGTGTGTGAGAGAGAGAGAGAGAGAGAGAGGAGAGAGACACCTGTAAATTTTCTTTGAACATAGATTCTCCTGACACACTGATTCCAGGTTGCCCTTTCCAAGTTGCTTCCAGAACACTAGTAAGAGAAGGGCTAAAATTCCTCGAAGTGCCAGCAGCAATTACTTGATTTGAAATTGTTTCTGAAGAGTTACAACCATCTACTATATTTTCAATACTAGTTGGTGGAAGCTTTGGCATGGTTTGAGGCATCCTGCAAGGATCAAAGAACATATCTTTAGTTCAACTTGGAAATTTAATAATAGATATATTCGGGTAAAGAAACAAAATGGTGTCAAGTGAATCTAAACCTTTGCAATGAGGAATAATAACCAAATTTTTTTTCATCAACTTCAAAGTCAGCCACCGTTTTCGCAACTTGATTAAAAAGACCTTGGTAATAAAAGCTATGATAGGCTTCTGGACTTTGTAGCATGCACTGGACTAATGTTTGCACAAACTCTTCAATATCTTGCTCGTATACAAGCCGGATTCCGCACTCTTTAACCTGCACACCTGGGTTAGTGGGTTCAAATGAAGCCTCAATCTCAATGTACCCTGACAACCGTAAGAACATGTGGGGTATGTAAAATACTAAAATTCGATGCGATGACCCAACAAAAACGTCTCTGGAGTCCTGAAAGACTTTGTGACGCGTGAGGCAAAGTCGATTACCACCAGAAGGTCCCAAAGGATTATAAAAGTTGAGAAAACTTGTTAAATCCTGATTGTCACCAGAACCAACTGGTTGCTCCTTGACAGTATAATAAGCACATACAGCAATTCCAATCCATTTCTTGTCATTCTGCAAATCTGGAAGCAATTTAATTCTTAAGTCGGGGCAAAAACTTTGATGTCTGAACCAGGTGGGAATTTTGATACAAGGAAAGATATAATCATATTTGTGGTTTCGTGCCCTGTCTCCCTCATACAATCTTGAAAGTAATGACTCCAGCTTTCTTTTGATCAGCTTGATGTTTGAGTCACTTTGACGCGACACAACCTGCAATTGATATTCTGTGAAACTTCCAAGATCTGTACAGCTCCTTCCAGATATAATTCGGGTAAAATCTACCAGATCTTCCTCGTACATTATTCGCGCACCACATATTTTGATCTCAATATCAGGGCGGTCGCTTTCAATCAAAGCGCCAATGCAACTGCAATCCTCTAAATGGTCTCTAACTTGACCAGCCCGTAAAAATGAAAAAAACTCAAAAGAACTACCAATGAATGGAACTTTCTTGTCTATCGTCAAGACTACAGGAGAAGCACCAAGACCTATAGAAATGTC
The DNA here is from genome assembly GCA_030445155.1 of Quercus variabilis. NCBI lineage: Eukaryota > Viridiplantae > Streptophyta > Magnoliopsida > Fagales > Fagaceae > Quercus > Quercus variabilis. The sequence goes on from CP129453.1 coordinate 12,582,224, forward strand.
CATATCACAAATAATGTGAATAAAAAAATTTAAATTCAGACCAGGAGGAATGTCGTTCGGATTTTTAGGTTCTTCAAAAATAATATAGAAAGCAATGCCCCTCCAATTACTATTATCAAGCAGATTAGAAGGGAGCGGGATTGTTATAAATGACCCACGGCTCTGGTGGTTAAACCACTCTGGAATTTCAGACCTTTTAGCTAGATTAAAGCCGGCAATAGATATATATGAACCCATCTCCTGTAAAATATTAAAGGATAATGTCAGTGTATATGTTGAGAGAGAGACAGAGACAGAGAGATAGAGACAGAGAGATAGACCTTCACTAATTCTTTAAACATTGAGTCGAACTGATTGCAGGGAAGAAGGAAAACACCACACGGAGGGCTTCCATGATCAAGGCTATTAAAAGTACTGAATCCTCGTGGCGAAGTCCACATAACAAATTCATTTGAATAATCTTTCAGTGACGTACATCCTCTTGCCTTTACAAATACACTTAAGGGAAAATTTGGCAATGTTTGAAGCCTCTTACAATCATTCAATTCAAGAAATTTTAGCTTAGGAAGTTTATCAATATCAGGCAGGTGTGTAAAATTGTTCTTGCTTAAATTCAGAGACTGCAATGAGGATAAGCAACTAAGATCATCAGGGAGCGCTCCGTCAAACAAATTGCAATCACTTACATCAAGAGATGCCATACTGCTAAACCCAGATAACCTAGGCAACAAGAAGTTGATAGGATCTTGTTTAGGATGCAGGGTAGGGAGGAAACGGATAAGGGAGAGTCCTTGGGAAAGCCAGGATTTAGGTGGTTGAGCCTTACATCCTGATAGAATGAGAGTTTTAAGAGATGGAATATTGACCCTTGGAAAACTCGAAAAGTTTTTGCAATCTTGAAGACTCAAAAAAGTCAGTCCACTCAAATGCTCAATTGATAATGGTAGTTCTTCTATGGCAGTCCCATCCAGATAAAGCTTTGACAAGCGAGTCATATCCGGTCCAATCTCTGAAAAGTTCTTGAGTCTTGAACAGCCAGATAATATAAAAATTTCAAGAGACTTCAAGTTGATCTCCGGTGGAAGGCTTTTAAGACTATTGCAATCTTTTAGATCTAACAATTCAAGCTCTTTGAGAGCTCCAACAGATGGGTGAAGCTGTAATAATGTTGTACAACCTCGAAAAATCAGCTTCTGAAGACTTGAGAATCCATTAAAGTCGGGAGTCATGATTAAGTTTTGAGAGTTACTTAGATCCATGATTCTTAACTTGTCCAAGTTCTGTGATAATAAGTAGATACAGAAAATTTAGTCAGATTAATTTAATCTATTGAAAAAAAAAAAAAAAAAAAAACAATAGCATTCGCCAAAAAAAAAAAACATACACTAAATCCCTTTGGTAGTTGCTTAATAAGGCTACGAGGCATAATTAGTTCAACAAGATTGTCCGGCTGAAAGCTCATTGGCATATATTGAAGAGGATAATCATGCCATTCCATCGATCTTAACTCATTAGAAAGAAAATCAAGGCCTTGAGGAAGATGCACATTGCAAATTTTAATCAACCTTAGTCTCTTCATCCCTGAGAATGCTTTGTCATTCAAGTTTTCTTTATGTTGAGGTGAGTTAAATACCATGCTTTCTACTAATTCCGTTCCCTGGTAACCAAGAACAATGAAATTAAGGTAAGGCAAGATATAGCCAGAAATTACAAAAGCTATTCAAATATGAATGTCTCTAAGTTTATGAATATATACTAATCCACTTACAGTATTATTCTTTAGTACATGAAACACATCCTCATAAAGCCACAACCTACTATAGCTTCCACGCTCTTGAGGTGATTTCCCACGGACAATTCTCCAACCCATTTCTTGTAATAAATCGTGCATCCACAATTTTCTCCTTAGAATGGTAATGAGAGATTTGTCCTTGAGACTTTCTAGATTCCTGTAGCAACCAGAACCTTCTATATGTGCTACTCGATTTTCGTCCTCCCCTTTGAAGAAACATGCAATATCCAAAAATAGACTTTTCTCTGAATCATTCAATCCCTCATAAGCTATTTCAAGATAAGCATGAAATTTCTCTTCACCATGCCTTTTTTTTAGAACATCTAGGTTATCTTTCCAAATAATTTTTGATTTATTGATCAAGGATTTACCCAAAACTGTAATAGCTAAAGGATGACCTTTAGCATACTTCACAAACTCCCGAGACAGATCCTCAAATTCTTCTTCAGGGTTGGGTTTTTTAAACACAATCCGACTAAAGAGCTCTAGTGCTTCCCTATAATATAGTCCCTTAGCCCTATAAATATTATTAATGTGATTCCTTTCCAATAAATTCTTATCTCTACATGTTATAATGATCCTACTCCCAGGACCGAACCAATCAGAACTCCCTGCTAATGCTTGTAATTGTTCGTCTTTATCAACATCATCAATAACAATAACAACCTTTCTATTGTGTAGCCTCTTCTTTATCTCATTGCTCCACTCAAGAGAGTTCCATATGCATAATTCTTTTTCCTTGAGGATCTCAAAAAGAAGTTTATTTTGTAAATAAACTAGATCATGTTTTTCGTGTGTTTCTCTGACATCAAAAATAAATTTGTGAACTTCAAATTGTTGACAAATTTCCCTATAGAGTTCATATGCTTGAGTGGTCTTGCCAATTCCAGCCATCCCCCAAATCCCTATAAAGCGAACATCATCCAACCCTATACCAATTAAGTTCATCATTTCCTTCACACGATTGTTTATTCCAACAAGGTTCTCGGAAATATGTGGGAGTTCATGATTCAATCCCTTGAGTATGCTTTCAACGATTTCTTGGACAACTTTTGATTCATAACTGTAAAAAAGAGATACAACAATAATTTTGATGAGACAATGTAAGAGTAATCACCCACTCTAGTAATAGGTGGGTGATTTCTTCTTCAAGCATTTTATATGTGCTATTTATTAACTGTTCATGTCAAAATGTTATGTGTTTGCATGTATTTAGGGTGGCTAGAAACTAATTTAGGGACAATAGCATAATTTAGTTGGTAGACTATTGTCTTTCACATTTCAAATTGTGAGCTAAACAAAAGTAACGTGAGCATGGAATTCAAGGAGTTCAATTTGTTGACTTTTCTTTATCATGTATTTAATATTTTTTGCAACTTTTAGGAGATTATATTTAGGAACTTGCCTCCTTTGATTTCTGTACAAGGTTTCCTACCATATGCATGAAAGTGCGAGCAAGAAAGTGAAATAAGTGAAAGTAAAATAAGAAGAATGGTGTGTATGGCAAAGTGTGTAATGTTATAAAGTATTAATAAATTTTTTCTTCAATTGATAACTCCTTTTTGTATCTTGATTGAGTGTAGTATGATTTAAAAAGCCAGCTTAATTTTGTTACTATTTATGAATCTCATTACACTTTTTGGTATTATTTATGAGTCTCATTGTACTATTTCAACTATCTTTTAGTAGGGGTGACAATTCGTGTTCATGTATTGAATTCGTGTCAAGTAATGAGTATTAGACTATATGGGTCAACTCTAACCCAATATATTTATTAAACGGGTTAGGATTTTTCAACCCTAACACAACCCATTTATTAAACGAGTTAGTTGTGTCGACCTGTTTATAAGATTTTATCAAAAAAAAAAAATAATAATAATAACAATTTTAGTATTAAACAAATTTAAAACCAAATAAATAAATATCTTAATGTAAAATTTTGAACTAACAAGTAACTGCAACACAAATAATAATTCAAAACTAAAGCATATCTCAATATCATATATAATCAATCATAATATGTCCAAAAAAAAAACCACAACTATTAATAAGTTTATATACCTAGATTACATTAGTAAAATGTCATTTAATTAAACGGGTCGAATAGGTCAAACGGGTTCCATATGATGGATACTAACCCAACCCATTTATTAAACGGGTCAGTTGTGTCAACCTAAATATGACACAAACCTATTAAGCCTCAACCCAAAACCTAATAATTTCATGTCATGTCGTGTCGGGTTCGCGAGTCGTATCCAATTTTGCTGCCCCTACCTTTTAGCTTTATCTACAATACTTTCAACAAAAAGTTTTTAGTTTCAGCTAAATAAGTTGTTCCCAAACTGACACTTAGTTTGCGTTTGTCATTGGCTTAAAAAGTCAGCTTTTTTTACTATTCAACTTATTTTTGCTACTATTTATTAGTGTATTGTACTTTTTGGTACTATTCATAGGTCTCATCATACTATTTCTGCTACTTTTTAGCTTTATGTACGATATTTTCAACAAAAAGTTTTTAGTTTTAACTAAATAAGTTGTTTTCAAACAGACACTTAATGGGCATTTGAGAAGCGTTGCATTTGTGCATTTATGCATTTTGCTTAAAAAATGTGGGTCTCACGGCACTGCTCATGAACCCACAAAAATCATCTAAATACAAATTTCAATATAAATTTGAATTTCACAATACTATTCACACATTTAAAAATTATTTTGTTATAATGTTTTTAATTTTCAATTTAAAAAAAAGAAGAGGTATCTAAACAAACTCTTACATTTAGATTTATTTAGTGATTTACCACAAAAGGATTCAAGAAGATTATTTCTTTTTTTAGGGTTAAATTTATTATTTAAACAACTTCTGCGACAAGAAATCTACAACAACAACTGTGTAACAATAAATACACAAAACATCATAAATTTTTAGCTTCAATAGAAAAATATGAGCTGAACATCAAAATTATGATGTTTTGTCTACGGGTTCATGATCAGTGAATCATCGGACCTCTACCACGCGCTGAAGGATTGTTTAGCGACCGAGACAGTTGTCAGTGCAACATGTGGGCATCTGGCGTTGTGACGTGGTTTACTTTTGGTTAGTAAATTCCACACAAAGACTTTAAATTGGCCGAATGTGTAATTTTATATAATGTCCACAATTTTATTTATGTTCACATTTAATACATAAAATAGGTGATGTGTCCGGATGATCAAGGTTTTAAAAATTGGACAGACCGATTCAATCTGTTCAGCTGAGAATCAGGTACCAATCCGGTCTGATTATGTCTAATAACCGAAAAATAGGAAAAAGGCAAATTTAACTTGGACTGGCCGGTTCAACCGTGAAAACTGAAAACCGGTTATGAGCATATTATGTTGACATTCAAAACTACACCGTTTTGGATTTTTTTTTTTTTTTTTTTCTCTTTCAAACACTGGATCTTCACATAGAATAGAGGAGGAGATGAAAAAAAAAAAAAAAGATGAAGCAAAATCATTGCCTCCAAAAACTGGATCTTCACATACAGGAGATGGAAAAAGAAAAAAAAAAAAAAAAAAAGACCGAGATTAAGCAGAGTCGGTGTGAGAGAGTAAATACAAAGAAGAAGAACAAAAAGAAGAGAAAAGATAACCGAAGCACTGTTAGCGGTGTGAGAGAGAAAATACAAAAGAAGAAGATGAAAGAGGACAAAAGAAACTGAAGGCAGCACAGAACAGTGAGCACCAAGCCACTCAAGACAGAAGTATAAAACTTGGAAATGAGAAAAGAAGAAGAATGAATGGTCAGGTCACAAGTGAGATGAGAAATAAATTGTTTAGTCATGTAGGCCACGTGAGTGGCTTGGGAAATTGGAAAAGTTAGTGGAAGGAAAGAAGTTTCCTTCTATACAATTACCCCACTTGTTTGTTTTTTAACAAAAAATACAGTTGATAATTGTTTTTTTAATAAGATTCAAAATCTATAAATAGAGGTCATTTTGTAGTTGTATTTTAATTAATTATATAATGTATTATAAATTTATTTTAAAATATTAGTATTATTATTTTTGTGTATGTTTTAATAAGTATTACTGTTTATTCTAAAAATATCTACTCAATTTATTTGATATTTTTTTAATAAAAAAGTATTAAAGATATTTGAGATATTTAATATGCACACCATACTAGTTTACAGAGCATTATAATTTATTATTTATACATTGAGATATTTGTGAGATTGTGACATTAGTATTGGTTGGTTTAAGGATGATTGTTTTGTAATGTTAGTTATATGGTTTAAAGATGATCCTATCTCTTATCTCAAAAAAAAAAAAAAAGATGGTTGTTTTGTAATGTTAATGTTATACTCTTTGTTATGTTTTGGTCTTTTGATTTTGTAAATATAAGATATAAAATGCTAAAAGCTTACATAAATTCTTTAAAAAATGTTATATGTTTTTTTAAGTGAACATATTTATTATTATTAATTTATTAGTATATAAAAAAAATTATTATTTATTTATATAATTTTAAAAAATTATTAAGTAAATTATTTATGACGACACTGGTTCGACCTTGGTCGGACTATAAAACTGGTAACCAATCCATTTTTCTGGTTCTTTGTTCGTACCAATTTTTAAAATCATGCCAATGATATACAATAAAGAGGGAGCAAGAATGAATACTCAAATACAAAATAGTGAAAATACTATTCCGACCCGTCTTTGGGAAGTCTTTTCCAGCATAGGGTTTTTTTTGTTTTTTAGTTGAATCCTTTTCTAAGTAAAATATACTTCACTCATTAGACCAACAATGTGTTTTGTAAATATTTAGCACTCCCTTGTCAAGAAGTGAAGCCTTAAACTTTGTATTAGTGTGTGAGAGTTCTTTATATATTTAGGGAATGGCTTGTATCCAGTGGCTAGTTGCCACTGGACATTAGGATACAGACACGTGTCCAAGAGTCCAAGAGTAGACACATGTCCGCATTGCAACGTGTCTAGTGGCCAGTGCCACTGGACACAAGCTCCCCCCATATATTTAGGGGGTGTTTAATACAGTTGTTTAAATAATATTTTTCAATATTTAAACATTGAACCACGTATTTTCACAATACTTTTTAACCTATATGTATTTCCACAACACTTAAACAATGATACTAGAAATCTCTAACCAAACAAACCCTTAGATTTTGGGTTTTTTTTTTTTTTTTTTTTTTTTTTGTTGGTATTTAGATTTTGGGTTTTCTAAGAGTGTATTTTTGTTACTATTGTATTCCTAAATTAAAAACACTAAACCTTATAAATTATACAGACACCCCCACCCCCACTATGATCTCTAAAAAAAAAAAAAAAAGAACAACCCCACAGCCACTACGTCTTTTCGCACTTAACTCAATCAACTAGCAATTATTACTATTGAACCTGTGGGGCCCAAGAATTTGATCACCCCAGCCCATCTTATACCAAGTCCAAGGCCCATTCTGAGGAGGAAGAAATGTCCAAGGATGAATGAAGCAAGTCCAAGGCACCATGAAACATTGCCGAGGACGATCCTGTCCTCGGCTGACCAAGATCACAGAAGGAAAGAGCGGCATGCCATCGAAGGCAGCCTCGTAGAGCACCCCAAGGAAGAGGACAAGTACAATGGGTCAGCCATGGACGAATGGTGGAAGAGCAACTCAAGGAGAAACTGTCACCTCTGCATTAAATGCCCACAACTAACGTCCTGGCCGCATTAATGAGGAAATGACCTCTGAACAGTACTACCTCGGTTACTGCGACTCACAGAACACCAGAGAGAATGTCTAATGGGACAGGCACTCAAGTATAGGCTTAGATGATCAACAAGTGGAAGACCAAGATCGTTTAAAGAGGGGTATATAATAGGAGAAACACACCATAGAGTGGGGCTGGAAGAAGAAGGGGGAAAAAGCAATATAGTGATCTCAAAAACTCCTGCAATCATTGTCATCCAATATATGCAAAAGTAGAGCTCCTCGGATGGTGCCAAGGACTAATTTTCCTTGATAAACTCAGTTCATTCCTGTTTGGTCGGCATGAAAACCCATGCTAACCGTTGTCCATGCACCCAAACCCAGCTCTTTGGCCCACTCTCTACAAATTTATTGTATTGGGCTCACTATGGCCAAGATCCCACACATTTTGGGCTTGGTCCAAAAACCGTGACCCTACAAAACCCATATACAGCATTTTATAGTAAAGTGAGAGAGCCTCTGAGAAAAATACCAATGAGCAGATCAGATGGCTGGCTGCGTGTGGGTGTAGCTTGTATTGCTATGCAGTAGTAGGGTCCATCTTGTTATAAGGGGAAAAAGTGGGAGGCTAGAAAATTGTGAGAGATTGAAAAAGTGGGAGGGTAAAAAAAATTTTAATTTATCTCTTTTTTGTTTGGTTGAGAATGAAAAAGTGGAGGGATGCAAAAAGTGAGTTTGTATAAATTTACTTATATACCTTTCTAAACAATGATGTCCAATTAAAAAAAAAAAATGGCAAACAACCAAAAAAATAAGTAATCACCCAGATCTATTAAAAAATAAAAATCATGTCCAAGAAAAAAAAAATCACGTCTAAACAAAAAAAGAAAAAGAAAAAGAAAAAGAAAACAAAACAATGAATCCACGACCCCAGGAAAATAATAATAATAATAAAGAAGAAGAAAAACAGAACAAAAAACCCACGGCCCCATAAAATCAAAAGGGCAAAAAAAAAAAAAAAAAAAAAGAAGCAAAGTACTAGATGAAGCCCATGTGCACTTGCACATAGGCATTTTTGTCATTTAATAATTAAACTTCCCCCACCCAGTTTTCTCCTCATTTTGAAGAGAAAATTTTTTGGTGGGTTTGGAGAGGAAACACCTGGATTCTACCATCATTTTCCCATCTCCCTCTACCAAACAAGCACCCTCCAAAAAGTTTTCCTTCCTCATTTTTTTTCCCCTATCCTCCCTAAAATTCACTATATTAAACACACCCTAAAAGTGAAGTAGGCGATACTCTTTCTATTTGACCAGTATGGTATGAATTTAGGAATTTTCTTTTTTAATTTAATAGAAGTAGGATCTATCAAAAATTCATGTTTTTGAAGGGTTAAAAATGGGCTAGAGACCTATATTTTTGTTGTTGTTTGGGTTTAATTTTGATTGTTCGTTGGATTAATTTTTGTTATATGTTTGAGCTCAGGATCTTACTAGGGGGCCGAGGAGAATTTTCTTGGGCCAGATACTAAAATTCCATGTAAACATATAGAGTATTCACCTAGTCTTACTTTTATTATTATATTTTCATTCTTTATGTTTATTATATATCTTTGTGTTCACCTAGTCTTACTTATATTATATTTCTTTTTTTTCATTCTTTATGTTTAAAGTTTTCTAAAGGAGACAGCCTTTTTGACTTTGGTGGTATAAGAAACATAAATTACAGATAAAATAAAAGAAAAAGAATAAAAGTTGTTATACACATTTACACGCTTGAAAAAGCAATTGAAATTGTAACTTGAAGTTATGATTTTAGTTGCTTGTATAATAAAAAAAGTATTATGTTTTAATTAATCAAGCTGAAAATTCACCTACATTAAGTAATATAAAATCGTGTAAAAATATATAGTTGTTATAGTTAATGTATAAATTTATATCAACACTATTTATTTTGCATTTAATTTTTAATTTTTTAATTTTTTTGATGAAGGAAGAAAATGAACATTGAATAGGAAAGAAAAAGAAAAAGAAAAAGAAAAAGAAAAATATTTTAATGTAATGTTTTATAAAATAAATAATTTGATATGTCTATTTTGACAAATAAAAAAAAAAAAAAAAAAAAAAAAAAGTAAATTGTTATGCTAAAATAAACTTAAATTTTTACATTGCTGTCGCAAGTGCTTTAGACGTGTGTAACAGTGTAATAAACGCAACTAAAATAATCACGATGTTACCTTTGATGTAGAATCAAATGCTGGCCAGTTAAACTCCCCACTGCTGTCAGAGCATCCTTCCATATCTTGATCTTCTCTTCGTTGATTCTGTCATCTTTATCATGTTTGGCAAAGGCTTCTCCAAAAGGTCCAGTCTGCTTCCGCACGTCGGAGGGATCTACATGGTAAAAGACGGGCACCACTTTAAGTCCCTTATTTTTTCTGCATTTAACAATTTCGACAAGTTCATCCAAGCACCACCTGGAATCAGCATATTTTTCTGAGAAAACAACAATTGCACACTTGGAATTTTCTATTGCTTGTATCAGCTCAGAAGCTATTACTTGTCCTAGCCGGAGTTTTTCGTTGTCTCTAAAGACAAGAATGCTTCTCTGTCTCAATGCGTCATATAAATGGTCTGTAAAGCCATGGCGGGTGTCCTCGCCCCGAAAACTGAGAAAAACATCATAATTCGAACAAGGTTCTGAGGATGAAGATGTTGATAATGATGAAGAGGGTGTTTCGGAGCTAGTGGAAGCCATTGGAAACTTAGTAATTAGCTTGTTTGTGGAAAAGTTACAAAGAAAGTTGCAGAACAAAGAAAATGGAAACCTGGAAATAGAGTTATCAGAGCATTATGAGATCTTACTTTCTGCAAGTCAAAAACTCACTAGATGAGCCTTGCATGGCGTGGGTAATAATGATATCTTATCATATCTTGTGTAAAAAACGACAGACAACATATTAACTTTTCTTTTTCTTTTTTCTTTGTTGGAAAAGAAATTAAATTCAACATAAATTAGGTCATAGCTTAAGATTCCTAATCCGTTAAATCATTTTCATAAGGGAAAGTGAAATAGACACGAAAAAAAAAAAAAGGTGAAGATCTGGTGTGCGGAGATCGGAGTGGAGAAGAGTGACAGTGGACAGTTTATAGGGGAAATTAAATTGGGTAATAAGATGAAAAGGTTTTGAACGGATCCCTGAATTTCAGAAGCAGAAAATTTACTGGCTGTGAAGTGAGATGATTGGGATAAATATATATATATCAGAAAAGGTTTTAAAAAACCAAAAAGGTTTGTTTTGGAGAAGAGACAACTAAAAAATATGAAAACATCTACTCATTGGCAAGGAACATAAGGCTCTAGTAAGATGAATAGAGAGAGGTGTAGGCAATGCTTGCAATTTGTATGGGAAATATGGACTGCTCACTGCTAGGAACAAATTTATATAGCTAGATATCGAAGCTTTGCACTTGGCTTAGAAGTAGAACGCAGCACAGCAATCTGCAGTGTGAACTCGGGACTTTCGTGCATGCGGGCCAGCGAGTATGATGACCAGGTTATAAAGAAAAGAGCCTTTGGAAAATTACTTTTTGATTGGTTGGTAGGGAAAAGTCGTGGGAGTCATTCCAAGCAGTTTCCCTGTACGTTTGGTGTCTATATTTTTTTGCCATTGTCAATTTGGTCTATTATTTTCATCTTAAAGAAATTTAATCTTTATTGTCACCTCACCGACAGCAATTGAATGCAAGTTGATTTCATATTGTTCATTACAAAAAAAAAAAAAAAAAAAAAAAGTAAAATATTGTTTTAGTCTTTAAACTTTACTAAAAGTTTGTTTTTCATACCTAAACTTAAAAAAAAAATTATAAAATAAATAAAATAAAAATTTATCCCTAAACTTTGTAGGGTTTTTTGAATAGTATAGAGACAAAAATAAGGATGAAAAGAAAACTTTTTCAATAGTTTAGGGATAAAAATCAAATTTTTAGTAAAGTTTAAGGACATAAATAAAACATCTTCGGTAATTTAGGGACAAAATATAGTTTTTTAATAGTTTAGGAACAAAAAATAAACTTCTTAAAGTTTAGGGATAAAAACAAATTTTTAGTAAAGTTTAAGGACTAAAATGGTATTTTACCAAAAAAAAAAGTTGATTTCTGATAGGCCACAAACTGAATTGACCCCTTGTGATAAAAATTAATTAATTAATTAGTCAAGTTATTAATTAATCAATTTAACATGCAAACACGTGGTAGCACAAACAAATCACCAAAAAACTAGATATGCAACAAAAATTAAATAACACGGTGATCTGTTTACGAATGGGGAAAACCTGACGGCAAAAATCCCACCGGGTAATTTTCAGGTTACCACTCCCGAAACTCCACTATTATCACAACAAGCGGTTATAAGTAAGAGAATCTCAAGTACCTTACTAGCCTACAGTTAAACTCTTACCCCAATACCCAATTGGACTTGTTCTATAGTGACAGTTCCCACCTTTGATGCACGGCTTCCAAGTACGTGACTAACCAATTGCGTGGATCCCAGTACGCGACTTCAACACCAACTTGAAGGAGAGGTTGGCTGCAAAGTTCTTCTGTTCATCCTGCATGATGAAGATCAAGAAGATGTTGGGTCATATTTGTGAGTGAGAGAGTGTGAAGAAATTAATGCTCATATTTGTGCAAAGAAGCAGGGACTCGCAACTAGATCTCGCGGGTGGCTCGCGGCTTGCAAGTCGCCAGAAGTTGCACACGTGCCAAGCATGCCAGAAGCTGAAGAGTCACACCAGTTGTTGCACTACAGGACAAAAGTCCCAGGCTGGCCAGGCCATTAACTCGCGGCTTGAACTCACGACTCAACCCAATCACGAGGTCAAGTTGCTAGAATGCCCTGTTTGGGAAAAAATGGCGTTTCGCATTCCATTCTCACCCTAGTATAAATACCCCTCATTCCCATGAAATATAGAGAGTTTCCAGAGAGAATTTTGAGAGAGAAATCCTAGAGAAAAACAAGAATGATTCATCCATAAGCTTCATCTAAGAGACTCTTCAAATTTCTCTACTTTCTTCCTCTCCATTGATACATCCTTAAGAGGTTCTTGACCAAATTCTTTTCTCACCACACCCACGTTTGTGAGAATGTCTTTTGGTTCTAAGGGAAGCAGTTTGGAAGGGACCAATGGTTATTGGTTGATGCTATGGTTTATAGCGGAATCCGGCAAGCTAGGAAAGACAAAGGTTCAGCGTAACCTCGTTGCAGCAAGAAGCTTGAAGGGCTTAGGTACTTGGGTAAATTAGGCTTGGAGGGTCTATTGCTGTTCATGTATCCCAACTTCATTTTCTAGTGGATTATTGACTGTTTGGAGGGCGGCAGAGAGGTCTTATGCCGAGGGCTTCGGTTTCCTCTTCAATAACACATTGTCGTGTTGTCCTTGTGTTTGCATCTCTCTTCTCTTTATCTTTACCATTTAATTTCTATTGTAGATGTGATTTTAATTGGTTTAGATTGTTTATCAATTCTGTTATAAGCTTGTTATCATTTTCCGCACATACATTGTTTGATATATAGCTTGTATTGGTATTTTGTTGTTTGGGGGTCTAAATGTTCATAGTGTTTTCAACGCTATTTGAACTTTCAGTCCTGAATTGAGGTCTATGAACCTTCAAGTAATATCATGATTATAGACTATAGTTAGGGTGGAGCTAGGGGGAAGGGGGGGGGGGGGGTTGAAAGATTCCTTTAGTAGGTATGTTATAAACTATTCGTCGGTACTTGACCCACCTCACAAAAAATGGACTCCCAGCCTAAGAAAAATTTGGGCTATTAATTATCTTCTAAAGAGTATTAATTAAGCCCTAAAATTTAGCCAATGAATGAAAATCTCCATCTTCTTATTAGGCGTGCATTTTTTTGGACTTTTTTCAACCACTGGAATTCCTCTATACATGTGAAATTTATTTTAGAATAAACTACGTATTTGGCCCTTATCCTTTATGTTATATTTCAATTTGGTCCTTAACCTTTCAGTATTGTGTCAATTTATTCATTTATGTTATTTGGAAATTGTTGACATGGCAATTGTTCAAAATAAAAAACTAGGTTATCGCCACATCTAGGGCTATCCACGGGTCAGACGGATCAGGTTTGGGGTCAAATCGTCACTTGACCCACTCAGATCGAGTGAATAGGTTTCTCACTCGTTGTCAACTAAATGGTCAGATGAAACCGTTTGTCTTGGTTCTTCGGTTTGGCGGGTCGGATTCATCAGGTGATCAGTTTGAAGGAAAAGAATAAATAGAGAGGGAAAAATCAACCAAAGAAAAAGCTTGAAATGGAGAAAGAGAGATAAATCAAACATAAATAGAAAAAACCAAATATTTATGAGCATGGAATGGAGATAAAGAGAGAAATGAGAGAAGATAAAAAGAGAAATGAGATTTAAAATCGTACTTGAGAGAGATGAGACCCAACACATGGTAACAAACAGGAAGCGAAACTCATCAGCAAATATGAAGTGAAACTCATCAGCAATGGTCATGGATGGTAGGGAAGAATTAAGTACAAAGTTTTTATAGGTTGAGAAGGCAAGGGTCATAGTTCAAGTTTCTAAGAAAAAACTTCACACATATATACACATATACACATGTAGAGTATAATTTCTATCTTGTATATATATATATATATATATATATATATATATAATCAGGTAAAGAAAAGTCAAATTTAATTTGTTATCTTTATTTAGTTTTTGTTAATTGCTTTTCGTGTGTTTTTCATTTTTTTTTTTTTTTGTTTAGACAAATACTCATATTATGTTTGTTTAGTTAATTTTTTTCTTTGAAGGTTGAAATTATTAGATGATTCTATTGTTAATTAAACATCAATAATTTCTTTTAGAAATCAGGTTTTATTATTCTAAACTTTAAATATTATTTTATTCTAGTTATATTATTATTTTTCATTATAAAGACTGTTTCTTTTATATGTATTTTTTTTATTACAAATGTTTACTAGAATATATATATATGTGTGTGTGTGTGTGTGTGTGTGTGTGTGTAGAGTTAAAAATAAATAATTAATTAATTAATTGTATATAAAAAAGGATCTCTAAATAAATTTGTTACTGGCAATAAAAAAATTATTACAAAAAATTTAGTTCACAAATCTCAAAAGTAAATTGGCAATTTATATTAAAAAAAAAAAAAGGTTAGAATCATGGTTGTCAAAATTGCGATTTGAATTGTAGGATCACACGATTTTACGATCCCACCTCACCAAAACGTTTAGAATCGCTCTAGGATCAGAAAAATGGTAGGATCATATGTATGATCGTGTAGGATTGTATGGGATCCTACTAATTCTACTGATCCTTCCAAAACATTAATTTTTGGTTTTTTTTTTTTAAGGGATAAATATTTGGTTTTGATGAATTTTTAAGGGGGGTTTTTTTTTTTTTTTTCTATGTTGTGATGGTATGGCATTTTATTTTTATTTTTTATAAAATTATGTTAACCTAAGCAAATGTTTTCTAGTTTTTAGTTCACTTGTAATAAAAATGAAGGAATGCTTCATCATTTCTAAATGAAGAATTTATATTGGCTTTGCTACATTTTAAGCTATAATGTTGTTAAATTTGTTTGATCAATATACTAATTTGTGTTATAATATTACTAAAATGTTTTTCTTATATATAATTTTATTAGTATGCTAAGCGTTATAACTTGAATAGTTGAGTGTGAAGTTATATCTTGATCTCTTTTGCAACTCTAGTATACAAATATACTATGTATGATAAAATGGTTGATAATGATTAGGACCGTGGTCATAAGAACCCTCTAATGAGAATAATTAAATGTTCACTTCACCTTAATATTAATCTTACTTTTGGATTTCATATTTTAGTTACCTAGTTTCCATTTGATAACTTATTTTGGATTTTAAACTTGGAACTTGGAAAATATTTCCATATTGTTGATAAATATTTTGGTATTTGGTTGCTAATTAAACATTTATTGAATTTTTTAAATACATTAGGTCAAAATGTAAATATATTTATTTCGTTAGTATAGACGTAGCGATGTAAGACGGGCAAATTACATCATATAATGCAAATCTTTGTTTTTTTTTTTTAATGGATAAATTCACAATTTACATGATTATTCAACATACAAAGTCATTATCAATGTATTTTTTGCTTTAAATATGAAAATATGTAGGATCTTACGATCTACGATCCGATTCTACGATCTACGATCCTACTTACCTCTCACGATCCTAGGTAAAATCCCGATTTTGATAATCTGGATTACAACCTATTCATGTATATACCTATATATACAACAAAAACTACTATATTATTTATTTAATTTAAGGTAATTGCAAATACAACAACAAAATTCACAAAATCCGTAACCTCAAAATTCTTTCAATTAACACCGCACCACTACAGTACAATTCAAGGGAGCTAACATGGTAACACGAAAGAAAATGATTGGTAACATACATTTGGGGTGGTTCAATTTGTCAAAAGTGTTGCACACGTTTAACAATGTCGTTTTTAGCAGAAAGTCTGGCAAAAGAGTAGCACTGGCGACTTACTTGGGGCATGAGTATGACCCACACAACATCATAATGGCTTTAGACAAGGAAGTTTAACAGAAAGTCCTCCCTCGCAAGAAATTATTTGGTCCTCCTGGGACCCTGCTCAGTTTGAACAATCCACAAAAATAAGGGCCATGTGAAATTGGGAATCTTAAGTCTGGTGTGAATGAGCTTTCTGACAACGTTGAGATAAAGTGTCCCCGAAGGTGGTACGAAGTGCGAACTAGTGGAGGAAATTGAGATTTAGTGCAATAGCTAGGGCGACTGTACCATGTAATAGAAAATTAATGGTTAAAATTAAAAGTTACAAAAGTCACTTTTAATGGACAAAATTGGCACATGCCATTTTCGAGCAAAATAGGTAGCATTTTGCCACCTTTTCCAAATTAATTAGGGAAATGTTTTTCTTTTGAAACTCGATTTTCTCAAAATCAAATTTAAAAAAAAAAAAAAAAATTCTGGAGCCCTATAGTGGCGTTTTAAGGATCTATAGTGACATTTTAGAACTCGAGCTTCATGAACTCTAGTTTTAGGTTTTTTTTTTTTTTTTTTACTTATAACTCGAGTTCATGGAGCTAGAGTTCTAAAACGCCACTATAGGTCCTTAAAACATCACTATAGGCTCTTTAAAAATGCCACTATAGGCTCCTTAAAAAAGCCACTATAGGGCTTAACTCGATTTTGAGAAAATCAAGTTTCAAAAGAGGGACATTTCCCTAAGTAGTTTAGGAAATGGGGCAAAATGCTGCTTATTTTGCCCGAAAAGGGCATTTGCCGATTTTGTTCCACTTTTAATGATCTAATCTCAATCTTTTAATGATTTAACAGAGGTTAGTGCTAAAATAAAAGCGAACATTGCACGTAATGTGGTTTGATGGTAGGAGTCCTTATCTAAATACCCAGAGAGAAGTGGTTTGAAAAATATTTCCAACAAAGTCCATATGATACACGTGATATTAGGGCCGGCTCTAGTATAGAAGCGAGTAAGGCGGTTGCCTAAGGCAATAGAAAAATACCTCCAAATTTTAACCAATAGAGTAATTTTTTTATTATAAAAGTATTCATTAAGCCCAAATATTAACTAATAAATAAAAGAATATTTTTTTATCAAATGAAAAATAAGAAAAAAAAGAGAGAAAAATGCTACGCCCACAACATTTGTCACAATAAATTCTAAGTAGCAGGTTTTTATTGATTGTTATTGGTAGAGAAAAAAATAATTTCAGTGATAAGTTCAAATTAAAATCAGTAACAACTTAATACTTAGGATTTATTGCGAAAATATTATAAATATAACACTTTTCACAAAAAAGAGCAATACACAAAGAACTTCACAACATATTTCACAATAGTTGAGTTGACAAACTTTTACTAGTTTTCATTTTGGTCTACTACTAACATTACCTTTTTACTTACCACTACCAATTTATCACATCAATAACTGTGAAAAGTTTTGTCAATTTTTTTGTCTATAAGTTTTTTGAAGAAAAAAAAAATCTTCATGGTTAAATAGTAATTTTTTATCTAAAATAAGATAATAGAACTTAAGTAATATTAAAATTTTCTTCTCAAAAAAATTCATATTTAAATATATGAAAATTCTCAAATAAGTTTTCGCCTAAGGCTCCCAAATGCATCAAGCCGCCCCTGCATGGTATTACCTATTACCATCACGTGACGTGGGGTCGATAAGTCCACACCGAAAACCCCTTTTTTCAATTTAGCGGAAAAAAAAGAAAGTAAAAACTGAATAGCAACAAACTTATTTAACAAACTTCAGTTAAACGACCTGTAGCTTTGTGTTTATCATCAAAGACATAAGTAAAAAGACATAACATATCACACACGTATAGTCAAGAATTTAAACCCAATCTCAACGTTCACTTTCTCCATTGGCATGTTTAAACTTCTTTGAATATGTATGGCACTCGTGGGACACGCATATGAACTTTTGATGAATTTTCTACACAACATATAGAGTTTGTTTGTGATCCACTTATTTTATTGAAATTGAATACTTTTTGCTGAAAATACTGTAGATTAAGGTAAAAGTTAGCTGAAATAGTACCAAAAAGTGCAGTGGGGCCCATGAATAGTAGCAAAAATTAGCTAAATAGTAAAATAAATGGAAAATTAATTTTTGTCAAACACACTAAGGGTTTGTTTGGATACCGTTTATTGCTGAAAACTAAAAATATTGTGGCAAAATTGTTAGGTTCTAAGGAATAAAAACTAATGTATTAGAACTCTATTTTGTAATGTTGGCAAACCATGATCAAAATGGTTTTTAGTCTTGTTTAGACTTGCTCAAAGTGTATGCTTTTTATATAAAGTTGGAATCGAGTTACTACAGAATTTATTGTGCAATTCTATCTGGCTCGATCGATCAAGAATTAGACTTGACCGATTGAAACTCAGGCAGTACGTTTTTCTGCAGAATTTTCCAACTCAAGCCCAAGCCCATATGACGTGTAGGGTTTTATGTTTTGCCCTAGGTATAAAAGGGAAAACCCTAGCCACATTTTTAGTTGCTCCTTATGCTGTGTGTGTGAAACTTCTGTGAGATCTAGAGGTGTTCGCCTTCACACATACTTAGGGTTTCCAAGATTCAAGATTATGTCAAAAACTTGGTAATCATTCAGTTGCAGATTCAAGAGCTTAAAGCTATGCAAGCGAGAGTGCTTGTACTTGCTGGGAATCCAAGAAAGAAGTAGTCTGTGGACTCGGAGCTGTCACGTGATCATGGTAGTAAGTTTCCTACTCTGAGGTAGTAATAGGATGTTAGCGGTCTAAGTTGCTATTGTGTAAACTTTAATTCTTTCATAGTGGATTCAGTTTACCTTAAGGATAGGTAGGTTAAATCCTTCCTAATTTTTTTATCGGTTTGGTTTTCCTGAGTCATCATATCTCTGTGTTCTTTATTTTCCGCACTTTACATTGATATGATATATTTGTATTAACTTAGATCTGATAATTTGACTAAGTAATCACTTGGCTAATTAACTAGGTTAATCTAGTTGTGTTTTAAGGGGTCTAAAAACGTACAAAAATAATTTTTAAATGTGTGAATAGTGCTATGGGACACAGTTTTAATGAAAATTTTGCTGAATTCCGTACTTGTGGGTCCAGTGAACAGTGCACGGGACTCACACAAAAAACACAGCTGCAGACGCTAGCGCTTTTCACTGCTATCCAAACCCAGCCTAAGTGTGCGTCCAAGTCCCGCGCACTGTTCACGAGACTCACAAACCTCTTTTTTAGTAAAATTTTCATTAAAAATGGGTCGCACAGTATTATTCACATATTTAAAAATTATTTTACTATAATATTTTCAGTTTTCAGTTTTTAGTTTTCAGCAATAAGCAGTATCCAAATAGACCCTAAGTGTGCGTTTGGATAAGAATGAAAAATTAAAATTATTTCATTATTCCGCTTATTTTTTCTATTATTCATGGGCCCCACTACACTTTTTGGCACTATTTATAGGCCTCACTGTACTGTTTTAACTAATTTTTATCTTTTTCTATAGTATTTTTAGCAATAATTTTTTAATTCAAACAAAATAAGTGGTATTCTAATACACCCTAATAATCTTTATTTCCAACCTAGCCAACTAGTACAATTGATGAATAGTGTAGGTTTGAAACTCCTTTAAAGTGAAATAGAAGGCCAGAGTAAAGAGGAGGAAGAAATAGCCCATCTTACCAAAACTGATGCTTTGGTTTGAATTGCTGGGGGACTGCATGGTTCATATGTACAGTCAAATGTCAAAATTAATCACCTTAACTTAATTGCACTCATTTCCTCTTCTTTTTCTTTTTTTTCCTTTTCTTTTTTTTTTTTAATTTTTTATTATATATATATATATGACAAGTCTCATCACACGAGTGAATCCTTATTTCCTTTTTCTTCTGTCAATATTAAAATTTTATATATTTTTTAGGATAGAAAATTTTGTGCTAGTAAGAAAATTCATAGGTATGATCTAGAAAATTACAGTTCAAACTTGCAAAACAAAATTTTAACCACTTTTCACACATGCTATGTGCCTGTTCTGAAGTTGTTTGTTGGGAGAATTATTCATTGATGTGTAACTCTTCATTTATTACAGTGTTCTCCATGTGTTCCCACATGTTCGTAAGTTTTTTTTTTTTTTTTTTTTTTGGTAAAGGAAAATATAGAATCTCTTGACATAAAGGACACTCATTTTTGTAGAAGAAAAAATATATATTGAATAAATATTAACCTTCTAATGAAGAGTGTTCTCCATGTGTTCACTCTTCTTCTTTGCAGTTTGCACTGAAACCAGCCCACACCACCACACTTACATCCACTGGCAACACTCTATCTAAAAGTTGTGTCATTCACACCGGCCTGTGAAACAAACTTAGAATAGTTCCATTTTTTCTTGGATTGTTTAAACCGAGTGTAGACTTGGCGTCAACGACCTTGTCTAAGCTAATGATGTTGTGTGGCTCATAAACCGAAGCAAGTCACCAGGGCCACTGTTTGGTCAGAATTTCTGCTAATTAATAAATATCTGCTCCACCGAAAGTGAACGACCTTGATTTTGAATACTTTTGCAAATTGAACCACCCCACATGCATGTTTATCAACCCTTTTCTTTCTTTCTTGTTTTGATCTTAGTTCCGTTGAATTTCACTGTAATGGTGTGAAATGTGAATTGAAAGAACTTTGAGGCTCGTGCTGTGTTTGTACTACTTCGGGATTTTTCTCATTATATTTACTATTCACTTTACATCAAATAATATGTTAGTAGTATCTTAATTTATAGAAGTCCTCTTGGGAAAATTTTCTTAAAGCCTATTGTTAATCTGAGAACATGGCTAATGGCAAACCTTCCCGTAGAAGTCACAAACTATGCTGTGCTGTAACAGCAATTTTCTTTGTTATCATAACCTTGTTCTTTACCATCTTCAACCCTAAAGACCCCAAAATTTCCCTCAACCCTGAAGGCATGAAAAGCATTGACTTCTCAGCCTTAACACCTAATGTCACTTTGTCATTAGCCACTGTTGTTGCAATTGAGAACCCAAACTATGGAAGCTTCAAGTACAAAAACACCACATTGTCATTAGCCAAATGCTCCTGTTTTTTAAATTCGATTTTAACAAGATCGAGTTCTGTGTAAAACTTGATATCCTCAAAATCGAGTTATATGTATATTTTTAAGTGGAACCTAACATTAATAATGTTAGGTTTCACTTAAATTTTCGAAAAAAATTAAGTGGCAAAATATGCATAGAATCAACATTGCTAATGTCGAGTTCTACATGTAACTCGATTTTGTTAAAATTGAGTTTCAAAAAATATGAGCATTTTGCTAAATAGTTTCAAAACATAGGCATTTGGTTACATAGTTTGTAAATTAGGGGCAAATGCCCATTTTCCCCCCAGAACTATACCTCTTTCACCAAAATATATTATGTTTCTACTCACATCACAATCACAATGAGTGGACATCACCTTCTCCCTCTCTTTCTCATCTTCTTCCACTCTGTACCGGACGCTCACACTCTCACGTGAACTTCTCTCTCACTCTTCGTCTTTGCAATGACCACATTTCCACATAACCATAAGATGTGAAAGAGAGGTGAAATAATAATGTGTAAAAGTAAAATAGTAAAAAAGTTGAGGGTTAAAAAAATTCATTCAGGGATTGAGATTAAATCATTAAAAGTGACTTTTGTAACTTTTAATCTCAATCATTAATTTTCTATTACATGGTGCAATAGCTCTAGCTATTGCACTAGATCTCAGTCCTCTCACTTTCCTCCACTAGTTTGCTCTTCGTACCACCTTCGGGGACACTTAATCTCAACGTTGTCAGAAAGCTCATTCACACTAGACTTAAGATTCCCAATTTCACATGGCCTTTATTTTTGTGGATTGTTCAAACTGAGCGGGGTCCCAGGAGGACCAAATAATTTCTTGCGAGAGAGGACTTTCTGTTAAACTTCCTTGTCTAAAGCCATTATGATGTTGTGTGGGTCATACTCATGCCCCAAGTAAGTCGCCGGTGTCACTGTTTTGCCAGACTTTCTGCTAAAAACGACATTGTTAAACGTGTGCAACACTTTTGACAAATTGAACCACCCAAATGTATGTTACCAATCATTTTCTTTCGTGTTACCATGTTAGCTCCCTTGAATTGTACTGTAGTGGTGTGTGGTGTGAATTGAAAGAATTTTGAGGTTACGGATTTTGTGTTTGTACGATTTTGTGAATTTTCTCATTGTATTTGCTATTACCTTAAATTAAATAAATAAATAATATAGTAGTTCTTGTTGTATATATAGGTATATACATGAATAAGTTATAATAATGATGTTTGAGTTTGAAGAATATTGTTTCATAAAGTTGATAAAGTGAAAATTCAAGTTCTGAAATTTTCTAAGTGAAAATTTGAAATTTAATATTTTCGATCGGTCGAAACTTTGGCTTGATCGATCGAAATGGTAAGAAAATAATCCTAGAGGCTTTGGATGATTTGATCGCTATTAGATTCCTGTTCGATCGATCGATCGATCGCTATTTGATTCATGTTCGATCGATCGAAAGGAACTCTTGACTGATCGAAACTCAAAAAAATTGAATTTTCTACAGAATTTTTTGGTGATTGTTTAGAGATTTTGAAGAGGCTTCAAGTCTTGTGCACGGTTTTGTGAAATAGTTTAACTCTTCATACGTGCCTTTTGATGAAATATAACTCTATGGGTATAAATAGAGGCTTATGTTTACTTGAAAAATAAGTTAGAGAGAAATACAAGAAATTTTGTGGTTATTCTCCAGAATTGCTATCTTTAGAACCCAACAACTTGGTTGTATTTTGGGGACAAATTTGCGATAACCCTTTAGCAACAATAGTGTGGGAGCAAATATTGTCTAAAGATAACAATTTTGTGCCTCTAAGTTATTTTTTCTATTTGTATTTTGTGTTATCTTTGTTCTTCCTGTATTACTCTGTGTATTATTCCCAACAGTCCTAACTCTAAAATTGAGGTCCTGAATTGAAGTGTATGAACCTTCAAGTAATATCATGATTATAGACTATAGTCAGGGCGAAGCCAAGGAGGGCTTGAAAGATTCTTTCTTAGGTAGGTACGTTATAAACTATTCACCGGTACTTGACCCACCTCACAAAAAATGGACTCCCAGTTTAATAAAAATTCAAGCTATTAATTATCTTCTAAAGGGTATTAATTAAGCCCTAAAATTTATCCAATGAATGAAAATCTCCATCTTATTATTAGGCATGTGTTTTGTTTGATAGCCTTTTCAATTCCTGATAAAAATTTTCCTGATAAAAATTTTCTTAAAATAGATTGTTAATGTATGCCCTAAGGACATATATTAACTGTTTGTACTAGCTTGGTTTGGGTGCTTGCTACCTCGAAGGATTGCTTGATCTTAGAGGGCTTAACTGAAAAGTGCCTGATTTTTCTTGAACTCTTCTAACCTATCTGCTGCTAATAGTGCAAGGTTTTCCAATGAAGAAGGATCTGATTACTCCAATACCAAAGGGATTCGCTAACACTGCAAATAATAAATCCACCCAACTTTGCCTCCTGGAGGATTCAATCAACAATACTACAAAGAATTCAACTTCCTTTGATTTCTCATCCAACCATGGGACCATATGTTGAAATTTTATGGTCACTATACAAACACACACACACACACACACACATACATACATAAATGCAATTCTTGTTTTATATTCTTAATTGCATGTTACTAAACTTGCTTTGTGGAATGTTATATTCCAAACAAATTGTTTTTTATAAATAACCATGAAAATTTGATGTAGGTTTAAGTTACATCTTTTTTACACCATAAGATTCTAAAAGATCTAATGATTAAAATAACTCTAAATATTTATCATTTTCCACCTCATTTACGAAATAAATAGCATTTTTTCTCTCCTTTTTAATTGCTTTCTGCTTTCCATCTGCAATTTTATTACAATTTTACAAATTAACAAGGCAACCACTTCTCTTTCTCTAAAATCCTTGTTTAAAAAAAAAAATGCAAAAACTTGTTGCACACACTTTTACACACGAAAAGGCAATTGAAATTGCACTACTTAAAAATAAAAATAAATAAACACTAAGGCAACTACAACAGTAATTGTTCATAGGCTTTCTACAGCAACAGAGAGCTTCCCCCCAAGGCCACATCCCCTATCCCACATTATATCAATACTTCAGCTTTAAAACTATCAATTAAATAGTCCATGAAAAAATTTATATAGGATGGCTAGACCTATAATTAGAACTTCCCCATGCCAAACGTTACTGATGCTCTAGAACATATCTTGGGTAAAAATGCCTCTGAAAGCTCAATTAATGTGAAAACACTAATGTTTGTTTAGACCTCCAATTTTAAATTACGGCTTAATTACTTTTACTTTAACTTATCTAAGTGCAGAACAAATAATAAGCACACGCAATAAATCAGTAACACTACTCTAAGCCATAAGCAAGTATAATGAGCAATAAATGTAAAACTTAAAGAGTAAGAATAAAGAGAGATGCAAACACAAGATAACACCGAGACATGTTATTGAAGAGGAAACCAAAGTACTCAGTGAAAAAAGCTCTCTGCGGCCCTCTAAGCTGAAATCAATCCACTAGTGAATAAGTTGGAGTAAATGAATATCAAAAAGACCCTCCAAGCCTAATCTACCCAATGTACTTGAGCCCTCCAAGCTCCTGATACTAGCGGACTTTTTGGCGTCTTGTCTTCACTAGCTTTCCAGATCCCAGAATTCCACTAGATTGCATCCGCCACTCAATGACTTCTTCCAATGCTTCCCAAAGAACAAGTCTAATACAAGGCATGTATAAAGAACAAGTAAAATGCAATCAAGATAAACACAAGATATAAGAGCATATAACATAACTTGATCAAATAGGAATAGTCATTAAGAAATGACCGCAATGAACATTTAACAAGTAAATGATCATCCAGACACGCAAGAAATTAAGAGCAGTGCAAAAATTAATTGCATGTCCAACAAGCACATGATGCATTAAAGACACAATAGATAACTAAAAGCATCAAGAAACGGATAAATCCCAAGGTACACAAAGTAATAAAGTAAATTGAGTTTTAAACTAAAGTACTAAAAGCTTTAAAATAAAGCACTGTAAATAAAACATATTAGGCAACTAAATAAAAATATAAGAGCAGTATCAAAGTCTCAAAATTTTGCTCCTTCTCAAGCTGACTCCCCCTAACAAACTACTCCTCCTTTTTTTACCAGAATGGCCAAAGGTGCTAGTCCATGCTTGCCAAGTCTCTAATCTGAGTGGAGAGAGCAATAATTTGCTCTTGAAGATACATCATCTATGTGGTGGTGTACACACAATGTTCATCCAACGATCGTTGCATAGCCTCCTATGATCGCTGGAAATGATCGAATCTATTGTGGACTAATGGAGTTGCCACCTAGATTAGGTTTGGGAACCATATTGGGCCTTTTGGGCCAATCACTTACACACATGGGTCCATGTACCAAATTATGGGTGCAGAGTTTGGGTATGGCTTGGGAATGTGTTAGGCACCCAATACAACCCGGCTTGTGGGCCGGCCTTCATTATGTGTTGCTAGGCCATATTTAATTAAAGAGTTTATTAAGAGAGCCATAATCCTTATCCTAAACATACATCATGCACTTAAGGAAATAACACACATAACATGTTAGAAACATATCACAATATAAAAGGAAACAAATCAAACACAAACAAACAAAATAAAATAAACATGGCAAGTTGACAATTAAATAAAAAACACAAGGAAAGAAAATCAAATAAACTAAACACGGCAAAAAAAAATACTCAAACAACATGGAAAATAACAAAACACCAATAATTAAATACCACACCGCAATATAAAAGGAAACAAATAAACACAAGTCAATCATATTATACTAAAAAGAAAGAAGATAACAATTAAAACATACACATAAGGAAAGGTTATAAAATAAGCTAAACATGGCAAAAGATTCAAACAAACATGGAAAGCAATTAAACCTAAATAATTAACCTAAAACAGGGTCAAACAGAATCAAAAAACATATGGAAAATGATCAAAGATAATAAAAACAGGATTTTACCATATTCTAGATTCGGGGTGTGTTCGCATACTCAAGTATGCGTACGCAACCTTTAATACAGATTCGGGAAAAACAAATCATTTTTAGAGATTTAATCAAACAAACATATAACATGTGAGATTCAAACAAGCATGTTAGAAACCCTAAAAAACCAAACTAACCTAAAACAAAAACATAAAACATCAACATGAACAACAAAACATGAAACAATATAAACGATTAAACTAAACTATATTAAATCAATAAACATGTTAAACTTACCTAGAGATTGCAATAACAATATAATAATAAGAAGAACATATTATAAACAACCTAAAATTAGATTAATTCATATCAAACATAATCATGAACATCAAACAAATCAAATAAAACAAATATAAAAACTATGTTAAGAAACTCATGTGAATCTTATTGAACAAAAAAAGAGTTCATGGAAAGAACACTCACCTTGCTTTAGATTATGAGTTTAGAATTTGTTTAACCGACCCCTCGGTACCTACAACACAAAGATTAGATTGATAGGAAAAGAATAATCAAAAGAACACAATACTTTAGGTAATCACAACTCAAGAACGAACTTTAATTGAAAAAGGTTTTTGGGAAATAAATTTTAGAAAATACTTTCTACCTTAGAACTAACTAAAGAGAGGTTTTAATTTTGTAAAAAAACGTGCTAAGGGGTTGTGTGTGAGTTTTAGAAAACAGAATTGTGGTTTTGAAGAAGATGGAAGCTAAAAAATGACTCTTTCTAGCTAGGGTTTTTCTTGGAGGCACAAGGTGAGTATTTATAAGTAAAATTAGGGTTTTGGGGGGCTGTTTAATGATCACTAGATGTGCTCAAGGGTCCATGGGCCAGATCACATTAAATAATGATGTTTTACGGTTAAACTGATCAGTTTCTGAATATTCTCAGATTTTAGCTCTTTTTTGGTTATTTGTCATAATCAGATCGGATTAATGGCCGATTCCTGGTTAAATTGGTCAGACCGGCCAGCCTGGTCTGGTTTTTAATACCATGGTTTTGGGCTCTCAAAATGATGCTTTAAAACCCAGAAAATCTGACTACCCAATTGGCCCAACTTCAAATAGTCATAACTTACTCAATATAAGTCCAGATTAGGCAAAATTTGTGTTCAAATTGAAGCCTAAGATGTCTACTTTCCAATGGAATAAACATCACTCAAAAATCCTTTTCGAATTAAATTTTATGGTAAAAATAGTGAGCAAAGGCCATTTTTCAGTATTGATTTCAAAGCAATTTGAGCACTTTTGAGTTCTAATTACTTCCAAACTATTGCAAATTCTTTAATTACCCTTGGTTGACATATGTTAAGCTCATCATTGGGGTTGGGAACCAAAATTTATTAACGGGTACAAAATATGATGTCTACATCTGTCAAGAAGCATGTCAATACTGTTGTGAAATTTTAAAGTACTCACAAGTGTACGAACCGTACCGAAATATAGTTTGACAAGAACGAGGTCGAACCTACAGGGACTTGAATGAACGTAGGAAAATTAATCAAATCTTAAACAAATTAATCCTAATCTAGTTTAATAAAAATTGGTTTTTGCAATTAAATAAACCAAAAAAATAATTAAACTAAGCAAATAGTTAAACTAAGAAAAAGATATAAAGCAATAAAAAGATGTAAACAATCAAAGGAAAGGAATTAAGGTTTTGGAATCCGCCTTGTTAATTCATATCAGCATATATTTATGATCATTAATTTTTTCTAACTCACTACATGATAATCTAGAAATCAAACTTGCTATCATGGATAATATCATCATTAAAACTTATGTTTAAAAATCTAAAGCATGCTCTTCTTTGCTTCTTAAGTATAAAACCAAATCATCAATTGTATCCGTAGCCAAAAAAATCACAAGATATATCCAATTCTAAAAATCAAATCATAACTTGTATCCATTGAAAGACAAATCACAAATGATATCCAATTTTATAATCAAGAATTAATAAACCAAGCATTCAATTAATTAATACAATCCTAAATCATGAGAAAAACATGATTGAACTCATATCTAGAATCCCATCTTAGTCAATTGATATGAAGCAAGAACAATTTGAATCATTAAAGAACAACTATTGTGGGAAAAATCAAATCACATAAATATTACTAATAATCCTTAACAAGGTTTCATCCTCAACCCTAATTATAAATTTAGCTACTCACAGTAATTGAAATAAAACACAAGAATAAAATATTAAACATTAAACTAGACAAATAAGATAGAGAAAGAAATAGTCACAATGCTATCATGTAGAAAAGCTACAGAGAAGCCACATGCGGCACTGCCTCTTGCTCCAATTTTCTGTTTTGCATCTCAGCCCTAGCACTAGCCTCAGCCTCCTGAATTTTGCCCTAAAAATCCTTTAAATAGGTCAAGGAATCCTATTACAAGTTGAATTCTCGTTTGGAAAAAATCCCAGATTTTTAGGCTTCACTTAACCGATTATTTTGGCCCACTTAACGTCAGAATTAGGGCTCTTGGTAAACTACAAAGTTGTAGCACTTTAAGTTAACTTTTCAGCCCAACTTGAATTATCTCGATTGGACATTTGAGCCAAAAGTTATGCCAAAAATACTAACTGATGTGTAGGCTGGAATCCTAATCCAAATTGGACTTGAATTTGGTGCAAATTTCCTTTGATTCCTTACTTTAATTGGGCTTAAATTTAATTGACTTGATCTTCTCTTGAATTCATGCCCTTGTTACCTGCAACATAAAGATATTATATAATCAGTCACAAAATAACATAAAAGTAAAGCTAAACATGTAGATATGTGAGTATTTTATTGTATATATTTCATGCACATCAAATACCCCTAAACCTACATTTTGCTAGTCCTCGAGCAAAACAGATAAAGAGTAAAACAAAACAAAGAAATTAAAAACAAAGAAAAAGGAAATCCTAACTAATCCACTTTCGCCGGAAATTTCGATTACATTTAGCGTATGCAACAAGCCTTTAAACCCCTAGCTTACACTAGTGGACGAGTTGTAGTCTCGTGAGGGTTTGCAGGGAATATACCCACAAAATTCTGAGAATGAATGCTAAAAAAAAATAAACAAAGAAAATCAAACAAATTTTTTTTTTCAATTGCCTTTTGCAAAGAGGATTAGTTCAAGTTCAAAAACACTACAAATGCTAAAGAAATTTCTCATGCCATCAAAACTCAATGTGAGTGAAAAGTGGTAGCCAACCCAAACATACTCTTAGTTTTAGAATAAACTTGACTCGAATCTCTATTTGAAAGTATACTTCAACTCAAAATCTTTCTGGTGTTATCACTCAACAAATGAAATCACTTTGAAATGGGGTGTAACACTCTCAACAATATATGTGAGCGGAATAATGTAAGCAAAATCAAACATCTCACATATAAATCACATGAAAAACGCTTAATCAAGAAAGAACAAGTAGTCTCATGAAAGGATGCAAAAAAGAATTTATACCACACTTTTTTCTTCTCAGTCATATCAATATCTGAACTATACAATCTTCTAGATCAAATAAGGACTTTATTAGGATGTAATGCAGGGTAAAAGTAAAGGGAATGAAACAAATATGGTTGAAGGTAAATAATAAGAAGTGTTTTCAAGATTTGTTGGAATGTCAACTCTTTTTGGAATTTCCATCCAACAATTTTTTTTTTCTTCACCTCTTCTTCTTCTTCAAAGCAGTACTCCTTCCTTACATTTCATTTCTCAAAATTTGATGAGAACCCTTTTTATTTTCTTCTTTTTGACACTTTTCCTTTTTTTTTTTTTTTCTTTGAATCTTTTTCTCTAAGGATGGCAATTTTTGCCCGACCCGCGGGTACCTGGCCCGGCCCAACCCTAATGGGCTGGGTTTTACCCTGTTCGATTAAGAATAGGGTCGGGTATGGGTTTAAAAAAAAAAACTCGAAGCGGGTCTGGGTCGGGTGCAAGTTTTATCAAAAAACTCGAGACCCGACCCGTTTAAAAACCCGAAAACCTAAATTATGAAAATACCCTCATATATATGTAAACCTAATCTAACCCTAACCTGGTACTCCCTCTCCCTCATTTCTTTTCTTCAGCCTCCCTCGCCTCCCTCCCTCATTTCAGCCTCTGTCCCTCCCTCGCCTCCCTCATTTCTTTTTTGTAATACCTTCACGTTTGTGCACAGGTAGCCATGGCCGAAGTGATGGCGCCTCCTCCTCCTACCGAACCGGCGGCTGCCGTCGTTCTGGAACCCCTACAGCCTCACAACGATGTCAAGCTCTTCAACCGCTAGAGCTTCGAAGATATTTCGGTATATAACCCCTTCTTTCCAAGTCTTATTGTTTTGCTTTTTTATTCACTCAAATCCCATTGCTTGTTTTGCTTTTCCTGTGATCTCTTTGTTTGGTTCCTCAACTTTGTTACTCAATGAAATCTAGAAAAGTGAGAAATGTGTTCTCTTTTTGGAAAATAGGATTTTTAATAAGAAATTGTTATTACTAGAATCAGTATTAGACCCCATTCAATTTAGTTTATGTTACATGACATTTGGTTCAGATTTACTGATTAGCATTTTCATGATTGGTATAGTTGTGAAAGAAATATTGTTGGAACAGTGATTTTGTAATGTGGTTGTATTTGATTCTATTGATTTGAGAAATATCTGTGTAAGACCAAGTGGTTATTTGTGAATTTATTATTAGTTTTCGATTGTAATGTGTAAGTTACATTTGCTTCTGTAAATTTCAGAAGTTTTTATTTGTGAATCACTTTATGCTTGGCATGTCTACTACAAATTCATTATAGTGTTTTTATTTAGGTAAAATATCGTTAGGGCTTTGCTAGTTATGGATTTTCACTAGGTTTTGCCTTTAAATTGTTGTGAATTCCTGTATAGTTTTGCTTTAAGCTAGGTTTTGATTGAAAGAGGGTTTCATTTATGCATTTCATTTTTCTTTGTTGTGCACTTGCGCTAATTAATCATCTGCTTTTATCTTTTAAGCATTGATTTCTTGTGGCTGGTCTGCATTCTTAGGTGTTGTATTGTATCTGTTAATGACAAAGGTGGTTGGTTATGTTGTTTTACTTATTTACTTCCTGTGATGGCAACTTGGGTCACCCCATTTTTACCTACTGCATCTCTTGCATCTCTTGTTTTGAGACTATATTTTAATTGCTGTTGTGGGTTTGTCTGACCAACATTTTGGTTTTGATTTGTCATTTTTTTTTTCTGCCATACAGATGTCAGACATTTCACTAGCAATAGCTCTCTATTGTGATTTCAGCTCAGTCCGTCCCTCACCTCCCTCGCCTCACTCCCACAAGGCCCTCATTAGCACGCTTAATTTCAGTTTTGGTGAGTTTTGCCACAGCCATGGATTTTATTCTTTTGTGATTTTTGCAATTAATATAGCATTGATCATTGCTGCTTAGATCTAAGTTTTTTTTAATCAAAAAACAAATTGTTTGAATTGATGCCTTTGGTTTGAATCGATGTAGTTTTTCAATCTGTCTAAAATGCTATATTGCGTGGACTTACATACATGTGAGAGGATTTGGTGTATATCTGGTTCTACAACTTGTCTAACCTCCAATTGTTAGGACATAAGGGAGTTTGTTTATCTATAGAATGGACTAGTTATCTTGTTCTATCGCATGAAATAATTGAAATTTCTACATAATACATTTTGCCCAAGATTAATGATTTGCTTTAGGAGCATTTTAAGTTGGGAATTCTAGTAAACCAAGTAGTATTTATATCTTCATTTGTCAGGTATTCCATTTAGTTACATGTCTCAAAGTGAACATGTAGTTGTGTCTGATAGATTTACTTCATTTTAAAGGCTTTATGTAATAGCATACATGTATGTACTAATCAATTTTACTTCTTTGCAAAATAAAAGATATTGCCAATTATTCATTAGAAAAAAAAAAAAGGTATGGTTCTGTCATGTGTCTGACAGATTTACTTAATTTTAAGTCTTCCATGGTAGAGTGCATGGTTGAATTTTAATTGTTTGTGTTGTATTGGTCGATGCAGCCTTGTCTTTGAAAGACCCATGAGCCCTTGTTTATTTGAACAAAAAAGAAAAGAAGATTTGCCCCAATAAGGCTTTTGTTTATTCGAAAATGTGTTGGTGTTGCTACTTTATTTGTATTACTTACTTTTTAATTAATAATTTTGTGGTTTCTATTACTAGAAATTTCTATTAGACAATTATGTGGTTTGGGTGACTGGTCTAAGATGTTGAAATCGAGATGCATATATGTGCTTGAATACAAGATGTTACTGCAAAGTCTCTGCTTGAATGCAAAATGTTTCACAATCTGTCATCATTATTCATTATTAGCATATTTGTTCTGTTTTATATGTTGGATATTTATATATATATATATATATATATATATAAATTATTCATAAAAAATTTTCACAATCTGTCATCATTATTCATAAAAATGTTTCACAATCTGTCATCATTATTCATTTTTGTGTTTGTTGGGAATGCAGAGCCTAAGACGGAGATGGAAGACACAAACACAGACACAATTGATGGGAGTTGTATCACAATTGATGAAGATTAAACATTTTGTATTAATTTAGTAACTTTTTTATTTTCTTAGACTTGTTTCCTTACTTTGTTGGTTTGTAATTATTCTAAACTTGTGGGATTTATTTCGTAATTTTTTAATTTCTTGGACTCATTGGACTTTTGATGCTTATTTTTTGGACTTGTTGGATTTATTTTAATTTTATGTTTAGTTGGTGATTTTAGTTAAGATTTTGTTGATTAATGATTAAATGGTTATCTCAGCTAGGTAATTTATTGATTTAAAATCTTAGTTATGATTTATTGAATTATGATTATGATATTAGTTATGATTTATTGATTTATAAATTTATAATTAACAGGTGATTTATTGATTTATGATTAGTAGCCTTAGCCTATGATTTGGACTGATTTGGCATTTGGGCCACGTTAATTATTTAGGCTTGAATATGCAGGCTTAATGTAGGCAAAATCTGGGCTTGAATCTGGGCAAAATTTGAGCTTAAATCTTTGCTTGAATCTAGGCTTGAATTAAAATTTGGGCTTAATTTTTTTTTTTTTTTTTTTCAGTTGGGCCACAAATTGGGCCCAATTCCTAAACAGGGCCCGCGGGGCCCGGATGGGGCGGGTCCGGGCCCTGTGAAAAAACCCGGTACCCTAAACAGGCCGGGTTCGGGCCATAGGTCTTGCCCCACGAGTCGTGTCTGGGTATGAAAAAATCCGGCCCGAACCCGACCCGTTGCCATTCCTATTTTTTTTTTTTTTTTCAATTCTTTTTTTCTTTCTTCTTTGAATTCTTGCACAAACCACCACATTGAAACAAACTGATCAAATTCCATCTTGAAACACTATGGATAAGGGCTTTAAGAAAGAAAGGCTAATTAAAAGGCTCAATGGGGTGACTAGCGATAATGTATCAAAAAAAAAAAAAAAAAAACACATATTTGGCTCAAAGTAGACAAAAATGGCCTAATCTCATCTTTCAAAGACTAGTATAGTTCATTCAACATCAATGACTTCAAAAGATTCAAGTGTGGCATAAAATCATTTTTTTCTTGGCCAAAAGAAAGAACAATGAGACTAT
Source organism: Quercus variabilis (assembly GCA_030445155.1). NCBI lineage: Eukaryota > Viridiplantae > Streptophyta > Magnoliopsida > Fagales > Fagaceae > Quercus > Quercus variabilis. The sequence continues at coordinate 12,616,082 of CP129453.1, forward strand.
AACACGGGAAATATGTTACACACTTCCAAATGAACTTCAAGATTAGAAACAATAAATAACCCTAAAAAAAAATGATTGGCTCAAAACTCACAGGGGTTTCAGTCTCCACATTGTTATCATCAAGATTTTCTAATCATTTTTATCCTTCAACAAGTTGTGTCTGAGTGGCTACATGCATGTGCAATGAATTGAGCATGAAAGCAATGAAATTCTTTAAGCAAGAGTAGTATAACGAACTCAAAAAATAAACCTCAAGCTAGGAAAAAGATTTTTTTTTTTTTTTTACACAACTAAAAAAAACAAAACAAAAAGATAAAAATCTATATACACCCGCCCCCCCCAAAACCTAAACCAAACATTGTCCTCAATGTTAAAAATGATACTCTCAAATATATGTCTTGAATAAAAAGAGTAAAATATTAATATGCAACATAAAAAATCAAGTAGGAAAAGTAAGGTAAGAAGAAGAAGGAGATGTAAAAGCAGAAAATAAACAAGAATTTTTTTTTTTTTTTGTTTGCAAAAAGATTTAACACAACTGAAGATCAATCCTGATAAACAGGACCATCCAAACCCCAACAACACCATGGAGATAAATAATGCATATTATGAATGGACTAGTCCAATGAGATTGTAACTTACCTGGGTCAAAAACATGTTGGGAGGCTTTAGCAATCTTTTCCAAGTGAATTTTGTGCATAACCACAGAGGAACTATTACCCTTAATATCAGAAATTTTCCAACCTATAGCTTCCTTATACTCTTGAAGTATACTTATCAATCGGTGTTCCCAAAAGTCATCCAACTTTGGTGGTTCTACAATAGATGGGAATGGGGATGAAGAAAGTGGAAAAGGGACCACTTTTGGCTGCCAACTAACAATACTTAAGAGAGGAACAAAATCCAACAATGCATTGACCTCCTCAATTGATTTTTTAGTATCCAAATTGCAATCAACACGGGTTACGCAAGCCTTTAGGGGACCCTCACAACTTGATTGTAGGAAAGTATCATGGACTAGGCTCCCAATCATGTTAACCTCACATATATCCTCATTGTCTAGTACTTGCTTATTTATGTCAAAGATATTAAGCTCAACAGTCATATTCCCAAAAGAAATCTTCATTATACCACTCCGACAATTGATCAAAGCATTGGATGTGGCTAAGAAAGGGTGACCCAAAATGACATGGATTTGTGTACTGGCATTTAAAGCAGCCTCAGTGTCTAACACAACAAAATCAACAGGAAAGTAGAATGCATCCACCTTAATCAGCACATCCTCAACAATACCTCTAGGGATTTTCATAGACCTATCAGCTAATTGAAGTGTCATGGTTGTGGGTTTTAGCTCCCCCAAACCTAGCTGTAAATAAACTGAATATGGCATTAGGTTCACACTTGCCCCCAAATCTAGCAAAGCTCGCTCAATGAGACGATCCCTAATCTTGCATGAAATTGTAGGGGATCATGGGTCCTTACATTTCACCGGATATTTATTCTAAATAATTGAAGTGACTTGCTCTGTCAAAAATGCCTTTTTAGGAACATTTGTCTTTCTCTTCATTGTCATAGGATCTTTTAGAAACTTAGCATAAGCAGGAACTTGCTGAATTGCATCCAGAATGGAATTTTTATTTGCATTTGCTTAAAAACCTCTAAAATGTCTCCAAATTATGCACTTTTCTGAGGACTGATTAACCTTTGAGGAAATGGAGCTTTGGGAACAAACCTCTTATCAAGGGGGGAACTAAGATCCTGAATAAGAGTGGATGGTGGGTTGTCCTTCTTTTCTCCATAATCATCATGTGAACTATGAGTTCCTTTTTCCTTTAACACCATATTTTCATCATCCACCACTTCTGGCATTTTCATTTGATTATCAACTTGCTTACCAGACCTAAGGGTAGTAATAGATTGAACATGTTCTTGTCCATGAGTAGAACTAGAAGAACCATTGATTGCATACTGTCCTTTTGGGTTAGGTATAGGTTGACTAGGAAACTTTCCTTTTTCCCTCTCTTCAACTTGGGTTGCTAACTGGCCAACTTGATTTTCCAACTTTGAAATAGCTTGAGTATTCAAATGGGTGGAACTTTTCATCTCTTGAATGGCTTGGCTAGTTGATTGCATGAAAGCTTTAAGAGACTCCTCCAAAGATGGTTGTTGTCTTGGTGGTGCCACAAACTGAGGTGTTGATTGAGGAATGGGAGGATATGCTTGAGTAGGTGGACAAAATTGACTTTGTTGATGCACTTGTTGTCCACTTACATTTGTGGAAGGCTGATTTTGCCTCCGTGAGAAATTAGGATGGTTCCTCCAATTTGGATTGTATGTCTCTGAAAATGGACTAGCAAATGGTTTTCCATAATTATTCAGTGCATTTGCTTGCTCAGTATAAAAATCAGGGTACCCAGCTGCAGAAGGACACATTTGTGTTGTATGCATAGGACTTGCACAAATAGAGCATGTTTCACTTTGAACTTGATTGACAAAATTCATCCCTCTACCTAAAGCTAAAGCCTCAACCTTACGAGTGAGATTGTCCAACCTAACTTTTATGTCTAAATCTTCACTGACTTCATACAATCCTCCTTTCTTAATCGCAGGGGTAGATCTCTCTTTATGGTTGGAAAAATCCCATTGTTGTGAACTTTCAAAAAAATTCTCAAGAAACTTGTATGCCTCATCATCTACAAGACTCAAAAATCCACCACCATTCATGGACTCAATCATGTTACAATTTTTTTGAGTCAAACCATTATAAAAATATTGTACTAGTCTCCATGTTTCAAAACCATGATGAGGACACTTTAAGATCAAGTCCCTAAATCTCTCCCAACTCTCATAAAATTTCTCTCGTTCATCCTGATAAAAATCTACAATTTCTCTCCTTAAAGCATTGGTCTTGGCCATTGGGAAAAATTTAAAGAGGAATTTTGTAACCAATAGTTCCCATGAAGTGATAGATCCAGGTGACAAAGAATTAAGCCATGGTTTTGCCTTATCCTTTAAGGAAAAAGGGAATAAACGCAAGCAAACAGAGTCATTAGTGAAATTCTGGAACTTACAAGTGGCACAAATCTCAAGAAAATCCTTTATATGCATATAAGGGTCTTCTCTATCCAATCCATGAAAAGTAGGAAGAAGGTGAATTATTTGTGGCTTTAACTCAAAATGTGCAGCAGTGGTTGCAAGCAATACTATGCAAGATGGAGGGTTGGTGGTTATGGGTGAGAACAACTCCCTAAGAGTTTTTGAATCATCTCCTATTTCTCCCATTGTGGATGAATAATCAAAACTAACATGACGATTTTCTTTATCACGTATCCAAGTTCTCATACACCAAGCACAAAGAAATAATTTTTTTTAATTAAAAAAAAAAATTAACTACAACTAGTAGATGGAAAAATTCAATTAAGATCTAATTTATTTTCCTAACCAAGTCCCCGGCAACAACGCCAAAAACTTGTCGTGAAATTTTAAAGTACTCGCAAGTGTACGAACCGTATTGAAGTATAGTTTGACAAGAACGAGGTCGAACCCACAGGGATTTGAATGAACGTAGGAAAATTAATCAAATCTTAACCAAATTAATCCTAATCTAGGTTAATAAAAATTGGTTTTTACAATTAAATAAACTAAAAAAATAATTAAACTAAGCAAATAGTTAAACTAAGCAAAAGATATAAAGCAATAAAAAGATGTAAACAATCAAAGGAAAGGAATTAAGGTTTTGGAATCCGGCTTGTTAATTCATATCAGCATATATTTATGATCATTAATTTTTCCTAACTCACTACATGATAATCTAGAAATCAAACTTGCTATCATGGATAATATCATCATTAAAACTTATGTTTAAAAATCTAAAGCATGCTCTTTTTTGCTTCTTAAGTATAAAACCAAATCATCAATTGTATCTGTAGACAAACAAATCACAAGATATATCTAATTCTAAAAATCAAATCATAACTTGTATCCATTGAAAGACAAATCACAAACGATATCCAATTTTATAATCAAGAATTAATAAACCAAGCATTCAATTAATTAAGACAAATCCTAAATCATGAGAAAAACATGATTGAACTCATATCTAGAATCCCATCTTAGTCAATTGATATGAAGCAAGAACAATTTGAATCATTAAAGAACAACTATTGTGGGAAAAATCAAATCACATAAATATTATTAACAAGGTTTCATCCTTAACCCTAATTATAAATTTAGTTACTCATAGTAATTGAAATAAAACACAAGAATAAAATACTAAACATTAAACTTGACAAATAAAATAGAGAAAGAAATAGTCACAATGCTATCATGGAGAAAAGCCACAGAGAAGCCACATGCGGCACTGCCTCTTGCTCCAATTTTCTGCTTTGCATCTCAGCCCTAGCACTAGCCTCAGCCTCCTGAATTTCACCCTCAAAAGCCTTTAAATAGGTCAAGGAATCCTATTACAAGTTGAATTCCAGTTTGGAGAAAATCCCAGATTTTTAGGATTCACTTAACCGACTAGTTTGGCCCATTTAACATCAGAATTCGGGATCCTGGTAAACTACAAAGTTTTAGCCCTTTAAGTTAAATTTCCATCCCAACTTGAATTATCTCGATTGGACATCTGAGCCGAAAGTTATGCCAAAAATACTAACTAATGTGTAGGCTAGAATCCTAATCAGAATTGGACTTGGATTTGATGCAAATTTCCTTTGATTCCTTACTCTAATTGGACTTAAATTTAATTGACTTGATCTTCTCTTGAATTCATGCCTAGCTGGATGTAAGTTGGCCTGATTCAATTGACCTAGCCCCATTTTGCTTGTAAAGCCCTTGTTACCTGCAACACAAAGATATTATATAATCAATCATAAAATAATATAAAAGTAAAGCTAAATATGTAGATATGTGAGTATTTTATTGTATATATTTTATACACATCAAATACAATCAGGAGCATGAGGAAATGCATAAGGGTGAGCCTGTGGCTGCTCTTGTGGCTGAGTAGGTGAGGCTTCGATGTCTTTAGGATCGAGGGTGAAGTTTTTCAATATCTTCATCAGTGTTACGATCCTCAAGAGTAGTTTCCTTACCTTCTGCTCTTTCTTCTTCTTCTCCAGGAACACGAAGACGAGCTTTGCTCCTTGTCATTGTCTGAGTAGAGATATGATCTTCCCTCTTTATCACTGGCAAGCCATGGGGAAACTAAACCCTCTCATAATGCATGGTGGACATGATCAATCTTGGGAAAGGTAGAGTTATCTGGGATGTCCTCTTGCTTACGCACTTTGCAAGCAAATGGTAAATGTGAGCATAGATGTCTATGTCCTTCTTTAGGTACAAGTCATGAAGGAATAGAGCTCGAGGATGTGAGAGGTTTGTCAAATGATTCACTGGGAAGAGGTTGAACATCATGATGTATGCCAATGTTCTCATTTCAGGAGAGAAACTAGTGGTGAGCAAGCACTTCTTGTACTGATCTCCCTTAAGAACTTGTGCTATTGTTGATACGATTGACAATGTCCTCTTATCATATGGAAGAGAAGACTCTAGAATTGCTAGCCTGATCTAAAGGAAGTTCTAATTAGAAAAAGCTGACTCTTTGAACTCTTTTCCTCTCACCCAACAGTTTAGGTGATCTCCCTCAACAATCGCATTTGAGAAGAACTCTCGAACTAAAACATGGTGCACATCCACTGAGCCTATGAGGAGTGGAGCCCATGTGCGGTCTCTGATCACATCGGGGATGCAAGTACTCTTAAATGATGGAAGGTCCACCTCTCTCTCCACAATTATGACGGCGTCCTTGTAAAATTCCGAGAATGCCTCAAATGCATCTCTATTTCGAAACCGATCCTCTTCAAATCTTTGATGCTTAAGAGGTTTCTTGGCAGTGGTTTTCTTGCGAGGAGATATCTACAAAAATAAGCAACCACACAAACCATACACAAATATGGTAACAAACTTGATTATATACGAGTTAGTCCAAAAACAAGAAAAAAATATAGAAAAATGCCCTAAAATAGAAACAAATAAGCATAACAAAAACACAAGAACATGTTAGATGTGCTAAAAGGTTTGAAAAGTCTTAACTAGCATGAATGAATTTAAAATAGGTTAAGTGATAGAATGTGTGTATCAAGGGTGCATCAAGTGCGCATGTGAGATGCATGATCAACGCATGAACAAGCACTAATGGGGCAAAGTGTGTAAAACACAAAAACAATGATCAAAACATGTTAAACATGTATAAATATGGTAAACCCAAAAATTTTGTGTAACACCCCGACCCAAATTAATAGTTAAACTATGTGTTTAAATAGTTAATTATTATTTTAAGTCACTTACTTTCTAAAATTAATATAAGAGTATTTAATAAGTAGATTATTTTATAATACATTTGAATAAGAATTGTAAAGGTTATAAATAATTGAAATGACCATTTGTATTATATGCATATATATATATATATATATATAGTTGTTGGACTATATCAAGTGGTTAAGTTATGAGATATATATATATATATATATATATAGTTGTTGGTGTTTTAACTATGTATGATACATGAGATAGTATAGTAGAAATTCCACCACATGCAACCAATGGAAATTCAACACACCTAATGCTAAATTTTCATGCATGATGACAAACTCCATAGACCAAGACTTGGCCATGCAATGAGTAAGTTCCACCTAGCTTCTTCCTTGACTTTCTCAAGCCACTAGAACATCAAAGAAGCCTCTCTATTCCCACGGGTAAACACAAATCAGAATTCTTTCCCTCACTTTTCTCTCTTTTCTCTTAAGGAAAGAGCTAGGAAGCTCTCTTGGGTCTTCTCTCAAAACCCAAGGTCAACACCTCAAAAGAAAGATGAAGCTTCATCTCATTTCTTCTTCATACACTCTCAAAGAAATTAGAAAAAAGAAAGAAAACTCTCTCAAGCTCTCTACCTCTAATCCCCCTTAAGAACAAGAAACTTGGTAAGGGCTAGCTACTCTCATCTTAGAATCCAAGATTTCTTTAAAGAATTTTAGTAATGGTATTTGTGGTTTGTGAATGTTAACAATATAAAAAGAGAGAGAATTGCTGAATAGTCAGTATAATATTATGTGTGTAACAATGTATAAAAGAGAGCCTTTATATAGGCTAGGTATGTGTGCAGTACAAGTAATAGAAGTATAGTACAAGTAATATACTAGGCTAAGCCCAATGGGCTAATCTATACACTAACATCAATGGGCTAATCTATACACTAACAGTGAAATTAGGGAATCATGAACTTATAAGTTTATATATGTGTGTGTGTGTGTGTGTGTGTGTGTGTGTGTGTGTGTGTGTGTGCGCACTGTTTTAAGAAGCTTTGATATTTTGTTGGTGATTTTTTGAAGGTAGCTTAGGGTTTTTACTAATTAAGTATTATGTATGATTAAGGAAGTGATAAAAGGTTAGGATGAGTACTATTCATGTTACTGCTGGGATTTTTGTTGTATTTTATTTTGCTCTAAATGGTTAAATGACCATATATAAGTGTTTTCTAACATGTTTAATGAGTGCATAAAAATCCCCATACGAAAATACCATCCTTTGATAATTGTTTGTGAATTTACAAGAAAATGTTTCAAAACTGCCTCTGTGACAGATTCTGTGTTTATGCATGATAAATTATGTATTAAATTGTATATAGTGAATTTGGATGCTAGGGTTATTTTCTATGAAATATAAGACACATAAAGTTGTTATGAAATGGTCTCACAGAATTTGGATGAACATAAAAATAATGGTTTAATTTTTAAGTTGCAAGAAATTCTGTCAGGACAGATTTGAGTATGCTGTCTTGTGTGATTTTTATCAAATAATGGGTTTATTCTTTGACTTCAAAATTTTTATGGTTTATACTGGACATACAGGGGAGTAGTTATGTAAAATTTCATGGCAATTGGATGTGTGTGAATAGCCTGTTTGTATTTTACAAATGGAGCACATTCTGCTAGAATGAGCAGTGAACAACATATGCTACACCTGACTTTGTGGATTTAATTCTCAAGTTAGGTTGAATTTTTTGAGCTATAATTTAATATGCTCATCCTTTGGTATGTTATAATTATATATAAATTTTATGAATTGGTTTCTCTGTGATTTAGTACATCAGGTTGTCTGATGAATGTATTTTGTATTTGTGGGAACCTCTTTGAGGTGGGATAGGATTTCCTTGATTATAAGAGATAGGTTTTGAGACGAATGTGTAAGTTTATGATAAGGAGTAACGGATAGTGATAAGCTTTGATATTTGGTTTAGGTGTTACCAGTTCCTCAGGTCTAAGCTCCTTCGACTGTAGGCTCTCGATTCCTCTGCTTTCAGGTAAGGGATAAGTTATATGAGCATTTGGTAAGTCATGAGGTTATTTTGATGCATATTATGCATTAAAATGTTTTTTTATTAGTGATATGACATGTAACCATTATCAGACAAAGATATGTTCGTGAGCTTTCGAAACCTTATGTATATGATTTAAGCATATTAATGCTATTACTAATTCCATGAACATGATGAAGAAAACAATGGAAATGCTTTTACTATGAAATGTTATGCAAAATAAGAAATTTTAGTATGATGTAATGTATGAAATGTTTTCGGGTTATGTCCTCTAGTGATCTAAACTCGATCAGTAGGGGTTAATTACTGGCTTTCCATGGAAAAATGTTATCTGTTTGGCCATTTAAAGTAGAGGAAATGAGGTTGCCTGTAACTCTAATCTGAATAAGGCCTTCTCCCCAACGTGTACGGACGGCGGGGAGGAATAAAACCTTGAGGAGATGTGCCATCAGGCCTCTCAAAGAGGACAATATCATGCACACGAGGTCACCCAAATGTGATGAGGCCTTCTCTGTACAGACTTATCAGATATGAACTAACCAATAAGTTATTTATGAACAGCTATATTATGTTATCAATCATGAGAGAATAATTATGTTTAAATGCATTATGAAAAGTTAAAAGCTCTCATGAAAAGAAGAAGTTTCTGATGAAAAGAAAGCTGTTCATTAAAGGTAAAAGTTTCTGAAGTTCTGTTGCGCTATAAAGATAAAGTTTTTGATGAAAGTACGAGTTTATGTTAAGAAATTATAAGATATCTATTTTTCTTTATGAAAAGTTAAGTTTTACGATTATGAAAGTTATAATATTTTACGAGAAAAAGTTTATAAAGGAAAATTTTATTATTCTTTAAGATGCTTCCAGTTTAAGACAAAGTTACCGATTATCTGATTTTAAGTTAAAATGATCATTTTGTAATGAAAAAAAAATATATATGGCAACTTTGTAAGAAATGAAAGAAATTCAATCCGAAAGGCTTTGATAATATTATTCTAATAAGAAAAATGAGAACAATTATTTTTCTACAAGGAGTGTATAAGTTATTATTATAAATAGTATAAAATACTATGCATGAAAAGATGTTCTCCTATCTGAACAATTATATAATGTAATGGTTTGATTTACATGCATCCTTATTAAATTCTCATATATCTTACCTTTACTGGGCTTCGTAGCTCACCTTACTATTTTTCAGTCAACAGGTTTTTAATTTGGAGCAGAGGGAGCTTTAGTCGAGTTTTGGAAGGAGCTGGTTTTAGTTTATATGTATAGATCCTAAAGTAGTATTTGATGTTAAGTTTTGTAGTATTGTGAATTTTAGGATCTAATGAAAGTTGTACCTTAAGGTATTAAGAGATGTATTATGTGAAAGTATGAAATTTGAAAAATTGGTGGATTATGTTATTCTTTGAGTTCAGTATAGATGCTTTGAATGCCAAGTGAAAAATTATACCATTTAAGTAAAGAAATAAAGATGATAAGAAAGAGGGAAGCTTTTGTAAAAGTTTTTATTAGAGCTAAGTTGGTTCTTGTTAATATCAGGTTTAGGCTTGATATTAGCATGCCGGTCATGGTCACAAATCCAAGTATCGGGTTTAGGGCGTGACATTTTGTACTCATTGGAGTGCAAAAGAGTGAAAAAATACCATAGATGCATTTTATTAAACACCTAAAGTGCACACACTACACATATGTGATGAACAATGTATAAACATGTGAAAATCTTGCCTTAATACATGTTAAAATGCCACAAGAGGCTAACGCAATCATCAACAAACACAATGGGACTAAGCCCAATCAACAAAATTGAAAAAAATTGCAAAAAAGAAGTTTTCCCAACCTAAAACACAAAATAAACTCAACCCTAGGTTTTATGAAATCAAAGACAAAATCAATGGATTTGAAAGATGAAAAAGGTTAGAAATTACCTTAATGAAGTCTTAGAGAAGAAATCCAATAAATATTGGTTGAGTTTTGAGGGAAAATGTGTGTTTTTGTGTGTGGGAGTCGTAAAGTGCAAAAAGACAATACATTTGAAAACTGAAATTTCGAGCCCTTTAAAAACTGTCATTTTTTGCATTTCGCGAGTCAGTGACTGTGGGCACAAAGGAATGGAGTCGCCACCTAGTTTTTGCAATGGCCTAGGAACCATGAATATGGCATCCTTTTGAGGAAGGACCATTGATCTTACTACCAGAGATATGGTTTCGGAGTTTAGATACATTCTTGGGAAGGTGTTAGGTACTTAAGACTGCCCAACCCTAACTCCCATATTTGTGTCTTACGTTTTAACCTTGATAAAATCATGTTCAATACTTGTATTCTAACTCACACACACACTAGCATATATCTAAGCATACAACATGGCATCATTCATCCCAAAACACATACATATCCATCCATTGCCAAATCATACATATATAACCCTAGCATTCATCTAACATGTGAAAACCCTGTCATGGCATATATCCAAACATGATTTATCATATTACATCTTAGAATACCCTTACATCTCATCGTCTCATCCTAACACACATCTAGCATGGCATCATATCATATTCAATGTAGCAACATGTATAATCAAATCAAGGCAGAAGAAAAAGTATAAGGAAAGATCCAAGCAACATGTGATTCATCCAAACACCAAAACAAGATCATATCACAAATGCATGAACTTTTCCAATGCATGACTTAACTTTTATTTACCTTGCAGCAACTCAGCACTTATGGCATTTATGCGTGAGCATGTGAATGCATGTTCATGTCATCCAAATAAGGAAAACATCAGATAAACCCTAATTCTTACATATGATAGCAAACCAAGCAATTAAACATGTGAAACATAGGTATTGGAATCATAAAAGCATGGAAAAGAGGCTAAACAAACAAACATGTGAAAATAAAAGCAAACAAAGAAATAAATAAAAAAAATTAAGGTTTTTGGGTAGCGGCTCGCGCATGCAAGAACAAGCCTGCGTATGCCGACAAGATTATGTGTACATAGGTTCTTGCCCAGAAACCCTAAGAACACAAAAACAGGGCAAAACCTCAATACGGAAATTCTAACAACCTAACATGCATTTAAAACACACAAACATATAAACCTAAGCTAGATAAACATGTTAAAGAATATTATAACAAGAAAATGAAGCAAACATAAGATTAAAGTACAAAAAAAAAAAAAAAAAAAAAAAAAAAAAAGAAAAAAAAAGAGAGGTTTAAAACTAATACCTCAAAGAAAAGCTCTTCAAGCTTGATATTTGATCATTCCCCTCAATCAAATCTATTCGCAAACCAATAAGAAAGTGATTAGCAACATTAAATTAAAAGGATTGGGGCCAGAAAAGGTCTCAATCAAACAAAATTGACTTGAGGGTGTTTTGTGAAAAACTCCCTTTTGATTCACTATTTTCTAGTGAATCTTGTATTTTTCTCGTGAGATTTCTATATGTCTTGAAAATGCACCATGTAAGACTTTATATAGTGAAAAAAATGGGGTTTGGAATGACTCCCAAACGATGTGGAATTCATTTCAAACCTCAGCCATCATTGTAGAAAACTTGCGTTTTTTTATGTTTCTAAAATCCTAGCTGCATATGCAAGAGTGTGCCTGCGTATGCATGCTTTGGCCGATGTATGCACGCTGCTGCCCACATATTTGGGCTGAGGGCCTCTTTGGTAATTTATTTCCAAAAATAAATTTTTGTTCATTTAAAAGGTTATATTTTCCATTTTAACACTCCTCAAGTCTGATATTTGATTGGGTTCTAAACTGGCCTTGGGCCTTAAAGTTTGGGCATCATTGGGGAATGGGGGCCCGAGTTGTAAAGGGTATAAAATGTGGTGTTTACAGTGACTCGTGAGCCATTCACAAAAAATGCAGATGCACATGGCAGATTTTTGTGGGTTAAGTCTGAGTCACGAAGCATTCGTGTAGGACTTGTGAAACTTTCTGCTTGAAATTTTTAAGAAATTGAAATTTCTTAAGAATTTCGCGAATAGGGGCCACTTGTGAAAGCATTCGCGAAAAGGCCAAAAAACTAAGTTTTTCAACACTAAACATTTGACATTTTGAGAAAAACTTTTAAAAACCAAAGTGACAAAAATCACTTCTAGAAACACATGAAACACTCAAAAATCTTCTTGGGTTTGATCATCAAGCAATCAAGCATACACAAATCACATTTGAACACATACAATAACACAAATGAAATAGGCATTCATTGAACATTAGACTTGTGTGTTGTGTGTGTAAATCAAGTATGAACTAGTCTATAGTCTAGTATGAAACTTCAATGATCAATTCAATCAAGTCATACACAAGTAGCACGAAGTCAAGTGACCTATCTCATTAGTAGAAATGAACATATATGATCCATCACCAAAGTGTTTACAATGATTGAAAATTTTTCATTTGGCTTCCATTTGTCATACTTTTTTTTTTATCAATACAACTTATTTTTTGAGCAACGATGCCATGAAATGTTTGATACATCTTTGAGGAATAAGCCTTTGGCTTTAACATCATACATTTTGGATATATTTTGCTCCACCTTTTCCTAGTCAAACTAGTTTTTGAAGAAAGGGTTTTTTTTTTAGCTCTTTCTCTTTTTAGAGATTGACGATTGAAGAGCCTTTAGACATAAAAAGTAAATGTGAGGAGATATATAGAATCAAGTCTATGCATGTATTAAGATCAAATAAGATTATTGACTAGACATTCATGACAAGCTTGAAGATATATTTACAACAATCAAACATAAATTTCTAGATTTCGCTCACACTTAAAAATGTGCATACATAACAAGCTAGGCTTGTAAATGCATTACGCCATTAGTACGGAGGTACTAGGGCAAACCCAACATGTGATATGACACAACATAAGTGATCAAACTTTTTGAGATTTTATATTTTTTATGAGTTTTTGGATTTTTACTCACTCAAAACAAAGCAATAAACTAAGATCAAGAAAGCAAAAAATATTAAAAGAAACATGCTAGGAAGGAAGCATTGAAGCAAGACGAATACATATGACATGATGCATGAAACTAGGATCCTAATACATTGGAAGAATTAATGCATGGACATAGTGAATAATCATACATGAGTACCCTTAGATGGAGGAGTACAACCAACATAACTCTCAAACCTTGGGGTGAAGCTAGCTAGGCAAGATGAGATGTTCTTAAGCATTTTCATGACATCTCCAATGAGTTGACCCTCATTTTCTCCCTTAGCTTGCTTTCCTCTTGGCATTCTTCTTGTATTTCCTTGATCATGTAGAGAATCAACCCTTTTGAAAGCATGAACCTTGAAGCAATTTGGTCTTGTGTGCCCTCGAATGCTACAATGATGACAAAAATGCTTCACTTAAGGTCCCATTTGATTCTTAGGCAATGACTTCCCTTTTGCCTTTGGTTTTGGTCCAATGTCCTTCTCAACAGTAAGGATCTCAATCTTGGGCTTCTTTACATTCTTAGCCAATACAAACTTCATCTCCCTTCTTGGCTCACCACTCGAACTTCCTTTTCCGGTGTAGCCCAATCCGGTTTTGTTCGTGGAAGGCTTTTGAGATGAAAGCACACTATCAAGTTTCTTGGTTGTGATGCAATCCACTTTGACATTAGCTTGAATCACTTCAAGTTCAAGAAACTTGATCTTAGAGTAGGCATTCAACAACTTTTCTTTCAACTCTTCAACTTCACACTTGGCATCTTTAAGTTGTGCAAGAGTGGATTTGTGTTCTTCTTCAATCTTCTTCATCTTCTTGATTGCACTCTTAGCGACCTTAGCATATTTGCCACAATCCTCAAGCAATGCATCATACAAATCTTGAAGATTTTTATCACCTTCATTGAGGTACATGTCCTCAGCATCCGAAACTTCATCTTCTTCACCCTCGGAGTGAACACCGAGTTCTTCAACCAAATCACCATTGCCATAAATGGAATGGCAATTACCATCACAATTGCCATAATTTATCTTTGGAATCAACCGAGTTAATTGCCATAAATGCTGAACAATTACCATCACCATTGCATTCTTCTTTCAAATTAGAATTTGAGCTTTCCGAGCCACTAAGGGTAGTTGTTAGCACTTTACCCTTTTTTCTCAAATTGTTCGGACTCTCATTCTTCAAATGCCCATGACAATTGCATTCATAGCGAACAATCCCTTGGGATGGTGATGAGTCTTTTGCATCCTTCTTCTTAAAGTCTCTTTTGTCATTCTTGGAGGATGAGAATTTCACTTTGCCAAACGACTTCCTATTGTTCTTCATCTTTAGAAACTTTCAGAAGTTCTTTGCAAGATATGCCACCTCTTTTTCAACATCATCCTCATCCGAGGAATCACTGGTTCTCTCATTTATGGTTTTGAGTGCAAGTGAATTGCTAGACTTGTGAGAGGGCAATCCGAGCTCATAAGTCTGAAGGGAGCCAATAAGCTCTTGGATCTTGATCTCATCCAATCTTTACTCTCCTCAATAGCTTTCAGGTAAGGATTTCAAGACTTTCATTACAATTTTGGAATCTTCAATCTTCTCTCCAAGATTGAGCAGGGCAATAACAATCTCATTGAGTCTCCCATAGAATGAGTCAAATGACTCATTTTCACTTCCTCAAATTGAGTAGTGAGCATTTGTAATTTGGTGTCCTTAACCTTCTTGGTTCCCTCGTAGGTATTCTCGAGGATAGTCCACGCCTTTTTAGCAGTCTTCACATAAGAGATCCTATGAAATTCATCAGTAGAAACACCACAAAAGATTGCATTAATAGCTTTGCTATTGGCATTTGCCAAAGCAAGTGTAGCCTTGTCCCACTCAGCCTTAGGTGTTGTCGGTCTAACCCAACCATTCTCAACTGAATACCAAACGGACTCATCAATAGCACATGGAAAAGCACACATACATACCTTCAAAAATGCATAGTTACTCTCATCAAAGAAAGGAGGTGCGTTGAGGGATTGAGATCTATCCATCTCAAACAGGGTCTAGGATCACACAAGGATAATGAAATCCACAAAGTGTACCCGCTCTAATACCAATTGAAAGCTCAATTAGTGTGAAAACATTAATGCTTGTTTAGATCCCTAATTTTAAATTACAGCTTAATTACTTGTACTCTAACTTATCTAAATGTGGAACAAGGGTTAAGCACATGCAATAAAACGGTAACACTACTTAAAGCCATAAGCAAGTATAATGAGCAATAAATGTAAGGCTTAAAGAGTAGGGGAGAGAGATTCAAACACAAGATAACATTGAGACGTGTTATTGAAGAGGAAATAGAAGTACTTGGCAAAAAAACCTCTCTATTCCCTCCAAGCCGAAATTGATCTACTAGTAAATAAGTTGGAGTACACGAATATCAAAAAGACCCTCCAAGCCTAATCTACCCAATATACTTGAGCCCTCCAAGCTTTTGCTACCAACAAACTTCTCTGAGTCTTGTCTTCACTAGCTTTCCAAATACCGCAATTCTGCCCGATTGCATCTGTTAGGTTCTAAGGTCTTAGGATTTTATGTATTTAGAACTCTAATTTGTAATGTTGGCAAACCATGATCAACACAATGTATTTAGTCTTGTTTAGACTTGCTCAAAGTTGGTTTTATATTGTAAAGTTGGAATCGAGTGGCTGTAGAAGTACTTGGGACTTTTGGCCTGGCTCGATCGATCGAAGAATAGACTTGATTGATTGAAAATCGCACAGGTTGAATTTTCTGCAGAATTTCCAACTCAGCCCTACTTCATTAAACGTTTAGGGTTTTGTGTTTTTACCCTAGGTATATAAACTAAACCTAGCCACGTTTTTGGAGGTTGTCCATATTGCTTTGTTGCTCATACATTGCTGTTTTGTGTGAATCTTGTGTGAGATCTTTGAGGAGACTTTCTTTACACAAAACTTAGGGTTTTCAAGGTAGATATGATTTCAAAATCTTGAAGATCATTACAGTTGCAACCATTGGAACTTAAAGAAAAACAAGCGGGGAGCTTGTAGCTGATTGAAGAATTCAAGAAAGAAGTAGTCCGTGGATTCGGAGCCTGCGCGTGGTTGTGTCAGGAAGTTCTACTAGTCGATAGCATTAGGAAGTCGAGCAGGGAGCTTATAGTCCTTTTGTAAGAACTTCAATTCTTTCATAGTGAATTCTGTTTTGCCTTGAGGATCGGTGGGTCAAATCCTCCCCAGGTTTTTACCGGGTGGTTTCCTGGGTGATCATATCTTGTATTCATTTATTTTCCACTGCTTTATATCTTGATATGATTATTTGATTGCTTTAACCTAGAATTGCATAATTTGACTAAGTAACAACTTGGCTAATTAATCTAGGCTACGCAATCTGTGTGTTTAAGGGGTCTAAATTTCCATCATCATCCGCCACTCAATGGCTTCTTCCAATGCTTCTCAAAGGTACCAAAACTTTTCTCAACACTCAGGATGGGTGAGGTAAATGTTTGGGATAAGAACCTCTAAAGGATGTATAGGAGGAGAGGTGGGAGTAGATAGAAACTTTAGAGAAACGATGTAGAGGATTGTGGATAAAACAATCTCTAACTCTCGAGTGTTTGGCTAGGGTTTCTCTCTCAAAAGTTTCTTCAGAAAATATTCCTTATATTTCGTGAGTAATGAGGGTTTATATTGTGTTGGTAAAGAATGAGGAAAGTCACACTCCAAAAAGCAACAGGCAGTAGGTTTCGCGGTTCACTTGAGACTTGGCATGAATCGCGAGTCACTTACAAAAACCAACCTGTTAATGACTCGTCAAATTCTAGCATATGCTTCTCACATGGCTTGTTTCGTGGGTCATCAGTCGTGAGTCTAATCGTAAAAACCACTTCTTCACAGATTCTTCACCAAACTCTCTCACACACAGCCCTTACATTAAATCCCACAAAAATACAGGGAAATGATTAAACAAAATTACAATCAAATTTGACATGAAATTAAAGCCAACATAAAACATAGTTGTAAATCACAACTTTACAACATGGTTTTCAGACCTAGACTGTTTAATGAACTGTAAAAGAAAGAGGTTCAAGGTTTTTAAGGTCGGACCGAGATCGAATCGTGATGCTGCATAATTATTTTAATAATATATTAATATAAAAATAATAAAATACATGTACAAAATTTAACAATTTTAATTAAAATAATATATAAAGAGATTAAATATATTTTAATTAAAGAAAATGTGATATTTTTTGTAATTTATTACAAAAATGATAAAATATCTCTTATATTATTTAAATTTTTTTAGAAAATTTAGACAACATAATGAATTTTTTAACTTGCTTTTACTTGTTTTCAATTTTCATTCATTTTCTCTACCCGGCCCCACTCCCCAATACTTTTTCTTCTCATTCTTATCTCATTCACTTGTTCCCTTGTCTTGCCTTATTCTCTCTCTATTTTTTTTTTTTAACTGTTCTCTCTAGTCTTATCAATTAACAAATTCCAATATTCTCACATTCAAAACTTCATCCTCACCGTCAATTCAAAATGATATCTTTAGCTTTCTATCTTCTCTATTCTAGCCTTCCTAATAGTCTGATTCTTTGTTCCTTTTTCTTCTCTTTTTTTTTTTTTTGTTTTGGTTAGCTCCAAGAACGCCTATAAACATCTCTTCGAAAATGCATGATTCAACTTCTATTCCAGAAAATCTAATGCCAGTGTAAGTTTGCTCTCCATTTTCCATTACTATATTACTTCATTCTCTCTTATCTCTATTACTCTCACCTTTTTCTCTCTCCCTCCCCTCTCTTGGTCTCTCATTAAATGGTGAAATCCAGTGATGTAGTTGACAAACGAGATGAAAGCTAGAGATTTTTGGCAAAATTATGTGCGGGAAGAAAACCAAAAAACCCATGCTCGGTTCCACAAACCGGACAGTTTGACTGGGGTTTGAACAGTTTGCTATAGAACAGAGAGTTTTGGTTTTTTATGTTTAAAAACCCGGATTGATGACCGGTTCCCGGTTAATCTGGTCCAACCGTACGGTCCGGTTTGGGTTTCAAAACCATGCTTTACAGCCTCCATAAAGTGGTACAATAAATTGTCTATGGTTCATGTTTTGGAGAGTGTAGGAATTAGTGATCTCACCCTTATAAATCTCATCAAATTCCAAACATTCATGTTCTTAAGAATTTTCAAGTTTTCCCATTACTTGTCATCTCATTATCTCTTTTGTCAATGCCAGAATCACTCCCATCTTGAGAATCTTCATTTTTATTTCCTAGACCCTCTTTAATAGACTTCTCAATAGCTTAACCTCCATTTTTAAGACCATCTTGCTATATTTTTTCTAGCTTCTACATATATTCTCCCTCCATCTCCCTACTTATAATATCTCCAGCTTTATTTTCAGTTTCGTCTTTAGCTCTTACTGTAAAGTATAATCCCAGCCTCTTTGGAATTGTTGAATTTAATTTTACTTCGAACTTCACTTCTTGTCAAATTTTTATTGCATCTGTAATTAGTGGTTTCCTGTAGATGATCTTGTCCTTCCATTCAAATGAATTATAGCTTAAAAGATACTGAATCTTACGGGACAATTCCAAGATGCCATTTGCTTTTGAAATCAGTTTTTTTTTTTTTTTTTTTTTTTTTTCATCCTCTAGAAAAAAAAAATTATAACAAAAATAATACTAGAGTTGAAAATAGCAGAGTCATTCTCTACTTCTCCAAGCAGGGATGGACCCATGATTTCAAGCTTGGGGGGGGGGGGGGGGGGGCGGATATAAGAAAAAAAAATTTCAAATACGCATTCATATAGTATTAATAAACTATCAATCAAGACAAATGCCCAAAAATCATTGTTTCTTAATATGTTCATCACGTTGATTAACATGATATTCCCATATTTGTTTGCGTGTTTTGGGATCATAATCCAAGGAATCAAGATCAACTTTTTGAAATTGTGTTTGAGAGATATGGTTATTTTTTGGAATTGGGATACTGGCATTTTCTAGAATTGGGGAATGAATATTTCTTGAGATTGGAACATCGACAATTTCCAGAATTGGGGAATGAATATTTTCTAGAATTGGAATAGCAACATTAATTGTTGGCAATCCTACGTTGACTTTGGAAGAATTTGAATATTTTATTTTGAAAAAATCAAGCATTGTAGTTGATTTTTTCATGATCTACAAATAAAATAAGAATCATATATATTATCACGGTTGTTGTTACTAACTAAAGACAAATACTAGAATCACCTTACGTTGGCATCATAGCCTTGCTTGAGCTTTTGTTGGTAATGTGCCAGTCAGACCATTGCATTTTCCCTTCTTTTGTCAATCAGGTCCAAGCTCTTATCTAGCTACTCGTTGTTGTCGGTCGGACTGAATGAACTAGTTCTCAGTGTTGGGAACCCAGTTTCCAAAGGTATGACAGCTTCAGCCCCATAGGTCATCGAGAAAGGGGTCTCTCCAGTAGATCTGCGAGGTGTAGTTCTGTAAGCCCAAAGTACGTGTGACAATTCTTCCACCCACTTGCCCTTCACATCGTCTAGCCTCTTCATTAAGCCATTTTCTATGACCTTGTTAACAGCTTCTGCTTGCCCATTACCCTAGGGATAAGCAGGAGTGGAGTATCTGTTTATAATTCCCAGTTCGCTATAGTAATTCTTGAATGCTTTGCTATCAAACTGTAAGCCATTATCCGTAATGAAAGTATGAGGAACCCCAAATCGAGTAACAATATTCTTCCACACAAATTTCTGTACATCCATGTCTTTGACATTGGCCAGTGGTTCAGCTTCGACCCATTTGGTGAAATAGTTTGTGCCGACCAGAAGGTATTTCCTGTTTCCTGCAGCCTTAGGGAATGGTCCTACGATATCTAAGTCCCATTGGGTGAAAGGCCATGGGCCGGATAGTGGATTAAGAGTTCCCCCTGGTTGATGAATGTTTGGGGCAAATCACTGGCATTGATCGCACTTTTTAACATACTCGTGGGCTTCTTTTTGCATGTTCGGCCACCAATAACCTTGAGTAATGGCTCGGTAAGCTAAGGACCTACCTCCAGTGTGGCTTCCACAGATCCCTTCATGCAATTCCTTTAGTAGCAACTCAGACGCTTCAGGATGCATGCATAACAGGTACGGTCCTGAATAGGAGTGTTTGTATAGTTTCTGGTCCTCGGATAGCCAGAATCTGGTCGCCTTTCTCTGAATTTTTTTAGCTTCCCCCTTTTCTTCAGGCAAAATATCTTCTTTCAAGAATTTAACTATAGGATCTATCCAGCAGAACCCAGTTTTGACTTGGTGAACTTGGACTACATCTCCTCTTGCCTTGATAAGCCCATGCAAGTCCTCAACTCAACGAGGATAACTTTCGGCAAATTTTGTGCCGAAGAGGTAGCGAGTGTGGCCAATAGGGATGTGCAGCAAACTAAAATATTCGAACTCCGATTGCAGACATTTAACTCGGCTCAAGTATTCCTACATTCTTTCATCCTTCGCCTCAAACTCACCTTGCACTTGACCCACTACTAATCTTGAGTCCGAGAACAACTCCACTGCCTTTCCTCCCATTTTTTGGACCATAGCCATTCCCACCAGTAGGGCTTTGTACTCCGCCTCATTATTTGTTGCCGAAAAATCCAGCCTTAACGATTTTTCAATGATGATTCTTTCGGGGGATATCAGCACTAGCTCCACTCTAGAACCTTTCTGGTTCACTGCGCCATCCACGTATACTTCCCAATGGGAGGGGCCTTGTTGAGAAATTATGCTAACCGATTTTTCATCCATGTCTGATGTTGGCGTTACTTCTTCTAATTGGGGCTCCGTGAACTTGGCCACCAAATCTGCAAGTACCTAGCCCTTGACTGATGTGCGAGGCATGTATTTGATATCGAAAGCCCCTAAGATTGTACCCCATTTAGCAATCCTTCCAGTGTAGTCAGCACTTCGAAGTATAGCCCTGAGTGGGAGTTGAGTGAGGACAATGACTGTATGGGCTTGGAAATAGTAAGGTAACTTTCATGTACTAAGCACTACTGTTAGGATAGCCTTCTCCAGTGGAAAATAATGGATCTTGGCTTCATGCATCAACTTACTTAGGTAATAAACTGGTCTTCACACACTACAATCTACTTGTATCAACACCAAGCTCACAGCATAGGGAGCTACAACAATGTAGGCAAACAAGACTTCATCTGGCTTAGGACTGGACATGATTGGTGGCCGAGCTAGATAATCTTTAAGCTGCCGAAAGGCCATAACACATTCTTCAGTCCACTTGAATCCCTTCCACTTGTTGATCAGAGAGAAGAAGGGTCGACACCTGTCTGCTGATCGAGAGATAAATCGACTCAAGGCAGCAGTCATTCTAGTTAGTTTCTGAACTTCCTTGGGATTCCGAGGAGCTTGTAAATTGTTGATGGCCTTTATCTGGTCGGGGTTAACCTTAATTCCCCTGTGAGTCACCATGTACCCCAAAAACTTGCCTGACCCTACACCGAATGAGCACTTGGCAGTGTTTAGGAGCAGCTTGTACTTTCTAAGAACTTCAAAGGTACCTTCACATGCTCAGCCACAATCTTACTTTTCACTACCATGTCATCTATATAAATCTCGATATTTTTACCCAGATGTGGCTCAAACAGCCTCGTCATCATTCTTTGATAAGTAGATCCCGCGTTTTTCAAGCTAAATGGCATCACCTTATAGTGGTAGTTACCAATAGGAGTGACAAAAGCGGTCTTTTCCTGGTCATCCTGGGCTAGTGGTATTTGGTGATAACCTTGGAAAGCATCCCAGAAGCTCATCTGAGGGTGGCTGACAGTGGCTTCCACTAGCTGATCAATTTTTGGCATAGGGAATGGATCTTTAGGGCAAGCCATATTTAAATTAGAGAAGTCCACGTATACTCACCATTTCCCACTTTTTTTCTTCACCACCACAGTATTTGCTAGCCACTCAGGGTAGAAAACTTCCTTAATAGCTCCAGCTTATTTGAGCTTTGCTACTTCTTCTCTTACCGCATCAGTATGTTCCTTGGATGGGCGCCGAGGAGGTTACTTCTTAGGGGTAATCAGTGGGTTTACCTTTAAATGGTGACATATGAATTCTGGATCTACCCCTGGGGCTTCGTAAGCGTTCCAAGCGAACACGTCAGGTTTCTTTTAAAGAATTCTACTAATTCTTCCTTCTCCTACAGAGGTAGCTGAGATCCCACTTGAAAGAATTTTTTCGGATTGTCTCCGATGATAACCTTTGTCAAATCTTCGCACCCAGCGCTTTCGTCCATATCTTCGACGGGCAAAACCCGAGACTTTAACTGCTATAAACCTTTTTCGGCCCTGAACGAGGACTCGGCTTCAGGCTCATGCTGGATGGCAGCCACTAAGCATTGTCTGGCTGTGGACTAATCTCCTTGGATCTCACAAACTTGTCCTTCAAATGGGTACTTAACTTTTTGATGCAAAGTAAAGGAAACAACCCCTAGTGTATGAAGCCAAGGTCTGGCTACAATTGCCGTATAGGGTGAATACACGTCTACAACTATGAAATCCACCTCTACCACCTCTGAGCCGGTCTGCACAGGTAACCGTATCTGGCCTTTCGGGGTAACAACCCTTCCTTCAAAACTCACAAGGGGGGAATTGTAAGGTGTTAAGTCCTGAGGTTTTAGGCCCAGCCCCTTGTAGAGATCAGGATACATTATTTCTACCGCGCTACCCTGGTCCACCATCACCCTCTTCACATCATACCCTCCAATTCTGAGGGTAATTACTAAAGCATCATCATGGGGTTGGATGGTCTCGATCTTATCCTCATCCGAGAACCCTATAATCAGTTGAGTACCCGATTTAGCTCTCTTCGGACCTTGGCCGAAATCCTTAGCGGGTGACCAGACTACTGACATAACCTTCGATGGCCAGGATCTTGTTCTTCCTAATGTGGTGAAGACGACGTTAATAGTTCCTAACGGCAGCTTTGAAGAGTCATCTCTTCGGGGCACTGAGCTCATCTGCCCTCCTCGGCCACTAGAATGGTGCAAAAGGTGTCTCAGTTTACCTTTGCTGACCAATTAGTCTAAATGATCCTACAGGCTCCTGCAATCTTCTGTGGTATGCCCGTAGTCTTGATGGTACTGGCAGTAGAGATTATGATTACACCTTTCAGGGTTCCCCACCATCTTATTCGGCCATCTGAAAAATGGTTCATTCTTGATTTTTTCCAAAACTTGGTTTACTGTTATTGTAGCGGTCCGACCTGAAATCTCTCCTCTCTTGGGGGATAACTTTGTCCTTTCCCTTCCCTTGCTGCTGATCTTTTTCGACTTTTTTATACTTTTCAATACGGTCCATGAGTTGACACATGTTAGTAACGAGTTTACCAGACAAGGACGTCCTTAAACCATGGTTAGTAGAGAGGCTGAGCTTGAACGTGTCAAGGGCCATTGCATCAAAGTTGCCCTCCATCTCATTAAACATCTCCCAGTACCTATCCAAATATGCCTTTAGGGTCTCACCTTCCTGGATGCTCAAGGATAGCAGAGAAGAAAAAGGTCTGGCCACTCTTCGGCATGTGACAAAACGTGAACCAAATGCTTGAGTGAGCTCTTTAAAGGAATTTGATGGAGTCTGCTTTTAGGCTGTCAAACCACCTCATTACAACCGACCCAAGACTAAAGGGAAAGACCTTACACATCAGAGCTTCATCTCTGGAGTATACAGCTATCCTTTGATTAAGTGGCTCACATGTTCCACCGGGTTCGTTTTACCATTATAGATGGTGAATGTCGGCTAGTTAAAGCGCTGAGGAAGTCTTGCCTCTTCAATTCTGCGTGTGAAAGGTGACCTAGAGATTTGGTTCAGAGTCCTGCTCATAGCATCATTCCCCACACCTCCACGTAACGGGCTTTCAAGGTTGCCTCTTACGATGATGCTCTTCTTCATAAGAAAAGGATTCACTAACTAGTGTTCACAATCTCTGCTTGTAAGTGAAGTCCTGTTGGTCACCAGAATCTTCATCAGAGTATGAAGAAACCTGTTTCCTCTTTGCATGGTGATAAGTTCTTGGAAATCAATGGGCTGAAAGTCTTCGGGCGTTGATGATCTTGGAGGCTAAGTCCTGTAAAATCAAGTAAAATCAGAGAAGGCCGGTGGTGGCCGGTCCAAAATCCTCCGATGATGAAGTCAGTAGGTTGAAGTCAAAAAGAAAGTACTTCTCAAGAACTTCAATATTTTGTAAGAAAAATGCCTGAATACCCTACCTTTTACGTAGAAGAGTGCTTATATAGGGTACATTGAGCGGTTATTTGTCGTGATAACCGTTCCTATTGTTGAGGAATCCAGAGAATTTCGAGATAACTTCCATAACTTCCACGAAAGTTACCTTGTTCGGACCGATGCTTCATTGCGGTTAATGGAGGTTCTGGTTTGTTTGGCATGTTAAGTTCAAAATGACCTCGTCTGTCCGTTATCATAGACGGACGAGGTCACTCCCTTCTATCATCAGGGAAGGATGTGATCTCGTCCATTCTTTATTAAGGATGGACGAGATCACATTCTTGGAAAAGCAAGGTCAGTGCCCAAGGTTAATGAACCTCATCCGTCCATTGCTAAGGACAAACAAGACTTGCTTCTGGGACCAGCACACGGTGGACGAGAAGACAGAGGGAAGAATGTAAGGGATCCTTATCCCCTATTCTGCTCTGTTATGGATGGCTCGTATGGACGAGACAAAACTAGGCATGTTTCCTTTATCCCATCAGTTGCCCCCTCGTCCATATTGGTCGTCCAAAGAAAAAGGGGTAGTCTTGCGTTACCTGGTCTTTATGTATGGGTGTGCCACGTGTCGCTATTTAAATGGTGGCCCATTCCGTCGAGTCATTTTTTTTGAGATGAAGGCCACGCGTCATCATTTCATTGGTTGTGTTGTTTCAGGTGCTTAGGTCAGCCATCTATAAATAATGGAATGCCTCAGCTGCCCTCCTCACTTTTGAGATTTTCCCTCTTTGACATTGCTCGTCTAGAGCCTCGTCTAAGAGTTTCCTCACGTCCATAGTCTCTGTTCATCCTAGAGCCAGGTATTCCCTCTTTTCTCGTCTTTTGGGTTTCCAAAAATTTCTTCTTTTTTTTTTTTTTTAAATGTCGGAAATAACTATTTCCTCGTCTAGCAATAGCACTGAGAAAGTTATAGACGAGTATTATGACCATAGTAATGATAGCTCTGATGATACCAGTAACAGTAGTAGTGGAAATACCACGGATGAGGAATATGTCTCAGGGGTCCCTGGGTTTCCCATAGAAGTAGTGCAAGAACAATTTAGAAAAACTTCAGGGTCCTAGGTAGGTACCTCATCCTCTATCCCTCTGTCTATTCCTTTGGACGAGACGAAGATAATTGTGTATAGTTGTGCTGTAGATATTCCTTCCAGGACGGACGAAGATAGACTAAAAAATCTTAGGGAATGGTATCAAATTCCGGACGAGTTTAATCCTAGATTACCCGTCCGTGGAGAGTGGTATTGTAATCCCCATTTTGGGATAGGTGCATATGAAGCATACCTTCTTGGGGGTCTTAGGTTTCCTTTGAATGCCTTCATTAGAGAATTGTTATTTAGACTAGGTTTAGGAGTATGTCAATTTAACCCAAATGCATGGAGATTAATTATCTTTATGCAAATTTTGTGGGGTAAAGTGTTTGGAAGGGACCGTCCTATTACTGTGGACGAGTTCCTCTACTGTTACAAACCTTCAGAAATTAATCAATCCCCTAGCTTTTATCAATTCACAACTAGGTGTAAAGATTGTAGACTGGTGAAATCCTTAGCCTTGTCTGACAGAAAGTGGAAGACGGAGTTTTTCTTCGTCTCTGGCTTCTGGGTTGGAAATCCTGTAGATGTTGGCCTGGATACATTTGGTCATTTTACTGGGGACCTAGGGAACCTTCGTCCTGAGGGTAAGTCCCTTAGCTTTTCCCACTCTTCTTGTTTTTGTTTGTAACTATTATCATTATTTAATTTCCATTTTTTTTTTCACAGCCGTTAGACGACCTTTTTTGACCAAGCTGCATCGAGACCGCGTCCATAGGGCTCGTCTACACTTAGATAGGGACTTCCATTCTTTGGTCAATCTTAGACGACTTGCAAAGTGGGAGTTAGGCCCTAAACCATCTGACGTAGCGCTTGCACACGAAATCACTGTAAGAAAAAGTAAGTTTCAAATTCCAAACATTCCCTACATTTTTTATTTTTTATTTTTACTTTCCTTTCTGTTAAAGTCAGCTCTTTTCCTCTTTTTTCTTTATAGGAATGACAACTATGAGAGGTAACAAGGGAAAGGAGGTAAGTGCTAAGGGGACTCGTCTTGATCTTGAATCTCAAGCTCGTCCATTGGCTGGAGATAAGAGGAAGACTCTGCCCAAAAACTTAGATTTGGAAAATCTTCCTAGTAGGCGTGGCAAGAAGACAAAGCATGGCTCATCTCAAGTAGTCAAGCCTACTCCATCGTCCCACCAGCCCGCTAAAGTCTTTGATGTTGACTCGTCCATTCCTGTTGATTCCACCCCGTCCAAGACTCCTCCGTCTAAAACCGTGCCAACCTTATCTCAACCTTCCCACAAGGTCCCTTCAAATATTATCGAAAATGAAGACCTAGCCTGGGAACGTTTTAAGAATGCTGTTTCTGATGAGGATATAAATGTTTGCTATGACATGTCCCTCAGAGATTTTGAACACTCTGGTGTCCATGACCTTTTCAAGGTAACACTTATCTTCGTCCTGACTAAATTTTCAGTCTTCTTCTCCCCCCCTTTTAACTTTTATTTGTTGTTTTTTATAGGGGATGTCCAAGTTTATAGCAGTGTCTAGGCAGGCCACTGGGTTGGACAAGATGAGGATCCTGCTGGAGACGAGGGTACAGGAGTTGAAGGACGAAGCTAAATAATGGGCTGAAGTGGCTGCCAAGATGACGGACGAGGTGAAGGAGTTAAAAACTTTGGTTGAAGGCTTGAAGGCTAGTGCTGCGGAAAAAGATGCTCGTCTTGAGGACTTGCAGAAAAAGAGCAATGAGCATAGCATTCTTCTATCCAAGGCAAAGGAAGACGCAATGGCTGAGTTCAAAGCATCTAAACAATACACTAATGTTTTGGACACCAATTACGCAGCAGGGTTTGAAGATTTTAAGATGGACGCTACTGAAAAGTTTCCTAATGTAGACTTTAGCTCCATTGTTCTCAATTTGAATGCTGCCACCACTAGCTTTCTCCTTCATCTCGGCTCTGAGGACGCTAATATAGAGGACGACGCCACGACCCAAACCAAAGACGGCCCCAACGTCGATGCCTCAGTTTAGAAAATATTTCAAATGTTTCGTGCTTTTACTCTTTTTTTTTTTTATATATATATATATATATATATATATATATGTAATCCAAGCACATTAGATTCGTCCATGTTTAAGGACGAGTCTTCATAAAACAATCTTAATTTTGGGAGGGTGTTTGGACATTCTTCGTCCGCCCTCAAGACAATTTGAATGAATGTTGTTTTTTTTATATATGCATGGACGAGAATTTTTATTTTCATATACAAGAATTCTTGTTTAGCTCGTCTACATTTCATATATATATATATATATATATATGTATACTTTAACCATCTTTATTGGAATTTCACTAAGTGTGATTTATCCAAGCGAAATGGTAATTAAGAGCATTTATTCGTCCTTTAGACTCGTCATTGCATTTTGCTCGTCCATGGATGGCTTTTTAGCAGGTGACTTAAGTTCAAAACATCAATGTTTTTCCTCGTCCATGGTATGGTTGGGTATTATGTTTTACCTGGCCCATCCTATGGACGAGCATGCCTTGTTTGTAATTTGCTCTTAAGCATGGGATTTACCTCGTCCTTTTCTTGGATGGACGAGCATGCCTTAGACATGTTTGTAATTTGCTCTTAGGCATGGGATTTACCTCGTCCTTTTCTTTGGACGAGCGTGCCTAGATTTTACTTTCTAAGAAAGCTTGAGATTACATCTCCGCGTCCAGAGAATTTTCTCATCTTGAGCTTTTCAACTTTCTTCAAGAGTCAATATGAACAAAAGTGCTATGGAAATCATTGATTCACACAACATTATGTACATTTCACAAATATTGTTTACAACATAGATATTGTTCATAGACGAGGCATGTACCTAGGAAACTAATGCCTTTTAAGAAAAACAAATACAAGTCAAACCATAGTTTTGTCCTTGAGCTTAACATAATAATAAGACAATATTAAAATATATATAAATAAATAAACAAGTCTTTTATGTAGATAAACAGCCTCCAAACTCGTCCAAAGTTATGCTTCATTTAGGCTGGCATTTTATTGGTAGTACCTCCTCAAGTGCTCAACATTCCAAGGATGCTCCAACTTCCTCTCGTCTAGGGCCTCCAAGTAATAGGATCCTTGTTTTTTGCAGTTGACAACTCTGTAGGGGTCTTCCCAATTAGGTCCCAATTTCCCATGAGCTGGGTTCTTTGTTGCTAAGGAGACCCTTTTCAGGACGAGGTCGCCTATGTCGAACCGCCTTGGCTTTACCATTGCATCATATTGCCTAGCCATAAGGTTTTTATACCTTGCCATCCTTTTTTCAACGTCCATCCTTACCTCATCTATTAGATCGAGGTTCAAACGGAGTTGCTCCTCGTTATCTTTGTCCTGATAGGCTGCCACCCTATGATTGGTCATGTGCACTTCTACGGGTATAACTGCTTTAGTTCCATAGGCTAGGTTGAATGGAGTTTCTTCTGTAGGAGTTCTCATTGTCGTCCTATATGCCCACAGAACACCTGGTACTTCGTCTAGCCATACTCCTTTTGCCCCCTCAAGCCGAGTCTTGATTATTTTTAACAAGGATCAGTTTGCGACTTCAGCTTGGCCATTTGCTTGTGGGTGGGTGGGTGAGGAGTAATGATTCTGAATCTTGAAGTGTATGCAAAAATCTTTAAAGAGTGCATTGTCAAATTGTCGTCCGTTATCGAATACCAGCACCCTGGGCACACCAAACCTGTACACAATGTTCTTCCATACGAAGTTCTTGACATTTTGCTATGTGATATTGGCTAAAGGTTCTACTTCTACCCACTTGGTGAAATAATCAATACCAACCACAAGAAATTTCATTTGCCTCACACCTATTGGAAAAGGACCCAGAATGTCTAGTCCTCATTGTGCGAAGGGCCATGGGGCTGTCATTGGGGTTCGGTATTCTGATGGTTGCCTAGGGATGTTACTGAACAGTTGGCATTGATCTCAGACCTTTACATAAGCTTTTGCATCTATTTGGAGAGTTACCCAATAATACCCTGCACGAACGATCTTATGGATAAGTTATCTAGCTCCCGAATGATTTCCACAGACTCCTTCATGAACTTTCCTCAGCACATAGTTCACCTCGTCTGGAGCCAAACACCTGAGGTAAGGTTGGGAAAAGCCTCTTTTGTACAGAACCTCGTCCATAAGAACATACCTGGCTGACCTTACCCTTAGCTTTCTAGCCTTGTCTTTCTCTTCTAGAAGTCGTCCGTCTTTAAGATATGATATAATTGGAACCATCCAATTTCCTTCGCTTTTCACTTGTTGTACTTCTGGGATGTTTATACTCGGTATATACTGAATCTTGTCAAACTTGTCCACGGCTTCATTCATTGAGGCTTCTTTCGCTAAGGTGTCGACTTCCTCGTTCTCCTCCCTTGGGATTTGAACGAAGTGAACTCCTTCAAATTTCTTCATAAGATGCATCACCTTGTTAAGATACTTCCTCATCTGTTCTTCCTTAGCCTCATACATCCCATTCACTTGGCCCATGATTAACTGAGAATCTCCCAAGACAATTATTGACTTCACTTCCACAGACTTGGCCAATTCTAATCCTTTGAGAAGAGCTTCATACTCAAATTCATTGTTAGTTGCTTGGTACTGCAAGCGAACTTTGTGTTTTAGTTTATCCCCTTCTGGAGATTGCAAGACCACACCTATTCCTCCTGCGTGCTATGTAGATGAACAATCCACATGGACGATCCATTTCTGGTCGTCTTTCATCTCATTTACATCATCATAATTCGGGGTGAACTCCGCAATGAAGTCTGCCAGAGCTTGAGCTTTTATAGCATGTCTTGGTTGGTACTTTATGTCAAACTCGCCGAGCTCGACTGCCCATTGAATCAATCGTCCTGCAGCCCCCAACTTGTTCATTGCCTTCTTGAGTGAGTGGTTCGTCATAACGTTGATGACATGAGCCTAGAAGTAATGCCTTAGTTTCCTGGAAGCTGTTATTAATGCGAAAGCCAGCTTTTCCATTAGCAGATATCGTCCTTTTGCTCCCCTCAATGCTTTGCTTGTATAGTATACCGGCTTTTGTACTTTTCCTTCCGCTTTTATCAATGCTGAGCTCACGGCATGCGGGGTCACTGCCAGGTATAAGAATATCTCTTCTCCCACCACGGACGGACTCAGCAATGGGGCCATAACGACGTATGTTTTCAAGTCTTGGAAGGCTTTTTGGCACTCATCCGTCCACTCAAATGCTTTCTTTAGAACCTTGAAAAATGGTAAACACTTGTCAGTAGCTTTAGAAACAAACTTGTTAAGGGCAGCAACTCGCCTGGTAAGAGATTGGATTTCTTTGATACTCTGCAGAGGCTCCATATTTAGAATTGCTTTAATCTTTTTCGATTTTGCCTCAATCCCTCTGTGAGAATCCATGAACCCCAGGAATTTCCCTGATGATACTCCAAAAGCACATTTGTTAGGGTTCAACTTCATGTGGTACTGCCTCAGTGTGTCAAACGTCTCTTGCAGATCGTCTAGATGCCTTTCCTCGTCCTGACTTTTCACCAGCATGTCATCCACATAGACTTCTACATTCCGTCCAATCTGTGGATGAAACATGTGGTTAACCAATCGTTAGTATGTTGCTCCAGCATTTTTCAACCCAAAGGGCATTACTTCATAACATAATAATCCCTAACTAATGACGAAGGACGTCTTCTCCTGGTCAGCCTCGTCCATCTTTATTTGGTTGTATCCTGAGAAAGCATCCATAAAGCTAAGTAATTTGTGGCCCACGGTAGAATCCACCAGTTGGTCAATGCGCGACAACGGATAACTATCCTTGGGGCAAGCCTTGTTTAGATCAGTAAAATCTACACACATCCTCCACTTGCCGTTCGCCTTCTTGATCATCACTACATTGGCCAACCAATCTGGATAATAGACTTCTTGTATAAACTTTGCCGCCATCAACTTCTGAACCTCGTCTTTAATAGCATCGTTTCTCTCAAGTGCAAACACTCTTTTCTTTTGTCGAATTGGCTTTGAGGAAGGACACACGTTCAGACGGTGGGTAATGACACTAGGATCTATACTCGGCATATCCTCATGAGTCCAAGCATATACATCAGTGTTTTTCCTCAAGAATCGGATGAGGTCCTCTTTTAGCTTCTCTTCTAGGTCTACTCCAATTCTGGTACACCATTCAGGGTTGTTCTTATCTAAAAAAACATCTTCTAACACTTTAGCAGGTTCTGCCACGACTCTCCTCTCTTCAATATTCATGGTCTGAATTTGTTCATCCATGGCCAACATAGCCAGGTAACACTCTCTTGCTGCTAGTTGGTCTCCTTGCACTTGTCCTACTCCTTGTTCTGTTGGAAACTTAACCGACAGGTGATAAATGGATGTAACAACCTTTCAACTGTTTAAAGTCGGCCTTCCAATTATGGCATTGTAGGAGGACGAACAATCTACCACAAGGAAGCTTACCTCTTTGGTGACTTGTTGCGGATATGCCCCCACTGTCACCGGTAAATAATGCCCACAGGTTGTACCTTCATTCCACCAAAACCTACTAAGGGGGAGTTTGCTAGACGAAGTTGGTCCCGTCCTAATCTCATCTGCTGAAAAGCTGGGTAATACAAAATATCAGCCGAACTTCCATTATCTATTAGCACCCTTCTAATCTTGTAGTCAGCGATGTGGAGGGTGATGACAATAGCATCGTCATGAGGGTGATGAATTCTCTCGGCATCCTCGTCTGTGAAAGTGATTGCTTGCTCGTCCGTGGTCCTTGCTCTCGGTGATCGTCCAGAGAGTTAGATGTTCTGCACTACTTTCAAGTATGCCTTCTTTGACTTGGACGACTGTTCTGCAAAACCTTCCTCTATGATAACTCTTATTTCTCTGAGCTGTGGTCGTGATGACTCTTCTACTTTCCTTTTCAATTTCTTGTCCTTGTGGCCTCGTCCAAGGAAATTTCTCAACTTCCTTTGCCTGATAAGATTCTCAATCTGCTGCTTCAAATTAAAGCACTTGTCCGTATCATGCCCATGATCTCTATGGAAGCGACAATACTTATTCCTATTGCGCTTGTTGGGATCTCCCTTCATCTTCTCTGGCCACTTTAAGGAGGGCTCGTCCTTGATTTGCATAAGGACTTGCTCGAGTGGCACGTTCAAAGGAGTGTACTGTTGATTCCTCGCTGAAGGGCCTGTCTTCTTCTCTTGGTCTTTCCTATCTTATGTTCGTCCCTTCTTAGGACGAGGACCTTGTTTCGAGTGGCGCATTGTGTTGGCTTCCACTTTCTCAACTCTCTTCCTTTTCTTGGCTATGATAGCATCCTCTGCATTCATAAAGTTCTAGGCTGAATGAACTAGTTCAGCCATGGTCTGAGGCGCTTGCTCATATAACTTATGTATAAACAAATCATAATGAACCCCATTATGGAATGCCGCCAGAAGGAGCTTATCATCCACCTCGTCCACTGCCAAGGCGTCCCTGTTGAACCGCGTGATGAAGGATTGCAAACTTTCATTCTCTCCTTGCTCTATGGTTAACAAGCTAGACGAAGAGCGTTTGTGTCTCTGCCCTCCGATAAAATTATTAACGAACAACTTGCTTAACTCCTTGAAGGATGTCACTGTGTTAGGAGGTATCTTGCTAAACCACACTCGCGCGGGTCCTTTGAGGGTAATAGGAAAAGCTCTGCACATTATTTCATCCGGAACTCCTTGAAAGTGCATGGTAGTTTTGAAGGTGGCAATATGGTCAAAAGGATCCTGTGTCCCATCATATGAATCTAACGAAGGCATCTTAAATTTGGATGGCAAAGGGTGAGCATTGATGGAAGCCACAAATGGGGAATCAGTCCTGTAGACTAAATCTTCTATAGGGTTCATTTTCCTCATATTCTCCCTCATCTCATCCATAACTCTTCTCATTTGATCCATTTCTCTTTCCAAATGTGGTACCCTCTGTGAAACAGTACCCCTTGACTAACTTTCAAGTTCAACATTCCTTCCCTTTTCCTGGCTCTGGGCTTGTCCTTTCGTGTTCCATTCGTGACGCTGCTTCCTCAGATCGAGTTGTCTAACCAACTCCTGGTTCTGGCGGGTTAACTTTGCCATAGCAACGGCCATTGATTGCATGTGTTGGATTGAAGATGGTTGCATGGTGGGCGCTGATTGATGGTCGCGATGGGGGTTACTAGAGGTGTCCCTGCTCTGTTGAGGGCCTGGACTAGTAGCCCTATATCTTGTCTGAACCATTTCAACCCTTTGTCGGAGAAAGAAATCGCAAAACTCAATAAATTAAGTTCAAAGGCGACAAAAATGTTTCCCACAGATGGCACCAAATGATAAGTTCTTGGAAATCAGTGGACTAAAAGTCTTCTGGCATTGATGATCTTGGAGGCTAAGTCCTATAAAATCAAGTAAAATCAGAGAAGACAGGTGGTGGCTGGTCCAAAATCCTCCGATGATGAAGTCAGTAGGTTGAAGTAAAAAAGAAAGTACTTCCCAAGAACTTCAATATTTTGTAAGAAAAATTCCTAAATACCTTACCTTTTACACAGAAGAGTGCTTATATAGGCTACATTGAGCGGTTATTTGTCGTGATAACCGCTCCTATTGTTGAGGAATCCAGAGAATTTCGAGATAACTTCCGTAACTTCCACGGAAGTTACCTTGTTCGGACCGATGCTTCATCGCTGTTAATGGAGGTTCTGGTTCGTTTGGCATGCTAAGTTCAAAATGACCTCGTCCATCCGTTATCATAGACGGACGAGGTCACTCCCTTCTATCATCAGGGAAGGATGTGATCTCGTCCATCCTTTATTAAGGATGGACGAGATCACATTCTTGGAAAAGCAAGGTCATTGCCCAAGGTTTGTGAACCTCATCCGTCCATTGCTAAGGACAGACAAGACTTGCTTCTGGGACCAGCACACGGTGGACGAGAAGACAGAGGGACGAATGTAAGGGATCCTCATCCCCTGTTCTGCTCTGTTACGGACGGCCCATATGGACGATACGAAACTAAGCGTGTTTCCTTTATCCCATCACATGGCGCAATTCTCTCTTTAGTCTTTCAATTTCTAGTTGCATGTTCTGGTTCTTCTCTACATGAGATATGTGGCTCCCGCCACGTGACTGGCTTTGATTAGTGTGCGTAGTATGCGCACTACCTTCACGGTCTTGCCTCTGCTCCAAGTTAAGAAAATGGTCTACATGTTGGGATGCCATAGATTCTGCCGGTTGTTGCCCTGGTCCAGCCATTATCAACTATTGCTCCCACTTTCGCTCAAGCTTTCCCCATAGATGGCACCAATTGTAGGGTTAGGATTTGTGACCCAAGCCCAAAACAATGAATTTGTAGAGCGTGGGTGATAGAGCTAGGTTGGTTATGGAATTTACAACAGTTAACTATAACCTCCAAGTATAATCTAGCATAAAGATATATGTAAAAACGAAATGAATTGAAGTCCGAAGAGGTTTATGATGAATTGAATAGTGATTACAGTTCTTAGAGCTACAGTAAAGCCTTTCTTTTTTCTCTATTGCCTTTCTTCCGATCCCCCCCTAATCAGGAGCCCTTCTTCTTTATATAGCATCCTTCCCCATCATCCCCATCGTCCACTTGTTCTTCATCTGTGTACTTACTTGAGTATATGTCACGTCATGTATCTTCTTTAGCTCTTTGTGAGTGGCGATAGTTGAGCTTACACTGTTCAGGGGTCTTCTCCACATAAATGCGGCCAGAAAAGTTGCTGCAGTACATTAAATACAGTGGTAGCAGCTTTTCCTTTATATATTTCTTCGTTCTTATCATCTCCAAACATACCCAGAGCTTATCTTTATCATTGGGGTTGTTAGGAAGATCATTTGGACCTTCTACACGTTTGATTGATCAAGACTATCTGTATCCGAGGAGAATAATCTCTTCGGACCATTGGTAACCTCTTCGGATTGTACTCCTCCTTCATTTTCAGGTGCCTTTTTTCCAGATGGACTCCATCTCAATCGGTTTCTTCTCTTCAGACACACAGTAATCTTCAAATAGGGCCCTAGGCCCACTACGTAAGGTTGGGCTTTTACCACCCACAAAATTAATTATATTAAATGATGACATGTGTCATCCAAATTGATATTACATTGGCATATTAAAATTTACCACGTGTCACTTGGCCCACAAGATAAAGATAAATCCCCTATTCAAAGTTTATGGATAATTATCTTTACTAAAATAAATAAAATAAAATAAAGATAAATTTTCTATTCAAAATTGATGGATAATTATTTTTATTAAAATAAATAAATTAAATAGAGATAATTATTTATCTTTGTTGATTATTATCTTTATCAAAATATGATCTTTATCAAAATAGATAAATAGAGATAATTATCTTTAAGAAGAATTTGGGTCAATCAAGAGTCTACTACATATTTTCAAGCATATCAATTCAAAGTGGAGCTTATCTTCTAAAACCACTATAAATAGAGGATATCTCCTCTCATTTTCAACACCAAGTTTTTCAAGAAGCCAAAGATTTGGAGAAATTCTGTCTCTAAAGCATCAAAGAATTTCAGCCTAAAATCCAAGAATCTTTGAAGAATTTGAAAAACATTCGAAGGACTTGAAGAACATTTAAAAGATTTGAAGAACTTGAAGAACAACAAATCTCTAACAAGTTTAGAGCCAGAGATTTGTTGTGAAGATCGTTCGATCCATCCTTCCAACCAAAGTCAAGAGAATTTCTTGTTCAAGTCAAGTTCAAAAAAGATAGAATTAGAGGAGCACTTTTTGTAAAAGAGTCAAAACAGAGACTGTACTCACTACTTGATTAATACAAAATTATATTTATGAAATACATTTTTCAATTTGTCAATTTGTTTGATTTTCTACTATTGAGGAATTTTATGTTTATAGTTAGTATTAATAACTAAATTATAGTTGCAATTGTGTAATTTGTGTTTAGATATGTATTAGAACTTTAGTTTATGGACTTATAAAATTATATTTACCAAATCATGTATATCTATAAAAATAAATATATTTTTACTATGAAATAGACTTTTTGTATTGTCAATACCATATAATGATAATTTAATATCTTATTACAAACTGATACAATTCAATCTCAAATCTGTAGAAATATATTTTTACAACATAAATATTTAAACATACACTATTATAAATTACAAATTATACCCTCTAACTGTTAATATTATTTTCATTTGCAGCCCAAAAGTTTCAATTTTTTCCATTTACTTTGTGAAGATATATAGTCCTTCTGTCCACCGACCAACCATATCATTAAACCTAAGAAGCAACGTAGTTTTTCTTTGATTTAAAATCTAAATTGAATCTATGTTTAGCTTCCTCTTTAATCATATACTTCAAAAAAATTTCCTCAAAAAACAAATAAAGAGATAAATAAAACTTCAAAACAAGAATTATTTATTAGTATTATCATTATCAGAAATTAGCAGAGAAAAGAAAGAAAAATATAAGAAAGAGTAACTATTTATGGAAGAAGAGAAAGATAACTAACTTATATTTCTAAGCAATTTTGGCAGTTCTGAAATATAGAAAAATATATTTCAAATATGGGTCATTCTATGGTACCAGGGGGGGGTACGGTACCACTTAAAATTTTCAACCATCGATTTCATTTGTTTCAATCCTAGTCGTTTATTTAATTTTAATGAAAACCTGTTACCGGTCAAGCATGTTCTATATAAAAGTAAAGTAAATATACAGAAACAGAAGAAAAAAAAGACATCTCTGCATCTCTCGGGTTCTTTCTCTCTCGCTCTCGTTCTTCAGTTCTTCATCTGCTTCTCTCGAGTTCTTGCTCTCTCTCTCTCTCTTGTGTTGTGTGTGATGGGTGAATCTCTTTTGGCATCCCATGGCTTTACTCAGTGGTGTGATGGGTGAATTTCTTTTGGCATCTTGTAGATTTACTGAGTGGTGAAGGCTTCTCAAAAAAGTCAAAACCGCTTTAATATAGTTGAAGGTCAGTATCAAAGCGACAAAACCCTAACTCATGCAAGCCGTAAAATATGTTTTGTTTCACCAAATTGTTTGTTAGTTTTTTGGATGTTGTTTTGCTTGACGAGTTATAGATGTTATGCTTAAAGATTATTAAATCTTGGAACATTCAAAATAGAATTAGGCCCTATCAACTATGCTATCTGTGTTTATAGTTTGGATTTAATATTTTGGAGTTGTATTGTTTGTCTTATAAATTTTAAAGTTAGCAATCTTAGTTAGGTGGTCTTTGAAGGACTCTGTGTGTACTAAAGTGGTTGTGTTGGGCTGGTTGTTCTGTTTGTAATTTGTTTGCTCTTCAATATAATGTCTGAATTATCCAAAAAAAAATATTAGAAGTACATCTTATGCACTGGATCATGTGGAACAATGTTAATCTACTTTCATTTACTATTTTCTATTTCAAATGATTATTGTTGATTGCACATCACTACTCTCTCTATTTTACATGTTTGAATATGCTATAAACCTATAATTGGGGAATTTATCCCTCTATGGTGCTTGTTGATTCTTAGCTAGCTTGCGGGGTTAATGATCTATTGTTTTTTTTTTGTCAATAGTTTCTGCTTTGAGTTTGTATCGGGTCTCCCCTGTTATTGTGCAAGGGTTTATTTTGCTTTTAGGTTGGCCTTTGCAATTTAGAGGCTGATGGTTTGTTTGTTTCATTTGTAAGGTCTGATGGCCTGGACTTTGTAAAGTTTAAAAGAGATGTCCTATCAATTAAACTGGAGAAAAAAGGCCTAAATCTTTCAAAATACATTCTACAAGTGTTGATTGTGGACCCAAACCATCATGAGCCATCACTACTAATATCAATACCTTACCACTAAATGTTATCATATATCAGCATTCACTAGATGTTATTCCACTTGAGTGTGATATGATTATAACATAAAATACCAAATAGTTAGACAAATAGTGAATTCTATAAGTTTCTTTTCATGAAAAAAGCTACAACAAAGTATTGAAAGTGAATGGAATGTAATCTAAGATAGCTTGATGGATTAATCTAAGATAGTGGGTATGGGGTATGGTACCCACCCAAATCTTAGCCATATATTTTTATTGTTTCAATCTTGACCATTTATTGATTTCTAATACATTTTCTACACATGTATATGGACAATGCATCATTCATCAAGCAAAGTTGAAATGTTCAAGGACAAGGTATACGCCATCCATCGACAAGATATTTGTGGACTTGGTTGTTAAGCATATACAACTTGTGAAAGAGCAAATTACTTTTAGTTTTTGGAAAAATGAAGCTACAATGTGAGGATGGAACCTTTGACGAAAAAATTGTTGCAGAAATATTGAATGTAATTGTTAAATATTGATAACATTGCATACTGGCAGACTTTGAAATGTAGTTATAGCTTGCTGCTAGTTTGGTGTATTTTTGCTTTTGCTTGGCTACTTCATTTTTGTTATTTCCTAACAAAAATATCATTTAGCTATTTTCATTAGAATGCATAATTTATTTGCTTCTCAATTTTACACTCTCTTTCCCTTCATATTTGGGATATCAAGTTCTTTAAGAATACGCTTCAAGGCCTAAATTTTTTTTTTTTTTTTAATGTTTCAATTTCAAGTTTTTCAAGAAAACACACTGAGGCTGAAATTGTTTTAGGTTTAATTTTTTTTTCTTCTTTAGAGTTCACAGTTATAGCATTGTATGGTCTAAACATATAGCTTCTTTGGAATCATTTAGAGGATCAAATGTTTCCTAACAAATAACATTTGCTTTGGGTCACCTTTTTTTATCATTTAACACCATATAAAGGTATCAAAAAAGCTGAGATGTGTTTGATTAAAATACCTATGAGATGTCAAAAATCACCAAGTGATCTTGAAAACCTCTAACATGACCCAAATATCTTTACAATTACTATAAAAAAAAAAAAAAAAAAAATTTAAATCCAAGATATCACTCTAACATGGCCAAATTGAGTGGTTTGAATGCTATTATGGTAAGTTTCAAAATATTTAGTATTTTAGTCATTCTAGGTATTTTTAGTGCTACTTTGTTCATTTTTAGTGTTTTTTTTTTTTTTTTTGGTATTAATTTTGAAAGTTTAAAAATGTATTTTGGTCTTTTTATAAGTTAATGAAGGTATTTTGGCAATATTTGAAGTGTTAGGGTATTTTAGTAATTTTATATATTTTTAGGACTATTTCTTGAAATCCTTTATTTCCAGGG
Organism: Quercus variabilis; assembly: GCA_030445155.1. NCBI lineage: Eukaryota > Viridiplantae > Streptophyta > Magnoliopsida > Fagales > Fagaceae > Quercus > Quercus variabilis. Next base: position 12,655,995 of record CP129453.1, read on the forward strand.
TATTTTTGTTAATTTTCAAGTTTATAACTATTTTGGGAAATTTTCTTGTTAATATTTTAATTATTACCAAGATTGTTATGAATCGACAAAAATACATTTATATGTGATGTTGGTATTGCCCAATGTGACGATAAAGCTGTCAAATGTGAGAAACAAATTATAGAAAATTAGGGTACCACTGAATGTAACAAAAGTACGGTTACATGTGAGACTATTGTGACCATACTTTTAGGTATTTTTGTTATATATATTCCTCAATTATTAGGTAATTCAGTGGGGTTGGGTTGGGTTGGCTACGCCCATATGTAATGTTGGTTCTACTTAATGTGATGATGGAATTATCAAATATGAGTAAAAAAGAAGAGAACCATTGAATATGACAAAAGTATGGTCACTTGTGATGCTGGTACTACCCAATGTGACAATAAAACTGTCAAATGTGAGAAAAAAAATAAAGAACCACTGAATGTGACAAAAGTACAGTTACATATGATGTAGGTACTGTATAATGTGAGGATGTAACCGTCAAATGTGAAAAAAAAAAGAAAAAAAAGAAAAAAAAGAGGGAACTACCAAATGTGACAAAAGAACAGTTACATGTGATGTTAGATCTGCACAATATGAAGATGAAACCGTTGAATGTGACAATAGAACTGTCACATGTGATTTTGAAACTACATAATGTGAGGATGAAATTATCAAATGTGAGAAAAAAGTAAGAGAACCATTGAATGTAACAAAAAATTTGTCACACGTAATGTTGAAACTGCACTATGTAAAGATGGAACTATCAAGTCTGAGAAAAAAGTAAGGGAACCGCCCAATGTGACAAAAGAATTGTCATATGTGATGTTGGAATCGCACAATGTGAGAATGAAATCGTCAAATGTGAGAAAAAAAGTAAGGGAACCACTAAATGTGAGAAAAAAACTATCACATGTGATGTTGAAACTGCACAATGTGAGGATGAAATCGTTGAATGTGAAAAAAAAAAGTAAGGGAACCACCCAATTTGACAAAAGAATTATCATATGTGATGTTGGAACTGCACAGTGTAAGGATAAAACCGTAAAATGTGAAAAAAAAAGTAAGGGAACCACCAAATGTGAGAAAAAAGTAAGGGAACCACCTAATGTGACAAAAAAACTGTCATATGTGATGTTGGAACCGCACAATGTGAGGATGGAGCCGACAAATGCGAGAAAAAATAGTAAGGGAACCACCAAATGTAAGAAAAACACTATCACATGTGATGTTGAAACTGCACAATGTAAGAATGAAATCGTTGAATGTGAAAAAAAAAGTAAGGGAACCACCCAATCTGACAAAAGAATTATCATATGTGATGTTGGAACTGCACAGTGTAAAGATAAAACCGTAAAATGTGAAAAAAAAAAAAGTAAGGGAACACCCAAATGTGAGAAAAAAACTATTACATATGATGTTGGAACTGCACAATGTGAGGATGGAACTGTTGAATGTGAGAAAAAAGTAAGAGAACCACCTAATGTGACAAAAAAACTGTCATATGTGATGTTGGAACCGCACAATATAAGGATGGAGCCGAGTGATAAAAAATAGTAAGGGAACCACCAAATGTGAGAAAAACACTATCACATGTGATGTTAAAACTGCACAATATGAGGATGAAATTATTGAATGTGAAAAAAAAAGTAAGGGAATCACCCAATGTGACAAAAGAATTAGGGATAATTACAGTAAACCCACCTGTGGTATGGCCCGTTTTCACTTTGCCTACCCGTGGTTCAAAACTTATCACTTTGCCCTAGCATGAGTATGGCCCTAGCATGAGTATGAATACTAGAGATGTTTTTTCCAAAGAGTTATGCGAGAGTTACTACATGTTTTACTTCCTGAAATTTGGATCTTCTACATGTTTTACTACTTGTAATTTGGATCCTCGATATTCAATCCAACACAGGCAACCAAACTCGCTCCAATACCATTTGTTGGGAAATAAATCTCCTTTGTGACTACGCGTGAATTAAATCTAATGACTTCCAAGTAATAGCAAGATTAGAAATAAATTCCATGAAGCATGACTATAAAGCTTTGATGCAAATGATTTTATTGGAAACTAGGTACTTTGTGGGCCTCCACTTCGACAGAACTGCCCAGGTGAAGAAACACCAAACCAAAGTGATCAACCAACTCACAATGAAGATAATGAAGAGGATGAAGATGAATTTGATAAATGGTTTCATATTGGAGCTAGAGTTGGATTTGTTGTATGCTTTTGCAGAATTTGCGGACCTTTGCAGTTAAAGAGTTCTTACAGAGATTGCTGCCTATTTTTTGTTATTGAATAACATGAAGGACTGGCTCTATGGAACAAAATTGGCAATGTGCATGGCAAGATTGATGAGGAAGTACTTTCGAAGCCAAGGGTGACACTTTCTTTGTAAAGGTTAGCAAGGTAAAGCTTTTATATATTGAAATCATGACTTTGAGTCACGATTTCAAGGCATTTTAAGAGTTTGAGTAGGAATTCATAGAATAGTGTGTGCACTAGTAGTTTCTCTTAATATATCTCCTTTCAATAAATTGTGCATTTGATATTGATAAAACTTTAGCCTAAAAAAAGAAAAAAAAAAAAAAAGGTTTGTAAGATTTGGAGTATTTCATAAACTATAATTATAATGAGCTTTATTATCAAAATTTAAAAAAAAAAAATTATAATGTGCTTTAAAACTATATATATGCTTAGTAACTAAATTGATTTAAAAAAAAAAAAAAAAACCTTTTAGATATAAAAGTGACAAAATAATAAGTCTTTTGGATTTTAGTACTGTGATACTAACTGTTGCTATGTTATTGTATAAATACATACTTTCACAGTTGAGTCCAAATAATTCAATTAATGGTCAATATTTAATTAATTATTATATATAACATAACAAAGCCATAAGAGTATCAGGTTAAAGCATTACAAAAAAACTGGGTGAACCCAATAATGGTAGATCGGATAATTAGAGGCTAGAGAAGCTAACTTGTATAATGGTCTCAATCTCTCAGAAGGTCGTTGTCCGTTAGGGCCTAAAGGCCCCCCCTCCCCAAAAATAAGAATCTTAATTAAGGATTTAAAGTTTTATACAATAAAAAAAATTTAAGTGTGTATATTTATACAAATAAATGGGCACTGCTTTTGACAGTTTAAAAAATCTATATACAAAATTATTTTTATAGTTAATTTTTACATGAAAAGTGGAAAGTTATTTATATTCATTTAGATAAAATCACAATTTTATCAGTGGTAAGTTGTACGTAACAATTATTAAAAATAATTGGATATTTGTTGATTCTAAAGAAAATTGGATACTCATAAAATTAAGGGTAAGAACTAGGTCTGGTGTAGCTTGAAAACTTGTATTCATACCATGTGTAACTATCATTGCTCATTTTTTAAATGGCATATCATATAGCATATGATGCTAGATACTCTTAAATTAACTGAATGGAAATTTTCATTCTGCATGAGCTTCGTAGTTGCACTTCTATCTAGCGTCTCTGGACTAATGGATATCTTTAATCTTGGTGTCATGATTGCGGGTTGCTGCACTTTTTTAATTGTACCATCTATAAGTTTTGTTTTATCCCTCTCTCTCACAGCACCATTTTTACGGGCTATGTATTCAAATTTCAATAATGCAAATTTACAAACAGATCATGTGTAATTGGAGTTTAGTTAATGTTGAAGGGTTCCTAGCTATCCTGGTGTATTTTGGTCTATTATCTCCTTCGTTTGTAATTTCACTGGCGGTTACTGATGGCGTGGCTCCTCTCTCTTAGCGGCATTTTGACATTGTTGATTCAAAATGTTGAATGGACATGCATCTGTTTCAAAAACCTATTAGAGTATGCTTTTCTTTGACCTTGCAATTCATTTCAGGAGGAGCATTTGCACATGAAAATTAACTCATTCTTTTCTCTCTAGGAATAAATTTATGTTACCGGCGTGGCATGCATGCATGGGAGAGGTTTGTTTCAATTTTTTATCACCATTCTCAGCAATTTCTTTATCCCTTTGTAATTTGATTTTTGAGATATGCTTGCACTACAGGAAATTAATTAGGTCTTTGCAAAAGCCAAAAATACTGAATATTTCAAAAAAAAAAAAAAAAAACTGCTACAATGATTGTTTTAAAGTAAAAAGGTAATTTTGAAACAATGGTAAAATATTGATGACCAAATATGCATTTTAGCAAAATATAAATAGTTACCAATCTCCCTTCTCCCTTGCCACATCCTTACAAACTTAAATAACAAATATATCAAATGCGAAGCAAAACTTAGTTATGATTTCTTAGGTATTATATATATATATATATATATTAGGCTTCTCAATTAAAATTAGGGATGTAAATGAATCAAACCGTTCATAAACAGCTCGGGCTTGGCTCAATAAAAAGCTTGTTTATATTTATTTGTTTATAAACAAGCCAAACTTAAGGTTTAGTTTTAGGTTTGTTTAATAAACGAGCCGAGCCCGAGTAAAAAATATTGTTCATGAACAAGCTCGTGAACACCAATGCTCAATACAAAAGTAACAAAACAAGTTGAACCTAGGCTTATTTATGAGTTTGGTAATAAAATTGATATGAGCTTGACAAGTAAACTCATATCTTTCTAAAACTTTAGTTAATTATAAGTTAAGACCACTCATCCAATCAAAATAGGCTAGATAATAAACTTGATATAAGTTTGATAATATACTTATGTTGGATCTCAAGCTCAAAAGCATGATATTGAGCTTGAGTTTGGGCTTGATATTGAGCTCGAGCTTGGCTTAACTAATGAATCAAACCAAACCAAGCCAAGCTCAAACTTTTGTACTTTATAACAAGCTCAACATTGAACATTATTTGTAGGCTTGTATCAAGCTTAAGCCAAACTTGAACATTCTATTTTTGCTGTCGAACTGAGCTTGAACATTCACTACTCAACCAAGCTCAGTTCGTTTACAGCCCTAATTAAAATCAATTAATTTTGTATTGACAAATACAATAATAAAGGTGTTATCTTCCCTCAAGATAAGTTAAATTCAACTAAGTAATTCATTGGTCAATATAACGGCATAGTTGAATTTAATCCAAAAAAAAAAAACTAAGACAACACCACAGTCAATTAAGATTTTAAAAATGCTAAAGTGATTAGCAATTTCACTATACTTTCTAGGTGTGTTATTTTAAAATTACTATTAATTTGACTACAAAAAGTTACCGTGTGACTCATTTTCCATCAAATATTGATGGCCAATCCACTTGAAACAAGGAACTTAAAATAACCGGTCGAAAGTCCAAAAAGTGCAAAGGTAGCATAGCAGGAGGTTAGAAATATCAGGAGTTGCTGCTGCCGGTGCTCACGTCAAAATAAGTGTCAGAAATCAAAATAAGTGTCAGAAACCGTTTGTAACATTTGTGCGGGTGTGGATCTATATTATGCTTTGTTTCATCGCCTTTCTCAGCACCGTCATTTCATTAGTAGCTACCTCTTTTCAATTAAGCAAGTTAATTTACAAAGTGAAATTGTGTAATTTGAATCTAGTTTAATGTTTGAGTTTACCATCCTGGGCTATTTGCACTGTTACCTTTGTTGTTTCATATATATATATATATACACACACACACGCGTGCACCAATACTAAATATTATTATAATTATTGTTATTATTATTTTTTTGTTTTGCTTTCACAGATAGATAATAATACATAATTAAAATATAATTAGAATTATATTATTTGAGTTAATTAGATAAAGTGATAGACTAATTTAATTTCCTTTTATAAATTTATAGAAATTAGATTGACTAACCTTAATTGCATTATTAAAAATTTTATATAATTTTTAATATGGAATAGACTATCATATTTGCCAATAAATTACCAAAAAAATTAACCAAAAAAAAAAAAAACTTATTTACAAACTAACACAATCTAATCTTAAATATACAAATATTTTTATGACATATACATATAAACATATATAATATATTATATGGACAAAATCACAACTTACTTTCTCTAACTTTGTCTTGTTTTCATTTTTGTCCCTATAATTTCAGTTTTAATGTTGCAGTAACTGAAATATGTTTCCAATGTAATTCTTCTATATATCTATATCACTGTTAAGCCTCATAAAACAATGTAGTTTTGCTTTGATATAAAATATAAATTGCATCTTTATTGAGCTTTCTGTCATTTACTACAAATCAAGAATAATTTATTTTTATCAGAAATTACCAGAAAAAAAAAGTGTGTTAGGTTCTAAATATTTAGCATTAAAATTTTAGGAACTAAGTATATGTATATTGGAAAATCGAGTACAAAAACATATCTAGTTTAAGATATTTATGTCTTAGAACAGTGTTAGACATTGCTCAAGTTGATTCAAGACAAGATTCAAGAACAGTCAAGCTACAAAAAGAAGAATTTAGAAATTGCAAGGCTTGACTGATCGAGAGAAAGGTTTGAGCAATCGAAAATTGTTTTCTACTGATTTTAAATCAGGCCCAAAAGTTGCAAAATGTCTAGGGTTTAAGTCCAACACTGCTAGGTATAAAATTAAAACCTTAATTCACATTTCAGAAAACCTTGGGAAGTCTTGTGAGTTACTCCTGTAAGATTTGAGAGGCTTTGTAACCTTCTAACTCAACAAGCGTATTCCAAAAAGAAGATCCAAACACATGAACCGGTGGAGTTAAGTTGCTGCATACAAGATTAGCTATTGCTAATGGTCTAAAGTTTTGAGTGTAATTTTAAAGTCACAAATGAGGGTGTTTGTGTGCAACAAATTCAAATAGAAGAGTCTATGGATTCGAAGCTACGTGTGATCACATGAGTAAGTATTACAGAAGGTAGCTTTAGATTTAGGAAAAAGATCTATTGTAAAACTTCTATTCTATATAGTGAATTTGTTGCCTTGAAGAATGTTTAGGTTAAATCCTCCCCAAGTTTTTTATCTTGAAACTAGATGGTTTCATTAGTTATCTTAGATCAGCAAATGGTAAATTAAATTAGAATAATCAATATGGCTGAAAATCAGCATTTGTAATTCTGGTCAATAGCAATTCAACTCTGATTGCCGTGGATTAAAGAACAAAGGAAAGCCACTCACATTGTGTTAGGAACCAATGTGTGGGACACTAAGATCATAACACATTGTGTTTTTATTTTATGGAACATGGTTTACAAGATTAGTTCTTCACTTTTCATTGATATGGGCTTTGCCATATTTTTATTTAAAAAAGAAAAAATATTGACCTGTTTCAATCTTAGTGTTTGTTTTTTTTTTCTTCCCAAGAAGTATTAGTGATGATTTTCATTTTTCAAATTGCATATATGGTGCATAGCGGAACTGAAGGCTATAAGCCTTGTTTTATCACATCTCTCTGCAGCAATAAACCAAATTAATTACAAAGGGATCGGTGTATAATTTGAATTTTACAAATGTTTGACATTTTGAGTGTTCCCATCTTGAACTACTTTCAATGGTTACCCTTGTTTGTAACTTCATTGATGATTGGTGGTTATTAGCTGTGTGATTGTAACTTCATTAAAAGTTTTAATATCACTTTTAAGAGAAATATAGCAGCATTTTTTTCCCCATAAAAAAGGTTTTTAAAAATATTTCATCTTTCTTCATTTATTAATTAGGTGGTTTAAATCCTAATCACATTTATTGTTATGTTTCTTTATAAAAAAAAAAAATATTCATTGTCAAATCAGTCACAAATAAACAAATATAAACATTTATTTATTAATTAACTAGTTAAAGTCCAGCAATCACGTTCACTGTTACATTTGAAAGTTCAAAAATGTGTTAAAAACACAAAAGCTGTTTAGACCCCCAAATTAAAAATTATGTCTGGATTGCTTTTACTTTTACTTATCTAAGTGACGAAATAAGAGTAAATGAAGTGTAATTAACTGATACTACTCTAGCGCATAAACATGAACAACAAACAATAAAATTAAAGTATAAGAGTAAGGGAAAAGAGATGTAACCACAAGATAACACGGCGATATGTTATCGAAGAAGAAACCGAAAAACTCGGCGTAAAACCTCTCTGCTGCCCTTCAAGCGGTAATCAATCCACTAGACAATCAGTTGGGATACATGGGTTAGCAAGAAACCCTCCAAGCCTAATCTACCCGATGTACCTAAGCCCTCCAAGCTCCTACTCGAACAAGGCTTTTCGGAATCGTGTTTTGTCTAGCTCTTCGAAACCCACAACAAGCTTCATGTTGCATCTGCCATCCTTGGCATCTTTCAATGCTTTCCAACAGCACCAAAAACACTCTCAACACTTTGAATGTGTGTGGGTAGTGTTTGGGTAAATATCTCTTCTCAAAGTATGATAATAAGAGAGGGAAGGAGAAGAGGCTACAATGATTTCTTACTAAGGATGGGTAGCTCTCTCTCTAAAAGATGGGTGTGTGTATTGTAAAAAACTTATCTAGGGTTTTTCTCTCTGAATGGCCTCCTTTACATTTGTGGGTAATAAGGTTATATATAGTATAGGTGAAGGTTAAAAAAGTCTCACTTAAAAATCCTCCAGGTTGGCATGACTTTTCAGCTTCTAGCATGTGCTTCTCACGTGGCTCTTTCACGGGTTAGCTTCTAGCAAGATACTCGCGAAATCCACTGATTCTTCATTTTATGCTTGATTCTTCACCGAATTAATACTAAACCTAATACAATAAAATTCCACAAAATACAAGGAACAAAATTAAAGTAATTACAACACTTTTTATCATGGAATAAAGTTAACATACATAGTTGTAAATCACAACTTTACAACATCAACTTGTAAGTTTCATATAATAAAATTCGTAATATCTTTAACATTTTTCTACCAAATAAATCACCACAAATATGTTATAACTTTCCGCTAACATCATTCATAGTTTGAAGAACGTGTCCATATTGCAATTGATTATTTAGTGCAGCTTATTCATGTTACAACTTCCCAGTTGTGATGTAAACAATTGATCAAGTCAATGCCAAGTATAAAAAAAATGTATAATTGAGTGATTTATTTTTATTTTATACATGATTTCGGTTTAAGCCTATTCAAATTTATTAGGTTCTAAAGATTTAGGATTTTATGTATTTAGAACTCTAATTTGTATTGTTGACAAATCATAATCAAAATAGGTTGTTTAGTCTTGTTTAGGCTTGCTCAAAGTTGGATCTTTCATGTAAAGTTGGAATCGAGAAGCTGCAGATGCATTTGTGCATTTCAGCCTGGCTTGATCGATCGAAGGAAAGGCTCGATCGATCGAATCTCGGGCAGAATGTTTTTCTGCACAATTTTTCAGCTCAACTCTAACTCATTAAATGTTTTGGGTTTTATGTTTTTACCCTAGAGATATAAAGAAAAACCCTAGCCACGTTTTAGAGTTGCTCCAGTTGTATTGTTACTCATACTTTGCTATTTTGTGTAAATCTTTTGTGAGATCTAGAGGAGTTTTTCTTTACACAAAGTTTAGGGTTTTCAAGGTAGAAATTACTTTAACATCTTGATAATCAAATCAGTTGCTACCATTGAAGTTTAAAGAATATCAAGCGTGGGTACTTGTAGCTGATTGGAGAGTCTAAGAAATAAGGAGTCCGTGGATTCGGAGCTTGTATGTAGTCGTGTTAGTAAGTTCTACTGGTAGGTAGCATTAGGAAGTCAAGCGAGGAGTTTGTAAGTCCTTTTGTATGAACTTCGATTCTTTCATATAGTGGATTCAGGTTTACCTTGAGGATAGTTAGGTCAAATCCTCTCCAGGTTTTTACTGTGTGGTTTCTTGGGTGATCATATCATTGTATCTTTTATATTTTCGCTGCTTTATACTTTTGATATGATTGTTTGTTTGTGATAACCTAGAGTTGCATAATTTGACTAAATAATAACTTAACTAATTAACTAGGTTAATCTGGTTGGTTTAAGGGGTCTAAAACCGTTCAAGTGGTATTAGAGCAGGTAGCTCTCTTGTTAGAGATTTTTTGATCTCTGAGCTGATCCTTAACCCCTGTTGTCATGGAGCATGGACATTCTCTTGTTGTTCCTCCTCACTTTGATGGGAATAATTATGCTTATTGGAAAGTAAGGATGAAACCATTCCTAAAATTTATTGATGAGAGGGTTTGGAATTCCGTTGAATACGGATGGCAGAAGCTCACTACTCTTGTGAATGAGTGGCAAACTTCTAAAAAAGAAGCAGCAGGCTTTAATAACAAAGCTATTAATGCCATCTTCAATGATGTTTCTATGGAGGAATTTAAGAGAATCTCTAATATTGAGGTTACTCACACTGCTTGGAAAATCCTTCAAACTGTGCATGAAGGCACAAAGGCAGTTAAGATTAATAAACTGTAGCAATTGACTTCTAGATTTGAAAGCATTATAATGTTTGATGATAAATCTTTTGATGAATTCTATGCTAAATTAAATGATATTGTTAATTCTGCTTTTAATTTGGGTGAAATCTATGATCAATCTAAAATTGTTAGGAAGATACTTAGATCTTTAACTGAAGACTTTAGACCCAAAGTAACTGCCATTATTGAGAGCAAGGATGTGGACACCATCCCTGTTGATGAGCTTGTAGGATCTCTTCAGTCTTATGAGTCTGACCTACCCAAAATGAACAAATCCAAATCAATGGCTCTTAAGTCAATTGATGATGTTGATGTTGGTGGATTTGATGATAAGCTCTCTGCTACAGAGATTGCATACCTTGCTAAGAACTTTAGAAACTTTCTTAGGAATAACAATAGAAAGGCAAGAGGTACAAATACTGTTAAACCTAGAAACTTTATGAAGAATAATCCCACTAAGGTTAATAATTTTGAAAAATCTAGAGAAAAAGTTGGTCAATCTTTAAACAATTCTTTGGGTGCTCAGTGTTTCGGCTATCAATGGTATAGTCATGTGAAATCTGAATGTCCTACATTCTTGAGATCTAAGGGTAAAGCTATGGCTGTAACCCTTAGTGATAATGAGGTTTCTGATGATGAGTCTGGATGTGAAGAGGATGGAAATTTCATTACTTTCACTGCTACTGCTTTAGTAAATAAAAGTATATCTGTTGAAGAGAACTCTTCTGATGGGGAACTCTTTGAGGATACAGATCTTCAAGAGGCCTACAATAAACTTTGCAAAATTGCTGCAAAGGATACAATGAATGTTGAACTTGGCCTGAAGAAAATTGAATCTCTTAAGCTTGAAAAGAAGAATTTGCTTGTTAATTTGTTTGATGCTAATAATCTTTTGAATAATGTTAAATCTGAGAACATGTTCTTGCTTGATAAAGTTAAAACTTTAGAACATGATTTATCTGTTGCTAGATCTGCTAGTTCTAAACTTGATTAAATGTTGAATGTTCAAAAGTATCCTTCTGATAAATCTAGTTTAGGATATGTTGAAAGAATCTTTGATTCTGCACCACATTCCACAAACTTTGTTCCTTCATCTTTTTCTGAACCTTCTACAAGTGAGGCTATGAGTGAAACTGTTAAGCCCCCTGTGAGTGAGGTAGTTAAACCCATGGAAGTTTCACCACCTAGAAAGATTAGGGTTAATCCAGGAGAGTCTAAACCTAAGGATTCTACCCTTTCTAAGGACAAGATACATAGTAAACCTGCTTGGGTTTGTCACTATTATGGAAAGTATGAACATATTCGTCCTAAATGTTACAAGCTTCAAGCTGCTAAGAGAGCAAACAAACCAAAAGTGTCTGTGCCTCAAGCACAAGATCCTATGGCACTCATTGGTGAATTAGTAAAGGTGTTGAACCTTTATTCCAATCCTAGAGTTAGAAATCACTCGAATGTGAATAAGAACTCCAATGCTCATGGTGCATCTAAAATGTTTTAGATGCAAAAGACTCGATCTAATTGAATCTTTCTGACATGGTCCTTGTACTTCATTACTCATTCCTTTGTGACCATTGTTCTTTGGTTTTTTGTGTTTTTTGTTCTAGGACTTGCATTGCATTACATTCATACATTTCATTCTAAGATTTATTTGTTTACTCTTTATATATATATATATATATATATATATAAAAGGAGAAAAGCAAAATATGTTATGGCACTATGTTCCTTGGTTTTTGAAAACAAGATTGGTCAATTTATTTACACATAGCATGTCTTATGTACCTTGTTTAGCGTTGATGAGCTTATTTATTGCACTTGACTAGTTGAAACTTTGTAGTGCATATTGTGTGTGAAAGATGTTTATGGTTTTTGATCTTTTTGTCTTAATCTTGAAGTCACATGTTATTTGACTGTCGGACTTGATCCTTTTGAGAAAGGCATAAATAACCATCTCACTACTGTTCACTAGCCAATCATGAACACCTTAGTGCATATCATAAGATTTTGTGTACTTGTTACACAGGCACAAAAAGAATATAAGGTGATGTCTTGGCTTAGTTACTTAATACTTAAAATTGGTGTGTACTATTAGGTTTGATGCCATCTCACATAATTAAAATTGGTGTGTACTATTAGGCTTGATGCCATTTCACATAACTATGAGGCAAAAATTCAAGAAACTTACATGATTGCAAGCTTATATTCTAGGAGATGTGGGAGTTATATGATGTAATTCTTTAGGTGATAGTCTCTTTTAAATTCTGTGTGATGAATTTTGTAGACTTTGTGATTGATTTCTATTCACATATCACCTCATATGTATCTCAAGCTTTCGCTAGTTTACACACACTACACAAGTTACTCTTTGCTAAACATTGTACATGTTATAGTGTGTGTTTTAGGTCTAACCAAGCAAGTTTGAAAATACTTTGAGTATTATGCAAAACATTTTTTTTTTTTTTTTTGCTTGAGAATTTAAAAGAAGAACTAGCTGAAACTTACCTTGGAGAAACTAGGATTACAAATTTGGGTTTTTGAAAAAGCATTCCATTTCATCTCATACTCATGCATTGTGTTTCATTGATTTTAACGCTTTGAGGAGTTTTTTTCTAAAAAATAAAAAAAAAAATTGGTTTGAGTTTTTCAAAACTGTAATTTTTCTCAAAATATTGTGATCCTCTGCTTGTTTCGATCAATCCATTCTGATTTTCAATCGATCAAAAATATTTAAAATTCCTTTTAAAAATTTCAGAGTGATTCGATCTATCGAAAGTAATTTTCGATCGATCGAAAGTCGTGAATTAGGTTTTTATACAGTACTCTTTGACTGATTCAACTTACTTTTTCAAAAGTTTTTTCAAACTTTCTTTTCTCTCTCCAACTAGGCAAGGATCTACAATGATTTTTTTGTCATTTTCCTCCAAAAGTTTTGCAAGATTTCTCTTTTCTCAAGCTGGTAAGTCTCTTTTGCCCCTCATTTTTGAGTTTATTTGCATCTTTCCTCATATTTTCGGACCTCTCTCTTTTTGGGTTTTTTGATGTTTCAAGCCCAATTTTGTGAAATTGATCAATGGGTTTTTATTGGGATAAGCTATAAACATGATCTTGATAGTTTAATTTGATCAATTTTGGGTTTTATGGAGAATTGAAATTCCTAGGGTTTATAATTGTTTCGAATTAGGGATTTTGTTCAATTATGTTGAAATTGATGAAATTGGCTTGTTGATTAGATGTAATTAGGCATTATAATCTATGTACTATGTTTTGTAATGCTTAATTTATCAATGTGATTCAAAAATTTTCAAGTAGTTTTTAAATTTTTGGGATTTTTGGTTAGAAACTCTATGCTCGAGCCAATTTTGTGCAATTGAACTTAAAATTGGACTTTGTTTATTGCATTAGTACATGCATCATGACATTTTAACTGTTCATGCATTATATAGCTTTTTTTTTTGCTCTATATTTTTTTGGTGCTAACTTGCAGTCTGGCCTTGGTTTTTATTATTTCTCTTTTGGTTTTCTCTTGTGTCTCTATCCCTTCTTTAGCATCATGCCTAGGAAAACTATGGCTTGTAGGTCTGTCCCTGCACCTACTCCTTCTCCTCCATCTTTTGACCGAGAGAAATTTCCTAGTGAGAAAAACCAGAAAATCTTTGAGAAGCTAAACCTTAGGCGTAAAATATGATCTAAGTGGTCTGTCATTCTAGATGAGTTAGATCCTGCCATTAGGGCAAACTTAGAGCATAGGGGCTAGTTACCTTTGGTGGATATTTCTTATCCTCCTCCACCTGCTACCTTGATTCGAGAGTTCTACTCGAACATCTCGATCCGCGTCCATGATTCCAACACTTTAGTAAAGAGTTGGATATGAGGCATAGAGTACACCATTACTCCTACAGTAATGGCTAATGCTCTAGGGGTACCCTTGGTCCAGCACCTTGTCTACCCTTATGATGAGTCTCCAGTTTTAAGTGATGTCATGTCTTACATCACTGGGTCATTTATCCAGTGGGGTTCTGATCCCAAGATCACCACTGTTGAGCTTTTTAAGCTACACTATCTTTTCTTTAGGATAGTGTGTCACTGTTTTTGGCCCATTTCTCATCTGCACATCATTCCTCTCGAAAGGTGTGTATTTTTGTATGCTCTAGTTACTGATGCTCCTATCAGTTTTCCCTATTTGTTCCTTCGGTCTTTGAACGAAGTGTATAGGAATTCATCTTCTGCTCATGTCCTTGTTCATCCTATTTTTATCCATAGGGTTCTTCTTTATCTTGATCTTAGTGATTTCCCTTCCTTGGAGTTTGTGCATGTCATTGGTCCTATAACTGCATCTTATCTTAGACAAAGGGCTGCTCACCTTCGAGCTAACTCTAAACACCCTAGGTCTACACCTTCTGGGTCCGCACCTCCTCCCTCTTCTTCTACAGGTCCTACTGGTGAGGATGTTCCTGATCTTGATGCTGCTGTTGTTCCTCCACCTTCATCGGATGACATTGATATCCGTTGTACTTTAGAGACTGTCATGACCGTTCAGGTGGCTCATGGTCAGCTTTTGGTGGACCTTTTTGATGAGATCCGTGCGTTGCGAACTGATCTGGCACATCTTTGTTCACCCTCACTACCGCCTTTTGATGATGGATTGTGATTGCCCTTTGGCATTCTATTACAAAAAGGGGGAGTAGAGTTTGTAGAGGAGTTTTGTAGTTAGGGAGAGTTTTTTTTTTTTTTTTTTTTTTTTTTTTTTTTTTTTTTTTTTGGTTTTGAGGAGCTAGTGAAGCTGTTAGATTGTATTTAAGCGCTTCACCTTGTATATCATTTTTTTTTTTTGGGATATTCATGTTAGGGGGAGTAACATTGATTGATATACATGTTTTCTATTTGATTCTTATTTCTTTGGATTCACTGTTTATTGATTTATATTCTATGAGTTATTCATTTGATATATGTCTTTATTATGTGTTGTGTGAATCATACAAGAATGTTATACCTGTTTATATATTATTTTCAGTCACACATGCGTTTATGCGTTTGTTGAGTATTTTAGGAATATACAGGTTGATTCAATTGAGCTGCTGTCTACACTTGCAACTAATGGATAGTAGTTAGGATTGAATTTTGGTTTTATGAGCATTATTTTTGTAAAGTGCTTTTTAATTGTAAACTTTGAGCTTAGTGTTTGTGTTTTGTTACGGATTGCCAAAGGGGGAGTTTGTTAGGTTCTAAAGATTTAGGATTTTATGTATTTAGAATTCTAATTTGTATTGTTGGTAAACCATATGTTCAAAACAAGTTGTTTAGTCTTGTTTAGGCTTGCTCAAAGTTGGGTCTTTCATGTAAAGTTGGAATCGAGAGGCTGCAGATACATTTGTGTATTTCGGCTTGACTCAATCGATCGAAGGAAAGGCTCGATCAATCGAATCTCGGGCAGAATGTTTTTCTGCAGAATTTTCCAGCTCAACCCTAACTCATTAAACGTTTTGGGTTTTCTGTTTTTATCTTAGGTATATAAAGAAAAACCCTAGCCACGTT
This sequence comes from Quercus variabilis, assembly GCA_030445155.1. Lineage (NCBI taxonomy): Eukaryota > Viridiplantae > Streptophyta > Magnoliopsida > Fagales > Fagaceae > Quercus > Quercus variabilis. Next base: position 12,671,915 of record CP129453.1, read on the forward strand.
TTTAGAGTTGCCCCAGTTGTATTGTTACTTATACTTTGTTGTTTTGTGTAAATCTCTTGTGAGATCTAGAGGAGCTTTCCTTTACACAAAGTTTAGGGTTTTCAAGGTAGAGATTACTTCAACATCTTGATGATCAACTTGGTTGTTATCATTGAAGCTTAAAGAATATCAAGCGTGGGTGCTTGTAGCTGATTGGAGAATCCAAGAAAGAAGGAGTCCATGAATTCGGAGCTTGCACGTGGTCGTGTTAGTAAGTTCTACTAGTGGGTAGTATTAGGAAGTCAAGCGGGGAGCTTGTAAGTCCTTTTGTATGAACTTCGATTCTTTCATATAGTGGATTCAGGTTTACCTTAAGGATAGCTAGGTCAAATCCTCTCTAGGTTTTTATCGTGTGGTTTTCTAGGCGATCATATCATTGTGTCTTTTATATTTCTATTACTTTATACTTTTGATATGATTGTTTGTTTGTGATAAACTAGAGTTGCATAATTTGGCTAAGTAACAACTTGGCTAATTAACTAGGTTAATCTGGTTGGTTTAAGAGGTCTAAAACCGTTCAAAATTTAATACATTTTTTTTTTGTCTAACAAGTTTGAATTTATTCACAAACTACTTGACTAACGTATCATCTCTCTCTCTCTCTCTATATATATATATATATATATATATATATAATAAATAACACAACTAAATTTTTTACACTCCTTTACAAATATAGGTCCACTATTTTTTCTCCACCACTCACAACTTGCTATGTGATGATTTGTGACAAAATTTGTGAAGTTTTTTCTGGCATTAGCATTGCTCATAGATGAAAGATTGTAATTTTTTTTCCTTCTATACGTGCAAGTGCAAAGTTTCTTTTTATATATATAATCATTTTTTAATTTTGTTTTTATAGATAAGGGGAAATTTTATTAAATTTGGGTGTGCATTTTTTTATAAGAAATAATTGTGTAATATTCCTAAAAAAATAGATTGACATGCTTATAAATGTATTTATATATTTATGGGTAATATAATAAAAAAATAAAAATAAAAATATAATGTTTTATATAATAGGTGCACAAGAGTAAATTTGTACAAACTATATTTTTTATCCTCTTATTTTTCTTCTCAACTAATTAACAGAAGAGTTTTTCATCCCTCTACTTATCCCATCATGAGTTTTGTTTTCCTTCTTTTCTCCTTCAACGTGTGAGACTCACTTGGCCTCACTTCTCGTTTAGAGAAAAAGTATGGCTTGTCACAAGGCTTGGAGAAAAGCTCGTTAAAATGAAGGCTGGCTTTTCTCTAAGCCGGTAAGATTATTTCGAGCTCAAGGTGTAGACCCAACACAATTACACCGCTTGACTTCTCCTACGGGTGAAGGTGATGTTTTATTTTATAAATTTTATGAATCCGTTGTGTGTAGTGAACCGTGAACGTCGAGAAGGTATCAATGCACCTGGCGTATATAACACTTATGCAGAGAACGGCTGACAACTCCTTTAGCAAAACATATGAATGTCTAGTAGCTAGATCCACGTAATTACCAAACTGGCGCCATATACAGTGGATGATAAAATTATTATACCTCCTTATAAACATTAGTAATTATTATTTAAAAAATAGTGATGTGATATTTTTGTCTCATATAGTAGGTCCTACAAATTAGATTTTTAAAGAAGTCCTACTAATTTTTATGATGAGATTTATCAATTATATTAGAAGAGGAAATACAATATGACTGTACTCTATAGGTATCTAATCATTTAGTGGAGAGCTTGATGAAATAGTTTTAATGGATTAGAAGTAGTTTAAATTGGCGAGGCACTTCAAACTTGGTAAATAATTAGAACATGTGAAATCTAATTGGAATTACACTAGGCAAAAAAATTAGATTATGATTTTTAATTAGAATCTAAATTGGATCTTTAAGAAGCTTCCACTTTTATCTATCTATTTGGATTTTAAGAGTAACATTCCAATCAATTTCACATGTTATAATATTTTGTTGGGAAAAGTTAAAAGATGTCTTAATAAGAGCATTTGTTTAGAAAATACTTTTAAAAAAATTTATCAAAAAAAAAAAAAAACAGACCTTTTTGACACTTCTTTTATATTTTTCATGAAAGTAATATCAAAACTTTTTTTAGAAACTTTTTATAGGAAAATAAAAAAAAAAATGACTATCTTTTTTTACAGTCTTTTCAATTTCTCAAAAAAATTTCTAAAATGGATAATAATATATTATCCTAGGAGTATATATTAACCGAACCCTTAAACTAATACCAATTATTTGCAATTATTAATTCAGGGTGTAAATTGTAATGAAATTGAATTTGGGAATGGCTAAGTTAGGTTAAGAGGATGTCGTGGGTTTGGGTGCTCTTGTAAGAGATGACAAGGGTTTTGTCGTGCCTGCTAAGTGTGCTTGACTGCGGATCCGTGAAGACAATCTGTGACAATTGGCTACCTTTGTCATACATGCTCTCCATTTCAGTTAGGAAAATGGCTTCAATTTGGTGGATTTGGATTGCATAAATATTGATTTGGTGTGTATATATGTTTAATTCAATAGTCTTGCGTTACAAATTAAAGTGGGTTTTCTCATTGATGAGATCAAAATGTTAAGCCACTCTTTTTACCATTTCAGCCGTTCTTATGTTGCTAAATCTTGTGATAGAGCTGTCCAAGTTTTGGCTGGGTTTGCAAAAGAGATCAAGGAAGAACCTTTTTTTTTTTTTTTTTTTGGATGAAAATCAAGGAAGAACTTTCTGGTTAGAAGTGTGCCCTTCCTTTCTCTTGCCCATTAAACATTCAAATTCCCTTTAATATATGTATAAACTTTTATTAATTCAAGTATAAAGTTCAATGAAAATTTTTACCATGGTCTAAAAGAATTGACTAGTCCTTGTAAATATGATTTTATAATAACTCGATGTTTATAACTTATTCTAAAATTATAAAATTTAATTAAATAAATTCATTACTTTACAATTAAAAAAAAAAAAAATTGAATTTGAAACTAAGTATAGAAATAGATACTTCTCTCTCAAAAAAGCATAGAAATAGGTCATCAAATTAATTTATCCTCCTCCCATTCTTCTCCTTTCTTTTTAATTAAAACGGACCAATACTTCAATGTTTCAACTTTTACGTGGTTGTAACACTAAAAAAAAATCGTCTAAGAGAAAACTTCAATTAATTATTTGTGCATAAAATGATGGCATATGAAAGTAACCTTGTAGTAATACTAATTATAAATCTATAATTTACAACGCTCTCTCAAAAAAAAAAAAAAAATTGTAATTTACAACGTCAACCGTGGTAGTTGGAATTTAAGGCAGCACAGCAGGAAGTCTACATTATTGACTCCAGTCAAGGCGTCACGAACTCGCCAAGCCAAAATTCTACGCTTCCACGTTATCGCTTTCTCAATTTGGAACAAATGCAATTTTTTCTTTGGTTCCCTCTGGTCACGATAAAAGTGATTTAGACAAAAGGAAATGTAGCAATTGACTCCAGCTCCTTTGTCACACTCCAAATGCCTAGACTTCATACTCAACCAACCAATATCTACCGCGCGTCCTCTTTAATTTTCTTCCTGAAAAAATCTAATACAACGAACTATTACTGTGCTACAGTACTTTTTGTCACAACTATAATGTGGCAGATATGAGTCGTGAAGAAAAAATAGTGAATTTATGTGCAAATAATAGATAATCACTCACAATTTACCACATCAAAATTATAACAAAAAGTCGTGATCCCCAACTTAACAAAAACTGACCAAGTCACCCTCCCTTAATTTTTGAAGTTAAGCATTTGGCAAGAGTGTGTGAAACCTAGGAATTCCTGAATTTGACAATACTGATGCCATACGCTACCTCTCCAAAATAGATTATTAAATTACCACATCAATGAATGGCTAGTAAACTATAAACACCCCGTGCAACCAATTATATAACAATATCCATACAACCCAAAGCTCAGTTGCACACCAAGTCACCAACGTGAAACTCATGTTAAACCAACCGAGTAAACTTCATTCCAACTGACCAAGAATAAAAGAGAGACGTAGAAGTGAGAAGCCTTTTATAGAATAGACGTTACTCGAACCGAGTTATCAGCTGATTTAGTCAAGAAGATGGGCATAGTCAGGTGCCAATCAACCGTTGCTGTAGCAGCAGTGTGTGGAAGAGTTCTTAACCCATTTCTTTGACCACGAACCTAAGCCAAGTTAAACAAACAGTAAATTAAATTAGAATGATCAATATGGCTGAAAATCAGCATTTGTAATTCTGGTCAATATATTGATCAGGGTCAATAGCAATTCAACTCCGATTGCCGTAGATTAAAAAACAAAAGAAAACCACTCATATTGTGTTAAGAAACAACATGCACGGGATGCTAGGATCATAACACATTGTGTATTTTATTTTATGGAAATGGTTTACGAGATTAGTTCTATATTTTTCATTGATATGGACATTGCCATATTTTTATTTAAAAAGAAAAAATCATTGATCTATTTCAATCTTAATGTCCGTTTGGCAAAAATTATTTTTGCCAACTTATTTTACTATTCAACTTATTTTTGCTACTATTTATAGGTTCTACTACACTTTTTAGTACTATTCATAGGTCTCATTATACTATTTCAGCAAAAAGTTTTCACTTTCAATAAAATAAGCAGATCCTAAACAAACACTTAGTGTTTTTTTTTTCCCAAGAAGTATTAGTGATTATTTTCATTTTTCAAATTGCATATAAGGTGCATGGCGGTACTGAAGGCTATAAGCGTTGTTTTATCGCCTCTCTCTGCAGCAATAAACCAAATTAATTAGAAAGAGATCGGTGTGTAATTTGAGTTTTACAAATATTTGACAGTTTTGAGTGTTCCCATCCTGGAACTAATTGTAATGTTACCCTAATTGTTTGTGACTTCGTTGATCATTGGTGGTTATTAGCCGTGTGGGGTCCTCTTTTTCTGGCATCCTAAGTCTTAACTCTTAATAATATTGTTGAATGTGGCTCTTTTTTGGGGTAGAAGATATATATTTTTTCTCTATTTTTGGTGTTGGTTGGACATAAAACACAAGTCTACTGAAAATGCTTTTTATGGTCAGCGGAAATTTTAGACTAATTTTAGTCAAGAATGTTTAATTTACGCTTTAAACATTTATTTATGGTCCTGTTAATTGCTGTCTTTTGAACATTTGCTAGTAAAATATTTTTTTTAAAAAATTAATACTACTTTCATGAGAAATACAACATTCTTTTCCCATAAAAAAAGTTTTTTAAAAATATTTCATTTCCCTTCATCTATTAATTAGGTGGTTTAAGTTCTTAATCACATTCATTGTTACGTTCCTTTAAAAAAACATTCATCCTCAGACCAGTTACAAATAAGAAAATTTAAACATTCATTTATTAATTAACCGGTTAAAATCCGTCAATCACGTTCATTATTACATTAATTTGTAAATTTCATATAGTAAAACTTGTAATATCTTTAACATTTTTCTACTAAATAAATCACCACAAATATTTTATCTTATTTTCAAGGTGACAACAACCAACAAACTCAGGAAAACAAGTTAGTTAATTAGAAAAATAAGTCATTTTTCAGGCTGAACAAATTAACGTAATGCTAGTTTCTAACATCATTCGTATGGTCTGAAGAACATGTCTATATTGCAATTGATTATTCAACGCAACTTCTTGATGTTACAACTTTCCACTAGTGATGAAGTGATCAAGTCAATGCCAAGTATAAAAAATGGATAATTGAGTGATTTATATTTATTTTGTACATGATTTCGGTTTAAGCTTATTCAAATTTGATACCTTTTTTTTTGTCTAACAAGTTTGAATTTATTCGCAAACCACTTGACTAACTCATCATCATCATCTCTCTCTCTCTCTCTCTCTCTCTCTCTCTCTCTCTCTCTCTCTCTCTATATATATATATATATAAACATATAATAAATAGAACAACTAAATTTTTTATACCCCTTTTCAAATATGGACCGACTATTTTTTCTCCACCACTCACAACTCACCACGTAACGAATTATAACAAAATTTGTGAAGTTTTTTGTGACACTAGTAGTGTTTGTAGATGAAAGGTTGTAAATGTGTGTGTGTTTATTTTATTTTTATTTTTATTTTCTTTCTATACGTGCAAGTGCGAAGTTTCTTTTCATATATATATATATATATATATATATAATTATGCTTTTAATTTTTTTTTTTTTTTTTGATAGATAAGGGGAAAATTATTAAATTTGGGTGTGGATTTTTTTATAAGAAATAATTGTGTAATATTCCTAAAAAAAATATATTGACATGCTTAAATATATTTATATATTTGTGGGTAATATAATAAAAATAAAAATAAAAATATAATGTGTTATATTATAGAGGCATAAGAGTAAATTTGTGCAAACTATATTTTTCACTCTCTTATTTTTATTCTCAACTAAACAAAAGAGTTTTTCATCTTTCCATTTTCTCCTCTAGCCAAACGCACGCAAGAAAAATTAAATCGTTCTCATCCTCCTATCATTTTTTCCCTCCGGTTTTCCAATACTTCAATGCTTAAACTCTACATGCTTGTAGTACTCAAAAAAATCATTTAAGAGAAAACTCCAATTTATCTCCTTGTGTGTGTAATTATTTTATTTTTTATTTTTGAAAAGAAGGTTGAAATTCCATTGAAGAAGAGCCATATCAGCTTGGATTACAACAGTAAAGTGGGAATGAACATCCTCTATCCGCACTGAATAGCAAATTACTGAAGCGGCAAACATGAGAGAAACTAATACCCCTAAAAGAATCTACATGTAACTTAGCATCAAAAATCAAATGACCATATGAGACTAGAGATACCTCCTCCGCTTTTAGAGAATTCACAATAATCTATGAATCTCCTTCAAGAATTGCCTCAGAAATCCATATTTGCAGAGAAAATTCCAAGGTGTGTAATTTGAGCAAGGAAAATTGCCCCTTTTTAATTTATCACTCACGGCTTGCACCCTCAGTTTTTGGGACTGAACTCTCTCACAGTTTTTCAAAACTCAAATTGACGTGAGAGAGACCGAATGTATTTCTTCAGCCTGACTTTTTCTCCTTCAGCTTGTTTCACTTTTCACTCCTATGACCGGGTCCAATAAAATATGCTCACTTTTGTGACTTGAAAGACATGCCCCTTGTCATTACATTCCTTGGCAACAATGGCACGCTGCTAGCTTAAAGCAATAGAGCCTTTTTCTATTGAACATAAATTATTCATGCTGTGAAACTCGCTTGCAGAATTGGGTAGTTTAACGGAGTGTGACTCTCATCGTTCGCGCATCTTTCACTGAAATAAATTATCATATTATTCTGATCACTGGCCATGACAGTGGTCACGTTCTCGAGTGGAGGGTCCCTGAAACTCGTTTGTGCAATTTTAGTTATAACGCTTTTGGTGCAGTACTTGAGACCAGCCCTTGGATTCATTTCAGGGGTTGGAGTTGGAGATGCTAACAACATCAGGTGTCTAGAAGGGGAGAGACAAGCACTCCTTGAGTTCAGAAAAGGCCTCATTGATGACTATGGCAGGCTCTCTTCGTGGCGGAGTGAAGATGAAAATAAGAATTGCTGCAATTGGGAAGGAGTTGTCTGCAGCAACCAAACTGGTCATGTACTCGAGCTTCATCTTAGTGGTTCTCAAGATGATGGAATGAAACATTTTCGAGGTATGATTAGTCCTTCACTGTTTGAGTTGCCTTATTTGACATTTTTGGATCTCAGTTCCAATGATTTTAATCAAAGCCATATTCCTAAGTTTATTGGTTCTCTCAATAACTTAAAACACCTAGATCTCTCTTGGGCCAATTTCAGTGGGCCAATTCCACATCAACTTGAAAACCTTTCGCACTTACAATATCTCAATCTTGGCAGAAATGATTTGAAAATTATTGAAAATCTCAAATGGCTATCTCATATGTCCACAATAGAATACCTTGATCTAAGTTCCACAAATCTTAGTGTTGTTGCCAATGATTGGTTGGAAGTTGTGAGTCATCTCCCAAATTTAAAAACCTTGAGCTTGTGGTTGTGTGATCTCCCTCCACTGAGTCTATCATCACTTCCCCGTTTCAATTATTCGAAATCTTTTGCTCCTCTTGAAACTCTCGATCTCCATCATAATCAACTTGTCCACATTCCTAAATCTTTTGGGGATATATGTACATTGCGTGAATTGTATTTGTCCTCAAACAATCTCAGTGGACAACTCGTTGAGCTTATGAATGACTTGTCTGGATGTGCAAAAGACTCATTAGAGGTATTGGATTTGTCAGAAAATCACATTACAGGATCGTTGCCTAATTTTTCCATATTTCCCTCCTTGAAAAACTTAAATCTTTCAGAGAACAAATTAAGTGGGACTTTGCCCAAAAGCATTGGAAACCTATATAACCTCGAGCTTTTGAGTATTTCTTCGAATAATTTGCAAGGAGTGATCTCTGATTTATTTTTCTCAAATTTCTCCAAATTACGGTCTTTAGACTTATCCAATACTTCTCTATCTTTGAAATTCAGCTTGGATTGGATTCCCCCTTTCCAACTAGACAAAATATATTTGACATCTTGTAATTTAGGGCCTACCTTTCCAAATTGGATTCAAACTCAAAGGAAAGTTTCCTTCCTTGAAATCTCTGATGCGAACATTTCTGATACCATTCCAGCAGAGTGGTTAGAAGACCTGCCTTCTACATTAATGGATTTAAATATTTCTAGCAACCAAATACATGGACAATTGCCAAATGTATTAGCAAAGGGATTGAATGGCCTTGCAATTGATTTGAGTGCTAATCGTATAGAGGGTACACTACCACTTTTTCCAACAAATCTCACGTTCTTAAATCTGTCTAAAAATCGGTTTTCAGGGTCAATTTCATCTCTTTGTAAAATCAATGCTCAGTTGTTGGCTTTCCTAGACCTATCCGATAATATGTTATCAGGACGACTTCCTAATTGTTTTATGCATTGGCGAAAGCTAATCGTTTTGAATTTGGCTGGTAACAATTTCTTCGGAGAAGTTCCAACCTCTTTGGGTTCGTTGTTTCGGCTCAAAACGTTGAATCTAAATAATAATAATTTCTCTGGAGAATTACCTTCATCCCTAGGAAATTGTAGTTCCTTGATAGTTATGGATCTGGGAAAGAATAGATTCTCTGGAAAAGTACCAGCATGGATTGGGGAAGGCCTACCAAGGTTGTTTAGTCTATCCCTACATTCCAATAAGTTCACTGGAAGCATACCATTGCATTTGTGTTGGTTGAAAGATTTACAAATCTTGGACCTCTCTTTAAATGACATATCCGGAGCTATACCACATTGCCTCAATAATTTTACTGGCATGACTCACGAAGGGATCTCTTCTGTTGGCATCATTAAACATTTTCTTCCTTACTCATATTATAATGGTATCACTTATGGGAAAGAATATGTGGATAGTGTGATGGTTATAATCAAAGGTTCGGAGCATACGTACTCTAAATTTCTTCGATTTATAAAGATCATCGACCTTTCCAGAAACAAATTGACAGGGAAACTTCCTAGTGAGATCTTGTGCCTCTCGGGTTTGCTTGCACTGAATATATCAAGAAACAACTTAATTGGAGAGATTCCTCAAATGATTGGTCAGTTGGGGTCATTAGAATCACTTGATTTGTCATGGAATAAGATTTCAGGCGAAATCCCATCTAGCATGTCAAACTTGACATTTTTGTCAGTCCTGAACCTGTCCTACAATAATTTGTTTGGGAAGATTCCTTCAAGCACTCAACTTCAATCTTCGGACCCATTTGCTTTTGCGGGAAACCTGGCACTTTGTGGGCCTCCATTTACACCACTCTGTCCAGGTGAAGAAACACCAAACCAAAGCGAACCAACGGAAGATGGTATTAAAGATAATGAAGAGGATGAAGATGAATTCAGAACATGGGTTTATATCGGAATAGGATACGGATCCCCTATAGGTTTTTGGGGTGTTTGTATTGCTTTGGTATTTGATCGTTCTTGGAGACATGCCTATTTCTTGTTGTTGGACAGAATGAAGGATTGGCTCTATGTAACAATGATGGTGAACACGGCAAGATTGCGGAGAAAGTTTCAGAGGCAGGGATGACCACTCTCTGTTTAGCAAGGTAAGTTGTAAGACGTTTATTACTCTTTTATATATCCTGTTCATATATTACTCTTTGCAGACAAATTGTATATATTTGTCCTGTTCATCTATATAAGAGTAATAAAAGTAACAACAATTTGTCCTGTTCATATATATATATATATATATACACTGGATATGTGTGAGGATCCAATTTTAGTCTTTTCATCTATCCCATATAGCCATATATAAAAATCCCGTAGATTTCTTCCCCTTCTCTTTTTCTAAAACTCAAAATGGGCGCCTCCACCAAACAAAAAAGGTCACAACTCTCTCTCTCTCTCTCTCTCTCTGACTTTTCATGGTTTGGACAAGCTATACTCATTTGAATACAAAGAATGGTAATATGCTATTTGCTTTTGTATTTTGTTTTTTGTTTTTGTTTTTGGTTGGTTTCCTACAGTATATTAGTTTTTGTTAGTTAACTTGTTTGCCTTCATTCGGTGATTTGTGGGTGTGTTAGTTTTGTGTCTGTAATCTATATTCTTGCTCTAATATGATTTGATATGATATGTTTTGGGTATAAATGGGTGTTGAAATGGTTTGGTTCAATGCCTATGGGCATGATGTCCAATTACTCTATTTATCATTTACTTCTCCTTTCACATTGGCTAATATGAGTTCACCTAGTGGAATTTCCAATCTCAGTTGTAGCTTTTCAAATAAACATGACTAGAAGGGCTTGTTTTGATTTTTAGTTGCATAATTTAGCTCTTACTATTACTTTTTAATGGTGCTTAATGCACAAAACTCCCACTTCTACAAGGTGGGAAAGGTGATTGATAAGTAGCCTTATCCCCTTTTTTCTTTTCTTTTTTGGGAAAAGCTGATTTCCGAACTTAAAAGATGACTTCTACTTTTTTCCCCAATAGAAAGTTAGATAAAACAAAAAAGTTAGTTATCTATATAATCACATAGTAAAGAGAATTTTTGGCTATCAGTATAAAATTTTCCCCTTTTCGATACTTAGATCAGTCCGTTAGCAAAGAAGGTTTAAAAAAAAAAAAAAAATTGGCTTAAGAGATTAGTTCTGTATTTTTCATTAAAAATCATTTATTTGTTTCAATTTTAGTGTTTTGTTTCCACTTTATCTCATAATTTCTTGATTTTGCCGCACTTGCCAAAAAATACTACTATTGATTTTCATATTTCAAATTGCATTTCAGAGAAGGTTGCATAGCGGTGCTGAAAGCGAAACGCTTAATCCGCGTGGTAAATTTTTCACTTTGCATGAAGTAGTTCTACTTCTATTTAGTGAATATAGACTGATGGTTTTCTTTTTTTTCTTTTATCTTGGTACTAATATCAGAAGTACGTTGCTGCTACTGGGTGCTCACGTCAAAATTAGTGTCACAACTTAACATCTGTGTGGGTATAGGTCTATATGCTTTGTTTTATCTCTCTCTCTCTCTCTCTCTGCACCGTTATTATGAGCTACGTCTTTTCAATTAAGGAAATTAATTTACAAAGAGATCATGTGTAATTTAAATACAGCTAATGTCTAAGTGTTCCCATCCTGGACTATCTGTACTGCTACCTTTGTAATTTCATAATATTCATTGATGAATATTAGCCGTGTGGTCCCTTTCTTTTTGAGGCATTTAAACGTTGGTTGATGGGCATGTGACAGTTTCCAACATCATCTACAGTCTGTAGAACTGGTCTTTTTTAACGAGTGATCAAAGTTAAGATGGGCATTAGCAACTCAGGATTGATGCATTTATGTGTCATTAAGTTATATTATATGTTCATACTTAGTTTATTTTCTTGTAGAATAAATTCAAGTTTGTTGACAAATTGCTTTATTATTTAATAAAATTTCTATCGTCTCTTGCTCAAACAAAAAAAAAAAAAAAAAAAAAAGATTGACCAACCTTGCTTTGTAAAAAATTATATATAATTTTTAATATGAAATAGACTATTATATTGCCAATAAATTATGGGGGGAAAATATTGTTTGATACACTATGATCTTATTTACAAACTTAAACAATCTAATCTCAAGTTTATATACAAATATTCTAATAATATATACATATAAACAAATAATATTATATACTCTAAATCACAAATTACACCATCTAACTTTAAGATTCTCTCTCTCAAATTGAAAATAATTGAAAATAGTGTGTAATGTCAAACCTAGGCAAAAAGGTGTATGTTTCTCCATTCAAGAGTAATCATAAAGAGGGTATAATAGCTAAAGTGGCTAGGTTTAGACAAAGGTAAGAGACCTATGGTAGAAGCACCTAAGCCGAACCCCTTATCCAACCCATTTGTAACCGTTGTGATATTGTTAGTCGCATCAAACCATTTTTTTTCTTTACTTACGCAAAAACCAAAACCTAGTGACTAGATTCTTATAAGAAGCCTAACGATTTAAAGCTTGTTCTTGTATGCCATCATTGTGGTGTTGCTAGACACACTTATTCAAATTGTCTTAAATTATAATCTAAAAAATTTCCTTGTGAGTTTTTGAAAAAAAAAAAAAAAAAACTAAGATTTTGACTTGTGAAACAAAATTTCAAAAAAAATTTCACTCTCAAATGAATTTTGATTTCCCCCAATGGAAAAGTTTTCCGGGACTGATATTCGTAAAGATATTTTCAAAATTTGTATCTCTCAAATAGAAAAGTAAGCTGGGATGGAAAATATTAAAATTCGTAGAGAATAGCGTCACGGTCACCTGATACACGTGAGCTAGGACTTTTGTCACTTTCGTGAGGAATAGCGATGGTTTTAATTACTTGGATTTGACTTAATTGTGTCAAGTTGGTTCGTTCATTGCAGCAGTGAGCAGCCTGATTGTGAGAATCAATTATAAAAATTAAAGTCTAAACAAATTAATTTTTAGCTTACCTTAATGGTTGATGTTCATAAATCATGATTGGATGGTCTCAGTTGGCCAAATGCCTGAGCCGACTGAAAGCCAATATTAAAAGATCCTATTGAAGTACATGGATATATATAATTGAAACAATGAAAGATTTTTCTTTCGGTGGGGCTGCAAATTTGAAATTTTAGGCCAGTTAGTTGGATTGTATTAATCGTTTCTATTACATAGTACGATTTATTGGAAGAATTTCAAACTTGACATGGACTTAAAAAATAAACCGTCAAATTTTTCTATGCATATATAGGTCTACAACTAGTTTTTTTTTTTTTTTTTTTTTTTTTTTTTAAAGCCCAACCAAACTTCATTCATTTAAAAAAAAAGGAGTCAAAGTACAAAGCATCACGAGCTGGTGGTGGAGAATCTTCCAACCATACAACTTCATCATCTACAACATTAGCATATCAAGCTAGGGAATGGGCTACTGAATTGGCACTAGGCCGAATACAATTAAAAGACGCATAGTGAAGACCTGATGCTAAGCATCTAATAACTCAATGTTTATAACTTATTCTAAAAATATAAACATTAATTAAAAAAACTAGAATGTGCATTGGTATATATAACATTGTAAAACTTAAATAAATAATCAATGTACAAGTGAGAGAGAGTTAAAGTTGTGAAAAACCGAAATTTTGGAAGAGAACACACTATAATGGTAGATAAATGAAGAGACACTTAGTACGCGTTTGGATATGCGTCTGTGTCCAGCATCTCGCATCTGTACATGTTGCAATTTTTTTTTTTTTTTCTAGAAGTGTGTTTATGTGGCTTTATGTCACACCAGTGGGTCTCGTGCACTGTTCACAAGACCCACAAATATCTTTTTTCAGCAACTTTTTTATTAAAAATTGGTCCCACTGTACTATTCATACATTTAAAATTATTTTGCTACAATGTTTTCAGTTTTCAATTTTCAACAAAATAAGCAGTACTAAATAGACCCTAAATGTTTGATGTCTTCTCGAAATGGTGAAAATTAAAGCTTGAATGAAAAATATGGAAAAGAGTTAGTATTGTGCTTAATTTTTGGTTGTAGATGATGGATGATTGTATCTAAATGTGCATTGGTATTTATAACATTGTAAAACTTAAATAAATAATCAATGTATGAGTGAGAGAGAGTTAAGATTGTGAAAATTTGAAATTTTGGAAGGGGAAACACTATAACGGTAGATAAGGAAGAGACATTTCCATTATTGGATGGAGATTTGGGTGCTAAAGTTTGGTTTGGATACTTGAAATGTTAATTTGAGTGCTAACCGTTTAGAAGGTCCACTACCACTTTTTCCAACAAATTTCAGAGTCTTAAATCTCTCTGAAAATCAATTTTCGGGATCAATTTCATCACTTTGTAATATTAATGGTCAGTTTTTGTCTTGCCTAGACCTATCTCATAATATATTATCTGGACGAGTTCCTAATTGTTTTATGCAATGGCATGAGCTAGTCATTTTGAATTTGGCAAGCAACAATTTCTTTGGGGAAGTTCCTGGCTATTTGGGCTCGTTGTGTAGGCTCAAAGTGTTGAGTCTAAATACTAATAATTTTTCTGGAGACTTATCTTCATCCTTGAGAAATTGTCGTTCCTTGATAGTTATGGATCTAGGAAAGAATAGATTCTCTGGAAATGTACCATCATGGATTGGGGAAGGCCTAACAAGGTTGAATTTTCTATCCCTAGGCCAAAATAAGTTCTATGGAAGCATACCATTGCATTTGTGTTGGTTAAAACATTTACAAGTCTTGGTCCTTTGTGCAAATGACATATCTGGAACTATACCACAATACCCCAATAATTTTATTGCCATGGCTCAGAAAGACAACTCTTCCACTGGCATCGTTGAAAGTACTATTCCTTATTCATATTACAATGCTACCACGTTTGGGCAAATATATGTTGATAGATTGATAGTGGGTTGTTTGAATCAATAGTCCAAGAGTTCTACCATAGTACTCTTACTCTTGGACTACTGAAGATCATTAACCTTTCAAGCAACAAATTGATTGGGAAACTTCCAAGCGAAATCCTGAGCATTTTGGATTTGATTTCACTCAATGAATCAAGAAACAACTTGATTGGAGAAATTCCTCAAGTGATTGGTCAGTTGAAGATGCTAGAATCACTTGATTTGTCAAGGAACCAATTCTCAGGCGAAATCCCATCTAGCATGTTAGGGTTACAATTTTTGAGCAATCTAGAGTTCTCTTACAATAATTTTTCTGGGAGGATTCCTTCAAGCACTCAACTACAAAGCTTGAATGCACCTGATTTTGCAGGAAACTCAGCACTTTGCGGGCTTCCACTTATGTAGAAGTGCCCAGGTGATGAAACACCAAACCAAAGTGAACTAACTGATAATGAAGAGGATGGAGATGAATTGGCAAAATGGTTTTATGTCGAAACAGGATGTGGATTTGCTATAGGGTTTTGGGGAGTTTGCTGTTCTTTGGTGTTTAAACGTTCTTGGAGACATGCTTACTTCTTGTTATTTGACAAGTTGAAGGATTGGCTCTATGTAACAATGAAAGTGAACATGACAAGATTGTGGAGGAAGTTTCAGAGACGGGGATGACCATTTTGTTTGTAGAGGTCAGCAAGGTAAGAATATAAGACACATATCACCCTTTTATATATGCTATGAGGCAGCAATTAATTTATCCTTTTCATATTCATGCTTTTTTTTACCCTAAAGCAAAAAATAACTGCTAACTGAAGTATTGGTCCATTCAAAAGAAAACGCGGGTTCTTAGTGGAACATAGTACATATATATTCATTGAAGAGAAATGCAGGTCCTGGAAATACAAATTTTGTCCAATTCTTCACTTTCTATATTATAATCTTCACCTCTACAAAAAAGAATTATTTATTTTATCACAAATGACCAAAAAGGAGCGTCATTATTTATATTAGAAAAAATGTTTTGTTTCAAATAACATATTTGAATTATTGGGCTGCAACTACCAATAAGAAAATAACATTAATCCTATCATGTGCAGTACGTAACCAATTAAAGTTTCTATTTTCTCAAGATAGAAAATACTTGAAGTTTGTATGACAAGATAGGAAATTTTAAAAAGGAAATAGAAGAAAATACTTATATATGTAAGCATCACGAAATCTTAATGAGATCTCCCTTAACACACTGTTTCCAACATATATAATCAAACGTCGAGCAAAACTTGGACAAAATTGCTTTTTGCCCCTTTCAAAAAAAAAAAAAATTCAACATTTTGCCCTCTTTCTCAAACTAATTAGGAAAATGCTCCTTTTTTGAAAATTGAGTTTTTGAAAATCGATTTAGGCCCTATAGCGGCGTTTTTAAGAACTCTATAGTGACGTTTTAAGGACCTATAGTGACGTTTTGTAACTCGATTTTCATAAAGTCAAGTTATAGGTTAAAAAAAAAATTGCATGTAACTCGACTTTATGAAAATCGAGTTACAAAACATCACTATAGGTCCTTAAAACGTCACTATAGGGTCCTTAAAAACGCTGCTATAGGGCCTAAATCGATTTTTAGAAACTCAATTTTCAAAAGAGGGGCATTTCCCTAATTAGTTTGAGAAATATGGCAAAATGCTGGATTTTTTTTTTTTTTTGAAAGGGGAAAAAAGCAATTTTCTCCGCAAAACTTAAGTATGGTTTTCACCATGTGATTGTATTAACGAATGGAACAAAGAAGATTTTATCTTCCCACAAGGATAATTAAATAAAACTATGCAATACATTGATCCATATAACGACATGGTTGAAACTAATTGAGAAACCAAAGATATCACAATTAAATTTTAAAAAAAAAAGGTTATTAATGACTCCTTTCAAGTTGTCTCGCACCAAGCCAAGGTTCTATACGCCCACACGAGAAATAATTTAGGGGGTAAGTGTTCACTTTCATAGTTTATGGGGTAAAATGTGCATTCTTATAGTTTATGATGAATGTATATGTTAAATATTAGCATTGATACATCATGTTGAATATGCTTGTATGGATGCAGAAGTAAAAGCATAAAAGATAGAACACAATAACATACGAAGGTTACGTGGTTTAGCCTAACGGGCTACATCCACAGAGGAAACCCTAAAGGGCTACATCAATAATATATTAGAGTGTACTACAAATCTTATGTTACGATGAATCACAACATGTGTATATATATTAGATTAACCCTAGACTAATAGACTTCTAGTACAAGTAGGAGATTTGGCTTGCACACAAAGTAGAATTAGGTTTGGGCCTATACTAATGAGCTAATATATCTCTAACACCCCCTCTCAAACTCAAGATGAAAGTTTGATGAAATCTTGAGATTTGATAAGGTTGAGAGGATCTCTTGAATGAAGTTTGGCTCTGTGACGATAATTTGAGGAAGGCAATGGTCTTGCAATGTTGATGCGACTTCTAATGATAGCATAACTATACCAAAAAGTTTTTACGGTAGCAGTAGGAAGCCAAAGAAAATGAACGCAGTGAAAAAAACACCGAGAAAGACAAAGATTGCTCTTAAATATACCGTAAGGACAGAAAACCATGGCCACAAGAAAGTGACTCTGATACCATGTTAGAAATACTGAATGTAATTGTATTGTATTTCATCAATGAAAGAATGTACATAGGTGCCTTTATATAGGAGGCATATATGTGCAGTACAAGTAAATATGTGTGTAGTACAAGTAAATATGTGTGCTATATAAGTAACCTAACTGGGCCTAAAGCCCACAATATATTATACAATTACATTCAGTATTTCTAACAATATAAAATGGGGTATAATTAGAAGAGTAAAGTGTAATTTTCCTACAAAAAGTTTATATATAATTTGTACTTTAGAGATGTCAATGTAAATAGTAAATACTTTGTATTTTAGAGAATGTAAGTTTCTTATTTCGAACTAAAGGGTGTGTGAGTATAATAACAAAAAAATTCAGGAGAGATCAATGCAATTTTTCCGGTATTTATGGATACAATAGATAAGACCACACTGGAGATCTTTCCTACAACAAAAGTTTCCTCTTTTTACAAAAATAAATCATTTTTCTAAAAATTTGATATGCACTATTTTTCCGAATGATTCATTACTCTTTTGGGGTTAAATTTCCAAATGAAATGATTCAAAAAGCATGAATTGTTCCGTCCTTTTTACCAAAGATAGTTTCATTATGTCCATTTTCTGCCATCTAGACTTTGATAAACTTCGGGTAAAGTCTATGAGAATTTAAATAAGAGCCTAAAACGTATCAAGACCTTGCTAATGAATATGTGTTTATATTAATTATTGCTCTGTTTTTCCCATTGTTTCTTACAAATGTCAAAGTCCAAGTCAACTTTGGAATTAACGTGCTCTGTCCATATATATATATATATATTTTTTTTTTTTGAAAGTGTGCTCTGTCTCTATTATCATATATATGCACTCCTTTTAAAATAGTATATATTTGCACTTTGTCTTGCATCTAATTTCTATTTGAATTAGGCAAATTGATGACTTGTTTTGTTTTTTATTTTGATTTACTTAGACAAGAAGAGCAAAGTTAATAATCTCAAAAATCCAACAATAATTTTTTTTTTTTTTAAAGGGAAAGTTAACAAATGCTTAAAGACATTGATTTAGGAAATATTTTTAAAAACTTTTTATAGAAAAAGAAAGAAGCAACTAATTTTTTTTAATAACTTTTTATATTTCTCATTAAAATGATATAATTTTTTTCTTATAATAGTTCATTAATGATTACTCTAAGGACACCCTTTAATCATGCCTTTAAAAAATCAATTTTCATTTTCTTTCTTTTTTGGGTCAGGGCCGACCATTTGGCAGTTAAAAGTTACTTTATTCGTGGTGGTGGGTGGGTGAGATGGTCTTAAGGCTTTTGGTACATTTAAGAAAGCGGGAAGAAGTGATTTCATGGAAAAAAGATAAGAAGCAATAGGTCTATTCTATTGTCATTCTAATGCTAGATTGATTGAAGTTGAACCAATTCTTCTATAGAAAACCATGGTACTATACTGAAAATGTAGGTAACCCACAAATTATTAGGTGTTCTTGGATCACAATGGTGTTGCACTTCCTTCTCTTACATTTATGATGCAACTTACCAATTAAATTCATAGTGAGATTTACCATGAATGTAAGAAAAATGAGTGCTATGTCACCGTATTTTGAGAACACCTAATAATTTTCGTATCATATTGCAAAAAACCAAATATTCCATACGGTATTTCTTTAATAGTAAAAACAAATAAACAATGGTGTCCTAAATTGTTATAATTTGAGATCAAACTTTTTAATTTTTGTGAACTCAAGAAAATTTGGTTTTTGTTTTACAAAATTTATGAGAATTGTCATTCTCAAAAACATTTTAATTCTTTTGGAACATGAGAAAATTTAACTCACTTTAGGAAGAACATGTTAATTCTTGCAAATCATGTATATGTGAGAATCATTAACGTGATACTTAAATTTGATTTTTCATTTTTTTTTTAATTAAAACTAATGTAAGGACGCAATTTGAGTCCCTAACCCAAAGAATAAATGAACCTAAACCCAATGCAATGAATTTATAGAGAGTGGATTGGAAAATTGGGTTTTAATGAATCATTCTACAAGTAAAGTAGATTCAGATGACAAGTAAATGTAAATAGACTAGTTTAATCTAAAGAAAATTGTCTTCGGCACAGTTCGAGAAGATCAGTTCTTATATATTTATTCTCAAATTTGATTACAAGTTCAGTTTTTGATTGCTACAGTGTTTCTCTCTCAATTTCTTGACCCCCATCTCTTAGGACCTCCCTTCTATTTTATACTATATCTCCCTTCTCATCTCTACCCTCCACATGGACATTAGATTGCTTGTGTTGATCCTTATCCCATCAGCACCCTCCTGAATCTTTGGGGGTAGATATAAGGCTGAAAAGTACTGTTCAGATATCACTTCCTCATTAATGCGGCCAAAGAGTTAGTTACAGAGCATTTAATACAGTGGTAGTAGCTTTCCCCTAGATATTTTTCAGCTCTCATTCGTCCTGTACATTTGCAGTGCATATCATTATCAGCAGAACTTCTTGAAACGTCACTTTGGATAACTAAACACACCTTCTGACCCCTTCTTCATTTAGCTGAAGAGATACCTTCCTTGGCCTACCTCTCCCAGCATTTTTAGTCATAGCTAGCTCGTGAAGTTTAAAGTCCTACGTCTTCCTTACTATTGGCCTATCCTCAGACCACTAAGCCTCCTTGGACAAGGCCAAGACCCAACATATATTTTTGGGCTCATTGTCCCTACAACTAATTATAGAGATTTAATTTAGATGTCTTTATTAAAAATACCAAAAGGTACTCCTTAAGTTATAAGATTATTGACCTCTTATTTGAATTTTTCTTTTTTAAATTAAAAAGAAGCTGAGGGTAACAGAGACCCCTCATCTTCTTGGTTGTGATTTGTAAGATGAAAATGAGAGAAAAATGTAATATATATATATATATATATATATATAAAAGAAATTGACAAGGATTCCATTCTTTTATTGAACTTTGTATTTAATATTAAGGAAAAAATTGAAAATCAATCCATAAAGAATCATTAAAAGGTCAAGAGCTTTGTAGCCAATGAAAACATTTAGGGTTTTCAAATCTTCTCTTTCTCTCTCTTATTGTAACTATCAAATTATCAAAAAATAAAAATAAAAATCATTAAACTAAAGATTTTTATGCACCTTACATATCTAATCTTAACCATCAATCTATTATTATATATTAAATATAGCAATATTCCATTTTAGTGGTTAAGATTAAATAAATGTATAAACATATGAATTAGATTTCCCGCCTCCAAATTTCCCAAATCTGACGGTGGTGACGGCTCCAATTATTTGACGTTCGTTGATCTGGTAATTACTTTAATTTGGCTTCTTGGTTTTCCTCTTAAATCTCCACAGCAGGTCCAACGCTTCCTTTGCAATACCATATGGTTCTCTTCTCATCTTTTCCCTTTAGAATGTTTTAAGTGATTTCAGATTTTTTTCACGTTTCAAATAATAGATGGATGGTTAAGATTAGGTAGACCCTTATACTATAAGATCAAAATTATGGGCCTTTTTACATTTGTAGGACATTAGGCAATTGTCAACCAGATGAGCCGGCCTGGATAATCTGAGACTGAACCAGATTCTGAGTGGCATTTTATTCAATTCATGTTGGCACCTGGCAAGGAGTCCACTACGTGTTCGTAAATTACTGTCCCACTATTTTTTTTTTTTTTATTTATTAAATAACAGAGACCCTAGACATCAAAACCCATTACATTGCTTAGATACGTCAAAGATACGATAGGATTGATCAATGGATCTGATATTAATTTAGGAGTGCAACTTTGAACTTTAGAACATAGATTGCTATCATATCCCGTTCTCTAGGGGGCTTAATATTTTATGTTCTTTTCTCGGTTCTATTTGGTAGTGCTCTATCTCATATTCATTTATGTTTAATTTTTTAAGTAACCTTAAAAAGGTTGTTCTTGTGATTATCGTAGAATTAGGTAACTTCTATCATTGGTTGAGTATTCACATGTGAATAAAGTCTTATATTAAATAATAATGAAAATAATGAGTGAGTAAGTGTGTCTTCATATGTTATATTAATTAAGTAATTAACTAACAATCAATTGGAGTAAGTGTATCTTCATATGTTATATTATTTAAGTAATTAACTAATAATCAATTGGAGTCTCCATGATTATTAAAGCTAATAAAAATTCAACTAATGTGGAAAACTTTAAATGAGTTATTTATTTATAAGACAAAATTTGGTTACAAAGTTAGTGCACTTAATTTTTTTTTTTTTTTTTTTGGTATGTGAATTTTGTTAAATCCATTATTAGATTACTTTTTTTTAATATCTTTCATACTTGCAAATTTTTCAGAAATCAAAGATCAATATTTATGTCATCAATTAAATGTTTAAATTTCTAATTTTTGTAGTAATGTACACAAAAAAGTTTATAGATTGAATGATAAATAATATTTAATTGACATAAAATTTAAATTACATGTTAAGAACATAAATAATATATAATCCAAAGGTAAATTTTTAAAATATGTAGGCATGTTAAGGTTTCTCTGGTGGGACTTGTAGCCATTGACTATAACTAAGTTTGTAGCCAAATTATGTCCATTTAAATATCACTTAAATAATATTTATTTTATTAATCAATTTAATTAAATCTTATGATTGCCATGGCTTAGGAAAAAAAAAAAACTTTTACTGAATGAATTTTTGAAAATGAGAAGTATTGATCTCTCAAATACTACATTAACCCGAAAAATTCCAACAGAAAGAGATTGTATTTACTTGGCAGGACTTGGATTTTCTTCAATAAATTACTTGTATTAAATTCCATAATAAATTACTTTTTTTTTCTTTAACCGGTGGGAGGACCATTAAGTATTGGTGATTTGGTCATTGAGGAGGAGTCAATAATTTCTCATTTAAGAGCTCCCAGTTAGTATTAATATCCATTATTAATTTAATACATTAATTTAAATAAATAAATAAAAAGAAAGAAAGGAGGATTGCTAGTTCTAATTTAACCAGAAAAACACATAAGCTCTCAACCTAAACTTCCTAGAAACTTGATAAGAAAACACAATTTTCAACACTTCCTCTTTTTCTGCCTTCTTTTTCCTTTCATGGGCTACTTTCATCTTTGGTGCCCAAACTATCCAAATGATGTATGAAGACTATGAACCTGAAAACTGCCTAAGCTCTCACCCTAAATTTCCTAGAAACTTGATAAGAAAACACAATTTTCAACGCTTCCTCTTTTTCTTCCTACTTTTTCCTTTCATTGGCTACTTTCATCTTTGGTGCCCAAATTGTCCAAATGATGCCTGAAGACTATGAACCTGAAAGCTACCTAAACTCTCTCCCTAAACTTCCTAGAAACTTGATAAGAAAACACAATTTTCAACACTTCCTCTTTTTTCTTCCTTCTTTTTCCTTTCATTGGCTACTTTCATCTTTGGTGCCCAAATTGTCCAAATGATGTCTGAAGACTATGAACCTGAAACCTGCCTAAGCTCTCACCCTAAACTTCCTAGAAACTTGATAAGAAAACACAATTTTCAACACTTCCTCTTTTTTCTTCCCTCTTTTTCCTTTCATTGGCTACTTTCATCTTTGGTGCCCAAATTGTCCAAATGATGTCTGAAGACTATGAACCTGAAAACTGCCTAAGCTCTCACCCTAAACTTCCTAGAAACTTGATAAGAAAGCACAATTTTCAACACTTCCTCTTTTTTCTTCCTTCTTTTTCCTTTCATTGGCTACTTTTATCTTTGGTGCCCAAATTGTCCAAATGATGTCTGATCAATTTCTATTAATAAACAAAACCATATAATTGTAGTGACAAATGCAATAGAAAATGTTAGCGCATCAAAGGTAACTAATTAAATCCAATTATATGACTCTTTGATCAATATAACCTCATGATTTATTTTATTTTTTGATAAATCATTAGTGAAGGATCGATGAAGGGATTTATATGTTAAATGTCTTCATTAAAAATATCAGATAGTGACAGTTGAACTATGAAACTCTTGACCATAGCTGAATCTAATTGAGGATTTTCTTTTGTATTGAGTCCAAATTTAGGAACTTAGTTAAGATATCCAGATAAGAGCTAGAAAATGTTATTACTAATTTTTATATTAAAAAATTGCATTGTGATATGTTAATAAATGTTAAAATTTCTATCAATTTCACTTACAAAAATTTCTATGTGAACCATTGTCCATCAAATGGACGAATGCCGATGGCCCATCCACGTACGTGAAACAAGGATCCTAAAATAACCGATCGAAAAAGGGCAAAGGCAGTGCATAGCAGGAATAAGCTCAATATTGCTGCAGAGTGCAGACAAATGACTCCACACGCATCAGGCCAAAGTTTGATGCTTCTCAATTTTGTTGAGCACAGTCCTGCGTATGTGAAGAAGAAGCCCAAGCCTACTGTGTCTGTGAAGAAGAAGCCCAAACATGAAGAAGAAGAATAGTAAACGCGCCGTTTCATTTATTACAGGTGGCATCCAAACGCAACGTTTTGTTTTACTGAGGTTTGTTTTTGTTTTAAGTAAAACGGTGCGTGTGGTTCTGTTAAAAGGGACGTTGGATTAGGCGCAAGATTTAGCTGGTGGTTTAGCTTAGCAGGTTTAACAAACTTCCCCATTTCCAGGAGTTAGATCTGCATAACGTGGGAGGTTTAACTTAATTAATCTGGTGTATATAAAGTGTTCTGTGAGCCTAACTGATCTTTATGTAATTCAGTATTATCAATACAAGTTTCTAGATTCAGTTTCTAGATATTTTCTTTTCTGTGTGTAGCCGTGATTGTTGACTTTCCATCAACTTTAATATAAACGTGATTCATACAAAAGGAATGTGGCCACACTGCAGAGCAGAAAATTTCTTACCTCATGAGTGTGAAAACTGAAACGCAGAAACACGGCGCCCAGTATTACTTTTCACTTTCTCATAATTACTCATGCCGTTGATTCCATAGAATATAATTTTTTTTATTGGAAAACGAGCTTGCAGCATTGGGTATTTAAACGGAGAATGCTTGTCATCGTTATCCCATCTTTGATTGTGAAATTAATCATTTCGCCATGGCAATGATCACACTCACGGGTGGAAGGTCCTTCAAACTTCTACTTCTTCATGCATTTTTACTTACAATGCTTTCAGCGCACTTGAGTCCAGCCCTTGGATTCATTTCAGGGGTTGGAGTCGGAGATGCTAACAACATCAGGTGTATAGAGGGAGAGAGACAAGCACTCCTTGAGTTCAGAAAAGGCCTCGTTGATGACTATGGCAGACTCTCTTCGTGGCAGAGCGGCGACGAAAATAAGAATTGCTGCAATTGGGAAGGAGTTCGCTGCAGCAACCTAACCGGCCATGTACTTGAGCTTCATCTTAGTGCTACTCAAAATGATGGAAGAAGGAAACCTTTCGGAGGTATGATTA
This sequence comes from Quercus variabilis, assembly GCA_030445155.1. NCBI lineage: Eukaryota > Viridiplantae > Streptophyta > Magnoliopsida > Fagales > Fagaceae > Quercus > Quercus variabilis. The sequence continues at coordinate 12,697,033 of CP129453.1, forward strand.
GCTCTTCACTGCTTGAGTTGCCTTATTTGACATTTTTGGATCTTAGTTTCAATAATTTTAATCGGAGCTATATGCCAAAGTTCATCAGTTCTCTCAGTAACTTAAAACACCTCAATCTTGCTGTGGCCAATCTCAGTGGACCAATTCCACATCATCTTCAGAACCTTTCGCACTTGCAACTACTCCATCTCGGTGGGGATTATTGGATTAATATTGAAAATTTGGAATGGCTTTCTCATTTGTCTTCAATAGAAGACCTTGGCCTAGCTTTGATGAATCTCAGCGTAGCCAATGATTGGCTGGAAGTTGTGAGTAGCCTCCCTAAATTAAAAACCTTGGCTATGTGGTCGTGTGATTTACCTCCAATGAGTCTTTCATCTTTTCCCCGTTTCAATGATTCGAAATCTTTTGCTTCTCTTCAAAGCCCGAATCTCAATTTTAATCAACTTGTCCACATTCCAAAATCCTTAGGGAATATATGTACTTTACGTGAATTGATCTTGGTTTCAACCCATCTCAATGGACAATTAGTTGAGTTTATCAATCACTTGTCTGGATGTGCAGAAGACTCATTAGAAAGTTTGAATTTATCAGGAAATCAATTTACGGGATCGTTGCCTAATTTTGCAATATTTCCGTCCTTAAAAGAAATATATCTTTCAGATAACAAATTAAATGGGACTTTGCCCAAAAGCATTGGAAACCTATATAAGCTCGAGGATTTGATAGTTGACTCAAATTTTTTAGAAGGCCTGATCTCTGAATCTCTCTTCTCCAATCTCTCCAAATTACAAATTTTAGACTTGTCCAATAATTCTCTTTCTTTGGAATTCAGCTTTGATTGGGTTCCCCCTTTTCAACTGAATGAGATACATTTGACGTCTTGTAATTTAGGGCCTAGATTTCCAAATTGGATTCTAACTCAAAGGAATGTTTCCCTCCTTGAGATCTCTGATGCTAAAATTTCAGATACCATCCCAGCAGAGTGGTTAGCAGACCTGCCTCCTACATTAGAACTTTTAGATCTTTCTAACAACCATATATATGGGCGGTTACCAAATGTGTCAACAAAAAGATTGAATGAACTTGCAATTGATTTGAGTGCTAACAGTTTAGAGGGTCCACTACCGCATTTTCCAACAAATCTCACATTCTTGAATCTCTCTAAAAATCAATTTTCAGGGTCTATCTCTTCTCTTTGTAAAATCAATGGCCAATTGTTGGCTTACCTGGACCTATCCAATAATAGATTATCTGGAAAACTTCCTAATTGTTTTATGCAATGGCCAAAGCTAGTCATTTTGAATTTAGCTGGCAACCACTTCTTTGGGGAAGTTCCAAGCTCTTTGGGCTCGCTGTCTGCGCTCAACACATTGAGTCTAAATAATAATAATTTCTCTGGAAACTTACCTTCATCCCTGAGAAATTGCAGTTCCTTGATAGTTATGGACATGAGAAATAATAGATTTTCTGGGAACGTACCAGCATGGATTGGGGAACGCCTACGAATGTTGATTTTTCTATCTTTACGTTCCAATATGTTCAATGGAAGCATACCATTGCATTTGTGTTGGTTAAAAGATTTACAAATCTTGGACCTTTCTTTAAATGACATTTCCGGAACTATACCACAATGCCTCAATAATTTCACAGCCATGGCTCAGAAAAGAAACTATCTCTTTGAAAAGGTGATTCCTCTTTCATACAATAATGGTGGCATCGCCACCTATGGGCAAGAATATTTTGATAGTGTAATGGTTGAGTTGAAAAGAAATGAGTATGAGTACCATGGTAGAAATCTTGGACTACTAAAGATCATTAACCTTTCAAGTAACAAATTGATCGGGAAACTTCCAAGTGAAATCTCAAGCCTATTGGATTTGTTTGCACTAAATGTATCAAGAAACAAATTAATTGGAGAAATCCCTCAAATGATTGGTCAATTGAAGCAGTTAGAATCACTTGACATGTCATGGAATCAGTTCTCTGGCGAAATCCCATCTAGCATGTCGGAGTTAAACTTTTTGGGCTTCCTAGACTTATCTTACAACAATTTGTCTGGGAAAATTCCTTCAGGCACTCAAATCCGAGATTTCAATGCATCTTATTTTATTGGAAACAGGGCACTTTGTGGACCTCCACTCACACAGAAGTGCTCAGGTGAAGAAACTCCAAACCGAAGTGAAGCGACTGCTAAAGATAATGAAGAAAATGGAGATGAATTGGTTAAATGGTTTTATGTGGGAACAGGATTTGGATTTGCTCTTGGGTTTTGGGGAGTTTGCGGTTCTTTGGTGTTAAAGCGTTCTTGGAGACATGCCTATTTCCTGTTATTGGACAACATGAAGGATTGGATCTATGTAACAATAACCGTGAACATTGCAAGATTGCAAAGGAAGATTCAGAGGCAGGGATGACCACTTTGTCTGTAGAGGTTAGCAAGGTAATATAATATGTATATTAATCTTTTATATATGCTATGGGCAGCAATTAATTTATCCTAGTCATATATATATATATATATATATATATATATTTACCCTAAACCAAATGTAACTGCTAAAATCATTAATCTATTTCAATTTTAGTGTTTTGTTTTCACCTAATCTTACAATTTCTTGATTTTGCCGCATATGCCAAGAAGTATATTTTCATATATAGTGGTGCTTAAGGGTATATACTTAATCGCGTGGTAAATTTCAGTTTGCATGGATAAGTAGTTCTACTTCTAATTCTATATATTTAGTGCATCAAGACTGATGGTTTTCTTTTATCTTTGGTGCTAATATCAGGAGTTGCTGCTACTGGTGCTTGCGTCAAAATAAGTGTCAGAAACACTGTTTGTAACATTTGTGTGGGTGTGGATCTATATTATGCTTTGTTTCATCGCCTTTCTCAGCATTCGTCATTTCATTAGTAGCTACCTCTCTTCAATTAAGCAAGTTAATTTACAAAGAGATATTGTGTAATTTGAATCTAGTTTAATGTTTGAGTGTTACCATCCTGGACTGTTTGCACTGTTACCTTTGTTGTTTCATATAGTGCGTGTTTTTTATTTATTTTCTTATCAAATGTTTGAATTTGTCAACTAGTTATTTGATACAAATTGGGAAGAGGTTTTGATTGATAAATACCGACACCTATACTAAATTTTTTTTCCCTTTCATAAATAGATAATAATAAATAATTAAAATATAGTTAGAATTATATTTTTTGAGTTAATTAGATAGATTGATAGACTAATTTTAATTTCCTTTTACAAATTTATAGAAATAAGATTGACTAACCTTGCATTATTAAAAATTATATATAATTTTTAATATGAAATAGACTATTGTATTAGCCAATAAATTACCAAAAAAATAAAAAATAAAAAATTTACAATTCTAATCTTAAATATAAAAATATTTTTATCACGTATACATATAAACATATAAAATATTAAATAATATTATATGGGCAAAATCATAACTTACTTTCTCTAACTTTGTCTTGTTTTCATTTTTGTCACTATAATTTCAGTTTTAATGTTGCGGTAACTTAAATATGTTTTCAATGCAACTCTTCTATCTATATCACTATTAAGGCTCATAAAATAATGTAGTTTTGCTTTGATACAAAATATAAATTGCATCTTTATTAAGCTTTCTGTCATTTACTACAAATTAAGAATTATTTATTTTTATCAAAAATTACCAAATAAAAAAAATGTGGAAGTGAGAGTAATTATTAATGAGAGAGAGAGAGAGAGAGAGAGAGAGAGAGAGAGCTATTAACTAAAAGTTTTTAAGCAATGAATGAAGAGAACCAAGTGTACATATTAAGGGCTTCCATAACATCTACAAAACCTAAGGCAACAACGTATTGAAATTCTGCTACGCAAAAAATTAGGAAAGAACACCACCCTCTCTCTCTTTCTCACACACACACACAGATACTTTAGCAGATGTAAACAAAATAGATTATTAAATAACTACATCAATGAATGGCTAGTAAACTATAAACACCCTGTGCAAACAATTATATAACATCCATACATCCCAAAGCTATAATGCACACCAACGTGAAACTCATATTAAACCAATCGAGTAAACTTCATTCCAACTGACCAAGAATAAAAGAGAGATAGAAGTGAGAAGCCTTTTATAGAATAGACGTTACTCGAACTGAGTTATCAGCTGATCCAGTCAAGAAGATGGGCAAAGTCGGGTGCCAATCAACCGTCGTTATAGCAGCAGTGTGTGGAAGAGTTCTCAACCCATTTCTTTGACCACGAACCTGAGCCAAGTTAAACAAACGATAAATTAAATTAGAATAACCAATACAGTAGAAAATCAGCATTTGTAATTCTGGTCAATATATTGATCAGGGTCAATAGCAAGTCAACTCTGATTGTCGATTAAAGAACAAAGGAGAGCCAATGACATTGTGTGCACTTGGACGTGTCTTCATGCACACAGGCATAGGCACACACATATGAGAATGAGAAACAAGAAGGCTGGGGTGGGCGAGAGATCAACCTGATATGTAGGTGCTCTTACTGAACCAGATGTCACCAGTAGCCTCCTCCCGTTAGCATCTAATGCCATTTCATGTCTGCAAAGTTTTGAGCTCTCAGCATCACAGAACATACAGAATGGAAAAGAATCAAGTTATCAAGGTTCCTTCTGCTAACTATAACACAACAATATAGAAGATGCAACTATAATAACAAATACCAGAACATGACAGAGTTTTACAGGGCAACATCATAAAACAATATGTGTAAAGGCAGTACCAACATTATAAAAAGTAAAGGGTTCACCACCAGGAAAGTGAGGGAGACGGATTATGCACAGCACACGATCCTCCACAAAAATTAGTGGAATCAAATAAATGTCATAGTTATTTTAGTATTTAAGTGATTTCAATCTTCCATGAACCTTCACTAGTTATAAAACCAATGAATTAGGGGCGGAACTTGGATTTTATGAATGGGGGGGCCAAAATTATAGCAAATACAAAATTGAACTAATTCAATTGAGTCATACAGAAAGGAAAATTATGCTCATGTAGTGGATTAGGCAAATTAGACCATAGCCCCACCATAGTGCCTGTATCTAGTAACATAAAGGTCCTATGATATTGGACAACATTATAATTCCATAATCCTCCAATTTGAAATATAAGTAGTATAACATCCCAGTTCCACAACACATTGGCTATTACATCATTGACTGCATAGAAAGCATTTAATGAATTTCACTTTTTGTGAAAGTTCAAGAACTACGATGACAGTTAAATGTCAGAACTAGTCAGTACAGCTAATCTAAACCAATATATTCTTTTCCTGAGGATAATAGTCTTAACCAAAATATAACAGAGTGCCAGCAAGACAAATACCTACTACAGTTTCTTGACCTTGGTTTTGCAAGCTCCATTCAAAAATCTAATTCCAAAAAACAAATTCTGTGAGGGTTATATTAGAATAATATGGCAAAACCTTATGCAATATAAAGTTCAAAGAAAAAAACTAAGCTGTATTTACAGAGCTCTGCCTAAATTTGAATTGAAAACCAAGATATACTTGCCTTTCCATCTGACCCCAAGCTAAAAATGCTTGTCTCATCAGGCCCAAAAAGAAGAGAGCTTATCGCAGAATCATGTGCAGGCCACCCAGTAATTTGTAGACCAGCAAACATGTATTTGACAAGTTAAGGGGTATGAATAATAATGCGGATATTTCTGCTCAGGCACCCCCATCCGTGATTATTGGGAAACATTTTCTTTTCATTAACCATTTAATTTTCCATCAAATGACTAGGTTAACCCCCCAGTTAAGATACAAGTAAGCCTCCGAAATGCACTTAAATGGGCCGGGTTAGCAGAAAAGGAGTTTATGTCTTCTTAAGTATGTGCAACCAAATTTTAAAAACATAGGTTTTTGCTTTCACATGCAAACTGGATAACCACTAAAATGCAGATTAAGAAACCAGGTCATATAATCATTAAAAGGATACCAAACATGTGAATCATTCCATCAGTAGCAGAAGCTGCTAAAATCTTCCCATTGTGATAGAAGCATAAAGAAGTTATTGCAGGTGGATCTTTACCAAGAGGAAGGACTGTCTTCACGAAAGGCAAAGATCATTACGGGATAAAATAAAAACTGGCAACTCAACGCAAAAATAAAGTTCTAAGACAAACAGTCACAAACCACAGACTCTTCCAGGTTTCCATGTTCCAGACAGTTAAGGAAGCAAACCCTAAATTGTCGTTATAGCTTGAGCCATTGCTACATAGAAAATGAGTTCCTATTAATCTATTGCACCAGTAGAAAGACTAAAAAAAAAACTAAAAAAATGGCAAATAATTGATAAGAAAGATAAACCCATGTTCAATCTCTTGAAAATTGCATGATTGGGAGATCAGGGTCCATAAGAAACACACCCAATGGTTCTAACCAATACTAAAGTCATTTCAGTAGCACAATGCAAGCATAATGCTCCTTTTAATTAATTTTTATTCTTAATTTATAATTGAAATTTTACACATGCATCCAATGGGTCTTGAACTCTAAACATTAAACTCCATCCCATTCCTTGAATTTTTATTTATTTATTTATTCATTCATTTTTTATTTTAGGGGGCGGGGAGTTCATTGGCATGGCAGTAGCATCATACTTCTAGTAGAGGTGTTATTCAACAGATCTCCAGGTGACCACAAAATGTCGTATATTAACACTTCCATACAAACATTTAAGACTATTAGAAGAAAATACCCTTTGGAGGCTGCCGCAGAAACAAAAATTGGTTCTACAGGGCTGCACTTTAGATCCAAGACACTGCAGCACCAAAAAGATGTTAAGAGCAAACACCAAGGAAGAGAATTGCAGCCATAGTATGTATAGGATAAACCTTGGAAATGCTTCAGTTGTGCTGAGATCGCAGACAACTCTCTTTGCATCTACATTCCATGCTTTAATGCCTCCATCAGCTGTGCCTATGAGAAGCTTTTGTCAAAAAGAACCACAAAACTTAAAAGAATGAATTTCGATCTCAAATAATCAACACCATCTACAAAACTGATTCACTGAATACTTTAACTTCTGGAAATTCTTCTTCCATGTGAACTTCCCTGCCATTTTCTGCCACACCAAATTCAATAATTACTTGACCAGCAATGAGTTCATAAATATTGTCACAATTAACTCACAGATTCAAGCAAAAAACAGGAAATCAGAAACCAGATTAAAAAGCTCAACCTGCAATACCATACAGTCAAAAAATTACTTGACTGTTTCCCCAGAAGGAAAAAAAAAACAAAAACAAAAACAAAAAAAAACAAAAAACAAAAACAAAAACAAAAACAAAACAAAACAAAACAAAAAATGATTTCTCAAACTAGTTCAGTAAAATAAATGATGCTTTACATTACCATGCTGTCAACCACTCATATAGAATCTTTTTTAATAAGTAAGAATGTTATATATACAAATGGCTACTCTATGCATGAAAAACATAGAGCAAACCCAGAAAATACAAGAAGAAGAAAACAGAAAAAAGAAAAAAGAAAACCAAACAACAGATTAATTACAAAAAAGAAAGAGAGCTAAGAAAAGAGGGGAGAGAATCACTAGTCGTGATTCCCCATGCCCGAGACCAATCAAAAAGAGTCCCACTCCTGAACTATCCAAATCCTTAAAAGTCCTCCGATTTTGTTCCTTCCAAATATACCATAGTCTTTAAAGATTATATCTACATTTTAGCCTTCTTTTGCTGTTCAGATTGACAATACCATTTCACACATCAACTCTCTTGCCACTGAAGTCATATTCCCCCCCCCCCCCCCCCCCCTAAAAATTCTACATTAGCCAATGGATCTGCTCATAAAATGAAGCAGAAATGTAGGGTTACTTTGCACATTTTTTAATTGCGCAAATTTTTTACATTATCTGCCGTTATCTTTCACAACTGCTCTATTAGACTTCTCTAAATTTACAGGTTTCTGATACCATCTATCGTATCTTCCCTGTAATGAAAGCTCAATATGTCACCCCATAAATGTCAACTAATCCTATAATTTTTATAAAAAAATAAAAAAATAAAAAACTTCCATTAGCTTGTTCACTATCACGAACTTATGGAAGAGTAACTGTACAGAACAGCAATCTACCAATACAGGGGCCATCTTGCCACATTTGACTGGAATCACCAGTACTACCATCTCTCATATCAAGATTTGATGAAATGGATGAATCATGAAACAACTTGGACGTGGTAAGCTCAGATTGAACTTGAGAAGGCCCAGTAACAAAATCTTGATCCAGCACTGTTTCAGCTAATGGTGGAGTAGCAGGAGCATAGGCTTCATGTATCTCCCTGTATATAATAGGATCTTCTTCATGCATAAAACTTGATGAACTTTTGGTTTGTCCTGTGCTTGCATCCGGTAGTGATGAAGCATTACTGAGTTCCAAAAAAAGAAAAAAAAAAGATGACAGATATCAAAATAGTTCTGTCTATAGCTGTTATAGTCATAAGGGAAATAGCAAAGACCATTCCTTACCACTTTAACCGACCTAATTGAGCTTCTTTTTCCTCCAGTAAAGCTTAAAATTGAGTTTCTTTATATCCTTTCTGAGACGGTTGGCGGTATTCTTCTCTGCGCAGATCTTTAATAGCGCAGGGAGGCGTGGTGTGGTTAAGGATATATTCTCAAAACTCAGTCAGTAATAAATTGACTTAATTTAAAAAAAATAAAATTAAATAAGTTTTTAAAAAAAAAAAACCCATATCATGATGATATCATGTAATTATTGGTGGAAACAGATCAAAGAGAATGAATGAGCTCACCTTTTTTGGAGAAGTGCATATGAATATTGAGGAAAGAGATGGCATTAAAAAAAATGGCTTATCCTTATTTTAGAATTCCATTTAACACCCAAAGACACTTCACATTCATTAAACTTAAGGCTTTTTTTTCTTTTTTTTTTAATGAGTAAACTTAAGGGCATTTATTAAACAAAACTGTTTTTAAATTGATAGTTGTGAACTAGTAAATGCATTAGATTTTTTTCATGACGTGAAACCTCACTAAAGTAGGGCCTTTTGGATCACCCCTAGGGAGTAAATGCATTGGAAATATAGGGGAATGGTGAAACCAAAGTATCAAATTATATTATATTATATATATGACTTTCTCTGAAGGATATGAGTTCCATTGAAGATCTCACTAAAGAAGTTCCTCACAGAAAGACGTAAGGCCTCATACCATTCCTTTGAGAAATAAATACGAAATTCAGGATCCAGGTTTGGGTTCTTTATATATGGAATGACTGCACCACATGCCCAAAATTATAAATCAAGAAGAATGTAGTCCAATAGAACACAACAGAATGAATAAAAGAGAAACCCACCAAACCATGCAGTCCAGTCCTTGCCCCTTTGCAAAAATTCATTGCCATTCATCTCAAACAAATCTACAACTTTGTCTTTGTCCCTCCTCCCCGATTGTATGGCATGAGCAATATAGTATCGCAGAATTGAGACCTCCAATTTAGACAAAGTAGCAATAAGTACCGTTTCAGATGCTGAAGAAAAGCACTTCTTGAAAAAGCTCAAGAGACCAACTAATTTTTCTGCCTGAAATTTGGGTACGTATACTGAGAAGATTAAGTCTAAAATCTTATCCACTTGAAACCCTTTACCAAAATCTGTGCCTAATTCACTCTCAAAAGTTTGCAGAGTATTAGTAAATCCTCTAAAGACAAGAAACTCCCTCACAATTTCCTCAGCATACTGAATGTTCTCCATCTTGTTCTGCTATACCTACAATGATAAAGATACCTTCAGCCCTATAATTATTTACATCTTTAACGTAACAGATTTTTTTTTTTTTTTTTTTTGGGGGGGGGGGGGGGGGGGGGGGGGGGGGGGTGGGGGTGGGGGTGTTTAAATCCCTGAACAGGAGATTGCACTATAAACATCTCACTAACCAACAAATGTATGAAATGTAAACAGTAAAAAGTATATGTTCATATGGGATTATCTAATAGTACATTTCTACACTCACTAGAAAAGTAAATCTGACTATGTTAGTTTCCTACTTCAATTAGTTCGTATGTCATATCCACAATCTCGACACGTATGCACATAACTGCATCATTCTGCAATTTGTCAACAAAAAAAAGACTGCTTCATTCTGCACATAAGAGCAGTCCTGTAACATATAACAAATGCCTAATTGCAAAAAGTAATTAAATCTTATTTCAGTAACAACAAAAGCAACCAAAGAGTACATTAATGAAGACGCTGATGATAATGGTGATGGTGACAACAAAGATGACAGAAATAAATGACAATGACAATAAAAAATAAATAAATATTTCATTGCAACAACAGCTTAATGTAATGCAAATAATACACAAACCCAAGGGTAATGCACTGGGGCTTAAACTCAAAATGAGTATTTAAGGTCAAAACAACATTCATAAGCCCTGATATTTACAACCAGGGCATGTCCTACATACCGGAAGAGGGAAACTAAAATATTTATGGGAAGTAAGATATTGGGACTCTAAAGATGTCAGTCTAGAAAAGGTGTGTAAAGGGGTTGAGCCAGGTACAGTAAGTATCATACATGTGTTCAAAGAAGCTAAAATTATAAGAAATAGGACAAATTTCAAACATTGATAGTAATAAGTTCATTGAGCTACCTTGCAACACATCAAACTTGCTCGATACCGTTTCAATTTCAGCAGATATGAATACTTGCTAAATAGCTACTCAGTACTGAATCTAATACATGGGGCTATCAGATCTTGTTAATTCTTGTATAAAATCACATTCCAATTTCCATTTCAAATTCGCAGTTTGCACAGAGGATCACACAAACAGGTAACTCCAGTTCCTTCCATAGCAAATCACATAGCCTCAATATCAAAATTAACCAAACTCAGTGGACCCAAAATTCAAGATTGACAATCTAAAACACCAGCTCTACCAAATAAGCCATTCCACATGGGAAAGTTCCAAATTTAAAAAAAAAAAAAAAAAAACACACAAACATTCACAGATTAATCCAATTCAAACACACCCCAAAAGTCAAAGTCCCACTTAACAGATACTAATTCCAATTCCCTATTTACCCATTTGATTTTCTTTCACTATTTAGCAAAAAACCACACAAAAGCTATCAAATTTGAAAAGAAAATCACTTCAAGCTGGAATTTTGTCAACAAATTTAGGTTTCTTAAAAGATCTACTAGGGTTCACTTTGATTAACAGTTCAAAGATAAAATGGAATTGGAAGAGAATTTGTGGGGATTGTACATAATAGAATTGCAGAGGAATCGAAAATGCACGAACTTGAAGGGTTTCGAAGAGAGATTTTTATGATTTTCAGAGAGAAATTATGACTGGATTATTAGTAGGGCTAGTTGATTTTGATTTTTTTTTTTTTTTTTTTTTTTTTTTTCTGCTAAGTAAAATAAAAGCGTAAGCTGTGACACTAAAAATTGTTTATGGGGGCTTTGGCTAAAATGCGCTACTAATGTGCACTGTGAAACTGACAAATATTTGTAGCTTAAAGCCTGGTCAGGATTATTGCGGTCCTAGCAGATATACAGTGTAGTGTACTGTTGTTGGTGAATATTAAAGTTTTGATATTATTTTTATGAAAAATATATAAAAAATTTGTTAAAATAAATATTTTTTTACATATTTTTTAAATTAATACCCTTAAGTTATTCAATAACTTTTTTTCTAATTATTTTACTATCAATAATCTAAATGCATATTTTTTCATAAATTGTTACTTTGTTATTGATATATTTTTTACTCATTGAGATTAACTTGCATTTTTTTTTTTAATTCAATAGTTATATTAGGGAAGGAGGAAATTTAAATCTTGGATATTTCTATTAAAAACATCAGAATGTGTCAATCAATTGAGTTACAATGCTCTTAATAATTATCTTGCATTTTTATGAATGTCTATTTCCACTTCTTGAGATCCCTCTTATATATAGAATTCTTACGTATCCATTTATGATTTCACAGTCATTCTTTTATGTAGTATATAATTTAATTGTTAAACCAAGTGGAGGAAGGGGAACTTACTCACGTGTCCAACTTGTAAACAATCAAGGACATTCCAAACGTCTCTCTGTCGCTAAGAAAGGAGGTTTCCCTGCTTCTCTTAGGCTGTAGAAGTTTTGTCCCTTCTTTGAAGGAGAGTTTGTTTTGTGTGTTTGTTCCTTTGTACTCTTGGAGTATCAAGCATACTCTTAGAGCTTGTGGGGTTTTTTTTTTCTAGGGGATTGGGAAACAGTTTTTCTACTCTCCTTACTTTTTTTTGTGGTTCTATTATCTGTGGAGAATGGATCAACTAACCAGGAGGTGGGAAAGTATGTCACTTTCAGATAAGGAGAGAAAGGATTTCACACTTCCTGAGGATCACCGAAAGGGAGAATTTGTTATCGCTGCTAAGTTTTTAACTTCGCGCTTTCTCCAAATGGAAGCGGTAGCAAGAACTTTTAAGCAGATATGGCGTTTCAACAATGGGTTCAGATTACGTAATCAAGGAAATAATATAGTCTTGTTTGTCTTTGATAACCTGGCTGATGTCGATAAGATTCTGCACAGTCAACCTTGGAGTTTCGATAAGCACTTAATCATCATGCAAAGGTACACAAATGATGGTCCTGTCAGTGAGTTAACTTTCAACAAAGTTCCATTTTGGGTGCAAGTCCATGATATCCCATGCAGTTTTTTAACGAGGAAGGTGGCTGAGAAGTTGTGTGATACAGTGGGCGAGGTCCAGAAATCAATAGGCGCAGTTGACGACGATGGAGGCAGTTTCTTCCGAGTTCGGGTTATGGTGGATATCACTCTGCCATTGTGCAGAGGAAGGGTTATCTCTTTCACAAATGGAAGCAAGAGCTGGGTAAATTTTAAATACGAACGGTTACCAAATGTGTGCTACTGGTGTGGGCGTTTGGATCATGATGATAGGGACTGTGAGCTTTGGATTGAAAGCAAGGGCACGCTGTCCACTGATCAGCAACAGTTTGGTCCGACTCTGAGAGCACCACCATATAAGTCGACGGGGAGAGATGTAATCTATGTTCCGGGGTTTTTTGAGGGAAGAGCTCGGCGCCATCATGGCAGAACGGAGGGGGCGCAGCCAGTGGAGGTAGTACCGGACATGGAAGTGGAATGGACAGGTGGAGTAATGAATGCTGAAACCGTTACTAGCAATGAATCACCCTTTATTTCAGGAGCAGAGTCAGTTATAGAGGAAAGTTCTAAACACGCCAACTCCAATCCGGTTTTCTCGCAGTCTGGACAGAGCAGTTTAGGGTGCATTAATTCGGACTCTCCTGTAACACCCAACGTGATTGAAGGCGGAATAAGTGTGACCAACTCAGCAAGACCCGTTGAGGGAAACATTATGTCGAGTGCAGTAAATATGGGCAATCATCTCGGAGTTACAAATTTAAATCCCAAGATTTCTGAGTCAGCCACAACTAGTAGGGTTCCGGAATTAATTGAAAAAACCCTAGTTGACTCTAACAATGACAACCATATGTTTAATTCTGCCATTAATGAGCCAGTGATCCAAGCCGTTGATGGGAGCGTGTCACAACTTGCCAATCTCAGGACGTGGAAAAGAATCATGCGCCACTCCAAACCTAGTGGAGCAGAGGCTGAAGTTGAACAAGGGAACAAAAGGAAATTAAACACTGAATCATCAGGTCAGCACGTTGTACCTAACAAGCGCATGCAGGTTAGTCATGTTGATCAGAATTCATCCAATGTATTGGCAGAGGCTGTGGAGCAGCCCTGCCAGAAGCCATGAGTCTAGTAGTGTGGAACTGTCGCGGGCTTGGGAACCTAGTGACAGAGAAAGAGCTTGGTGAGATTGCCCGGGCAAAAGATCCCTCCGTCATGTTCATAGCCGAAACATGGGCGGATGAAGATAGGCTAAAAACAATAAAACACAGGTTACAGTTCGATCACATGTTCATGGTCCCTCGGATTCATCGGGGTGGGGGACTTGTGATTTTTTGGAAGGACTCTATCAAGTTGAATGTGGAGACTTCATCAAAAAACCATATTGACTGCATCATTGGAAAGGGGAGTGAAGATGCGTGGAGGTTCACGGGATTCTATGGCGAACCTATCACACATAAAAGGCTTGAGTCATGGGATTTACTAAGACATTTGAACAGTCAATTTGGTCTACCATGGCTGTGTAGTGGTGACTTTAACGAAATTTTGAGAGGATCGGAGAAGATGGGAGGGAGTACTAGAAGTTACACACAAATGAAGCTTTTTAGAGACACCATTGATGAATGCGGCTTCTTGGATATGGGTTACAAGGGTCATCCGTTCACGTGGAAGAAGTTCTTCAGTGATGGGAGAACTATTGCAGAGAGGTTGGACAGGTGTTTGGCTAACAATGAGTGGTTGGTCCGATTTGGGGGCTCTATGGTGCACCATCTGACATGTAGTACCTCGGATCACTCGCCCCTATGGATCATACCCGAATGTTTGGTGGTGGTTAATCCAGAAAAGCCATTTCGTTTTGAAGAAATGTGGCTTGCCGAGGAAGGTTGCTCAAATACTGTCAAGGCCGAATGGGAGAGGGGCAGAAACAACACCAGTCCAACGGGTATTGTTAGAAAAATTGAGGATTGTGGTCAAGCTTTGACAAAGTGGAGCCGCAATTGCTTTGGTAGTGTCCGAAGAGAATTGAAACACAAACAGAAATTGTTGGCTCAAGCTGAGCTGGAAGCTCTTACCACGGGGGTGAATTTCAGAGTCAGAATGCTCAAAACCGAGGTGAATGATCTCCTTGATAAGGAAACAAGAATGTGGTTCCAGCGTTCTAGATCTCTGTGGGCTGTACATGGAGATAAAAACTCTAAATATTTCCACCGGAGGGCTACCCAAAGATTGAGGAGAAACCGGATTGATGGGATCATGGATTCACAAGGAAGGTGGTGTACGAACCCAAGGGAGGTGGCTTCGACAATATTAGATTTCTATAGTAATTTGTTCTCCTCACCCCATACTTGCCAACCTGATGTGGTATTGGATACAATTCAGTGCATTGTGACAAATGATATGAACAGGCAGCTCTTGGAGGGATTTTCAGAGAGTGAAGTGCAGGTGGCCCTTAACCAAATGGCCCCTCTGAAAGCTCCGGGTCCGGATGGGATGCCCCCCATTTTCTATCAGCACTACTGGGATTTGGTGGGTAAGGATATCACTCAATCTGTTCTTTCCTTTTTAAATTCAGCCTCCCTTCCAGAACACTTAAATCACACCTTCATTACTTTAATCCCAAAAGTCAAAAACCCTGAATTAGTATCTGAATTTCGACCCATAAGTCTATGCAATGTTTTGTATAAGATATTTTCGAAGGTGTTGGCAAATCGTTTGAAAAAAATCCTCCCTCATATAATCACGGAAAACCAAAGTGCCTTTACAAAAAATCAGTTGATTACAGATAATATCCTCTTAGCTTTTGAGTCGCTTCATAGCATGCAAATCCACAATTCTTCAAAGGGGGGTTACATGGCTCTTAAGCTCGATATGAGTAAGGCGTATGATCGGGTGGAGTGGGGTTTTTTAGAAGCCATTATGAGGAAATTGGGGTTCCATGAGCAATGGATTTCCCTTATGATGCTTTGTATATCAATTGTATCGTATTCCATCCTTATTAACGGTGCACCAACGGGGTTCATTAAACCTACTAGGGGAATAAGGCAAGGAGACCCCCTCTCCCCGTTCTTGTTCTTATTATGCACTGAAGGCCTCCATGGTTTACTCTCTCAGGCAGCATCGAGAGGTGACATACATGGGTTCTCTCTTAGTAGGAAGAGCCCTTCACTAACCCATCTACTTTTTGCAGATGATAGCTTATTATTTTGCAGATCAAATGTTGAGGAATGTCAGAAAGTTATGGAAGTATTGCAAGTTTACGAGGTGGGGTCAGGGCAACAACTAAACAAAGCAAAAACCACTGTGTTCTTTAGTAAACCCACCAATGATGAAAGCAAGCAAATGATTAAAGAATGTTTGGGTGTGGAAGAGATTCGGAGTTATGAGAAGTACTTGGGGCTACCTTCCTTAGTGGGTAGAAATAAGAAAAGTAGTTTCAACTACATAAAGGAGCGTGTGTGGCAGAAGCTTCAAGGTTGGGAAGAAAAACTACTTTCTCAAGCCGGAAGAGAAATCTTGATAAAGGCGGTGGTCCAAGCTATTCCCACCTACTCAATGAATTGTTTCAAGCTCCCAATTGGTTTGTGTGATGAGATTGAGGGGCTTATTAGGAAGTTTTGGTGGGGTCAAAGGGGAGATAGGAGGAAAATACATTGGGTTAGATGGGAGGAGCTTTGTAAACCTAAGAATGAGGGTGGCATGGGTTTCAAGGATCTTGCATTATACAATGATGCCCTCTTAGCAAAACAAGCTTGGAGATTACTACATAATACAAATTCCCTCTTCTATAAGGTCTTCAAATCTAAGTTCTTTCCACATTGTACCATCATGGAGGCAGTAGAGAATCATTCGGGTTCATACGCTTGGAGGAGTATTTTAATTGGTAGAGAGGTGCTAAAAGAAGGGATGAGATGGAGGGTGGGCTCGGGTACAACAATTAAGGCCTGGTCTGACCCCTGGCTTCCATCAGAGTTCCTTCCTTTTATCACTTCCCCACCAATCAGTGGCTTTGAAGATGTTACTGTTGCAAGCCTTATCAATCCGGATGCAGTTTCTTGGAACATCCCTCTGTTACATGATCTTTTCCTCCCACGAGATATCGCTTTGATCAAGTCTATCCCACTGAGCAACAGGGCAGTTGAAGATAAGCTCCTTTGGCCATTTACTCCCTCGGGCATTTATTCTGTCAAGTCGGGATACCGGTTTCTTTGCAAAGTCCAAAGTTTGGATGACCATTCTTACCAACCGGATACTGATAGTATTTGGAAGAAGGTGTGGGGACTTGCAGTACAGCCAAAGATAAGGAATTTCTTGTGGCGTGCAATTAAAGACACCATTCCGACGAAAGTGAACCTCAAACGGCGAAGAGTAATTCTTTCCGACTGCTGTGATCACTGCCATAACACCTCGGAGAATACCCTACATGCGTTGTGGTCCTGCCCTTCTTTGTCTCAGGTGTGGTCAAGTGATCAATGTTGGAGGAACTGCTATACCAGAACGTTCCAGAGCTTCAGGGACCTAACTGAGCACATTATTAAAGAAGGTTTAGATGTGGATTACTTTGCTACTACCGTGTGGATGGTGTGGCATAGGAGGAATGTGTTGAGAACCACCAACAAGCCCTTTCCAATTCAGCAAGTGCTTCCTGAGGTGCGTGCAGTCCGTGCAGCCTTGGTTCGCTCTATTCCTCCTAAACCCCCTCCCCCTCCCTCTCGAGGTTCAGAACGGGTTATCTGGAAACCTCCACCTTGGCCGAGACACAAAGTGAACTTTGATGGGGCGGTGTTTAGGGAGGACGATTCAGCTGGCGTTGGTGTTGTGATTAGGGACGATAAGGGGCTTATGGTGGCTGCAATGGCGGAAAAGATCCCTCTCCCCTATTCAGTCACAGCTGTGGAGGTGCTTGCAGCAATAAAGGCTCTGAGGTTTGCAGGGGACATTGGTCTTGAATCTTTCATCCTTGAGGGGGACTCCAAGATCACCATTGATGCTCTGGTAGGGGATAACAGGGAGCATGGGGAGTTTGGACACCTGATAGGGGAAGCTAAGTGGCTGTCAAGATAGTTTGGTGATGTTAGTTATAGCCATGTTAGAAGACAAGGTAATTGTGCCGCACATAACAATGCTAGACATGTTAGCGATTTTACGATGTGGATGGAGGATGTTCCTTCACATCTTTATGCTGTAATTCAAGCCGATTTGGCATTTTGTTGAATAAAGTTACAGTGTTCTTTCTCAAAAAAAAAAAAGTGGAGGAAGGGAATTGAATGTTAATTCTTCTCATAATCTCTTTTTTTTTTTTTTGCTATTGTTATTGTTGTTATCATTTGTGTCAACTTGATTGGGGGTCATATTACTATAATATTAATGTGACCTTTGAGACCATCAATTACATGCATAATAAAGAGTGGGGATGAGCAATGACATGAGTCACATGACACTCAAATTATATATGAGTAAAACTTATGATAGAGTAAAATGTTTTTTTTTTTTGGGGGGGGGGGGGGGGCGGCATTAATGAACAGTGCCGGATTGCAAAAATAATGAAATGCATCTCAACTATTGCATATTTACTATTTAGAACTTATGAACGGTGAGCCAAGTGGCTAACACTCCAACCCAGGGGACTCCAATAAAGGAGATCATCTACCACCTAATATCTTGCTTTTATGTGAAGAAGGGATTTCATTATCACTAAAGAAAGCGAAGAGGAGGAATTGCATGGGTGGTTTTGCTGAGTAGAATTAAGAGGCCCTAAGATATTACATATATGTTATTCGCTAATGATAGTATGATCTTCTGCATCTGCACGGCCACAAAAATAGAATGCAGGGAGAAACATAAAGAATTCTGAAGGAATATGAGGAGGCCTAGTTAACAAAAGCACGAGCAACAACTCTGTGACTTGGTGGGGGAAATGTAGTTAGAGACTACAAGAGAAATACTTGGAGTTGGGACTATTGTCGCTGATAAGTAAATTAAACAAGCAAAATTTCTCAACCATAAATGAGCAAATATGGAAGAGAATATACTAATGTTGAATGTGGAGATTTGGCACTTGGGCTTGAGTGAGATGTTTGCATGGCCTTAACGAAAAAAAATATATAGCAAGTATATTTTCAGTCTAAAGAAACAAATATATATATATATATATATATATTTGTTGGGTCCATCTTCCAAGCAGTCTGCCCTCCTCCCCTCCAAAATCATCAGTCCAACCCAACCTAGAGTCCAGCCCAAATCCATGTAAATGCCCAAAACATAACAAATTTTATTTAAAAACAAAACAAACTAATTTTACAAAATAAAAACCAAACTTAAGGGAAACTTTTATATATGATGGTGGGGGGAAAGCCATGGAAGAGACTACCTAACTTAGAAAATGACAAGAGGAAAACAAAAAAAAAAAAAAAAAATCAAAGTTGTAGAACGAAGTTGAACCGGAAATGACATTCAAAAAAAAGAAAAGGACGAGAGGTTAGATAAGAGAGTTATCTGGACAAGAAGATGAGGTATGTGATGACTTTGAGAATATGAAAGGTGAGAGAGAAAATGTGGGAGGGTAGATGGGAAGCTTCTAGGAAGGTGCTTCCTTTACAATTGCCATTACATTCTTTTCTATTTACAAAGATACCATTATTTTAATTCATTAGTTCTTTTAGATATTTCATTTGATAATCAATTTTAAAATTTTAGTTTAGCAATACTAATAAGTCCCATAATAATAATAATACGTGTGTGTATATATATATATATATATATATCTGGTGCATAATTCTGAAATGATATAACAGTACACACTGGTATCGAAATATAATAGTAATAATAATAATAATATGTATGTGTATATATATATATTTGGTGCATAATTTTGAAACGGTAGAACAATACACACCGGTATCGAAATATTCTATTATAATAGCCAATTTGGAACAGTCTTCAAAATAGAATTCAAAACCTTGATATGGATGCTCATTTGAAATTTTTTTTTTTTTGCTTATACTCCAAGCCCTCCCTAGCTTAAAATCCTAAATTTGTCACGCGCTAATGATGTGACACACTAATGCCTAGCTAGCATGGTGGGATCTTGTGTCAACGCATTGTAAAGCATGGCACGTTGACGTGGCCAATTACAGATATGGCTAGGGTTGATGTGGTAAAACCCTCTGACACCACATGACCATGCATTTTTCCACTATTTTTTGGTTGAAAAAATTGGTTTTTGCTATTTGCAATTCAATGCTTTGCCAAGAACAAATTTGACTCTAATACCATATTAATTTTATTAACTGAAAAAAGAAAAAAAAAAACGGAAATAAGAAATTGAAAGTGATTTGGCTTGATGATCTATGCCCACTGCAAAAAGCCCTTGGTAACTATATCTTTGCATATTAATTTTATTTTTTATTTAATTACTATTATTAATTTATTATTGAAGTTTTACATGTGCATTAAATGGGTCTTGAACTCTAAACCTTAATCTCCACAGAATGTCGTATTTTAACACTTCCATACAAACATTTAAGACTATTAGAAGAAAATACCCTTTGGAGGCTGCCGCAGAAACAAAAATTGGTTCTACAGGGCTGCACTTTAGTTCCAAGACACCGCAGCACCAAAAAGATGTTAAGAGCAAACACCAAGGAAGAGAATTGCAGTTATAGTATATATAGGATAAACCTTGGAAATGCTTCAGTTGTGCTGAGATCGCAGACAACTCCCTTTGCATCAACATTCCATGCTTTAATGCCTCCATCAGCTGTGCCTATGAGAAGCTTTTGTCAAAAAGAACCACAAAACTTAAAAGAATGAATTTCGATCTCAAATAATCAACATCATTCAATATCAAACCATATATGCAATCACTCATAAAGGCCAATTTACATACCAAGCGGTCAGATTTACACTCCCAGTCAAGTGACATGATCTCTGCCCCACAATAAATGGTCGCATTTCTTGATGCCGGAGTCGTAGAGTCATACGTCCATATCCTTTGTTTTAAATGTGTGGAGAATAATAAGGAATCAACTTGAAATCAGCCCATAATTAGAAATTTAAAAAAAGGGACATGCACCAAGCCTTCTCTGGCATGCTCAACAACCAAGGTAGTCACAACTCAAATCAATAACCCATCTATGCAGGATAAATATAGAAATTGTTTCTTTTCTTCTTCTTTTCCTCTTTTTTGAGAAAAGGGGTGGGGGTCCGTCTAAATCCATTTTAGCATATAGGAATTTCAATATATACAAGCCATAAGGGACATTGGGACAAGGAATCTTAAACCCTTACATTAAATCTTTATTAAGTTTAATGTTACCCACTTCCAAAAAATGAATACCTTACTGTACCATCTTTAGAAGCACTGGCTATATTGTTCCCTGATGCAGAAAAGCGGCACCGACTGATTGGACTTGTGTGACCCAAAAATGTCTCCTAAAAAACCATGGTATTCCAGAAATTAGAGACACTCCAATAAAGAATAGCTTAGACATACAGGTAAAGAACAAAATGTCTTTGTAGAAAGGATTAAGGAGAAAGGTACAAATTGATAAATGAAAATGATCTAAATCTAAAAACTTCAAATTTTGAAATATGGATTTATCAGATATTTTACCTGAAAGTCTACCTTAACTTCTGGAAATTCTTCTTCCATGTGAACTTCCCTGCCATTTTCTGCCACATCAAATTCAATAATTACTTAACCAGCAATGAGTTCATAAATATTGTCACAATTAACTCACATATTCAAGTAAAAAACAGGAAATCAGAAACCAGATTAAAAAGCTCAACCCACAATACCATACAGTGAAAAAATTAATTTTACTGTTTCCTCAGGAGGAAAAAAAAAATACAACAACGTTACAACAACAACAAACAATGAGTTCTCAAACTAGTTCAATAAAATAAATGATGCTTTACATTACCATGCTGTCAACCACCCATACAGAATCTTGATTCTCTTTAGATCTCTTTAAAGATTATATCTACATTTTAGCCTTCTTTTGCTGTTCAGATTGACAATACCATTTCACACATCAACTCTCTTGCCACCGATGTCATATTTTTTTTCCTAAATATTCTACATTAGCCAATGGATCTGCTCATATAATGAAGCGTAAATGTAGGGTTACTTTACACATTTTTTAAATTTGCAAATTTTTTACATTACCTGCCCTTATCTTTCACAACTGCTCTACTAGACTTCTCTAAATTTACAGGTTTCTGATATCATCTATCTTATCTTCCCACTAATGAAAGCTCAAAATGACACCCCATAAATGTCAACTACTCCTATAATTTTTATAAAAAAACTTCCATTAGCTTGTTCACTATCATGAACTTATGGAAGAGAAACTGTACAGAACAGCAATCTACCAATACAGGGGCCATCTTGCCACATTTGACTGGAATCACCAGTTCTACCATCTTCCATATCGAGATTTGATGAAGCGGTTGAATCATGAAACAACTTGGATGTGGTAAGCTCAGATTGAACTTGAGAAGGCCCAGTAACAAAATCTTGATCCAGCACTGTTTCAGCTAATTGTGGAGTCGCAGGAGCACAGGCTTCATGTATCTCCCTGTATATAATAGGATCTTCTTCATGCATAAATCTAGATGAACTTTTGGTTTGTCCTGTGCTTGCATCCGGTAGTGATGAAGCCTTACTGAGTTCCAAAAAAAAAAAAAAAAGGACGACAGATATCAAAATAGTTCTGTCTATAGCTGTGTTATGGTCATAAGGGAAATAGCAAAGACCATTCCTTACCACTTTAACCGACCTAATTGAGCTTCTTTTTCCTCCAGTAAAGCTTGAAGTTGTGACAATTAATATTGAGTTGCTTTATATCCTTTCTGAGACGGTTAGCGGTATTCTTCTCTGCACTGATCTTTAATAGGGCAGGAAGGCGTGGTGTGGTTAAGGATATATTCTCAAAACTCAGTCAGTAATAAATTGACTTTAAAAAAAAATTAAGTTTAAAAAAAAAAAAAAAAAACCCCATATCATGATGATATCATGTAATTATTGGCGGAAACAAATCAAAGAGAATAAATGAGCTCATCTCTTTTGGAGAAGCGCACATGAATATTGAGGAAAGAGATGACATAAAAAAAAATGGCTTTTCCTTATTTTAGAATTCCATTTAACACCCAAAGACACACTTCACAATCATTAAACTTGAAGGCTTTTTTTTAATGAGTAAACTAAAGGGCATTTTTTAAACAAAACTGTTTTTAAAATGACAGTTGTGAACTAGTAAATGCATTATATTTTTTTTTTATGACATGAAACCTCACTAAGGTAGTGCCTTTTGGATCCACCCCTAGGGAGTAAATGCATTGGAAATATATTGGAACGGTGAAACCAAAGTATCAAATTATATTATATTATATATATATGACTTGCTATGAAGGATATGAGTTCCATTGAAGATCTCACTAAAGAAGTTCCTCACAGAAAGACGTAAAGCCTCATACCATTCCTTTGAGAAATAAATACGAAATTCAGGATCCAGGTTTGGGTTCTTTATATATGGAATGGCTGCACCACATGCCCAAAATTATAAATCGAGGAGAAGGTAGTCCAATAGAACACAATAGAATGAATAAAAGAGAAACCCACCAAACCATGCAGTCCAGTCCTTGCCCCTCTGCAAAAATTCATCGCCATTCATCTCAAACAAATCTACAACTTTGTCCCTCCTCCCTGATTGTATGGCATGAGCAATATAGTATCGCAGAATTGAGACCTCCAATTTAGACAAAGTAGTAATAAGTACAGTTTCAGATGCTGAAGAGAAGCACTTCTTGAAGAAGCTCAAGAGACCAAGTAATTTTTCTGCCTGAAATTTGGGTACGTATACTGAGAAGATTAAGTCTAAAATCTTATCCACTTGAAACCCTTTACCAATATCTGTGCCTAATTCACTCTCAAAAGTTTGCAGAGTATTAGTATATCCTCTGAAGACAAGAAACTCCCTCACAAGTTCCTCAGCATACTGAATGTTCTCCATCTTGTTCTGCTACACCCACAATGATAAAGATACTTCAGCCCCATAAAGATAGCCAAGGATGTCATGTAATGCAACCAGTCCTGAATGTTGGAGGAGAAGAAATTGGTTGGGAGAGGAATCTGAAATATATTCCACAACAGTTTAGCACATTTGCAATCCCTTTAAACATGCAATATCTGTATAAAATTTTGGATATGGTTCTATGTGCTTTGTTTAATCGCATTATCTCTTATCAGCGCCGCCCTTAGCTATGAGAAATTATAAGGCCCTCATGATGGACAAATGACGTGGTCCACCATTCTATTAAAAGGCTCCCATCTGTTTAAAATTGCTGAGTCAAAAAATTTTTTAAAACAAAAACTGATTACTAACTCAATAAATTTTAAACAAATAAAAGTCTTTTAATGAAATGGGGGATAAGTAATGTGGTCTACCATGAGTACCGTATAATTTCTCCTTAGTTTCATCTTCAATAATGAAAATTAATTTACAACAAGATCAGGCGTAATTTGAATTTTGTTATAATGTTTTAGTGTTATCATCCATCTTGGATTATTTGTAATTGTACTATTAACTTTGTAATTTTATTGGTGGATGTTAGCGTTGTACTTGTAGGCCTTATGGGCCTTGTAGCTCCTCCCCTTGAGGCTTTTTTTTGGGTGCTAAATAGATACTTTATTTAGAGATTGGGTCTCGTGCCATCTCAATCCAAAGCCCGAAATATAAAAAGCAAAAGATTAGAGATGGGTAATGACCCGGCCCATCTCAGCTCAAAATGGCAGCTCTTTCGGCTAAGAGGGGCTGATACAATGCCTTCTCTATACAAAAGAAAAATATACTTTTAGTGCAACTTGTCTATTGTTTTCAATAATTGAGTGCAACTTGGGATTGAAATAATAGCCTAATAGTAATAGTATTTTTTGCAGTGTAATACGTCATTCCAAGTTCCAACTCCACCACCCCCTTCTCCACTACTTACCTTTAAAAAAAAAAAAATCATAATAACTAATTGCGACTTGTTATATTACATCTCCCAGTCTCCCACACTAGCTAACACCTTCCCCATTAAACCAGTTTTACTTTGTTAAACATTTTCTTATTATTTAACAAAGGATTTAGCGATTCATTTAGCCAAAATTGTGTTCATAGAAAAATGTTGGGTTCCTCAAACTAATCAGAATATTGTACCAGTTTTAAAATCATGAGTTTGAGTCACAATTTTTTATTAAATCTCACAAAAAGCCAAAAGTGTGTTCATAGAAAAATGTTGGGTTCCTCAAACTAATCAGAATATTGTAGCAGTTTTAAAATCATGAGCTTGAGTTACAATTTTGTATTAAATCTCACAACAAAATTCTCACTTGATGTAAACAATCAAAGAGTTTTTTTATCTATTATCTTTATTTTATTGTGAAATTTGTTTTTGACAGTATTCATGATGGAAACTGCCTATTTTATAGTTGCAATAAAAATTAGTTTTAGGACAACTACTATATAAAAAATAAAAAAAATCGGTAACCTATTTATATTATATTCCTTACCATTGGAAGAATAAAAAAATATATAGCAATTTTTTGAAGTCCATATGTCGAATTAGATTATGCTAAATTTGGTGAAGTTTTACCTTCAATGGTAGTCTTTCTTGACAAATTCCAGACCTTGGGGGCTCTTTTTATTTTTTTATTTTTTTACTTAAAAATAAATTAGAATAATTTTTTTTAAATTATACGTAAACTATGATTTAAAAAAAAAAAAAAAACCAAAAACAAAAAATTAAAGCTTGTCCAAACATTCATCTCTATCATGCCACACCGTTCTCAAAATGAATATTAGGGGTCCAATTAGTCCACCGATCAGACCTATCGATCCAAAGCCCGGTGGACTACTCTACGTAGGTGAGTCAATTGGATGTGGGTCTGATTACTTCAAAAACCAAAATCAAATTAAATTTTATTACAATATTTTATTATTTACCATAATTTTTAGTTTTTAAATTGATAATAAAAATATCCTACTTAATATATTATTGTCATTTTGTACCTGATAAGCTAATGTCATACGTAAAACGTCTTATTGGAAAAAAGAGATCTAAGAAAAGAACAAAGTTTGACTACAAATTTGGTTATAGTTTAAAGCTACAATTCTCACTAAAAAAAAAAAAATTAATATGACTACATATTTTGAAAATATAACTGTTGAATTACATGTTATTTATGTTCTTAACATACATATCAAATTTTGAGCTAATTAGATGTTATTTTCCATTCGATCCACAAATTTATTTTGTATGAATAATTTATACTACAAAAACTTGAAATTTAAATATTTGATTGATGACATAGTTATTAATTTTTGATCTTCTAGAAATTTTGCAAGCGTAAAGTACATAAGAATAACATGTAATTTAATAGTGGATTTTTCAAATTTCACATTTGTTGGGGACCACAATTTGACTCCCTGCAATCACTTTAAAAGTAGGCTTGACGCAATATCGAATGTTATAAAAGATTTAAGTGTGTCTTTCTCATTATTAATTGGTTTTAAAGTGGAGTGGCACAACTCACAGTTTAACATCTAATACAAAGATATTTAGTTAAGTTGTAATCTTAAGTTGCAACTAAGTTTGTTGTCAAATGTTGTACTCAAGGTAAAAACTCTAAAACTTCTTACAATAAATTTTTATAACCTTTTTTCAACTATTTAGAAAGGCCAATATAAATAGTTTGTTTATTAGGGAAGGTGAGTGTCTTATTCCAAAATTAGAGAGGATGTAAGTATAATAACAAAAAATCTTATGAGAAGTCACTGTAATTTTTTCAATTTTTATAAATATAATAGATAAGTTCATACCAGAGATCTTTTCCCATAACAATTTGATAATAGAGTTTTCACTTTTAATATATATATACATATATATATATATATATATATATATATATCACTTTACTAAAAAATTTGATATGCAATTTTTTTCCAAATGATACATATTTGTTCGTTTGTTTGTTAAATTTCCAGATAAAATAATACAAAAGGCTTAAATTGTTTCATCCTTTTTATGATAGATAGTTTCATTACATGTCCATTGTTTGTCCTCTAGACTTTATAATATAAGAGCCTAAAACCTGTCAGGATCTTGAAAATGAAGACGTCTTTATTAATTGGAGTATTACTCCGTTTTTCGTATTGTTTCTTAGAAACGTCAAAGTACAGGTCAACTACTTTGAAATGTTCTCTTTCGATATCATCATTTTTTTCTGACAGCTATCTATATTATCATTTTTTTTGTTTTTACTATCTATATTATCATATGCACTCCATCTTGCGTCTATTTTATATTTGAATTAGGTAACATTGACTGAAGTGTTGATTCCCACAGCGTTGATGGCCAATTAACATTGACTGACTTTTTCATTAAAAAAAAAATGACTAAGGGTATATTTGGAATTCGTTTATTTTATTAAAATTTTAAATTTTTTGTTAAAATACTACAGATAAAGGTAAAAGTTAGCTGAAATAGTAAAGTAGAACCTATGAATAGTATTAAAAAGTGCTGCAATAGAATCCATAAATAGTAGCAAAAATAAATTAAATAGTAAAATAAATTGACAAAAATAATATTTGCCAAGCAAACACTAACTTTTTTTTTGTTTCATTAATTAAAAAATGAGAGAGCAAAGCGAATAATATCAACAATCCAACTTTATTTTATTTATTTTTTAAATCCATTTAATTTTCGTTTTTTTGGTCACGGCCGACCAATTGGCGAGTTAAATGTTGCATTCATGGTGGTGGGTCGTTGGCATGGTCTTAAAAAAAAAAGCTTTCGTTTCATTTGAGAAAGGTGGACGACGTTTCATAGAAAAAGTAAAGAAACAATAGGTGTATTCCATTGTCATTCTTATGCTAGATTGATTGAAGTTGAACAAATTCTTTTATAATAAACCATTGTACTATTATATCTATACCGAAAATGTAATACTATCATAATGCAGAAGACTATATTTGCGTTCCGTGATCCGTGATTCTTCAATGGAAATACAAATAATTATGGGTGTGTTCATTTGGTAGAGTTTGAGGATGAAATTGTTAATTTTTGTGAATTCATGGGAGAGAAAAGTTAACTGCTGTTCTAAGAGCATTAATTTTAGAAATATTTTATGGGAAAAAAAGAAATTAATTTTTTTGACATTAAAAATTAAAAAAAAAATTGTAAAAGTGATATCAAAACATTTCTCAAACTATATATCTATTAACTAAACTCTAAGAGCACTCGTTAACCAGACATTTAAATGAAATCTGGTTTATGTTTTAAAAAATTTACAGTGTAATTCTCAAAAACATTTTAATTCCTATATAATATGAGAATTTTAACTCACATTTTTGGTAAAAAATTATGTCAATTCTTGCAAATCATGTATATTTGGGAATTGTGAGTTTCAGTTAGTTCAACTGGTAAAGTCTCTAATGGTTGTATAAGAGATCTGGGGTTCAATCCCTGCCTACACCAAAAACTAATTAGTGTCTTAGTCTGATGATAAAGAGCTATCATCAGGAGCGGATGCCATAAGTTTAAACTCTCTCTAAAAAAAAAAAGTATATTTTGGAAATTATCGGTGTGATAATTAAATTTGATTTTTCATTTTTTATCTAAACTAATTATATAGAGTTAATTTAGAATATATAGATATATATATATATCACTTTACTAAAAAGTTTGATATACAATTTTTTTCCAAATTATACATATTTGTTTGTTTTTTTGTTAAATTTCCAAATGAAATGATACAAAAGGCTTAAATTGTTCCATCCTCTTTATGAAAGATAGTTTCATTGCATGTTCATTGTCTGTCATCTAGACTTGATAAAATTCAGGTGAAGTATACAATAATTTAATATAAGTAAGAGTCTAAAATCTATCATCACCTTGAAAATGAAGGCATCTTTATTAATTATTACTCTGTTTTTCGCATGGTTTCTTAGAAACGTTAAAATACAGGTCAACTACTTTGGAACGTTCTCTTTCTATATTATTATCTTTTGCTGAGAACTATATATTCTATCATATGCGCTCCATCTTGCGTCTATTTTATATTTGAATTAGGTAACATTGACTGATGTGTTGATAATTCCCATGGCATGGCAAATTAACATTGACTGACTTTTTCATTAAAAAAAAAAAAAAACATTGACTGATTTTTTTTTTTTTATTAATTAGAAAATGAGAGAGCAAAGTTAATAATATCGACAATCCAACTTTATTTTATTTATTTTTTAAATTCATTTTATTTTTCGGTTTTTGGTCACGGCCGACCATCTAATTAGCGAGTTAAAAGTTGCTTCATTCATGGTGGTGGGTGGTTGGGATGGTCTTTAAAAAAAATGCTTTTGGTACATTTGAGAAAGGTGGACGACGTTAATTTCATAGAAAAAGAAAAGAAACAATAGGTGTATTCCATTGTCGTTCTTATGCTAGATTGATTGAAGTTGAATAAATTCTTTTATAATATACCATTGTACTATAATATCTATACCAAAAGTGCAATATCATATTGCAGAAGACTACATTTGCGTTCCGTGATCCTTCGATAGGAAATACAAATATATATGGGTGTGTTCATTTGGTAGAGTTTGAGGCTGAAATTGTTAATTTTTGTGAATTCATGGAAGTGAAGAGTTAACGGATGTCCTAATTAGAGTATTGATTTTAGAAATATTTTATGGAAATTTATTTTTGACATTTTTTATAAATATTTTTTGTAAAAGTGATATCAAAACATTTCTCAAACTGTCTATTAACAAAACTCTAAGAGCACTCGTAAACCGAACATTAAAATGAAATCTAGTTTATGTTTTACAAAATTTACAGTGTAATTCTCAAAAATATTTCAATTCATGTACAATATGAGATTTTTAACTCACACTTTTGGTAAAAAAATTATGTCAAAATTCTTGCAAATCATGTATATCTAAATGATGCCCAAATTGTCCAAATGATGTCTGAAGACTATGAACCTGAAAACTACCTAAGCTCTCACCCTAAACTTCCTAGAAACTTGATAAGAAAGCACAATTTTCAACACTTCCTCTTTTTCTTCCTTCTTTTTCCTTTCATTGGCTACTTTCATCTTTGGTGCCCAAATTTTCCAAATGATGTCTGATCAATTTCTATTAATAAACAAAACCATATACTTGTATTGACATATGCAATAGAAAATGTTAACTCCCTCAAAGGTAACTAATTAAACCTAATTATATGACTCTTTGATTAATATAACCGCATGATTTATTTTATTTTTTGATAAATCATTAGTTATAGCGAAGGATCAATGAAGGGATTTATTTGTTAAATGCCTTGGTTAAAAATATAAGATAGTGACAGTTGAACTACAAAACTTTTAACCAAAGCTGAATCTATTTGAGGATTTCTTTTGTATTGAGTCCAAATTTAGGAACTTAATTAAGATATCCAGATAAGAGCTAGAAAATGTTATTACTAATTTTTATATTAAAAAATTGCAAAGTGATCGATATGTTAATAAATGTTAAAATTTCTATCAATTTCACTTACAAAAATTTCTATGTGACCCATTGTCCATAGAAATTTTTACAGCCCTACTGCAGAAAAATGATTCCACACGCATCAGGCCAAAGTTTGATACTTCTCAATTTAATATAAACGTGATTCATACAAAAGGAATGTGGCCGCACTGCAGAGCAGAAAATTTTTTACCTCATGAGTGTGAAAACTGAAACGCAGAAACACTGCACCCAGCATTACTTTTCACTTTCTCATAATTACTCACGCCATTGATTCCATAGAATATAATTTTTTATTGGAAAACGCGCTTGCAGCATTGGGTATTTAAACGGAGAATGCGTGTCATCGTTATCCCATCCTTGATTGTGAAATTAATCGTTATTCCCATTTCGCCATGACAATGATCACGCTCACGGGTGGAAGGTCCTTCAAACTTCTTCTTCTTCATGCATTTTTACTTATAATGCTTTCAGCGCACTTGAGTCCAGCCCTTGGATTCATTTCAGGGGTTGGAGTCGGAGATGCTAACAACATCAGGTGTATAGAGGGAGAGAGACGAGCACTCCTTGAGTTCAAAAAAGGCCTCGTTGATGACTATGGCAGACTCTCTTCGTGGCAGAGCGGCGACGAAAATAAGAATTGCTGCAATTGGGAAAGAGTTCGCTGCAGCAACCTAACCGGCCATGTACTTGAGCTACATCTTAGTGGTTATCCAAATCGTGGAAGTGGAATGGAAGTGAAACGTTTTAGAGGTATGATTAGTTCTTCACTGCTTGAGTTGCCTTATTTGACATTTTTGGATCTTAGTTACAATGATTTTAATCAGAGCTATATTCCAAAGTCCATCGGTTCTCTCAGTAACTTGAAATACCTCGATCTTTCTGCGGCCAATCTCGGTGGGCCAATTCCACATCATCTTCAGAACCTTTCGCACTTGCAACAACTCTATCTCGGTGGGAATTATTGGAGTAATATTGAAATTTTGGAATGGCTTTCTCATCTGTCTTCAATAGAAGACCTTGACCTAAGTTCCACAAATCTCAGTGTAGCCAATGATTGGTTGGAAGTTGTGAGTAGTCTCCCTAATTTAAAAACCTTGACTATGCATTGGTGTGATTTACCTCCAATGAGTCTTTCATCTTTTCCCCGTTTCAATGATTCGAAATCTTTTGCTTCTCTTCAAAGCCTAGATCTCGGTTATAACCAACTTGTCCACATTCCAAAATCTTTTGGGGATATTTGTACATTACGTGAATTGAATTTGAACTCGAACAATCTCAATGGACAATTAGTTGAGCTTTTCACTAACTTGTCCGGATGTGCAAAAGACTCATTAGAAATTTTGGATTTATCAGACAATCAACTTACGGGATCGTTGCCTAATTTTGCAATATTTCCGTCCTTAAAAGAAATAGGTCTTTCAATGAACAAATTAAATGGGACTTTGCCCAAAAGCATTGGAAACCTATATAAGCTCGAGGCTTTGTATGTTGATTCGAATTTTTTAGAAGGTGTGATCTCTGAATTTCTCTTCTCCAATCTCCCCAAATTACAAAATTTAGACTTGTCTTCGAATCTTTTAGAAGGTGTGATCTCTGAATCTCTCTTCTCTAGCCTCTCCAAATTACAAAGTTTAGACTTGTCCAATAATTCTCTTTCTTTGGAATTCAGCTTTGATTGGGTTCCCTCTATTCAACTGAATGTGATACGATTGACGTCTTGTAATTTAGGGCCTAGATTTCCAAATTGGATTCTAACTCAAAGGAATGTTTCCTTCCTTGAGATCTCTGATACTAAAATTTCAGATACCATCCCAGCAGAGTGGTTAGCAGACCTGCCTCCTGCATTACAACATTTAGATCTTTCTAACAACCACATATATGGGCGGTTACCAAATGTGTCAACAAAAAGATTGAATGAACTTGCAATTGATTTGAGTGCTAACAGTTTAGAGGGTCCACTACCACATTTTCCAACAAATCTCACAATCTTGAATCTCTCTAAAAATCAATTTTCAGGGTCTATCTCTTCTCTTTGTAAAATCAATGGCCAATTGTTGGCTTACCTGGACCTATCCAATAATAGTTTATCTGGAAGACTTCCTAATTGTTTTATGCAATGGCCAAAGCTAGTCGTTTTGAATTTAGCTGGCAACCACTTCTTTGGGGAAGTTCCAAGCTCTTTGGGCTCGCTGTCTCTGCTCAACACGTTGAGTCTAAATAATAATAATTTCTCTGGAAACTTACCTTCGTCCCTGAGAAATTGCAGTTCCTTGATAGTTATGGACATGAGCAATAATAGATTTTCTGGGAACGTACCAGCATGGATTGGGGAACGCCTACCAAGCTTGATTTTTCTATCTTTACGTTCCAATATGTTCAATGGATGCATACCATTGCATTTGTGTTGGTTAAAAGATTTACAAATCTTGGACCTCTCTATAAATGACATATCTGGAACTATACCACAATGTCTCAATAATTTCACAGCCATGGCTCAGAAAGGAAACTCTTTCTTTGAAAGTGAGATTCCTGATTCATATGAAAATGATGGCTCCTATTCTGTGCAAATTTATAGTGATAGTGTAATGGTTGAGTTGAAAAGTAATGAGTATGAGTACCATGGTACAAATCTTGGACTACTGAAGATCATTAACCTTTCAAGTAACAAATTGATTGGGAAACTTCCAAGTGAAATCTCAAGCCTTTTGGATTTGATTTCACTCAACGTATCAAGAAACAACTTGATTGGAGAAATTCCTCAAATGATTGGTCAATTGAAGCAGCTAGAATCACTTGATTTGTCAAGCAATCAGTTTTCAGGTGAAATCCCATCTAGCATATCTGAGATAAACTTTTTGGAATTCCTGAACTTATCCTATAACAATTTGTCTGGGAAAATTCCTTCGGGCACTCAACTCCAAGGCTTCAATGCATCTTATTTTATTGGAAACAGGGCACTTTGTGGACCTCCACTCACGCAAAAGTGTCCAAGTGAAGAAACACCAAGCCGAAGTGAAGCGTCTACCAAAGATAATGAAGAGAATGAAGATGAATTGGGAAAATGGTTTTATGTAGGAACAGGATGTGGATTTGCTATAGGGTTTTGGGGAGTTTGCAGTTCATTGGTGTTAAAGCGTTCTTGGAGACATGCCTATTTCCTGTTATTGGACAACATGAAGGATTGGCTCTATGTAACAGTAACCGTGAACATTGCAAGATTGCAAAGGAAGATTCAGAGGCAGGGATGACCACTTTGTCTGTAGAGATTAGTAAGGTAATGTAATAGTGTAATACGTATAGACAGTGATTAATTTATTCTTGTCATATTCATATCTTTGTTTTTTAGCCTAGAGCAAACGTAACTGCAAACATGGTAGTTCTATATTTTTCATTGATACGAGCTTTGCCCTTTTCTTTTTATTTAAAAAAAAAAAAAAATCATTATTCTGTTTCAATTTTAGTGTTTTGTTTCCACCTTATCTCACAATTTCTTGACTTTGCCGCACATGCCAAGAAGTATATTTTCATATTTCAAATTGCATATCAAGTAAGGTCGCATAGTGGTAGGCGATATGCTTTATCCGCGTGGTAAATTTCAGTTTGCATGAAGTAGTTCTACTTCTAATTCTATATATTTAGTGCATCAAGACTGATGGTTTTCTTTTATATTTGGTACTAATATCAGGAGTTGCTGCTGATGGTGCTCACGTCAAAATAAGCGTCAGAAACCGTTTGTAACATTTGTGTGGGTGTGGATCTATATTATGCTTTGTTTCATTGCCTTTCTCAATTAAGCAAGTTAATTTACAAAGAGAAATTGTGTAATTTGAATCTAGTTTAATGTTTGAGTGTTACCATCCTGGACTATTTGCACTGTTACCTTTGTTGTTTCATATATATATACATACCAATACTAATTTTTTTCTTTTTTTTTTTTTTTGCTATGACAAATAGATAATAATAAATAATTAAAATATAGTTAGAATTATATTATTTGAGTTAATTAGATAGAGTGATAGACTAATTTTAATTTCCTTTTATAAATTTATAGAAATTAGATCGACTACCTTGCATTATTAAAAATTATATATAATTTTTAATATGAAGTAGACTATTGTATTTGCCAAAAAAATTAAAAAAAAAAAAAAAATTCTTTACAAACTAGCACAATCTAATCTTAAATATACAAATATTTTTATAACGTATACATATAAACATATATAATATTTATATAATATTATATGGTCAAAATCACAACTTACTTTCTCTAACTTTGTCTTGTTTTCATTTTTGTCCCTGAAATTATTTCATTTTTGTCCCTATAATTTTAGTGTTAATGTTAAATATGTTTGCAATGTAATTCTTCTATCTATGTCATTGTTAAGCCTCATAAAACAATGTAGTTTTGCTTTGATACAAAATATAAATTGCATCTTTATTGAGCTTTCTATGATTTACTACAAATCAAGAATTATTTATTTTTATCAAAACTTACCAAATAAGAAAAAAAGTGTTAGGTTCTAAATATTTAGCATTAAATGTTTAGGAACTAAGTTTATGCATGTTGGCAAACTGAATACAAAAACATATCTAGTTTAAGATATTTATGTCTTAGAACAATGTTAAACATTGCTCAAGTTGATTCAAGTCAATATTCAAGAACGGGCAAGCTATAGAAAGAAGAATTTAGAAATTGCAAGGCTCGACTGGTCAAGAAATAGGTTCAACCAATCGAAAATCATTTTCTACAGATTTTAAATCAAGCCCAAAAGCCCTCAAAACGTTTAGGAATTGAGTCCAACACTGCTAGGTATAAAAGGAAAACCCTAATTCACGTTTCAAAAGTCTTGGGAAGTTTTGTAAGTTACTTTTGTGAGATTTGAGAAGTTCTGTAACCTTCTGACTCAACAAACATATGCCGAAAAGAAGATCCAAACACAAGAACCGGTGAAGTTAAGTTGCTGCATACAAGATAATATACTGCTGATGGTCTAAAGTTTTGAGTGGGATCTCAAAGTCAAAATCGGGAGTGTTTGTATGCAACAAATTCAAATAGAAAAGTATGGATTTAGAGATACGTGTGGTCACGTGAGTAAGTACTAAAAGAGGTAGCTTTAGATTTATGGAAAAATCTATTGTAAAACTTTCATTCTATATAGTAAATTTGTTGCCTTGAGGATTGTTTGGGTTAAATCCTCTCCAGATTTTTTATCTTGAAACTAGATTGTTTCATTAGTTTTTCTGGATCATCATATCGCTTGTCTTCTTTCCATTTCCACTCTTAGTGATATGATTGTTTTTGTTTAATTAACCTAGATCATAATAATAAACCTAAGTAATAACTTAATTAATTAATTAGATTAAACAATCTGAATTTACAAGAGTCTAAACAAACTGACAAAGTGGAAATGAGAGTAATTATTAATGAGAGAGAGACAAAAGAGAGCTATTAATTAAAAGTTTTTAAGCAATGAATGAAGAGAACCAAGTGTGCATATTAAGGGCATCCATAACATCTACAAAACCTAAGGCAACAGCATATTGAAACAGATTCTTCTACGCAAAAAAAAAAAAAAAAAAAAAAAAAAAACAACAACAACAACAACAACAACAACACCCTCTCTCTCTCTCTCTCTCTCTCTCTCTCTCACACACACACACACACACACACACACACACAGATACTTTAGCAGATATAAAAAAAATAAAGTATTAAATAACTACATCAATGAATAGCTAGTAAACTATAAACAGCCTGTGCAACCAATTATATAACAACATCCATACAACCCAAAGCTCAGATGCACACCAACGTGAAACTCATGTTAAACCAACCGAGTAAACTTCATTCCAACTGACCAAGAATAAAAGGGAGATGTAGAAGCGAGAAGCCTTTTATAGAATAGATGTTACTCGAACCGAGTTATCAGCTGATCCAGTCAAGAAGATGGGCAAAGTCGGGTGCCAATCAACTGTTGTTATAGCAGCAGTGTGTGGAAGAGTTCTCAACCCATTTCTTTGCCCACGAACCTGAGCCAAGTTAAACAAACGGTAAATTAAATTAGAATAATCAGTATGGCTGAAAATCAGCATTTGTAATTCTGGTCAATATATTGATCAGGGTCAATAGCAATTCAACTCTGAATGCTATAGATTAAAGAACAAAGGAAAGCCACTGACATTGTGTGCACTTGGACGTGTCTTCATGCACACAGGCACAGGCTCACACATATGAGAATGAGAAAGAAGAAGGTTGGGGTGGGCGAGAGATCAACCTGATATAGAGGTGCTCTTACTGAACCAGATATCACCAGTAGCCTCCTCCCGTTAGCATCTAACGCCATTTCATGTCTGCAAAGTTTTGAGCTCTCAGCGTCACAGAACCTACAGAATGGAAAAGAATCAAGTTATCAAGGTTCCTTCTGCTAACTATAACACAACAATATAGAAGATGCAACTATAATAACAAATAACAGAACATGACAGATTTTTACTGGGCAACAGTATAAAACAATATGTGCAAAGGCAGTACCAACATTATAAAAAGTAAATGATTCACCACCGGGAAAGTGAGGGAGACGGATTATGCAAAGCACACAATGCTCCACAAAAATTAGCGGAATCAAATAAATGACATAGTTATGCTAGTATTTATGTGATTTCAATCTTCCATGAACCTTCACTAGTTATAAAACCAATGAATTAGGGGCGGAACTAGGATTTTATGAATGGGAGGGCCAAAATTATAGCAAATACAAAATTGAACTAATTTAATTGAGTCATACAGAAAGGAAAATTATGCTCACGTAGTGGATTAGGCAAATTAGACCATAGCCCCACCATAGCGCCTATATCTAATAACATAAAGCTCCTATGATATTGAACAACATTATAATTCCATAATCCTCCAATTTGAAATATAAGTAGTATAATATCCCAGTTCTACAACACATTGGCTATTACATCATTGAGTACCTAGAAAGCATTAAATGAATCTCACTTTTTGTGAACGTTCAAGAACTACAATGACAGTTAAATGTCAGAACCAGTCAGTACAGCTAATCTTAACCAATATATTCTTTTCCTAAGGATAATAGTCTTAACCAAAATTCACTTTAGATAACAGAGTGCCAGCAAGACAAATACCTACTACAGTTTCTTGACCATAGGACTTGACCTTGCTTTTGCAAGCTCCATTCAAAAATCTAACACCAAAAAAAAATGCTGTGAGGGTTATATTAGCATAATATGGCAAAACCTTATGCTATATAAAGTTCAAAGAAAAAACAAAGCTGTATTTATAGAGCTATGCCTAAATTTGAATTGAAAA
Organism: Quercus variabilis; assembly: GCA_030445155.1. Classification (NCBI taxonomy): domain Eukaryota; kingdom Viridiplantae; phylum Streptophyta; class Magnoliopsida; order Fagales; family Fagaceae; genus Quercus; species Quercus variabilis. The sequence continues at coordinate 12,734,632 of CP129453.1, forward strand.
CCAAGATATACTTGCCTTTCCATCTGACCCCAAGCTAAAAATGCTTGTCTCATCAGGCCCAAAAGAAGAGAGCTTATCGCAGAATCATGTGCAGGCCACCCAGTAATTTGTAGACCAGCAGCCATGTCTTTGACAAGTTAAGGGGTATGCATAATAATGCGGATATTTCTGCTCAGGCACCCTCATCTGTGATTATTGGGCAACATTTTCTTTTCATTAACCATTTAATTTTCCATCAAATGACTAGGTTAACCCCCCAGTTAAGATGCAAGTAAGCCTCCGAAATGCACTTAAAAGGGCCGGGTTAGCAGAAAAGGAGTTTATGTCTTCTTAAGTATGTGCAACCACAAATTTCAAAACCAAAGGTTTTTGTTTTCACATGCAAACTGGATAAATGCAGATTAAGAAACCAGGTCATATAATCATTAAAGGATACCAAACATGTGAATCATTCCATCAGTAGCAGAAGCTGCTAAAATCTTCCCATTGTGATTGAAGCATAAAGAAGTTATTGCAGGTGGATCTTTACCAAGAGGAAGGACTGTCTTCACGAAAGGCAAAGATCATTAAGGGATAAAATAAAAACTTTCAACTGAGTGCAAAAATAAAGTTCTAAGACAAACAGTCACAAACCACAGCCTTCCAGGTTTTCATGTTCCAGACAGTTAAGGAAGGAAACCCTAAATTGTCATTATAACTTGAGCCATTCCTACAAAGAAAATGAGTTCCTATTAATCTATTGCACCAGTAGAAAGAACAATAAAATTGATAAAATAAGAAAAACTAAAAAAATGGTAAATAATTGATAAGAAAGATAAACCCATGTTCAATCTCCTGAAAATTGCATGATTGGGAGATCAGGGTCCATAAGAAACACTACCAATACTAAAGTCATTTCAGTAGCACAATGCAAGCATAATGCTCTTTTTATTTAATTATTATTATTAATTTATTATTGAAGTTTTACACATGCATCCAATGGGTCTTGAACTCTAAACCTTAAACTCCAACCCATTCCTTGAATTTTTTTTTTTATTTATTCTTTTTTTTTTTTTTTTTTTTGGGGGGGGGGGGGGGGGGGGGGGTGGGGTTGTGGAGCTCATAGGCATAGCCGCAGCATCATACTTATAGTAGAGGTGTTATTGAACAGATCTCCAGGCAACCACAGAATGTCGTATTTTAACACTTCCATACAAAAATTTAAGACTATTAGAGGAAAATACCCTTTGGAGGCGGCCGCAGAAACAAAAATTGGTTCTACAGGGCTGCACTTTAGATCCAAGACACTGCAACACCAAAAAGATGTTAAGAGCAAACACCAAGGAAGAGGAGAATTGCAGCCATAGCATATACAGGATAAACCTTGTAAATGCTTTAGTTGTGCTGAGATCGCAGACAACTCTCTTTGCATCAACATTCCATGCTTTAATGCCTCCATCAGCTGTGCCTATGAGAAGCTTTTGTCGAAAAGAACCACAAAACTTAAAAGAATGAATTTCGATCTCAAATAATCAACATCATTAAATATCAAACCATATATGCAATCACTCATAAAGGCCAATTTACATACCAAGCGGTCAGATTTACACTCCCAGTCAAGTGACATGATCTCTGCCCCACAATAAATGGTCGCATTTCTTGATGCCGGAGTTGAAGAGTCATATGTCCATATCCTTTGTTTTAAATGTGTGGAGAATAATAAGGAATCAACTGGAAGCCAGCCCATAATTAGAAATTTAAAAAAAGGGACATGCACCAAGCCTTCTCTGGCATGCTCAACAACCAAGGTAGTCACAACTCAAATCAATAACCCATCTATGCAGGATAAATCTAGAAATTGTCTCTTTTCTTCTTCTTTTCCTCTTTTTTGAGAAAAGTGGTGGGGGTCCGTCTAAATCCATTTTAGCATATAGGAATTTCAATAAATACAAGCCATAAGGGACAAGGAATCTTAAACCCTTACATTAAATCTTTATTAAGTTTAATGTTACCTACTTCCAAAAAAAGAATACCTTACAGTACAATCTATAGAAGCACTGGCTATATTGTTCCCTGATGCAGAAAAGCGGCACCAACTGATTGAACTTGTGTGACCCAAAAATGTCTCCTAAAAAACCATGGCAATCCAGAAATTAGAGACACTCCAATACAGAATAGCTTAGACATACAGGTAAAGAACAAAATGTCTTTGTAGAAAGGATTAAGGAGAAATGTACAAATTGATAAATGAAAATGATCTAAATCTAAAAAATTCAAATTTTAAAATATGGATTTATCAGATATTTTACCTGAAAGTCTACTTTAACTTCTAGAAATTCTACTTCTATGTGAACTTCCCTGCCATTTTCTGCCACATCAAATTCAATAATTACTTAACCAGCAATGAGTTCATAAATATTGTCACAATTAACTCACATATTCAAGTAAAAAACAGGAAATCGGAAACCAGATTAAAAAGCTCAACCCACAATACCATACAGTGAAAAAATTAATTTGACTGTTTCCTCAGAAAAAAAAAAAAAATAAAATAAAATAATGAGTTCTCAAACTAGTTCAGTAAAATAAATGATGCTTTACATTACCATGCTGTTCAGATTGACAATACCATTTCACACATCAACTCTCTTGCCACTGAAGTTATTTTTTTTTTTCCCTAAATATTCTACATTAGCCAATGGATCTGCTCATATAATGAAGCATAAATGTAGGGTTACTTTACACATTTTTTAAATTCACAAATTTTTTACATTATCTGCCCTTCTCTTTCACAACTGCTCTACTAGACTTCTCTAAATTTACAGGTTTCTGATATCATCTATCTTATCTTCCCACTAATGAAAGCTCAACATGTCACCCCATAAATGTCAACTACTCCTATAATTTTTATAAAAAAACTTCCATTAGCTTGTTCACTATCATGAGCTTATGGAAGAGAAACTGTACAGAACAGCAATCTACCAATACAGGGGCCATCTTGCCACATTTAACTGGAATCACCAGTTCTACAATCTCCTATATCAAGATTTGATGAAGTGGTTTAATCATGAAACAACTTGGATGTGGTAAGCTCAGATTGAACTTGAGAAGGCCCAGTAACAAAATCTTGATCCAGCACTGTTTCAGCTAATTGTGGAGTAGCAGGAGCACAGGCTTCATGTATCTCCCTGTATATAATAGGATCTTCATGCATAAAACTTGATGAACTTCTGGTTTGTCCTGTGCTTGCATCCGGTAGTGATGAAGCATTACTGAGTTCCCAAAAAAAAAAAAAAAAAGGATGACAGATATCAAAATAGTTCTGTCTATAGCTGTTATAGTCATAAGGGAAATAGTAAAGACCATTCCTTACCACTTTAACCGACCTAATTGAGCTTCTTTTTCCTCCAGTAAAGCTTGAAGTTGTGACAACTTAATATTGAGTTGCTTTATATCCTTTCTGAGACGGTTGGCAGTATTCTTCTCTGCACTGATCTTTAATAGGGCAGTGAGGTGTGGTGTGGTTAAGGATATATTCTCAAAACTCAGTCAGTAATAAATTGACTTAAAAAAAAATTATGTTTTTTTAAAAAATACCCCATATCATGATGATATCATATAATTATTGGAGGAAACAAATCAAAGAGAATAAATGAGCTCACCTTTTTTGGAGAAGCGCACATGAATATTGAGGTAAGAGATGGCATAAAAAAAAATGGCTCATCCTTATTTTAAAATTCCATTTAACACCCAAAGACACACTTCACAATCATTAAACTTACAGGCTTTTTTTTAATGAGTAAACTTCAGGGCATTTTTAAACAAAACTGTTTTTAAAATGATAGTTGTGAACTAGTAAATGCATTAAATTTTTTTTTATGACATGAAACCTCACTAAGGTAGGGCCTTTTGGATCCACCCCTAGGGAGTAAATGCATTGGAAATATATGGGAATGGTGAAACCAAAGTATCATATTATATTATATTATATATATATATATATGACTTGCTCTGAAGGATATGAGTTCCATTGAAGATCTCACTAAAGAAGTTCCTCACAGAAAGCCGTAAGGCCTCATACCATTCCTTTGAGAAATAAATACGAAATTCAGGATCCAGGTTTGGGTTCTTTATATATGGAATGGCTGCACCACATGCCCAAAATTATAAATCAAGGAGAAGGTAGTCCAATAGAACACAATAAAATGAATAAAAGAGAAACCCAACAAACCATGCAGTCCAGTCCTTTCCCCTCTGCAAAAATTCATTGCCATTCATCTCAAACAAATCTACAACTTTGTCCCTCCTCCCTGATTGTATGGCATGAGCAATATAGTATCGCAGAATTGAGACCTCCAATTTAGACAAAGTAGCAATAAGTACAGTTTCAGATGCTGAAGAAAAGCACTTCTTGAAAAAGCTCAAGAGACCAACTAATTTTTCTGCCTGAAATTTGGGTACGTATACTGAGAAGATTAAGTCTAAAATCTTATCCACTTGAAACCCTTTACCAATATCTATGCCTAATTCACTCTCAAAAGTTTGCAGAGTATTAGTAAATCCTCTGAAGACAAGAAACTCCCTCATAAGTTCCTCAGCATACTGAATATTCTCCAGCTTGTTCTGCTACACCTACAATGATAAAGATACCTTCAGCCCCATAATTATTTACATCTTTAACGTAACAGATTTTTTTTTTTTTTTTGGGCCCTGAACAGGAGATTGCACTATAAACATCTCACTAACCAACATCCATTGTTTTTCAAAAAAAAAACATCTCACTAACCAACAGATGCACGAAATGTAAACAGTAAAAAGTATATGCCGTCATATGGCATTATCTAATAGTACATTTCTACACTCACTAGAAAAGTAAATCTGACTATATTAGTTTCCTACTTCAATTAGTTCGTATGTCATATCCACAATCTCGACATGTATGCACATAACTGCTTCATTCTGCAATATATCAAAAAAAAAAAAAAAAGACTGCTTCATTCTGCACATAAGAGCAGTACTGTAACATATAACAAATGCCTAATTGCAAAAAGTAATTAAATCTTATTTTAGTAAGAACAAAAGCAACCAAAGAGTACATTAATGAAGACGCTGATAATAATGGTGATGGTGACAACAAAGATGACAGAAATAAATGACAATGACAATAAAAATAAATAAATATTTCATTGCAACAACAGCGTAATGTAAATTCAAATAATACACAAACCCAAGGGTAATGCACTAGGGCTTAAACTCAAAATGAGTATTCAAGTTCAAAACAACATTCATAAGCCCTGATATTTACAACCAGGGCATGTCCTTCATACGGGAAGAAAAAAACTAAAATATTTATGGGAAGTAAGATATTGGGTGTGCGCTTGGATACCACTTATTTTGATGAAAACTGAAAACTTATTGCTAGAAACACTGTAGCAAAATTTTTTTATTGCTACAAATTACTATTCACCCGTTTTTATCACTTGGCTGCACCATGAACAGTGCCATGGACCAGCAAAAAAAAAAAAACACAAGGGAAATAAATGCAAATGCAGCCACTCTACACAAACAGACCTGGGACTCTAAAGAAGTCAGTCTAGAAAAGGTGTGGAAAGGGGTTGAGCCAGGTACAGTAAGTATCATACATGTGTTCAAAGAAGCTAAAATTATAAGAAATAGGACAAAGCCACTCTCCACAAACAGACCTGGGACTCTAAAGAAGTCAGTCTAGAAAAGGTGTGGAAAGGGGTTGAGCCAGGTACAGTAAGTATCATACATGTGTTCAAAGAAGCTAAAATTATAAGAAATAGGACAAATTTCAAACGTTGATAGTAATAAGTTCATTGAGCTACCTTGCAACACATCAAACTTGCTCGATACCATTTCAATTTCAGCAGATATGAATACTTGCTAAATAACTACCCAGTACTGAATCTAATACATGGGGCTATCAGAACTTGCTAATTCTTCTATAAAATCACATTCCAATTTCCATTTCAAATTCGCAGTTTGCACGGAGGATCACACAAACAGGGAACTTCAGTTCCTTCCATAGCAAATCACATAGCCTCAGTATCAAAATTAACCAAACTCAGTGAACCCAAAATTCAAGATTGACAGTCTGAAACACCAGCTCTACCAAATTAGCCATTCCACATGGGAAAATTCCAATTTTTTTTTCAAAAACACACAAACATTCACATATTAATCCAATTCAGACACACCCCACAAGTCAAAGTCCCACTTAACAGATACTAATTCCAATTCCCTATATACCCATTTGATTTTCTTTCACTATTTAGCAAAAAACCACACAAAAGCTATCAAATTTGAAAAAAAAATCACTTCAAGCTAGAATTTTGTCAACAAATTTAGGTTTCTTAAAAGATCTACTAGGGTTCACTTTGATTAACAGTCCAAAGATAAAATGGAATTGGAAGAGAATTTGTGAGGATTGTACCTTATAGAATTGCAGAGGAATCGAAAATGCGCGAACTTCAAGGGTTTCGAAGAGAGATTTTTATGATTTCCAGAGAGAAATTATGATTGGATTATTAGTTAGGCTAGTTGATTTTGATTTTGATTTTGATTTTTTTTCTGCTAAGTAAAATAAAAGCGTAAGCTCTGACACTTTAAAATTGTTTATGGGGCTTTGGCTAAAATGCGCTGCTAATTTGCGCTGTGAAACTTAGAAATATTTGTAGCTTAAGGCCTGGCCAGGATTCTTACGGTCCTAGTGGGTATACAATGTAATGTACAGTTGTTGATGACTATTTTTTTTTTTTTTTTAAATAATATTATTTTTATGAAAAATAAAAAAAAAATGATTAAAATGATTATTTTTTTAAAGATATTTTAAAATATTTTTTAAACTAATACCCTGTGCAACCAATTATATAACAACATCCATACAACCCAAAGCTCAGATGCACACCAACATGAAACTCATGTTAAACCAACCGAGTAAACTTCATTCCAACTGACCAAGAATAAAAGGGAGATGTAGAAGCGAGAAGCCTTTTATAGAATAGATGTTACTCGAACCGAGTTATCAGCTGATCCAGTCAAGAAGATGGGCAAAGTCGGGTGCCAATCAACCATTGTTATAGCAGCAGTGTGTGGAAGAGTTCTCAACCCATTTCTTTGCCCACGAACCTGAGCCAAGTTAAACAAATGGTAAATTAAATTAGAATAATCAGTATGGCTGAAAATCAGCATTTGTAATTCTGGTCAATATATTGATCAGGGTCAATAGCAATTCAACTCTGATTGCTATAGATTAAAGAACAAAGGAAAGCCACTGACATTGTGTGCACTTGGACGTGTCTTCATGCACACAGGCACAGGCTCACACATATGAGAATGAGAAAGAAGAAGGTTGGGGTGGGCGAGAGATCAACCTGATATAGAGGTGCTCTTACTGAACCAGATGTCACCAGTAGCCTCCTCCCGTTAGCATCTAACGCCATTTCATGTCTGCAAAGTTTTGAGCTCTCAGTGTCACAGAATCTACAGAATGGAAAAGAATCAAGTTATCAAGGTTCCTTCTGCTAACTATAACACAACAATATAGAAGATGCAACTATAATAACAAATAACAGAACATGACAGATTTTTACTGGGCAACAGTATAAAACAATATGTGCAAAGGCAGTACCAACATTATAAAAAGTAAAGGGTTCACCACCGGGAAAGTGAGGGAGACGGATTATGCAAAGCACACAATCCTCCACAAAAATTAGTGGAATCAAATAAATGACATAGTTATGTTAGTATTTATGTGATTTCGATCTGCCATGAACCTTCACTAGTTATAAAACCAATGAATTAGGGGCGGAACTAGGATTTTATGAATGGGAGGGCCAAAATTATAGCAAATACAAAATTGAACTAATTTAATTGAGTCATACAGAAAGGAAAATTATGCTCAAGTAGTGGATTAGGCAAATTAGACCATAGCCCCACCATAGCGCCTATATCTAATAACATAAAGCTCCTATGATATTGAACAACATTATAATTCCATAATCCTCCAATTTGAAATATAAGTAGTATAATATCCCAGTTCCACAACACATTGGCTATTACATCATTGAGTACCTAGAAAGCATTAAATGAATCTCACTTTTTGTGAAAGTTCAAGAACTACAATGACAGTTAAATGTCAGAACCAGTCAGTACGGCTAATCTTAACCAATATATTCTTTTCCTAAGGATAATAGTCTTAACCAAAATTCACTTTAGATAACAGAGTGCCAGCAAGACAAATACCTACTACAGTTTCTTGACCATAGGACTTGACCTTGCTTTTGCAAGCTCCATTCAAAAATCTAACACCAAAAAAAAAAATGCTGTGAGGGTTATATTAGCATAATATGGCAAAACCTTATGCTATATAAAGTTCAAAGAAAAAACAAAGCTGTATTTATAGAGCTATGCCTAAATTTGAATTGAAAACCAAGATATACTTGCCTTTCCATCTGACCCCAAGCTAAAAATGCTTGTCTCATCAGGCCCAAAAAGAAGAGAGCTTATCGCAGAATCATGTGCAGGCCACCCAGTAATTTGTAGACCAGCAGCCATGCCTTTGACAAGTTAAGGGGTATGCATAATAATGCGGATATTTCTGCTCAGGCACCCTCATCCGTGATTATTGGGCAACATTTTCTTTTCATTAACCATTTAATTTTCCATCAAATGACTAGGTTAACCCCCCAGTTAAGATACAAGTAAGCCTCCGAAATGCACTTAAAAGGGCCGGGTTAGCAGAAAAGGAGTTTATGTCTTCTTAAGTATGTGCAACCACAAATTTTAAAACCAAAGGTTTTTGTTTTCACATGCAAACTGGATGAATGCAGATTAAGAAACCAGGTCATATAATCATTAAAGGATACCAAACATGTGAATCATTCCATCAGTAGCAGAAGCTGCTAAAATCTTCCCATTGTGATTGAAGCATAAAGAAGTTATTGCAGGTGGATCTTTACCAAGAGGAAGGACTGTCTTCACAAAAGGCAAAGATCATTAAGGGATAAAATAAAAACTTTCAACTGAGTGCAAAAATAAAGTTCTAAGACAAACAGTCACAAACCACAGCCTTCCAGGTTTTCATGTTCCAGACAGTTAAGGAAGCAAACCCTAAATTGTCGTTATAACTTGAGCCATTCCTACAAAGAAAATGAGTTCCTATTAATCTATTGCACCAGTAGAAAGAACAATAAAATTGATAAAATAAGAAAAACTAAAAAAATGGTAAATAATTGATAAGAAAGATAAACCCATGTTCAATCTCCTGAAAATTGCATGATTGGGAGATCAGGGTCCATAAGAACCACTACCAATACTAAAGTCATTTCAGTAGCACAATGCAAGCATAATGCTCTTTTTATTTAATTATTATTATTAATTTATTATTGAAGTTTTACACATGCATCCAATGGGTCTTGAACTCTAAACCTTAAACTCCATCCCATTCCTTGAATTTTTATTTTTTTATTTATTCTTTTATTTATATTTTTTTTTGGGGGGGGGGGGGGGGGGGGGGGTGGGGTGTGTTGGGGGGCTCATAGGCATAGCAGCAGCATCATACTTCTAGTAGAGGTGTTATTGAACAGATCTCCAGGCAACCACAGAATGTCGTATTTTAACACTTCCATACAAACATTTAAGACTATTAGAAGAAAATACCCTTTGGAGGCGGCTGCAGAAACAAAAATTGGTTCTACAGGGCTGCACTTTAGATCCAAGACACTGCAACACCAAAAAGATGTTAAGAGCAAACACCAAGGAAGAGGAGAATTGCAGCCATAGCATATATAGGATAAACCTTGGAAATGCTTTAGTTGTGCTGAGATCGCAGACAACTCTCTTTGTATCAACATTCCATGCTTTAATGCCTCCATCAGCTGTGCCTGTGAGAAGCTTTTGTCAAAAAGAACCACAAAACTTAAAAGAATGAATTTCGATCTCAAATAATCAACATCATTCAATATCAAACCATATATGCAATCACTCATAAAGGCCAATTTACATACCAAGCGGTCAGATTTACACTCCCAGTCAAGTGACATGATCTCTGCCCCACAATAAATGGTCGCATTTCTTGATGCCGGAGTTGAAGAGTCATATGTCCATATCCTTTGTTTTAAATGTGTGGAGAATAATAAGGAATCAACTGGAAGCCAGCCCATAATTAGAAATTTAAAAAAAGGGACATGCACCAAGCCTTCTCTGGCATGCTCAACAACCAAGGTAGTCACAACTCAAATCAATAACCCATCTATGCAGGATAAATCTAGAAATTGTCTCTTTTCTTCTTCTTTTCCTCTTTATTGAGAAAAGGGGTGGGGGTCCGTCTAAATCCATTTTAGCATATAGGAATTTCAATATATACAAGCCATAAGGGACAAGGAATCTTAAACCCTTACATTAAATCTTTATTAAGTTTAATGTTACCTACTTCCAAAAAAAGAATACCTTACAGTACCATCTATAGAAGCACCGGCTGTATTGTTCCCTGATGCAGAAAAGCGGCACCAACTGATTGAACTTGTGTGACCCAAAAATGTCTCCTAAAAAACCATGGTATTCCAGAAATTAGAGACACTCCAATAAAGAATAGCTTAGACATACAGGTAAAGAACAAAATGTCTTTGTAGAAAGGATTAAGGAGAAAGGTACAAATTGATAAATAAAAATGATCTAAATCTAAAAAATTCAAATTTTAAAATATGGATTTATCAGATATTTTACCTGAAAGTCCACTTTAACTTCTGGAAATTCTTCTTCTATGTGAACTTCCCTGCCATTTTCTGCCACATCAAATTCAATAATTACTTAACCAGCAATGAGTTCATAAATATTGTCACAATTAACTCACATATTCAAGTAAAAAACAGGAAATCAGAAACCAGATTAAAAAGCTCAACCCACAATACCATACAGTGAAAAAATTAATTTGACTGTTTCCTCAGGAAAAAAAAAAACAAATAATGAGTTCTCAAACTAGTTCAGTAAAATAAATGATGCTTTACATTACCATGCTGTTCAGATTGACAATACCATTTCACACATCAACTCTCTTGCCACTGAAGTTTTTTTTTTTTTTTTTTTCCTAAATATTCTACATTAGCCAATGGATCTGCTCATATAATGAAGCATAAATGTAGGGTTACTTTACACATTTTTTAAATTCACAAATTTTTTACATTATCTGCCCTTCTCTTTCACAACTGCTCTACTAGACTTCTCTAAATTTACAGGTTTCTGATATCATCTATCTTATCTTCCCACTAATGAAAGCTCAACATGTCACCCCATAAATGTCAACTACTCCTATAATTTTTATAAAAAAACTTCCATTAGCTTGTTCACTATCATGAGCTTATGGAAGAGAAACTGTACAGAACAGCAATCTACCAATACAGGGGCCATCTTGCCACATTTGACTGGAATCACCAGTTCTACAATCTCCCATATCAAGATTTGATGAAGTGGTTGAATCATGAAACAACTTGGATGTGGTAAGCTCAGATTGAACTTGAGAAGGCCCAGTAACAAAATCTTGATCCAGCACTGTTTCAGCTAATTGTGGAGTAGCAGGAGCACAGGCTTCATGTATCTCCCTGTATATAATAGGATCTTCATGCATAAAACTTGATGAACTTTTGGTTTGTCCTGTGCTTGCATCCGGTAGTGATGAAGCATTACTGAGTTCCCAAAAAAAAAAAAAAAAGGATGACAGATATCAAAATAGTTCTGTCTATAGCTGTTATAGTCATAAGGGAAATAGCATAGACCATTCCTTACCACTTTAACCGACCTAATTAGCTTCTTTTTCCTCCAGTAAAGCTTGAAGTTGTGACAACTTAATATTGAGTTGCTTTATATCCTTTCTGAGACTGTTGGCAGTATTCTTCTCTGCACTGATCTTTAATAGGGCAGGGAGGTGTGGTGTGGTTAAGGATATATTCTCAAAACTCAGTCAGTAATAAATTGACTTAAAAAAAAAATTAAGTTTTTTTAAAAAATACCCCATATCATGATGATATCATATAATTATTGGCGGAAACAAATCAAAGAGAATAAATGAGCTCACCTTTTTTGGAGAAGCGCACATGAATATTGAGGAAAGAGGTGGCATAAAAAAAAATGGCTTATCCTTATTTTAAAATTCCATTTAACACCCAAAGACACACTTCACAATCATTAAACTTAAAGGCTTTTTTTTTTAATGAGTAAACTTAAGGGCATTTTTAAACAAAACTGTTTTTAAAATGATAGTTGTGAACTAGTAAATGCATTAGATTTTTTTTTTATGACATGAAACCTCACTAAGGTAGGGCCTTTTGGATCCACCCCTAGGGAGTAAATGCATTGGAAATATATGGGAATGGTGAAACCAAAGTATCAAATTATATTATATTATATATATATTACTTGCTCTGAAGGATATGAGTTCCATTGAAGATCTCACTAAAGAAGTTCCTCACAGAAAGCCGTAAGGCCTCATACCATTCCTTTGAGAAATAAATACAAAATTCAGGATCCAGGTTTGGGTTCTTTATATATGGAATGGCTGCACCACATGCCCAAAATTATAAATCAAGGAGAAGGTAGTCCAATAGAACACAATAAAATGAATAAAAGAGAAACCCAACAAACCATGCAGTCCAGTCCTTTCCCCTCTGCAAAAATTCATTGCCATTCATCTCAAACAAATCTACAACTTTGTCCCTCCTCCCTGATTGTATGGCATGAGCAATATAGTATCGCAGAATTGAGACCTCCAATTTAGACAAAGTAGCAATAAGTACAGTTTCAGATGCTGAAGAAAAGCACTTCTTGAAAAAGCTCAAGAGACCAACTAATTTTTCTGCCTGAAATTTGGGTACGTATACTAAGAAGATTAAGTCTAAAATCTTATCCACTTGAAACCCTTTACCAATATCTGTGCCTAATTCACTCTCAAAAGTTTGCAGAGTATTAGTAAATCCTCTGAAGACAAGAAACTCCCTCACAAGTTCCTCAGCATACTGAATATTCTCCATCTAGTTCTGCTACACCTACAATGATAAAGATACCTTCAGCCCCATAATTATTTACATCTTTAACGTAACAGAATTTTTTTTTTTTTTTGTTGGGGTTGGGGGGGGGGGGGGGGGGGGGTTTAAGTCCCTGAACAGGAGATTGCACTATAAACATCTCACTAACCAACATCCATTGTTTTTCAAAAAAAAAAAAACATCTCACTAACCAACAGATGTATGAAATGTAAACAGTAAAAAGTATATGCCGTCATAGGGCATTATCTAATAGTACATTTCTACACTCACTAGAAAAGTAAATCTGACTATATTAGTTTCCTACTTCAATTAGTTCGTATGTCATATCCACAATCTCGACATGTATGCACATAACTGCTTCATTCTGCAATATATCAAAAAAAAAAAAAAAAAGACTGCTTCATTCTGCACATAAGAGCAGTCCTGTAACATATAACAAATGCCTAATTGCAAAAAGTAATTAAATCTTATTTTAGTAAGAACAAAAGCAACCAAAGAGTACATTAATGAAGACGCTGATAATAATGGTGATGGTGACAACAAAGATGACAGAAATAAATGACAATGACAATAAAAATAAATAAATATTTCATTGCAACAACAGCGTAATGTAAATTCAAATAATACACAAACCCAAGGGTAATGCACTAGGGCTTAAACTCAAAATGAGTATTCAAGGTCAAAACAACATTCATAAGCCCTGATATTTACAACCAGGGCATGTCCTTCATACGGGAAGAAAAAAACTAACATATATATGGGAAGTAAGATATTGGGTGTGCGCTTGGATACCACTTATTTTGATGAAAACTGAAAACTTATTACTAGAAACATTGTAGCAAAATATTTTTTATTGCTACAAATTACTATTCACCCGTTTTTATCACTTGGCTGGACCATGAACAGTGCCATGAACCAGCAAAAAAAAACGCAAGGGAAATAAACGCAAACGCAGCCACTCTACACAAACAGACCCTGGGACTCTAAAGAAGTCAGTCTAGAAAAGGTGTGGAAAGGGGTTGAGCCAGGTACAGTAAGTATCATACATGTGTTCAAAGAAGCTAAAATTATAAGAAATAGGACAAATTTCAAACATTGATAGTAATAAGTTCATTGAGCTACCTTGCAACACATCAAACTTGCTCGATACCGTTTCAATTTCAGCAGATATGAATACTTGCTAAATAACTACTCAGTACTGAATCTAATACATGGGGCTATCAGAACTTGCTAATTTTTCTATAAAATCACATTCCAATTTCCATTTCAAATTCGCAGTTTGCGCGGAGGATCACACAAACAGGTAACTCCAGTTCCTTCCATAGCAAATCACATAGCCTCAGTATCAAAATTAACCAAACTCAGTGAACCCAAAATTCAAGATTGACAGTCTGAAACACCAGCTCTACCAAATTAGCCATTCCACATGGGAAAGTTCCAATTTTTTTTTTTCAAAAACACACAAACATTCACATATTAATCCAATTCAGACACGCCCCACAAGTCAAAGTCCCACTTAACAGATACTAATTCCAATTCCCTATATACCCATTTGATTTTCTTTCACTATTTAGCAAAAAACCACACAAAAGCTATCAAATTTGAAAAGAAAATCACTTCAAGCTAGAATTTTGTCAACAAATTTAGGTTTCTTAAAAGATCTACTAGGGTTCACTTTGTTTAACAGTTCAAAGATAAAATGGAATTGGAAGAGAATTTGTGAGGATTGTACCTTATAGAATTGCAGAGGAATCGAAAATGCACGAACTTCAAGGGTTTCGAAGAGAGATTTTTATGATTTTCAGAGAGAAATTATGATTGGATTATTAGTTAGGCTAGTTGATTTTGATTTTGATTTTGATTTTGATTTTTTTCTGCTAAGTAAAATAAAAGCGTAAGCTCTGACACTTTAAAATTGTTTATTGGGTTTTGGCTAAAATGCGCTTCTAATGTGCGCTGTGAAACTTGGAAATATTTGTAGCTTAAAGCCTGGCCAGGATTCTTGCGGTCCTAGTGGATATACAATGTAGTGTACAGTTGTTGATGACTATTTTTTTTTTTTTAATTATATTATTTTTATGAAAAATATAAAAAAAAATGGTTAAAATAATTATTTTTTAAAAAATATTTTAAAATATTTTTTAAACTAATACCCTTAAGTTATTCATTAACTTTTTCCTAAGTCAAATAAAAAAAAAAACTTTTTCCTAAGTATTTTACTATCAATAATCTAATTGCATGTTTTTTCATAAGTTGTTACTTTGTTATTGATATATTTTTTTACTTATTGAGATTAACTTGCAATTTTTTTTTTTTAATTCAATAGTTTTAATAGGAAAGGAGGAGATTTAAATATTGGATATTTCTATTGAAAACATCAGAATGTGTCAATCAATTAAGTTACAATGCTCTTAATAATTATCTTGCATTTTTATGAATGTCTATTTTCACTTCTTGAGATCTCTCTTATATATAGAATTCTTACATATCCATTTATGATTCTATGGTCATTCTTTTATATAGTATATAATTTAATTGTTAAACCAAGTGGATGAAGGGAATTGAATATTAATTCTTCTCATAATCATTTTTTTTTTTTTTTGGCTATTGTTATTGTTGTTATCATTTGTATCAACTTGATTGGGGTCTTATTACTATAATATTAATGTGACCTTTGAGACCATCAATTACATGCATAATAAAGAGTGGGGTTGAGCAATAACATGACACTCAAATTATATATGAGTAAAGCTTATGATAGAGTGAAATGTTTCGAAGAAAATGTTTCTTTCTAAGGAAAAAAATGATGCAAAAACTTGGCATTAATGAACAGTGGATTGCAAAAATAATGAAATGCATCTCAACTGTCGCATATTTAGAACTTATGAAAGGTGAGCCAAGTGGCTAACACTCCAATCCAGGGGACTCCAATAAAGGAGATCATCTGCCACCTAATATCTTGCTTTTTTGTGAAGAAGGGATTTCATTATCACCAAAGAAAGCGAAGAGGAGGAATTGCATGGGTGGTTTTGCTGATTAGAATTAAGAGGCCTAAGATATTACATATATGTTATTCGCTAATGATAGTATTATCTTCTGCATCTGCAAGGCCACAAAAATAGAATGCAGAGAGAAACATAAAGAATTCTGAAGGAATATGAGGAGGCCTAGTTAACAAAAGCACGAGCAACAACTCTGTGACTTGGTGGGGGAAAAGTAGTTAGAGGCTAAAAGAGAAATACTTGGAGTTGGGACTATTGTCGCTGATAAGTAAATTAAACAAGCAAAATTTCTCAACCATAAATGAGCAAATATGGAAGAGAATATACTAATGTTGAATGTGGAGATTTGGCACTTGGGCTTGAGTGAGATGTTTGCACGGCCTTATGAAAAAAAATATATAGCAAGTATATTTTCAGTCTAAAGAAACAAATATATATATATATATATTTGGGCCCATCTTCCAAGTAGTCTGCCCTCCTCCCCTCCAAAATCATCAGTCCAACCCAACCTAGAGTCCAGCCCAAATCCATGTAAATGTTTAGCCCAAAACATAACAAATTTTATTTAAAAACAAAACAAACTAATTTTACAAAATAAAAACCAAACTTAAGGGAAACTTTTAGATATGATTGGGGGGGGGGGGGGGGGGGGTGGCGCCGCCGCGTAGAAAGAAGTTGAACCGGAAATGACTTTCAAAAAAGAGAAGGACGAGAGGTTAGATAAGAGAGTTACCTGGACAAGAAGATGAGGTATGTGATGACTTCGAGAATATGAAAGGTGAGAGAGAAAATGTGGGCAGGTAGATGGGAAGCTTCTAGGAAGGTGCTTCCTTTACAATTGCCATTACTTTCTTTTCTATTTACAAAGATACCATTATTTTAATTCATTAGTTCTTTTAAATATTTCATTTGATAATCAATTTTAAAATTTTAGTTTAGCAATAATAATAAGTCCCATAATAATAATAATACAAATATATATCTGATGCATAATTCTGAAACGATACAACAGTACACACTGGTATCGAAATATAATAATAATAATAATAATACGTATATATATATATATATATATTTGGTGTATAATTCTAAAACAGCACAACAATACACACCAGTATCGAAATATTCTATTATAATAGCCAATTTGGAACAGACTTCGAAATAGAATTCAAAACCTTGATATGGATGCTCATTTGAAATTTTTTTTTGCTTATACTCTAGGCCCTCCCTAGCTTAAAATCCTAAATTTGTCACGCACTAATGATGTGACACACCAACGCCTAGCTAGCATGGTGGGATCTTGTGTCAACGCATTGTAAAGCATGGCACGTTGATGTGGCCAATTACAGATATGGCTAGGGTTGATGTGGTAAAACCCTCTGACACCACATGACCATGCATTTTCCCCCCCTTTTTGGTTGAAAAAATTGGTTTTTGCTATTTGAAATTCAATGCTTTGCCAAGAACAAATTTGGCTCTAATACTATATTAATTTTATTGAGTAATTGAAAAAAGAAAAGAAAAAAACGGAAGTAAGGAATTGAACATGATTTGGCTTGACGACCTATGCCCACTGCAAAAAGCCCTTGGTAACTATATCTTTGCATATGATTTTTTTTTTTTTTTTTTTATACAATGAATCTAATGTAAAGTTTATTTAGTAGAGAACTTTAGAATTAGTTTGCTTATTCTAGAGAACAAAAGTCTCAAACTCCTTAAAATAGAGAACGAACGTCCCCAAACGCCTTAAATTAGAGAACGAAGGTCTCAAAACTCCTTAAAATAGAGAATGAAGATCCTTGTCTATTTGTTTCGTCCCCTATGAAACTTTTTCTTTTTCCTTTAACTTCCCTAAATCAAATATCCCTCCTCCATGAGAAGTTACTAGTACTTTGCTTTGAAGGCCATGTACACAGGGCCATCTGTTAAGACTAGTGATTAGCAATACAAGTCAATCTCATCTAGCTTTATTCTAACTTGGAGCTTTTAGCCACACAAAAAAAAAAAAAAAAAAAAAAAAGAGTTATAATTAGGGCTATCCAAATCAACCGCCCACCCGCCCAACTTGCCCCGCTCGCCCGGACCTAACCCGGAATCACTCGATTCGACAGCTCTGGCGGTCAAACTCGGGTCCCGACTCCAAAAACTCGACGCCAGTGGGTTGGGTTTCGGATCTCTTCCTCTAAAACCTATGAAACTCGACCCATCCAAAGTCCATTCAAAATCCGGCCATTTTTTCCAGATTCCGACCATTTTTTTTTCCAGATTCCAGCCATTTTTTCACTTAAATCCATCGATTTATGGTACAATAAATACCGAATCTGGCCGAACTAGTGATTTCTCATCACGATTTGGTAGAAATCTCGCCGGATCCAATGGGATCTCACCAGATCTTAAATGGATCTAGCAAGATCTCGCCGAATCTGGCGAAATCTCACCGCGTTTCGAAGGATTCCGGTGATAATCGGGTTCACCCGAAACTGACCACCACCTGCCGGCAACCTGAACTGACGAATCCGTTACTGTTACTGGTTGGTTGCGGGTTGAAAAATCACCCACCCAATCTTGTATGAGTCGGTTGTGGGTTGGGCAAAAACCCGACCCGCCCGATCCATGGACAGCCCTAGTTATAACTTATGACCACTATTATTTAGGCACAATTATTTAGGTATATTAGATTAGGTTCTTAATTAAATTGCTAGAAAATGGTAATTATCTTAGCTAAAAAAAACCACTATTTCAGTTTTTTTTTTTTTTTTAATTATTGATAAGACATTCATGTTCCCAAAAGAGAGGGGGAAAAGATAATAAAACAAGGAAGTGTTGCCTGATCAGCTATATCCTGGCATTATTTAGCTCTCTTTATAAAGTACATAACCTCGATCTGTCTTCAAAAACAAAAAGTAAAAAAGGTGCAAAATCTTAGAGCCCTTTTTTCTTTTTTCTTTTTTAAGAAGTTCAGGGCTTATTATTAAAGAAGGCTTCTTATTAAATCAACCCGAATTACAAGTTCAACGTCAAGTGGAATATCTTCCCCCGGACTAATAACTGAGATGATAAGATTGCTCTTCTTGCTAGCGAGTGAGAGGCAGTATTACAATGCTTACATACTTGAGAAAAATTATTTTGTTGGCCAAGGACAAGCACATCATTTCAACACAAAAGCAACTTGCAGGCATATAATTGGATAACCGTAATAGCAATCAAAGCTGAAACGGTAATGCCAATATAGAGTTTTCGTTTGAACAGCACCGCAGGATCAAGCTTCTGTTCACTCGTACTGTGACATTTTGTCTCGAATTCAGCTTCACGTCTCCTCGTATGTATCACTTGCAGATCCAAATAGTTCAGGTCTAGATGATACTGTGTCCAGTAAAACTTGTTCACAGTATTTAAGAAGGTCATGAAGTATATTATAGAGGACGAGAGGGAAATGGCAAAAGGAACCCACCAGTTTTTGCACTGAAGAGACGTTGATGATCTGTGTGAGATTGCCAATGTGTATATTCCAAGCAGTATGAGGTATGCAATTGTCAAGTTTTGAGCTCTAGTCTCGTGGTACCGAACCCGCCTTTCTTGTTTCTCGTTGACGGTGGCAAGGTCATTGCAGCAGCTTCTGTGGTTGTTCTCCATGTCCTTAACATCTCTGCTTGAAGTGGCAAACAAATGAGGTGAAGACTTTAGAGAGTCAGTGCGCGAGTAATTTACTCAACCATAAATAATTTAAAAAATAAAAAAAAAATAAAAAAAAAACAATGGGGAAATTATTGTGAGACACTCACAAACGTAGATTCATCGCCATACTTTTTTTAATACTCTGTAGGTTGTAACATTAAGCACGATATTTATTCATAAACCAGTTTGAATAAGTCAGCTGTATGAAGTTTCCTAGAAATAAAAAAAAATATTTGTCATCACCGGGCACATGAAGAAAAGTATCAGATGTAAGTTTCCACGAAATTATTTCTGTGACTTGTAAGAAAAAACAAAGACAAAAAAAGTCAATATTATGTTGTTGTCGAGAATAGCAACAAGTCCATAACACGCTATTTTTTTTGCTTGGCTATAAAAGCTTGACTGGAGAAAGCAAGATAAACCGATGGAGAGGTGATAGTTACCCCAGGGACACAAATTCAACTAATATTGTGAAATTTCACAATCGTAATTGAAATGGTGTTTTGAAAATATCATTTTACTAATATAACTAAAATCGTGTTTCGTGTTTGAAACATGACCGTCTGTAAGTTACTCAAAAATAAACAAAAAAAATCCTAGCGTGATCAGAGGAGATCATCTCGGACAAGGATTTGTATTCATGTATCTTAATCTTAGTCCACTCAATAATTTGAATGGCTCAACCACAGACGGGTCACATCTCTTCATATCTCTATATTTCTCTGGCATTTCCTCCCTCAGCTTTCCCACCAGATCATGATCACCACGTACACATCGACCCGCATGGTTCAGGTCTCCATACAAGCAAGGCGATAGCCTAGTGTTGATCTTGATTGGGTGTAGTGATTCCCTGCTGTGTATTCCTTCATAGGTGTATTGATTTTGGAGTTTAATTGGGTGAGTCCATCGACATGGGTTGTTGATCTTGATGGTGGTGATAGTTGAATTATCGTTGAGATGAATATTGTTATGATTGGTTGTGGTGGTGTTTTCCATGTGGAATGCCAGCTGCTGTTGGAGTTTAACCTTCATGGCAGTGGCAGCAACAACATCATATTCATGGCAAGGTAGTACTGGCTACAAATTTCTGGATTTTTTTTTTCTTGCCTCTACGATAGCCATTTAAAGTTTAACCCTCTTCTCCATTTAATTGAGCTAATATTCATGGACTGATCTTTACTACTCCAAGATTTTTCTTTGAATTGGTTTCTTTCGTTACCAGTTTAGATCCCAATTTTTATGGCTTAGTCAATTTTAGACTACCAAAGAAATTAAGCCCAATTATTAATGTACTTCCAATTAACATGATAAAAGAATAAATAAAGTAATAAACACAATAATCATGTGATAAAATTCAAAATTTCTTATGCCTTGATACTGAAGACTTGGCTCCATAATTATGTGAAATTCAGAGTTAAATGCCATGCTTTGTTTCTAACAATCTAGTTAGTTTATCAATTGGCGGTGTACAGCAAGCATGGTAAGAAGGTGTACTTGACTGCTACTCCTCAGTGTACTTTCCCTGATCATTTGGTTGGAAATGCCCTTGAGACTGGAAAGATTATGTTTGGGCTCAATTTTACAACCCACCATGCCAGTAAAGTCCAGGCAATTTGCCTAACCTTGAAGATGCTTGGAAGCAGTGGACTTTCAGATATTCCTGCAACTAGGATCTTTTAAGGACTGCCTGCTACATCTGAAGCTGCTGTAAGTGGCTTTCATTCCAGCAGGAGCAGCCGACCTCACATCAGAAGTTCTTCCTGCCATAAAGAACTCGGCTAAATATGGAGTGACGCTTTGGTCAAGGTATTATGATGATCTAACTGGCTTTAGCTCTTCCAACTAGAATGATGTCTAAATTACTTCCTAATGAATTCCTGTACTTCCTTTGCTGATTTGGTCATTGAGCTGACGCTTGAGTACTTTGGTATTATAATTTGGTGTAGTACATATATAGTGTATAGAATCACTTTAAACTATTGCTTACTTGTTTATATATGATCTCAATTTGACACAAAGAATGCAATAAATATGTTTACAAAAGTTTGATGAAATCGGCGCATGCTCAACGCAATATTGAGGAACTTTTAGCTATTTGCCAATCCATGGTACCAATTTCATGGTCCAAACAAAAATTTGTTTTGCGTTACCTTTACTATCTAGGTGACATTGTGGAATAACTACATGTAGCTTGAGATGAATGATGGCTATTGATTGTGAAGGAGCTGAACGGAGTAACTTCTCTCTTCATTGCTTTGTATACTTGATCCAGGCCTTCCTCAATCAACTCCAGAACCGTCTGTGGCATTGGTGGCATGTTGATGTGATCAATTGATCCTTCCAACATCTTCACCACTTCCCCCATTGAAGGTCTTGTGAATACCTCATCCTGTATGCACCAGAATGCGACTTTCAGAGCCCGCACAAGCTCCTCTTCATCTGCTGCCCCTTGTAGTCGCCTATCTGCAACTTTTATTGGTGTCCCATTTGTCATCTCCTAAAAGGAAATAAACATTGATATGGTTAAGAATTAGTCATACAACTAGTGCTTTTGTTTACGAGTAAAAGCAATTAGCAAAAAATGAGTAGACCTTGAATCTATATATATTGTGCCTAAGGGTAGACTTCCATATGTCACTCGACAATATTGTGATGTTGTCCTTAAAAACACAACTAGGAATACTATTTTGCTTGGAAGTAAGTAGGAAAATAGACCTCTCTCCAAAAAAAAAAAAAAAAAAAGAAAAAAAAAAGAAGAAGCAAAATAGACACATGAATAGAAGTAGACGGGCTGTTATGCCTATCTAATGTTTTGGATGAGAACATTTGGTTATGCGCAATGCACAAGCTCCTATTTCTACAGAGTTTGCCAGGCTGGTTAGTATATAGAATGACCATCTTGTGGGATTAACCGGGCATATCTTCACTTAAAGATCATTTCTATTTATCATGATTATGAGAAGTTAATCTCAAAAGTTTTTTTTCCTGAAGAATCCAAAAGTATTGCATTCATCTAAGTCGAGAAAGACATCAGAGGATACCTTAAAGGCCCATCCAGGGTAGAAGAAGTTTTCAGCATCAAAAGACATGTCAAGATTTCTCCTTCCCCCAATAATCTCTAAAAGAAGCATTCCATAACTATAAACATCAGCCTTTACAGTTATAGGGCGGTTACTAACCCACTCTGGAGCTAAATAGCCTCTAGTTCCTCTGACCATAGTGACGACTTGTGAGAGCTCTCTTCCCATTAACTTAGCTAGTCCAAAATCAGATACTTTAGGATAGAAATTTTCATCTAACAAAATATTTTCTGGCTTTATGTCACAGTGTATTATTCGATTTCTGCACTGCTCATGGAAATATGCAATTCCCTGTGCAGTAGCCACAGCTATATGGAAGCGAGTTGGCCAATCTAGTAGCCTGTCTCCGCAATTATATGAAGGAAAGATCCATTTGTCCAAGGACCCATTTTTCATGAACTCATAAACTAGAAGCCTGCCAAAACAGCCAAACAATAAAATGTCACTCATGAATAATTTTTCTAAAAAGAATTTAAATTTCAAATTATATCAATATTAAATTATGAGGTGATCTAAATGCAAAATCTCAAAATGTCCACTACAGCTTTAAACCATATCATTCATAAATCTCAAAAAAATGAAACGTCATACTCAGTGGACACATCAGATGTTACATTTATGTCAAAATATAACAAAAATGACTACCTAGGAACATTGCTTACCGTTGTGTCCCCTCAGAGCAGTATCCACAGAGCCGAACCAAGTTCATGTGATGCATGGAGCCAATAGTGTTCACCTCAGTTATAAATTCCTTCTCTCCATGAGGCAACACCCTATCTAGTTTCTTCACTGCAACCAAAGTCCCATCTACTAGGCTTCCCTTATATACACTCCCAAATCCTCCTGTAAAAGAAGCATTACTTATACATGTTTAAAAAAAAAACCATATAATTAATACAACATCCTCTGTTTGTTGAAAGTAACATTGTATTCTATGCTTACCTATTCCAAGCAACTGGCTAAAATTCCATGTCCGGGTTTGTAACTCACGATAGCTAAAATTCAATGGAGCACCTGATAAGATCAAGGAGCTCTCCAAGGCTCTCTTTAAAGCTCTTCTTCTATGAATGTTATAGTATAATAACAAACAAAGCAGCCCAATGAGTACTGTCATGCTGAGAACAATTGGAATGACCAAGACCTTTGTTCTTGCATCCTTGGACCCTTCCAAAGAACCCCCAGAATTTCCTTCTGGTGTGTTTGAACCATTAGACCTAACCTTCACAAAGAGAGTTGAGCCAGAGTCCTCAAACCCACCAAAGTCCAGGCTCCTCAATACCCAACAATAAGGCTTCTCATCATCAAGCCCATAAACAGAGGCAACACAGTCACAATCTGATAAACAAGCATCCCCACACTTTGACACGGTGGCAATATCACTATAATTTGCTATTACAGAAAAATCAGAATAATAGTAATTGGTTTGCTGCACCGTTGAAATCCTAAACTCAGATGTTGGATATTTATGCTGTGAATCACATTTACCAATCAAAGAGGAGTTTTCCGAGCACTGACTACTACCTTCTACCTTAGAAGTACCCGGTAAACATGTACAGGAAGCATTGGTCTTGCTTCTATCCAAATTACATACCCCATTGCCACAAATTCCAGCAATATCGCAAGGATTTGAAACTGCAGCCCATTCTGGTACCCACTGGCGCGAGCCATTTACATCATCATCCCATCTATACAAACGTATATTTCCATTAGACTCAAGTGACAATCTTCGAAGAACCGCTGACCCGGTTGTCATGTTTGAGGTTGCTGACAATCCGCCTTTATCATTATCATTCTTGTACACATACACAGCACCATCCGAGAATTCCCCATAAAAGATTCCAAAGCTTCCAGCATCATCTAAGACTGCTACAACATCCCCAGTCACATTTGATATATCAGGTGCTTGCCAATAGGAATAATTGGTGAAAGATTCTGGCAAGTTGTTATAAGTTTCAGGCAAATTGTATGTTAAAGCGAGGGTTAGTGAATTGGGTTGTTGAAGCATTTTGAGAGTGTAATAGCCACCTTGTGAAGCTGAGTTAGATGTTGTTAGCTCTAATGAGACTGTGAGAGGTTGGTTTGGGAGTATAGTGTCAGTTGGGTATGAAAAACTCTGCCATACAGTGTAGTTGGGCGTATTATAGAGGATGAAGTTGCCAGACTCTGACATGACTGCATATTCTACGCGTGCACCGGAAGTGTTGGACATCCAGACAGTGGTGTCGCCATCGATGAGGACAAGGTTTCCTGTGGTATCGAGCTCCAAGACTGCGTTGTTGGTGACCGGAGAGTTTCTATAATATTGGATTGAGAAGAAAATGAAATTTGTTGGCTTAAGTGATCGGATCATATATTGCCTGCAAAAGTCTTAGTAAAGACTAGAGATGGAGGAATGGTTCATGATTTTTCTCTTTTTTTTAAGTTAGAAAACCAGTAACCATATCCACTCTATTGAATATCAGGCTCTTTCAAGGACTGTGCAACACTACAGTTCTACAAACTTGGGTGATGGGGTACTATTGCTTTGTTGCAATAGTCAAAAACCATGGTTTTTGACCATCACAGCCTTCTAAGACTTCATTATTTACTTCTTCCTCTTTACTTAT
This sequence comes from Quercus variabilis, assembly GCA_030445155.1. Lineage (NCBI taxonomy): Eukaryota > Viridiplantae > Streptophyta > Magnoliopsida > Fagales > Fagaceae > Quercus > Quercus variabilis. The sequence continues at coordinate 12,760,032 of CP129453.1, forward strand.
ATATTTTGTCAGGTTTTTTATTTGTTATTATTATTATTATTACTTTTTTAAGTTTTCTGACTTCTGAGTCTATATGTATAAGACCTTCTTATGGACTATGCAAGACAACTATCATGTTGGTATATACCCCGTATTTCTTAGAAAAACAAGGACAATATTTCATGAGTCTAGTTTTGATCTTGTGCAAAGTATTTTTGTTTAAATATACGGATAAGGGAAAAATATATTATACACGGTGCATTTACAAAAAATTTTGTTCCACACTTATTATTGTACATTCTATATAAACAAACATGAAATATACACACTTTTTATTAATATCCATATACATTTAAAATGTAAAATGAATGATGAGTTTGGACAAAATATACTAACGAGTGTTAAATAATATATGATATTATATATACTTATCCTAATGTAGCACCAAAAAAAAGTATAATAGTGTGAGAAGTTTTAGGACAGTAATTAATTAAAATTATAGTATAAAATTGTTAGAATTAGTAATATTAAATGATTTTATGGACTGGTACGACTTGTTAGAATAAATATTAGCAATATATATATTGCTAATAGTAATAGCTTATGTTCTTTTAAACAAGTGGTAGTTGATAATAAATTAACCAAGACAATCAATGCACAATTAATAATTAAGTTATAACAACAAAATCTATAAAGGACTTATTAAATCGATGATGTCCATTGAAACGTACCTGTTTGCTGACCATACTAACGTTCTATCTCCAGGAAGCTCCGCAAACCAAATAGCCAGTTCAAACTGATCACGTCTTTCAGCTGGAGTGAACCCGAAAGCAAACGTGCCATTATCCGAAACCCATGTCTGTTCCTCACTAGCCAACAGTCTCGAACCCAAACCAATGTGGGTAGCTGCAGCCATGCAAGCACCAAAACTGGCTAGACATAAGCAGAGCAAAATCCAAGAAGAAGAAGCCATGGGATCAAGCTTAAGCTAAAGTGGTAAGTGGTATTGATGTTAAAAAAAGGTTTAGCTAGTCTTTTTGTATGGCAAAAAAAGCTGATGAATTAAAATTTAAAGGGAGCCGAGAGTTTTATGTGGCCAAGAAATATGGATAATAATAACACGTATATAGAGGTGGGTGAGCTACACTTTGACAATGGATGCGTGAAATATTGGTCGGTAAAGAGATATAATTGGATATTAATTGCGGCTGTGGCACGTGTTTATTGCTATGTGGTCTTTAAATGGACTGTAGAGTTTGTGATCAGTCCGAAAGGCCGAAGGCCTTGGACAGTGGACACGTTCCTCTAATTATTGGCAAGCCTTAAAATTCAAATATTCACACTTTAGCTTAGTTGGAATATATATGGACTGGTACGACTTGGTACCAGACCTTTGGGGAAGGATGATGACTTTTTTGTTTTTGAGCTCATGTTGGCCGGTTGGCGTTACGTCAAGACTTGGATTGCTTAATCTGAAACTATCATTTAGCTGAGATGGTTATAGTGATACCTGTTGTCTTGGCCTATCAGAAAAAGGATGGCATCTAGTGTGCAACTTTGCCCCCAACAAGATCAGAAACTCACAATAGTATTGCCACTTAAGAATCACAAATGGCATTTAAACTTTGTGTGCATGAGCATGATATATATATATATATATATATATTTTAACAACTGACTATTTCAAAATTATAATTCATGAAAACACAATTTTTATTGAAGTGTGTAATTTAGTGTATACAATAATAATTAGCATTTATATATAATTGTACTGTGAAGCTCATAAAAGTTGATTGTGTGTATCATGGAAAGAGCAAGAGGTTAAACTAACTTTGAACTTTTAAGCGGGAAATTTCTATTTATATTGGATGTAGGTTTCTGTATTCTCTTGTAATGGCAAAACATATCAGACATTAACAATAAATAATTCAACCAAAATTGATATTAAAAGGGAATTCATATGCAATTCTTTTTCAACATTTATCAACTTTGTAAGGTAGATAGTCATGTCTAAATGGACCAAGGGAATCAACTATTGACATTTAGGCACTTAATATTATGAAAACCATATATCATCTGAGGCTCATTAAACTTTATTTTGACATTTAGATCAAGTGCCTCGAAAATTTCTTTGAATTGAAGTAGAAAATACTTGTCTGGCTAGCCCATCATTTTCAATTGAACATGCAGAGTAAGATACAACCACAAGTGTGCAAAAGAAAAAATCATCAAAACCCTTGATCATTCCATCCATAAATATTAAATAAGTCAATAACTAATTAATATCATTCCAAGTTGTATTATATATTTATGTGGTTTCCAATAACTCGATAAGCAAAGTTGTGTATTTCAAACTTTCAAATCCTATTTTAACTACAAAAAGAATATTAATATAGCTTGTCGTCGTATCTACAAAGCGGGTAGGTCTCCAAATTAGCAATAAGGAATTTGTCTAATGGTATATTGTAAAGGACTGTTTTTCACGAGTTGGAACTTGGAAGGCATTCCCACAAACATGTCCTTTGTAGGCGTTTGATAATGCATTATCAAATCACACCTTTTCAAAGTGTAGCATTTTTAACTTCACCTTCTTTGTAGGTACACCTTATTCAAACCAAGATTTGAAACCTAGACCGGACTGTACAGTCCGATTGAGAAAACCTCGAACCACTCATTTTTGTGGTTCTTTTAGCCTCAAGAACCGCTCTATGAGAAAAAAGCAGGGACCCATGCGAACTGCGGTTGAACCTCACGGTTCTAAGAACCCTGAACGGTTCTCGCGGTTCTCACGGTTCCTTTTTTTTCTAGCAAATACTGGCTGAAATTAAAGATTTGGCCGACATGCACTTTGGACTTTTTCAAATCTAGAACCAAAAGATTTGTGAGGGGAAAATTTTTTTTGAGAAGAAGAAGATGACAAAGTAGGGGTTGTGCGAAGTTGAAGTAGTAAGCTAGCAACCCAGCACAAATCATCAATCACGGCCTTCATCTTTGTCTTCTGCTTCTATTTCTTCATCTTTCTTCTTTTTCTCCTTCTTCTCTTTCTTCTTTCCGTCTCCACTACTGTGTTTTCTGAGTTTCTCACCCTTCTCTCTGTTTTTGCTTGTTTTGAATTTTTTTTTTATATTTCCAAAGCGCCTTCATGTGACTTGCATTGGGAAAGAAGACAATTTTTGATTTTTGAATTAAAAATGGCAAAATGTTTCAATCGTTAGATCTTTGAGCCCGTGATGTGGCACTAGCCATTTCTTTGTATTTTTCCCAATAATGGTACAATGAACACAGAGAGCATGCTTTTTTTTTTTTTTTTTTTTTTTTGGGGGATGCTACAAGTATGGTACACTATGGACATTACTGCACAGTGCACAAGATGGCCAATACTAATGGAGTTGTTGAGTTTTGACCATTCAAACTTTTTTTTTTTTTTTTTGAGAAAAGACCATTCAAACTTTGCTACATTGTAATTGTGAGAAAAAAGTTGTGAAATATTTTGTAACACTAGATTTTTTAAATATAAAAAAAAATTGTAAATATTAATTAAAAGTACTTATAATATTTTATTTGTTAAATTTTGCGTATGTGTTCTAATAAGTATTACTATTTACTAAAAAAAAAAAAGTTTGAATAGTAGAGAAAAAATAATAAATACAATTAAGAATATAATAATTATTTTAATTTAAAATTACTAAGTGTCCGTTTAATTCCTATATTATTACAATATTACTATCACGAGTTTAACTAATCAACATATAAATAAATAAATAAATATTATATCTATGTGTGCTTAGGATATGATATTTCTTATTTGTCCTGTGAAAATTATGATATGAAAAAATATATTTGAAAGATAAATTTCTATATTTAATTAGGTAATTTAATTTAATTTTTCTATTTATACTAATTTAATATATTTATTTATATTTAAATAATTATTAAATTAATTATAACGTTATCACAGTTTGACCCCGGTTCAACTTCGGTTTGATCTTAAAAACCTTGAACATCTCTCTTTTATGATTCAATAAATGATCCGGGTCTGAAAACCTTAATTCAAACAACTCTTTTCAAAAGGCTCAAAAATTATCATGTCCTCCTAAATGCATTAGTAATCATTTGGTACATTAAAATTAAGTTACAAACGCACACTTACTATATATTTTACAATTTTTTGATTTGTACAAGTGTGATTGATTGATGTAAAGTAATAGATTCATCATTCATGTAATCAGCCATGAACAAAAAGTTTCCATTACTCATTATTATACAAATAAACAAATTGTAAAATTAAGTGTAAAATTAATGGTGTCAAATATCAATAGATTTATTGAACTTCCAATTATCATTTGAAACCGCATTGTTCTCACGGAAATCCTAGAAATTTTTTATTTTTTTAAAGAAAATTTCTTCTTTTAAATTTACACTGTAAAAGCACAAAAGTGACAAATATTATACTCATTTTTTTCAAATATGTAAAACATTTATCATATTTTACAAGTACAATGTAAGGTAAACATATAAAGTTTTTCCTAATCACAATATTCACGTGTGTTTTGACTTTTTGACACCGCGGTTTCTAACGGCTGTAAAACCAGAGGTGTGTGTAAGTGTTAACTGTTAACAACTGTTAAAATAGTAAAATCAAAGAACTTTCTGGTATTTCTCTCTCTGCTGTCAAAACTCAAAACGACGTCGCAGACTCTCTCTACACCTGTGTTCGTTGAAACTTCTAACACCGCAAGCCTCAACTAACTCACACACACTCCCCCAGCTCATAGTGATAGGACATCATTATCTATCTAAAAATTTTAGATTTTTAAATTTCCTATATCTGATGCATAAATCCTAACCCTAGCCCTAGTCTCATCCAATTCTCTTTCAATCCAACCCTTCCTCGTCTCAATGCAAAACCCTATACCTCTCTCTCTCTCTCTCTCTCTCTCTTAAACTCTTTCCATTTGTTTAGTGAATTTCAAATTGGCTGTTTGTTTGCCTAGAAAGTGTGGAAATGAAGTGAAATTAGATGCAAGTTTTGATTTTTTTTTTTAATGGGTTTTGTGGGTTTTTGGAATTTGTTAATAGAAATGATAGGATTGGTGAACTGAATTTTGTTAAAGCTAAAGTGATGAATAATTGAATTTATACACTATTAGACACCTTAGAGCTACTGTTGGAGGCATAAGAAGCTAATTACAAAAGTTACTAACTTTCTATAGTATGTGAACAATGGTGTTTACCTTAGCAATTATAAAAACTAGTCATATACCCGCACATCGCACGTGATATTTTTTTAGGATGGTCTCATTCAATATTTTATTAATACTATAATTTTAGTTATTAACCATTGGTTTTTCATTAGTTTTTAAGTTTATAAAAACCTTAAATATACCTTTTTTTACCTTTACACACACACACACACACACACACAAACACATATATAGCGAATCTTTACACATATCTTTAAGAAAACTCTATATATTTCACTTTTTTGGATTCGTAAAATTATAGACTACTACTCCATTATGATAGTGGCTAATTAATTTTATATATATTTTTTTTAGTGATCTCATTTTTGACGCTTCTTACCATTATCATATATTTTCTAATTGATGATTTGCATAACAAAGGCGATAAATGAGAGGTAGCATTGTTCATTAAATTTTCAAAAGTAATAGTGTATGAAAATTATTAATATATATATATATATATATATATATATATATATATATATATATTATAAATAAGGTTAAATGAAATGTTAAAAAATGGATTTTTAAATTTTCTAACTTTATTTCTTATGTAATTTCTACTACTATCAGAGAACATCTTTTTTTTTTAGTGATGATTATTATGGTTTCCATAGTTAGAGTTTGATTAGTTTTAAATTTAAATTTAATACTGTGATTGTATTTAATTGTTGATTGTTGATTTAATTTTTTAAGTGAATTTAACAGTTTATGTTACTACATTGTAAAGTTTTTAATGTTTTCCACACGATAATCTTTATTTTATTTTTTACTTCTCCTTATAACCTCTTTGTTTTCCAATCAACGATTACTAATTGGCGTTTGTTTGTTTTTTTTCTAATCTTTATTACTTTGTATTGGTGTTTGCTCTCTCTCTCTCTCTCTCTCTCTCTCTCTCTCTCTCTCTCTCTCTCTCTCTCTCTCTCTCTCTCTCTCTCTCTCTCTCTCTCTCTCTCCATTGACACCTATTGTTTTCCAAAATTTGATATGATTCTATGACATTAAATATATGCATTATTAGTTTTTTTTTTTTTTTTTTAATTTAGTGTTTCTGACTTGATTTTTTTTTTTTTGTTATTTCATTCGTCCTTTGATGCATTGGGTGTGAGAATGAGTGTTTCCCTTACATTACTCCACTTAATGTGGACAATTTTTTTATTTAATTTAGGCAAAATATTATATTTTAAATTTTTTAAAATAAAAAAGGAGTGGAAATATAAATAATTTAATGATATATATGAGGGATGTGGCTGAATTTATATGTTAAATAAAATGATATGAGAAAAAAAAATTAAAAAAAATACATAACAATAAACACTAACTTATCCAAATAATTCTATGTAATATAATTATAGTACATTCTTATATACTATTTTTAATTATTTATAATGCAATATGATAATATTTAACAATCAAAGTCATAAAAAAAATGAAAAAAAAAAACTTAAAACACAAAACTAAATCCCATCAACCAAAATAGAGTTCTAGAGAATACAAAACTTTATCAAGCTAAAATAGAGATGTAAGAAAAATAAAAATAAAAATCCACCAAAAAATTGAGGGAGAAAGAGTGGGAAATAACCACTTTTTTTGTGAGAGAAAATTATGTAAAGAATGGAAGAGTGAATGACAAATTTATACTAAGAGGATGATAATAAAAAGAAACGTAATAAAGGAAGATAAAAGGAAAGAGCAAGAGTGATATCAACGTAGAATGTTTGGGGAGTTGAAAAGGTAAAGAGAATGAGAAAAGTTGGAGAAAGTGTAAATGTTAAAAAAAAAAAGAGTACAATTTGATGAACATAATTTTCTTTTATTTGAATTTAAGTAAAATATTACATTTTTTATTTTTTAAAACAAAAAGAGAGAAAATATAAATAATTTAATGATAAGAAGGATATGGTTGAATTTAAATATTGAGTAAAATAGAAGAGAAGAAAACAAAATTAAAAGATATAACTATAAACACTAAATTATCCAAATTATGCTATATGATTGTTTACTATTTTATTTTCATCTACTATCTTTAATTTTTTATAATGTAATCAGATAAAATTTAACAATCAAAGAGCAAAATAATAATAATAATAATAACTTAAAACACAAAACAATATCGTATCAACTTAAATTAGAGTTCTTAAAAACACAAAAATTTATCAAGCTAAAGCGAAGATGCAATAAAAAATAAACATCCACCAAAACATATATATATAGAGAGAGAGAGAGAGAGAGAGAGAGAGAGAGAGAGAGAGAGAGAGGGAGAGAGAGAGAGAACCTTTTTGTGAGAGAAAACTATGCAAAGAATGGAAAAGAGTGAAAAAATTATAGTAAGAGGGAAGGGATAAGAAGAGACAAATAAAGGAAGATGAAGGGAAAGATGAATAGAAATATTAAAGTAGAGGGTAGTGGGGAGATGAAAAGGCAAGGGAAGGAAAAGGGTTAGAGAAAGTGTAAATATTTAAAAAAAAATAAGTGAATGTAAAAAAATTAGTGGGAAGATTGAAATAGAAATATTAAAGTAGAGGGTCGTGGGAAGATAAAAAGGTAAGAAAAGAAAAAGGGTTGGCGAAAGTGTAAATATTTCAAAAATAAGTGAATGTAAAAAAAAATTATAGGGAAATTGAAAATAAAAAAGAAATATATATATATATATAGATACTAAAACCGATAAAGATAAATATGAAAAGTTAATAATCTATTTATTTTTTTTTTTTTTTGTAAAAAAAAAAGGAATAAATAATAAATAATAATTATGTGGTGAATAACGTAGCGATAAGGTGGTGCAATAGAGCTCAACAATAATAAATACAATACTTTAACTTTTAGTAATATATAAATAAATGCGTAGTTGATACTCAGTAGTAGTCTTTCTCACAAATTTGGAGAGTCTATTACCGGACTCGAACCCGCAACATATTTCTTTGGTAGAGGGTACTTGCCATCACACAAGTGTCCAAAGATTATTAATATTGAGTAATTCCATCAGTAGACACTATCCCTGTTTCTTCTTTATTTTTATTTTTTTGAGAATGTTGTTTCTTCTTTATTTAAAATCACATCATGCACCCACTGTTTAAGAATAAATGCCTTTGCCCCAAAAGTATTGAGGACTCTGTTGAAGAACTTTCTGTTTTAAGCTGCAGTACCTTCTTTATAAGATACGTTACCAATTGAGGCATCATTCCATTCCTTGATCTCAGCTTCCACTTATGGAATTCTCCTTTATTTCTGTTCTTTTTCATTGGCTCTTCAAATTAGTCTTTTTCGAAGATGCGTCATCAACTTCATCCTTCCAGGTGCTGATTGGACCCCTTCAGCAACTCATGATCTTTTACCAGTCAAATCAAAGAATCCTTCGTCTCACTGACAAGTACAGTCTGCTCTCTCATAATCACTTAGGGGAACAAGCCCCCGTTTTTTGAGCTGAATTTTGTGTTTTCTTAAATGCGTATATGAAGACGTAAAAAGCTCTAAATTTGTTTTGTTTTATCAGAATACATACCTTACCTTCATACAAACATTCTGTCAGCAAGCCGGGATGATAGAACAAAAATCTCCACATGACTGACCCTAGCACAATTATTTTCATTTGTTGGGTTGAGCTTTCTATATATCCTAAGAATTCAAATGTTACTTCTCCTTACATTTCATTAAAATTCTCAGTGGCCAAGTTGCGGGATACGTAGCACAGGATTTGGAATAAATGATTGATTCGTAGAAATGGAGATTTTTGTGTCCTAGGCATGAAGAATCTTCATCTGCAATACCTGAGTCCGAGTTTGTAGAAGATAAATTATCAAAGAATTGGTGAAGCTTGGATTCAATCAAATAAATGATGTGCAGAAAGATTGGATTTCAAGACTTAGAAAGGTAGGATTTTCTTTTACAACATTTGTTCAATGATCTTCACTCTTTGGATGAGGATTATTTGTTTGCCCTTTTTTTCTGTTGTTTTGGGTTTTGTTACTGATTGATTGAAGTTTACTCCTCAAAGGGAAGATTGATTTTGAATGCTCTTTCTCTCTCTCTCAAATAATTTTTTTTTTATCTCCATGCATCATGTCACTGTGATGTAAATGAATTCATCTTTATATAATTTTCTTCCTAATTAAACCCTGAACCCATTAAAGACTAGAGGCATAAACATAATCTTAATGCCTTGTTACTAGTAAAGCCTGGTGCTTACTCACCCTTACATGTTTTAGTTAATGATTTCTGAAGTCTGAACCCCATTCCATTAAAATGCTCTAACCAAACAGTATTTAATATTGGTTGGTGCATGAATACTATGGACCTATAGGACATAGCCTTAGTATTGAAATAGACCTGATTTTTTTAACTTCATAACTATTACAAGCAAAATGTACTGAAAATTAGATGAAGTGTTTGTTAATTTCAGTTTAGAGAGTTGTTGCACATTGTGTTTTTCACTAGTATAATGTTTTTCCTCTTTAAAGAATGATAACCAAGTGTTTTGCACATTTTCAGGATTGATGACTATTTTGTGATAATTTTGCAGGTTACAGATGCACTTTTTGGTGCATAACCTTGGACAGTGCCATGGACAGCAAAGAACATAATACAGGGAAAGCATTCTCTTGATATTACTTTGATGTTATGTGGCATTCATCTTTTGGTGCTAATTTTTCTAGTACCATATAAATTTATTTGCAAATTGCAACTTTATTGAAGCTAATCCACTCAACAACTCATGCATAGATTTTATAGTTTCCTACATGACCATATATAATCTTTGCTTCAATGTTTACCTGTCTCTCTATTTTTCTTCTCCATTTGGTGAGAATTATATATATATCTGCTTGTTGGGCTGAATCTCTACTTCAATGGGCATTCTTTTGACATGTTGTACAATAAGAGTCACCTATATAATAGTTTGAACCTAGTGTAGCATGTCTGTGATTCAAACCCCACCTTTCCTTCCCCCATTATTTACCTAAGTTAAAAAAGTTTAAATCCTATATTGTTATCATGGTTTTAGAGTTCAGATTTATATTCAAATTTAGTTATGTCCAAGGTTGAGGAGATGTCTCATGTCTGTGGTTCAAACCCCACCTTCCTGTCCTCCATTATTTACCGATAAAAAAAATGTTTGAAACCTATATTGTTATCATGGTTTTAGAGTTCAGATTTATATTCAACTTCAGTTATGTCCAAGATTGAGGAGATATGTCCTAATAAAACTGTTTTCATGCTAGAGATCTTGCTGAGAAACAGTTGCAAATAAGAAATGATCGATTTTACTAGCACAATTTTCAGAATTCAATAAAGCTTTATCCAACAAAAAAACTGTCACAAATAAGGGATGCTCATCCAACTACCTCAACTGTCCAACCTGAGCATTAAGGGATGTTTTTGAAAGAGCGGGTGGATGGGTATCAGGTTGGTCCTCCCAAAAAGGAACATTATGTTTCGTAGTGTATCAACCCTCAATCAAACCAACTGGAGCATTTCCCATTCCTAGTACCCAAACCCGAGATCTCATCAAGACCCATACACACAGCCTTTATTTCTCTTCTCCTTAGTCCTCCTCATTTCTTCTTCTTCCAGTTTCTTTCTCTTCTCTCTCTAAGCCACTTCCTTCGGATCTGAGCTTGGTCAAAGCCAATTCTCGCTGATTGGAGCCACAGTCCACATATCCAAGCTACCATCAACGGCTTGAAATAGAGCTACCGTTGTAGAGAAGATTGAAGACAGTTGCTGCCCATCTGAGCCATAGCCTGCAAATCTGAGTCAGTGTTAATGGCGTGAATTAAAGCAGTAGATTCACTGTTTAGATTTGGGACCTTTAGGGGATTTTATTAAAATATAACTATAAAACCCGTACTATATTATTAGTTAGGCAAGTTTTGAAACAAATTTTATTTCTAACAAATCGAGTTTAGAGGACTGGATTTTGCTCTGAGAAAATCGAGTGTAAGGTGTTGTTTGAATTTTGCTAAACTCATATCCCATATCTCACAAAAACTGAGTTTTGTTAACTCATAACCCAAAAACTGGTGGGCCCCACATGTATATGTTTGTTTGGCTTATTTTTTCAGATGTAACTCAGTTAACAAAACCCAAAATTTTGGGATATGAGTTAACAAAGTAGGAAACTCTCCAGCCTTGTTTTCATTTTTCTGAGTTTTGAGATTTGTTAACTCAATGGCAATATGTGTAATTTTGGAGTTGCCATTGGGTCCCACAACAGTGTTGCATCAAATCACACAGTAGACCAACGACACTTTGTGAGTTTACTTTCCCAACTGCCTTCAGCATTCACTACTTCACTTCATTTACTTTTCATTACTTCCATTTTCCTTCTCCCAAGCCCACAGCATAGCAATAACTGAAGACTGAAGCGCACCGATCAGTACCTTCGCACAGCTTTGTGAACCTGCTTTTTTTTTTTTTTTTTTTTTTTTTTTTTTTTTTTTTTTTTTCCGGTGAGAATATTCAGCCCCTCCATCTGTTGGGTTTCTGGAGTTCGATATGAGGGACGAATCTAACACAGTGGAGGTGGAGAAGTGAGGGGCAGAAAATAGAGGCGGAGTGAGGCTTTGAAAATCTCAAGATCAGTGGTGAGAGAGTGGAGACGTTGCTGTGTGCTCAGAGAGTGTTGAAGTTGGGGAGAGAGTGCTTTTGTTGTGGAAAGGTTGTGAAGAGAGGAAAGAGAGAGCCAACGCGGGACGGGCTTGTGACCGTTCTGTGCACCTGTGTTGGGAAGTGATTTTTGTCGGACCAGTGAATGACATAAAGGTGAGTAATGGAATTGAAAAATTCACTGAAATGTTTCACCCAAACAACCCACAAACTGAGTTATAGAAATTTGAGTATTTTTGAGTGAAGAGTGATGAGTTATCAGTGATGAGTAATAAGTGATAAAAATTGAGTGATGAGTGATAAGTGAACAAAAAAAATAAACCAAACAAGGCCTAACACACTCGATTTTCAAGTGAGTATGGAAATCGAGTGTAAGACAATCGATTTTTAAGTGCAAATTCACTAAGCAAAACCGAGTGGAGAGAACTCAAATTGTTAGAAACCAATATGTTTGAAACGTCACCTAACTAATAATATAGATTGGGTTTTATAGTTATTTTTTAATAAAATCCCCTTTAGGTCATTTGAGTGTTGTTGTTGTTTTTCATTTTTTATAAATTTTTTTATAACTTTTTAATTTTTTAACTTTTATTTAACCAGCACTCAACTACTAAGTCTGAGGAAATTGACCAACGGTTCCAACCATTTTTTAGGGATGTGAATGGTCTATGCTAGATGTTAAGTCTTTTTTCTTACATACTTTTTTTTTTTTTTTTTTTTATAAGTAATAATATTTATTGATATAAAAAAAGAGATGCCCTAATCTGTAGGAAATGTACAGGGGTCAAACAAATCCAGTACAAAAATTACGTAAATCAAGAAATTCAGGAAAGGAAGAGAATGATTGGTCGCACAAAGTTGACAACCAATCTACTAAGGTTCTAAAGAAAAATAACTTGAGGTCTAATATGGATTTCTCATTATCTTCAAAAACCTACTATTTCTTGATTTTAGGCCTATGAAACTATCTTGAGGAAGGATAAATTAGATAGCTAGAAGCTTTGAAATCTAAATGGCCTGTTAAGCTGGACCAATCTTTTAGGATAAGCTTCCATAAGGACCAGGCAGTGGTCTCGAATGGCACCTAGGGAGATGAGTGACTTTAGCATTTGGATAAAGCACACACTAGGCTAGGTTCATAAAAAATCCGTCAATCTGTTCAAGAATAAGATTGTTGATATCCCTTTTGTTAGTATAGGTGAATCTAGGCTTGGAGAATCCCATATCCACCATGTTGCATTTGTCCAGACAATCTTTGAACAATAGAGATTGATTGATACTCACTCCTCTACCCTCGAATTCATCTTCTTCAACAATAGGCTCATTAAAGTCCCCAACCATTATCCAAGGTTTATTGTGTAAATTTGCAACTTTGTTAAATTTTTCCAAAGAATACATCTTTTTGCACTTTTAAGACTAGCATAAATAGTAGAGAAAATCCAAGTAAGGTTAGAGGATTATACCTTTACCTCCACGTGGATCTCCTGTTCAATGTTCGTAAGGGGCACCACTTCCACATTATCAAAGTTCCAAAGGAGCCAAAGTCTGCAAGCATATTGAATTGTTTCGGTGTGTATTGCACTGTCAAAAGAGAGTTTGTCTGTGATTTCTCTCGCCCTACCACCAAGTTGGGTTTCCATAACCACAAGGATTGTAGGATCATAGTTTTGAGCAAGCTCATAGAAATGATTCTAAAAGTTGGGCTTTAGAGTTTAGAGTGCCCCTACTATTCCAGACTATAATATTCATGGATAGAAGATGGTTGGGGGTGGGACATTCATTAAAAGGAGGGAGCAGCTTCGCCTCCTTCCTTAGATTCTATCCAATCTTCGCCAGCATCTCACTCATCTGGTCCCTCCCTAAGATCAGTGTTAGACAGTGTTTGAGGACTCCCATCTCCATCTTTTGAGCCATTGAATGCAAATTGAACTCTAGTGTTGGCTTGAAGACTTAGATGATCTTGGTGGTGTGTTGGTTTCCCCTTATGGAAGTGGAAATGGGTTGGATTTCTAGCATCCTCCTTTCAAATAGTGATTCGTTTGGGTTCATCTTGCATAAAATCAAAATCAGAGAGATCTGTGGGATCATTTGCCAAACTATTTTTCTTTCTTACTCCATAGATAGTCTGTTCGCCAAGAACTGCCACCATGGGTTCGGCATCAAGCCCCATCGGATTTGTGATGGGAAGATGGCCTATCCTTGCACTCTCCTCTGTTAGTGGGAAAATGAATCTCCATGCTTTCCTCAGTTTGTTGTTGAACCACCCCTTCACGTGGGTGGGGTTCACCCTTATCTTTTCTATGACAATGTCAGGAATTTTGATTACCATCCTTTTTAGGTTTGTGGCCCATCTCGGCTTTTGCAGAGGCCAAGAACTTGAATGGTGAGTTAGGGGAAGGCATGGATCCATAAGTGAGAAGAGACGACGAGGTGGGAGAGAAAGAGTTTGACTAAAGTGGGGCAGTGTTGTTAAGGTTAGCTTTAGAGACCTTGCACTTGGCAATTACTTTTTTTACCCTTGACAGAAGACTTGGAGCCATGCTTATGGGCCAAAGAAGGGTCAGATGAAGGGTTCAAGTTGGCAAGGGCCAAATAGGGCCCACCTTGTTTAATAAGGCCTGACTCATACGGCCTAGGGGATCTGGGGGGCGGGGGGGTTACATTGGTTTTATGAAGGGTGCCACCATTGCCATTAGTGTCCAACACTACTGTCCTTAAATAGTTCGAAAGACAACGGCTTTAAGACTAATTTAGTGGGGCCTTTTAGGCCATTACCTTTCCTTGTCCCCTTGTGTCCAACATTTTTCTTGGTCATTACCATCCAAGGGCCATATTGTCCTTCATCCTCCTTTGTTCCACTCACTTCTGGCATACCATTGCTTTGGCCAGTACAACGAACTTCATGCTCCATTCGTGGGCTACCCATTAGACCACCAAAAGCCTCCTAAATCATGGACGTTGGTTCTTTTTCCTTGCGGATGGTGAAAGGGCAAGCTTCCTTTCGATGCCTCACTCGGCCGCAAGAGAAACAAAGCTTCTTAATACCTTCGTAAATCACCACTTGTTCCAGGTTTCCAACGAGGATGGTGTTAACTTAGGGCTTATTGATATCAATCTAAATACAAAGTCTAGCATACTTACCTCGAGCTTCCATAGTTGTATGGGTATCAATCCTCAACAACCTCCCAATGGACTCCTTAATCTGCCTAAAGACTCTCACTTCATACAATTTGATGGGCAGCTCGTTGAGCCTAACCCAAACTACGATTGAAGAGACATTTGTCATGAATGGCTTG
The DNA here is from genome assembly GCA_030445155.1 of Quercus variabilis. Taxonomy (NCBI): domain Eukaryota; kingdom Viridiplantae; phylum Streptophyta; class Magnoliopsida; order Fagales; family Fagaceae; genus Quercus; species Quercus variabilis. Next base: position 12,775,153 of record CP129453.1, read on the forward strand.
AAGAACAGCTCCAATGGCCTGATAGAAAGGAAGTGGTCCCCTATAAACCATGGGTCTTTCTTAAGCATAGTGTCAAGATCATCTTTAGTATCAAAGCGTACCTGTTTCCTAGATCTATGCAGTCTAGTCTATCGATTGGCTTCCAGAGTTGGTTGAGCTTAATCTGTAGATAGTTGAATCCCATAAACCTAACGTAAAGCTTGACGATAAGAGCTTTTGACCAAGGCTTTTTCATTCGGAGCTTGGTTTCCTTGGTTAACTTCACTGTAGCAAGTCCTTCTTGGATTTCCACAATGCTCATCGTTGTCTAATTCTACATCAGCCTCCATTTGGTTTCAGAAGTTGAAAGCCTGTGCATAAGCTCTTGGTATTTATCCTACTAGCATGTCTTTGAAGGATACTTTAGGGGGAGCCCATGAGTTTTGGTTATCCCAGGGGAAGGAACCTTTGCTTGACCCATCATTGAATTCGGCGTGGTGGCTATCCTTAACTTTCTTGTTGCTTCGAGTGAGCTCTGCTTCCTCTTCTCTAGAGAAAATGTGTGGCTTCATTCTTCTCGAACCCCTTTTGAACTTTCAGCTAAAAATTTTCATGTACTTTTCCTCATCCATGGATTGATCTTTATGACTTCAAGATTTTTCTTTGAATTGATTCCTTTAGTTACCAATTTAGATCCCAAATTTTACGTCTTAGTCAATTTTAGACTAACTAGAGGAATTAAGTAATGTAATTACTAATTGACTTATGCAAGAATAAATACAATAATAAACACAATAACCATGTGATAAAATTCAAAATTTCTTATGCCTTTTTCTTTTTTTCTTTTTTGAGAGTGGTAATCTCTTATTCCACCACAAGAGACTTTACCAATTGAGCTAACTGAAACCCACGGTTCTTATGCCTTGATACTGAAGACTTAGCTCCATAATTATGCGACATTTTGAGTTAAATGCCATGTATTGTTTCTAACAATCTAGTTAGTTTATCAATTGGGAGAATTAATCAATTGGTAGTGTATAGCATGTAGAATATGGCTTGAATTTAATAGGCATGTGGGATTCCCATGACATGTAGACTCAATATAAGTGTTGGAGTCAATAGGTCCTTATTTGGTTTAACAAGTTTGCATACTTGTAGGAATATAAGTCCTACATTGCTTTGGAGAGACTTGGAATAGGAGTGATTCTCCTTGTGATATATATATATATATATATATATTCATTCCAAGTATCAATTTTTTTGTAATAGCAATTAGAATTTGTGAAAAAGGTTTTTGTTTGGTTCTTTAATATTTGTGAGTAGCAATTTAAAATAGTGAGAGAGGTTTTGTTGCCACTTGGTTTTGGTTTTGATTTTGCAGTCTCTTGGCCTATTGCAACTTTTGAATTTGATTTGTGCCCTCTCTCTTTGGTTTGTATGCAATTTGTATTTGGTATTTGTGAAGCTTTGGTTCTTCGGTTTGTATTTGTGAGAGAGAGTTATTTGAGAATATTTGGGACTTGGGTTTGTGAGAGTGCCTTTACACTAATTTGTAATAACCCAAATTTGATATAATGAAATTTCTTCGCCATTGCCCATGGATATAGGCTATTGCCGATTTGGTTTTGTATTTATTTTTCTTTTGAATTAATTTTCTTCATTCATATTATTTGTTTGGAGATCTTTCTCAAGCCTAGAACATTTTCACAATCAATTTTGATAATATGAGCTTCCGCTATTTTACAATATAGCAAGCATGGTAAGAAGTTGTACTTAACTGGCTGGGAAAATTATGTTTGGGTTCAATTTTACAACCCACCATGCCAGTACAGTCCAGGCAATTTGGCTAAACTTGAAGATGCTTGGAAGCAGTGGACTACATCTTTTAAGGACTGCCTGTTGCACCTCAGGCAACTGGAAGTGGCTTTCATTCCAGCAGGAGCTGCTAACCTCACATCGGAAGTTCTTCCTGCCATTAAGAACTTGGCTAAATATGGAGGAGTGATGCTGTGGTTGAAGTGTTTTGATGATCTAACTGGCTTTAGCTCTTCCAACAAGAATGATATCTAAATTACTTCCTAATAAATTCCTCTACTTCCTTGCTGTATTGGTCATTGAACTGATGCTTGTGTACTTGGTTTTATAATTTGATGTAGTACAAATATAGAGTATAGAATCACTTCATTGTCCCCTACTTGTTTATATATGATCTCATTTTTACATAAACTGTGCAACAAAAATGTTTACAAATATTTGATCAAATTGATGTATGCACAACACAATATTGAGGAGCTTTTAGCTATTTGCCAATCCATGGTACCAGTTTCATGGTTTGACCAAAAATCTGTTTTGCGTTACCTTTACTATCTAGGTGACATTGTGGAATAGCTACATGTAGCTTGAGATGAACGATGGCTATGGATTGTGCTATTGATCGTGAAGGAGCTGAACTGATTGAACTCTGTCTTCATTGCTTTGTATACTTGATCTAGGCCTTCCTCAATCAACTCCAGAACCGTCTGTGGCATTGGTGGCATGTTGATGTGATCAATTGATCCTTCCAACATCTTCACCACTTCCCCCATTGAAGGTCTCGTGAATACCTCATCCTGTATGCACCAGAATGCGACTTTCAGAGCTCGCACGAGTTCCTCTTCTTCTGCTGCCCCTTGTAGTCGCCTATCTGCAACTTTTATTGGTGTCCCATTGGTCATCTCCTAACAAGAAATAAACATTGCTATGGTTAAGAATTAGCATACAACTAGCACTTTTGTTTATCAATTACGGCAATTAGCAAAAACTTAGTAGTCCATGAATGTGCCTAAGGGTAATTCTAGAAGCATCTTTGAGAAGATTGACTTCCAAATGTCACTTGACAATATTGTGATGTTGTCCTAAAAAACACAATTAGGATTACTATTTTGCTTGGAAGTAAGTAGCAAAATAGACACATAAATAGAAGTAGACAAGCTGTTATGTCTATCTAATGTTTGGATGAGAACATTTGGTTATGCTCACTGCACAATCTCCTATTTCTACATAGTTTTGGAAGGGCTGGTTAGTATATAGAATGACCATCTTGTGGGATTAACCGGGCATATGTTCACCTTGATGATTATTCTTAAAGATCATTTCTATTTCTCATGATTATGAGAAGTTAGTCTCAAAAGTTTTTTCTTGAAGAATCCAAAAGTACTGCATTGATCTAAAGTTGAGAAAGACATCAGATAGACGATACCTTAAAAGCCCATCCAGGGAAGAAGAAGTCCTCAGCATTTAAAGATGTGTCAAGATTTCTCCTTCCCCCAATAATTTCTAAAAGAAGCATTCCATAGCTATAAACATCAGCCTTTACAGTTATAGGGCGGTTACTAACCCACTCTGGAGCTAAATAGCCCCTAGTTCCTCTGACCATTGTGACGACGTGTGAGTGCTCTCTTCCCATTAACTTAGCTAGTCCAAAATCAGATACTTTAGGACAGAAATTCTCATCTAACAAAATATTTTCGGGCTTTATGTCACAATGTATTATTCGATTTCTGCACTGCTCATGGAAATATGCAATTCCTTGTGCAGTAGCCACAGCTATATGGAAGCGAGTTGGCCAATCTAGTAGCCTGTCTCTGCAATTATATGAAGGAAAGATCCATTTGTCCAAGGACCCATTTTTCATGAACTCATAAACTAGAAGCCTGCCAAAGCAGCAAAACAATAAATTGTCAATCCTAAATAATTTTTTTTAAAAAAATTTAATTTCAAATTATTTAAATATTAAATTATGAGGTGATCTAAATGCAAAATATCAAAATGTCCACTCAGCTTTAAACCATATCATTCGTAAAGCTTAAAAAAAAAAGGAAATTTCATACCCAGTGGACATTTTTAGATGTTACATTTATGTCAAAATTATAATAAAAAAGACTGCCTAGGAACATTACTTACCGTTGTGACCCCTCAGAGCAATATCCACAGAGTCGAACCAAGTTCATGTGATGCATGGAGCCAATAGTGTTCACCTCCGTTATAAATTCCTTCTCTCCATGAGGCAACACCCTATCTAGTTTTTTCACTGCAACCAAAGTTCCATCTGCTAGGCTTCCCTTATATACATTCCCAAATCCTCCTGTAAAAGAAGCATTACTTTAATGCAAATATACATGATAAAAAAAACTATATAATTAATACAACATCCTCTGTTTCATTTCCTCTATTTGTTGAAATTAGCATTGTATTCTATGCTTACCTGTTCCAAGCAACTGGCTAAAATTCCATGTCCTGGTTTGTAACTCACGGTAGCTAAAATTCAATGGAGCACCTGATAAGATCAAGGAGCTCTCCAAGGCTCTCTTTAAAGCTCTTCTTCTATGAATGTTATAGTATAATAACAAACAAAGCAACCCAATGAGCACTGTTATGCTGAGAGCAATTGGAATAACCAAGACCTTCTCTCTTGCATTCTTGGACCCTTCCAAAGAACCCCCAGAATTGCCTTCTGGTGTGTTTGAACCATTAGACCTAACCTTCACAAAGAGAGTTGAGTCAGCATCCTCAAACCCACCAAAGTCCAAGCTCCTCAACACCCAACAATAAGGCGTCCCATCATCAAGCCCATAAACCGAAGCAACACACTCACAATCCGATAAACAAGCATCCCCACACTTGGCAATATCACTATAATTTGCTATTACAGAAAAATAAGAATAATAGTAATTGGTTTGCTGCACCGTTGAAATCCTAAACTCGGATGTTGAATATTTATGCTGTGAATCACATTTACCAATCAACAATGAGTTTTCCGAGCACTGACTACGACCTTCTACCTCAGAAGTACCCGGTAAACATGTACAAGAAGCATTGGTCTCGCTTCTATCCAAATTACATACCCCATTGCCACAAATTCCAGCAATATCACATGGATTCGAAACTGCAGCCCATTCTGGCAACCATTGGTGCGAGCCATTTACATCATCATCCCATCTATACAAACGTATATTTCCATTAGTCTCGAGTGACAATCTTCGAAGAACCGCTGACCTTGTTGTCATATTTGAGGTTGCTGACAATCCACCTATATCATTATTATTCTTGTACACATACACAGCACCATCCAAGAATTCCCCATAAACAATTCCAAAGCTTCCAGCATCATCTAAGACTGCTACAACATCCCCAGTCACATTTGATATAACAGGTGCTTGCCAGTAGGAATAATTGGTGAAAGATTCTGGCAAGTTGTTATAAGTTTTAGGCAAATTGTATGTTAAAGCGAGGGTTAGTGAATTGGGTTGTTGAAGCATTTTGAGAGTGTAATAGCCACCACCTTGTGAAGCTGAGTTAGATGTTGTTAGCTCTAATGAGACTGTGAGAGGTTGATTTGGGAGTATAGTGTCAGTTGGGTGTGAAAAACTCTGCCATACAGTGTTGTTGGGCGTGCTATAGAGGATGAAGTTGCCAGACTCTGACATGACTGCATATTCTACACTTGCACTTGAAGTGTTGGACATCCAGACAGTGGTGTCGCCATCAATGAGGACAAGGTTTCCGGTGGTGTCGAGCTCCAAGATTGCGTTGTTGGTGACTGGAGAGTTTCTATAATATTAGATTGAGAGAATGAAATTTTTTGGCTTAAGCGATCGGATCATATATTACCTGCAAAAGCATTAGTAAAGACTAGAGATGGAGGAATGGTTCATGATTTTTCTCTTTTTTAAGTTAGAGAACCAGTAACCATATCCACCCTATTATGTATCAGGCTCTTTCAAGGAGTGTGCAGCACTACAATCCTACAAACTTGGGGGATGGGGTACTACTGCTTTGTTGCAACTCGAAAACCAGTAACTATCCCAGTTTTCTAAGAATTTATCATTTCCTTTAATGCATGTTTGGCTTCAAATTAAAAAAAATCACCTTATTTTTGCTACTATTCATGGATCCCACTACACTTTTTGATATTATTCATAAGTTTTACTATACTATTTTAACTAATTTTTACATTTATCTATAATATTTTTAGCAAAACATCTACCATCCTAATATATGCCCCGTATTTCTTAGAAAAACATGGACAATATTTCACAAGTCTAGTTTTGATCTTGTGCAAAAGCATTTTTGTTTATATATACGAAAAATGGCAAAATCTATTGTACACATTGTATTACACACACTGCAAAAATATATTGAAAATGGGATTTTAAGTGACGCTTTTAGTGTATTTAGGCAGCACACCGTATAAAATACATATTGCCTTATGACAGATATTGTTTCACACCTTATTATTGTATGCTCCATATATACAAACATGAAATAATCATATCTTTTATTAATGTTCACATTTAAAATATAAAAATGTATGGTGAGTTTGGACAAGTGGTAGTTGATAATAAATTAACCAAGACGATCAATGCAATATTAATAATTAAGTAATAACAACCAAATATTTAAAGGACTTACTAAATTAATGATGTCCATTGAAACTTACCTGTTTGCTGACCACACTATTGTTCGATCTCCAGGAAGCTCCGCAAACCAAATAGCCAGTTCAAACTGATCCCGTACTTCTGCTGGAGTGAACCCAAAAGCAAACGTGCCATTATCCGAAACCCATGTTTGGTCCTCACTAGCCAACAGTCTCGAACCCAAACCAATGTGACTAGCAACCATGCAAGCGCCAAAACTGGCAAGACATAAGCAGAACAAAATCCAAGAAGAAGAAGAAGAAGCCATGGAATCAAGCTTAAGCTAAAGTGGCCAGTGGTATTGATGTTAAAAAAAGGTTTAGCTCGTCTTTTTGAATGTCAAAAAAGTGGATGAATAAAAACTTAAAAGGAGCCGAGTGTTATGGACAATCATAACACTTAATTATAGAGTAGTGGGTGAGCTAAACTTTGAAAATGGTTGCATGAAATACTGGTCGGTAAAGAGATATAATTGAATATTGTGACTGGGGCACTTGTTTATTGCTATGTGGTCTTTAAATGGACTGTAGTCTGTGGAGTTTGTGATCGGTCCAAAAAAGCCGAATAGGCCAAAAGTCTTGGACAGTGGACACGCTCCTCTCTAATTATTGACAATCCTTAAAATTCAGATATTCACACTTTAGCATAGTGGGAATATATATGGACTGGTACGACTTGATACCAGACCTTTGGGGGAGGATGATGACTTTTGAGGTCATGGTGGCGTTATATCAAGACTTGGATTGCTTAGTCTGAAACTATATCATTTACCTGAGATGGTATTAGTAATATCTGTTGTCTTAGGGTCATAATAATGGCCTTAACTGAAATTTGACAGTAACAATCAGAAAAGGATGGCATCTAGTGTGCAGCTTTGCCTCACAGTATCAAAAACTCACGACAGTTAAAAAAGAACACAAGTCAGATTCAAATTAAGATAGTGTTTATTACACACAATCGTGACTTAAAGTCATGAGTTCAATACATTTTGGGCAGCATGTGAATTCACATGTGTAACAGGTTTTTCCATTAAAATTATATGTGCATGATATATAAAGATGGACATTAATTTGATACATGTTTATTTGTACCTACATTTACTGTGAAGCTCATATAAGTTGGTCGTGTATCATGGAGAGAGCAAGAGGTTAAACAAACTTGAAATTTTAAGCGCGGGAGAATTCTATTCAAAAGTAAGTTTTTATATTTTCTTGTATGGGCACGACATAACAGAGACTGCATTTTGACATTAACAATAAATAGCTCCATCAAAATTGTCATTGAAAATGGAGTTCACATACCATTCATTTTCAACATTTATCAATTTTGTAAGGTAGAAGGTAATGTCTAAATGGACTAAGTACATCAACCGTTGAAATTTAGGCATTTCTATCATGACTGCAAAACCATAAATTTAAGGCTCATTAATTTTAAATTTAAATTGACATTCAGATCAAGTGTCATGAAAATTTCTTTGCATGGAAGTAGAAAATCCTCCTCCTGTTAGCCCATCATTTTCAATTGAACTTGCAGAGTAAGATACTACTACGAGTGTGCAAAAGAAAAAAAATCATCAAAAACCTTGATCATTCCATCCACTAATATGAAATTAATTAGTAATATCATTTCAAATTGTATATATATTTATGTAGTTTCAGTTAACTCAATAAGTAAAGTTGTGTATTTCAAAGATTTCAAACCTATTGTAAATTTGTAACCTCAAAAAGAAGACACATCTAATGGAATATTGTATAGGGATCGTTCTACATGTGTTGGAATTTGAATGGCATTCACACGAGCATCTCCTTTGTAGCCTGTTTGGTAATGCATTATCAAATAAAACCTTCTCAAAGTACAACATTTCTAAGTTCTCCTTCTTTGTAGGTACATCTTATTCAAACAACTCTTTTCAAAAGGTTGAAAAATTATCATGTACTACTAAATGCATTATCGATCATTTGGTGCATTAGAGGTCACAATTGCACACTTACAATGTTCTTTACAATTTGTTGACTTGTAAAAGTGCAAGTGATTGATGTAAAGTCAATTAGTGAACAAAAAGTCTTCATTACTCATATTATTATATAAACTAACCAATTGTGAAATTAAGAGTAAAATTAGTTGCGTCAAATGTCAATAGATTTTTTTTTATGAAACTTCTAGAGAAAATTATTTTTTCTTAGGAAAATTCCTTTTTTACATTGTAAAATGCAATGTAAATTTACATTATAGAGATACAAAAAGTGACAAATATTATACACATTTATAAAAATAATATAATATATACAACTTTTTGTAAATGTATACAACATTTATCATGTTCTCTTTGCAATGCACAAAGTGTAAATTTAAGTATTTTGACTTTTAACACTGTAGTTTTTATATAGGTGTGAATCTTCCCCTTAGAGTCTTGCATCCTAACATTTTTCTCCACACTTAGATCTTATAATTGTAACCGCGGTTAAACGTGTTAACTGTTAATGACTGTTAAAATAGTAAAAGCGAAGAACTTTCTGGTATTTCTCTCTCTGCTGTCAAAACTCAAAACGACGTCGCAGACTCTCTCTCCGCCCGTGTTCGTTGAAACTTCCAACACCGCAAGCCTCAACCAACTCACCCCTCCCAGCTCATAGTGATAGGACATAGGACATCATTATCTATCTAAAAATTTTGGATTTTTAATTTCCTATATCTGATGCATAATCTAAGCCCTCTACACTCCCGGATTCTGACCAATCCGGCGCCGCCACGATGTCAACCTCAACGACAACCCCATGTTGCCACTCCCTCTCTCCTCCCAATTCTAGGGTTAGGGTTTTGAAGAAGAACCCTAACCCTAGACTCATCCAATTCTCTTTCAACCCAACCCTTCCTCGTCTCAATGCAATACCCTATATCTCTCCAACAAATGTAAGCTCTCTCTTTCTTAAACTCTTTCCATTTGTTTAGTGAATTTGAAATTGGCTGTTTGTTTGCCTAGAAAGTGAGGAATTTGAAATGAAATTAGGTGCAAGTTTTGATTTTTTTTTTTTAATGGGTTTCGTGGGGTTTTGGAATTTGTTAATAGAAATGATAGGATTGGAATCTTTGAGGATTAAATTAAAGCAGGGGGGAAAAAGAAATGGAATATGCTTTGGTTCTTTTTATTGGATGGGTGAACTGAATTTTGTTAAAGCTAAAGTGATGAATAGTTGAATATATATATATATATATACACACTATTAGACACCTTAGAGCTTCTATTGGAGGCATAAGAAACTAATTACAAAAGTTACTAATTTTCTGAAATATGTGAACAATGGTGTTTGCACCAGCAATTATAAAAATAAGTGTGGTTGGTACTTGGTAGGCGGTCTTTCTCACAAATTTGGAGAGTCTGATTTCCCAGACTCGAACCCGCAAAATATATCTTTGGCGGAGAGCACTTGCCATCTCACAAGGGTCCAATGATTATTAATTTTGGGTAATTCCATCAGTAGATACTGTCCTTGTTTCTTATTTATTTAAAATCACATCATGCACCCGCTGTCTCAGAATAAATGCCTTTGCCCCAAAAGTCTTGAGGACTCTGTTGTAGAAATTTCTGTTTCAAGGTGCAGTACCTTCTTTATATGATACCTATGTAACTTCTTGTAACCTTGAAAGTGGATTTGCTTCAAAAGCATTACCAATTGAGCCATCTTTCTATTCCTTGATCTCAGTTTCCACTTATGGAATCCTCCTTTATTTCTGTTCTTTTCCATTGGCTCTTCAATTCAGTCCTTTTCCACCCCGCTTATGAAGATGCCTCGTCAACATCATTCTTCTAGGTGCTGATTGGACCCCTTCAGCAACTCACGATTTTTTTATCAGTCAAATCAAAGAATCCTTTGTCTCGCTGACAAGTACAGTCTGCTGTCTAATAAATCACTTAGGGGAACAAACCCCTGTTTATTGGGCTGAATTTTGTGATTTCTTAAATGCGTATATGAAGACATAAAAAGCACTAAATTTGTTTTGTTTGATCAGAATACATACCTCCATTCAAACATTCTGTGAGCAAGCTGGGATGATAGAACAAAAATCTCCATGACTGAACCTGGCACAATTATTTTCATTTGTTGGGTTGAGCTTTCTATATACCCTAAGAATTCAAATGTTACTTCTCCTTACATTTCATTAAAATTCTCAGTGGCCAAGTTGCAGGTTATGTTGCATCGGATTTGGAATAAATGATTGATTCATCAGGGTTTTTTCCCCTAATGAATGATAAATTTTGATTTAATCAAAACACAGGTACAACTCCTGAGCACAACCACAAACTCCCAACAGAAAACAAGCATCTCAGCTACACCAAGTTCCCACTAAGAAATCCTACAGCTGGACAACCAGCAAATTAATAAAATTCAAAAACTAAATAAACAACATATCAAAGCAGCACACTGTTAGGAATCTTCCATATGCTGCACAGAAATCCAGTTTTGGATTGTCCTTCATATGCTTACACTACATTATTCTTCCCTTAACATCCTGACATACTCTCTGAATCAGCCACCCTTCTGCGTTAACACTTCCTCCATGTGCTTGTTTATTTACTTATATTTGATTCTAAGATGAATTATTAGTTTGTCTTTTTATTTTTTATTTTTTCTTGATATTCATTGCTAAATCATTATTGTTTTGTAGAAATGGAGATTTTTGTGTCTTAGGGATGAAGAATCTTCATCTGCAATACCTGAGTCCAAGTTTGTAGAAGATAAATTATCAGAAGAATTGGTGAAGCCTGAATTCAATCAAATAAATGATGTGCAGAAAGATTGGATTTCAAGACCTAGAAAGGTAGGATTTTCTTTTTTTTTTTTTTTGGGGGGGGGGGGGGGGGGGGGGAGTGTTTGTGACTGATTAATTGAAGTTTATGCCTCTAAGGGGAGATTGATTTTGAATGCTCTTTCTATATCTCTCAAATAAATTTTTTATTTTATTTTATTTTATCTTCATGCGTCATATGGTCTTTTTGGATGCACTACTTTTTTGCACATACCCAAAATGATTTCTGATCTCATTTTTATATTTTGTCCATTAAAAAAAGGATTGTGGTATCATCGTTCAGTTTTCATGTCACTGTGATGTAAATGAATTCACCTGTATATAATTTTCTTCCTAATTAAACCTTGAACCCATTAAAGACTAGAGGCATAAGCATAATCTTAATGCCTTGTTACTAGTAAAGCCTGGTGCTTACTCACCCTAACATGTTTGAGTTGATGGTTTCTGAAGTCTAAAACTCATTCCATTAAAATGCTCTATCCAAACAGTATCTACTATTGGTTGGTATATGATTATTATGGACCTATAGGCCATAGCCATAGTATTGAAATAGACCTGATCTTTTTTTAACTCCATAACTATCATAAACAAAATCTACTGAAAATTAGATGAAGTTTTTGTTAATTTCAGTTTAAAGAGTTGTTGCACAAAGTGTTTTTCACTAGTATAATGTTTTCCTTTTTAAAGAATGATAACCAATTGTTTTGCACATTTTCGGGATTGATATCTATTTTGTGATAATATTGCAGGTTACAGATGCACTTTTTGGTGCAAAGCCTTGGACGGTGCCATGGACAGCAAAGACCATAGTACAGGTGCAGCATTCTGTTTATATTACTTTGATGTTATGTGGCATTCATCTTTTTGCGCTAAGTTTTCTAGTTACTATTTACCATATAAATTTATTTCCAAATTGCAATTTTATTGAAGCTAATCCACTCAACTACTTATGCATAGATTTAAGATTCCTACATGACCATAAATAATATTTGCGTCAATGTTCCCCTTTGTCTCTGCGTTTTTCTTCTTCATTTGGTGAGAATGATATGTATGTCTGCTTTTTGGGCCGAATCTCTACCTAAAGGGCATTCTTTTAACATAGGTGTACAATAAGAGTTGTCTATATGATAGTGTGAACCTAGTGTCCCATGTTTGTGGTTCAAACCCCACCTTCCCCTCCCCCTTTATTTACCTATTAAAAAAAAATTTGAACCCTATATTGTTATCATGGTTTTAGATTTCAGATTTATATTCAACTTTAGTTATGTCCAAGATTGAGGAGATACATCCTCTTATAAAATAAAAAATTAAAAAAAAGAAAAAGAAAAAGAAAAAGAAAAGAAAAAATATTGAGGAGATATGTCCTAATAAAACTGTTTTCATGCTGGAGCTCTTGCTGAGAAACAGTTGCAAATAAGAAATTCTTAGATATGATCAATTTTACTAGCACAATTTTCTGAATTCAATAAAGCTTTATCCAGCAAAAATCTTAGTCAGTGTCAATGGCTTGAACTAAAGCAGCAGATTCACTGTTTAGGTTTGGTACCTTTGGGTCATTTGAGGGTTTTTTTATTTATTTATTTATTTTTTTTATAACTTTTATTTAAACGGCACTCAACTACTAAGTTTGAGGAAATTGACCAACAGTTCCAACCATTTTATTGGTCAGTGGCAGGTGTAAGCAACTCAGTCCCAAATAAACCCGGTCAAGTGGTGGGTTGACACCAAACTCAATCCAACTCAACCTGTGAGCAGCCTAGGTGCAATATTTATAATTAACAATCTTTGAACGTTCATAACTTAATCAACTTCATGGAGGATTTTGGAGGTAAACTAATCAGTGGGAGAAACAGGATTTCTATGTTTAGGGTGGTGAGGTGAATGGTGGTGTGGGAGGTGGTAGTGTGTTGTTGAGAAGGTGAGTGTTTACATGGTGGTATTTGTGTCAACATGGTGGATGGGAAAAAAATGATGGATTTGACAGTCCTTGGTGGGAGACTTGATGTGTGTGCGTAGTGTGGTGTTGGCTTTGCAATGAAAAATGTTGTGTTGATTGCGATAAAGATGGAGTTGGTGGCAGATGATACATTCCACTTAGCTGGGGCATCGGAGTAATCATATGAAGAGAATATTGGGATGGATTCATAGTGTATAACGCTAATTATGAAGTCATCATATAAGAACATAGTCTGTAGATTACAGTCAATAGGGATTTCTTTTGGACATTGATGTGGGACAAAGGGAAATGAAACAGAATCTAATTTGGAAGTTTTGGGCAACTAGGACTTTGAAGAATTAGGGTTCAGAATTGATGGGAAAATCTGCAGGAGAATAGTAGAAATATAGGGTGTCTATTGGTGAAAAGGAATAGTAGGAGTGTGATGAAACAAAAGGGAAAACCAAGGGTTTAGGTTGCTGTTCTAGGGCTGTGAATAGTCACCCATGAACAGTAATTTGGCTGTTTGTGGGTTATTTTGAGCTATTTGATGGATGGTTGGTTTAGAGTTTTGAAGTTTTGGGATTCTAGGGTTTTAAAGGTGACTCATCAGTGATTGCAAGGTTCAAGTTGGGGGAAATTTAAGGACGTGGAAGAAAAGAGATACAAACAAATATTCACAAATTCTGGAAATTTAGAAAAACTTATTCTCTGTATTGAATAGAAAGTTTTACATTCATATGAATAGATGACTAATATTATACCTAGTAGAACTTGTACCTTCTTGAAATCCTAAATAAAACTAAAATAAGATCCAATGGACCATTAGTACAGTCTATCAGAAATTAAAACATCGCTAAAAAAAGTAAATAGAACAATCAGAAATCTGTCTAGAACTATTAAATTCTCAAAAACATAATAAAATAAAAGTCATAATCTACCAGAAAGCCTATTCAAGCTCCCAGGTACCCTTGGCATCATCTGACATGTGTCACATTAATGCTTGGGAATTAGAATTAGTTTTGGGATGCATTATTTATGTTGTTATTGGTTGTTGCTGTGGTCCTTCATCAGTTGTGGCCATTAAAGTTGACTTTCATAGTTTTTTTTTTTTTTTTTTAATTATCATTTTTTTCTCTCCTAAATTTAGTAGTAAGATCCCAATTTCATAAAGCTAAAAGACTGCAACCATATGTGCATAATTTTAAATGATGGGAATGCCAAATGAACAGGCCAATTTGAATCAATATTATAGTTGTGGCAGCTAGTTATATAATTAGGTTAATTAGAAATCAGATGAAGTTTTGTATAGGCCTTTTAGATTGCAAAGATAGTGGCAGTGCATTAATCATAAGGTAGTAGTGATGATATTGAATAGATTATATTTGCCTTTTAGGTTTTGAAGTATTTATGAAATGTTAAGTCTTATTCCCAAAGTAATTCATAAAGAAATAAAAACTACTGTTGGAGTGGAGTATTTTATTGAAGAACTTTGAAAAATCTTTGAAGCTTTTATGGTTTTATTAAAGTTTGGATTACATATAATCAATCACATCTTTTATGTATGAATAAAGGTTTAACAAGTTTAATAATGTTATCTTATTAACTTTGAAATTTAAATTTCATGAGAAGTAAATGAAAAATCTTGCTGTTAGTCACGATGAAAATGAGTGGAAAGGAATAATAAGAATAGGAAAGTAAAAGCTTTTTGGATTCTGCAGGTTATGCTTCTCTGGATTGCCTCATTCTGGTTGGTAGGATCTTGGGTAGTTCCATTTTTAGCCCACGCAGCAGGATTTAGGAAGGAATCCTTGACATACAGAGGGCAAGCCTTGTACAGCCTCTTGACTGATGTTGCTGAAGGTCTTGTTGGGATAGCACTCCTGCATCGCTGCCTCACAAGGTTTCATCCCCTTCCATCTGACTGGTTCAAGTTTAGCCTTGAAGGGAAGTGGCAATTCGATGTTGGTTTGGGCTGTCTCATGTTTCCCCTTGTCAACCGACTCTCACAGGTCAACCTTAATTTGTGGCCTATTCTTCCCTCTACACCTGTCACTGTCTCTAGTGTTGAGCAATCAATAGTGGCACGAGACCCAGTGGCAATGGCCCTCTATGCAGTAGTAGTTTCAGTTTGTGCCCCCATTTGGGAGGAGATTGTTTTCCGTGGATTCCTTCTTCCTTCCTTGACCAAGTACATGCCCGTTTGGTGCTCAATTTTAGTGAGTTCAGTAGCTTTTGCCTTGGCACATTTCAATATGCAAAGGATGCTACCACTTATATTTCTTGGGGTGGTAATGGGTGCTGTCTTTGCCCGGTCAAGGAACCTCTTACCATCGATGTTGTTGCATAGCTTGTGGAATGCTTTTGTTTTTTTAGATCTCATGAAATAATTTTGTTCTGTACTCCATTCTTCTCAAATCAAGTTTCAATTAGCATTGCTTGTCCCTCTTTGTACAATAATCAAGTTGGTTTAAACGTATCCAAAAAAATTCACGTTGGTTTAATCCTGGTAATCCTCCTCTGGTTTGCTGTTGAAATTTTACTGCTTGCAGGCAACTATTGTATGGTTGATGCTGTTGGCCCTTGGCTGATGAGCATGAGTAGTGCGTGCATGACAAATGCTAAGAATCCTCTCCATTTCACTTTGAGAGTCCTGGCTAAAATTTATTGAAAAAAATCTAGGACCACAAACTATTTTACAACTTCATTGCTACAATACAACTTCATTGCTACAATTGTGATGTGGTAGATAAAAAATGGTGAGACAATGTGTTAGTGGTAGACACCAAAATTGTTTTTAATAAAAATTTCTTCTCTGTTCCCGCTTAAATTAGACACTGCTTAAAAGATCTTTTACAATTTGAGGCGTATCATTTATCAAAAACAATTTGCCAGCCACAACAAACTCCGGCCTCCGTTGTCATATCCTCCACCCGTTTATAGAATTGGCATTGGAAAGCTTAGCTAACTTGTAGTACTAGTATTTTCTCCATTCGAAAATGATCAATTTCATGGTTCAAATTAAATATTACCAATTTAAATTTTAAATGAGATGGCACTTTTTGTAACTATTTGATACAAGAAATAAAATCTTAAACGCGAAATGGGCTCTCCATTTCCAATAAAATAGAGAGGATCATGTTCCTAGCGTACAACGCCTACATCTTGCTACCTGCTTATTTTGATTTAAATTTCTCTCTCTCTGTCTCTCACACATTTATCTCAAATAAATTCTAGCCTTGAAATGGATTCTCTTCATTTGAAAGTGAAATGGAAAGGATCCTTATCCATGACAAATGCATAGGTTTGAGCCCACCTGCTATGTAATGCGTGGCATATTCGTATTCACTACAACCGCGGTCATTTGACAATTACAACTGTCGCGAGCCCTGCAACTGTTTCTCCTCCTTAGTTCAATGCAGTGCACTATGATTTGGGATGGGCAATATTTTTTAGATTATTAGAGCATAGATTTTTTTTCCCAATTAATTTTGAACTCATAATTGGGCCATATTTTTAATAAATAATGCATTTTTAGAAATTATTTCCTAAAGTAGTACTTTTTAAAAATTATTTAGGAAACAGCCTTTTGTAAACTTGTCTGAGAGACGAGCGCAACCGCTATTAGCATCTCTCAAAAAGACGAGTTTATCATGCATGCTACTGATTTGGTAATAATGACTAAATAGTGAATCGAAGTGGAACTCGTCTTTGGGAAAGCTGAGTACATGTTTTCCTATGGACTAGATGGTGGTCTTGATCACTGTTGGTTATGGCAATCACTGAGACCAATCCACAGCATACAGTGAATCATGTGTACAGAGTCAGGTATAAAATTGTATTCATGTAACAAGTTATAGGCTGCTCTGTGCAAGTTTTAAGTCCACATTATTAGCTATCAAGGTTCTTTCTTCGTGTTTCAAGCTTTTCAGTATCTGAAGTGTAGTAAGTCAACTAATAACTGATGGATTTTTTCTTCCAAATTGTAATCAAATTTTGCATAATGAAAAAAACATTCTTTTTCTTATATTAAACTGCATTTATGAGTGTTTGGATTCTCTCACAGCTGCTTATTGTCTTGAAGTGCCACATGAGGGGGGACCAATTGGTATCATGTCACTCTCTATTTCTGACTTTTGTCCCAAAACATAGGTCAATGTTCATTTCTTTCACAGACAATCCGGGGGACCCTTGTCTGCTATATTTGTTTTTGTCAATTGTTTGTAAATCGTAATTAGCTCAATTGTGAAAGAAAAGGATATAACTTTCTTTGACAATTAAACTAGAGGTCATTTGAATTGAACACCACTAACTGTTAGTGGATGGAAAAGCCAGAAATTTCCTTACCAATAACTTTGTGATATTCTCTTAATTCCATTTTCTTTTCCTTCGCATTTTAGATGTATCTTTTAACTGATTCAAGGACAAAAGTGTAGCTATATATGACAATGGATGTCATTTATTCTTATCTGTTTTTGTATTGAAAAGTAGAATTTATGTCTAGTGTCTTCTTCTGTATTTGTTTTGATGTTGTAATGAAAGAGAGTAATTCAAGAATTGTTTCCTGAATTTACCTTTCATAAATCTTGTCAAATGTTAGTGCAAATACGATGCTCACACTTCTTTCTCTTTTTCTGTTCTTTTCCTTTTCAACTTTATTTTTTTTCAAGTGTGAGCTATCTGTCTTTTTCTTTTCTAGGTTCCATTATTTTGTGTAAAAGTAAAAGTGTCACATTTTCAAGCGTAATTTTTGGTTCGATGAATAAAAGCTGCCACTTAATGCAAAAAATTATTTAAAAGTTAGGACCATATATATCCCCATCCCCCTATTAAAGATAACCTATTTTCATGAGGTTTATGTATTAAAAGACAGTATCAAATTGAATGTGGTATATCAAATAATAGTGCTGCGGAATTACAGATACAAGATTTTGTTGAACAAGAAATTACTATAGATTGTTGGAAAAATGTAAGACATAATGACTGAGAATAATATACGTGGTCAGCAACAATCAGCTTGTTAAAGATTCATAACTGTGATTACATACACTTTTATCTTATTTAATTTAAGTACCGAAACCCAAAGAGCCGTACTATATATTAACCCTAAACCATAACTAAACCCAAAAACCCTAAATCCAATCCTCTAAGGGTGTAAACTATTGGCTAATGGTCCATGTAAGGTGCAGATGTGCTGAAAATAATGATGTTCCTGTTTCAAAAATTTGGAAATATATGTTAGAATTCACACCATTCATCTCATAAAATACTAACTAGAGTAAATGTTAAAACAGCTTTCCATAGTTTTAAAAACTTGTTCCGCCATATATAGTTAATAGGTAAAAAACTGGTTTGTTGCATATGCCGACTCTTCTTTTGTGTCTTACATTTTTCTTGTTTAATTATGTGAGTTTGACGCATGCAGCTCTTCTAGAACAGATCCAGGTCACCCTATTGTCCAGATTGTGTTGGAGAGTGATAAAAAATACACCATCCAAAATTTAATGCAGCATACTGTGCTCTAAAGCTGCTGAATGACCTACTTAAACCTTTGCAACATTCTTCTTTTCCCTTTAAACAATTGTAATATTGTTTTATCCAGACCACCATTTGATTATAATATCATGGTATAATCAAATATTTTATCATTTAGGTGGAGCCTTGTGCTGAAGCAGCTAGGATGTAAGCATCAAAATGGTGAAATCATCTTTTCAAACTGGTCACGCCCACTCAAAAGTTTTTAGCACAAAAATTATAATATCAAAAGATAATGACAAACAGAGGTAGCTAAGCAAGCATCATCAACATTGTCCACAATGTATAATATATAGGACTATGGAGAAACATTCAACATTATTAAATTTGGTTGTGAACTCTTTGTACTAGTTTTTTGAGCAGGTTGCATAATTAATGGAGCATGCATGAACCTGTTTCCCGTAAACATTGAACTTCTTAGAATTACTTTCCTTTTGTGGAGGTTCAATTGTTCTTATTGTCTCTTTATTTAATTCCTATAGGTGACTTGGAACTTAAAAAAAGAAAAAAGAAAAAAAAGAAGCATGCATGAATCTGATTCTGTTTCTCTTTAGTTAGTTACTTCTAGTTGATAGTGAATAATATAAGTTTGTAAAAGAGAAACCATCTTCTTTGTGAAGTTACAAAGAAAAAAAGAAATGATTGAAAAAAAAAGTGGGGTAAACTTGTGATGCAACAGTACATTATGGGTCTTGTTGGGGCTCACATTTCTGTTTCTTTTCTCTTTTCTCTTTTTCAATTATTAAAATTCGTTGTCTCTTGCCAGACAACCACACAAGCAATTTCCTTGGGAAAGAGGATATTGAGGTATATATATATATGTACAGATTAAAGATATGTGCTATATAGGGCCTATGCTTGCCACTACCTCACCTTGTATGCATTTCCCTTTGTAGTGTATATATTAGTCTTCTTCTGCTTTCTCATATTCCCAACATACCTTAATCCATGGAACCTTCACAGCCTCTTTCAATTGAAAGCTTTTCATACAGTTGGCTAGTGAACCTAAGACCATCATTAGAAAGCTTAGACAACTCCTTCAGGTACTCGCTTGATGCATCCGATGAAGCCTCCTTCATTGAGATGGACCCAAGAATGCCACCCTCCAAGAGATTCTTTAGGAATTCTCAGGATTTCAAGTTCGACCTTCCAATTTCACAATCTTCTCTTGCTCTGGTTCACGCAGACGAGCTCTTTTCCAATGGCTATGTTATGCCTCTCTTTGTTGATCCATTGAAGATGGAGGCTTATAATTATAAGGCCTCAGATTGCGGTACTCCAACCCTGCTGCCATCCTCTTCCCATGCACCTAAAGTCCTAATTCCAAATGATATTCCTCGTCGCTCTTCAAGTATTAGAAGGTGTCGAAGATTATCAAAGCACATATTTCAAAAGTATATGGATTTTCTTAGGCCATTGTTTCAAAGACTAAGACGAAGCAAATCAAGTTCTAAAGCTGACAGCGTTGATAAAAGAGTTCATAAGGTGGTGAAGAACTGGGTATACTCATCCGAAACATCTCCAAGAATTAGTGTAGCTTACTCTGCTGATGATGAATGGCGCAAATCTTGTGACTCTGAGAGTTCAATTTATGAGGCAGTTCTCCATTGCAAAAGATCCATTGGTACATATTAATATATGTCTTTCTTAATCGGTTTTTACTATTGTATTATTGTCATCATTCTGCATATATTTTGGGTTCTAAACAGCTTTCCAAACTTTGTTATTTTCAGGAAAATGAATTGAGGGTGTTACAAAGAAAAGTAAAGAAAGGAAAGGAGCAATTCAAGATACATTTAGAAACAGAGGAAATGTGAGGTGACAAGAGGATCATCAGCCACATGTTATTTGTCCCTTTGTCCTATATTTCTGGGAATGATAACGTAAAGTTTTTGTCCTACAAGGGAGTAGAAGTAGTGTGAATGGTCGGCCATGGAATTTTCTGGCATTGGGAAAGTAGAGAGGAAAAACAAAAAAGGATACATTATAATTTTGTGTTTGTCTTTTTCTTTATGGGAGGAACACAAAGAATCTGCCTTGCTTATTCGTATGAAGTTGTATCTAATGTATGAAAAAGAGGATTGTATAATTCATGGTATATTTTCACTTCTATATAGATACGAAACTAGTAGTACTGATTTGAAGGACCACAGTAAAGTCACTAAAGTGTTGAGATGAAAGTTAAGCATGAATGATTTCCTTTTCTTTTAGCATGTATACCAGAGTTCATGACTATGTAAACACTTTATGCTGATATGACAGGCCTTACTATTTTTTCTTTATAATGATCTGTGCAATCAAATGCTATAAAGTTTGAAATCAGTTCGAAAATACGATGTTTATACCTATATAGGCCCTCCTAAGTCTTAGCCCCCCTTTATCCAAAAATATATACCCTGCTAAGCTTTTGAGAGAGGGATTCCATATAGGATTTAATTATATTTTGAAAGGTCTGAGTGAAGGAAGTTTTCCTTCTAGACTAGTAGTGGGGTTCAAGTTCTTAAGGTAATCTTAGCATTGGATCAATAGATACTCTTTTGCACAATGATTTATTTCAAAAATTGACAATAGAAAGTGCCGGTATAGCTCTACTGGACTTATGCCAGCGGTTTAGAAACCTATAGTGGTGTTATTGAAGCGGTTTAGAGACCTATAGCAGTGTTATTGAAGCGCTGATATAGGTCGGTTTTTTTTTTTTTAGTGCAACAATGTCAAAGTTGTATTAAAGAATATATAACTTTGGCATTGTTGCACTAAAAAAAAAAAAAAACGACCTATATCAGCGCCTCAATAACACTGCTATAGGTTTAGAGACCTATAGCAGTGTTATTGAAGCGTTGATATAGGTCGGTTTTTTTTTTTTAGTGCAACAATGCCAAAGTTGTATTAAAGAATATATATAATCCACCACTCTAGTTTATTGTAAATCGAAGGCTTAATAGAGCAATACTAGCTTAAAATCATAGTTTAGAAGTTAGACTTTTTGTTTAAATTTTTTCTTTTTGGAAACCCTGATGTCAATGTAGGGCTCCATAGAATCTCTCACTCTCTCTCCAGCACGTGCTAAAAGTTAGGACATTTTCTAAACAAACAAAGCAGAATATTATCTTTCACATGCCCTCTTACACAATTTAACAAGACTATAAAAATGCTAGAAAATTAGTATAGTATTATAGTGTTATTCCATTACCTATGACAACTGATATTTGCAGTGCTCACATTAGATTTTACATCATGTTTAATTTTGTTTCCAGCAGAAAACAGAAAAAGAGGAAATTTTTATTTGTCAGAAGGTCAAGAATTTGGATTCATCTATTATTAAATACACTTTCATCATGGCAGCTGACTTACTTTTCCAAAAGAAATTAAAATAAATAAATAAATAACTAATTACTCACATAATATATAGTACATTATCCACATTTTATTAAAGTTTGCACATATTGTGGGATAAATTAATCAAGCTAATCAAATACATTGAGTCTGATCAAGAATCAAGAATCAAAATACATTGACTTTTGTCATTCTTAGTTCAATTAATTTGATGACTCCTTTTCTTATACTTTAATTCACAATCTTAATCTTTCCCCAACCAAATGGTCTTACCCTGTTGTTTAGAAATGGTTGCCAGTCCTTTTATTCTTTACATTCTTTATTGATTACTTAATAATGCCTGATGTGGCTCCACATTTATACCGGGTTCCTTTCTTTTCTTCTAGGCTCTAGCATCTCATATTCAAATTGTAGCACTAAAGAAACGTGTGATAGAGGCAAAGGATTGGTGCAAGAGGTACATATTTTTTGCTTGGAATTGGGAAAATCATTGATTCTATATAGAGCTTTAATTTTGTATGGAAGGACAGCTAGCATGTATGTTAGCTTCATTGTGAGTAATTCGCAGTGTCCTCACACAAAACTTCAATGTGATCTTTGTAGTACAATCATTGGTATAATGGAATGTGCTCTAGCTGTGTCCATATCTCTACAGCATTATTGTGGCATATATTTATGTCTGCTCAATTATATACTTCAGTGATTCCAGCACATAAATTAGCCAATTTAATGCCATTGATACTAGGATTGGGTATTATTGTGAAGTTGGAGATCACCTAGGTATTGCTGTTACACCACACAAGATTGCAACAAGTACAGCCACGTTATGCATTGTCCACATAATTATTTTCATAATTTTGGGCAACTTTACAAAAGTGCAGTATCCTTCTTGCAATAGTATAAAATTCTTTAATTAGCTGACTTAAAATGCTAGTTTCAGTGTTTACTAGCTCTAGCTGATTGTGCTAGATGCTCCTGAAACTGATGTGTGATGTACATCTTTTACTATACAAAACTTTATTTGAGAATCATTCCCTTTTGAATTTTCGATATCAAAGAGAGGAAAGAACCATGCTAAAAGGTTCTGGTCCCCTGCGCCAATGGGTCCGGTATGTGATAGGTCTTGCACTCTAGACATGCCTAATCTTTCAATCTTGAAACTCCATTGCAAGTAATTCTCATGGCACTTAATTCAAGTTTAGCTGGCCCAATTTTAGCCAGTGGAAATGGGAAAGGAAATGGCTAAGACTAAGAAGTTTGTCACATGTCAACAAGCAAGATAGGGAGACATGGACAAGATGTGCTAGGAGAAATTCCAAAGTTTGATAACACAGCTTTTCCATTTCTTTCTACATCCGTTTGTCTTCCATGTTGGATTTTCTGCTCCTTATCAAAGGAAGAACATCCAAGAGTACCTTCATAAATTTCTCTCTCTTGTTGCTACATCAATTAGCTTGTGGGGGACCAGAAACTTATACATGCTACTTGTCGCTGCTATACATCCTTCAGTCACTGTAGCTACTAAAACTTTAGCCAAGTGACAATTGTGCCTGTTATCAAAACCCTGCACAGACTTGCAAGTTGAGGATATGGTTTTCCAAGATTAGTCCTGTTGAGGACACAAAAATTAATGTGAAAACTCAACATTGAAGTTCATCTCATCTTGAATAAGAGACAAATCATTGACACAGAAATATAAATACAAGAATTTTTTACATGTCTCATCACATTAAGAAGGGCTTCACTGAGAAAATGAGACATAGGGGTAACAAAATCATGCTCTTAGGATTGTAGATAATGATTTTCTTTTCCCATTTCCTTTTCTTTCTTTCTCAGCTTGTAAGTAAATAAAGAATTCATTTCCTCTCCCAATCCTATTCCCCACCCCCCCAAAAAAAAGCCTGACATAGAGGGCCACAGAAAATAATGCTGCAATATAATATTTGAGACATGAAAATGAAAGAATCAATGTGTCACAAATGCACAAAGGGTATTGATGGCTATAAATTTCCATGTCACATAATTTATTATTGAAAGAAATATGCTTTACTAAACCCATTATGATGAATGTCGAGAGTTATCTTCCTTGCCAAGAGATATGCATTCAGAAGGCTTCTTTGAAGCAACTTTTAGACACATTGAAATAAACAGGCTGGGGAACCAAAACCTTGTTACAGGCCGTATGTCGGAAGCATTCAGCCTAAGATCATTCTTGCAAATTTTAGGACAATGAATGGTGCATATAACTTCTTTCAGTTCAGATCATGTGTTGCACTTTATAATATTCATTGCACTAGGGCAGGGTCCATATCACTGAGTTGTTTGGCTTTTGTTATATTTGACAAGAATTGAAGCATTTAGACCCAATGATATAATGGCATAGCAGTCTTGCATGGAAGAATTTTATAATGGATGTGGTATATACACACTATTAGAAACTCGAACCAGTTTCTAATGTTGCCATTTTTGTGAACAAATTCAACAGACCATGAAGATATTAGGGGAAACCAAGACTTCTTTATACATATCATTTTTTTGTTTTTTTTGTTTTTTTTTTTTGAATTGATATTATTTGCTATCAAATGACTGCATGAAAAGTACTTGCTCAAAGTGAGATATGGTTCTCAGATTTGAGGCAATTCATAAACATAGCTCAGCCCTCACTTAAAATGTTTATTAAAAAAAAAAAAAAAAAGAGCATAGAATTTGATGTCATTGCTGGTAAGCAGAGGAAGAATCACAAACCACCAAAAAAAAAAGGAGAAAATTTCATTGGGTTAATTAGTAACGTGTCCAGCCAGTGAAGATTATCAGAGATTCCTGGTAATGATTATGAACAATATAAAATCTGATAAGCCTTTAAAAGTTCTCACCTAGAAGTTACACAAGCATGTTATTCTGCTTCAAAAATCAATATACCGATGGTCTTAGATTACTAGTCCCTGATTTAGGTTTCCATCAATTGACATGGTATTTTCTAACTCATCATAGAGCCAAGAGCCTTATAACTCAATTAGTTTGCACCTCCTAATATGTCCGTGATATCTAAAATTTAGACTTTCAATGACGCTAAATAGATATGGGATCCTACTAATCCCAAATATATAATTTTTTCAACCAATTGGTGTTACCAAACCCTAATTAGATGTCACAATTACATATTACTTGATTCAATTTGAGTAGATCCATAGCGGATTGAAAAACCCTAATTTACATAATAAACCTAATACCTAAACCCATATTTTGATAAATCTTATCATTCCGATCAAACTCTGACTGAATTGGGAGTTTAAATATTTAATTGAGACCCTTAATTACATTGTTGAGTAATAAATTTGATAGATTGAAAGCTGGAACACAAAATCCCCAATTTAGGCATAAAACCCTAATTCTAATATGCCAAATATCTAAAATTTTGCTAAGCAGCCACTGTTTTGATCAATTGTTTGTTTAAATCTTCAATTTGGGCCCTAAATTTCGTGATTTATTGATCAATTGGAAGAAAATATAAGTGTAACATGGAAATCCCTAAATCAAGGCCTAAACGTAAACCTAACCTTAACTTTAAGGTTTCTCTAATTTCAACCAAAGCAATAGGATTTAAATAAAATTGACCTCAAATCTGGGAATAATATGTCTGCTTACTTATCTGATAGTATTTTATTGAATGAAATGTGCGACGGATCCAAAAGGGTAAAAAATATGAATATTTTACATTTTCGTGTGAGGTTTGCCAGAATACGACAAAGGCAACACAGGGGAGAGAGAGAGAGAGAGAGAAGGCTGGTTTAATGGAAGCCAACCAGTCCTTGTAGGTTCTGGTTTATGGTGTTCTGGTAATTATTTCAAATTTGTAAATTTAAACTTAAATATATTCGTTCCATATTTTTTTTTTTTTTTTTTTTTGTGTATATTACAGGCATTGCCTTCAAAAAAAATTGACATATATGGTATATAAACTATTTGATAATTTAGAAATTAAATCCCTAAAATTGTAACAACATACATAATGAGAGTTAGTATGGTTGGTAACCATGCAAATCAATGATACACAAGTTTCCTTCGACCCAAAATTTTTGTAGCAATGATATTGCACCCTCAAAAACCAAAAATTTTCATAATAGAAATCCAATATACTTTTTGTTTATTCCAACTCCACCATGATTTAGGATGAAAGTGTGTGACCAATGTGCTTAAATCCAATATTTGCAGTTATCAATCATACATTTGAGTCACCATGCCATAGTGAGCAAGGTGAAAACTTCCTAGGCACTTCATTTCATTTATATTCTGTGGTTAAAAATATCAAAGGCCTGTATATGATCAAACCTGGTTCCTTGCTAGGATGAGAAAGATAATGATTAAATGAACCCAGCAGATAGAGAAATGGTTCTTCTTCCCTTTTTCTTTTTTTTTTTTTTCCTTTTTTGGTGTGGAAATAACTGACTATTTTACTAGAAAAATATACATGTATTAATATACTTCCAAACACCATCTGTTACAATGTAACACTCAGCTACTGTTTACACATCACTCTCCTCTTAGTAAAGAAACTTTCATTACACTACACATGTTCACGGGAACTTTCAAAACTCTATATTTTGTTCCTCCCATGTCTGAGTAGCCAAACACTCATTGAATGTCACCAACTTCTTAAGTCCATTGAAAAATGGACCTCATAGTACAAGCTTAAGCTTCACCTCTCTCAGAGCTTGGAGGTTTTGTAGAGGCCTCTAAATCATTGCCACCTGAGCCTCTAAATTTTAAGAAATTTTCATCATCTTTGTCGTCTGAGCTACCGTGTCCCAGATGAAACCATTTCCTGTATGGTTTTGGCTTTGTCTCACTGATGGCAATAGCGAGGTCATTAGGAAAAAGGTCTTGGAGAACGAAGGCATGCCAGATAGTTGTTATAAGCAGAGCCGTAACTGTAAGCGTAGCAGTGGCGGAGAGGATGACAGACAGGGCTTGGGTCAATACACTTGTGACTTCATTTGAGTACCTAATGGTTGCAATGGCAGCACCAGTCATTGGAAAAGTGTAGGCCCACCATGCCATCGAAAACCTATGGATTTGAAAAGAATATATAGTATCAGAAAAGTGAACAAAAGGAGGTGGAACAATAATTATGCAGCTGAGAAATATAAGTCATATCATACGTGAATCCTCGGAAGAAATTAAGCCGAACTGCCTGCAAAAACACAGAAAAATAAATAGTTCAGAAAACCATCATAACAATTGATCATTAGTGTTTGTGCTAGGGGGCAACTAATTATATTTTGGCACCAAGTCAATACTAAATGAAGTGTAATTTCCGTTCATGGTGAAGGCACTAAAGTGGCAAATTTTTTACCAATTATAAATTTCTCTTTTTTACTACTAATAAGATTCTTTAAAAAGGTTTTTGGTCATATTAAATTTGACCTCTCTGTCTTGCTTGCTTTTGTACCTTGTTCATGTTTTACCAGTCTTCTTCCTCACTGTTTTGTAATGCATGATAAACTACCACTTGTCCAAAAAGCTTAAGCTTTAGGGAAAAGTGGTAATTAATCATCTGTTCTAGATGCAACAAAAGGTGGCAGAACACTTAGAAATATGTGCGTAAGCATATGTGCATGGTGGAGGATTTAAATTAGTTAGCAGTAATAATCTGTGTCCATCTACGTTAGAAACTGACCAGTGAGAAATAAAGGAACAGGCCAATGAAGTAAGCAATCCGTGAACCATAGTCAAAGGTTCCTTGAATCTTTGCCCATGCCATTGAAGCAACGCTTGGTGCTGCCACAAACAGAAAGAATACAGGGTGTAGCTCTTTTGGAAGTGTCTCATTTGTTGGAAGCCTCTGGTAGAGAGTTACAAATAGGACTATGTAGTGAGCCAACCCAATAGCAAAGAAGAATATAGGCCCTTCTTTTATACCCATCGATGCACCTAGTAATGCCCCCACAAAATTTCCAACAACGGAGAGATGGTTTGAAGGATTGGCCACCTTTGATAGCCTCCTTCGGCCTCCTGACATCCACTGTCCATAGATCTTAAGCTCAAGACAGAAAATTGGTGCCATGAGAACATACCAAAGAGGTTGAGGCAGGTTTTTAGCAACTGAAGGTGGCACTCCAAGAGCTAAAAACAAGAGGGCTATCCATGGGGCAAAGAAAAAGTTGATACGGATAGGGTGGTAGTACTCACGACGAACTGCTTCAAAGTAGAAAATCACTTTTAGAAGGTAGATGGAAGCAACAGTTGCTACAAGAGCAATAGAGATGCACCATAAAATGAGATTTACTGTCAGACTTATGTGGAGAAATTTTGTGGAGGCAGTGGTGGCCAGAGATTTCCACATAATTGCTTGGCTGGTAACACCAAGACAGATACCAAATGAAGAGATGGGAAACCGTAGAAAAAATGGCCATAAATCGTCATTTGGAAGCAGTATTTCCTCTGAAGCCTGTTAAAAGAACCAATACATGATCAAGGTGCAAAACAAAATATGGCTTCTTTTGAAGAAAAACAAGATCATATACAATTATATGAACAATGTGAAACACATAGGTTGCATAGTCACCAAATATATAGTAGCAACCAAGAATTGTTGACTATTCTTTATGTAGAAAAACAGTCAATTAATCATTTGGCAATGAAAGTACAACCCATATATTGTACATAAATGGAGCATCCTAACTTGATTAAAGCTGTGACTAACCAAAAAGATTTCCTCATAATCATACTATTGGAGTGTAACTTTCATATCACTTAGTTGCAGTAGCAATATGTACACGCAAACAGAGAAGAATCTATGTAAAATGCTAGCATGAGCAGTAGCACATGCTAGGTTTTTTTTTTTCCTCAGCTAAGTACTTTCTTGATGTGTTGCAATAGATACAAACATTGTTTTCATAATTGATTAGGGGGGTAAGGCTGGCCTTGCTGAATACAAAATCAAGCTAGCCTTCAATGTTTATGAAGCAAACCTCCTATTTATTTCAAAATCATTGTAATTATTGGATGGCCTAACTTTGTGAATTGTGTAAATTTGCAGATGTGGCTGAACCCAAAATATTGAGAGAGAATAAAACAAGAAGTAAAATGCGCATAAGGATGGAGGAAAGAAAACACATACCTTAACAGTGTCCAGCTCTGGCCCTTCCAAGGCATCAAAGTATCGATCCACAGGCAAATTTCTTTCAAATTCTGTTTTAGGCACCGTGTCATCCTTGGGTCCAGCTTCCCGTGGCAACTTTCCACGTAGTTGTGTGAGCTGCCTCTCAAGTTTTCCGGACCATGTTTTGAAAGAATCAAATCTGTTGTCCTTTATCCTTTTAATACTTGGGTGGTATGCAAATTTTCCATCAGTAATTGCCTCCTTAAATGCAGGGCCTGTTACAAGTGGCTGAGAATGATACTTTGAATATTTTGATGGTTTGCTGCTAGCAGTCTTGGTTACACCAAAAGAATCTGCAATTCCATCCCTAATAATTGTTTCGCCACTGAAGAGAACTCTTTTGGTGTTCGGTAAGTGAACACTCACAGGAGATGGAGGCGTGCTGATAGAAATAGAAGGTACCCTTTGATGATGTTGAATGGGTTCAGATTCAATGCCCTGCCTTAATATAGAAGTTGTTTCAGTTCCCTAGTATAACACGTAATAGAAGTATATATTCCTAATCACTATATACTCTTTATTTTCCTATGTGACAGTAATAGAACGAAAATAGAACATTGCCACACAGCAGATCTTGCAGAGCAAGATCTGAATAATAGTAGTTATTATATTCAAATGCTTATTCAGGCATTCTAGTCCTGCAGAATCATCCGAGAGACATGAATCTAGAAGTGTCAATTCCTTTTCAATAGGAACAGGATTATAAGAAAACGTACATTAGTTGTTGGACTGAAAGATCCATATTCGCCTGTCTGACACTGATCATTTGTGGAGCTAGATATACTAATGTCATCAAAGCCAGCTACTTTATTTGATGATATATAGTTGAGGAGAGATGGGACCTCAGTGGAATTCTGCTGTGCAGAACCTATATGTGTGTTGTCTTCCATGTTAAGAAAAACACCTGAAAGGCATAACAAGAGTTCAGTTATATGAAGCACTCATAATAAGTGAATACTTTGAATAAAATCAGTTAAAGATATTACACACGTTAAGAAACTTTAATTGCATTAATATAATTAACAAGTAACTGATGCAGGTGTGCTTGATCATGTATATGTATACTTCATCTGCCAATGGATTTTCATAACAAAAGTGTAATCGATTTCTTCAAGAAGAACTTGGTAAGTGGCGCCAAAGAAATCAAAACACATACAGATGCTAATGTTATTGAAGGGGCTAGCCTTGAGTTAAGGAATCCAAGGTTAACAAGTGACAGTAATTACACAAGAAGAATGACTGAATTGAAAGTAGCACCTAATAGCAATCAAAATTCAACTTAACAACGAAATCAAAACACATACAGATGCTAAAGTTATTGAAGAGGCTAGCCTTGAGTTAAGGAATCCAAGGTTAACAAGTGACAGTAATTACACAAGAAGAATGACTGAATTGAAAGTAGCACCTAATAGCAATCAAAATTCAACTTAACAACGCTTTGTGAGAACTACTTATAGTCTTTATTTTCGTCAAAATTAACAATTCCTCATGAATTCTACCATGTTTGACAATCAAAATCAGCATCTAGATACTTGTGGAACAATAATTTTGGCAAAGCACACTCACGTAACAACAAGAATTTTGATGTCCGATTATCAAGTGAAGAGCTAAGTTTAGAGTTCAATAATGCCAAACCAATTTTTAAAAAAGAATATATTGAAGACGTAAAACATGATGAATTCTTGGCAGAAGTCAAGATAGAAAATCAAGATAATATTTTGCAAGTAGTTGTTGATGAGGCTAAAGGGGCAAATATGGAATTGATTAAGGAGAATGGAAAAAATCATGAATTCAAGAATCTTAGAAATTCTGTGGAAGATTTATCAAAGTTAAATATAAGTGTGAGCCTATAACCCTTAAGTCTCAAGATCCTATATATTGACAATGCAACAAATACATTGAATTTATAGGAGTAGAAATTTTTTATTTTATCTTCAATCCTTTGTTGATTGATGTTGTAAATCAATAAAGGACAATGGGACGAAATTTTGCCACACTATTTCAAGGATATGAATTTCAAAACTGGATCAAGTTATTGAAGTATTTGAAGGATCTATTTATTTGGAACAAAGATTTCTATTTCTAGAAGAAAACTTGAGATCAAATTTTATCCAAGTGGAGGTGTCTATTATAATCATTTTTAATTTTTGATATTTTCCTATAATTTTTGTAATTTTAGAATATAAGATTTATTTCATTGAGGTATTTTAAATATTTTTATAGTCAATTAAGGGTCCTTTTATGGTAGGGTATTATTTAAGATTTCTTTCTTTTTTATTCTTTCTTTTTGGTAGATTCTAGGGTTTTCCTTGTGCACTCAAAGTTTTCACCCTTTTGGTTGATTTAGTATTGTTAAATCAATTTTGAACAATTAACCAATTATATATTCAAATTAAATTCTGGTTAATTGCAATAGGAAATTAAATTACCAAAAAAGAAATAAATAATTGACACATGCAATTTGGTAATGATGTGAAATACCACACACCCAAAGGGAATAACACACCACTGGTTATCACAAATCCAATGAATATTTTCACTATTTAGAATCAAATTAAAGTTTACAATAGAAACAACTCTTACATCTAATGCTAGCTCAAGTAGAATTCACAGCACTCATGACCCCACAAATTTCTCCAAGCGCCTTAGACTATTCAATCATGAAATTCTCCCTACAAACTTCGTCGACTTTAGCGTGCCCTTATATACTTTTGCATGTAGGACTTGATATTCAACTCATTAGTCGATTAAATGGACCTTCAAGAGAATCAAGTTTCTTGGTTCACGATCAATCGAGACTCAGTTGAGAGTTGATTGAAGGCATTTTGTCAATCAAGAAGTGTGTCGAGATTACGAAAACAGCTTTTCCTTGAGCTAAACTTAGATTTTTGTCTTGAACTTGAATAAGAACATTACAACATAACAAGATTTAACAATTTGTCATGGTTTGCCAACGCTACTAACCTAACAAAGAAACCTTTTTGGATTTAAAGGTTTCGTTAAGCTAAGACAATATCTAGTCATTTCACATTTCTCATTCTATGTTGGTTTTTCAATCATTTTTTTTTTCAATGTTGAAACTATGGCTAGATGTCATGTTAAAAGATGAGATGAGATCTGGGGGCTATAAGATTATGGACAAAGTTTAGCTATAAAAACAGTTGTAACTTAAAACTACAACCTTGCTCAATATCTTTTTATTAATGGTAAATTTAGACAAATCCACTATTGGATTAAATCTTCTTATAATCTTTATGTTTGCAAAAATTTTAGAAAATTAAAGATCAATAGCTATGTCATCAATAAATTGTTTAAATTGCAAGTTTTTATAATTTAAAATTATGCATAAAATATAAGTTTATATATCATATAGTAAATAATATCTGATTGACATAAAATTTAACATGTGTATTAAGAGTATAAAGAACACAAAATTCAACGGTTCGATTTTCAAAATATAAAGTAATATTTATTTTATTAAGTAAGATTGTAACTTAAAACTATAACTAATTTTGTAACTAAAATTTGTCCTAAAATTATTGAATTTCTCAAAATGCAAACATTATTGTTATCTGACTGAAGCTTCAATCAATAAAAGCAATATCATAATAGAATCCAAGCAGAAATTAAAAGCTATCTGTATAGGATTAGAGAAGAACAGTGCAGAAATAAAAAAACCGAAAATCCTAACCTCAAAGTTACTGCTATATCTTGGTTTTCATGCAGCAAAAACTCCAAGTTGCACTCAAGCACCAAAGATACTGAATCCTTTTCTCTTCTCTCGAGCAGATGAGTCACTAGATAGTTCAGAAGAAGGCCATATTTAGGCTAAAGAAAAAAAATAATAATATGTGGTTTAAGAAAACAAATAAGCGTAACTACACGTCTTCCAATCATAGGAAACAGCATATATAGTCTAATGTAGGCCCTGGTTACGTCAAATGCACTTCATGTTTGATGCAACTACGGATAATTTATTTGGTAACGTGAGCTGCAATATACAAACTGGCAAAAATAAACTGTACTCCAGCGATGTGAGAATATATATAAATATATATGTAGTAGGCAAACAAAGCACGGTTTGGATGATTTGTCATAATTTTATCTCCCTAATTAAGATCATATTCTCTTATTCTCTAATAACAAATTAGGTTGATTAAATGATCAGCAACAAGAGCCACCTTTGACTGCATCTATCTTACACGCAAGAATTGCACAAATTAATAGCAAATTTAAGTGTAACTGAGTGCCAATAACTGTTCTAGCTGGCATGGTGTGTGAAATAAAGAAATGAAGTTAGCAAAAACAACAAATGAGTACATGTAATAAGCAACATATTTCGATTACTATAAGGCTTAAAATCTGAAGGACAAGTACATCACCTTCACAATATTAACAATTATATTCCATGCTATGCTTGATATTTGAAATTGCATAGAACATGAAACAAAAGTGGTGGTCCACATATAAAAGCTACACAATAAAACTTTAAAATGTGAAAAAAAAAAAAAATGCCTAATCTGAGTTTTAATGCATAGAGCTCAAGGCTAGACTTTTAAATGATGAGAAGATTATAAAAACTGTGGGTACAACTCAATCTGCTGAAGCCAAAATTATTGGCAGCAAAAACATATATATCCAGTCCTATTAAAAAACAGCAAAGACACAGTTGTTGCCGTTGAACGAAAAAATGGGAAGACAGATGTCACCAATTAATATTAATTTGCAACATAAAGAAATCTTTGTATCAACCAAGCTAAAGACAACATAAATAAAAATATTTATATTATAATTCGAATTAGAACATACGAAAGTGGTTGTGTACTAACTAGTAGATATTTTAGTCAATGCAAAATGATCAAATAATAAATAAATGATTCTTCAATTAGATATAATCCTTATGTTTGACATTCATTATAACTGTAGTCGGAATCTTGCACCGTCAATTTCGGTGCACCATGGAAAATATGACACAATGACAAAACCATGATAACTACTGTTGGTACCACAATTTGACTTTCTACAATAACTTTAAAAACAAGTTTGCAAGATATGATGTTGAATACCATAAAAGACTTGAATATGTTTTTCTTATTATCAATTAGTTTCGAGGTGAAGTGACACATCTCATTGATGGAAATAAAGAATAAGTTTTAAACGGATCTACTTCATTCGATATTGATAACACGTACTAAGTAAATTTCAGAATTTGAAAATGCAAGAGTTCGTATCATGCAGCGGTGAATTTCAAAACAAAGATTGAAGCACTTGGGAATACTTTTAATCTTCACTCCAATTCCACTAACGCCCAATATGTGTGGTCTCTCAATTGGTAACAAAAGGGATGACTAGTGAGTGACAAAAACTCACATGCACACCATTTCACAATGATGTTTCTTGCATATGAAAATCTGATCGTTTTTCACTTTGTATCTAACCAATTTATCTAATTGGGCTGGCCTTTTTGGGTCTTACCAATTGGGCTTAAGTGTGTAGCTTGGAGTGGGACCAAAAGGGACCAATAAGACACTAGTTCCAATGGGCCTTGGGCTTTTCTGTTAACTCTTGACAAGTTCAAAGTTACCACTAACTATATTTAATACCACTATATAAATATAGTTTCACTCTAGGTCTTATCTATAAATTATATCCCAAGACTTTATTATTTATGCAACCCCTTCATAAAATATTCGTAATAGTACAAAGTCATTAATGTAGACTGCCACTTTGTAAATTACTACATCTTGATCCTTGAGTACCCATTTTAATCCTTTAAGTTATTCATCATATATTTATGAAAACTAATTCCATAAATATATACTTTAGTAACTACTTACTAAACTAAAGTGGTTAGGCCTAACTCTCTAAATAACAAACCCATTAAACTTATCTCAAGGGAATATTTTATATCTCCGTTAAGAGACTATGAATCTCATCTTGAGAATAAATGTTCCATCAACACTAAATGTGGCTACCCAATATACTGAGGTTTTAACCGTTACTTTAGATCTCACTTATGATATATCAAAGCAACCTACACCTTATGATCAGGTCCATTATTCTCTCAGGATTAAGAGTTCATGCAAATGTAAGTCGTGAGATTTATTATTCATTTGACAGTCTTTAGAAGAATAATAAATCTCACAGCGGTCCAATTCAATATATCTTAACTCTTAAAACATATCAATACATCAACTAGAAGTCTCCACTTCCATGATCAAGACAAATCATCATAGTTGATATGTTATAATCTTCGCAGATGAAATGCCCAATTTCATCACTGACTACGAACTATAATTCTGAATTTACAAAAAGTTTGTGATTTATATCTTCTGTGAATCTTCACATAAATCACATACTATGCATCTCATGGACTATGTGATAATGTCAGAATATTCATGTTACTATTATTTCAGATAATAATAAAACAAATTCATTAAACACAATATTAAGTCATACATAATGTCAAACTTAATATCATACATAGCATCATACAATAGGATTTAAGGGCACTAATCCTAACACTCATAGTCTAACAAGTGGTATTAGTGCTAAGGTCATATTTGAGTCGTAGGAACCTTAATGTAATGAAGGATTGTTGGGAGACCACAATTCAACTTCCTACTTTCACTTTTAAAATAGGCCTGAGCAAGATGTCGAATGCCATAAAATACTTAAGTGTTATTCTTATCACCAATTAATTTTGAGATAGAGTGGTATAATCCTCACGGTCCGACAACTACAATAAAAAGTCAAATATGTATTGCAAACTATATAAAGATTACTCATGAGTAATGACTACTGCCACTATCTCCACATACATGAAACACTTAAATGTAACAATAATTTAGCAATAAATTTATATAACAAAACCTTTTTTTTTTGGGGGAGAAAATATATAATTAAAAAAAAAAAAAACTTGAAACAGTACAGAAATTGCCATTTGGTGGGGTGAGGCCGTGGGGAGTGTTTAGTGTTTACTGCCAAATATACGTTGGCTTCCATTATATATGCCTCATTCTTCCTTTCTTTCGGTGTTTTTTGTTAATGGGATTTCTTTTGGTATTTAGTGACAAAATACGTTGGTTTCCATTAAAGGGGTTCCCAAATGCTGAATCTTCCAGCATATTCCATACATTAATAAGGAATTAACATTATAGCAAGTCGTTGTTAAATGCAATCCCGTAACAAAGGAAGAAAGACTAGTGCAAACTTCAAAGTAATTAATGATGCTAAGTGTAACTATCAGTATTATCTTAATGAATTCAACCAATATCTGAAATATTCAACAATGAGAGCCAGAGAGAAGAGAAATTGACTATTTCCATTAAGGGAATATTCTGACATAAAATCATAACATTGGCAGGTTAATTCTGCCTTATGTGCCAATAGAAGCAAAAGGTTTAAATTCAGTGTGTGTATATATATATATATATATCTACGTACTAGAACGGTAAAAGTTAGTGGGATTATGATGAAAGACCTAATTTTTCACACGAATAAAGACTAAAGAGCAAGGGTTTGGAATTAGGCAAAGTGGACTGGGATTGAAAGATTAGAGAATGACAAAAGGTCGAAATTAAGGAATGAAATGCACCTAAATTGGGTTTTGTTTTTAAAGCCATTGTAGTCTCTAAGCAATTAGCATTTCCTTCCCCTAAATTGGATACAAATTAATAGGCCATGAGGTAGATACAAATAACGTTACCAAGACAAAAACAAACTTTAAACCTTAATTACCCAACCACATCCCATAGCATTCCCATGCACCTAAGCCAAATTCGGTGATAAATAAAATCCAATTTCACAACAATCAAGCTTGATTACTATATGCAGACCTAGATCGTTATTGAATTCTTGTTAATGAGACTTTTTAAACTTGAATATCTTGAAAACCTATTGTGGGAGCATTTTTTGCTTTAAGGAAACTCATGTGTACTCCTAGGCAATTTTTGCTCTTTGTCCCACAAAGGAAGGAAATCCTTCCTATTATAAGGATTTACAAATGTATATATATCTTTTGGTTAACTCCATTGGCTCATGCCTTATAAGATAGAAAGATGAAGGATTTCCTTCCAATATAGGACGAAGAGCAAAAATTGCCTAGGAGTATACATGAGTTTCCTTGAAACAAAAAATGCCCCACACCTATCAACATAATAGTAACAGCCAATTGGCATATAATTTTGTTTCAAACAATTTATGTAAGCTAAACTATATATACACTGATTTTGAAGGATTAGATTAATCACATGTAATCTATATATACACTGTGTTTTTCTTATTTTATTGACCTCACAACGTATGGTTAAAATCAAATTAGTATCAGCATTAGAAGATCTTTTGTAGCACAAAATATGCAGCCATGCGATATAGCAAGACCATTGGTCCACACTCTATATAAATTAATTTTGGTGACCAGCGATACAAATCATGCTTCAAGTGGAATCAAAATTATCTAGATATACTCTCTACCACTCTCTACCATATAGAATTCTTAAAATCTTAATATTTCGTTTAAAATATAAAGGTTCAAATTATGTCATACCAGCGTTCTACTCAAACTCATTAAATTAACAGTATTTAAAAAACAACTAATTGTTAACGTTGAAGTTAATGACTCCGAAAAAAAAAAAAATTACAAATGTCTCTCCTGTAAAAACTCCATCTCCTCAAACCAAAA
Organism: Quercus variabilis; assembly: GCA_030445155.1. Classification (NCBI taxonomy): domain Eukaryota; kingdom Viridiplantae; phylum Streptophyta; class Magnoliopsida; order Fagales; family Fagaceae; genus Quercus; species Quercus variabilis. Next base: position 12,813,042 of record CP129453.1, read on the forward strand.
CAACTAACTCAGTATAAGTGCTTTGAAACCCAAGTCTCTCCTCAAAAACAGTGAAGGAAATAAAAACACCCAAAATAGTTTGAAGCACGTTATTATTCTTTGCAAACTTTGTTTTTTAAGAAATTTTTTTGGTTTTGGAATTTTTTTTTTAACAATTATTATTTTAATGGATTTATTAGTAGAATGTTGAGAAAGCATAACCTAGACTACTCTTATATTTTAAAAGAAATGTCAGGATTTACAAATTTATATTTGATAAAAGACATTAGGAATTCTAGAGGATCTCGATCCCTTCAAGCGCCTCTCCCACTAGTAAATGGTCCATCCTTCTCTTTCATCATGATCTTACTTTTGACTTTATATATACACATTAATCGTGGTCCTCTGCAATCTGCATGCATGAAAAAATGTAGGGTTCCAGCTAGTGTCGAGCTCGGCTTGATTGTCAAGAACATTAAAGATGCCCGAGTCTAAAGTTACTATTAAAAGGGTTTAAGCAAAAAAGAGACAATACAAAAGATCCACTGGCATCAGTCGTTGATTAATTCTACAACTATATATAGTATTTCATTTTCTTCATTTTCTTTGCATTAATCTAATAACAATTTACTGTTATGTATGAGTTTCACAAATTACATGATCAAAAAAATGAATAACCCTACTATTTTTCCAGCACCAAAATTGTGGTATGATATCGTGATTCTGTTCCCATGAACATAAGCCCATACTCAATGATAATATGCATTGGTCCAGTCAAATGGCAGGAAAAAAAAAAAAAAACAAAACAAAACAAATGTTCTTAGTCTTAACAAAAGAATGATCATTCTTGTTTATAGTCAACATTGCAAAGAATATGTGGAAGTAATTGGAAATATAAAAATAAATAAAAAAAAAAAAAAATTGAAAGACTATAATTAATAACAAAGATATGAGCAAAGTTTTAGAACATACCAGTAAATCAATCTGCTTCTGCAGCTCTGCTTTGGCTTTTTCTATGCTTCCTTGCACGACGTTAAAGACAAAGTAGTGTCCAGTAATGGAGAAAAAGGAGGATAGTTCAAAGGAAACAAACCTATAAAAATTGTCTATTTAAGGAGATGAAAGTTATTCATGTATAAATGAGAGCGCAAATTAGTCTGAACTCTGAACGGTTTTAACAACTTTTTTCTTAAATTACTAGACAGAGACCAGGTTTGTTATTGAACTTTTTATGTTTTGTTGTTTGGTTCACAGAATTACAAGACCAAACAGAGTCATTATTAAGCAACTAATGTAATGAGGAAGATAATGAAGGTTAAAGATTCTATATATATGTGAAAGGTTGAGGCTTTTTCTTTGAGACATTTACTATATATATCTATATGTGATAGAAAGAGTCTTTTTTGAAACCATGATAGAAAGAGTCTTGAATGTTTGGCCAACAAACTAGGTTTCCCCATCCCCCATGTCTTCTATCTATATCATCTTTAAAAAAATAATAATAAAATAAATAAATAAACTAGGCTTACTCAGCCCAACTAGAAAACATAAGGACCGCACCGTAACGTGGACCAGCTCAAGATGGACCAACGTTAACGTAGTTTGGAGCTCTCACCATTATGCCTACGTACCTTTCTTTCTATACCACTTGGTATAAAATAAAATAAAATAAAATGCATGCCTTTTAAAAAAAAAAAAAAAAATTTACTTTGTTTGCACATGCACGTTAAACCCTCCTCAGAAAGAGTAGTGACAATGGTTAAAAATATTTGTTAATAAATACATTAAGGATAGTGATTAAGATGCATTTAATACTTAATTTATTAAAAAAATGCTTCATACACAACTCATTAATGACATCACTTTTTTTTATCAATTACTAATAACTTGTCACCTTGATAATTGATAAATTTTTTGTAACTCTAGAATTAATTATTTATTTTATTTAGGGGCGAAAAGTATTTATAATACCCAAAAAAAAAAAAAAAAGACCCATTAACCCTTAACCCTACAAACCGATTCAGACTATTTAAATAAATAAATAAATAAAACAAGAGAAAGTCATGACGAGAGAGAGAGAGAGAGAGAGAGAGAGAGAGAGAGAGAGAGAGAGAGAGAGAGAGAGAGAGAGAGAGAGAGAGAGAGTAAAGGGTCAGCGACTCAGCCAGTCAACCACGCCGCTGCACAGCATAAGTTGTCAGCCACCCAAGATGCCGCCATATCTCTCCCACTAATCCACGTCGCTGCCATAGCCTACAGTCCTCCATCCATCTAGTGCCTCCAGTATCTTGATTTGCCTAACCCACCGCCATATCTAGCTGCTGTAGCCTCCATTCCAAAATTCCAATCTACCATTTTAAATATTTTTTTTCTCACTTTAAACTTCAAAACCTAACATAACATTGATCTAATTTTTCTATGTGAATCTGTGAATACGCTTATATTATAATGTTTGTGAATCTATGATTGTGTTGTCCCCCCCCCCCCCCCTCTCCCTTCAAGGATGATTGTGAATTGAATTTGAATATGTGATTATGTTTGGGACTTGGGAGTCTCTATCTGTCTCAAAGATATATGTTTTGTGCAGCTTATGAGTGGGAGAGTGTCTAAGTTGAGAATGTGAGATGTGAGTTGGATTTATATATGGTTATAGTAAACTATATACATACATACATACATATATATATATATATATATATAAATTGGCACTTTAACTATTTGTTGGTAGTGGGGGTTGGGACGGAGCTAGAACTTGGAGCTAAGGGGGGTGGCTCTACTGCTAGTTATGTGCAGTAACTCCAACCTCCAGCTTTGCTACTTAGAATCTAAGGGTTTTTTTTTTTTTTTGGTGCATGTATTTGCTATTACGTAAGGACAAATTTTTTTTAAAGGGTTTAGGCTATTTGTTTTGGGTAAAATTTGTTGGTTGAGCTTTTTTTTTTTTTTTTTTTTTAGTTTTGCTACTAGTAATTTTTGTTATTAGGCTAATATTTTTAGGCTTGTATATTTTGTTTTAGATTTTAGATCAATACATTTTTTATGGCCTTTAAAAGGAGAAAAATGTTAAAGATATAATTTTTTTTTTTAAATTAATGATGTGATGAGTGGTTATTAGTAAGTAAAAAAATGATATAAGTAGTGGACCTAAATATGAATCAATAAGGATTTGCTATGATCAACAATTTGTAAAAATATTGAAGAAAAGTTTGTGGCTATATTATTATTTTTAAAAGACTTGATGATATTGTTAGAGGGGCAAATTGTAATCTTATAAAAAAAATTGGTAAAATTAATACCCATAAATATACTAATATTTTTAATAAATAAATAAATAAATAAAATAAAAAACTGGGGGCCATTGCCTCCAAGTCCAAGCTTAGCTCTGTCCCTAAGTGGGGGCAATATTAGGGAATAGGCAACATATGTAGATTGAAAAAAAGGTTAATGCATTAAAAATTAGTAATAGAGGTAACGGAGTGTTTGGGGTGGAGGATGACAAAAATAAAACAAATAAAGAGACAAAAAGATAGAGATAAAAGGACAAAGATAAAAAGACAAAATGAAATACATAATATAATAAATATGTGATACAATTTCATCAAAATAAAATTGTCACTTGCCCATATTGCTAAGGGGTAACGCATAATGCTATAACTAATATTTTTGAGGACTTTTTTTTTCCCGCTTATTGTTGGCCCCTTAGCTTAAAATCTTGGGTCCATCCTTACTTTTATTTTATTTTATTTTATTTTATTTTTTGGGTGGACGAATCAACAATGGTTTTCTTAATTTATAAGAATAATATTATCAATTGTATTCCTATGCGCGATTATAAAAATATTAAATAACAATCCTAGAAGCTTGGCCGTGTAAATTGGTTGGCTTTTTCAAATTTTAGCTTCTAAAGTAGAATATCATTCAAAACTAGTGCCTTGAACGCTATGCTGAAGTAGACATTCCTTCAAAACTAGTGCCTTAAACACTACTATAGTACTATGTATCCTGTATGATAAATAATCAAACAAAACTAAAAAGTCAACAACTAATCAACTATAAGAAAAAAAGGAAAATTATTTAATGTTCCTAAACTACCGGGTCAGTGCACTGACTTGGTAGTCCTAATAATCACTGACTAAATGCCACTTTTTTTTTTTTTTTTTGGAAAAAGAATATCTTAATCCCCTTAGGAGTAGGATGATGGACCGCCTAGAAGTCAAGATTGGAATTGAAAAGGCATAGGATGACGGATTTCCTAGAATTATTCACGCGAAACTTTCCACGAGTATGGTCTAATTACTTTCAACAAAGTTTTTGCCTTATATCAACCATCAATATCATCCCTGTGGGTTAGTTCTTCTTATACACCATCAGATAGTAGTTATAGATCTAATTGATTATGACAATGAATCTCCTTGAATTACACCCTGATTTTTTACACACTCTATACCTAGTACTGGTAACTTTTTGTGAAGATGTTAAACTGGGAAAAGTGGATGGGGTGTGTATATATATATGTATATATTTTATTTATTTTTTGGGTGAAATGATAGACTATATATATATGAAAGGTGGATGAATTAAGTTGTAGACATCCTATTATGCGATTCTCTCAAAAGCATACATTTTTTTTTTTTTTTTTTGCCAAGGGAAAGTTATGGTTTATGTAGTACAAAGGGAAATTTTGGGGGTACATTATCGATGTATATGGTACAAATACCTATTTTGGATATATGGTGTATATCTAGTTTCAAATAAGTTAATCAAAACCTTTGGAAATGATGAATAGATGCAAGTTTTTCATTAACTGTTTGGTGTAACTGATTTCAAGCAAAAAAAAAAAAAACATTTGGTGTAACTGATGAATGATGAATACTTGGTGAAGGGAATTAACTCGAAATTTCCAAACCTATGAGAAATAAAATAGAGAAAACATATGCCAAAGAAAAATAATCATACACACAAAACAATATTTACTTGGTTCGGCAATTTGCATACGTTCACAGAGTTGTAGATATTTCACTATTATTAAAAAAAAATACAAAGTGTTGCAGTACAGTTTTTCTCACTTTCAAAAATGACAACAACAAACCTGAATCACCAAAACTACATTTTTTACATCCTGCACATAGGATTCACAATGCACTACGGCTTGGTCCTATCGGCTCAAGCCTCCGCTTTATGAACTAAGCCTCAGAAAATCTCCCATTAAAAACCATGCAACATTATTTGGGTTGAGTCAGGTTGGGTTGAGTCGTCAATCAGATTAAACACAACTAGGCTCCACAAAAGCTCAACACTTAGTGCACATGAGTATATTTTGTTTAATGCTACGAAATGAAAAGATGTGTTTTATTTGGGACAGATTCTTTCCTAGACTGGTTTTTTTTTTTTTTCTTTAATCAGATTTTGGAATGGACATGTTTTGTTCTATTTGAAAGATATTTTGTAATAGACACATTTGTTAAAATGGAAATGGTTAATCAAGACTATCTCTATTGTTCAATATGAAGTTATGGACAGAATGTAGAATGGACATTAACATGATAACTACTATTGATAGTATTGAATCGAGTTGGAAACATATACTTTTTTTTTTTTTTTAGAAGAAGTTGGAAACATACTTGGAAGTTCCATTTCAGTCCACTTTAGTCTATTTCGGTTTAATTCTATCCATTCAGTCCACTTCGGTCTAATTTAGTCCATTTGGTTCAATTTGATCTATTTTAATCCACTTCGGTCTATTTTAGTCCACTTCAATCTATTTTAGATGAGTATAAACTAAAAATAAATAAAGTTTTTATATTTATTATTTATATCTCTTAAAATTGATGAAAATAACATATGGTTCTTTAAGCAGGAGTAGATCTATAGCCTTCAACTTAGCCTTGAGTACTACATTAGCATACGGATATAAATACAGTGGTGGAATATGATTTTTTTTCAGGTAAGTATAAACTAAAAATAAATAAAGTTGTTATCTTTTTTTCCTTTGGTTGTTAGATGTGATCCTAAATTTATTATAAATATTTTATATAATTAATGACTGAATAGACCGAATAGAACCAAAGTGGACCGAAGAGAACATAATAGAGCAAATAGGACCAAAGTGGACTAATAAGACGTTTGAATATTTGTCTTTTATTTTTTCTTTTTTCTTTTTTTGCATTTTTGTATTTTTAGGGCTCATATTTATAATTTTTACAGTATGTTTTTTTTTTTTGTATTTTTTAACTCAAAACAAAAGAGTTTTTCCCAAATATAATAAAATTTCATACCTTTCAACCCAAAAATTAAGAAAATAATAATAATTTTTGAACTAAACTTGAAAATGTAACCCATTAAAGGAATCAATTTAAGGTCCTATTAGTCCAAAATGGATCGAAGGGGACCAAAATTGACTAAGTAGACAAAATTGGAATGAGTGGACCAAACTAGACCAAATGGGACCAAAATAGGCCTAATTAGACCGAATAGAAATTGTTTAGTTTTTAAGAACAACAAATTATCTTCAACAAATTTTACTTTTTATTACAATTACAATAGTTATTTATTCACACGCATCGCGTAAGTCTGCGAATAGTTATTATATAATAATCAACTAGTTACTATATAATATTGATTACTTTCTATCGTTCCAAATTGAAAATACATCAAACTCTCCCAATTTCAAAAAACAAGAAGAGCAAAATTGCCATTATTGACCAAGAAAATATCAAATAGTAATGATATTTCTTCTTCATTCTTCCCAATGCATTTTCGATCTCCGCGTTCTTTCTCTCCAACTCTTCATGGTTCTTTCCCAACTCCTTGTGAGACCTATCCAATTCACAAGCTAATGCTGAAAGCTTCACCAAAAGTTGAGGCTGCACTTCCCGATTGTGAGCACACATTGGAAGGCCTATCCAATCAAAATATTGGGAGGTGCGGGCTTGCTATAAATATCACAATTAAAAAAAAAATCAAAAGAATTCAATAAGAACACAAAATCAAACTAGTAAAATAAGGAAAAAAAAAATAAAACCAACATCATAAGCACGTCCGAGTCCATACAGATTTTTCATATCATATAAACACCTAGACAATATACTTATTTGAAATATGTATTTCTAACCAACATAATTTATGAGGAAGAGAACCGTAAGTGTAACAATGAGTATACTAACTCTAATACTAGGTTCAAAAAAATATATTGAAACCAAGCATGAAAAAAAAATTATAACTTACATTTACATTATATTTTGTTTAATAAGTTAAGTAATTTTTTTCTTCAATTAATTAAAAAATACAATTAATTTTTTCTTCAATATTGGGCCATTTGCACTTACCCCCTTAACTATTGGATCATTTGCATTTCCCCCCTCAAGATTATTTTAGTAATTTTGTTGTGGAATATTCAAAAAATCAGAAAGTCTATCATGTGCTAACAAAGTAAGGGGGTATGTGCACTTTTTTAATAATTCAAGGAGGACAATGCTCAATTTTATAGTTTAAGGTAATTATGATCTACCCCGTAGATAAATGGGGGAAAGTGTTTTTTCCTCATTAAAATAAGAAAAATTAAAAGTAACATGGTCCATTAGATATGCACAAATACATTAACCATGCATGGATTTAAGAAAAATATATATCATCTCATGATTCAAATTAAATATTAGAAAAAATTACATTTTTTTTACCCTAAACTATACCTCATTTTACACTTTACTCTCTGAACCATCGAAATATACAATTACCACTTAATCCAATTAATGCTATCTATTTTGGGGTTAATGGCTAATAAAATTTCACAGTAAAAAACCAATTGACCTCTCCCTCCAAAACAAAGGATAGATGGTAAATTGATTTATTAATGCTAAATTCTGTTTGATTTAACTAAGAAAGTGACAGGAAGGGTTAAGTGTTACACGAGTTTTAGTTAGGGTAAAAAAGTGTAATATTTCTTAAATATTACAAATTTAAAGGTGTATTTAGGTTCACATCATTTATTTTTTAAATTACATGGCACTTTATACAATGCTAGATTTTAAAAATAAAATAAAATTTTAACCATAAAATATGCACTCAATTTCTTACAAAATGAAAATAATTGGGTTTAGGATATTCATAACTATGGCTTTTGTTAAAGGGCGCCCATTTGCACTTTTTATGTAGAACTTAAAAAGAAGTAGAAAAATCTAATAAACAAATATATTTTAAATTGAAAGTGATTCAACTCCCGACTTCCCTATTAAAAGTCATGAATAGGCAACATTATTAAATTCAAAGCTCCACAAGCTACCATACACCTGTTAAAACCAAAATACACATATCAAAAAGTGTGTACTCAGCGAATATAAATTCTTTATACCATTTTTTGTGTACCATTTTCCAGTAGGAGCCAAAGCTAGTCATTCCTCTATTGATGAACACTCTGAAGGGCTGCCAAAACAAGTGTCCTGATACAGTCATACATCCCCTCCCATTGTATTTAGCACAAATAATAATCTACTAAAATTAGATAAGAGAAACAAAAACAACACTTACTATATAAATACTCTCACTTCAAGCTGTGCTAAACCCAACTTCGTACTTTAGCGCAAATATCAGAATAATACAAGTTCCTTCAATCTTTCAGTAATTGCAAAGCTTTACACCTTAAATAAACAAAGTCCTAGATATCTGAAATGGGAAAATTATTTTGTAGGGATTTGGTTAATTGAAAGCTTTTGAACGAGAGAGTAAATGTCTTAGCTTAGCTTAAGAGTTACGGGCATCTCCAACGTGTTGGGGGTCTTGTCCAGTCAATGCAAGTGTTGATGCATGGCCTATGGTGCTTGGAATATGACTTTTTAAAAGCAAGTAATTGTGGTAAAGGATCAAGTTTTGCTAAAAAATTAGTTGTAGCTTAAAACTATAACTTTACTTAATATCATTTTACTGGAAGTGAATTTTGACAAATTCACCATTGGATTATATCTTCATCTTATATCATTTATATTTGCAAAATTTTTAAAAAATTAAAGATTAATAGCTATCTCATCAATAAATTGTTTAAATTATAAATTTTTGTAGTTTAAAATTATGCATAAAATATAAATTTATAGATCATATAGTAAATAATATCCAATTGATACAGAATTTGATATGTGTATTAAGAGCACAAAGAACACACTATTTAACAGTTAGATTTTCAAAATATATAATAATATTTATTTTATTAGGTAAGATTTAAAGCTGCAGGCCACAACTAATTTTGTAGTTAAACTTTTTCTTTATTGTAAATTATAATTTTATCAGCCGAGTTCATTTATAATTCCTGGTAAACGATTCAAGTTAATCACATTTGGATTCAACTTGATCAAATCCAAGTCAAATCTGTCCGGTTTTTAGATCCCTGTAAAACACAAGTTGTTTAACCTGATTAATTAACCAAGTGAATATTTAGGTTTATTATTCAAATCTAGGTTAAAACAAAACAATCATATCATGCAAAGCAGCGGAAAAATAAATAATACAATGATACGATAACTCAGGAAAACCAAACAAGTAAAAAACCTAGGGAGGATTTAACCTAGTTATCCTCAAGGTAAAAAACAAATCCACTATGAAAGAATTGAAGTTTGTACAATAGAACTTAGACCACTGACATTCTATTACTATTTCGAGTAGAAAACTTACTACCACGACTCTGTGATAGCTTTGAGTCCACAGACTACTTTTTTCCTTGATCTTTGCAGCACAAGCACCCACCCTTGATAAAAAAATACAAACTCTCCTGTTTGTGACTCTAAGACCACCTTTGAAAGTTTAAATCATCAACACCTTTGATGACTAGAGAAGGTAGCAACTTCTACAATACCAGATCTTGAGATTCTTCAAGGAATAACACTGGTAAAAGATATGAGAGAACTTTTTGGGTACAAAATCTTAAATACAAAAGAGGCACACTCTTCTCTCTTTGAAAAGCTTTGAAAACCGTACCTAGGGTTAGCTTATGATGTCCTTTAAATACTAGAAAAAATGAATTGCAATTTTGGCTTCAAACGGATAAGTTATGACTTTTTTACGTTTGTTGATTTTTGCTGATCTACGACTTTCGATCGATCAAATCTAATTTTCGATTAATCGAGCCTTGCAAAAATTGAATAGTAATATCCTACAATTACTCAATTTCAAACTTAATTTAAACCAAACTTTGACCAAGTCTAAACCTAGATTAAAAGTTTTGATCATGGTTTGCCAACATTTACAAATTAAAGTTCTAATATATTAGTTTCTAAAGTCTTAAAACCTAACAATCTCTCCCTTTCACAATCCATGACAAAACACATCACAAAAATAAAATGCTCAAAGTTACAAAAAGCCCAATAACATATTATTGCCCAAATACATCACAAATCTCAATCTAAGACTCCTAACCTAGAAGTCGCAAGAAGAGGTAGAAGAACTTGATCAGAATGTACCTGTATTTCTTGAAATACTCAAAAGAACACATCAACACGTGTGAAAGAAAGACATAAAAATAGTAAAACAACAAATATGCAAACTAACTCTCCCAAAAGTTAGGTACATCAAAAAATAATTTATTCTCCCCCTTTCAAAAACCATTTCATCTCCCCCTAAACAAAACCTTTTAAAAAAAATTTTCCAAATTTCATCTATTTCATCCCCTTTTTTGTCCGTATTGACAAAAACAACCCAATCAAAGAGTAAACAGAAAACATACGAAACAAAAGATAAGAGAGAATAGAGAATGAAGGGAACACAAAACAATTCAATTCTATATAAAATAGAGACAACTCTCTTTATGAACAACAAAGGTTAAAAACAAGTTTCTCCCCCTACAAAAATAGGAAAAGTAAAACAAGTTTTGGGAAAAACAGTTTTGTACCACTTGTATGTTTTTAGACCCCTTAAACATATTTTGCATCAAACACCATAGAAAACATAATCTTGGATGACCAAACCAAATTCACACACAATTTCATGTACTAAATTTAGCAAAGAATAACTTGTGTAATGTGTACAACTAGTAACAGCATGAAATACATGTGAGGTGATATGTAGATAATAATCAATCACAATTTCTACATTATTCATCACATAAGTTTGAAAGTGACTATCACATAAAGAGTTACATCATATAACTCTCATATCTCTTAGAAAACAAGCTTACAATCATGTAAGTTTCTTGTTTTACCTCATAAGGTACACATCAATTTTATTTCAATTTGAATTTATTATAACCCAATAATGTACACACCAATTTTATTATTTAAACCAAGGCTACACCTTATGTTTTTTTTGAGCATGTGCTACACTTTCTCGAACACTAAATCATATGATATGTATTAAGGTGTTCATGATTGGCTAGTGAATAGTGGTGAGATAGTTATTCATGTATTTCTCTTAAAAAATTTTAGTCATTACAATAAAAAACATGTGACTTCAAAATCAAGATCATGTGATCAAAAACTATAAATAACTCCCACACAACATGCACTACATAGCCAAAACTAGCAAAGTGCAGTAAAATAAGCTCATCCAAGTTAAATAATGTACATAGTCATGAAGTGCAAATATAATAGACCAACCTCAATTACATATCCATGATGTGTAATACAAAACAAGTAAAAATCTTTTTGGTTTAAAAAAAAATTATGATAAAAAACAAAAAGCAGACATTGTGCTAGATGAACAATGTAAAACTATGTATGATAGTGCTTAACTAAATTATAAATGGTACACAAACAATAAAGATCAACTTCTTAATTAACCCTTGAGTACATATACAAACTAGTACATACTCACATAAAATCATAAATAACTTAGCACTTACATAACACATACTATTCAAGTTTCTCCAAATGTCAAGCATGTTCCAAATCAAGAGAGAGATATCATAATTCATGTAATCCTCAAGAAAAATAAAATATAAAAAATAAAATATTTTTGTCTTTTTGAAAATTTTCAATGTTTTTGGATTTTTTTTTTTTTTAAAAACAAAACAACCTAAGAAAATAAAACAACCAAAAACTAAATCAAAACATGTCCACAATTAATTGAAAGAATTAAATTAAGGACAAATAAACAACACTCACCTTAGAGAATATTTTCTCACCCATATAGCACAGGTGAAAATCCATGAGAAGTAGAGTGTATTTGAGAGATTATACCAATCATCTAAGACTGACTGAAATCCTGCAAATTCCTTTCACAAGCCAATTTTCTCACCCACATAGCACAAGTGAAAATCCATGAGAAGTAGAGTGTATTTGAGGGATTATACCAATCGTCTGAGACTAACTGAAATCCTGCAAATTCCTTTCACAAGCCAACAAGCTCAAATTTTTCAAAAGAATATAAAAAAATTTATATGGACTTATGACAGGAGAAATATCATTACATATCCTAGACTAAAACACAAAATACTTAAATTTCAATTTATGACAATTAGGACGAATATGATTAGAGACACCACAAAAGTGATAAACATGAACAAATTTAAGAACATCAGTATTCCTGACAACAAATCTAGTCTCACATTTTGGTTTTTGCCTCAACAAAGAACAATTTGATCTAATATGACCAACAACATCACAAAAGTAACAAGTAGGCACAAAAACAGATTTATTATACTCTCTAACAGTAAGTTTAGACATAGGTTTAGAAATTTCAACATCTACATCAGAACTTTTACCTTTGTCTAATATAGTAAAATAAGTTTTTTTTTTTTTTTTTATTCCTCTTGAAAGAAGGGATATAAACTTTTTCAGTTTTAGGCTTAAGAGAACAGAAACACTTCTGTTATCAATAACAGGCTTAGTACTAGTCAAATTTTTAATTTTAGTTTTAGATTCAACTAACTCTTGTTCCAATCTTTTCATCTTCTCATCTTGAGAGGAAATTTGATTTCTCAAAATTCATTCTTTTTATTAGATTCATCTAATCTAACAACCAATTCATCTTTTTCAAGATTAGCCAATTTTAACTCTTTCTTGAATTTCTTAGCAATTTTCATATATTTCAATAATTCCTTACGAAAAGTTTCACAGGCATCAATAAGATCAACAAAAGCAACAGTGTCTTTTTTATTCAAATTATCACAATAAAAAACAGTAAGACACCTAAAAATTATCCATGATAACAGGGATCAAGGATCAACTCTAGGTATAATAACCTAAATCAAGAGCTAACCCGCTCTGATATCACTTGTACGGTTTTTAGATCCCTGTAAAACACAAGTTATTTAACATAATTTATTAACCAAGTAAATACTTAGATTTATTATTTAGATCTATGTTAAAACAAAACAATCATATCATGCAAAACAACGGAAAAATAAATAACACAATAATATGATAACCCAGGAAACCAAACCGTTAAAAAACCTGGGGAGGATTTAACCAAGATATCCTCAAAGTAAAAAGCAAATCCATTATAAAAGAATTAAAGTTTGTACAATAGAACTTAGACCACTAACATTCTATTGCTATCTCAAGTAGAAAACTTACTACCATAACCCCATGATAGCTTTGAGTCCACGGACTACTTCTTTCCTTGATCTTTGCAACACAAACACCCACACTTGATAAAAAAACACAAACTCTCCTATTTGTGACTCTAAGACTACCCTTGAAGGTTTAGATCATCAGCATCTTTGATGACTAGAAAAGGCAGCAACTTCTACAATACAAAATCTTGAGATTCTTCAAGGAATAACACCGGTAGAAGATATGAGAGAGCTTTTTGGGTACAAAACCCTAGATACAATAGAGGCACACTCTTCTCTCTCTGAAAAGCCTTGAAAATCCTACCTAGGGTTAACTTATGATGTGCTTTAAATACTAGAAAAAATGGATTACAATTTGGGCTTCAAACAGATAAGTTATGGCCTTTTTACGTTTGCTGATTTTTGCTGATCTACAACTTTCAATCGATCAAATCTAATTTTCGATCGATCAAGCCTTGCAGAAATTGAATAATAATATCCTACAATTACTCGATTCCAAACTTAATTTAAACCAAAATTTGAGCAAGTCTAAACCTAGATTAAATATTTTGATCATGGTTTGCCAATATATACAAATTGAAGTTCTAATACATTAGTTCCTAAAGTTTTAGAACCTAACAAAATCAAATAAAAATAGAGATTTATCGGACTAAAACAAGTTGTTATATCCGATCTTTGGTGAGTTAGGTTAACCCATGAAGGTCCTTATTTTTGGACATTTAAAAAAAATTAAGAAAAGTTCTAATAATTTTTTCTTCTTATTTCTTTCAATACAAATAAAATAATAAATAAAAACCCTCAAATATGAAAGTTGAATGATACATAAATAATTAAGTTATGATCTAATCATTAGTTGTAATAGTTTACTAGTCTAATAATTCAAAAAAGAAAAGAAGATGTGTATACATATTATACATGAAACATGAAATAAAGTTAACATATGGTTGAATGCCAATAAAGTTAACATGTGGAGTATTTACTAAATAATTTATTTGCACTTCTGTAGTAATAATTTTAAATTAAACAAGAAATACAGATACATTTTCGACATATTTTTCTTTAAAGTTGCACATATTAACATGGATATTATTATCCTCAAAGATAACAAGCATATCGATCCAAGCTTGATTTTATTCAAGTTTGGTTTGTTAATTAAGTGAGCTACAAATTAATCTATGCGCTCAAAGCTCAATTCATTTGATTAATAAACATAAACAAGCTTAACTCATTATAATAAGTCAAATTTAAGTTATTCATTCATGAATATGGCTTGGTCTATTTTACAACTCTAAGTCTCTAACTCTCAAAAAAAAAAAAAATTCATAAATTAACCAAAATGAAGTTCATCTTTGTGATCAACATCTATACTATTTATAAAAATATTTCATCTTTGGATTAGACTGCTATGTGTTTCAGAAACACCCCTAAATCCTACATTTAATAGGAACAAAATTTGAGAACAGCCTAATAAAAATATATCTCTAATTTCACATAAAATGCCTTCAAGATAAGATACTCTCCTACTAATTCATGTCTTCAAAACAAACTTATTCAAAAATTAAAATTAAAAAAAAAATAATAATATTCAGTCCACATTGATATTTCCCTCAAGACCACATTCTAGTTTTTTTTTTTTTTTTAATATTTTATCAAGACTCACTAACTCACTGGTTTCCTTAATTCCTAATCTCACATATACTAGACCAAAAAAAAAGAGCCTCGTTACGTGCACAAAGTGCGTATGATGAAGCTAATATTATATATATACTTATATGAAAGTCCTTGCTCTTTTTATTTAACGATGAAATTGTGCATTTAAAAGTTGTAAAGTTTAAAATTAGTTCGAAATACGATGTTTAAATATATGGGCCGTTCCTCCAAAAAAAAAAATATATATATATATATATATATATGGGGCATTCTAGGTCCTAACCTCCTTTTATCCAAAAATGGATTCCATGCTAATTGCCTTTTAGAGAGTGGTTCCAACTTCCATATAGGATTTAATTATATCTTAGAATTCTCTATTGTAAGGTTGCATAAAGTAGTGTTGAGTGGGTTTCGTGTCTTTAAATATGGCGACCTTCTTAGATCCACCGTAACTAGTAGTGATTAACCATGCTTGTTTTCATGGCTCTAATAATTAAGAAAGGTCCGAGGTTCCAATCATCTATGTCATGGACCACTGGTTAATGTTTTTTATTCGAGACATTTAATCTTTATAATAATAATAATAATAATAATAATAATAATATATTATTATATAATAAAAAGAAGTAAAGAAACATTGACGATGCCTATTATTATTGCCTAGTGCCCTCATGGTTGCCTACTCCCAAAGTAGCTAGGTTTACCCATCACAAGATTCCCATAAACAAAACAATAGGTAGGTATACCTCATATCAAAAACAAAAATATAGATACCAGCTCAAGCTGGACCACCCTACAGTTTGAAGCCCTAGTAGGATTAGGCCTGCTCTGGCATGGCTCGTCTGTCTCTGTCATGGCTGCACATGCATCCACACATGAAAGCCTCTTCGGAAAGAGTTGACCCGTAATGTTGTTCTTCATTTTTTTTAATCCCTCCTTTCCTTTTAATGAAACAAACAATGGGTTTTTTTTTTTGTTTTTTTGGTGGGTGTGTAACGTAATTAGAAGCTTTACGTAATTACCTTTTAAATTGGATGGCTTCTCCTACATTTAGCTTCTAAAGTAGTCATTGTTCCAAAACTACTGCATTGGAAGAATTACTCATTTGATTTTAATGTGTATTTTAATGCAATTAGGGGAGGGATTTCTATTTCGATGAATCTTTGGATGTCATTGGTGTAATTTCCCATAAAAATAAAATAATTTCAAAGTTGAAATGTGTGGGGTCAGGAAAGTGTGCAGCTTTGGCCCACTCCAAGCCAGGCCCAAATGGCCCAATCCGAGGAAGGATGACTATTCAGGACAAATTTGGAGAGAAAGCTCCCTTGGATCCACGCCGAGGACCCCCTCGTCCTCGGCATACTGAGGATAACTATAAAGGGGGGGGAAGGGGGGGGGGGAGGGGGGAGAGACAAACCCAGAGGGAGTTGTCACCTCAACACTTAATACACTCACCTAACCCTTCTGGCCGCATTAATGGGGATGCAACCCCCGGGCAGGGCTACATCGATCAGGGTGAACCACTTGAGCATAGATACGACCTCTGATGAGACAAGCAGCCAGAGGAGAGGCTAATGAGTGATCAACAGAAGGAGGGGGAGAGTAATATATAAGTGATACGAGCAAAGTAAAAAGGGGGGAGGAAGAAAAAGGGAGAGAGAGATCTGGGAAACAAGCCTCGGCCATTGGCCGAGGAGCATCTCTCAGTTGTAAATTGGCCTAAGTGTTCTTTTAATAAGAGATAAAGTAGTTCCGGTCCAGTGAGAGCCGGCCAGTGCCTAAACCTTTGACCCACTCTCTACAAATTCATTGTTCTGGGTTCGTTGGGCCTTTAACCCATTTCTTTTGGGCTTGGGCTACGAAAACCGACCCTACAAAATGAATTATAAAAATATATATATATATATATATAAAATAAAAATAAAAATAAAAAATAAAAAACTTACTGTTTGAGACGTTTCATGCATATCATTAACATACAAGTGAAACCATGTCATTTCTATTATCTTATCGATCAAAAGTTCTACTTAATGTTATGACACACGATAGACAAAATGATAATGTTTTAATTATATAATTAAAAAATCTTATACGATGTTTGATGTTGTGACACATGCTTGTTAATTATATTATCATATTTTTTTTAAATCTTATTTAACTAAAAACCTTAAGTTTCATTTCCATTACATTAATAATTTAGAAGAAAAAAAAAAAACAATATGAGATACACAGTAAAATTGAACATAAATTCATATAAGCAAATTTGATAGATTCTAGAATTAAATTTTTTAACATAAACTCGCAAAGGTTCTGTACAGTTTAGATAATGCTATTACAGTTACCATTGGGTGGTATAAAAACAGTGGAACCTTTGTGAGTTTATGTCAAATTGTTTACGCTGTGAGAGCATTATCTAAAAGTAATGAACCTTAGCAACTTTATGGGAAAATATTTTATTGTATATAAGTTGAAAATTATTGTTTACTCTTCTTTCCAAAGAGAATACCCGCCTCCTCATGTCATTGTTCTATTGAAAAAATGGTGCAAAATTAGAATATATAAATATATAATTAGATTGGATATTCTATTAAGAGTTGCCTAATGGGCCAGGCGAAACGGCAAAAACAATATGTCCAAGGACTCCAATCCAACCATGATCTAGTCATCATGAGCGGATATTGGGCCTTAATTAGCCTGGATTTTGCAAATTTTTTAAGGCAATTTTCTGGAAAACAACATTAATTTGTCATAGCTCATAAGCATATATTAATATCATTGGTTTTTAAGGTAAAGCGTAGCTGAAAGATTATTGTTGTGGATTTTCTTTTTTTTGGCTGAATAAACAAGTTTATTATCGTGGATATGAATATGACAAACCTTGTCGAATGGGAAGAGTTTTGTTTGAAGAATCTACTAAGACACTTGAAAATCAAGACTAAAAAGTATGTAAAATATTTTGATAGAAAATCGAGTGGAATGTTCTAGTGACATCTTTTTCTTTTTTCTTTTTTGAGAAATTCTAGTGATGACATCTTAAAGTTGCTACATCTATTTTATTTTATTAATGCACTTGATATAATCTTAGTTTGATCCCGCATCGTGAGACATTTTTGTTTAATTCTTTCCCCCACGAAACACCATTTGGAGTCTTTGTTGTGTGTTGCATTATGGGCATTTGTGCTTTACAGTTTTCTAGTGTCAACCACATTCTTGTCAAATAATAAATACAAAAAAGTAGCGAGAGTCCTATTATATACAATATATACTCAAACCTCACAAATCTTGGTCGTGCTTAACTACCAATCATTCCACAAACATTTGATTATATTTTTGAACAGAGGACTTTAATATTGTAGGATTTATAATCCAATAACATTGGACTCTGTATGGATCAGTGTGCCACTTTGAGCAAGATTCAGTTTGAAAGAAGTGGACTCAATCGAAGAAATCTTAAGATGAAAATTCGCATCCTTTTTATCAATCTTGCTAAAATATTTAAGTGTGAGTACTATATATATATATATATATACATATATATATATATATATATATATAACAGCATCTTTTTTTGAGGAATCAATGCCTGAAGGATCTAGATGGAGGAATGAGGGATCCTAGACATTCTCTTAGGTGGTTCAATCATAGTTTAATCTCAACCTTATCAGGGACCCAATAGCAATCTCCCAAGCGTTTTGAGAACCAATTTCATGCACCTAAGGATTCGAATTCAAGACATTAACTCCAAGAAAATCACATGGAACTATACCTTTTTGTTACTGGACCACACACCTTCGGTGGTGATATATTTAATTAATTAACATAATTAGGCTGAAACTATAAACTTAAATTCTTGGGTTAAGGTAACGTTTCAGCATATTACATTATGTCTTTACAAAATAAGAACTTCCTAAGATGTTAATATTCAACTTACACAACCAAAATCCCAACAACAATAAACTAGAACAGAACTAAGGTTCGAAGTCAAGAGGGCCAAATATAATTTTTTTGAGGGGGGCAAATATAATTTTTTTTAGGCTTATTTTTTAAAATCTTAAATATATACTTACTATTTAATATTTAAAAAAATTTAAGGGGGGGGGGGGGGGGGGGGGGCCACGGCCCCCCTCTGTCTGTACGTAGTTCCGTCCAATTGTGTACTGAGTGGTATTTGTGGCTCTCATTTATAGTATTCTTGGTCATGATGATGCATGACACAAACACTGTTTAGAAATACTTTCATTTAAAGGGGAAGGCTAGCAAGAGTGTATGTAGAGGTGTAAGGAATTGCTAGACTCGATACTTTTCCGTGTAAGCTCCGTTTTATTGGCTATGCTTTGAAGCATCATTCATTGCCACTAGTTCTTCAAGTCGAGCTTCATGCCCCCACAAAAAAAGTCCTACCGCACTTGGAATGATAAATGAACAAGATACATGCAACTCTGTCAAATAAAACCCTAGCTAGTAAGGAATGATTGGCCTAATTATATGTGCAGTGTTTGTGAAAGAGTGAAGACAATGAATTTGTACTTTCTCCGAATTTAAAGCCACCATGACTAGAAAACTGCATACAGAAAAGTATTATTGTCCTACTTTCCTTGTTACCGTGATTGGGACGTGTCTTTTGCACTAGTTGGCTAAACTGCTACTGCATAGCATTGTGGGGTCTAAATTTGGAGCATAATACATCCACAAGCACAAGTATACGCACAGACAATGAAAATGTATATTCACATGCGTGCACGGTAAGATAAGTTTGAGGTGAACAAAGATGGGTTTAGCTTCTTCTTCTTCTTCTTAATTCATCTCCTACTTCCTTTTTCTTTTTTTTCTAAGGGAGTTTTTGGCTTAGCTAGCACTAGCATGATGGCCTTTACAACTTTTAGGGGTTGAATTAGAACATAGTGTTTTTTCTCTCTAAAGTGACATCGTTGTCATATTGTTGTATGCCCCACTTTGACCTACTTAGTTTGCACCTCTTCTTTATGTGTCACTTGGCACCACAAACAACAACAAAAAAAGTCGGTCGGCAATTCCTGCAGGGCCAACGTGGCCAAATTGGCCTAGTCTGGATTTTAGCCAAAACCCAACAAGGAAGTAGTTTTTACATCATGTGGGTCGGCTCTAATTTTCAATTTTTCACTCTATTTGCTTATATATGTACAAAACAAGCCGAAAAAGAAACGTAAGAAAGCCATTCAATACTAGGTTTTCTTCTGTAAAATTTTAAATTGAATGAACCATGCAGCTTTTTGCTTCTTGTTATTTTCTATTAGGTCAGGAAAGTTGTGCTTGTGCACACATTCTTTTCAGAAACGTGAGTGAGTTTTCGTTCATTGTGGGAAGTACCACATTCGGCACCACACGCATAAACCTAAAAAGTTATCTAATCACCCTCTTGCCTCATTGGTCGAAAATGATCACACTAATAATATAGTATATTATTATAATGGTATAGTAAAAAATTAGTTTAGTTGCATACAGCAACCGGATATCTTCATGCTTATCCACTCTTTCTTATTTGTTTGGTTGAGTTTACATGGCATTGAGTTTTTGTGGCTTCTGCATCAAATGCAAATTTGGTGGGGTACACTTGAAATCATGTAGGTTTGAAGTTATCATGAAAGCTAGAATTATTGATCTAAAACCATAAGATTTTTGTCCTCCTTCAATTAATATAACTTCCAATTGCATAAGTTAGAACACCATTCACACTCTTTTTTTGTGTGTTTGTTACTCAAAAAGAATTCACCTTTTTTGTGTGAATTTGTTTCTTAAAAAGTATTTAATGTTGCTATCACTTTATTTGAGCAGTACTGAATAGAATACTTTTGCGTTTTTTACTAGTATTGATTTAAAAAAATAAAAATAAAAACCCAAAAAGAAGAAAGGAAAAACAAGATGTCCTTATATCTTACCACCAACACTAAGGCATGTTAATTGTCACCAAAAAAAAAAAAAAAACACACTAAGGCATGTTTGGACTGTAAGCACAAACCATATCTATGTCTCTTAGCTAAAAGACCCATCACAGTATAACAAAAATTAAGTATTTATCTGCTTCACTTCTAGTAGACCCATGATTTTTTTTTTTTCCAATATTTTTTTTACATTTTTATTTTATCAAAAAATATTCACATAATCACAATATGGACGGCCAGAATCAATGGGTTCATAATTGGCAGACACAAAAAAAATAACAGTAGGGCAAATTTATTGGCCCATGGTGGAAAATCTGTGTCCACTTATTCAAAGATCTAAACTTTCTGTAAAAGGAAAATATAAAATTATTTAGTCAAAGAGTCATAGGATAACAATATTAGGAGCATAAGTTTTTTTATTTTACTTTACTTTTTGGTTGGCTAGCAAAGTGGTTGCTTAGCTTGTCAGTAAAGTTCCATGCAGCAGAATGGAAATAAATAAAGCACATTTGTAACACTTTTCTTTAACAGTGACTTGTGGATGCTTGTCTTGGTGCTTCTTAGGTCAGTAAATGACATTTCTAACTACACAAACTATATGAAATGAAAAAACAAAAAACAAAAAAACAAAACCAAAAAAAAAGTAATATGCATGCTTAGTTGCCAACAAAGATTAGAAAAAAAAAGCACTGGAAGGTATTAGCTTTCCTTTTAATGTTAGGACTCTCGATATTTCACCCTTTTAGCAGCGATCCTTCTTGTCGGTGCCTTTAAAGAGTGATCTTCATACTAAAACAAATTTTCATACGTAAGGAAATCATTCTTTACAGTTTGATGCCAAGAAATCCATTTTTTTTGGTCGGGTTTTTGTAGAATCACTAATTTTCTTTTTGTGATTTTTAATTTCTTAACATACACATTACGATGAACAAAAACCAATGTTACCCATGGTGGTAACACACATGCATAGAGACATGGAGGATGAACAAAAATCCTAATTTAATTTCTAGTAAACATTGAAATATGTCAAATCCTAATGTTTTTACGAAAAAAAAAACAGTAATAAGGAGATTTTAATTAATTTCCAAGTGTACGTACATTCCAAATTACCCAAGAGGAATAAAAGAATGTTAGTAAATTGAAATTTTACATAATTTATTATGTAATATACGGGAGGCACGCAGTTTGAACCCTAATGTCTAGAATATAAATTTTTGAGGCTTCACAGTACTACATGTCATTATTCTAATACATATATTTTTTTAATTGAATTTAAATTCTAGTCTATATTTAAATCCTTCGTTAAAATCTTAGTAAATCATATTCTTTTTAAAATAGTATAATATTTAATTACATGTACAATCACAATCATAATAAATATTGGTAAGTTAATAATTATTTAATTATATGTACACCAAAAACCGATTAGTGTCTTAGTATGATAATAAAGAGCAATTATCAAGAGCGGGCGTCATAAATTGAAACTCTCTCAAAAAAAAAATATATATATATATATATATATATAGTTGTATAAACATCACAATCATAATAAATGTAAGTTAATAATTACCTTAATTATCAAATATTTAGGTAAATATTTCGTGCCTCTAAGCCTTTTATTATCCAATCATCTTTCTTTTTTTTTTTTTTTAATTTGGTAGAAATCCAAACAGCTTGTTATTTCTTCATGAAGTTATTTTATTTTCCAATTAATTAGTTAAGTTGATTCCTTTAGATTTTTGTTAAACCGCTATCCATCCGACATTAATGAGATTGTAGATCTACTCTTGTAAAAGTTAGATATTCACACTTTAAATATAGAGAAAAATTAACGGATATTTTAAGAACATTGGTTTATGAAATATTTTTAGAAAATTTTTATGTTCTTCACACTTATGCACGTGTCTCTTCAACGGGTGAAAATTATTTCTTGCATCCAATCTATGTGTCTCACAAGTCACAACATATAGACTCTATAACTAAATTACAAACGTGTGAAACCCCATACTATGGGACACCCATTACATACAATGGATATATGAGATAGCTCATACCAAGAGCGACAAAAGATGTGGTTGATGTTGGAGTAATTAAAGGGAGGGATGTGTCAAACATGTTAAAGCAGCATGTAATCCACCAACATCAAAAACTAAATAAAGCTCCCCTTACTAATTAAATTAAACATTTAAATAAAATTATTTCGTCATTGACTTGGACCACTACAGTATGTTTTTATGTTTTGCTTTATGTAAAAAAATTTCCTCCTGAAAAAGAAGCTTTTTAGTGTGTGACACTCCTATAATTAATAAAGTAGCAAAAAGTATAGTGGCATTGCGTGTAATCCACCAATCAAAAATGTTGAAAAGAGTTTTTGAACAAAAAGCATGTGATGCTGAGGTGGAAATGGGCCTCAAGGACAAGGAAGATCCATGGTGCCCAAGGAATCTCATTATTTTCTCTATTTTTTTTTTTTACCTAAAAACAGTTTAATCAAGATGTCCCTCTTATTAAGCCTTTTGATAACTTGATAAGAGCTCTCTCTGCTCACATTTTCATGAACTTGCCTTTTGGCAACAAATTCTAAAAGTTACAATTTTAGTGTTATTAGCTTTATCTTGGACCCATTGAAAACCTCACCCTCTTGCCATGAAAGCAATGTGTAAATCCCTCAATGACCCTTAGAAGAAAAATTAATACAAATGGTAAGATGAAAAAAAAAAAAAAAAAAAGGAGTATGAAAAGAATATATCTTTTCTTCATTTTCCTAGCAATTGCCAATTGGAATTATGGAAGTCTTTGCTTGTAGTTCAAGTTGGTCCAGAAATAATGGAGCTTTTTACTTTGCAAATTTTTGACTCGTAGAGAAATTTTTGGTTATGTTTACACTTTGTATATAGTTGTATGGCAACATCTTGGAAATTTTGGAAATCAAACAACTCCACTAGTAGTTTTTTTTTTTTGTAGAAAATATTGAAGTATATCATATATATCCACGTAATTCTCAAATTTTATTATGAACCACAAATATATTTTAAAACCTTGAATGAAAAAAGAAAAAGAAAAAAGAAATGTGATAAATTAAAACGAAAGGGTGACATAATAAATTAGTATTAGTAATAAGCCTTATTTATTGTGTAGCCGCCTCTTTTTAGTCTCTTGGCTCTTTATGTAGTGGCAGCTTGATTAGCATGGAAAAAAAAACTAATAATAATAAAAATAACACTCACAACAACAAGAATTATAAAAAATAAAATTAATAAAATCAATAAATAAAAACAGGAAGCGTATAACAGGCCTTTTTTAGCTCACCACGTGCACTGTAAAGTAACGACCGAAAGTGTATTCTAAAAAATATATATATATATATTAAACCCTTATTGGTAGTTGAAGTAAGAAAATTTTCTCAAAAAAAAAAAAAAAAAGTAAGAAAATTAAACCCTTATTGGTAGTTGAAGTAAGAAAAGGAAAAGCCAAAACTTGTTCTTGGCTCTATGTGCTTTTATGAAAAAGAAATTTGTACTTCAACGATATTCACCGTTGGATTGTGATTGTGAGTTGGTTTGATTTGACAATGTGGACCATCAAACGGTCCAGAAGGGACTTCTCATTGTAAGGACGAACATTGCAAAAGAAGGCGTCAATGAGACGTCAAAGTCGTCAACACAATTCGGTAACTGTCGCTATTCAGTATCCAATATTTCAGACACGTAGGGCTCCTAGAATTCCAGCTAGTACAATGAAATTTTTGGACTTTTATTCATTATCATTATTCTCGTCAATGACATGGAAAATGCTAAAACAACAATAAATCTTTTTATTTTTTAATACAATGTAGAAATTTTTTTTTTTTTTCAGATACGAAATACTGAAAACTTTATTATGAACTTAAAAAACTTATTACATCATGGTTAAGAGCTTGCTCAGGAAAGGAAGGATTGCTCAAGAAAAACTTATTACAATGTAGAAATTTTATTCTAACATAATCTAAGTGTATATGTGTATAAAATTTCTTCCTAAAAACTTGAACTCCAGCCTTTATTCCGTACACCCCGCACACACTTATACTTATAGAGTAACCATTGCATCAAATATGTACGATGGTCAACCATAAATCCTAAAGAGCACATGTTAAGAAATGCTAATAAATATTTAATTATGAGTTAACAATTTAACTTTTTTTATAAAAATAAAAATTAAAAAAATTAAAATAAAAAAACAAGAATATCTAGTCCTTTTCGAATATTGATGGTTTCCTCACTTAGGAATCTCTTAAGGTGTATTTGATAGAGTGAATTTTAGTGATGATGAAATAAAAAGGGGGGGGAGGGGGGGAGGGAGAATTGACAACGGGGTCACCTGGACCCTTCAAAAAGTTTTCTCTCCAAAATGGGGAGAAAAACTTGGTGGGGAAAATTTTAATAGGTAAAGGATAAAAATGCCTATGTGCAAGTTGCACATGGCTTTAGTACACATTGTTTTTTTTTTTTTTTTTTTTTAATTCTAATTTTAATAAGTGTTTGATCTTTGTTCTAATTTTTATTTTATTTTATTTTCATTTGATTTCCTAGGCTTCAGTACCCTTATTAATTGTTTCTTTTGTTCTCATTCTAGGTTTTTTTTTAGATGTGATTTTTTTTCTAGGCATGATTTTTATTTTTTAATAAATTTGGATTATTGTTTTTTTTTTTTTTTTGGTTATTTGTCTTCTTTTTTTTTTTAATTGGGCTTTATTTTTTAACAAGGGTGTATGAGTAAATTATATAAACTTACTTTTTTCATCACTCTACTTTTTTACTCCCAACGAAACAAAAATGATGGAAATTAAAATTTTTTCTATTCTCCCATTTTTCCATCATTGCACCATTTTCTATCCTCCCACTTTTCCACCCCTTCAACCAAACGGACCCTTAAGAGGAGTGTCGTCAAGATACTAGTAAAGGGTTTCAAACCCAAATTTCATAGATATTATGAGACCGTAAGAACTATTTAATCAACCCCTTGAGTTAACTTTATTCTTTGAAAGATGTGTAAAAATATTATTTAATGTACTTTAACATGTGATGTTAGGGCATTCATTATTAATAAAAACCTAAATTTTTAAACAAAATGCTTAAAAATTAATATGATAACAAATGTGATTGCTAACACTTTTGATGGTAGATTAAATTAAGTTTAATTCGTCTATGATGGTCGTCCATGACCAGGCTATGTCCAAACTGTTGTACAAAAGAGGAACCTCATATAAAGCATCACAAATATGGATAGAATCCTTCCATAGGCGTCATGACCGTCCAAAGTGATCTAGTCGTCCATGACATTCAAAGACATGGACGACTAGATAACACTTCGTAAATTTCAAAAGATTTTTCTACAAACTCTATGCAATCAGACCACGATCTATCATTCCAGAACGAGAGGAGGATTCTCCAAAATCCGCTCTATTTTCTCAATTAACTCCACACATCTCCTATGATGATAGTGGATTTGAACAAGCTGACCCACTCCTAACACTCTATAAAAGGACCAAGTCTCATTCAACCAAAGCAAGTTCTACTATTCATTAATTCACCATCCTTGTATTCTAAAGAGAAAACCGACTTAATCGTCGGAGGATCCTTGGTCAGTTTACATCGGTCACCCTTGATAGTATTTTTTTTCTCTTCAGGTCATCAAGCCATCACCGTAGCCTGGAGCATTCAGCCTACTAATTCTCATTCATCATCAACTTTAATAACATAACAATTAAATGTAGAATTACTGTTTTATTTTTTTTAGAAATAATTACAATATAGTATTAATTCTGCAACTCGAAACCTTTCTCTCCTTAAATCTGAAGCACTTTGTGTATAAGAATGTGTCAATTCAAATAGAAAACCTTTGGCAAATTTCTTTTGTGATTTGTGAACATAATAATAAAATTTAAAACACTAAAAATATATACAAATTTTACTAATTTTATAAATTAATATGTCACCCATTAAAAAAAAAGAAATTCAAACATGCGCTTATTATGTCATAGAAAGCAACTAATCACATTATATAGATCATCTATTTGTCAAGCACTTTTCTAAAGTATCACTTTAAGTTACAACCACAAGTGGGATTATGCTCTTAATTTTTTTTTTTTTTTTTTTT
Organism: Quercus variabilis; assembly: GCA_030445155.1. Classification (NCBI taxonomy): domain Eukaryota; kingdom Viridiplantae; phylum Streptophyta; class Magnoliopsida; order Fagales; family Fagaceae; genus Quercus; species Quercus variabilis. Next base: position 12,840,216 of record CP129453.1, read on the forward strand.
TGTAGAATATTTGATATGAAACAAATTATAATAGCCTTAAGATTAACGAGTTTATAAATTGAAAAAACAAAAACAGGTTGATGGGAAATAAATGGATTGTTCAAAGTTTAAGTATGAGGATTGAGGAGGATTACTCTAGGTCTTTACTAAAACGAAAATAACAAGGCCATGCTGTTTGTACGAATTTTTTTTATGGGTTATTTGACTTATGTATAATTTTTAAAAACATTTTTTTTAATAAATACAACTTATTTTTACCTAATATATTTTTTATGTAAAATAATTAAGGTAATGAAATAAAGTTCATCTATACACACATTAAGCCCCAAAACAACAATATTTTATAATTGTAGTTACAAAAGTTTTAATATATGTACATTCATATTGTAATACTTACTAATGTTCATAATTATCACACCATTATCTCCTGTGACTATCCAAATAAAAATGCACCAAAAAAGAAAAAAAAAATGTATAAGATTGTAAAATTCCAGGGGTGCTTTGGATATTTTCCTCAAAAAGCAAAGACAAATGGAATACGACACAGTGACAACTGACGCTCGTGGAGAAGAACAGAAAAAAGGCGGCTTTCCAACTTGCCTGGTTTTCGCTGTCAAATTAAAGTCTCATTATTAATAAATAACTCATTTTTTTAATATATATATATATATATACACATATTCATGACAAATGAAAATTAAAAAAATAATAAAAAAATAATTAAAGAGAGAGAGAAGACAGAAAAAGCAAAAGCAAAGAAAAAGAAGGTCAAGAAGTTAATTACCAAAAGTAAAAAATTAAACATAGTTATCTCTGTTTCTTTTTTATTATTATTATTCTTTCTTTCTTTTTTTTCTGGAGAGGCTTTAAGCTTTTAACGTCCATTAGTTTAGTATGGCTATGGCATGCTATAAATAGTTGAGGAGGCCCAGACCACATGGCCAGTATCAGTTTACCTGTCAAGAACCTTAGAGACCAACGTTGCTGTCTTCAGAAAGAGAGCACATACTATTTGCTTACTCAATATTCTTACATTTTTCTCTTTTGTGTCCTTAAATCTTCCACCAACCCCATTTTCTTGATTCTATTCAAAGTTTCTGAATCTTAAGCTAGCTACCTTACCTTCATATAAATCCATATCATCAACACATTCCTACGTACCCATTTGATTCTTTCTTTTGAAAGTTGTGCAATCTTTTGGGGGGCTCCATTATTGTCTTCAACATTCTTGAATCTTAAAGCTTTTGAAGGTTTAAAGGAAGGTTTTTTTTTTTTTTTTTTTTTTCTCTTTTGGCTGAAGAAACCTTTTTAAGATTAATTTAAAACTTGGAACGAAAAGTATTGCTGGGATTGAAGAAAAATGGAGCAGAAGCACATTTTGTTGTCAGCTTTGAGCGTGGGGGTAGGACTTGGGGTGGGGCTTGGATTGAGTTCTGGACAGACAGTCAGTAAATGGGTAGGAGGGAATTGGTCACCGCATGAGATTACAGAAGAGCAGATTGAGCAAGAACTTATGAGGCAGGTGGTGGCTGGGAGAGATAGCAAAATTACATTCGAAGAGTTTCCTGATTACCTAAGGTAATTCAACAATTCACCATATATATATTTGACATGCTTTCATATATAATTACTTGATTAGATTTACAAAGATATTTTCTTTAGCCTTCTTTGTTTTTTGTATTACTATGCATATGCCAATTGAGCTAGTGCGTGGAAATCTTTTTGTGTTACAAGTTGACTTGTTAGTTTGACGATTGTCTGCTCTTAATCTGCTAGTCTTTCTGTTTGATTTTTAAATAAGAAGTTGACTTGTTATGGAAGTTTTGATTAATTTGGTTTTCTAATCTCCATAGATTTTGCAATAATATATTGGTTATCGACTTTTAATGATGTTTTCCTTCTTGCCAATCCTGAGGTTCCTCTGTTCATTTTTTATAGTTTTCTTTCTGTTTAACCGATTTTATTTAATTTTGCAATAGAGGCCCTTAAGTTTTATACTTTGAATATCTAAATGGGTCAAAGGAACATCATAGTTTAGCAGATTAAAGTTAACAATTTGTATATTCTATAATTCTAGCATAGGAACTTCTTGTTGACAAACGGAATCTTGCACCGTGAATTGTGCCTTATGTTCTTATGTGATGCTCTAGTAAGATTGGCAGGCTAAAGAAAATTTTCTTTTGCTATTTCCTGTTTAGATTCTAAGTTTCTTTCGAGTTTTGTCCTATTGATGAAGTATGTAGTATGCACTACCTTGTATTCCATATGCTAATTGGTATAATTGCATCTTGAATTCAGATATATTTTTTTAGAAATTTTATCCTCATGTGAAGAATGTTTTTGTCTTGTTCCGGACCTTCTGGGTAATCTTGCACCCTTTTGGTTCCCTTTATAACATGGCTATTCTATAATTGATGTAAAGCATAATTAGTTCAAGCTGATACTTGTGCTCTTCCTAGCTCAATTACCATATCTTCTGTTCCTAGTCATGTGGAATTTTTTAAAACTTTTGTGCAAAAGGGGGCATCTAATTCTTGCCAAGGGAACTGGGGGGAAAGGTGTGAAGCAAAGAGAAAAGAAAGAAAGGAGAACTTCTTACTGTTAATCTTTCTGACTTTTAAACATCCCTGAAGAGAATTATGTAATCATGTTGACTCTGTGCAAGTCCAAGCTGGAGCAAGATGCTAATGTCAGACTATGTGAGGGGATGATAGAACATGCAGCCATGTTGTGAATATTTAGTAGTAGCTAACACTCCTATTCTGGAACTAAACTCTGTTTACCTTGTACATTTTACGGTTTATATAATGCTAATATTTGATTCTTGAATGCATTGTATGTGATGCAACATTTTCCTCTTCTCATGACAGTGAGAGAACCCGGGTGTTATTGACAAGTGCTGCATGTGTTCATTTAAAGCATACTGACTTTTCCAGGCATACCCGGAATCTTTCACCTGCAAGTAGGGCTATTTTGCTCTCTGGACCTTTTGGTATGTAATTTGGAAATGTTATACAATCTTACACTGAAAATTTTATGTTTTGAAGTTCGCTTTAACCTAATCTGTATTGCATTTTTTCATTTTTGAAGAACTTTACCAGCAAATGCTTGCCAAGGCTTTGGCACATTACTTTGATGCAAAGTTGCTGTTACTTGATGTCAATGACTTTTCTCTGAAGGTAATATTTTACAGCTTTACTCTTTCTTAAATTCAAGTTTTGAAGCTTGTGATATAGTGATACTTATATCTTTCATGTTTACCTTTCCACAGATGCAGAGCAAATATGGTTGTGCTAAAAAGGAATCTGTAAGCTTTCTCTGCTGTATTCTGAGGAATTGAGCATTGTTTTAGTGTTTTCAGGATACAAAATCATGTCTTTCATTTCTTGAATGCATATTTAGGCACAGTAATGTTAGACCTAGGTAGATGAAGGTTAACCATGAATTCCAATGTAGTGGGGTTCTTTTGTGTGAATTCAATGTTACTCATTTCTGCACTGAACTTGGTATATTCCTTGCCACAATTTACTATTATGCTATTTTAAAGGGAAGATTCAACCAATTTTCTCTAAGTGGAGTATTTCCTGGTTTATTGGCTCCTTTTGTAGTCCTTCAAGAGGTCCATTTCAGAAAAGACAATGGAGCGAATGTCCAGTATGTTTGGTTCACTGTCAATCTTTCCTTCAAGTGAGGAAACTAGAGGTATGAAAAAATGTAAAGCTGATCATGTAGTTTATAATGGATAATTTTTTTGTTTATAGGGTGGAGTGAAGGTCCTTCTATTGGAAGTTTTTAATTTTATAATGGTTGGTCTCACACATTTATTGTACTATTTTTCAATCGATTTAGTTATTATGTTACCTAGCTCTGATTAAGAGTTTTCCAACAGGCACATTGCGTCAGCAGAACAGTGCTATGGATATAAAATCAAGGTATTTACCAACCCAACTTTTTGTGATATAAAACTCTGTTGAGTTCAGTGGGTCAGTTTTAACTATTTGTTCACAGTTCAAAATAGGTAACATGTCATGTTTCTCTCTAAACTAGTGCCTTTCTATCTGCAGGGCTAGTGAAGATTCTAGTAGTCCTTCAAAACTTCGGAGGCATTCCTCTGCTTTGTCTGATTTAAGTAGCATCACTTCTCAATGTGCTTCCACAAATTCAGGTTATACATCTACCTATTAATTTCTTCATTTGTTCCTAACAGGGGAAAAAAATACCAGCTGAATACCTAGGCATTTAATGATTTATTGGATTCTGATCTTTTAAAATATGTTTATAATTAGATGCTTAGAGTCTTTAAGTTCATAAAGCAAGTGGGTTGCAACTGGATGACTTGCATGTTCATCATCATACATTATTTGTCTAATTATTATAATATCTATAAAACAGCATTATTGGAAGCCACCTGATTGTCAAAGTGTCTGAAGTTCATTCCAGAATGGAACAAAAGTTGCCTTTCTAATAGGGAAAAAAATAGGGTGGGAAGGAAGTATTTTTTGCCCTCTACACACGCTGCATTGTTGAAGGACAGAAAAATTGGGTTGAATTTTTCTGTTTAGCAGATCTAGTGGAGATTCTCACCTTAAACATAAACCAATGTAATGAACTTAGGGAGATGAATAGATAAGATAATGGACTTATTTCACTCATTTTATTTTTAATTCAGTAGGCATAAGCTTTAGAAACAGAGAGGATGGCTTTTCCTAATTCCTGTATCTTAACTGTAGACCCATTTGCTTTTGCTCACAGCTTCTTGACTTGATCCATGATGATTAAGTTATGTCACTACTTCGATGAATGCTGAATATCCTAGCAAGCATTTGAGACTCCGTTTAGTATTACAGTTCACTCAACTTTGAGACCAGTGCAAATTCATCAGAGACTTTGAAATCTATTTCCTTAGTATTATTTATGCTCCGTCAGAAAATTTTTATTTTACCACATGCAGAAAAATTCTGGCTGTCATGAATAATTGTTGTCAGTCAGTTACATTCCAAATGTAGGAATCTGCTTAGATATTATACTTATTATTTCTCTGGGATTCCTTTGTTTTTTAGCTCCAATGAAGCGCACAAACAGCTGGTGTTTTGATGAGAAACTACTTCTACAGTCACTTTATAAGGTATTGTCATCCTGGATAAGCTTCCTATCTTAAAATTTAAATTCTTTCAATCTTCATGGATGGTGTACTATATTTGATTTAGAGATATTGGGGGTATAGTCCAACTGCAGGTTTATGGTCATTTCTCTTCTTTTTTTTTTTTTATTGTAAATTTAATGTTCTTATACAAGTGGTGCCTCAATTCCATCATAAGTACTTGCCTGATTTAGTGTTGTTCTTTGTATAAGCTTTTCTTCCAAACCTAAAAGATATTTGCATATATATTAGCTGGTTATGTGGCCTTTCCCATATCTAAACTAACAGGCATGAATGTCATTTTCCTTACAGGTCTTGGTTTCAATATCAGAAACTGGTTCAATTATTTTATACCTCAGGGATGTTGACAAGCTTCTCCTCCAATCACAAAGATTAAACAATTTCTTCAACAAATTTTTAAACAAACTCTCGGGTTCAGTGCTGATACTTGGGTCCCGGATGGACCTCGAAAATGGTTGCAGAGAAGTGGACGAGAGGCTCACTCTTTTATTCCCAAATAATATTCAGATCATACCACCTGAAGATAAAACTCATCGAGACAGCTGGAAAGCTCAACTCAAAGAGGACATGAAGCTGATCCAGTTTCAAGATAACAAAAACCACATTGCTGAGGTATTAGCAGCAAATGATCTTGAATGTGATGATTTGGGATCAATCTGCCATGCTGACATAATGGTTCTCAGTAACTACATAGAAAAAATCGTTGTATCAGCAATATCTTATCATTTGATGAATGGCAAGGAACCAGAATATCGAAATGGAAAGCTTGTAATATCATCTAACAGGTAGATGCATTTTTAAGTAACACGTGATTTCTTAATTAGATGTTGAGAATAACTCAAGTTCCATATAATTACTAATCTGGGCTTGGAAACAGCTTGTCCCATGGATTGAGTTTATTCCAGGAAGGTAAAAGTGGAGGAAAAGATACTCTCAAACTGGAGACTAATGTTGACTCTTCAAAGGTTCATTTTCCATCTCAATGTTATTCCACTTTTCACAATCTAAGCACAATGGAACTGCCATTGCAGTTTCAATGTGTTTTATTCATTTATTTCTTTTCTTAATTTATAGGAAAGTGAAGATGATGCTGTTAATGCAAAGACCGAACTGAAGTCTGAATCCATTTCACCTGAAAACAAAAGTGAGACAGAGAAATCGGTCAATGCAATGAAGAAGGATGGCGAGAATGCATCATCACCAAAGCCTGTACGTTCAAGTTCTTTAACACTTAACTGAAAATAGAAATTAATCTGCTTGGAGTTTGATATGAATCCATTCAACAAAAAAAAGAGTTAGATATGAATTCTTGAGAGGATAGCTTAACCTGTGTGCATTATCAGACAAATATCAGTCCATGTTTTGTCATGAATATGAGTAATTTACATTAATCCTATTTCAGATCAAATTTATTTTACACCTCATACATGTTATGCATGGAATTTTTCAACTCTGAAAGAGGTAAATCATTTCAAAAGAAAATGAATTCTCTCGTGCATATATTACAACAACAAGCCTTAATCCCAAATTTTTGGTGTCAGTTATGGATCCTCAACAAATTGGTTAGGGTTGACCACATGTATTCTTTTCTTTCATTCTATTCTATCTGAAGTCATACTCTCTCATACATATATTAATTAACCAAAAATAAAAATGAAAAACTGGAACTAAAAACATTACTTTTTAATCTATATGTTTGGTATCTGAATCTTAGATCCTGCTTTGTCTAATATATCTATAATTGTTTGTTATTTAATTCTATTATCATACCCTTTTTTGTGCATAGAAGTACGTTTCCCAAAACAAAAACAATATTATTGGGCGAAGAAAAAATTATAATAGTTGGTAAAATGGTGCCAGTTTCCAATTAATGTTGGTTAATATTTTTGTTTTAGACCTAAGTATGTAGCATTTTGTGTGTGTATGCATTCAACTTTACTGTGAGACCCTACAAATGCTTTTTCAACTTTAAATAGTGAAATCAACGCCATAGTCCATGAGCTCACTGCCATGTTAATCCCTGAGTTACATATTAATCATACTGGCCTTCCATTTTATGCTACCAAATTTCTTTGGTCTTCAATTTTTGTTTCACTATTGAAGTCTCATGAGTCATGATGCTCCTACAGGAAGTTCCTCCTGACAATGAGTTTGAGAAGCGCATAAGGCCAGAGGTTATCCCTGCAAGTGAGATTGGAGTGACATTTGCAGATATTGGTGCCATGGATGAGACTAAGGAATCACTTCAGGAGTTGGTCATGCTCCCTCTTCGAAGACCAGACCTATTCAAAGGAGGGCTTCTCAAGCCTTGCAGAGGTATTTTGCTTTTTGGACCTCCTGGTACTGGAAAAACAATGTTGGCAAAAGCTATTGCTAATGAAGCTGGAGCAAGTTTCATCAATGTCTCAATGTCTACCATCACTTCAAAATGGTTTGGGGAGGATGAAAAGAACGTTCGTGCTCTGTTCACACTTGCAGCTAAGGTCTCCCCAACAATTATTTTTGTAGATGAGGTTGATAGCATGCTTGGGCAGCGGACTAGAGTTGGGGAGCACGAGGCCATGCGAAAGATTAAAAATGAGTTCATGACACACTGGGATGGGCTTTTGACCAAACCAGGTGAACGGATTCTTGTTCTTGCTGCAACCAACAGGCCATTTGACCTTGATGAAGCAATTATTAGGCGGTTTGAACGAAGGTATAACTGCGTATTTGTCTTACCATTTGGCATGTTTGATCAGTGCCCCCATCATCATATACAGGCATGTGCTGTCTTTATCAATGAATAGCCATCCTACCAAAATCATTAGACCCCGAATGAGTTTTGTTACGGCACTTAAGGCTTTACTTATATCCTTTTGGGCTTTCCCAATATCCAAATTCTACAGCTGTCATGTGATGCCTCAGGAAAATACATTACCCCTTATCTGACAATCTTCAATCTACCTTCTCCATTTCCTTGTGCATCTTTCAATCGAATGTTTTCTAATTCCTATGTTTTCCTATGTTGAGCAGAATTATGGTTGGTCTTCCATCCGTTGAGAGCAGGGAGAAGATCTTGAAAACTCTTCTGGCAAAAGAAAAAGTGGAAAATCTAGACTTTAAGGAGCTTGCAACCTTGACCGAAGGATTTAGTGGAAGTGATCTAAAGGTTTGTTTCTTATAATGTGAAAATTTATAACCTTAATTGTCTGTGATCGGTTCATGACATATACTTTTGGAAACAGAATTTGTGCATAACAGCAGCTTATCGACCTGTTAGGGAGCTACTACAACAGGAAAGATTGAAGGATAAGGTAAATACATCTTAAGCATTTGCTTTTTCTTAACATAATTTCTAATCTTTACCACATTGCTTAATGGATAAAATAATTTTTAACTACAGAGAACAAAGCAGAAAGATGAAGAAGGAAATAGCTCAGAAGGTACTTCAGAGACAAAAGAAGAAGATAAAGATGAGACAAAAGAAGAAGATAAAGATGACCAAGTAATTACTTTGAGGCCTTTGAGCATGGAAGATATGAGGCAAGCAAAGAATCAGGTAAACTAAACTGAATTTCCTATTGCTTTAGTTGTTCTTGATATTTTTAAACTGATACAACCTTCAGCAATTTGTAGCTTACTCCCATCAATTTTTCTCCTAGCGGTCCCCAGAATTGTCTTTGAGAAGCCGACATATAATAGTTTATTAACTATTTCCATCTAAAAGTCATAAGATTAGGCCATTGTCTGGTGCAATGGTAAAAGCCTCAGGCAGTCAAGTTCCAGTGCACTGGAGAGTAGCATTGTACAGATTAAGTATGCAAAGATCACACTACCTTTGGCTTTTCCAAAAATCTTACTCGTCACCAAACTCTGCCATTTTCTGCGTACTGGATTTCTTCAACCTTCTTAGGAATGAACCTATCTCTAAACTTCAACCCTATGGTGTAAGATGTCAGAATGTAGGCTGGATCAAGAATCATAATTACATTGTTGATCCTATAGTTCTACTTGGTCTATTGAAGATGAGATAGCGGTTGCATGGTCCTTTCTCCCTCCTTTTAGTGGTTAAGAAATTGCAACATGCTGATAATTGTTTGAAGCATGACAAATGGATCAAACTTTTACAAACCTCTGTTTTTCCTACGGATTCTATCCCTCTTCCTATATTTACACGTGTAAAATGCAATGCAGGTTGCTGCAAGTTTTGCTGCTGAGGGATCAATAATGGCTGAGCTAAAGCAGTGGAATGAATTGTATGGAGAAGGAGGTTCAAGGAAGAAGCAACAACTCACTTACTTCCTGTAGATTGTAGAAAACAGGCACCCCATACCCTCACCAACACCATTCGCTCTTAAGGGATGTAGTAGTTGGAGGTGCTGGAAAGCCCTTCACATGAAATTCAATGCCGCATTGAATGGGAAATTCAAGAGCCAAATCCCTCAAAGAAAGACATCCTAAAAATCCTGGAAATGTTTATGTAATGGTGCACATGCAATCTTTCAGATGATCTATCTGGCATTTATATACATCATAGCTAAGAGGGGGTTATCAGTATCTGTCAGGCCATTATATAAATCAATTGTAATCGGCACCAGTCTATGGGGATATTAATCATATTCTGTGCATGTGTGGTATTTGAAATTCATATAGATTTTCGGAATGCTGTACCCTATGGAACATTCTCATGCTGTCATACAGTAGCATTTGTACATTGGTTTTGTGTAAAGTTTGATTGTACAGTAGTTCTCTTGAAGAGTTTTCTTAAAAAATTATGTGTCAATATCTTTAAAATGCATGAAACCCTACATTGGACCTTTAATTTGCAAGTTTGCACTGATATAAATAAAACATCAACAAGCTGAGATATGTGCGAAAAAACTGAGATAGGGTCCACAATCATTAAATCATGAGAGGTTTCATAGGATCCTTTGTTAGTGGAGGTGAGGAAAAAAAAAAAAAAAATATATATATATATATATATATATATAAATAAATAAAAAAGAGAAGAAGAAAAAAGAGGCTCACCTGAAGAACTACGCATTTTGCCTGTGCTAGAGAGTAGCATCACTTGGACATTGTTTTGTAATGCCTAAATTAGAAGTAAGACAAAATTTAATTACAAAATTGGTTGTAGTCTTAACTTACAACCTTAATATTTTTTTTATTGGAGGTGAATTTTAACAAATTTACCATTGGATTATATATTCATCTTATATCATCCATGCTTGCAAAATTTTTTAAAAATTAAAGATCAATAGCTATGTCATCAATAAATTATTTAAATTGCAAGTTTTTTTTTAGTTTAAGGTTATGCATAAAATATAAACTTATAAATCATATAATAAATAATATCCAATTAACACAAAATTTGACATGTATATTAAGAACATAATGAACATACAATTTAATGGTTAGATTTTCAAAATATATAGTAATATTTATTTTATTGAATAAGCTACAACTAATTTTGTAGCCTTAGACTACAATTAATTTTGTTATTAAACTTTATCCTTGCAAATATCCATCAAATTAAAGAGAGTAAAGAACATGCACGAATATATAAAGCAAAATAGCCAACTTTTCCACATTACCAATAAAAAAAATTCAGAGAATAATTTCTCATGGATAATCCGCAAGAATATCAGTCTCATTGTGGTAATTTGATCTTCTTCTTTGTCGGACCCCAGTGTGAGAGGCTACAATTGGTCCAAAGAAACTTTTGAACTTTTTGATTTTATACCTTTTCAAAGACAACCTAATTGAATTGGTAAGCCTAGGCTAGACAATCAAAGACAACCTCAACGAATTGGTAAGCCTAGACTAGACAACCCAGTTTCATTCTGAAAAGCAACATGGGTCGGGTCACTCTAGGATGACAATTTTGCCCTGCTCCCCTCCGACACACCCTTCCCTATGCTGCATTTCCCCACTCGTAAAAAATAGTATATAAAACTTATAAGTGTTAGTTCCAAACCTTTCTAAAAATTGTGTAATTATTTTCTGACAAAGTTTTTTTTTTTTGGTAAGTTTTTTTTTTAAGGAAACATAATGCATTTTACATTCAATTATTATATAAAGCAAGATATTTGGTAAATAATGCAATATGTGATTGGAATTTGTTTATAGTACTCCTTACAAATGACTCATCCTCTAGATGTCTTGAATAGCCTAAAGATCAAGCAAATATAAGTAAATCTATCACTTATATATATTTTTTAAAATACAAGACTTTAATAATAAGAAAAATGTAATTTTATTAAGAACCTATCAACATTACGCTAAGAATGTGATATAATTGTCAATGAAGCAACTTCTCTTTCAACAATAATAAACAGTTTAGATATTGTATAGATTTTTTTTTTATTATTATTATTATTGTAATAAACGTGGGACAGTACAAAACTAGTTTACACGGGGTGGAGGCATTGTGGGCAAAGAACCCATGATCATGCCATGTTCCGTCTTACTGTCATCTATATGGTAACAAAGTATGCATCTATATCCATGAGTTAGACCTGGACGCAACACGTTTATTAAACGAGTCAGTCGTGTCAACTCGAATATAACACTAACTCGTTAAGCCTTAACTCATAACCTACTAGTTTCATGTCATATTATATTCGCAGGCCGTGTTGAATTTTTTCATCCCTATTTATTATAAGTATAATATATATATATATATATATATATATGGAGTATCTTAGAAGAAGAGCGGTAATAGTGTCTTTGAGATTTTGCTTTTTTTTTTTTTTTTTGGGTAATTTTAGTGCTACACCCTATGTCACAATTTTGTGCACAACTTTCACATGTGGCAAGCCACCTCATCACCTTAGGCCCACCAAAATACCACAACACTTAAAGCTTTAGTTATTTCAAATTTTCAATTATAAATACCACCGTAACTTTACTTCTTTTTGTCTTCTTCCTCCCAAGCAACTACGCCATAAACTCCTTACACAAAGAACAAACAGAAGAAATGTTCCACAAATTACAAAGAACAAGTTTTAATTTTTTATTTGATTTCCTTCTATACCAAATCAACCTTATAGTTGATATGCATCCATTTTCTTCCTTTAAGCTTATTAATGCCTAGTCCAGATCATAAGAGTAGCACCAATCTACCCAGAAGTTGTGAAACATTAGCTCAATTGAAGTTATTCCTTTACTTGGATGGAATTTAAAACACAAACAAGATTTTTAAGTCTATTGGATGGAATTTAAAACACAAACAAAATTTGTAAGTTCATTAAGCAATGGGTTTTTGTTTTCGACAATGGATTAATGTTTTACAAGGATGGGTTTTCATTTTCCAATTTGGGATGGTGTTTTCTAGTGATGATGCCAAAAATCGTCAGTAAGCCGCACAACACTCACATGCTCGAAACAAAGCTTGTGAAATAACAACAACAAAGAAAATCCTAGGAGAGAACCGATGTGGTACCGGCCAAAAACCCTCTGAATGTTAAGTCATAGAACTTTTTCATAACTCTAGAGTGCCAAAGCTGGGATAAATTATGTGTACCTTGATTTGTGAGGGTCTTGAAGTTTTTATAGTAATGTAAGGTTGACATCTGTGTCTTGATTAAGAAGATGTTTCCTTGTAGGAGAGAAACTCTTTATTTCGCGTATCTTACAGAATCCTTTCCTTGTAGGAGTCTTCCTAATTTTGGTTAAGTGTGGGGCGCAAGGTATTTCCTTATGTACTTATGCGTGTGAACCACGCAAGAGACATGTTAGACCCGTTAGCTTCATCCCGTCAACTTGTCCTTACATGAATGTCATTCTAGTCGTCTCTAACCCATGCATTGATGTCCTTCAGTTGTTCCTGTCATCCCCAATATGGATCGTCAACCTTTTGGGGTCAGTCACGAGAATATCAGTGAAGTCGTCAACTACTACAGGGTAGTCAACTATTACTTAGGCTTCAGGAATTATACTTATCATTTGGCGTGGGATTTCGATTTACGAGCCACCATGCCAGTACTCCAGCAACTACAAATTTGAGACGAATGATGCTTTTCCCGAATTCAAGGAGTAGTGGGTTTTGGTTTTTCAGTGAAGAGGTAATGTTTCTCAGGGTTGGTTTTTTATTTTCTAGCATGGGATGGTATTTTCTGGAGTGAGTTTTCCATTTTCACACCACCATAGAGTTGGAGTATGTGTGCTTCAAACTTTTAAACTGTGCTTGTGTCCTACATTGGTTAGAGATGAGTTCTCATGTATGTTTATAAACCATAGCACCACTTAAGTGTTAGCTTGAAAGATAATGGGCTAAGGGTTAGAGTTGGGCTTGGGTTAGACTTAAGCTTATCTCTATCTCTTTTGGGCCTCATTCCTTTTCCTTTTCTTTTTCTTTTAGCACAATTTGGTCATGCACAATGACTGTTGTAGCCCATAAGCCCTCACATTAGTTGGTTTATAAAACCCTCTATTCCCCTTTTTATTCTCTTTAGTTTTTCAGCTACACAGCCGCCTCTTCCCCTCTGTTTTGCTCTGTTTTTTTTTTTTTTTTTTTGCTCATCTCCACTAAAAATTTCAACATCAATTTTTAGTTTTAAGGAAAAGCAAATTAAGGTTGTTCTTAGTTCTTTTTGCTTGAGTATATGATCAACTTGAAAAAATCACTATAGTCTAATCTTAAGGAATTGTTCGGTCAAGAGAACCATTCACACCGAGTTCTACTCCAAGTAGCACGAATCAACCTTTAAAGACAACACATTTTAGTAATTCTATAGTTTGTAAGATCTTTTTAACTCTACTTATTTATTTTTGTCATTACTAATTTTTTTGGATTTGTATTGTTGAATCAAACTTGTTCATTTAGCCTTATTTTCCTACACGTAGTTTCAGTACTCTAGCTGCTGCAATTTACTTTAGAGCTCGAGCTTTTTCACATATGGGTTTTGAGAGGAAGAAGAAGAAAGGAGTAAAGTTACGATGGTATTTATAATTGAAAATTTGAAATAATTAAAGTTTTAAGCGTTTAATGGCGGTGGGCCCAAGGTGATGAGGTGGCTTGCAGCATGGGAACGTTGTGCACAAAGTCGTGGGATAAGGTGTGGCACCAGAATTACCCTTTCTTTCTTTTTTTTTTCTTTTTTTCTTTTTTTCTTTTTCCTTGACTTATTTTACTCTGGTCACTCGAATTCCCTAAATTTTCGATCCTTAAAACTTACAATAATCTCTCAAACTCTCTGTTCCGTTTGTGAAAAATCAAAAATGTCAAAGGCGAAGGCAAAGGCAGAGAAAAAGGCGTTAGAGAGATATGAAGAACTGGGCATGAAGGAGTCTCTGCATAGAATATACCAATACCCAATAGCGTGCAAGGAGCTGAGCTTCATTCTAAGACTCGCTTACAACCAACTTCCCAAAGTTTTGCAATCCCTTATCTTCCAAGACACCCTCACCGCCATTCGTCTCCTTCCTCAGTATGTCTTCCTATTTCTATTTAACCCCTTGTCAAATTTTGTCAATTCTTCATTTTTCTTATGAATTTTGTTGCCTCTTGTATTGATCCCATTAAATTGAATGTGCCCAGTTGGTTTTTCTGATTGATATTGTTGAAAGAAGATTTGGGTTGTTCATGTGATACAAATTTGAGAATATTTTTAGTTGAATTTCAGCTAATAATTAAGTTTGGAATACATTAGATTATGCAGAAATAAAGATTCCATTAAAACTTGGATAAAAATCCTGCAAATTTATCCTCTTTTCTTTTCCCTTTTATAAGGCAAATTGGACCGTTTAAAAAAAAATCATTTTTAAAGCTTGCAGCATCTGGAAGTCCGTGAAGTTTTGATGAAAAAACAGCTTGACAATGAAAAAGAACATAAATTTGCAATTTTGATAGTATAGATTCATGAGATGTTACAGTTTGTTTCAGAATTGTATAATGTAATGTTAAGTTTTCATGAAAAAATAGCTTGGCAATGAAAAAGAACGTAGCTTTGCAATTTTGATGGTATAAATTCATGAGATGTTACAGTCTGTTTCAGAATTGTCTAATTTATGTTGGACACAGATTTATTTATTGATTATTTGATAGGAATATTGTTTTATTATTGTGTGTATTGATTTAGACAATTTACCTAATTACACCATGTTCGCAATGGTGATTTAAAAGCTTTATGTTGCTTTTTTGAGGTGCCAAATCAGACAAATGTTTGACTCATTGGATTTTTCTGGTGTTTCTTTTATAAATATTGCACTGTGATCAAAGTTTGTGCTAAATATACAATTGCAGGTTTGATGAACCTTTGTCTACAATGAGCAGTTTACTATTTTATAGAGACCTCTATATTCACTTCAAGAAAAAAAAACCATTTTCTTATTAGTACTTGCAGTTCAATTGTCTGATATAAATATAGTTTCCAAAATGCTCTGCCATCATACAAAGATCTTCCAGGTTTATGAATAATGTCATCTGATAATTCCAAAGTTAAACTTGGCCACTGTAGGTTAAAAATAGACCTGATACTCTTATATAATCAAGGATTCATTTCTTTATGCTTTAATAGTAAACCTGATATCAGGTGATTGTAATTCAATAAATCTTTCTGTGCACATTTTAAAAGGTAGTAAAGAGGATCTCAATGTAATTATTGCGTTCATCCATCACATTGTTGTCCATTCTAGTCAAGAACTAGTTTTTATGTCTATTGCTTAAGGTGGAGATAGGTTAGACTGTTTTGCAAACATCATTTGTCCAGCTTTTTGATTTCACTGTCTTCATGGATCTCTATCTCACCTGTGATTATCTTTTTGTGTGCTGCTGATCTTATGGATAAAATTGCTGTTGTTATTTGATGGGTGTTTTAATGCTAGAATGCAGACATGCACTGCTGCTTCAGCCGCCCATCTTCTCTATCAGAGTGCAGAGGCTGCATTACCAAAGCAGAAGAGGAATCTTGCTATTACAGAATTTAAGCATGCAATGGTTGCTCATAAGAGGCGCCAAAAAGCCCGCCAGGAAGAAAGAGGTAATTTTAATTCTAGAAATAGTTTCACATATTTAGCCAACCATAATTTTTTCTGTTTGAAGATTTAGCAATGCTAATCTGTTTTAGCTATATGGAAGGCTTCATTTATTTTTATTTTTTTTGGTCTCCAAAAACACAGGTTCTGCCCAACTGCCACTAGATGTTCTTGTGCACATCTTCAGTTTCCTTGATGTGCAATCTGTAGTTTCAGTCGGACTAGTCTGTTGGTAAATTTTTTTGCCTTTATGTTTGTGGTAGGTTCATGATTTATTCAGCGTATGTCCCACATCCAGAGCATGTGGTCACCCACAACTTGACATGGTGAGATTTCCTCAAATTTGATTTTCCACACTCAATTAATTCTTTTGGTTGCTTCATGTGAAGGTCTTGGAACATAGCAGCAAGTGATAACCATCTGTGGCAGTTGCAATATGCTTCAGTCTTTGGTGATTCTGAAAATTGTTTGAATATTAAGGAGCATCAGAGTGGTAGACTTGTTGAAGATGAGGAGTACAGACATTTGCAGGAGGCCACGAGTACGAGAACCAGTATTGACTGGAGAGGGGCCTTTATAAGAGCATACATAGGTATACTGATCCAGTGTCCTTCAATAGATTGGCTGGATTTGTTTTGTTATACATCCTACTATGATATTCGTTGAAAGAAAAACCAATATGAATATGATATATGTTGAAAGCAAAACCAATATGAATAAGCTTACATGTGCATCTTCTTTTATCCTAGTAAAATAATTGGATTCTCAAATTTTCATGTTGCAATTATGACATTTGTGGTATGCATAATTCCAATTTTTTCTAAATAATTTCTGGTGCTATAATGAGTTATATGTGTTGTATTTCATGGTCATGCAATGATGTTCAAGGATTTGAACCATATGAGCTATATGAGTTGGGTAGGTGCATGCATATATGGGATCTTTTATTTGTTTGTTTGTATGTATATGTGTGTAAATGCAAAAGGTAAAACTGCAATAAATGTTAAGGAATGTAAAAATTTTCTTAGAATCCAAAATATGAAAGATGCCATGTTTTGCTGATACAAGCAAGATGTCCAACTTATATTTTAATAGTTTTAACTTTTTTCATCCTCTCACTCTGATTAAGAATATCCTGAGTGTCTCTTTCTCTCCCTCCCTCTCAAGAAAAAGACTCTTGTTGTTCCTACATAACAACTTTTTAATGCAAATAATCT
The DNA here is from genome assembly GCA_030445155.1 of Quercus variabilis. Classification (NCBI taxonomy): domain Eukaryota; kingdom Viridiplantae; phylum Streptophyta; class Magnoliopsida; order Fagales; family Fagaceae; genus Quercus; species Quercus variabilis. The sequence goes on from CP129453.1 coordinate 12,857,553, forward strand.
CTCTTCCATTCTAATCCTCTATATACTTGGATTACAGGCAACGCATCAAAGAACTTAACATCCAGTAGGGGATACTGTGTATATTGTGGCACTATAGTTTGGCTCAATAACATGAAGTGCTCTGATGGACATCAGCAAGTAACTCCTTACTCACCTCACCAGGTACTTTCTTTATTGAATTATCATTGTTTCAGGTTTTCAATTCCAGGTGGATTCCATAAAAATTCATGATCAAATTTCTTCCTGATATTGCATATCATAAGACACTAGCTCTACAAATTTAGATATCACACAATTCTTTGACATTTTGGAGAGTCATGTAAGTGTTGATGTTATCTATAATAATTTGTGTGATTGTAGTGATTGACTTGAAGTATAGGAAACATTCCCTAACTTATTTCAATCAAGTAATGGCATGCCATCCCTTACAAGAAATCTTCCTAGTGGAGCCCACTGAATCCCTACTGCTATAATCTCCCTTGCACATAATAGCAGAATTCATCTCCAATTTTTTTAAATACATTAGTATCAGGACAGGTCATTATACTGTTAAAATTGTTTAACCATTCCACTTTGAAAAGGTTATTTATTGGAAAACAATGACATCTTATAAATGGGTTGCAAGAACTGCAACTGCAACCAAAGCAACATCGCCTCCCCCTCACCTTGTATTTTATGGACTACTTGCTACTCTCCAGTCTTCCATTACCTAATGAAGTCTTGCATAGTTTATTTCATTTTAGACTATTGCATAATTTATTTCATTTTACTTCTTTTTCTATTTTTCTTCCCTCCAGCACTGACTGTAGCGTTCTCCAAAATTTTAATCTGATCATTGTGTACTCTTTTCTTTTTTGATTTTCCAGGTCGCTAAGTATGTATTGAATGATTCTTCAGATTTTAGATGTTCTTCAGATAGTGATAGTGATTCCGATGAAGGGTCGGGTTTTATTTTATGGGCCTATCCAAGAAACATGTTTTTGACTCTAGCAAAAGATTTCGATTAAGAATTATCTGAAAAATCAACGGAGAAGTATTTGAAAAATCAACGGAGAACAATTTGTAAATCTCAAAAATGTACTCAGTATGATATGGGCGAGGGAAAAGACACGATACCCGATGCAACTTATTATTAGTTTTTTCCAATATTTCAAACATTTTGGCAAGAATATTGTAACTAAAGTGGTTAGCACCTCATCGAAGTTCAAATCCCCCACCTCAACTATCAATGTATAAAAAAATATTTCAATAATTTTCCTTATAAAAAATTGTAATCTTTAGTTAATTATTTTATACAGAAAAACATTATGAATGGTGTAGTAATTTGATTATACTATATATGTGTTTACAAATTGAAAATTACATGATATAGTAGCTAATATAGATAGGCATGTTTTATGCCTACTAAAAAATGCAAATATCTTTCAATTATTATTTTTTTTACAGTCTTAATTGTGTCATTGTGTGTTACTAATATTTCCCCCTTTTTGTTGGAGTTGTTTTAATTGTTGCAAATACAATTAAATTTAATAAAAAAATACTATATTTCAAACCAAATGTTTCTCACATAAGAAAAAATAAATAAATTGTTTCTCGTATAAATTTTAGAAAAATAATATTAAATTTTCATTATTTTTGAAATAATTAATATAACAAAATAAACATATCTATTCTAATTACCTAGAATAAATACTACTCCTACAATGTTAGTTCCACATGCACATATGCAACAATTGACACAAAGGTCATAAAAATAAATAAACAAATATTTGTGAATTTACTAAAATTAATCTTAACCGTTTAAATTTCCTAACTCCTTTTAATGACATGTAATATATATTTTTTAAATTTATTATTATTATAAATAAAAATTATATCTTTATAGAGTTATAGATTTTATAAAAATAATCATATATTTCATTTAATATAAATAATTAATGCACAACTATAAATAATTAATATATACACTTACTCTATATCTAATTCAATGAAATTTTGTTAAAGTAGAAGCCTAAATAAAGAGTGTAAGGATGCAATTTGAGTCCCTAGCCCAAGAAATGGATGGGTTTTGGCCCAAAAAACCCAATACAATGAATTTGTAGAAAGTGAATTGAAAAATTAGGCTTTAATGAATTAGACAACAAGTAAAGTGGATTCAGATAACAAGAAAATGAAAATAGACTGGTTTAATCTAAAGAAAATTGTTCTCGACACAATCCGAGAAGATCAGTTCTTATATCTTCCTTCTCAAGTTTAATTACAAGTTCAACTCTTGATTGCTACAGTGTTTTTCTCTTCATTCTTCGATTCCCTCCCCTTAGGGTCTTCTTTTTATTTTATACTATCCTCCTTCTTCATCTCTACCCTCCACGTGTAAATTAGATTGCTGATGTTGATTATTGTCTTATCAGCACCTTCTTAAAGTCTTTGAGAAGTAGCTGTAAGGCTGATAGTTACTGTTCAGACATCACTTCCTCATAAATGCAACTAGAGAGTTAGTTGCAGAGTATTTAATGCGGTGGTAGCAGGTTTTCCTTTAAATATTTCATAGCTTCCCTCTGTCATGTTCCTTCTAGATACTTATCCTAATCAGTGGAATTGTTTGTAATGTTACTCTTGATCTCAGACCGCACCTCCTGACCTCGGCCTTGCTCAGTCGAGGAAATATTCCTCCTCGGATCACCTCCCTAGAACATCACGCCTAGATCCCTTCCTTTAATTATTAATGTTGACCTCTATAACATGTTTAATTTATCCATCCTTAGATTATAAAGTGTCTTTAGATTGGGCCCCTGGCCCAATATATTCTACTGGGCCTAACATCCCCACAAATAGAATTGCAATGAATGCGCTACATAGCACGATCTCATGCTCTCCAACATCAAATCTTTGTTTTTATATATACTAGCTTGCAATTCATGCTTAAGCACAGAAATACTGAACAATAAAAATAATAATTAAAAAAAGAAGAATTTTGCCAACCTTGTAACCTTTTCTTTTTCTTTTTTTGGGTTAAAAATATTGATTATTATTAATAATATAATACTATGAAACTCTTTGGTTGAAAATGGTCATTATAAAGAGGAATTGACACTATGAAATTGTTTGTTCAGTAATTGGGATTTTTAAAAATTTTGAAATCAACATTTAATATGAATATATGAGTTATACTACTGTATATATCTTTTTTGCAATTTAAATGTATTTGCTTGCTTGCTTTCTAAGAAATAATTGTCTGCTTTTAGTTTTGTGTAAGCTTCATAATGTTTTCTTTTTTTAAAAAAAAAAAAAAGGAAAACTTCATAATGATATAATGAAATTGTCTGCTTATTAATTTGGAGTTTTAAAAAATTGAAATTAATATTTAAAATGAATATATGAGTTATAATATTATAAATATCTTTTGTGCAATTTAAACGTATTTGCTTGCTTGCTCTCTAAATTCTAATTAATAATTTCTTGCTTTAACTGCTTTTTCATAAAAAATGAAGACAAAACTTGTAAAACACTGTACTGAAAAATATTACGCTCTAAGAAATGTAGAATAATGAGCTCAGTTGAGGTTGCAAAGTTGCAATGTAATTTTCTATAATTAATACTGGGCATGAGCCACGTACCAGTCTAGACTGAGTTACTAGACACTGCCCAAATTCAAATCTTTTACTCTTTAATCAATACAATTTCTACCAATTATAATTAAAAAAGTAAATTGACACGGCCTTCAGTTTTTTCTTTTTTCTTTTTTCCTTTTTGTGGATCTTAGATTTTTTTTTTCCCCCAATTCTAATTAATTTTTTTAGATAGTAAGACACCTTTCACTTGACTCTTTGATTTTCACTAGTGTTCTTAAATGTATGCAGCAAATTAAGAAATTCAATAACAAACGTGAAACAAAATTAAGCCACAATTGAAATCCAATGCTGGATCTAATTGGATTTTTTCTCGCATTGATTTCTCCAATGCTGTCAATGTCTCTTGTGTAGCAAACAACAGCTAAAAGGAAACCCACAAGGTTGCTGCCAAACCTGGAGGAGTTCTGGCCTCGTCATGGCCAAAAATTGCAAATTTCATAATTTGCATATCAAAGTTTTCAGCATACAATATTTAGTCCAAATCTAATTTTCATTTTAATTGTCACATTTCAGATTTTTTTTTTTTTTTCTGAATATCAATTATTTTTGTAGACCCGCATGTAATTTAAAATAGTATTTATAATCAATATTAAAAATAATAACATCTTATTTAACGAGAGGAATTTTTGAACTCAATGAAATAACCCTATTTTCCTTTATTAAGAAAACTAGAGTACAAACTCTCTCGCCTATTGTACTACCAAATTATAAATAAATAAATGTAAGAGGTAAATTATAATAGTATTAGTATCAATAATTTGAGAACAAAATTGAATTTTAACACATAAGTCAGGATCCAAATCATATTTTTACCCTTTTTTTTTCAAAAGAGAAATAAATGGAATACATGTTTTCTTGGTTTTCTTCCAAAGCTAAATTGTTTTCTTTTCATGGTAAGAGATGATGCTCCCAAACTCACTACTATATGAGAAGAGTATTATATTGCGATACTCCTCAAGCGCTAAATATTAAGTCCCTAATGGAACAAGTATTAGATTTTCCATACTGCTATTACTCTTTCTTTCTTTCTTTTTTCTTTTCTTTTTGAGAGACAAATATACACACACAAGGGAGAGAGAAAATGATTTTTAATATAAAAACACACCATAAACTCCAATCAAAAGTCATGGATTCTTTCTCTGTTTCATATTTTTAGTACAATTACATGGTTAAAATCAAATTTTGATGGTGAGAGTTGTAAAATAGGTTGATTTCTTTTTAAGCCTATAATATGATGAAAACAGATTGATATTTTTCTTTTCTTTTCTTTTCTGTTTAGGTTTGTTTAACACTATTAATTTGGACTTAACAACGTTATATATCTTCACTGCATATCATTCTCCAGCTTAATCATCAGCTCCCCCCGGAGATCTAACAAGTAAGATCTAAAACTCCAGACTATCTTAGGAACACCATATTCATTTATACTGTGGCTGTGTGCAGCAGAACAATATCACAAAAACACATTCTAGTGGATAAAGAGTCAGAACAACTTGACAAAACACACTGAATTTCAACTTGAACCTAGTAAATAGTATCAATATATATCTTTAATCCTTCTTCTTTTCTTTTAATGGCCCTTTAGGGATTTCGCTCAAAACCTTCGCATCAAACACTGCATACTGCTTCTTGATTTCAACCATTGCCTTCTCAGCAAATGAATCGACCTGGTCATCGTATTTCTCATAAAGCACAGGTACCGTATGCAGCAAGACATAGACTGTTTCACAAATTTCAAATTGCCAAGACAAATTAATTAAATTCCTTTTTGACCAAATACTTAACAAGTAAGGGACAGAGAGTATAGAATTCTTTACCCATGTAGAACAAGGTCAGGAAGTTGCACCAATTTCCAACTATTGAAAGAACCCACAAGCCAGCAATAACCTGATAACCCGATCAGCAAAGAACCTTGTTAGTGACACTATCCAAGCATTCGTACAAGGTAAGATGTAACAGTAGAATTGTGATCTATGAGCAATGAACTGCAAGGTAGAAATGGTCAGTTCTTTTTGGCATGCATGTTTTGTTCTTTTTGGTATGCATGTTTTGCTTAACATGTTCTGTATTTACTAAAGGAAGATATATTTTCAAAACTTCTAAATGATTACTACTTTGTTCCCTACATCACAGCTATTTAGTATTGCCTTTTTAGTGATACACTTATATGGTGGTCTCGGTATAACATCAAAAGCTTTCCTCATGCATTAATAGGATATGAGTTCACATTAATAGTATAGCATCACCCAAATTCTTTGTTAACATTTTCTTTGAAGTATTTATTTATTTCAATTCCAAAAATAGGATATGAGTTCAACCCAAAAAAAATTTTTACCATAGAGAGTTGCGCTTGGATGATAGTTGTGCAAAATGAACTTTCTTATCTCTAGTTGGATAATTATTAATATACATATAAAATAAATAATCTACAATAAAATAAATATTTTTAAGTTTAGATTTCCAAATGTTAGAGCACTCACACCCAGCATGCCATATGCCATATGTTAGTCTATTTTACCATTTAAGCACAAAAAACCCCTTCCATTCGGACATGTAAAAGCCAACTATTGCAAAAAAAAATGTGCAATAATGCTACAATGCAATTCTGAAGGTAGAATCGCACCGTAGCACTATTGTAAAACTAAAAATATTATTTTCTTCTTTTTTTCTCTCCACTCTATCTCCCTGACTCTCCCACTGTCTCAAGTCTGTCTCCCACGTCTCTCTCTCTCAGATTTCTCCCTCTCCCTTTGCTTTCCCTCAGGCCACCGTTGGCCACCATCTCCCAGCAACGCCAAGCTCAGGCCACATCTCACCCAGCGACACCCAAGCCCAAGCCGCCATTGGCCACTGTCTCACCCAACATGGTCTGATGTGTCTCTCACGGCGTGGCGTGGCCTGATGGGTCTTTCCAACCCCAAACTCTCAGCCTCTCTCTTCGATCTAGTGGATTTATGGTGGGTTAGTGGTGGAGATCGTGGTGGATCGATGGTGGGTTTCTTTGGAGATATGGGTTATTTTGGCGTGGATTTCTTTGGCGGCGTGGTTCAGGTGGTGGATGTGGTGGCCATTGTTGGCTCCAATTGGTTTAATGGTTTGTGTGTGTTGGGCTCTGTTGATGGTTTGTGTTTGTGTGTGTGTGGCTATGTTGATGGTTTGATGGTTTGTGTGTGTATGTGTGTGTGTGTGTGTGTGTGTGTGGTGATGGGTTTGGATAAGTTGATCTGTGTATCATGGGTTGTTGTTGTGTGTGTAGTTCTATGTGTTAAACCAGTGCTAGAGGTTGAGAGAGAAAGGGAGGAAAATGAAGAGAAAAAGAGTAATAGTAAAAAAAAGGAATAAAATAGAATATTTTAATAAAATGGTAAAATAATAGAGTTTTGGAATGTTGGGTGTATTGTAAAATGGTATGATATAATTGATAAAATAGTTTTTTGGGATGGTAAAACGGGGTAGGATAGCATTTCCTAATGCAAATGCACAGATATGTAAACTCATGATGCTACTTGCTAGTAAACAATTCTAAAAATCCTTTCTATCTCTTAAGAGTGTCATTGCCAAAGAGTCACCAAAAAAATGCCAATTTTTATTAGAAAAAAAAATTTATTTAACAATCAAAATTGAAAATACCATGGGAAAAGGTTCCTATACTTCACTAACATTCTAGCTAATGTATCTTCTCTTCCTTACATTACCATTGTCATTCTGTGATTGATGTATGTGCACCCCTTATTTTATGTGCCAAATACTACTTCCCAGGTGGGCACTCCTAGATCGAGATAAACTTGTGAGCTCTGTCGTTGAGGTGGAAAAAACTTAGGTAGCGTTTGGTACGGGGGAATCCACATTACTCTTAGCATCTAGATTCCTAGTTGTAGCTATTCCTATGTTTGGTTTATTCCCAGGAATCTTAAATGAATTATTTATTTTTCTCATTCTATCCTTAGATTTAAATGTAAACTACCAAGTCATTTAAAAAAAAGGGTTAAAATTGTCAATTTTTAAAAAATACAATTTCCTTTAAGCTTGGGAATCTGGATTCCCACCTGTTTTAAAGGGAATCCACATTCCTACTGAGAGGAGTTTAAGGGGGGAATCCAAATTCCCCTGGCATCTAATTCCCTAGCATGATGTGCAACCAAACATGAGAATCTTTAAACATTCTTAGGAATCCTAAATGATTACCGTATACCAAACGCCACATTAAGGTTCTTCACCCTTGGATGTTGAGCAGGTGCTCCTTTTCTGTCAACACTCATCTCTTATCAATTCTATGAGTTACTTATAATGTTAAACTTGGACTAAAGAGTATTTTTTTTTTTGGTCCATAAAATTTAGGCTTGTTTTCATTATAATCATTTATATTCAAAATTTTACATTTTAGCTTATAATGCTTGATTCTATTTTTATATTAGTACTATTATACAAGTATTATTATACATCTTTGTTAGTAATTTGATCATTGTTAATGCTCGTTTTGGAAGCCCAATAGTAGGAAGAAGCCAAACAATATGGGCAAAGTAGAGTTAGTGGATTAATAGAAAAATCATTAAGCCTGAATGACATGAATAATGAATTATAGGCCCATAAAGTAAATAAATGGGCCTTAAGGAAAACAAATGGGCCTAAAGGAGCCCAGAGAGAGAAGTAGTAAACCCATGGACATTAAGAAATGTAGAAAAGTGAAAATAAGCCACAACAAGCCTGAGGTAATGAAGCAAGAAAGTACAGGGTTAGTGGAAAGCCCATGAGCTCCAAAGATGAAGAATAAAATAATTGGGCTAGGGAAACCCTAAAGAGTTAGTAAAAGACCATAGGAATGCAGAGTTAGAAAATGGGCCAAAAATGCCAAATGAAAGCAAATGGGTCATGGATGCTCAAGAAGAAAGAAATGGGACAAATGAGTCCACGAGCAATGTAATGGCTTAAGAAAGCCCAAAGTAGCATGAGTATAAATTCAATGACCACATTGAGTCATTGAGAGAAGAATAGGCAACAGGCACAAAGAAGCCCAGCAAGCACAGTTCAAATAACACCACGGTAGAAATGGCAGAGTGGTATGGCATGAATGGCAACAAGACTACAGAAGGAGTAAAGAATGGGACTAAAAAGGGAAAAACCTACAATCAAGCAAGGCCCAGCCCTTGAAAGGAGCAAGCTAATAAAGAATGAAAGATTAGAAAACAATTCACGCCATGAGAGGTCAAGGATAAGCAGCAAAATACACAAATGAGCCTTCAGACCATGGTAAATGCATGAGCAGCAAACAAGCTTTCAACGTACATAAGAAGTGAAGTACACGTAAAGCCCAGACACTATCAACCTGTACCCAGCCAATACAGGAGTGGTGGGTCATGGGCTAGAGGTAAGAGAGGGTATTGTCTAAGGTTCCCACTCATATTCTATTGGGGGTGATGTCCTACTGGGATGATATACCACCCAAAAGAAGATAAGATGAGTTGGAACCACTCAGCGTATGCCATGAGGGATCGTAAGAGAGAAATGTCTCGGTGAGTAAGCAAACAAAATAGCCATCTTTGTCTGGTAATGGAGAGTGGCATAGCTAGCACAGGTAAGCAGTGATGAATGGACAACTGACAAACCAATGGGTAGTCGAGAGGAACACCCTAAACCAGACAAAAGTGATTAAATGCTAAAATGGTAAAAAACAGTCATGGCAGACAGTATATAAAGGGTCCTTGCTATGGACAATAACACAACCACAACCATAGCAACCTCTAGAGAAGAATCACTGCATTACCATCACCATAACACCACATGAGCAAGCATTGAGAAAGAAAGAAAGGAGTGGGAAAGAATCAAAGTAACAAAAAACGGAGAGAAAAGAGAAAGAAAAGAAATAAGGAGTGTAGAACGACAAACATGCACCAATAGGCCAAATCCCTTCTCTTCCTCTAAAAGCCTACCATCTGTTGAGGATAAAGAACTCGTTTGAGCACAAGCCATTCAGGCCCATTTCCTCAAAGTGGATAAAGTTTACAGCAGGATCATCTTATGAGATTATCCACGTTGAGGAAGCAGTTCCCTCCTTGGCCTTAGCCCCGTAACACAATTGAACAGGGCAAACTGATCTTTTACTTCTTTGATTTTACCACTTATTGCTATTGTTTCTTCTCTTATCTTTACAATTTCACCTATAATGTGCTCTTTCTACCTGTTTTTAATTAAGAATCTCTTACTTATTTTGTCTAACAGTAACGTATTTCCGTTATCATTGTTTTATTACATTTATCCGCCATAACTCTTTTGGAGCAACTTCGCCTGCCATGGGTATGTGACTAAAGTTTCGGCAAACGGGTCATAGTTTGTGTACAAGCTGGACCAAGGTGAATTGCAATTGGACCAGTCCCAACTCTCCTATCCATAACACTCGAGCCTAGTGCAGCAAGAGGCAGTCCAACCCAAAATCACAAAAGGCTCACCACAATCATTTGGTACCAAATTAACAATCAAATTACTAAGCATTCATTTGACACCTAATGGTCAAATTACTAATAAAAATAGACGGTACTCACAGTATAGTCAATATGAAAACAAGTTCAAACATGAAGGATCAAAATAAAAGTAAACTCAAATTTTGAGGGCTAAAACTATAATTTAGTTTTCAATTATGATAATTTCTCCAGTCTAACGGAAACCCACAAGTGTGCAGCTGCCAAACCCAGAGGAGTTCTGCCTTTAAATTGGGTTTCTACATGCCCTCATCATGTCCGAAATATCTACTACAAATTTCATACATTTCATATTTTTTTTTTCTGAATATCAATTGTTTTTGTTGACCGCCATGTAATTTAAAATAGTATTTATAAATAAATATTAAAAATAATAATATCTTGTATAAGGAGGAATTTTAACTCTAACCCAATCTCATTTATTAACAAAACTAGAGTACAAACTACTCTCCCCTGTTGTACTACTAAATTATCAACAACAAAAAAAAAAATGTAGGAGGTAAATTATAATAGTACTAGTATCAATAATTTGAGAACAAAAATTGAATTTTAATGCATAATTTAGGATTCAAAACATAGTTTTACCAATATATTTTTTGTATTTCAAAAGAAAAATAAAAGGAATACATGTTTTCTTGTGGTGGTTTTTTTCCGAAGCTAAATTGTTTTCTTTTCAAAGTAACACATGATACTCCCAAAACCACTATTATTTGAGAAGAGATATCACTAAACCCACTATTATTTGAGAATTATTTGAGAATAGTATTATGGCACGATACTCCTCAAGTACTAAATATTCCTCGAGTACTAAATATTTAGTTTTAAGTCTCTAATGGAACAAGTATTAGATTTTCCATACTGCTAATATTCTCTCTCTGTTTCATAATTTAAGTACAATTACATGGTTAAAATTGACGAAAACAGTTTGATATCACTCTTTTCTATTTTTAAGGTTGGTTTAATACTATTTATTTGAACTTGACAACATTATTTACCATTCCCTGTAATATCATTCTCCAGCTTAATCATCAGCAGCCCCCTGGAGGTCCAACAGGTAAGATCTGAAGCTCGAGACTATCTTAGGGAGTACGATATTCATCTATACTGTTCCTTTGTGCAGCAGAACAATAGAATATAAACACATTCTAGTGGATAAGAGTCAGAACAACTTGACAAAGCACAGTGATATTAAACTTGGACCTAGTAAGTAGTATCAATATATCTTTAATCCTTCTTCTTTTCTTTTAATGGCCCTTTGGGGATTTTGCTCAAAACCTTCGCGTCAAACACTGCATACTGCTTCTTGATTTCAATCATTGCCTTCTCAGCAAAGGAATCGATCTGATCGTCATATTTCTCATAAAGCACAGGCATTGTGTGCAGCAAGACAAAGGCTGTGTCACAAATTTCAAATTGCCAAGACAAATTAATTAAATTACTCTTTGACCAAATACTTCAACGAGTATGGGACAGAGAGAATAGAATTCCTTACCTATGTAGAACAAGGTCAGGAAGTTGAACCAATTCCCAACTATTGAAAGAACCCACAAGCCAGCAATAACCTGATATCCAGATCAGCAAAGAATCATGTTAGTGACATTATCCAAGCATTCATACAAGGTAAGATGTAACGGTAGAATTGTGATCTATGAGCAACGAACTGCAAGGTAGAAATAGTCAGTTCTTTTTGGCATGCATGTTTTGTTCATTCAGATTTCTCACATGCAAGTGTAAATTGAAATGCATAAAATGCAGAGGCAGTGGCAAATGATTCTGGCAATAATAGGCACATCAGAAAATGACACTCAATAACAAGCAAGCAGGGGAAAAATCAACATACGCTAAGAAAACTCTTCAAATCTCTCCCAGATGCAATATCCCGCAATATGGCTAGTGCATTATTGAGTTCAATTCTCACTGCAGAGACAACCTCAAGGACAAAGTTCTCAGGAAGTCCAACTTGTGGGATGCGAGGTGGAGACCTGGTCAATGAACAAACTGATTAAAAGCCACATAAAATTACCTCACACAGGCATAGAGAAAAGAAGTATCCATCAGCTTACTTATTAATAAATGCGGATACATTGGACCACAGGAAAAGGACAGCCAGAGAGAGTATTAGGATATGGCAGACCAGAGTGACCAAGTGGTATTCAAGCAAATCAAAGAAAAACCACAAGGCAGTGGCACCACCTAGTACACTTGCAGAGATCTTCTTGTTCCTCCACAAGAAGACATCAGCAGCTGCAACCAAAAAAGGATGGCATAAGAAAATTATTATAAACACATAAGGAGGGCCAGAAATGAAGGGCAGTCCTTTTGCCACGAACTTTTTAAAAGGCATAGTTAATGGATTAACACATAAATAAAAAAAAACAACGATATGAGTTTCTCTTCTTTGGAAACATTTCCAAATTGAAAGCTTTCAAAAATCAATTTCGTGGTAACTGGAATCTGACAGGCTGGCGGGGGAGAAGAACTACTTTTCCTCGCCATAACCCCCAAGTGATGAACTCAACATTGCACATCCAAAAAATTATATAAAACACTTCAAGGGGCTAAGCTTTCACGTGTACTAAAAGTTTGATCCCTCCTTTCCCATCTCAACCAACTAAGACACATAATAAAAAAATCAATAATGTCACAAATCTAGGACCCGTTTAATTAAAGGTTCATTTCTTTGTTTTTCTACATAATCAAAACAACATAAAATTCGAGAAATAACTTAGAAACGGGTTTGGCGAAAGAGGAGAGGGCAAGGCAACTGTTCTAACCAAAATTTGAATGATACAACAGAGTAATAAAAATTATTTAACAAAAAAAAAAAAAAAAAAGGTTCACCACACAAGAAAGAGTTTACCTCTCAACCAGTTAGGAGGAAAATTCCTCTAATCCACTACATGACGATTGCTAAAATTTTTATGAGTCTTGTGACTTGTTTATAAAACACACATAGATGGGTTTATGAGTTGTCACGTAATGGATTAAAGGAGATTCCTCTAGACCGATTTGGAGGAAAATTTTGTTCGACAGGATATATCATAGGAAGGAGAATATCTCAGAGACATTGGTAATACACTCCTTTGGCTATGCACACCAATTGCTTTATTTTCCATTGGCATGAGATTGAGAGTGCAAAAATAACTAAGCAGCAAAACACCAACAATAAAAAAATTTTAAAAAAAAAAAAAAAAAAACTTTCATATTATCAATTCAAAAATCAGAAAACAAGAAAACACAAAAGAGTATTGGCTTATTTAGTCCATATGTAATGATTACAAGCATAACAAAGCTAGAATTCAAAGTCCTCAGATTAAAAACACATTCTCAAAACCAAGTATTAACCAGAATCGCATTCAATCACAATCTAAAAACGCAAACTTTTTTTTTTTAGTTCCTGTTCTTTTTTGGCCACATTTCTTCACATCAACCAAACACAACACAGATCTATAGCTCTCCGTTTGATCGCCAAGAAAAAACAGAACCAAGCAATCGAAAATTTCATATAAACTAATACAGATTTCTTGCGCTAAATTTCAAACATGAAAAAACCGTTAACCAAAAAACCAAAAGCGTAAAATTTCCTACATTTTCTCATCAAACAAACAGATCAAACAGAGAGAGAGAGAGAGAGAGCTAGATTACGTTTTCCACCGCCGAGGACTTTGTGGACGGGCTTTTCTCTGCCGAAGAGCCTGTTAACCTTGGCTTTGGCAGAGCCGAATGGATTGAGCTTGTCGTCGGAGTCGGATTCGGACGACGACGACGACGAGTCGTGGTGGTCGGGGATCTTTTCAGCGATCTTGTCCATCAGCGACTCCGGCTGGCGCGTATGGTCCGCCATGGATCTCTGCCACACCAGAGAGATAGCTCGCGTTTCAGAGAGAAATGAAAAAAATGGACGGAACGTCCAAAGCTTCACAGTCTAAAGTTTCAGTTTTTCACAGAGAGAAAACAGAAACAGAGGGTGTGTGAGAGAAGTGAAATTTTGGGCTGGGCTGGGCTGTTTATATGGGCTCAGGGTGGCAGAGCCTACAGGTTCGGAGACGAACGAGAGGTTCGGATTTCGGGGTGTAACGGTAAACAAGGAGAGAAGGGTGCATGCCGACGCAGAATTAGAGAGTAATACAGAGTAGTGAGGAGGGGGGAGAAGCTATTGTGACATTTATTTGCATACTCTATTGTCACCACTACACGTGGTAGTGATTGTGATTAGTATTTTGGACTTTGTTTTTTTTTTTTCAAATGAGAGATTTTGGTATGCATTTTAAATCATGATGATAAGTATATTTTTTTTAATATGATACTACATTTATATGGAATTAATTATGTTCTAAGTCATTCCTTTAGCCTAATTAAGAATGCTGAGCTAAGTCACAAATATTAATCTATTAAGAAGATCACTATGCTACATTGCTTAATCAGCAAGAGTATCGTAACTTCTTTTTTTTTCTGTAGTTAAGAATAGATGATCTGAATATTGTTTTCCCTGGTAAAAAGGAGTAATCTTTGAACCTCTTTTGCAAAAAAAGTATTCTCATTGAGATAATGTATATGTCATATTGAATGGATTTATTTTATGAAAAAGAAAATTTTAATACAAACTATATTAAAATTAAAGTTGTCAATGTGCTAGAATAGAAATTCTAATTTTAGCAATTTTTATCTATACAGAAAAGACGCCATAAAAACAACATTCAATAAGACATGAGGTTCTTTTAATCTAGACAATTTGCTTACCATTAATGATAAAACACTTAACTACTGCGCACAATTAGTATGATAGTCACTCTACAAGTATAAGTAGTTGTGAGGTGTGAAGTGCAAGGTGCGGGATGCGGGGTGCAAGAGCCGGGATTCAAGTTTCTAAGAGGGAATTTCACACACATATACACTTAGATTTAGGCTAAATTAAAATTTCTATCTTGTATAAAAAAAATAAAAAATAAAAGATAAAACACTTTAAAAAACAATATTCATCGGTTATAATATTAGCATTCAATAATTATTTTAAAGCAGTCAATGAGACATGAGTTGTTTTAAAACTAGACAATTAACATACTATTAATGAAAAAACACTTAAAAATATAAAAAAAAAAAAAAGAAACCATATTCATCATAGTCATAAAAATTTGCATTCAATAATTATAAAAATAAAAATTACCATTTAATGAGTCATACATTTTTTTTTTCTAGAATATAGAGGGTTTAGCCTATAATCTTTTTAAGGGTTCAAATAATAAATAATAATCCAGTGATAATGTCTAGATTGAAATGCCACCCCTCATCCCGATCATCTATAAAGGAGAAAAAAATTAATCCTTTTAGAAGCTCCTCTTTTAAATATATGATTATCATGATTTTGCTAAGCCATTTTTTTTTTTTTAAATTGGCTTATTCACGTTAAAAAAACAATTGGACAATAAAATCAACCCAACAATAGATAAGACCATAATTCCTATCAAAAAAAAAAAAAAAGATAAGACCATAATTTGTGCTATACACATTCTTCAATTTTAGTAAATATCCTTATGCTATTTTCAATGAAATATATGGAGCATGCATCCATAAATTAAAAAAAAAAATTAAAATAAAGTAAATAAGAAATAAGAATTAATGAGAATTCACCAAAAAGTGGTATATCTATGACAAGGGAGGCTGTTACGTTAAGTTTTTTTTGTTGCATGGCTCGAGGCCAAACTGGTATTGGATTTGACGGCGTTTACGAGACTCAAGTAGGAGAGAGACAGCCGTTTATTTTATAGTTGATGCAATCTGAGCCATCAACTAATACCAGTGAGTTAAATACACGTGGCGCAATTATGGAACTTTAAAACGACGTTGCGGGTACGCATTAGAATGATTACACAGAGAGGTTGACACATGGTACTTTTTGGGCCCAAGGGCCTTCAATTATAGTTGGCCGACATTTCACATTTTCGCATTGGTGGCCCCAAACCCAAAAAAAAATAAATAAATAAATAATAATAATAATTCTTAGATATTTTGAAAATTGAGAAGTGCTAACCAGTGTTTTTAGAGTATTAATCAATAATTTATTTTAAGAAAGTTTTGACATTATTTTTATGTAAAATAAAAAAATTGTCAAAATATTAATTTTTTTTTCATAAAAATTTTCTTTAACTGGTCTGTTAACCAATACCCTAAGTTTTGCTTGAAAGTTCATAAGGAAATAAAATAGAATGGAATGAAATAATCATAAGGGAATGGAAAGAAATCGAATGTATTTAAGTAAAGAAAATAAATGGAAAAGAATGGAATTAAGTAACCTTGATTGGATGTTTTAAAATAAAAGAAATGGAAATTAATGAAAATGAATGGAATGTAAGTAATCTTGTTTGGGAGCAACATGGAGGGAATGTAATGAAATCATTTTATAACAATATTATTATTAGGCCTCTATTTTAAAATAAAGGATTGAATATGTAGGGATATTTTGGGAGTTTTAATAAAAAAATTCATTAAATTTAATTCAATTCTCTCACATTCCTCCCAATTTTGGAAGAAATGAAAATTTGAGGTTTTAAAGGAATAGAGGCGAATGAGTGTTCCCTTCTACCCATTTCATTCCCTCCCACTTAAACTCTCAAATAAGGAAATAGACTTTCCATTCCCTCCATTAAAAATCCCAAACAAGAGAATGGAAGAATATTCTAAAATTATTCTTTTTATTCATTTTCATTTCATTCCATTTCCCTCCTCCCAGCGAAGCCTTAAAAGCACTCGTTAGCATAAACCTTGAAAATTTAATCACTTTCACACTATGGGACAATGGATTGAGTGGTACCTAGATTAGGGGTGTGTAGCCAACCTGTCGATCCATCAAAACCGACTTGACCCAACCTAACCCACCGAGTGGTACCTAGAGGGTTCAACCCAACCCAACCATGGTGGGTTGGGTTAAAAAAATCCTCTTAACCCGACCTATGTACACCTCTACCCTAGATCTATGGGACGTTTGAGCATAAATGCATAATAATGTATATGCTATATTTTGCCTATAGAAAAACAAAGGTCCTTGTGACCCATGGCATCAAAAAGCAAAACTTATGAAAAATTCTTGAAATAAATGGTATCATTAGTTATGTTATATTTTCGTAATAAGTTATACAGGACGGATCGCGTCAATCCACTCCCAACCCACCAGATTTTATTCCCAAAAAAAAAAAAAAAAAACACTCACTTCTTCTCCTCTTACTATCCTATTGAGACAGCTAAAACTCGTTCTATTTAGGTTGAGTACAATATCTACCTGTAAATGGGTTTTTGTCATCCCTAATCTTTTTATTTTGCTTTAAATATATAGAATAGGATCCTTTCATCATATGTGTATGGACGAGAGAAATTTAAAAGTAATTGACAGCCTTTAAATTCGGTGAACACCAATCTAGCTCACCCGAAAAGAAAAGAAAAAAAAAGAAATGAAGTGCTAGAAAAATGTAACAAACCAATGGGAAAGGTGAAGCAAAAACAAAATTAGGCATCCAATGTTACAATGAGGAAGAAATTGAAAGATTTTTATTATGGACTCCCCTGCCATTTGCACGTGAAAGACCAAAGTACACATCCAAATGAGCCACATCAGGATTTATTTTATGGGAGCAAACTAGTAGTAAAATTCCATTAGTATATTTCCCTAGCCTGCTATTAACTATTGAAGAATAAAATTGTCCTTCAAGGATTCAAGAGATTCTGATTACAAACTAACAAAGTAGTTTAATATGTTGTTGTCATAATCAAGGAGAGCTAGACAATAAAGGAATCAAAATCAGAACCCTGAAACTTAAAATGCTGAACAATTGGATCATACGCAAAATAACAAACTAGGAGTTTTGAAATCGGGGTACTAACTTTGTTGCTATTGTCGCTTGTGAACGTGTAGGATTCTGTCTGTGTTTTATACAAAGATTTAAGTTAAGTAACAAAACCAAAGTAATTTTTTTTTTTTTTAAAGTTTCAATAATTAAAGCATATTTAATAACTAATAACCAAAGAGCTATCTTGTTAATGAAATTTGGGTACTAAGATAGCCCCAAAATACATTGTCAGCAAAGACAAGATGAGGAAAAGAAAATGACTCTTATAGCCTATAGGAATTGGAACGGTAGCCCAGGCAGCCATGTGAAATAGAATGCTAACTATACCAGAGAAACTACAAGTTCAAAATGAAAATTTGTTAAGGGAGGTAGGTTCCAAACACAACAATGATTCTTCGGAGGTCATGTTGTTATAGGAGGAAGGAGGATAAGTAGCTAATTTGAATTGTATCATTTGAGAATTTGAATTAGGGAAAACGTTAAAAGTTCCTGAAAAGAAACAGAGATTCTAAATAGAATGGAGAGAGTATTTCATTGATTGGATTCTGAATTACAATGAAATGAATTGAATGAAAAATATCTATACAGTGCTCTGTTTATATACACAAGGGAAAAATAACTAACTCTACTCTTGGCGCCAGAACGGTTATTTAAATGTACTGGACTCTGTACACGTGGCAAGGATGAGCAACAAACTTCCTATATTTGCGGAACTGACTTCTTCAATGATCCTGGATAAAGAACTCATGATGTGGCATTGATTCAATCATCTCCAAGACTGTTGAATCAATCACGTTCTTTGATGCAAGCTTGGTGGTCTGATCAGTGTGCACCTTATCAGCAAGTGCTGTATTGACTGCTGCTCCTATGGTTGAGTTAGTGCACCCTTCAGCAGCACGTGCTGCACCACTGGCTAACTGTGTGACTCTAGGCTTGTCACATATCCTTGTATTCTTAATACTCCCCCTCAAGAGAACATCTCTTGGCTTTGAATCTTCCATACTGATATGTGGATACTCCACCTTAGAAGCAAAGATATTGATGACACCAATTCTTCTAATCAGTCTCAAAAAACTTTCCACTCCTAAGGCTTTGGTAAATACATCTGCCAACTGATTTTTAGTTGAAACATAGAAAGTTTTGAGTGAACCATCAAGAATTTTATTCCTCACAGTATGGCAGTCAGCTTCAATGTGCTTTGATCTCTCATGAAACACTGGATTTGCTGCTATATGGATTGCTGCCTGGTTGTCACAGTACATCAGCACAGGCCTATCATGTTTGACATGTAAGTCTTGTAACAGATGTAAAATCCAAGTCAATTCGCAGGTGGTGGTGGCCATAGATCTATACTCAGCTTCTGCACTGGACCTAGACACTATGCTTTGCTTTTTAGACCTCCAAGACACCAAAGCATCCCCAAGGAATACACAATAGCCTGTTAAAGACTTTCTTGTGTCAGGGCAGCCTGCCCAATCTGCATCACAGTAGGCTTTTAGGTGCAGATCAGATTCAGTTGGGAAGAAAACACCTTGACCAGGTGTTCCTTTTATATACTGAAGAATTCTAGAGGCTGCTTTCATGTGTGGTGCTCTAGGTTGTGCCAAGAACTGGCTGAGTCTGTGAACTGCATAAGTGATGTCAGGTCTGCTTAGAGTTAAATACATAAGCTTCCCAACAAGTCTTCTATACTGCCCTGGATTGGTAAGTAACTCTCCACTGCCCTTAGACAACTTCAGTTGCTGTTCCATTGGAGTTTGGACTGGTTTACACCCAGTCATTCCAGTTTCTTCAAGGACTTCCAAGGCATACTTCCTCTGGGTTAGGCTGATCCCACTCTTATTTCTGGCAATCTCTAAACCCAAGAAATACTTGAGGGAGCCTAGATCCTTAATGTCAAACCTTTGGTCTAAAACAGTCTTGAGAGAGGCAACACAAGCATCATCATTTCCAGTGATTACCATGTCATCAACATAAACAAGGAGTGCAGTGAAAGATGATCCTTTGCTATGAACAAATAAGGAATGATCAGCCTGAGATTGAACAAAACCAAGCTCCTTTATTGTTGCTGACAGCTTAGTGTACCATTGCCTTGAAGCTTGCCTCAATCCATATAGGGACTTAACCAATTTACATACCTTTGGAGCACTAGAAGAGGCTGAAACATTCTCCCCCTTACTGAGAAAACCAGGTGGCAATGTCATATAGACCTCTTCATCTAAATCTCCATGCAAAAAAGCATTGTTGATGTCTAATTGGTGCAAAGGCCACTGCCTGGCAGCAGCAAGAGCAAGCAGCACCCTTACTGAAACTGTTTTAGCAACAGGAGAAAAGGTTTCAAGGAAATCAAGGCCTTCCCTCTGAGTATACCCCTTAGCAACCAGCCTAGCTTTGAACCTATCAACACTACCATCAGGATTAAGCTTGACTTTATAAACCCATTTGCAGCCAATGGGCAGCTTACCAGGAGGCAAGGAGGTCACATCCCAAGTATGGTTATGCTCAAGAGCTTGGATTTCTTTGTCCATGGCATCCCTCCAAAGTGGATCTTGAACAGCTTGGGAAAATGAGGTAGGCTCTTTGGGACCAGAACTGACAGCCAACAGATAAGAATGGTAGCATGGTTCCAAATGAGAATAGGTAAGACTTTGGCCAAGGTCATAAGGAGCACCTGGTGCAGTGGCAGTACAAGCATAGTCTTGTAAATAAGTAGGAGGTCTGACATCTCTAGTGGATTTCCTTAGGAGCACTGGAGGTGCTGAAGCAACTGGTGGTAATGGAGAAGGTTCTGAATCAGAATGAGGCAGCTGTGTAGGACTAAAAAGAGGAGGATCAGGAGGTAAAGGAACTTGAAAATGGTGATGAGAAGGATAAGGTGGATCAGTAATGTCTAAGTAGGATGACTCAGAAATGCTAATAGGAGTAACAAAGTTAGTAGCATCATCTGAGCAAGAAACCCCAACAGCAGAAGGTAGAAAGGGGTCTGCAGAATGAGGTGAAATAGAAGCAAAGGGGAAAAAATTTTCATGAAAGACCACATCCCTAGAAAGGAACACCTTGTTATTAGACAAATCAAGAACTTTATATCCCTTGACCCCAAACGGATATCCTAAGAAAACACACTTAACAGCTCTAGGTGCAAACTTGGACCTATGATTTGAAAGAGTTGAGGCAAAGCATAAGCAACCAAACACTTTTAAATGAGCATAACTTGGTGGATGACCAAACAAAACTTCATAAGGAATCTGATTTGACAAAGCAGCTGAGGGAATTCTGTTAATTAGGTACACAGCAGCTAGTATAGCATGACCCCACAAGTGCAAAGGCAAGTGGGACTGAAACATGAGAGCTCTTGCTACATTCAAGATGTGTTGATGCTTCCTCTCAACAATGGCATTTTGTTGAGGGGTTTCAACACAACTCAAATGATGCAAGATGCCTCTTTTGGCAAAGAAATCTTTCATGATGAATTCAGTTCCATTGTCAGACCTTAAGGTTTTGATTTTCTTGCAAAATTGGGTTTCCACCATATTGCAAAATTGCTCTAAAACAGATTGTGTTTGAGACTTATGCTTTAACAGATAAACCCAAGTGCACCGAGAATGATCATCAACAATGGTTAAAAAATACTTGCAATGATCAATGGTAGAAACAGAAAAAGGGCCCCACAAATCACAATGAATCAATTCAAAGCAAGATTTAGACAAATGAGAACTTTTATTAAAAGGTAAACGTTTTTGCTTTGCAATTGGACAAATATCACAAACAAAGTTCTCAACAGGAAGAAAACTAGGTACATCACTTTGTTTTATTGAAGCCAATTTGGCATTAGACAAGTGACCCAATCTGGAGTGCCAAATGTGAACTGGAGAGTTATGAATGGAAGCAGCAATGATAGGTGCAGAAATACAGCTCTTGTCCAGCAAGTAAAGCCCATGAAGTTCTCTACCCAGACCAAGTGTGCTCCAATGAGCAAGGTCCTGGATAAAGCATAGGTTCCCAAAAAAAAATAAGACAACAAGCAGTGGACTTAACAAGCTGACTGACAGAAATAAGATTGAAGCTAAAGGAAGGAACACAAAGAACATTTTGAAGGACAAGATGTTCTGATATTTTGACAGTGCCAACATGAGTAACAGAAGCTACCTCCCCATTGGGTAAATTGACAAAAGTATTTAGACTAGCAGTAATAGTGGTGAAACATGTGATGGAATGGACCATATGATCCGTAGCCCCTGTGTCTATGACCCAATCAGTGGCATGAAAAGCTTCTCTATCAATTACTTTGGCAGAAAAAATAGAATGTTTCAAGGAAGGAGTAAAGGAAGAATTGATACCTGACATGGTATCAACAAAACCAGAGTAAGCATTGGTTGAAGATGACAAAGATGTGGAAGGCACACCAGTTGCAGCAGTTACACCAGCAGCTCCAGAAATCATACTAGAAGCAGCAGCACTTGTACTAACACTTGCAACATGGTGGTTAGAACCTTGATCAGTCCCAGAGTTGAAAAGAGCAAGTAGCTGCTCACACTGTGACTTGGAAATAGGGCACTGAGTAGGGGCATTGGAAGGAACCTCAACAGCTTGACCTTGAGGATATGAAACCTGATTAGCATTGGAATTAGGCTTCCCTTTGTGTTTGTAACCTGGTGGATACCCGTGAAGCTTGTAACACTTGTCCACAGTGTGTCCAAGCATGTTACAATGGGTACACAGAGGTCTTTCCTTCTTAGGACCACCTTTGGTGCCTGAATATCCCCTGGTGTTGGCATACATTGCCACTGAATCAGGTCTAGAAGTGAAATTAGAGCCATGACTAATACCTTTGTGAGATTCTTCTTGGAGAACCAGAGCATACACCTTGCTCATTGAAGGAAACGGCTCAAGCATGAGGATATGACTCCTCACTGTCTCAAAACACTCGTTGAGCCCCATCAAGAACCTCATCACATAAGATTTCTCATGTGCAGTGTTTAGAACCTTCATTGCTCCACAAGTACAGGCTGGTAAAGGTTCATAGTGAATCAATTGGTCCCAAAGCTTCTTGAATTTTGAGTAGTATTCAGTCACTGATGATTGCCCCTGAGTTATCTGTGAAATTTCCTGCTGAAGGTTATAAACCTTTGGTCCATTTCCTTGTGAAAACACCCGCTGTAATTCAAGCCACATCTCCCTTGCAGTTTCACAGTACATGATACTACTTGAAACGTCAAAATGCATAGAGTTGATCAACCAAGAAAGCACCATTGTGTTACAACTCTCCCAATCTTCATACAAAGGAGAATCATCTTCAGGTCTTGTAACTTTGCCATTCACGAAGCCTATCTTCTTCTTGGCAGTTAGTGCTAACACCATAGCCCTAGACCAAGATTGATAGTTCCTCATTCCCAAGAGTGGTTGATTAACCAAGATATTTCCAGGATTCTCACTTGCACTAAGAAAAAAACGATTTGGAGAATTGATCTCTGTATTGGATTGAGGAACTTGTTGTGTGGATTGATTATGTGCAGGATCAGAACCACTTCCTTCAGCAGAGGCCATTGATGATATTCACGAAGCTTGAATGAAATTGAAAATGAAAGACGAAGAAGAAGAACCAAAAAAAAACCTATAAGATTCAATATCGTTGGAGATGAATTGAACCTTGCAAATCGGATCTTAAGGAATTTCTTGAAGTAATCTCTGTTTGGCAAAAAAGAATTTTGCAAAAGAAAAGGAACGAAGCTAGCACATGCTAGTGCTCTGATACCATGAAAAGAAACAGAGATTCTAAATAGAATGGAGAGAGTATTTCATTGATTGGATTCTGAATTACAATGAAATGAATTGAATGAAAAATATCTATACAGTGCTCTGTTTATATACACAAGGGAAAAATAACTAACTCTACTCTTGGCGCCAGAACGGTTATTTAAATGTACTGGACTCTGTACACGTGGCAAGGATGAGCAACAAACTTCCTATATTTGCGGAACTGACTTCTTCAATGATCCTGGATAAAGAACTCATGATGTGGCATTGATTCAATCATCTCCAAGACTGTTGAATCAATCACGTTCTTTGATGCAAGCTTGGTGGTCTGATCAGTGTGCACCTTATCAGCAAGTGCTGTATTGACTGCTGCTCCTATGGTTGAGTTAGTGCACCCTTCAGCAGCACGTGCTGCACCACTGGCTAACTGTGTGACTCTAGGCTTGTCACATATCCTTGTATTCTTAATAGTTCCATTAATTTTATTACGAAAGTGTCAAAAAAAAACAAAAAAAAAAAAAAAAAAAAACTAACACAATGATATGTGTAATTGATGTCACATCAATAATATAACAAATAAATATCTTAATTATTGTTTTCATTTTGTATTTTAAAATTGACACATCACTGTATGCAAATACTCAAATAAAATGATTGAATGGAATGCTTCCTAGCTATCATAGGTGCCAGTTCATACACACTTTGCAGCAAAAAGGGTTAAACGTACATCACAAAATATGTTCATACAGGAATTACAATAGAAGGAAGATAAGATTAGAGACCTAATAACAAGCTATCAATAGCTGTGAATCACTTCATTATGAAATTGGCTATGAATATAAGAGCAACAAGAAGGAAATTAGGCAATGCAACTGATAATGATCATAAAAAACCCTATTCAAAGACCATTGGTTAACAAGAAAATTACCTCTGTTACAAACAAGCAGATAAAAAAAGTTACCACTTTGAACATGAATTTACCCGAGATTTATAAGCATCAACATGACTTAACATATTTGATTGAAATATGAATGATGCAAATACCAAAGAAGTTATAGTTGAATTACCTGGATTAGTTTCTAATGGAATTGATGAGCAATGCTGCGGGACATGCCTGCGAGGAAAGCTTTGCTTAGAAACCACTTTAGTTCCAACAACAAAAGAGGGGCTTTATGAGTTATATCATTGGAAATCATTTCAAACACATACTTATTCTGAGGTATATCCTTTGGCTGTGTAACCAGAACAATGGAACCTCTGGGAGAATATGCTTCGGATGCATCCAAACAGCCAATGTCTAGTGGTTGCTACCTAATAATGCATTTGCCATTTGTTGCTGTTTGAAAGATTACAGAGAGTATTGAGAGAAGAGTAGAGACCAGAGAGAAAAGAAAGAATGAATTCTTGAATTATGAAAACAATTTTATTGATTTGATTTCACACACTACAAATACAGGGACGTTTACATTATATATACACAGTGTATGGAGGGAAAGTTAGTTACAGATATTTGACTTAATTTCAACTGCTTCTCACACGTGCATACGTGCCAGACTTAAGACATAAGCACTGAAGGTAAAACGGCACCGTTCCATTTAATCTTTACTTGTGTCTTTTATATCTGGAGCTTCACTTGCTTCGTTTTCAATCTCTTCAAGTTTGCAAGCACTGGTTCTTTCATCCCCCCTCAAACGAAAGGGGAATTTCCACATGAGTTTGGAAGTCAACCAATGAAAACGGGAAGAAGGCAATCCTTTGGTAAAAATGTCAGCAAGCTGATCAGAGGAAGATATAAATTTAACCAAGAGATCCTTCCTGAGAACTTTCTCACGCACAAAGTGGTAGTCTACCTCTATGTGCTTTGTTCTAGCATGGAATACTGGGTTAGAAGCGATTGCCAAGGCACTAACATTATCACACCACATGAGAGGAGGAGTAGCAAGAAATATGCCCAAGTCTTTAAGGATCATCCGTATCCAATATAATTCAGCTGCAGTAGAGGGCAATGCTCTATACTCAGCTTCAGTGGATGATCTAGAGACTGTGGACTGCTTCTTAGCAGACCATGTAATGGGGCAATTGCCAAAAAATACAACTATTCCAGAGATAGACCTGCGATCAACTGGATCTCCAGCCCAGTCTGCATCACAGTAGGCAAACAAGGAAGGAAGACCAGGGGTAAAGGCAATGCCAAAATGGAGAGTGCCTCTAATGTATCTCAGAATACGTTTGGCAGCTTGTAAGTGATTCTGAGTGGGAGAGCACATGTATTGGCAGGCTTGTTGGACAGCAAATGACAAGTCAGGTCTGGTAAATGTTAAATATTGAAGGGCACCAACAAGACTTCTATAAGAAAATGGATCTGACAAGGGAGAACTATCATTGGGAAGCAAATGTTGATTGGGAGAACAAGGAGTCTTGCAAGGCTTGCAATCTGTCATTGCAAACTTTGTCAGCAAATCAGTAGCATATTTTGTTTGATGTACAAACAAACCTGAAGAAGTGTATTCAATCTGCAATCCAAGGAAGTAATGAAGCAGCCCAAGATCCTTAAGATCAAATGCAGAACTTAAAAGCTTGATAATGGAGGCAGTGAAGGTCTTGTCATTCCCAGTTAAGATAATATCATCTACATACAATAAGAGGAATACCAGATGACTCCCATGTCTATGGGTAAACAAATTACCATCAGCCCCAGAAGCCAAGAAGCCAATATGGAAGAGATGAGTAGTGAATCTGTCAAACCAGGCCCTAGGAGCCTGTTTGAGGCCATATAAGGCCTTATGAAGAAGACAAACATGAGATGGGAACTGAGAATTAACATAACCTTGAGGCTGCCTCATGTACACTTCCTCCTTCAAGATGCCATGAAGAAAGGCATTACTGACATCCAGTTGCCTTAATTCCCAACCATGATGCACAGCTAAAGCCAGAAGAAGCCTCACTGTAGTAGGTTTAACCACTGGGCTAAAGGTTTCATCATAGTCAAGTCCATGTTGCTGCAGATAGCCCCTTGCTACCAGTCTAGCTTTATATCGAGCTATGGATCCATCAGCATGCTTCTTTAGCCTATATACCCACTTACAAGTTAATACATTCTTGTCAGAAGGTAAGGGAACCAAGGACCAAGTGTGCTGCTGTTGAAGAGAGTGAAATTCTGAGTCCATGGCAGCCACCCATTGAGGGTGTTTAGCAGCAACAGCATAGGAAGGAGGTTCAGTCACAGAGTAGTCAAGCTTAACATGTAAAACTTTAGGCATATATATATACCATGTTTGGACCTAGTAACCATAGGATGAGAGTTATGAGAAGCATTGATAGATGAAGAAGGATTTGGATCCACAGAATGAGAAGAAGGAAGAGTAGTGGAATGGTCAGCAGATTCAGTAAGAGAAGCTGGTGGATTAGCAAGAGGTGGAACTATAGGAATGGGAATGGTGGGATGTACTGAAGAAGGAAGTAAGGAAGAAGTGAGGTCTAAAGGGGGAAATGAAGTAATACAGTCAGATTTGGAGGAAGATGCTGAAGACATGGGAATGACAGTAGCAGAAGGAGTAGAAGAGGAATGAGGAAACCAATGAGTAAAAGTAGTGGAGAAAGGGGTGGTTGGATCAGTAGAGAATGAAGGCTGAGCAAAAGGAAATAAAGACTCATTGAAAAGGGCAAAACAAGCAATGTAAATCTTATTGGTTTTAGGATCAAGGCAAATGTAGCCCTTTGACAGTGGAGGATAACCAAGAAAGATGCACTCTTGGGATCTTGGCTGAAGTTTGTGTTTAGTATATGGCCTAAGATAAGGGTAACAAGCACACCCAAAGGTCTTGAGAGCTTGAAGAGGAGGTGGTGTAGAATATAGAACCTCCCAAGGAGATTTAAAGCATAACACAGATGAGGGTAACCTGTTAAGAAGAAAGACAGTAGTGGAGAAAGCATAGGACCAGTAATTGTAAGGGAGATAGGATCTATACATCAAAGAGAGACCAGTTTCAACAATGTGCCTGTGCTTTCTCTTAGAAACTCCATTTTGATGAGGAGAATGAGGACAAGAGGTTTGATGCAAAATGCCATTTAAGGAGCAAAATGTTTGAAAAGCAGAATTGGTATATTCAGTACCATTGTCTGATCTAAGCACCTTAATGGAAGTAGAGAATTGATTTTCAACAAGAGTCTTGAAATGTTTAAACACAGCCAACACTTCATTCTTATGTTTAAGCAAGAATAACCAGGTAAATCTAGTATAGTCATCCACAAATATCACATAGTATGAAAAACTAAGAATAGAAGATAAAGGGGCTGGACCCCAAACATCACTATGAACAATGTCAAGAACAGATTTTGAAACAATGGGAGACTTAGTTGAAGGATATTTGTGGATCTTGGCACTTATACAAAATTTACAGGAAGAACAAATGTTTTCAACCTGAGATAAAGTGATTGAATGACAGAAATTCTTTAAAGCAGAATAGAGCAACCTAGAACTAGGATATCCAAGTCTGGAATGCCACAGCAGAATGATATCAGACTTGATGGAATTTGAAGGCTTGATGAGTTTGGAACTAAAAGCTGAAGAAGGTGATAGTGTGGAATGAGATGGAATGGGATACACTCCATCTTTACTCAACCCTTTGTAAAGGATCTTCCCCGAAGGTAAAGCCTGAATTAAGAACTTGTGAGCATCAAAATAACAACATGCATTATTTTGGAGACACAGCTTATGGACAGACAAAAGATTAGAAGCAAGGGCAGGAACTCTAAGTATATTATTAAGCCTAAAGTTGTGAAAAGAGGTTTTAAGCTCACCATGACCAACATGAGTGACTGGAAGCTCCTGACCATTGCCTACTATAATCGTTTCAGTTCCTGCAACAGGTTGTTGATGAAGACTCAGCTGTGACAGATCAGGAGTGACATGGTCTGAGCAGCATGTATCAGTAAGCCAGCCATTGCAATTCTGGACCTGAGATGAGTTAGCCACCATTGAAGCTAACTTAGCTGGAGCATGCTTACCCTGATATGCAAAATCCATTCTGTGGTAACAATCAAGGGTTGTGTGACCACCCTTTCCACAGATTTGGCAAAATGGTCTGTTGGACTGAGGTTGACCAGAGGTATTTTGTGCTTTAGGTTGTTGCCCTGAGGTAGGATGATAACTAGGATTACCAAAGCCTCCATTATGATTGTTGTTGAATCCACTGTGATGACCAAAACTTCCAAAACCTCCATAATTGTTGTTAAAACCATTGTGATTACCTCTGCCACCTCTTCCTCTCTGATTTGAATATCTACTTCCTCTGCCTCTCTGATTAGAGAAACCTTGGTGTTGAGACTGAAAGTTGGCATTCATAGCCATTGAAGGAGGAACCAAACCATTTAATCTCTTCTTAATTACTCTCTCCTCAGCATTCAGTAAAGTATTTAGCTCTTCAACAGATAATACATCACTTCGAGTTCTTATTGCAGAGCTGAAAGAATCATATTCTGAAGATAAACCATCAAGAGCTATGTGAAGAAGCTCTTCATCATCCAAGATCACAGAAACAGCAGTCAACTTATCACGAATCTGTTTGATCCTTTGGAAATATCCATCAATTGAATCATTTCCTTTCTTGATTGCATTCAGTTCATTGCGAAGACTCATAACATGAGATCTTGACACAGATGCAAATCGTTTTTCCAACACCTTCCATACTCCTTTGGCAGATCTTTGCCCAACAGTGAGAGCAAGAATCGCAGGTGTTAAAGTAGAATTGATGAAAGTGAACATTGCTTGTTCACGATTCTTCCAAGAAATGAAATTAGGGCTAATCTCAGTAGTGAGATTGCCAGAAGAATCCTTCAGAAAACGTTCTGGAACATTGATTGATTCATCAAGAATATCTATCATGGAGTAAGTTTCAAGAATTACCTCGATTTGATGCTTCCAAACAGTGTAATTGTTATAATCGAGCTTGACAGTCATCATCAAAGACATGTTTGATAGTAGAAGCAACGAGGTATTGACAGGTAAGGTTGTATTAGTCATAGCAGGAGTTGAATCAGAGGTTGAAGATGTGGAAGCCATGGATAGAGATCGAAGCTTTGATACCATGAAAGATTACAGAGAGTATTGAGAGAAGAGTAGAGACCAGAGAGAAAAGAGAGAAAAGAAAGAATGAATTCTTGAATTATGAAAACAATTTTATTGATTTGATTTCACACTACAAATACAGGGACGTTTACATTATATATACATAGTGTATGGAGGGAAAGTTAGTTACAGATATTTGACTTAATTTCAACTGCTTCTCACACGTGCATACGTGCCAGACTTAAGACATAAGCACTGAAGGTAAAATGGCACCATTCCATTTAATCTTTACTTGTGTCTTTTATATCTGGAGCTTCACTTGCTTCGTTTTCAATCTCTTCAAGTTTGCAAGCACCGGTTCTTTCACTGTTGCCATATAATAAGTGTGACAACAAATTTCACAATATTTTTTTTTTTTTTGAGAAACTATTTCACAATATTTTTCATGATTATTAAAGTGATAAATTATAATTTTTGTATTAAATAAATAATGTTAATAGTGATTCCAATAAAAATGATATTACATTAATCACAATATGGTACCTCAACTAATTCCATACAAAAAATTGTGTGACATTGTTATTTGCCATATGTGATTTGCATAATTGTATGTTAGGATTTGAGGGCCTGTTAGATTTTGAGGGAGAGCAGAGGGAAAAGTGGCTAAAACATACTAAAATTTAGTACATTTTATTCATATTTCATTCTTTTATTTTCTACTCCCCTCGTCTCTTCCCTAACACAGGGTAAGAGAAACTCTAAAACTTATTTTGGGCCTAGGAGTTGCTTTTCTTAGCTTACAGATCCACTACTTATTTTGGGCCTTATATTAGAGTTCACAATACAGAGGGATAAAATATAAAAATTTAAAATCCATAAATAATTGGAAACTGACATTGGATTGTTGGAGGACCTTTGTTGAAATGGGCCTAGTAACCACGGTACTAAAGAGACACTTTCGGCCCAAAAAAAAAAAAAAAAAACAGAAAGGATGTAACCACTTGCAATCAAAAGGGAATGACTTCTCATATTTTTTACTTGAAAAATGATATGTTTACAATATTTTCATAATATTTTTACAACAAATTATAAGTAGCAGGTTGTTACTAGGTTTTATTGTTGGGGCAAAAAAGTAATATTAATGTTAGGTTCAAATTTGAACTAATAACAACTAAACACTTATGATTTGTTGTAAAAATATTGTGAAGGTAGCACATCTCTTTTTACTTTGGCAAATGTTCTACTAAGTGCCGATCTAACCACACATTTTGTCACAACTTGATAACATTTGTTAGACATGCCACTTTTTTTCACTAAGCACAATCGCAACTCACACATGTTAAGATTGTGGCAAGTATTATGGCACAAAAGTAGCATCCATAAATTTTCTTAGCTCCATTTACATGTAAATGGGAAGTCATGGGCCCATGACTGTTCCAGAGGATATTGCAAAAATGGTTGTCCACAGGACAAAAATAATAAGGGAAGAAATGGTACTATTAATGAGAAATGATAAGCGGGATAAAATTCAAAAATACAAAGTTAAACTAACATAAATCAGACATCTTAAATGGCCCCTGATAAAGTGATACATTTTTCAAGCTTTTTGTTTTGCACTATACCAATTAAGTTTAACAAAAATCCTACTGCCTAGCAATTTTGAATGGGCTAGGATATTCTTATTCTCTCAGGGGATGTTTAGTTCGCGTGATGTTATGTTATAATATTGCATTGTTTAAGAATGTGATGAGATTAAAGTGATGTACTATATTTTGTAATTTTATATTATAATAATGTTAGAAAAAACAAAATAAACCAAAAATCTTAATTTCACGTTATCGTCATTTATCACAATGAACCATACACCTACTGCTAATATCAATAGCAACAATATCAGCAAAAAGCACTATTGTTATTTATTTTTTACAAGTAATCTATATGATAGATCTAGATTAAATTGGCTTTGGGCAATTGCACAATTATCATGATGGATTGAATTCAAAGGAAAATTTTGAGGATTTCTGATTAGAGTGGAAGGTTCCTCAGTACAGTAAAAAGCCACGCTCTTTTCTTTTCCCATTCATATGCCAAGATCTCAGTGAGTAACCACTGCTCAGCAATTAGCCTTTTATTAAACACTAAAATACTATGATTCCAAACCTAAAGACCCCTCCATTCATAGAATTCATTGAGGAATAATTTGACTAGCCAACCAATTGTGAATTTCTTGAAGGGACAGAAAGAGGAACACCCAACAACCAAAGCCATAAGAAACACAAAAAGGTCATGGTAGGCTCTTGAGTGGGAAAAGGAAATTTTAGACACAGACTAGTTTCATCCACCTGAGATGACAACAAGAAAAAATTGGAAATGATGATGGTGGGGAAATGGGAATACAATTCTTCTTTGGTAGGAATAAAAAGAAAAAGAAAAGCTCAAACAAAATTCTAAAGTTTGGGTACAGAATCTTACAAAACATGATTCCATGGGATCAAAATTCAACTTTAAAGTATCACTTCTAGTTCCTAATTGATTGTATACATTGAAAATGAAAAGAATTGTAGTAGTATGTACCAAGGTAAAAGATTTTACTAGAGTCAGCTAGGGATTTTTCTACCGACCAAGAACCATTAAAATGGGAGTCAGGTTAAGCATGAGTAGGTAGCATATTCGAATCGTGCAGGCCACTAAGGAAACTAATCCCTATTTTTTTTCTAAGATTTATTTATTTATTTATTTAAAAAATTGACTAGTTACACAAGTATTTTAAGGGCTTTAAATCTAGAAGTTCATATGGGATAATATTTTTCTTTAAACTATTTTGAAAAATTCTTGTCCAAGTTCCAACTCATTATTTGATTATTCAGATACTTACAACATATTTTTTTTGATCACATGACTCAAATATTTAAGACTAAATTACATTTTTAACCCTTTAAAGTTTGGAGTTGTTTTTATTTTGTTCCTTTAAAAGTTTCAAAATTTTGCAATTTAATCATTAAAGTTTGATTTTGTTTTCATATTATTCATGCCGTCCATTTTTGTTAATAATTTAATTACTAAGTGTCCTTCATGTGTAACTATTTTATGAAATCCTAGCTCTAAAATATTATGAAATGCAGGAACTTCATTGTTGTAGGGAGAAATCATATTATGGCAGTTAGATTATTTTAAGAAAAAATAGATGATAGGGTCTATAAGAGCCCGAACTAGCTAAGCCCTGTAAGAATAGGTTGATTGAATATAACAACCCAATACAATTAATTTGCTAGAGAAAAGGTTTGCAAGGTCAACCTTGGTTTGCTTGTATAGTTTAGCTGCTGAATTAATGAAGGAAAAACATCTAGTGATTCTTAAAAAGAGGCCGAGTTTGGGATTAACACTTCCTTGGATAAGGCTGAAAAGGAATTGTTCATATAATATTCAGTCTCGATTATAGGATAATGTTGCACAGAGTATGGTTTTCTTTTCTCTTTTTTGTCCCTCTTTCTGGAGGGGTTTCCTTTCTTTATATAGTTAACTAAATTACATCATAATCCTCCACTTATATAGTCAACAGGGACATTCCTTTGGATGCTTGTCCCATCAAGGTTTTGCTAAAGGTAGTCGAATGTGCTGCACGTTGTGAAAGCACTGTTCAAGGGTCATTCCTCTATTAATGCGGTTAGCTAAGTTGGTACAGTGCATTAAATGCGGAGGTGATGGTTATTTTATCTGAATATTTCCCTTTTTTCTTTGCTTGCACGTCTCTACCATCTTCTTCGATATTTTGTTTTCTGGTGCAAGTGGCCTACCTTACGCCTCCTGGCGAGTGCTCGCTCCTCGTCCTGACCCTCGGGTAGTTGACCTCTTCGTCCCTTATTCTCGGGTTCTCATTTACATGTTGGTTTAGGACTAATGTTGAGATGGGCTCTTCTACCTCCTTGGATTGGGCCCACGGGCTATATTCTATACTTAGATCTTACCCCTCCCATAGGGTTAATATGAAAATGAATTTTTTTTTTAAAAAAATGGAGAATCAAAATGAAAATTGCGAATCCATTTCCTTAAGACCTTTCTCAGATCTATAGGGAGGAGTAACTTCAAGTCAATACTCAGGTGATAGTCACAAGTGAGACAATACAGCACTTGAGGAATAAAGTGTTTCATGATAGAACTAAAACAATATCTTTTCACCTCTCCTAATGTTTGAGATGGTTTATATATATATATATATATATAAGATAGAAATTTTACTCTAATTTAATTTAAGTATATATGTGTGTGAAACTCATTTTTAGAGATTTGAATCACGGCCCTTCCCCCTCTCCCTACCAACACCTCACAAACACTTATATCTGTGGAGTGACCATCGCACCAAAGATGTGTAGTAGTAAAGATTTTGTATATGTTTCAATGCATCTTTTTAATGAATCTTTGGTTTTTAAGCCAAAAAGGGGGGGGGGGGGGGAAAATCATTACAAGTCTTTTTTTTTAATTGAAAAGTGAAGAAACAATTATAAGTTATATAATTTATGAAGAGTAAAATGTGAAAATAATTTATACTACCTTCATCCATCTGGTACAACATCTTATAAAAGTCTTAGCTAGATTTGAAGACATTGATGCAGTTTAGGACCACACTAGCCAACTATGCATGCCCCAACATTTTATAAATAGTATATTGTACTTGACAAAGTATAAAGAATTGCTGTATTGCCAATGGGGTATCAACTTACTGACTTTTTGTCCAACTAAATAGGAAGCTCTGAAAAGACTATTGAGTGGGAATTTAAGTGTAGTTTTAGGACATCAATTTATGGGCTGTGCAGAAATTTGTGACTTGAGGGAGATAAAAGAAAAGAGAAAAAGAGAGAAAATATAAGAGTTAGGATTTATTTAGATACCGTTTATTATTGAAAATTAAAAATTAAAAATATTGTAGTAAAATAATTTTTAAATATGAGAATAGTATCATGAGACCTAGTTTTAAAGTTGTTTTTCTAAAAAAAAAAAACACTTGTAGGTCTCGTAAACAGTGCACAGGACCCACCAAAAAACGATAGATGCTGGACATGCAAGACGCTATCCAAACAAACACTTAATGTGGTTTGGTTTTGGAGCTTACATTCATGCTATAAAAGTTTAAAGGCCTACATTTTCATACTTCTTATTTGATGATACACTTCCATATTATAATGGGATTACATACGAAACCACAATTTCCTCTACCAACAATCCCATAATTCTCTCTTTCAATCAATATTTTGATTTTGTCTTTCCAACATGTTGGATAGAGATTAGAGGAGGTCCCAAAAGAGCATTGAGTGGGCATTGGAATAAATTTTTAGGACATCCACTCTGTGTTGGATGATTGTATAAATTGTATTGTACAGAGAAAAAAAAAGTACTTTTTCGGATGTGAGATTATTTTTCCTCAAATATGTAATATGATACGGTGATACCTAACCTTGCCAATGTCGTATTGGTACACTAGTGCACAACTAAAAGACAACTACGATTTTAGTGAAAAATGGTCCTTTAGCACCTGGATTTTCACTCATCATATAGTGGAACTTGATGTTGAAGTGGACATGTCCTGATACATATTAATAATATCATTAAAGCTCCCTTTTTTAGATGATAGGGGAAGGTCCATTGCAGCCCCGAGCAATAAAATTAAAGCCCCACCGGGAGCAATTAAAGTAGAAGCAAAGGCTTTTGAAGCTAATTTTAAGTATCGATGATTTTTATGTTATTGAAGAGAGTTCTTGTTTCTTATAACAAACTATTTTTTAGAATATAATATTTACTTTTTAAATCAGAATAAAATTCATAATCTTTTCATAAAAAAAAAAAAAAAAAAAAACTGCACATAACCTGAATTCTAGTATGGTTAAAGACTGTAATTCCCTGTGAACTCAATATTTCATCTAAAACTAGCGCATGCATTCCTAGCATGAAGGAAATCAAGTAACTAAGGGCTTGTTTGGTTAGTTGAAAAAAGAAACAATTTTTGTTTTCATTTTTAGTTTTTAGTGGGTCTCACCACTAAAAAATTGAATTGGTTTTAGCATTTGTATTTAGATTTCATTTTCAGTATCCTAAAAATTGGATTTGAATACAAAAAATAAATACAACATTTCAGTGTTTATGTTTCTTATGAATATGAATATAGTGGTATATTTGTAAATATTAAAGTTACTTTTTTTTAGTAATGTGACGTGTGTGAATAAGAAAAGTTACTTTTAAAAAAAATAAAATAAAATACAATGACCAATTCTAAGTATAATGTATTCTATACTTAAATTATGTATTCAAAACAACTTATACCAAACACTACCAAATGTGAAAACAAGTATTTTTTTTTTCTATATTCAAAATGAAAAGTGGATACACAACTTTTTGAAACCAAACATGCCTTAATTTCTTAGCAATTCTTGGGTGCACTTAGGACTTTTTCTTGTGTTTTTTCATACCATACTTCCGTTGAAACTTACACATCTTTGTTGAATTTTGACATGTCAAACTCGGTTTCAACTTGATTTGTAAATATTTGTAATAATTCTAGCTAGTGTTTCAAATTTCAATAAGTCTCCATGATATTGATTAAATATCCACTTGTGACTTGTACCCCCAAAAAAGAAAAAGAAAAAAGGAAAACAAAAGAAAGGGCTAAAGACATCAAAACTCACAACTCACAATCCCATATTAACAAGTCAAACCTTTTATAGCAAAGAACTTGGACCAATTTGCTCAACAAAAGAACAGTGAAGAGATAGAGACTAAAAAGACCTCTTCAAAGGTAGACTTAGGAGGGTCCCCTAGGGCCTAGCATAACATGCGTGACCCAATTGCACCAATTACCTTGCCTTGTTAAAGAACCCAAATTTTTATCTGACTCATAGCAGATCTTTTTATAACAAGTCTCACTGTAGAAAAGTAAAAGTATGACCTTACGTTTGCTACTTTGCCTTTGCTTTCTTTGCTTTGCTCTCTCTACTCTCTTTTCTGAGAGTCTTTTCTTTTTGGCCTTTTTCTCTTTCAAATTTTTTTTTTCTTTATCTCTACTTTTTGGAAGTTTCCCGTCTCCATCCTTGCGTCTTCTGTACAAAACAGAATCCCGTCAAAAAACTACACGTTGAATGAAAATCAAACACTACTAGACTTATTTTGAATAATTGATTTCCACGCGCTAAATATATAATATTTTCTTCTAGTTTTATACCAAGGAATTTTTATGTTCTTTGTTGGTCATTCTTCACTATAGAATGATAGCATCTTGTTAAAAGAATGATAGCATCTTGTTAACTTGTAAACTGATATTTTATAGACTATATTATAAGCTCCAAAGAATGGAAATGCACTCAATTGACTTTGACAATTAGGGGCAACATGTGAGCTTGCATTTACCACCTTTAAAAAAAAAAAAAGGTCAAAATTAATATCCAATATCAAAATGGGGGTAGAGACAATATTAAACATGTAAAATTGGACTTGGTCAAAAGAATGACAACCACAATTTTAAAGTATGCTGATCCTTTTTTCTTTATTTTTTTACTTGAAAGCCGTAAGTCTAACCCACCTGTCTAGTCTGACGAGTTGACTCAAAACCCGTTTGATTCGATGCTTGTAATGATCAGAGATGGTTTTCTCCCTCCAAAAATTGATTTTAGCGGGTCGGTTTATCAAAACTCGATTCCAAACAACCCAACCGATCTCCACCCACAAAAATTATTGTTCTCTGTTGTATAAGGCATTCTCCATTAAGATCTCGCCAAATCTCATTTAGATTCGGCAAGATCTCAACAGATTTGGCCAGTTCTTATTGAGATCTCATTAGATTCAAAGGAATTTTGATCAAATTTCGCAAGTTTTGGCCAAAGCTTCTCCTCTCTAACTACGACCTAGACTAGCCGTCACTCAAGTGTATTCGACTAATCTAATTTGACTCCCTCACTAGTTGACAGTGGGTCTAGAAGTTCTCTATCGGATTTGGTAGGTTCAGTTGTTGGTTGAACATAAACCTGACCCGGACCGGCCTGTAAACACCCTAAATTGAAAAAGAGTAGAAAAATTATAGAAATTCATATATGTAACAAGTTGAAGAAATTATTAACTATTATTTTAAGATTCCAATTATGAGAAGTTGAAAAAAAAAATGTAAAAAAAGCAAGTCTTTTTTTTTCATAATTATTTTTTAAAAATAGTTCATTATTTGATAACTTAAGGCAAACCTTATTTTAAAATCATATTCCAATTTCAAATCATCTTTCTTTTAGGATGAAAAATGACATCTCAACGAGTCTAGAATGACGTTGACTCATTCTGTTAGGACCAGAAGCAAGTTATCAAGACAGTTAATGTGCGCGTGGGTCTACTAAAATCTGAACTGTATTTGTAATCTGTATGACTATAGTCTGCACATTGACACTTTATAGGGTATACCACTGTGAAGTCTATACAATTTGTACAGACAGTAAACACAAACACATACACTCAAAAGACCAGTCTCACGTGCTTACTCGTTAAAACCCACGTCATAAATTCCATGTAGTAATAAGTAAGCCACGAAACATAAAACAAAAGCAAAAACAAACTAAAAAAAAAAGCTCTATCTCTCTCTCTCTGCCCCTCTTCAGAAAGCAAAAGAAAAGCTTACCTCATTCTCTGCTTCCCCATGCTGCAAACACAGCCCTAAAACGAAGTGAAAAATTAAACAAAGCTCTTTCATTTTGATTTCATTCATTACCCATCACGTTCTTTCTCTTTCTCTCTCTGTGTTAACCCCACTATAAAACCCATCAAAACCCTAAACAAACCAGACCCATTTCTCTAATCTCTCTCTCTCTCTCTCTCTATCTGTCTGTCTTACAACCATGGATGCTCTGAACTTCCTCAAGTTCTGGAGGCCCACCACCATCAACCCCTTAACAACTAAAGGAGCTCCAAATCCTCTAGTTAAAAAAGGGGATGAATTTGAAGAAGAGGAAGAAGAAGAATCTTTCTTCGACTTGGAGCTCCTTGTTTCTGATATAGACATAAATAAAAACAAAACCAACGCCGACCCAGAAAACAACAGTGACAAAGAAAACAAAACCAGGCTTGATTCCAACCAAAACAATCTGTCCAAAAAAGCAGTCCTCAATTTCTCAGACCCAACCCTTTCTCTGTCTCCTAATGATTCTATATCAAGAAGAAAAATTCTCCCAATCGAGCCCAACTCCAAGCCTCAGTCCCCAATATCTCTGCTAAAATCAGCTCCAAGCTTCCAAGTCCTCAAGTTCAAGAAGCCAAGGTCAAAGTCAAAGTCAATGGCAGCACTACTAGAAACAGAGAGAACAGAGTCCAAAACCATTTCCATGAACACCCACCAAAAACAGCTGAGAAAGCAAGAAAGCAAAGCTGCCACTTTGAAATTCAGAGTTGAAGATGAAGACCCAAACAACTCACTACTCACCAGAGCATATAGTTCGAGAAAAAACGAAAGCAAACTACAAAACCACCAAGCTTCAGAGGACTCAAAAACAGAGCGATTCTCAAAGGATTTGATGCAAAAATACTTGAACCTAATTAAGCCATTATACGTCAAGGTCTCAAAAAGGTACAGCGATAAGATAAAGCTCTCTGATGAGTTATCGGTGGGTTCACCGGCTTCGTCTCCGGCGACAATGGCGGTGCCAAAGAAGGAAAAGCAGGGGAATATTCCGGCGGGGATCAGAGTGGTTTGTAAGCACTTGGGCAAGAGCAAATCTTCATCGGCTATTGGAGCAGTACCAGTTGTCAATAGGAGAGATGATTCGCTGTTGCAACAGCATGATGGAATTCAAAGCGCCATTCTTCATTGCAAGAGATCCTTCAATGGTTCTAGAGGTATAGGATATTAGGATTTTATGTATAAATGTGTTTCTAAAATAAAGATTCATTTTTTTTTTTGAAGTGTGAAACTTTGAATGTGTTTTGGTGGATTCTAACCAGTTTATTCTAAATTTAGTTTCAGAATCTTCATCCTTGTCGCGTTCTATTACTGTGCATGAAAAAACAAGCACTTCATATTCGAGAGGTATAATTCACTCTGTTCCAAAATTTTGAGTTTGCTCAGTTATGTACTTATGTTTTAAGTGTTACTTTTCTCTAATGTTTGGAATCTAATTTCAGATTCTTCTCAATTGTGGAGATCTGCAAGCGATCCTTCTGATGAGAAATCAATCAGAAATTGCATTGAGGAAGGGATTTGAGAGAGGAAAATGTTTTTCTACGAAATTGAAAGCTATAGAAGGAGGAATCTGAACAGGGGACTTGTTTGTTCCTCTGTTTCTGTGTTTTGTTGTAA
This sequence comes from Quercus variabilis, assembly GCA_030445155.1. NCBI lineage: Eukaryota > Viridiplantae > Streptophyta > Magnoliopsida > Fagales > Fagaceae > Quercus > Quercus variabilis. Next base: position 12,897,629 of record CP129453.1, read on the forward strand.
AAAGGAAAGAAGCAATAGCAGTGGATAGGGTAGAGTTTTGTTGTTTAGATGATAGCTATGATGACCAGTGGGTGCACTCACTTGGCGTTGTCTGTGACTGTAAAGAAATGGGTCATTATGAACAGATTGAAAGAATAGAGATTTGGATCTTCTTTGTGTGTCTGTGTGTGTGTTGGTTGTTTTGGACCCTCCATTCAAGAATTATGTCACCTCTTTTGATTTGTGAGATAGCTGTTCAAATCAAAGATATAATCATTTCTCTGCGTTTGAAGATTGGAAATGACTGACAGTTACTATTGCTTTTGATTTTCTGCTTATTTCATTGATTATTTGGGAGGCAAGGTTCTGCAAGCATCATGTCACCAATTTTAATATCATCTTACCAATACCAATTCAGATTTTACACTTTTACCTTGAATATATATATATATATATATATATGTATGTATTTTTAATGAAAAACACCAAATTTCTGATTGGCTATAAAATTGCAGAATGTCTCAATGTCATGTCATCTTGGCAAAGCCCTTGCTTTCAAAAAGGACTTTTGAATGCTAAGAAAAGCTCCTCTCTCTCTTTTATTTTTTATTTTTAAATTATATTATATTTTTTCTGTGCTCTTGACGTGATTTGATTTTAATTAATAGAAGCAGAAATATATGCTTTGCTGCAAACATTGTTCACAAGCACATGTACTCCTTTTTGGACCAAACTTAAGCAGGATGAATTTGCCACCATTATTATTATTATATGCTGCCCAATTGAAAGCCCCCCATTAAACTAGTTTTGCATTACTAGAAAGTAGAAACTCTAATATTGGAAACTCCCCAACAACATAAACTTTTTTTGTTTTTTTTTTTGAAAATTACAACACCAACAATTATATTAGATTGAGATGAACATTTGCAATTTTGCATATGAAATCTGGCTGAACCAACTAAATAATTATTATTATAACTATTTCTACTAAATTTTTATGGAAGAAAGCTAAGAATTAAGTAAGCACAAAGATGAAAGATCCACACTGCCAACCGCGGCTGAAAATTAAAACTTCCATACATCAAATAGATTGAGACAGTTGAAAATTTGAACTTCAAATTTCAAAGTTGAAAAGAGGGTTAGACAAGACTTGTTTGTTTGAAGTCATAAATGAAATGAGGACGAAGGCTCTGGCTCTCTGGCGCTGAAAACATAACCAAATTTCCAATGAGCCATTTTAATAAATGTCATGAAGTGCCAATATGTCCAAAATATTGTGACCCATATCCCATTGCTGACTTTTTTGGTGCATCTCATTGCATTTGGCCAAAAAATATCATGGACCTTCACATTCCACCTTAATCAACATGGTCCCCATCCCTTGTGATACTCTCAAATTTACTGGTCACATCATTTAAGTAACCATAATGACAGTCTTTACACAACAAATTTGAAAAAAAATTTAGGGTAAAATATCATTTTCGTTCCTAAACTATCACAAAAGTTCGTTTTTCGTCCCTAAACTTTTAAAAGTTCATTTTTCGTCCCTGAACTATCACAAAAGTTCATTTTTCGTCCCTAAACTTTCAAAAGTTCTATTTTCGTCCCTAAATTTTTCCAAATGTATTGATTTTCATCCCTCTCACATCAACACACTGTCAAAGCCACGTCAGCACTCCATCAGACGGAGGGACGAAAATCAATACGTTTGGAAAAGTTTAGGAACAAAATAGAACTTTTAAAAGTTTAGAGACGAAAAACGAACTTTTGTGATAGTTCAGGGACGAAAAACGAACTTTTGAAAGTTTAGGAACGAAAAACTATCTTTTGTGATAGTTTAGGGATGAAAATGATATTTTACCCAAAAATTTAATATTTATAAACATGGTAAGTCATTAGTGATAAGTAAAAATATAATGTATTCAAATGAGATTCAAAAATGTCTTTTCCTTTATACCTATTATATTATCATCTCCTAAAAACATTTATCTTTTCCTCTATTCCTCTATTGATACTTTCACTGACAACCTTCTTTTTTATCACTCATCTCCAATTCATCACAATTATATAACCACTAATTAAAAATGATAAAATGTCTCTACCCCACGCCCTGCCCTACCCCAGCTTGGCATGATCTTATTCTCACATTGCACAAATTTTTCGGGCCCTAAAAGCGGCAAAGGATGGGGACATGACATCCACAATTCAGCTTGCCCCATTGTAATCCCTTGCACTTAGGTTTTTCTTGAAAGAGAAGATTACTTTATCAATCACTATACCATGTACTTATGTTGAGTATTTTTGTCGTCTAAACCGAAGATACGAGCACAAAATTTGACTGGTATTTCAAGTACCAATATAAAGCCTAAATTATATTTTCTTTCCTTAAAATATATATTTTGTTAAACATATTGATAAAAAAACTTAATAAATCTGGACTAAATAACAAAATGGGGGACATTTTAAATTTTCAGAGATGAAAAAAATATATATTTTTAAATGTTAGTGGCAAAAATTGAACATATTGTATACAATATTTTAAGGACAAAAATAATATTTTTATCAAATATTTATTTCCAATTAATTTATCCAAACATATTTTCCACTAGAGAGAGATTGGGAAAAAATTAAAAGTGAAAAGGGAAATCAAGATCAGTAAATAATAAGAAATGAAGATTAAAAAAAAAAGATTAAGAATGTATATTGGTTGAAATATAGAATAATGATTTTTTTTTTTTGGTTTTAATTTGATAATATTAGTTACAACAATGAAAAAGGGAATTAGAATTGTAATTATCTACTTAAAAAAGAACAAGTAATACTATTAAGTTACAAGACTATTTTTTAAATATAATTTTTTTTTCAAACATAAAATATTTGTTCTATAATAATTGTTCTTTATCATTAATTTTTAATATAAACAGATGATTAAACCCCAAATCATTACTTTACTAGCTGAATTAACTTGTATAACTTAAAAACATCAATGTTGTTCGTACTAAATATTTTAAACCGTAGTTCTTACGTTTGCAATTATCAATTTAAAGAAGTGATTAGACAAATATAACCCTTTTTAGTATATAATTATTAGAACGAATATTCTATTCGTATAATGAAATTTGCTCGTAACTCGTAAGACAAAAAGAAGTGTGCCTATAAATTCAGGAATGGACGCAAAAAACAGATGGTTCATTGTACCAATTTTTATTATAAAAAACCCGTCGAAGATGTTGAGGTTTACGAGTGTCGTGTTTTCAGAAAATTTAAGTAACGGGGACGCAATGCACCAACAGACAAAACACAAACAAAGACCCGACACCATATTTTCGTCCAAGGAATATAGATTTTCTCTGTTTCCTCCACTGATTATGTGTCTCATTCTGTTGAGAGTGGCATCTGCATCAAGGCACTGTGTATGCTTGTAGTACCATGTGAGCTCATTTTCCAATATTTTGTTTTCCTTGTTAAGAGAAAAATTAACAAACTCAGGAAACATTATGGTCCAACGAGGTTCCCATATGGTAACCCCCTGGACAATTGGAACTAGTCTTTCCTGGCTCTTGTTCATTGGATCTGTCTTTGCTAATGGGGTCTTTTCATTTGTACATGTACTCCACCCGTCTTATATTGCGAGTCCTCATTAGAATATTCATAAAATTTTAAGAGATTTTTTTTTTCTTTTTTTTTGCTTTTGATAATTTAATTGTTGGAGGAAGATTTGAATCCGTAAAAGTTTTTGTTAGAAGGAAAACTATAACATGCCAAAAATTACATTATGTTTAAATGTTAACATAAATGTTAACATGTGTGTCAAAAGTTGACGCTACTTTATTTATTATTGGTACTCTTTGGTAGTGTAAGTATTATAATCTCATAAACATATTAGTGGGTATTTCTATGTGAATGAAGAGTGTTTCATCACATATTTTTAATGTTCTTCTTACCCATTATGACTAATTTTTTCAATAAAAATACGAGGTATTTCTTCTTAACAAAAAAATTGCTGTAAAATTGAGTGTGGGCCTGGTTAAAATTATGTTAAGGATGGAAGCCCAAAAAATAGAAAAAGAAAAATAAAAAGCTGTTTTAATCAATAAGTTTCTAGCCCATACCCAATTTGATGACCCGTTAGGCAGGTCTCGGAATTTTGTTGAATGAAGAAAAACTACAATAACATGGACAACTTGAAAATGGAATGGGCTTCGTTGGATTTCATAAGGCGAGATGGAGAATCGATTTTTATTGAAAAAAATAAAAATAAAAGCGGGCCACTAAGCAACGCATAATGGGCCTGACATGCCGAGTTGAAAGATGTCTCCAAAAGAGGTCCATGTCAAATTCAAAAATTAAGAATTAAGATTGGAACTAAACCCTCCACCCAAAATAATAAAAACTTGTATTATTATTAGTTGTGTATTACAAAAGAATGTTACTCTATAATATATACATAGAAAGAATGGAATATAAGAAGACAAAGGAAATATCTAGAACTTGCCTAAGTGTCTTCAAGTACAAATGTGTTTCTCAAAAAAAAAAAAAAAAAAAAAAAAAAAAACTTTAAATGTCTGACAATATTATTTGACATATACTAACTCAGATGTTAATTTTGCGTTTTGACTAGTTTTATTTCTTTTTTTTTTTGGGTTAAGAAATAGACAAAAGTACACCTGTACCAAATAAATTAAAGTTTTAAAAAACTATAAATAAGCAACTAAGTTAATTATCAACAAAAACTGAACCAAATACATACTTAACGATTAACACTTTTTGCGTTTAGCCTAGAGCTTGGCAGCTCAACTGGCACTTCCTTATATTTTAAAAAGTTACATTCAAATCCTCTCATCACTATTGTAACTATCAAATTATATATATATATATATATATCTTATGCTACTTAACTATTCAAATATTCAATAATTACTTAGGTGTGATTTATATGATTTTAGATATGCCCACATGAGGAATGTATTTCCCGTGTCTTGTGCTTGTGCGGAAGAATTTATAGTGTTGTATACATGTACAAGTGAAAGTCTTGTGTGAAAGAGAAATTAAAAAAAGAAAAAAGAAAAAAGAAAAAAAAAAGCAGAAGAGAAATTAATATAATATAAATCTGCTCCAACCCATAAATTTAATATTTTGGGAAAATTACATTTTAAAAACTATTTCCCTAACTTTTTCCGTTATTGATCTAAATTTGAAGTAAATTTTCAACCTAAGATGTGATATTGAAATAAAATATCATAAGGATGTGGGGGCGATCAACACCTTGGTCTAAATTAATGACGCATACAAGTTACAAGGTCAAAGAATCAGGGTTGAAATACCAGAGGGGGTACCTAATTTGAGGACTTTTCAGCTAACCATCTAGATGGAGCAATCCTAATTAAGGATATATAACTTTTATTTTATATATAAAATTTGTAATAACATTAGTGTTTTTCTTAATAATAAAATTCGTAGTACCTTTAACATTTTTTTGTAACTCTTTTTTTTTTTCCACAATATTTTTCACAAATCGAAATTTGATCTATATCACTTTTATATAGACAGTATATTATTGATACTATTTTTATTAACACTAATCGTAGACTTGCGCGATGCGTAGAAAAATTTGATAATTTGTTTTTTTATTAAGTGAAAAATGAAAATAGTAAACAAGACTTATAAGTGTTAATCCTAAACGATTTTTAAAATGATATAATTAATATCTAGCAAAGCATAGTTGATACAATATATTAGATTTTTTAAAATTAAGCTATTTATATTCTTTATTTAAAAGTATTTTAAATCTTGTAAAAAAAAATTTCTCAAGAAAACATAATACATTTTATATTCAATTATTATATAAGGTAAGAGGCATTTTGAAAATAAGGTAATGTGTAGTTGAAATTTGTTTTTCCTTACAAATAGTTCATCTTCTATATGTCTTGAATGACCTAAAGAGAAAGCAGGTATAATCATATAAATAAATCCATCACTTATATTAGGGAAGAAAAATCCAATACTTTAAAAATATAAGAAAAATGTTGGAGGCGTCTTTCCCCGATGTGGGATTGAACAAATTCGTGAGGGTGTTATCGGTCTCCTCGACCTATTCCCAAAACAAACAATTCTTTTGTTAGGGTCTGAGACAAATCTCCCTCCCACTAATGTATTTAAATTATCAAGAACCTACCAATATCACGATGTGTATGTGACATAGTTGTTAATAAAGCGGCTCTTTTTTCTATACAAATCTCTCCTACCAAAGCATTACCAAACTAACTGAATGAACCAAAATACTATATTGATGTGGCTTGACAATAGCGTAATAACAATAAACATTACGCTTCAATTTCTTGATATTATATAGATGTCATACCTAGTTATTGTGAAAAAAACATTCTTCATTGATATAGTTTTTATTTGAAACGTGAATATCTCATTTAAAAATATTAAGAGGTGTCAGTTTAGTTATAAGATTTTGACTTTTTTATGTAACTTAGTTATATAGAATTTTTGTTTTTTCTTTTTTAAAGTGGGATTCTTCTTTCTTTTGTTGCTGAGTAACTTAGTTAGTGATATAGTTTATTAGATAATACCAGTAAAGAAAAGATTAAATAATAAAAAAAAAAAGGTATATTACACCATTGCTGATTTTCACTTTCTCTCCACCAGGCCCAATCATGTTGTTTTCTGTTATCACTACAAATAAAAAATCCAGAATATTTTTATCAGGATGGTTTTCCGTATAGGTCGGAAGAAGCTAATCATGAATCTATGCTTGCAGTCCATGACAAAGTGACTCTTGATACGTAAGAGTTTAGTAGTCAATTGGTTTACACGTTATTGTATCTTTAACAGTGACATTTAGGGTTCATATTTATTTACCTCAAACTATCAAATTATTTATATATAAAAAAAAAGTGCTGCTAAATACTGAGTAATTAATGGAGCTGTAAATTGAAAAATATTTTTATTTTCATGATAAAAGATGAAAATTTTCGGATTAGCGTGTAATGAAGTTTGAGGGTTGAGGCATTAATTAAGCTGATATATAGATGATTGAGACTTGATTATAAGTAAAATTTCAACATGAGCACCGTAATACAAAGAGTAGCCATATGAGGGACTAACTACGTATACTAATCAACAAAAGTTGTCCCTTGGTAGTAATTGGTTTACAAATTACAATATAAAAAGAAAGGAAATAAACCAAAAAGAAAAAAGAAAAAGAAGAACATATATATCTTTAAAAATTAAACTTAGGCACGTAACCAAAGAGTATCACTTGCATTGCACATTCTGGATTTTTTTCATTCCAAGATTAACATCCAAAGTGCAATCCATTAGAGCAGATTTCTTCTTCTTGATAACCTTCATTAGGTGTATTTTTCCATCCAGCTTTGAGTTGCTAGTCAGTGGTAAAATACCCCCAGCCAGATCACTTGTTAACTTAGAATTGGTAGTTAAATTGCTTGAACTCAGGGTCACTAAACCATGAACCTTTTTGGTTGATCGAGCCCTGGCTCGTGCCTCGCCAAGTCTGGCCTCACCAACAGTCATACCGTCATAGGAAAATCTAACAATGCCATATTCATATTTAAAGTGACCAAAATTCGTGTTCTTTATTGTGAATTGAGCATCCATTATCAAGTCGAATGAATCATTTGTGAAATTAAAAGTATTAATAAACAAGGCATCACGTACCCGGAACTTAGGACTTTTGAAACGCATCACAAATAGTGCAAAGACCACTATAATTATGGTTTGGAACACAGCAAAAGCAGCAATATATACTACGCACTTCATGCGCTTCTTTTTACGTAGCTCTGCGGATCCTTTGTCTGATACCTCGTCACTTCGGGCATGGCCATTGGTTGGTACTAGGGGATAGGGTGATTGCTCCTTCTCTGCCATTTTTTTTTTTTTTTTATGTTCTTCACAAAGGTGTTGAAACTCTTTTCAGTTCTAGTTTTCTCAAATGGGCTTGATGGTGAAAATTGTGCGGGCGAGATGAACAATATATAGATATATGCTTTGATTTTAATATGATATAAGGTGCAAGTTGTGAGAAGAATAAAAATAAAAAAATGGAATCATTTGAATATTTGTCAAACTAGGCCAATGTTTCTACTCTTTCCTTTTCTTATACCAAAACGTGTCCTGTCCGGAGGCTTTAAATTTTGACTTCATGGGTTTGTTTTAATTGTGGAAAATGATATTTGATATATTTTCAAAGATATGTATGAATTAGTACAGAACGTTCTATGCGGATGGGGTCGAAAGAAAATCTTAATCAATATAGAAATTGACAGCCCTGTTGGCAATTGCATATATTGCCTTCAACTTTGTTTTGACCAAAACCTATTTCAAGAGGTAAATTACACAACCATTTAAGAAAAAGAAAAAGAAAAAGAAAAGTTGGGTGTATTCCCAGTTCCCACCCCAACCACCAAATATATTCTATACAAAACGAATTATTTTGTACATGCTTTTCCTTGGAGTTGTTATTCACTCATTCTTAGAATAATCATTTTTGGGTAAAAGAGTATAAGAGCATTTATTAGTAAAATTAAAAATTTAGTTATTTAGCATCATAAAAAGTTACTTTATTTATTTTACCTACTCACATGTTGCAGTGAAATTAAAAATTTAGTTATTTGGCATCACAAAAAGTTACTTTATCTATTTTACCTACTCACATGTTGCAGTAGTGGATCTATTTTAACTTTCAACACAATAAAATAATATAAACATCACAATAAAATAATATATCTACTATAATAAAATAATATATACACTACAATAAAATAATATATTCACTACAATAAACAAGAATCACAACCATCTGCAATCGCTATTGCTGCCACTACCGCCACTGTCGCCGTTGACTCTTTCGCTGCCGCCGCATGATAGCAAATAATCGTCTAGTGTTAACAAGTGATTTTTTTAACCCCAAATTATACTTATACCTTTTTTTTTTTTTTACTAAAACAATTTCTTAATCATCATGATAGTAAATAAGCTACTAGAGTAACAATAATGTTTTGTTTTAACCCCAAATTATATATATATATATATATATATATATATATATATATATATATAGAAACTAGAGTAACAAGAAGAGTGGTGTTTATTTCACACACATTATTACACACAAAGTACACACACTCATGATTTTATATTATTGCACACAAAGATATAATATGTGAGTGTGAATTTTGTGTGCAATAGCATGTGTGCACTAGTAATTATCCTAAGAAGAATATGCTAGTAGCCCTAATTAGAAAAAAAAAAAAAACATATTATATCTTTTAGATATTGGGTTAATGGAGTAATACAATAATGTCAATAATTGGGATAATGATACGGTATGCGGAAGCGTCAAGAAGCAAAACAGTCAAAAGGCAGAATAGGTCTACTTTTAGAAAATAAGAAACAAAACATGATTGCTGTGGGGGAAAAAGGGCCCAGCCCAACGTAATGGGCCGAAGGCCCATAGGAGGGTTATTTTATGACCGAGAAGAAGAAGATGGAAAAAGCAGGGCTCGACTGGAAGTGGGATCCTCAAAAGGAAGAATTATCACAATCCGAAGAGGATATCTCCTATCAGAAGAGGTTGTAATCCTCTGACACAATATCATAAATCAATTGAATGTGTGAAAGGCCAAAATGACCTTCCGAGGACTCTGCCTGATCAAGATAAGCTTTGAGTATACTATGGTATGATAAGGATGCAGAAATATCTAAGGGAAAAGCTGCTACCACCGTATTTAATGCATTGCAGCAACTTTTCTGGCCGCATTTATGTGGAGAAGACCCCTGAACAGTGCATCCTAACCTACCGCCACTCACACAGAGCTAAAAGAAGATGCTTGACGTGACATGTACTTCAGCAAACACATGGATGAGGAACACGTGGACGGTGGAGACGAGGAGAAGGATGATTACATAAAGGAAGGAAGCTCCTAACAAAGGGGGGGGGGGGGGGAGGAAGAAAACTGGATTGTAACCCTAAGACTTTTGTTCATCAGAAAAACAAATAGTGTAGCTCTTCGGATTATCAAATTTTACGTACAAATTAATGTTGGCTTGTGTTTGAAAGCTGTGATCCATTGTTATCAGTCCCATACTTAACCTAGCTCTTTCACCCATACTTTACAAATTAATTGTTTTTAGGTTTAGGCCACAAAACCAACCCTACAATTGCTTTTGAAAATAATTTCGAATCTATGAGAATTCTTTGAATCCACAAAGAGAAAGGGTTTTGAAATCCACTAGAGAAACAATTAATAGGCGAAAATCTGAATTTTTATTAATATCAATAATTGTTAAAATAAAACCGTATACAGACTTAGGGGCCTATTTAAGGGCTTGTGGAACTTGAAAGACATGAAATATATTCTAAAACAATTCCTGATTGATACCTAACCATAACAAGAACCAAATTTGACCTAAAAAACATTAAAAGCCCCTAAAAACAAAAAAATATGGCCCGTTTGTAATGTTGTTTTAGTAATATTGTTTATATTTTTTGAAATATGTGTAGGTGAAAAAATATGTAAAAATATATGTAATGTTGTTTAAACACTAAAAATTATTATTTAAACAACGATAACAAACCCTTAAATCACCTAAACCTAAAATACATTTTTTTTTAACATAAAAATATCAAAATTAAATTATAAATTCTGTCCTACATCAGATAACATCTCTAGCCGTGTATACATTTTAAACCCAAATTTGGGAGTAAAAGTTACTGTTGTCATTTCGTCTACCTTTGTTTTTAAATATACTTTTCAACTATCTCTCTCTCATTTCGCTATCTTAATTATATATTATCTCTTTGTTCCCTTCCTGAAGAATCTCTTTGCTCATTCTTTCAAACACACTTTTTCATTCATTCTTTATTTTTTAAGCCAGAGTTTTTTTTTTTGGTTGCTAATGAATGGCGACTTTCCAAACAAAGAGAGTCATGAGCGAAAAATTAATTTTCTTTATTTTAAAATTTTACTCTCTTAAATATAAAAATTATGACTTTAATTAAGCAGTTGGAGATGCTCTAAATATCTAAATATCGCCAGCCAAAGTAGAGGATTATGCACGGCTTTCGTACCATCGTAAAAAATATGGCATTTTAAGAGGCTGTGGTGGGTCCTGTGGTGCCTTAAGACAATCCAATATATGTTTTTAGGTTGGATTGATTAAATATTACGTATATCTTTGTTTTTTTCTTTTGTTTTTAAGGAGGAAAAGACCATGAAAGATAAGTGGTGATGCCTGAAAGATAAGTGGTGATGCCCGTTTGGTAAAGAAATTTAAGTAATGTTGTTTGTAGTTTTTTAAAATATATGTGGGTGAAAAAATGTGTAAAAAAATGTGTAATATTATTTAAAAAATGAAAATAAATTGTTTAACAACTCTACCAAATGCACCAGTCTGAGGACGCTTTAGCTCTCCTAATTGACAAGCAAAGTATCATTTTTCAATAGCATAACTAGTAATATTGATGACATTTATGGCGTGTTAGTTATGAGAAACTTCCTAATTGAGCAAAGTCAAAATACTTAAAATAAGGATCTGGCCTACTTTTGGCATTTCTTTTAACTAGACATTTCTTTTGTTTTAATGAAAAAGATTTATGTAAATTACATTTTACCCCTCCTTAACAATGTCATCAATTTTTTTAAGAGTAATGTTATAGTTACACATTTTTTTACAACATTTTTACAAATTATTAAGGTGGCAAATTTTTATTGGTTCGCATACTTGCATTATTTTTTACTTATCAATAATCACTCACTACAATAGCAATTTGTAAAAATTTTGTATTTTAGCATTTTTCACATTTTAAAAGCCATAAAAATTAATAGAATAAATCTAAAACAAATTATACAAGTCTAAAAAAATTAGCTCAACAACAAAAATTACCAATAATAAATCTAAAAAAAATTAAGAACAATCAATCTATTTTACCAAAAACAAACAACTTGGCCATTTAAAAAGTTTTAAACAAAAATTCTTAGTGATAAATTAGTAGAATAAAAGGTTGGAGCTGCCGCACACAGCTAGCAGAAAAATCGATCCCCTAACTCCAAGTTTTGGCCCCGTCCTTGGTCATATCATCTACTAAGTACCAACTAAATATTTGATAGAGATTAAAACTCACTACCGCATCATTCTATCTCAAGGAGAAACTAACTACATGTTCAGTTGAAAAAATACGTAAGGTAAGTCACACCCTAAAATAAAGTATATAACTTGAGTCATTCCATTGCTAAATCTTATTGGGATTGATCCTAGAAGCCAAAGTAAGAAAGAAAAAAATTATTTAACCCAAAAAAGAAAAAGGGCACTGTTATAGTGTTATTATCACTTTGGTGGGTGCCGCCTTGTAGGACTGACCCGCGAGGAAATTTCCTAGTGGCCCCGCTACCTATATCTAAGACAAATTTCCTCTTCGTGTTTGACCATGGAATGGGAAACCGGACATTTATATTTTAGACTTCTTTTTTTGACCAAAAGATATTTTAGACTTTATATCTGAACTTAAAATTTTAAGGTCATAATTTCACTTAGAAATATGTCTCTCTTTTTTCTTTTTTAATATGAGAAATATGTCTTTTGCTTTGTTGACAAATGGTCATTGTTGTGAATATTTTATCTGTAGCCCCCAATAATTTAGTTGAGAATATTTTTCTTCTATGATCTTTGTTCAGATATAATGGAGATCACACACGGCCTAATGGTCTAATAATGTTCACATCATATTAAAAGAAGAAGAAGACTTTTTTAGGGGGGAATTTAGTAATTTTGACATCGTTTTATTTTGTTCAAAATTCAATGTTTTATTTTTTATCCGATAAGTAATGTTTTTATCTATGTATTCCTTTGCTTTTTCCTACAAATTTTTATGTGATCATTTTAGCTACCGTTGAATAAAAAGAGAAAACCCATAATTTCTTCCTTATTCAAAAGTTATGACTTTGAATTAGTTGGCTATTCAGAAAATTCTATTTCCTTTGAGCTTGAATCAAGAATGTGAACTTCAGCTAAAGTAACTTGAGAGTTCAATTAGCGAGTAAAACACTAATAAATGTTTAGACCCCTAATTTTAAATATAACCAACACAAACTTATACTCAAGCAATAAATGTGTGAAATAACAAGTACAACAAAAAACTCAAACAAATAAACAACTCTACACCATAATTAATCACAACACAATAGAAATTAAGGCAAGGGTAAGGGTTAGAGAGATGCAAATACAAAGATAACACTGACATGTGTTATCGAAGAAGAAACCAAAGAATTCGGCGAAAAACCTCTTTGTCGCCTTTCAAGCATTGAGATGATCTACTAAAGAATAAAGTTGGAATACACGAATAACAATAGACCCTCCAAGCCTAATCTAACTAATGCATCTAAGCCCTCCAATCTTCTTATTCCAACAAAGTCAAGCCTAACCGTGTCTTCTTTAGTTTTCCGAATCCTGCAATAAGCCTATTGCATCAACCAAGTGAATTAGTCCTCTCCGAATTGCTTCCCAAGCAACAAAATACCTCCTCACTAATTTGGATATAGTGAGATAAAGATTTGACAAATGAACCTTTCAAGGATATGTTAATGGAGAGGGCGAGAGTAGAAGAATTTGGAGAATCAAAAGTCTAAGATTGTGGATGATTCAATCTTGGTTTTCTTTAGGACTTTTCTCTCAAAATTCTCATCGGAAGCTCTTTACATTTCGTGGGTATAAGGGTATTTATAGTAGGGTGTATAAGAAATGTGAAAAGTCACTTTTCTGCAAAATAAGGCAATCTGGCGACTCAGTCTCGTGAGTGGGATGAGTTGCAAGTTTGAGTTGTGAGTTAACTGCCAGGCCAGACTATCAATTTTTGTCTTGTAGTGCTCCAGCTGTCGTGACCTTTTAGCTTCTTGCATGCTTTACACAAGTGGCATTTTGGCGAGTTGCCAGTCGTGAGTTACTTGTGAGATCCAGTTGTGAGAAACCTCTTGAATGCTTACACACTTGAATTTTTTCATACTCCCTCACAATCCTTACATAATTTCCACCTAAATACAGGGTATTTAATTGTTGAATTAGAATCAAATTTGACACAGAATAAAGCCAACACATGATTGAATAAATTCAACGTTACATAACCAAACTGAAATATTTGTTTGAACAATGATATTATGATATATGCTTTTGAATATGAAAACCCATGATTATGATAATTTGGCACATAAACTAATTTCTTATGGAGCTAACTACCAGCCTACATGGGCATAGTTACAGAAATATAGTGATAAAAGTCATAAACATAATTCAGTATATGAAATATGATATGTACAATGCTTATATATATATATATATTTGGAATTCATTGCAAATTATATGTTTCTTTTTCCAACTAATCTGAGATACAATTTGTAGGCCTATGAGTTTTATTTTATAAATATATTTTTTTTTATTTTACTTTCTACATGCTTAATCTAAAAAGTTGTGATTTAAATAACTTCTTGAATGGTCAAGTACACAGTTGCTTTCTCTAGTTTAGATTTGAGGAGAAGCAAGTTTGGGTTATCGTTGAGGTGGTGCATGTGAGAAGAATATTAGGGTCTAAGACAAGGTTTTTTTTTTTTTTTTTGGAGAGAAAACGATAGTAGACTTTATTTATACAAAATTATGTTATACAATAAGAAAGAGAAAAATACATTCTTTTAATTAAATAATGATCTCCTCATTCTTTTTTACAACACTAGCCAAAGCTAGAGTGACACGGTTATATCATAAATGAAAGAAAAAAAAGTTCAAAACTATCACAAATAAGTTTAATGTCTTCAAGAATCCAAGCTACTGCAAAAGAATAGATCTTCTCTGCAAAGATTTCAAATGCCCATAAAAACCAGTAAAGCGCCAAACAACACTCTCTTGATTTACTAAGGTAACAGTGTGATACGGAGAAATTTTTATGTCGGGAAAGTAGGCTAAAGAACAACCCCAAGGGTGGAATGAGATACTAATGGTTTACCTCTATCAATTGCTTGTCTCTTATGAGGAGATATTTCCAAAGGTGAAAAGATATTGTCAATAGCTGCAGAAGAACGTTAAGTTGGAGAAAAGAAAATATTTGAGACTTCAATTATGAAAGAGTTGCTGGATTTACGTATGAGGCGTTTCCAAGACCGAAGGGATTTAGTATGACTCGAAAAAACATTTGAGATATTTGAAATTATCTCCATATCTACATCAAAATTTAAATCCCCTTAACAACCTTCTGCTTATCGGTATCTACATCCAAATTCAATTCTCCTTCAAATACCTTATGCTTGTCCTTATCACATGGATCACTAGATGTGGTGTTATCATGGAAAATTTTCGAAATAATTGTTTCATCTACTAGTTGTTGGATATACATTAAAGACTTATCTCCATCTGCCATTGTTGAAGCTGATTTTGAAACAACTATATTGGTTGAGAGATTGATCATATCATGTAAAAGCACCAAAGGATCTTTGAAAGAATCCAAACTATCTTTAGAAATTTTATCAGTAAGTGAAAATTTTGAATTTGATGAAAGGATATAGAGGATTACTATCCCGTCCAAAGGGAATCAACTGTTGGGGAAAAGAAATATTCAAGTTCTCCCGCCCAACTAAATTACTATCGGGTCCTTCTTGATGTTGCTTAGCTATAATGTCACTGGTGCTCAGGCTAGAGGTGGAACTTCCAATGGATGGCAGTTTTGAGATGAGTCACCTTCTTCTTCCTCGAAGACATGCACTTCAACATCATCTTCCTCTCTTATTCTAGATTGACTAGAGCTATTCTTTTTCGAACAAATTCTGGAGCCATAGCACGGAACCATGGACCAAATTGAAAATCATCATCATCTGACTAATAACAACCTTTTTTTAATTTTATGACATTCACGATCCTTATGGCCAAGTATACTGCATCGATAGCAAAATATAGGCAACCTAGATCTCATATTTGAAGAAGACCTACCCTTGTTCTAAATTTGTGATATGTATTATTTTACTTCTCATTATAAGGGTTTTGTGATATCAATATCTACCTTAATACGAAAAAAGGAACTCCGAGCTAAACCACTCTTGAGAGCATCAACCATAAGAGAATTACCAATCTTGTAGGCTATGCGAGTACTCACAACCTTATTCATAGTTTTGATGAGAATGTTAAAAACACAAATCTAGAATGGAGAATGTTGAAAAGTAACATTATTAGGACTGAGATCACAATTGAAATATTTCAATAAAATAAGTCTTTTATCAAAAGACCAAGGGCTTTTTTCTTGAACTTCATTTATGTTCTTCTCCTTGACGAAAATAGTCAAAAATAAATTATTCCCAACTTCTCTGATAGTTACACCATGGGAATAGCACCAAAGTTGTTGAACAGTAGATTTAAAAGCCTCCTTATTGTCTTTGTTGATTTGTAGTTTGAGCAAAAGACTAAATTGGGCTTGTTGTTTGGAAAAAGCCACTTCCTGAGAACTAACAACCATGACACCTTTTCCTCAAATAATCGAAATTCTTTTTCATAATTCCACCATAGAACCATCCATGTTGGAATAGAGAAGAAATTTAATACTGAAAAGAAAATAAAGGAACAAAAAAATGAAAAATAGGTGGGGATTGCAGGAAAAAAAATTGGGAGAAGGAAGGAAGGAATGTGAGAAAAGCATAAAAACAAAATCCCCTAACACAATTTTGAAGCCCAGATTTGAGAGGTTTGAATCTTACCTTATGAAACACAAGTTTGTTTTTTTTTTTTTTTTTAACTTTCCAAGACTACAGGGAGCCATAGAGAGAATTTTTTCAACAAATATTTAATTTAAATTCAATTGTTAGGGTTTAAGACCAGTTTTTAGTGACTTTTGGAGGGTTTGAAAATTTTCAACTTTTTTATTAGCTGTAATTTTCTACCAAAAAAAAAAAACTTTTAACTTTTATTTATTTATTTTTGCATAATTTTAGTTATTGATTTATTGGAGATTAGTTAATGATGAATTGTCAAATTTTGTTTCTTAAGGGAAAACTCAATGGGATTTATATTTATTAACAAAACCCTTTTTAGAGAATAATTATTGAACTTTAGCTCGCTTTATACTGTTAAGCACTCATATTAGTGTATGTATAATAAAAAAAATGTAAAATTTACATATTTAAGCCCAAAAACTATCCACATTAGTTAATTTATAAATGTGCATAGTTACATTGTTGCTTCAATAACCATGTATATTTACATGGTTACTATTTAATTCTATGAAAATTTATTTTTTAATACTTTTTTATTCATATACATAAAAAGAGAGATGATTTGAGAAAGTAATAAAAAATTGATAAAAAATAATATTTTAATAAAATGTAGTGTAAAATAGATAATTTGGTATAGGTGTTTTTGAAAAGTGATAGTGTAAAAAAATTTTTTTTTTTTTTTGAAGAAAAAAAAGTAAATTATTATATTAAAATAGACAAAAACTTTACATGGGAATTTTTTTTAATACAAGATTTGTGGGTGTGGAAATACTGCAAGATTTATGGTTGTACAGTTAATGATCGGAAAACTAGACTCGTAAAGGCCCTTGATCAGTTGATCCCAAAGCGAAAATTTTAAGCCATGAAAATCAAGGCCCATTTTAAAAAATTATGGCCCATTTAACATCAAAGCCCAAACCAATCAATCTGAACTAAATCGAATCGATCATCTGTGCCTCAGGCCCTAAGATTTGAGGGTTAGCTACAAAAGCAAAAAGGCAAGGACGCCAATGTGCGGTTCAATACGAAGCCCAATGCTTATCCAGGCTCTAGCTATAACACTCAGGGTACGTTTGGTACGCTGTAATAGCTCATGTAATGAAATAATTATTCATGTGTAATATTAATTCGGAATCTTTATTATATGAATTAATTATTACGTTGGAATAACTATTCTTTAAATTGAAGAATAACTATTCCTCTTTAAAATGAATGTAATAGATATTCCTTATTGTATATAATAGGTTTTAAAATTAATATATTTCTAGAATTATAAAGTTTCCTTCTACGTTATCTTTTACAAGTTTTCTATATGTAACAACCAAACTTATAAATGGTAATAATTATTCCATTACAATGTATTTTATTCCCATTAATAAAAATTACTATTTCTAATATAATTTTCATTCAATATACCATACGTACCCCTACTGAACTTGGAAAGTGGGCATATCTCAGATTAAAAAAAAAAAAAAATGCATTGGCTCTAGTATTCAAGACTCAAGAGTTCAATTTCTTAAATTAGGATAGAGTAAATTTTTTTATTTTGTATATTAAAAAAAAAAGGTTCAATTTCTTTTAAAAACCATTTTTCCAGCTCCTAGAAAAAGTTGAGGCAAAGAAAAGAAGTTGTTAAGAAAAACACTGAGCTTAGGAGTTTGAGTGGAGGATAATTTCCATTGTCCACGACTCCACGTAGTTTTACAACCTCCAATTCAAGGACGGAACTAAAACTTGGAATTAGGAGCGTCAAAGTATTAAAAATATTTATAAAACTCCAAATAAGCATTTATTTAGTATTAACAAATTGTGAACAAGTTTAGCAAAAAAAAAAAAAAAAAAAACTGTTAACAAAGACACAAGATTATTATTTACTATTGCATTACAATACAATCATTTATAAAAAGGGAACTGGGCATTTTTTATTTAAAAAAATCTTGGAAATTATCAAATATTGAATTCGTACTTCATGTCACAACAATGTTCTTTTATTTTGTTGTGAATGCTAGTTTTGATGACACTCCTAGTTGGAATTTGATGGAATAACCAAACAGTTTAGTTCATATATTAGTTTTATTCCAATTTTTTTAAGGGCTGGGCATTTCTTTTTCGGTAAAATTGGTTGGTTAGGCTAAAGTTTCTTTAGTTTTGCTATTGGTTATTTTGTTGATGAGTTATTTTTTTGAGCTTGCTAATTTTAATTTTTGGATTTTTGATCCATAAATATTTTTATGACGTTTAAGAGGGACAATGATACTGTTAAGAGGGGTAACTGGGCAAGTATAATTTTATTAAAAAAAATTGCTAAAATCAACCAATGGCTCCGTCCCTGCTCTAATTCCACATAGGACTCATCTAGAAGCACCATTGCCGCCTTTCTTGCCTGCACTCCAGCAACCATGTTAGCCATGTTTTGTTCAAAGAGTGTGTGAGTACTATTGCTCATAACAAAATAAAGATATAGGGTGCCTAACCTTATGTGTAAGAAGAAGCCAAAATTTGTGCAATTTCTTCTTCTTCATTTTTTTTTTTTGGCATATACTTCTTTAACATTAGAAGGTTTTTTTTTTTTTTTTTTTTTTTTTTTTTGAAAATGAACTACAAATGTTTATATAAACTGAAGACGAAATGTAAGACTAATTTACTATATAAAGTTATAAACACAAAGGGTCAATGCTTGCTTGGAGAGTTTACAGTTTGCAGTTTACCGTTTACTCATCCAAAAAAGACTTTGGTTGGAGATTCATTTTGAGCAAGTTGATCACAATTTGGTATATAATATTAAGATTACCCTGCATTAGTTTAGGTTAAAATCAAGTGCCCCATAAGCTGAAAGATATGTGATATTAATATTTAATCAAACGTAATCTTCTAGTTCCACAGTCAAAGTTCCAGTCTCTTAATCATGACAGCAGTTTCGCACTTAGCTAGAAAATGTCCTTTGGAATCATCATCATTTTTGGTATTCAAAACCTTGACCCTCGTATAAGATTTGCCTTAAACGTTACTCGTATTTCTACAGAATTCATAACATGTGATTTCACATTACAAATGCAAATTAGATTTTAATCTGATGAGATAAATGGACCGAGCAAGACATAATAATGTGATAATATGATATTTAAGGACTTCTCAAATTAGAGCTCCGGTTAGGCCTAATGCCGTAAGGACAAATTTTGACAACAAACATAATTATAGTACTTGATGATGACAACTTCAATTAACATCATTTTTCTTTTTCCTTTTTTGAGAAGGAAAATATCATTTTTCTTAAATGTGAATTTTGACCAACCTATTATTGGATTACATTTTTTTTCCTTATATTATCTATATTTGAAATTTTTTCAAAAAATCAAAGATCAATAGCTATATTATTAATCAAAATTTTAAATTTCAAAATTTTGTATTATGAAATTAAACATAAAGAATAAGTTTATAGATCGAATAATAAATAATATCCGATTGACATGAAATTTAACATACGTGTTAAGAAAATAAAAAAAACATGTAATTCAATGGTTAGATTTTCAAAATATATAACAATGATATTTTTTTTACTAGAAATGTTGAGTCCCAAATAATATTATCACAAATATTAGCAATTCAAAATAGCAATCACATACAAGAATACAAAATTTATATGGAAAACCCTTTCTTTTTGAAAGGAAAAACTACGAGACAAATTTCGAATAATTTTACTATTATTAGATCAATTACAATAATTCTTGTATATGCCTCATGGATAAAGGAAAAAAAAAAAAATCTCTCTTATTTTTCTTTACTCTCACACACAAATTATCTTTCTCAATGGCGACAATCATTTTTTTTTCTTTTTTCACCCCCCCTTCTTTTTCACTGTGCGGCACCTACCTTTTTTCTTCACCATATATGCCACAAAACCTAATAACCCTCATATATATAAAATCTGCTGTCTCACACTCTTAGGAACATGGATTCCTAAATCAGCTTATATAAAAGACTTCTCATAGAAATAGTTCTATTCTATCCAACAAGCTCATTACATGAGCTATTATGTGAGTTGGATTTAATTGGTGACGTGTATCTAACAAAGAGTTGTAGCCATTGATTACAACCAAGTTTGTATCCCAACTTTTTCCCCACTATATAACTTTGAAACAAATAATATAATTTATGTTCCTTAGATTATTTTCATTTTCTGGGAAATTTCAGCTATTTAAATTTTGTCGGCTCTTTAAATTATTCGAAAGTAAAAGTAGGAATTATGCTTATTGATTACTTTATAGTAGGCCCTTCTCTTTCTTTCTCTTCTTGTGGTCTCCTCAAGCATTTTTTATTTTATTTTTTTGCTTTTTTATTATTATTTTTTATTTTGGCATGGAATGGCCTTAACATGTGACTATGTCTATGTACTGTTTACTTGTATTCTGGTTCCTGGATCCATACCCCAAATTCAATAAACTATTTGGTACCACTGTCACAGCAAGTGGTGTGGTGACCCTCCAGACTTTGTCTTTGTTTTCACTTTTCAAAGAAATCCACATGATTTTTGGTCTAATCACACGCAACTCAAGTACAGTTCATATTCGGACAACTTGCTCTTCGATCATTATTCTGAAAACACCATAAATCATTATGCCATCTTTATCTTATTATATGATAATGTCCTTGTTATATAATAATTTAGAAAGACAATTATGATTGGGGGTGAAATAATTTTGTGACAATGGCAGCATTGGTAGAATGATATTGCATATTGATTGACTGGTCGTTGGAAAATAACAATCATGATCCCAATTTTCTAAGTAAATTTGAGATATAGACCCATTCATTCATATTACTTTTATTACTTCTCATTTATTGGCTAATAAAAATATTAAAACTTTGTGAGTTCCAGTTAGTTCAATTAGTAAAATTTTTTATGGTTGAATAAAAGATCTGGTGTTTAATTCTCACTTATACCAAAAACTGATTGATATTTTAGTTTGATGATAAAGAGTTATCATTAAAAGTGGATGCTATAGGTTGAAACTCTCTAAAAAAAAATTAAAGCCTTTGTTCTTGCCCAAATGCCGAACCCATTAATGATCCATTGACTTAGCTTAAGATTTGCACTCTACAGAATTAGATCCTCTCTTCTCATCACTAATAAAGATCTTAGTGGGCATCACAAACATTTATTATATGTGAACCCTACAAAGATAATGTCATGATATTGATATATACAGCAAGGCATCTGAGGTGAATGAAGATATCTTAAGCAAGCCAAGGTTATTCAACTTTTTTTTTTTTTTTTTTGATAGAAGGTTATTCAACTTGTGCATTTGGATTATTATTACTTTTTATTAGTTAAAGTTGACAAAAATATAGTTATACCTAAGAAAAAAAAATCTTAAAATAAGGTACAACTTTAAAAGGAAAAAGCTAATCCAAACTAATTGTCCTTGTTTTGTTTATCGTGTCCTTTATTTTGAAGCAAAGAACTTTTTATTTTTATTTTATGAGAAGATGAAGCAAAGAACTTAATAAAAGGAGATGGACGTTATTAAAATGACTTCAAAAGTGAAATCAGGTAAAATAAGATCACAAATTTCACATACACAAGCTACAAAAAGAATATGCAAATTAAATAGGGAAATTGGCTTTCAACATATACTCTCCCTCCATTAAAAAAAAAAGCACAAACAAATCCACAAAAAAAGAAAAAAGAAGAGAAAATCAACGATCCAATTACAAACCCATGAAAAAGAAAAAAGAAAAAAAAGAGAGCAGCTGAGCACTTTCACTTGCATGTCAAATTCTCGATAGCTTGTGACTTGGTATTAACAGCCATGCTGCAACTCAATTCTGCAGACTTTTTCTTCTTGAAAATCATTAACAAATGTACCTTCCCACTCAATTTGGCATTGCTTGTTAATGGTAATTGTCCAGAATTGAGGTCACTAGCCAATAGAGATTTGGTGGAAACTTTGGCTGATGTTGCTGTCACCGTGACATTAAACCTCTTGGTCGATCGAAACTTTGCTCGTGACTTAATTATAGTAAACTCTCCAACCTTAGTACCATTGTAAGATATTGTAGCAGTGCTGTTGTCGAATTTGAACTCACCAAAATTGGTGTTTTTGACACTGATTTCAGCATTTAGTTTCACACTAAATGAGGAATTGGTGTACGTATGGCTCTCCACAGAGACTGAATCTATTCGTACCTTCGGATTTCTGATGCGCATAACAAGCAGCACAAAGAGAACTATGATTATGGTTTGTGCTATGACCCCAGCAACTATGTACGCCAAGCACTTCTTCCTTTTACCGCGTGAATCTTTGTTGGTGTTCGTCATTTTTTGAGTGCTTTTATTAAGGTTGTATGACAGACTTTGTCTGGGTTTGGATTGAAGCTAAAGAATTGAGAGGCTCAAGTAGGAAAGAATGGTGTGCAATTGGATGCAATAAGGCCTACTTTTATAGTGTGATGGTGATGATATAATTTATATAAAAGTGGCCCTACCTACACTAGTTGTTTATAACTTTTCAGCCCAAATTTCTAAATCTGTTATTGAAGATATTTAGCCGTTGTGATTTGATATAAGATAAATTATATGACACTAATGATTATAGAAACTTCTTTATTTTAAAATTAAAATTCAAGGTGAATGATAAAAATGGCTGAGTTTTTAGTGTTAACTAGCTCAAATGTCCCACTTTTTTCTTCTTTTGAAAGTCGTGCTCCATGTTTTAATGAAGTATAATATATACCCAAATAACACACTCATTGATTATTTATTTATTATAAAAAATTTCAACCTAGGCATCCTCTCCTAACGATGAATCTTTATTATTAGACCAAAATACTAGTTAATTTTTGGTGTAGAAGGAAATTGAATTTTAAATATTTTATTCAATTATCAGAAAATTTATCAATTGAATTATATAGCAATAGTTGAACCTATAAATTGAACCTATATGTGATACAATTATGTAACTTGGGTCAGTCCCATTTTGTGAAATTGACTTGAAAAGTCAAATAAAGTGGGTTCAGTTTCCATGGTGTAAAATGACTTGGGAGTGTGTTGGACGTTGCTTGATTATGTGCCCGTTTGGCCGTCCACGTTTAAGATTCTGCGTTTTCCCTCCCTTTTTTTTTTTTTTTTTTTTGAACAGTAAAATTACTGTGCATGAGACAGAAATTACTGTTCACGCACTATTTTTTACTGTTCACGTAATAAAAAATATTAAAAATGGGTCTACGGTACTATTTACACATTTAAAAATTATTTTGCTACAGTATTTTCAGTTTTCAGTTTTCAGTTTCAGCAACAATAAGTTCAATCCAAACACACTCTATATATACATCTTCTAGAGAGACGCGGTTTGCAATTTTCTCAAAGACCGACTGAGAATGTTTCACGCTGAAGACATGAGCTAGAGAAAACAAATATTTTGATGAAAGTGAGTTGGACAAGTTAGAAATATTCGTGTGGCTGTCAGAGAGGGTTAACAAGCTTTCCATGAAGTAGTACTGGAATAAAGAAATCCCAACTTGCATCACTGGGATTTTCCAGGACTACAGGAGAGTTACTGTTATTATTTGGCTTTTCAATAGTCAAAATTTCAACAACTATAAGCTGCATTATTGCACCTTTATTATACTTGAGTTTTAAGTTTTTCCAAGCTTTTGAACTTCATTTTCACTTTCTGACTTTGCTTATTGAGACCTTAGAAAGTAGAAACCCAATTGACACTCAATTCATGATACTCATCCATCACTGATTTTGTGTCTTTTTTTGGTGAAAAAAAATTACCTATTTTGAGTTGTTGATTCTGCCATTCTGGTCATCATCAGATGTTAAAAAAAAAGTTGTACAACATTTTGATAAAAGGGGTATCTATTAGATTGTACTCTAGTTATAAAAAGGGATGGTTTGGGTACAAAGCCCTCAAAATGCATAGACAAATAGACTCTTTGAACGCGATACTTTAAATAATAAATTTTGTACGTATTTTATCAAAATATTATTCAATATTATGGGAGTCCCTCGTCTTAATTCTTACATGAATAATAGATCTCATCAAAAATAAATTTGATTAACGAGATCTGTTATTATTATATGAAAGGACATAGAATTGTTCAAAATAACTTTTAGAGTTAGTGGGGGTTACTTTGAAATCCCATTGGGGCTAATTTTGTGTAACTTATTTTCATTAAGTCATTTTGTTTAAAAACTGAATTAGACAAAAATATTTTTTTAGAAGAAATTTTATTTTAGACAAAAAATAAAATACCTTGAAAAATCAGTAAAGAGTTTTCCATAACTCAAAAGGTTGAATAAATTGGAAACCAAACCAATCATAATTTGAGCAACTCCATTGTGTTTTTTTTTTTTTTTTTTTTTTTTTTTTTGGGGGGGTGGGGGGGGGGGGGGACGTCGGCTATACATTCAATGGGAGTGAGACAATGACGCTCTGTCCCAAAAAAAAAAAAAAAAAAGAGACTGGTGCGTGCATGAGGTCATGTTTATTTACTATTTCACCACAAATTTAGAACTAGATATAATATAAAATATAATTATCTAGATTCTAATAAATATAAAAATATATTACGTAAATATCTTTAAAAAAGAAAAAAAAACAATATTTGAGGTGGTTTAAATAGTACTTTAGTTCGTGTTTCAATTTTTTTTTAATTAACAAGTAAACAATGTAAAATTGCATTACTATAGAAGTGTTTTCAGAAATTACTTTAAGAGAATTATTCTTCAAAAAAAATTAAAATTATAAGAACATCAAAATGACATTTCTTTCAATTGTTTTTTATATTCACTTTAAATATATAAGAAACTTTATTTAATATTATTTTTACTCTCTAAAAACAATTTTTACCATCTGCTTTTTAGAAAACACAATCAACCGAACTCAAAATTGTCGCCAATTATTTAATATGAAATGTGCTATAATACAAGTTATTTTTAATTTTCCCACTACAAAGCAAGAGATTCAAAACGTGCGAAGTTACTTAATCTTTTTTTTTTTTTAATATTTTAAATTGTTATTGATATCTTTCTCGTCCATACATTGAACGTGAAAGTGATTGATTTATCTTGAAAGAGAAGGAAAACTGTGCTTAGAAAAATTATTATTCTTAGGCTACATTTGTCAATTGCAAAACACAAAGGGCCCAAGAGTCACTCAACTTTGACTTAGGTATTATAAGCTTCTATATGGCTCATTAGTCATTTTCATGCTCCTATATACGACCTTGTCTCCCTTCTTCACAGTTGGAGTTCATTCAAGTTGTTGCAAAGTTGCAACTTACAAATTGATCTGGTCCTTTTTTTCCTCCCTGACAATTTGAAAAGAGTATGCTTTATTGGACCAGAAATTTTGATCCAATCCACAAATTTGTGCAGCATAAAGCAGCTTTTGTTTGGGGTTTAAAATGTGTGTTTTTCTTGATTGTTAGAAAGGGTATTATAAAAAGAAAGAAAAATATTTGAAGTGTGATGTTAGAATTTATATAGTTAACTAAATTCCTATGTCAAAATAAAGTGTAATACGGGTTACCAAGAAATAGATTGACCCTTGCATATGCCATCCTTCAGTCACTATTTCTTTACCAATGTCCTCCAACCAACGTTGAAAGCCATTCTCATAGCACTTGTCCTTTGACTCCAATGATGCCATCCTCTAGCCATAATAGTCATTCTCTACAAATGCAATCTGATCCAACTTGGTCATATTTTCTTTAATGGTCTTCACATTCCAAACTCCAAGCCTCTTCAACTTGACCTTGAGTTCGAGAGGATGCATACAATAAACTATACCCTAAATATATAGACCATATAATATATTATGGACTATCGTGCTTTTGTTATACCTCGTGCTACTCTAATTTTAGGATTATCATATTAGAGCATTCCCATCAGTACATGGAAAATCATGTATAATACAAATAACTACCATTTTTACACATTTTATATCAAAATTGCTCCACATCAGTGCTTCCAAAGTCTGCTATAATCATCTATATTTATCCATGAGCTACAGTAACCGTGTATATATACACGGTTACTGTAGCACATGTATTTATTATTTTATTAATATAAATTCGCACCAATTTTTCTCTCTCTTCCCTCCGTGCCCAACTACCTCGCCTCCTCATCTTCTTCTCCTCATCAGATGCACACAAACACAAACACAGCCACACACAAAGAACACAGACAAACCCACACTGGAGATCGATGCTCGAAGATCTGACCGGTGCTTGCTCGGAGATCAGATCAGTGCTTGTTGGAGATTGGGTTTTGTTGGAGATCGGGTATAGAGTTGGGTTTTGTTTGAGAAGTGGAGCTGTCTGATCGGTGCTCGTCTGACTGTGGGTCGCCGGAGCTCGGTTCGCGGGTCGTCAGAGCTCAGCTTGTGGGTCGCCGTGAACTTCGGTTCGCCGGGTGTTCTTCGTGGGTCGCTGGGTGGGCGGGTCGCCATGAAATCGCGGGTTGCTGGTCGCTGGTCTCCGGTCGCTGGGTGGGTCTCCGGTCGTCGCTGGGTGCGTCGCCGATCGCCGAGAAGTGGCTGGGTTTTTGTTTTTGAGAATTTGTGAGAGAAGGCAGAAGAGAGAGAGAGAGAGAGAGAGAGAGAGAGAGAGAGAGAGAGAGAGAGAGAGAGGTGTTCAGCAAAAATGAAAAAAATGTGAGGTGAGGGAACGCGCGTATATTAAAGAGTGAGGTGAGGGAAATAATAAAAAAAAGTGAAAGGAATGAATATTTTATTGCAATAGCTTGTAAAATAAATGAGTTGATGTGGGTGTTTTGTAAAAGTGGTAGTGTAAAATAGAAAAAGAAGGTTTTTAATGTAAAAATGGATGTGTAAAATAGAAATACTGATGTGAATGCTCTTAGGCTAAATATTTCTCTAATATATATCTTATATGGAGTCTATTGTAATACACAATTTAATAAAATAAAAATGTATGGTCTAGATTTGAATTCCTAGCCTAAGATATGAATGAACTTAGGCCCAAAAAGCCCAAAACAATGAATTTGTAAATAATGAGTTAGAAAACTGGGCTTTAGTTAACCAAATAACGAATTAGGTAAATCTTGATGACAAAAGAGTGAAAATAAAAAAGTTCAAACTGAAGAAAAAAGTCCTCGGTAAAGTCCGAGGAGACTGTTCTTATATATTCTTCTTAAGTACGGTTACAAGTTTAGTTTTTTATTGTTACAATGTTTCTTTCTTGATTTTCCAATCCCCTATTCTTCTAGGGGTCTCTTACATTATATATCTCCCTCTTAATAATCTTGGCATTCTATTTGTTGATTATCCAAGCCACAACTTGAATGCTTGTCCCGTCGAACACCATCTCTAACTCTCTGTGAGTTGGGATAGTCAAGGAAGCACTGTTCAGAAGTTTTCTCCATATAAATGCGGCTAGAAAGTTAACTGCAGAATATTTAATGCGGTGACAGTAGTTTTTCCTTAGATATTTCTGAGCTTTCATCCCTCTTCTTTATCAGTAGAACATCTAGGAAGGTCACCTTAAATGATAGGACATATATTTGATCCGTGCTTTGCTCATTGGAGGAGGTGAGCCTCCTCGAACTATCTTTCCCATTCTCTCCGTTTGCATTTAACTCATGTAACTCTGAACTTGACATTCTCACTATTGTTTATCGGTCCTTAGACCAGTTAACCTCCTTGGACAAAACTCAAGGCCCAATATACAATTTTGGGCCCTTGTCCTTACAAAAAATATTATGATTTTCAATGTAGACATAAACATTAAATAAAAGTAAAACCACATTAATTTATTTACCTTTTTGCTACTTATTTATTTCTCTTCTCTATCTCTCCATCGTGACCAACATAGCAATGTGCAACAATTCATATGACCCAACTAAGCCTAGTTTGGTTTGGTTTGGTTGGACCTCCATATTCAACAAATTATTATTATTATTATTTTTGGAGTTCATATAATCCATGAACTAAATAAATAGGAAAATATTGATATGCCATTTCTTAAACCTCTTTTATCAATATTGGAGAGATTTAATGACAAACCTTTTATATGATGATGATGACAAAACACTTCACACATACTTAACCTATCTTACTAATACAAATTAAAAAAAAAAAATTAAAGATTTTGTTTTTGTTCTATATGATTAATTAAGTCCATTTGTGGTCCTATAGCCCCTATTTCTTTACGCCCAAGCAATGTCCACATATCCAAATGCACCCCCATGTGTTTTCCGTCATCACTTAAATCTGCTACTTGACGAGGTTTTACTTAAACTTGTGATCAAGATAAAATGATAATTATTCTTACTAGGAAGATTAAACTTTTGACTTGTAATCATGCCAATGTTCCCTAGACAATGTCCAACTTTTGGGTCAGAGTGCTAAAGAATTTAGGGTTTCAAGGTTGACATTCATTCTAGTACATGATAGCTGTGGACATCTCATTACATTAATTTATTAACAACTTGATTATTATCTTCTATAGACTATTATCAAATATTGATCAAAAGATTATAAAGAAACTAGCAATGAGACTAGAGAGAAGTCCTTTGCTCAACTAATAAAGGTTTTGTTGGAGCATATTTACACATTGAAACATACATGGTTGATGCCTACTCCATTTGTCCCAACTCCCCTGTCTATTGCCTAGCTAGGTAAAATTGATGGTTATTTAGATTGGATAAGGCATCCATCGCACAAATGGGATACAAGATCAATACATGATTATTTTAGGATACATATTATATTTGCATTGCATTCAATTAATGAACATGAGTTCTAGATAAAAGCTAGACCTTATGTGCTTGTACAACTGCACCCCAAAAAGAGCACATGTAGATTTAATTGGTCAAGTTGGTAACCCCCAACCCCAAGCCATAAGTGCATGGGGGGAGCAAGGAGAAGTCGATTTAAGTTGTCAAAGTTGTAGTGTATGTGTGTATGTGTATATTTATATATAATGTAAGTATTTATTTTTTGTCAAAAGAATTATGTTAGTATTTGTAAACACTTAAAAATCAAAACAAAACAAGAAACAAAAACAAATGTTGCCTTTTTTCCCCTTCAGCATGTTGGTCCTGTATATTAAATTGAAATTTAAATCAACAATTTCACCATTTTTTTTTGGATAGGAACTATTTTTTTTGAGTTAATGGGTTTAGTGATAAGTTAAAATATTACATATATCATCCAATAAAAAATTCGTTGTAAACCCAAATAGTGTAATCGCATCAATGATCTACATAAAGGACTTCCTTGAGACCCGTTGACCCAAGTCCCTCCCTCTTTACTAACTGAATTATGGATCCTCTTTTGATGCCTACTCAACTCCCCTGTCTACTGCCTAGCTAGGTAAAACCAATGGTTATTTAGATTGGATAAGGCATCCATCGCATAAATGGGAAACAAGATCAATATGTGATTATTTTAGGATATGTATTGTATTTGTGTTGCATTCAATTAATGAACATGAGTTCTAGATAAAAGCTAGACCTTATGTATTTGTACAATTGCACCCCAAAAAAAGCACATGTAGATTTAATTGGTCAAGTTGGTACTTCCCCAACCCCAAGCTTTAAGTGCTTGGGGGGAGTAAGGAGAAGTTGATTTAAACTGTCAAAATTGTAGTGTATGTGTGTGTATATAATGTAAGTATTTATTTTTTGGCAAAAGAATTATGTAAGTATTTGTAATCACTTAAAAAATAAAACAAAACAAAAAATAAAAAAAGAAAACAAAAACTAATGTTGCCTTTTCTCCCCTTCAGCATGTTGGTCTCGTACATTAAATCGAAATTTAAATCAACTATTTCACTTTTTTTTTTTTTTTTTTTTGGGATAGGAACTATTTCACTTTTTGAGTTGAAGGATTTAGTGATAAGTTAAAATATTACATATATCATTCAATAAAAAATTCGTTGTAAACCCAAAGAGTGTAATCACATCAATGAATCCAAGTCCCTCTCTCTTTACGAACTGAATTATGAATCCTCTTTTGATGGGGATCGATAATAATTTTTTATTTTTGCATAATTGGGATGGATAATACTATCAAAAGCTCATGTTCGATTTTTTTTTTTTTTTTTTGTGGGCCAATTATACACACACATATATATATATATATATATGGACTGGGGTCCATATGTTTTATCCGAGGGTCCATGCCATGACTACTAGACTAGAATGGCCAGTTAATTGAACCAGACTAGTTTTCCTTAATTGTTGTTGGGCTTTCCATTTTCACTCCAAATCTGCATTTAGTCAGCTGAGCCCTGTCATGAAAGGTGATGAACAAGTTACAAAATCTAGGGCTGAGGTTCAGACTGGGCCATATTACACCGATGCAAGGTTATGGTCTCATGGCCCATGGACATAGACTAGGGCCACTAGGCAAAAAGATGCAATTATTCCTTTTCTTTTTCCTTTTTCCTGTGTGTGTGTGTGTGTGGGGTTAGATACTTAGACAAGGTGCAATGAAACTGGTGACTGATGGAGCGTAAAGTGTTGATAATAATGTTATGTTATGGTAAGCAATATCCTTTCAATCGATCTGGTGAGGCATATGTGACTCAAACATGTTCAAGATTTAATTATTTTATCACCACGTACTTAGTTATCATCTATAGCTCATGAATCATGATCAACATTCATGCAAATTGTAAACTAGTTTTTGTCCGCTTGTATGTGCGAAATGCATGGTGGAGTCACGGACTGCGCAGCTATTGAATGCAAAGTTCGTCGTCAAGTGTGGGCTTGGCTGATATTCTTTACGCAAAGCTAGTACAAATACACATGAGAGAGAGAGTTTTGAGTTGTGACAGAACAGTGAACTCGTGAGTGAATTAGGAAGGGGGTTTAATGGCTTTTGTCCCAAGAGAACAACATCAATTCCAATCACTTCCTACTAGTATATTGTTTGTCATCTATCTTATATTGAATAGGATATAGAAAATATTGAGTCATTCACATGATTCTAAAAAATGCCAACTCTAAAGTTTTATTTAACAAGTAATATTATGGGCAAAAAAAATAAAATAAAATAGAAGCCAATATTTATTTACTTTTAAATGTGTCATTTAGTTGGCCAATTTGATGCCCCCACCAAAAAAAATAAAAATAAAAATAAAAAGAAATATTTTATTTATTTTATTAATTTTTTACAGAGGAGAGCAATGGGTCATCAAACTCCTTCAACTTGGGGCGCTGGATCTCAAGTTTCAACTCAACTGCAATAAGTGATTTATAAATGTATATATGCAATGTTTCATCACTAGTTTTATTTAGGGCATTTTTGGTGCACCCATTGATCCTCTTTATTTTACTATCCATTGTATAGTTCACATTTTATATTTTATATTTAATAGTGTGCATGCTGATATATCATTTAAAATTTTACATAATACTGATCTACATATTTGAAATTGAAGAAGATTCTAGTCCAATCCATGTAATCTATTTATAATAAGGTTCTAAATGAGCCTAATTGGGCAAACCACAAACAACATCCTCTAGTCAGAAATACAATTTAATGCAGAGCAAATTGATATTCATAAAAGGAAAACAAGCGAACAAATTTATATATACATGTACATATCTTGATAAACCGGAGATTGATAAGGTACAAAATTGTGTCCCGCTGCATGTCCTGAGATATTAGCTATATTCTAATTGTGGATAAAAAAGAAGAAGCTATATTCTAATTGTGGATAAAACGGTAGTACCACAATTATTTATACAATTTTTATTATAACTCATTACGTAATAAGTTGTGAGTGATGGAGCTACGCCGTGTAAATAATAATTGTCTTCTTAGCATTTTTCGTTCTAATTTAGAGTCCAAACAAGCACAATATCAGGGTAGAGTTTTATAACACCAAAATTGAAATAATAATGTTTATTACACACTACTTAATGTTGCACATACCTTTACATACTCAAAAATTACATTGAAAACATGACTTGTAGTCATGATTTTCATGTCACAAATATCGAGAAACAAGCTTCGCAATTTGATGGGACCACCATTACACAAAGATAAAACATACAATATTATCTCCTCTCAGTTACTTTCTTTGCTAATTTACACGCATTAGCTTATGATTTGGTACGTCTACCCATTCTATTAATCTCCAATTTAATAAAGTAATAATTAATTAGGGGCACCCCACAAACTTTTTAATTCTCGCTTTTTCTCATCTTTCACCAACATTATACTCCAACATGGAAATTATCATCAACAACATATCTTCTTCCCCCACATCTCTCTCTATTTCTCCTTTACTTCTCTCCCTCTATCTTTCTTTCCCATCAACACCTCCATGGAAAACCAATCACCAACACCACCACCATTCAAGACCTTCAAATTAACAGCCTCTTCAATCTCCTATACCAAATCAACCACCACTTCCACAACCCTTGCACCACTCTTACTCTTCAAACCTTGCACCACAAACCCTCCAAATTACATCCTTAATGATGTCTCTCTCACTGCCTATCCCTCTCAAATTTTGGCCATTGTTGGTCCTAGTGGTGCAGGTAAGTCCACTCTCCTTGACATTTTAGCTGCTCGTACTTCACCCACAAATGGCACTCTTTTTCTCAACTCTTCACCTCTCAACCCTTCTTCATTTCGCAAACTCTCTGCCCATGTCCCCCAACACGATGCATGTCTTCCATTACTCACTGTTTCTGAGACCTTCGCTTTCACTGCATGTCTTTTAGTCCCTAAAACATCAGATATTGCCTCCATTGTTTCCTCTCTTCTCACTGAGCTCAAACTAACACACTTATCAAACACTAGGCTCGCTCAGGGCCTATCGGGTGGTGAACGTAGACGCGTTTCGATAGGCCTAAGCCTTCTTCATGACCCTGCAGTGTTACTTCTTGATGAACCCACTTCAGGACTTGATAGCTCTTCAGCTTTGAGCGTAATGCAAACACTTAAATCCATAGCAACTTCGCGTCACCGCACTGTGATTTTGTCTATACATCAACCAAGCTTCAAGATACTCTCTACCATTGATAGAGTCCTCTTGCTATCAAAAGGGACTGTAGTACACCATGGTACACTTTCTTCACTTCAAACATTCTTAGTCTCAAATGGCTTCACTGTCCCTCCACAGCTCAATGCATTAGAATATGCCATGGAAATACTAAATCTACTCAATGATCTTAAGCCCATCACACCCCCATCCCTTCCTCCATCACCCACTAAATCTATAGCTGCTCCTTCTGATAATATTGAAGGGAAAAAGATAGGATACAAGAGCTCTAGGGTCCGCGAGATTCTTGCCCTTTATAATAGGTTTTGGAAGATCATTTTCAGAACCAGACAGCTTCTTTTAACCAACACATTGGAAGCTCTTGTTGTCGGTCTTGTTCTTGGAACCATTTACATTAATATTGGTTTTGAAAAGGAAGGTATCGAAAAGAGGTTTGGTCTCTTCGCTTTCACTCTCACTTTCCTTCTGTCTTCAACAACTGAAACACTTCCAATCTTCATCAATGAAAGGCCAATACTTTTAAGAGAAACTTCTAGTGGAGTTTATAGACTTTCTTCTTATCTCATAGCAAACACTCTTGTTTTCTTGCCTTACTTGCTCGTGATCGCAATGATATACTCGTTCTCGGTATATTTCTTGGTGGGTCTTTGTGCTTCATGGCAAGCTTTCTCTTTCTTTGTATTGGTGATATGGGTGATAGTTCTAATGGCAAACTCATTCGTGCTCTTCTTGAGCTCTCTTGCTCCAAACTACATTGCGGGAACTTCGCTCGTGACAATACTTTTAGCGGCTTTCTTTCTCTTCTCTGGCTACTTCATCTCCTCAGAGAGTATGCCAAAGTATTGGCTTTTCATGCATTTCCTTTCAATGTATAAGTATGCCCTTGATGCCCTCCTCATCAATGAGTATTCTTGCCTTGTCTCAAGGTGTTTGATATGGTACGAAGAGAACAAAGAGTGCATGGTGACTGGAAGCGATGTGTTGGATAAAAGAGGGCTCCATGAGAGGCAGAGATGGACAAATGTTTACATCTTGGTTGGTTTCTTTGTGTTCTATCGTGTGCTTTGTTTCCTGGTTTTGATCAGAAGGGTTTCCAGATCCAAGAAATGACACTATCATATATCCTTTTTTTTTTTTTTTGCTGATTGTTTTTTGCTTTTGTTTTTCAAGAACTGAAGCCCCTGTAATGCATGGGTCCTCAGGCTTTAATTCATTATAGAGATAATTAAAATACAGTAATAAAAGATGTTTCCTTCATCAATTTCGTTCTATGTATCCTTTTCATGTTTTAAAGACGTGGCTAGCAGCTATACTACGAGGGTTTTTAATTCCTCTTTTGTTTTGTTTTGTTTTTTGTTTTTTGTTTTTTTGTTTTTTATATATATAATTTTAGGAAAGTGACATCGGATAGATCTAATTCTCTTGATCAAGGCCATGTGATACTGTAAAAGAGTCATGAGGCATTTCCACTTCAGTAGAAGCCCAAATTCGAGTTAAAAAGGACTCCACATCAGTATGGAGCTGTCTTCTTCTATACACTTCCATAAATGATATGATAGCGAAATGACACATGATAAACTTGGTTTGGCACGCATATTTTGACAAGATAAAAGATTTTTGCGTTTGGCTTTGTGCTATATTGCAAATACCCGAACTTTATTTTTTAAATATCAATAGCTGGGGTGAGAGGTTTTAAATCTTTTCTAAATGTCTATATTAGAAACATCACATGGTACTAATTGAGTAATAAAATTTTTGGCGCCTTACATCTTTTTATTCCCTCAAAAAATTAAAACAAATCACTAAAGAATTTTTCCACGTTTAATTAGTTTTAATTGACTGTTTCGAAATGTTAAAACTCGAACTAATAATGTTATTTCATTCATTTTATCAATCAAGTAGTGCCTTAGGCCTAAATTCTTCAAGTAACATTTGGGATCCATGCAGAGGTTAGCTCACCTACAAAGTTTTGACTGGCTAGGGTGTTCTCTAAACAATTGCACATATATAGTACTCCCCCTTAATTTGTTTGTTCGGAAAATAAAAATTATCAGTGTTTATTAACAATGAGGAGTCACGGGTCTTTGGCTATTGATGTATAGAGCGAGCGAAGAATCCAATGTGTGTCGGCCTTATTGAAAAGTGGTTTTGTCCCTTGGCGAAATATGTTATTTTTGTTTTCTTGCTGAAGTTTAATGAGTGCCATATTCACGGGTTCCTCTTCTTGTTGTCACCCGTGAACTCACTGTTGGGTTCCCTACATCGTGCACGAAATACCTAAGCTTGTCCAAATCCAGTAAGTTACGTTGTCTTGAGTTTTGTAAAACTTAGTTACGTTTGATTTAGTTGACAATTTGATCTGATTCGAATAATATATATATATATATATTTTTATAATGGTGAAATTTTTATAACTTCGTGAACATAAGTAAATTGTCAAATCATGTAAACATTATCTTGTGTGTATGATTGTTTTTTTTTTTTTACATATGTTTTTTCTATTCTATTTTATTTTATTTTTTTTGTTTTTCACAAGTTGAAAATTTTGTGTTAATTTCCTACACATTGTACTCCATTTGAGAACTGTTAAACTTTCTTAGATTAGAACTCGTCAGCTTCTTAGTTGTATGAAACACAGGTAGAAAACTGTCCTCAACATTAAGGGAAAAAAAAAAAGGTCCCAAATTCATGTGGGTGATGTAATTATTTGTGAACATTGCAACTGATAAAGTTAGGACACATATATGTTTGCGAGGTGGAATCTAAAGGTATGGGCAGTGGCGGAGGCACGTTTCCCCAATTTTTTTTTAAAAACCTCTATAATAGTAGAAAGAAATAAGTTTTACACTTTCTCATTTAAGAGCTGGCCCTTATAAGAAAAACTTGGCCCCTCCTCTGATATTAGCCATGAAAATTCCCCACCCCAAATTCTTACTTTTCATTTTTTTTTGTTTTAACTTTTTCTTTCATTTTCTAAAACATGTCAGCCATATTCCACATTTTTTTTTCTTGAGTAAGGCCATATTCCATAACTATTCAAGGACCTATGTTGTACTGGTGGGAGAATTATCATTAGAGAGTAGAGAGACTGTGAGGGTACAGTATTAGACTATTAATAGGAATGAAATTGATTTTGAATTTAGTTGAGATGAATGAAATTGATTTTGAATTTATTTTTGACCATAGTAGCTAAATTTGGTTGAATTTAACTACTATTTATTTTATGGTTGCTTATAGTGACTTTGTTATATTCAATTTCTATGAATATTATTTCTTGTAAATGTAGTCTAATTTTGGTTAGATTTAATGTTTTTTTTTTCTAAAACTAATGCAGGAAGACATATATATGTATATATGTCATACTTTGTATTTTTCTTGAATTGCAAATCAATATGATAATATTACCTTAGTCCCAACAAAAAATTTCTGGCAACGCCCCTATGAGACATTTACACCTGAAATATGTACTTCTACTTCTTAGCCAGAAGTTATTTAAGCATAAGAGAGATTGGTAGATTAGTAACCTAGCTAGTAGATACTTCAGATGAAAGTAAGTTGAAGCTTGTTAGGGATTAGAGGATACTACTTCCAAATTAAAATATTTTTCAGGTTGTGTTTACTTACACCCATGTTCAGCTCATACACTCAGCACTTAGTTGTACAATTTTACCTAACAGTTATTGACTTTATTCAAACAAAGTTTGGGTTCGTGCAATAAACCCAATAGGATACTGACAGATATCCAATACTGCACAGACCCAAGTCATGCCCTATGTATTATATTACAAGTAATCCTTGCCCTTTCTATTATAATACAAGTAATTATTCTATATTTCAGAAGTAATAATTTTCACATAATAATAGGTTTTTTTTTTTTTTTAATTAATTAACTAATTTTTGTGTGGAATGTATCATTTATATCGGATGAGAGAGTATTACTTTTGATGTAAGGAATAATTATCAAATATAATGCTCCTCACCTATAAAAGTTTTTTTAATTATTCTATGTTGGACGAGGTATCTCATCCACCTTTACTCCTTCTCATGAAGAGAATAGAAGAGTATAAAAGATGTTTATTTGATTTAATTTAAATGTTCCCTGAAAAAGTATTTCTACTCAAAATTGAATGTGAACACTAAAATAGACTTGTGAAAGAGATCTCACAAACATAAAATAAGGGGGAAAAACTTGAGAAAACAATCACACACAATAAAAGAACATAAAAAATTTGCATGATTCAATGATAGCCTACATCCACAATATCAAAAATAGATTACGAAATGTTTACAAGTTCTCTAAAAGCTTATATATGTTTACAAGTTCTCTAAAACGTTTACAAAATGTTTACAAATGATAGCCTATATATTCAAAATGCCTTCACAAATAACAAAAGCTCTCTAAAAGCTTTTAAGGAAAAAAAAAAAAAAAAACAAAAAAAACAAACAAACAAACAAAACATAGGTATCTCTCATTCTCTAGTCTTTTACAAGTTGGCCTAATAGGCACCCATACAGGGTAGTAGATACTAGATATTTACAGATATAAGGAATCAAATATAGTAGTTTTGATACGTGCTGGAAACTGATTTTGCAGGAACTGTTGCCATTGGTTTGATGCGTGTAGGAAACTTACATAGTTGAGGCCCTCATATTTTCATTGCCATTTTCAATGATGCGATGGATCTTGATATTGTGCTTCTTAATCGTCCTTGGTCTTTTGATAAATCTCTAATCTTGCTGCAACAGTGACGTGTGCGATGAGGGAGTAATTTTATGAGTACACTGTACACCAGATAGTTTGGTTAGTCATAGAGTTTTAGTAGCGAAGTCGTTCCTAGAATTGTGCTTACTGCTTATCCTTTTGTATAAATTGGCAGCAGTAATCAAATAAAAGCATCAGAATACTAATAAGTTGACTCTGATTTTCTGCTAAACAAGCAGCTCAATCAAAGCAACCAGCATCGGTTATGCAACAGCACAATCAAACCACCAGCCATAAGCATTTCTCACCTTCATTCTAGCCAAAAGAAATGCACTACAGATCATTGCAGTAGCGCAAGTCCAGCCCAAAATCAAGGACAAAATTATGCATTGACAAAATGACAGATTTACCTTCCCAAGTTTAACTTGTAGTTAACTCTTGTATTCAAAAACCTCCCTATTGTAAACTTGCTTGTACAAATATAAATGAATATCAAACCAATCACCCCTAGCGTGGAGAATTCATTCCAATTAATCTCTGTTCTCTGATTGTCTTTATCTGCCATTTCTCCTTTTGCTTTAGTCTTTAGATATGATCACAAGGAGGCATAGAATTGGGTAAAGAGTAAAGACTAAAGGGGATAAGATATATTGGCTAAAAGGTATAATTGTGCTTTTCTTCCTTCTAGTTTTTTTTTTTTTTTTTTTTTTTTTTTAATATCAGTCACCATCCCATGTGTTGCACTAGATAGTTAAATAAAAATTATATATATTTTTTACTTGGAGGTATAATCAATCTCATGCAATTCATTTAAAAGTAATAACGTTAAAACAAATGAGTAATTTCCCTAGAGATTACATTTGTATACTTATAGCTTTCATGTTTAGAAAAACTTTTACTTAAATTTAGTCAAACTAAGATGCTATGTTAATGTGACTTAACAAGAACATAGTAACAATAAATGTTATGCTTAAAGTTTTAGATATCATGAGTTTGAAATCTATATATTTTTGTAATAAATTTAGATTTAGAATAGATACTCTCAACTTACACTTGTCTTTTTCCATTATGTAAGTGCACAAAATTGGACTGAAAGGACCGAAGTGGAACAAATTGGACCAATTGACTGGAGAGAACTGAATGACTGAAGTGAAAAAAAAAAAAAGGGACCAAATGAGACCAAAGTGGACCAAATTAGACTGAAAATATTAAAGTGGACTAAGTAAGACCAAAGTAGAAATAGGACCAAAATGGATCTGACTAGTTTGAATAGGACTGAATGGACCGAATAAGACCAAAGTGAACAGAATGGACCAAATACTAAGTGGACCGAATAGGATCAAATGGACCTAATAAGAACAAAGTGGACAGTATTATCCAAAAAAAAGAAAAAAGAAAAGAGAACAAAGTGGACAGAATTGACTAAAATAGAGCC
Source organism: Quercus variabilis (assembly GCA_030445155.1). Taxonomy (NCBI): domain Eukaryota; kingdom Viridiplantae; phylum Streptophyta; class Magnoliopsida; order Fagales; family Fagaceae; genus Quercus; species Quercus variabilis. The sequence goes on from CP129453.1 coordinate 12,937,509, forward strand.
TAAATGGATCAAATGGACCGAATAAGACCAAAGTTGACAGAATGGACTGACTAGGAGCGAATGGACTGAATAAACCAAACTGGACCGAAAAAGACAGAAGTTGACCGAATAGACTGAATATAACCAAAGTGGACGGAATCCGACCAAAAAGACCTGACTAGACCGAATTGGACTGAATAGACCGAATAAGACCAAAGTGGATTGAATGGACTAAATAGGCTTTTTTCTTTTTCTTTTTTTTCTTCCTTTTTTTGGTGAAAGAAATAGGGCCTAAGTGGACTGAATAGCATCGAATGGACCGAATAAAACCAAAGTGGACAAAATGGACCTAAAAGGACCAAACACCAAAGTAGACTAAATAGGACAAAGATGGACATAATGGACCAAGAAGATCAAATAGAACCGAAGTTATTTTTGCTTGGTTTTTTACGATATATTTTTTTATTATGTTGTCCTCCCTTCACCCTTCTTATTCACCGTGATTGAGTTAATAATTCTATTTTATGTTTTTTAACAAAATAAACCATCAGCACTATTCATTGTATTCAAACTTCTTCAGGACCGTATTCATGCCAATTAGATTTCCAAACAAATTGTATGTCTAATCTTATGACGCAATCCTATTTTTTTTTTTTAAAAAAAAAAAAAAAAAAAATCTCTGACTATGCATGCCTGCATGTGAAGGAAATAATTCGGTAGAGTATACACACTATAAATAAAGAGTTGGCCCATTGGGCCTTTCGGCAGATGGCTAAAAAGACTTTTCTATAGCCCAGTGCAGTAGAGTCTGTTACCTTATTAACGGGCTTATTTCAAAACTCCAAATAAATGGTACGTTTTTGAAAGAGAATTTATGGAAATATTATCGAGTATGAATTCTTTCCATTCTTGCATTAAAGTTGACAATTATTCATTTCATGCAGTTTTGCAGCTGAAAAAATTAATTGATCCAGTATCACGATAAGAAAAAAAGTTTTTACCCCAAAAAAAAAAAAATTTGCAGCATACTTATAGGTTTGTGTAAAAATTAATTTATTTTGGCGGCATTTAAAATCTTTTTAAGGTCAACATTTCATTGATGCAAAAAGCCTATATAACATCATCATGTAAGTTGATGCAAATTGTGTCACATCTTTTTGTGTCAACAAACTTGTTGATGCAAGAAATATAATAAAATATAATATAATCCAACCTATTATTTATTAATTTGGTTGCCAAACAAAATAATGTCTTGTTTGATACAACAATTATTTTAGTTATTCTCACTTTATAGTGAGTGAGATATGGACAACTAGTTAACGAGAGAAAGACCTGATTGGATAAATTGTATAGAAATTAAAATTTTTAAATAATATGACCTCCTAATAAAATAGTGCTACATTAATTATTTCAATATATATATATATATATATATATATACACATGGGACAGTTATATTACTAATGAAAATGGATGACAAAGCCAATGTGAAAATAGAATTAAACATGGAGGGCAAAATGCAAAATTTGAAATATAAATTGTTAAATTGAAAATAACTTCAAACTTTAAAAATTAAAAGATTACTTTAATCTAAATAATATCACTATTTTGTAAATATTCAGGCAGAGTGTTAAATTAAGCCAATCTTTAATGCCCAAAATTGTCATGATTTATACGTGATTGCCACTATTTTGCAAATATTCAAGGGCCAAACCAAATACCAAATATGGCTGAAATTTTCAACAAAATAGGATTGTTTTCAAATTATGTAGGAGAATACAACACTTTTAAGACTTGAAAATTGATTTCAGTATAAAACTTAATTTCACAAATATCAAGTTCCTTGAGTAAATTACACAAAACTCAATTTTATAAATATCGAGTTCCATATGATATTTTTTATTGAAAAAAATCACATCACATGACATTTTTTACTCACAAAACTTGAAATTAATAAAATTGAGTTCTATGCAAAATCAAGTTCCAAAATAGTGGTCTTTTGATGTATAGTTTGCTTGCGAATAATGCTATTTTGCTGAAAATTTCTAAAATGTGGTATTTTTGTCAATATCCAAGTTGCGTGTTAAATATGTCTATCTCTAAGGTCCAAAATTTTGACTTGATTTATATGTGATTGCCGCTCTTTTGGCTAGATTCAATTATTTATGATGAATGTGTCTTTCAGGTTTCTTTCCAATATTCTTTATGAGTGCATTTTGTTTTATACCACCGCTGGGAGACTGTGACTTGTGGGATGTAAATTACAAAAGAATCAACTTGCACCTATTTTCCCCACCCACAAAAATTGTTTGTCAAATCATGTATCATATAGCAGTGTAATCGTCCTAATATTATGCCTCAAATTAATTTGAAGAAGTTACATGGTTTGTGATATATGTTTTTTTTCCCGCATGTTAAATGGTAAAATGGTCTCTGAACCTTTTGTGAAGTTTTGCTTAATTATTGTTTTTTTGATAGTTAGAATGGAGAAGAGGTTATAAACCCTAGACATTTTCGTCCCAAATACTAAAATGCATCAATTAAACTACAAGTTACTTGGCAAGTTACTGTTTTAATAAAATAGACAGATAGTTTTCAAATCTATTAACCAATTTAGAACGGTATAATAATATGCCCCATGTTATGAGTTATTGACCTTGAAATAAAGAGCATTGGTTTATGTATCACAAAGATTGCATCATTTTTATATGCATATGTACCATAAAAATGTGTAATAAATTAATGGTAAATTACGGGTATCACCCATATAATATACCCTTAAAACCTAAAATTATGGATTTATTTTGTTACGCTTACACTTCATGTGATTTGGTTTGCAAAGCATTTTTTCTCTAACTTCTTTTTCAATTTTTATTTGGGTTTGTGCCTACACATAAGATATAAGCTTAACTAGAACAATATTTTCCTTGCATTATTTTCTAATATATTGTTGGGAATTGCTATATCAATTATTTATTTATTTATTTATTTTTATAGAAAATTTTAATCTATATATAGCGTCCACTTCTTATGATAACTTTTTACTTCTTATGATAACTTTTTATTATCAAACTAAAACATCAATCAGTTTTTGATATTAGTAGAGATTGAATCTCCAATTTCTTATTCAACCATTAACGAATTTATCATTTGAACTAATTAGAATTCATATAAAAGTAAGTATCACCAAATATTGCACAGTATACGTCATGTTTTAAGAATGTATACGGAGTGGTATGCATATATAATGTGCCCTTAAATAGTAAATCATACCCTTTTTATGATAAATAAACACGCACAGCCAGCTATTTGATCATGTTCTGACTGTGCTGTGAATTATGATGCACCAATATAGCTAAATAAAATTCAACAATGGAAATTGGAAACTGTACTCATCAAAAAAAAAAAAAAAAAAAAAAGGAAACAGTAGGAAAGAAAGAAGTCAAATTAAAACAATGGAATAGCTCACCGAGTTATTAGCTGAGCGAACTCATGTTAGTTTTGCCTCCACAACTCAGCCAACTTTGCCAATGCAACATGAGAGGAACCACCCTCTTTCACAGCAGTCACAGCTTCATCTCTCAAACCCGAAACTCTTTCTCTCACCTCTGTTCCCACTTCCGAGTCCATTAATTCCTTCACTCGCTTCTCTAACTCAGCTGCACTCACCAACCCATCTTCTGACTCGTTTAACCCCGAAGCTAACTTGATTTCCTCCACCAAAACCACACTATTCAACCTTTGCTCCGCATACAATGGCCAACCAACCATTGGCACTCCACACCACACTGCTTCAAGCACTGAGTTCCACCCACAGTGAGTCACGAACCCACCCACTGAGTCATGTCTCAACACTGCCACCTGTGGAGCCCATTGTTTCACCACAAAACCCTTCTCCTTGGTCCTTTCCAAGAAACCCTTTGGCAATAATTCGTCCAAGTTTGGATCTTTGTCATTATCTGAAGGTGGATTTCTTAGCACCCACAAGAACCTTTGACCACTATTTTCTAACCCCACCGCTATTTCTTTCAACTGCTTAGCTGAAAACAATCCCAAGCTTCCAAAACATAGAAACACAACGCTTCGACTCGGTTGCGAGTTTAGCCAATTCAAACACTCATGATCTTCTACATCTTGATTGCTGTCTGATATCAAAGGTCCAATACAGAAAATTGGAGGAGTTGTTCTATCTGGGACACATAGTCCACCCGAGATTGCATTGATAGCTTTTGTTTCGAGCAAGTCAAACGTGTTTACGAGAAGTCCATTGGATTTGGCCATGTGGGCTGCCACGTTTAAAGAATACTGGTACTCTTTAGAAGTACGATCTTTCCAAGGTTCGGGCAAGTCTGAAGCCTGGATAGGCGGTAAGCCAGGAATATCAAGAAGCGTATTACCCAGATCTTTCAAGCTCTTATCCACTTTCTTATGCAAAGTGGGGCGGTATAGTAATGCGGCTAGGTAACATGCGCCGCTGGTGAAGAAATAGTAAGTGGGGATGTCAAGGTTTGTGGCCACTTCAAAAGCAGCATCACAGAAGAAATCAATGATAAAGGCTTTGAGTTTGGACGTTTGGGAAATAGTTTTGAGGATTTGGTGGAGATTTTGGTTGTTGAATCGTGGGATTAAGTAGCTGAGTTCTACGAAGGAAGAAGTACTAGGTGGAACTTCTGAGATAGGTGGAAGGTGGTGGAAGGTGATAGATGGGGTGGTGGAATTGACGGTGGTGATGTATTCGGTGGTAGAGCTGGCTACATAATTTGGTGCAGTGGAGTTAGTATTTGTGTTTGGTTCGCTTAAGATGAGGATTGTGATGGAGAAAGATGGATGGTTTTTGAGTATGAGCTTGCCAAGCTCTACCATGGAGATCAGATGGCCTCTGCCTGGAGAAGGGTATAGAACTATGGCATCCTCCATTTTCACAAACAAGAGAAGAATGGCGCAGTGGTTTTCAAAGACTTCTGAACTGTCACAAAATGCATACTGACTTCAGTAAATTACGAGTTCTGTGCCCACATGGCCACGTATCACCTTCGGATTGAGAAGCAACTTTCAATCCCATTCATTAATTCAAAGAAGTTTAAAAAAAATTTGTAAAAAATACAACGTAAAAGTTGAAAAAATAAAAAAGTGAAAAACTTTATTAGATAAAGTTGGTGAATTGCACTAGGGCATTGTACCAGAACCTTTCAAGTAGTATTAGTGCATCTTTTCCTTCAATGGCTTGTCACTTCCGCGTTTAACTTTATGTGTTGATTTTTCTTCTGATACTGCGATAATGACCCAGCCGAAAGTGGAGAAGGGGACAAAAAATACGAAACTTTTAGTAAACGAAAAAATGAGTTTGTATTACATATTTGTATTTACTCTCTCAAATGGGGGGTGGGTCCAACTTTTGATGGGAGATTACCATTTTAGTTTGTTGAAGTTGTGCAAAGAGGTCGAGAGAAAATATTGCATAAAACTTCGGATGGGAGAATTTGAGAATAAAAAAGATAAATTCCAACTCAAATCACAATATATAAATATATATATATATATATATACTAGCATTATGTCCGTGCGATATACAGCTTAATCAAAACTCATATGTATGTATGTATGGTCCCATAAAAAAAAAAACTCATATGTAAATAGTTTTTTTTTTGTTAATTTACTTAAATTAGATAATAAAAATAAATAAATATTTTACTTTTAAGTTTTATAATAAATTCATATTATGTGTGTAGTGGTACACTAACACAAGCTCCAAGAGCATATAAAGTGTTAGTGGGTGGGTTACTTAAACGATGTGGGACAATCCCACCCTTTCGTAATACAAATTCTTAAGGGCTTGGCTCCTCAAAGAGGACAAAGCCTTCTAAGGTGAGGTATAGGGTGTCAAGCCTCAAAGAGGTGAAAATCCCGACCACCCACATTAAAAGGGGTGAGTAGTGGTACACTAACACAAGCTCCAAGAGCATATAAAGTGTTAGTGGGAGGGTTATTTAAGCGATGTGAGACAATCCCACCCTTTCATAATACAAATCCTTGAGAGCTTGGCTCCCCAAAGAGGAAAAGGCCTTCTAAGGTGAGGTATAGGGTGTCAAGTCTCAAAGATGTGAAAATCTTGACTACCCACAATGTGAAACTAAGGTATTATGAAATGCGTGCACGCATGCGCGCGCACACACACATATATATAAGTAATAACTTATTAAAAGAGTGCAATAAATATATTTTTTTTTTTGAGTGCATAAGATAATTTATTCTTTTTTTTTTTTTTTTGTATATTATTTTCATGAATATCATGAAACAAAATTTGTATGCTTTTCTTCAAATTTACATGGATTTGAATTTGTCATTTATTTTTTTGCAAAATATTTCATTATGTAAAATATATTCTTTTTGGATTACTTTATCCTAATTTTTTTTTTGTTTGACATTATCTAAATTATATTTAAAAAAAAAAATTAAGTTTAGGTAAATTTTAATACATATTAGCTAAATAAATAAATAGTTTGCTACAAAAAAAAAAAAAAAAAAGAGAGATACAAACTTATTATTAATAATGGGGAGAGAAAAAATTGATGAGAACAATAAGTAGTGTTTCTATCTCCAAAAAAATTAAAAAAAAAAAAAAAAGAGAGAAAGGAAGAAGCCGTAAATGAAGAAGTTGTGCATATAAATATATAAGAATAGACTAAAAAAAACCGTATATATAGAGAATTTTCAATTGAACGCTATAAATTGAAGCTCTTTAAAAAAATTGTATGTTATAAAGGCATACATTAACCGGATCCATAAAATAAAATTCAACATTTTCTTTATATATAAATATATATATATATATATTTAACTTGGTTGCCAAACAAAATAGTGTCTTGTTTGCCAATGACCTTATAGTTGAATTAACACATTTTTATGCATAAAGTCCTTGAAAGTCTAAGAGGGAAAGGGTTTGAGCAGTGAAGTGAGCAGTGAAGTTAGCAGTCAATTGTAATTATCTTTTAAAAAAATAATGTTGCTTGTTTGATACAACAATTATTTTAGTTATTCTCACTTTATAGTGAGATAAGATATGGAGAACTAACAAACATGAGAAAGATCTTATTGGATAAATTGTATAGAAATTAAGTTATTTAAGTCTTCTGACCCTCCAACAACATCAATTATTTTCAAATAAAAGGAAATAAAAAATATTAGGAACAGTAAAGGGTTAAATTGAAAATAACTCCAAATTTTTAAGGACTAAAAGTTTACCTTGATCTTAAATTTATTGCATCTATTTTTTATTTATTTTATAATTCGATAGTAGAAGGTCGGAGGATTGAAGCTCTAAATGTTTCAGTTAAAAATACTAAAGGTGCTAACTAATTAAGTTACAAGACTCTTTTTCAAATTTATTATATCCATTAACATCACTGTTTCGAAAATATTCAAGTTGCGAGTTAAATTAAGTCTATCTCTAACTTCCAAAATTTTGTATTGATTTATACGTGACTGCCACTTTTTGTTGGTCAGATTCAATTATCTACGTTTGGCGAATATGTCCTGCTTTCTTTCCCTTCTTTATGAATAGGCAATGTTGTTTTGACCATAATTGAGAGACCATGACCTGCGGGATGCAATTACAAAAGAACGAAATTGCACCTACTTTTCCCACCAACAAAAATTGTTTGTCAAATCATGTATCATATGGCAATACAGCATTGTAATTGGCCTAATTAGGCCTCAAATTAATTTTAGAACTTACATGATTTGTCACGTATGTCTTTTAAATATTTCTTTTTGTCTGCACAGTAACTGGTAAGATGGCCTCCAAACTTTGTTCAAATCTCTACATAGTTTGTTTTTTGATAATTGATAGTTACAATATGGGAATGGAAAATTTGAATCTTGAATGTTTTCATTAGAAAGTTAGAAACAATAAGAGATGTCAATAGAATTACAAAACTTTTTGCAAGTTTATACAAAATTAAAGAAGTGATTTGGTAGGAGATAATTGCCACACCTATAAAATGAATCTAGAACGGAATAATATAGCTCATGGCAGGAGGTATTGACCTTTAAACAGAGAGCGTTGGTTTATGAATTACAAAGATCAAATTATTTTTATATGGATACATACCATAGAAGAAAAGTGCAATAATTAACCGTAAATTATATGTGTAGGGTTAGGATTTGTGGTCCAAGTCCAAAACAATGAATATGTAGAGTATGGGTGAAAGAGCTTGGTTGATTATGGGATCGACATCAACTAATTACAACCTTCAAGCACAAACCAACATGAATTTACACGTAAAGAATGGGTGTCCGAAGAGCTATATTATTGATTATGTGGTGAATACAGATCTTAGGGTTACAATAAAGCTCCACTTCTTTTCTTCTCTCCTTTTTTTTTTTTTTTTTTTTTTTTTTTTTTTTTTTTTTTTTCAGGAGCTTCTTTCCTTTATATAACCTCCCTTCTCCTCATCTCCATCGTCCACTTGTGCCTCATCCGTGAGTTTACTTGAGTATATGTCATGTCAAGCATCTCCTTTAGTTCTGTGTGAATGGCGGTAGGTGATGATACACTGTTTAAGGGTCTTCTCCACATAAATGCGGTCAGAAAAGTTGATGTAGAGCATTAAATACAGTGGTAGCAGCTTTCTTTTTAGATATTTCTTCATCTTTATCATCTCCAAGTACACTCAGAGCCTATCTTAATCAGGAGGAGTCCTCGGAAGATCATTTTGACCTTTTATACGCTCAGTTGATCCACACTATTCGCGTCCGAGGAATAAAATCTCCTCGGACGGAAGGCGGTCTCTTCGGATGGTCACCATCCTTCTTTCTGGGGATCTTTCTTCTAGGTGGGCCTTGCCCTTACCATCTCCTTCTTTTTGGACGCATAGTAATCCTTATATAGGTTCTCGGCCCACTATGTTTGATTGGGCCTTTTTCCCCCCACAATAACCCCTCAAAATTTTAATTTTTCCCTCGCATCCGAGAAGAAAGAATAAGATTTTGACCTGCCACGTAAGGAAAAAGAAATAAAAATAAAAAAGTTTAAAAGAAAGAATTCGTAAATACCCCAGTTTACACGTGCGCGGGCATAGAGACAAGCGCTTTATTATTGCCGCTGTCAGTTTCGTATTCCCAAAACGTTGTATTAAGTACTCCAGGTGGCGTTTTGTCTTTTGCATCCAACAGTAGGTTGTTGATCCAACGGACAGGGTTCTTCTTCGGGATTTGGACGGGATGAATTACACCCTTTCACCTGTCCCCGTATATAAACCCTCTGAGGAGGTTATTTTTTTTTTGCTTTACGCATCCTCAAAATACCCAGCGAGCTCTTTCATTCAAAACCCTTCAAGCTTCTTCGATTTCCTATCTTCTTTTCTTCCAGGATCCACTAAGAGTCCATTTCGAGTCCAGGGATTGTGCTCCACTCTTGTCTGTGTAAGTTTCGGCATCTCTTGGTCCTTTATTTTCTTCTCAGCTAGTATTTTCTACCTTCGAAACCCATTTCCTGTCCACCACTTCAATTACTCTCTAAGAATGGGCAAATTTCAATATTTGGTCGATGGTCCGGCGTTGATAGAGGAATTTAATCAAAATTATGGTATACCGCAGGGGGTGAATTTGAAATATTGCCCTCCGGAGCGGATACTAACGGCCCGAAGAGAGGAAGAGGTCGTAATCCCAATGATAGCCTTCATTGAAGGGGGAATGACCCTCCCAATGGGTTCCATCACCTTAAACTACCTTCGCAACCATAGGCTCTCTCCTGAGCAGTGCGCGCCCAACACCTTTAGAATACTAGGAGCTATCGATGCCTTGAACCAACAGTTAGGATTAGGGCTGGCCTGGCATGACTTGACATATATGTATGAATGTCATAGCCAAAAAGGGGCGGGATACTACCTTAAATCCCAATCCGATATTGTTAGATTGTTCTCCTGCCTTCCCAAATCAAATAAAGGGATGAAAGACGACTATTTAATCGTCTCGGGTGCATGGCATGACGGTCTACACTGTCCGACCGAGCCAGGAGAGCCAGGTGTGACTTCCTAGACTTAGGACTTCTAACAATAGTCTTAGGATCTTCGCTCTTCATAATCTGTTTTTTATGCCATCATATTTCAATCTTCTGACCGGATCTATTTGTTTGTTTGTTTACATATAAGGCACATACTGCTCCTCGGCTTAGCCTTATTAACGCCCCAGCCCTTAATTATCTACTACGCTTGGAGATATTCGTGAGTGAAGACGGACAGCTCCGGTCCATCCCACTTATACTCAGCTATACGCCCAAGAAAGCAGATATCCAGTTGGCCGGCAACGCCATTACACAAGGTGATCACCGGCTTCGGCGAATAGACGTCGCTCGGCGACACTTTTTAGTGCCATACGACCTTGAGCCCGTTCCACACCCCAACCCACAGGGCATTCCATTGCAAATCCGACCAGTTCAACAAGTTCCCATCGAGCTGGTAGTCGTAGGAGAAAGGGTCGGCTCTTCATCCTCTTCGCTAGAGGAACATATAGACAAGTTTAGATTTGGAGGGGAAGTTTCAGGGGGAGTTTCAGGGGGAGTGCAGGTAATACCCTCCATAGATTTCGAGGACGAGGCCGACAGGCAATCCAGTGTTCGCCCACCACTTTTGCCAACTACTCTCCCCGAGGACTCTTCGGAGGAAGAAAATATGTCTGACTTAAAGCTTCTGCTGAAGACAAAGGGTAAGAAGGCTGAGTCCAAGGGGACGGGAACTTCTCGACCAGTGGTGAACTTACCTCCATCTCCACCCCTACCTCAGGTTCCTGATCCGGCCTTGAAACCGATACCGGACCTAAAGAAAAAGAGGCCTCTCGAGCCTAAGGAGTGGGAGGTGGTGGTACCACCAAAGACCACAAAGCAATAGAAGGTGGTAAAGGACCACTGGAGCAAGAGGGCCTCATTCGTGGAGAGCAGGGAGGAGCCTCCTGTGACCGACGTGCACCGAGGGCAACACACATGGTCTCCCAGGTGGAACGAGATGGTGTTCCTTTTTCCTGGGAGACCTCTGTTAGGAACTATGATAGGGTAGAGCGGGGCTGATAGCTGAAGCTTTGGAGCAACTACTGCTTCTCCCCCGAGACATGGAGTCATACAGACGCTTCAGCTAGTATGATCTTTTCATGTCCCTGAAGAGGAACCTGGCCATGGTAAGCATGCTTATCCAACTCTTCGGTTGGCATCTTTATTTTCTATATTTTATGCTAACTCTATTACTTTACTTGTTCAGATTACCCAGCAAGTCTTCGTGGCCGAAGAGTGGAATCGAAAAGCCTACGTTGAAGCCCAAGCGGAGGCCCACTCTAGGTCCGAGGCGGAAAAAGCATTGGGTAGCCTAAAGGAGGAGGTCTCTTAGATCTCAGACCAGCTAAAAGGGGTGACCCAGGAAAAGGATAGCCTCAATGCTGGTCTCAGAAATGTTGAGACCTAGGCCCAAGCCCAACGCAAGTTGCTAAATGACACTCAGAACAATCTGGCATCTGAGAAAGCTCTTGTGAAGGAACTTCGCGCCGAACTCTAGAAGGCTAGGAAGGCTACCAAGCAGGCTTAGAGGGACGCTCAGCTAGCCAAGGAGGCGACCGAGGCCGAAAAGAAAGCAGCCTACCAACTGGGGGTGGAAGTGACCAAAAAGGGTCTTACTGAGCAATTTGCTTTGGTCGCCCGAGACTCCTGTGATATGACATGAGGCAAGGCGTTGGATGCTGCTGGGGTGTCTGCTGACTCGGAACTGAGGCTGCGTAGGAGCATTTATTACGACCCAGACATCTGAGAGCTCCCAGAGTCTGATCCCCCTCCTCCAACACAACTCCCAGAGGCCTCGGAGCAACCCTTGGTCAGCCAAGCTCCCTTAATCACCCTTGAGCCTCCCAAGGATTCTAGCCAGTCAGGTGATCAGAGCACCCCAGCTGAGCCACCTAAGGATATAGGTGAGGGTTTGGAAAAAAAGAAAACATCCTCAGAGCCCAAGGACTAGACCCCAGCAGAAGCTTAGACACTTAGATTTTAGTTTTTTTGTTTTTACTATTTTCTTACTCTTGTTCTCCTTCTATGCAAGGGATTGTAAACTATCCTATTTTGATCAATGAAACAGTTTCTATTTTACTTTTGGTGTATTTGTTGCATACCATATGACTTACTTTTGCTACAAGTAACTTCACTTTGTAATTATAGTAACGTAGGCAAACATAATCACTCTATCTTGCTGATAATATATACAACTAAAATTGATTTCGAAGAGGACAGTACGTAAAAGTTGCTGTTAAGTGATGATCGTAACAAGTATTATAAAAGTTGGATAGATCTTTTCGCATGTACACTAAGAATATTAGTATAGGTTAGAGTAGATATTAAACACAGTTAAGAATGTCAGGCAAGATTCATTCTAAAGCTAACCTTCAGTATTAATAACAGCACAAAAGTATTAACTAACTAAAAATCACCTAGTTCAAGGGTCACAGGCATGATTGGGTTTAAGTTTAAATACTTAGGGAGAATAACCAAGGAGTGTTAACTAACCCAAATCATCTGGTCCGAGGGCTACATGTATGATTGGATTTAAGTCTAAACACTTAGAGAACCGATAAGAAGTGTATCATCTAGTCCGAGGACTACAGGCATGATTGGATTTAAGTTTAAATACTTAGAGAACTTATAAGGAGTGTTAACTAACCCAAATCATCTGGTTCGAGGACTACAGACATGATTGGATTTAAGTCTAAACATTTAGAGAACTGATAAGGAGTGTTAACTAACCCAAATCATCTGGTCTGAAAACTACAAGCATGATTGGATTTAAGTTTAAACACTTAAAGAACCTATAAAGAGTGTCAACTAACCCAAATCATCTGGTCCAAGGATTATAGGCATGATTGGATTTAAGTTTAAACACTTAGAGAATCGATAAGGATTGTCAACTAACCCAAATGATTTGGTCCGAGGACTACAGGTATGATTGGATTTAAGTTTAAACACTTAGAGAACCGATAAGGAGTGTCAACTAACCAAAATCATCTGATCCGTGGACTACAAACATGATTGGATTTAAGTTTAAATACTTAGAGAATCGATAAGGAGTGTCAACTAACCCAAATCATCTGGTCCGAGGACTACAGGCATGATTGGATTTAAGTTTAAACACTTAGAGTACCGATAAGGATGACAAGTTATCACAGTGAGCAAAGAAATGATTCAATTAATAATAGTACTTTTTGAGGTTATTTACATTCCAGGGGCGTGGTATTACATGGCTATCCAAGTCCTCCAGGAAATATGCCCCAATGCCAGCCTCTAAAGTAATACGATATGGTCCTTCCCAGTTTGGTCCTAATTTCCCCCAGGCTAGGTTTTTCGCAGTGCTAACGACTTTCTTGAGTACCAAATCATCGAGTTCTAGGGGCCTTAGCTTTACGTTGGCATCATAGCCCTGCCTGAGTTTCTGCTGGTAGTGTGCCAACCGAACCATTGTATTTTCTCTCTTTTCTTCGATCAAATCCAAGCCTACTTCTAGGAGCTTATCATTGCTGGTTGGACTGAACGAGCTAGTTTTTAGAGTTGGGAACCCCCTCTCTAAAGGAATGACAGCTTCAGCGCCATAAGTCATCGAAAAAGGGGTTTCTCCAGTAGATCTGCGAGGCGTAGTTTTGTAAGCCTAAAGCATATGTGACAACTCTTCAACCCACTTGCCCTTCGCATTGTCCAATCTTTTCTTTAATCCATTAACTATGACTTTGTTAACTACTTCAGCTTACCCATTCCCCTGAGGGTAGGCGAGGGTAGAGTATCTATTCGTGATTCCTAGTTCGCTATAATAACTCCGAAACGCATTACTGTTAAACTGTAAGCCGTTGTTCAAGATGAGAGCATGAGGAACTCCAAAACGAGTAATGATATTCTTTCATACAAATCTTTGCACATCTATGTCTCGGATATTGGCTAGAGGCTCAGCTTCGACCCATTTGGTGAAATAGTCTGTGCCGACCAGAAGGTACTTCTTGTTTCCTGCGGCCTTTGGGAATGGACTCACTATATCCAAACCCCACTGTGCAAACGGCCACGGACTAGATAATGGGTTGAGAACTCCACCTGGTTGGTGTATGTTCAGCGCAAATCGCTGACATTGATCGCACTTCTTTACATAATTATGGGCTTCTTTTTGCATGTTCGGCCACCAATACTCTTGAGTAATGGCTCGGTGAGCCAAAGACCTACCTCCAGTGTGACTCCCATAAATTCCCTCATGTAACTCTTTTAGTAGCGATTCAGCCGTCTCTGGATGAATACATAACAGGTATGGTCCTGAATAGGATCGTTTGTATAATTTTCGGTCTTCGAATAGCCAAAATCTGGTAGCCTTCCTTTGAATTTTGTCAGCCTCCCCCCGCTCTTCCGGCAAAATGTCATCTTTCAAGAATTTGATTATAAGGTCCATCCAGCAGAAATTATCTCTAATCTGGTGGACTCGGCCTGCATCCCTTCCTATCCCGATGGGCTCATGAAAATCCTTGACGAGGATAACTCTTGGCAAGCCTTGCTCCGAAGAGGTGGCTAGTGTGGCCAAAGAATCTGCATGTGCGTTACTACTTCTAAGAACATGTAGCAAGCTGAAAAATTCGAATTCCGACTGCAGACGTTTAACTCGATTCAAGTATCCTTGCATCCATTCATCCTTCGCTTCAAAATCCCCCTGTACTTGGCCCACAACTAATCTTGAGTCCGAGAACAACTCCACTACCTTTCCTCCTATTCTTCGGACCATAGACATTCCCATCAATAGGGCTTCATATTCGGTCTCGTTATTGGTCGCACCGAAATCCAGCCTTAATGACTTTTCAATAATGATTCTCTCTGGAGATATCAAGACTAGCCCTACTTCAGAACCTTTTCGGTTTGCAGCGCCGTCTACATACACTTCCCATCAGGCAGGATCTTATTGAGAAATCATGCCAACCGATTTTCCATCCATGTCTCTCTTTGTTGTTATTTCTTCTAAGCTGGGTTCCGTGAACTCGGCCACTAATTCCGCAAGGATCTGCTCTTTGATTGAAGTGCGAGGCATATACTTGATATCAAAAGCTCCTAAAATATTGTCCCACTTGGCTATCCTCCCCATGTAGTTGGCACTTTGGAGTACTGTCTTAAATGGGAGTTGCGTGAGCAGAACGACAGTATGTGCTTGGAAGTAGTGAAGCAATTTTCGTGTTCCAAGTACTACTGCCAAAATAGCTTTTTCCAATGGCAAGTATCTGATCTCGGCTTCATGCAGAGACTTACTTACACAGTAAACCGGCTTTTATATATCGTGATCCATTCTTATCAACACTAGACTTACAGCATAGGGAACCACTGCGATATAGGCAAATAAGACCTCATCTAGTTCAAGGCTAGACATAATTGGTGGCTGAGCCAAGTAGTCTTTAACTTGTTGGAAAGCTGAGGCACATTCTTTAGTCCATTCAAATCCCTTCCACTTGTTGATCAGCGAGAAGAAGGGTTTACACCTATCCGTGGACCTGGAGATGAATCGGTTCAAAGTAGCTGCCTTCCCTATTAACTTCTGAACCTCTTTCAGATTCCGAGGAGGCTGCAGATTTTGAATAGCCTTTATTTGATCGGGATTGACCCCAATTCCTCTGTGGGTTACTATGTAACCCAAAAATTTGCCGGATCCCACACCAAATGAGCACTTCGAGGCGTTTAAGCGCAACTTATGTCTCCTTAGGGTTTCAAAAACGTTATCAAGGTCCTTCACATGCTCAGAAATAACCTTGCTTTTTACCACCATATCGTCTATATAGACCTCAACGCTTTTGCCCAATTGTGATTTAAACATCTAGGTCATCATCCGCTGATAAGTAGAGCCTGCGTTTCAGACCGAATGACATCACTTTATAATGGTAATTACCAATGGGGGTAACAAAAGCAGTTTCCTCTTGGTCATCTGGGGCTAACGGTATCTGATGGTAACCTTGGAAAGCATCCAAAAAACTCATCTGAGGATGGCTGACAGTAGCATCTACTAATTGATCAATCTTCGGCATAGAGAAAGGATCCTTAGGACAAGCCTTATTTAAGTCTGTGAAGTCTACACAAACTCGCCACTTTCCGCTCTTCTTCTTTACCACCACAGTATTTACCAACCACTCGAGATAAAAAAAACTTCTTTAATAGCCCCAACTTGTTTGAGCTTCATCACTTCTTCTTTGACTGCATCCGCATGTTCTTTGGATGGCCGCCGAGGAGGCTGCTTCTTGGGTACACTCAATGGGTTGACCCTCAAATGATAACAAATGAACTCCAGATCCACTCCTGGGGCTTCGTAAGTACTCCAGGCGAATACTTCAATATTTCTTTTAAGGAAATCAATTAGCTCTTCCTTTTCCGGTTGAGGTATTTGAGACCCGATTTGAAAGTATCTTTCAGGATTGCTCCCAATTAAAACCTGCACTAAGTCCTCGCATTTAGCGCCTTCATCAAGATCTTCGACAGGTGATAACCAACCTCTTAACTGCTATAAGTCTCCCTTCGCCCTGGCTGAGGATTCAATCTCAGGCTCGTGCTATATGGCAGCCACTAAACATTGCCTAGCCGAGGATTGATCTCCGTAGATTTCACAAACGCGCCCTTCGGATGGATATTTAACTTTTTGATGTAGGGTGGAGGAAACAACCCCTAGCGTGTGTAACCAAGGTCTAGCTACAATTGCCGTATAAGGGGAATAAACATCTACAACAATGAAGTCTACTTCAACTACCTTTGAGCCAGTCTGTACGAGCAGCCGTATCTGTCCTTTCGGGGTGACCATCCTTCCCTCAAAGCTAACCAGGGGAGAACAGTATGGAGTTAAGTCATCAAGCTTGAGGTTCAGCCCCTTGTAGAGGTCAGGATACATAATCTCTACTGCACTACCTTGATCCACCATCACCCTCTTCACATCATATCCCTCGATTCTGAGTGTGACTACCAAAGCATCGTCGTGAGGTTGAATGGTTCCGGCTTTATCCTTGTCTGAAAAGCCTAAGACGGGCGGGACAGCCTATCTAGAGCTCCTCAGATCTTGACCAATATCCCCTGTTGATAGCCGAGCCACTGACATAACTTTGGACGGCCATAACCCTGTTCTTCCTGGCGCTGTGAAAATGACATTAATAGTACCTAATGGAGGTTTCATAGAATCTCTTTTCTCGGACTCAAAATTCACTTTATCTTCCCGGCCACTAGAGTGGTGCAAAAGGTGCCTCAATATGCCTTCACGGACCAACTGGTCCAAATGATCCCACAAACTTCTATAGTTTTCAGTGGCATGCCCATGGTCTTGGTGGTATTGACAATAGAGGTTGTGATTGCGTCTCTCAGGGTTCCCTACTATTTTACTCGGCCACCTAAAGAATGATTCATTTTTTATCTTTTCCAGAACTTGATAAACTGGCTCTTTGAACACTGTATTGACTGCTTGAGCATTTGTTGAACCCGACTGCCTAGCGAAATCTCTCCTCGGCTTATTGTTGTTGTAACGATCCGACCTAAAGTCCTTCTTGTCCTAGGGGATAACATTATCCTTACCCTTCCCTTGCTGTTGATCTTCTTCAACCCTTTTATATTTTTCAATATGGTCCATAAGTTGACGCATGTTAGTGATTGGCTTGCCGGACAAGGATGTCCTTAAACCATGATCAGTGGGGAGACCTAGCTTAAACGTGTCTAGGGCCATTGCATCAAAGTTGCCCTCCATATCATTAAATATCTCCTAATATCTATCAGAATATGCCTTAAGGGACTCACCTTCATGCATGCTCAAGGATAGCAGAGAAGACAAGGGCTTGGCCACCCTTCGGCATGTAACGAAACATGAACCAAAAGTTTGAGTGAACTCTTGGTAGGAACTGATGGAGTCTACTTTAAGGTTGTCGAACCACCTTATTGCCACAGGTCCAAGACTAGAAGAGAATACCTTGCACATCAAAGCTTCATCTCTGGAGTAGACAGCCATCCTTTGTTTAAAATGGCTCACATGTTCTACAGGGTCCATTTTACTGTTGTAAATAGTGAAGGTTGGCTAGTTAAAACGCCGAGGCAGCTTTGCTCCTTCAATCTTGCGTGTGAAAGGTGACCTAGAGATTTGATTCAAAGCCTTGCTCATGGCATCATTTCCCACCCTTCCATGTGATGGCCTTTAAGGTTGCTTCTTACGAGGGTGTTCATCCTCATATGAAAAAGATTCGCTGATTGAAGTTCAAGATCTTTGTTCATAGGTGATGTCTTGTTCGTCACCCGAGTCGTCATAAGAATGCGAGGCAGTACATTTTCTTTTCACATGGCACAACTCTTTTCTTAACCTTTCAATCTTTATTTGCATGCTGTTCTTCTCTGCATGAGAAACATGACTTCTGCCACGAGGTTGAGTTCGCTCAATGTGTGTAGTATGCACACTACCTTCACAATCTTGTCTCCGCTCCAAATTGAGAAAAGGGTCTACATGTTGGGATGCCTCAGATTCTGCCAGTTGTTGCCCTGGTTCGGCCATGACCAACTGCTACTGCTTCCCCTTACACTCAAGCTCTCCCTATAAACGGCGCCAATTGTAGGGTTAGGATTTGTGGTCCAAGCCCAAAACAATGAATTTGTAGAGTATGGGTGAAAGAGTTAGGTTGATTATGGGATCGATATCAACTAATCACAACATTCAAGCACAAACCAACATGAATTTGCACGTAAAGAATGGGTGTCCGAGGAGCTATATTATTGATTATGTGGTGAATACAAATCTTAGGGTTACAATAAAGCTCCACTTCTTTTCTTCTCTCCTTTTTTTCTCATCTCCTTTTTTTCTCTTCCCTTTTTTTTTAGGAGCTTCTTTCCTTTATATAACCTCCCTTTTCCTCATCTCCATCGTCCACTTGTGCCTTATCCGTGAGTCTACTTAAGTATATGTCATATCAAGCATCTCTTTTAGCTTTGTGTGAGTGGCGGTAGGTCATACATTGTTCAGGGGTTTTCTCCACATAAATGCGGCCTAAAAAGTTGATGTAGAGCATTAAATATGGTGGTAGCAGCTTTCTCTTTAGATATTTCTTCATCCTTATTGTCTCCAAGTACACTCAGAGCTTATCTTGATCAGGAGGAGTCCTCGGAAGATCATTTTGACCTTTTATACGCTTAGTTGATCCACACTATTCGCGTCCGAGGAATAAAATCTCATCGGACGGAAGACAGTCTGCTCGGATGGCCACCATCCTTCTTTCCGGGGATCCTTCTTCCAGATGGGCCTTGCACTTACCATCTCATTCTTTTCGGACGCATAGTAATCCTCACATGGGTTCTTGGCCCACTATGTTAGATTGAGCATTTTTCCTCCCATAATATGTATCACTTGTATAATATATCCTTAAAATTTAAAATTATAAACATATTTTGGGACATTTGAATTTCTTATGTGGTTATCTTCTAATTTACAAACGACTGATGTTGTGAATAATTATTGATAAATAAAAAAGTAATCTTAATGGTGAAGTCAAATAGCCCAGTAAAAATTTGTTACAATATTAATTTGTAAAAATATTGTAAAAACTTATCACACCATTAAATTTCACTAAAATCAGTTAAATAAAACTACATAAATAACCACATGATAATAAGTATCACATAATATAGTAAAAGGGGAAAAATTGTTTGGATTGTGTTATCAAGCACCTGAAAGTGCCCGTTAACAACAACTTGTTTGACTTTTTTTTAGCATTTTTTTTTATTTTATTTTTTTTTGCAGTTTTATGTCATTTTTTTTAGCTTTATAAGTTGTGGGTCAGCTTTATAAAGAAAAAATAAATAAATAAAATAAAATATGACACTACTTTTATGTCTTCTACTTCCAATTATCTAATTTTTTTTTATCAAGCGAGACTCCCAAATTGTTTTGCACAGCTTTTTTTTTTTTTTTTTTTTTTTTAAATAAGCAACACTGTTTAAAACAAACATCACCACACCACAAAGCATAATTGACTTCCATGTTTTAAGAATATATAGGAGTTGTATATATGTATGATGTGCCCTTAAATAGTAAATCCATGATAAACACATCCAGCTATTTCATCATGCTGTGACTGTGCGGTGAATTGTGATGCGCATGCACCAACGGCTAAATGAAATTCAATAATGGAAACAGTGGCAAAGAAAGAACAATGGAATAGCTTATGTTAGCTGAGCGAACTCGTATTAGTTTTGCCTCCACAGCTCAGCCAGCTTCGCCAATGCAACATGAGAGGACCCACCCTCTTTCACAGCAGCCACAGCTTCGTCTCTCAAACTCGATACTCTTTCTCTCACCTCTGTCCCCACTTCCGAGTCCACTAACTCCCTCACTCGCTTCTCCAACTCAGCTGCACTCACAAACCCATCTTCCGAATCGTTTAACCCCAACGCTAACTTGATTTCCTCCACCAAAACCACCCTATTCAACCTTTGCTCCGCATACAATGGCCAACCAACCATTGGCACTCCACACCACACTGCTTCAAGCACTGAGTTCCACCCACAGTGAGTGACAAACCCACCCACTGAGTCATGACTCAGTACTGCCGCCTGTGGAGCCCATTGTTTCACCACAAACCCTTTACCTTTGGTCCTTTCCAAGAAACCCTTTGGCAATAATTCATCCAAGTTTGGATCTTTATCCTGATCTGGCGGTGGATTTCTCACCACCCACAAAAATCTTTGGCCGCTGTTTTCTAAACCCACCGCTATTTCTTTCAACTGTTTCTCCGAAAAAGATCCCAAGCTTCCGAAACATAGAAACACAACGCTTCGGCTCGGTTGTGAGTTTAACCAATTCAAACACTCGTGTTCTTCTCCATCTTGATTGGTGTTTGATATCAAAGGTCCAATACAGAAAATTGGCGGAGTTGGTCCATCTGTGACACATAGTCCACCAGAGATTGCCTTGATAGCTTTTGTTTCGAGCAAGTCAAACGTGTTTACAAGAAGTCCATTTGATTTGGCCATGTGCGTTGCTGTGTTAAGAAAATACTGGTACACTTTAGAACTAGTGCGATCGAACATAGTATTCGGCATATCCGAAACCCGAATCGGAAGTAAGCCAGGAATATCATCAAGAAGCATATTACCATGGAGATCTTTCAAACTGTTATCCACTTTTTTATGCAAAGTGGGGCGGTATAGAAACGCAGCTAGGCCGCTTGGGCTAGAGGTGAAGAAATAGTAAGTGGGGATGTCAAGGTTTGAGGCCACTTCGAAAGCGGAATCACAGAAGAAATCAATGATAAAGGCTCTGAGTTTGGAGGTTTGGGAAATAGTTTTCAGGGTTTGGTGGAGATTTGGGTTGTTGAGGCGTGGGATTAAGTAGCAGAGTTCTACAGGGGAAGCAGTACTGGGTGGGACTTCAGAGACGGGTGAGAGGTGGTGGAAGGTGATAGATGGGGTGGTGGAATTGACGGTGGTGATGTATTGGGTGGTAGAGCTAGCAACATAATTGGGTGCGGTGTAGTTAGTATTTGTTTTTGGTTCGCTTAAGATAAGGATTGTGATGGAGAAAGAAGGGTGATGTTTGAGTATGAGCTTGCCAAGCTCTACCATGGAGTTTAGATGGCCTCTGCCTGAAGAAGGGTATAGAACTATGGCATCCACCATTTTCACACAGAAGAGAAGAATGGGCTTAGTGGGGTTTCCCACTTGGGATTTTTTTGTTGTTGTTAAACTTACTTGGGAATTATGTGTGATTGCTCTTGTTACAGTAACTGACTACGTAAATAAACATGACTACTGTTTATGTACATATTAATATTTTGTTCATTTTTTAGCTTTTTCTCTATAATTTGATACATAAGTTTTTTAAAGAAGTTGCGGAATTTTTTTTTAAAAAAATTCTTATTTTAAAATTAAAAAAATATAATGTATACAAGTCAAAAGAGGGGACATCAATAATCAATTACTAAATTGAGGTACTAGTAATTTAGAGAAGTTTGATAGAGTGATTTAAACAATAACTTTTAGTATTTAAATACTAAAATATATTTTTTCATAATATTTAAATATGATACTAAAAATCTTTAATCAAACAGATTTTTTTAAACCCACACTCACCGTTTAAACAATGAAAGTAAAAATCTGAAATTACTAATACTAATGAGATATTTTGATATTTTTTCACACACACAAAAAAAAAAAAAATTTAAAAATGACATTTTGTTAAGTAAGTCAAGGGTCCAGCGTGTATGTGGGTATAATAATTAATAAGTGGTGACCTTTTACTTTTTTTGATAATTAATAAGTGGTCCCAACCCCCACTGTAGTTTTTGATAATTAATAAGTGGTGACCTTTTACTTTTTTTGATAATTAATAAGTGGTCCCAACCCCCACTTTAGTTTTTGGTAATTGGAAAATGTTCCAATCGATAGTGGGGGTCGGACACCATTTATGGCTCTTTCTAATGAGTAATGACCATTGACCAACGTCTACTCCCTATCACCCTCCTCCCTATCACCCTCCAACGTCTACTCCCTATCACCCTCCACACACACACACACACACACACACACACACCACCGCCCCCGCCCCACCCAACCCCCCCCAAAAAAAGAAAAAAAAAAAGAAAAAAGAGGGAGACTAACCTTTATTTTTTTTAATTAAAAAAAGAATCATAGTAACGTGTTTTTAGAATATTGATTAAGAATTTATTTTAGAAAAGTTTTAACATCATTTTTGTAGGAAATAAAAAAAAAAAAGCTATCAAAACATTAATTGTTTTTTTTCCCATAAAAACTTTTTTTTTTTTAACTGTATTCTTAACCAGTGCCCTAAGAGCACTTGTTAGTATTTCTCTTTAAAAAAAGAAGAAAAAAAGAGGGAGACTAACCTTTATTTTTTTTAATTAAAAAAAGAATCATAGTAACGTGTTTTTAGAATATTGATTAAGAATTTATTTTAGAAAAGTTTTAACATTATTTTTATAGGAAATAAAAAAAAAAAGCTATCAAAACATTAATTGTTTTTTTTTTCCCATAAAAACTTTTTTTTTTTTAACTGGATTCTTAACCAGTGCCCTAAGAGCACTTGTTAGTATTTCTCTTTAAAAAAATAGATTTCACCTCACCTCCGTGCAGGGCGCTAGAGTTAAAGTTCTTGGGCTAACTCATATGGATGCCCACCAACGAACTCCTATTGGCTATGGGACTCGAACCTAGGAAAGTTAAACAAAGTACCCGAATCTTACCAACTGAGCCAAGCCCCTGTTGACACAAACGTCTATTTTATACCTTCTTCTTTTCTGTCTGTCTGTGTTTGTTTAAAATAATAATAATAATAATAATAATAACAACAACAACAACAACAACAACAACAACAACAACAACAACAACAACTTTGTTAATAATTCTCTCATATTTCAAATATGTTGTGATATAACTTATTTTATTTTCTCGATAAATTATGTTTTTTTATCCCTATTTAATACACTATATTTTAATTTGATTCTTAACATTTTAATTGTATTAATTTGGTCTCTAACTTTTTAATATCGTGTTAATTTAATCTTTGTAGTTATCTTTTGGACAAAAATTAATGATGTGTTTAATGAATAAAATAAAAAATTAGTTTTCGTTGGTATGAGAATAAACTAAAATTTTATTTTAGCCATTTGTCAAATTAGCAATTTTCTTCCAATATATAACGACAAAGACTAAATTGACACAACATTAAAACGTTAGGGATCAAATTAACATAATTGAAATGTTAGGAATTGTAAGGGCGGCATTTTGGTTTCGAAGCCCAAAAGGTAGAAGGATTTAGGCTCAAAGAGCCCAACACAATGAATTTGTAGAAAATGGGCTTAAAAACTAGGTTTCAATGGATCGAACAATGCGCACAATGGATTGAAGGTAGTAAGAAAGTAAAGAATGACAAACTCTATGCAAAGAAAGCCTTCCTTAGCAAAATTCAAGGAGAGTGGTCCTTGAATATATTTCTTTTAGACTTTAATTCTTGTTGCTGCAGTGTTTTCTCTACAGATTTCCCAATTCCCTTATCACTTTTGTCCCATCAGACACCCTCCCCAATCTTTTGTGAGTTGTGGTAACCAAGACAACACTATTCTTCCTCTACAGTGTGACCCCCCCTCTGATAATGCGCCCTTGACGTGGCCATGACTCGTCTCTCCGGCTTTACTGTCTGGGCATATGAGCTCCTCAAAACTGTGCTGGCCTCCTTGGCCTTGGGTATGACACGAGACATTATCACCTTATTAAATTTCTATACCCCACAGGAATCAAATTGAAATATGGTGTAAATGATAGAAATCAAATACGTTGTTTATCCTAAAATTTATCATAATTTTTTTAGTGAAATTTGTGGTATGTCTTTATTTTAGAAGTCAGTTTTCTTTTTATTGTTTGTGAGTGATTGTTTCATAATAAATAAATAAGTCTAACTAACATAAAAAATAAAAATCTTACTAAATGGTCATTCAATGGACTTTGTCCCTATTTTGTTATAAGAAAGGAATACAATGTTGGCTTCATAAGAAATTTATTTTTATTTTATTTTTAAATAAGATAGAAACAGAAGAAGAAAGAAGAAATTGAGTTCGAATCCTATTCTTTTTTTCTTTTTTTTTTTTCTCTTTTTTCTTTTTTGTGTTAACTCTACTTTGAAGGAGATTTAGACATATAATCTTTATTTATCGGTCTAAACTCTACAGACTCTAAACACGCATTCACATTTTAAAATGAGAATCCCAAAACTAGAAATCTGCTAGCTACTATCATTTAACAAGAAAAAAATTATTGGGCTCCAATAATCGCTTTTTCTTTTTTTCCCCTTTTAATTTGTCCTAAATGTTGATTCTACTCTGAACTAATTCAAAAATGCATTTTTTTTTTCTCATTCTGAAAAATGTATTTTACAAACAAAATGAGAATCCCAAAACCAAAAAAGGTTTATTTATTTATTTAGAAGATACAAACAAGGAAGTTGAAGAGACTGTCACAAGGGAAAAATTGCTATGGTTCATACTTCAAAACGACGTCATTTTGAAGCATGTACTAACTACTAACATCATTTGAGTATTTTACATATGGACTTCATGGTAAGGAAACAAACCTTTACCTTTGATGGAGCATAATTTATAGGTTTTATTTATTGCACATTTGAAAACCTGATTTTTGGGAAAAATTTAATAACATATTAAAGAGTTAAGTTTAAAAAATTTGACACAACAGATATGGAATTCTAAATCTAACACATGAATTATAGAGTTTTAACCTATACCGTCCACTTTTGATAATTGTGTTTATTATTATCATACTAAAGCATTAATTGGTTTTTAAAATAGATGGAGATTAAACTCTAAATTTCTTATTCAATCATCATAGATTTTATTAGTTGAACTAATTGGAACTCACTAACATGTATGAATTATGAGATGTTGTTAGTCAACAAAATTCTAAAGAATTTGAAAACTTGCCACATGGTAAGCAATAGAGGCTTCAAAATTATCAAATAGCAGAGCCTGTATCTGTATGTAAAAGAAAAAATTCAGTAGAGTTTAAACACTATAATCAAAGAGTTGGCCCATTGGGTTGATGGCTCAATGCTTTCTTTATTCTAGCACAACAAAACCTATTACTTTTGTACGTTTTTAGATCCCTTAAAACACAAGTTATTTAACCTAATATTAAGCCAAGTTGAGTAACAAGTTCATTAATAAGATCTAGCTTAAACACATTCAAATCATATCACGTGAATAGTGCGAAAAAGTAAATAACACAACGATATGATAATCTAGGAAAACTAAACCGGTAAAAAACTTGGAGAGGATTTAATTTAGTTATCCTTAAGGTAAAACAGATCCACTATGAAATAATTGTAGTTTGTACAATAAGACTTAGACTACTAATATCCTATTGCTACCTCGTGTAGATAACTTACAATCACAACCACGTGACAGCTCCGAATCCATGGACTACTTCTTTCTTTGATCCACAACAACCACAAGTTCTCCTACTTGTGTTTTTCTTTAAGCTCTTGAAACGGCAATTGAAGAGATCACCAAGTTCTTGACATCAATCTTAATCTTGATAATTCTAAGTGTGTACTACAACAAAATGTATTTTTAGTAACGAAAAAAATTTGTCACTAAAAGTCCAGTTTTTCATTGCAAAGAATCTTTAGTGACGAAATTTACTAATTAGCGACGAAACTCACTTCGTCGTTGAACCCCATCGCTAAAAGTTTTGGCGATGAAAAATTTCGTTACTTAAAGTCCGATTTTTTTTTTTTTTAAACTTTTAGCAACAAAAATATTTCGTCACTAAATGTTTTCCTCACTAAAAACACTATTCACCGATGAAAATATTTAGTTGCAAAAAAACACTTTAGTTTATTAAATCATATTTAGTGACAAACAATTTCATCACTAAAACTATTTACGATTACATATAGTGACGAAAAATTTTGCCACTAAAACTATTTTTAAGAAAATCTAGGCACATATAGAGACGAAAATTTTCGCCAATAAAACCATTTCTTACAAAATTCTGCTAGATTTAGCGATGAAATATTTTGTCACTAAAACAATTTTTTTGTTGCTATATTTGTGAAGGAAAAATTCGTCGTTAAAACTTATTTTCTATTTTTATTTTTTTCATGACTTTGATATTAGCTTGTAACCAGTCATTACATTATTAAAACCTTACATTTGAATAATACATTTATTTTAACAACAAATTTATAAAAAAATGGATCCATACATTCCACAAGTAAAAAATAAAACAAGTATCCAATTCAAACTCCTTCCATACAATAATTGTTTGCAACGCATACAATAGCTCAAGATGTTTTATAACAATACAAAAAATGTAGCATAATATAATTAGAATTAACGGAAGATGTCCTCATATGTCTTCAAGTAATGCTAAAAATAAATCCCATAAAAGCCACCAATAAGAAATCTGCACAAATATAAAAACAATATTACATTAAAATTGTAAAGTAAAAATATTAACTACGTTGTAAGAAACATTTTTAATAATGCATTAAGAGTAGCCACACCGATTGATTAAAATCACAACTCCTAATGTATAAGTTGTAGATAGCAAATATAGATTTTTAAGTGTAGTATAATACAATTAGTTTCAAATAATGCATAAAAAAAGTAGTCACACCATGTAGTGCGGGTCAATTGCTAAAATATAAATTTAAATCACCTTATAACACCATGCAAGCTACTCGCTCCAACACAACAACCCACCACAAAACCAATCACAAACATCACAAGTATAGAGTGTTTACAAGTATTGAAATTAATTAAAGTACCATTTATCACATCTAATTAACAAGGTCCATTCACATTTGCAAGAAACTAAAAACACTTTTAATATGAATTTAAACCACTTTATAAGACCACGCAAACCACCCGCTTGCTCCAACACAACAATCCACCACAAAACCAATCACAAGTACAATGCTTACAAGTATTGAAATCGAATAAAGTATTATTAATCACATCTAATCAACAAGATTCATTCACATTTGTAAAAAATTAAAAACGCTTCCAATATAAATTTAAACTACCTTATAACACCATGCAAGCCACCCACTTGCTCCAACACAATAACCCACCACAAAACCAATCACAAACATCACAAGTATAGAGTTTTACAAGTATTGAAATCAATTAAAATATTATTCATCACATCTAATCAACAAGATTCATTCATATTTGTAAGAAATTAAAAACACTCACAATATGAATTTAAACCACCTTATAATACCATGCAAACCACCCACTTGCTCCAACACAATAACCCAATTATCACATTCAACAAAAACTATTAAATTTCTTCTACAGTATATAAATAAAAAAACATAGTTCAATTATGGCTTAATTAGCACTTGGTTTTGAAGTTAGAATTATTAAATATATCATAAAACTTTAGCCTTTTTATTTTATCAAACATTCCTAATCAAAATACATTGGAATCACTTAAAAGAAATTCATTCTTATAATAATGTTTTTGAGATAATCCATATAATAATTTAATGTGTACAAAATGGAGATTATATTATGAGAAGTGAACACTACTATTAAAAAAGTATTATAAAATTCACATTTAAAAAAAGTTATATAAACACTCCCAATAATATGAATTTAAACCACCTTATAAATTCATGCAAGCTATCCACTTGCTTCAACACAACAACCCACCACAAAAACAATAATCAACATCACAAGTATAGAGTTTTTTAAGTATTTAAACAAATTTTACTTACTGTACTCAAGTCAAGTTATACAGAATTTATCTATGATCCAAACATACCAAATTATAAGAATATTAAATTATAACTCAAAACATTCAGCCTAACTTTAGAATTAAATCCTCAAATTCAAAGTTATCATTTACTGTTTACTGCTCATTTTAGCAGCATATGCCTCATTTGTAAAATATAAATGGACTATCTAAACACATTCAATCCTCATGAAATTTTACAGAGCCACTCTTCTGGATGTCTAGTAAATACTGCATCAATTTCAGAGTCAAAGCATAAAGCCATGATTTATTAAAAATCATACAAGACAACATGCTCAAATCTGTCCTGACAGAATTTCATGCAAGTTATAAATTAAACCATTATTTTTATATTAATCAAAATTCTGTGAGACCACTTCCATTACAACCATACGTGTCTTAGAATTCATAAAAACTACTCCTAGCATCCTTATCCACTATATATAATTTAATACATAATTTATCATGCGTAAACACCGAATCTGTCAAAGTGACTGCTTTGCAACATTTTCTTGTAAATTCACAAACAGTTATCAAATAATAATATTTTCATATGAAATTTAATACACACATACTAGACATATTGGAATACATGAATAAACATCCAATTGACCATAATATCATAAATCTTTCAAAATACTAACACCAGACCACAATACTAACACAGTCTTTCTCTCATAATCAATGAAATCATAATCCCACCTTAATGAGGTTCCCCAAACATAAGATACATTCATCAAATAACATGATATTCCAAATCATAGAGAAACCATTATTTTAATGTTCATATTTAGATCATGTCAAATAAATTTAAAATCAATTCCGAATGTGTTTAAGATCGAAAGTAATGGTGCACGTATAAACTTACTCAAGGTAACATACAACATGAATAAAATAACTTCATAAAAACAACAGTTGAATGATTTAGAACCCCTCCTTTGAGTACTAGAACTTGAACTAAGTTATACAAAATTTATCTATGATCCAGACATACCAAATGATAAGCATATTAAATTATAGCTCAAAACATTCATCCTAACTTTAGAATTAAATCCTTAAAGCCAGAGTTATTGTTTACTGTTTATTGCTTATTTCAGCAGCATATGCCTCATTTGTAAAATACAAATGGGCTATCTAAACATACCCAATCCTCATGTGGTTTTATAGAGCCACTCCTCTAGATGTCTAGTAAATACAGTATGAATTTCAGAGTCAAATCATAAAGCCATGATTTAATAAAAATCATATAAGACAACATGCTCAAATCTGTCCTGACAGAATTTCATGCAACTTAGAAATTAAACTATTATTTTTATATTAATCCAAATGCTGTGAGACCACTTCAATTACAACCATATGTGTCTTAAAATTCATAAAAACTACTCCTAGCATCCTAATTCACTGTATACAATTTAATACATAATTTATTATGTGTAAACTTCGAATTTGTCGCAGTGACAACTTTGCAACATTTTCTTATAAATTCACAAACAATTATCAAACGATGGTATTTTCATATGCAATTTACTATACACATACTAGACATATTAGAATATATGAATAAACATCCAAGTGACTATAATATAATCAATCTTTCAAAATACTAACAAAAAACCACAATTCAACTTTTAATAATTAGATTAGAGAACATAGAGGGAAACTTAAGAAAAAAATCACACCATCAAATACCCAAAACTCAAAACCCATATCATTTAATCAAATACAAACCAAAAATTACCCCAAAAAAAAAAAAAAACCTTATAATGTTGAAATCAGTGGAGAAGAACAAGTTTTGATTCAACAATTTTACAAAACCCATTAACTCATACTTACACTTACAAGAAAAAAACTCAAAACTCATATCATTTAATCAAATACAAACCAAATATTACCAAAAAAAAAAAAAAAAAAAAAAACTTACAATGCTGAAATCAGTGGAGAAGAACAAGCTTTGATTCAACAATTTTACAAAACCCATTAACTCATACTTACACTTACAAGAAAAAAAACTCAAAACTCGTATCAAACCAAATATTACCAAAAAAAAAAAAAAAAAAAAAAACCCTTACAATGCCAATTAGTGGAGGAAGACAAAGGGAAGGAAGAAGGGAGTTAGTGGAGGAAAAGGGGGAGGGAAAGAAAGGAGAGAAGGAGGTCGAATGAGAGAGGGAGTGGATGAAGGGGTTCTCATTGGTGGTGACAGCTAGGGATTAGTCGTCATTGGCAAGGGGCGTCGGTGTTGGCAGCCTGGGGTTTAGTGGTTTGAGGCTGAATGTGAGAGGGACTATTGGTGTGGGTGTGGGAAGAAAAGGGGCTAATGTGAGGCTGAATGTTTGAGGGAAAAAAAGGGACTGATGTGAGGCTGAATGTGTGAGGGAAAAAAGGGGTTAATGTGATATATATATATATATATATATATATATAAATATATCTCTAGTGACGAAATGCAAGTCGTCGCTATTGCTTGCCTTTAGCAACGAAATTGAATTCGTTGCAAATACTCCTCACAATCTTCTAATTTTCCTTTTTAGCAGCGACTTATTTTCATTGCTAATTACCGCCTTCAGTGATGAAAGAGATTTCATCACTAATTGCATGACTAGCAACACCTTTAACGTCAAAAGTGTTCGTCGCAAAAAACTTAAACTTTTAGTGACGAAAAAATTCGTCACTGTAGATCTATTTGGTTTCACGCCTACACTTTCATTTGGTGCCTTTAGTTCAGCACAACCTATAGTGATGAAATATATTTTTCGTTGCTAAATGTTACTAAATTTTTTTTTTTATAAACAATGACAAAATATAAATTTCATCACTATAGGGTACTTTTTTGCGACGAAAATATTTTCGTCACTAAAATTCGTCACTGTAGTTAAATTTTGTTGTAGTGTATACGTATGAAGGTAAACACCTCTAGATCTCACAAAAGATTCACACACATAGCATATCAACAACCTCTAAAACATTGTTAGGGTTTTTCCTTTTATACTTGAAGCAAAACATAGAATCCTACACGTCATATGGACTTGGGTTGAGTTGGAAATTTTGTAGAAAAAACAATCTGCAAAAGATTCAATTGATTAAGCCTTGTAGATTTAGTCCAATAAATTCTGTAATAACTCGATTCTAACTTTACACATAAACACACTTTGAGCAGCCTAAATGTAGACTCTAAGTTTTGATCATGGTTTGCCAACATATTACACATTAAAGTTCTAATATATTTAGTTCTTAAAGTCTTAGAACCTAACAACTTTAGTACAAATATATGGTACCGTACGTTTCTAAAAGAGATTCCATGGGATTAAGTTAACGCATATTGTTGTATTACACGTTTTCATGTCAACAAATATGTTGACAACCAAAAAAAAAAAAAAAACAAAAAAAAAAAAAAAAACAAAACAATATAAACAAATTTTTTTATTAATTGGGTTGCCAAACAAAAGAACATATTGTTCATTATAACAATTATTTCTCATTTTAAACTAAGGCAAGATATGGAGAACTAATAGACTTAATTGGATAAATCAAATAGAAACAAAAACACTAAGAGCATTAGTAGCCGAATTTGCAAAAAAGTTCTATTTTACAACCTAAAAATCTATTTTATCTTTTTTATCATCTCATTTTTCAACTTACTCAACATTTCAGTTTCTACTTTTACATACAACTGAATAAAATAATATAAAATACCTGATAAAATAATAAAATAAATACTCCACTCTCTCTTTCCTCCTATCCTCTTTTTCTCCATCCAGTAACCACCACACCCACGATCATAACTAGCCGCCTCCTCCACAACCAAAACCAACCTCTCCTCCACAACTAAAACCAACCTCCATCACCACCACAATCAGTATCCATCCAAGAATCAATACCATAGCCAATAAATAAATAAATAAACCAAACATATTTTGGGTCTATATCCTCATTGAATCCAAATCTTCAGTTCTATGACATCTCAGTTCTCAAGTTCAAGGTGAAAGAAGTAGAACCATCGAAGGTGAAGGGGACACGGCCCTATGACCCTCAACCCATACCCATAAAGGCGTGAAAGAGGGAGGTGGAGGCCGATCTGAAGCCACCCAAAGACCCATTGCCCTAAACATCCACCAATCAAACCAACACCCAAACAACCACCAAACCAACATCTAAAGCCACTCAAACACCCAGCAACTACCGACAAGCAAAGCCTATCACCCAAGGCCCACAACCCACGGTGAGCAAAGCCATCATCCATGACCATGGCAAGTGAAACAGAAACCCAGAAATGAAAAATCTTCAAGCCACCGTTGTTGTCACCATCTTCCTACCCTTGCCGCCATCGTCCCTTGCTTCTGTCGTCGTCATAACCTTCAAGCTTTTGAACTGAGAGAGATAGAGCTGAGACGTGAAAGAGAGGAAAGTTGAGAATTGTGCTTGAAGAGAGAGAAAGATGAGATGAAATAATAATTTCTTTTTTACATCCTGTGAATAGTTGGCTGTATTTATGAGAACCAATTGTTCATAGGATGTAAAAAAATTTACATTCCCACCCTCGGATGCGGGGTTATTTCTCTTGTTTAGTTGCTAAAATAGCAACTGAGGGGGGTTTTTACACCTCCCATTGCTAGTGCTCTAAGGATTCCATGTAAAATCTATGTCCACTCTCCAATGAAATTGTGCTACATCAATTGTTTTCAAATAAAAGAAATGAAAAGAAAAAATATTAGGTATAATCTTTTTTCTTTTTGCTAAAAAAAAAAAAGAAAAAGAAAAAAAAAGGAAAGAGGGTTTCTAGTGTGAGCTCATCGACCCCTCCTCATATAACGACAATGGGTAATACCACATGTACCACCAGGGCTTTACTGGGGCTATTGCTTGAACCGCTCACCAAGTGTAGCAATTTGAAGACTCTTACCTATTATGGATAGTCATATTACTAAAAAAATATGAGAGCCAGAGCATAAATATAAAATCAAACATTAATTGTTGAAATGAAAATTACCCCAAACTTTATGGACTAAAAATGTACTTTGATTTAAACGTTACAGTATTCACAACATCACTGTTTTCACAAATATTCAAAAGTTGTGTTATAAACTAAGTCTATTTCTAACACCCAAAATTTTTTCTTCATTTATAATTGACTGCCATTCTTTCATCCGTATTTAATAATTTATGTTTGATGAGCGGGTCTTTAGGGGGTTTTTCCCTTCTCTATGAGGAGACTATGTTATTATCTTTCATAGAAAATTTATTTAGAAATAAACTAGTAAGTATATGGCTATGTATATTGCAAGAATTTTGTAACTTAATTGATTGACACCTGTTGGCATTACAAGATATTTAGAATTTAAATTCTTCGCCTTAATGTAACTATGCACACCCAGAATGGGCTTAAAAGGCTAGTTCACTCTTGGGCTCACAATATATTTATAATGTGGGCTTTAGATTTCTTACTTTGGGTAATTCTAGCCTAGAGACACAACGATATCTCTCAAACCTCTATATTGTTTCCCTATCACTCTTATGACTCTATTGCTCTCAGCTCTCAACTTTCTTCAGAGCGCTCTTAACCAACCCTTTTCCCTTCCTTAGCTTCTCATATTTATAGCCCAAAATTATTGGAGGGATTATGATTGCCTTCAAAGTTAGTGTAATAGGAGGTCCAATATCGTTAATCGTAAGTGGGTATTTAGGTGGGAGTGGGGTGTGGTGATTGTGGCATTGGAACTGGTTCCCCATTTCAGGAGAGATGTTTGACAACGTAGTGTTGAATAAGCAGGGTGCAATGTCTCTGAGCAATCATGTTTCAGCCCGAGATGTACATTGTCGAGCAATTTCCAGATGTTAAGCAATGACATATTTGTATTATAATGACCTGCTTGACAGGTTTCGGGCCGAGCACAATGTCATGAGGCCTGATTTTAGACGAGTAAATCGGGCCTATAGGCCACATTTTAAAGCTAGAATTTAAAGTGCAAAGCCTAAACGGCCTGAGGGAGTTTCGTGCCGTACATTAGCCCTCCCTTAATTTGTACCCGACCATCGAGAACGAATCAAGGAAGCCGAGGGACAATGACTACTCCAAGAAGATTAACGGATTGATATCGGATGGTTAAGGGCCTCTTTAATGCGTCCTAAAAAGATGCGTTGTATTAGACTGTTGGCTAAGCTGTCATCATTGCCTAATGGTTCGTGAACCAAGGCAGCACGTGTGTGGCAGTTGAGGTGGGGATTTGCAGGGTTTTTCGCTCCTCATTTATTAAATTGCATTTATTTCCTCCCTTTTGACTCCTATAAATAGTTCATTCTAAGTCATTCTTTCACTTTTACATTCTTCACTCTCTGAATTTCCTCTCTGCCATGCATTCATCTGTTCACTTATCCTTCAGCCCAGAATACCCTTTTCCTAGAGCCGAAAGTATGTACTCTTCCTCTTTCTTTTATTTTAGTTTCTTCCTTCAAGTTTCCTTCTTCAATTTTTAGAGCTTAGGATGGGTTATGCTCACCTTCTAGACAATGAGGCATCCTTAGCCACTTTTAGGCGCACATTCAACATCCCTGATGTGAATGTGGCGTACTGCCACGAGAGGGAGATTGCTCTCCACAGGGGGTCTAATACTACTTTTTTTCCTTTGATGGCAATCTTGGAGGGTGGGGTTAGATTTCCCGTGGATCTTTTTCTGCTCAATCCCCTTAGGTTTTACAATTTGTGTCCAGACCAATTTCCTCCCAGCTTTTACTAGGTAGTTAGTTGTGTTAGTAGGCTGAATCAGATGTATGGTTTGCAATTGAACCACCATGATATAAACTACATGTACAATCTCTATGGGAGTAAGAAAACCAATTACTACTTGAAAGTCAGAAATATGTGGGTACGGCTAATTTCATGCCTACCAAATTCCAATAGGAATTTCGCCGGGGAGCGTCTGAGTGAGTGGCAATTGGTTTGTCGATGAAATCCCTTGCCCCTTCTCACGGCGTGAAGTTGGATTGTACTGATCATTATTTTGTCTTTCTCTTTACGAATCGTTGTTTTACTTATCCAAATGCTAATTCATTATATTCCTGTGTGGCAGATGGTAGAGTATTTACCCCAGATATTAGAGTAGTGCACATGAGGGACCTAAATTTTGCACTTAAGTCCGAAATATTTGTTCATACGGATGGGCAGCTCCGAGCTTTGCACCTCATACTCAGTTGCACCCTTGTGTACAAGACTTGGCAACCCTTTAGCCAAGCCCTTATAGTAGACAGTCTGCTATTGTTTTACATCGATGTTCGGCACACCAATTTCCTCCCCCCCTCATTGACTACCAGTGAAGCCCAAGATATTGGCCTTCGCTACACAACTGCTAATTACCTAACCCCAATCAAGGACGAGTTGACCGAATGAGTTTCTCGGGCTTTTAGGGAGTGGGAACACATTCTTGTTGAAGGGAACGAAGGTCAAGCCTAAGAGGCCTAAGTCCAAGTAACTAAGTAAGTTGAAGCCGAGCCCGTTTAGGACGAAGCCATGGTGACCAGAAGGAAGATCGCCATTGGTCGATTCATACCCAGCGTATAACCCTCAACCTAGCCTTAAGGCGAGGCCCTTGCTCCCCCTTCCCTTGTTGCCATCCGTTCCAAGAAGAAACAGAAGGTTGGTGACCTTTCTACTAAGGTCCCTAGTGATGTTCCCATAATGACCCCTTTCGAGGGGGAATTATGATCCAAGAATCAGTAGGTGATTCCTAGCCACCTGCCAAGGGCCGTAAGGACGTGGCATCTTTATTTTTGCCCAAGATCATTTGGCAGCCCAACTTCAAGTTAGGTGACGGGCCCTTGCTATCCACCGAGAGCATAATAGCATGGGATAAGGGCCACAGGGGGAGGGTGGCCCAGAGTTTAGTGCACGACCTCCTACTACCTGAGGACGTGTGGTTCTTCATGGAGGGAGATGAGGAATCACTAGTACGGTGGCTACAATGGCACATCGTGGTGGTAAATTTCCTTTCCTCTCTTTACGTATTTGCTTTTATGCTTGAGTGATCCTCTAACCTTTACTATCATTGTGTTATCAGTCTGCGCAGATGACACATGTACTTGGCAAGAGATTGAAAGAACTCACCGAGCATGTTGATTAGGAGAAGACGTTGAAGGACGTCTCCAATGCTACAGCTAAGGAGAAGGGTAAAGCTGTCGAGGCTGCGGAGAAAAAAGCTCAATCCTCGGAGAAAGCCCGGCTGCTGGCTGAGGAGAAAGTAGCTGAGGTGGAAGGTCGGCTAGAGGGCATCGAGCTTAAATTAGCAGAGTCAACTAGTCTTAATTTGGCTTAAGCTGATCAAATAGATGACCTCAAAGCTGCCCTTGAAGCCTGTGAAAACAAATGGTACATCGAGGGCTTTGCAAACACTGAGAAATTTGCAAAGCCTGTTGTCCACCAGGTGTGGGGAGGGATGGCTGGTTGCCCTCTAGGTGATAGGAGTGGCTGAGGACTCCCCTTTGATAGACCCAGGCCAAATCCCCTACCCAGATCCCTCACCCGCCTCCTAGAGTTAGGCTGATGCTGTGGATGAGGAAGAAACTACCAGCATAAAGGAGCCGGTCTAAGTAATTGACGCCTATGTTGATCTTGAGATTTCCGGCAACCTTTATGCTGAAGGTAATGAAGAAGCCTGGCAGCTACGAACCGAGGACATTCCTAATTAGACAGTCGACGAAGCAGCCCAATTCTCGCCTGTCGATCCTACCGTTTAACATTCACATTCGACTAGTTGTTTTATCTACGTTTGCTTTCACTTTACCTTTTCTTTTTATGGTTTGCTTAGGGTCACCGGGCTGTGGTGACCGAACAATGGTCTTAACTTTATTTATTTTCGAGCTGTGGTGACTGACCAATGGTTTGATTTTACTTATGTTTGCATTAACTGTTTTGTCTCTTGGCTTTGGATACTGAGCACTGTGAATTGTTGCCTTAAAGTTGTTAGGCCTCTTTTTAGCACATTCGGGTGATTGTCTCACCTTCTAGCTGGCCGATTTTAGGGCCCAAGATAATTTTTGGGTATGAAGCCTTCTGCAACGAGAGGTTTTGCTAGGGCACTATTGGGAATACTTAGCATGAGGCCCTTACCTATCCGATGATGAAAATTGAGCTGGGAACAAGTCTTTAGATAATTTAGATTTAAGCTTTCTGCCTATTTGGGGATAGGTTTCTATCCTTAGAAAGTTTAGACTAAGGTTTCCTCCTGCCCAATGATAGGAATTGAACTGGGGACAGGTTTCTGCCCTTAGGTAATAGATTAAGGTTTTCACTTGTTCGGTGATGGGAATCGAACCGGGGTCAGGCTTTTGCCTTTAGGTAATAAACTAAGGTTTTCACCTATCTAGTGATGGGAATCGAACCGGGGATAGGCTTCTGTCCTTCGCCTAAAACGCCCTGCCTTGGTTTCCTTAACCTTTTCTGTATCTTTTGGTCGGCGCTAACAAATTAGTAATGGAATTTAAATGCACTTGCACAGGTAAATACCACCATATTCATTAGTAAAACATGTATACACGATTACATCAAACTTACACCCTTGACTACAATCGATCAGTGATAAAACTTTTTTAAGTTGTGGACATTCCATAGCTGAGGAAGTGGCCTTTTATTCAGATCCTCCAAGTAGTAAGCTCCTGCACCCATAATAGTGGTTACTCTATAAGGCCCTTCCTAAGATAAGGCTAACTTCTCGGCATTGGTGTCCCGCATGTTTCCTACTGCTTTTTGTAACACCAGATCTCCGACGCTGAATTCCCTGGTCTTTACATCCCTGTTGTAGCACTGGGCTAGTATTTGTTAGTACTCGGCCAGCCGTATAACCGCCACTTCTTGGTATTCTTCCAGAAAATCCAAACGCGTCACCATTAGTTTGTCATTCTAGGCAGGGGCAAATTCTGCAACTTGCACACTACATAAATCTACCTCGGCCGGTATTACAACTTCTGCCTCGTATGTGAAAGAGAATGGAGTCTCCCTCGTAGACCTTCTAGGGGTCGTCTGGTATGCCCATAAGACGTTGTCCAGCTCCTCGGCCCATTTCCCTTTTGCCCCGTCTAGCCTCTTCTTCAATCCATTCACGATTACTTTGTTAGTGGCTTCAGCTTGGCCGTTGCTTTGAGGATACGCTGGGGTGGAGTACTTGTTCCTAATACCGAGATCATTGTAAAACTCACAAAAAGCCCTTCTGGCAAATTTTAGTCCATTATTAGATATCAGCGAGTTTGGCACCCCAAACCTCCTGACTATGTTTCTCCATACAAACTTTTTGACATCCACGTCCCGAATATTAGTTAAAGCTTTTGCCTCTGTCCACTTGGTGGAGTAATCGATGACCACCAACACAAACCTCTAGTTACCCATTACCCTGGAAAATGGGCTGAGAATATCCAGCCCCCATTGTGCAAAGGGCTAGGGACTGCTAACTGGATTTAGATGGCCTGTTGGTTGATGGATCAAAAGGTCATGCTTTTGACATTGTTCATACTTTTGTACATACTTAGTGGCGTCCTTCTGCAACTGTGGCCACCAAAATCCCTAAGTCATCGCTCGGTGCGCCAGCGAACATCCCCCTACGTGATTGCCACACACTCCATTATGTAACACGGTCAAGAGTTCACTTACCTTCTCTGGGTGCAAACACAAAAGGTATGGCCCCTCAAAAGACCTTTGGTATAACTTGCGATTTGCCGACAACCAGTATCGAGCAACTACTCAGTGAACCCTATTGGCTTCCTTCTCATCATTTAGGACTCGATCCTCGGCTAAGAAGTCAATGATTAGGCCCATGCAACATTGTTCGGTTGACGAAATCACTGCAACACTGATAACAACTACGGTATTCATGCTCCACTCTTCTATGATCTCTACCTTGATTAGCTGAGGCACATTCTCCATTATTGAAGATGCCAACGTGGCCAAAGAGTCAGCATGCTTGTTCTGTCCCTGGAGAACTTGAGTTACCTTCGCAGTACAAAACTTATTCATGACTTGCTTCATCGCTTGTAAGTACTCTTTCATTCGAGAATCCTGGGCTTTAAAACTCCCCTGCACCTGGCTAACAACTAGTTGAGAATCTAAATAAATCTCCACATCCTGGGCACCCATACCTAAAAAGGTTCTCAATCCAACAAGTAGTGCCTTGTACTCAACTTCATTGTTATAGGCCCTAAACCTCAACCTAAAATTATGCTCCAATCATACTCCTTCCGGGGTGATAATGACAATCCTGATGCCAGCCCCCATAGCACTTGATGCACCATCCACAAATACCTTCCACAAATGACATTCTACATGATAAACCATTTTCCCCTCATTCTTTGACGAAAAATCTGCAACAAAGTTGGCAAGAACTTGGCCCTTCATCGAACTTCTTGGCCTGTATCGTATATCAAAGGATCCTAGCCAGGTCCTCCATTTAGCTATCTTGCCTGTGAAGTCAGATCTCTTTAATAACGATTGCAAGGGGTACTTGGTCAGGACGTAGATAGTGTGGGCTTGAAAATAGTGAGGTAACTTCCTCATAGCATGCACTAATGTTAACACCAACTTCTCTAGGGGTAAGCATCTTGTCTCGGCATTGACCATAGTCTTGCTGACATAGTACACGGGTTGCTACATCCCCTGGTCCCTTAAAAGCAAGGTACTCATAGCATGATCAGACACCAAGAGATACATAAACAAGTCCTCCCGGGTTTTGGGGCTGCTAACATGGGCGCTCGAGTCAAATATTCCTTTAGGTCTTGAAAAGCTCTTTCACACTTATCACTCCATTGAAATCCCCTCCATTTCTTCAGAAGTTGGAAAAACGGACGATAGCGATCAGCAAACTTAGAAATGAACTGGTTAAAGGTAGCCAACATTCCAATCATTATCTGTACCTCCTTTGGATTTCTTGGTGGCTTAGGTGCTGTACGACATCGATCTGATCGGGATTGACCTCTATCCTATGGCAAGTGATTAGGTAGTCGAGGAATTTACCCGCTCCCACCCCGAAGGTACACTTGTCTGCATTTAGGCATAGCTTGTGTTGCCGGAACACTTCAAATACCCCCCGGAGGTCCTTAATATGCTGTGCCTCCCGCTTACTTTTCACTACCATGTCATCGATATATGCCTCGACCGTATGCCCAATCTTGTCCCGAAACATTCTAGTCATCATTCGCTGATATGTTGCCCCAACATTCTTCAACCTAAAGGGCATCACGGTGTAATGGTAGTTTGCATCCGAGGAGATGAATGTTGTCTTCTCCTGATCTTCGATAGCTAAGGTGATTTGATGATAGCCCTGAAAGGCAGCTAGAAAACTCATTCTCGGGTGTCCATAGGTAGCATCTACCAATTGATCTATCTTTGGCATTGGGAATGGGTCCTTTGGGCATGCTCGATTTATATCTGTGAAATCTACACAGACTTTCCATTTGCCATTCTTCTTCCTGACCACCACAGTATTTGTCAGCCATTCTGGGAAAAAGATTGCCCTTATCACCCGAGCCTTTTTTAACCTCCAGACCTTTTGCCTTACAACCTCAATGTGTTCCTTGGCCGACTTTCTTGGCTTTTGTTTCTTTGGATGAAATGACGGGTCTACGTTAAGCTTATGAACGATGAACTTGGGATTAACCCTGGGCACCTCATACGGACTCCATGCGAACACATCTACATTTGTATCAGAAATAGCAGCATTCCTACCTTATCCTCATCCCCCTTACTTGCCTCTATCTGAAAGTAGCGGTCAAAATCCGGTAGTATCTTCACTCTGATTAATTTCTTAGCATAACTAGCACCTACTCCCTCCCAGGGATTCTGTAATTGCTATGATGGGGCTTCCTCAGCAGTATCCTTTTGCACAGCTTACTCATTCTTCCGATTAACTGCGGCCACTGAGCATTGCTTGGCCATTTACTAGCTCCCCCTTTCTACTGCAACACCCTGTTCAGTGGGAAATTTAACCTTAACATGTAAGGTGGATGGAACAGCCCCCATTGCGTGGATCCACGGCCTTCCTAAAATCGCCGTGTATGGTGAAAACGTGTTGACCGCTATCATACTTCAACGGCGTATCATACTTCAATAGGTCTCGGTTCATTAACCCGAGCCCCCTGAACAGGTCCAGATACATCACGTTGGCCCCACTTCCTTGGTCACCATCACTTTTTTGACTAAGAAGTTGCTTATTAGGGCTGTGACTACCAATGCGTCATCATGTGGTTGGATTGTTCCTTCTAAATCGTCATAGTCAAAAGCAATGGGCTTTCGACCAATCTTCATCTTCTTCTCAGGCAATTGCTCTCCCGTGTAGTTTCTCATGGGTACTACGATCTGCACTCCTCTTTTGGCTATAGTCGCACCCCTTATGGCAGCGTGGATGACTTCAATCACTCCCAATGGTGGTGGGAGTGGATTTCCCCTTTGTTGAGCACCCTGGTCGGAATCTACCACAAATTCCTTCAGATATCTTGCTTTTACTAGTTGCCCTAAATGATCTTTCAACACCTGACATTTCTCGATGGTATGCCCCTTATGCTTATGGTACATACAATACAAGCTTTGGTTCCTCCAAGACAGGTCACCCCCCATCTTGTTTGGTCATTTGAAATACGGCTCATGCTTAATCTAGTCCACGATCTTGTGCACCGACTCTTTGAACGTCACATTCACATCTCCCATTTGTATCTCTGGCTCTTGTATTCTTAGATCCTTTCAAGGCCGGGGTTGAAAATCGGGCTATCGAAGGCGATTCACTAGTGGGGTCTCACCCTTACTCTGCAACCGATCATCCTCGAGACGTTTATACTCTTTAATACGCCTCATCAGTTGCCTCATACCCTCGGGAGGCTTCTTCATCAATACTTCTCGTAGGTTGTTATTAATGGACAAAAAAGTGACTTCATTGGTATATTTAAATTAGAATAACAATTTATTACCTAAGATTTGTTATGAAAATGTTGTGGATGTATCACTTTTTTTTTCCCCTTTACAATATCTTTATTTTTAGTTATGATTAGTTCCACTTTCCAATGTGGTATGTTATTATTTTATAGGAATTAACATCTCAGTAATTGTGAAAAATATTGTGGTAATTTGTTGTGTTAATGTTTTATTATTATTATATAAGCAAATTCAACGAAGGCAAGCATAATTGAAACAACCAAAGTACTGTAGAGTAAGTACCTAAAATAAAAAAAAATACCATAGCGTTACACACCGTAGCAATAACTATTGACTCGTTTTATAAATAGATAATTTGTTGCGTTAATGTTTTATTATTATTATTATATAAGCAAGTTCAACGAAGCAAGCATTGCTGAGGAAATTGTAACAACAAAAACAAAAACAAAAAATTGAACAAACCATAATACTGTAGCATTGCACACGGTAGCAATAATACTGCAGCATTGCACACGGCTCGTTTTATATATAGATAATTTGTTGAGTTAATGTTTTATTATTATTATATAAGCAAGTTAAACAAAAGCAAGCATTACAGTAAAAATTGAAACAACTAAAGAACCGTAGAGCAAGTTCCGTTAAAAAAATGAAAAAGAAAAATAAATGGTTCAAACCAAAGTACTGTTGCGTTGCACACTAACAATAACTCATTGGCTCTTTTCATATATAGAAAATAGCTCGAAGAGTTAAGGTGAACTAACTCATGTTAGTTTTGCCGCCACACCTCAGCCAATTTCGCCAATGCAACATGAGAGGACCCACCCTCTTTCACAGCAGCAACTGCTTCATCTCTCAAACCCGAAACCCTTTCTCTCAGTTCTGTCCCAACTTCCGAATCCATTAACTCCTTCACTCGCTTCTCCAACTCAGTTGCACTCACAAACCCATCTTCCGACTCGTTTAACTCCAAAGCTAACTTGGTTTCCGCCACCAAAACCGCCCTATTCAACCTTTGCTCTGCGTACAAAGGCCAACCAACCATCGGCACTCCACACCAAATCGCTTCAAGCACTGAGTTCCACCCACAGTGAGTCACGAACCCACCCACTGAGTCATGACTCAGCACTGCCACCTGTGGAGCCCATTGTTTCACCACAAATCCCTTATCTTTGGTCCTTTCCAAGAAACCCGTTGGCAACAATTCATCCAAGTTTGGATCTTTATCCGTATCTGGTGGTGGATTTCTCACAACCCACAAAAATCTTTGACCGCTATTTTCTAAACCCACCGCAATTTCTTTCACCTGCTTCTCCGAAAACGATCCCAAGCTTCCGAAACATAGAAACACAACGCTTCGACTCGGTTGTGAGTTTAGCCA
The DNA here is from genome assembly GCA_030445155.1 of Quercus variabilis. NCBI lineage: Eukaryota > Viridiplantae > Streptophyta > Magnoliopsida > Fagales > Fagaceae > Quercus > Quercus variabilis. The sequence goes on from CP129453.1 coordinate 12,981,072, forward strand.
ATTCAAACACTCGTGCTCTTCTCCATCTTGATTGGTGTTTGATATCAAAGGTCCAATACAGAAAATTGGCGGAGTTGGTCCATCTGGGACACATAGTCCACCAGAGATTGCCTTGATAGCTTTTGTTTCGAGCAAGTCGAACGCGTTTAGAACAAGTCCATTTGAATTGGCCATGTGGGTTGCAGTGTTAAGAAAATATTCGTACATTTTAGTAGTGGGATCGAACGTAATTTTGGGCATGTCTGAAACCCGGACAGGAGGTAAGCCAGGAATATCAACAAGAAGCATATTGTTGAGATCATTGATGCTTTGATCCTTATTTTTATGCAAGGTGGGGCGGTAAAGAAACGAGGCTAGATTACTTGGGCTAGAGGTGAAGAAATAGTAGGTGGGGATGGTAAGGTTTGAGGCCACCTCAAAAGCAGCATCACAGAAGAAATCAATGATAAAGGCTCTGAGTTTGGAGGTTTGGGATATAGTTTTCAGGGTTTGGTGGAGATTTGGGTTGTTGAGGCGTGGGATTAAGAATTTCAGATCTACAAAGAAAGTAGTACTGGGTGGAACTTCAGAGATAGGTGGGAGGTGGTGGAAAGTGATAGATGGGGTGGTGGAATTGACGGCAGTGATGTATTTGGTGGTAGAGCTAGCTACATATTGAGGTGCAGCGGAGTTAGTATTTGTGTTTGGTTCGCTTAAGATGAGGATTGTGATGGAGAAAGAAGGGTGATGTTTGAGTATGAGCTTGCCAAGCTCTACCATGGAGATCAGATGGCCTCTGCCTGGAGAAGGATATAGAACTATGGCATCCTCCATTTTCACAAAGAAGAGAAGAATGGTGCTGGGGTTTTCAAAGGCTTATGAACAATCATAATTTGCATACAAACTTCAATAAATACTCAATCATCCAGGTTTGCGTTTTAACGTTTTAATTTGTCTAGAAAAGTTAATTGTTGCAAAAATAAAAGTATAAGGGGTGTTTGGGGGAGTATTTTCAAACAACCATGTTTAGTTTTTAAACAATATTTTATGTATTTTTATATACTTTTTCACCCATATGTATTTTCACAAAAATTTTTAAATAATAATTTTTAATTTTTAAACACATGTACCAGGTCATTACAATATTACAAAAATACATGTCAAAATGTCAAAAGTGTTGTGATTGTTTAAATATTAAAATCAACATTATCCGTCATTACAATATTACAAAAATACATGTCAAAATGTCAAAAGTGTTGTGATTGTTTAAATATTAAAATCAACATTATCCATCAGCTCTTTAGGTACTTGAATAGTATTTTCAAACAATTATTTTTAGTTTTTAAATAACATTTCACATATTTTAACATATTTTTTTACTCACACATATTTTTATAAACATTTTTAAAAAATAATTTTCAATTTTTATACACATTTACTAGAGAAGCTGTTAATCATCATGAATGTGTTTTAATTTTTCTGGATAAGTTCTGTCCACATAACTTCAACTACTGTAGCATCTGTTTCGTCATGGCATACGTGTGAGAACTGAGAATTCTTAGTCTATGTCGCTTAGTTGTTTTATATGTTGACTTAATTGTAAGTATTTCCGTTATGACAACTAATTTGATGTCATTATCATTTATTTATTTTTTAAATTTAAATACATTTAGTAAATTATAAAAGTATTTAAACTAAAGGTAACTAATTTTTTTTTTTTAATTATAAGTATTTAGAACTGAATATAGAGTTTTGTTAGTTACTTTTTGTATAATATTTATTTTTAATATATATTTATGTTTTTGTTAGTTTCTCCTTTTCCACTCTCCTTAATTTAATATTAAAAAAAAAACTAGTTTATATGTATTTTGTAATTCAATTAAATTGATATCATAGTTTTAAAAATCGATACGACAAAGAATTGAAAATGAGACTGATTATTAGTTTTGAGGTTTGATCGATATCTGATCGGTAGTCAATCTGGTGAGTCATAAATAATTTAATTAATAATTATTAAACAATACAAATTAATTATACATTTATAATAACTAATAATATTTACTAAAAATATTTTAGGTAATTAAAATAATTTGTAAGTGAATTTTTCAATTAATATAATGGAACTAATAATATGTTCCAAATGTTTAAAGTTTAAACAAAGACAATGTTAAGAATAGAGTATTTGGGTAGTTGAATTCAAGGTCAACTGGGCCTCCAAAGCATAGACAAAAGATAGAGATTAGAGATAGGGAAGAAGAAGAAAAAGAAAAGGAAATATTCAATTCACAAAATGGTTCAATGCCTCCCTTACAATTTGTTCTCCAAGTATATACTTGTAGCTCTTCCAACCATAATTGTGTAACTTCCTTCTAACTACCATGACAGCTTAACAATCTAACTAACTCTTACATCAGCTAACACGTGTCCTTAACTATAATAGATATGCATAACAACACTGGAAGCCCTCCATAATCAACTATGCATTACATGTTGCATCAACAACTCCTGCCCTTCCCATCATCAACTTAGGCACCCTCTGTAGCACCCTCTCATGCAGCCCACATGCCTTGGCCATCAGCACCACATGCATTAGCCTCAACACCACACACTCGTGCCAATACTTACCTACAATTGAATTCCTAACAATGCCCCCTCCTTTAAAACACCTTGCACACAAGGTGTGGGAACTTAGTTTACAATTCAAACAAATTTTCCTAGGTAGTATCATTTGTGCTCTCATCCTGCCACTGCACAAGGACTTGAGTGATGAGTCTGCTCCTTAGTTGATGGGTTCTGGTATCCAAAATAGCCACAGGCTCAGGAGCAAGGATAGGGTTTGCAGACACCACTGGTAAAGCAGGTTTAGGATTGACATTAGCACCCAATTTAGCCTTAAGGTTTGAGACATGGAATACAGGATGAATTTGGGACCCTTCAGGCAAATCAAGTTTGTAAGACACCTGACCAACTTTCTGCACAATCTGGAAAGGACCATAAAAACGAGGAGCAAGCTTCCCAAATTTCCTTGGCTACACTGAGGCTTGCTTGTAAGGTTGAAGCCTGAGATAAACCCAATCTCCTACCTCAAAGGACCTGTCCACTCTCTTCTTATTATCAAACCACTTCATTCTCTCCTGATCTAACTTCAAATTGTTTTTCAATAAGGAAAAGAGTTGCTGCCTATCTTGCAAATAATAATCCACAGTTGTAACTCTTGTTACACTTGGCACATACTCCACAACCTTAGGAGAGGGGTAGCCATAAAGGGCTTCAAATGGACTGAGTTTAATGGAAATGTGGAAGTTAGTATTGAACCAAAACTCAGCCATGGGTAACCAGTCCACCCAAGAAATAGGTCTGTCAGCAGCAAAGGCTCGCAAGTAGTGCTCTAGACTTTTATTTACCACCTCAGTCTGCCCATCTGATTAAGGATGATAAGAAGAAGACATGGCCAAGTTAATTCCTTGTAATTTCATTAATTCTGACGAGAATTTGGAAGTGAACACTAGGTCTGTATCACTCACAATTGTAGAAGGCATACCATGTAACTTGAAAACATACTGCATGAACACTTGGGCAACCTTAGCAGCTGTGTAAGGATGTGCCAATGGGATAAAATGCACATATTTGGTAAACCTATCCACCACCACAAAGATCACTGACTTCTTTTGGGATTTAGGCAACCTTTCCACAAAATCCATGCTAATGTCTAACTAAGGTCTCTCAGGGATGGCTAATGGCTGCAGCAACCCAGCAGGTAAGCAAGTTTCATTCTTCAACCTTTGGCATGTATCACATTCCCTCACAAATTTTTTTAAATCTCCCACCATACCAGTCCAGTAGAAGTCTTTCTTAAGCCTCTGGAAAGACTTTAGATAGCCAGAATGACCCACTAGAGGGCTAGCATGTATCTGGTTTAACACCTGTGCCTTCAATCCCTTGGCTGTACTACCCACAAACAGCCTTCCTTTGTAAAACAACAAGTCATTATGAAGAGTAAACCCCGCTGGAATGTCACTGCCTGACTGAATTGCAAGGATTACTTTTTGAACTGTAGCATCAGATGTGTAAGTCAGCTTAAGTTCCTCCAACCAAGTGGGAGTGGGAAATGAAATCATACACAGGGTGCCCACCTTTGTACTCTCAAACTCTCCATCCTTCATAGCTTCTTTCCTTGAAAGTGCATCGGCTACTAGATTTTCTTTGCCATGTTTATATTCCACCAAGAATGCATAGCCAAAGAGTTTAGATATCCATTTTTGCTGGGCAGGGGTCCCAATCTTCTCTTCCAACAAGTACTTAAGGGTTTGATGGTTTGTCTTAATCACAAAAGATCTGCCAAGGAGATAGGGTCTCCATTTCTTCACTGCAACTACCAGAGCTAGCAACTCCTTCTCATATGTTGAGAGGGCAAGGCTTTTACCCTTCAAGCCTTGACTGTGGTAAGTAATTGGTCTTTGATCTTGCATAAGGACAGCCCCCACACCCACACCAGATGCATTACATTCCACCACAAATGACTTAGTGAAATTAGGTAAGGCTCGAATAGGTGGGTCTGACATTGCATCCTTAAGAAGTTGAAAAGCTTGTGAAGCTTTAGGGGTCCAATGGAATGAATCCTTCCTAAGCAAAGCTGTTAGAGGTGCAGCAATCTGTCCATATCCCTTAACAAACTTCCTGTAATAACCTGTCAACCCCAAAAACCCCCTTTAAAGCTTTCACATCCTTAGGAATTGGCCATTGTTGCATAGCAGCGGTCTTCCTTGGATCTGTCCTCACTCCCTTACCAGATATAAGATGTCCTAGATACTTCACTTCCTTACAAGCAAACACACACTTTGATTGTTTGGCATACAATTGATGTTTCACCAGAACTTCCAAGACCAGATGAAGATGGTGCACATGATCACTCACATCCTTACTATATACCAGAATATCATCAAAAAATACTAACACAAATCTCCTTAAGTAAGGTTTAAAAACAGAATTCATGAAGGATTGGAAGGTGGAAGGTGGAAGGTGCATTGGTTAAGCCAAATGGCATGACCAAGAACTCATAATGCCTTTCATGAGTCCTAAAAGCAGTTTTAGGAATATCCTCCTCCCTCATTCTAATTTGATGGTACCCGAACCTCAAATCTAGTTTAGAAAAAACAGCTGCACCAAACAACTCATCCAGTAGCTCATCTATGACAGGTATAGGGTATTTATCCTTAATGGTTTCTTGATTTAAGGCCCTATAATCTATGCACATTCTCCATGAACCATCTGCTTTCCTAACTAAGAGGACTGGTGAAGCAAAAGGGTTGCTACTATTTCTAATTAAACCAGCAGATAATAACTCCTTAACAATCTTCTCAATTTCATTTTTTTGATAGTAAGGGTACCTGTAAGGCCTTTGATAGATAGCTTGAGCTCCCTCCTTCAAGTTGATTTGGTGTTCATGATCCCTTAAGGGTGGCAGCCCTTCTGGTGTAGCAAAAACTGAATGAAACTCCTTCAACAAAGCAGCCACTTCTTCAAGTAGGTTTGTTCCTTCTGTAGTTAATAATTGAGGTTGGAATGTAATGTGAAGAACCAACCCTTTATTAACAGATTGCTTCAAAAAAGTATTCCCATCTTGCAATTAAGAGCTTGTACTCCTTAACCCTTGTAACAGCACCTGCTTATGGTTATAACCAAAGCTCATTGTAAGCACCTTGAAATCCCACTGAATTACTCCCAAAGTACCTAACCACTGAGTCCCTAAAACTAAATCACAACCCCCCATTGACAACACATGCAATTGCACTACAAACTCATGTCCTTGTAACTAGACTGGTACCCCCTTACACACCCTTTGAGTCTTGATCACCTCCCCATTGGCAACCTTGACCTCCAAGACTTGAGAAGTATCAATGTTTATGTGCAAATGTGAGACCAATGCAGCATCAATAAAATTGTGAGTACTCCCTGAATCAATAAGGATAACAAAAGACTTATGCTTGATCCTTCCCATGACCCTCATCGTGCCTAAAGTAGGAGTGCCACTCAATGCATACAAAGTAATCTCAATATCTTCTTGATCCTGTCCAATCTGGTCTACATAACCATTCTCCTCCAACTCACTGATATGAACCCCAGAATTGGTATTTTCTTGAGATAATTCTACATGATCTAACAAAAATAACATGGCATTCTTGCATTTGTGACCAGGAGCCCACTTATCATCACAATTGTAACACAATCCCTTCTTCCTCATTTCCTCCATTTGGGCAGGAGATATCCTCTTGAGAGGCAGCCTTGGTTTAGTCTCCAATAGTGAAGGAGTTTTAGGAGGAACTCCCAAAATTGAAGGCCTGCCTTGATCCCCTGATACCTTGGTAATCTTCTTGCAACTCCAATTATACTCTTCTTGAATTTTCGCCAACCCAAAAGCCTCATTCAATGTTTTAGAACTAAGCATTCTCACTGGCAGCCTTATTTCATCCCTTAAACCACTTAAGAAACAACTTAACTTATGATTAGCAGATAGACCCTTAATCCTATTAGACAATATCTCAAACTGAGCCTTATACAAAGATACTAAAGTAGTTTGTCTCAACCTAGTCAATGTTTCCATGGGATCGTCATAAGCTGTGGCTCTAAATCTAATATGCAATGCTTGAACTAATGACTCCCAATCCACAAAAGACCTACCTCTTCACTATCTTGAAACCAGATTAGAGCCTTACCATCCATATGAAACGAAGCTAGCATTAATTTCTCAGCGGCTGGTGTATTATAATGCTTGAAGTATTGGTTGGTCTTGTAAACCCAACTTGCAGGGTCTTCTCCAAAGAACCTTGGAAATTCTAGTCTCACTGAACGAGTCATAGCCATTGTTGATGAATTAGCAGTCCTAGGTTCACCATATGTTGGAGATCGAGAGACTCCACCTTGGTCAGAACTACTCCTCTACACCAAGATTGCTAATTGTTGGTTCATCTCATTCATATCATGTGTATGCACCCCTTGAATAGTCCGAATTTCTTGAATTTCTTTATCATGATGGTTACGCATTTCTTGAATTTCTTTGCCCTGATGATCACTTGCAATCCTCAATGAAGCTAGAACCTCTTGAGTTACAGCAGTGGTCGCACGTGTTTCAGCCATGGCCGAGGAAGGCCTTGCTCTGATATCAAATGTTAAGAATAAAGTATTTAGGTAGTTGAATTTGAGGTCAACTGGGCCTCCAAAGCATAGATAGAAGATAGAGATTAGAGATAGGGAAGAAGAAGACAAAGAAAAGGAAATATTCAATTCACAAAATGGTTCAATGCCTCCCTTACAATCTATTCTCCAAGTATATACTTGTAGCTCTTCCAACCATAACTGTGTAACTTCCTTCTAACTACCATGACAGCTCAACAATCTAACTAACTCTTACATCAGCTAACACGTGTCACTAACTATAACAAATATGCATAACAACACTGGAAGCCCTCCATAATCAGTTGTGCACGCATGCTGCATCAGCAACTCCTGCCCTTCCCATCATCAGCTTAGGCACCCTCTGTAGCACCCTCTCATGCAACCCACATGCCTTGGCCATTAGCACCACATGCATTAGCCTCAACACCACATACACTCGTGCCAATACTTACCTACAATTGAATTCCTAACAGACAATCTAATAATAAAAAGAGATTTTTAGGAGCATTTGAATCAAAGGAAAATATAAAAAATGAAGTTATTGGCACAATTATGGGATAATAATAAATTATTATATGGGAGAAGAAGTTAAAAAAAAAAAATCAGCTAATGCAGTTTGTTCTTTGTCGTAGTTGAAAGAGACCCACATAGATGAATAATAAAATATTATTATTGTGTGGCTGTCTTCTATTTGACTTTTAACTCTCATCAAAATGGCAAAAGTAAAAAAGAAGACAATTACACAATAATAATATTTTATGCAACTATCTCATATCTAAAGTCTATAACCTAACGAAATCAGTCTTAAAGAATATTAGCAGGAGTAGTGATGAAGACTTAGGGAAGAGTACAAATCTTCTGTACTACCCTTTATACTCCACTTTATGTTCTATGAATTAAAATTCGTCACATGTCCACTTATTTTATTAATGTCTAATTTTATGCCTTTTCTCCTTTCATTTACATAAAATATAAATAAACAAAAACCAATACATACCAACACAGGTTATCGGTGCTGCTAGTCATGGCCATGCCACCGCTGCCACTAAACTCACCAATTTTAGATCTGGCTCTTCAATAGATTTCACCATTTGATTGGCAAACACTTTCATTGCTTACAACTGTAACACAAATGGTTGTCATACTCATCCCAATTAAATCAAATCCCTTATAAACCCAAACCCAATCAACGATTCTTCTCCACTTGGAATAACCCACAAAAATCAAAGAATTCTCTTGACTAAACTCTCTATATTTTCACCACTTTAAAGTCTCATCCTCTTTTCTCCTTCAAATGCCACCCAAAGCCCATAAAAATTTCTTCCTATTTCCAAGTCTTCACTTTCCACCTCCATTTACACTCCTAGACATGAGTTTGCTTCTGTAATCGTGATTTGAGATTTGAAGTTTTTTATTTTCTTATGGGTTAATTGGTAATTTCCTTTTTATTTTGTGAAATCGGAGTTTGTAAGGTTAGTAGGAGTGGTGGCACTGTGACTAGTGGCACCGATGACCATTTGTTGGTGGTGCTAAAGGAGGTTGTTGGGGGTGGTGCTACCGTGCTGGTATATATTGGTTTTGGTTTGTTTATATTTTAGGTAAATGAAAGGAGAAAAGACATAAAATTAGGCATTAATGAAATAAGTGGACATGTGGCGAATTTTAATTAGTGAAACATAAAATGGAGCATAAAGAGTGGTACAAAAAATTTGGATTCACAAGAAAATTGCATTTGGTAGTAGACTCAATACGACACTCTCATCGCAAACTTCAAATTCAAGTTTTGAGATTCCTCCTCTTGCTAAATTGTTGGCGATCATTGTTAGTTTAGATTCAAGGTCAAACTTCTCCTATTTTCTGCATTCTCCTCTACCAATTAGAATAGGTTCAACCTTCTTGGTTGTTGATTATGACGATTCAACCTTTGCTTCTCCAGTTTTGAGCAATTTTTATGCATTTTCGGTTTCCGTAAATATTCTAACCGATATTGACACTGGTTCATAGTTGAACCAGCCGATCCGATCCAATTTTTAAAACTATGATTGAAATAGAACTATTTGATATAAAAATAGTTTAAATTTATTCTGTTTCTCAATTGTGTTTAGATTGAATTATTTTATTTCTTACAAGCTAAATGTTATTTGATTCGATATTTTATGTTGATATGATAATTTGAGTATAGTGATACTACTAAGAATTTTCAAATGACAGGCACAGCAAATAATTGTAATATACTATTTCTTTTTCTTTTCTTCTTCTTTGTTTTTGAAAAATTAGCTTTAATAATAATAGTTGCTACTCATTATTGTAAAGTGTTGTGATAATGGAGCTGAACATGCCTTTTCATTATAGAGGCCACTCCTCGGAGACCAAATCCACACCAATTTAAGCATACACTAACTAATAGTAATAATAGTAAGTTGTCTCTTTATTTAGCCAAAAGGGAAATCGTAAACCCTTTCTTCAATTCAGCAACAATACATGAAAATGTTAGACATATTGATGAGTGAACTCATGTCTTTCTCTTCTTATATGGTACAAACAAAAAACAAAACTTAACTTGCATAATAATGCTGCCACCATTGTCAGGTTTGCTCCAACAACTGGGCCAATTTGGCTAATGCAACATGGGAGGAGCCACCTTCTTTCTGGGCTATCATAGCTTCATCTCTGAAGCCCAAAACACTCTCTCTCCCAGCTTTGGACTCAAATAACTCCCTCACTCGATTTTCCAACTCTTCTGCACTCACAAACCCATCTTCCATCTCCTTTAAACCCAATGCCACCTTCATTTCATCCACCAAAAACACCCTGTTCAACCTTTGCCCTGCATACAGAGGCCACGCAACCATTGGCATACCAACACTAATTGCTTCAAGCACCGAGTTCCACCCACAGTGAGTCACGAACCCACCCACCGAGTCATGACTCAGCACTTTCACCTGTGGAGCCCATTGTTTCACTACAAACCCCCTATCCTTGGTCCTTTCCAAGAAACCCTTTGGCAGTAGTTCATCCAAGTTTGGCTCTTCATCATTATTTGGCGGTGGATTTCTTACCACCCACAAAAACCTTTGCCCACTATTCTCCAATCCCACCGCCATTTCTTCCAACTGTTTCGCTGAAAACAATCCCATGCTTCCAAAACACAGAAACACAACACTTCGACTCGGTTGGGAGTTCAGCCATTTCAAACACTCATGCTCATCTTCATCTTGATTGCTGCTTGATATCAAAGGTCCAATACAAAATATTGGTGGAGTTGGTCCATCTGGGACACATAATCCATCCGAAATTGCTTTGACAGCTTTTGTTTCGAGCAAATCAAACGTGTTTACAATAATTCCATTTGATTTGGCCATATGGGCTGCTGTGTTTAAGAAATACTCATACCATTCAGCAGTACGATCTGTTATACTTCCTGGCATGTCTGAAGCTCGGATAGGCGGTAAGCCAGGAATGTCAAGAAGCATATCACCGAGATCTTTCAAGCTTTTTTCCACTTTCTTATGCAAGGTTGGTATGTATAGAAACAAAGCTAGAGCGCTTGCGCCAGAGGGGAAGAAATAGTAAGTGGGGATGTCAAGGTTTGTCGCCACTTCGAAAGCAGCATCACAGAAGAAATCAATTATAAAGGCTTTGAGTTTGGAGGTTTGGGAAATAGTTTTGAGAGCTTCATGGAGATTAAGGTTGTTGAGGCGTGGGATTAGGAAGGCTTGTGCTATAGGGGAAGGAGTGGATGGGACTTCGGAGATTGGTGGGAGGTGGTGAAAGTTGATAGACGGAGTGGTGGAATTGACAGCGGTGATGTATTGGGTAGTAGAGCTGGCTACATATTGGGGTGCGGTGGAGGTAGTACTTGTGTTTGGTTTGTTAAAGATAAGGATTGTGATGTTGAAAGAAGGGTTATGTTTGAGTATGAGCTTGCCAAGCTCGACCATGGAGATTAGATGGCCTCTGCCTGGGAAAGGGTACAGAACTATGGCATTTTCCATGTTCACACAGAAGACAAGAATGGCTAGGGGGGGTTTCTTAACTATGTGTGATTGAGAATGGTTGATATACAATTATACACTTGTATAATTAACTCAAGGGTTGATGTACGTAGTTTTCAAGGGCTTTTGTCTTTTATGGCCTATATGAGGCCCTAGGTTAAGACTACAAATTTTTTAACATAGTCCTTGCCACAATGGAAGAGCCACATGTTCAAATATAAAATTTCTATGTAAATAACAAATTCTTGGTCCAAACACACTGTAAATGGTATCTAACCCCACTATAGGTTGGAACATTTTTTAATGACTAAAGTCTGATTATGTTGTGTGGTTTGAGAACTTTCCCCTTATTTTTTTGGCTGCTTTGCAAGCTAATTAATTACTGAGGAAATCGAAATATACCCAGCATATTGCTCTTAGATGCTGTTTTATTCTGATTTGTATGCGTCAGTTTCTAGCAGGCCTGCCATCCTTTAGGCTTTGTTTTCTTTCAATTTTTTTTTTTTGGTTACCATTTTTCTTTCAATTTTTTGAATAAAGTTCCAACTTCTTTCAAAATTTAAAATAAAATAATAATAAGTCTAAACCAGTGCCAAAGATCAGTCTCCTCTCTCATTTTCTTTTTCCATGGCTAATTCTTAACATTATCTAAGGAAAAAAAGCAAACAGAAATTACAAGGGACCCAATGCAATAATAAGGAGCGGACTAATTCTTTCTTCCTTTAAAGATTAGACTATATAATAAAAGTGAGTTTAGAAGCTGTGTGGCGCGAATGGCTTCACCAAATTACAACAATATTTTAGACTGAGACAATTTTTTAAATAGAGACAATAATTTATTTGTTTTTATCAATTTGTTTTAAAAAAATAACAATAAGTATTTTAACAATGCATGCTACATGCATCTAAGTTTTAGTTGATAGATACAATAACTTATTTGTTATCAATTTCTTTAGATAAAGTAATAACAAGTGTTTTAACAAAACATGCAACATGCATATAAATTTCAGTTGATAGAGACAATAACTTATTTATTATTATAAATTTCTTTAAATAAAGTAACAATAAGTGTTTTAATAAAATATGCAATATGCATCTAAATTTCAGTTGATAGAGACAACAACTTATTTGTTTTTATCAATTTTTCTAGATAAAATAACAATGAGTATTTTAACAAAATATGCAACATGCATCTAAGTTTCAAAAATTTAAATCCTGTTCCAACTAAAAATTTATTATAAAAATTTCAAATTTCAAATCTTATATATATATATATATATATATATATATATAGAAACACCAATGGTGTTTCCATATAATCTCTCTTGCACCCCACTTTTTTTTTTTTTGAAGTTGCAACTTGTGCATATGTAATTGTATTGGAATGATATACATGTTATATAGATTCATAGGAGTTGATAAATTTATATGATACTTTCTCTCTCTAGAAATTTTTTTTCCTAATAAATAACTACTCTCATTAATTATTAAATTAATTTTTTTTATTAATTATTAGGGTATATTTCCTCAAATTATGGGATACAATTAAGAATAGTTTAATTTACGTAAAATTTTATCATTTAAATTTAAAAAAATTTTAAATTCTATTCAAACTAAAAGCCTATTATAATTTTTTTAACTTCCTTCCCTAGAAAATAAAAATAAAAATAAAAAAGTTCTAAACTAAAATCTAAAATCCCACACAACACCCTGTAAACACAAAATTTCTCAATAATAGAAAATCAAACATATTGAAAAAGTTGTTTCACAAATATAGTTTTGTATTAATCAAGTAGTGAGTACAATCTCTGTTTTGACTCTGTGGGAGTGAAAGAGTCCCCATCCAGGCCTAAAGCCCAAATCCCAACTCGGCCCCATGAAGTAAGTTAAGCCAAGCACATATACTTATAAGAAAGCCCAATGGGTTGTGTGGTATGGAAGAGAGACAATAAGGTCATCCCAAACACCAAGGAGGAGGAGGGGAGCTTTGGTAGATCATTCCCGTGAAGAAGGAAATAAGCTAAAAAGAGCTTAGTCCTTCCCAAGGTGGGGTGCATGGATAATCCATATCTAATTTCCATAAGGCACCTGTGACCCCAAGAGACTTCCAGAACACGGAAGAAAGTTGAAGATTTTCACTTTTACATTAATGAGAGGATTTCCACCTAACCCCTGCCACATTGAATGCATAAGAGATAACTTGAACAATACAAACACCCACAAAAGTCAAATTCCAGGACAAGGGAAGGGAAGAAACTGATAAAGGAGAGCAGAATATTCTTGAAAACTCAACTGGTGACAAAACAGCTGTAGAGATAAGAATAAAAAGACATCTATATAAGCAAGAGGACAAGAAGAGAAATGGGGATGATAGATAGAAAGAAAAAAGAGAAGAAGATAGGGAGAGAAATATCAGAAGGAGGAGGAGTGAAACTTCAAAGTACTGTTCAAAGACTTAGGGAAGAGTACAAATCTTCTGTACTACCCTTTATACTCCACTTTATGTTCTATGAATTAAAATTCGTCACATGTCCACTTATTTTATTAATGTCTAATTTTATGCCTTTTCTTCTTTCATTTACATAAAATATAAATAAACAAAAACCAATACATACCAGCACAGGTCATCGGTGCTGCTAGTCATGGCCATGCCACCGCTGCCACTAAACTCACCAATTTTAGATCTGGCTCTTCAATAGATTTCACCTTTTGATTGGAAAACACTTTCATTGCTTACAATTGTAACACAAATGGTTGTCCTACTCATCCCAATTAAATCAAATCCCTCATAAACCCAAACCCAATCAACGATTCTTCTCCACTTGGAATAACCCACAAAAATCAAAGAATTCTCTCGACTAAACTCTCTATATTTTCACCACTTTAAAGTCTCATCCTCTTTTCTCCTTCAAATGCCACCCAAAGACCATAAAAATTTCTTCCTATTTCCAAGTCTTCACTGTCCACCTCCATTTACACTCCTAGACATGAGTTTGCTTCTGTAATCGTGATTTGAGATTTGAAGTTTTTTATTTTCTTATGGGTTAATTGGTAATTTCCTTTTTATTTTGTGAAATCGGAGTTTGTAAGGTTAGTGGGAGTGGTGGCACTGTGACTAGTGGCACCGATGACCATTTGTTGGCGATGTTAAAGGAGGTTGTTGGGGGTGGTGCTACCGTGCTAGTATATATTGGTTTTGGTTTATTTATATTTTAGGTAAATGAAAGGAGAAAAGGCATAAAATTAGGCATTAATGAAATAAGTGGACATGTGGCGAATTTTAATTAGTGAAACATAAAATGGAGCATAAAGAGTGGTACAGAAGATTTGGATTCGCAAGAAAATTGCATTTGGTAGTAGACTCAATACGACACTCTCATCGCAAACTTCAAATTCAAGTTTTGAGATTCCTCCTCTTGCTAAATTATTGGCGATCATTGTTAGTTTAGATTCAAGGTCAAACTTCTCCTATTTTCTGCATTCTCCTTTGCCACTTAGAACAGGTTCAACCTTCCTGGTTGTTGATTGTGACGATTCAACCTCTGCTTCTCCAGTTTTAAGCAATTTTTATGCATTTTCGGTTTCCGTAAATATTCTAACCGATATTGACACTGGTTCATAGTTGAACCAGCCGATCCGATCCAATTTTTAAAACCATGATTGAAATAGAACTATTTGATATAAAAATAGTTTAAATTTATTTTGTTTCTCAATTGTGTTTAGATTGAATTATTTTATTTCTTACAAGCTAAATGTTATTTGATTCGATATTTTATGTTGATATGATAATTTGAGTATAGTGATACTACTAAGAATTTTCAAATGACAGGCACAGCAAATAATTGTAATATACTATTTTTTTTTTCTTCTTTGTTTTTGAAAAATTAGCTTTAATAATAATAGTTGCTACTCATTATTGTAAAGAGTTGTGATAATGGAGCTGAACATGCCTTTTCATTATAGAGGCCACTTCTCGGAGACCAAATCCACACCAATTTAAGCATACACTAACTAAGAGTAATAATAGTAAGTTGTCTCTTTATTTAGCCAAAAAGGAAATCGTAAACCCTTTCTTCAATTCAGCAACAATACATGAAAATGTTAGACATATTGATGAGTGAACTCATGTCTTTCTCTTCTTATATGGTACAAACAAAAAACAAAACTTAACTTGCATAATAATTCTGCTACCATTGTCAGGTTTGCTCCAACAACTGGGCCAATTTGGCTAATGCAACATGGGAGGAGCCACCTTCTTTCTGGGCTATCATAGCTTCATCTCTGAAGCCCAAAACACTCTCTCTCCCAGCTTTGGACTCAAATAACTCCCTCACTCGATTTTCCAACTCTTCTGCACTCACAAACCCATCTTCCATCTCCTTTAAACCCAATGCCACCTTCATTTCATCCACCAAAAACACCCTGTTCAACCTTTGCTCTGCATACAAAGGCCACGCAACCATTGGCATACCAACACTAATTGCTTCAAGCACCGAGTTCCACCCACAGTGAGTCACGAACCCACCCACCGAGTCATGACTCAGCACTTCCACCTGTGGAGCCCATTGTTTCACTACAAACCCCCTATCCTTGGTCCTTTCCAAGAAACCCTTTGGCAGTAGTTCATCCAAGTTTGGCTCTTCATCATTATTTGGCGGTGGATTTCTTACCACCCACAAAAACCTTTGCCCACTATTCTCCAATCCCACCGCCATTTCTTCCAACTGTTTCGCTGAAAACAATCCCATGCTTCCAAAACACAGAAACACAACACTTCGACTCGGTTGGGAGTTCAGCCATTTCAAACACTCATGCTCATCTTCATCTTGATTGCTGCTTGATATCAAAGGTCCAATACAAAATATTGGTGGAGTTGGTCCATCTGGGACACATAATCCATCCGAAATTGCTTTGACAGCTTTTGTTTCGAGCAAATCAAACGTGTTTACAATAATTCCATTTGATTTGGCCATATGGGCTGCTGTGTTTAAGAAATACTCATACCATTCAGCAGTACGATCTGTTATACTTCCTGGCATGTCTGAAGCTCGGATAGGCGGTAAGCCAGGAATGTCAAGAAGCATATCACCGAGATCTTTCAAGCTTTTTTCCACTTTTTTATGCAAGGTTGGTATGTATAGAAACAAAGCTAGAGTGCTTGCGCCAGAGGGGAAGAAATAGTAAGTGGGGATGTCAAGGTTTGTCGCCACTTCGAAAGCAGCATCACAGAAGAAATCAATTATAAAGGCTTTGAGTTTGGAGGTTTGGGAAATAGTTTTGAGAGCTTCATGGAGATTAAGGTTGTTGAGGCGTGGGATTAGGAAGGCTTGTGCAATAGGGGAAGGAGTGGATGGGACTTCGGAGATTGGTGGGAGGTGGTGAAAGTTGATAGACGGAGTGGTGGAATTGACAGCGGTGATGTATTGGGTGGTAGAGCTGGCTACATATTGGGGTGCGGTGGAGGTAGTACTTGTGTTTGGTTTGTTAAAGATAAGGATTGTGATGTTGAAAGAAGGGTTATGTTTGAGTATGAGCTTGCCAAGCTCGATCATGGAGATTAGATGGCCTCTGCCTGGGAAAGGGTACAGAACTATGGCATTTTCCATGTTCACACAGAAGACAAGAATGGCTAGGGGGGTTTCTTAACTATGTGTGATTGTGAATGGTTGATATACAATTATACAATTGTATAATTAACTCAAGGGTTGATGTACGTAGTTTTCAAGGGCTTTTGTCTTTTATGACCTATTCAGGCCCTAGGTTAAGACTACAAATTTTTTAGCATAGTCCTTGTCACAATGGAAGAGCCACATGTTCAAATATAAAATTTCTACGTAAATAACAAATTCTTGGTCCAAACACACTGTAAATGGTATCTAACCCCACTATAGATTGGAACATTTTTTAATGACTAAAGTCTGATTATGTTGTGTGGCTTGAGAACTTTCCTCTTACTTTTTTGGCTGCTTTGCAAGCTAATTAATTACTGAGGAAATCGAAATATACCCAGCATATTGCTCTTAGATGCTGTTTTATTCTGATTTGTATGCGTCAGTTTCTAGCAGGCCTGCCATCCTTTAGGCTTTGTTTTCTTTCAATTTTTTTTTTTTTTTTGGTTACCATTTTTCTTTCAATTTTTTGAATAAAGTTCCAACTTCTTTCAAAATTTAAAATAAAATAATAATAAGTCTAAACCAGTGCCAAAGATCAGTCTCCTCTCTCATTTTCTTTTTCCATGGCTAATTCTTAACATTATCTAAGGAAAAAAAGCAAACAGAAATTACAAGGGACCCAATGCAATAATAAGGAGCGGACTAATTCTTTCTTCCTTTAAAGATTAGACTATATAATAAAAGTGAGTTTAGAAGCTGTGTGGCGCGAATGGCTTCACCAAATTACAACAATATTTTAGACGGAGACAATTTTTTAAATAGAGACAATAATTTATTTGTTTTTATCAATTTTTTAAAATAAAACAACAATAAGTATTTTAACAACGCATGCTACATGCATCTAAGTTTTAGTTGATAGATACAATAACTTATTTGTTATCAATTTCTTTAGATAAAGTAATAACAAGTGTTTTAACAAAACATGCAACATGCATATAAATTTTAGTTGATAGAGACAATAACTTATTTATTATTATAAATTTCTTTAAATAAAGTAACAATAAGTGTTTTAATAAAATATGCAACATGCATCTAAATTTCAGTTGATAGAGACAACAACTTATTTGTTTTTATCAATTTTTCTAGATAAAATAACAATAAGTATTTTAACAAAATATGTAACATGCATCTAAGTTTCAAAAATTTAAATCCTGTTCCAACTAAAAATTTATTATAAAAATTTCAAATTTCAAATCTTATATATATATATATATATATATATATAGATATATATAGACACACCAATGGTGTTTCCATATAATCTCTCTTGCACCCCACATTTTTTTTTTTTTTTGAAGTTGCAACTTGTGCATATGTAATTGTATTGGAATGATATACATGTTATATAGATTCATAGGAGTTGATAAATTTATATGATACTTTCTCTCTCTAGAAATTTTTTTTTTCCTAATAAACAACTACTCTTATTAATTATTAAATTAATTTTTTTTATTAATTATTAGGGTATATTTCCTCAAATTAAGGGATACAATTAAGAATAGTTTAATTTACGTAAAATTTTATCATTTAATTTTAAAAAATTTTAAATTCTATTCAAACTAAAAGCCTATTATAATTTTTTTAACTTCCTTCCCTAGAAAATAAAAATAAAAATAAAAAAGTTCTAAACTAAAATTTGAAATCCCACACAACACCCTGTAAACACAAAATTTCTCAATAATAGAAAATCAAACATATTGAAAAAGTTGTTTCACAAATATAATTTTGTATTAATCAAGTAGTGAGTACAATCTCTATTTCCATAGAATCCTTCTTGCACCCCACCCTTTTTTTTTTTTTTTTATATATATATATATATATATATATATATATTTTTTTAAGTTGCAACTTACACGTGTGTATTTGTATATAATAGTTTTGATTAAACAAATCAAATTTATTTATCATTATAATTTGTTTCTAAATTTTCATGTATAGATAATATAATAAAGGAAGTCTACTACAAAGAAGTGAAACAATGGACACTTGTTTTAAATTCTTGGTTTCTCTTAGCTAGTTTTTTTTTTTTTTTTTTTTTTTTTTTTTAAATTCTCAATTCTTGAACTATATATTTTGTGTGTTTCAGGTTTTGGTTATTCTATGTATTTAGTTTGTAAGTGTTTTGATTTTTCAATTGACTCTCATTACAAAACATTTGGTTCAAAACATGTCTTTCATATGCTATAGTGCAATCTGATTCCAAGTTACTTTTAATTACTGATTGTTAAGACTCTATCAATTTTTATCTATTTTTATATTTTAAAATGTTGTTTGTGCTTTGTGTTAATTTCTTAGCATGTAGAATTCCTCTCATATTTCTTCAAAAGCTGAACTAAATTCAATTTAGAATTCCTCTTATATCCATTTAAATTATATATAGTATTTGGCTAAATTAGATTAATCGGTCCAAACTCCTACATAAGTCTATCTTTACTTAATGTTTTTCATTTTTTTTTTTAAATTTAGAAATTTTGATTGTTTTTTTAAGTGTAATATTAATATATGTGCTCTTAAAGGCTAAACCACAATATAATTAGAGACAATACTCGAGTTGTATAAGTTGGGGTGTTAACCATTTGAATAAAATCAACACTAAAATAGATGATTTGGATATCAAGATAATACTTAAAAATGAAATTTATTTTAGGTGTATAAATATCTTAATTTTGGAAATTAATTATTTTAGGATAACCTTATATATGCAAGTATTAGAAAAGATTTACTATTTGAGTTCAACACCCTCTTCGTTAATAAATATGGAATTATAAAAAAATAATTAGAAAAGTTTTCATTGATAATTTTAATTAGAGATATTATAATAAGGAAAAATATACAAAATTATGCATTTTATATAATAATAATCATTCATTTAGTTAGAAACAAGTTCTAAAATTGTGTAATAATAACTCATTTAGTTATTATTTCTCAAAAAATATATATAAAGAAAATTCATGATTAAAGCCATGTAACACATGGGACTTACATTAGATTGTTAAAATGTATATCAAATCATTGATATGAATAAGTTAGTCATATTAAAGTAGCTTATACTGTGTGTCCTGTCCTATTTTTTATATTTCACTTTATATTTTATTAATTGTATTACATCAATGCCATGTATGATTTTTTTTTTTTTTTAATTTTCTATCATAAACTATGGTTATTTATAAGGAGATTTAAAAGAATACACAAAAAAATTATGATAAGTAAAATACAAAAAGTGAAACAAAGATTTTGTATGCATTATAGATGCCCCTTGATCGGAGAACCTTCTTATATCACCAATCATACACTTATTATAACAATGAGTAAGGGCTTGTTTGGTAAGAGATTCTAAACAACAGTTTTCAATGTTTAAACATTGAAAATTGTGAGCCAAAAAAAAAAAAAAAGGCATTTGGTAGGGGATTTCATTTAGGACTATTTGAGTTACGTTTCTCATTTTAGGGTGTTTGAACACTAAATTTAGAGAACTCCTCCTATCAGTTTTCAATTTTCAAATGTCATTGCTCAATGATACATTTGTAAACATTTAGAAAAGAGAAGGACCCATGAATTTGACAATACCCAATCAAAATTTCTCTCTCCAAACATTTCTTTTTTCTTTCTCTCTCTTGCACACTGTATTCTTTATTCTTCTTATTTTTTTTCCTCTTCTTCTTTCTATCTTTCTTTTTTCTTTTTCTTTTCCTCTTTCTCTTGCACGCGGCCACTCTTTTCTTTTTCTCTTTATTATTTTTTTTTCCTCTCTCTCTCTATTGAACGTTGTCTTCTTCTTTCTTTTTTTTTTCTTCATCTCTCTCTCTTGCACTCTATCTTTAGCTGACTCTCTCTTCAGTTTTTTGATTTGATGTGTTGGGTTATTTTATGGGTTTTGCAAATTGGAATTTTGTAAACTATTTTGATTTTGATTTTTTTTTTTTTTGTGTGTTAGTGGTGTTCAGATTAGAAGGAAAAAGATGTGGAAAGAGAAGAGTTTCTCAATTTTGGTTGATTTTATTTTGTGGCATGGATTTGATTTAATTTCTTTCGTTATTTTCCTATAAGCAAGAGAGTGTGGATTTGATTTTATGGATGATTGGTTTGGGTATTTGAATAGTCCTATTGCTGGGATTTTTTGGGATTTTTCTTGTATTATTTGTGGCTCTTTAAAGAATTTGGTAGAAGAGATGGGAGATAGGGAGAAAAGTAGATGGACGAAGTAGAGAAGAAAACAAGAAAGAAGAGAAAGAATAGGGAGTGCAACGGTAATGAGAGGGAGTTTCTCTCTCATCAAATAAAGTAATAGTAAATCATTGCACATGTTAGATAAATACTCACTTAAAAAAATATCACTCATACCAAATATACAATTATATTTTTTCACTTTTAAATATACTGGTCGCTAACCCATGCGATGCATGAGAAAATTACTAAAAATGAAATCTAATGAAAGCTAAGCAATTATGCAAAATACCATTTAAAATTAAAAGAAAAATATTTGTTAGGACATATGTGAATCATGTTAGGAACTGTAAGGTTGAATTTAATCAACCATCTTGTTGGCTTTATTCCGTACCAAATTTGCTTGTATTTTAGCATTTAGTAACCCTGTATTTAAGCGGGAATCTTGTAAGGGTAGTGCGTGAGAGAGTGTGAAGAAATGCTCAAAATTGTGCAAAGAAACAGGGACTCACGACTGGATCTCTCGGGTGGCTCGCGGCTTGTAAGTCAACAGAAGTTGCTCACGTGCCAAGCATGCCAGAAGCTGAAGAGTCGTGCCAGCTATTGCACTATAGGACAAAAGTCCTACGCTAGCCAGGCCGTTAGCTCGTGGCTTGAACTCATGACTCAACCAAGTTGCGAGACCAAACCGCCAACTTGCCCTATTTGGGAAAAACTGACGTTTCACATTCCTTTCTCACCCTAGTATAAATACCCTTCATTCCCATGAAATGTAGAGAGCTTCTAAAGAGAATTTTGAGAGAGAAACCCTAGAGAAAACAAAATTGCCTCATACACAATCTTCACCTAAGAGACTTTTCAAATTCCTCAACTCTCTTCCTCTCCATTGATACATCTTTGAGAGGGTCTTGACCAAATCCTTTTCTCACTATATTCACGTCTGTGAGAAGATTCTTTTGGTGCTAAGAGAAGCAGTTTGGAAGGGACCAATGATTATTGGTTGATGCTATGGTTTATAGCGGAATTCGGCAAGCTAGAAAAGAAAAAAGTTCGGCATAATCTCGTTGGAGTAAGAAGCTTAGAGGGCATAGGTACCTGGGTAGATTAGGCTTGGAGGGTCTATTACTGTTCATGTATCCCAACTACATTTTCTAGTGGATTATTGATCGTTTGGAGGGCAGCAGAGAGGTTTTACGCCGAGGGCTTCTGTTTCCTCTTCGATAACACATCGCGTGTTGTCCCTGTGTTTGCATCTCTCTTCCTTTTATCTTTACCTTTTATTTTCTGCTGTGGATGTGATTATAATTGGCTTAGATTGTTTATCACTTCTATGTTTGGCTTATATTCATGTTCTGCACATTAATTGTTTGATAATAAGCTTGAATTGATAATTTGTATTTTGGAGTCTAAACATTCAAGGGTGTTTTACACACATATTAAATATTCAATTGGTATTAGAGCAGGTGAACTTGTTGTGGTTTAAACACCCTAGTGCAATCCTTGACCCCACATTGAGATGGATAGGTCTTAATCTCTAAATGTGCCACCATTTTTTGATGAAAATAATTATGCATTTTGGAAAGTCTGAATGAGGGCATTTTTATGTTCTATTGATGATGCTGTATGGGATGCAGTTGAAATTGGTTGGACTAAGCCGAAGGCTACCAAATCCACTTGGGATAAGGCAGCTCTTGTAGCAGCTAATACTAATAGTAAAGCCTTACATGCTATTTTCTGTGGTGTCTTTCCAGAAGAATTTCACAGGATTTCACACATCACTGTTGCTAAGGAAGCATGGGAGATTGTGGAGACTACTTATGAAGGAACAAAGAAGGTGAAAAACACCAAACTACAGATGTTGACCACTCGCTTTGAGGAGCTCAAGATGAGTGAGGATGAGTCTTTCGACTCTTTTTATAGTAAGTTGAACGAGGTGGTTGTCGGCAAATTCAATTTGGGAGAAAAGATGGAGGATTCTAAAATTGTAAGGAAGATCCTTCGATCATTGCTGGAAAGTTTCGTGCCA
This sequence comes from Quercus variabilis, assembly GCA_030445155.1. Lineage (NCBI taxonomy): Eukaryota > Viridiplantae > Streptophyta > Magnoliopsida > Fagales > Fagaceae > Quercus > Quercus variabilis. The sequence continues at coordinate 13,004,081 of CP129453.1, forward strand.
AAATAACAGCTATTGAAGAGAGCAAAGATCTTGACGACATTGAAGTTCAAAAGCTAGTTGGTTCTTTGCAGACATATGAATTGTCTCTACCTACGCAGAAGAGAAGAAAATCTCTTGCTCTTAAAGCAATTGATGAGAGAGTGGTATCTCATGACTCTTCAAAAGAGGATTCAGTAGATAAAGATGTGGCGTATCTTGTAAAGAACTTCCGAAAATTCTTGAAACTCAAGAATGGTGGGAAATTTGGTGACAAAGGAAAATTTTAGAATTCCGGGAAGGAGAAAAGGGAATTCGGAAGGAAGGATGGTAGAGAACTCCAATCTTCTCAAGGAATTACATGCTTTGAATGTAATGGACATGGACACTTCAAAAAGGAATGTCTCAACTATTTAAAGTCAAAAGGAAAGGTTTATGCTACCACTTTAAGTGACACTGATTCATTAAACTCTGACTCTGAAGATAGCTGTGAAGGAGAAGGAAATTGCTCTACATTCATGACCATTGCACATGTAGAATCCTCAGATGATTTGGGTTCACTTGTGAAGGAGCTTGGTGAGCATTCTAATTTGGAGTCTATTGGGGTTGTTGAAGAATCGGAGGCTGAAGAGGATGAAGATACATCTGGTCTTTAAGAAAATTATGCCTTACTCCTTGAGAAATCAGGTGAGTATGCAAGAGTGGCAAAGGCGGCTGTGAAGAAGATGAAGAAAGCTGAGGAAGATTACAAAAGTCTTCTGCCACGATACAAGGAGGCAAAGTGTGAGATTGAAACACTAAATGGTGAGCTATCAGAAGTTTACACAAAAGTGAGATTTCTTGAGCAAGAGGTAGTGCAAGCTCATGCAAAGATAGAGAGGGTCTCACCCAAGAAGTTAGAAGATGTAATTTCATCCCAAAAACCTTCCTCAGACAAGTCCGAGTTGGGATATACCTGAGGGAGTAGCTCATTAACCAATGTCACCAAAGAAGTAAAGTTTGTGAAGGCTAAAGAGACGACTATGGATAAGTTTATTCCTGAGAAAATTAAGGCTGAGAAGAAGAAGAATGTGGTTGATCAATGGGTGCTAAATAAGTCTCGTAATCAATCAGAATCTAGATTCGAAGCTAAAGGAAGATCACTTCCAAGATCACAACGAGGTCCTAGAACGAGTCATTTCTGTCACTTTTGTGGATTGTAAGGGCATACTAAATCCAACTGTCATAAGCTGAGAGCGTTAAACAATGCAAGTGCTCCTCGATCACGAGGAAGAAGAAATGACTAGAGGTCTTGGGGTGGTAAGAAAACAAGAAGTCAAAACCGTGATCCCGGAATGATGGACATGATGAAGATGATTGGTGCCTTCACAAATTGCTTGGAAAGCTTCATAAAGAGGTTTGATAGTCCTAACTTTCATACCCAATCCGTCAAGGATATCACCCCAAACGCACGTGACGTGTGGGTGACAAAGGGTACATGCATAAGCATCATAACATATCCATGCATCAATTCTTCCTATGCTTTGTAAATAAGTTTGGTTGTATGCTTTTTGCTTCTGATTGTTTGATTTGTGGCTTGTTTATTTGTTTCGTTTTAAAATGTTTTTACATTGTTTTTTATCAATCTTTTCTTATTTTTATGTCAAAAATCCAAAAATACATAAAAAGTAGAAAATCTAAAAAGTTTGATCAACTTTATTGAGCTTTTTCTCAAAGCATGTTTTGCCTTGTACCTCTGTGCTAATGGCTTTGTGCATCTACGAGTTTAGCTTGTCTCATATGCACTCATATCTTTGTGGGAAAAATCTTGAAATCTATGTGATTGTTGTAAATAGATCTTCAATCTTGTCATGAATAATTAGTGAATGATTTTGTTGATCTTGAGACATGCATAGACTTGTACCAATATATCTTCCCACTTTTATTTTTATTGCTTTTAATTAAAGAGCTCACCAAATGTAAATCTCCACATGAAAAGAGATATTGAGCTGCAAAAGCCTGTCGCACATACTAGTATTTGACTAGGAAAAAGGGAAAGCGACCAAAATAAAATGTATGATGACCAAAAAGCCAAAGACTAACTCATCAATTTGAAATATTAAAAATTTCAGGCATCTAGCTCACAATGAGATATATTGATTCAAAATGATCAAATGTTATGATGTATATGGAGCCAAATGAAAAGCTTCAAAGAAATGTATTCAAGTTTCTGTGGGATGTCATATATGTACATTTCTATAATTGAGATAGATCACATTATCTAGTGCTAGTTGTGTATGCTTTGATTGAATTGATCATTGAAGCTTCACATTAGACTAAGGACTATCTCACCTTTGATATTCACACACAACACACAAGTCTATGTTCAATGAATGTCATATTCATTTGTGTAATTGTACTTGTTTAAATATGTTTTCACAAGCTCAATCTTTGTTGATCAAACACAAAATGTTTTTTGAGTGTTTTAGCTTGTTTTTGGAAAGTATTTTGTTTTACAAAAATGTCCAAAAATTTTAAAAACAGTGTTGCCCTATTTTGGCGACTCAGTCGCAGGTTGGTCCAGTCTCATACCCCAGTTGCAAGCTCACTCCAAGATTTTTCGCGGCTCATTGGCGAGTCAAGGTTTCAGTCGCTAAAAATACTTAGAAAATTTTTCAAATTTTGAGTTTTTGTGATTTTCGCGGCTTAGTGTGGTGACTTGTTCGCAGGTGGAAGGTCTAGTCGCGAGGGGTACACAGAGATTTTCGTGGCTTCATTGGCGACTGTCTCGCAAGTAGGCCTTCCAGTCGCGAAAAACACTTAGAAATTTTTTTCAAGATTCTTATCTTCTATGTGTTTCGCGGCTTACTTGGCGACTGACTGGCGACTTGATCTAGTCGCAAAAAACGCGTGTTTTGCGTTTTATGGACAGTTTTTCAAAAACTTTTCAATTTTTCCTCGAATTTCAGTGACTGTTCATTGTCTTCCCCAAAATATCTCTCTCAAACACTCCGTGTCTCTTTTGAAAAAGCATCCATTTTTGCATCATGTCTATTTCAATCAACAAGAAAAAGGTATGGGTTTTCTCTATCTCACTTCATTTTTCATGTTTTGAGTGTGTTTTTCTTGTATTTGTGAGTTTGTTGTTACTTTTATGCTTTGAGTTATATTGTGTTCTTAAGTGGGTTCGATTTTTTCTTTTTTCTTTTTTCTTTTTGTTTTGTGTTTCTTGACTGAGTGTTAGTGTTAATGTGCTATGTGCTCTGTTTCATGAGTTTGTTGCTCCATTCATACCATGTCCTTGATAGTTTGTTACTATATTTTTTTCCTTGAGATGTTTATTAACTATTTCACTAAATACGTCAATAGTTCTTATGCTTTCTTGGTGTTGACCTGGTTCATGTTTTTGTGATTAAGTGAAATTTCTACTTCACTGTCTTATAACTGAATCTAATCAAACTGATGTTTGTTCCTTGTGGTATTGTATTTGGTTCTTTGCTGTATGTCTGCTCTGTTGCAGATAACTAGTTGTTCCTCCAAAGGCAAAGGCATTGTAACCAATGACCCATTAACCCCAGTTGCTAAACGGACACGACTATTGTCTAAGTCATCTAGAGACTCTACCATTGAGAGATTCAAGACACCTATTGACTTAAAGACCTACACAAACACTTTTAAAGAAGCTTCTCCCATTGTGGAACGAATTGTAAAGTTTGATACCCTAGGGACAACGTTTATCCCTAAATTTTTGAAGAGAAAGATTGGGCTGACCTTTTTGGGAATTTTGAGGATCCAATTGATGAATTAGTTAATGAATTCTACTCTAATGCCAGATTCACAGGGGTAGAGTTGAAATGCTGGGTTCGAGGAACAGAATTTTCCATCAATGCCAATTACATTGCTAAGGTACTTCGCATCACCAGACCAGGAAATGTGGATTGAACTCCATATGATGACAAAGTACTTCAGGCACAAGACATCCTTCAAGTTCTTGGGAATGAACATAAAGTGGGAAGCACAGGATCATCTATAAGCACTGCATTGTTTTCGCCTGAATTGACAACTCTAAAGCTAATCATGTTCTCCAACCTCTACCCACTGTCAAACACTACCTTCATCAATCTTGGAAGGGCTAAATTCTTGTGTGACCTCATTTTCGGTGTCCCAATTGACGTTTAAGCTCACATATTTCAGATCATTGGAAAAACAGCGGCTCGATCAACAGCACGAACAATTCTTCCGTTCTGTAGTTTAATCATGAAGATTATCCTTCGTGAAGGTGTTAGTCCTATATCAGATGAGAAAATTTTGCCTCGTCCTCAACCAATATCCATGTACACTCTCCAAGCAAGCAAGAGTCACTCCTCAAAGAAACCTAAGAGTGAGCCATCCACACATGCATCTCCATCTGCTCATGCTACAGTTACTCCTATACAATTAACTAGGACTCCATCGGTTCCCCCTAGATTTCAAACAGCCAAGCAGAGCCACTTAATTGCAAATGTGTTTCATTGGATATCCGATTTAGAACGGCTTCTTCACTCATTTGACAATTAAACTCAGATGCGACTCATAACTATCGAGACTTAACTGGATACTATACAACAAAAGCTCGAAGATAGCCTTTAGCTATTCCTGACAAAAATGGGGAGAGCAGCATATAGAAAGGGGGAGATAGGTAGCATACTAAAGGGGGAATTATTATAGTTGTTATATACTCTTGTTTTGTCTGATGTGTTTATTGTTATCTGTCTGCTAGTTTTTATCCTGTGTTGATATGTTTTTAATACTTTTGGAAAACTTGTGGTTCACTGGTATAGTTATTTATTTTAGAATTTATTCAATATATAATATGATGTTATTCAGCATATTTTACTTTACAAGTTTTTATTTGTACCTGTTATCTTTGTAGGTGTTTAAGGTTCTTAGTTTAAACTTTGTACCCATGTTGCTTTTGTAAGCTTTTAGAGTTTGTTTCTATGCATGTTTGTAGACTTTTATGGTCTGTACCATACTTATGCAGCTTGTATGCTTTGTTGCTTTGTACTTCATGCTAAATGTTATGCATTTTCCTTAAGTACTCTCACTCTTGCGCCCTTGTAGGATTTTATTCCTAGATGCATATAGTTCATGTATTGTGTATTGGTTGAGTGTTGGTCATTCAAGTGATTTGTTTTGTGCTTATCAGCTTGAATGTCCTGATATTCATTCCAAGTGAGAATGAACATTGTGATCACTTTCTTACAAGTGATTGCTTGTTTGGTCAAGCCATGGTTTAATACTTTATTCCATTTTTGCTTCATAGCATTTTGCTTATTCCATATGCATTACAAGTTTTCTGCGTACAATGATCTTATTGTGTTATTGTGTTTCAGGAGATGTTTTGGTTTATGGTTCAAGAGCTTTATAGATTCTAGAGTTAGGTGTGAGTGAGTTTTCCAACTGTTCCTAACTCACGCGTTAAGTCTAGAGTTTGTTTTAGGGTTTTGTCATGGAATAGCCAAAGGGGGAGATTATAAGGTTGAATTTTAATCAACCATCTTGTTGGCTTTATTTTGTGCCAAATTTGCTTGTATTTTAGCATTTAGTAATCGTGTATTTAAGTGGAAATCTTGTAAGGATAGTGAGTGAGAAAGTGTGAAGAAACACTCAAGATTGTGCAAAGAAACAGGGACTCGTGACTGGATCTCGTAGCTTGCAAGTCGCTAAAAGTTGCTCACGTGCCAAGCATGCCAGAAGCTGAAGAGTCATGCCAGCTGTTGCACTACAGGACAAAAGTCCCAGGTTAGTCAGGCCGTTAGCTCGCGGCTTGAACTCACAACTCAACCAAGTCGCGAGGCTAAGTTGCCAACTTGCCCTGTTTGGGAAAAACTGGCGTTTCACATTCTATTCTCATTCTAGTATAAATACCCCTCATTCCCACGAAATGTAAAGTGTTTCCAAAGAGAATTTTAAGAGAGAAAACCTAGAGAAAACAAAATTGCCTCATCTACAATCTTCACCTAAGAGACTCTTCAAATTCCTCTACTTTCTTCCTCTCCATTGATACATCCTTAAGAGTTTCTTGACCAAATCCTTTTCTCACCATATCCACGTCTGTGAAAAGGTTCTTTTGGTGCTAAGGGAAACAGTTTGGAAGGGACCAATGATTATTGGTTGATGCTATGGTTTATAGCGGAATCTAGCAAGCTAGAAAAGAAAAAGTTTCAGCGTAACCTCGTTGGAGCAAGAAGTTTGAAGGGCTTAGGTACCTGGGTAGATTAGGCTTGGAGGGTCTATTACTGTTCATGTATCCCAACTACATTTTCTAGTAGATTATTGACCGCTTAGAGGGTGGCGAAGAGGTTTTATGCTTTGGTTTCCTCTTCGATAACACATCGCGTGTTGTCCCTGTGTTTGCATCTCTATTCCCTTTATCTTTGCCTTTTGTTTTCTGCTGTGGATGTGATTATAATTGGCTTAGATTATTTATCAATTCTGTGTTTAGCTTATGTTCATGTTCCACACATTAATTGTTTGATAATAAACTTGAATTAATAATTTGTATTTTGGGGTCTAAACGTTCAAGGGTGTTTTACACACATATTGAACATTCAGGAACATATGTCGTCTAGAATTGACTAATCCTTTGACAAAACATACTTTACTTGTAATTGGGTAGATATAGGATGTGTTTAATACTCCAAGGAACAAGAGTTCAAGTCCAAGTGTTAAAACCATGCAAATCTGTCCAAGAATCAAGTGAAAAAATGTTGTATTTTAAAGCTCGACAATTAACTTAACAGACAGCATCCATCGAGGTTTAAAAGGGATCTTTAGCCGTTGCTCGACAACTGCTCGATAGATAACCTATCTATTAGATTTACGAAAATCAGTTTTTCAGATTTGATTTCCCACTAATCCGTGTATATTTGTTTAGGCTTTCTTTTCTTATAACCCTTAAACATATATAAGGATTATTTTAAGGGCCGTCACAGATGATGCAAGTGGATGCAACTTAATGCAAAAAATTTTCACAAGCATATTGTGACTGGAGACATATGCCCTAGTTTATCTTTCTCTTGAAGAAACTGCTGCATTTATACACCGTAGGGTTTTGTAATCAAGGAGTTTCGTGATCTTCATCGTGTTGATAAACTGAAGAACTTTGCAGCCAACATCTTTCTCAAGTTGGTGGTTAGTCATATACTAGGAGCCGTGCATTGAAAATGAGAGATTGTCACTATAAAACAAGTCCAATTGGGTATTGGAGTAAGAGTTCGTCTGTCGGTTGGTATAAGGTACTGAGAATCCTTTACTTGTAACCGTTTGTTGTGATAATAGTAGATTTTCGGGAATGGTGACCTTAAAATCACTCAGTGAGATTTTTGCCTTGAAGGTTTTCCTCATTCGTAAACAAATCACCGTGTCAACTTTATTTTCTGCTGCATATTAACTTAGTTGGTAATTTGTTTGTGCTACCACACGTATTGCATGTTAATCGGATTAATTAATTAACTTGGCTAATTAATTGGTTAATTTATCCTAAGAAGTCAATACATTCTTGGCCCTTCAATATTAGTGAATATTGCATCCTTAGCTGTTTGTGTTATATCTAGAGTTTCATATCTAAGTTACTACAATCCTACTTGTAGCAATTGAAGCTCACAATATAAGTATATTACATGATGACAAAACTTATATTAGCTTTGAGCTCCCCTTAGCCTTATTGAGTCCTTAACAAAAATTCTTTTATATTGAATTTGATTTTAGAGGAATTTTTCAAAATTATTTGAATTAACCTCACAAATTATAAAGAAAAAATAAATAACATTACAACATTTTAGTTGATTAATACATAAATAAACTACAAATTTAACATGATAAATCACTATCAGTAATTTAGAAAGCAAAAATTAACAAAATTAAAGTTGTTACCCATTTAACCTAAAACTTTTCATATTCTAAAGTTGGCAAACACCTATTAACAGATAGATATTAATATAAAATATTCAATAATTCCTTCAATATCGCAAGTTGTTCATGCTATAAAAAATTTGAGAGAATTACACAGCAATCATCTTAACTCTTTCTTGCTTGGAATCTACAAAACACACACACCATATATATATATATATATATATATATAACACACACACACACACAGACACACACACACACACACATATATATATATATATATATATATATCATTATTACAATAGTGATGGAGAAAAAACATGCCATTAAAGAAACAACCAATTATGATAGTGTTGGAGGCAAAAAAAAAATTATTAAAAAAAAAAAAAAACTAAAGAAGCAAGTGGTTTGGCTAGCATACCAGCTAGTTTATTTATATCAAAAGATATAAAAATCTTACAATCAAATAGAATCCTTCCTAAAAGTAAATAAATACATGTGGTACATTCATGTAAATAAAATGTTTGTCAAGATGATCAGGTTTGGCAATAAAGAAGACAACAACTATTGATGAGGGTAATCTCTATCTTAAACTTGTGATAATGATAAAGAGGCAATGACTAATAATTATGCAGATCTAGCATAATCTTATTTTTATTCAACTACAACAAAATGATGATAATTACCATAAAAAATTATATATAAAAAAAGCCGTTTATGATATAGCACATCAAGGGGAATAAATAATAAACAAACCTATGAACTAAAGAAATTGCAGACACATATAAACAGAAGTAGAACACCCACTAAAGTGATTCATTTCCTTAGAAAATGTGGCTCAAGTCACATCAAACCCTAGAATGAAAAATTATGAAGATAAAAAGGACATTGTGACACTTCACAACAAAGGTTGGGTAATAGTGATAATATTTCTCCCTCTGTCCCAATTTGTTATTTAATTCAACCATTACTCCACATTAAAGGACAAAGAATATGTATACCTTTCTAAATGGACTCCAAATGAAATTGTAAAATGGCAGCTTTATTTTTTTTTTCCTCCATGTATGCCACATTCCATATGATACATATGTTAGGAAACCCATTCTTTTTAGAGATATGTTAATTAATGTTAGCTACCTGAGGAGTTTCTCTTTCTCTCATACTGTAAAGCAATGTAATATTATTGTACATGCTTCAGCCCAAAAAGCAAGACTTTCTTTTCCCTTATTAGTTTGGATGGAGATTGTTCCATCAGACATTGATGTTTTTCTTTTTGCTGATTTTCCAGCTTCTTAATCACATTTCAAGCGTAGTCTTTTTCCTCAAAAAAAAAAAAAAAAAAAAAAAAAACTAAACACATAAAGAAACAGAAAAATTTGTGTCTTGTGACTTCTTTTGTTTATTTATTTTAAGACATAAAGAAACAGAAAAAAAATTTATTTTTTTTATAATTAAGAAATAAATATGTGGAGGAGATTAAAATTGATCAATACCAGAATGTAATTGATCGAATGCTCTACATCATATATTCAAGAATATATCCTATTTACTTTTTTTTTTTCACTTGAGCTGGATTAATACATAATATTGCATACTAAATCAAATTAAACAACTTCAACACCACCAAAATAAAGAAGAACAATGAAGTGCTAATTTTTTTTTTCTTTCTTTGTTGTATATCTGATGCTTTGCACAAAACTCGATATTTCTTTTTTGCTACAAAGGACATAAGTTGCTATTCTACATAGACACTTATAGCAAAGGATAATGATACTAGCTAGTTCATGAGAATATCATCAACCCCAATTATTATTAGTATTTGAGAATACCAATAGTTCTTCAAATTCAATTTCTATTAGAAATTAGTACAATTTAATTTTCATTAGACTATATATTCATGTTGGAACGTAAAAATTGAGCAAATCCACCTTAAACAAAGGCCCAAGAAGGTTAGCATCAAGAACTTCTGATCTGTAACTACCAATTTTTGTGGGATTTGTTGGGTTAAGATAGCCTGACTCTGGTTAATTATTCAATTACTCAAGTTGATTAATTAAGATTAATTGCATGTAAAATGTGAAGGCACTAACAAATCACCAAAAATACTTAGTGTAGCGGAAAATAAATTAGACATGGTGATTTGTTGATAAATGGGGAAAATCTCGCAAGGCAAAAACCCCACTAAGTGATTTTAAGGTCACCACTCCCAAGAATCTAGTAATCAATAATCAAGTAGTTATAAGTATAAAGAATCTTACCAACTACCCTGGCCTATCCCGAAATTAATACCAACCTATAGTTGAACATTTGCTCCAATACCCAATTGGACTTGATCTTGTAGTAGCCTTTTTTCCTTTGATGCATAAACCTTTGATTTGTGACCAGGGACGAACGCAGGATTTTAAGTTGGGGGGGGGGGGTCGGAGATAAGCGAATTTTTTTTTTTCAAATACACATCTATATAGTATTAATAAACTAACAACCAAGAAATTAGTTGTTAGCAATTCCACATTTTCTGGAATTGAAATAGCAACATTAGTTGTTGGCAATTCCACATTGACTTCGGAAGAATTTGAAGTTGAACATTTTCTTTTGAAAAAATCAAGCATTGTAATTGATTTTTTCATGATCTACAAATAAAATAAGAATCGCCATTATTTTCTTAAATTTGTGTGACAATTTTCTATAAATTATAATATATGATTTGTTTTTTTTTTTTTTTTTTTGTCTTTAGTCTGCCTTTATTTATGTCTATGTGTTTGTTTGCCTTTATTTATGCCTTTGTGTTGTCTAATTGTCTCCCTCTTTCTAAAACTGACCCCACTAACCCAATGAATCCCACTGCCCACTGCCCACTGCCCACTGCCGCACCAATTGACCTTACAGAAAAAAAAAAAAAAAAAAAAAAAAAAAAAAAAAAAAAGGTAAAGTTGTCTTTAACTTTACCTCTTGTTTTGTCTGTTGCCCAACCCCCAACTTCACTTGCCTGGTTGTCCCTGTTATGCCCAACTACCAGTCAATAAAGGAAAAATTAATCCTTACAACTACAAACTCTACTCTCTCTCTCTCTCTCTCTATCTATCTCTCTTATCTATATAGAGAGTCACAAACACAGTTACACAGAGTCACAGCCAAAAAGCCAAAAAAAAAAAAAAAAAAAAAACACCACAGGCAGCAGCCGCAGCACAGATTCAATATTTCAATTCATAATCAGTCAATCACCAACATTACATCAGTTTAGTTCATCAGTAAAAACACAAACATGCACAATTTCTATGAATCTCAGATTCTCAGATTATATCACAAACATTTTATATTTATTAAATTTTGAAGGCAACTGTAAGAGTAAATACCTGTGAGCGGCGGGGGCAAGTGGCAGTGGGTCTTGACTCTTGAGCAACCGGGGACGGCGGCAAGTGGCAGTGGGTCTTGACTCTTGAGCAACCAGCGGCAGCAAGTGGGTCTCGCCGGCGTGACTGGTAGCAATATCAACAGCGTCTCGCTCTCGCTCTTGACAGGATGGGTCTCGACATCTCGCTCTCACAATCGTCACAGTGACACGGCGTCGCGTCGGTGGCGGTGATGGCGTCACGGGATCGGGGTGGGTCTCTCTGTCACTTTCGCCTCTTTATTTCTGATCTCTCTGTGTCACCTCTGGCTCTCAGTCTCAGCTCTCAAGTTCTCTTTCCTTTCTTTTCTTTTTTGTTCTTTTTTTTCCTTTGTTTTTTTGCTTCTCCGTTCGGCCATTTGGGTTGGTTTTGGACTGAGTTTGTTTTGTTTTGTTTTGTTTTTTTTTTTTTTACGTGGATCATGGGCTACCGGAATCTTATGGGCTCTCAAGTTTACTTTCCTTTATTTTCTTTTTTGTTCTTTTTTTTTCCTTCGTTTTTTTCTTCTCCGTTTGGGTTGGTTTTGGACTGAGTTTGTTTGTTTGTTTGTTTTTTTTTTTTTTTTTTTACACGGGTCATGGGCTGGCCGAAATCTGATGGGCAGTCAAGCAAGGTTCATATTTATTTTTGGGAGGGGGCCCGAGCTAAAACTAAGGGGGGGCCCAATTTTTTTTAAAGAAAATTTAAGCTGTTAAATTTTTTTTTTTAGGCCCAGGGGGGGCCCAGGCCCCCTTTGCCCCCCTTCTGGGTCCGTCCCTGTTTGTGACTAACCCTTTGAACGGATCCTAGTATGTGACTAACTCCAGCAACTTGAATAGATGTTGTTGGCTGCAAAGTTCTTCACTTCATCAACAATGAAGATCGGAAAACACTTGTTTACAAAACCCTATGGCGTACAAAAACAGTAACTTCACACAAAGAAAATAAGTCTTTTGGCTTCTATATCCATATGTGATAGCTCTTAAAATAAGCCTTATATATATTTAAGGTTGTGAGAAAAGCAACCTTGAACAAATACTCAAGACTAGGCCAAATTTTAGATCTGGAAATTCTAAAATCGTAATTCTCGATAAATCGAGCTGCTGTCGAGCTATCTATTGAGTTTCACATTAAGCCTCAATAGAAGGCATCTGTCGAGACTTAATGAACAGCTTTTCTTCACTTGTTTCTTGGACCAATCTTCATGTCTTTAATACTTGACTTGAACAACATATTTCTTGAAGTATTAAACCAATCTTAAATCTACCTAATTACAAGTAAAGTGTATTTTGTCAAAAGATTAACCAATTACAATAAAAGATGACCTTAACAGGATTCACCACACTAAAGAACTTAATAACATATCACTGGTAAATTTTAATTATTTCAACCATCCCATACAAATAAAGAGAGCAATAAAAATTCTCACCAACAGCTATGAGTTGCAATACAAATTCTAGTCATCAACAGCCGTGAGTTGCAATATAAATTTCTAGTAATTCACTCCACACTTGAGTGATACTTATGCAACAACAATACAAATTCTCAATGTCAACGATACTCTGCATGAACTGTTCAACCTCTTTCATTAAACAATATCTACATAAACTGTTAAGCCTCTCTCACTTGTAGTTTCTGCTTTAGTAGAAAATTCTTTTCCAATGTCAAGAATTCTCTACATATCATCAACTTTGGAGCTAAATATTCTTTTGGTTACCTAAACTATTTGGCCAGCAATGGAATCTCCATACGAAGCAATAGGCATGTAAGCAATAGGCATGTAATCGACTTATTTATATCCATGTGATGGCCTAGAGTACAATTAAATACAATAAAAGATAATAAAAGGAATTTTAAATTGATTCCAATGATGAAGGAGGGATTCACTTAAATGAGGAGACCAAGAAAAAAGGAGAACTATCATGTTTTAAGTATAGTATTGAATTTTAAACTTTATAATTCAATTCGCTAACTACTAATCACCTTACCAAATTGAATTTTTGTAGGTACGGATTACACCAGTCAATTGAATTTCTGTAGGAATGGATACTACTAAAACTCTATCATTCAATTTTCTAACTACTAAAACTCTATCATACGGATACTACTAAAACTCTATCACACGTAGTACAAAATATAAACCAATAATGTTACAGTCTCAAACATTTAAAAAAAAAACTCAAATCAATTTTAAACATAGAAACAAACAATCATATGTCAATACAAATACCCAACCTGAATGCATAAAACCCCATTTATGACCCACAACACAAAAGAGGTAGTAACAAATTTAAAAAAGAAAGAAAAAAAAAAAGCAATAAAACTATTAATCTAATTCTTACATTGAACTATTATGCAAGACAGTCACAAGAATAGAGGTCAAGAGCAATTGGGATTTGGAGATACTTGAACTAAATCATCCAGCTTTTCAGTATTAATATAGTGTGAGGAGAGGAAGAGATGAAAGAGTTAGAAAGCCAAAGTCTGGCGTTAGGAAGTTGAAGGGTTGCTGTTTAAGATTGTAATTGTGGAACACAAAGGGTTGTCATTTGAAATTGTAATTGTGGAACACAAAGGATTGTCGTCTAAAATTGTAATTGTGAAAGAGATAAAGTTGGGAATTATTTTCTTTTTATTAGTGTATGTGCAAGTTTGATTTGAGCTTATATAGGAGAATAAAATAAGTTATCTAATAGTACATCTACATGAGAAAGCTTGAAAAGATGCTAGTTTTGAAATGACACTCAAAAAAGAAGAAGAAAGTGATAGTAAGAACATGGAAAGACATAATATGTATGTGGAAAACCCTAAAAAGGGATGAAAAACCATGGTGTGAGAAAGAATGGAATGTTCTTGCTCTGCTTAGATTGTATTATGTGTGAAAAGAGGTCAATCTCGTATGATAAGGGTGTTATTCCTTCCTATCTTATCAACGTTCTACTCTCTTCTCCAAATAACTACTTGGGTTCTTGCCCAAAACTCTAGCTACATGTCCTTCTTATAATCTGAGGAATATGGCTGAGTACAAAGACAGGTGTCAAGTCATTATTTCTCTATTTTGGACATTTTCACAACTGTGATATTATCTACTGACTAGAGGATAGAAATTGCACCAATGTGGCACTAAGGCCCGTGGGTAGGTGACTTTGCCGCTGCTTAGGAAACAAGTCCTGAACATTGAGAGGGACATCAGGAGTACTTTGATTAATACACGTGTCTTTGAGTTGGTCTAACATGCATTCACCCAATAAGGGGTGTCCTCATAGTTTGTGACCTTAGAAAGTCACTATCTCCCTTTTTGTGAGTGCTTGGGTACCATGTCAAATGCAAATCTTAGTTCTTTCCCAAGGCAGTCACGCCTTTAGCATGTATCAAGAACAAGATCCCTTAGCCAATGCTTCCTCTTCCTTTGCTCATAGCCGTTCCACGTGTAAGGTCCAGATTCCACCACATATGCATTCTCCCATGCCTTAGTGGTGATATGTACAATTAGTATTTTCAAATTTAGTAAAACTATTTTTAAATTGTAGGACATGTTAGGACATATATGTTTTAACTTGTTTAAGAACATATGTCACTTAATTATGTAAATTGGCTAATCCTTTGACAAAACGCACTCTGCTTGTAATTGGGTAGTTCTAGGTGTTTTTAATACTTCAAGAAACAATGTTTCAAGGTCAAGTGTTGAAGTCATCAAGTCTGTCCAAGAGAAAGCAAGTTGAAGTGCAAAATTTTTAAAGCTCGACACCTCTCGATAGCTACCTCGACACCTGCTATCTGTCGAGATTTAAAAAGTCAGATTTTCAATCTGATTTTCTTGGGATCCGTGAATATGTTTTTGGGCCTTCTTTTCTTCTAACCCTAAACATATAAAATGATTATTTTAAGAGCCGTTTTGAGTGACACAAGTTGCATATTCATTAAGCAATCTCTGTTTAAGCAAATTGTGATCAACAGACGAAATTCTTGACCTAGTTCATCTTCCATCAAGAAGTTGCTGTGTATTTGCACCATAGGGTTTTGTAACCAAACATCTTCCTGCTCTTCATCAGAAAGGATGATCTGAAGAACTTTGCAGCCAACCATTCTTCCTCAGTTGGTGTTCTGAAGTCGCGTACTTGGATCCGCGCATTGGTTAGTCACGTACTTGGGAGCCATGCATCAAAGGTGGAGACTGTCACTACAGATCAAGTCTAATTGGGTATTGGGGTAAGGGTTCAACTGTAGGTTGGTAAGGTACTTGGGATTCCTTTACTTGTAACCGCTTGATTTGATAATAGTGGAGTTTCGGGAGTGGTGACCTGAAAATCACCCAGTGGGGTTTTTGCCATTAGGGTTTTCCCCATTTGTAAACAAATCACCGTGTTATTTATTTTCCACTGCTTATTTAGTTGATTGGTAATTTGTTTGTGCTTCCATAAAATAGCATGATTAATTGATTAATTAATTACTTGGCTAAATTAATTAATTAAGGTTAATCACAAGGGGTCATTCAGATTGTGACCTATCAAGTGGTATCAGAGCAGGCATACTCTGAATAGGATTTAATCTTTGCTGTGTTTGATCCATTGACCCCTGTTTGTCATGGATAGAGGACAATCATTAATTATACCTCCTTTATTTGATGGCACTAACTATGCATACTAGAAAGTACGCATGAGAGCTTTCTTGCAGTCTGTAGATGAAAAGGTGTGGCAAGCTGTAGAGATTGGCTAGACTAAGCCAATAGAAGATCCGGCCGATTGAGATGACACTAAGATCAAGGCGGCTAACTTCAACAGCAGAGCGTTAAATGCCCTATTTAGCACAGTCACAAATGAGGAGTTCAAAAAGATATCCTCAACTGAAACTGCCAAGGAGGCTTGGATCATCCTCCAGACTAACTATGAAGGCACAAAGGTTGTCAAAGATTCAAAGCTTCAAAGGCTCACTACAAGCTTTGAAGAAATTAAGATGGAGGAGGATGAGTCATTTGATGAGTTCTATGCCAAGCTCAAGGACATAGTGAACTCAGCCTTCAATCTTGGGGAAACCATCCCAGAACCCAAGATTGTAAAGAAGGTGCTCAGATCTCTACCTGAGAGATTCCATGCCAAGATTACGGCGATAGAAGAATCAAAGGACATTGACAAGATTCCTTTGACTGAGCTGGTAGGAAACTTGCAAACCTATGAGATAGGACTATCTAGGATTGGCAAGTCAAGTAAAGGTAAAAGTATGGCCTTGAAGGCAAAGAACAGTGATATAGATAAGTCTTCCGATGATGAAGATTCTAAGATGAAGTCCTACATCACTCGGCAGTTCAAGAAGTTTATGAAGAATACCAATGGAAGGAGCTTCGACAAGGACCGGAGGCAGTTCAGTTCTTCACAGTCTAAAAGCCAAGACAAAGGGAAGAAGGATGCTAAGGATGGAAGTCAGTACACTGTTCCTGCAGGACCAAAATGCTTTGGATGTCATGGGTTTGGACACATGAAACATGAGTGTCCTACATATCTCAAGAGCATTGGGAAAAGCAAGGCACTTGCTGCAACTCTAAGTGACACTGAGCCTGAAGATGATTCTGACAATGAGGATGACGGAATCTTAAATGCTTTTACCGCCACAGTCAATCCTACAGAAGGGATTGTTGAAGAAGTGGATGAAGAAGAAGAACTGGTGGAATCAAAATTTGAGAAAATGGATGATCAAGATGATATCCATTCAGCCTATGAGAAGCTTTATAAGCTCTCTGAAAAGCATGAGAAATTATACAGGCTGGCCACTAAGAAGCTCAGTGATGTGGAACTTGATCGTGAAGAGTTGTCCACAAAGTTTGATGAGGCGAATCAAACTATTGGAGCACTGAGATTTGAAAACACCTTTTTGGCCGAGAAGACCAAGAAGCTTAAAGCAGAGTTGTTTCAAGTCAGAGCTCAACTAGAGAGGACTTCAAGTGCAAAGCTTGATGAGATGCTGAGCAATCAGAAATCTGCTTTGGATCGAACTGGTTTGGGGTATGGTATTTCTTTCTCAAACACTGCTTCTACTAGCAATACTGTTTTTGTTCCTCCTGCTAATAATACTGAAATTGAGAATATTGATGTCAAAACTGAATTAGCTAGTGAGAACTTAGATAAAGGTAAATCTATCTTAGGAGCACCCTCTAAGCAAGATAAGAAAGATGATAAAAACCCTAGGGCTAAGAAGGCTAACTCTCAAAAGCCTAAACAAAAGAAGCAGCATCTCTGTCATCATTGTGGAGCTGCCGGTCATACTAGACCAAATTGCTATAAGTGGTTAGCCACTCAACAGAGCAATGGCGTGATAGCATCTGGAAACCATAATCAGCTTCAATCCTCTCTTGCTCCTCTTGGAGATCTTTTGAAAGCCCTCATGTTCTTTTCGAACTTGAACGGGTTAAATTCTTCCCCCTCACCGCCGGTTCAAGGATTCAATCAAAGGAAAGGCTCTTCCAAGGTGTGGAAGAAAAAGGACTTTAAGTGATTCCATCACTTTCTTTTTCCTTTTTGTTTTTTTGTGTTTTGCATTACTTGTGTGTTTTGTTTTTCTGCTGAGTCAGTCTAGTTTTTGCATTATTTTGTTTAACATGTTTGTGTGTTTACTTTCAGCTTTGTTTATTTTGTTTTTGATTTAAAATAAAAATTAAAAAACAAATTGAAAAAAATCAGAAAAATACAAAAACAGTGTGTGTTATGTGTACTTTGGTACTTGTGTACCTTGGATGGCCAATGAAACAAAATTTTCTAAACTTTGTATCTCTTGTAGCTTAGATGAGCATCTCTATGCACAACTAAGCAAGTGAGCTTTGTGGCTCTTGTTTGTGATGAGTAAGATTAGGTTATCTCTTAAAACTTAACACTCGTATCACTCTTTTTGACGGGTAGGACTAGAAAATCCTAAGAGAAAGGCATAAATAACCATCTCACCACTGGTGCCCGCCAATCATAATATGACACCTGTATGCTTCGGCATAGCAAAAGTGCAGTGTCAAAGACATTCGTATGCTTCGGCATAGCAAAAGTGCGATGTCAAATGCTTAACATCTTGGGTATTTCTTTTCTCTCGTTTATATACCCATGTATGATATGTTAAAATAAAAGAAAACATGCAAAGAAAAATAAAAAGCAAAAAGATTAAAAATGCTTTATATATGGTTGCAAGTGTGTATTCTAGGAGATGTGGGAGTTATAGGATGTACCTCGAAGGTGATAGTCCCCATCAAACAGTTATGATTGTGTGTGAGTTAAAAGTTATTTTATCATATCTCAGATCGTCATAACATCTATACACATATGCAATCTTGCGATGTTTTTCACACACAACATGTAATATTCTTTGCTACTTTTGATACATGTGTAGGTACAATGTGATTTGGCCATCACAAAGGTTTTACATGTGCTAATGTATGCTCACTAAACTGTCATAACTTGTTTTTGAAATATAAAATTGGTTAGACTTGTTTAGTGTGTGTGTGTGTTTTGCATGATCCTTGTGCTTATTTTCTTGTTGAGAGATGTTTTGAGAGGTTTATATGTTAAGTGAATCTTTGGTCAAGATGTGTATTAGATTGCATTCATGTTTGTGTTTTTCCCTTCTCGAAAAACTGCATTTTTCTGATGGCTCGACACCTCCCTCGACACCTCCTCGATACCTGGTCATCTGTCGAGCTTCTCATGTTGTTTCTTATCACAATCTCGATACCTCTTCGACACCTGATGGATCGATTGAGAAAGTATCTGTCCCCTCGATAGATGCTCGACACCTGATGGATCGATCGAGATTCACTTGTGATGTTTGAGTCTTCTTTCTCGACACCTGTCTCGACACCGTGTGGATCGATCGAGATTTCTTCTGTCTTCTCGACAGCTTCTCGATACCTTGTCGATCGATCGAGCTTCATGTATCTGCAATTGGCCTTGTTCCTCGATACCTCTCGATACCTGCATCTGTCGAAGGCATGTTTCCTCGATACCTTCCTCGACAGCTTCCTCGATACCTTTCGACACCTCAGCTGTCGAGAATTACTAAGGTGCCTATTTAAATGCTGTTCGTGATTTTTCACTCATTTCTCTCGATCTCACTCGATTTGTCCAAGGCTCTTCATCTTCCCAACTTGATTTTCTCACTCAATCTTCAACCCCACTTGGATCTTGCTCTTTCCTTGCTTCAATCTCTTGGTAAGATCACTTTTCCCTTTCATTTTCATGCATTTCATGTTTGAAAACCTAGTTTTTGGGATTTTTCATATAAATTTGGGGTTTTTCAAAATTGTTGAGTTTTTCTTCAAATTTTGGGTTGGGTTTGTACTTAAATGATTTCAAAATGTCATACATTGCATTTCATTTGCATTATAATGATATTTACATGCATTTAGATGTGTGCTTTATGTTTGTGTGCTGCTAGGATTGGATTGGGCTGAGCCCATGATGTTTTTTTCTTTACATGTCACATGCCCATGCATTCCCATGCATACGTACTTGTTGTTCAACATATTTGATATATTTGAACTGTGTTTGGGACTTTTCTGATTGTTTCCCCCTCTATCTTTTTCTCATTCTTTTACGTTAGTCATGTCTATGGCACCCAAACGTAAATCTACTCTTGCTCGGAACCCTCTGCGTTCTGGAGCTTCTTCCTCTTCAGATACTACTCCATTTAACATCCGGTTCCGTGATGGAGATGCTCATAAGGCATTTTCGGAGAACTTTTCTAAACGAGGTGTTCATTTGGAACGCCACGTTATACTGGCGGACTTCGCCGATACTGACCTTCCCTTTGTCATAAATAGTAGGGGATGGGGGTCACTGTGTGACATCCCGGTCACTTGCCCTCTCGTGCTGATACAGGAGTTCTACTCTAACATGCACGGGATTGATCTTTCAGTACCTCATTTTGTCACTCGCGTTCGAGGTATGCGCATTCCTGTCACACCACAACTTGTTACGGAGGTGCTTAGGGTACCTAGGATAGAGTTTCCTAATTACCCCTCTTGTGAGCGTCTGAGGACTGTGTCCAAAGATGAGCTCATCTCTGCTTTTTGTGAGCGCCCTGCTGATTGGGGTGAGCATCAGTTCACATCATGTAGGCCTTTTGCTAAAACTCCTAGATTCATTAACATGGTGATGACCTTTGTTCTCCATCCTCTTTCTCATTATAACTCTATCACAGAGCCTCGTGCTCGATTTTTGCTTTCCCTGCTTGAGCATCTTACTATAGACTTCCCTTCTCACTTCATCCGGTCTATCATAGAGGCCTATCTTGACTCGGCGTCCCGTGATAAGCTCATCTTTCCTTTTGCTATCACGCGGATTCTAAGCCATTTTTCTGTTCCCTTTCCTGTGTCCGATCACTTCACACACATATCTGCCATAGACGCCGCTACCGTAAAACGTAGTGAGGCGCAGTTCAGGTCGAGACAGCTAGGTGCCACTCCTCCCTCCCGTTCGGCGCCTTCCAGATCCGCTCCATCTACATCTGCTCCTTCTTCCTCTTCGAGCGATGTATCCCTTGGTGATATTATAGTGCAGCTGCAGCGCATGGACACTCGCCTTGATACACTCTCTGCTGAATTGTATCAGGTGAATGTTCGTGTCTCATGGGTGGATTTGCTCCAAAGGCTACTCCTTCACCATCTACTCCAGCAGCGTCAGATTCTGAGGATGATGAGGATGATGATGATGATGATGATGGGGATGCTAGCTCTGCCCTTTGTCACTCGTGACAAAAAGGGGGAGTAGTTTTAGGCTATGAGAGTAGTCATCTTAGGGTGAGAGTTAGTATAGGACATTTTTGATGGGGGGAGTGTTGTTATTCTTGAGGGATGTAGTGAGGCTATATGTATTTTTTTTCTTATCTATTAGATACATTGGTCTTGTATATGAGGTCCTTTGACCATTTTTACATACATTGTACTTATCTTATCTTTTATATATGTTGATGTATGTTTCTTTCATCTCTCTCTTCATGTGTTGTTTCTTTTCTATCTATATACACATGCTCTTTATACTTGTATGCATTCTATTTATTTCTGTTTCACACAAGATGCCTTGATAAGTTTTGTTTAAAGTGTTTCAGAAATACAGGTTGTCAAAGTCTACTTATCATAAACTCTCTTCTTGCAAAGTTTTTCAAGAGTTTGTGTTAGGATAGATTTTATTGTATTCAACAAGTGAATATAAGTTGAGTGATTTATGACTCCTCTCATATGCTCATTTGATTGTTGTGGTTTTATCACGGATTGCCAAAGGGGGAGATTGTTAGGACATATATGTTTTAACTTGTTTAAGAACATATGTCACTTAATTATGTAAATTGGCTAATCCTTTGACAAAACGCACTCTGCTTGTAATTGGGTAGTTCTAGGTGTTTTTAATACTTCAAGAAACAATGTTTCAAGGTCAAGTGTTGAAGTCATCAAGTATGTCCAAGAGAAAGCAAGTTGAAGTGCAGAATTTTTAAAGCTCGACACCTCTCGATAGCTACCTCGACACCTGCTATCTGTCGAGATTTAAAAAGTCAGACTTTCAATATGATTTTCTTGGGATCCGTGAATATGTTTTTAGGCCTTCTTTTCTTCTAACCCTAAACATATAAAAGGATTATTTTAAGAGCCGTTTTGAGTGACACAAGTTGCATATTCATTAAGCAATCTCTGTTTAAGCAAATTGTGATCAACAGACGAAGTTCTTGACCTAGTTCATCTTCCATCAAGAAGTTGCTGTGTATTTGCACCATAGGGTTTTGTAACCAAGCATCTTCCTGCTCTTTATCCAAAAGGATGATCTGAAGAACTTTGCAGCCAACCATTCTTCCTCAGTTAGTGTTCTGAAGTCGCGTACTTGGATCCGCGCATTGGTTAGTCACATACTTGGGAGCCGTGCATCAAAGGTGGAGACTGTCACTACAGATCAAGTCCAATTGGGTATTGGGGTAAGGGTTCAACTGTAGGTTGGTAAGGTACTTGGGATTCCTTTACTTGTAACCACTTGATTTGATAATAGTGGAGTTTCGGGAGTGGTGACCTGAAAATCACCCGGTGGGGTTTTTGCCATTAGGGTTTTCCCCATTCGTAAACAAATCACTGTGTTATTTATTTTTTGCTGCTTATTTAGTTGATTGGTGATTTGTTTGTGCTTCCATAAAATTGCATGATTAATTGATTAATTAATTACTTGGCTAAATTAATTAATCAGAGTTAATCACAAGGGGTCATTCAGATTGTGACCTATCAGGACAAATTCAGGAAAAAGAACAGTAATGACATGACTGCTGATGTAGTTCAACCTAAGCGTAGTAACATTTGTTAGGACATATGTGTTTTCACTTGTTAAGAACATATGTCACTTATTTATGTAAATTGGCCAAATCCTTTGACAAAACACACTCTACTTGTAATTGGGTAGTTCTAGGTGTTTTTAATACTTCAAGAAATAAGGTTTCAAGGTCAAGTGTTGAAGTCATCAAGTCTGTCTAAGAAAAAGCAAGCTGAAGTGCAAATTCATTAAATCTCGACACCTGCTCGATAGCTACCTCGACACCTGCTATCTGTCGAGATTTATAATTTCAGATTTTCTGATCTGATTTTCTTGGGATCCATGAATATGCTTTTGGGCCTTCTTTTCTCCAAACCCTAAACATATAAAATGATTGTTTTAAGAGCCGTCAAGTGGTACACAAGTTGCAAAAGCATTGAGCAATTTTTGTTCAAGCAAATTGTGATCAAAGACGAAGTTCTTGACCTAGTTCATCTTTTTTGAAAAAGTTGCTGTGTATTTGTACCAAAGGGTTTTGTGACCAAGCATCTTCCTGATCTTCATCATGTAGGATGAACTGAAGAACTTTGCAGCCAACCTTTCCTCCTTAGTTAGTGTTTTGAAGTCACATACTGGGATCCGTGCATTGGTTAGTCACATACTTGAGAGATGTGCATCAAAGATGAAAATTGTCACTACAGATCAAGTCCAATTGGGTATTGGGGTAAGGGTTCAACTGTAGGTTGGTAAGATACTTGGGATTCCTTTACTTGTAACCGCTTGATTTGATAATAGTGGAGTTTCGGGAGTGGTGACCTAAAAATCACCCGGTGGGATTTTTGTCACGAGGTTTTTCCCCATTCGTAAACAAATCATTGTGTCATTTAATTTCCGCTGCATATTTAGTTTTTGATGATTTGTTTGTGCTTCCACACAATTGCATGATAAATTGATTAATTAATAACTTGACTAATTAATTAATTGGTTTAATCACAATGGGTCATTCAATTTGTGGCCTATCAAGTAGTATCAGAGTGGGTACACTCTGATTAGGTTTAATCTTTGCTGTGTTGATCCATTGACCCCTGTTTGTCATGGATAAAGGACAGTCATTAATCATACCTCCTTTATTTGATGGCACTAACTATGCATACTGAAAAGTACGCATTAGAGCTTTCTTGCAGTCCTTAGATTAGAAGGTGTGGCAAGCTGTAGAGATTGGCTGGACTAAGCCAAAAGAGGAATCGGCTGATTGGGATGACGCAAAGATCAAGGCAGCTAACTTCAACAGCAGAGCGTTAAATGCCCTATTTAGCGCAGTCACCAATGAGGAGTTCAAGAAGATATCCTCAACTGAAACTGCTAAGGAGGCTTGGACTATCCTCTAGACAACCTATGAAGGAACAAAGGCTGTCAAAGATTCAAAACTTCAGAGGCTCACTACAAGCTTTGAAGAAATTAAGATGGAGGAGGATGAGTCGTTTAATGAGTTCTATGCCAAGCTCAAGGACATAGTGAACTCAGCCTTCAATCTTGGAGAAATCATCCCTGAACCCAAGGTTGTAAGAAAGGTGCTAAGATCTCTACCTGAGAGATTCTATGCTAAGATTACGGTAATAGAAGAATCAAAGGATATTGAAAAAATTCCTTTGACTGAGCTGGTTGGAAACTTGCAGACCTACGAGCTAGAACTATCTAGGATTGGCAAAACGGGTAAAGGCAAGAGCATGGCCTTGAAGGCAAAAAGCAGTGATACAAATGAGTCTTTCGATGATGAAGATTCCAAGATGAAGTCCTACATTACAAGGTAGTTCAAAAAGTTTATGAAGAATGCCAATGGGAGGAACTTCGACAAGGACCGCAGACAATCTAATTCTTCTCAATTTAAGAGTCAAGACAAAGGGAAGAAGGATACTAAGGACGGCGGTCAGTACACTATTCCGGTTGGACTAAAGTGCTTTGGATGTCATGGATTCGGTCACATGAAGCATGAATGCCCGACATATCTCAAGAGCATTGGGAAGAGTAAGGCACTTGCTGCAACTTTGAGTGACACTAAGCCCGAAGATGATTCCGACAATGAGGATGATGGAATCTTAAATGCCTTCACTGCCACAGTCAATCCTACTAAAAGGATTATTGAAGAAGTGGATGAAGAAGAAGAACTGGTGGAGTCCAAATTTGAGAAAATTGATGATCAAGATGATATCCATTCAGCCTATGAGAACCTTTACAAACTCTCTGAGAAGCATGAGAAATTGTATAGGCTGGCCACCAAGAAGCTCAATGATATGGAACTTGATCGTGAAGAGTTGTCCATAAAGTTTGATGAGGCGAATCAAACTATTAGAGCACTGAGATTTGAGAACAACTTTTTGGTTGAGAAGACCAAGAAAGTTGAAGTAGAGCTGTCTCAAGTCAGAGCTCAATTGGAGAGGACTTCAAGTGCAAAGCTTGATGAGATGCTGAGCAATTAGAAAACTGCTTCGGATCAAACAGGCTTAGGGTATGGTCTTTCTTTCTCTAATATTGCTTCTACTAGTAATACTGTTTTTGTTTCTCCTGCTAATGATATTGAAATTGAGAACACTGATGTTAAAACTGATTTAGCTAGTGAGAACTTAGACAAGGGTAAATCTATCTTAGGAGCACCCCCTAATCAAGATAAGAAAGATGCTAAAAACCCTAGGGCTAAGAAGGCTAACTCTCAAAAGCCTAAACAAAAGAAGCAGCATCTCTGTCATCATTGTGGAACTGCCGGTCATACTCGACCAAATTGCTATAATTGGCTAACCACTCAATAGAGCAACGGCATGATAGCATCTAGAAGCCAAAATCAGCTTCAATCCTCTCTTGCTCCTCTTGGAGATCTTTTGAAAGCCCTCATATTCCTTTCAAATTTGAACGGTTTCAATTCTTCCCCCTCACCGTTGATTCAAGGGTTCAATCAAAGAAAATGTTCTTCCAAGGTGTGGAAGAAAAAGGATTCTAAGTGATTTCATCACTTTCTTTTCCCTTCTTGCTTTTCTTGTTTGTTGCGCTGCTTGTGTGTTTTGCATTTTTTTTTTGAGTTAGCCTAGTTTTATGCTTTGTTTTGTTTAACATGTTTTTGTGTGTTTCTTTTCAATTTTGTTTACTTTTTTTTTTAATATAAAAATTTTATAAAAAAATTGAAAATCAGAAAAATACAAAAACAGTGTGTTTTGTGTACTTTGGAACTTGTGTACCTTGGATGGCCATTGAAACAAAGTTTCTAAACTTTGTATCTCTTGCAGCTTAGATGAGCATCTCTATGCACAACTAAGCAAGTTAGCTTTGTGGCACTTGTTTGTGATGAGTAAGATTAAATTATCTCTTAAACTTAACACTCGTATCACTCTTTTTGACGAGTAGGACTAGAAAATCCTAAGAGAAAGGCATAAATAATCATCTCATCACTGTTGCCCGCCAATCATAATAAGACACCTGTATGCTTCAGCATAGCAAAAGTGCAGTGTTAAAGACATTTGTATGCTTTGGCATAGCAAAAGTGTGATGTCAAATGCTTAACATCTTGGGTATTTCTTTTCTCTCTTTTTATGCCCATGTATGATATGCTAAAAAATTAAAGAAAATATGCAAAGAAAATAAAAAGCAAAAAGATTAAAATGTTTTAAATATGATTGCAAGTGTGTTTTCTATGAGATTTGGGAGTTATAGGATGTACCTCAAAGGTGATAGTCCCCATCAAACAGTTATGATTGTGTGTGAGTTAAAGTTATTTTCTCATATCTCAGATCGTCATAACATGTATACACATATGCAATCTTGCGATATTTTTCACACACAACACGCAATATTCTTTGCTACTTTTGATACATGTGCAGGTACAATGTGATTTGGTCATCACAAGTGTTTACATGTGCTGATGTATGCTCACTAAAATGTCTTGACTTGTTTTTTAAAAATAAAATTGGTTAGACTTGTTTAGTGTGTGTGTGTGTGTTTTTGAGGATCCATGTGCTTAATTCTTTGTTGAGAGATGATTTTGAGAGCTTTATATGTTGTTTGGATCAATGATTGAGGTGTTTGTTAGATTGCATTCATGGCTGTGTTTTTTAATTCTCGAAAAATTGCTTTTATTTGCTGGCTCGACACCTCCTCGATACCTGGTTATATGTCGAGCTTCTCAAGCCTTTTTCTTATCGCAATCTCGACACCTCTTCGACACCTGATGGATCGATCGAGAAAGTTCCTGTCTCCTCGATACCTCCTCGATACCTGGTCGATCGATTGAGCTTCTGTTCTTTGAAACTAGTTCTTATTCCTCGACACCTCTCGATACCTGCAGCTGTTGACAGCCATTTCCTTGACACCTCCTCGACAGCTTCCTCAATACCTCTCGACACCTCAGCTGTCGAGAATTACTGAAGCTTCTATTTAAGGATCTGTCGCGATCTGCACTTCATTTTCTTGTTCTCTCTCGATCTGTCTGCGGCTGTTCATCTCCCCAACCTCTTTTTCTCACTCAGATCCTCAAACCCACTTGATTTTCGATCTTCCCTTGGTTTCTATCACTTGGTAAGATCTTATTTCCTTTCCTTTCTCATGCATTTCATGTTTTGAAACTTAGGTTTTGAGATTTTTGGAAATTTTTTGGGTTTTTCGAAATTGATGAGTTTTTCTTGAAATTTTGGTTTGGGTTTTCATTTAAACGTTTTCAAAATGTCATACATTGCATTTCATGTACATTAGAATGATATTTACATGCATTTAGATGTGTGCTCTATGTTTGTGTGCTGGTAAGATTGGATTGGGCTGAGCCCATGATGTTTTTCAATTTGTATGTCACATGTTCATGCATTCTCATGTATACGTACTTCTTGTTCAATATATTTGATATATGTGAACTATATTGAGTCTTTTCTAATTGTCTCTCTCTCTATCTCTTTCTCATTCTTTTACATTAGTAGTGTCTATGGCACCCAAATGTAAATCCACTCCGACTCGGAACCCTCTTCGTTCTGAAGCTTCCTCTTCCTCTAATTCTGCTCCTCTTAACCTTCGGTTCCGTGATGGAGATGCCCACAAGGCATTTTCGGAGAACTTTTCTCGACGAGGTGTTCATTCGGAATGCCAAGTCATTTTGGCAGACTTCGCTGACACTGACCTTCCCTCTGTCATTCACAGTAGGGGATGGGAGTCACTGTGTAACGTCCCGGTCACTTGTCCTCTTGTGCTGATTCAGGAGTTTTACTCCAACATGCATGGGATAGATCGTTCAGTACCTCTCTTTTTCACTCACGTTCAAGGTACGCGCATCCTTGTCACACCGCAGCTCGTTGCGGATGTGCTTAGGGTTCCTAAGATAGAGTTTCCTGACTATCCTTCCTGTGAGCGTCTGAGGACTGTGTCCAAAGATGAGCTCATTTCTGCCTTTTGTTAGCGCCCTGCTGATTGGGGTGAGCATCAATACACATCATGTAGACCTTTTGCTAAAGGTCCTAGATTCCTAAACATGGTGATGACGTTTGTACTCCATCCACTCTCTCACTATAACTCCATCACAAAGCCTCGTGCCCGATTTTTGTTATCTTTTTTAGAGCATCTTACTATAGATTTTTCCTCTCATTTTATCTTTTCTATCATAGATGTTCATCTAGATTCGGCGTCCTGTGATGAGCTCATCTTTCCTTCTGCTATCACGAGGATTTTACACCATTTTTCTATTCCCTTTCCTGTGTCCGACCATTTTACACACATCTGTACCATAGATGCCGCTACCGTAAAATGTAGTGAGGCTCAGTTTAGGTCGAGACAGACGGATTCCACTCCTCCCTCCCGTTCAGCTCCATCCAGATCTGCTCTACCTACATTTACTCCTTCTTCCTCTACGGGCGATGTATCTTTTGGAGACATCATGGCGCAGCTGCAGCGCATGGATGCTTGCCTTGATACACTCTCCTCCGAGTTGTATCAGGTAAATGTTCGTGTTGGTCGTATTGCACAACGGCAGGCGACCATGGGTGGTTTTGCTCCAGAGGCTACTCCTTCACCACATTTTCCAACGGCTTCAGACTCTGAGCATGGTGATGATGATGACGCTTCGGATGATGATGATGGAGATGCTAGCTCTACTGATGAGATGTCTACATGACACTCTACCCTTTGTCACTCGTGACAAAAAGGGAGAGTAGTTTTGGGTTATAAGAGTAGTCATCTTAGGGGAAGAGTTAGTATAGGACATTTTTTATAGGGGGGGTGTTGATATTTTTGAGGGAAGTAGTGAGGTTTTGATGTATCTTTTCTTTTCTATTCTTTATAGATACATTGATCTTATATATGAGGTCTTTTGACCAGTTTTACATACATTGTACTTATTTTCTCTATATATGGATGTATGTTTCTTTCACCTCTCTCTCCATGTGTTGTTTCTTCTCTATCTTTATACACATGTTCTTTATATTTGTATGCAATCTATTATTTCTGTTTCATACAAGATATCTTGATGAGTTTTGTTTAAAGTGTTTTAGAAATACAGATTGTCAAAGTCTACTTGCCATAAACTCTCTTCTTACAAAGTTTTTCAAGAATTTATGTTAGGATAGATTTTATTGTACTCAACAAGTGAATATGAGTTTAGTGAGTTATGACTTCTCTCATATGTTCATTTGTTTGTTGTGGTTTTGTCACAGATTTCCAAATGGGGAGATTGTTAGGACATATGTGTTTTCACTTGTTAAGAACATATGTCACTTATTTATGTAAATTGGCCAAATCTTTTGACAAAACGCACTCTACTTGTAATTGGGTAGTTCTAGGTGTTTTTAATACTTCAAGAAACAAGGTTTCAAGGTCAAGTATTGAAGTCATCAAGTCTGTCCAAGAAAAAGCAAGCTGAAGTGCAAATTCATTAAATCTCGACACCTACTCAATAGCTACCTCGACACCTGCTATTTGTCGAGATTTATAATTTCGGATTTTATGATCTGATTTTCTTGGGATCCGTGAATATGCTTTTGGGCATTCTTTTCTCTAAACCCTAAACATATAAAAGGATTGTTTTAAGAGCCGTTAAGTGGTACACAAGTTGCAAAAGCATTGAGCAATTTTTGTTCAAGCAAATTGTGATCAAAGTCGAAATTCTTGACCTAGTTCATATTCTCTGAAGAAGTTGCTGTGTATTTGTACCAAAGGGTTTTGTGACCAAGCATCTTCTTGATCTTCATCATGTAGGATGAGCTGAAGAACTTTGCAGCCAACCTCTCCTCCTTAGTTGGTGTTTTGAAATCGCGTACTGGGATCCGTGCATTGGTTAGTCACGTACTTGGGAGCCGTGCATCAAAGGTGAAAATTGTCACTACAAATCAAGTCCAATTGGATATTGGGGTAAGGGTTCAACTATAGGTTGGTAAGGTACTTGGGATTCCTTTACTTGTAATCGTTTGATTTGATAATAATGGAGTTTCGAGAGTGGAGTTTTTGCCGCGAGGTTTTTTCCCATTCGTAAATAAATCACCGTGTCATTTAATTTTCGTTGCATATTTAGTTTTTGGTGATTTGTTTATGCTTCCACGCAATTGCATGATAAATTGATTAATTAATAACTTGGCTAATTAATTAATTGGTTTAATCACAAGGGGTCATTAAGTTTGTGGCCTATCAACATAAAATGCTACACTTCAATTTATAGATTTGTATAGATATAGATGTTATTAGAAATATGGTACTAAACACATTTTCCCCATTATGAATACTTTAAATACGTGTTTTTACAACACTTTTTAGACCACAATTTTTTTTATCATTTTGAACAATAATATTTGAAAGTTACTCTATGTTGTAAACCCTTTTTATTTAGCTAAAATAAATAATTGTGAACCTTTTTTATACATACTGACGAGTGAACTCATGTTAGGTTTGCTTCCACAACTGGGCCAATTTGGCTAAAGCAACATAAGAGGAACCACCTTCTTTCTGGACTACCATAGCTTTATCGCTGAAGCCTAAAACTCTCTCTCTCACCTCTCCCACCTTCTGACTCAAATAACTCCCTCACTCGCTTTTCCAACTCTTCTGTACTCACCAACCCATCTTCCGTCTCCTTTAAACCTAATGCCACCTTCATCACCAAAAACACCCTATTCAACCTTTGCTCCGCATCCAATGGCCATGCAACCATTGGCACACCAACACTGATTGCTTCAAGCACTAAGTTCCACCCATAGTGAGTCACGAACCCATCTACCGAGTCATGACTCAGCATTTCCACTTATGGAGCCCATTGTTTCACCACAAACCCCTTATCCTTTGTCCTTTCCAAGAAACCTTTTGGCAATAATTCATCCAAGTTTGGCTCTTTCTCATTATGTGGCGGTGGATTTCTTACTACCCACAAGAACCTTTGACTACTATTTTCTAACTCGATCGCCATTTCTTTCAACTGTTTCGCTGCGAACAATCCCATGCTTCCAAAAGATAGAAACACAAAACTTCGACTCGGTTGCGAGTTTAGCCATTTCATACACTCGTGCTCATCTCCATCGTGATTGCTGCTTGATATCAATGGTCCAATACAAAATATTGGGGGAGTTACTCCATCTAGGACACATAGTCCATCCGAGATTGCCTTGATAGCTTTTGTTTCAAGTGAGTCAAACATGTTTAGAAGAATTCCATTTAATTTTGCCATGTGGGTCGCTGTGTTTAAGAAATACTCATAAATATTCTGACATACCTCCTGGCATGTCTGAAGCTGGGATAGGCGATATGCCAGGACTATCAATAAGCATGTTACTGAGATCTTTGAAGCTTTTATTTATCCACGTTTTTATGCAAGGTGTGCATGTATAGAAATAAAGCTAGACCATTTGCGCCAGAGGTAAAGAAATAGTAGGTGGGGATGTCAAGGTTTGAGGCCACTTCAAAAGCAGCATCACAGAAGAAATCAATGATAAAGGCTTTAAGTTTGGAGGTTTGGTAAATAGTTTTCCGGGTTTGGTGGAGATTTGGGTTGTTGAGGCGTGGGATTAAGAAGCTGAGTTCTACAGGGGGAGTGCGTGGAATTTCAGGGATGGGGGGTAGGCATTGGAATGTGATAGATGGGGTGGTGGAATTGACAGTGGTGATGTATTGGTTGGTAGAGCTTACTCCGTAATTTGGTGTGGTGGAGTTAGTATTTTTGTTTGGTTTGCTTAAGATGAGGATAGTGATGGAGAAAGAAGGATGTTGAGTATGAGCTTGCCAAGCTCTACCATGGAGATCAGATGGCCTCTGCCTGGAAAAGGGTACAGAACTATGACATCCTCCATTGTCACAAAGAAAGAGAAGAATAAGTTGGTGCCTCTAGTGTTTCCAAAGAATATGAAGGTTGATCCAGTGGTTTAAGTTCACGCAGATTTTAACATAGCACTAGTTACTCCAAACACAACAGACATGAAAAAGGCTACAGATAAGAACAGAAAATAAGAAAGATCCCGATAGAGAAAATAGAGAGAATGGTAGATGGGAAATAGACACCCACAAACTCCACACTGATAAAATCGGAATGAGAATTAAAAACTATATATAGACTACATACACCGCCTCTCCAATATAACAGATTTAAATATCAATTACTCTCGTCACAATTTATGGTTATATTAAAATTGTGAAATAATTGTGAATGGTAGTAGCTAGGATTGCTAGGGGTAGGCATTGGAATGTGATAGATGGGGTGGTGGAATTGACTGTGGTGATGTATTGGTTGGTAGAGCTTACTCCATAATTTGGTGCGGTGGAGTTAGTATTTTTTTTTGGTTCACTTAAGATGAGGATTGTGATGGAGAAAGAAAGATGTTGAGTATGAGCTTGCCAAGCTCTACCATGGAGATCAGATGGCCTCTGCCTGGAAAGGGGTACAGAACTATGACATCCTCCATTGTCACAAAGAAAGAGAAGAATAAGTTGGTGCCTCTAGTGTTTCCAACGAATATG
The DNA here is from genome assembly GCA_030445155.1 of Quercus variabilis. NCBI lineage: Eukaryota > Viridiplantae > Streptophyta > Magnoliopsida > Fagales > Fagaceae > Quercus > Quercus variabilis. The sequence goes on from CP129453.1 coordinate 13,036,512, forward strand.
AAGGTTGATCCAGTGGTTTAAGTTCACACAGATTTTAACATAGCACTAGTTACTCCAAACACAACAGACATGAAAAGGCTACAGATAAGAACAGAAAATAAGAAAGATCCCGATAAAGAAAATAAAGAGAATGGTAGATGGGAAATAGACACCCATAAACTCCACACTGATAAAATCGGAATGAGAATTAAAAACTATATATAGACTACATACACCGCCTCTCCAATATAACAGATCTAAATATAATTACTCTCGTCACAATTTATGGTTATATTAAAATTGTGAAATAATTGTGAATGGTAGTAGCTAGGATTGCTCAAATATTTCTTACCGGTTCCTTAAAAAAAAAAAGGATGGCTTAAATTGACAATAACAATACAGGACTCACATTCCCAAATAATAGTCAACTTAAATTTTAGGCATCTCACATGTGGGTAAGATTTAATTTGCCAATAATTTTTATGGACAAGATCTATCCACACACACCATCTTCAAGTATGTTAGGACATATGTGGATCATATTAGGAACATATGTCACTATTTTATGTAATTGACTAATCTTTTAACAAAACACACTTTACTTGTATTTAGGTAGATCTAGGATGTATTTAATACTTCAAGGAACAAGAATTCAAGTCTAGTATTGAAGCCATGCGAATCTGTCCAAGAAACAAGTGAAGGAGTGCTGATTTTTTGAAGCTCGACAGCTACTCGACACCTCTTGATAGCTAGGCTATCTATCGAGATCTTCAACTGTTTCTTATCACAATCTCGACACCTCTCGACAGCTGGTAGATCGATCGAGAAAGCTCCTGTCCCCTCGACACCTCCTCGATTAATCGAGAATTACTGAGCATTACAAAATTCAGATTTCCAGATCTGATTTTCGGCCCATGCTGACATGTATGTGTAGGGTTTTTTTTCTCACAACCCTAGACCTATATAAGGCTTATTTTAGAGGTCGTCACATAAGAAAATACAAGGAAAACATATGCAAAAGGTGACCGATGCCTTATTCTCTTTGAAAGAAGCTACTACATTCTTTGTGTCTTAGGGTTTTGTAACCAAGTACTTCTTGATTTTCATTGTTGATGAACTGAAAAAATTTGCAACCAACAACCTTCTCAAGTTGGTGAAGTTGGTGAGTGAGTCACATACTGGGAGCTGTGCATCTTTGGTTAGTCACGTACTGGGATTCATGCATCAAAAAGAGTGGCATTCATATATTGAAGAGTTCAGAGGTTTTGAAGTAGTAGAATGTTTCTGCTATAAGTTCATCTACAGGGATTGTAGAGTTTGGGGACAAAGTTTTGTACTAGATCTGAAACTTCTCTTTACTGTAGTGGATTGCTTTTCGGGAAGGTTTCCTCCCAAGTTTTTTTACTGTGAAACTAATTTGTTTCATTGGTTTTCTTGGGTCATCATATCTTGTCTTATTTATTTTTTTGCTACATGATTTTGACATGATATTGATGTTTGTTTGTTTTAACAAGTTTTATTCATAATAAATCTAATTAACAACTTGGGTTTAAAACTTATTAATTCTATCAATCGGAGTCTAATTTTTCCCACAAGTGGTATCAAAGCGGGTTCGTATGAAAGTGTGATCTTTGACCCCTGTTGTCATGGATTGTAGACAATCTTTTTTGATTCCTCCTTTATTTGATAGAACTAATTATGCGTACTGAAAAGTTCGTATGAAAGTTTTTTTGTAGGCTCTAGGTGAACAAGTATGGCAAGCTATTGAAGTTGGCTAGATTAAGCCAAAGGAAGCGCCAGTGGATTGGGATGATGTAACAATCATAGCAGCAAATTTCAACAGTAGGGCCTTAAATGCTTTGTTTTATAGGGTGATCAATGAGGAATTCAAAAAAATATCATCTACAGAAGTTGCCAAGGAAGCATGGACCATTCTTGAGACCACCTATAAAGGTACCAAGGCAGTAAAGACTATGAAACTTCAAAGACTCACTAGTAGTTTTGAAAAAATAGGGATGGAAGAGGATGAGACCTTTGATGAGTTCTATGCTAAACTCAAGGATATTGTGAATTCTGCCTTCAACCTTGGAGAATCTATAACATAATCAATGATTGTTAGAAAAATCCTTAGGTCCTTACCTAAAAGATTCCATGCCAAGATCACTGTCATTGAAAAAGTAAAGGACATTGATCACATTCCTTTGACTAAGCTTGTAGGAAACCTTCAAACCTATGAGATGAGATTAGATTTAATGAGAAAAATGGAAAGAGTAGAGACTTGGCTCTTAAAGATAAAGAGGAAGAGACTGAGGACTCTAAAGATGAAGATGAAGATGAGGATGAGGATCTAACCTTTATAACTGTTAAGATTATCAAGCTTCTTCAATTTAGAAAAAAGGATAAGGGTAAACCTCCAAGGAAATATAAATCCTCTAGGAAGGGTAAGAATGAGAAACCCCTCATCCAATGCCATGAGTGCAAAGGTTTTAGTCATATGAAGATAGAGTGCACAAACTACCTCATGAAGGAAAAGACTAAGGAGTCAAAAAATAAAGGGTTGGTTACTACTTGGAGTGATACTGAGAATGACTCTTCCGATGAGTATATGGAGGAATGTCGTCACGTTACGACCTTTGCTGCTTCAATTGATAAGGTAATTGTGGAGAGTGCTAGTGACAGTGAGGATTTTTCTGATGATGAAGTATCCAAGAAGTTGACCCTTCAAGAAGCCTATGATAAGCTATGCACTTAATTTATAAAATCTAAAAAGACTTCTCATTTGTAAAAAGAGCTTAATGAGGTAAAAACTAAAAAAAAAAAAAGAGTGAAACAAGTTGAAATGACATCTATATACGTGTGTTTCTAATGTGTTCATGAAATGCATAATAATGACCCTTCAGAAGTTTACATGTGTTCATGTATGCTCACTAAACTGTCTTGACTTGTTTTTAAAATATAAAATTGGTTAGACTTGTTTTGTGTGTGTGTGTTTTGGGATTTTTGTGCTTAACATTTTTCTTGTTAAGAGATTTGTTTTTCACATGTTTTGCATCTTTCTATTATCTTGTCATCCATAGCATCTTGTTTCTTTACATTCATGCATTTATATGGATTTCTTGTGCCCCTTTCATCATCCTTGATCATCTTTATGTTTCTCGAGTGAGGCTTTCTAGCTTCTTATACCCTTTTGTCAATCATGATAAAAGGGGAGAAATTGTGGAGACTTTGTGATTTTTTTTAAGATTCTACATGTTAAGGGGAGAAATACATTCCTTTGTAAGGGGGAGATGTGTTTCATCTTGTTAGAGAGCTGCTTACCTCCTTCTTCTTGTACACCGGTCTTGTGACTATTATTGACATACATTGTACTTATTTTCTTTATATATTGATGTATGTTTCTTTCACCTACCCTTACATGTGTTGTTTCTTTACTCTCTTTATGCACATGCTTCTTATTACGTGTATACAATCTATTATTTCTATTTCACACAAATTAAGATGCCTTGATGAGTTTTGTTTAAAGTGTTTCAGAAATACAAGTTATCAAAGTCTATTTGCCATAAACTCTCTTCTTGCAAATTTTTTCAAGAGTTTGTGTCAGGATAGATTTTATTGTATTCAACAAGTGAATATGAGTTGAGTGATTTATGACTTCTCTCATATGTTCATTTGTTTGTTGTGATTTTGTCACGGATTGCCAAAGGGGGAGAATGTTAGGACATATGTGGATCATGTTAAGAACATATGTCACTATTTTATGTAATTGGCTAATCCTTTGACAAAATGTACTTTACTTGTATTTGGATAGATTTAGGATGTATTTAATACTTCAAGGAACAAGAGTTCAAGTTTAGTATTGAAGCCATGCAAATCTGTCTAAGAAACAATTGAAGGAGTGCTGATTTTTTGAAGCTCGACAGCTGCTCGACACCTCTCGATAGTTAGGCTATCTACCGAGATCTTCAATTGTTTCTTATCGCAATCTCGACAGTTGGTGGATCGATTGAGAAAGCTCCTATCCCCTTGACACCTCCTCGATCAATCGAGAATTACTGAGCATTACGAAATTCAGATTTCCAAATTTGATTTTCGGCCTATGTTGACATGTATGTGTAGAGTTTATTTTCTCACAACCTTAGACCTATATAAGGCTTATTTTAGAGGCCGTTACATAAGAAAATACAAGGAGAACATATGCAAAAGGTGACCGATGTCTTATTCTTTTTTAAAGAAGCTACTAAGTCCTTTGCGCCTTAAGGTTTTATAACCAAGTACTTCTTGATCTTCATTGTTGAAGAACTAAAGAACTTTGCAGCCAACAACCTTCTCAAGTTGGTGAGTGAGTCACGTACTGGGAGCTGTGCATCTTGGGTTAGTCACATATTGGGATCCGTGCATCAAAAAGGATGGCGTTCATATATTAAAGAGTTCAAAAATTCTAAATTGGTAGAAGGTTTCTGCTGTAAGTTCATTTACGGGGATTGTAGAGTCTAGGAACAAAAGTTTTGTACTAGATCTGAAACTTCTCTTTACTGTAGTGGATTGTTTTTTGGAAAGGTTTCCCCCAGGTTTGTTTCATTGATTTTCTTAGGTCATCATATCTTGTCTTATTTATTTTTCTGCTGCATGATTTTGACATGATATTGATGTTTGTTTGTTTTAATAAGTTTTATTCATAATAAATTTAATTAACAACTTGGGTTTAAAACTTATTAATTTTATCAACCGGGGTCTAAATTTCCTAACAATGTAATACTACAACTTTTATGTCACGAAACATCTCTTTAGTGTTTTAAATGTTGATTTTCTTTTGAATGCTTCCACGACCTTGCCAAAAATCAAGAAGGAAAAAAAAAGAAAGAAAGAAATTTTGCAAGTTAGAGTGACTAACATGTGACTGTTTAAGATCCATTAAGAACTCCTTTTGATATTAAGATTTTGTTGTGGCCGTATGCAAATTAGAGTAGGATGAAATTGAAGAGCGCAAGGTATTTGACACTATCATATATCTCTTTTTTATATATAATTAAAACTTTTTGTGTTCACTTTTCTATATTGTACTCACAAAAATAACCTTATTATGGAACCTTATATTGTTCATCTCAAAAGGAAGAATTTAGTATATATAGTTAAATTTATCAACTCTTGATACTAATTGGAATAGTAACTGTTGCTGTCCCCCTTTTGTACTCTTACATAGGGTTGTTCACGGGTCAGGCCGGGTTGGTTTTGGCCCCAACCCTAACTCGGCCCACCGGCGTTGGGTGGAGGAACCCGAAACCGACCGCCGGAAAAATCGGTCGGTTCGGTTTCGAGTGATACTTAGCGTCGGTCGGTTGCCGGAAATAAAAAAAAGGGGAAAAAAAAAAGAGTCGCCAGAATCTGAGATTTACATCGGAAACTAGAAAAAGTTTGCCGGAAACTTGAAAATTTTCATCGGGAACTAAATTTTTTTATGAAATCTGCATTTTTTTTTTTGGCTAGAAATTGCTGGAATTTGGCCGAATCTGGCTAAATTCCACCAAATCTAGCCGGATCTGGTCGAGATCTCACTAGATCTAGTCGAGGTCTTGCCGGATCTAGCTTGTTTTTCTAGATTTAGCTGGATTTTTTTGTAGCTCCAGTTGGGTTCTGGTTGCTCGAGTTTTGGAGATGCAAACCCGTCACTCAACCCGCCGGTGTCGGTTTTCAAGAACGGAAACCCGCCGCGGACCGACTGGACCTTCGGTTCAGGCCGGAATTGGGTCGACGTCAGGCGGTTTGGTTGGGTTGTCGGTTGCCAGTCGAGTCTGGACAGCCCTACTCTCACATGTCGATCCAAATATCAAATGGTACTATAGTGTAAAATGAATTAAGACCACTTGAACTTTTATGTTGTTGTAGTCAAATCTCTTCATTTTGTTAGGGTCAAATGTGTAATTGAGTTGTAGGTTTAGCATCTAGGATAGTGGTTGAATATCTTCCTTGAAGACACAAGAAAACTACTCAAAATGTAGAGGTTTTGCTCCCTTGGCTATAAGTTGACAGTTCAAGATTCATTAAACCTTGACTAGTGGCGGAGCCACGTTAAGGCGGGGGGATCCCGTAAAATTTTGACAAAATTTTCAATATAGAATAATCCCTATCCGAGTTCAATTTGATCTCTCTAATTTTAAAAATTGGTTTAGAAGAAGCCAAAAAATGTAATTGGTGTAAACAACCAGAAAAAAAAAAATGGTACAAAAAAGATCCAAAAAAATACCATCAAATAGCCCATTTTTTAGCCCATGGCCCTCCACTTACCAAGAAAATAAAAACCCCAAATTCTAATTTTTAACACATTCTAAATTGCGACATATCTACAACTATAAATGGTAGGCTCTTTTGTAATTATACTCTAGTTATGTAATATATTATAAACCCGATTTAAAACACTATTATTACTATTTTCGTGCGTATTCTAATAAGTATTACTGCTTACTAAAAAAAAAAAAATCACTACAGATCAATCCTTCAAAAACACCCCATATATTATTAATAATAATAATAAATAGGCGAAAAGCACATTTTCGTCCTTACATTTTCAGGCGATTCCTATTTTAGTCTCTACATTTTATTTTTACTGCTTTTAGTCCATATCTTGAAAAACGCTTGCCATTTTGGTCTCTGCCGTTACATCAGAGACGGAAAATACACACTTCACAAATGACAAAATTAAAAAAATATTAAAAATATTTTATTTTATTTTAAAATAAAATAAAATTTTAGTTATCAATAAGTTTAAAATAAAAATATTAAAAATTTTAGTTAAAAATAAGTTCTTCATGTTCTTCCCCCAAGAACATGATTGCCCAAAAAAAAAATAAAATAAAATACATGGTCAGATCAAAACAAAATACCAACACTCAAAGCCAATCCTCATCAATAAAATACACCAAAACATAATTATGGGCTAGTCAGATCAAACCACAGTGACCATCTGGGTTGAGAGAGAGAAGATCAGATCTTAGAAATAACTTTGGCAACTGATGTTTTGTTTGGACTCTAAAGCAAGTGTTGACAAATAGACCTGATCTGAAGCTAGTTGTAATGAGTGCTACTCTTGAGGCTGAAAAATTTCAGATTTATTTTGATGCACCACTTATGAAAGTTCCTGGGAGGCTTTCTCTCTCTCTCTTTCTATCTCTCTCTCTCATAAATCACCATCACCCTCACTGTTGTGGGTTTGAATCTGGTAGACAGCGATGTACTTACCGTTGTGGGTTGCTTTGGTTTTGATTTGTTGTGTTTTGGGTTTGAAGTTGTGGCTTTCAATAGATGTTGATTCAGTGATTTTGGGTTTGAATTAGTGGTGGTCTAGCTTGATTTCGATGGTGTTGGGTTAGTTTCGGTGGTTAGGGCTTGTTCGACTTTGAATTGGTGTGGGTTTTCAGTGGTGCTATGTTGTTTTAGTGGCTGGAGCTTCTTTGAATCGGTGTGGGTTGGTTGTTTCAGTGGTGCTGGGATGTGTACGGTGGTTGGGGCTCCTTTGAATCGGTGTGGGACCTGTTAAAGTAGTGCCTTTGTATTCTTCTCTTTCGTCAGCTATGCAGCAGAAGATGTTTGAACCGACTCCACCTCCTGTGAAAGAGAGTGAATGTTGTGTTTTGGGTTTTGTTAGTTGATTGTGTTAGAGTATCCAAGTTTTTTATCATGATTTTGTATATGTTTTTGCTTTTGGATGCTAAGAAAATGAAATAAAAGAGAAGAAAATTTTAAATTTCTTATTTTTTGGGCAATCATGTTCTTGGGGGAAGAACATGAAGAACTTATTTTTAACTAAAATTTTTAATATTTTTATTTTAAAATTATTGATAACTAAAATTTTATTTTATTTTAAAATAAAATAAAATTTTTTTAATTTTTTTTTTTTTTAATTCTGTCATTTGTCACATATGCATTTTCCTTCTCTAATATAACGGCAAGGACCAAAACGAGAATCATTTTTCAAGATAAGGACTAAAAACGATAAAAATAAAATGTAAAGACTAAAATAAAAATCGCCTAAAAATTTAAGGACAAAAAGATGTTTTTTCACCTAATAAATAATAAAAACCCAAAACAAATCTAAGTTACTGTACTTGTGCTTTGCACCTAGTCCATCATGCTGCCAGTTGCCTTGCCGCGAATCCGCGGTCGTTCGTCGACTCCAGGCTTCGTTGCGTCTTTTTCTCTCTGTTTAACCTGACAAGTATTTCTCTGTTTAACCTGTGAACACTAAAGTAAAGAGATACTAAAGTATGTAGTTTGTTTACTGCTTTTGTTAAACTGTTATGCTGTGTGCTGTACTGCCTTATCGCTGATTTGATGTACTCTCGTCTAAGTTTCATTTGTGGTTCCGGCGATTTTCAATTAGAAAAAAAGAAGTAAATCTTGTGGCTGTAATTTCTTTACATTTTGTTTGTATATCAACGTGTCATTTACTTATTATTGTTGTGTTGAGTAATGGGTGAATGTTATATAATAAAAAAATATATTAGTTGTGTATTGTATGTTAATATATGTTATATTTGGTTTTGAAATTTGGTTAATTGACCCTTTCAAAAAAATTTTTGGTTAATTGTTGGTTGTTTATACTTGGCTGTTCATACTAAATAACTAGTTTAGAGCATCTTTAATAAATTCATTAAATTTTTGTACTGTTTGGATAATAAACAGTGATTTTTACCTTTTATCTATACACTTTTTCAAATACATTTTACAACAGATTCTCTATCACATTCTCTATCTCATTTAAATATTATTTCTTCATTCATTATTTTTTTTTAATAACTACATATCTTCCAATATTTTTTTATTCAACACCTGATTATTATAATAGAAAAAAACATTTGAAGAATGAACAGTAGCCCATCAAATTTGATGAGCTACTGTTCATGAGCAAAAAAAAATTTAGAGTTTAGAGAATTTATTGGAGACCATTTTTTTGGTCTCATTCTCTATTATAGAGAATATTTTGCCTTTAGCTACACCATTGGTGATTCTCTTACAAAATTCAATATTGATGTTTTAAAGTGTGATTAATTTATGGGGAAAAAAAAAAAAACATTCACAATTCAATTCATGCATATTTTAAAGGAAAAAATGTTCAAGATTCAAGTTACACTTCAACCCACTATTCCCAAAAAAAAAAAAAAAAATGCTACAGTTTTAGATAGTGAATCCTTATAAAGGCCCAAAGATGTGAACCTAAGTAAATAGATATTCGTTTTCTTAGAATGGGATCTTGGAATTTTACTATTTAGCATGGCCCCCCTAGATAAAATTCCTGACTCCGCCGCTAACCTTGACTCTTAACTCGACTCGAGGTATCCATTGAAGATCAAGGAGTATTGCGTAGAAGACTTTACATGGATTTTGCAATTAAGTTGTTGTTGTGGTGAGTTAGACATGGATTGGGTATGCATGCATTGAAAATATTTACAAGGTAGAAAAATCCAACTACGTTAGAACTGCATATAATCACATGTAGTGTAAATTTTACTATAACTAACAATACTAAGATTAGGATATTTTGTATCCTAAACTTTCTAGGAATTTCTTCTCCATACCCTGCTAATTATATCATTTAAAATCGGCATGGTTCATGCTTATAACTCTATCTAAGAATTACTAACATAGTAGTAACAAGTTAATTCCTCGAGTTGAAGTCAATTTAGAATTATTTAAAAACATTTTAATAAATTGTAAACAAGAGTTCTAGACTACACCTAAAGCCTAAAGGATCTTCTTGTTTAAAAACTAATCTATATGCGCATGTACTTTATATAAGTTTCATTAGTAGACTTAATTAAATTTTACTCCTAAATATATTATTTTTCTTTTTTTTTTTAAGGCAAAAATACATTTTTGGTCACTACTTTTTTGGAGCGCCTATATCGGTCTCTAAAAATTGAAAATTGTTACCATTTTGATACATACTGTCATCTTAGTAATGAAAATTGCCTACGCAGCTGACAAAGTGCACCGTTGGTGTGTTAGATGATGACATGTCTAATAATAATAATAATAATAATAATAATAACTTTTTTGGAGCGCCTATGTTGGTCTCTGAAAATTGAAAATCATTTCATTTTGATCCATACTGTCATCTTAGTAACGAAAATTGCCTACGTGGCTTACAGAGTGCACTGTTGGCGTGTTAGATAATGACATGTCTAATAATAATAATAATAATAATAATTTGGCAATTAAAAAATGCCACATCAACATCAAAATTAATTAAAAATAAAAATTGTTAATATCTTGATTTTAATTTAAACTAAAAAAATTTAAAAAAAAATTAAAAAAAGCTTTTACAGTTTTAAAGATTGAAACCCGCACAAACTCAGATCAAAAGCCCAAATCAAAAGAGAATTAAAACATGCAAAAAAAAAAAAAAAAATGAAGAACACAAATTTGAACACAAGAACACAACCCATAACATAAACACAACATCTCCAAAACACAAGAACACAAACCAACGGCGGCACCACATTGTGTTGAGGGGGTTCAAATGAAACCCCTAACTTAGGAAAATATTTTTTTAACATAAAATATTAAAATTTTATTTTTTTGACCATTCTAAAATAAAAATTTGAACCCACTGAAAAAGAAGCCCAATAATAAATCAATTCAACACCAAGCTTTGTCTTGGCATTTTAAACAAAAAGAAATAAAACCCAACAACAAACTAATTTGATCTAAAATTTGATATAAAAAAAAGAATAGTAAGTCCAACAACAAAAATTAGGAATTTGTTCATCTTAAATCTTATAAAAAGACAATTAAGTGAGCGGTAAAGTGTAGAGTATAAAAGACAATAAAGTGTGAGAAAGTGGAAGTTGGGCGTGGGACACTAAAGATTGAAGACAAAGTTTTTTTTTTTTTTTTTTTAATGATTGTATTGTTGTGTTGAATTCTTAATAGAGTAATGCAAAAAACATGTCAAAATTTCTTCTTAATAGATTACAAAGACTAATAAGTTGGCAAAAAAAAAAAAAGTCAAAAATGAATTAAATTTTTAAATAAAAGAATTGAAAAGAGTAAAGATAATTAAGTGGGCAATAAAGTGTAAAGTCTAAAAAAGTCAACAAAGTGTGAGACAGTAGAAGTGGTGTGTGAGACAATGAAGAGTGAAAACAATTTTTATTTATTTATTTTGTAGACGTAGCATCTCTTTTATTTTAATGATTCTATTGTTGTGTTGAATTCTTAATATAGTAATACAAAAGACAACAAAAATTCTTCTTAATGGATTATAAAGATCAATAAATCCACATCCATTTAAGCATACACTAACTAATAGTAATAATAGTAAGTTGTCTCTTTATTTAGTCAAAAAGGAAATCGTAAACCCTTTCTTCAATTCAGCCAAAAAAAAAAACATGAAAATTTTAGACATACTGATGAGTGAACTCATGTCTTATATGGTAAAAACAAAAAAACAGAACCTGACTTGCACAATAACGCTGCCACATCTGTCAAGTTTGCTCCAACAACCGGGCCAATTTGGCGAATGCAACATGGGAGGAGCCACCTTCTTTCTGGGCTATCATAGCTTCATCTCTGAAGCCCAAAACACTCTCTCTCACCTCTCTCCCAGCTTTGGACTCAAACAACTCCCTCACTCGCTTTTCCAACTCTTCTGCATTCACAAACCCATCTTCCATCTCCTTTAAACCCAATGCCACCTTCATTTCATCCACCAAAAACACCCTGTTCAACCTTTGCTCTGCATACAAAGGCCACGCAACCATTGGCATACCAACACTAATTGCTTCAAGCACCGAGTTCCACCCACAGTGAGTCACGAACCCACCCACCGAGTCATGACTCAGCACTTCCACCTGTGGAGCCCATTGTTTCACTACAAACCCCCTATCCTTGGTCCTTTCCAAGAAACCCTTTGGCAATAGTTCATCCAAGTTTGGCTCTTCATCATTATTTGGCGGTGGATTTCTTACCACCCACAAAAACCTTTGCCCACTATTCTCCAATCCCACCGCCATTTCTTCCAACTGTTTCGCTGAAAACAATCCCATGCTTCCAAAACACAGAAACACAACACTTCGACTCGGTTGGGAGTTCATCCATTTCAAACACTCATGCTCATCTTCATCTTGATTGCTGCTTGATATCAAAGGTCCAATACAAAATATTGGTGGAGTTGGTCCATCTGGGACACATAATCCATCCGAAATTGCTTTGACAGCTTTTGTTTTCGAGCAAATCAAACGTGTTTACAATAATTCCATTTGATTTGGCCATGTGGGCTGCTGTGTTTAAGAAATACTCATAACGATCTGTTATACTTCCTGGCATGTCTGAAGCTCGGATAGGCGGTAAGCCAGGAATGTGAAGAAGCATATCACCGAGATCTTTGAAGCTTTTTTCCACTTTTTTATGCAAGGTGGGTATGTATAGAAACCAAGATAGAGCGCTTGCGCCAGAGGGGAAGAAATAGTAAGTGGAGATGTCCAGGTTTGTGGCCACTTCGAAAGCAGCATCACATAAGAAATCAATGATAAACGCTTTGAGTTTGGAGGTTTGGGAAATAGTTTTGAGGGCTTGGTGGAGATTGAGGTTGTTGAGGCGTGGGATTAGGAAGGCTTGTGCTATACGGGAAGGAGTGGATGGGACTTCGGAGATTGGTGGGAGGTGGTGAAAGTTGATTGATGGAGTGGTGGAATTGACAGCGGTGATGTATTGGGTGGTAGAGCTGGCTACATATTGGGGTACGGTGGAGGTAGTACTTGTGTTTGGTTTGTTAAAGATAAGGATTGTGATGTTGAAAGAAGGATTATGTTTGAGTATGAGCTTGCCAAGCTCGACCATGGAGATTAGATGGCCTCTGCCTGGAAAGGGGTATAGAACTATGGCATTTTCCATGTTCACACAGAAGAGAAGAATGGCTCAGGGAGGTTTCTTAACTATGTGTGATTGTGTGTGGTTGATATACCATTATACAATTGTAATTAACTCAAGGATTGATGTATATGTAGTAGTTTTCAAGGGGCTTTTGTCCTTTATGACCTTTATGAGGCCCTAGGTTAAGTCTACAAACTTTTTTAACATAGTAATTACCCTTGTCATAATGGAAGAGACACATGTTCAAATATAAAATTTCTATGTAAATAACAAATTCTTGGTCCAAACATACTGTAAATGGTATCCAACCCCACTATAGATTGAAACATTTTTTAATGACTAAAGTCTGATTATGTTGTGTGGTTTGAAAACTTTCCTCTTACATTTTTGGCTGCTTTGCAAGCTAATTAATCACTAAGGAAATCGAAATATACCCAGCATATTGCTTTTAGATGCTGCTTTGTTCTGATTTGTATGCGTTAGTTTCTAGCAGGCCGGCCATCCTTTTGGATTTGGATCCTCTCCATTTCCCTTTGAAATGGAGAGTGATCATTTCATGGACATGATCGTTTTGAAAAATATCAAGGATAAAAAATGTGATAGCTCATAACATAACCTAATACTAATCTTAACTGTGATTAAACACTTAAACTAGAGGGCTTTTTAACTCAACCGGACAAATTCTACTGAAAAAAAAAAAAAAAAAAAAAAAAAAGAAAGGGAGAGAGAGAGAGAGAGTTACAGCTCTTTTAGGAGAGAAAAGTGAAAGCCAAAGAATACATTCAAAGCTTCAAAGAACACATTCAAAGGTTCAGAGAACAAGTTCAGAGCACATCTCTATTTCTATTTTGCCAAAACAAAGGTATATCCGTAAAACTTGTTTATGGTTATCTTATTTGATGTTTGATCATTTTTCTGCATTTATATTGCTGTCTTGGTGAGTTTATATTGTTGTCTTGGTGGCTGGATGCAAGTTAGAGGATCTATCTAAATTTTTAATTTTAATTTTTTGAGATAAAGATTGAGTCTTTATAATAGCTGGATGATTCTTGGAGTCTATCTCATTTTTCTGTATTTATATTGTTGTCTTGGTGAGTTTATATTGTTGTTTTGATGGCTGGATGCAAGATAGAGTCTATTTGAACTTTAATTTTTAATTTTTTGAGATAAAGATTGAATCTTTATAATGGCTGGATGATAATTGGAGTATCTTTTTTTATTTTTTTGAGATAAAGATTGAATCTTTTTTTTTTTTTTTTTTTTTAAGATAAAGATTGAATCTTTATTAGTAAATGGCATATTTGATTGCCTGGTCTATCCACACCAATGGTCCCTGTTCTACCTGATCTATTTCCCATTTGATTGCAGACATTCAAGACTTGGCTATGTCTTTTGTTTCTTGCAATTTTTGTTGGATTAGTAGATGCCATAACTCCAACGACAAAATTGATGGTGCAGGAGATCTCTTGACTCAAGGAAGTATGGCAAGTGGAGGTCCCTTGACTTAAGGAAGTGTTGCAAGTGGATGGAATGAGACAGTTCATAAAGTCGAGCCATTTTTCTAATTTAGGATCATGTTTTATAATTTATGACACATGTTGTGATTAAGTGCTCTTGTTTTGTAATTTTCCTAGTTTAGAACTAAAGTTTTGATGGTCCAAAAAATTAGTCACATTTGGCCACATTCAAATGTTCAGATTTTTTATTAATTATTTGGAGTGAATACTTTCCAAAGGAAAATTTCCTTTTGTTACAAAAAAGCTCATCTTTGTTTATATCTAGCCAAAATAGAGGTACAAGTTGTGATTCTAGGATTTAATATAATTGAAAATCAGTTGGGATATTATTGGCTTCTTGATTTACAACTACCAAAACTTTAGCTCTCTCTCTCTCTCTCTCTAAGTTTCAATCACTAGATCAGAATTTTATATGGTTTGATGAATTTTGGAGTATAAAGATCTATTAAGTTGTCTTTCTCAGCGTTCACTTCACATGTAGCTGCATAGTGTTAATTCATGATTTATTTTGCTATTCATATAAAATGTTCTTTTGATAAGTTTGTGGATAAATTTATGTTTCATTTGGTTTGGTTATTTGTTGTTGTGTATATTTTTCTCTTGTTAAGCTTTCCTTGTTATGATATTTTGGAGTCGGCATTAATAAATTGCTATGTGCTACATGAACCTCTTTATACCGGTTCAGGGTTGAGCAAGTGCTATGTTTGATTAGAGCTTTGCCTTTTCAAGTAGACTCTTAGGAATGGGTTGGGAATTTATAGGCCTTGTGCTTGGCTTGATTAGACAACTTCTTTTTAGAGATCTGGCATTAACTTGATCAAGAAATAGCACATTCATGTGAACTTTGTGTACTAGCATTGCAAATTGGTAAGGGAGTCAGTTAATCACTTTCTTTTACATTGCTTAGCTAATCTATGTACTTGGGTTGCACCCCTATGAGTTACTTGGCATTACAATCAAAATTCAATCCAACAAAGTAGACAAGAAGAGAATTTAATTAAAAAAATGAACAAATTTTATTAAAATGTACACTTTGATCACATAACAAGAATTCCATTGAAATAAACACTTTGATTATATGATTATGATAACATGAAACTTCTACAATTGGTGTGCTTATTGCTTTACTATACATTCCACCTCTTGCTTCTTGATTATACATTCCATCCAAAGTCTACAATTTTCAATCTTAGCTTGATCACTTCGACTTGCCTCGTGTTAAACAACTTGCCTCATCTCATGGTATGAACGTATGATGCTTCTTTGTTATGTAAGTTCTTTTGATATCAAAGTTTTGCGGTATATCATAGCTTTAGAATCCTAGGTTTCACTGCACGTGAAATGTAGTTGCCTAGGGTACTTAGGACTCCAAAGGCCCTTCCAAATTACTAATGATTAGGATAAATGAAACCTACAAGCAATATTAACAAATCTCAATCCTTCAGAATTATAGAAAAACCAATAACAGATCTTGTCCAAAACATTATCCAGACTTTCTAAATGGATAACCAAAAGGCCAATACAAGAACCAATCTACAAAAAGAGAGGCACAAAAAAAAAGCCAGGAAATTCAATTATTTTTCCTATAAGAGCCTCAAATACCAACCACAAAAGTGTTCTCGAGAATCCCAACATCTCAGATTTTTGAAAATAAAAAATTCATCTGCCTTACCATAAAAAGCCAGTGTATATCAACAGCCAACAACCAATAAATATAAATCTAGCCATAGGCTGAATATTTTCTTTAATAGTTCATCATCAAAATACAATTATGTGCATTTCATTCCTACCAAGGAAAATTTACACACACCCAATTTTGCAATTTGTAGCATGACAAGGAAACAAAGAAACATTCACAATACATTCCCTGAAAAATTTCATAATAGAGTGAACAATTAAAAATTAATCGAGTGAACAATTATGATTAAGTAAAATAGTAAGCTTGTATTTTGATCATTAATTCTATTTCCTCCTACGCCCTTCCAGTATTAGCTTTGCTTATTGTTTTCGTTTTTCAGATTTTTCATCCTAGACTCAAGAAACTTGGGTGTGGTATCAAAACAACCCAAAAATCTCATACATTTTGGAACAGATTCAGATCAAAACAAACCATAAACCCTACAAAGCTTAAACACCCACCAACTGTTTTGTTTTCAAACAATCCCAAAGCTCAAAAAAAAAAAAAAAAAAAAAAAAAAAAAAACACTCAGAGAATAGAAACCAAACTGAACATGACGAAATCAATAAAAAAAAAAAATAGCAGTATACTAATTTATTTTCCTTTGCTTTCCAAGCAACCAAACAGAGCTTATAAAGAAGAAATAAGATTGAGAAAATTTACCGAGCAATGGGTTCGGTGATGTTAAGCTGGTGTGAGACGTGGTTGAAGAAACAACAGTGGCTTGGCACATGTTGGTGATTGTGGCAGTGGCGACGACAAGGTTGAGAGAGAGCAAAGCATGGCAATGGAGAAGAGAGATTGAGAGAGATCAAAGCATGGCGTTGGTGATTTTGATATATTTGAATCTCAGATAAGATGGGTTTGCTGAGTTAACCCTTTTGTTTAACCACAATTGAGCTTCCAGAGTTAAGTGCTTTAAATTTTAATTGATGGGGCCGTTTTTACACCCTAGATTTATTTTAGATGTATCATGTCCCTTAACTGGACATTCTCCATTTCTCTTTGAAATTGAGAGGATGCGGATCCCATCCTTTTGGCTTTGTTTTCTTTCAATTTTTTGAATAAAGATCTAACTTCTTTCAAAATTTAAAATAAAATAACAATAAGTCTAAACCTATAGTGGCATTTGTAAAACATTGCTATAGGTCCTGTCAAAAAAATATCTAAAAAAAATTAAAAAAAAAGGACCTATAGTAGACTAGTAGTGTTTCATAAACACCACTATAGGTCCTGGTCTTAATTAGCCACTCATTAAAATTTCTCTAAAAAAGTGAATAATAAGCCACTCATTAAAGGAAGAAAGAAGTAGTCTAATCTTATTGATATTTCCAATAGCTAGTGAGGGGAAGTCAATGAGTTTTTAAGGGATAATTACATTTAGCGCCTCTTCTTCACAAGTCACAAAGAGAACTTTTAATATTGTCCATACACAGAGAACTTTTTTTCTTCTTATGTAGACCATTAATGTTATACATGCTTTCTCCTTAGCAAGGGCAGCATCATAATTAACTTTCAAAAAAGGGGGTGGGGGTTCCCAAGAACTAGTTCTGTGGTTTTCATCCCTCGAAATGTGAGAGAAAGGAATTTAATAATCTCATATTCAAGGTGGACGCTACTATGAATTTAATATGAGTCATGCTAACGAGTGCCCTTAGGGTACTCATTAATAATCTAGTTTAGGAAAATTTTGATACCACTTTTATGAGAAATAAAAAAATCTGTCAAAATATTAATTACTTCTTTTTTTTCATTTCCCATAAAAATTTTCTTTAAATGGATTATTAATCAGTACCCTAAGGGCACTCGTTAGCATTTCCCATTTACTAATTGAACTCTATAATAAATGTGAGAGAAAGGAACATCATTTTTCATGTTCTGAAAGTACTTAAAAATTACTCTTTATCCCCTTAAGCTACTACAAGATCAATAAATATCTTATTAATTTGTCAACTTAAAAGAAAAGGATTAAGTACTTCTATTTAAGATTGCCATAGGAGGTGATTTCTTGTCATCCCAATTTATATCACAGTAAATTACCATGAATAAAATGAAGCTTCTTGCTTCTTTCTTCGAGAATTTCAACCTATTTTTTGATTGGAACACAAATCTCACATATTCTAGAATTGAAATATACTTCAAAGAATTCAATGAGCCTGAGGAGTTAGCCCATATGATTTTTCTATTGGACATTTAATAAAATGGTGTTCAAGGGTTCTTCCTTAGGCTTGAAAAGATGCATTACTTTTCCTCAATTTTTTCCCCCGATCACAAATCTTGTTGTGATAATTTTCCAAGCTATTTTGTTTTTGGTTTTGTAGGAGGGGTGAGGTTGATTACAAAATGGAAACTATGGGCCTAGCCAGAAGTGGAAAAGGCCCATTTGCACACCAATCTTGGCCCAATCCACGAATTGAAGCCCGAAGAGGAAAGATGAAGAGGTTGACCTCCCGAGGAGCCTGAGGAGCAAGCATTCCTCAGGAATTACCAAGCAAGCCAATAGTACCAGAAGACAAAAGACCGAAGACAGTGGAAGAAACGTATGAGCATAGAAGAAAGGAAATATATAGATAAAGTAGCCATTATCTTCGCATTTAATACACTGTATCAACTCAAATGGTCGCATTAATGAAGGAGTGAACATTGAATAGTGGCATCACAGCTTGTAGCACATTTTACCACCTCCAGCGATAAGCATCCAAAAGAAGGCCCCTATTGGAGGGTTAGGATGCAATCTAAAGGTAATGGGGGGTGGGGGGCGGGGGGGGGGGGGGGGGGGGGGATGAGAAATTGAAAGAAAAGAGTAGAACTATGTAGGGAAACCTTGTATCTAAAAACTTGAAACTTTTTATGAATATTGGCTCCAATTGGCTGGACTTGTGATATTGTTATTTCCAGATTTAGTACTTTTTACGATTCATCTAGCCCTATCTCCACTAACCTAATAGTTGGACAATAAGAAAGCATTAAAATTGACCTCACTAGCCTATACTCTAATAAATTAATTGCATTGGGCTTATAAAATCTAACTCCACTATTCTAAGTGGGCTTAGCCTTTTTTGGGCCCTTACAAGTTCTCAAAAACTTGTATTAAGATTTTTTTTTTTTTTTGTGTTTTTCCGAAGTCAATTGTTGATGTCAATTTACTTAATTGAAAGGATTTTTGTTACGACTTTTTCAATAGTTTGTCAATTTTACAGTTTTTTGCTTAATGACAAGTATTTGTGTCATGACTTCTAATTTGATGTCACTATCCTTTTTTTTTTTTGGGGTTAAATTTAAATGCATTTTGTATAAAGTATTTAAATCAAAGGTAACTAATTTGATTTAAATTAAAATTATTTAGGACTGAATATTTAAATTTGTGTTCTTTATGAAATCGTTGAATGAATTTGAAATTTATTAATATGTAAATTTGAATTACAATCGTAACACAAATATGAAAAAATACATCATATCATATCATCATATACTATATAATAAAGGTTAGGCTTAGAAACCTTGGTTGTGCCAAGTGACTTCACTAAATTATAGCAATATTTTGGATAAAACAATATTTTAGAAAGAGACAACAGTTTATTTGTACTTATCAATTTATTTAGATAAAATAACAATAACCTTTCAAAAAAAAAAAAAAAAGATAAAATAACAATACGTGTTTTAACAAAACATGCAATATGCATTTAAGTTTCATTTGATAGAGACAACAACTTATTTGTTCTTATCAATTTCTTTAAATAATGTAACAATAAGTATTTTAACAAAAAATGCAACATAAATTTTAGATAAAATTACAACAAGTGTTTTAACAAAACATGCAATATTTGTTCTTATCAATTTCTTTAGATAATGTAACGATAAGTGTTTTAACAAAACATGCAACATGTGTTTTAGATAAAATAAAAATAAATGTTTTAACAAAACATGCAATATGCATCTAAGTTTTAGTTGATAAAGACAACAACTTTTTTTTTTTTTTTAATCAATTTTTCTAGATAAAACAATAATAAGTGTTATAACACAACATGCAACATGCATCTAAGTTTCGAAATTTTAAATCCTACCCCAACTAAAAAAATCTATTATCAAAATTTCAAAACTTATATATATGCACCAATGATCTTTCCATAAAATCTCTCTTGCAACCCACATTTTTTTTTTTTTGAGTTGCAACTTACGCATATTTATTTGTATTAGAATGATATATATGTTATATATATACATAGGAGTTGATAAATTTATATGGTACTCTCTCTCTCTCTCTCTCTCAATTTTTTTCCTAATAAAAAACTACTCTCATTAATTATTAAATTATTTTTTTATTAATTGTTAGGATATATTTCCTCAAATTAAAGAATAAAATTAAGAATCGTTTAACTTACATAAAAATTTATCATTTAAATTTTATTCAAACTAAAAATCTATTATAATTTTTTTTTTAACTTTCTTCCCTAAAAAAAAAAAAAAAAAAAAAAAAAAAAAAAACTAAAATCTGGAATCCCACACAACACCCCATGCTTTTTCCCCTCAAGTTGCATCTTTGTTTTACTAATTATTTAAAAAATTTATTTTATTAATTATTAGGATATATTTTCTTGAATCAAGGGATAAGATTTAATTATAATTTAATTTAGATAAAAATTAATTATCTAAGTTTCAGAAATTTAAATCCCACTCCAACTAAAAATCTATTATCAAAATTTCAAAACTTATATACATTCACCAATAGTTTTTCCATAAAATCCTTCTTGCACCCCTTTTTTTTTTCTTCAAGTTGCAACTTACGCATATGGCAAAGAAAGTCTACTATAAAGAAGCAAAACAAAGGACACCCATTTAAGTTCTTGATTTTTCTTAACTAATTTTTTTATAAAAATAAAATCTAAACTTTTGAACTATTTTGTGTGTTTTAGGTTTTGGTTATTCTATGTATGTAGTTTGTAGTATTTTGATTTTTCAATTGGCAATCAGTAAAAAATATTTGGTTCAAAACATGTTTTTCCTGCGTTGTAGTGCAATTTATTAATGTTTATCTATTTTTATATTTTAAAAATTCTATTTTTACTTTGTGTTAATTTCTTAGCATGCGGAATTCCTCCCATACTAATTAGTATGCTACCATTGGCACACCATTCTTTTCATTCACTCGCTACCAAAACATATCCCATTCACTCTTTCCCATTCATTTTCATTCCTAACAGTCAATACAACCATTCTTCTTCCCTTTTTTTATTCCCTGAATCTTTCAATTATACAAGCACAATTATTCGGCCTCACATACGAGATATTGTTTGTGTGTTTTTTTTTAAAGAAAGAAATAAGTTTTTTTAAGAAAGAAATAAGTTATTTTATTCAGTTATAGGCAAATCTGCCTGATAAGCAGCAAGTGTGTGAGATGAAACATCTTCCATTTACACTGAAAAACTAATGACATATAAGATACCGTTATTCCGTTAACACTATTATTCCTTTGAAACTGGGCAACACTATTGTAAATCAAGGTAATAAATTAATCACACGGTATATCATTCATGTTAGGTTTGCTTCCACAACTTGGGCCAATTTGGCTAACGCAACATGAGAGGAACCACCTTCTTTCTGGGCTACCATAGCTTCATCTCTGAAGCCCAAAACTCTCACTCTCACCTCTCTCCCAACTTCTGACTCAAATAACTCCCTCACTCGCTTTTCCAACTCTTCAGCACTCACCAACCCATCTTCCATCTCCTTTAAACCCAATGCCACCTTCATTTCCTCCACCAAAAACACCCTATTCAACCTTTGCTCCGCATACAATGGCCATGCAACCATTGGCACACCAACACTGATTGCTTCAAGCACTGAGTTCCACCCACAGTGAGTCACGAACCCACCCACCGAGTCATGACTCAGCACTTTCACCTGTGGAGCCCATTGTTTCACCACAAACCCCTTATCCTTTGTCCTTTCCAGGAAACCTTTTGGCAATAATTCATCCAAGTTTGGCTCTTTCTCATTATCTGGCGGCGGATTTCTTACCACCCACAAGAACCTTTGACCACTATTTTCTAACCCCACCGCCATTTCTCTCAACTGTTTCGCTGAAAACGATCCCATGCTTCCAAAAGATAGAAACACAACACTTCGACTCGGTTGGGAGGTTAGCCATTTCAAACACTCGTGCTCATCTCCATCTTGATTGCTGCTTGATATCAATGGTCCAATACAAAATATTGGGGGAGTTACTCCATCTGGGACACATAGTCCATCCGATATTGCGTTGATAGCTTTTTTTTCAAGCAAGTCGAACGTGTTTACAAAAATCCCATTTGATTTGGCCATGTGGGTTGCTGTGTTTAAGAAATATTCATACCGTTGAGAAGTACGATCTGATATACCTCCTGGCATATCCGAAGCTGGTATAGGCGGTATGCCAGGAATATCAAAAAGCATGTTACTAAGATCTTTGAAGCTTTTATCCACGTTTTTATGCAAGGTGGGCATGTATAGAAACAAAGCTAGACCACTTGCGCCAGAGGTGAAGAAATAGTAAGTGGGGATGTCAAGGTTTGTGGCCACTTCGAAAGCAGCATCACAGAAGAAATCAATGATAAAGGCTCTGAGTTTGGAGGTTTGGGAAATAGTTTTGAGGGTTTGGTGGAGATTTGGGTTGTTGAGGAGTGGGATTAAGAAGCTGAGTTCTACAGGGGAAGCAGTACTGCGTGGAATTTCAGAGATGGGGGGTAGGTGTTGGAATGTGATAGATGGGGTGGTGGAATTGACGGTGGCGATGTATTGGGTAGTAGAGCTTGCTACATAATTTGGTGCGGTGGAGTTAGTATTTGTGTTTGGATCGCTTAAGATGAGGATTGTGATGGAGAAAGAAGGTTGATGTTTGAGTATGAGCTTGCCAAACTCTACCATGGAGATAAGATGGCCTCTACCTGGAGAAGGGTACAGAACTATGACATCCTCCATTGTCACAAAGAAAGAGAAGAATCAGTTGGTGCCTCTTGTGTTTCCAACGTATATCAAGGTTGATCCAGTGGTTAAGTTCACAAAAATTTTAACATAGCACTGGTTACTCCAAACACAATAACAGACATGAAAAGGCTACGGGTAAGAGCAGAAAAAGTAAGAAAGATCCCGAAAGAGAAACTAGAGAGAATGGTAGATGGGAAATAGAAAACCAGAGACCCCACACTGATAAAATCAGAATGAGAAACAATATATAATATATACTACACACTGCCTCTCCAATACAACATATTTACATATTAAAATTGTGAAAAAATCGTGAATTGTGGTAGTTGCGATTGCTCAAAATAACAATACATGACTTCACGTCACCAACAAAAGTTTGCTCAAAAGTTAATAAATATTCATTTCATATAATTTTTCTGGACAAGTTCTGTCCACACGCACCATCTTCAAGTAATACTGCAACTTTTACGTCACGGCATATGACATCTCTTCGGTATTTTAAATGCTGTTTTTCTTAAAATCTAATTTTATTAAATTTTACTAAATCTAAAAAAAAAACAGGTATTGTGTTTTTTTTTTATAAAAAATGCTAACGAATATTTTTAAAGTATTAGTTAATAATTTGTTTAAAGAAAATTTTTATAAAAAATGAAAAAAATGTAATTAATATTTTAATAATTTTTTTCATTTCTCATAAAAGTTGTATCAAAACTTTCTTAAAGTAAATTATTAATGAATGCTCCAAAGGCACTTGTTAGTATGACTTTTTTTATTTATTTATTTTTTTTTTAGGAGGGATTTGAAGAAGGAGGGAGGAGAGCCGAATCGAAACGACACAGAATTGAATTTCAATAAATCATAATAGTAAAGTCGCTCTGCCCACTCACAAAATCCGTCGTATATTGTGCTTGAGTTTTTTTCTCACACACATATACATGTGCATATATATATATATATATATATATATTTAAAAACTTTTATACATTATTTAAGTCCATATAGAATGGAATGACAAGTGTATTAGTTCTTATCATTTGAAAATTGAAAGTGGCGGTGCAGTTTTGTTCTGCCCTCCCACCAAAAAAACGAAAATTGAAAGTGGATTTTTTTTTTTTTTTGGAATTAAAAAATAGATACTGTCGTAGTCCTTATAATCTAAAATGGACATTGTGGAAGCACTTTCTATGTGAAAGGCATAGTGTACCATATAAAAATAATACTGATAAAAAATAAAAATAAAAAGAAGAAAGGCATAGTTCTTATCAGCAAAAAATAGGCATGGCTCTTAAATAAGTGCCACATGTGGATGTCTCTTGTCTGTTGACTGTTAGCTAAGAACTGCATAAATCCCATTCATTTTCTTGGTGAAACGTGTCGTTCCTAACATTCAATACAACCATTCTTCTTCCTTGTTTTTTTCGCCTAAATCATTCAACACAATAATTGGGACTTATATACGAGATAGTACCGTTTACAAGGATATTCCTTTGAATCTGGGCAGCACTATTATAAATCAAGTTAATTATAAATTAATCAAATAATTCACATACAATATATCATTCATTTTGTATACATAATTATCGTACGTATCACGTTTACAAAGTGTAGCGTTAAAACCATATCATATGATAAAATTTAAAAAAGAAAAAGATCACATTCCACCCTAGTTCTTCTCAACCTTTTTCATTTCTAGAGGCTCAAATTTACACTTTGGAGTAAGATGCTATTAATTTCAAATTGTGTGTGCGATTTTATGTGAGTGTGATAAACATCACTCTTTTTTAAAATTACTTTTATACCCTTATAATTAATAATTAATTTATAATTTATTAAAATAAAACAGCAAAATAATTTTTTATGATTTTTTTTTCTCATTCATCTCATTCCCTTCTTTTCTACGTGCCTCCAAATACTAAACACTTACAAAGAAGTGCTTTCTTTCCCTTTGTTTTTTTCTCCAAATACTAAACATCGGTCTTTGCCTCTCACACTTTACAAATACTTATACTTATGAAGTAACCATCACACTAAAAGCGTATTTATTAGACATTACCCAAATACAATAAAAAATGAATTTTTTTAAATGTATTTTTACAATATCAAACGGATTGTATTTGATAGATATAATATCTATCAAATACATGATAGATATAGTATACTCCCAAAGTTTGATAGATATGGTACTATATCTATCAAACTCTGGGAGATATAGTTCCATATATCTCTGCGCTTGAGTATCTGTTTACTTACTGTTATCTTAAGATATAAAACTAATTTCACTGTATTTGGTATACCTGTGCGTGTTTAATCTATTGACTTACTACTACAAACAAGTCTTAAGTGAAATTATTAAGTAGTTCGGAACTGTACTGTCAACACGCTTACCTTTGTAGTCCAAGTCAATAGAAAAAAGACATGACTCTTTAAAAATGATGATATGCTTACCTGCCACATCATTCCAACCAATGGAAAGAAAATGACTCTTTAAAAATGGATGATATCCTTACCTGCGACGTCATTCCAACACACCTATGTGCCCTACTATTTACAGGTCTGTATTCACACAATGCGAAGCTCTCTTCACACACGCATAGAGTCGAGAGACCAAAATGGAGACCATAGTATTGTATCCATTACCAGCCATGGGTCACCTAATCTCCATGGTAGAGCTAGGCAAACTCATCCTCAACCACTACCCTTCACACTCCATCTCCATCCACATCCTCATCAGTACTCCATCCATCCACTTAGGCTCCACCGCCCCATACATCGCCTCCGTCTCCGCCGCCACCCCTTCCATCACTTTCCACCACCTCCCAGCTCCCACTCCCCCTCTCGACCCAATTTCCTTCCCCTCCCTCGAACTTTTCTTGTTTGAGCACGTTAACCGCACCAACCCTCATGTCCACAACGCCCTCTTATCAATCTCTCAATCTTCCCCTATCCAAGCCTTCATTATTGACCTTTTCTGCAGCACCGCCCTCAAAATCGCCACTTCACTCCACATCCCAACCTACTATTTCTTCACATCCGGCATCGGCTGCCTCTCCATGTTCATTTACATACCAATCCTTCACAAAAGCACCACCAAAAGTTTCAAAGATTTAAACCACACACTTCTTCACGTCCCAGGCTTACCACCCTTCCCTGCATCCCATATGCCTGACCCAACGCTTGATAGAACCAAAGAAACCTATTCACGGTTCCTAAACATCGCAACCCATTTGCCAAAATCCGCTGGAATCATTGTTAACTCGTTTGACTCACTCGAACCAAGAGCCTTGGAAACTATATCGAATGGACTTTGTGTCCCAGACGGTCCCACCCCACCTATCTTTTGCATTGGACCATTGATTGCTTCAAATGAACGACGTGGTGATGAAGCTGAGCAGTGTTTGAAATGGCTGGACAAGCAATCTAGCAGAAGCGTTGTGTTTTTGTGCTTTGGAAGCATGGGCTTGTTCTCAAAGGAGCAATTGAAGGAAATAGCTGTAGGGTTAGAGAGAAGTGAGCAAAGGTTCTTGTGGGTAGTTCGGAGCCCACCTACAAAGGAAGAAAGCAAAGACTTCTCGCCACCACCTGAACCAGATTTGGATTCGTTACTCCCAGACGGGTTCTTGGATCGGACCAAAGAGAGGGGACTAGTGGTGAAGCAATGGGCACCTCAGGTGGCTGTGTTGAATCACGACTCGGTGGCTGGGTTCGTGACTCATTGTGGGTGGAACTCGGTGCTTGAATCAGTTGTTGCAGGCGTGCCAATGGTGGCGTGGCCACTGTACGCTGAGCAAAGGTTTAACAAGACTATGTTGGTGGAGGAGTTGAAGCTAGCTTTGCCGATGAACGAGTCGGAAGGAGGATTGGTGAGTGCGGCCGAGGTGGAGAAGCGAGTTAGAGAGTTGATGGACTCGGAGGAGGGAAACTCAATAAGGGAGCGCGTCAAGGCTAAGAAAGAAGAAGCAATTGTGGCAACGAATGAAGGTGGGTCTTCACGAATTGCATTGGCCAAGTTGGTTCAGTCATGGAAGCAAGGATGAGATATTATCAGCAGCAAAAAAAGATGTTTCACCATCACTTTAACAAACACAGAGTGTAGCGGTTTACACTTTAATCTTTATCTTCCTTTTGGGACGCTTGCAGCTTGATGCTCTGTTCTCTGCATGAGTAAGAGTACCTACTTGCTTTCTTTAAGAGCTGGTCCAGCTCTTCTGTTATCTCCTCCATTTTGGCTCTACTTGAAGTAAAGAACTGGATTTTTTGCTTGTGTTCAAATTGCTTTGGGGTATGGTACAATTTATGTTGCTCAGAGGCTTAGGTGGTTTGAATGGTTTGTAATAGGGGAAAAGTCTTCTCATATTTTATTCTTTTGCCTCTCTCTCTCTCTCTCTATACGTACGTACATATATATATATATATATATATACACACACTTTAAGCGTTTCTTTAATTTCCTCAGTACATTCCAATTGGAGATGAACTGATGAAACAACTACAAAGGGGCAAGATCCCTTAAAGTTGCTGCGCCCATTTAATGCGATGAACCCATGAAGAGTAAATAGTTTATATTAAAAAGGGTACAGTATAAAATAAAGAGTGAATAGTACATAACACTCCCACCACTTGTTAAGAATCTGCCAGTTAAAATCTTGTCAAGGAAAAACCCAATGAGAAAAAACCAGTGAAGAAAGAAAAAGAGTACAATATCTTAGTGAGTTCTTAAGTGCCTTTAGTGAGTTTTTAAGTGCCTTTAAATTGTCTCATTAATGCTTTGCAAAAGAAAACCCAGTGAAAAAAACCTGAGTGGAGGGAAAAGAGCACAATCAACACAGATAATTTTCTCCCCCTCATGAGTACAAATATCTTCAAAGATCTTTAAGCCGATGCATGTCAATATTGTGTACTATCTTCTTAAATGTTGCCGCTGGTAATGACTTGGTAATGACTTAGGGTACGTTTGGTACACTGTAATAGCTCCTGTAATGGAATAGCTATTCGTGTGTAATATCAATTCGGTCATTTGGTTACATATTTATTACATGGATTAATTATTACATTAGAATAACTATTCTTTAAATTGAAGAATAGCTATTCCTCTTTAAAACGGATGTAATAGCTATTCCTTAGTATATATAATAGGTTTTAAAATTAATATATTTCCAAAAATGTAAAGTTTCCTTATACATCTTCTTTTACAAGTTTTCCATATGTAACAACCAAACTTATGAATAGTAATAATTATTCCATTACAATATCTTCTATTCCCAGTAATAAAGATTACTATTCCTAATGTAATCTACATTCAGTGTACCAAACGTACCCTTAGTGAATAAATCTGCCAAATTGTCACTTGACCATATTTGCTTGACATCAATTTCACTGTCCTTTTAGAGTTCATGTGTATAAAAGAATTTTGGTGAAATATGCTTGGTTCAATAACCTTTGATATATCCTCCCTTGATCTGAGCAATACAAGCAGCATTGTCTTCATATAAGATTGTGGGGCTTTCTTTGATTGATAATAAGCGGCATTTCTCTCAAATGTGTTAAATTACTAATCTTAGCCAAATGCACTCACGACTTGCTTCATGGATCGCAACAATCTTCGAGTGATTGGAGGACGTAGTAGATAACGTTTGCTTGACGAATTTCCATGAAATGGCAGTGTTGCCACAAGTGAACAAATAACTTGTTTGTGGTCGGCCTTTATGTGGATCAGAAAGATAATCTGCATTTGCATATCCAATCAACTGTGAATTTGACCCTTTTGGATAAAACAATCCTAAGTTAGCCGTTCCACAGAGGTAGCGTAATACATACTTGATTCCATTCCAATGTCTTTGAGTTAGTGCAGAACTATATCTTGCTAGCAAATTTATTGAGAAGGCTATGTCAGGCCGTGTGCAATTTACAAGATATATTAGAGCACCAATTACACTAAGATATGGTACTTGGGGACCAAGAATTTCTTTATCATCTTCTCAAGGACAAAAATGGTCCTTTTTGACATCTAATGACCTACCCACCATTGGAGTATTCAAAGGGTGAGCTTTATCCATTAGGAATTTTTTTAGGACCTTTTCTATGTATGTTGACTGATGAACAAAGATTCCATTTGGAAAATGTTCAATTTGCAATCCAAAGAAAATTTTTGTCTTACCGAGATCTTTCATCTCGAAATCATTCTTTAAATAATTTGTGGTTTTTGTGAGGTCTTCTGGAGTCCCCACAAGATTTAAATCATCAATGTATACCGCAACAATAGCAAATCTAGATTCTGAGTTTTTATTAAAAATGCATGGACAAATTAGATTATTCACAAATCCTCCTTTTAATAACTATTTGCTGAGGCAATTGTACCACATCTGTCCAGATTGCTTTAATCCATATAAGGACCTTTGTAGCTTGATAGAATACATGCTTTGAGACGTGGAGTCCTATGCTTCAAGTATTTTATATCCTTTAGGGATTTTCATGTATATATCATTATCTAATGATCCGTATAGATATGTTGTGACCACATCATTAAACACATGTCTTAATTTTCTGTTACCACTAAGCTAATAAAAAATATGAATGAAATTGCATCCATTACAGGAGCATATGATTCCTTATAATCAATGCCAGGCCTTTATAAGAAACCTTGTGCCACAAGTTGTGCTTTGTACTTCGTAATTTTATTTTTCTCATTACCCTTTCGTACACGTATCCATTTATATCTGACAGGCACTACACCCTTAGGTGTTTGGACTACAAGTCCAAACACTTCACATTTTTCAAGTGAATTTAATTTTTCCTGAATTGGCTTTAACTATATTGGCCAATAATTTCTATGTTGACATTCTTCGATGGATTGTGGTTCCAATTCAAGATCATTACTTCCGGTAATGTCAATGGCAGCTTAGAATGAAAATACGTTGTCAACGACAATTTTATTTTTATCCCTATATCTCCTGTACTCATATAATTTATTGAGATCTCATTATTTTCAAGTACCTGATCCTTTTTAGGGGATAACCCTTCAGGTGACTCCTTTTTAGGAGGGTCATTTTCAAAGGGTTTATTTTCAGGAGAATTATGAATTTTGGATAGATTAATTATTTCTGTTGCCTGTTTCATGGGTATAGCTTTTTCAGGAGCAACGACTTGATTTTCTTGCATTTTTCTCTTTCTAGGGATTTTATCTTTAGACCCAATAGGTCTTCCACGTTTCAGGCATGATTTAGACTCATTTGCTATTGTATTAATGGATTGTCCTATAGGAACTTCAATCTTTGTTGGGGTAGTAGCAACTGGAATGTGAAATTTCACAATTTTCTTACTGTCAATGAATACATCTGGTAATTGATTTGCAATACCTTGCAAATGAATAATCCTCCAAACTTCAAGTTCACATTAAATTGTGCGAGGATCAAGGTGAGATAACATCAAAGCATTCCAAGTTATCTCTCGTCGTGCTTTTGGCAACAACGTTTCTTGCCCTAATGTCAGGAAGACTGTTTCATCAAAATGACAATCATTAAAATGTACCTTAAAAACATCACCAGTTGAAGGTTCAAGATATCTAATAATAGATGGAGAATCAAAACCAACATAAGTTCCAAGTCTACACTAAGGACCCATTTTAGTGCATTGTGGAGGTGCAATGGGAACATATATAGCATAACTAAAGATTCAAAAGTAAGAAACATTTGGTTCTTAACCACAAATAAGTTGCATTGGGGAGTGTTTATGGTAAGCAGTTGGTCTAATAAGAACTAATGAGACAACATGTAATATGGCATGTCCCCAAGTAGAAACAGGTAATTTTTTTTCATAAGCAAAGGACGAGCAATCATTTGAAGTCTTCTGATCAATGATTCAACTAAACCATTTTGAGTGTGTGTATGTGCAACAGGTTGCTCAACATTAATTCCAATTGAATTGAATGCTTAAGATGTATATTCTCCTGCATTATCTAAGTGAATATTCTTAATTGGATGACCAGGAAATTGTGCCCGCAACCTAATGATTTGAGCAAGCATTCTAGCAAAATGCAGCATTCCTAGTAGAAAGTAGACAAATATGTGACCATCTTGTTGATGCATCTATTAACACCATAAAATATCTAAATAGTCCACAAGGTAGAAGTATAGGTCCACAAATATCTCCTTGAATTCTTTCTAAGAATGATGGAGATTCAATACCAATTTTTGATGATGATGGTTTGATAATTAATTTTCCTTAAGAACATGCACTACATGAATAGTCATTTGGTGAAAGAATCTTCTGATTCATTCAGGGGTGTCCATGGGAGTTTTCATTGATTCTACGCATCATTGTTGATCTTGGATGTTTAAGACGATTATGCCAAAGTATAAAGATCCTTGGATCAAAGCACTTCTGGAGCACTGCAACATTTGTTTCCATTGATTTCAACGTAGTATAATATAACCCAAAAGAGAAAATAGACAGTTTTTCTACTATGATCTTCTAGCTCGAAACCATTGAAGTAATATAAAGATATTCTACACTGCCTTCATTATTGGTTTCAATATGATAACTAATACTTTGTATATCCTTAAAGCTAAGTAAATTTCTTCTAGATTTAGAAGAGTACAAAGTATTATCAATACAAAATTGTGTGCCCTTAGGCAACATGAAATTTGTTCTTCCAGAGCCTTCAATTATGTTTGATGAACCAAATAAGGAATTGACCTTAGCTTTAATTAAAGTTAAGTTTTGAAAATACTTCTCATTTTTATGTATTGTGTGCGTTGTTGCACTGTCTGCTAAACAAAAATCTTCCTCAATCATCTTGGAATCAAAGCCATGAGTAAGATCCATGTCTCTTCAAATATGCAAAACATGTACTTTGAATTTAATACTTTGAAAGAAAATAAACACATAATGAAGTAACTTTAAATTCATTAATGATAATCAGAATACAAAGTAGAGTAATGATATTGCACAACTAACATGTAGAGATATAAAAAGATCATAAGGAGAATACAAAGGAAAAATAGGAAAAACATATTGCTAATACCAAATCTATATCTCTATCTTCTCTTTATTTTCTGATGTGTTTTACAATGGATGTATGCAAATCTATATATAGAGGGAAGTGAGAAAGCTTTAGCAGTTGAAAGCTTACCATTTATGGGACAAAATCCCTTGGATATAAAGCAAAGGATTCCTTAGGATAATGCTTTTAGATTTTTTCCCCCTTACTGCAATGGGTGGATGACTGAGAAGCCACTCGCGTGAACAATGAATAGGTGTGTCAGGATAATAGATGTGATTTCCAAAATCATAGGTTCTTCCGAGACTGATTAATTTGTGAGATCATATATTTGAAATTTAAATTGAACTTCATTAACTTAAACACAAACATAATTTACATAGCATAATGTAATGATACAATGAGAGGAAATACTTAATATGTATGATCATTTTGATCACCAATCAGATTCTAAGCCTCTCTATTTCTATCCCTAAAGAAGTCAGAAATTTCAAGATGAGTAATATTACTCCATCTAAGGCATCAAGGTAATCTTCTACATCACCAAGTTCAACAAGGATCACTTTATCTCTTTTTCCTTTCTCTTTCAATGAGGCTTGGTACAAGTCTACCAAATGCTTAGGCGTACGACATGTACGTGGCAATGCCCTTTTATGCCACACCTATAACATTTATTTTTATGGCCCTTTTGAGATTTGTATTGTAAATCCCTACCATTTTCATGTTGTTTTATCTCATTTTGATTCCACCTTTTGTTATAAGGTGTGTTTTGCCCGTTTGAAGGATTATGAGCATGTCTCTCCCTATTTTGGGTGTTTTTACCACATCCACGCCCACAATCTCTATTTCCTCCATTTCTTTCAAATGATATTCCATTCACTTTAGGGACTAGCGTGGAACCAGTTGGGCGAGACTAGTGATTTCTTAATAGAAACTCATTCTTTTGTTCAACCACTAGAAGACATGAAATTTCGAATATTTTTCGAACTTACACTCTCGATATTGTTGTTGCAAGAGCATATTTGAGGCATGAAATGTAGTAAATGTTTTCTCTAACATGTCTTCCTTAGTGACATGTTCACCACATAATTTCAATTGTGAGGTAATCTTAGATAGTGTTGAATTATACTCACTTACACTTTTGAAATCTTGCAACCTTAGGTGCATCCATTCATAATGAGCTTTTGGGAGGATTACACTTTTGTGGTTCTCATATCTCTCCTTCAGTTTTTTCCGCAGGGTTAAGAGATCTTTTTCTGTAAGGTACTCAATTTTTAATTCCTCATGTAGATGATGGCGAATGAAAATCATTGTCTTTGCTTGATTTTGTGGGGATTCTTCATTGTCATCTTTAATGGTCTCTGCAAGAGCCCTTGCCTCTAAATGGATCTCAACATCAAGGATCCATGATAGATAATTCTTGCCCGATATGTCAAGGGCAGCAAACTCAAGTTTTGTTAGGTTTGACATAATCTATATATATATATATATATATATATATGTATGTATGTATATTAATAGGTAAAGCTAAGAGAAATTCAAAAAGATTTCAAATTGAATTCTAATTGTTGTCTAATTTTGCGCCACGTGTCCTATTTATATATATATATATATATATATATATATATATATATTTTAATTTCTAGATGAGTTAATGTTATGTTAAAGATGAAGAGTTTAATATAAATAAACCATAAAAATAAATAAATAAATAAAAGCCCAATAAAAAAATAGTAAACTCATGTGTATATCCAAAAAATAAAATAAATAAAAAAGTAAGAAAGAGTAAAACTCATGTATATATCTATGATTTAAACAAGGTATAATTTGAATCCATATATGTGTAATTGTGTTGTTTTTAATTGTACCGTGCATATACACGAATTATACACTAGTTTATATATAATAGAGATAATATTAATAACCACAATAAATAAGCAATTATAATATGCAAAATATTACTTTAGTAATGCAATGTTTAGTCTAAAAGTGAAGTAAACTTATGCCATATATTAATATATATTGAATGGAAGAAGGAAGTCATAGGAATAACCTTTTTCAAAAGGCAAAATGATGATAACTCCTTTGAATCTGGCTAGAGCATCATGCCGATAACGTGTTGTGATATGGAGGAAATATATATATATATATATATGGATAAAGTTTAGCTACAAAATCGATTGTAGTCTTAGGCTACAAACTCACTCAATATCTTTTTATTGGAGATGAATTTTGACAAATCCACCATTAGATTGCATCTTCTTCTTATATCCTCAATGTTTGCAAAATTTCAAGAAAATTAAAAATCAATAGCTATGTCATCAATAAATTTTTAAATTGAAAGTTTTTGTAATTTAAAATTATGTATAAAATATAAGAGTATAGATTATATCGTAAATAATATCCGATTGACACAAAAATTGACATGTGCATTAAGAATGTAAAGAACATGTAATTCAACGGTTAGATTTTCAAAATATACAGTAATATTTATTTTATTAAGTGAGTTTGTAACCTAAGGCTACAACCAGTTTTGTAGCTAAACTTTGTCCTATATATATATATAGGCATGAGAATAAAATATGAGGATGATATTATATCTAAATTGCTTCTTATTTATTAGTCATCCACCACAACATATTATTTATGAAACTATATCTCTCTTTTACTCTCAATGTCTCTCTAATTTCCTCAGTACATTACAATGAAAGCGAAGGCGCATATATATAGAGGCAGAAGATGAATTGATGAAGTACCTACATAGGGGGCAAGATTCCCTAAAGTTGCTCCACCCATTTAATGTGATGGATTTATGTCCATCACCCATGAGAAGTAAATAGTTTATATTAAAAAGGGAATAGTGTAAAACAAAAAGTGAATAGGATATAACAATCCTTGTGTTTTACCAAAAAAGAAAAGAAAGAAGAAAAAAAAAATCCCCTTATAGGTGTGATGGGTTTGACTGTTACCATGATTTAAAAATCTTTTGTCATCTACATAAGTATATGCATGTTACCTTTTTCTCTCTCTAGGTTGTCCGCGAAAAAACCTTGAGGTGAAACCTAGGCTTGCCATTTGAGGCAAACATCCTTTCTCCGTTTTCTAGCAGTAGAACTCGTTTCAATCAGCGTTATCTCCCTCATAACACCAACCATATGGAGGAGATCACAAACCAATGTGTAGGTCTGAAACTATTAGAAAGGGAAGGGAATAAGGTGGACCTTGCACCGACCGTGAGAATGCATGGATGTGTACTGGCAGGAAAGTTTTGCACGAAGAGAAGAGTGAACTTGGAGTGTGCGGCGAGAGTTCTGAAAACGGTGTGGAGAACATAGGATAACTTCGAGGTATATGATATGGGTGATAACAAGGTCATCTTCTGCTTTAGTCAAAAGTAAGATCTCGACAAGGTACTTCTATTGGGTCTGTGGTCCTTCGACAAGTATCTACCGATTCTCCACAAACTGGACACAGGGGTAGCGGTAACGAAAGTGAAGTTCAACAGAGCAACCTTTTGGGTACAAATCCATGGCCTCCCTACCATATGTCAAACGAAAGATGTAGGACATCGAATTGGTGGGACCTTGGGGAAGGTGGAAAGGGTGGACGAGGATGACAATGGCTTTCGCATGGGAAGGAAAAAGAGAACGTTACGTTGATGAAGGTTGAAGCAAACAACGTAGGAACAAAAAGGAAGGAACGCACACCATTGGAGGAGATATCAATGAATGACGAAACTGGTAAGAAAATGAAACTGGATGGAGAAGTCATGGCTCTGGGAAAAATCATGGCACAACACCTAGGATCGGCATTGGCTATAAGGCAGCTACGCCGGGAGCAATGAGTACAATATGTTGGAACTGTCGGGGGCATGGGAACCCCTGTACAGTGAAAGCTCTCCAGAAGATAGTTTTGGAGGAAGATCCCACCTTGGTATTCCTTATGGAAATTAAGTTTGTTGTGTCTGAGATGGCAGTTATTAAGCGCAAACTAAACCAGCAACAAGGTCTAGTAGTACCTACTACCTAGTGTTCGGCATGGAAGGGGTCTTGCACTCCTATGGAAAAGCTCCATGAAAGTGGATGTCCAAACCTTTTCACCCCGACATATCAATGCAATTGTTACTAAAGAACAGAGTATGAAATAGTGAAGATTAACAGGTTTCTACGAACACCCTGAAACTAATAAGCATGAGGAGTCTTTGAGATTACTTGAAGGGCTAAGCACTCGAAGCACCCTGCCATGGATCTATATTAGTGACTTTAATGAGATAATGGATGCAAGGGAGAAGGAGGGTGGTAATGACTGCCTAGAGTGGCAAATGAAGAACTTTTGCAAAGCGGTCGATCGATGCAACCTTAGAGATATAGGCTACACAAGGTCGGACTTCACGTGGTGTAGGAGACTTGGTTCCCGTGGATGGGTTAGGGAGGGACTTGACAAAGCTTTGGTATCCCCAAATTGGGCTAGTACATTCCCTAAGATGAGGCTACACCATGTTGCAGCTTCCACCTCGAATCATTGCATGTTGGTGGTGAAGGCTCTTACTGGTAGAAAGAAAAGAACTCGAAGAATGAAGCTTTTCAGTTTTGAATCAATGTGGTTAAGGGATGAAAGGTGTAAGGAGATAATGTTTGAGGCATGGGACTGAGCAATGATTATGGGGTTGAACATTCGTTCTCTCAATGTTTGGAGGAGTGTAGAAAGTCTCTGACGGCATGGAATAGGAATACCTTTGGGCATGTGGGCAGGACAATAGCAAGACTTCAAGAAAAGCTTCAAGGCCTGGAATGTAGGCAGAATAACAACAACGTGTTGGATGAGATCCAGGAAACAAAGCTGGAGTTAAATAGAATGCCCTTGGTGGAAAAGGATATGTGGTAGCAAAGATCAAGGAATTGTTGGCTAAAGTCAGGAGACCACAACACTTCCTTTTTTCATACCAAGGCTTCTAATAGACAACAATAGAACACCATCACATGGATCAAGGATTCAAACAACGTCTGGCAAGAGGATGAGGAAATCATGGGCAAAACTTTTGTGAAATATTTTACATAACTGTTTTCCTCATCCCAAGCAGGTGTCAGTGCAGAGCTGATTGAGGCTATCCAGGGTAAGGTGACAAATAGAATGAACAGCCTTCTCTTGTAGGATTTCCATGCTTAGGATGTGGAAAAAGCACTGAAGCATATGCACCCGTTGAAAGCACCTAGACCAAACGGTATGCCTCCCATTTTTTACTAGCATTTTTGGCCTAATATGACTGCTATTATTATAAAAATTGTGTTAGACTTTCTTAACAATGGTGTAGCCCCTCCTAAGTTCCACGAAATGCACATTGTATTGATTCCTAAAACGAGGAACTTGGAAAGAGTGTCAGATTACAGACCGTTCAGTCTTTGCAACGTGGCTTACAAGCTTGCATCCAAGGCAGTGGCCAACCACCTTAAATTGGTTTTGTAGGACTTTATTTGCGAAAACTAGAGTGCTTTCATATCAGAGAGGCTCATCACTGATAATGTCTCGGTGACTCATGAACTAATGAACCACATCAGCAGGAAGAAGAAGGGCAGAACTGGAGAAATGGCCCTAAAACTAGACGTAAGCAAGGCATATGACCAGGTGGAGTGGGGATGTCTACAAAAAATAATGGGGAAACAGGGCTTTCATGATAGGTGGATAAGCTTAGTGATGAGATGTGTCTTGTCTATTTCTTATGCAGTTCGAATTAACGGCCAGCCTTGTGGCCACATTATTCCAACTTGTGGGTTGAGGCAAAGGGACCCTTTATCGCCTTACTTATTCCTCATTTGTGCTAAAGGGCTATCCGCATTGTTGCACAAGGTTGTCCAGAACAAGGCCCTTAAAGGTGTGGCTGCCTCGGCTAGGGGACCCACCATATCCCATCTATTTTTCTTCGATGATAGTTTGATATTCGAAAAGGCCACTGTCAGGGAGGGTGTGGAAATACAGTGGGTGCTCAAAGTTTATGAGGAGTCCTTGGGTCAACAACTTAACAAAAACAAGACGTCCCTCTTCTTTAGCCACAACACAGACCAGGATACATGGGATGCAATAAAAGCACCGTTTGGTGCACAAATCATCAAACCACATGTCTTATCTAGGTTTTCCCTCATTGGTGGGGAAATCAAAGAGAAACACATTTGCACAGTTGAAGCAAAGGGTGGCAAACAAGCTTATAGGGTGGAAGGAAAAATTATTGTCCAATGTCGAAAAGGAGGTTCTGATTAAGGCGGTAGCACAAGCAGTGCCCTCATATACATTGAGCTGCTTTAAGCTCCCTAATACATTGTGTGACAAGTTGACTGGCATGGTAAGGCAATTTTGGTGGGGACAAGTAAAGGATGAAAGGAAATTAGCCTAGCTGAGTTGGGAGAAGATGTGCTTACTGAAAGAGAGAGGTGGTATGGGATTCCTAGACTTACGACTTTTCAACCTGGCTCTTCTGGCAAAACAGGGGTGGAGACTCCAAACAAATTCCTCCTCCTTGTTTTATCGGGTTTACAAGGCAAAATATTTCCCGAGCTGTAAGTTTGTGGATGCAGACATAGGACGCCAACCCTCATATGTATGGAGGAGCATTATGGCAGCACAGCCACTAATGTGTCAGGGTATTTGTTGGCAAATGGGAGATGGTAAACAGATTAAGGTCTAGAAGGACAAATGGATCCCAAGCCCATGAACATATAAGGCTATTATGCCGGAGAGGTTATCGAGGCAAATACTGTGGGTCAGTGATCTCATTGATGAAGATAGCAAGGAGTGGAAAAGGGAGTTAGTCAACCTTTGCTTCTACCACAGGATACAGATGCTATCTTAGGCATTCCATTGAGTGTCACTGGCGCAAGGGATAGAGTGGTATGGGCTGAAACCAAGAATGGTAGGTTCACAGTTAAAAGTGAATATAGGCTAGCACAGGCGGAACAATGAGATAATATGATGGCGGAAGGATCAAACCAGTCACTTATGAAGCAGACCTAGATCGAAGAGTTTGTGGCAATTGAATGTGTCGAACAAGGTCAAGCACTTTGCATGGAAAGCTTGTAGAAATATCCTAGCCAGAAAGAAAATTTACGGCAGAAAAACACCACAAAAGACAGCAATTGCAAGGTTTATGGGAACCAGGTGGAGACCATAAGCCATTTATTTTGGTTTTGTGACTATGCAAAAGAGGTGTGGTCCTTGTGCAAACTCTCATTCCCTTTTGAAATTCAACCCTCGTGGGATTATATGGACATGATATGGTTTCTTCAAAAGTGGGAGGAGGCACGGCCAGGGCTCTTGGAGTGGATAGTCATGATTTGTTGGGGTATATGGAAAAATAGGAATGAAGCAAGACATGGCGGCAAGCAGCAGAGTGGACTGGTAGTGTCAAGAAGCTCTCTTAGATTGTTGGAGGAATTTCAGACAGCAAACGAACATCTAGCTACCACCGCAGTTCAGAACCAACTAGTAAAGTGGACCCTTCCTCCATCGGGATGCTATAAAGTGAATGTTGATGGTGCCGTGTTCTCTAAACAGAAGCTGGCAGCCATGGGAGTGGTCATAAGGGATGAAGAAGGACAGTTGATAGTGACGCTTTGTCGAAAACTATACACGCCGTTGGGGCCATTGGAGACCGAGGCAAAGACCATGGAGGTGGGCATCATGTTCGCAAGGGAGGTCGGGATTAGGGATGTGCTGTTTGAGGGCGATTCGTTAGTGCTCAACAACGCGATTCATGAACTGAACAAAATTGACCCGTTTGTTCAGAATGTGGTCAGAGGAATACTCCAAAGTGTTCAAGGCTTTTGCACCTTTGCCTTTTCACACACCAAAAGACAAGGAAATGCCCCGGCCCATGCTCTGGCCCAACATGTAGTGAACGTAGAGGACTTTCTGGCTTGAGGAATGCCCTGGTTGTATTGTGCGTGCATGCATGCAGGATGTACGCTCTATTTACAATCATGAATAATATAGTTTGTGTGGTTCCCATTAAAAAAAAAAAAAAAATCTTTTGTCTACTCTCAACAGTTCCAATTTATGTTTCATCGGATCCAATATAGTCCAATATGCCATGTTTAATTATTTTTACCATTTCAAACATTGGTTAATTTATAAGTCTAAGCACAATATTTTCACAATATATTTTATTTTCATCTTGGTTTGACCACGGTCACTATGGAGGTTTTGTTCAAAAAGGGCTTGGATGTGAGTGTGGGAGTCACTGCCAAGCTAGAAGAGAATTCAATATCCTTAGTTTTCCAAGTAGATTTTGATTTTACCTGAATCAGTTTGAAATAGATTATCATAGCTCCCTCTAGAAATCTCCAAATTGCACAACATTTGATGCGTTAGAAACTAGAGATATAAAACTTGCCAATGGTATATGGTTGATATTTGATCATAGCTCTCTCTAGAAATCTCCAAATTGCACAACATTTGATGCATTAGAAACTAGAGATATAAAACTTGCCAATGGTATATGGTTGGTTTCCTAGTTAATTAGTTTTACGTAATATTCCAAAATGAAATTTGAATTTAATGACTACCGCGCACCCTTAGTGCGGTGGTTACTCTACAAGTATAAATGCATGTGGGGTGTTGGGAGTAAGGGCCGGAGTTCAAGTCTTCAAGAAGGAGTTTTACACATATATACACTCAAATTAGGTTATAGTAGAAATTTTATCTTGTATCAAGAAATTTGAATTTAATGAAACATTAATGTGATGGCGCGAATGATTGTATTGGCTCCCATAGCTTTAAATAATCTTTTGTGCTATACTGTTATTCATGTGGTTGTAGTAGTAGACAACATCCAACCAATCCAAACCACTTCAGAAACAAGAAAGAGAAATAGAGTAGTGTTTATTACACATTTTAGTGCATCCACACTATCGTTTATTAACATTGAAACTCAGTGTATTTAACACTTGTATGCATTTAATGTATATAATAAGTTTGGATCATGTTAATAGATAAACTTAGGATAATCATTAATAAATCATAATAGAAAAGTTTTAAGACCACATTTATAAGAAATATAAAAAACTGTCAATAACATTTATTATTTTATCATTCTCCTAAGGAAAATTGTTAGATACTTCCGGTGTAACATAAATGTGTACTCCTTCCTCTCACATGAATAATAGGTTTCATCATGAATTTAATTAATAGAATCTATCATTTATGTAAGAAGAGGGAGTACACAATAATTTCCCTGGAAAATTATTAGGTAATTCCAGAATACCATAAATACATACTCATTTCTTTCACATGAATGGTGGCTCATTGCCAAATTCAACTCATTGCCACTTCCACGACTCAACAAGTTTGGTTAATGCAACATGAGATGACCCTCCCTCACTCAGTGCAGCCTTAGCTCCATCTTTCATAGCAACTGTTCGTTCCCTGATCAAGTTACCACTTTCTGAGTCCATCAACTCTCTAACTCGCTTCTCCACCTCTGTTGCACTCACAAACCCATCCTCTGACTCCTCCATCGACAAAGCAATCTTCACATCTTCCACTAACACCACCCTGTTGAACCTTTGCTCAGCGTAAAGAGGCCACGCCACCATTGGCACCCCCGCACACACAGCTTCCAACACCGAGTTCCACCCACAATGAGTCACAAACCCACCCACCGAGTCATGATTCAACACAGCCAGTTGTGGTGCCCATGACTTCACTACCAAGCCCCTCTCCTTGGTACGGTCCAAAAAACCCTTCGGAAGCAAAGAATCTAAATCTGGGTCAGGCTGAACTGAGACAGCCAAGCTATGTTTCTTACTGGGTGGATTTCGTACCACCCACAAGAACCTTTGGCCACTCCTTTCCAACCCTAAAGCTATTTCATTCAACTGTTCTATTGAGAACAAACCCAAACTTCCAAAGCATAAAAACACAACGCTTTGACTGGTTTGCGAGTCAAGCCACGTTAAGCACTCGGGCATGGCTTCACCTTCATTGTGATCACTTCTTACATTGTAAGTTGCTATCAATGGTCCTATGTAGTAAACACGTGGCGTGGGACCGTCCGGGACACATAGGCCATTTGATACTGCTTGAATAGCTTTTGTTTCCAACGATTCAAACGTGTTCACAATTATTCCTGCTGACTTAACCAAGCTGATAGTGCCGTCTAGAAAGCACTCGTAAGCCTTGTCATTACGGTCGACTAATAGTTTTGCCAAATCCGAAGATGGTAATAATGGTGGTAGTCCAGGAATGTTAAGGAGGGTGTTGAGGTCTTTGAAATTCATGGTGGTGTTTTTGTGAATGGTGGGGAGATATAGTTTAAAATTGAGTGCAGCCGCGCCAGAAGTGGAGAAGTGGTAGGCGGGGATGTTGAGTTTGGCTGCAACAGAAAGAGCACTGGAGCAGAAAAAATCTATGATGAGCGCTTGGATGTTGTAGGTTTTGGATATAAAAAGGAGAGATTGGTGGACATAGGGATTGTTGAGGCGTATGAGCTCAAAGATAAGAGTTTCATGGTGGAGAGAGGTGGTGGGAGGAAGAGTAACATTGGGGAGATTGTGAAAGGTCATGTAGGGATTGGTGGCAGAGACAGAGGCTATGTATGGAGATGTGGAACCAGCATTTTAGGGTGCAGGGGCAATGAGTATGTGGATGGTGAGTAAAGGGTGGTATGTGTGTATTAGTTTGCCTAACTCCACCATGGGAATCAAGTGGCCAATGGCTGGTGTTGGGTACAGAACTATTGCTTCCATAGCTGTCGAAATATTAGTGTGGGAGTGTTTGCCAGTTTCAAAGTTCAATATTAATGGAGATGATCATAAGGAGTTTCAATGGGGTTTCTTTTTATTACTGCCCGGACTGTACATAGCAGTGAAGCTCGTGTTAAAATGTAATTTGCAATTATCAAGTGGGTCCCTAAGTATCAACTAGGTGTCAACAATCTAGCAAGTGAAGAAGTAAGAGTCAGCAAAATAAAATTGAAGATAGACACCTCTCATACTAGGTGTCATTGAAGAGATAATTTCCATCAAACTCTAGAAGTATGTTGTGTAGTACTCTAGCAGGAAGTTGTGTAGTAATCTAGCTGACTTAATACATGTATAAATAGATGTTATGTGTAAATGAAAGCTATGGAACATCCGAAAAATAAAAAAGAAAGAGTTGTGCAGCAATACTCTGTTCTTCTATCAATACAAATATTACCTAGAATTCTAACTTCATTTTTAGCATATCCATAACTTCTCTACAAAAGTAAAACACTAAATTCTCCTCCTAGCCATATAATTAAGAACTTGCACTCAACAGCTCGTTATGTTTTCGATCTAAAAATTTCAGTCATTATTTCTTGTTATAAATATTCCACCAAACTCACTGATGAGCAGGTAATGAGTGAGAAGTACGGTACAAGGATTGCTTGGTTAACTCATGAGCCAGCAATGCGTGGACTGTATGTATATCCAAGGTTACCACTAGTATGAAATATTAGTTGGCCTCCCCCACCAAAATTGATGTTTTAATCAGTAACAGCTAGAACAAGAATTCTACAGTTTCATCTTTCAAAAATGGTCATTTTCCACCATTGAAGGACAGAGAGGTCTGGGATTCAAACAATTATATGTGCATGGTTGGAACTTGGAAGATCTGTGACTCTGGATTTAGAGGTCTATTGTACCTCCCCAAAAGCTCCTTCTACTTCAAGTATAGGTGTTTTTTCTTAGAACAGTATCACATTTATTACTAATGAAAACAAACAACAAAACAAGGAGAAACCAATCTAAGCTGGTCTTCCTCAGTTCATATTACAAGTTCATCTAGGCCAATATAGGAGAATTCTACATGTTTAAACTTTATGTAATTAGATTAATCTTTTGAATTTTTTTTTATTAGTTATGAACTGATTATTTTTGTTTTTATATTGCATAATTTTTATTTTATTTTTTATTATTGAAGGCTAATATTTTCTAGATAACTTTTGCTTCTAATTTTGCCAAATGCTCCACATCATGCTTCACATAATAACAAGAAAATGTAGCTTTTGAAAAGTACCACGCCCGAATTATTAAGGATTGTTCATCGCCTAACCAGACTAAAATCATTTTTACATCAAACACCAAAGTTTGATTAAGTGCACACTATTTTTACAACATTTTTACAATAAATTCTAAGTATCAGGTTGTTACTTATTGTTATTGTTATATTAAAATAGTAATTTCAATGTTAAATTTAAATTTGAACTAATAATAACTAGTTACTTGTGATTTATTGTGAAAATATTGTAAAAATATTGTGTACGTAACACATTATATTTTTCTTTAATTCTTTCCCAAATTTTGGCATTCACTTTTTTTTCCCCCTACCATTTTCATCAATACCATTGCCACAATTACTTTTTTTTTTTTTTTGGCACTTGCTCATTGCACTTCTCACACTCACATCCGGGCAGGTGAGGAAAATTGGGCAGATGAAATATGGCAACACTGTTGCCGAAATTCAAGTTTTTCTCTTTCCTCCCTTTTTCTCATTCTCTCTCCTATTTTTTCTTGAATTTCGGCAACACTGTTGCCGAAATTCAATCTCTCTCCTCATTCCCCTAAATAACTTATAACAGTACCTATAACGCAAATATGTTTTAAATTTAGCAATATTTAGCCCAAAAACTCCACCTCTCATACTAGGTGTATTTAGGGCCGGGTTTTGTTAAGTAGTACTATTCAAACTTGGCATGTTAGGAAAAGTCAAAAATTCAAATTTGGCTTGAACTCACAAGTTTAAAAATAGTATTCAAGCTTGAGCTTGGCTTGACTTGGCTTGTCTTGATTAATTAGTCAAGCCAAACTCAAGCTTAATATCAAGTTTAAACTCAAGCTAAAGTCAAGTTTTTGAATTTGAGATCTAAAAAAATTACATTATCAAATGCTTAAATTTCTAAAATTAAGAA
The DNA here is from genome assembly GCA_030445155.1 of Quercus variabilis. Classification (NCBI taxonomy): domain Eukaryota; kingdom Viridiplantae; phylum Streptophyta; class Magnoliopsida; order Fagales; family Fagaceae; genus Quercus; species Quercus variabilis. The sequence continues at coordinate 13,081,430 of CP129453.1, forward strand.
GAAAAAAAAAATTGTATGCTCATTTTACCATGTGTTTAGTCCTACTTATGATTAGCCATTATTCAAATTAAAATTTTACATAATTAAATTAATTCATTCATCATTCCTTGTCTACTAAAGTTTCAGCAAATATTCAAAATACAATTTTTACATTCACGTTAGATGGTGAAGAAATTAAAAAAAAAAAAAAATACTTGTTTGTAGCTATTATGAATGAGAAAATACTAACATATTTTATAACTTTACTTTAGATGATTCCTAGAGAATGATCATATGTGGCCTGCTTAATTAACTAATTTATTTTTAAATGTAACTATAGTCTAAAGTGATTCTTGGTCAGTTTAGAGGGAGAGAAAAAATTGAGGTAATGGGTAGTAATCCCGTGTTGGCTATGTCATTATTAAGACATGTGTAATGAGTATATTTAGCTAACACATATAAAGTTATAAATGAATATATACTTGAATTATTTTATATCAAGTTTAATAGCTCATGAGCTTGTTTGTGAACAAATTTTTTTGATTGGGCTCAGCTTGTTTATTAAACAAGCCTAAAACTAAGGCTTAAGCTTGACTTATTTATAAACAAACAAACATGAACGAGCTTTTTATCGATCCGAGTCCGAGTTGTTCATAATCGGTTTGGTTCATTAACAGCCTTAGGTGTCATTGAAGAAGTAATTTCAATCAAACTCTAGAAGTATGTTGTGTAGTACTCTAGCAGGAAGTTGTGTAGTAATCTAGCTGACTTAATACATGTATAAATAGATGTTATGTGTAAATGAAAGCTATGGAACATCCGAAAAAAAAAAAAAAAAAAAAAAAAAAAAAGGAGTCGTGCAGCAATACTCTGTTCTTCTATCAATACAAATATTACCTAGAATTCTAACTTCGTTTCTAGCAAACTTCTCTACAAAAGTAAAACACTAAATTCTCCTCCTAGCCATATAATTAAGAACTTGCACTCAATAGCTCGTTCTGTTTTCGATCCGAAAATTTCAGTCATTATTTCCTGTTATAAATATTCCACCAAACTCACTGATGGGCAGGTAATGAGTGAGAGGTACGGTACAAGGATTGCTTGGTTAACTTATGAGCCAGCAATGCGAGGACTGTATGTATATCCAAAGTTACCACTTGTATGAAATGTTAGTTGTACTCAACAGCTCGTTATGACTTCAATCTAAAAATTTCAGTCATTATTTCTTGTTATAAATATTCCACCAAACTCACGATGGGCAGGTAGTGAGTGAGAGGTACGGTACAAGGATTGCTTGGTTAACTCATGAGCCAGCAATGCGTGGACTGTATGTATATCCAAGGTTACCGCTTGTATGAAATATTAGTTGACCTCCCCACCAAAATTGATTTTTTAATCAGTAACAGCTAGAACAAGAATTCTACAGTTTCATCATTCAAAAATGGTCATTTTCCACCATTTAAGGACAGAGAGATCTGGGATTCAAACAATTATATGTGCATGGTTGGAACTTGGAAGATCTGTGACTGTGGGTTTAGAGGTCTATTGTGCCTCCCCAAAAGCTTCTTCAACTTCAAGTATAGGTGGTTTTTCTTAGAACAGCGTCACATTTATTACTAATGAAAACAAACAACAAAACAAGGAGAAACCAATCTAAGCTGGTCTTCCTCAGTTCATATTACAAGTTCATCTAGGCCAATATAGGAGAATTCTACATGTTTAAACTTTATGTAATTAGATTAATCTTTTGAATTTTTTTTTATTAGTTATGAACTGATTATTTTTGTTTTTATATTGCATAATTTTTATTTTATTTTTTATTATCGAAGGCTAATATTTTCTGGATAACTTTTGCTTCTAATTTTGCCAAATGCTCCACATCATGCTTCACATAATAACAAGAAAATGTAGCTTTTGAACAGTACCACGCCCAAATTATTAAGGATTGTTCATCGCCTAACCAGACTAAAATCATTTTTACATCAAACACCAAAGTTTGATTAAGTGCACACTATTTTTACAACATTTTTACAACAAATTCTAAGTATCAGGTTGTTACTTATTATTATTGTTATATTAAAATAGTAATTTCAATGTTAAATTTAAATTTGAACTAATAATAACTAGTTACTTGTGATTTATTGTGAAAATATTGTAAAAATATTGTGTACGTAACACATTATATTTTTCTTTAATTCTTTCTCAAATTTTGGCATTCACATTTTTTTTCCCCTACCATTTTCATCAATACCATTGCCACAATTACTTTTTTTTTTTTTTTTTTTTGGCACTTGCTCATTGCACTTCTTATACTCACACATCCGGGCAGGTAAGGAAAATTGGGCAGATGAAATACGACAACACTGTTGCCGAAATTCAAGTTTTTCTCTTTCCTCCCTTTTTCTCATTCTCTCTCCTATTTTTTCTTGAATTTCGGCAACACTGTTGCCGAAATTCAATCTCTCTCCTCATTTCCCTAAATAACTTATAACAGTACCTATAACGCAAATATGTTTTTAATTTAGCAATATTTAGCCCAAAAACTCCACCTCTCATACTAGGTGTATTTAGGACCGGGTTTTGTTAAGTAGTACATATTCAAACTTGGCTTGTTAGAAAAAGTCAAAAATTCAAATTTGGCTTGAACTCACAAGTTTAAAAATAGTATTTAAGCTTGATCTTGGCTTGACTTGGCTTGTCTTGATTAATTAGTCAAGCCAAACTCAAGCTTAATATCAAGTTTAAACTCAAGCCAAAGTCAAGTTTTTGAACTTGAGATCTAAAAAAATTACATTATCAAATGCTTAAATTTCTAAAATTAAAAAGAAAAAAAATTGTATGCTCATTTTACCATGTGTTTAGTCCTACTTATGATTAGCCATTATTCAAATTAAAATTTTACATAATTAAATTAATTCATTCATCATTCCTTGTCTACTAAAGCTTCAGCAAATATTCAAAATACAATTTTTTCATTCACGTTAGATGGTGAAGAAATAAAAAAATAAAAAATACTCGTTTGTAGCTATTATGAATGAGAAAATACTAACATATTTTATAACTTTACTTTAGATGATTCCTAGAGAATGATCATATGTGGCCTGCTTAATTAACTAATTTATTTTTAAATATAACTATAGTCTAAAGTGATTCTTGGTCAGTTTAGAGGGAGAGAAAAAATTGAGGTAATGGGTAGTAATCCTATGTTGGCTATGTCATTATTAAGACATGTGTAATGAGTATATTTAGCTAACACATATAAAGTTATAAATGAATATATACTTGAATTATTTTATATCTAGTTTAATAGCTCACGAGCTTGTTTGTGAACAAATTTTTTTGATTGGGCTCAACTTGTTTATTAAACAAGCCTAAAACTAAGGCTTAAGCTTGACTTATTTATAAACAAACAAACATGAACGAGCTTTTTATCGATCCGAGTCCGAGTTGTTCATAATCGGTTTGGTTCATTAACAGCCCTAGGTGTCATTGAAGAAGTAATTTCAATCAAACTCTAGAAGTATGTTGTGTAGTACTCTAGCAGGAAGTTGTGTAGTAATCTAGCTGACTTAATACATGTATAAATAGATGTTATGTGTAAATGAAAGCTATGGAACATCCGGAAAACCAAAAAAAAAAAAAGAGTCGTGCAGCAATACTCTGTTCTTCTATCAATACAAATATTACCTAGAATTCTAACTTCGTTTCTAGCAAACTTCTCTACAAAAGTAAAACACTAAATTCTCCTCCTAGCCATATAATTAAGAACTTGCACTCAACAGCTCGTTATGTTTTCGATCCGAAAATTTCAGTCATTATTTCCTGTTATAAATATTCCACCAAACTCACTGATGGGCAGGTAATGAGTAAGAGGTACGGTACAAGGATTGCTTGGTTAACTTATGAGCCAGCAATGCGAGGACTGTATGTATATCCAAAGTTACCACTTGTATGAAATGTTAGTTGTACTCAACAGCTCGTTATGACTTCAATCTAAAAATTTCAGTCATTATTTCTTGTTATAAATATTCCACCAAACTCACTGATGGGCAGGTAGTGAGTGAGAGGTACGGTACAAGGATTGCTTGGTTAACTCATGAGCCAGCAATGCGTGGACTGTATGTATATCCAAGGTTACCGCTTGTATGAAATATTAGTTGACCTCCCCACCAAAATTGATGTTTTAATCAGTAACAGCTAAAACAAGAATTCTACAGTTTCATCATTCAAAAATGGTCATTTTCCACCATTTAAGGACAGAGAGATCTGGGATTCAAACAATTATATGTGCATGGTTGGAACTTGGAAGATCTGTGACCGTGGGTTTAGTGGTCTATTGTGCCTCCCCAAAAGCTTCTTCAACTTCAAGTATAGGTGGTTTTTCTTAGAACAGCGTCACATTTATTACTAATGAAAACAAACAACAAAACAAGGAGAAACCAATCTAAGCTGGTCTTCCTCAGTTCATATTACAAGTTCATCTAGGCCAATATACGAGAACTCTACATGTTTAAACTTTATGTAATTAGATTAATCTTTTGAATTTTTTGTTATTAGTTATGAATTGATTATTTTTGTTTATTTTTTTATTGCATAATTTTTATTTTTATTTTTATTAATTAGGGCTAATATTTTTTAGATTACATTTGCTTCTAATTTTGCCAAATGCTCCACATCGGGCTCCACACAATAACAAGAAAATGTAGCTTTTGAATAGTACCTCACCCGAATTATTAAGGATTGTTCATCGCTGATAATGTGTATAGTGTTGTGGGCTTTAGGCCTAACTAAATTACTTGTATAGCACGCATTCTTGTACTACACACTTACTTGTACTGCACTCATATGTTTCCTATATAAAGGTACTCATGTATATTCTTTCACTGAGAAATAAAATACACTTATTCAGTTCTAGCATGGTATCAGAGCCATTACTCTAATTTTCTTGTGTTCTGCAATCTTGTGTTGTCAGTATTTTCTACTGTCTCGACTTCTGTGGTTAGTAAACCCTTTCAGTGCCCTCTCCCGACTGCTCTGCCCCTGTCAAAGGTTCTTAAGGTTGAATCTTCACCGCCAGAAGATCCTCCTCCGCCACCAAAACCACTACCAACATCGGATCTCTCACCTCTAACCTCTGATTAGAACATAAGATATATCACAGTGTAGCTATTCAATCACTCTACACATCGCAGCCAGAAACATCCACATCTGACCATCCACGCGCCGCCACATGTCGGTCAAAGTTTCGGCCAATATTTCCATGCACTTCACGTGCCACCAGGATTGCTCCAATCTTGTTTCCGCTGATACCATTAGAATCGTCCTTCTCTAATCTGCATCTTTGGAAAATAATTAGCTTCATCGGATAGTCCATGCGCCCTCACACACCTCCCAAAGCTTCAACAAACCTGATCCACGCCCCTCACGCACCCTATGCGTCGCTGGGATACCTGCTAACGTCATCACTACCACGTTAGCCCTAGTTGACATCACCTGATTACATCAGCGACGCATCATCTACTGACGTCATCTTCTCTTCTACTAACGTCATCAATTGACCTTTCTCTGTTGACTGTTGACTTTGACCATGTTTGACCGTTGACTTTTGGTTAGAGTTGACTTTTTGCAGTTCAGGTGCTCCTTCCCCAATTTTTCGCGTAGATTTCATTTTTGTAGTCCATTTTTGCATATTTTTCTTTTAAATGAAGAATAAGGACAGGTCTTCTTCTTGTTACAATAATCGTCGCCAACAATCCAATAAACGTTTTTGCAATTTTTGCAAACGTTTTGGCCACAATATTAAGACTTACTATCATCGCAATAAATTAGCTATTTCAATTTCTACTACTACTGTTGCTAACACTGAGAGTGTCCAACTAATGGCACCCATCTCTACACAGTCTAAGTCTTCAGGACGGACTTTCACCATGTCCACAGATGACCTTAAAAACATCATCGCCAATGTCATTCATATGGTTGGTAATGCATCTTATTCGTCTTCTCTCTTAGCTTTATCTAGCATGTCTCCTTCCTCTTGGCTTATGGATTCTGCTTATTGCAATCACATGACTCCTCACTTGTCCTTATTTTCTGAACTTAAACTTGCACCACACCATCTTAATATTCACACAGCAAATGGTTCCACAATGTCTGGTCATAATATAAGTTCCATTTTGACCTCCAACCTCTCGATTCCTGGTGTCTTTAATATTCCTGACCTTTATTACAATTTATTTTTTGTGGGACAATTAGCTGAATTAGGTTATCGCATTATCTTTGATTATTATGGGTGTATTGTGCAGGATCCAAGGACAGGACAGGAGCTTGGGACTGGTCCTAGAGTTGGGCGTATGTTTATCATGGACAACCTTTGTCTTCCACTTGTTGCTCCTGTTTCTGTTGCTGCAGTTGCTGCAATTTCTTCTACTCCTTCCCTTGCACTTTGGCATGCTCGACTTGGTCACGCATCTTCCTCTCAGGTACAACAATTGGCTTCTAGAGGTTTGTTAGGTTCCATGTCTATAGAAATTTTTGATTATGTTTTATGTCAGTTAGGAAAACAACCAGTTTTGCATTTCAATACTAGTGAATCAATATCCACTAATATATTTGACCTTATTCATTCTGATGTTTGGGGGCCTTCCTTTGTCTCTAGTATTGGTGGGTCTCGATATTTTGTTATCTTTGTTGATAATTACTCTCGCTATAGCTAGATTTTTAATATGAAACATCATTCTAAATTATTGCAAGTATATTCTAATTTTGCAAAAATGGTTGAAACTCAATTTTTCAAACGTATCAAAATTTTTCGATCTAATAATGCTCTTGAGTACACTCAATAAGCTTTCCAAGCTGTTTTGCATTCCTATGGCACTATTCATCAACTAACTTGTCCAAGTACCTCTCAGCAAAATGGTAGAGCCGAACGAAAACTTCATCATATTCTTGACATTATTCGTGCTCTCTTTCTCTCTGCCAAAGTTCTTGCTCCTTTTTGGGGCGAAGCTACTCTTCATGTTGTTCATACTATTAATCACATTCCAAGTCATGTTATCCAAAATTAAACTCCATATGAGCACCTTTTTGGGTCACCTCCAAACTATCACCACCTTTGCTCCTTCGACTCTGCTTGTTTCACTCTTCTTCAACCACATGAGCATAACAAACTTGAGCCTCGGTTAAGGCTTTGTTGTTTTCTTGGCTATAGCAAAACTCAAAAGGAGTGTTGGTATTATGATTCTGTCTCTCATCGTCTTCATATCTCCCACAATATTGTCTTTTGGGAACATCACATCTTTGTCAAGCTCTCACTTCCGTGCCTCCCTCTCTTCCTCTTCTGTCTTAGATCTTTTTCCAAATGAGGCACATATTCCTTCTGTAGCTACTCCTGATCCTCCTGTAGTTGCTCCTAATTCTCTTGTAGACTTCTTTGTCCGACCACCAGATATCATTAATGCCTTTCCTAGTTCACCTTTAATGAACAGGTGAAAAATGATCAAGTCGAAGACAAGCTACCCAACCCCAACCTTGAGCATAGGTCCTTTACTCCTACTTCGCCTGAAGATCTTGCACAAGATATTCCACCTCGTTACTCAACTTAAGATCCATTCCTACACATTTACTTGACTATCATTGTTACACTGCTCTTGCTACACTACATGAGCCTCACACCTATCATAAGGTTTCCACTAACCCTTTATGGCAAATTGCAATGAAAGAGGAACTTGATGCATTATCTAAAAACCATACTTGGGATTTAGCAACACTCCCCCCAAGAAATCTATGGTTGGTTATAAGTGAATCTATAAGATTAAGACTCACTCTGATGGGTCCATTGAAGGTTACAAAACTCGTCTTGTTGCAAAAAGTTTTACACAGGAGTATGGGATTGATTATGAAGAGATCTTTGCTCCGGTTGCTCATATCTCATCTATTCGTGCCCTCTTAGCTGTTGTTGTTGCCAGTAAATGGGACCTTTTTCAAATAGATGTCAAAATTGCATTCCTTAATAAGGATTTAAGTGAAGAAGTTCATATACAACCTCCTCTTGGTCTCTCTAATGACTCAAACAAGATTTGTCACATTCGACGTGCACTTTATGGCCTTAAACAAGCTCCACGAGCTTGGTTTACCAAATTCAGCTCTACCATCTCTCGCTTGGGTTACATGGCCAATCATTATGATTCTATCTTATTTCTTCGTCGCACTGACAAAGGCATTATTTTACTTCTCCTATATGTGGATGATATGATCATAACTGGTGATGACCTTAGTGGCATTCAAGAACTCAAGGATTTTCTCAATCAGTAATTTGAAATAAAAGATCTTGGACATTTCAGCTACTTCTTGGGTCTTGAAATTACTCATTTTACAGATGAACTTTATATTACTCAAGCCAAGTATGCCTCTAAACTCTAGTCTTGAGCTGGACTCACTGATAACAAGACTGTTGACACTCCAGTTGAGCTTAATGTGCATCTAACTCCCTCAAAGGGGAAACCATTGTCTAATTCATCTCTTTACAGACGCTTGGTTGGCAACCTAGTTTATCTCACTATCACTCGTTCAAACATTTCCTATGCTGTTCACCAGGTGAGTTAGTATCTATCTGCTCCACCATCAACTCACTATGCTACTGTTCTGCGCATTCTTTGATACCTAAAGGGCACTCTCTTCCATGATCTTTTCTACTCTGCTCAGTCTCCTCTTATTCTCCGTGCATTTTCTGATGTTGATTAGGTAGAAGATCCCACTGATCGCAGGTCCACCAATGGTTATTGCTTTCTTCCTGGTTCTTCTCTGATTTCTTGGCGAAGCAAGAAACAAACTCATGTGGCCCGCTCCAATATTGAAGCAGAATATCATGCCTTTACTGATACCACATCTGAACTGCTTTGATTACGATGGCTTCTCAAAGATTTAGATGTATCTACATCCTCTGCTTCTCCTCTTTACTGTGACAACCAGAGTGTCATTCATATTATTCACAATGATGTCTTCCATGAACGGACTAAGCACATTGAGATTGATTGTCACTTTATCCGTTATCATCTTGTCCATGGTGCTCTAAAACTGATCTTAGTTTCCTCTAAAGATCAACTTACAGATATTTCACCAAGTCACATCTTAAGGGACGCCTTCGTACTTTGGTTAACAACCTTAAGTTAGTCTCACATCTACCTTGAGTTTAAAGAAGGCTGTTAATGTGTATAGTGTTGTGGGCTTTAGGCCAAACTAGATTACTTGTATAGCACACATTCTTGTACTACACTCTTACTTATACTGCACTCATACGCCTCCTATATAAATGCATTCATGTATATTCTTTCACTGAGAAATATAATACACTTATTCAGTATTTCTAACAATCGCCAAACCAAACTAAAATCATTTTTTTATTTGTTCTCTCTCTCGTCCACAGAACAGAAAAATAACGTTGTGGGCTATTGCTTTCAACAACATCCTAGGTTTGAGATGATCTGTTCATTGATGGTGGTGGTGGTGGTGGGTTACAACAGCAGCTTGGAGATCATGGATTAGAGCTAGAGATGGAAGATCTGCAAGTTGCAGAGCTTTTGGTTAAGCCTGATGTAGTTGTGTGCATGTGAATAATAGATTAGTTAAAGTAACAAAAATGATTAAATTTGACTAAAATATGATGAGGTTGCTCAGCTTTAGTCTTTTATTACAGATGGAAATAAGGGAAAGTTCATTCTAAAATTATTGGTTGAAAATATGTACATTTACCGCAAATATAGATAACCTGTGCAATCTTATGGCTTGATTTTGGATTTAACAAGCTCTCCTCTCAACCACGTTTAAACCTATACTGGTCATGGCTAAGCGCAACCCATTTGTCAATGAAAATATTATTAAGAAAATGGAAATATTAATATTTGGTCTAAGGACATTAGGTTATTAATATTTTTTAAAAATATTTTATAAAAACATAATAAAGTAACCAATTTTTTTAAAAGCCTTTTTATATTTTTCATAAAAATTGTGTCACAACTTTTTTAATATAATTTATTAATAAATAATCTTAAGACAACTGTTAACATAACCCAACATATAATAACAAAAACAGGCGCTCAATATTCAAACGAAAAAAAAAAATAAAAACAATGACGGCGTGGGTGCATTCGCAGTAAAAAACAAAAACGTTAATTAATCATTGTAGTATATATTGCTACTCGTGTGGGCGTAATTGTAGTAAAAGACAATATTCTTTTTCTTTTTTTATATAAACAAACCATGACCATTCCGAAAGGAAGAAATAGAAAGAAGATAAAAAATGACATGCTTGTTTCTTGTTCTTTTATAGTTTTATTACATGTAGTAAAAGGCTAGATCATTTCCCACAACATGGAACGAGGTTGGATTTGAACTCACTGTCTGTCACTTCCACGACTCAACGAGTTTGGTCAATGCAACACTAGATGACCCGCCCTCACTCAGTGCAGCCTTAGCTCCATCTTTCATAGCAAGTGTTCGTTCCCTTATCGGGTTACCACTTTCGGAGTCCATCAACTCTCTAACTCGCTTCTCCACCTCTGTTGCACTCACAAACCCATCCTCTGACTCGTCCATTGACAAAGCAATCTTCAAATCTTCCACCAACACCACCCTGTTGAACCTTTGCTCAGCGTAAAGAGGCCACGCCACCATTGGCACGGCCGCACACACAGCTTCCAACACTGAGTTCCACCCACAATGAGTCACAAACCCACCCACCGAGCCGTGATTCAACACAGCCAGTTGTGGTGCCCATGACTTCACTACTAAGCCTCTCTCTTTGGTACGGTCCAAAAACCCTTCTGGAAGCAAAGAATCTAAATCTGGGTCAGGTTGAGCTGACACAGCCAAGCCGTGTTTCTCACTCGGTGGATTTTTTACCACCCATAAGAACCAACCTTTGATCACTCTTTTCCAATCCTAAAGCTATCTCCTTTAGTTGTTCTATAGAGAACAAACCCAAGCTTCCAAAGCATAAAAACACAACACTTTGACTCGGTTGCGTGTCAAGCCAGGACAAACACTCGGGCACGGCTTCACCTTCATTTTGAGTCCCACTTCTTTCGTTGTTCTTTGCTATCAATGGTCCTATGCAGTAAATAGGTGGGGTTGGACCGTCTGGTACGCATAGCCCCTCTGATACTGCTTGATAGCTTTTGGTTCCAATGATTCAAAGGTGTTGGCAATTATTCCTGCAAACTTAGCCATGGTGTTTGTGCAGTCTAAAAAGAACTCATAGGCCTTATCTTTACGGTCAAGAAATGGTTTTGGCATATCTGAAGATAGTATTGGGGCTACTCCAGGAATGAAAAGGAGGGTGTTAAGGTCTTTCAAACTTTTTATGGTGTTTTTGTGAATGATGGGGTGGTATAGAAAATAGCTGAGAGCAGCAGCGCCTGAAGTGAAAAAGAAATAGCCAGGGAGGTTGAGATTGGAAGCAACAGAGAGAGTATAGGAGCAAAAGAAGTCCATGATGAGAGCTTTGACGTTGTGGGTTTTGGAGATAGATAGGAGAGATTGGTGGACATTGGGATTGTTGAGGTGAATGAGCTCAAAGATGAGAGTTTCATGGTGAGAAGAAGTGGTGGGAGGGAGAGTAACACTGGGGAGATTGTGAAAAGTGATGGAAGGAGTGGTGGAAGAGACAGAGGCTATGTATGGAGTTGTGGAACCAGCGTTGTAAGGTGCAGGGGCAATGAGTATGTTAATGGTGAGTGAAGGGTGGTGTGTGAGTATTATTTTGCCTAGCTCTACCATGGAAATCAAGTGGCCTATGGCTGGTATTGGGTACAGAACTATTGCTTCCATGGCTGTTTGAGTATTTTGTGTGTGTGTGTGTGTGTGTGTGTGTGTGTGTGACAATGTGTGTCTATTCAATTTAAAAGAAAGATTGGTGATCTTTGAGGCCTATCTTATTGAGTAGGGGGAAAGTATATCTTATAAAATGGTATTTATATTACCAAAGGTCTGGATCAAAGATTCCTAGACTGGCAGCTGAGTTAGAATAACCAATAAAGTTCATGCTTGACTTTTTTTTTTTTTTTTTTTTTTATCGTATGTGGACTAATCAATTTCATAGTACGTGCAACGATAACAAGTAACAAGTAAACTACCTATTACTACATATATCATTAGGGTACGTTTGATTGGGAGTATAGAAAAGTAGGATGATAAAAAATAATGGAATGATATAAAAGTGTGAGGATATAAAAAATTTTGTTTTTTCTCTATATGTGTTTAAAATTTATTTGGTTGTGAAAAAAAGTAAGAGATTAGAAAATATAGTTTATATAAATTTAATATTATGTCCTTAATACATAATATGTAAAATATAATTTCTTTGTACTCATTAAAAAAGAAGAAAATATTAACTATTAATAATTGAAATTAATAAAATAACATTATATATAACATGATATATTAATTATTATTATTTTCACACGTCATAGTATTTTCCTTTATTATTATATATAATATAATATACTAATATATATGATATATTAGTGGCTCAAAAAAGAAAAAGACAAAAAAAAATTGCAAAGAAAGAACAAAATTGGGGAAAAATCTCTCATACATGAGACCTACCTCTTACAGTCAAGTAGACCCCACATGTGTGGGACCCACCTATTTGTAAGATGATGGTCTCATACACCTAACGCATGAGATACTAGCTCTAAAATTGGAGCTGCACATGTTTGATTCTTTGATTGTTTCACGTGCTTGTGGTTGTGTAGAAGAAGCAATTGGGACCCCACGCGCGCATGTTTGGCACTCTACAATTTTCTTTCTATTATTTTCCATTCGTCCAAGAATCAGTACTTAAACTACTTGAGCTCTTTCCAAACGGTAATTACATGCTTTATTTGTTCGTTGACCAAAGTGGTAGGCATGCTTCATTTGTTCATTGACCAAAGCGGTAGGCTGTGTTAGTATATTACTGATTGAGAGTGATTTAGGGTTCTTTTCAACGACATTTACTGCGTACGTAATTGGACAGGGCCAGCTGCACATGATTGTGAGTTGTGACTAAACAAAAGTTTTAATAACAAATGAGCGTCATTTGTGACAAAAGTCGGTTGCACCACAAAAAGTTGTGCACGTATATTTTCTACCAAAAAAATTTGCCCTGGATTGAGTTTGTAACGTCAGATATGAAGTCGCGCGGAATCAGCCATTTGCCGGACAATAATTCTAACAAAAAAGATAAATGTTAGAGAAAAAAAAAAAATCACAACTTTTTCATACGATTGATTGTGATTGATGAAAAAAAAAAAATAGTAAATTTATATAAAAGTAATCAGCAACCAATTACATGTACACATTTCAAAAATTGTGAACTAAAGAGGAGATTTTCTTCTAAACAAAAAGAAGAGGATAGAAATAGAAAAAGACAAAAGGCAAAGACCAAAAAGAGAGGATAGAAAAATTCTTAATATATGAACGCTAGATGGGGCAGTTTTGTCCAAAGTGTGAGCAAACATTTTCTTTACAGTTTTCCTCCCGAATTGGGAGGACTAAATTTTTGTGGACCAGAGAGAAAACTTCCAAATCCCACCAATTTTCTCTCCCTTCTCATCTCCTAATCAAACACACCCGCTACTCATTTCCTTTTCTCTATTTACTATTCACCTTGTTTTTACCCTAAACAAACACATCCTAAGACTAAAAGGCGCGATGGTTCACAAAAGATTGCTATTTTTTTATGAGATAAAAGATAGAACTTTATTAATATAGAAGTATACAAACAAAACAGAAACAGTATCCTGACACAATCCAGGAAAATTGCAATTACAAAGACAAGGAAAGAGAGGTCATCCAAGGCTATAAATAGTCATGTGCTGAAAAACAATTAAAAGAAAAACATCATGAATAGCATATTTATGCAGCAAGCATTAGCAGTATATTTATGCAGGCACCCATGAACATCATGTCTGTGAAGTAGGCATCTTTTGTGCAGCAGCCAGCCTCTGATGCTCCTCCAATAGACCAAGTAGCTCCATCATGTATAGACTTGGGATGTACCTGTAACCTCTTTTCATTAGTAGCATATTTATGCAACAACCCTGAAGATCATACTTATGCAACAGCCAGCCTCTGTGCAGCAGTCAGCCTCTGATACTCCTCCAATAAACCGATAGCTCCATCATGTATATACTTGGGCTGTACTTGGAACCTCTCAAAATAAAATCTGTTTCTAGCATTCCATATAGCCCACGCAGTGACAGTCCATTTTTCTAGAACCAATTGTGGAAGCTTATCTATCAAGTAGCAGAACAACCAGAAAAAATCCTGAACATTATTAGACAGTTTTTGGATCCTTCCTCTGCATAAAGCCCACACATTCCTTGCAAACGGGCATTCCCACAAAATATGAGCAACTGACTCAGTTTTCTGGCAGCAACATTCACACCGCAAATCAATATGTATCTGTCGATGATGTAAATTGGCTCTAGTAGGAAGGATATTTGAACATGCTCGCCAAATAAATGTTCGGGCCTTTGGGGGTTCATTCAAAGACCAGATTTTTTTCCAAATTTTACGCTGAGATTCCACTCTCGAATGCTCAACCCGTGACTGATTCTTCAAACGCTGGGCAATCTGAAATGCAGATTCGACAGTGAAAGTTTGGGACTGATTCTCCTTCCAAACGAACTTATCACGTACTGATACACTTGACAAAGGAATTTGCAGAATCTCCATACGTGTCTTGTGAGCAAAAAGATCAAAAAATTTCTCCCTATCCCACTGCCCAGAGACACTATCAATCAGTTCCTTCATATACAAATTTGGTCGATCTTCCCCCAGGAAAATTGATTTATGCGACAACCATTTGTGAGTGGAAACTTTTATACGGCTCCCATCTCCCACCTTCCATTTTGAACCTTCAAAGATGACATCCCTTGCTGCCAATAGGCTTCACCAAACATAAGATGAGTTGATACCCACCTCTGCATCCATAAAAGAACAATTTGGAAAATATCTTGATTTATACACCCCATAGAATAAAGAGTGAGTATCGTGAATCAACCTCCAAGCTTGTTTAGTGAGCATGGCTAAATTAAAAACTTGGATATCTCTAAATCTCATACCTCCTCTATCCTTTGAAGTACATAATTTCTTCCAATTGATCCAATAAATTTTCTTCTCATCTTTGGTCTGACCCCACCAATATTTTGCCAATATAAAATTTATAGAATCACAAAGAGCCTTTGGGATTTTGAAAATACTCGTGGAGTATGTGGGAATAGCTTGTGCAACTATTTTGATTAGGACCTCTCGTCCTACTTTGGAAATATATTTTTCCTTCCCCCCAATCATAGGTAACCCAAGATATTTCTCACAATTCGCCATAATTCTTCCACCCAACAAATTCTATATATCCTGCTTAACTTCAGCTTTTGTGTTTCTACTGAAAAAGATAGATACTTTCTATCTATTTATGGCTTGGCCTGAAGTCGATTCATAACACCCAAGCAGATTCATGAGATGTTGACATTCCTCCCTAGTTGCTTAGCAAAAAATAAAACTATCATCAGCAAATAAAATGTGAGAGATACATACTCCATTTGCACATGATAAAACACCATGCAAGCTTTGTGATTGCACTACCTTCCTAATCAATGAAGAGAGACCTTCTACACATAAAAGAAACAGGTATAGGGATAATGGATCTCTTCATCTAACACCCCAAGATGGAGAGATGTACCCTTGAAGTTCTCCATTTATAAGCACAGAGTATGATGCAGTTCAAACTGTCTCCATTGCTAGGTTGACCCATCTAGCATTAATGCCTAATTTCAGCATAATTTGTCGAAGGAAATCCCATTCAACACGATCATAAGCCTTGCTGATATCCAATTTAACAACCATTTGCCCTTTGTTTCCCATTCTTTTATTCCTCATCCTATGTAATACTTCAAACACTACAGTAGTATTATCAGTAATTAATCGGTTCGGAACAAAAGCATTTTGTGAGTCAGATATAACATTAGGCAAAATAGTTTTAAGTCAATTGGCTAAAACTTTGTAAGCAATTCTAGATACAAAATTGTTAGAGCATTAGCATTGGGAAATTCCAATTCTACTATATTTTACCATTCTAAAAAGTCACTTTATCATTATACCATACCATCTTACAATATCTCCAACATCCCAAAACTCTATTTTTATTAAAATATTATTTTTTAATATTTCTTTATTATTTCTTTAGAGCTGTCATTTTTTTTTTAGACTTAGTTTTCCTGCCCTTTCCAATAGTCTCTTTTTTTCCTCTCTTTCTCCCTCAACCTCTAGCAACACACAAGCCGTCAACAACCACAGCCACGGCACCAAAAACCCAAGCCACCAATCAACTCAAGCCACTGATCAGAAACCCACGCCACCAATCAACCCATCAACAACCACAGCCATAGCACCAAAAACCCATCAGCACCAATCCCAAACCCATCAACCCATTAACCCATTAGCACCGATCTCAAACCCATCAACCTATCAACAACTACAGCACCGATCAAACCCATCACCGATCCATGACACCAAAAAACCCAGCCACGGCACCAAGGAAAAAAATGCTAGCCACCACCAAGCAAACCCACCACCGATCTTGCTATTGTTGATCTAGAAATCCATCAACTTTGGCAGCAAAGCCACCATGCCAACAAATAGAGGGAGATGGAGAGAAAATAGAGAGGAGAGAGGATGAGTCAAACCGAATAAAGTATTGTTTTTTGGTTTAAAATTGTGCTATTATGCAATTCTACCTTTAGAATTGCACTGTAGCAATATTGCAAATTTTTTTACAATTCTGGGTTTTAGCACTTTCTAATGCAGAGCATTTTGGAGCATTTTGGGGTTTGAAATGCCAAATTCCCCTTACATTTGGCATTAGCATTTCTCAGTGCTAATGCTTTTAAGGCTAATAGGGCGATAATCAGAGACATTTTTAGGGTCTTTTTTTTTTTTTTTGGTATAAGAACAATATGGGTATAGTTCATCTTATGTAGCATATGGCCAGAAGACATCTACACATGGGGCCATTTCTGACGCCCCTCGCATTCCAAACAATTGCAATTGTGGAAATTTTGGAAATAGAGTGGAGTGGGGATTAGCCCCAAGTTTGGATTGTGCCCTAGTAGTCGCGCTCTTACCCAGGTGTTGCTTTTTTGCCTTGTTCGGAGGCTCCGGTTTCAAATCTTTCTCAAAGATAGATGATTGTGGGTCCTGAGAAGAGCTATTGGATTCTTCATCATGATCATTGGAATGATGAGGCTTTGAGGACCTTCCTTCTACGGAGAAAGCGCGAACTTGTCTCTGTATGGAAACCACTAAAAAGAGAGAGTGAACCTTTGGTTTATTGGATTCTGGGCCAGATGGATCCAGTACATAATCCATAATGGGTCTTGATTATTAACAAAATTTCTGCCAACTAGTTTCTCTTCCTGCTGTCCCCATGAGGCAGAGCTACCGCTGGTATTAGGGGCTTTGTTAACCGAAGGCTATTTTCCAATAGCCAACTATATGCAAGTATTTGTGTAAAAAGAAAGGGGACATACCATCAGGTCCAGGTGATTTGGAAGGATGCATGTGGAATAAAGCCTGTTTGACCTCATTTGATATTTAAGGTAGAAGAAGTGTGTTGTTCATGTCAGGAGTGACCACTTTATCTACCATGTCCAATACAAGTTCCATAGCATTTGAACTAGCAGAGGTGAATAGATTCTGAAAATAATTCTTAGCCACCCGTACACTTTCAGAAGTGCACCATCGGCCAAATTCATCTATAAATCCTGAAATATGGTTTTTCCTATACCTCTGACTTGCTCTCTAATGAAAATACTTGGTATTCTTATTCCCAGCAAGTAACCAGATTAATCTAGACCTCTGCCTCCAAAAGACCTCTTCTTGAAATAGTAAGGCATTAATCTCATACTTTACATTCTTGATGGCATCAATATTTTCAGCACTATTTAATGCTGTGAGTCTCTCTAATTCTGTTTTTTCTCATCAAGTTTTGTCTTTGAATTGCCCATGCTTCTACTCCACCCCACCAATGCCATCCTACACTTCTTAATTTTTTCAAACAATATGTACATTGGACTACCCATGGATATTTCACCATTCCAAATTTCAAAAATAACCGCTTCACAATCTAAGTGAGATGCCTATTTTTCTTCAAACCATTTAGGGATCTTTTTCCTACGAGCTACATGTACATCAACCTGAGTTGTGAGCATTATAGGGTCATGATCTGAGTATGAAGCTTGAAGATTGACTACTCTACTATGTGGAAATAGCTCCCTCCATTCAATTGTAGCACAAGCTCGATCCAATCTTTCTTGAACAAAATCATCTCCATGCCGACCATTCCTCCATGTGAAACTATTTCCTTGAAATCTGAGATCAACCAAACCACAATAGAGTAGAACACTCCAAAATTCTTCCATGCAATGATTGGGTTTAGGGATTCGGCCTTGGTTCTCATCAGAATTTAGTATTGCATTATAATCCCCAATACATACCCATGGGAAAGACCCTCTTGATTGCAGATATCACAAGTATTCCCAAGATTCATGTTTTCGGAACCAGTAAGTCTCCATGGCAGATTCGAATCATTCATAATATGTGCATGTATGTGATTGAGAGAGCAAGTTTGAATATGTAAATCAACTTCTTCTAGTTATGCCTACTTGTACTAAGAAGACAACGAAAACTTACTATGAAAGATGAAGCCAAAGCTACAGGAAAGAGGGTGGGTTGTCTAGTGTTGCATTAACCAAACTCGTTGGGTCATGGAAGCGGCAATGAGTTGAATTTGACCTTGACCATGGCGTGGCACGGAATCTAGTGTTTTACCACGTGTAATAAAAGAACAAAAAAAAGCACATCATCTTATCACTTTCTTTTTCTTCTCTTTGGAACAATCTAGATTCATTGAATATTTCTTCTACTACAATTACAATTACATTAATAGCAATCTTTTGGTACTTTTTCTTCTCCTCTTGATAGGAGCGCTTTTTCTCATCTAGGGTGAGATTTTCCTCTACTTTTGTGTCAATAGATCTACTTAGTGAAAATTTAGTGAAGTGTGAGGCCATAACTTTGTTTAGACTTTGTTATTTTCTCTTACTCTGCCTATTTGTCTTAGAGTTTTTCTTGTCCTTAGTGCTTTCATTGTGTCTTTGTCCTTAATGTTTTCCTTGTCCATCATGGACTCGGATTTCATTGAGCGATTACAATGCATCAATTTAACATCTGAGGAGGGAGAGGTTATTACAATTCGTTCAGATCACCGTGAAAAGATTCTAGAGGAGTGCAACCTCATTATAGAGGAGTGCAACATCTGGGGACTACCTTTTGATTTAATTAATGTAGAGGCGGGTAGGGATATTGGTAGTGGTATTGGCCTTGTTGTTGATATAGATTGTAAAGCTATTTTATCTGAACAAGCCCGTTTTCTTTGAATATGAGTTGAGATGCCAATAGATAAACCTATTCGAATAAGGGCTCTTGTTATTAGTCTAGAAAGGGATAGAGTATGGGTAGCTTTTCAGTATGAATGTCTTCTCAGACTCTGTTTCATTTGTGGTCTTTTAGAGCATGAAGCAAAGGTTTGTATTGTGTCTAGAATTGGTGAAGGCAAGGAAGTCCATATGGTGATTGGCTGAGAGTAGGTTTTTTTCAGCAAAAGGAAGTAAGGGGACAAAGGATACCTAGCCCACCTAGGAGGAACATGGAGGAGCATATTCACCAAGATAAAAATCCACCGCAATCAAATTCAAATCCTGGTGTTTTACACGGCAATTCTTTAATTGCTGCTACAGTTATTGAACCTAGGACCTCTAACGGTAATTCTTCAATTGCTGTCACGAGTACAGAAATTGTGGATAATGAACTTGCTATTATTCCGGGATTGGATGGGTATGATTCTCAGCTTCCGTGTACTTCAGAGATTAATGAAAGAAATCCTAAAATCATGGTACACACTGATGTTATTGGGATAGAGCATAAAACCGAAAAAAAATGATGATAGTTGGATCAGCGTACCAATTATGTATGAGGAAAATTTGGGGGATAATACTTTGCCCATTTCAAGTAAATTTCTACCTGATTTAGTGATAAGTTCTTTGTCACATGACCAAGCACGTGGAACAAACAAAGCAAGTAAGTGGAGAAAAATAAAAAACCTGAAGGCCATGTCCCAAATTAAAACACAACACGCTTCTAAAAAAGTGAGGCAAAAGGGAGGAACTGGCATGATAGTGAAGTCTAGTCAGATTCATGGAGGTCAAAAACATTCAACAGTCCTTGCTACTAAGGATTCTACTTGCAAATCGGCAGAGGCTATCATCCAACCCCGCCAAGCACAATGAATATCTTAAGTTGGAACTGTTGAAAGCTTGGGAACCTCTATGCAGGAACTATTCTCTCTAATCTAGTGAGGGAAAAAGCTCTCAAAATTTTGTTTCTTATAGAGACAAAACAAACGGTAGAGGAGATGAGCAAAATTCAAGCTAACTTACACTATCATTCAATTCTTGCAATCTGATAAGATAATGTGCATTTTTTGTTCTTTTATTACATGTGGCCATGGTCAAGGTCAAATTCCACCCATTGCCGCTTCCATGACCCAATGAGTTTGGTTAATGCAACACCAGACAACCCACCCTCTTTCCTACAACTTTGGCTTCATCTTTCATAGCTAGTTTTCGTTGTCTTCTTAGTACAGGTAGGCATAACTAGAAGAAGACAATTCAAATTCCGTTGTCTTCCAAGTACATTTTGTTAGCCCAAACAATTTGTAATAAAATGGTCATAACTTCCTTTAGAAAACCCCAAATGGCACACCTACATTGAAAACTAAAGGCATAATAAGCATTCACATTGGGTATTGAATATGCCATATGTTGGTAATATTTAGCATCAGTGCCTCAAAATCCCCCATTACCAGTCTTGCAAAGTCTTACAATTGCAAAAAAATTTGCAATTGTATTACAGTGCCATCTTATTTTTATGATGGCATTGTAGCAACTTGTATACATTTTTATATTATTTTTTTCCCTGGCGATGGTGGGTGGGTATTTTTAATTATTTTTTTATGAAGAGGAAGAGAGAGAAAGAGTTGGTGAAATTAATATTATAAATAAGAAATGAGATGTTAGGTGTATTGTAAAATGGTATGGTGTAATTGATAAAATATTTTTTGAGATGGTAAAATAAAATAATTCGAAGATTCTAGATGTGAATGCTTAAAGCTTGCCAATGGTATATGGTTTGTTAGCTAATTAGTTTTAAGAAATTTCCTAATTAATTTTGAAATTCTAACATCGCCTCCTACCTTCCCCCACTTACCATTCTCAAGGGAAAATATTGCTCTCCAAGTTAATTTTGGAATTAACTCTAGGAGCAATATTTCATTATCTCAAATAAATAGTGGATCAAAACATACAAACAAACAAAAAACTATCAAAGTACTAATGAATTATTACTCCATCTTTAGAACTAACAATCACTTTTCTACTCCTCAACCAAACACCATGAGAAAAAACTTAAATATTTTCTATCCTCCAACCAAATGAAGCCTAAGATAAGAATGATTACCACTCCAAGAAATCCAACAAAGAAATAGAGACCAAAAAACTTGCCACCTATTGGAATCTACAAACAGTAAGTGTTTAACATAAAAAATAAAAAAACATTATTTCATAAAAGGCCAAATGCTAAAAATAACACTCTCAATTCTCTTTAATTTTCATCCAGATGTGAGTTAAGATCTATATAGGAATAGGAGGAGTAAATTTAACCCTCTAAGCATGAGTAGTTACAACTTACATTTCCAAGACCAAAATATTTAATAAAAGGAAAAAACTTGACCAATTATTCAAAACAGAAGTGTCAAGACTCAAGACCCCAAGACTTATAAGTTGGAAAAGACACTTCCACTCTGTTTCTTTCATTGGAATACCTTGTATAAAAATAGTTTTCCATTTTTTTCAGTATTTGGTATGATCAGAAAATATGAGTTACTGGAAAACTATTTTTAGTCAACATAAAAAATAGGCGAAAAATCACATTTAGTCCCTACATTTTCAGTCGATTCCCATTTTAGTCCCTACATTTTATTTTTATCGCTTTTAGTCCCTATTCTGAAAAACGCTTCCCGTTTTGGTTTCTGCCATTACTCATTTAACAGAATTGTCCTACGTGGCAAACGGTCCAACAGTAAATGCTAACGTGTTCATTAAAATAATATATAAAAAAAATTATTTACATTTTTAAAAATGCCACATCAGTAATTTTTTTTTTAAGTAAAAAATAATATAAAAATTTCTAACTGACTTATTATTTTTAAAAAAAAAAAAGAAATTAGTTAAATTAATTTTTTTCTTTTTTTGGATGAACATGAAGAACTCAGAACTATGTGTTCTTCATTTTCTATGATGAGTTTTACATCATCTTTAAGAAAAGATCGAGAGCTTCCTTTGCAGACCCATGTTGAGCTAGCCCCAAAATCATTGCACTCCATGTCCAAACATTTTTCTCTTGCACTCTATCAAACACCAACCACGCATAATCTACATCTGCAGATTTTTCATGCATGTTGACAAGGGCAGTACCCAATTGAAAATTCAAAACCATTCCTCTCACAATAACTAGGGAATGAACCCATCTCCCTAAGCTTAAGTTTCCAAGCTCAGCACACATAGAAAGCATAACCACCATAGTGGTCTTATCCAACTCAAAACCAAAATCCTTCATCTTCAAAAAATAACACATCCCATCATCAAACCACATGTTCTCAACACAAGCAGTTATTACAACATTTCAAGAAACAACCGTTCTCACAAACATTTCATCAAACACCCTACACGCATTCAAAATCTTCTTACAACACCCATAAGCACTGATCAAATTGTTCTAAACATACATATTAGAATCCAAACCACACTTCACAACCTCCCCATGAACTTGCCTCCCTTCCTTAACCACCGTAACCATCGTGCACACCTTGAAAAGGAACGGAAATGTAGTTTATTGGGTCTAATTCCTCGCCTTTGCATTCCAAGAAATACCCATATCGCCTCTTTCAGAGAATCACTTGAGGCATATCCCCTAATGACAATGTTCCATAGCAAAGGCGTCAAATCATCGAAACCATAGAGAATCGACCGATCTGGGATAAAGACAACGATCTGTGAGTTAGAGAGAGTTTAAGCTATTTGGGTCTGAGTTTGAGTGAATCGTGAGAGGGAGAGTAGGTCATTTCAGAGAAAGAAAAGAAGAGAACCACCACTGGTTATGGTGGTGGCGGTACTGGCGATGAGTAGAGGAGGCCAGCCATGGAGGTTGAAAGAGTTGTGAGAGTTTTGGAAGAGAGAGGAAGGTTTGAGATTTAGAAGGGAGGGGAAACGGTTTGAAGGTTTTCTTTTGAGCGTGTGAAAATTTTTTGGGTTTGGATGCCAAGAAAATACATGAAAAAAAAAAAATTCTATTTCACAGCAAGCTAAATAAGAGAATTTATGAGATTTTTTTCAACTCATTTAAGGTTAATACTAAACATAAGAAAATGAGATAGTTTTATAGGAAATGTTTTTTTGAAAAATGACTGATATTTTCTAAAAAACATCATCGTTGAAATATACAGAGCGTTCAAAAAGCAAGTAGACACAACTAAAAGAGAATTCAATATCCTTTGTTTTCCAAGTACATTTTGATTTTACCCAAATGAGTTTGAAATAAATGATCATAGCTCCCTCTAGAACTCTCCAAATTGTACAACATTAGATGCGTTAGAAACTAGAGATATAAAACATGCCAATGGTATATGGTTGGTTTCCTAGTTAATTACTTTTAGGTAATATTCCAAAATGAAATTTGAAGTTAATGAAACACTAATGTGATGGTGCGAATGATTGTATTGGCTCGCACAGCTTTAAATAATCTTTTGTGCTATATTATTATACATGTGGTTGTAGTAAGGTTGTCAAATCCAATCTGGGCCGGACGATCCGACCGAGTTAATTAGAAACCAGACTAAAATCCATTTTTTTAAACATACAAAGATCATGGATCAGATCTAGAGATGGAAGATCAAGTTGCAAAGCTTTTGGTTGAACCATAGTTGTGTGTGAATAATAGATTAGTTAAAGTAATATAAATGATCAAATTTGACTAAAATACGATGAGGTTGCTGACTTTTAGTCTTTTAATTAGAGATGGAAATAAGGGAAAGTTCATTCTAAAATTATCGGCGGAAAAAATATACATTTACCCCAAATATAGATAACCTGTGCAATCGTAAGGCTTGATTTTGGATGTAACAAGATCTTCTCTCAGCCATGTGTAAAGTTTAAACTCATACTTGTCGGCTAAGCTCAACCCATTTGTGACTTGTCAATGAAATATAAATTTTTTTTTTTTTTTGGGTAAACATAGAATATATTAAAAGCTAACCAACAGCCTCAGGGGCTATATAGTTGCAAACCTGGTTACAAAATAGAGCAGAGAGGTCTTGCACCTGACATCTCTATTGGCGGAGTGTCTAATATACAAAAATCATGAAATATAACTTATATAACTGAGAAAATTGTGTTTAATAGCAAATATCTAGGAGTTGCAACTTGCAAGTGGCAGACAGCCACTCAAAATTCAAACGTTAAAAAAAATAATAAAAAATAATAAAAAACAGTGGCACCAATAATTTATATTTCATATTCATGAAGACGTTTGTAATTGAAAATAACATAGCTTTAATTAATCATTGTATAAAGATTCGTATTCACCGTATATTGATTGAGTCCAAATCTTCTGTCTCATCAATTGTATTTCATTTTATACTTCACTAATAAAATTTGAACAATTAACATTTTTCATTAAGTGAGATAACTCATTAAATAAAACAACTAACCTCTCTTATTAAAGTTAGAATTATCTCATTTGATGAAAGAGACAAATTATTTAATTTTTATTAGTGAAATATAAATAAGAGTATAATTAATGAGAGAGAAGTAAAAGACAACAACCAAGTGTGGGCGCAATAAAGGCTAATCATGTGCGGGCGCAATTCTAGGGAAAGACAACAATCAAGTTCAACAAACCTGGACCATTCCAAAAGGAAGAAATAGAAAAAAGATTTAAAAAAAAATGATGTGCATTTTTTCCTTGTTCTTTTATTACACGCGGTAAAAAGGTAGATCAAGTGCCACAACATGAACGAGATTGGATTTGAACTCACTGTCTGTCACTTCCACGACTCAACGAGTTTGGTCAGTGCCACACGAGATGACCCGCCCTCACTCAGTGCTGCCTTAGCTCCATCTTTCATAGCAAGCGTTCGTTCCCTTATCCAGTTACCACTTTCCGAGTCCATCAACTCTCTAACTCGCTTCTCCACCTCTGTTGCACTCACAAACCCATCCTCTGACTCGTTCATCGACAAAGCAATCTTCACATCTTCCACCAACACCACCCTGTTGAACCTTTGCTCTGCGTAAAGAGGCCACGCCACCATTGGCACGCCGGCACACACAGCTTCCAACACCGAGTTCCACCCACAATGAGTCACAAACCCACCCACCGAGCCGTGATTCAACACAGCCAGTTGTGGTGCCCATGACTTCACTACTAAGCCTCTCTCTTTGGTACGGTCCAAAAATCCTTCTGGAAGCAAAGAATCTAAATCTGGGTCAGGTTGAGCTGACACAGCCAAGCCGTGTTTCTCACTCGGTGGATTTCGTACCACCCATAAGAACCTTTGGTCACTCTTTTCCAATCCTAAAGCTATCTCCTTTAGTTGTTCTATAGAGAACAAACCCAAGCTTCCAAAGCATAAAAACACAACACTTTGACTCGGTTGCGAGTCAAGCCAGGACAAACACTCAGGCACGGCTTCACCTTCATTTTGAGTCCCACTTCTTTCGTTGTTTTTTGCTATCAATGGTCCTATGCAGTAAATAGGTGGGGTTGGACCGTCTGGTACGCATAGCCCCTCTGATAGTGCTTGAATAGCTTTTGGTTCCAATGATTCAAAGGTGTTGGTAATTATTCCGGCAGACTTAGCCATGATGATTGAGCTGTCTAAAAAGAACTCGTAGGCCTTATCGTTACGGTCAAGTAATGGTTTTGGCATATCTGAAGATGGTATTGGGGATACTCCAGGAACGATAAGGAGGGTGTTAAGGTCTTTCAAACTTTTTGTGGTGTTTTTGTGAATGGTGGGGTGGTATAGAAAATAATTTAGAGCAGCAGCGCCTGAAGTGAAAAAGAAATAGCCAGGGAGGTTGAGATTGGAAGCAACAGAGAGAGCATAGGAGCAAAAGTAGTCCATGATGAGAGCTTTGACGTTGTGGGTTTTGGAGATAGATAGGAGAGATTGGTGGACATTAGGATTGTTGAGGCGAATGAGTTCAAAGGTGAGAGTTTCATGGTGAGGAGAAGTGGTAGGAGGGAGAGTAACATTGGGCAGATTGTGAAAAGTGATGGAAGGATTGGTGGAAGAGACAGCGGCTATGTATGGAGCTGTGGAACCAGCGTTGTAAGGTGCAGGGGCGATGAGTATGTGAATGGTGAGTGAAGGGTGGTGTGTAAGTATTAGTTTGCCTAGCTCTACCATGGAAATCAAGTGGCCTATGGCTGGGGTTGGGTACAGAACTATCGCTTCCATGGCTGTTTGAGTATTGTGTCCTTCGAAGATAAGATTGGTGTCCTTCGAAGCTTTTCTTATTGATTGGGGAAAAGTAAACTATTTAGGACTGCGACTTCAAGGTGTCACAGTCAGTCTTGTACGCTTGTGAGAAAATACATGTACATTTGTATCTATATACATACTACCGAAGGTCTGGATCAAAGAATCCTAGACCGGCAGCTGAGTTAGAATAATCAATCAAGTCCATGTTTGATTGTTTTTTTGTCATGGAGCGTTCATGGATTCACGATCTCATATTACGGGACAATAATAGGTAAAAAAAAATTCTAAAATAAATTATTAATATGTGGTCCGACGTTGGACTTTTTTAATATCCGTTTAGATACCATATATTTTATGGAAAATTAAAAATACTGTAACAAAATAATTTTTAAATGTGTAAATAGTACTGTGAGATTTATTTTTAATAAAAAAATTACTAAAAGTTGAAATTTGTAGGTCTTGTGAATAGTATACAAGACCCATTAGTATTGTTGAAAAATTGCTAAAAAGTCAAATATTACAACTAAAAAAAAAAAAAGGGGGGGGAAACCCAAATGCTAGACACGCAAATGCGCAATCCAAACACTACCTTAATGTTTGTTTGGTTTGCATTTGCTTCAGACTCGTTTTGCATTTCAGTTTTTTTTTTTTTTTTTTTTTTTTTTTTTTACTAGCCTAGTGCTTCTTGCACCGTTTATGTCAACAGTATTTTTCTTATGAACAGTAATTTAAAAAATAATTTTTTTATTATTTTTAATTTTTAATAAAATAAGTTGTACCGCATATTAAGTATCGTAGTTGAGAAATGATTAATGCTCTTCTCAACGACACTTACCATACGTGATTGGACAGGGGCAGCCGCACATGATTAAGAGTTTTTTTTTTTTTTTTCTAAACATGATTCAGAGCTGTGACTAAACAAAAGAAAATGTTAATTTTGATAACTATGATAAGAGCGTCGTGACAAAAGTTGTTGTGAGGTTGCACACCTAGAATATACTTTTTTGGTAGAAAAAAGTACGCTTTATACCAAAAAAAAGTTGCACTTTGATTGTGTTTGTAACGTCAGATATGAAGTCGGCAGCAGCACTTTGCCGGACAATAATTCCAACAAAAAGGAAAAATATTAGAAAAATAAGTGCACAACTTTTTTACGCTGTAAAAAAAAATAGTATAACTAGATATAAAAAGAGCCAATGCATAAATAGTGTAATTTTGGTTAGTTCAAGTGATATTTGTAAAGATTAGATTTGAATTCTTAATCCAAAATATGAACGGACTTAGTCTCAAAAAACTCAAAACAGTGAATTTGTAAAGAATAAGTTAGAAAATTGGGTTTTAGTTAATCAAACAATAAGTTAAGTAAGCTGGTGACAAATGAGTGACAAAAAACAAGTTTAAATTGAAGAAAAAATGTCCTCAGCAATGTCCGAGGAAACTAGTTCTTATATAATGCTCTTAAATATAATTACAAGTCTGGTTCTAGATTGCTACAGTGTTCATTCTCTGATTTTCCGATCCCTTAGTCTCGTTGCCCCTTCATTCTTTTATACTGTCTTTCCTTTTCATCCCTACCTTCCATATACATGCTAGATGGTTGGTGTTGATACTTGTCTCATCAGCACTTCCCATAAGTCTTCATGTAGTAGTTGTAAAGCTAAAATCTACTGTTCAGGTATCATCTCCATGTTCATGCGGCTAGGGAGTTAGCTGCAGTACATTTAATGCAAAGATAGCAGTTTTCTCCTTAGATATTTTAGGTCACTTCCCTATCCTGAGCTCTCATAGTGCTTATCCGTATCAACTGAGCGTTTCTTTGACGTTCCCCCGGACGATAGACCACTTTTACAGACCTAGACCTCGGTTAGCCGAGGAGGCTCTTATCCTCAACACAATCCCCTGGGCCGTTATGATCTAAACTAACTTCTCCATTTGCCAACATGGGCTCTTTGGACAGCGTTTACCCCCTCAGACACCTTCAATCCTCGACTTGGGCCTTAGGTCCATTATATTCATAAATAATGGGCTCTGGGGCCCAATGCCCCTACAATACTGTAGCTACAGTGTTTTTTCTTTTTTTTTCCTAGTCTTCCGTTTGTACTTATTTTTTCTTTTAAATATTTGTGTGTGCCGGCATATATATTGTTATATTGACATAACAAACTTCACAATATTTTTATAATTATTGAGGTGTCAATTTTTTATAAGTTAAAATAAAATATGAAAATGTAACCAACCACAACTGAAAATAAATGTTTTATGAAAATGTTGTGACACTTGTTGAGTGAATATGTAAAAGTTACAGTACCTTTGGTTTGTTCAATATATACTGTTCATCGCTTTTCTTTTCTTTTTTTCAATCATCGATTTGTGCTCTTTTTTTTTTTTTTTAAAAAGTATTTATAAGAGCTTGCATATATATTGTTATATTGACATTACAAATTTCACAATATTTTTATAATTATTGAGATGTCAGTTTCTTATAGGTCGAAATAAAAGAATAAAATATGAGACTGTGACCAACCACAAATAAAAATAAATGTTTTGTGAAAATATTGTAACACTTGTTGTTATCACAATTTTTTCACAATTTTTGATATCTCAATTTCTTATAAATCAAATAAAAAAAATGCTAACTCCACAATATTTTTACATTAATTTCACAAAAAATCATAGGTAAACTACAATTGATGGATAAAAAAGTGATCAGTCGTGGGTCTATTTTAAAACTAGTAACAACTTGCCAACTAGAATAATAATAATATATCAGACTGAAACTTACAATAGTTGAAAATAAAGGTATTGTGAAAATATTGCGACAATTTGTTGTATTCATAGATTTCTTTTTTGATTTAGTCAAATTTGGTGAGCAAAAATTCACTGTTTCAAGCATAATTTTCTTTTGTTGATTTTTTCTTTTTTTTCTTTTTTAGTGCATAGTTTAAATGGTTGTCCCAATTAAAACCAATAACAATTTACCACCTAGGATTTGTTGTGAAAATTTTATGGATGTAACATTACTCTAAAATAAAATTATAAAATATCATACCAGGGCCCACCATAGCTAAAATAAAAGTATTGAGAAAATATCGTGACATTTATTGTGTTCCTGACTTCTTTTTTTTTAGCCAATTTGTTGAGCCAAAACTCATTAGTTTTACGGACAATTTTCTTGGGCTGACTTTTTTTTTTTTTTTTTTAAACATATTGTTTAAAGGAAAAAAGCACATAGTTTTACCAACAAAAAAGAATTAGGGAAAAAAGTATTTTGCCCCTTTATGTTTGGGGTAGTTTCATCTCCTCTAATTTTAAAGTTCAATCATTTCTTACTTTATATTTTGTAGACAAGAATATAGTTCCTACTGTTACTCTCTTAGTTAAACCCTAACAAAATCTTATGATTCATGTAATATTTCATTGTGCAATAACTAAAATTCCTCATTAAATTTTAATGTCCCAAAAATTTTCTTCATGTATTTTGAGTTTTATGTATTAGTCATACTTAGAAAGTAAAAATGATGATGTATGGTATTTTATTTGTTACATAAAGAACACTAATTTATTAGTGGTTTAAATCTTCTAGATTTATAATTTATCTAATAAATACTTTAATAACATGTCTTTTTTTATTATGTTCTTTTTTTATTTGTTTTCTTTCTTAAAAAGGTGTTCATTAAAAATTAAGTAAGCTAAGTATCGTAGTTAGACTCATAAAATAAAATGATAAAGAAGGAAGTATGAATAATAAAATATTCATTGCAAATGGTTGTAAGTATTTAATTTAATGAAGTGTTTCAATTGTAGCATATGTCATCATTTATTGCGAAAATTTTAAATATTGTGACAATGCTTTATCAAAACTTAGTTGTTAATTGTTGAAAGATGACAACATTTGTTATCATTCTTAGTAGAATTTTTTTTGTGAGTAAATATTGTCTTTAGTAAATAGGTTCTAAGAAATGAAAAAAGTATTTTGTATCAAATAATACCACGTCATGCATATCAAAATTCAATAAACAAGAGACATGTGTGCAAAAATAACTATTCACTAACACCCATCTTTCAATTATTAGTGAGTTAGTTATATTATTAGTGAGTTAATTATTTTTTGCTGACATGTTTCATACTTATTAGATTTTTTTTAAAAGGTCATACTTATTAGATTTTGATACCACTAACATGGTATCATTTGATACCAAATACCTTCTCCTAAGAAATTAACATACTAAATAGATAGCCATATCTTAAATAACTATTTCAAATTTAAACACATGGTTTGATACTACTTCAAAAAAAGATTCTATCTTAAATTTTCTCACTCAAGGACAGCACGTGCCTTGCTCATGCAACTCTTACTAGTCTATATATCTATATATATGATAATAATAAATGAAGCAGAGGGTGTGAAATTGAATTCCAAATTAGAACTCTAATTTTGCGTCATGTGTCATTCTAAATTAAAAGTCTAATTTTGTGCTACGTATCTAAATTCATGTGAGATCCACAGCAATTTCAATATAGAATTAGAGTCTAATTTTCCTCCATCTGTCTAAAATTAAGTGGGATCAAATTACGCTGTGTTTTTTTTTTTTTTTTGGGTGAATAAAACATTCTGCTCTTCACACCCACGTATTTTCAGGTTCACCTCCCCTTCTACAATGTAATCAAAGCCCAAAATCCTTCCTCTACTTCAATATACATCTCCCCTCTTCTTCAATTAATGCTATGGAATTTCAAACGAATATCTCGGTATCAATGATGCATGCCTTTGGGTATTTCTGTATCTTATATAGGAAGAAGTTCTCCATCAATTTAAAGGGGAAAAAAATCATATTCCGAAATAGAGAAAAAGATAAATGAAAAAGGAAGAAAATATACCTGAAAGTCTTGAGACTAAGAAGCTGATCCATCAGCATGAGAAGGCTCAACCCATGGTGGAAAGTGAGGCGAAGCCGTGGGTGTGGTGATGAGGCAATAGCTAGGGTTTGGATTGTGGAGGGTATGGAGTGAACTCAGTGAAGGGTTAAGACTTGAGACTAGAGAGACTTGAGATTGGGGGTAGAGAGAACAGAGACTTCTGAGATTGAGAGTGAGATTTTGATTTAATACTGAGATGTGAGAAGATCTGAGATGGGATTGAAGTCAT
This sequence comes from Quercus variabilis, assembly GCA_030445155.1. Lineage (NCBI taxonomy): Eukaryota > Viridiplantae > Streptophyta > Magnoliopsida > Fagales > Fagaceae > Quercus > Quercus variabilis. Next base: position 13,113,253 of record CP129453.1, read on the forward strand.
TGAAGACTAAGGCTTGCGTGTGGATTCTGTGGAATCTGTCTTCTGGTGATTTTATCTTTGCTTTTGCTGATTTGATTTTTGCTTTTGCAAAGAAGACTCTAGAGGCGTGTAGGTGTAGTTCTCAATTTACACAGACTCTAGATGTGTGTAGGTGTAGTCTTATCAAATTCAGTTTCATGTGCTCACCTCAAGAACCGATAGATATTCCAAGCGTTCATAACAGGGTGTGCTTACATATGCTACCAAGAGCTACATCAAATATTTTGTATTAAGATATTGATGACGTTATTTCCTGTCATATCCTAAAAAGGGATATTTTAAATTCGAAAATATAGCCACCCCTTATATAAGTCATAACAGATATTGATTCTCATAAAAAATAAAAAATAAAAATTATAACAGATATTACATATATACTACTATACTATGAGCCAGTAATGCTGTTATAATTGCGCCTAGCACTCCTAAGAGCATTCACAGCAATGTAGCTATAATGCTATATTGCTAAAATTTTGCTCCACAAACACAAAAAACACCCCTGTAGCAGTGGAGCTAAATCTAAAAATTTTAGCTCCATTGCTACAGTGCACATCTATTTATAGATGTGCACTGTTCATGAGAGCTAAAAAAAAATACATTATTTTATTCCAGCTTTTTATTAAAAAAATCCCACCTCTCTCATTCACTCTCACCGTGCCCCTCTCTTTCTCTCTCATTCACTTCCATCTCATCTCTGAACTTCATCTCTCTCAACCTCACTCTCTCAGCTCTAGCATCTCTCTCAACTCACTCCGATATCTCTCTCAATCTCACACTCTCTCTCCTCACTGCCACTCCATCCCTTCTTTCTTCCTCCACAGACCCACAAACCCTTCTTTCTTCCTAAGAGACCCATTGCCGATCTGCACAAGCCCAGCCGCCACAAACAAGTCGCCGTCGACCCACGTTCGGCCGCTGACCTGACCCATTTTGGCCTCTCTTCTCTATTTTTGGCATTTCGGCTCTATGTTTTGGGCTGGGTTTTTGTTTCGGGCATGGGTTTCGGTTCCCTTCTTTCTTCCTTAGAGACCCATCGCTGATTTGCACGAGCCCAGCCGTCGCAAACCCGTCGCTATCGACCCACGTTCGGCCGCCGACCTAACCCATTTCGGCCTCTCTTCTCTATTTTCGGCGTTCCGGCTCTGTGTTTCGGGTGGGGTTTTTGTTTCAGATTTGTGTTTCAGGCTGGGTTTTTGTTTCGGGCATGGGTTTCTGTTTTTGTTTCGGGTTGGGTTTGTGTTTCCGGCTATGATTTTTCTGCTTTCTTTTTTTTTCTTCTTCAATGGTTTTGATGGGCACGGCGGAGTTGTAGTTGTGCAATGATTTTTATGGGTTTGATAGTGGTTGTTGTGGTGTGTTAGGGGTTGAATAAAATATTATTTTATTATAGTGTTTATATTATTTTATTGTGTTAAAAACTAAAATAGATCCACTGCTGTAAAATGTATGTAGGTAAAATAGATAAAGTGACTTTTTGTGTAGCTAAATAACTAAAATTTTACATCTATTGCTGTGGATGCTCTAAACAATGAACTGCAAAACCCCAAAGCCAAGGCCCAAGGAGCATTCAATGAAGCGCACATCAAGTGTGCACTTGCCCCTTTTTGGAAAATCCCAAAGCCTAAAAAGTGTGCTTTTATTTCTTTCATATTTTTCTCTTAAATCCTTTCAATTAGTCACTAAATTTTCGTATTTAGTGCTTCATGATCTCTAACTTTTAGTCATATTTTGGTTAAGCCATGTACTTCGATCATTGCTATTATAATAAACTCATAATTAATAATATATTTATTTCTGTGCGGTAGCACGGGTTACATATTAGTTTATATAAAAGTAATAAGCAAACAATTACAAGTATACATTTCAAAAATTGTAAATTAAAGACTAAAAATCCATTTAGGATCCACTTATTTTGTTAAAACTGATTTTTTTTTGCTAAAAGTACGATAAATAAAGGTAAAATATAGCTGAAATAGTATAGTGTGACCCATCAATAGTGCCAAAAAACGTAGTGAGACCCATAAATAATAACAAAAATAAGCTTAATAGTAAAATAAATTGGTAAAAATAATTTTTGGCAAACGGACGCTAAAGAGGAGATTTTCTTTAGACAAAGAAAAGAGGATATTGATAATTTTATGGACTAATTTAGTCTTTATTAAATTAATTAGTTAACATTTATATTTAATTCAAGTGACCTTGTATTTATGAGAATTACTGATGTGACACTTGGATTATTTTTCCACTTTTTTTCCCCTAAACTAATAGTTACAGATTATATAGTAAACATTGATAAACATATTATTAAGTGAAAAGTAAACTTCATTAAAAGGAAATGACTCGATAAACCATGTAGTTAGTTTAGGGGAAAAAAATGCAACGAAAAACTTATTCCAGCGTCATATTAAGAATTCTAAAATCTGAATAAATATAGGTGAGAATTGACATTTGTTAACTAGAACGTGGGAGTTAAAATCGGAGTGTCTCATTGAAATTGAAATTTTATATTGTTGATAGGTATTGTAAATTTGTACTTCTCAAGAATAATTGAATAAATAAAAACCATTTTCTTAAGAATCCCAGAAATTATCAATTCTCATCATGAATTCCTGCGTAACAAACACAACACAACACATCCTAAAGGCATTGAAAAAAATTTGTACCACAATCAAATGGTATAGAAATAGTCCAAAACCCCAACTAAAATAGGTTTCCATCCAATATCTTCCATAATTAACATGAATCTTTAATGGAAAAAACCTAGGGACAGAATAAGCCCAAAGTTCACCTCTTAGAATGACAGGCCGTCTCCCATAGGCCATAGTGACAATCTAGATATAAAGTTGGCACAAAACATCCGATAAATAATTGAGAATCCTTGGGGCCAGGCTGAGCACATAGGCCGAAAATGAAGTAGAACAGCATCTATATGAAGAGAAACCTTCTCCATCTGCACCCAGGTATGGTATAGATGGGGATTGTTCTATGCAATGCTCCTTACGTATTGGTCAAGATTTGTATTGAATAGTTCACACCTACATACAGCAATCACAAGATTCTCTGGTAAGAATAGAACTTGGAGGGAAATTGCAAAAACACTCAGAAACTCAAAAAATTACATAAAGCAATCACAAGACTCAAAAACCAGTAACTATTAATTACAATTCAGGAATGAAATTGCAAAAATAACTACAGCAGAAAATAATCCTAGTGAAGCATATGTAACTTAAGTAAGGGTACTGCCTTGGAACCATATACACATATCATGTATCAAACTTGGGTTACAAGGAGATGAAAACACCAAACGAATCAAACTTGGGTTACAAGGAGATGAAAACACCAAACGAATGATATTTATTGTATTATGAATATATAAGGTTTATGCATTTTTGGAGTCGACTATGAATCCCCAATAGACCAGTCAGGATTGGCCATATGTATTCTTTTCTACCATTCTATGTTATCCAAGGTTATACTCTCTGTAACCTCCTCAATTGATATGTCATATTGTCTATATCCAGCAAGAAAAGAAAAAAGAGTGTCCTTGTTAGGGTTCCAAATGAGCCAAGCAAGGCCAGTAAACTGGCTTGGGCTGAATTAGAGCTCAAACCTCAAAGAAGCCAAAGCTTAAGCTAAGCCTTTATCATGTATCAAACTCACAAAGTGACAAAACCATGCCCCACCCTAACTATGTATTGGCTTTTGTCTAACAAATCCATGTTCTAGACATAAGTTTCAAAGGCTCCCTACATTTTATTTTATTATTTTTTATAAATACTAAGGCTCTCCACTGCATCACGATTTTTCTTCCCTTTTTTTTTTCCTTTTTCTAAGAAAAAAGACAAGGGGAAAGAAGCTGGAAGTAAAAAAGAAGAAAAACCATGATTCAACCTTGGCTCAGCATAATGCATCACAAATCAAAGCACGCAGTTTATGAGTCCTTTTGCTTCTCAAGTGAAACCAACAACCTACTTATCCTCTACTATTAGTCACTCGTTTCACACTTAAATTGTGTGCCTGCTCTCAATTATGAGTTTGAAAATCCGTTGTTCTCATGAAAACAATTAAGTTTGTCAAGTATAAATTACAAATAATTACTTTATACACACAATTTCAAAATCAGTCGTGCCTTTACGACCATGCCATTGAATGTTTCCACATCAAAACTTGTCTGATGTCAAGGGTAACAATACAGGGCAACATAAAGCATTTCTAAAGTCTTATCAGTAGGATCACAGCATCAATTTCCTTAATAAAAAAACCAAACGATAGGATGCACCAACTTCATGTGACAGCCAAAACAGATAAATATCTTCAAAAAGGAAATTCACCAATTGTTGTGGCCATTGATGGAAAAAAAGAAACCAAAATCCTAACTGGGTAAAATTTTTACTTGTTCAAAAATATCAATTAGTCACCTGATTGGAGTTCCTGGAGTATACAGTGGGTTTTTGGCAACATAATCAACATACAAGTTGTAAATGTACTTCAGGGATTCCCGCAAATCACCTGTCCTAGGATGAGTAACCAAAATAATCTGCACAAAACATGGTGCATTCAGAATAATGTAGCGAAGACAGCAAAAAATTATTCACAATGATTCTATTAGTAACTTCAAATATCTTAAGTACAGAGTCAAAACACATATTTGGCCAAAACATTGTGATGCTAGACAAATTATCTGTAGCATACAATTTAATATTCAATATAGTAATATAATAAAAAATGATTCACCACAGGGATTCATGATGCTATTGTAGCACAACAGATTCTTTAAGAAATTACTTTTATACAAAGTTCAAAACAGACATTGTTAAAATTAGCTTCCAAGCATATCAAGATTCAAAAATCCTGATGTCAGAAACATTAGGTTGCAAGGTGTGAGGCAATCGGCAGCAAATCATGTCCATATACCTGGAGGACACCTAATAGAACTTTCTGGTTTTCACTTCATGAAAAGTAGGCAATAGGAGTTGAGTTCAATTAGAACTATGAATTTCTGATAATTGATTTATTCGAATAAGCACAGTTATATGAACGAAATGGAAGATCAATTAAATAGGCAAGTTAGTCTACAACTTCCAATCCAAGTCATCAAGCAAGTCTGTCTTCAATAATTCATTAGTTCAAACAAATCTATATATATATATATATATATATATATATATATATATATTAATGGGTAAAGCTTAGAGAAAGTTCAATTAGAATTTGAAATTATAATCTAATTTTGCGTCATGTGTCTAAATTTATGTGAGAATAACAACATAATTATCTACTTAAGTTTTTTAATCTTTGTGCCAAGTAAGTTAATAAGAGCAAAATACTAAAAATCTAATATTAATGAACTATAAAATTTTTATTAAAAAAAAAAACCAATCACATATACTCAATAAAAATCATCACACAACAAAGATCACCACACGTTCTATTTTATTAAAAATTAGAAAAAAAATGATCATACATAGTATTAAATTTATGTAAGAATTTTAATATGTGACTACGTTTACTTTTTAAAAAAATATATTTTGACTAATTATTTATATTTTTATGATAAAAATTGTGTTTGATTTTAAATGCATCCATGCGTTTGCATGGGTTACATACTAGTCATACCTAATTGAAGACAAGAACAAGCTCTCTCAGAATCTTTACAAATGAATTTATCATTCCGAAGTCAAACAAACTACATGAAGTAGTCTCAACACATTATTTTCCATACAGAAGACCATACTGCATCAATTTCTTGAATTTGAGAATTCTTAAAACTTAAAAACCACTCACTATAGTTTATAGATTTCAAATTTTTATGGCAAGCTCTTATCAAAAAAAAAAAAAAAAAATTATGGCAAGCAAGCCCAAGATTTTGGAATTGTCAAGAATGTCACAATTAGCAGTCACATAGACTTTAAATAATTTCAATTATAAATACAATTAAAAAGAGGACCATTTTAGCTGACCTTTATCCCAGAAGGACTTTCCATGAAACTAAGTTTGTATGTATTAGTACGGAAGCTGTGAAATGAGCAACCTTGGCCAGGTAATTGAGGCACCCCGAGGTTTCCTCTCTCTGCACTGCACAATTAATGAAAGTGAATGAATGCCAAAATTATAACAATAATAATAATAAGTACAATAGATAACTTTACACATCAACAAAAAATACAAGATCCATGTAACCATCCTTAGCTTGCAAGATACATAACTTTATGATTAGCTTGCAACCCAAACAATCAGTACCATTATTTTTTTATTATTTTATTAGTAAGTTACACATGCACCCAATAGGTATCCCACCCTCCACCTGACACTTATAAGGGGAGGAAGTACCAGTTCAGCTAGAGCTCATTGGCAATTGGTATCATCATTATAGTTAAGTACCAAAACAGTAACCTATCAAACACTTGTCAACTTCATCTAAGTTACCAGTAATCAAAAATTATAAAATAGAAGACATTCAAACCTTCCTCTGGAGAAACCATTCATGTGTATATATCATAAAAGTCACTAATGCATAAATTACTTTAAGTGAGTCCTTCCAGCAGCGTATGACTGTTTTATCAAATTTAGAAAACAAAGCCCCATCATTATTTAGTTATCACATCACGTTCTGATGTCCCTTCTTGTGTCCCCTAACACCCTCCTCCCCACACCCCACCCCCCCCCCCCCCCCCCCCCCCCCGCGGGCAAAACAAAAACTAAATAAATAAGCGCTAATATAATTCTCTTTTCCCAATCTCCTTTGGCAACAAGCAAATTCCTCCCAATTCTAACCAGACTCTAAACAATGCAATGCAAAATGCATAATAATCCATTTAAATCAAAGATTCTATGAAATGAGAAAATGAACTATATATAGAAATAAATGTACTTAGTAGGATCCATCTTGGCAGTTAAGGACTTGAGCGAAAAAAGTAAACCAAACATGAGCTTGTGATCTTGCTGTACATTGAGGGTGTGAAGTGGTCGATTCCACTCTCTGTAAAGCAAGCACACCCCATTCCTATTGAACACATACATCGTGTGCGCATTGTTCCCAGATGCCATCGGTGCTGGCGGCGATGGACTGATCTCTGAACCACCAAAGAATTGCATTCCAAGAATTTACTAATATCACAATCCCTAACATGACCCCACAATATATGTATGTTAGCATTGACAACAAATATAGAAATATAAATTAGAACTGAATTGAACTTATTCAAACAATTACAACAACTCAATTGTAGGCAAGGTTAAAAAAATAAAATAAAATAAATAAAGACTTCCCAAAATTTAAGACATGAATTGGCAGTTCTTTGGCGATAAAGAAATGAATCTATTTTACAGTGCGTTGATTGGCAAAGAAATTAAAAGATTAAAATTGAGTGCAGCGGCGCCAGAAGTGGAGAAGTTGTAGGCGGGGATGTTGAGTTTGGCTGCAACAGAAAGAGCATTAGAGCAAAAAAATCTACGATGAGCGCTTGGATGTTGTAGGTTTTAGATATAAAAAGGAGAGATTGGTGGACATAGGGATTGTTGAGGCATATGAGCTAAAAGATAAAGAGTTTCATGGTGAAGGGAGGTGGTGGGAGGAAGAGTAACATTGGGAAGATTGTAAGGTCATGTAGGGATGGGTGGCAGAGACAGAGGCTATATGTATGGAGATGTGGAACCAGCATTGTACGGTGCAGGGGCAATGAGTATGTGGATGGTGAGTAAAGGGTGATATGTGTGTATTAGTTTGCCTTGCTTCACCATGGGAATCAAGTGGCCAATGGCTGGTGTTGGGTACAGAACTATTGCTTCCATAGCTGTCGAAATATTAGTGTGGGAGTGTTTGCCAGTTTCAGAGTTCAATATTAATGGAGATGATCATAAGGAGTTTCAATGGATTTCTTTTTATAACTGCCCGGACTGTACATAGCAGTGAAGCACGTGTTAAAATGTAATTTGCAATTATCAAGTGGGTCCCTAAGTATCAACTAGGTGTCAACAATCTAGCAAGTGAAGAAATAAGAGTCAGCAAAATAAAATTGAAGATAGACACCTCTCATACTAGGTGTCATTGAAGAAGCAATTTCCATCAAACTCTAGAAGTATGTTGTGTAGTACTCTATCAGGAAGTTGTGTAGTAATCTAGCTGACTTAATACATGTATAAATAGATGTTATGTGTAAATGAAAGCTATGGAACATCCGAAAAATAAAAAAGAAAGAGTTGTGCAGCAATACTCTGTTCTTCTATCAATACAAATATTACCTAGAATTCTAACTTCATTTTTAGCATATCCATAACTTCTCCACAAAAGTAAAACACTAAATTCTCCTCCTAGCCATATAATTAAGAACTTGCACTCAACAGCTCGTTATGTTTTCGATCTAAAAATTTCAGTCATTATTTCTTGTTATAAATATTCCACCAAACTCACTGATGAGCAGGTAATGAGTGAGAAGTACGGTACAAGGATTGCTTGGTTAACTCATGAGCCAGCAATGCGTGGACTGTATGTATATCCAAGGTTACCACTAGTATGAAATATTAGTTGGCCTCCCCCACCAAAATTGATGTTTTAATCAGTAACAGTTAGAACAAGAATTCTACAGTTTCATCGTTCAAAAATGGTCATTTTCCAACATTGAAGGACAGAGAGGTCTGGGATTCAAACAATTATATGGGCATGGTTGGAACTTGGAAGATCTATGACTCTGGGTTTAGAGGTCTATTGTACCTCCCCAAAAGCTCCTTCTACTTCAAGTATAGGTGTTTTTTCTTAGAACAGTGTCACTTTTATTACTAATGAAAACAAACAACAAAACAAGGAGAAACCAATCTAAGCTGGTCTTCCTTAGTTCATATTACAAGTTCATCTAGGCCAATATAGGAGAATTCTACATGTTTAAACTTTATGTAATTAGATTAATCTTTTGAATTTTTTGTTATTAGTTATGAATTGTTTATTTTTGTTTTTTTATTGCATAATTTTTATTTTATTTTTTATTATTGAAGGCTAATATTTTCTGGATTACTTTTGCTTCTAATTTTGCCAAATGCTCCACATCAGGCTCCACATAATAACAAGAAAATTTAGCTTTTGAACAGTACCACGCCCGAATTATTAAGGATTGTTCATCGCCTAACCAGACTAAAATCATTTTTTTATTTGTTCTCTCTCACGTCCACATAACGGAAAAATAACGTTGTGGGCTATGGCTTTCAACAACATCCTAGGTTTGAGATGATCTGTTCATTGATGGTGGTGGTGGTGGGTTACAACAGCAGCTCGGAGTTCATGGATTAGAGCTAGAGATGGAAGATCTGCAGGTTGCAGAGCTTTTGGTTGAGCCTGATGTAGTTGTGTGTAGATAATAGATTACTTAAAGTAACAAAAATGATTAATTTTACTAAAATATGATGAGTTTGCTCAGTTTTAGTCTTTTATTAGAGATGGGAATAAGGGAAAGTTCATTCTAAAATTATTGGCTGAAAAAATTTGCATTTACCCCAAATATAGATAACCTGTACAATCTTTGTAACGACCCCGCCCCAACTGTGTAGATATTGTCCGCTTTGGGACCCATACCCCTCACGGTTTTGTTTTCCCCAAAGCACACAGCAGTAGGGGGAAAAGACCTCTACACATTAAAGGGAGGTCATTCCTTATAAACACATTCTCATGTGCTTCCCTAGACGATGTGAGATTCCACGGAATGCAAGACCCTTCTTTTTGGGTCACTACAATCTCATGGCTTAATTTTGGATTTAACAAGCTCTTCTCTCAACCACGTTTAAACCCATGCTGGTCATGGCTAAGCTCAACCCATTTGTCAATGAAAATAGTATTAAGAAAATGGAAATATTAACGAATGGGTGTAAGGGCATTAGTTTATTAATCATTTTTAAAAAATATTTTATAGAAAAATGATATAGTAATTAACTTTTTTTTTTTTTCATAAATATAGTGTCATAACTCTTTTAATATGATTTTTTAACTATTAATCTTAAGGCAATCGTTAACATAGCCCGGTATTTAATAACAAATGTTAAGATTTAAATGTTTTATTTTATAATATTTATTGGAAGTATCTTTAGATATTTGGTAGTTTGATCGAGTCTTTAATATTTGGTTATTTGGTCTCAGCCAGATTTCATAGCTAAGAAAGTGTCTCACGTTGCTATCTTAGTTTGTAGGAGTTGTGGATAGTGCTATCCTATTTTATAGAAGTTATGGTTAATGCTAGATAAAGTATTCTGATGTATTGCCTATTTATAGGCCCTTTTCTTTATCAATAAAACATTCAGCTTTACCATTCAACAAGTCTCTTTTGCTTTTTTGTTTTTTCTTAACTCTGTATTAGTGGTATCAGAGCCAGTGAGAAAAGTAAGAGAGAAAAGTCCCCAAACAGTATTGATGGCTTCAGATTCAAATTTTGTGCAGGCGGCAATCCCACGTTTTGATGGTCACTATGACCATTGGAGTATGCTAATGGAGAATTTTCTACGGTCCAAAGAGTATTGGCCGATTGTTGAATTTGGAATTCAAGCACCAACACCAAATACAATCTTGACAGATGCCTAGAAAACAGAGTTGGAAGGGAGAAAGCTCAAAGATTTGAAGGCAAAAAATTACCTTTTCTAGGCAATTGATCGTCCCATCTTGGAAACAATTCTTAGCAAAGAAACTTCCAAAGATATTTGGGATTCCATGAAGAAGAAATATGAAGGCTCTGCTAGAGTGAAGCGTGCACAGCTTCAAGCTTTGAGAAGAGATTTTAAGACTCTACAAATGAAGGATGGAGAATCTATCACCAACTACTATGCCAAGACTATGGAGATTAGCAACAAAATGCGCTTTCATGGTGAGAAGATGGAAGATGTCACCATTGTTGAAAAGATATTGTGTTCTCTGACACCAAAGTTTGATTATGTCGTGTGTTCCATTGAAGAATCAAAAGACATAGATGCATTTTCTCTTAATGAACTGCAAAGCTCCTTGCTGGTCCATGAACAGAAGATGAACCGAAGTTCAACTTCAGAGGAGCAAGCTTTAAAGGCTTCTATCTCTACTCATTTCTCAAACTCTAAAGGAAGGGGTAGAGGTAGAGGAAGGGGAGGTCGAGGCAATAGAGATGGCAGCAGGCATTTCAAAGCCGATGATTGTTAATTTTAGGGCAAAGGCAGAGGACGAGATCAACATTTTGACAAATCCAAGGTAGAGTGCTTTAGATGTCATAAATTTGGGCATTATCATTCTGAATGTTATACTAGGCTGCCTAAAGACAAAGAAAAGGAACCGCAATCGAATTTTGCTGAAAAGAAGGAAGTGGAAACTTTGTTAATGGCTGTTCAAGCTAATCAGGAACCTGAATTTGATGTTTGGTATGTGGATACGGGCTGCAGTAACCACATGTGTGGAAGTAAGTCTTCTTTTTCTTATTTAAATGAATACTTTCATTCTACAGTACATTTTGGTGATAATTCCACTGTGAAGGTGATGGGAAAGGGTGATATAGAGATAAGAACCAAGAATGGTTTTGTAGAAACAATTTCTAATGTCTTTTATATTCGTGACTTGAAAAGCAATTTGTTAAGTGCTGGTCAATTGCAAGAGAAGGGTTATATAATCACTATTCAAAAGGGTGTTTGTGAGATTTATGATCCTACTAGAGGAGCCATTGCTGTTGTACAAATGAGTACAAACAGGTTGTTTCCATTAAAGATTACAAGTGTGCAATCTTGTTTGGTAGCTGAAGTAAAAGATTCTTCTTGGTTGTGGCATTTTCGTTATGGCCACTTGAGTTTTGGTGGATAAAAGACCCTTCAACAGAAAAATATGGTGGCAGGTCTTCCTCAGATTAGTATTCCTTCCCAAGTTTGTGAGGAATGTGTTGTTGGCAAACAACATCATTCTCAATTTCCCCAAGGGAAGTCATGGCGAGCAAAAGTAGCTTTGGAGCTAATTCATTCCAATATATGTGGCCCGATAACACCATGTTCTAATAGAGGTAAAAGATACTTAATTACCTTCATTGATGATTATACTCAAAAAACTTGGGTTTATTTTTTACAGGAAAAATCAGAAGCTTTTTGTGCATTTAAAAGCTTCAAGGCTTGTGTGGAAAATGAAACAGGAAACACTATTAAGACCCTCCGAACAAATCGTGGTGGAGAATATTGCTCAACCGAATTTGAAGTTTTTTGTGAAGATCATGGCATTCGAAGAGAGCTAACAACTGCTTATACACCACAACAAAATGGTGTATCAGAGAGGAAAAACAGAACCATCCTTAATATGGTAAGAAGCTTGTTGACAAGAGGGAGAATTCCAAAATCCTTTTGGCCTGAAGTTGTAAATTGGAGTATTCACATCTTGAACAGAAGTCCTACATTTGCTATTCAAAATATGACACCAGAGGAAGCATGGAGCAGAAGGAAACCTGTTGTAGATCATTTCTGGATTTTTGGGTGCATTGCCTATGCCCATATTCCAAATGAGAAAAGGAGGAAGCTAGATAACAAGGGAGAAAAATGCATTTTTCTTGGTGTTAGTGATAAGTCAAAAGCTTATAAACTATACAATCCTAGCACCATGAAAATTGTCATCAGCCGTGATGTGGTGTTTGATGAAGAAGGCATTTGGTCATGGAATCAAAATGGTGTTAAAGAAAGTATTCCAGCAGATTTTGATGATGAAGAGAAAGGGCAGCAGCCTATGGAGAATGAGCAAGAAGACGAAGTCACTCAAAATGTTCCAATAGCTGATCAAAGCCCACTTGCAGCTGAATCACAAAGGCCTCAACATGTTCGAAAAAGACAAGCATGGAAGTATGATTATGATGTAACTGGAATTGATCAATCTGAAGACCCACTCGCTCACTTTGCTCTGTTTTTAGATTGTGATCCTACCAATTTTGAAGCGGCTATCACAGAACCATAATGGAGAAAGGCTATGGATGCTGAAATTACAGCCATTGAAAGAAATGATACATGGGAGCTATGTGATCTTCCAAAAGGGCAAAAGATAATTGGTGTAAAGTGGGTTTACAAGACAAAACTAAAGGAGAATGGTGAGGTTGACAAGCACAAGGCATGTTTGGTAGCTAAGGGCTACAAGCAGGAGTTTGGTGTTGATTATAAAGAAGTTTTTGCTCCGGTTGCAAGGCATGATACAATCAGATTGGTGATTGCTATGACAGCTCAAAACTCATGGCCTATCTTCCAGTTGGACGTGAAATCAGCATTCCTCCATGGAGATTTGAAAGAAGAGGTATTTATCGATCAACCTCCTGGTTATGTAAAACTTGACAATGAGCATATAAGTTAAAGAAAGCTCTATATGGATTAGAACAAGCTCCACAGGCTTGGTATAATCGTATAGAAACTTATTTTTTGAAGGAAGGATTTCAAAAATGTCCTTATGAATATACACTTTTTATAAAAATTGAAGATGGAGGAAAGATGCTCATTGTTTGCTTATATGTAGATGATCTAATCTATACTGGAAATAATACAGCCATGTTTGAAAGCTTTAAGAAATCTATGATGGTTGAATTTGAAATGTCTGATCTTGGTATATTGCATTACTTCCTTAGCATAGAAGTAGTGCAATCAGCTAAAGTGATCTTTATTTCACAAATGAAGTATGTGCAAGATGTTTTGGACAAGTTTTAGATGAAGGATTGCAATCTTGTAAGCACTCCAACTGAGTTTGGCTTGAAGCTAAACAAAGATCATGAAGGGAAAAAGGTGGACAATACACTTTACAAGCAAATTGTTGGCAGTTCGATGTATTTAACTGCAACAAGGCCAAACATAATGTATTCTGTGAGTTTAATAAGTAGATATATGGAGAATCCAACAGAAATACACTTGTTAGCTGCCAAGAGAATCCTTCGTTACTTGCAAGGAACTAGAGATTTTGGGTTGCTCTACAAGAAGGGTGAAAAGTTAGAATTGTTTGGGTTTACTGACAGTGATTATGCAGGAGATCAAGATGATAGAAGGAGCACTTCGGGCTATGTTTTTATGTTGGGCACAAGGGCTGTATTGTGGTCTTCGAAGAAGCAACCAATTGTCTCATTGTCAATTACAGAAGCTGAATTTATTGCTGCAACAGCTTGTGCTTGTCAAGCTATCTGGTTGAGAAGAATTCTTGAAGAACTACAGTTCAAGCAAGTTGAAGCTACTGCAGTTTTTTGTGACAACAACTCAGCAATCAAACTCTCTAAGAATCCTATGCTACACGGAAGAAGCAAACACATTGATGTGAAATATTATTTTTTAAGAGACCTTAGCAATGATGGAACAATCAAACTAGTTTATTGTCAAAGTGAAGACCAGGTTGCAGATATACAGACTAAGCCTCTCAAGTTGGCTACATTTGTGAAGTTGCGTGGTTTACTTGGAGTGTTCACATGCTGCTGCAAAGGAAGACTTTGTAAAGGGTTGATCTTTTTTTTAAAACTGATTTCTGCATATTTCAGTTTAAGGGAGGATGTTAAGATTTAAATGTTTTATTTTATAATATTTATTGCAAATATCTTTAGATATTTGGTAGTTTGACCGAGTCTTTAATATTTGGTTATTTGATCTCAGCCAAATTTCATAGCTGAGAAAGTCTCAGATTGCTATCCTAGTTTGTAGGAGTTGTGGATAGTGTTATCCTATTTTATAAAAGTTATGGTTAATACTAGATAAAGCATGCTGGTGTAATGCTTATTTATAGACCCTTTTCTTTATTAATAAAACATTCAGCTTTACTTGAATGTCTCTTTTGCTTTTTTGTTTTTTCTTAACTCTGTATCTTGCTTTTTTGTTTTTCTTAACTCTGTATCAACAAAAACAGGCGCTCAATATTCAAACGAAAAAAAAAAAACAAAGACTGTGTGGGGGCAATCGTAGTGAAAAACAAAAACGTTAATTAATCATTGTAGTATATATTGCTCCTCATGTGTGGGCGAAATTGTAGTAAAAGACAACATTCTTTTTTTTTTTATAAACAAACCATGACCATTCCGAAAGGAAGAAATAGAAAGAAGATAAAAAATAAAAATGACGTGCTTTTTTCTTGTTCTTTTATAGTTTTATTACCCGTAGTAAAAGGCTAGATCATTTCCCACGACATGGAACCAGGTTGGATTTGAACTCACTGTCTGTCACTTCCACGACTCAACGAGTTTGGTTAATGCAACACTAGATGACCCGCCCTCACTCAGTGCAGCCTTAGCTCCATCTTTCATAGCAAGTGTTCGTTCCCTTATCGAGTTACCACTTTCCGAGTCCATCAACTCTCTAACTCGCTTCTCCACCTCCGTTGCACTCACAAACCCATCCTCTGACTCGTCCATCGACAAAGCAATCTTCAAATCTTCCACCAACACCACCCTGTTGAACTTTTGCTCAGCGTAAAGAGGCCACGCCACCATTGGCACTGCCGCACACACAGCTTCCAACACTGAGTTCCACCCACAATGAGTCACAAACCCACCCACCGAGCCGTGATTCAACACAGCCACTTGTGGTGCCCATGACTTCACAACCAAGCCTCTCTCTTTGGTACGGTCCAAAAAACCTTCTGGAAGCAAAGAATCTAAATCTGGGTCAGGTTGAGCTGACACAGCCAAGCCATGTTTCTCACTCGGTGGATTTCGTACCACCCATAAGAACCTTTGGTCACTCTTTTCCAATCCTAAAGCTATCTCCTTTAGTTGTTCTATAGAGAACAAACCCAAGCTTCCAAAGCATAAAAACACAACACTTTGACTCGGTTGCGTGTCAAGCCAGGACAAACACTCGGGCACGGCTTCACCTTCATTTTGAGTTCCACTTCTTTCGTTGTTTTTTGCTATCAATGGTCCTATGCAGTAAATAGGTGGGGTTGGACCGTCTGGTACGCATAGCCCCTCTGATACTGCTTGAATAGCTTTTGGTTCCAATGATTCAAAGGTGTTGGCAATTATTCCTGCAGACTTAGCCATGGTGATTGTGCAGTCTAAAAAGAACTCATAGGCCTTATCGTTACGGTCAAGAAATGGTTTTGGCATATCTGAAGATGGTATTGGGGCTACTCCGGGAATGAAAAGGAGGGTGTTAAGGTCTTTCAAACTTTTTGTGGTGTTTTTGTGAATGATGGGGTGGTATAGAATATAGCTGAGACAAGCAGCGCCTGAAGTGAAAAAGAAATAGCCAGGAAGGTTGAGACTGGAAGCAACAGAGAGAGTATAGGAGCAAAAGAAGTCCATGATGAGAGCTTTGACGTTGTGGGTTTTGGAGATAGATAGGAGAGATTGGTGGACATTGGGATTGTTGAGGCGAATGAGCTCAAAGATGAGAGTTTCATGGTGAGAAGAAGTGGTGGGAGGGAGAGTAACACTGGGGAGATTGTGAAAAGTGATGGAAGGAGTGGTGGAAGAGACAGAGGCTATGTATGGAGCTGTGGAACCAGCGTTGTAAGGTGCAGGGGCGATGAGTATGTGAATGGTGAGTGAAGGGTGGTGTCTGAGTATTAGTTTGCCTAGCTCTACCATGGAAATCAAGTGGCCTATGGCTGGTATTGGGTACAGAACTATTGCTTCCATGGCCGTTTGAGTATTGTGTGTGTGTGTGTGTGTGTATTCAATTTAAATGATAAGATTGGTGTCCTTTGAAGCTTTACCAGTGGGAGTGTGGGACTGCGACTTCAAGGTGTCACTACTGTCTAGCTTGTACGCTTGTGGGAAGGTATATGTACATTGCTATCTATTCATGGATCCTTGAAATCAATGAAGTCCATTTTTTTTTTTTTTTTTTTTGTCATCGAGCGAGCATGGATCCATGAAATCAATGAAGTCCATTTTTGGTAAAAATTATTTTTATCAAATTATTTTATTATTTATTTTATTTTTATTATAATTTATAAATTTTATTACATTTTTTTTTTATAAAAATTTTATTACACTTTAAAATTATTTATAAATTTTACTATATTATTTCAGCTACTTTCATATTTATTTAAAATACTTAGAGCAACAAAATTTTAATTTTAACGAAATAATGAGATTTGAAACCGACGCTATGTCTATCCTTAGTATACTGGTTGAGAATGGTTTGAGTTTCTTTTCAACGACATTTACTATACGTGATTGGACAGGGCCAGCTGCACATGATTGTGACTTGTGACTAAACAAAAGCAAATTTTAATTTTAATTTTAAAAACCATACTAATAGCGACGTGACAAAAGTTGTAGCAAGGCACAATTAAAGTTGCGCACGTATGGTCAAAGATAGTTGAACTGGACCTTCTCATTCACGCGCACACAATGCGCCTGGAGAGAGGAAAAAGTTTTAGTTGAAAAATTAGTAACATGTTATAATTATTTTTCAAAAAAAAAAAAGAATAAGTTGTGCGTGTATATTTTCTGAATTATGCACCATGTAATTAGGCATAATTATATGGTATGTCTTTACGGCTAACACATTTTTACAAATCATAATTTACTATCTGACAAATTATGACACAATTATGTCTAATTATATAATACTAGCATGATTCAAATTTTCTACTAAAAAGATTTGCCCTTGATTGTGTTTATAACGTCAGATATGAATTCAGCAGCAGCACTTTTCCGGATAATAATTCTAACAAAAAGGAAAAATGTTAGAAAAACAAATGAACAACTTTTTTATGCGACTGATTATGATTGGTGTAAAAAAATATAGTAGATCTATATAAAAATAACAAGCAACCAATTGCAAATATACATTTCAAAAATTGTAAACTAAAGAGTAAAGAGGAGATTTTCCTTAAACAAAGAGAAGAGGATATTGATAATTTTATAGACTAATTTAGTCTTTATTGTTTAACACTTATATTTAATTCAAGTGACCTTGTATTTATGAGAATTACTAATGTGACACTTAGATTATTTTTCCACCTTTTTCCCCTAAACTCATAGTTACAGATTATATAGTAAACATTGATAAACATCTTATTGAGTGAAAATTAAACTTCATTGAAAAAATAACTCTATAAATCATGTAGTTAGTTTAGGGGAAAAAAAATGCAATGAAAACTTATTCCAAGTGTCATATTAAGAATTCTAAAATCTGAATAAATATAGGTGAGAATTGACATTTATTAGCTAGAACGTGGGAGTTAAAATTCAAGTGCTTCATTGAAATTGAAATTTTAAATTGTTGATTGGTATTGTAAATTTGTACTTCTCAAGAATAATTAAATAAATAAAAACCATCTTCTTATAAATCTCAGAAATTATCAATTCTCATCATGAATTCCTGCGTAACAAGCACAACACAACACATCCTAAAGGCATTGAAAAGAATTTGTACCACAATCAAATGGTATAGAAATAGTCCAAAACCCCAACTAAAATATGTGTCCATCCAACATCTTCCATAATGAACGTGAGAATCTTTAATGGAAAAAACCTAGGTAAAGAATAAGCCCAAATTTCACCCATTAGAATGACAGACCGTCTCCCATAGGCCATAGTGACAATCTAGATATAAAGTTGGCACAAAACATCCGATAAATAATTGAGAATCCTTGGGGCCAGGATGAGCACATAGGCCGAAAATGAAGTAGAAGAGCATCTATATGAAGAGAAACCTTCTCCATCTGCACCCAGGTATGGTATAGATGGGGATTGTTCTATGCAATGCTCCTCACGTATTGGTCAAGATTTGTATTGAATAGTTCACACCTACATACAGCAATCACAAGATTCTCTGGTAAGAATAGAACTTGGAGGGAAATTGCAAAAACACTCAGAAACTAAAAAAGTTACATAAAGCAATCACAAGACTCAAAAACCAGTAACTACTAATTACAATTCAGGAATGAAATTGCAAAAATAACTACAGCAAAAAATAATCCTAGTGAAGCATATGTAACTTATGTAAGGGTACTGCCTTGGAACCATATACACATATCATGTATCAAACTTGGGTTACAAGGAGATGAAAACACCAAACAAATGATATTTATTGTATTATGAATATATCAGGTTTATGCATTTTTGGAGTCGACTATGAATCCCCAATAGACCAGTCAGGATTGGCCATATGTATTCTTTTCTACCATTCTATGTTATCCAAGGTTATACTCTCTGTAACCTCCTCAATTGATATGTCATATCGTCTATATCCAGCAAGAAAAGAAAAAAGAGTGTCCCTGTTAGGGTTGCAAATGAGCCAAGCAAGGCCAGTAAACTGGCTTGGGCTGAATTAGAGCTCAAACCTCAAAGAAGCCAAAGCTTAAGCTAAGCCTTTATCATGTATCAAACTCACAAAGTGACAAAACCATGCCCCACCCTAACTATATATTGGCTTTTGTCTAACAAATCCATGTTCTAGACATAAGTTTCAAAGGCTCCCTACATTTTATTTTATTATTTTTTATAAATACTAAGGCTCTCCATATTACTGCATCACGATTTTTCTTCCCTTTTTTCCTCCTTTTCTAAGAAAAAAGACAAGGGGAAAGAAGCTTGAAGTAAAAAAGAAGAAAAACCATGATTCAACCTTGGCTCAGTATAATACATCACAAATCAAAGCACGCAGTTTATGAGTCCTAGGTTTTGCTTCTCAAGTGAAACCAACAACCTACTTATCCTCTACTATTAGTCACTCCTTTCACACTTAAATTGTGTGCCTGCTCTCAATTATGAGTTTGAAAATCCGTTGTTCTCATGAAAACAATTAAGTTTGTCAAGTATAAATTACAAATAATTACTTTATACACACAATTTCAAAATCAGTCGTGCCTTTATGACCATGCCATTGAATGTTTCCACATCAAAACTTGTCCGATGTCAAGGGTAACAATACAGGGCAACACAATGCATTTCTAAAGTTTTATCAGTAGGATCACAGCATCAATTTCCTTAATAAAAAAACCAAATGATAGGATGCACCAACTTCATGTGACAGCCAAAACAGATAAATATCTTCAAAAAGGAAATTCACCAATTGTTGTGGCCATTGATGGAAAAAAAGAAACCAAAATCCTAACTGGGTAAAATTTTTACTTGTTCAAAAATATCAATTAGTCACCTGATTGGAGTTCCTGGAGTATACAGTGGGTTTTTGGCAACATAATCAACATACAAGTTGTAAATGTACTTCAGGGATTCCCGCAAATCACCTGTCCTAGGATGAGTAACCAAAATAATCTGCACAAAACATGGTGCATTCAGAATAATGTAGCGAAGACTAGCAAAAATGTATTCACAATGATTCTATTGGTAACTTCAAATATCAGAAGAGTCAAAACACATATTTGGCCAAAACATTGCAATGCTAGACAAATTATCTGTAGCATACAATTTAATATTCAATATAGTAATATAATAAAAAATGATTCACCACAGGGATTCATGATGCTATTGTAGCACAACAGATTCTTTAAGAAATTACTTTTATACAAAGTTCAAAACAGACATTGTTAAAATTAGCTTCCAAGCATATCAAGATTCAAAAATCCTGATGTCAGAAGCATTAGGTTGCAAGGTGTGAGGCAATCAGCAGCAAATAATGTCCATATATCTGGAGGACACCTAATAGAACTTTCTGGTTTTCACTTCATGAAAAGTAGGCAATAGGAGTTGAGTTCAATTAGAACTATGAATTTCTGATAATTGATTTATTCAAATAAGCACAGTTATATGAACGAAATGGAAGATCAATTAAATAGGCAAGTTAGTCTACAACTTCCAATCCAAGCCATCAAGCAAGTCCGTCTTCAATAATTCATTAGTTCAAACAAATCTATATATATATATATTAATGGGTAAAGCTTAGAGAAAGTTCAATTAGAATTTGAAATTATAATCTAATTTTGCATCATGTGTCTAAATTTATGTGGGAACAACAACATAATTATCTACTTAAGTTTTTTAATCTTTGTGCCAAGTAAGTTAATGAGAGCAAAATACTAAGAATCTAATATTAATGAACTATAAAATTTTTATTAAAAAAAAAAAAAAAATCAATCACATATACTCAATAAAAATCATCACACAACAAAGATCACCACACATTCTATCTTATTAAAAATTAGAAGAAAAAAAAATGATCATACATAGTATTAAATTTACGTAAGAATTTTAATATGTGACTACGTTTACTTTTTTTTTTTTAATATTTTGACTAATTATTTACATTTTTATGATAAAAATTGTGTTTGATTTTAAATGCATCCATGCGTTTGCATGGGTTACATGCTAGTCATACCTAATTGAAGACAAGATCAAGCTCTCTTAGAATCTCTACAAATGAATTTATCATTCCGAAATCAAACAAACTACATGAAATAGTTTCAACACATTATTTTCCATACAGAAGACCATACTGCATCAATTTCTTGAATTTGAGAATTCTTAAAACTTAAAAACCACTCACTATAATTTATAGATTTCAAATTTTTATGGCAAGCTCTTATCAAAAAGAAAAAAAAAAGTTATGGCAAGCAAGCCCATGATTTTGGAATTGTCAAGAATGTCACAATTAGCAGTCACATAGACTTTTAAGTGATTTCAATTATAAATACAATTAAAAAGAGGACCATTTTAGCTGACCTTTATCCCAGAAGGACTTTCCATGAAACTAAGTTTGTATGTATTAGTACGGAAGCTGTGAAATGAGCAACCTTGGCCGGGTAATTGAGGCACCCCAAGGTTTCCTCTCTCTGCGCTGCACAATTAATGAAAGTGAATGACTGCCAAAATTATAACTATAATAATAATAAGCACAATAGATAACTTTACACATCAAAAAAAAATATACAAGATCCATATAACCATACCTAGCTTGCAAGATACATAACTTTATGATTAGCTTGCAACCCAAACAATCAGTACCATTATTTTTTTATTGGTAAGTTACACACACACCCAATAGGTATCCCATCCTCCACGTGGCACTTATAAGGGGAGGAGGTACCAATTTAGCTAGCGCTCATTGGCAATTGGTATCATCATTATAGTTAAGAACCAAAACAGTAACCTATCAAACACTTGTCAACTTCATCTAAGTTACTAGTAATCAAAAATTATAAAATAGAAGACATTCAAACCTTCCTCTGGAGAAACCATTCACATGTGTATATATCATAAAAGTCCCTAATGCATAAATTACTTTAAGTGAGTCCTTCCAGCATATGACTGTTTTATCAAATTTAGAAAACAAAGCCCCATCATTATTTAGTTATCACATCACATTCTGATGTCCCTTCTTGTGTCCCCTAACCCCCTCTCCCCCCACCCCTTCACCCCCCCCCCCCCCCTCTGGCAAAACAAAAACTAAATAAATAAGCGCTAATATAATTCTCTTTTCCCAATCTCCTTTGGCAACAAGCAAATTCCTACCACTTCTAACCAGACTCCAAACAATGCAATGCAAAATGCATAATAATCCATTTAAATCAAAGATTCTAAGAAATGAGAAAATGAAGTATATATAGAAATAAATGTACTTAGTAGGATCCATCTTGGCAGTTAAGGACTTGAGCGAAAAAAGCAAACCAAACATGAGCTTGTGATCTTGCTGTGCATTGAGGGTGTGAAGTGGACGATTCCACTCTCTGTAAAGCAAGCACACCCCATTCCTATTGAACACATACATCATGTGCGCATTGTTCCCTGATGCCGTCGGTGCTGGCGGCGATGGACTGATCTCTGAACCCCCAAAGAATTGCATTCCAAGAATTTACTAATATCACAATCCCTAAAATGACCCCACAATATATGTATGTTAGCATTGACAACAAAAATAGAAATATAAATTAGAACTGAATTGAACTTATTCAAGCAATTACAACAACTCAATTGTAGGCAAGGTTAAAAATAAAAAAGGACTTCCCAAAATTTAAGACATGAACTGGCAGTTCTTTGGCTATAAAGAAATGAATCTATTTTACAGTGCGTTGATTGGCAAAGAAAATAAAAGAATTCAATATCAGAATGATTCGTGATCCATGAGGCTGCTGAGAGAGCATGGGAAATGAAATGACGAGAAATCGATTATTATTATTATTATTTTTTTTTTTTTTAAGTGAGTGGTATCTGAACCCATCTGAGACTAATGCTTGTATTGAGACAAGTTAAGGGGAAAGCTAGAAATGCACTAGGGAGAGGGGAAGAAAATGGGGGATTTGCATTATACTTTTGCTAATAATTATTTGTCAAATAGAGATCTTTTCAAATTATTTGGGAATTCTTTTTATTTTTTTGATAACGCAGGTTTGGACTCGCTCCTCTACCCACTAAAACATACAGGTAAATGATGCCACCCGCCAGATACAGTTGCCGGGTAATCCAAAGGCATTCATCCCTGACAGGTTAAACAGTTTATGCTCATGCCCATGAGCAAAATTATTTGGGAATCCTAATTATTGAATAGGAAGTGTAAAACTCAAAACTAATGAAGTTTAACCATATGGTGCAAAAGTAGCTGCAAATTTGTTGTTACTAAACCTGTGGCATACTCACTTGGAATTCCACATTTACATTAGCAAAGTTAATAAGAAAAACATAAACCCTCTGAATTACTTGAACCTATTCAGACAACTATTTGTTTCGATAGAAAACCTTGTGTAAAGACAGTTTTTCGTTTTTTTTTTTTGGTAGAATCAGAAAAAATGAAAATATCTTTGGTCAACAGAAAAAGTATAGCTTATTTTAAAAGATTGTTTTCCACTAAACTTTTTTGAAAAAACAACTCTATCTCACGGCACTAGTGTTATTTGGGGTGTACTCAATTTACCCTATGATCCACAACACCCAAACCCATCAACCCCCACGTCTGAAGCAAGCCACGAACCCAGGGACAATCACAGTGACCAAACCCACCAATAAATTACAAATCAAAACCACAAATGAAGAACCAAACCACGAAGCAAGCCACAAACCAAACCCAGATCGGAACCACCAACCACCGCCACCTCACCCAAATTGGAACCACAACCCAACAAAATTAACCCATGAAACCCACGAATTTGGAACAAACACCGTGGCCCACTCCCAACAAACACAATCAACCCCCCCCCCCCAAAAAAATCCAAGACCGGCGACAAAAGCCAAATGCGAAAGAGGGAGAGAAAAAGAACTCACCGCCGCCGCCTTGGACCTGATCTGGTCGGGCTGATGGGTTCACGATGAGCCGATGGTTTTCAGGTGGATGGGCTCTGCGATTTTCAGGCGGATGTGCTCTGTGATTTGGAAGTGAGCTGATACGGATGTTCGTTTGTGTTGAGTTTTGCTGAAACGGGTGTCGTATCATATAAGCTTTGAGTTTTGCGTTTCCATTTGGGTGAAACGGGATCGTTTGAGGCTGATTTGTTGTAAGAAAAATAATAATAATAATAATAATAATAATAATAATAATAAAAACAGCTCGTGTCATATCGCACCAGTAAACAAACTAGAATGGTAACCTCTCTTATGGGCATTCTAGCCTTTTGCCCTTAATTATTATTTTTTTATTCAGCAATTTGTCCTTATTTTAAAATTATATAGGGATATGTCCCTGTTTCAATACTTGATTACCTTAAAATCAAGTTTCAATGAAATACTCGATTTGTAGAAAATCGAGTTATGCTCGATCAAACTTAAAAAAAAAAATTTGCAAGTAACTCAAGCTTAGGGAAATCGAGTTCCATGCAAAAAATTTTTACAAGTGTGATCGCACAATATTCAGGGAGACCTATAGCGGCATTTTTAAGTCCTATAGTAACGTTTTTAAGCCCTATAGTAGCGTTTTTATGGAAAAATTTTTATACCAGGTTTCAGTTGCCTTATAGCGGCGTTTTTTAATTCCTATAGTGGCGTTTTTCTGAAAAAAAAAAAAAAAAAAAAAAAAAAAAAATTATACCAAGTTTTAGTGGCCCTATAGCGGCATGTTTTTTATCCCTATAGTGACGTTTTGGAACTCGATTTCCATTTACTCGAGTTTCATGAAATTTTTTTTTTTTTTTAAATTTGATCAAGCATAACTCAATTTTAAACCAATCGAGTACTTTAAGTAACTTAATTTTAGGGTCATCGAGTATCGAAACAGGGGCACGCACCTATATAGTTTCAAAACAGGGGCATTTTGCCAATTAAAAAAAATAAAAGGGGGTAAAATGCCAAAATGTCCCCTCTCCTATTCCACCTCAAAAAAAATTTTGAGTAATTGTAGTTCATTTCGAGTGTTTTAGGTCTTTTTGGTAAATACTGCCTGAAATTCAAGATTCGGCTAGTATGGAGTTTGAATCATAAAACTAAAATCTCAACCAAAAAATAAAAAATAAAGAAAGAAAGAAGAAGAAGAAAGATTGAAATGAACAAATGTACCTTACAACAAAAACAAAAGCAAAACAAAAAAAATCACAGTGAGAAATTTGAGTGAAAAGTGGAGAAGTCATATGAGATGAGGTACCAGTAGTCTAATGCCATTGGATTGAAGATAACATGGCAAAACAGGTCAAAATTTGCTAACTTGACTTGAACTCAACAATTTTTTTGACCCGAAGTAAAAATGGGTTGACCCATGACTCGACCTGCCTTTTTGGCAAGTCAACCCAACCCGTGACCCATGACCTAAACCATTTTTTAAAACTTTTTTTTTGGGTAAAAAAAAAAAAAACTAAGCCAATATTGGTTTAATTGTTTGTTGTGAGTTTTAAGAAAAAAATTGAGACCTTTACATAATGAGACTATCTACCTATTCTTGATCTCAGTGGGACTAGGGGATTTCAATCCCAGATGTGTCTAACAATTTTATTTGCGAGTGAGGGATTTTGATCCCAAAAATGACTCACTTATATATATATATATATATATATAAGAAAAATTAATCTAAGATTATGCTAACATGTTAGTCCAAGTGGTAGTCAATGTGGTAATAAACACTTTTTTTTTTTTTACCATTTGCCGCGTCAGCAATTTCTATCTAAGAGGTAACGGTAGAGACTAAATTAAAATGACACTAAAAGGTTAAGAAACAAATTGACACAATTAAAATATAAGAGACTAAATTGAAATATAGTGTAAAGGATAAGGACCAAATATGTAGTTTACCCTAACTAATAAGTCGTGACTTGTGAGTGGAATTCAATAAAAGCTATAAATGGTGTCCAACCGCCACTATCAATTGGAACATTTTCTTTCATAAAAATAATAATAATAATAATAATTGGAGCATTTTGTAATGTCTACCGTCTAGTCATTTTATGCCTTCTCCTTTTCTGTTTATCTATGTTTGTTTAAAATTATAATAATTGTCCCATTGTTTATAAAAGGACTCTCTAAACTTTACAAAATTTTCATATATTTTTTTATTGAGTAGGAATTTTGAAAATCTAACGGTTATTACATGTTTTTATTATATCATTCATGTTTGTAAAATTTTAAAAAGATAAAAAATCAATTGATATATCATCAAACAAATGTTAAAATTTCAAATTTTTATGATCTAAAATTGTGTATAAAAAATAAATTTATTGATCAAATTGTAAATAACATTTTATTTGAACTAAATTTGATATGCATGTTAAAAACATAAAAAACATGAAATTTAACGGTTATATTTTCAAAATTTACAAATTTTACAAAAAAAAAAAAATATATATATATATATATATATATATATATATATATATGAAAAGTTTGAAGAGTTCTTCTCCAAACTAATTTGGAAATAAAATGTAGATGCCATCAACATTTGCTAGTGGAACTTAAAAAAAAAAAAAAAAAAAAAATTATAAGAAAAAAAAGTAATTAACCTAGACCCATATTCTTAAAATAGCCCACTAAGTCACTAACAAATTTCATGAGGGTATCTAACTATCCATTAACCAGACCCATAAAAAAATATGTTGTTTATAAAATAACTTATTTAAAAAAAAAAATTTTAAAAAAAAGACTATCATTTAACAATTAAAAAATTACTGGGCCCCGATAATTATTTTTTGGATAAACTACATATTTGGTCCCTAACCTTTCAAATGTGATAATTTGGTCTCTAATCTTTTGATATTATGTTAAAATAGTCTCTGCCGTTAAATAATGGATAGAAATGCTGACATGACTAAATGCCAAAACAAAAAATATAAAGTTTATTACTGCCACCTGTACTAACATGTCAACATAACCTTTTTTTTTTTTCTTAAACAATCAGATAAGTGAGTGACACAGCACGTGAGGAAAATTTTGGGATCAAAATCCCTAACTCTTGATGTAGAACAATTCGTTAGGGATTTTAGGAAAGGACCCAAGCCATGATGGTAACACTCCAGGAAATGAGTTTATTCCAAAGCAAACAACTTCCAACTGGCCCAAATAAGCCAACTCGTTGGTTAGAGAGCCATGAAAATTGCAATTTGTGAAGAATAAATGAGGGAGGAGTGATGGGTTGCCTACTTGTAGAGCAATGGTTCTTGTAAGACCCATGTGAGAAAGGTTCAAGGTAGTGACTCTAAGGTGTTTGGCACCTCAAGAGATTTCAATCTAGTTGCAATCAGAGGGTAGAGGTAGACCAATTGCTTGCCAAGGTTTTGCAAGGGTCATCGGTAATATGGGCTTTAAGAGCAAGAAGAGCTAATTAGTCTGTGGTGATGGCGGTTTTTACTGCCACAGTTAAGCTAGCCATAAGTTAGTGCAACAACAACAATACAAAAAGTAAGAAGATAGGAACCTGCATGAGTTTCTATTTGTAGGCAGGTTGAGATGTGAGGCTAGCTACAAGTACAAAACAAGTGTGGCTAAAAGATGTGAATTTGTATAAATGGAGAAATCAGATTTTTTATCCCAAATTTTCCTCATGTGCTATGTTAATCACTAATCTGATTGTTTTTTTTTTTAATAATTAATTAATTTAAGGTTATGTTGACATGTTAGTATAGGTGGTAGTTAATGTTGCAGTAAACTAATTTTTTTATTTTGACCGTTAGCCATGTCATTATTTCCATCCATCATTTAACGTCAAGGACTATTTTGACACAATATCAAAAAGTTAGAGACCAAATTGACACATTTGAAAGATTAGAGACTATATTGACCTATAGTGTAAAGGTTAGGGACCAAATTGACACATTTGAAATATTAGGGACTATATTGACCTATAGTGTAAAAGTTAGGGACCAATTATGTAACTTACCCAATAAATTATTATTAAAATATATGATACATCATATGAGGAAAATAACGTAATGTTTGATGGGTTTATTTATTATTTTAATTTTTTATGCATCTAATAAATGTTTGTCTAATTTTTAATAATCTTCAACCTATTTGTAATTCTTTATGTCGATCATTATACTTAACAAGTTGTAATTGATTTGAATATCTAGGTTTATAAGTGATTCATTCTTTTAAAAAAAAATGATTATAAGTAAGAAAATTCTGTATTTTTTTTTTTTTTGTCCTAATGTTAAAACTTCAACTTCCCATTAATGTTCTTCAAATAATACATAGAAAGTTATAAAGTACTAAATTTGTGTATTGAATTGTTTTTATAGTACTATTTTAGACTTTGTACATAATATGAATATAGTATAAACAAAGAGAAAAATTTTAGTCATCAAATGCCATAACTATCTTACGTACATTACTAACTGCTTATCACTTTTACAAAAACTCACAGCTTTTTTCTCACGACTCATGGTGTGAGCATATAACAGTTAGCATGGCCACCATATGTGTAGACCTCCAGTAATCACACAGCCAGGAACTAATGGGTCTAAGCAGCAAGGTAGGCAAAACTAGAAATTCAAGATTCTATAATAGAAAAATGGTTCCAAACACTATAATTATACGAAAGTGTCAGTTTTCAAAGCATAAATACATGACCAACCAAAATGGCATTAACAAAAGAAACCAGTCCAATTAAAGCTTGAAAGGGGAATGACTAGAAAGGCTCATGGAGCAACACCCTAAATTACAATGCGTATCTAATGGTTGTAAGACTCCTTATTCCCATTTCTTCATCTCCATACCATCATGGAGGGCTCCTCTACCATCTTTGAACCCACTTCTTTCCAGTTCGTAGAAAACACTGTCCCATTTGACTCAACCCGAGTAATATAAAAATATATATTACAATGTAGTACAGAAGCCAATATGACTTGGGAAAAAAATTTACCAAATAGAAAATTCTTTATGAATTTTGCATAGTACCTTTAATATCATCATCAAGTAAAGAACTTAAAAAAATAAATAAATAAAGGGTGCATTCATTGAACATTAAACATGAGACTGAATTAAAGTCTTACAAAAGATTTCTCGTGACTCTTCTAGTGTCATCATCAGCATCTGCATTTATGTACTGAAAGAATATGTTTAAAGCTGCATCACCATCAAGCTTTTCTTCTTTCTCCTGAAATATAAAATCACAAATGAATAGGTAGTGCACTTGAAAAAAAAAATTTATCAATATGATAAAATTTTAACTTATAGTGTCCACTCTATGATAAATATTCTTTATTATCAAGCCAAAATACCAATTTGTTTTTGTATACACAGGTTCGAACCCATAGATCTCTCGTTCAACAACAAAAGACCTTACTAGTTGAGTTAACTAAAACCCACAAGTGCACCCGCAATTTACAAACACTAGTCGCAGACCCACGCGATGCATGAAAATAAATAATTATTTTTTTACTGTAATATAATGTATAATTTTTGTAGAGGTGATAGGCCCAGAGGTACGTATCTGTAAAGTATATTGGGTTAGGGGCCCAATCTAAGGACATTAAGTAATCCGAGAACGGGTAAACACCTTTATAAGAGTCCATATTGGTAAATGAATAGTTGAAGTCTGATCACAATCAACTAAGAAGACGATCCGAGAATAAATGCTCAATCGAGGTCAGAAGGTATGGTCTAACACCAAGAGCAATGTCCCGAACAATTCCACTGATGTGGATAAGTATCCAGAAGGAACAAGACAAAAGAAAACCATGAAATATCTCAAGGGAAAGCTGCTACCACCATATTAAATACTCTGCAGCTTACTCTTTGATCATATTAATGTGGAAGTGATACATGAATAGTGGTTTTCAGCCTTACAGCTACTACACAAAGACTTCAGGAAGGTGCTGATGGGACAAGTATAAACACAAACCATCTGGTCTGCACATGGAAGGTAGAGATGAAAGAAGAAGAGAGTATAAAGGAAGAAGAGGGCAATGAGAGAAAGGGATTGAAAAATTAAGAGAAAAAGACTACAGCAATCAAGAATTGCATTTGTAACCAAACTTGAGAGAAATATATAAGAACTAATCTCCTTGAACTGTGCCGAGGACGATTTTCTTCAATGTAAACTTGTCTATCTTCATTCTCTTGTCATTTGAATCCACTTTAATAGTTGTCTGATTCATTAAAACCCAGTTTTCCAACCCACTCTCTACAAATTCATTGTTTTGGGCTTTTTGGGCCTAAGTCTATCCACCTTTTGGGCTAGGGACTCAAATCTGGTCCTTACAATTTTTTTCTCTAAAATTTTTTGAAGAAAATTTGTTCTCCCTAAAACTTAAACAATTTCTATTTGGTCTAGTTGGGTCTACTTCAATCTCATTTGGTTCAATTAGGTCTACTTAGTCCAATTCGGTCCACTTGATCTATTTCAATCACCCTTTGGTCCATTTTAGCCTAACTGGGCTTTAAATTGATTCTTTTTGTAGGTTTTGTTTTCAAGTTTAGCTCCCAAAAAAAAAAAAAAATCTTAAATTTTGGGTTGAAAAGTAGGAAATTTTATTATATTTGGGCTAAACTCTTTAGTTTTGAGTTAAAAAATATATTAAAATAGACATTAGAAATTAGAAATATGAGCCTTAAAAATGATAAATATTCAAAAATCTTATTCAATCCACATTGGTTCTATTCGGTCCATTTTGCCCACTTTGGTCCAATTTGGTCCTATTCGGTCTTACTCAGTCCAATTCAATCCATTCAGTCCACATTGGCTCTATTTGGTCCACATTACTCCTATTCTACCCAATTCGGTCCATTCTGTTCACATTATCTTATTCGGTCCATTCTATCCAATTTAGTCCTAGTTGGTCCATTCTGTCTACTTTGGTTTCTTTTGTCCTATTCGGTCCACATTGGTCCAATTCGGTCAATTCTGTCTACTTTGATCCACTTCAGTCCAATTCGGGCCATTTGGTCCATTTTCGTCCTATTCGGCCCATTTTGCCCACTTTGGTTCTATTCGGTCCACTTCAATCTAGTCAGTCCGATTTGATCCTGTTCAGTCCATTCTGTCTTATTTGTTCTACCTTGTTCCTATTTGGTCATATTCTGTCCATACGGTCCACTTTATTCTATTTGGTCCATTCAGATCATTTTGGTTTATTTTGGTCCACTTTGATCTATTTTTGTACACTTACATAATGGGAAAAAACATGTTTAGGTTGAAAGCACCAAATCTACCAAAAATATATATATAAATCTTAAACTCATAATATCTAAAATTTTAAGTAGGGGTGTTCGCGGTGCGGTGTGGTGTGGTGTGGTATGGTTTAGAGTTTAGCCAAAACCATAACCGCACCGCACTTCATTTTTGCGATCACATATGCGATGCTATGTATAAGATGCAGTTTGAAGTCGGTATATTTTTCAAATTTTGGACTTTTCCTACCCAACCCAAAACTAATTTTTCCCTTTTTTTTGGGCAAGTTTTAAATTATTGAACTAGTTTTCTTTATTTTGGGTTGGCTTTTCTAGTCAACACTTGTTAGGATTATCAAACTTTTTTTTTGGTTGAAAATTAGGGTTATTAAACTATTAATAATATATTTAATATTAAAAATAAATAAATATATTAATATATAGAGAGGATGTGTTGCGGTGCGGTTTGTGAGGTTTTCTTATTATAAAACCACAAACTGCACTGCACCATGTGGTGCGGTGTGGTGCAGTACATTGTTACTTTCGGTGTTGTGAGGTTATGCCATTTTACAAGCGGTTTTGGTGCAGTTTATGCGGTTTGATGAACACCCCTAATTTTAAGTATAGCATTTATTGTTGCTACGCTTTTGTTGAGCCACATTAAAGTAGTATTTCAATCTACTTGTACGACTAAATTTTAGTGTAAGTCTTTAAAGGCTATGAATAAATAAATGTAATCTTTAAGACAGTCGTTATTTTTAAATGAATTGCATGAGATTGATTATACATATAAGCAAAATAAATACATATATACATATATGTGCGTATGTTAGTATCTATGTATAATTTTTATTTAAATAAATTATTCATTATCTTAAAAGAGATTATCATGATAATCAAAACTCATGTCAAATTTATACTTAATATATATAATTTATTCTCTAAATTTTATTAGAGAGAGAGAGACTACTTGTGATGGAGCACTAAAAAATACAATATCAAAACATATGAACCCAAAATAAAGTTTTAAAAATCACAATGATACATCAATATAAAGAAGAGTTGCAAGAAAAAATTAAAATAAAGAGAAAGAGAATAACCACTTTTTCAAGAGAGGATGATAAAAAATTTATAGAAAATAATATGAGAAGAAAAAAATTAAAATAATAAATACAATTATAAATATTAAATTATCCAAATCATATTATATAATAATAATAAAATATTATATTCTTATATGTTATCTTTATCAACGTGAAAAAGGTAATCAATAATTACAATGCTCAATTCAAGATTCCACTTTTGGTTGTAGGTCCACACTTTTCCTGATAGCCAATCGTATCAGCTAGCATAATAGATAACCAACAAAGAACGTAGTTATAGGTCCTAGTTTTTGCTTCTCGAGTGAAACCAACAACCCTACTTATTCTCTAACTATTTAGTCACTCATTTCACACTTGAATTGTGTGCCTGTTCTCAATTATGAGTTTGAAAATCCGTTGTTCTCATGAAAGCAACTAAGTTTATCAAGTATATTACTAACAAATAATTACCTCATACACACAATTTCAAAATCACTTTGTGCCTTTACGACCATGCCATTGAATGTTTCCACATCAAAATTTGTCCCATGTCAAGGCTAACAATACAGGGCAACACAATGCATTTCTAAAGTTTTATCAGAAGCACAGCATCAACTTCCTTAATAAACGCCAAATGATAACCTCAAATATCATAAACAGAGAGTCAAAACACACATTTGCCAAAACAATGTGATGCTATACACAATTGCCAAAACTTTTATTGAAAAAATGAACATTGTGTTTGTGGGGGTAGAAGCCCAAATTTATGTCTTGGGCCTAGGGCCCTATTTGAAGACTGAGATGTGTCCGAAAAGAAGTAAATGATTGAGAAGGATCCCAAGAGGAATAAATATGCACAGAAATGATTAAAGAATATAGTTCGAAGAGTGTGTCCCCTTCGGATATAAAGCATATCGATCAAGCAAGTACCTGGGAGGTTTGAATGACTTTCCTGGCAATTCTAATGATATGGATGAATCTCAGGCACGTATAAAGATGATTAGAACAAAGAAATATCTAAGCGAAAAGCTGCTACTACCGCATTAAACGCACTGCAACAGCTTTTCTGGCCGCATTAATGTGGAAAAGACCCTAAACAGTGCAGTCTTAACTACCACCATTCATGGAGAACCGATGAAGATACCTAACGAAACATATACTCAAATGAATGTATAGATGACGAACAAGTGGACGATCAAGATGTTTTGAAAGGAAACTATATAATGTAAAAGAACTCCTATAAGAGAAGGATGAGGAAATAAAAAGAGGAAGGGAGAAGAAAGGTTTACTGTAGCTCTAAAAATTATATAAACCAAAGTTGGTCTCCTCAGACAACAATTTATCCAAGTTTTAAGTTTGTTCTTACACTTATTTATCTATTGAATTTTAGTACAACGTTGTTTAGTTCATTACCAGCCTAGCTCTTTCACCCACTCTCTACAAATTCATTGTATTGGGCTTGTTGGGCTTATACTCTATACCTTTTGGGTTTAGGTCGCAATTATAAACCCCACAATTAGCGCCAACTGTGGGAAGAGCTTGAGCGAGGGTGGAAACAATAGTTGATGATGGCAGAACCAGGGCAACAACCAGCAGAATCCAAGGCATCCCAACACATTGATCCTTTTCTCAACTTGGAGCAAAGACATGATCGTGAAGGTAGTGTACATGCTACGCATACTGAACGAAGCCAGTCACAAGGTGGAAGTCACGTGTCTCATGTAGAGAAGAACAAAAACGTGTAACTGGAGATTAACCAACTGAAAAGGGAGTTGCGCCATGCAAAGAGGAGGCAGACTTCTTCTTACTCCGATGATAATTCTGACGATGAGCAGGACGTCACTTATAAATGGAGGTCTAGAACACCAGTTAGTGAGTCTTTTTCCTATGAAGAAGAGCACTATCATAAACAGCAACCTCAAAGTCCATCACGTGGAGGCGTAGGGAATGATGCTATGAGCAAAGCCTTGAACCAAATCTCCAAATCGCCTTTCACACTTAGGATTGAAGAGGCAAGACTTCCTCACCATTTTCATCAGCCAACGTTCACTATCTACAACGGTAAAATAGACCCTGTGGAGCATGTGAGCCACTTCAACCAAAGGATGGCAGTCCATTCTAAAAATGAAGCTTTGATGTGCAAAGTTTTCCCCTCCAATCTTGGACCGGTTGCGATGAGATGGTTTAATAGCCTGAAAGTAGATTCCATTAGTTCCTTCAAAGAACTCACTCATGCATTTGGTTCCCGCTTTGTTACCTGCCGAAGAGTTGCCAAGCCCTTAGCTTCATTGTTATCCTTAAGCATGCAAGAAGGTAAGACTTTGAAAACATACTTAGATACGTACTGGGAGCTGTTCAATGCGATGGAAGGCGATTTTGATGGAGTGGCCCTTAGTACGTTTAAGCTCGGCCTCCCTACTGACCATGGTTTAAGGAAGTCCTTAACTGGTAAGTCAGTTACTAACGTGCGTTAGCTCATAGACCGTATTAACAAGTATAAAAAAGTTAAGGAAGATTAGCAGCAAAAAAAGGGAAAGGACAAGGTTATCCCCCAAGAAATGGGGGATTTCAAGTCAGACTGTTACAATAACAGCAAACCGCGGAGAGATTTTGCTAGACAATCAGGATCAATATATCTTCAAGCAGTCAATGCTATATTTAAAAAGCCAGTACACCAAGTTTTGGAAAAGATTAAAAATGAACCATTCTTTAAGTGGGTGAATAAGATGGTAAGAAACCTCGAGAGGCGTAATCATAATCTCTATTGCCATTACCATTAGGACCATGGGCATACCACAGAGGATTGCAGGAGCCTGTGGGATCATTTGGACCAATTGGTCCGCGAAGGTAAATTGAGACAACTCCTGCATCACTCCAGTGGCTGAGGAGGTCAGGTGAACTCGGAGCCCCAAAGGGATGATTCTTCAAGGCCTCTTTTGGGAACTATCAATGTCATCTTCGCTGCACCAGGGAGAACAGGATCCTGGCCATTTAGGGTAATGTCGGTAGCCTCTCTACCCACAGGAGACATTAATCATGATCCAAAGAGAGCTAAAGCGAGTATTCCACCAGCTTTAGGATTCTCGGATGAAGACAAGATCAGAACCATCTAACCCCATGATGATGCTTTAGTGATCACCCTCAGAATTGGAGGGTAATGGTGGACTAAGGCAGCGCAACAAAGATAATGTACCCTGATCTCTATAAGGGGCTAAACTTAAAACCTGATGACTTAACTCCATATAATTCCCCCTAGTGGATTTTGAAGGAAGAGCTGTTATCCCGAATGGCCAAATACAATTACCCATGCGGACTAGTGTAGAGATAGTAGAGGTAGATTTCATTGTCGTAGACGCGTATTTACCTTATACTGTAATTGTGGCTAGACCTTGGCTTCATATGCTAAGGGCCGTTTCCTTTACTCTACATCAAAAGGTTAAGTATCTTTCTGAAGGTCAAGTTAATGAAATCTTGGGAGATCAATCTATGGCGAGATAATGCTTAGCAGCCGCCATCCAGCATAAGCCCGAGGCTGAGTCTTCGGCCCATGCTGGAAGGGATTTATAGCAATCAAAACCTTTGGCATTGCAACCGAGGGTGCGAGGTGTGAGGATTTGACAAAAGTTGCTATCGAAGATGATCCAGAGAAGTTCTTTCAAGTCGGATCTCAGTTACCTCTTCAGGAAAAGGAAGAACTTATATAATTCCTTAAGAGAAACATCGACGTATTTGCTTGGAATGCTTATAAAGCCCTGGGGGTGGATCCAGAATTCATCCGTCATCATCTAAAGGTCAACCCATTAATCACCCCTAAGAAACAGCCTCCTCTACGCCTATCCAAGGAACATGCTGATGTAGTACAAGAGGAAGTAATGAAGCTCAAGCAAGCTGGAGCAATTAAGGAGGTGTTTTATCCTAAATGGCTAGCTAATACTATAGTGGTGAAGAAGAAAAGTGAGAAATGGAGAGTGTGCATGGATTTCACAGATCTCAATAAAGCGTGTCCGAATGATCTATTTCCTATGCCTAAGATAGACCAGCTAGTAGATGCAACGGTTGGCCATCCTCGGATGAGTTTTCTGGATGCTTTCCAAGGTTATCATCAAATACCATTAGCCTTGGATGATCAGCAGAAGACTGCCTTTGTCACCCCTATTGGAAGTTACCACTATAAAGAGATGTCATTCGGTTTGAAAAATGTGGGATCTACCTATCAAAGAATGATGACGAGGATGTTTGAGCCACAGCTAGGTAAAAGTATCGAGGTTTACATAGATGAGATGGTGATGAAAAGCAAGATCATTTCGGAGCATGTGAAGGACCTTCAAAACATTTTTGAAGTTCTAAGAAAGTACAACCTGCGTCTTAACGCTTCCAAATGCTTATTTGGTGTGGGATCAGGCAAATTCTTGGGTTACATGATGACTCACAAGGGAATTGAAGTTAACCCCGATCATATAAAGGCCATCAACAATTTACAAGCTCCTCAGAATCCTAAAGAAGTTCAGAAATTGACTGGAATGGCTACTGTGCTGAACCGATTTATCTCTCGATCAACAGATAGGTGTAGACCTTTCTTCTCGTTGATTAACAAATGGAAAGGATTCGAGTGGACTGAGGAGTGTGCTTTGGCTTTCCAATAACTTAAAGACTATTTAGCTCGACCATCAATCATGTCCAGCCCTGAACCAGATGAAGTCTTATTTGCTTACATTGCTATGGCTCCTTATGCTGTAAGTTTGGTATTGATACGAATGGACCAAGGTGTGCAAAAGCCAATTTATTATGTGAGTAAATTGCTGCATGAAGCCAAAATTCATTTTTTGCCATTAGAGAAAGCTATCCTGGCTGTAATTTTGGGTACACGAAAATTGCCTCATTATTTCTAAGCTCATACAGTTGTTGTTCTCACTCAACTCCCGCTTAAAACCGTACTCACAAGTGCAGATTATACAAGGAAATAGCTAAATGGGGCACTATCTTAGGAGTTTTTGACATCAAGTATATATCCTGCACCTCCATGAAAAGACAAATCCTCGCAGACTTAGTAGCCGAGTTTACTGAGCCTGTGTTAGAAGAATTAACACCAACACAAAACATGGATGAAAAATCGGTTGGCATAATTTCCCAGAAAGGTCCCTCACCCTGGGAGGTATATGTAGACTGTGCATCAAACTAGAAAAGATTTGGAGTGGGGTTAGTATTAATATCCCCAAAAGACCATTATTGAAAAATCACTAAGACTAGGCTTCATGGCTATGAATAATGAGACTAAATACGAAGCTCTACTGATGGGAATGGTAATTGTTCAAAGAATGGGAGGAAAATCAATGAAAATGTTCTCGGACTCAAGGCTAGTCGTCGGCCAAGAACAAGGGGAATTTAAGGCAAAGATGACAGAATGCAAGAATACTTAAGCCAAGTTAAACGTCTCCAATCATAGTTCGAGTCTTTTAATTTGCTAAATATCCCCAGAAATGGTAATGCACATGTTGATTCTCTAGCCATGCTTGCAACTTCCTCATCACAGAATCTACCTTGGGTTATCCTCGTTGAAGACTTGCATGAACCAACAGAGGTAAGAAAAGAGGCAGTCCGAATTCATCAACTCAGATTAGAGCCAAGCTGGATGGATCCTATAATTCAATTCCTAAAGGAGGATACTTTACCTGAAGCAAGGTTAGAAGTGGACAAAATTCGGAGAAAGGCCCCTAAGTTCTGGCTATCTGAGGAACAGAAGTTGTACAAGCACTCCTATTCATGGCCATATTTGTTGTCCATACATCCTGAAGTAAATGAGTTACTCCTCAAAGAATTACATGAAGGAATCTGTGAAAGCAATACTGGAGGTAGATCCCTAACGCAAAGAGCTATCACTCAAGGCTATTGATGGCCAAATATGCAAAAAGAAGCCTAGGAATATGTTAAAAGGCGTGATCAGTGTCAAAAGTTTGCACCAAACATCCATCAACCAAGTAGAATCCTTAACCCATTTTCCAGCCCATGGCCATTTGCTCAATGGGGCTTAAATATCGTGGGACCATTCTCTAAAGCAGCAGGAAACAAAAAGTATCTTCTGGTCGGCATAGACTATTTCGCCAAATGGGTTGAAGCTGAACCTCTAGCCAATATCAGAGATGTAGACACAAAGAAGTTCGTTTGGAAGAATATTGTTACTCAGTTTGGGATTCCTCATACTCTCATATCAGACAATGGCCTTCAATTTGGTAGCAAAGCCTTTAAAAATTACTGCTGCAAATTGGAAATCACGAATAGATATTCTACCCCTGCTTACCCCTAGGGGAATGGGCAGACAGAGGTTGTTAACAAGGTCATAGTAAATGGATTGAAGAAGAGGCTAGATGACGCGAAGGGTAAATGGGTGGAAGAATTGCCATGTGTATTCTGGACGTACAGGATTACACCTCATAGGTCTACGAGGGAGACTCCATTTTCAATGACTTATGGGGCTGAAGCTGTTATCCCTCTAAAGATTGGTTTCCCAACGTTGAGAACAAGTTCCTTCAGTCTGAGTAACAATAACGAACTGTTAGAGAGGAGTTTGGATTTGATTGAAGAAATGAGAAAAAATGCAATGGTCCAATTGGCACATTACCAATAAAAGCTCAAATAGGATTATAATGCCAACATAAAGCTGAGGCCATTAACACCTGGTGATCTAGTGCTCAGGAAAGTTGTAGGTACTGTGAAAAATCCAGCTTGGGGAAAGCTAGGGCCCAATTGGGAAGGGCCAATCGTATTACCTCAAGAGCTGGCATTTAGGCATATTTTTTGGAAGATCTAGATGGTCACGTAATACCACGCCCTTGGAATATAAACAACCTTAAAAGGTATTATTATTAATTCAATTTTCTCTTTGATCAAAATGTTTATTTATTGCATAAAGATTTTCATAAGTGTTTAAACTTAAATCCAATCATGCCTGAAGTCCTCGAACTAGATGATATGGATTGGCTAGCACTCTGCTACTGATTTTCGTAAGTGTTTAAACTTAAATCCAATCATGCTTGAAGTCCTCAGACCAAATGATATGAATTAGTTAGCACTCTGCTACTGATTTTCGTAAGTGTTTAAACTTAAATCCAATCATGCTTGAAGTCCTCGAACCAGATGATATGGATTAGTTAGCACTATGTTATTGATTTCCATAAGTGTTCAAACTTAAATTTAATCATGCCTGAAGTCCTCAGACCAGATGATATGGATTAGGTAGCACTCCACTACTGATTTTCGTAAGTGTTCAAACTTAAATTCAATCATGCCTGAAGTCCTCGGACCAGATGATATGATTAGTTAGCACTCCGTTACTGATTTTCCTAAGTATTCAAACTTAAATCCAATCATACCTGAAGTCCTCGGACCAGATGATCTGGATTAATTAACACTCCACTACGGTTTAGGTGGCACTCCATTACGATTTTTATAAGTGTTTCAACATTCTCTTACGATTTGCTTGTTAATATTCAAACTTAAATTCCATTATATAAAGCCCTTGGTGGTATTTAAATAAACTAACTTACGATAGGCCTCTTCAGCTGTATATTTAGTTCAGAATCAGTGCTAAGTAATATTCTTTGTAAGTGCTACACTAAAGCCAATTTAAGTAGGGCATTATTTCTAATGTTCATTAAAAATTCTTATGCGATCCATTTTTCCATTATTCATACAAGCTATTTGCATCACTAGTAGGACATTATTGTTATATTTGCGCAAGTTATAGTAGTTATCGGTCGAGCGTTATTTGCAACAACAATAAGTCTCATAATACGTGTAATGAAGATATAGGAAATAAAAGAAAAACGATTTCATTGATCAAAAGAAAGTACTTAGCAACTCATTACATTAAAAATAAATAAATAAATAACTAAAAAAAACTATTAAAAAAAAAACCAAGTACAATTATGGAATAAAACTCCTAAATATTTAAGTCTTCATCTGGGGGCCGAAAGGTCAACAATCTGGCTAGACTGAGCAGCAGCAGTGTCTGGGGCTTGGTCTTTAAGTTCAGGAGAAGTTTTCTTCTTCCCCAAGTCCTTACCCTCATCCTATGTATCCTCAGCTGGCTTGCCCTGACCACCAGGCTGATCGGATTCTTTGGTAGCTTCAATAAGGGCAGGAGGGCTCTGGCCGACTAGAGGTTGCTCCGAGATCTCTGGGAGTTCACAAATATCAGGATTGTAGTAAATGCTCACAGGCTGTCTTAAATCAGAATCTGCAAAGATCCCAGCAACATCCAAAGCTTTACCCCAGGTTATACTGCAATAATCTTTGCAGACTGTGGAGAACTCTTCTGTGAGTCTGATTTGGGTCTCCTCCACCCTTAGCTTGTATGCCGCCTGCTTTTCAACCTTAGCTACCTCCTTGGCCAATCAGGCAGCTTCCTTGGCTTGCTGAAGCTCAGATCAAAGACCTTTCACCAACTACCTCTCCGTCTCCAAATTAATCTTGGTCATGTTCAACTGCTGGCGTTGGTCTTCGACTTGCTTCTCAGCATTTCTAAGACCTACATCAAGACTATTCCTCTGCCTGGTCATTTCTTTCAACTGCTCGAACAACTAAGAATAATCTTCCTTCAAACTACCCAAAGATTTTTCTACCTCAAACCAAGAATGAGCTTCTGCCTGGGCTGCATTGTGAGCATTTTTATTCCACTCCTCAGCCACGTAAATTTGCTGGGTAATCTACATAGCAGAATGAAATATTTCAATGTTAAAAAAAATAAAATAAAATAAAATAAAATAAAACGAATAAAAATGAACAGCAACTCAATTGAAGAAGTGGACGAATTCATTTACCGTGGCCAAATCTCTTTTAAGGGATAGGAAGAGTTCATGTTGGCTGAAGCACCTATAAGCCTCCATATCCTTTGGCAGTAGAAGTGGCTGCTCTAAGGCCTCAGCGATGAGACCTATCTTCCCCCCTTGATAATTTCTGATGATGGTGTCCCAAGGGAAAGGAACACCATCCAACTCCAACTTAGGGGACCAGGTGCGGTGTCCTCTGTGCACCTCAGCAACGAGAAAGTCATCTCGACTCTCAGTAGACGAAGCCCTTTTGTTTCGTTGATCCTTAACTACCCTCCGTTGCTTAGCTCCTTTTGGAGGTACCACCTCAGCCTCTTCAGAATTTGTAATAGGTCTTTTCTTCTTCGGATTGGGGACTAGCTTGATTTTGAGATAGCAAGAAGCTGAGGAGGGGGTGGAGGAAGATTAACACTAGTTGAGACGTACCAGTCTCTTTGGCTCCAGGTGCTTTCTTCCTAGTCTTCATTAAGTCCCTTAAACTCGCCATGTCTTCTTTTTCTTCTGAAGAATTGTATGGAAGGGTTGTTATCAAAACAGGAGTGTGGATGCTAGACTGCCTATAGATCTCTTCCTCGACGTCCAAAACTGGAATCACTTGAACCTCTCCTGAGGCCTCTCCTTCAAACTTGAACTTATCAATCTACTCCTCAAGTGAAGAAGTCGAAGAAGCAACTCTTTCTCATTCTGCAACTGCTTCCAAAGGAACCTGTTGAACTGGCTGGATAAGTTACGACACACCCTGCGGATTCAGATGTGGTACGAGGGCAAGATCGAAGGGAGCCAAGAAATTTGGCCGAGAAATGTCTATTCGGTTAATCCGATAGTCTTCCTATGTTATAGCATTGCCGACCGATTGAAAAGCGTCTGATTTTGGTGTGAAACCAAGAATAAGATGGGCAGCTCAAAGCTGGCCATCTTCACTTATAAAGATCTCTGATCTCAAGAGATAGTTAAGCACGGTGACGTTAGTTAAGCTAAGCTGAAGGGCGACATGCCTTTTATCTGCTAACATCACAATAGAATTGATCATAGTTAGAAACTCAAAAGCATTGATACCAAAAAAAAAAAAAAAAGTGTTATGTGATGGTGACCCTAAATCTATTATTAGGAAACCTAAATTTGGGATATCCCACCTGGCTCTCCTGGCTGGGTTGAGCAATGAAGACCGTCATGTCATGCGTTCGAGATGATCAAATAGTCGTCTTTCATCCCCTTGTTGGACTTGGGAAGACAGGAAATAAGCCTAACTATGTCGGATCGGGATTTAAGATAATATCCCGCTCCTTTTTAGCTATAACATTTGTACATATATACTACATCAAACCAGGTGAGCCCCAAGCCTAAATGATGACTCAAAGCGTCAATTGCTCCTAGGATCCTAAAGACGTTAGGTGCGCATTGATCAGGGGAAAGCCTATGGTTACGAAGATAATCTCTTGTAACAAGACCCACAGAGAGAGTCATTCCCCCTTCTATGAATGCTATCATAGGGATTATAACTTCTCCCTCTATTCGGTCGGTTAGTAATCTTTCTGGGGGACAATGCCTTAGGTTTACTCCCTATGATATGTCATAGGTTTCCTTAAATGCCTCTATTAAAGCAGGACTATCAACTAGATA
Source organism: Quercus variabilis (assembly GCA_030445155.1). Taxonomy (NCBI): domain Eukaryota; kingdom Viridiplantae; phylum Streptophyta; class Magnoliopsida; order Fagales; family Fagaceae; genus Quercus; species Quercus variabilis. Next base: position 13,156,165 of record CP129453.1, read on the forward strand.
CTTAAATTTATCCATTTTGGATAAACAGAAAGAAGGAAATACAGAATAACAACTAGGAAACGAGTTTGAAGGCTGAGGACACTGGCCGAGAAGAAAACGAAGGGTTTGAGGAAATTAGAACTTACACAAATTGGGTTAGGGAATGATCTTTAAATCTTTGGAAGAATTTGCGTGGGTGTTTGAAGAAATGAGACAGATGATGTGAAAAACTTGATGAACTTGAGTGTTTGGGTTCACTAGAGAATCTAAGAAATTGCGAAGTAGAAAAAGAAATGATCTTCTTTGAGGCTTTATATAGGGGCCAGAGAGTGGGTAGGGGTTATCTCGCCCAAATCTTGAGGAAGAATGTCATTCGTTGGATCAATAGTTCACCATTAGATGTCAAAGACATAGCGCCACCTGGAGTAATTAATAGCGCTTCGTGAATACTGAAATGTCAGCGACAATGATGAAGCGCCTAAATCTATGCTCCCACATGCGTAAACTTACGTATTTTTCACAATTTCAGTTTTATTCTTCTGTAACAAATTAAAATCTTATTCTTTCTCCTCGAATGCGAGGGAAAAATTAAAATTTTAAGGGATTATTGTGGGGGGTAGAAGCCCAAATTTATGTCTTGGGCCTAGGGCCCTATTTGAAGACTGAGGTGTGTCCGAAGAGGAGTAAATGATTAAGAAGGATCCCAGGAGGGATAAATATGCATGGAAATGATTAAAGAATATAGTTCGAAGAGTGTGTCCTCCTCAGATATGAAGCATATCGATCAAGCAAGTACCTGGGAGGTTTGAATGACTTTCATGGCAATTCCAATGATAAGGATGAACCTCAAGCACATATAAAGATAATAAGAACAAAAAAATATCTAAAGGAAAAGCTGCTACCACCGCATTAAACGCACTGCAGCAGCTTTTCTGGCCGCATTAATGTGGAGAAGATCCCTGAACAGTATAGTCTCAACTACCACCACTCATGGAGAACCGACGAAAATACCTGACGGGATATATACTCAAGTGAATATTTAGATGATGAACAAGTAGACGATCAAGATGTTTTGAAAGGAAACTATATAATGTCAAAGACCTCCCATAAGAGAAAGACAGGGAAATAAAAGAGGACGGGAGAAGAAAGGTTTACTGTAACTCTAAAAATTATATAAACCAAAGTTTGTCTCCTCGGACAACAATTTATCCAAGTTTTAAGTTTGTTCTTACACTTATTTATCTGTTGAATCTTAGTACAACGTTGTTTAGTTCATTACCAGCCTTACTCTTTCACCTACTCTCTACAAATTCATTGTATTGGGCTTGTTGGGCTCATACTTTATACTTTTTGGGTTTGGGACACAATTATAGACCCTACAGTGTTCATGATGATGAACTCTCTAGACATGAAGAAAATGATGCTATACATGTCAATACTCTTATTTTATCTATATATTTAGTTTTATATGTAGCATCAATAGGGTAATATAATAAAAAATTATTCTCCACAAGGATTCATGATGCCATTGTAGCACGTACAACAGATTCTTTAAGAAATTACTTTTATACAAAGTTCAAAAGAGCCATTGTTAAAAATGTCTTCCAAGCATATCAAGAATCCTGATGTCAAAAGCATTAGGTTGCAAGGTGTGAGGCAATCGGCAACAAACAATGTCCATATACATGGAGAACACCTAATACAACTTTCTGATTTTCACTTAAATGATTTTTTTTTTCTTTTCCAACGTAGCAATAGGGGTTGAGTTGAACCAGAACTAGGAATTTCTAATAATTGATTTTTTCGAATAAGCACAGTATATGAATGAAATGGAAGATCAATTATATAAAAAGCAAGTTAGTCTACAACTTCCAATGATTAATCCAAATTATCAAGCAAAACCATCTTCAGCATTCATTAGTTCAAACAAATTTTACCTAATTGAAGACAAGAAGTCTCAGCACGTTATTTTCCGTACAGAAGACCGTACTGCATCAATTTCTTGAATTTGAGAATTCTTAAAAAACTAAAAACTATTCACTATAATTTTTATGTCTCAATTTTTTTATGGCAAACAAGCCCGAAATTTTGGAATTGTCAAGAATGTCACAATTAGCAGTCAAATAGATTTTGAGTGATTTCAATTATAAATACAATTACATCAAATATGTAAACATACCTTCAATTATGAAATTTTCAGTTTTTTTTTTTTTTTTTTTGGTTGACAATTAATTTTGATCATAGCAAGAAATTATTCAACTTTTTCAAGCTCAATATCAAAATCTATCAATGCAAGTTATATATATAAATATAAATACATACATATATATATGTATATATATATATATATATATAAAGTTTTACTAATGTATGCCCTTAGAGTTTTTTTCAAATCCCCATAAAATAGTTTCCAAAAATGAATGGTTAATGTATATCCTAAAGGCATTTAGCCATACATTAACCAAACGAGAGGTGAAATTCAATTACCTTTTATACAAAAGCTTTTAGACGTAGAAATGAAAATGATCCAATTGGAATTTCAACAGCTACCACGAATGATCCAATTGAAGAAAGCTCTAATCTCGTTGACCCTCTCTAAGGTGTTGTTTTGTAGTTAACGGCAACAGCTGCTCCTTTCTTTCTTTCTTTCTTTCTTTTTTCCTTAATTACTCATCTAAATAATTAAATTAACTAGTGAAAATTTTTAAGTTATGAGGTTTTCTATTGTTTGTAATAACTTAAATTAAAAAAAAAAAAAAATCGGCATTTATGTAAGTTATTCAATACTTCAATAGACCAACTTCAATTTTTGATAACAAATAAATATATTATAAATAAGTTTTTTATTGATAATTATACACATTTAATAACAAATTTTTTTTTTTTTTGAGAGAGTTTTAACTTATGGCGTCCGCTCCTGATGATAGCTCTTTATCATCAGACCAAGACACCAATCAGTTTTTGGTGTAGGCGGGGATTGAACCCCAGATCTCTTATACAACCATCAGAGACTTTACCAGTTGAGCTAACTGGAACCCACAATAACAAATTATTCAAACTGTTCATGATTCTCTAATTTGAAGTTGGACCCTCTGAAAAGAAAGCATCCCATGTTTTAGAGCATCCCATGAAACGGTCTCTTGAGACCTCTCTAATAGAAATGTGAATCAATATAACCGACTTATAATAGAATAGAATTTTTATTGGCTGTTTTAGTCCATATAGGAAGCTATTACCTTGAAGAATTGGCCGGTCCAAGAATTTTTTGAACCTTTGTTTAAATTAATTCATTATACATTCCTTTCATTAGACCATACCTGAAAAATTATCTAATAGGACAATCTTATGAGATACCCCGCCCTGACGAAGGAAGAAAGTTCCATCAATCTTAAGAACTTGCCTTCGTTTGGATAGGCTTGTCCCAGCAAATAATGAGGTTTGGAACTTTTAATGAAATTTGCGACTTCACTAGCACGCTGAGAAAGAAAACTCAAACAAACATTTTACATCAGCAATTGTCTATCGTTACCAGTATTTACATATCTTGTTAATAATCATTAGAACATGGAAACAGAGTTACATCCGGTTCTCTTTTTGGGACCCTATAGAGCATTAATTCATTAGAGCATGCGGGTATAAACTTATTTACAACTCTTTAATGACATGAGAACCAGGCAGTTTTGATGCTGTGTTAAGTAATAACATGATGTCCCACAACGAACAGCACAGGTAAAAACTTAAACACTGAGCTTCTGACTGAGCAGCAACAATTTGGTAATTAAAAAAAAAAAACTAGTTAAAAGGTCATTTCTCAAACCGTCTGGTCACTTGGACTAAACACGGTGCCACTTATGCCACTTGTGGGCATAACAGGCAGCATTGCCACAATTTGTACACCTCCAGTGATCACACAACCAGGAACTAATCACCCTAAGATTGAAAGCAAGGTAGATTTAAGCAAAGCTAGAAACTCGAGTCCTAAGAGCAAAACAGGTCCATGAAACCGAATTATATTAATGTCGGCTTTCAGCATAAAATACACACCAAAAGGAAGAAATATCGAGGCTCCTTGTACTCCAGATTAGTCTAGACATTAATGCACAACCAAGCAACCAGACAACTGGGTTGAAAGGGAAATGACTAAAATGGTCCATGGAACAAAATCACAAACATAAATTACAATGCATCTTCTCCTAGTATTCCCATTTCTTCATCTCCATACCATCAGGAGGGCTTCCCTCAACCTTCTTTGAACCCACTTCTTTCCAGTTCGTAGAAAGCACTGTCCCATTGGACTCCACCTGCGTAATAAAAGAAACGCACATTACAATGCAATACCAAAGGCAATAATATGACTTGGGAAAATTTTACCAAATAGCAGATTCTTATAAAATTGTGCATGGCAACCTCAATATCATTTTTTTTTTTTGGGGATCAGTCATAGCAATCTTAATATCAGAGTCAGTTAAAGCACTTCAAAAGAGGCAGCATTCAACAAACATTAAAATGATAATGAGTGAAAAAAAACTTACAAAAGATTTTCTCATGGCCCTTCTGGTGTCCTCATCAGCATCTGCATATATGTCCCGGAAGAATTTGTTTAAAGCAGCATCACCATCAAGCTTTTCATCTTTCTCCTGAAAAATACAATTACAAATGACTAAGAGAAGTGCACTCACAAACATGAGGAAGACCAATGCAAAATAAATAGGTTAAAAGGCAAAACCTCCTTCTTCACTTCAGCTTCAAGCTTGTCCCAATCAGTCCTCTTTGGTTTTGAGGATGGGTATGAAGGTCTTGGAGCTCCAATAGCTGCAAAAATTAATAACAGCATCTAACTCATCAACATGAAAAAAGGTGATTGAATACTGAGACAGATGTTTTTGCAATTACAATGTCCAATTTAAGATACGACATTTGGGTGTAGGTACACACTATTCTGATAGCCAACCCTATCAGCTAGCACCAAAATCCAAATTGTATGCCTTGGCTTTCAACAATATGCAAATGCATCCCAATGGGCCTGAAACTGTGTCCAAGCTCAGCCAAGAGAAGGAGGGCTGGAGGGAGCAATGTGGGCTGCCAGGCCCATGGATCTAAACGCAAAAAGAAACAAATACAAAATTTAATCATGAAGATCACACAAATCACAAGAAGCAACCACAGCTTGAAAAGTGTATCATCACTTTATAGAAATGGATGGTCAAATTGCTAGAATCAACAGGTCCTGGTTCTAGCCTCTCAGACACCCAGTTCACAAGCAACAAGACCATCATGTAGGGTCTAGAGAAAATGTCATGAAAAAAGCAGCAGTGTGGTGACTACTTTTTTTTTTCCGCAATTAATCATTTTTCAAAGTTTAAAGATGAGAGGGAAAGAGAGACGAGTGGAGTTGTCCCAAATGTAGCCTGACTTCCAATCCACATTTGAATATGTTGCATACATTACAAGAATATTCACCTACCTAAGGCATTTGACCTTAGTGGAACTGTAATTTCCTTGCTGAATTCTAGAGATGCCCACTGTATTGGTTCAGCTTTTGCAAGGCGAATTTCAATTTTGGTAGACAAAACATCATATCTGCACTTGGAAGTTACTATCTGTTTGCAGACAACAAAACACAAAAGGTACACTTGACATCTGTATTAAGTAGCATAAATTCTAATATAATTAAGTGTGAATGCTAAACATTGTGTATTATTTACAAAAGGTGCAAGCAATACCTTTCCAAATAAGCGAGGTTGAAAAATATATGCATCTTCACCAGGAACATCAATTGTAACACTCAGCTGCACATAACAAATAAAATTTAGATTCATTCAATCCAAAACCTAAATTTTCAACAATTGTAAAACCTAGGAGAAAGACAAATAAAGGCATAAGACAGCAGACAGCAGACAGCAGATCTATGTCTTACAATTTGTTCACCAAAGTCAACAGAAACATTATTAGCCGGTATGCCCTTGGCAAAAATAGTCACAACCACTTCCTCTGGCTTTTGGTAGAATTCATGCCTGCACTTTTTATCAATAAATGTATTATTCACAGTGCCAACCTCTACTATGGATATATAAGGCATTAAACAAACACAACATTAATACTTTTACACAAAAAATAAAATTTTTATATAATCACTCAAAATGGAAAATTTTGAAGTCTGCTAAAAAACGTGAAAAGTAAATAGATTGTATTGGCCCGTTGTACTCACCTATATTTTGGCTTGGGTGGAGCTACTGTCACCTGATTGGCAAGTTCATCAACAGGCTCAACATCTATAGATGCAACAACATCTGCAGATGCATCGACATCTGCAGATGCATCGACATCTGCAGATGCATCAACATCTGTAGATGCATCATTTGTTGGGATTGTTTTCTCGGATGATTGGTTTGGTGTAGCATCGATTTCCTCTGAATGACCAAGCAACATTCACCAATAAGATCATAAGCAGCATTGAGATTTCCAAGTATAATTTCTGTTATAATTTTCATAAATATTTCTTTCCCTCCCTAAAGAAAATCACATTTCAATTCAACACATTCAAGGTATCTAAGTGCAAAAAGAAGTGATTCATTGATCACTAAAAGATATAAGGTTCTAAGAGGAAATTACACACCTGCAATGCGCTGATCGCATTGTTGGATTAACTTAGTGAATCTTTGATCTCCCGGTGCCAGAGATGCACCTGTTTCCAAGGCTGCCTTGGCAGTCTGATATTCCTCAAGACTGATGCATGCAGTCCTGTGAAAGGAAATACAAAGTAGAGTAATCAAAGACTATACTAAATGGAACTGCATAATCATGCATGATATAGGAGTCACATGAGCATCCATACAAATGACTGATACGAAAGGAGGGGTAAGATACACTGGCATGCAAAATAAACCTTCAGAATAGAGGGTGAACAAAGTCCTGTATTCATTTCTCCCAAAAAAAAAAAAAAAAAGTCCTGTATTCATAACGCATTTTCTCTATATTTCACAGTGAAAATGCCCAAGCATGATAAACTTATATCTGCACCACATGCAAAATTATTCTGCCATAGACACTTTTAGATGAAAATAAAAAATATAACTCATTAAAGAACCTAGACTAGTATACTATCAAAACGAATCTAAAAAATAAATAAATAATCAATTTAGTACGCCACACAAGGTCTCAACTCTGCTCTTCAACATTTCTTTTTAGCATGGTTAATTTGAACACTAAATTTTAGCACATAAAGTGTAAAAGCACAGACAGTAAATATAGAGCCCATATGGAAAAAAATTATACTACATGCACTATCTCCAACCTGGCAAAACTCAATCCTTAGTCCTTACAGCATGATTAACTAAAAGAAGTGTTACTAGGCCAGCAGTGTTGTAAAACACACAATAATCTTGTTTCATAGCTCCAACTTTTAAGAGGAACATCAATATTTTATTCACATTCAAATAAAGGGGCGCTACTTCCCAAAAATACCCCCTCTTTTTTTTGGATCCTACCCATTTAGTTTTATATTCTATTCAAATTCAAAACAAGGAATGTAGAGAACATAACTACAAAATGTTTCCACAAGCATCAACTTTTTATAATATTTTGTATGCACGTTACAAATCCAATCCGATAAAATAGAAGGTACCTCATACACACAGGAAATTCCTAAAAGTAATGTCAATGACACTGGCAGTTTTAGAAATGGTGGTGGCAGTGGATGAGTAGGCAAAGACAGGAAATAATGGTGATACTGTGATAATGTAGTGAAAGGGTTGAAATGGTGGAAACAGTAAGGGTAAGGCTCAGCTATATTATTGACAAAAACTATAATGAAGGTAAAAATGGCAGCATAAAAAGCTGCATAATATTGCATAAATATTAATGATGGTGATGCTAGCAAAAGCATTGAATGTAAGTGCAGCAGGAGAGTGGTGGTAGCTTGGGGCTCCAAACCAGTTTGGAGGAATCTCCTCCAACTCACTACATGGCGATTTATAAGATTATTCATGTCTATTATTTAGGGTCCGTTTGGATTGAGGGGGGAAGGAAGGGGAGTAGAGTAGAGATGACTGAAAATATGCTAATTTTGGGCCAAATCTACTCTACTCTACTCCCCCTCCCTCTCCCTCAATCCAAATGGACTGTTAAACAAGTCAAATGACTCATTTAAAAAGTCATGAAAGTCACTAAAAGTATATGTGAATAGTCTCTTTAACCTACTGTGTAGTGGGTTGGAGGAAGTTTCCTAGGTAAAATTTTTCAATAAAGTGAACACTTAAAATTAAAAATAGAATAATCAATTGGATTCAAGATGTAGCAACTAGATGGAGTCTGAAAAGAACAAATCCTCTAATGAGGATAATAGTTAAATTTCCAATTGGAGATAATTTGTATAGAAGCATTTACAGATTCTATAACAGCTACAAAGAGTCTGAAAAGAGAAAATCTACAATGAGTGAGGTAATCACATCACTAAGTCTAAATGACTAGTATGATTTATTTTTCTACCTTCTCAGTTAAATAAATGTCAAGGTTGTAGACATAGATCCATGCCAAATGCAATAAAAAAAAGGTTGAAATGAAATAAGCAATAAAAAACTGGCATGCTTATGTTCAACATACATCTCTCCAAGAGCCTGAAAATTTTAAATTAAGCTATATGTAATCCTATGCAATAATGAATACTGTCAACATGCCTACTGCATTATACTCACCCTTTGCGCAAGAATGCTTTTGACAATAAAGGGTCCAGCTCAATCGCTCTGTTTGAATCAGCAACAGCCTCTGCAAAAAATAAGAAGACATTAACTACCAACTTTTACAACCCATTTTCAAAACATTATGCGAGCACACAAATCTCAAATACACCAAAAAAGAAACACGTGGAAAATGGAGAAAGCAACAAGAGAGAGATAGGGCTGCAGACAAGCCAATTAGAGCCAAAGAATATTCAACCTCAGCTAATGACCAACAACCTCAAACAAGCAGTTTATCAATCTCAAGGAATTCGATTTTTCAAGAATGAAAGGTCTAACTGAGTAGAAATATAGTCTGTTCAACCAAAGCTTGTCAATTTTACAATCAAGCCAATCTGGAGTTGAGCTCATGTCTGTGTGTGTGTAATGAGCTTAACTGAGAAGCACATTACTCAAGCTTGATTCATCTATCTTTCATTGTGAATTGTTCAAATGACACTTTTGGAGCCAAGCTCAGGCCAATGCTTGAGTAGCTTGATTGCACCACAAAGAAATGCAAATCCTGAATCCTAAAGGTAGAGGCAGATAGAAAAAGAAAATAATGCAATGATGAAAACACAGGAGGCCATGTAACTAGAATACAATCTACAGGATCTGGTTGAATGGCAGGCATAAAAACAAAGAAAGTAGGGACAAATTTTTCAAACATGGCTTGAATGTCATGGAAACTACATCCTCAAGCATTGGCTCTGTGTGATTGTTTGTTGTGTGAGTGTGTTTAAAAACATTCAAGCAGAAAAATTAGGGCTTGAACATTGCACAAAATCATCCGATGAAAGTATCTCATTGCACTCATAGTCAGACCATGAGAACTTTACAGTTAAAACACACATCTGCATCACATTAGCCAACACCACCACCGCACCCCCATCCCTTTTCTTTTCTTTTTTTTTCTTTTCTTTTTTTTTTTTCCTTATAAAAAAGGAGAATAGTACTTACACCAATACATCATCAACTGTTTGGAGTATTTGGATATATGGAATACAAAATAACTATCATACAGAATCTTCTTTCCTTTTGCTTTCTTTTCTAATTTAACTATTCTTTTCTTCAAAACCAAATAAAACATAAAACTCAAGAAAAGAACCTACTTGATTCTCTTTTTCAACCTATTCTCATATAAACAAAGCAGGGAAAACAAATTAATAGATCTCAACATAATTAAATTCCAAATGAGCATAAAACACAAGACTACAAAGCTATTCAATCATTTCTTTTCCTCCACTTACTAAACAAGCAAACAGACACAATTTTACTCCCAAGAAAAACTCTAGAATAAGTTATTACCACTGAGGTTGTTAAATGTACTTACATTCCCCTATAAAGTGATAAACTATTATAACATATGAAGAATGAAAATCCAAAAAATAAAAATAAAAACAAAAATTGTAAACCAAACAGTCATAAAACAAATCCTAAATATTCCTTTCCTTCCCATACTTCATGTTCTTACTTCATGTTATCATGATCCCATTACTTTTTATCAGTTTTATCAGCAATCAAACAAACAACAAGTCATATTAACAGTCAAACCAACAGAAACCCAATGCTCATACTCGAAATTATTTAAGTCTCTGTACAAAGAAATTGCGTGAAAATCAGACAAACCAGAGAACCAGTAAAGTTTTCGACTTTAAACATTAACAGTATGTAAAACCCAACAACAGTAACAACAATAACAACAACAACAACAACAACAACAATAATACTAAAAAAAAAACACAACAGAATTAAAATTCTTCACTTATTTCCGACCCACATCTTCAATTTTCTTTTCCTTACGTTTTCTCAGCAACCAAAAAAAAAAAAAAAAAAGGAGACAATCAAATCAATAAAGACCCACAATTTTTCTCAGTACCCAAAAGAGAAAAGAAAGAGAAAAACTCAAAAAGGGTAGGAAAGGAAGGCTAAAAACCAGTGAAGTAGTTGAGTTTGATGTTGGCTTGGGCTCGTTCAGCGTAGAGCTCAGCGCTTTCAGGGTTTTGCTCGATGGCCTGGGAGAGGAGCTCGACTGCGAGTTCGAAGTGGTCGTCGATGTAGGCTTCCTTGGCCTTAATTTCCAGATCGGAAGCCATGGATTGCTTGCACACACAGAGCGAGAGATAGGAAAAGATATAGAGAGGAAAGGAAGAGTCTAGAGAAAGAGGAAAGCGAAGAGAAGGGTTGATAATTGACTTGAGGTCTACCAATGAGGCCAAGACTTTAAATTAGAAAGTGTGTTGTATCAAAAAAAATAAAAAATTTAAAAAGTGTGTATTTTTTTTTTTTTTTTTTGATAATCAAAAAGTATGTGTAATTATTGATGAAGTCTACTATTATTATTTATTTTTCGAATAATACATATACTGTATGGTATTTATTATTTAAAATAAAATACAAATTCGGCTTGGCCACGTTTAACCGTCAAAATAAGTTTTTTTCTTTCTTTTTTTTCACTCAAAAATCTCACTTTAATGGGTCTTAAAATTATTTCATGAACTTCTTTTTATAAATACAATATCATTTGATGATTGCTCTTTTATCAACTGTGCAATGAATTTTTTTTTAAGTGAGTTTTGACGATAATTAGCTTTACCGATTGAATTAATTGAAATCTAATTTTTGTAATGAGTAGTATATGATTTTATTATTTTGTCCAACTATTTCTACAATTTTATTAGTCCAAACATTTTTATATGTCAAAAATAAACTACTCTGAGTTATGAATTAATGAATAAATAATCATCATTTTCGTCATAATTGTCTATACCCAAACTCTTTTACGTGGATAAACTACCATGTAATTAGATATGCCAAAAAAGAGAATTCTAACTGACGGAATATATTAGTGTCAAATTAACCCACAATCGATACTAATGGTCATGTATCTTGATGAAGTTGCGATTATTACAACCAACGTAATAAAATGTATGAGAAATAATATGTTTACAATATTTTTATAACAAATTTTAAGTGACAGATTGTTACTAGTTGTTATTGTTGGGATAAAAAAGTAATCTTAGTGTTAGTTTCAAATTTGAACCAATAACAACTAGTCATCTGTGATTTGTTGTAGAATTGTTGTAGACGTAGCATATCTCAAAATGTATTCCAATTATTGAATAAGAAATTTATTGCGAAGACAACAATTACTCAAGCAACCTATATAAAGGTAGTATGATCCAACTTGCAAATAAGAAAAACCTACAATTTATACTTCTATAATCTATTCACACGAGTGAACTGATTTTTTTTCTTAAGTATTAGAGAATCTTTGGCTAATATCATACCAGCGCCCTTCAATCAAAAATTTTCTTCTTGCAAGTCTCCCAACGTTCCTCCATTTCCTTGTTTGGCCGAGCGGCTCACTAAAGTTTTTTGCATCATCAAAATTAAAGAAGTTCTCTTCTTTTTTTTTTTTTTTTTTTTTTTTTTTTTTTTTTTTTTTTTTTTTGTGGAACTCGGCATTTAATGAACACTTGATTATGAAACATTAATATAATGCATTAAATTCAAGTAATACATAACTCTGAGTGTACATTTGGATACACGTCCATGTCTACGTTTTCAGCTCTAGCGTGTTTTCAGCTTTTTTTTTTTTTTTTTTTTTTAGCCGTAATTGTTGACCAATTTTTCCATAAACAGTGGACTATATATTGTTTATGTGACCTACAAACTTTACTTTTTAACAATTTTTTTTATCAAAAATAAGTTATATGGCACTATTTACACATTTAAAAATTATTTTACTACAATATTTTCAATTTTTCAGTTTTCAATTTCAGTAAAATAAATTCTATCCAAACGGACCTTAAGCGCGTGGATCCAATTTTAAAACTTTAAAGGATAAAATCAAATTCACCCCCAAAATTTTAAGGATGCAAATTAGTATATAATAATGATTAATGGTATAATTAAAAAATTGTCTCATGCGGTTAAGTTGGAATTTTTAAACTCTTCTATTAAAAAAAAGGCAACAGCTCAAAATAGGAATAAAGGTTCGATAGTGGCTAATATAGTAAGAGGGATGCTACATCTACAATAATTTTACAATATTTTTACAACAAATCACAGGTGGTTAGTTATTATTGGTTCAAATTTGAAACTAATACTAAAATTACTTTTTTGTCCCAACAATAACAACCAATAACAACTTGCCACTTAAGATTTGTTGTAAAAATGTTGTAGACATATCATTTCTCATATAGTAATGTTTATATTACGTATTGGCCCCGTGAAGTTAGGATCAAGCTTGCATTTTTTTTTTTTTTTTTCCTTCGGCATTGTTAGTCTAAAATTAATGTTAGAAGCCAAATGTATATTTTTTAAGATTGGTTAAAACCGTCTAAAACTATTGGACTAACTTTAAGTTGCTAAAATCTTAAGAATTTTTTGTGAAATGAGTTGATAGGATTTTATCATGTCGAATTAATAATTTAAATAAATAAGCACTACTTTTTTTTTAAATCACTATTAGTATTTATTTAAATTACTGATTACATATTAAAATATAATCAATTTATTGTGAAATTGATAGAATTTTAAGAATTTCACTACCCTCAAGAATCTAAAAAATCTTATTCCTCAATAAATTTTCATCCTAATATTTAGAGATACAAGCTTTTGAAAATTTATCCATAGATTTTGTGTCACTTCTCTCCCTCAACAAAACTTCAAAACTTTCTTTAAAAAAAATTTAAAAAAAAAAAAAAAAAAAAGCGCTTTTGAAAAATCCCAACCCCTTTATAAAAACGGGCGTCATCACACACGCAAAGCATGTACAATGAGTTTTTTTTGTTAGTGGTCCTATTTTGTAAAAAAAAACTGTGTTTTTATTTTATTTTATATATATAATTTTTATTTTGAAAATCTAATTTATAAGTAAATAAATCAATTTGAAAATTAATAGAAAAGTGGTCCTAGTTTTTAGGCGGTGTTTTAATGGAAGTTAGAGTTGCATTTTTATCGGATTGTCCTTTAATTTTATCTCTACTTAAACATAAGAGTGTAGAGGCATTTTTGAATTAAAAAATGAGGAATTTAAACAGGAGAAACTCCTTAAATAATAGTATAGATAAAAGAAGAAGAAGATTTATGCTCTTGAAAGCCAATATCAGAACTCAATTTAAGAGTCGAGAAAATTTTAATTTCATTAGTCAAAATGCCTTTCTCTGAATATAAACTACAAGTGGTTTTGTTTTATGTCCTTCCCCAAATGCTTATAGTTTAGAACCTCTTATTGATTAGGCAATAATACATATAACTACATGCCTATCGTGCACGAACATGACCTTTAATTTTAGTACTATTCAACTGTGTTCAAGCATGTTATCTTTTATTTTGTTAGACTAGCATGCTGTGCTATCGAAGTAGTGAAAAAATAATAATAAAATATATATATATATATATATATATATATATATAAGTATCTTGCTGCAAAGAATTGGTTTAAATAAAAGATAACATAGATTGCAAAATTAGCTCAACTAGTAAAATTTTTAATTGTTGAATAAAAGATTTAGGGTTTAATTCACATATATACTAAAAATCGATTGATAACTTGATCTGATGATAAAGAACATACTCATTAAAAACAGATATCATAAGTAAAAAGTCCTTCGTCTCTCCCAAAAAAAAAAAAAAAAGGGGCATTAATTTTGTTTCTGAAAGAAAAAAAAAAAAAACTAAAAAAAAGGTACTTCCTGAAAAGATTCCTGAAATGAGACCACTCTCCCTCTCTTTCTCTCACGAGCCAAAAACAAAATTTGATTAAAAAATTGAAAATAAAATAATTGCCAACTCACTCAATATGGACAATAAGAACGTGAGTCACGCGCATGATGAACTTTAGAAAAAGCAGCAGGATCGGAGAAACCTCTCTACTCCTACTCTCTAGTTTCTGATACTTTTTTGGTTCAAAAATTCAAAATGTTCACACATTCTTTACTTGCATAAAGAGGAGACTTGAGTATTTAAGGAAGTTTAATGATAAATGTCTGGAATCTTCCACGAAACATTATATGTGATAAACCTTTTGACCCAAAGGAAACTTCCACGATATTTATTGATACATCTTTGCAATAATCACTCGCAAAATTTCATCCTTTTAATATAATAATAATGGTTATTAAAAAATTCTCAGCAAAAAATAAATAATGGTTATTAAAAAATAAGTAATAATAAACATTGTTTGCATCCTGGAAGTTTCTACCAAGAATTACAATGACTATCTCTCCCTTTTCTTTTCTTTTTAAGTGGCCTTGTTCATTTCAATTCACAATTGGATATTTTGCAAATAAAAAAAAAAAAAAAAAAAAGCTCTCTCACCTTTTCTTTTCTAGTGATAGCTTGATATTTTGCAAAGCTTCGCTTTTGCAGAATGTGAATCACTCTAGCGAGTATTGAAAGTATATGAGCAAGTTTCGGGCCAACAGTTGAATTAGGCTAAGACATCCTTATTTTTTACCAGCAACGCTTCCAGAGAAGTTCAAGAGGAGATTAAAAGGAGATTTGGCGCTCAAGTTATAAAGCAACATGAGAAGTACTTGGGTTTACCTTCACTAGTGGGAAGAAACAAAAGAAATACCTCTAATGACATCAAGAAGAAACTTGGGAAGAAATTGGTAGGATGGAAGGAGAAGATGCTTTCTAAAGCTAGTAAAGAAGTGTTAATAAAATCAGTGGCCCAAGCTATACCAACTTACACCATGAGTTGCTTCAAAACACCGGATTCTCTTTATGAGAATTTGACGAGTATGATAAGGAATTTTTGGTGCGGGCAAAGGAAGAAAGAGAAGAAAATAGCTTAGCTTAGCTGGGAGAAGATGTGTGAGCTGAAGGCCTATAGAGGAATGGGGTTTAAACAACTCAAACAGTTCAACTTGGCCTTGTTAGAAAAAGAAGGATGACAGCTTCAAACAGGCCAAAATTCTTTGGTTTGTCGTGTTCTCAAGGGTAAGTGATTTTCCAAGGTGCGAATTTGTTCAAGCATCTCTCGGCAATAACCCATCCTTTACATGGTGTAGTATTATGACCTCGAAAATTTGGTTAAGGAGAGACTATGATGGAAGGTAGGCAATGGAGTCAATATTCGGGTTACCAACTTCTTCCACGTACAAAGTTGCTTCCCCTAGACAGTTCTTGCACCTAGATACAAAGGTAAGTGAATAGATCAATCCTGAAACAGCAAGCTAGAGATCAGATATCCTTGACGCCTTGTTCCTTCCATATGAAGCTGATGTCATTAAAAGCATCCCAATCAGTTCCCGATTACCTGCTGATAAGTTGATTTAGGCTGAGTCACCTAATGGGCATTTTAGTGTGCGAAGTGCATATGCAGTAGCAGTAAGGCTATCTCTCGTGGTAATTTTAGTGCCACCTCGGATAACAGTCAACAATGGCATTTCTAAAAGCAGAATTAGAGCCTCCCTCTTCCACATAAAATATAGCATTTTGCATGGATAGCGTGTCGAGATATCCTCCCCACGAAGGTCAACCTCATGAAGAGGAAGGTGGTTCAGGATGACATTTGTGATGAATACAGATTGGAGGCCGAGTCTTCTGGGCATCTATTCTGGACCTGTTGGAAATAAAGGCAAGATATTACCTAACTTTTCCTTGGAATTTACACAAAATAATATTACCAAAAGAGCTGGCGGTGATGAGGCGTGGACCAAGTCACTATCTTGAGACAAATCATGCCGTCTACGGTATATCTAATGTAGTTAGACAAAATATTTCTACACATTGTCCCCAGGATACAATAGCCCAACCACCTTTGCTGATTATCCTTGCAAACCTACACTGCTTGTAGGATATAAGCTCTCTATAGTACTTTCTTATCCCAAAAAATAGAGTAAAAGATAAAATATTTTTGTGAAGAGTAAGAAGCAATAGATAGTAAGTGCTTATAGTAAGTGCTTTGAACAATAATAGAAATTGTTTTTGAAAGTCTGTAGCTTTGAAATTCAAAATGAGGTGATAGTTCTTTCTATGTATATAATAGCCGAACATGTAACTTGTCCCTAGCCAAAGAATCAAAACTTTTGCTAACATTTAAATGGTAATAAAGTTGTTGAAATCAATATATAATCAATAGGTTTCTTTCCATATATATATAATACATAAACCAGACATCAAATTGTTTTTGCCAAATCTATATACGTTGAAACAAATTAATAGCAAAATCAAATTGTCTTTTGTTCTCATAATGCTATTAAAAACAAATCAACAGCCCATAATGTGGCTGAACTCTAGATATTAATTAATGTTTTCCTTTGAAACTTTGACTATACACACGAATTACAACCAGGAAAGGAAAACAAGTTGTAATGCCTATAAACCATCAACGGTAAATTATATAAATATATAGTTGTATAATTTTCTAATACTTTTCATCTATAACTTTACTGTTAAATATATTAAAAGAAACATTTTAAAGCAAAAGTTTATAAAGGAAAGTATACTAAAAGATGGCAATATATGGTATTAAAAATCATATTAATTTTTAGAAATTTTCCTAACTAAAACCATTGATAATAGCTATTCAAATTCTGAATTATATTTGAATTTTAAAATTTAGCAATCAACATGCCTGTCATTAAGGGATAATTAATTTTCTCAATTCACCTAAATGAATATTAAAATAAATATGATATTTTTATAAAAATATCCAACAGGACCTGTCCAAACGCTCAAGAAGTATGGTCTTGTTCAAAAGTGGCAATATCCACAAGTTCAGCCAAGGTGCCAAATGTTTCAGGATTTGTTGTGGAACATGTTAATGATGGATTGGATTAAGGTGGATAAGGTAACAAGGACAGTCACCATAGCATGGGCTCTATGGCATAATAGGAATGAGATCAAACACGGGGGTGTGAGAAACATAAGGAATGCTCTTGCCAATTAGGCAACACATTACCTAGAGGAACATAAAGTTGCTGTTAAGGAGAATTGCACCACAGTCCTAATGAGCGAAGGAAGGATCTCTTAGCATCCACCTTCAGCAAACCTGTTTAAAATAAATGTTGACGGTGCTGTTTTCTCCACACAAAAGGCAATGGATGTGGGAGTGATCATCAAGGATGACAAAGGGAGAATTGAAGTCGCAATGAGTTAAAAGATCCATGCTCTGGTGGGAGCAATGGAGGTGAAAGCCTTTAAAGCTGGTGTGCAATTTACAAAAGACAATGGAATTCAAGATGTCATCTTAGAGAGAGACTCTATTATTGTTCACTATGCCCTATGTGAGCTATCCACCCCTTCTTCCTCAGTGGCTTCACTTGTTGTAGGCATCCAGGATCTACGTAATGACTTTCGCCTTGTAGAGTTCTCCTATGTTCAGAGACAGGGGAATAGGCCTGCCCACTTATTAGCTAAACATGTGTCTAGCATTGTTTTGTGCTTAGGTTAAAGAGGCCACTCACTCTCAAGATCATATTTGCATTTGGTTGGAATTTAGGGGGTGGGGTAGCCATCTGTGGTCATCTAGTTTTATGCTTCTCCCATCACCCACCTTCCAAACTGTAGCTGCTCTAATCAATTCCTTGGCTTCTAGCAAACTACGCCATACAAATGATGGGTTGGAGCCCAAGCCAGCATCCATGAACGAGCAAGTAGAAAAATATCGAGCTATATATACTTTGAAGAATAGTGAGTGGCTTCCTTGGATCAACCTCCATGCTTGTTTGGCTAGCATAGCAAGATTGAAGGCATGAATATCTCTAAACCTCATTCCACCTCTACCTTTCGGATTGCACAATTTACTCCATTTGATCCAGTGAATTTTTTTCTCATCTTGAGTTTGGCCCCACCAGTATTTTGCTAAAGCTGAATTAATATCATCACAAACCCTTTTCGGGATTTTAAACATTCATGGAGTATGTTGGGATAGCTTGTGCTACCGTCTTGATTAAGACCTCCCTCCCTGGCTTAGAAATATTTTTTTCCTTCCATCCCATCACTTTTCTTGTTACTCATTCCTACACTTCCCTAAAAGTGCTCACCTTGGACTTGCCTCCCACCATTGGTAATCCAGGATACTTCTCACAGCTTGTCATGATTTGAGCACCTAGCATGTTCCAAATAGATAGCTTTACCGGTTACTTTGTGTTTGGGCTAAAGAAGAGTGTTGTCTTTTGCCCATTGATAGCTTGACCCAATGCTCTCTCATACATTGTTAGTATATGCATTAAGTTTTGGCACTCCTCAGTTGTTGCCTCACAAAATAGTAGGCTATCATTAGCAAACAATAAGCATGAAACCCTTACCCCTCCATGGCATGAAACCACTCCTTTCAAGAGATATCTATCAACAGCTTGGCATATGAGAAAGGAGAACCCTTCTACGCATATCAGGAATAGATACGGAGACAAAAGGTCCCCTTGCTTGATTCCACAAGTTGGTGTGATGAGGCCTCGTGGTTCACCATTTTTGAGGGTCAAGTATGATGCGGTGTGCATAGTTTCCATAGTAAGGTTGACCCATTGGGAGTGATAATCAGGGATGACAAGGGGAGAATTGAAGTTGCAATGAGTAAGAAGATCCATGCTCTGCTGGGAGCAATGGAGGCAGAGGCAAAAGCCTTTAAAGCTAGTGTGCAATTTACAAAGGACAATGGAATTTAAGATGTCATCTTAGAGTACTTTCTCATGGTGTAGAAGTTCATTTATCTCCCTCTTCACTTCTTGTATTCTCTCCACATTCATACCATAACCTGCCTCCTTTAATGTAGTCAATTCTTCCATCTAAGAGCGAGCCAAAGACAAGAGAAGAATAATATTGGAGGTTTGCATGATAAGGAAGGGGAGTGGCACATAGATGAGGAAAAGATAGCCACCATAGCAAAGGAGTACTACAAACAACTTTTCACTTCTTCCAGTTCACTAGACATGAAGGAGGTGATTGATTTAGTGGACAAGGTAGTGACAGAGGATATGGCCCAAGACTTGCTTCGCCTTTACACAGTAGAGGAAGTAAAAACAGCACTCTTCCAAATGCACTCATCCAAAGCACCAAGTCCCAATGGTATGTCACCTATCTTTTTTCAAGAATTCTGGCATATTGTAGGGCATGATGTAATTACTGTTGTATTATTTGTTTTACCTCAAGGAGATATCTAAAAAAAATGAACTATACACATATTGTACTCATCCCAAAAAAAAAAAAAAAAAAAAAGGAGCCAAAATACATTACGGAATTTTGTCTCATTAGCTTGGGTAATGTTGTATCACGGATTATATCTAAGCAGTTGGCCAATCGACTTAAACCAATACTACCCAATGTAATTTCTGACTCACAAATTACTTTTGTGCCTAGTAGAATCATTACAGATAATACTGCAGTTGCTTTTGAAATGCTCCATTGTATGAGAAACAGGACCAAAGGAAAAAAGGGACACATGGCGGTGAAACTTGACACAAAAGTCGATTGGTCCTGTCATATGCTTGCTTCTGTCAAGTTTCACCGCCTGTGTCCCTTTTTTCCTTTGGTCTTGTTTCTCATACAGTGGAGCATTTCAAAAGCAACTGCAGTGTTATCTGTAATGATTCTACCAAGCATAAAAGCACTTTGTGAGTCAAAAATTACATTGGGTAGTATTGGTTTAAGTTGGTTTAAGTTGGATGGGTGCATCTAGAAGAGTGTTGTTTTTACTTTGTTCGCTATGTAAGGGCAAAGCAAGTCTTGGGCCATGTCCTCCGTCACTACCTTGTCCACTGAATCAATCACCTCCTCCATGTTTAGTGAATTGGAAGAAGTGAAAAGTTGTTTATAGTACTCCTCTGCTATGGTGGCTATCTTTTCCTCATCTATGTGGCACTCCCTTTCCTTATCATACAAACCTCCAATATTATTCTTCTTTTGTGTTTGGCTCGCTCTTAGATGGAAGAATTTTGTATTTTTATCTCCCACCGGTAGCCATATAGATCTCAATCTTTGCCTCCAAAATACTTCCTCATGGTGTAGGAGTTCATTTATCTCCCTTTTCACTTCTTGGATTCTCTCCACGTTCATACCATAACCTGTCTCCTTCAATGTAGTCAATTCTATTTGTTTTGCTTCCAACCGATCTCTAGTGTTTCCAAAGGTAGTTTTGCTCCATGCAATGAGGTCCATTCTACACCTTTTAATTTTTTTAAATAGGCAATACAAGGGGCTGCCTGTTGGCCATTAGTGATTCCATGAGTTTCTAATAACGAATTCGCACTCTATATGTGCTAACCATTTTTCCTCAAATCCCTGAATTTTATTTCTCTGATGTTGGTGTTGATTTGGTGGAGCCATGTCTATCAAGATAAGGTTATGATTTAAGTAGGATGCGGAGAGATGGCTCACTTTGGCTCTCGGGAACATCTCACACCATTTCGTTGTTGTGAATACCCTATCTAGTCGCTCTTCAACAAATGCTTCTTCACCCTTGCCATTCCTCCATGTGAAGCGGTACCTATTGAATCTTAGGTCTACTAGACCGCAATGGAGGAGTGTATGTCGAAACTCAAGCATAGGTGCCATCGGTCTACATACACCACCATTCTTCTCATCAGAGGCCGAGGCCAAGATTTCATTAAAATTATCGAAACAGATCAAAGGAAGGGATTCACGAGCATGGAGGTGTCTCATAAGCCTCCACGTTTCGATTTTGCGCTGTTCTTTTGGATGGCCATATATTCCGGTTAATCTCCATAGTGGTGATGCTTGCATATGTATTCTCACATCTATATGGTTTGGTGAATAAGTCCATGTGTCTACAATCACATCTGTTTTCCAAAGAAGTGCAAGACCCCCCCTTCAGCTGTCACATGACACTGCATGGAAGGGAAGCCCAAATTTGCTTTGATCGGTTCCATCTCTCAAATAGATAATTTTGTTTCCATTAGAAACAAAATTGTGGGAGCATTTTTCCTTACCAATTCAGCAAGGACTTCAACTGCACGGCGGTTCCCAATCCCCCGATATTTCCAACTTAGGGCAATCATTGTGCTCAACAGGGTTGAGCCTCAGCTTCCACCGTTGGTATTTCAGTTTGAATCGTGTTCTCCATACTCTTGAACCTCTTGGTCCCATCCATGCCATGGTCAATGTGTCTAGCATTGTTGATTTCACTGCTTGGATTGAAGAAACTCCTTACTTTCTTGAGCAAGCTCTTATTCATGACGTAATTTCTTTTTCTCATTATTAATAAAATTTTAGTCTTCCCATAAAAAAAATAAATAAATAAAAGAAAAGAAAAGAAAAAAGCTTCCACATACGGTGGGGAAGAGTCTTAAATCCAGATAACATCATTAGTCAAAATCCTAGCAAATTTTGATAATGAATGGGCTAAAGAATCACTTATTCACTCTTTTATTATATATCTTTTTTAATTCAATTGATTTTTTATGGAAACTTTAATTAATTATTTGATTGTGGTTTTTTTTTTTTTAGTAATATTTGATTATGGTTAAACATGAATCCTTTAAAAAAAAACCCACCTGATATTTTAAAATATTCATTTTCTTTATCAGAAATTATTTGATAAAAAAATTTCAAAGTCTTGAGAAAAATATTATTGCAATCAATCCAATTACTTTAATTGGAGAAATTAGACGATTCTCATGTTGAATCAAGTCACTTGTTCACTATTCCACTAAAACATTCTCACCTGTTTAAAATTAATGAGTCAATTTATAATAATAATAAAAAATTAAATAGAAACTGACTTCATTGTTAAATTGACTCAACAATTTTAAACTCCTTGAATTGAAATTAATTTATATATTTATATAAAAATCAATGAAATTAAAATTTTAAACCTATCAACCTACATTTTCCCCACCTTATTTTTTTCCATAAATGATAGTTTTTCATTTTTCTTATTTATAAATCTTAAAAAATTATATAAAATTTAAAATAAAAGGTTGAAACAAATCACAGAATAAAAGTATGGGTTTAAATTTTAGAATTCTTTCGGGATTTATTGTGGCAATTATAAGTTTTAACCACCTTAAATTGGGAATTTTTTATTTAGTAAATAAAAAATTGCCTACTCAATATGGACAAGAAGAAAGTGCTGTCTAGTTTCTGATTCTTTTCTTGGTTCAAAAATTCAAAATGTTCACACATTCTTTACTTGCATGAAGAGTAGAATGAGTAGTTGTTATAAATAAATAAAAAATAAAAAAGAGTAGAATGAGTAGTTTATGGAAGTTTCATGACAAATGTCTAGAACCTTCCACGAAACATTATGTGATAAAACCTCTTTGACCCAAAGGAAACTTCCACGATATTGATACATATTTGCAATAATGATCACTTGCCAAATTGCATCCTTTTCATATAATAATGATTTTTAAACAATAATTAGTAATAATATACACTGTTGCTTCCTTCAAGTTTCTACCAAGAATTACAATGACCATCTCTCTCTCCCTTAAAAGAATCACTCGCTCTTCTTCTTTTTTGGAAGTAAACTTGTTCATTTTAATTCATAAATGAATATTATGCAAATCAAAATACAAAGGCTTCCACTTATGGTGGGGGAGAGTCCTGAACCTAGAAAACATCATCGGTTAAAATCCTAACAAATTTTGATAAAAAATGGGCTAAAGCATCACTAACCTCTATTTGATTATGTATCTTTTTCACTTTAATTAAATATTTGATTGTAATATTTGATTATGGTCTAACATAAATCCTTTAAGCATAACTTTCACTTGATATTTTGGGTTCAGTTAGTTAGGCATTTTGAGAGTTCAAAAGCACATTTTTAAAACCTAAAACTTCGTTTTGCATTCTTCATTTAAAAGGGGAAAAAAAAATCACTTAATACTTTAAAATTATCATTTTCTTTATGCGAAATTATTTTATAAAAAAATTTTGATAAAAAAAAAATTCAAGTCTTGAGAAAAATATTACTGCAATCAATCCAATTACTTAGATTGAAATTAATTTATATTTTTATATAAAAAAAATCATTGAAATTAAAAAATTAAACCTATCCACCTACATTTTCCTCATCTTAGTTTCTATATAAAGTATAGTTTTTCATTTTTCTTATTTATATATATTAAACAATTATATAAATTTTAAAATAAAAGGTCGAAACAAACCACAAAATAAAAGTATGGGTTTAAATTTTAGAATTCTTTCAGGATTTATTGTGGCGATTATAAGTTATAACCACCAAAAATTGAAAGTTTTTTATTTAGTAAATAGTAAATACCTTGGGCAACGAATTACGAGCTTCTGCACAAAACAATTTGTTGCGGCGACAATAAGGCCTAAAAACAAACTTATACAGGACTACAATAACGGTACTATTTTTCATATTTTGAAATAGACAAAAAGAGCGCTGCGCATCTTTTTCTCTCAAAGTTTTGCAAAACCAATTTGCACGTAAACGTCCCTACAGATTTTGTGACGAATTGCTTTGATATAATAACTATCAAAACAAAGCTCTTTTGTGAGAGTAAGAAAGAGATGCTATGTAAAACAGTCACCAAGACCTGTCACAGAACCGAACTGTACCGTTTCCAAGACATTTGCTTGCGGGTTGTTTCATTATGCAACTCCAAGTCTTTGAAAGAGGGTGTGTGTGTTCACAGCCCAATAATCAAAATGGGTCTTCAAGATGACATGTATTTGAACAACAACTTGTTGTCTCTCTATGCAAAATGCTTTGGAGTGGACCATGCACACCACTTCTTTGATGAAATGCCTTGCAAGGATGTTGTGTCCTGGACTGGGATTCTGTCTTCTTTTGTTAGAAACGAAAACCACGAGCAGGCACTTAGGTTGTTTGATTCAATGTTGAATTCCAGTCAATACCCAAATGAGTTCACATTGTCTAGTGTCTTAAGGTCATGTTCTGCTTTGGGAGAGTTTGACTATGGAACTCTTATTCAGGCTTATATGATAAAAAATGGGTTCGATTCGAATCCCATTTTGGCAAGTGTTTTGATTGACTTGTACTCCAAGTGCAATTGTACTGAAGAAGCGTACAAAGTTTTTGAGTGCATGGATGGTGGTGATACTGTTTCCTGGACAACGATGATCTCTTCATTGGTCCAAGCACAGAAATGGAGTCAGGCTTTACAGTTTTATATCCAGATGATTGAGAAAAAGGTGCCTCCAAATGAGTTCACTTTCGTGAAGCTTCTTGCTGCATCCGGTTCTCTTGGTTCAAGTTATGGTAAATTAGTTCATGCCCATATGATCTTGCTAGGAATTGAGCTGAATGTGATTTTGAAGACAGCTCTTGTTGATATGTACTCAAAGTGCCATAGAATGGAAGATGCTGTCAAGGTCTCAAATCAGACACCTGAACGTGATGTGTTCTTATGGACTGCTATTATATCTGGTTTCATTCAAAATATGAAGGTCAAGGAGGCCATTGCTGCATTAAGTGAGATGGTGATGTCTGGAATTGTACCAAACAATTTTTCGTATTCAACTATACTAAATGCTTCTTCGTCAATTTTATCACTGGAATTGGGGGAACAGGTCCACTCGAGGGTGATTAAGGCTGGGTTAGAGGATGATATTTCTGTTGGAAATGCACTAATTGATATGTATATGAAATGTTCCAACCTCATAGACAATGCTTTGAGAGTGTTTAGAGGAATGTCCTCACCAAATGTCATCACTTGGACTTCTCTGATTGCTGGTTTCGCCAAACATGGTTTTGAAGAAGATTCTTTTTGGTCTTTTGAGGAGATGCGAGCGCTGGGATTGGCTCCAAATTCATTTACTCTTTCCAGCATCCTTGGTGCTTGCAGCACAATGAAATCTCATAGTCAAACAATGAAGCTCCATGGATACATAATTAAAATTAAAGCAGACTGTGATATAGTTGTGGGGAATGCTCTCGTGGATGCTTATGCTGGATTAGGGATGGTGGATGAAGCTAGATGCGTGATTAGAAAAATGGATCACAGAGATGCCATCACATACACGAGTTTGGCCACGAGAATAAATCAGATGGGTTATCATGACAGGGCGTTAGAAATCATCAAGTACATGAACAAGGATGATATCAAGATGGATGGATTTAGCATGTCCAGCTTCTTATCTGCAGCAGCTGGCTTGGGCTCAATGAAAGCTGGGATGCAATTACACTGTTTTTCTGTGAAGTCTGGCTTACGCTGCTGGCTTTCAGTCTCAAATGGGCTAGTTGACTTGTATGGAAAATGTGGCTGCATACATGATGCGCATAGAGCTTTTGGGGAAATAACTGAGCCAGATGTTGCATCATGGAACGGATGGATATCTGGATTGGCATCAAATGGTTATATCTCCTCTGCTCTCTCTGCATTTGAAGATATGAGGTTAGTGGGAGTCAAACCTGATTTGGTTACATTCTTGTTAGTGCTTTTTGCTTGCAGTCATGGTGGTTTAGTGGACTTGGGTCTTGAGTATTTTCATTCTATGAGAGAAACACATGGCATAGCACCACAACTAGATCACTATGTTTGTTTAATTGATCTCCTCGGTCGAGCTGGCCAGCTAGAGGAGGCAATGGGAGTGATTAAGACTATGCCTTTCAGGCCAGATGCTTTGATATATAAAACATTATTGAGTGCCTCCAAATTACATGGGAATGTACCTCTTGGGGAAGATATGGCAAGACAAGGTATCGATCTTGACCCATCTGATCCAGCTTTCTACATACTCCTTGCAAACTTATATGATAGATCAGGCCGGTCAGACTTGAGTGAGAAAGCTCGCGGGCTGATGAAAGAAAGAGGTTTGATGAAAAATCCTTGTCAAAGCTGGATGGAGATAAGAAACCAGATTCATCATTTCACTGCAGAAGATAGATCACATCCACAGATAAATCAGATTCATGAGAAAATAGAATCACTTATGACTGAGTTTAAGTATCGGGGATATTTATATCGAGACAATAGAGATAAATCTTATCATAGTGAGAAGCTAGCTGTTGCGTTTGGTCTTCTTAGTACACCATCAAAGGCTCCGATACTTATAATCAAGAACACGCGTATTTGCATGGATTGCCATTATTTTGTGATGCTTGTAACTGAATTGGTTGATAGGGAAATAATTTTAAGGGAAGGGAACCGAGTCCATTCCTTTAGGAAGGGTAATTGTTCATGCAGAGGCTACTAATAGTTATGATTAGAGGAAGAAAAGTTTCACAACTCTCTTTTGTATGTTGTGATCATGAATTTCTTTGAGGTTAAGATTAAGCTTCTGCAGGGAAAGATGCCACGGTTTTACTTGCTTTTGCCAGTAGGACTACTTGGTGACAGGAGCTTGTCATTCATCCCTGATATTTTACCCCTGCGTATCACATTCTGCTGAGGACGCTTGAGCCTGATTATCACATTTTGTTGAAAGTGGTTAGCGTTTCAGTTGGTGAAAGAAATGGATATGAAGAGACCAAAAGACTTGAAACACATTAAACAGATGGACCTGTTGCATTTTATATCACAGCCATCACAGCGAACCCAATTTATTAGCTATTGGCAGTAGTGAATTTTTGGAGAGTTTAGTAGGAAGTTGAACTAAATGAGATTACTCATGGTGCACTTTGCAAAAGCCAACAGGACATGACGCCATGGCCGTTTTCAAACTAACTTGTGATTGGAATGCACTTCTGTGAGGATTGATCAATGTACTCACCCAACCAAAAAAGGGTCATTGTATCCAGATGCTACTGCCAATTCATACTTGTCACACAGCAGTGCCCATCAAAGTCTTGAAATCTCTTCCGTACCGACTGAATGGCTAAAATCGGTGTGTAAACCAGTACAGCCAATCTTTTTTTTCCATCTTCGTCAAATTTTCAAAGTGTAGTATTTCTTTTGCATCCTTTTTGATGTTACAAACCTTTTATGAATTTATATTGGTTAATGATTTAACATGATCTATGAATTCTTATAAAATTACCAATTTATATTTATAAATAAATGTGTGTATACATCTATGAATTATTCCATTTGAGTAGTCAAATCGAAATCATCCCCAAAACAATATTCAAAACATTGGTAGCATCTAGCATATAGCCCATATGATTCTCCTCTCTTTTTTTCTCCTTTTCTTCTTTTGCTTTTATTGCTCTTCTTTTTACTTACTACATTTGGTAAGGCTGGCAAGTTGGGAACCAAAACAAATCCTTCAATCAAATTTTACCATATGCTAAGCAATTGAAATGCAAACATATTTCATTTTTAATTTGCATCAAGGCCAACATGACATTGGTGGAACGAATAAACAATGGTCTGTTAACCATCCTTTTCATTCCCAAGGATTAAGCAAAATTTACTTTCTACCACTTTCCACTTTCAAGCATCAACAAATCTTGCACATCTCTTGCCCCATTCGGAGAAGGCATGCATATGAGCATTGATGAAAAACCACCTTTTGACCTAGCTGCGTGTTCCAATTTATAAAAGCCACACACACAATACTTTAACATAACTAGTTTTATTTCCGCAGATGCAAGAACAATGAGAGAAATAACAGATGCTCTTATACTTCAATTCAAGTACAGATTATTAGGATACAAAACCTTTGCACCATAAATTAAACTCTATTCAATCTAAGAAACAGTTCCACTCTATGAGCACAGAATCAGGAAAACACAGATGCAGCTCTGGAATCTAAATTCACCAAAACACGTGCCAGCAGCATATCACTCCTTTAACTTCGCATCACCAGAGGTGACGGCAGCGTTTGGTTGTGAAGTAACAGCATCAAGTGTCTTGTAGAACTCCTCTGGAAGAGGACCAGGTCGGTGCAGAGGGACATGCTTAGGAACTGGAGCATTATTCTCGATGATCTCACATTCATAGTCATCGGGAACACCCCATGGATCCCACTCTGCAATCCAACACAATGCAGAAAACAAATCATTACAAATTAAATCTAATCGCTCATCATGAATAACAAATGCAAATTAGAGGCAATAGGCTCCATCATTTTAAGAAAAGGTTAATCAAATATTTTTATAAATAAACTCACAAATAAGTTGGCTCCAATAGGACAATTGACAAGCACGGCTAAAGTACCATTAGATGGTCTAATTTGACTGAACCCAGAAGTAAGCAGATAGATGCTAATGAACCAGACTTTAAAACAACATACTATTAGCGATTTGGTATACTACAAGGAATAAGCCAATTTGTGAACACACAGTTATCATAGGTAAGTTCATTGATCAGTAGCAATATATTGTCACCTATTCAAGCAGAACCTCTGCAGAAAACTAATCTAACCCTATGTGACTAAGTCCAAAAATTTGGATTTATCCAAGTCCTTGCGTTAATTACAATGCCACAAACCCTCAGGGTTTAAGATTTTGTTCCAAATAAAACGTGAATTCAATTTCTAGCTAAATTCCAGTCATTCATTAAATGGAATTGAATAGGATACCTGAGTGATGAGTCAATCACTAGTTTCCAACTAGGAGGTTAATAAAGACTCTAGCAATGAATAATTGAGATTGTAGAGAAGCTTTTCCACTTAATTCAATCTAACTTCAAAACAATATAATCACAAAGCAACAAAGAGGAGCTTCTCCACTTAATGCATTTAAAGTGTATCATCAGCAAATTAAAAGTAAGAAAAAATAACAAAACTCGAAATGCCCCCCTAAGTCCTAGGAACAGATGCTATAAATTTTGGATTTCCCCTTAACTTCGAGATTCTTCCAAAACCTTATATGAATCTTCTCATCAAGAACATAGAATCCTGATAAGACCATCTGAAGGCGAAGCCAGAGCCCCATCCCAATTTGCTTTACAATCATCAACATGTTTACATAGAAAACAGCAGATTGTTTGAGATGAACACCAAACTAGGCCATCAAACCAAATCCATTCACCAGGGGCCAAGATAAAACTTAGAAACTCTCTTAAGAGATTCTATCCAAATCAGCCATCAACTTTCATTGAATTTACAATCCAAAGAAAGAAAATGATATTGCTCTTTCTCCTCTCAACTACCTTAGCTTAGTTGTGCATTTAACTTTAAATTATTGTCCCAAACTAGCACTGCTTCTCTTCACTATAATTTGTAGAAACTGTTATATCAGGACAGGTAGGTTATGGAATTATTCTACAATCAAAATGCATTCAACTCAAACATTCTTACAATTCTATGGTGCTTAACTTAATTTCTGAGAAAATACCAAAAATCCTTCATCCATTGCTTCACATTCTAGAACGAGGAAATAACTCACTTAAAGGCACATTTCCATTCTTAAGTTGCAAATGACCTTACTTTATAAACTAAAAATTCTACCCAGTTGCACACTTTTTGTATAACTGACTTAAATGGCACTTGCTCCTTCCACAAGAATGGGTGGAGGTGAGATCATAGGTTCATAACCCATTAGGTGCGTATGTAACTTGCCAATAAAAAACTAATCCTTTCTCCCCTCAATTATCTCTTCATTGTCTTCAACCTAGGCATTACTCATGACCAAAATTGGAAAATTTTAGGAAAACTAAGGACAAACATATTCTTTATGAACCTAATGTAACCATCTGGCTTGGCCTGTACACTCTTTTTCGTTGATATAATAAATAAAAACAACAAAATACATAAAGCTCACATTTTTCATTTACTTTCCCTCATTTTCTACCATCCTCTAAACAACTGATCAGAAAATGAAAAAGAACCAATACAAATCAGAATAGACCAATAATTTCCAGCTTAAGTTTTAGCTCTAAAAGTCCAATGTCCCACATTGCAAGACAATCTAAAAAACACCTTCCCCCCAAATCTCTAATTTATGTTCTTCTCTCACTCCCATTTTCTCAGAGCCCAAACAATTCACAAACTAATTTTCATCCTCTTTTCCTTTCTCAGCAATTAAACAAACAACACACCAAAAAAACAACAAAATTACACTCCACCTTAAGTTTCAGCTCTCAAAGTCCCAATGTCCCACATTACAAAACAATCTAAAAACCCTATCACCCATCACCCCAAATACCCCATTTTTCTCTTCTTTTCTTACCCCCATTTTCCCACCACCCAAACACAACACAAACTAATCTTCATCCTCATCAACTAACCATTCCTTTTCCTCAATAACTTCAACAAAACCACCCACCAAAACAATAAACAAACAAAAATCCATGAAATTCAACACAAACAAAAGAAGGTAGTAGTAGTACGGACCGATCATCTTGCCAATGAGAGTGAGTTCATCTTGAGCCTCCTCGATGAGCTCCTCGACCTGGCCACAACCGAGCTTCTTCTCGATGAGCTCCCAGTCCTTCTCTTCCTGGCACACCTTAAGCCTGTGGCTGGTGAAGCCCTCCACGGCCTTTCTGTAACCCTCGTCCTCCGGCACCGCCTTGATCTCCTTCAGAGTCTTGGTGTACAAATCGATCAGAACCTCCCGCGCGTTCGGCACCACCTCCAGACCCACGATCCCAGTCGTCTCTTTCACCTTCGCCAATAATGGCCGTCCGATCGCCCGCAGGAACATCCTCGTTTGTAAACTTTTGTGTTTAGTACCTAAAGGATCCACCAACTGTCTCAGGTGGTAGTGTGCGTTTGGTTTTTGATGAGAGAGAGAGAGAGAGAGAGAGAGAGAAATTGGGCGAGTGAGAGAGTGTTGAGAGGTTGTGGACTGGTCCGGTTCGGTTGGGTTTTTACTGTGACTGCACTACAAGCTCTCACTCTTTGCCACCTCATATTGACCTCTTAAAAATAGAAAAAATAAAAACTTTAAAATTATTATTAAAAAAAAAAAAAACCCACATTTTACCAAATTAATCCCAAAAAAATTGTGCAAAAATCCATTTTGCTATGATAAGTTGGTAACCATGTAAATTAGCTTTACAAAAGCATATTTTAGATATGATTTGAGATAATGATAAAAAAATTGGTGAGAAAATTGTATTTTAATAAAATTTAGTGTAAAATAAATAATTTAATATGAAATGTTTAAAAAAAAGAGAGAGTGTATGTTTGTATGTGTGTATGTATATATATATATATATATATATGCTAAAATAAATAAATAAAAATTAATGAATTGATAAATGCTTTTTTAGGATCGCAATTTTTTGAATAATTTTTGTGCCACAAGTTCTATATTGAGTCTCTCCTTACTGCTTAATATTAACCAATCAATAGTAGGGTTTGTGGCCTTGTGGCCTATCACATAAATTTCTAAATTGTTGAGGCTCATTTTTATGAAGCCCAGCAAGCCCAAGGCCCAGAGTTGTGGGCAAACTGAAAGAAACAGCAAAAAGAAAAAGAAGGCATATGAATGGTTCAAGAGTCCATGAGATGGGTCCAGAAGAAGCAAATGGGTTTGAATAGGCCCGGAAAGAGAAAAGAAACAAATCCGTGGAAAGGATGAGGGAAAAGGAAGAATGGGCCATAGCAGGCCCACTGCAATAAGAAAAAAAAAAAAAAGTAACAGGCGAATGGAGAACCCATAAGCTTAAAGGATAAAATTTATAGAGAAAATTGGGTCAAGAAAACCCAAAGTGAGTTAGCAAAAATCCATGTGTGAAACAAAACCAATGGGCCAGAGATGCCCATAAGAAAAACAAGGGACATTGGAGCCCGCAAGAAATGAAAAAGAAGCCCAACAAGCATACTGGGCTACTGAGAAGGAAAGTACACGGCAGGTTCAAAAAGGCCCAGCAGGTTTGAGTTGAGTAACAGGAATAACAAACCTGTCACGACAGGAGGCGCAAAACCACAAAGCAAAACGCCCAAACTAAAGGGAAGCCCACTCCAGAGCTCAACCTTCCAAAGAAAGGGACAACACATGGGCGTTGGCCTGTCTAGAAAACAATCCACATCAGAAAATGCCAAAAAGCATCTGGTAGGATATGCGCGCCCATTTTCAAACCTTGGCAAATGAATGAAACATCAATAAGGTAATGCATGCGAACGACCCAGGCATCATCAGCCTATACCCAGCCACTATGGGAAAGGGTGACGTCATGGGTGAGGGCATGGTCTGGCAGTGGGGAGAGGAGCGGGAACCCATTTTGCGTTTCTTGCCCAAACTTTTTCAGTGGGCACAGTCCTGTTGGGATGACATGCCACCTAAAAGAGGCAAGGGTGAGTAAAAACCGCTGGGTGCATGCCATGAGAGACCGAGAGAGAGAGGACATACTGGACGAAGTAGAAAAGGAAGTTTCATTGTCTGAAAGCCACAGGTCAATGGTGGATCAAAACCATTTGACTCGGTAAATGGATGGCAAAAGGCTACGATAGCAGAATGGGGCTATAGAAAGGCTAGAACAGTAAAATTGGCCATGGCAAGCCCTATATAAGGGACCCGTGGCTGGCAATGGGGCAACAAATGGAAGGGGATAAAAAAACAGGGAGAAAGGAATTGAAAGAGAGAAAACAAAGAGAAAAGAATCAGAAAAAAGAAAACAGAGAGAAGGAAATTCTAAGAAAGAAAAAAAAAAAAAAGAAAAAAGAAAAAAAAATAACAAGAACACAGAATGCTTATGGCAGGCATGCACCTAAATGGGTTATCCCCCCCTTTCTCCCTCAATAGGCTTGTCCTCAAAGGGCAATACAAAATCTATACTTGGGCATATACCATTTGGGGTTGTTCTCTCAAAGCAATTAATTTCACCAAGTGAAGTTACTTGCGTCGAGGGAGTAGTTTTACCTTCCGTGGTTGGAATCCTGCAGCAATACTAAATATGGCAAACTCGTTATTTTACTCCATTAATTTTGTTCTAATATTTTGTTTAAGCATTTTTATTTAAAAGCAAGGCCTTTAAATCATTTATCTTGTTCGTTGTGGAAGAAACAATGAATGCATTTTTCTTTACATTTTCTATTTTATGTCTGCCTGCCATAACTTGTCAACAATAACTATGCCTGCTGTGAGTTGTTAAATGGACTTTGGCAGACGTGGCAAAGATTGTGCATAAGCCGGGCCAAGGTGTGCTCCAATTGGGCCGGTCCCAACTCTTCACCCAGAAACTACCCGGGCCTAGTGCGGCAGGAGCCAGGCCCACCCCTTTACAATTGGCGACTCCACTGGGGAGTTGGAAAAGAAGTTAGGGACAAAATACAAGTTCCCTCGCAAATAATGCCACCAAAGTCTAGAGCGACGCGAAACATGAGCATCGTGCCATCACAAGCGGAGTCTAGGCCAACCACACCTAGCCAACATTAGGTTAACCAAGCAGAAGGCGCTAATGGAATGGGGGCTGGTCCCCAGCCACCACCAAGGGATCCCGCTGACAACACCAATACTTTCATTGAAATGTTACAGTCGCTACAACATTCTCAGCAACAAATGATGGAGGAAATCTGTTAGCCAAAGGCAGAAAAGACAAAAGAGAAGGGGAGTCAGCATGTTCCAGATCATGCGACAGACAAGGAGGAAACACTAGTCCCTCAGAATACAGAGCAACTCTTCATTACCATGGCAGAGGTGGCAACTCTCCTCGAGCAAGAGAGGGCTAGAGTGCCTAAAGAAAGGTTTTATGCATGCAGACCCCCTTATCCATTAAAGGTGCTTAGCAAGCCATATCTGGAAAGGTATGAGCCACGGGCTTTTGCCTAGTACGATGGTAGGAGAGGAAGTGTTATTGAGCACGTAAGCAAGTTCATAGATACTCTTGGCCCCTACGCGGCAGATGAGGACTTGTGTCTGCGGGAATTTTTTAAATCACTATGCGACCGAGCGTATACCTGGTACATTGGCCTAAAACTAGGATCCATCCCGACCTGGGATGACATGGTGGATATGTTTTGTACTAAGTACTTTTATGGAGAGGAAACAGTAACGCTTGCAACCTTGCAAGCAACCAAGCAAAGGAGCAGCGAAAATTTGATGGAATGCATAAAAAGATTCGGGGACATAGCGCTTGACTGCTATAACCATTGTGAAGAAAGGACCTTGATAGAAATGTGTATGACTAACATGATACGGGAGTACAGAGCAGTCTTGGAGAATCTAGACATCTCGTAGTTCTCACAGTTGTTATAAAAGGCCAGAAGGACAGCTTAGTCAGTAAAGCCAAGCGGTGACAAAAGAAATGCTCCACAAGCAATGACGGTGACTATCGGCGAGCGAAGAAGGAAGACAAAGGGGAAGGAATATGATACTCCCCCACCCATACCATGCACTCCAAAGGAACTAGACATGCTGCTAGATAAATGGATAGCAGACGGTGTCTTTAAGCCCAATCAGGTCTCGAAAGAGCCCACGGAGGAAGAACGAAAGGACCCACGCTTCTACTGCTTGCACAACTATGTACAACATCCTACCGCAGAATGTTGGACACTCCGCAGACTGATACACCGCAGGATTAAAGAGGGGACCCTGGAGTTGTCCTAGTCAGAAGTCCAAACCCACTCCCAAACCATAAAGGGAAAGGTGTGGCAGCGGTCGTAATCTGCGTGGACCCAGGAGGGGATGAAGAAGAGAATCTAGCTCTGCCTGCCACGGCTATCACCACTCTACAACAGAGTACCAAGTTCAAGAATTTGTTTGACCAATTGGGGTTCACTATGGGAGAAAGAAAGGTAGCCACAGAGGCTTTGGTAAGTATCACCTCCGAAGCATGGGTAGAATGTTTAACTACAAAAAGCATAGCGGACAGGGCCTTTTTACAAGAATCAAGTGAAATCACCTTCAGCAATGAGGACATGGAAGTGGAATATCCAGATCATAGAAGGCCGCTTTACTTAGCGGCATCTATAAATCAAGTCCCTGTAAAAAGAGCCCTGGTGGACACAGGCGCTTCTATGAATCTCATCCCGTTGAACACTTTGTAAGCAACGAGAATTTCGGAAAGAAAAATCCAGGGGTGCCCAATGGAAGTAACAGGCTTTGGCGGAAGGGGAGAGTATACCGCAGGATACATTCAGCTATGCTTAAAAGTAGGCCTTATAGCTTCTCTAGCTCGATTCCATGTAATAAAGACAAAGGTTTCATACCATGTGCTGCTAGGGAGACCCTGGCTGCATAAGCATCGATTAGTCCCATCCACCTATCACCAGTGTGTAAAAGGAAGGTTAAATGGTAAGATAATACGCATAACGGCAAACTAGTCACCGTTTGAGCAAGCAGATGCCCATCTCGTGGAAACTATGTTCTATGACCAATGGGCACCATCCGGAGAAAGTTCATTAGCAAGGCCACTTGGTACCTTTATACCTAGGTGAGGAGACATTCAGAGTGATCTAGAGCCCGATTTGAGGGAGTTGTTAGCATGAAAGAAGAAAAGAAAAACAATACCTGCCGCAGGAATAGAAGATGCACCACAATGCGTCAAAATCCGAGGTCCTGATGGTAGAATTATTTACAAGTTATGAAGGCGTGTGGGGCCCACGAGTGAGACACGAGTGGGCCCTAGGCAAGAGTGGCAACACAAAAGTCTAGTGTGTTGCGCAATTCAAGATAGTTCAGAAGAAAAAGGTAACGAAGAAAGTCACGAAGAAGCTATGGCAGAAAAGGATCCTCAGGTTTTAGCAGAAGAAGAATTAGAGGAAGTCAACTTGGATTCCGACTCACAGGAACAAAGACCTATTTCAGTTAGTTCGAGATTGACGGAAAAGGAAAAGTCAGAGTTGGTACAATTGTTAAAAGAATTCAAGGATGTTTTCGCGTGGGACTACAGTGAAATGCCAGGACTTGATCCAGGGTTAGCAGTGCACACACTGAACGTTGATCTAGGAGCTAAGCCAGTAACCCAGCCTGCCAAGGTATTTTACAGGGAAATAGAAGGGCAAATAGTCAAGGAGGTACAGAAATTGTTAGCCACAGGATTTATTAAACCCATCCAACACCCGCGATGGCTATCTAATATAGTGCCAGTAAAGAAGAAGAATGGGCATATAAGATACTGTGTAGACTTCAGAAATCTCAACAGAGCCAGCCCAAATCTATTGCCAAACATGGACTTGTTGATAGACTCTGCAGCAGGAAGTGCTATGTTCTCATTCATGGATGGATTCAGCGGGTATAATCAAATCAGGATGGCACCAAGGGATGCGGAGAAAATTGCTTTCAGGACACCCATAGGCAATTTTTACTATACAGTAATGCCATTCGGATTAAAAAATGCGGGTGCAACTTACCAACGAACAATGATAGCCATATTTCATGACATGATGCATAAGGAATTGGAGGACTATGTGGATGACATAGTAGTGAAGTCAAAGGAAAGAGAGGAACACTTTTACACGTTGAAGCAAGTGTTTGAAAGATGCAGAACCTTCAAATTGAGAATGAATATCCCCTCGAATGTGCATTTGGGGTGTCCTCAGGAAAATTTTTGGGCTTCTTGGTCCATAGCAGGGGAATAAATGTGGATCCTGCCAAAGCCATAGCCATAGCAACTATGAAGCCGCCAGCCACAGTGAAAGAATTGAAGAGTTTCTTAGGAAAAATCTCATATATTCGGAGATTTATCCCTGGATTAGCGTCAATCACTTCCACTTTCGCCAGACTACTCAAGAAAGGGGTAAGATTTGACTGGGGAGAAGCACAACAGACAGCCTTCAAAAAGCTACAGCAGATCATGATGAACCTCCCCACTGTGCAAGCCCCAGTCCGCAAGAAGCCATTGCTGCTCTACCTAGCCACCAGTTCACATGTCGTAGGGGTGTTGATCGCTCAGGAAAACAAAATTAACGTAGAACAGCCAATATACTACATCAGTTGCTCTCTAAAAGATGCAGAAACTCGCTATCCAAGAAGGAAAGTACACGGCAGGTTCGAAAGGGCCCAACGGGTTTGAGTTGAGTAGCAGGAATAGCAAACCTGGCACGACAAGTGGCGCAAAGCCATAAAGCAAAACACCCAAACTAAAGGGAAGCCCATTACAGAGCTTAACCCTCCAAAGAAAGGGACAACACATGGGCGTTGGCCTGCCGGGAAAACAATCCACATCAAAAAATGCCAAAAAGCACACGGCATGATATGTGCACCCATTTTCAGACCACGGCAAATGAATGAAATATCAATAAGGTAACACATGTGAACGACTCAGGCATCATCAGCCTATACCCAGCCACTATGGGAAAGGGTGACGTCATGGGTGAGGGCATGGTCTAGCGGTGGGAAGAGGAGCGGGAACCCATTTTGCGTTTCTTGCCCAGACTCTTTCGGTGGGCACAGTCTTGCTGGGATGACATGCCACCCAAAAGAGGCAAGGGTGGGTAAGAATCGCTAGGTGTATGCCATAAGAGACCGAGAGAGAGAGGACACATTGGGCGAAGTAGAAAAGGAAGCTTCGTTGTCTGAAAGCCACGGGTCAATGGTGGATCAGAACCATTTGACTAGGTAAATGGATGGCAAAAGGCTACGATAGCAGAATAGTGCCATAGAAAGGCTAGAACAGTAAAATCGGCCACGGCAGGCCCTTCATAAGGGACCCGTGGCTGTGTGCAATGGGGCAACAAATGGAAGGGGATCAAAAAGTAGGGAGAAAATAATTGAAAGAGAGAAAACAGAGAGAAAACAGAGAGAAAAGAATCAGAAAAAAGAAACAGAGAGAAGGAAATTCTAAGAAAGAAAAAAAAAAAACAGAGTGCTTATGGCAGGCATGCACCTAAATAGGTTAACCCCCCTTCTCTCCCTCAATAGGCTTGTCCTCAAAGGGCAATACAAAATTTATACTTGGGCATATACCATTTGGGGCTGTCTTCTCAAAGCAATTAATTTCACCAAGTGAAGTTACTTGCGTTGAGGGAGTAGTTTTCCCTTCCGTGGTTGGAATCCTGCGGCAATACTAAATATGGCAAACTCGTTATTTTACTCCACTAATTTTGCTCTAATATTTTGTTTAAGCATTTTTATTTAAAAGCAAGGCCTTTAAATCATTTATCTTGTTCGTTGCGAAAGAAACAGTGAATGCATTTTTCTTTATGTTTTTTATTTTATGTCTGCCTGCCATAACTTGTCAACAATAACTATGCCTGCTGTGAGTTGTTAAATGGACTTTGGCAGACGTGGCAAAGATTGTGCATAAGCTAGGCCAAGGTGTGCTCCAATTGGGCCAATCCCAACTCCTCACCTAGAAACTACCCAGGCCTAGTGCAGCAGGAGCCAGGCCCACCCCGTTACATAAATCAACCCAGAATTTTACATAGTTTAACAATTTGAAGGTTCAACCATCCATTTTGAATTATTTAGGAAACAATAAGTTAATAAGGTAGTGGCACGAGAAATTCCACATTTGTTTACCATAATAGTTAAAGGTGGTATGTTTTGATTAAAGTTCAATAAAAGTGGTACAAATAGTGGGTGTTTATCAAATTATATCGTACAAATCACAACCTATCATCTTAATAAATTATAAATGTATATATATTTTGTAACTCTAACATTGCTCCTTTAGAGGAAGCATCCTCTCATACAGTTTGGAAATTAGTTGACTTTAAACTTATTGATCAATGGTTAAATGAAAAATTTATTGAGTGTTGACTATTGAAACACCAACAATAGAGTTTGTGGCCCTATTACTCAAATCTCTAATTTATTTTATTTTTTTCCCAAATCCATATTTCTTTCGCACCAAGACAAAATTTTACATAGTTTAATATTTGAATGTTCTAATACTATTTTGGAAACAATAAGTCAACAAGTTTAGTGATAAAAACAAATTACATTTTTTTACCATAACTTCTAAGGTGGTATGTTGTGATTAAAGTTCTATAAAAGTGATATTAATAGCAGATGTTTGTTAAATTATAATTGTACTAATAACAACTTTTCACCTTAACATATTATGAAAAAAATTATAATTTTAAATAATTCTAACATTGCCCCTCCAGATAGAGCATCCCCTCGTAGTAATAAAATGAATATTAGTATTTTATAAAGGTAAAATATAAAGTTCTCTATAATAATAATAATAAAAAATTTAAACAATCATTATCTATCAATCTTTTAATTCACATTAGTGTATGAATATATAAACAATAAACACATAAAATGGGGCTCAAATGATAAGACAATGATGTTGATAAATATTTTTATCTTTTTGTTAGTATTTGATGTCTTGGATTTGAACTCCATCTCCCTTATTAATCTAAACATAAAAATGTATTGTTGTGATCATAGCAACCACAATATTTTCAAAAAATATATATATATATATATAAAGCTAGATAGTTATTTTTTTGTAAATATGATATCACTTTGTTAAAAAATAAACTGCTATTCTTATTTCATGAGATGAGATTTTAAATGATATGACATTGTTAGAAATGAGTATGCATAGAGGATTCCACAATCATGACCCCCACATCACATGCTGGGAGTGGTCACTAATGCAAATATAGTTATTTTCAAAATCCATAAATAGTAAAAATTAAAAAAAAAATAAAAACAATAAATTAATCCATAGAATTAGAAACTTAAATCTAAATAACATCACCCTCAAATTAATTTGGACTTGAAAGTGAATATTGGGTCCATTCACCATCGGCTACATCCAATGATTGAGGCCCAATGTAGACTAATTTTTTTGAATGACTTAATCTTAGAATGGGTTAATTAGGCCCACTATGGCTGATGGCCCATCCACAGGAGAGACAGCCCCAATTAATGGCCCAATTGTTTTAAATTAAAATGGCCCAGAAGAATTTTGAACAACGAAAAAACTATTACCTAAACCCTCCACACCCCTTTTTAAGTTTATTTATTCATATATAATGCATTTGTTAGACAAAAAAAAAAGTCAAAATTATTATTATTATTTCATAGTATATAAATTATAAAAATATTTAAAAAAAATTTGATAATTAATTTTTTTTTTTTTAATATACAAAACATCCTACTCTTGGCAAAACATGAAATACATAACCAAAAAAAGACGCAAATGTGGAGAGTGAGGCACAATATATTTACATGTGTGCACTATGCAGTAAGTTATGTGTTGTGGACGGGATATTATGAGTAAAAGTTTTATTATTTGAAGAAAAAATAAATATTACACATTGTTATTTTATTTATTTTATTTTTTATACAAGATAGAAATTCTATTATAACATAATCTAAGTGTATATGTGCAGAAGTTCACTCCTAGAGATTTGAACCCAAGTTCTTGTCTCGCACACTCCACAAACACTTATACTGTAGAGTAGCCATCATGCCAAAGGTACGGAGTGGTCACCAAATATTTCTGTCATTAAATTACGTAAGTACTAACAAAACCAAATTTTATTAACTCCATGATTAAAACTTGAAAGCACGCTAAACTGACCTACGTTATTCAATACAGTGGGAGAGGTGTTGGGAAAA
Organism: Quercus variabilis; assembly: GCA_030445155.1. Classification (NCBI taxonomy): domain Eukaryota; kingdom Viridiplantae; phylum Streptophyta; class Magnoliopsida; order Fagales; family Fagaceae; genus Quercus; species Quercus variabilis. Next base: position 13,197,064 of record CP129453.1, read on the forward strand.
TTGATTTGTTTAAGAAAACGTCGACCCCATTTTTGTATCTAACAGCTGATAATCAAAACGTATGCCTGATTTATTTATATCATCATTTATAGTTGAGAGAGATCTTAAGAATTTGGATGCATTTTATGGTGTTTGAAACCCCACTCTCTGCCTTCCATTTCCATATCCCAACAAGCAAAAACTAATTAAACAGCACTGAGATAACAACGGTAGGAAAAGCTGACGTAGTTGCAGCAGCTGAAGAACATTATAAAAAAAAAAAAAAAAATTTCCGAATAGGTAAAGATCCAGATCCCTGGTATGGTGCATTTTATTTTTCCTTTATTTGAAATTTCTCATCATGAATTATTAGTTTCTTCCCCTAATAATCTTTTGAAACTTTAAATCAACTTTCTTGATTTTTTTTTTTAAATGATATTGCAAATTATATGTATATATATATATATATTTATTTATTTTTTTTTAAATCAAGAATATAAAAGACTCAGGCATAATATTCATGAAGCCTAGGCCTAATAAGAAAGTTGGCCAGGCCTACAAAATTGGCCATCATATGAGGACTTTTATTTCTATTCGATGGTTACAATGAAATAGAGGAGATTTGACTCTAAATGTTTGATGATTCTATTCAAAACATCAAAAAATGCTAATTAATGAAGCTACAAAGTTTTTGGCATGCCATAATATGAGTTTAATTTATCGGGGAACACTTTTTCTGTCTCGCATTTCAGAACGACCCATAAGATTAGCCTCCTTTCCTATAGCAAGTGATTCAATGAAATAAAATCCCGTACTTCTTACTTCTTATAATCTCTTTATATATTATATAATATATAAGCAAATGTTTGTTATAATTCAAAAACTAATGTTTATTTTCTCTTAAAAAAAAAACTTAAAAACCTATAATTCATTTTTTATTCATGTCATATATAACAGTTTCCTTTAAAAATCTTGATGCTAATTATATTAAATAAGGGAATTGGCTTGGGTCCAATACTCTTGTTTATCGGACCTGTTAGAATGCCAACATGTGTCAAACTTTTTCTACTTGTTCACATCCTAATGGATCTCGTGCACAAATTCACTGAACCCAATCCTTATCCTTAAATGAGTAACTTGCATTTAAACCAAGAGACAAACCATATGGGTCCTGTAGTAGAGTCCAAATCTTCTGTCTCAACAATTGTGCTCCACTTCATACTCTATCAATAAAATTTGGACAACTAGCCTGTCTCATTAAATGAGATAACTCTGACTTTAATAAGAGAGGCTAGTTGTCTCATTTAATGAGATATCTCATTTAATGAAAAAGGTTAGTTGTCCAAATTTTATTGGTGGAGTATGAAGTGGAGCATAATTGGTGAGACAGAGGATTTGGACTCCCTGTAGTATTGATCAATTTTATTCCTCCAAACAATAAAAATAACAAACAAAATATCAATGTTGATATTTCTAAAGTTGGATCAAGCCCTTATAGAGAAAAATAACTCAAAACACTTTTCCCTTGTTTTTAATATGATCTGCTAATTATTAATTGTGTAAATTTAGCATTGATTTAATTCAACTTCCAAAATCAAGCTAATATGATCTCATCTTTCTTTTCTGTTTCGGAAAACTTAAAACCAAAAAAAAAAAAAAAAAAAAAAAATTCTTAAACTTGGGGTTAAAAATGTTAGGAGCTTTATAGTTTAATTGATTGGAAATTGAAATTTCTTGTATTTTCAAAACATCCAAAATTCAAGTCCCCCCACCCCCCCTCTTTATAAATGCTGAATAAAAAAAAAAAAAAAAAACTTGGGGTTAAATTCAAACTGACCCTCAATCTTTTGATTCAACATTAAAAGCCCCCGAACTTTGATTATTCTTTTATTGAAATTCCTATCTCCCTTTGTTGAGAAAAGGCACGAGGAAGAAGAGAAAAGAAAAGAAAAAAAAAAGATTTCATTAAATTTTAATTAAAATAATTCTAAAATTATTATTTTTTGTTTTAAAATGGAATGCAGGGAGATGAAAATGGAATTGATGGAATAATAAAAAATAGAAATTAATTAATTATCTGATCTCTTTATTGTTTGGATATTTCAAAAGAAATGAATATAATGAACAATAATCTTATTTGGGAGTTGAATGAAAATAAATCTTGTTATGTCACTTCTTTAATAAGATTAGACATTGAAAAATAAAAGCTGCTTATTCAAAAAATAGACAATTTTTTTTTATGAGAATTAGTAAAAATATTAAAATAGATTCTTATGGTATTCAATTTTTTTTTTTTCTCTCATATTAAACTCCTAAACATGGGAATAAAAATATAATTCTTTTCTTCTCATTTTATTGAATGTCCCTTCATTCAAACAAGCTACAAGTAAAAGAGTGTAAAAATTGCCATTTGAAGATGGGATGTTGACAGCACATCAGCAATCACTTTTCAATAATTTTCATTAAGGCTTTACACTGGCAAACGGTTCGATTGGCTTGATTTCATAGTTTTCCAAACACTCCATATACATAATCATTCACCCATTTCTCAAAAAAAAAAAAAAAAAAAAAAAAAAAAAAAAAAAAAAAAGAAGAAGAAGAAGAAGAAGAAGAAAAGAAAAGAAAAGAAGAAAAGAAAAAGAAAAAGAAGAAGAGAATCATTCACCCATTTTATTTTAAGATTAATACTCGTTACATAAACTACGCATTATAATTGAAAATATGGTTTTAAATCACGTTTTAATTTATAATAAACAATGTGTACAATAAAAACTATACTTATTTTAAGTACATGCTTGATTAAGGAATTATGCGCGCCAAAAATGAAGCTACTGGGTTGGGCCTCACTTAAGCTTACAACTTATTTGTATAGTGAGTTTGAATTTCCTACTTTGGGTTGTTTTCGACACAGAGACTTAATGATCACTTTTCTCTCTCTATGTTGCTTCTCTCTTTCTCTATTCTCTCTCTCTCGAAATTTTTTCATCTCCCTACTCCTCTCTAGTTTTTCCTATTTATAGCCAATTGTTGGTGGGATGATTATGATTACTTTCATAACTAGTGCGATGAGAGGTCCAATGTTGCTAATCGTAAGTGGGCGTTTAGGTAGGAGTGGCTTTGGAAATGGTTCCCACTTCATCAGATGTGCTCAATAGCGATGTTCCTAAAGGCACTATCGGGCACTTAAAGGGTAGCATGACCGGACTATCATAACCTTTGCTTGAGGATGACTTGCCAGGCAATTACCACGTGGTAGGGCAAGACACAAGTCAGCGTCGGCTGCCTGCTCCTTAAGCCTTCGAGTGGCATTTAGCTCTGGGCCCATAGCCTTTGAGGGTTTGGGTTGGAATCCTAGGCCAAACGGGGGTTGGGTCCTTAGGCCTGGCTGTTGACCCATGGTCCAGGGCCCAACTGGATTTGAATGTCTTGGGTGGGTTCACTTAACCCCCCCCCCCCCTGATTCATGCTCGGCTCTCAGGAACGAATCAAGGAGCCAAAAAGGCAGCGGTTATCTGAGGAACTCAATAGGTGTATGTTTCAAAAGATTAATTAATGCATTCCTCAAAAGGTGCGTTACGTCTGGCTTCTTGACTCAGCCATCATCATTACCCACCGATTCGTGAACCAAGGTGCGCGCGTCGGCTACCCTTGGTATCTGTAAGGTTTTTTAGCTTCATTATTGCTAATTAACCCTCATTATTGCTCATTAACTGATGCCCCTTCTCCTTGGGCTCCTATATATAGCTTACCTCAATTTTCCTTCTCACTCTTTTCGCTCTTCGTTCTCTGAAATTTCTCTCTGCCAAGCACTCACTTGCGCACCCGTTTACCAACCCAAAATCTACCTCTCCCCTAGAGCCAAAAGTAAGTCTCCTTCCCCTTTGGTCTGCTTTAATTCCTTTTCTCCTTTTGATTCTTAGTCCTTAAGATCGGTTACGCTTATCTTTTGAATACTGAGGCATCCCTAGTCACCTTTAGGTGGGATTATATCATTCCTGATGATGTGGAAGTGATGTATTGCCATGAAAGTGAGATCGCTATCCACAAAGGGGCGAACACCGCCTTTTTTCCCATTGATGTCAATTCTAGAGGGTGGGGTTAGGTTTCCTATAGACCATCTTCTGCTTAGCACCCTTAGGTCCTACGGTTGAGTCCTGACCAACTCCCTCCCAATTTTTATCGAGTAGTGAGTTGTGTGAGTAGGTTAAATCAAACATTTGGTTTATGTTTAGACCATCATGATATAATCCACATGTATAGCTTGTGTGGAAAGAAGAAGTCCAATTACTATTTAAAGGTCAGAGATATGAGAGTACGGCTAATTTCATGCTTGCCAAACTCTAATAGAAATTCGGCTAGGGAATTTGTCCGGGTATGCGGCAATTGGTTTGCTAGTGGTGTCCCTCCTCCCCTCTCATGGTGTGAAGTGGGTTCGTTCTAATCTTTAATTTGTTTTCTTCCCTTATTTATTTATTTATTATTATAACTGCCTTACTTACTTGATTATTAACTTCTTCCCTTTTTACAACAAACGGTTCAGTGTTTACCCCAAACATTAGAATAGTTCACGTACGAGAGCTGAACTTTGTACTTAGGTCCGAGATTTTTGTTTATTGGGATGGTCAACTCCAGGCGTCCCATCTCATTCTCGGTGTACATCCCGTGTATTCTACTTGACAACCCTTTGGCCAAGCTCTATTGGTGGACAGCCCCCTTCTCTCATATATAGATGTTAGGCATGCGAATTTCCTACCTCCAAAGTTCGCAGTAGGTGAAGCTCAGGACATCGGCCACCGACATGCTTACTCAGATAAGCTCGAACCTATAAGGGATGAATCAGCCAAACTAGCGTCTCGACGTCTTCGGGAACTTGCTCATGAGGTCGTTCAACTCGAAGCCCCAGCTAAACAAGAGGCTCTTGTCGAGCAAGAGAATCCTATTCAAGAAGCCGAATATGCAGTCGTAGAATCCAGTGACTCCTCCAGAACGCACTTCATCCGAGTTGAAGAAATGGTGACCCGTAGGACTCTAACAGTTAGCCGCTTTATTCCTGGCACACATCAAACCGTGCAGCAGCAGCCACCTTAGGGACATGGCCAGACTCCCCTTATTCATCCTCCTCCTCCTCCTTCTAGACAAACTTGTAAAAGACAACGATCAGCCGATCAGACCTCCGCCAGCCCCGATGATACTCAAACTTGAGCCCCACTCCAATCGTCAAGGGGTATTGTAATCTAGGAGACCCCGACCCAGGTAAGGACAAATGTGGTGTCTTCCTCCCAACTAGTACCAGTATGGCAACCCACCTTTGAGCTGGATGGTTTACTTCTTCCTACAGACGCCAACGTTTGGGTGTGGGAGAAAGGTAAAGGGGGTCACGTTGTCTAAAGCCTGGTGCACGACCTCTTCCAGCCCGAGGACGTGAGCGTCTTTGTGGATGGAACCGAGGAGTTAATGGGGAGGAGGCTCTAGTGGCACACTATTGCGGTATGCTCTTTCCTTGTGTTGAGGGTCATTTTTGTAAAGCCAGCCCAACCCAGCAAAACAGGTAATAAAAGTGGCAGGCATAGAATAAGACTGTTAGGCCCAAGCGGCAGGAAAAATAGAACACAAGCCTATAACATGAATAAATGGGTCTTGAGGAAGCAAATGGGCCCAAATGGCCCAGAAAGAGAGAAATGACACCCATGGGCAATGTATGGTATGAAAAAGCAAGAATGGGCCGCAGCAGGCCCAAGGCAATGTAAACAAAGAAAGTAGGGGTTGATGGCAAGCCCATGAACCCCAAGGATGAGTATGAGGAGATTGGGCCGGGGAAGCCCAATCAAGTTAGTAAAAGCCCATGGGAAAGCAAAGTCAGTAAATGAGCTGAGGAAGCCCAACGAAAGTAAAAGGGTCGTAGGCCCAAAGGGAAAAAAAAAGGGACAATGGAGCCCGTGAGTAAGAACACCAGTAGGCTCTCTTAAGCCACTGGTGGAAAGAAAGGAACGGCAAGCCTAAAAAGAGGCCCAGCAGGAACAAAAATCGCCAAGGCAGGAAAGGCCGAGTAACACGGTGGGAAGCTAAGGCAATTAAAGAATTGGGCTAAAGAGAATACAAAGCCCAGTACTCGGTAAAGTCCAAACCCTATGGGGTGGAGTAAAAGCTTGGGAAAAGCCAAGGACGAGCGACTGGCAATGCAAGCAAAAATGTCCAGAACACGGCAAATACATGGACAGCAGGCAGACTTCGGACATAAACCACGCACAAGGCCCAGGCACCACTAGCCTGTATCTAGCCAATACAGGATATGGTGGGGTCATGAGTTAGAGGTAAGAGGGCATGGTTTGGAGGTGGGGAGAGCGAAAGGCCTGTTTTGAGGTCCCTACTTAGACTCTTATGGGGAATACGTCCTGCTGGGATGACATATTACCCAAAAGAGGCAAGACTGAGTAGGAACCAATGGGTGCATGCCATGAGGGATAGAGAGAGAGAAACATCACTGCAGCAGGACAAGGTGCCGCGGCGGACTAACAGACAAAACGTTGTCTGTGTTTATGACAGAGAGACTCGCAGACAGAATAGTAAGGATTTGCGAGTGCGCCCAGACCAGACGAAAAATGGTTAGAGGGTAGAATAGTAAAAAATCAGTCGCGGCAGGCACTATAAAAGGACGCCTCTGCCATGTGCAAAAACAACAACAAGCACAAGAGCAATACAACGCAACTTAAAGAAAAATACTCTGTAACTTACTTAGAAAAACAGAGGAGGATAACACTAAAAAACAACCAAAGTGGAAATTACTAAGAAAGGACTAGAAAAGAAAGAAAGAAAGAGAGAAAAAAGGAGCAAGTGAGAGTGGCATGCACTGATAGGCTCGTTCCCTTCTCTCCCTCTCGAATCCCTACTCTCTTCTATAATTATTTTGAGAAGTGTCCATTCAGGTCCGCCTCCCTCAAACCTATTAACTTCCGCAGCAAGAATCCCGTTTTCTTTCCTCGGAGGTTAATTGTGTTGAGAAGAGGCGTTCTTTCTCTTTGGCCTTACTCTTGCGGACCGAACTGAATTTATTTACATAAGCTGTGGATTAAATCTTTATTACCATTTGCCCTTATTATTTATTTGTCAAAGATTGTTAAATGTTATTGTAGTTTGGTCATTTCTTATTAAAAGAACTATCTGGTCATTCCAGAACATATGATTTTGTTTTATCAATTGTATCTGCCTGTCGCAAGCTCTTCTCTGGAATAGCTCAGTCTGCGGTAAGTACTCTCCTGGCAGACGAGGCATAGTTTGCACACAAACCGGCCAAGTTGAATTCCAGTTGGCCCGGTCCGACTCCTACAACCCAGAACACTTAGGCCTACATTCACAAAGGGCCAGCCCGGCCCAACATAGCAAAAAAGGTCCCCACACCTTGCAATTTTGTTTTTACACATTTCCTTTATTGCTGTAACTATTGTTTCTTTACATTGCCATGGATGTTGACTCTTTATATTGTTATGCTGATCATTGTCATTTCATCAAGCCGCTTAGTTGGCCCATGTACTGAATGAATGGTTGAAGGACGTTTCTGATGAGGTTAATCGGGAGAAAGTCGGTAGGGAGGCGGCCGCCAAAACCGTGAAGGACAAAGCAAAAGCTACTGACACTGCCGAGAAGAGAGCTGCAACCGCGAAGAGTGCCCAAGCGCTGGCGGAAAAGGGATTGGCCGAGCTGGAAACGAAACAGAACGAAACAAATCTGAAACTAGAGGAAGCGAAAAGCGTTAAAGTTGCCCAAGCCGAGGAATTAGCTGATTTGTGAGTAGCTTTGAAGGCTTCCCAAAACAAATGGTATGAGGAGGAGGGGTTTGCTGACGCCGAGAGGAGTGTGGAACCAGTTGTCCAGAAGGCTCGGCAGATATCCTTTCAGGAAGGCTGGATGGCTGCCTTGAATGCCTTAGGAGTGCCTGAAGATTCCCCCCTGAAGGATCCTGGTTGAATCCCCTTTCCGGACTTTTCTTCAGCTGTGCAGAACCCTACGGGGCCCATTGATAAGGATACAGATAGCCTAAGGGAGCTGGTGGAACAAATTGATGCTCATGTGGAGATGATCGGGATAGAAGCTACAAGCAACCCCCCTATCGATGACCAGTCTAGTGAAAATGCTCAATTCCAACCAACTGCATCCGATCACCCACCTTCCAAGAAGCTGGTAGAGAAAAAGCCTGTGAAACTCATCGCTTTGATTGCCGAACTTATTTTATATTCAGTCATTTTGCATCATTTTAATTACTTTTTATTTGGAGTTAATTTGCCTATGTTGTCGAGTTGTGGTGACAAAACAGTTATTTAATTTTCTAGTTTCTAATTTTCACGTCATCGGGTTTTAGTGTCAAAACAATTGGTTTTTTATGTTTAATTTTGATTAAGGCTCATTTTCTGAACAGTTTCCTTAATTGTTTTCACAAATGCTTAGTAATATGTTAGCCTCTGTTATATTTGCTTTTCCGTGCTGGTTAGTTCTTTAGCACCTGCTGGCTTCCCCTAAGCAAGGCTCAGGGTGTTGATAGCCAAAAGTTAGGTTTTCATCCCAAGAAACCTTTCGGTTTGATGATTTTTGATTGAAGTGTGCTTGGTTGTAGAGATCATGCCAAGCAACATGCTTCCGTAGAATAAGATTTTCACCGGCTCGGTGATAGTGATCAAATCGAGAAGTAGGCTTCAGCCCTTAGAATATTTTGGGATGAGGTTTCTACCTACTTGGTGATAAGAATCTAACTGAGAAGCAGGTTTCAGCCCTTGGTGAAAATTTTTAGAATAAGGTTTTCACCTGCTCGGTGATAGTGATCGAACTAAGAAGTAGGCTTCAGCCCTTAACCAGAAATTTCAAATAAGGTTTTCATCCACTCAGTGATAGTGATCGAATCGAGAAGCAGGCTTCAACCCTTAGAATTTTTCAGGATGAGGTTTCTACTTTCTCGTTGAAAAGAATCGAACCGGGAAGTAGATTTTAGCCCTTGGTGAGAATTTTTAGAATAAGGTTTTCACTTGCTCGGTGATCGAACCAAGAAGCAGGCTTCAGCCCTTAGAATTTTTCGAGATGAGGTTTCTACCTGCTCGATGATAAGAATCGAACTGGGAAGCAGGTGTCAGCCTTTGGCGAGAATTTTTAGAATAAGGTTTTCACCTACTTAGTGATAGTGATCAAACTGAGAAACAGGCTTCAGCCTTTAGCGAGAAATTTCAAATAAGGTTTTCACCCACTTGGTGATAGTGATCGAACCAAGAAGCAGGCTTCAGCCCTTAGCGATAATTTTAGAATAAGGTTTTCACATGCTCGATGATAGTGATCGAACCAAGAAGAAGGTTTCAGCCTTTAGCGAGAAATTTCGAATAAGGTTTTCACCTACTTGGTGATAGTGATCGAATCGAGAAACAGGTTTCAGCCCTTAGTGAGAATTTTAGAATAAGGTTTTCACCTACTCGGTGATAGTGATCGAACCGAGAAATAGGTTTCAGCCCTTAGCGAAAGTTTTAGAATAAGGTTTTCACCTGCTCAGTGATAGTGATCGAACTGAGAAGCAGGTTTCAGCCCTTAATGCAATACGTTGCTTGAAGTTTCTTGACTTCCTATGTTTATTAATCGGTTGTGCTTAGTAAACAATGGAGTGAGTTTGCACGAATGGGTATCATCATTGTCATATTAGTTAGTACAAAGTACATTTTTCCGTACATGTATAATCACTGGTAAAATTTCTTAAGATTATGAATGTTCCATGGTCAGGGCAGTGGTGTCCCATCCATGTCTTCTAAATAATACACTCCTGTGCTTGCAATGGCCATGACTCTGTACGGTCCTTCCTAAGTTAGGGCCAACTTTTCAGCATTCGTATCTTGCATATTTCCCACAGCTTTCCTTAGCACTAAATCTCCGGCACCGAACTCCCTTGTCCTTACCCCTTGGTTATAACGTTGGGCAAGCCTTTGCTGATATTCAGCTAATCGGATGGTTGCAGCTTCTCAGTATTCTTCTAGTAAGTCAAGATGCTCTAACAGTAAACCATCATTCTGGGACATATTAAATTATGCGACACATGCACTACATAGATTGATCTTGGCTGGTATTTGCTCCATATGTGAGAGAGAATGGGGTCTCCCTTGTGAACTTTCGGGGTGTTGTCTTGTACGCCCATAAGACACTGGGTAGCTCTTCGGCCCAGTTACCCTTTGCACCTTTCAGCCTCCTCTTCAACCCATTGACAATCACTTTGTTTACAGCCTCAGCCTGGCCATTACTTTAGGGATATGCCGGAGTGGCATACCTATTTTTGATGCCGAGATTGCTACAAAATTCACGAAAAGTTCGGCCGTCAAATTGTAGCCCATTGTCTAATATAAGGGAGTCCAACACCCCGAATCTTGTAATTATATTTTTCCACATGAACTTCTTCACATCTACGTCCCAGATATTAGCCAAAGCTTCCGCTTACACCCATTTGGTAAAATAGTCAACAGCCACCAAAACGAATTTTCAATTGCCCGTCGCCCTAGGAAATGGATCGAGAATATCTAGCCCCCAGCGTGCGAATGGCCAAGGACTGCTGATGGGGTTTAAATGGCCAGCCAGCTAGTGGATTAGAGGGGCATGCTTTTGACATTGCTCACACTTACGCACATATTCGGCGGCATCTTTTTGCATTTAAGGCCACCAGAATCCTTGAGTCATTACTCAATGAGCCAATGAACTCCCTCCCACATGATTGCCACACACTTCATCATGAAGATTGGCCAAGAGTTCCCCCACTCTTTCTAGGTGTAAGCATAGAAGGTATGGCCCCCTAAAGGATCTACGGTATAGCTTCCGATCTTTTGACAACCAGTACCGAGTAGCTACCCTTCAGATTTTGTTGGCCTCCTTTTCATCGCACAGGACTCGATCCTCGGCTAATAAGTCGATGATGGGGTCCATCCAGCATAATCCGAGTGTTGTGATTGCTGCAACACCAAACCCTGTCTCACCGCTCGGTTCTGGTACGAGCTCCACCTTAATTAGCTTAGGTATCACCTTAGCTATTGATGATGCCAAAGTAGCAAAGGAGTCAGCATGTCTGTTTCGTACCTGGCCAACTTGGACCACATTTACTGTACAAAAGTTGTTTATAGCTTACTTCACCAACTCTAAGTATGCTTTCATCCGGGGATCTTAGGCTTCAAAACTACCCTATACCTGGTTAACTATCAGTTAGGAATCCGAATAAATCTCTGCATCCCGGGCACCCAAGCTTGCAACCGTCTTCAATCCTACAAGTAGAGCCTCGTATTCAACCTCATTGTTAGAGGCTTTAAACCCTAATCTGAATGAATGCTTCAACCATATTTCCTTTGGGGTAATCATAATGATACCAGCACCGACACCCAATGCACTAAAAGCACTGTCCATATGCACCTTCCACAGACGACATTCCAACTGACAGATCATTTCCCTTTGGTTCTTAGGAGAAAATTCCGCTACAAAATCAGCCAACACTTGCCCCTTTATAGAATTTCTCGACTTATACCTTATGTCAAAGGCGTTGAGTCGGGTCCCCCACTTTGCTATCCACCCTGTGAAGTTAGATCTTTTTAGCAACGATTGTAGGGGGTACTTGATCAACACATGCACAGTATAAGCTTGGAAATATTGAGGTAACCTCCTGGTGGCGTGTACTAATGCCAAGACCAATTTTTCTAAGGGAAAATACCTGGTTTTCGTGTCGACTAAGGTCTTACTGATATAATACACAGGTTGTTGCACTCTCGGTCCCTCAAAAGTACGGCACTTATGGCGTGGTCGGAAACTGATAGGTACATAAACAGGTCCTCCCCCGATTTCAGGGCTGTCAACATTGACGCTTGCGTCAAGTACTCCTTCAGATCCCGAAAGCTTTTTCACATTCACCATCCCATTGAAATCCTTTCCATTTCTTTAAAAGCTGGTAAAATGGACGGCAGCGATCTGAAAATTTAGAGATGAACCAGTTAAAAGCAGCCAGCATACCAGTCAACACTTGTACTTCCTTCAGATTGCTTAGTGGCTTGAGACGCTTCACGGCCTTGATCTGGTCGAGATTAATTTCTATCCCCCGACTGGTGATTAAATAGCCCAAAAATTTACCAGCCCTCACTCTAAAAGCACATTTTTCTACGTTAAGACACAACCTATGTTGCCGCAGTATTTCAAATACCCCCTTAAGGTCCTCCACATGCCGCACATACTACTTGCTCCTAACCACCATGTCATCAATATACACTTTGACCGTACGCCCAATTTTGTCCTTAAACATCCTTGTCATCATCTGCTGAATGTTACCCTGGCATTCTTTAGCCCAAAGGGCATCACAGTATAATGGTAGTTAGCATCGAGAGATATAAATGCTGTCTTCTCCTGGTCCTCGGTAGCTAAAGCAATTTGATGATATCCCTGAAAGGCGTCCAAGAAACTCATCCTCGAGTGCCCGTAGGTGACATCGGAAATGTGTCCTTCAGGCATGCTTAGTTTAAATCCATGAAGTCCACATAGACTCTCCATTTGTTGTTCTTCTTTCTGACAACCACAGTATTTGCTAGCCACCCTGGGAAGAAGATCTCCTTTATTGCTCCCGCCTCCTTCAACCTCTTAACCTCTTGCCTTACTGCCTCGGCTTGTTCTTTGGCCGACTTTCTCGGCTTCTTCCTCTTCGGGGGTAATAAGGGGTCTACGTTAAGTTTATGAACGATGAAACAGGATCTACCCTGATAACTTCATACGGGCTCTAAGTGAAGACGTCTATATTTTGAGCAAGAAACAACAACATCTGCACTCTATCTTCATCTTTCATACTCGTTCCAATATGAAAATACCTATCAATATCTGGCAATAACTTCACTTTTATCAGTTCCTTAGCAAAGCTAGCCCCCATTCCTTCTTAGGGCTTCAGTGATTGCTATAAAGGGACCCCTTGGGATGGGTCCTCCCGCCCAACCTGCTATTGTTCAGACTGATCATTCTCCTTGGTTTCTTTTTCGTGCTCTGCTCGTTCTCCTCGACCGGCTTGACTCTTCCGTTCACCTTGTTCTCTCTTCCAATTAACCACAGCAATAAGGCATAGTCTTACCACTTGTTGATTTCCTCTCACCACGACAATCCCCTGCTCGGAAGGGAACTTGATCTTTACATGTAGGGTAGATGGTACAGCCCCCATCAAATGGATCCATAGCCTTCCTAGGATTTTCTTATATGGAGAAAATGAAGCTACCAGTATAAATGTCGCTATCACCTCCTTGCCTTCCATATCCACGGGAAGTAAAATTTGCCTTTCTGGAATTACTACCTTACCATCAAACCCAACCAGGGGAGTACTATACTTCGCAAGGTCCTCCTTCTTTAGTCTGAGCCCTTTGAATAGGTCTGGATACATTATGTCAGCCCCACTTTCTTGGTTTACCATCACCTTTTTCACCAAGAAGCTGCTTATTTGGGCTAAGACCACTAACGTGTCGTCATGCGGTTGGATCGTCCCTTCCAAATTGTCATCGTCAAAAGTGATAGGCCCCTATGCAAACTTCATCTTCTTCTGTGGTGGTTGCACGCCCGAGCCGCCTCCTACTGGCACTACCATCAACACTCCCTTTCTTTCTTCTGCAATGAGCCTTTCGGTAGCGGCATGAATGACTTCAATTATCCCTACAGGGGGAGCAAGGGGGTTCCCTCCTTGCCGAGTGTCCTGCTTTACACCCCTATCCCCTGATTCCAGCAAAAATTCTTTCAAATACCTGGCCTTAACCAACTATCTAAGGTGGTCTTTCAGCACCTGGCATTGTTCGATAGTATGGCCCTTATCTTGGTGATAGGTGCAATACAAGTTCTGGTTCCTCCTTGATGGGTCTCCACCTATCTTATTTGGTCGCCGAAAGTACAGTTCATGCTTGATCTGATTGACAATCCAGTGCACCGGCTCTTTGAACGTCACATTTACCTCTCCTATCTATGCTACTGGTTCTTGAATCGTTAAGCCCCCTTGGGGTCGGAGTGGAAAACTGTTTTACCAAGGACGATTTGTCATCAGCGCTTTGCCCTTACTTTGCAGCCGGTCATCCTCCAATCGTTTGTATTCCTCGATGTGTCTCATCAACTGCCTCATGTCCTTGGGAGGCTTCTTTGTCAATGATTCCCGTAGTCTGGAGTCCTTAGGTAGCCCCATTCTGAAAGTGCTTGCCATGACCTTCTCATTATCCTTGCCTATCTTATTGTATAGTTCCCAGTACATGCTAGCATAACTACAGAGGGTTTCTCCTATCCTTATTTTCATGGATAATAGTGCATCTACTAGCTGTGGTACACAACTATAGGTCACGAACCAAACGCCGAACTCTTGGATCAACTCAGAAAAGCTATGTATGGAGCCCTTTCGTAGCCCATTAAACCACCTCAAAGCGGTTGGACCTAGGCTTGATGGAAATACTTTGCACATAAGCGCATCATTATGAGTGTGCAGGGACATCATCTGAATATAATGACTAACGTGTTCTACCGGGTCCCTTTTTCCATTGTAGGAATTGAACTGTGGGCGGGCAAACCTGCTTGGCATTTCAGCCTGTTCGGTATTGTCTGAAAACGGGGGACGAGTTGCTTTTCGCAAAGCGTGACTCATAGCATCCATAGTAACATTACGAGGTTGCTCTTTCCTGGAGAGGCTGAATCCCAGTCTAATTGTTCCTGTGAACATGAGCGATCTCATTGTTGCCTTGACTCGTGGGAGTGTGACCATTCCTGATTCCCTTAAGAATATGAATGGTTTCGATGCTGACGAGACTCCCGAGAGTGGGAACGACCCTGCCGTTGATGGGAACCAGACTGATTAGATCCTGCCCCGTATCTATTTCTTCCTCCGTCAGTTCTTCCATCCCGATCATCCCTGTCCCTTCTTTGATGCTTGCCTCTTGCCTCAAACTCTAAGTTTTTGGCTAGTCTGCGCAGTCATTTGAGCTCTTCATCTCTTCCATTCCCCTGCCTGTGTCTCGTAGCACCGGACACGGTCCGTTGGGTTTGGTATGATCCCTCCCCCGCCCCGGACATTTCCTCATGATGGCTGTGCTCTTTGTCTTCTTGTCCCTTTTGCCTGTGCTCTCGCCAGCTGGATCCCTGAGAAGATCCTACGGATCCGCTTTTAGCGTGACTCCCCGAACACCTTCCAAACATTTTTGCCTAGGTTGAGTCTCTATAGAACCACAGCGTTGTAGGAGATTCCCACAGATGGCGCCAATTGTGCACACCAAAAATGAAGCTACTGGTTAGGCCTCACTCGAGCTCACAACTTATTTGTATAGTGGGTTTGGATTTCCTACTTTAGGTCATGCTTAGCATAGAGACTTAATAAGATCACTTTTCTCTCTCTATGTTGCTTCCCTCTTTCTCTATTTTCTCTCTCTCGAAATTTTTTCATCCCTCTACTCCTTTCTAGTTTCTCCAATTTATAGCCAATTGTTGGTGGGATGATTATGCTTACTTTCATAACTAGTGCGATGAGAGGTCTAATGTTACTAATCGTAAGTGGGCATTTAGGTAGGAGTGGCTTTGGAAATGGTTTCCATTTCATCAGATGTGCTCAGCAGCGATGTTCCCAAAGGCACTATCGAGAACGTAAAGGGTAGCATGACCGAACTATCATAACCTTTGCTCGGGGATGACTTGCCGAGCAATTACCACGTTGTAGGGCAAGACGCAAGTCAGGTCGGCTACCTGCTCCTTAAGCCTTCAAGTGGCATTCAGCTCTGGGCCCATAGCCTTTAAGGGTTTGGGCTAGAATCTTAGGCCGAACGGGGGTTGCATCCTTGGGCCTGGTTGTTGACCCATGGTCCAAGGCCCAACTGGATTTGAATGTCTTGGGTGCGTACATAAACATATAATGCATATATTTTTTTTTTTTGAGAAACCGCCCCACTGAAGGGGGCTCACGTTGTATTCATAGTTTCAGCAAGATACAGAGAATAGGAGGACACAGGGACCTCTTCCATCCACGTACAAAAATGGGGAAAATTACAAGCTGTCCTAGCTAAACTGTGTGCTACTAAGTTACCCTGTCTGCGGGTGTGTTGGAACATCAGGCAGTTGAAGTGAGCCGATAGAGCTTTGATGTCAGAGATTATGTGCCCAAAGGGAGCTGCAGAAAAAGCATCATTCTTCATAGCTTGGATAGCAATTTCGGAGTCTCCCTCAAGGATGACTTTCTCAAAACCAAGTTCTTTGGCAAAGAGAAGAGAGCACCGCGCTGCTAACACTTCCACCATCTCCACAGAAGTGGGCAGTGGAATAGTTCGTGTTATGGCAGCCATGACTAGACCGCGGTCGTTTCGGATGATGGCGCCTAGACCGGCTTCAGCCCGTTCCTTGAAGACAGCCCCATCAAAATTGACCTTGACCCAACCCAAAGGGGGGGGGGTTCCATTTTATGTGAATTTGGACAGGATGGGGTCTAGGAGGGGGGAGATTAGCTTGATGGAACTCTTGGAGGGCGTCTAAGGCTGAAGTATTGATCAGCTTCAGGTCCGCCACTCGCTCTCCCAACCTGAGCTTGTTCCGCCTGGCCCAAATATGGTAAGATAGCATTGCAAACAGTTCAGAGTCTAGGGCCATTTCCATGCACCTGTTAAAGACGTCCAAAAAGGACTGACAGTCAAGAGAGGCAGCCATCAGTGCTCCAAAGTGAACAGTCCAGACATCTTTTAACTTTGGACAGGACCAAAGAGCATGCAGGGAGGACTCAGGACCATTTTCGCAGACTTGGCATGAAGGATCCGAGAGGAGTTTCCTTCGCACAAGGTTTACTCGGGTTGGGAGAGCTTCCTTAGAAGCACGCCACAGCAGATTTTTGATTCTATTAGGAATCCTTAGTTTCCAAAGGCTCCTCCAAGGATTCATTGGCTGAGGCAAAAAAGAAGAACCAACAGGGGAGTTCAACTCCATCATCACCAAGAGTCGGTATCCTGACTTGACAGAGTATTTTCCATCCGTGTTACTCGGCCAACACAAAAGGTCATCCATTTCCAAAATGCTTAAGGGAATCGATTTAATTATATTTGCTTCATGGGCCGAAAAGTTGCTGTCCACCACCCCTGCATTCCAGCACCTATTAATCTTGTCAATGAGAGATGAGGCTCGTGCACCACTGTCCAAGAAGGTTGGAGGGGAAATAATTGCAGAGATTTGAGGGTCAGGGAGCCATTTGTCATTATAGATGAGGATGTTCTCGCCGTTCCCCACCCTCCATTGGGTCCCTTTTCTAATTACCTCCCTGCTTTTGAGGATGCTTCTCCAGGCATAGGACCCGTTTCCTTCTTTCGCTTCAAAGATGTTTCCACTAGGAAAGAATTTTGTTTTGAAGAACTTGTGGAATAGAGAAGACTTATCCTCGAGCAATCGCCACACTTGTTTTGCTAACATTGCATCATTGAATTTTTGGAGATCTTTGAATCCCATACCACCAAGGTCTTTTGGAAGGCAGAGAGAGCTCCACTTTGTCCAATGAATTTTCCTTTGGTTACCTCGTTGGCCCCACCAGAATTTTCGGACCAGTTGCTCAATATCATTGCACAGTGTGATAGGGAGTTTAAAGCAGCTCATGGCAAAAGTTGGAATGGCTTGCACTACCGCTTTTAGTAGGACCTCGCGGCCGGCTTGAGAGAGGAGTTGTTCTTTCCAACCTTGTAATTTGGCCCACACCCTTTCTTTAATAAACATGAGGCTTGCCTTCTTGTTCCGCCCAACAAGTGTAGGGAGGCCAAGATATTTCTCATATTGTTTTACCTCCTGAGCCCCAAGGAAACTTGTAATTTGCTCGATGGATGACGGTGTGGTTGATTTGCTGAAGAAGAGAGATGTCTTGTTCCGATTAAGCTGCTGCCCAGAGGCTTTCTCGTAGCTTTTAAGAGAATCTTGGATCCTTTGGCACTCAATCATATTGGAGCGGCAGAAAAGCAGACTATCGTCGGCAAAGAAGAGGTGGGTCAGCCGGGGACCATTCTTACATATGGAAATCCCCTTAATTTGGCCGGAAGCCGCGGAGTGGTGTAATAGACTATGGAGGCCTTCTGTGCAGAATAGGAACAGGAAGGGGGAAAGTGGATCCCCTTGACGGATGCCTCTAGTTGGTTGAATGGTTGGGGTGGGGTCGCCATTAATAAGAATTGAGTAGCTCACTGTCGATATGCATTCCATCATCAAAGCCACCCACTTGTCCGCAAAGCCCATCCGTTTCATCAAAGCCTCCAAATAATTCCATTCGACACGGTCGTATGCTTTGCTCATGTCAAGCTTCATTGCCATGAAACCGGTCTTGCCTTTTTGATGATGTTTCATATAATGCAGGGTTTCAAAGGCAATCAATATATTGTCAGTAATCACTCTGCCTGCTTGAAAGGCACTTTGATTCTCCGACACTACTGCAGGGAGGATACCCTTGAGTCTATTGGCTAACACCTTAGACACCACTTTATATATCACACTACAGAGGCTAATAGGCCGGAATTCAGTGATTCTTTCAGGAGATTTAACTTTAGGAATTAAGACAATATGGGTATGATTTATTTCTTTAGGAATCTTACAATTATTCAAACAGTCTAACACAGCAGAGCATACATCATCCCCAACAGTGGACCAAAAAGATTGAAAGAAAAGCGGAGGCATACCGTCAGGGCCCGGAGCAGTAATGGGTTCCATCTGCTTCATGGCTATTTCCACTTCCTCCCTGCTGAAGGCTCTGAGTAGCATCACGTTCATAGATTCTGTGACAGAGGGATTCACCTTACTGAGAACTACTTCCAAATCACAAGGGTCGGAGGTAGCAAAAAGAGACTGGTAATATTCATGAGCAATGTGTTTAATCTGGTTCACCTCCGTGCACCATACGTTTTGCATGTTCTTTAAACCCACTATTCGATTCCTTCGAAACCTTTGAGAGGCCTTACTGTGAAAATAGGCAGTATTCCTATCACCACATTTTAGGAAGAGTGCCCGCGATCGTTGTTGCCACATCTGATTTTCCTTATCAAGTATGCCATTAATTTCTAGTTGGAGTGATTTTACCAGCATTGTATCTCCTCCCTTGGCGGCCGCCAATTCTGCTTTTGTGAGGAGAAGCTTCTTCTCCTCAAGCAGCCTCCTAACACTACCAAAACAGTTCTTGCTCCATTCAGAGAGTTTTTCCCCACATGTTTGGAGTTTCCCAACAATTTCAGGCATTGAAGCCCCTACTATAGGTGGACCCCAAGCATTCAGAACCGTGTCGCTACATCCTCTGTCTCGAAGCCACATTTGTTCAAATTTAAAAGAGCGTTTCGGATTAGGAATGATACCTTCTGGCTTCACCACAATTGCTTGATGATCAGAGGAGTTTGAGTGGAGATGTTGAACTTTGGTACCTGGATTCCTGGAGAGCCAAAGGTTGTTGGCAACTGCACGGTCCAGACGTTCAAGAACAAAACCATCCCGCCTGCGTCCTTTCCAGGTAAATTTCTTTCCTACATATCCCAGGTCCTTCAGACCAGCCTCATCTAAGACCTCACGAAAAGCCTGCATTTGAGCTTCGCCCCTTGGACCCAAACCACATTTCTCATGAGACCAAAGGATTTCGTTGAAGTCTCCGGCGCACAACCACGGCAACGAGGAGGACGCATGAAGGTGGCGGAGCAGAGCCCAAGTGTCGCACTTTTTCGCCTGGTCTGCGAAACCATATAAACCAGTAATACGCCACTTATTTTCCAGAGAGTCCCCAATCACGGCATCGATGTAATTCGGGGACGAAGAGATCACTTCTAATTTGATCGAGTTCTTCCAAAAGAGGGCCAGACACCCCAGCCTATTTATCTTCGGAGTGACCCAATGATGATCAAAACCCAGTTCAGTACACAAACTGTTCAGCCTAGCTTCATCCGCCCACGTCTCGGCTAAGAAGAGGACGGTGGGATCTTGTGCCCGAATAAAATTTTCGAGCTCACGAACGGTGCGGCGGTTCCCAAGCCCCCGCACGTTCCAGAAAAAGAAACTCATCTTGCTCGGCGGGGCTGTCGACCAGCCGCCGCCGTTTGAGGAGAAAGACTTGGGAGCGCATCGCCACTGATTGCTAAACGCTTCAGAGGTTGGGTATTCTCAAGGCTTGACTGTGCTGTCCGTTTGCCTAAAGAGGTCTCAAGTGGTTCATCTGTTGGGTTGAAGTTGGGCCTTTTCATTCTAACCCATTTTTTCTCTGTATCCGGGTCCAACTGAAGGTGGGCCGAAGGAGAGTTTGTGATGTCTTTTAGTGGGCCAGAATAGCTGGGCTCAGTGTGGTGAAGGTTTGTGATTGGAGGGTTGGGGGTAAGTGGCCCACTCTGTAGAGTTGAAACGTGGTCCAACCTGTTCCCATTTGAATCAGTTTGCGCGGGGGCCAGCCTGTCAAAACAGTGGATGTCCCTGTCAATATCAGCAATTAATTGCTCAAAGCCGTAGGATTTGTTGGTCTGAAGTGGAGGAACCGAGGCAGGGGGGGGCGAGAATTCAGAGAGGGGAGATGTCACTTCTGAGGGATTGTCAGGGACGTGATTCACAGCCTTTTCCGTGACTTTCGGTGGAAGTTTTGGTGAGGGTTCCCATGCCTCTGCTGGAGGAGATTTTTGGGGTTGGTTTGGTGGGCCTGCCTGAGGTTGGTCGGTTCTACTAGCTTTCTTGCTGGCATAGAAGCCTGGTACAGCGAGAAAGCCTTTCCTTGACGCCATGAAGGGAGGAGCTTTCATCCATGGTCCAAAGTGTTGTTCCTCTTTTCCCAGAGATCCTTCGCTTTCTATCCATCTTTCACAGTCTTTATCTGGGTGTGTTAGGCAGCCACACCAGTAGCAGAAGTTTGGTAGGCGCTCATACTTGAAGGAGACCCAATGGAACTCGTTGTTATCAAGGGTTATCCTCCGGCCTCTGCATAAAGGGAGGGATATATTTAAGGCAACTCGAACACGGATGAAACTTCCGCCGTCACATTCATTCGAGTTCTCAGGTTTTAGGACGGTACCTATTACCCCACATATTTTTTCTGCAACTTCTCTATTCCTGAAGCGCAGTGGAATGTCATGCACCTGAGTCCAGAACGCCACTGTGTTCAAGTCTGAGGGGTTGATAGCGTCCATTTTGTCGTAGCTCGATAGCACCATGATGTGTTTGTCGAAACTCCAAGGTTCTGCTGCCAGGATTCTGTCCACGTCTTCTTTCGAGTCAAAGGAGAAAAGAATAAGGTGGTCGCCGATGAACTTCATTCTAAATCCATTTTTTGTTCTCCACAGAGGAGTAAAGGTGTTGGCAATGGAGTCTAGGTTGATGGGTCGTTTCGTAAGGAAGCGAGCCAACATGGAAAATTCTGAAGTTGCTTGGTCAGGGTTCAGAGCTAAGCCAGAGGTTTCCTTCTCTGAAAGTGAGAGGGATTTCCATCGGCTGGACAAGTCATCCATTTTATGAAATGGAGAAGAGAGGGGGAGAGGGTATAAGTGTTTCCCTGAAGACCCAGAAAAAAGACCCTACTAGCCTGTGGATAACCGTGTTATTCACAGGGACTAAAACTCCTCAGGAGAGGAACGGCAATGCTACGCAAACTAGGTGGAGGAAAAGGAGAAAGTCCTCCCTAGTAGCGAGCAACCAAAATGGGAGTGTGACCATTCCTGATTCCCTTAAGAATATGAATGGTTTCGATGCTGACGAGACTCCCGAGAGTGGGAACGACCCTGCCGTTGATGGGAACCAGACTGATTAGATCCTGCCCCGTATCTATTTCTTCCTCCGTCAGTTCTTCCATCCCGATCATCCCTGTCCCTTCTTTGATGCTTGCCTCTTGCCTCCAACTCTAAGTTTTTGGCTAGTCTGCGCAGTCATTTGAGCTCTTCATCTCTTCCATTCCCCTGCCTGTGTCTCGTAGCACCGGACACGGTCCGTTGGGTTTGGTATGATCCCTCCCCCGCCCCGGACATTTCCTCATGATGGCTGTGCTCTTTGTCTTCTTGTCCCTTTTGCCTGTGCTCTCGCCAGCTGGATCCCTGAGAAGATCCTACGGATCCGCTTTTAGCGTGACTCCCCGAACACCTTCCAAACATTTTTGCCTAGGTTGAGTCTCTATAGAACCACAGCGTTGTAGGAGATTCCCACAGATGGCGCCAATTGTGCACACCAAAAATGAAGCTACTGGTTAGGCCTCACTCGAGCTCACAACTTATTTGTATAGTGGGTTTGGATTTCCTACTTTAGGTCATGCTTAGCATAGAGACTTAATAAGATCACTTTTCTCTCTCTATGTTGCTTCCCTCTTTCTCTATTTTCTCTCTCTCGAAATTTTTTCATCCCTCTACTCCTTTCTAGTTTCTCCAATTTATAGCCAATTGTTGGTGGGATGATTATGCTTACTTTCATAACTAGTGCGATGAGAGGTCTAATGTTACTAATCGTAAGTGGGCATTTAGGTAGGAGTGGCTTTGGAAATGGTTTCCATTTCATCAGATGTGCTCAGCAGCGATGTTCCCAAAGGCACTATCGAGAACGTAAAGGGTAGCATGACCGAACTATCATAACCTTTGCTCGGGGATGACTTGCCGAGCAATTACCACGTTGTAGGGCAAGACGCAAGTCAGGTCGGCTACCTGCTCCTTAAGCCTTCAAGTGGCATTCAGCTCTGGGCCCATAGCCTTTAAGGGTTTGGGCTAGAATCTTAGGCCGAACGGGGGTTGCATCCTTGGGCCTGGTTGTTGACCCATGGTCCAAGGCCCAACTGGATTTGAATGTCTTGGGTGCGTACATAAACATATAATGCATATATAATTGAAGCCATTAGCTTCTTGTTGACTTATTCTTGTGTTGACACGTAACAACTTTTGAAAGCTTATATCTTTTAGTATTCTTATTTCCATCATAATACTGTCACTAAAAGATAATTTCATATAAAAAATAATAAAAAATAAAAACAAATTAATGACTATTACAATGATCAAATTATATATATTCTAAAAAAATAAAATAGAGACAATCGTATTTACTAAAAAAAAAAATACTTTGCATTGTACATATAACTTACTTTTTTTTTTTTGGGTGATAAGTAGATTACTTACTAGTTACTATATATATTGTATTTTATATTTTATTTATTCATTTATTTTAGGTTTGCAATGGGAAAAGTAACTGTGGAGTTAGTTTTAATGCTTTGTTTGGTGGTTGGAATGCTTGTGGATCAGTCTACCGCGGATAGTTTGAAACATTGCTTTGACGAATGCGTCCAAAACTGTTTAAATGGTGCATTATTTCCTAGTATTGGTTACTCTAGTCCGTGCTAACCCAATTGCTCTAACGGTTGCCGCATGTATACCAAACTAACCAAAGTTTGTATCTTCGGTTTTTGCTTTAAAATAAAATCTAGATATCTATATTAAAAGTTGGATCCCAAATTTGGTGAATTCACAAAATGATGAAACATGTATTTTTGCCAAAACCTATAACGATTAATAAAACACGAGTAATCTTTTAGAGTAATGTAAACATACAATACTATATGGCACACAACGATTTTGTACATGTTATAAATATTGGACACGTCATAATGAATTCCTTCAAATACTTCGAATAATGCAAACCTACAATGTCATATGACAAATAACAATTTATACGCGTCATAAATGTTCCCAATTGCCCTCATAAGACATCCTTTTTATTTATTTATTTTTTTTTTTTTTAAGGACTTATGGATCCACCACTATGTTAGTAAAAGTGTGTTCGGTTTTGATTTGAGAGAAATTGGGCGAGTGAGTGTTGGAGGTTCTGGACTGGTGCTGTTCAGTTGGATTCTTAATGTGAGTGTAGTACAAGCTCTTACACAATCCAATGGTTTGAACATTCAACCGTTGGTTTAGTATGGTTTGATAACTATGAATCCTACTACTATTTAGAAAATATGAAGTTAACAAATTTAGTGACACAACAAAGTTCACATTTTTTTTCCACAACTATTAAGGCGGTATGTTTTGATTAAAGCGGTGTCAATAGTGAATATTTATCGAATTAATATTGTATCAATCACAACCTATCATTTCAACAAATTATGAAAAAAAAATTTGGCTAAGGTTGTGTTTGAAAATTTAAATTTGGATTTTAAATCAATAGATTTCAAATACCTTAATTTCAAATTCATTAATTTTGAAGGTTTAAAGTCCTTGGTAAATTTGGTCGATCCAAATATTTGATATTTTAAAACTATTCAAATTAATTATTTGAATTTTAATCACTTAAATCCAAATCCTACTATCCAAACGCACCATTAAGAGAATTGATAAATGCAAAAAGAGTTGGCATAAAGACATGTGTGTAACTTGCAAGAAGGAAACCACTTACTTCTTAAACTTCATATCATCCAATGAGTTGGCTAGAGGCACACCAAATTAGCATAGGGATTCCTAGAAATCTTAATAGAAAAAAAAATGAAGCAATTGTGATGAAGTATCAATACCTTTAATGACGGTTTGACGACGGTATATATAAAGCGTTGGTGATGGGTATTAGTGATCACTTCCTTATAAAGTCAAAGATGTCATTATAATGCACAATCCCCTTAAGTTAGTTACGGGGACATACTACCCCTTGATGTTTCAAAGCGATGATTTATGTCTTATAGCATTTGATGCAAAAATGGGGACAATTAATGTTGACATGATGGGAAAACTAAAATTCTTCGGGGGTTCATTTTAATGGAAAATTATATTATGTATTGGCTACATGGTATACTTTCTCCCTTTTAAAGTGGGGGTGCTTTATCATTAAGTTTCAAGTGTCTTTGACAAGAATCTAACTGAGATTTTTGTCTTCTAGATATCCGACCACTCCCTTTTAGAGTCCGTTTGGTTGGAATGGTGAAAAAGTAGGAGGATAGAAAATTGTGGGAGAATGGAAAAGTGGGAGAATATAAATTTTTTTACTTTCTCTCCTTTTTGTTTGGTTGGGTGTGAAAAAGTGGAAGGATGGAAAAAATGAGTTTGAATCAAATTACTCATATACCCTTGTTGAAGAATGATGCTCAATTAAAAAAAAAAAAAGTGAAAATAACCACAAAAAAAGAACAATCACCCAAATTTATCAAAAAATAAAAATCATGTCCCAAAATAAAAATCACGTCTTTTTTTTTTTTTTTAAATCACACCTAAGCCTTGAAAATCAAAATAAAAAAAAATAGAAAAAAAAAAAAAAAAAAAAAAAGGGAAGAGGCAAATTAGTGAGCTACTGCTCATCATAAAAAATATTAAAAAAAAAAAGGAAAAGAAGAAGAAGAAGAAGAAGAAGAAGAAGAAGAAGAAGAAGAAGAAAAAGAAAGAGAGAGGCAACATTACTTATTGCCTAGGGAGAAGAAAAAAATAAATAAATAAAGGCATGTGCACATAGGCATTTTTGTCAATTAAGAAAAAAATTCATCCGCACTTAGTTTCTTTCCATTTTGGAGAGAAAACATTTTGATGGGCATAGGGAGAAAACACTTAGGCCCCACAATTTATTTTCCTTCCTCCCTACCCAACCAAACACACTTAAAAAAAGTTTTTCTTCCTATTTTCTTATCGAAGTTTTCCATCTACTCTATCTCACCTCCAAACAAACACAACCTTAAGGATGTTACTCTGTAGGGCACCATGGGGTCACCTTGTGGATGTGGCCCTGGCCTAGTGGGTTTGTTTTGTGGTCCGTTTGGCTTGGGCCTACAAGATTTTCCTCACTCAATTCTCATTTTTATATCTTATCCTTTTAATATGAATTTTGAGAAGCTGTGTCGTCAACATGAAGTTAAATTAAGGCAAAAATGCAAAATTGACTCTTTAACTTTTAGTTTTTTTCATTTCAGTCTTCTAACTTTCATTTTTGTTATTTCAATCCTCTAACTTTTAATTTTTATCAATGCAGAACTCCGTTAGAACTCAGTTAAGAGCTACCGTTAATTGAGCCAAAACAACTTTGTTTTGGTTTTTTTTTTTTTTTTTTTAAATAAATTTTGAAATTTAAAGAAAAAAAGAAAAATCTATATAAAAAAAATAAAAAAAAACCCAAACCCGAGTAAAATCACAGACACCCACAAGAACATTTTGATGCAAAAATAGAACCTGGTTTTCACTGCCGGGTTCTCTTTCTCTCTCCCCATTCGCTCCTCCGAAGTGTCGTTCTCGTGCTCGTTCTCATTTTCGATTTCATTGGAGTCTCTTCGGCCTGAAGTGAGACGGCGGCGGATCAAGGCGGCAAGGCCGAACATTGCAGAGGCGATGGAGGTCAAGCAACTAGCGGCACGATGGGCTTTGAGCATTAGGACCCAAGTGAGCTACTTGGTGTTTTTGCATCCTCGGTGGCCTTTGTCTCTGGTACGGCTCAACCTGGGCGAGTCCATTGTGATGAGAAAATTGTCCTCTGTCGGACCCTTCAGCTCCACCATTGACCAATTTGGATTCTCCATCTTCACCACCACCGGCGTGCCACGGTGGCTCTCTTTCGCCCACCATTGAAACAACGGTGCCATTCTTTCCTTTCTCTCTTTAAGGTTCGATCTCACACAGTGAGACCTTTAAAACACCAAAAACTCGAAACTCCAAGCTTTGCAATAGCCCATTCTTTTTGCTGTTTGTTGAGATAGCGCTGTAGCTCTCGAATAACAGTTGAGGAAGACATTTGTGTGTGCTGCTTCTTCTAGTTTCTGACTCTCGCTGCTGCTGAGTTCTCTGGTTTGGGTTTTTTTTTTTTTTTTTTTTTTTTTCAGATTTTTTTCTTCAAATTTCGAAATTTATTAATTAAAAAAAAAAGCCAAAACTACGTCGTTTTGACTCAATTAACGGCAACTCCTAATTGAATTCTAACGGAATCCTGCATTGACAAAAATTGAAAGTTAGAGGACTGAAATGACAAAAATGAAAGTTAAAGGACTGAAATGAAAAAAACTGAAAGTTATAGGGTCAGTTTTGCATTTTTGCCTTAAATGAATGTTTTTGTTAAATGTATTCAATTCTTAGTTGATTTCTACCAATTATTTATAATAAATTAAAGATAAAATAACAAAGCTACATAACATTTCTGAAAATAAATAAAAAGGTTTCAATCATAAGGTAAGCTTATTAACTTACAAATTAAAAAGTGTATAACAAGTGTTAGTACATTATTATCAAAGGAAAATTATTAGGTACTCCCAGAGTACCATAAATGCATATTTACTCCTCTCACATGAATGGTGGGTCTCACCATGAATTTAATATGGTGGGTCCCACCATGAATTTAATTAGTGGGACCCACCATTTATGTAAGATCACATGAATGGTAGGTCTCACCATGAATTTAATTAGTGGGACCCACCATTTAAGTAAGAGGAGGGAGTATATATTTATAGTACTCGGAGAGTACACAATAATTTCCCATTATCAAGAGATAACGTAGATATTGATTATTATAGCATAACAATATGATCGGCCTATACCCTCTAAATTTATGTAAAGGGGAAAAAAAGTTAGATACAGACCGATCATATTGTCAATGAGAGTGAGTTCATCGGAAGCCTCCTCGACTTGGCCACAATCGAGCTTCTTCTCATTGAGCTCCCAGTCATGCTCTTCCGGACACACCTTGAGTCTATGGCTTGTGAAGTTCTTGACCGCCGCCTTGATCTCCTTCAATGTCTTCATGTAAAAATCGATCAAAACATCCTCCTTTGTAATTTGCATTTAGCACTGAGGAGTGAGGAGTTGTGGATGGATCCACTAACTGCATCAGATAGTTTTTTATTTTTATTTATTTATTTTTATTTACATATGATAGAAATTCTACTCTAATTTAATCTAGGTGTTTATGTATGTGAAACTTCCTCTTAAAGACTTGAATTCCTCTCCACACTCCACTACTCTAGAAGGTTCAACTAATGGGCTAGTACAGTTCTAATAACTATAAAACACCTACTACTTTTGGGAACAAAAAGTTATGAAGTTTAGTGATAATATATATACATTTTTTACCACAACTTTTAAAGTGACATACTCTAATCACAGTTCAATAAAAGTAGTATTAACAGTGGTGTTGTCCAAATATTAGTGACTTATGATATGTTTGGATAGAGGAGAATTAAATAGAGTAGATTAGAGTAGAATTGACCAAAAATTAGTTTATTTTCAGTTAATTCTACTCTACTTTCTTCCCTCCTCCCTCAATCCAAACAAGTCCTTAGCGTATCAATCATAGATTTTCATCTCAATATATTATGAAAAAAAAAAAAATCAAACTTTTAATAACTCTAGTATTAATGCTCCTCCACATAAAGCATCCATGACAGTGAAAGAATAAAAATTAGTATTTTAGAGCATCTGCATCAAGTGTGTCAACTGCCAAATTTTTGGTGGCACATCAAACACCAATATCCATGCTTCATGAGATGTTCCAAATCTCAAAATTTTTTGCAACATGCTACAATGCGGTTTCATTTATGGAATCGCATTGTAGCATGTTACAAATTTTTTTTTTATTTGTTTATTCAAATGCTACCGTGTTGGTTTCAAATGCTTTAGTGTTGTTTTTTTTTAATATTATTTTAATATTTGAATATATTATTTTAATGTATAAAATTGAGGAATAGAAGACGTGATGTGTACTGAATTGTAAAATAGTGTGTTACAATTATAAAGTAGTCTTTTTTTTTTTTGCAACATTTGATGAGAATGATCTTATAAAGGTAAAATATGAAGTTCTATATAATAATTAAAACTGTTTATTTAAACAATTAATCTCTATCAGTCTTTTTAATTATTCACATTAATGTATGAATGGTTAAACAATAAACGCATAAAAATGGGGCTGAGTGATAGGCTAATGATATTGACAAATATTTCTTTTTGTGGCAGTGTTTGATGTCTTGAATTTTAACTCTACATCCTTACTAATATAAACATAAAAATGTATTGTTGTGATTATAGCAGCCATTATACCTCCAAGAAAGAAAATTGTATAAAGCTAGACATATATTTTCTTGTAAATATGATATTACTTTGTTAAAAAATTATAAACCACCTTTCTATTTCAGATGATGAGATTTTATATATAGTGACATTGTGGAATTAGCATCGGGAGTGTCAAAATTCTCTAGTTGCTATTTTACCATTTAGACTCTTAAAATTATGCAACATCCAAGTATGTAAACTCAAATTGTTTTCCATAAAAGTGATTATTTTAATCACTTTCTCCCCTCATAAATTAATTAGACTCTCTTTTCTCTTTTCTCTTTCCTCATAAAATTAATTATTTTATTTTTTGGTATAATTTATATTATTTTAATAAGTTATATGTAAAAATAGAAACTAAAATATTGGGTAAGTAGTGAAATGGGTTGGTAAAATAAATTAAATAGTATTTGAGGACATAAAATAAGTATTTTTTGGCATTCCCAATACTAGTGCTCTACGAACATGCAAAAAGGATTCTTCAATCATGAAACGAATCCCATGTCACATGTTGAGAGTGATCACACTAATGCAAATATCATTATTTTCAAATTTCAACCCATAAATCGTTAAAAAAAAAAAAAATCAATCCATAGAATTAGAAACTAAAATCTAAAGTTATTATCTTATTATATTAATGCAAATGGTCTTAACTTATCCAAGTACAAAGTAGTAATCTTTTTTAACAGAATGCACATTTTCACAAAGTTGCATTAATTGTTATGATAACTTAAGGGAGGTACCATTAAACAAAATATTGTTCCATTTTGACATCAATTTAATAGTGTCTCAGATTTTGTTACGTAGATGGATGATCCTTCACCACATATTTATAATGTAGCTGAGGCGGATTTCGTCAACTTTGATTAATAATATTAATGTCTTCTTCCTCAAAAAAAAAAAAAATTCAACAATGTCTATACCATTCAGATCCCAAACAAAACCAGATTTTATTTACTCCACGATTGAATGCACACTAAAACTGATCCATGTTATAAAATACAGTCGGAGAGGTGTTTACGAAAACGTCAACCCCATTTTCTGCATGTAACATCAGATAGTCAAAACGCATGTCTGAGATATTCATATTTATATCATCATTTATAGTTGAGAGAGGTCTTAAGAATTTGGATGCATTTTATGGTGTTTAAAACCCACACTACGAACATATCCCAACAAGAAAAAACTAACAAAACAACACTGATATAACAACAATAGGAAAAGGTGACAGAGTTGCAGCAGCTGAAGAATATTATATAAAAAAAATCTGAAAAGGCAAAGATCAGATCCCTGGTACGGTGAAATTTTATTTTTCTTTTATTTGAAAGTTTTGTTTCTGAGTTGTTAGTTTCTTCCCCTAATAATCTTTTGAAACTTGAAATCAACTTTTTGGATTTTTTTTTTTAAATGATATTGCAAAGGATATATTTTTTTAAAAAATGAGAATATAAAAAACTCAGGTTTTTGTTCACAAAGCCCGGGCCTAATAAGAAAGTTGGACGGTCCTATATTAAGTGGCAGAGTCAGAAAGTTTGAGTTGAGGTGGCCAAAATATTTTTTTAAGAAAATTTCAAATCAAAATCATAGTGTCACAGTTGAAGTCTCATATGAGCTTCTTCTTTTTTTTTTGCTTGATAAAATCTTGAGAATAAAAAATTTCAACCAAATTCAATATATTATCAATGTTGAATGATTTGAATGCATATATAAATAGAATTTGAAATTGAGCTAAAAATTAGGGATTCCATTATTAAAAAACTTACTAAATTAATTCATTCTATTGCAATTGTATATTAACTCAACTCTACACTCTTTTTCTCTTTTTTTTTTTTTTTTTTTGAGAGTTTTTATTTTTATTCATTTTTACAAAAGGATGAGGAAATTAAACACTATATATTTTAATAGAAATGTCAAAAAAGGCCGATTAGTGAAGCTACAAATCTCTTAGCAAGCCATTGTATGAGTTTGATTTATCAAGGAACACTTTTTCTCTATCACATTTTAGAACGACCAATTAGGTTCACCTTCTTTCCTATAGCAAGCAATTTATTGAAACAAAATCTCATCCATCCTGCTTCCTATTATCCCTTAACTTTGATTACCCAAATGGATTCTTTTATTAAAATTTTTATCTCCCTTTGTTGAGAAAAACCAAAAAGCACAAGGAGGAAAAAAAAGAGAGAAAATATTTAATCAAATATTTCCTCTTTGAAGGTGGGATGTTGACAGCACATTAGCAATCATTTCTCAATAATTTCCTTAAGGCCTTACTCTTTGATAAATTATAGGTTTTTGATTGGCTTGATTTCATAGTTTGCCAAACACTACTCATACAAAATCATGCACTCATATTATTTTAAGGTTAAAACTTGGTGCGCACACATTATGAACAAACATTTTTGGTTATAATGGATGAGTAGTGTGTGCAACAAATATTGTCCTTATTTTAAACACATAATTAAGGAACATATAATCCATATAAATTGAAGTCATTGATTTTTTGTTGATTTATTCTAATGTTGACACATAAACCCACGTTTTTTTTTTCGTATTATTATCCCCCATCATAATATTTTTATTAATAAACAATCTCATACAAAAATAAAACATATTAATAACTATCACAAATATCAAATTATATGTATTTTAAAAAATAAAATAGAGACAACAGTATTTACTAAAAAAATTATTACTTACTAGTTTTTTTTTTTGGGAGGGGGGGGGGGGGGGGTGGGGGGGTGTGTTGGGGGGTTAAGCAGTATTACAGTATTACTTAGTAGTTACTATATACATTGCCTTTTCTATTTTATTTATTTTAGGTTTGCAATGAGAAAGAGAACAGTGGACATAGTTTTGTGAGTGTTTGTGAGTCAGTCTACAGCAGACAATAGTAAACGTATTCTCGTCGGGGTGCTGGTGCTGGTGTGTGCTGCCCCAAATGCTCTAACTTTTGCCACATGAATAACAAACCCTGTGTTCTTTTTAAAAGTTAAATTTCTATATTAAAAGATGGATCCCAAACTTGGTGAATTCACAATTTTTTTTTGTTGTTGTTGCCAAAACTTGTAATAAGACACGTGTCATCTTTTATGACCGGTTTGGGTTGAGAGGGAATAAAGTAAAGTAGATTTAATTCAAAATTAGTTTATTTTTCGGCCAATTCTATTCTACTTTCTTCCACTCCCCCTCCTTCCTCCCTCAAACAAATAGGCACTTAGTAATAATGTAAACATACAATGCTATATGACATACAATGTACGCGTTTTAAATATTTTACATGTCTTAATGAATTTCTTTAAATATTTCTTTAAAGTGATGTTCTTGAGTGAGGTAAACCTACATTGACATATAACAAATAATGATTTGCACACATCATAAATGTTCCTGATCGCTCTTAGAACATTTTTTTTTAATAGTACTTATGGTCTATGGCACTATGTCAGCAAAAGAGTGTTCAGTTTTCATTTGAGAGAATGGGGCAAGTGAGTGTTAGAGGTTCTGGACTGGTGTGGTTTGGTTGGATTCTTACTGTGAGTGCAGTACACGCAATTACACAATTCAACGGTTTGAAATTTCATTCAACCATTGGTTTAGTATGGCTTTAATAATTATTCACTCTATTATTCAATTAACAAGTTTAGTGACACAAAAAAGTTTACATTTCTTTTTACCACAACCGTTAAGGTGGTATGTTTTGATTAAAGAGGTATCAATAGTAAATTTTTGTCAAATTGATATTGTAGCAATCATAACTTATCATTTCGACAAATTATGAAAAAAAAAATTATAGTAACTCTAACCTTAGAAGAAAGTTTAGTTACAAATTTGGTTGTAACCAAGGACTACAACTTCTAATAAATTTTTTTTTACATTTCTACATATTTTGAAAATCTAACCGTTGAACTGTATGTTTTTCTATATTCTTAAAACACATGTCAAATTTCATGTTAATCAAATCTTATTTACTATTCGATTCATAAAATGATTTTTTTATGCATAATTTTAGACTACAAAAACTTAAAATTTAAAATATTTGATTAATGACATAACTATTGATATTTGAATTTTTAGAAAATTTGCAAGCAAGGAAAATATAAAAAGAAAATGTTATGTGAATTTGCCAAAATTCATATCTAACAAAAAGATATTAAATAGAGTTGTAGCCAAACTTTGTCCCTTATTGCTCCTTTAGAGAAAGCATACCCTCATAGAGACAAATTAAAATTAAATTGTAGAAAAGTTAAATTAAGAAATTCTTCTATAATAATTTTTTTTTTTATTTAAACCATTAATCTCTACTAGTTTTTCTTATCTTCAAACTAATGTATGGATGGTTACATAATAAACACATAGAATTGGGAGTTGAGTGATAAGCCAATGATATTGGTAAATCTCTCTCTCTCTCTCTCTCTCTCTCTCTCTCTCTCTCTCTCTCTCTCTCTCTCTCTCTCTCTCTCTCTCTCTCTCTCTCTCTCTCTCTCTCTCTCTCTCTCTCTCTCTCTCTCTCAGTATTTAACGTCCTAGGTTCAAACACTACATCCCCTACCCAAAAAAAAGAAAAAAAGAGAAAAAAAAAAACCCATAAAAATGTATTGTTGTGACTTGTGAACTTTTATACTCCCCCCCCCCCCCCCCCCAAAAAAAAAATATCACATTTTTTTTGTAAGATGAGATTTTAAATGATGTTACATTATTAGATTGATTAAAAGAATGTGAATACTACCATGTGCGGTGGTCACTTCACAAGTATAAATGTTTGTAGGATATGAGGAGTAAGAATTGGGGTTCAAATCTTTAGGAATGAGTTTCACATTCATATACACTTAGATTAGACTAGAGTAGAAATTCTATCTTGTAAAAAAAAAAAGCTTGTGAATATTTATTATGAAATAGCTATGTTTGAAGAGGATTGGATTAAAAAAGAAAAAAGAAGAGGAATCGTCAATCATAATTCCTATGTCACGTGGAGAGAGGGATCACTAATGCAAAAATCATTATTTTCAAAAAAATTTCCAATCCATAAATCCTATATAAAAAAAAAAAAAAAAATCCATAGAAACCGAAATCTAAATAACATTATCTTATTTTAATTTGGAGTTGAAACTGAAGATTACGTTCATAGGCCACATCAAATAACGGAGGCCCAATGTTTTGAAAGATACAGTTTGTAGACTAATTATTTAGGATGAAGTAATCTTAGCATGAGTTAATTGACCCACTATGGCCCATGGCCCATCCACTGGAGAGAGCCCGTAATAATGGCTCAAAAATTGTTTTTATTCTTTTTTTGTTTTTTGCTTTTGTGTGGTGATAAAAAATTGGCCTAAAAGAGTTTTGAAAACTACGAAAAAGTAAAAACAGCTAATTTGAGTGTTTGGTACATGCACTTAAAAACTAAAATTATTGTTTGAAAATATGTGTAAAAATACGTGTGGGTGAAAAAGTGTGTGGAAATAAATGTAATATTGTTTAAAAACTAAAAATTGTTGTTTGAAAACATGTACCAAACACCATCTTTTTCAAACTTCAAACATAATTGGGCTAAGTTTTTGTATTATTGTCCTGAATGATGATTCTGATGATTGTACAAACTGCCTAAGATCATTCACAGTAAAGTAGTCAAATTAACTAAAAAACTATGTTAATTTAACTTTAACACCAACACACTAAAAATACCCTCAAAATCAAAGTTGTCATACCTATACATTTTTAACTCTTAGCTAATGTGAGCTGCCATATATTTTTTTTAATTGTAGCACGTACATTGCTGTCCTTTTTTCTCTTTTTTGTTTTGTTTTGTTTTTTGTTTTTTTTTTTTTTTTTTTTTTTTTTTTTTTTGGTAGTGTCTATTGTGTAGGATATATTATTTTATCGAGTTATTTGTACTATTTAATGCGTTGTATGCTAAAATATATCTTTGATGTTGAGTATATTGTAAAGTGAGTTATTAAAATAAATAAAATTGCATTTTGAGTTGTTAAGAGCTATATTTTTTAGATGTTTTGCTGTGAATGCTCTAAGGCTGCATTTGGAAACTTAAATTTGGATTTTGAATCCATAGATTTGAAATGCCTTGATTTCAAGTCCATAATTTTATATATTATTTCAAATTCATCGATTGTAGAGGATTAAAATTCTTGGTGGATTTGGTTGAATTCAAATATTTTATATTTTAAAATTATGCAAATAAGGTATTTGAATTTTAATCACTAAAATTCAAATTATGTTATTCGAACGCACCATTAAGAGAATTGATAAATGCAAAAAGAAATTAGTAGAAAGACGTGTGTGTGTGTGTGTGTGTGTGTGTGTGAATTACAAAAAGGAAACAACTTACTTCTTAAACTTTATACCATCCAATGAGATGGCTGGAAGCACACCAAGTTAGCATAGGGATTCCTATAAAATCTTAAGAGAAAAAAATGAAATGTGATCAAGAGTAAATACTTTTAGCGATGGTTTGACAATGGTATATACAAAGTGCTGGTGGTGGGGATTAGTAATCACGGATTCACTTCCTTATAAAGTGGGAGATGTCATAATATCACATCATCCCCTCAGGTTGGTTAAAGGGACATAATGCCCCTCAATGTTCCAGAGTAATGGCTTATGTCTCGTTGCATTTAATGCAAAAATGGTAACAATTAATGTAGACATGATGGGAAAATTGACGTTTTCATAGGCTCTTTTTTTAGGGAAAATTATACCATGTATTAACTACATGATATATTTTCTCCTTAAAAATATGGAGGTGCTTTGTCATTGAGTTTCAAGTGTTCCTAACAAGGATCTAACCGAGTTTTTGGTCATCTAGATATTTGAACAGTCCAAGGATGTTTCTCGATATGGTGCCTCACCTTCTAGACATGACCCTAGCCCAACAGGTTTGTTTCCGTTTGGCTTGAACTTACAAGCTTTTCCTCACTCCAATTCTCATTTTTATATCTTATTCTTTTACAACGTATTTTGAGAAGTTACGTCAAAATGAAGTTAAATTAGTGTTTTTGTTAAATGTATTCAGTTCTCAGTTGATTCCTACAATTATTTATAATAAATTCTAGATTAAATAACAAAGCTACGTAACATTTTCGAAAATAAATAAAAAGGATTCAATCAAAAGCTAACCTTACCAATTTACAAATTAAAAAGTGCATAACAAGAGCTAGTACATTATTATCAAGAGGTAACGTAGATATTGATTATTATAGCAAATTTGTGGTGACAATTTTCCCCCAGAATAATTTTTTAAAAATAAAATAAAAATCTTTCCTTGAAACTTCTGAAAAAGTGATTATAAGAGGTCCATCCCAAGAGGGAAAAAGAAGAAGAGAGAGTCATGAGATTTTGTGGTAAGTTCGGTCTTTGATTAATCTAGACATAGTTATATGGCAATGAAATTTCTGACACATTTTTGGTAATGTGAAATTTACATAATCGTTTTATCACATTTTCCCTCTAGCATGTGTGAGCCTAATTTAGAATATTAGGATAGCAGTAACAGCTATCTTGTTTCAAGCTATAAATTGACAAAGTAAAACGAAAATCATCATAGTTTGCCTCTAACCTGATATTCTATTTCTCTTCTTGCATGTTACAATTGCCTACCTTCTTGAAGACCAAATTTGGAATTTCAATATTTCAAGGATATACAACTCAAAAAAATTAATCATGTATATATTTTTTAAATCATTATTGATCTAATAGTGAATGGTCTCTAGAAATGTTAATTTAATGAAAATCCATAGTTTTAAAATTTTTTAATTTGCTTCATCTCTAGAGTAAATAAGAGAAGGGAAATTTGTTTGAAATTCTCTAATTTTATAATGATGGCTTTATGGTAGCATACAGAAAAGAATACAAAGTTCGAAGCAAATTTTTAAATACAATTTTTTTTTGGGTAAAGAAAATATAATATTTTATCTCTTAATCCCATAACTTAAATCTTCATAAAAATACATAAGATTTGGAGATGCTACAAGTCCTAAAGCATTGGGACCACATCATAATGTGTTAAGGTGCAATCTCTACAATGTCATCTTGTTTATCTAAAAATTCAACTTAGTTTAACCTCACATATATAATTACTAAAAGTAATGCTATAGATACAAACTATTTTATAAATTATTGTTGTGACAAATTTTTACTGGTTTTTATTTGGATTCACCATTGACATTAATTTTCTATTTATCAACAACTACTCATCACATTAACAATTTGTAAAAAAAAAATTGTAAATAATTTATTGCTCTAGCAGTGCTCAATTATTAATATTACCCAAAAATGCATCTCTCTCTCTCTCTCTCTCTCTCTCTATATATATATATATGCATGTGTGTGTGTGTGCATGCAACCTTCGGTTTGCTTTCAAGCTAGACTTCAGGCAATTTCTAAGGTTGGGTGGGGTTTGGACCAATTATCAAGGTTGTGAAGGACTTGAGAATTGATTTGGAAAATGTAGCCTAGAGGAGCAATTTGCATGAGATGCACTAGATGTAGATGGTATAGACAATAGTGAGATGATCCAGTTCAACCCCCGCTTGTGTTAATCATCCTTGTGGTTAATGATTTACGATTGTAGCTTCTTTTTAAAGAGCACCTTAGGGGAGATGTAGGAGGCTAATTTGCGACCTACCTCATTGTCCATCGTGGCTTTAAGGTTCTCTTTTTCCTTGTTGATGTGATATGGTCGACGAAAATGGACTTCTTTTGAGGGCTAAAAGAAGAAGTATATGGCTTGAAAATGGACTAACGATATGAGAGAGAGAGAGAGAGCATTGATTGTGTTTTGTTATTGGGTGAGGTGGTGATAAGCTGAAATTTAATTGAAGCATTGGTCTTTAATTAGACCAACTAGGTCACATTACATGTGATTTGGACCTAAAAACATTTATTCATATACATAAAATTTTTTATTGATGTCATGACATTTTCATTGATGTCATTTACATATACTTAATTGAAGTTAAGAACTCTTTAAAATGCACAAATTTTGTTATTTGGAGAAGCTAAAATACTGAACTTTGGAATTCTTTTTTATTTTATTTTTAGAATTCAATTATTGGTGAGAAAAGATTTGAACTCTTAATGTCTATTAGAAATATTAAGAAGTGCTAGTTGAGTTATAAGGCTTTTGAGGATTGAAAGCAGAAGTTATAAAAACACATAATGGCTTTTATAAGGACACATTTTGGATCCTAAGCCCAAAAGTTAAAAAGATCTAAATCCAAAGAGCCCAATATAATGAATTTGTAAAAAGTGAGTTGGAAAACTAGGTTCTAATGAGTTGGGTAGCAATTACAGTGGATCTAAATAACCATAAAGTAAAAATAGACTGGTTGTATCTAATGAAAATCATTCTCAGCACAGTCTGATGAGATCAGTTCTTATCGTGGTTTTAAAAACCAGTACGGTGAAAGAATCGGTTGAGGAGCTAATTACCAGTTTTCTAGTCAAACTGAGGTCCGACCGATAGTCGAATTGGTAACGTCATAAATAATTTAATTATTATTTATTTAAATTATATAAATAATTAATAATTTTTTAATTATATATAAATATATATATATTAACAAGTGTGTGTGTGTGTCCGGCCTCTATAGGAAGAGAGAAATTTCTAGAGTCCTTTTTTGATCCCCTGAAAAGTCAAAATGTTTACACAACAAAGCAACAAATACCCAGTTCAAAACAATAACAACAACAAACAACAACAACCAAATTGGCCAATACCCTTTTGCTTTCTCTCTCTGAAATTCCAAGGCTTTGATTTTGAATCAAATTCACTCTGAGGGTTGGTGGGTTTGTTTTGTTTTGGTTTTTTGTTTTTTTTGTTTTTTTTTTTTTGTTTTTTTGTTTTAATTTGAGAGAAACAGAGTAGGGGGGAAAAAACAGTTATTTTCGTCTATGATGAGTTCCAATACGACGTCGTCTAGCACAAGAGTCGCTGGATCGGCTGATTCTGCAACTCCCAAAAGAAATTCCAAGAAACCTAAATGTAATTTCTTCTTAAAAGACTTGATTTTTATGGGTTTTGTGTGTGTGTGTATGTGGAGTTTTGGTTCCATCCATGAGTACCCACTTGCTAATTTGTTGAGTTTTCACGTGGGTTTTGCTTGAGAGGTGAGAGCATGAGAGTGAGGTGTGAGCTTGAGAGGTGAGATTCCTGAGAGGCACGAGCTTGAGAGGTAAGACCGTGAGAGGTGTGCGTGAGAAAGAAAAAAGAAACAAAAACCTAGCACTTCAGAGTTCATATCAGACCCGTGAGGATGAGAAGGAAAAAAATGTTGGAGAGGCGTGGGCATGGTGTGAGTGATATTCAAAGAGGCAGAGAAAGTGAGCTTGACTGCTTAAGTTGAGTGAGAGTGACGCAAAAAGGGCGAGGCAGAGAGGCAAGATAGGAGAGAGCTTGAGATGTTAAAGACTCAGATAAGGCGTGAGAATTGAGATGATAGTATGAGAGTGTTAGGACTTAGGACTTTAGACTTTAGTTTTTAGGATTAGTTTTTAGGCCAAAACGACGTAGTTTTAGGCTAGGAAAGGACTAAAAATGACCAACCGGTTAGTAATCAGTTCAACTATGCCAATTTATGGTTCTCCGATTGAACCGACCAGTTTGTACTATTGACACCCCATTTTGCAACCCGCATTTAACCTCACATGGAGGGTAAAAGGGTACTTTCACCTTGAAAATATGCATCTTGATTCTGGCCATTAGATCCTTAATCTCATTTCACAAAAATGATCTTGATATTGTAATGATCAAATCAACTCGTCATAAGCCCTAATCGGACCACTAGATTGAAAGTTATCATCAAATCAACTTTTAATGGCTGAGATGCACTATCACAAATTGAGTTTGACTATATGTGATTATGAACAATTGATTTTAATTGGTTATAAGTGTAATCAATTGGAGATCAATGATGTGTCATAATTTGATTGGTTAGAATTACATTTTATGGTGAGGTTGTATACACCTAATTAATTAGATAGTTAAACATTAATTATTTAATGAGTAATTTGTGCAATTATATTTTAATAAGAGTAAATTTGGAACCAATTAAGTCTGAAATTGGACTGATTGGAGCTATTTAATATTAATTGGGAGCTAATTTGGGACCTATTAATGTTAATTGTGCTGAAACCATTTTTTAACAAAAGACCTCTACTCACCATTTCATCGATATCTCTCAGAATATTTAAAATCTGTGAATAAGGTTAATTTTTCCAGAAATTAGACATCCGGGGCTTCAACTTGAGCACAAGAACGAGATAATTCCGATCAGAATTGAGTCAAATATGATTTTTCGAAGTTGGCTCTACAGGCTATTACAGCAACTACGGGAAAACCGAATTTTGGCTTGCTCCCCACTCCCACCAATCTCTCCATTTAATGCACCAGATTTTTTCCAATGCTAAAATGAGGTCTAGGTTTATGATTCTTTGTCAACCCTCATTAAATGGCCTTCCATTCATATTTTCTCCACCACTATTATATAAACCCTCTCTCTCTTTCATTCCAAAACACACAAACCCCCCCCCCTCTCTTCTCCTCTCTATAAGAAGTAGAGTAGTTTTATCATATATTAGTCTTCCTAAGACTCAAGGTATTGAGTAAGACTCACTCTCCCTCTCCTAACTCTTCTTTTCCTCCACCCTTAGGATCTCTACCAAGAGTCTCCTCCTCCACCATATGGATCTTGTATGAAGGTATAATCCATTTCCTTAAATTGTTTTTTGTGAGAATTTAGGATTAAAGCATGATAGTAATTATTTAAATTCTCTTGAATATGTTTGAATGCTCTTAATTGTTCTTATATGTTCTTCACATGTTCTTGGTTGTTCATTACATGTTCATGCATAACACTAGTTTTAATCTTAAATCCATATCAAAAATATGAAAAATATGTTTGTTTCAAAATTCTTTCATATCTTTAAATTTAGGTTATCACCATCCACACACATTCACTAGAATTTATTTTTCAATCCAAATGCAATACTTAATAAATTGAATTAGGGTTTATCACATACACACACATTAAATTCAACATGCAAATTGATTGACATATTGGATGATATGATATGAATGTTGGCCACCATAGTCTAGAAGACTGGTTTCACTGGGCAAGGTGAGTGCTTAACACCTTCCCACCTTGTAACATAGCCTCCGAACTTACGTCAAAGGTTGATAGACCAAGACTTATCCTTGTAATTTTCAATTTTTAGATTGTAACTAGGAAACAAAGCTATATACTTTATCTTAGATTGTATATAGGACCAAAGCCATGTAATTTTCCTATGATCAATGTAAATTCAATTGAAAATTAATAAAAAGAGAAAATTTTCAATTTTAGTTTTCTTATTTATCCTAACAATTAAATAAGTGGCGATTTCATTGTAAAACTCTTAATCTAAAGGGGAAAATATAACTAGTCGAACCTCCATTTTAAGAGGCAATAACACGACTCCTCTCATTCACGTGGGTTTGGCCTAACATCCTATAAAAAGGGGTCGGGGGCGCGGTCTTTCACAGTACTATTTACTGGTTTTTAAGCTATTTCCGATTTTTTACAATAATCGGACCGAATTGAAGGTCAGTTTTCGATTGAACCAGTCGGATCGGCCGGTCCAGTCTGATTTTTAAAACCATGGTTCTTATATATATCTCTTGAAGTTGGTTACAAATATTGTTCTTATTGCTACCGTAATTCTTTCTTAATTCTCCGATCCTTTTTCTTCGGGGTCTTATTTCTGTTTTATACTATCTTCATTCTTTCATCCTTACCTTCCATATGTACGGTAGATTGCTGGCATTAATTTTTGTCCCATCAACACCTTTCTGAAGTCTCTAGTATTAGCCATAAGGCTGAAAATTA
This sequence comes from Quercus variabilis, assembly GCA_030445155.1. Lineage (NCBI taxonomy): Eukaryota > Viridiplantae > Streptophyta > Magnoliopsida > Fagales > Fagaceae > Quercus > Quercus variabilis. The sequence goes on from CP129453.1 coordinate 13,238,885, forward strand.
CTGTTCAGGTATCATCTCCACATTAATGCGGCCAGTTAGTTTGATGCAGAGTATTGAATACAGTGGTAGCAGCTTTCTCTTTAGATATTTTAAGACTTTCCTCTATCTTGTGCTTTTGCGATGTTTATTCGTGTCAATATAACCTCCTAGAACGTTGCCCTAGATGGTAGACCACCCCTTCGGACCTCGACTTTGATCAATCGATGAGGCATTTGTTCTCAGACCACCCTCATGGACCCTTATGACCAAAACTAACCTGTTCACTTACTAACATGGACTCCCCTGATGATGTTTGCCCCTTCTCGAAATACTTCACATCCATAGATTGGGCTCCTGGCCCAATATATACATAGATATATATTGCTGGGCCTAACACCCTTACAACTTTAAATTAGTGCTTGAATCTAAGTTGGGACTTCTTGTATAATTAGAAAGATTAAAAGGAAAAAAAAAAACTTGTAATTTACTTATTGTCAAAATTTATTTTTTAAAGCTGAAGAACTTGCAAATTTTAATTATTACTTTTATGAAGGTTAAGAATTTTTTGTTGAGTGAACAAATCTTTATACGGGTTAAAATGGCGATAAAAAATGTTTTTTTTTTAGAGAAATACCATGTCCATAATATTCTTACAACACTTTCACAACAAATTTAAGTTGTGAATTTAAATTAGAACTAATAACAACTTACCACCTATTATTTGTTGTAAAAATACTTTGGACATAGCACTGCTCTTCTTTTTATTGGTAAGTAGTTTTTATTTTTTTAACACATTTACATCATTCATCTTAATAAAATAAGATATATAATTTTGTATTATTAAATTAAGAAAAAAAATCATATATCATAATAAATTCCCCTTCCCTTTGTATTTTTATAATTAGATAGTTACAATAATGGGGTGGGGGATATGAACCATGAACATTTTCATTGAAAACATTAAAAAATATTAGTTGAATTTGGCAAAATTTTCCCAAACTCATTGCAACAAAAAGTAAATTACATATTTATGATGAAAGCAAAAAAATCTAAGAGGGTTTATATATAATACGAATATCTTGACACTGGACGAGATACAAGGTTTCATTCTACTTACTTTTTCTTCAAAATGAATATGATTAACAAACATGTGAACTATTTGAAGTAAAATTTTGTAGTTTCTTTAATTTTTTCTTTCTGCAGTACCTCGACATGAGTGTGAAAGAGATTTAGGGTCCATTTGGTTAAAATTGAAACAAGGAGGATAGAAAATAGGGAGAGAATAGTAGAGAGAAAACTAATTTTATAGGTGTTTGGTTGGAGAGAAAGGGGGGATGGAAAATTGGTGGGGTCTAAGTGTTTTCTTTCCTAACCCACCAAAATTCCGTCTCTCCAATTTATGGAGAAAATAGAGAAGAGAGGAATAGTTGCATTAATGCATATGACTGAGCTATCATCTCTTTAATTTTTTTGCTTTCCTAGGCATGGGACTTGGAGTCTTTTGGCTAAATATTGTTGAATTTCGAGTTTATTTGCGTTATGATCACTGTTCCAAGTTATTTAGGGAATTGAGGAAAGAGAGTAAATTTCGGCAAAGGTGTTGCCAAAATTCTAACAAAAGTATGAGAGAGAAAGAGAAAAAGTGGAAGAGAGAAAATTTTGAATTTCGGCAATGGCATAACCGAAATTCCTGCTACCTAAATGTGAAGTGCTTGAAGTGTGCTAGGGTGCCCAACAAAAATTATGACAAAAATTAGAACAGCAAATAAATTCAAGATTTAGTAATATTCAGCCAAAAGACTCTGGGACTTGCTTGTCATTCTTTTTTCACTTTTTTTTTTTCTTCTTCTTTCTTTCTTGGGTGTGGATATGCTGGTTGTGCTTTTTTTTTTTTTCCCCGAGCATGATACAAGTTTTGCTCTTCTTATTTATTTATTTATTTTTTTTTGTATTTAACTAAACGTGGATTTTTTTTACATGATTTAAAAAAAAAAAAAAATTTAGATGATTGCTTTTTCTTTCTTTCTTTCTTTTTTTTTTCACTATTTGTTTTAATTTGGCATTATTTTTTAACAATGGCATATGAGTAAATTTATACAAACTTTTTTTTTTTTTAATCTCTCAACTTTTCCACCCCCAACCAAATACAAATGAGAGAAACTAAAATCTCTTCTATTCTCTCACTTTTTTATTCCTTCTCCATTTTCTATTATTTTACTTTTCTACCCCTTCAACCAAATAGACCCTTAAAAATCAGTTTCCTTTTCAAAAAGGAATAAAATCAATCAATAATATATATTTGGCTTCATGTTTTCTTATTTTAAACATCTTAACTTTTTTTTAAATATACAGAGCATTCTACTATTGGCTGAAGGTGAAATTCAAAACCAAAAAAATAAAGTGGAGACTGGAGAGTGAGATACAATTTTCATTTTTTTTTTTACTACTCCATCGGTTCATCTATTAATTACCACATTGACGAATAATTCACATATTTACATGTATGCATGCAGTAAGTTATATGTTGTGGACATAATGTTCAGGGTAAAAATTGTATTATTTGAAGAAAAAAGATATATTACACTCATTGTTATTTCTGTCATTAACTTATGTAAGTACTAAATAGTAAGTAGTAATCTTTTTAGCAGAATGCACATTTTCACAAAGTTGCGTTAATTGTTATTGATGGTGCAAGAAAAACATTGCGTCAGACACTCGTCCATATTGTCGTCCATATCAGCGTTTAGAACTAAGTGCTAGTATTTGGAACGTTTGTCCTTCCATTACCACTAGTCCTTTCCATTATGTTCGTCCAATGAAGGACGAGTATGCTTTGAACCTCGTCCTTCATCATGGACGGACGAATCATCATGGACGGACGAATTATCATGGACGGACAGGCGTAAACTCACCAAGAGTTAAAAACTTGGGAACACATACAGCCAAGAGTTGTATTGCTTGAATCTCAACACAGTTCCCGAAGAGGTGACTTTCATGACAGTTAAGGGAGTTACCCTCTGAACCTTCCAAACACTACGATGATTAAGAAAAATAACCGATTTCCAACGCTATATAAAGGCCAGTCTGCATAGAGGTAAGGACACTTTTTTCTTTGGTAAAGAATAAGAGATAAGTTAAATACTGAGAGGGCTCTTCTTTCCTTCAAATTGACTGACTTTACCATCGGAGAATCAAAGGCCGGCTTCCACCGGTCTTCTTTTCTGATTTCTTTTGGTTTTTCAGGATTCATCCTACTAGATCCAAAGAGTTCGAGGTTTATTCAACCCGCAAGCGATATAGGACTTATCAGTTGGCGCCGTCTGTGGGAAAGAGTTGTAATCAAATTTTGTTTGATTCATTAAGTTCTATAGTTGTTCTCTCCAATCAAGGGTTGAAATGGTTCGGACAAGGTCTAGAGCAACAAGTCCAGGCCCTCAAGATAGCAGGGATGCATCTAACAATCCTCACCGCGACCGTCAGTCAGCACCAACCATGCATCCACCCTCTTTTCAGCATATGCAGTCCATGGCTGCTGCTATGGCAGAATTAACTTGCCAAAACCAGGAGTTGGTTAGGCAACTTGAGTTAAGAAAGCAGCCTCATGAACGGAATGCTGAAGAGCGGGCCCAGAGTCAAGAGGAGGAAAGGAATGTTGAGACTGACAATCAATCAAGAGGTACTGTTTCACGGAAGGTACCTCATTTAGAAAGGGAAATGGACCAAATGAGAAGGGTCATGGACGAGATGAGAGAAAATATGAGGAAAACAAACCCTGTGGAAGATTTGGTTCACAGAACTGACTCCTCCTTTGTGGCGTCCATCAATGTGCATCAATTGCCACCTAAGTTCAAGATGCCCCCGTTAGATTCGTATGACGGGACGAGAGATCCTTTTGACCATATTGCCACCTTCAAAACTACTATGCATCTCCAAGGAGTTCCAGACGAAATAATGTGCAGAACTTTTCCTACTACTCTGAAAGGACCAGCACGAGTGTGGTTCAGCAAAATACCTCCTAACACAGTGGCATCCTTTGAGGAGTTGAGCAAGTTGTTCGTCAACAACTTCATTGGAGGACAGAGGCATAAACGTTCTTCGTCCAGTTTGCTGACCATAGAACAAGGGAAAAATGAGAGCTTACGGTCCTTCATCACACGCTTCAATAGGGATGTCTTGGCCGTGGACGAAGTGGATGATATACTCCTCTTGGCAGCATTTTATAACGGCGTTCATTCTGATCTATTTATCCATAAGCTGTATGAGCAAGCTCCCCAATCTATGGCTGAGCTAGTTCATTCAGCCCAGAATTTCATGAATGTAGAAGATGCTATCATAGCCAAAAAGAGGAAAAGAGTTGAGAAGGTTGAAGCCAACCCACCGCATCAGTCAGATCAAGGTCCTCGTCCCAAGAAGGGACGAACGGAAGATAGAAGGGATCGAGAAAAGAAAGCAGGCCCTTCAGCACGAAACCAACAGTATACCCCCTTGAACATGCCACTTGACCAAGTTCTTATGCGAATTAAAGACGAGCCTACTTTGAAGTGGCCAGAGAAGATGAAAGGGGATCCCAACAAACGCAATCGGAACAAGTACTGTCGTTTCCATAGGGATCACGGGCATGATACAGATGAATGTTTTGATTTGAAGTAGTAAATTGAAAATCTCATCAGGCAAGGAAAGCTGAGGAATTTCCTTGGACGAGACCACAATGAAGAGAAACTGAAAGCAAAAGTAGAAGAGCCATCACGGCCACCACTGGGAGAAATAAAGATCATCCTAGGGGGAAGTCCTACAGGACAGTTGTCCAAGTCAAAGAAGGCATATCTGAAAGCAGTACAAAATGTTCAACTCTCAGGGCGATTACCAGGTGAGAAAACCACGAACGAGCAAACGATTACCTTTACGGACGAGGATGCAGAGAGAATCCATCACCCCCATGACGACGCTATAGTCATCACTCTCCTCATTGCTGATTATAAAACCAGAAGGGTATTGGTAGACAACGGAAGCTCAGCTGACATTCTGTATTATCCAGCCTTTCAGCAAATGAGGATAGGACGAGATCAACTGCGACAAGCAAGCTCCCCTTTAGTGGGATTTGGTGGAATGAAGATACAACCTATAGGCAGCATCTTGTTACCAGTAACAGTGGGGGCATATCTGCAGCAAGTTACCAGGGAGGTGAACTTCCTTGTGGTTGATTGTTCGTCCTCTTACAACGCTATAATTGGGAGGCCAACTCTAAACAGGTGGAAGGCTATAACATCTACCTACCACCTGTCAGTCAAATTCCCAACGGAGCATGTGATAGGCCAAGTACAGGGAGACCAATTAACAGCAAGAGAATGTTACCTGGCCATGTTGGCTGCGGACGACCAAGTTCAGGCAATGACGATTGAAGAAAAGAGGGTTATAGTAGAACCTGTCGAAGCATTGGAAAATGTTCCTTTAGATGATAACGACCCAGAGAGGTGCATTAGGATAGGGGCAGATTTAGAAGTAAAAATCAAGACGGATCTCATTTGTTTGTTGAGAAAAAATAGAGATGTGTTTGCATGGAGTCACGATGATATGCCGGGCATAGATCCCAGCGTCATTACCCACCGTTTAAGCGTATGCCCTTCCTTCAAACCAGTCCGACAAAAGAAGCGAGTGTTTGCCCTAGAGAGAGAGACTGCTGTTAAGAAGGAAGTTCAGAAGCTGATCACAGCGAAATTCATTCGAGAGTTATACTATCCTGAGTGGTTGGCCAATGTAGTTATGGTCAAAAAAGCGAGTGGCAAATGGAGGATGTGTGTTGATTTCACGGACCTAAACAAGGCTTGTCCAAAAGATAGTTACCCGTTACCACGCATTGATCAGCTGGTCGATTCTACTGCGGGCCACAAATTACTCAGTTTCTTGGACGCTTTTTCTGGGTACAATCAGATACGGATGGACGAAGCAGACCAGGAGAAGACATCCTTCGTCACCAGTCAAGGATTATTCTGTTATGAAGTGATGCCTTTTGGTTTGAAGAATGCAGGAGCAACATACCAACGGTTGGTCAATCATATGTTTCGTCCACAGATCGGGCGGAATATGGAAGTCTATATAGACGACATGTTGGTGAAAACTCAGGATGAGGGCAGGCATCTGGACGACTTGCAGGAAACATTCAATACATTGAGGCATTATCATATGAAGTTAAACCCTAGCAAATGTGCTTTTGGGGTGTCATCAGGGAAATTCTTGGGGTTTATGGTCTCTTACAGGGGAATTGAAGCAAACCCTAATAAAATCCAAGCAATATTGAATATGAAGCCTCCAAGCAGTGTTAAAGAAGTTCAATCTCTTATCGGCCGAGTCGCTGCCCTCAATAGATTTGTTTCCAAAGCAACTGACAAATGCCTACCATTTTTTAAGGTCCTTAAAAAAGCATTTGAATGGACTGATGAATGTCAGCAAGCATTTGAAGATTTGAAGATGTACCTTACCAAGGCCCCCTTGTTAAGCCCATCCGTGCAAGGGGAAGAGTTGTATTTGTATCTGGCAGTCACCCCACATGCTGTGAGTTCAGCATTAATAAAAGAAGAAGACAAGGTCCAAAGGCCTGTGTACTATACCAGCAGGGCATTGAGGGGAGCAGAAGGACGATACCCGTTAATGGAGAAAATGGCTTTTGCATTGATAACAGCCTCCAGAAAGCTCAGGCATTACTTTCAGGCTTACGTCATTAATGTCATGACAGACCACCCACTCAAGAAAGCTATGAACAAGCTAGAGGCTGCAGGACGTCTGATCCAATGGGCCGTCGAGCTCAGTCAGTTTGACATAAAATATCAACCGAGGCATACCATAAAAGCCCAAGTTCTAGCAGATTTCATTGCAGAGTTTACTTCGGATTGTGACGAGGCGAACGAGAAAGAAAACATTGAGTGGGTAGTTTACGTGGATGGCTCGTCTACTCAACATGCAGGAGGAGTAGGTGTAGTCCTACAATCACCATAGGGAGATAAATTAAAATACAGGGTTCGTTTGCAGTACCAGACAACTAATAATGAAGCTAAGTATGAAACTCTTATCAAAGGGATAGAACTGGCCAAGTCTGTTGAAGCAAGATCACTCCTCGTCCTGGGAGACTCTCAGCTAATCATAGGTCAAGTGAATGGCACATTTGAAGCAAAGGAAGAGCGGATAAGGAAGTACCTAAACAGAGTGATGTACCTTGTCAAAAAGTTTGAAGAAGTGAACTTCGTTCAGGTCCCAAGAGAAGAAAATATGGAGGCAGATGCTTTGGCAAAAGAAGCCTCAGCTAGTGAAGCCGTAGACGAGGTAGATGAGATTCAATATATGCCAAGCATAGACATTCCAGAAGTACAACAAGTAGAAGGCAAGACGAGTTGGATGACTCCACTTGTATCGTACCTAAAAAACGGACAACTCCCTGAAGAGAAGGACGAAGCAAGGAAGCTAAGGGTGAGGGCAGCCGGGTATGTTTTAATGGACGAGGTTCTTTACAAAAGAGGTTTCTCCCAGCCTTATTTAAGGTATTTGGCACCGGACGAGGCAAACTACATAATAAGAGAAATCCACGAAGGAGCATGTGGCAATCACTCATGAGCCAAATCACTCGTCCACAAAATCGTCCGTGCAGGATACTATTGGCCTAGCATGCAAGCTGATGCTAAGGCCTACGTCAAGGTCTGCGACCAATGCCAAAGGTTCAGCAACGTCCCTAGGCAACCATCAGAATATTTAACCCCAATGACAGCCCCCTGGCCCTTTGCACAATGGGGGCTAGACATTCTGGGTCCATTCCCTCTAGGTGTGAGGCAAATGAAGTTCCTTGTGGTTGGAATTGATTATTTTACCAAATGGGTAGAGGCAGAACCCCTAGCTAATATTACCCAACAGAATGTCAAAAACTTCGTGTGGAGGAACATTGTGTGCAGATTTGGTGTGCCCAGGGTGTTGATATCGGACAACGGACGACAATTTGATAATGCACTTTTTAAAGATTTTTGCCTACATTTTGGAATACAAAATCACTACTCCTCACCGGCCCACCCACAAGCTAACGGTCAAGCAGAAGTTGCAAACCGATCCTTGCTGAAGTTGATCAAGACTCGGCTTAAGGGGGCTAAGGGAGTATGGCCTGATGAGTTACCAAGTGTGTTGTGGGCGTACAGGACGACTGCAAGAACTCCCACAGGGGAGACTCCTTTCAAGCTAGCATATGGAGCAGAAGCAGTCATACCTGCAGAAGTACATATGGCTAATCATAGAGTAAAAGCGTATCAAGACAAAGATAATGAGGAGCAACTCCGTTTGAGTCTTGATCTCATAGACGAGGTAAGGATGGACGCTGAGCAAAGGATGGCAAGGTACAAAAACCTTATGGCTAGATAGTATGATGCAATGGTAAAGCCAAGGCGTTTCAGCATAGGAGATCTCGTCCTGAAAAGGGTCTCCTTGGCAACAAAGAACCCAGCTCACGGGAAGTTGGGACCAAATTGGGAAGGCCCCTACAGAGTCATCAACTGCAAAAGACAAGGATCCTATTACTTGGAAGCGCTGGATGGGAGGAAGTTAGAACATCCTTGGAATGTGGAGCACTTGAGGAAGTACTATCAATAAAGTGTAAGCATAGATCAACATGACTTTGAACGAGTCTGAAGACTACATAAACTATTCTACATAAAAGACTATTTAATTTGTCTTATTACTGTATCAAAAACAGCTTTATGGTTTGGTTTGTGTTTGATTTTCTTTTAAGGCAGGCATTAGTTTCTTAAAACATGCCTCGTCTATGAACAATGTATTGTGAGCAATATTTGTGGAATGTACATAATGTTGTGTAGATCCATGATTCAAGCACTGCTTTCTATTCATGATAACTTGAAAATAGCTGAAAAGCTCAAGACGAGAAAATTCTCTGGATGCAGAGATGTAATCTCAATGAAATAAAGCACTCTCGTCCAAATCTAAGGACGAGGTAGAGCTGACATCAAATTTCAAGCAAAACCAAGGGATACTCGTCCATAAAAATGGGGGAGGATAAAAAAAAAAAAAATTTAATTGTGCCATGGATGAAAGGCAACATGAGCATTTTAAGCTTATGTAGAATCACCTACTTTAAAGAAGGTATTTCATGGATGAAGTGAAGCACAAACAAGTCTAAGGACGAGTAGTGCCCATACACTTAACCATTTTGAATGAAGTTTTTATTATCATTTTACATGAATATATGACAAATGAGAATTCCAATTAAAACGGTTTCAAATTTGTATATGAAATATAGACGGGTAAAATGAATCAAATAAAGTATAAACACTCGTCCATAAAGCAAGTAGTACACATTAAGGGCGGACTAGAAACGTCCTAAACACCCTTTTGAATGTTTCGTCAAGATTCGTCCTTGAACATGGACGAATTAAATGTACTTGAGTTACATTTACTAAAAAAAAAAAACGACAAAACAAAAAACTACAGTCATTAACATTTTTTCTTAATAAGAGGCATCTGGATTGGGGTCGTCCTGGGGTTGAGTGGTAGCATCGTCCTCAATGTTGGCGTCCTCAGAGTCAAGACCAAGGAGAGAGCTAGTGGTGGCAGGGTTTAGATTCAGCATGATGGAGCTGAAGTCCACTTCAGGAAATTTTTCAGTAGCGTCCATCCTGAAGTCTTCAAACCCTGCTGCGTAGTTGGTGTCCAAAGCATCAGTATATTGCTTGGAAGCTTTAAACTCAGCCACTGCATCTTCCTTAGCCTTAGAAAGGAGAATGCCTTGCTCGTCGATCCTCTTCTGCAAATCCTCAAGATGAGCATCTTTGTCTATAGCATTAACCCTTAACTCCTCAACCAATGCTTTAAGATCTTTCACCTCCTCCGTCATCTTGGCAGCTACCTCAACCCATTGCTTGGCATCCTCCTTCACCTCCTGTATCCTCGTCTCCATCAGAATCCTCGTCCTATCCAACCCAGTAGCTTGTCTAGACGCAGCTATGAACTTGGACATGCCCTGGAAGTCAACAGCAAAATAAGTTAAAAAAAAAAAAACACGCAAACAAATAAAAAGTGTACACTTAGTTAAGACGAGGGAAAGGCTTTACCTTGAAGAGGTCGTGAACACCTGAATGTTCAAAATCCTTCAAGGACATGTCATAACAGGCATTAATGTCCTCGTCCGTCACAACGTTTTTAAAACGTTCCCAGGCCAAATCCTCATTTTCAATAATATTGGAGGGGGCCCTCTGGGATGGTTGAGATGAGGAAGGTGCGGTCTTGGACGAGGGAGTCTTGGACGGGGTAGACTCCATAGGAGTGGACGAGTCAACCTCGTACACTTTGGCAGGTGGCTGAGAAGACGGAGTGGGTTTGATCACTTGGGACGGCCCGTGTTTAACCTTTTTACCTCGCCTGCTGGGGAGGTTCTCCAAGTTCAAATTTTTAGAAATAGTTTTTCTTTTTTCCCCAGCAGAGGGACGAGCCTGGTGTTCAAGCTCAGGACAACTCCCTTCTGCACCAACTTCCTTTCCTTTGTTGCCTCTCATGGTTGCCATTCCTGTAATAGGACGAAGAGGATTTACTTAGAAAAGTAAAAACAAAAGATGTAAGGAATGTAAGAGAATTTACTTACTTCTTCTAACCGTGACCTCGTGTGCAATGGCAATGTCAGTAGGGTTAGGACCTAAACTCCACTTGGCCAGTCGTCTAAGGGTGACCAAAGAGTGGAAATCCCTGTCTACGTGTAGACGAGCCCTGTGGACGCAATCACGGTGTAATTTACTCAAAGAAGGCCGTCCAACAGCTATAAAAAAAAAAACACAAAACAAACAAGAAAAGATTAGATGAGTTAATAAGTCAAAAACAAGTAAAAAGGAGAAAAAGCTAAGGGACTTACCCTCAGGACGAAGGTTCCCTAGGTCCCCAGTGAAACGACCAAAAGAATCCCGGCCAACGTCTATAGGACTTCCAGCCCAGAATCTAGAGACGAAGAAGAACTCCGTCTTCCATTTTCTGTCAGACGAGGCCAGGGACTTAACCAATTTACAGTCTTTACCCCTGGCTGTGAATTGATAAAAGCTAGGAGACTGGTGAATCTTGGAAGGTTTATAGCAATAGAGGAACTCGTCCACAGTAATAGGACGATCTCCTCCAAACACTTCCTTCCACAAAATTTGCATAGAGACGATTAACCTCCATGCATTTGGGTTAAATTGACACACCCCTAAACCTAACCTAAATAACAATTCTCTGGTAAAAGAATTTAAGGGAAACCTAAGACCTCCAAGAAGGTAGGCCTCATATACACCTATTCCAAAACGAGGGTTGCAGCACCACTCTCCACGGACGGGTAATCTAGGATTGAACTCGTCTGGAATTTGATACCACTCCCTAAGGTTGTTTAATCTATCATCGTCCGTCTTTGAGGGGATATCTACAACGCAACTATATACAGTGACCTCCGTCTCGTCCAAAGGATTGGACGGAGGAATGGAAGACGAGGTACTTACCTGGGACCCTACAGTTTTCCTAAGTTGTTTTTGTATTTCTTCTAAAGGAACCCCAGGGACCCTTAAGACATATTCCTCGTCGGTAGTGTTTCCCCTACTGCTGCTACTAGTGTCACTAGAATTATTACTACTCCCGTCATAATACTCGTCTATGGCTCTTTCTGTACTATCACTAGACGAGGAAATGGTAATTCCAGATATCTTCTAAAAAGGAAAATTTTTGAAAACCTAAAAGACGAGGGGAGAGGAAATACCTGGATCTAGGACGTACTGAAACTATAGACGCAGGAAAGTCTTAGACGAGGCTCTAGACGAGGGATGTCAAGGAGGAAAAATCTCAGAAGTAAGAGGGTAATGGGGGCATTCCACTATCTTTAGATGTTTGACCTGAGCATATGAAACGACGTGACCAATCAAACACTGACACGTGGCCTCCGTCTCGAGAAATTGAACCGACGAAACAAATCACCAATCACGTAGTGACACGTGGTATATCTGATTATTAGGAGAAACTCATGCGTCCAGAAGAGTAAATCACTACATATTCATGGACGACACATGGACAAGGGGGCAACTGATGGTGCAAGAAAAACATTGCGTCAGACACTCGTCCATATTGTCGTCCATATCAGCGTTTAGAACTAAGTGCTAGTATTTGGAACGTTTGTCCTTCCATTACCACTAGTCTTTTCCATTACGCTCGTCCAATGAAGGACGAGTATGCTTTGAACCTCGTCCTTCATCATGGACGGACGAATCATCATGGATGGACGAATTATCATGGACGGACAGGCGTAAACTCACCAAGAGTTAAAAACTTGGGAACACATACAGCCAAGAGTTGTATTGCTTGAATCTCAACACAGTTCCCGAAGAGGTGACTTTCATGACAGTTAAGGGAGTTACCCTCTGAACCTTCCAAACACTACGATGATTAAGAAAAATAACCGATTTCCAACGCTATATAAAGGCCAGTCTGCATAGAGGTAAGGACACTTTTTTCTTTGGTAAAGAATAAGAGATAAGTTAAATACTGAGAGGGCTCTTCTTTCCTTCAAATTGACTGACTTTACCATCGGAGAATCAAAGGCCGGCTTCCACCGGTCTTCTTTTCTGATTTCTTTTGGTTTTTCAGGATTCATCCTACTAGATCCAAAGAGTTCGAGGTTCATTCAACCCGCAAGCGATATAGGACTTATCAGTTATAGTAACTTAAGGGAGCTTAGGGAGGTACTATTAAACAAAACACTGTTCCATTTTGACATCAATTCAACAATGTCTATACCCTTAGATCCCAAACAAAACCAAATTTTATAAACTCTAAGATTGAATGCACACTAAAATTGATCTCTGTTAACTCAACTAGTAACCTTTGATAGTTGAATAAGAGATATGGGTTCGATTCATGCTTACACCAAAAATCGATTATTGTTTTGGCCAGTTTGATGATAAAAAACTATCATCAAGAGTGAACGTCATAAGTTGAAACTCTCTTAAAAAAAAAAAAAAAAAAAAAACTGATCCAGTAAATAAATACAGTGGGAGAGGTGTTGGGAAAATTGATTTGTTTATGAAAACGTCAACCCTATTTTCTGTATGTAACATTTGATGGTCACAACGTATGTCTGATATATTTATATCATCATTTATAGTTGAGAGAGGTCTTAAGAATTTGGATGCATTTTATGGTGTTTAAAACCCACACTACGAACCCCAACAAATAAAAACTAATAAAACGGCACTGAGATAACAACAATAGGAAAAGGTGACAGTTGCAGCAGCTGAAGAACATTATAAACAAAATTCCTAAAAGGCAAAGATCAGATCTCAGGTACGGTGAGATTTATTTTTCCTTTATTTGAAAGCTTTGTTTCTGAATTGTTAGGTTCTTCCCCGACTAATCTTTTGAAACTTGAAATCAACTTTTTGGATTTAATATTTTAAAAAATCATATTGCAAATGATATATTTTTTAAGAAATGAAGAAACTCAGGTTTTTGTTTACCAAGCCCAGGCCTAATAAGAAAGTTGGTCAGTCCTACATCGGCCATCATATGAGAGTTTTTATTTTTATTCGGTTTTACAAAAGGGAGGAGAATTTGAACACTAAATATTTTTATCAGAAACACAAAAAATTGCGGATCAATGAAGTTACAAATCTCTTGCATGGTAGGCCATTGTATGAGTCTGGTTTATTGGGGAACAAGTTTTCTCTCTCACATTTTGGAAAGACCAATTAGGTTCACCTTCTTTCCTATAGCAAGTGATTTATTGAAACAGAATCTCATACATCCTACTTCCTATTATCCCTTAATTTTGATTATTACCCAAGTGGATTCTTTTATTAAAAATTTTATCTCCCTTTGTTGAGAAAAACCAAAAAGCACAAGGAGGGAAAAAAAGAAGAAGAAATATTTAATTAAATTTTAATTTAAACATATTTTTATTAAAATATATTTTAAAGTGATTTTTTGTTAAATATAAAATGTAGGGAGACAGAAAATTGAATTGGTGGAATAAAAAAGAATAGAATTTAATTAACTATTTTATCTCTTTCTTGTTTGGATGCTTCAAAAGAAATGAACGTAATGAACAATTAATAATCTTATTTAGGAATGTTTTTTTTACCATAAAAAGATTATGAATCCTATTTTGTCCACTTCTTTAATAAGATAAGACATTGAAAAATAAAAGGTGCTTATTGAAAAAAATAAAGAAAAATAAAACAAGCATTATGAGCAGATTTTTATGGCTTTGAATATCTTTCTCTCATATTAAACTCTTAAAAGGAGGGAATTATAAATAAATAAAAAATTATTTTCTTTTCATTCCATTTTATTTAACGTCTCTTCATTCAAAGTTTCAAACAATCTACTAAGGAGAAGTGTGTAAGTAAGAATCTCCATTTGAAGATGGGAAATTGATAGCAAATTAGCAATCACTTTTCAATAATTTCATTTAGGCCTTACTCTTTGAAAAACTATAGGTTTGATTGGCTTGATTTCATAGTTTGCCGAACACTCCACATACAAAATCATTCACCCATATTATTTTAGGGTTAATACTTGCTATATGCATTGTGAGTGAACGTTTTCAATTATAATGGACGGTGTATACACTAAATACTGCTCTTATTTTAATTACATATTTGATTAAAGAATATATAATTTATATAAATTGAAGTTATTGACTTTTTGTTGACTTATTCTAATGTTGACACAAAAACTTTTTAAGGACCACATTGTTTTCGTATTATTGTTCCCCATCATAATATTGTCATTAATAAACAATCTCATATAAAGATAAAAAAAAAAAATATTAATAACTATCACAAATATCAAATTATATGTATTTTAATAAAAAAAAAAATAGAGGCAATTGTATTTACTAAAAATTTTATTACTTACTAGTTTTTTTTTTTTTTTGGGTAAGCAATATTACTTACTAGTTACTATATATATTGCCTTTTTATATTTTATTTATTATAGGTTTGCAATGGGAAAAAGAACGGTCGCGTTGGTTTTGACGCTTTGTTTGGTGGTCGGAATTGTTGTGGGTCAGTTTCCTGCAGGTAGTTGGGAAAGTTGCGTTAACAATTGCGTCCTGGATTGTTTACGTGGTACACCCGATTCTAGGCGTGCTACTGCTGCTAGAGTGTGCATCACAAATTGCTCTAACACTTGCAGCATGAATTCCAAACCCTGTATTTTCTTTTGGTGCTGGAAATAAAGTTAAATATCTATATTAAAAGATGGATCCCAAATTTGGTGAATTCACAAAATGAAGACACTTTTTTTTTTTTAACGAAAACCTGTAATAAGACACGTGTCATCTTTTAGAGTAATGAAATATAGCAAACAATGTACACGTTTTATTTATTTTACACGTCTTAATAAATTCCTTTAAATTTTCCTTTAAAATAATGTTCCCGAGTGATAGAAACTTACAATGCCATAATAACAAATAATGACTTGTACACATCATAAATGTTCCCAATCGTCCTTGGGAGCATCTTTTTTATTTTATTTTTTATTATGCTTGGTACTTATGGTCCATGGATCCACCACTATGTCAGCAAAAGTGTGTTCAGTTTTGATTTGAGAGAAGTGGGGCGAGTGAGTGTTGGAGGTTCTGGACTGGTGTGGTTTGGTTGGATTCCTACGGTAAGTGCTTTACTTATACACAATTCAATGGTTTGAAGCTTCATTCAACCATTGGTTCAGTATGGCTTAAATAAATATGCACTCTATTATTGTTTGTAAATAATCAGTTAACAAGTTTAGTGACACAACAAAGTTCACATTTCTTTTTACCACAACCGTTAGGGTGGTATGTTTTGATTAAAGAGGCATAATAGTAAATGTTTGTGAAATTAATATTGTAGCAATCATAATTTATCATTTCAACAAATTATGAAGAAAAAAAATTATAGTAACTCTAATATTAGGAGCAAGTTCGGCTACAAACTTGGTTGTAACCAAGGATTACAACTCCCACTAAAATAAATTAACATTACTACATGTAGGGCCCATGGGCCTGATAGCCTCAGCCCATCGTGTAGTAGGCCCAAGGCCCACGCCGAGGAAGACTGACCATCCGAGGCTAAATTGGGGAAAGCCTCTTTTTCGGATCCATGCCAAGGACCACTTCGTCCTCGGCATGCCAAGGATAATTTTTGGAAGGGACAAGCCCAGTACAAGCTGTCACCTTCACACTTAATGCATTCACCTAACCCCTCTGGCCGCATTAATGGTGATATAACCCCTTAGCAGGGTAACATTGATCAGAGTGAACCACTTGAGTACTGATAAGACCTCTGATGGGATGGGCAGTCAGAAGAAAGGCGAATGGATGATCAACAGACGGAAGAACGAGATAGGACAATGAAAACTATATAAGAAGAGCGAGTAAAGTAAGAAGAGGGGGGGGGGGGAAAGGAAGAAGAAAAAGGGCTCCTCGTCCATGGGTCGAGGAGCATCCCCCGGTTGTAAATAGTTATAAGTTTATATATATATATATATAAAGAAGAGGGTTCTTGCTTGGTGAATGACGGTCAGCGCCTAAACCTTCAATCCATTCTCTACAAATTTATTGTTTGGGCTTGTTGGGCTGAAAACTCATTCATATTCTGGGTCCAATCTAAATTGAGTCCCTACAATTGGCACCGTCTGTGGGAAGAATTAGGGCGCTGGCCGACGCACCAGGCGATTGCTTTAGGTGGTCATTTTACAGTAAGTTGACGAAGTAAACAAAAAAAAAAAAAAGATTTGACAGCGAAAAGAGAACGATTGATATTATTTTATAAAAAGAAAAGTTATAGATTACAATCAGAGGCTCAGGCAGGTGTGCTTTACAACTATTCCTACCAACTAGTTCTACAATCAGAGGCCCAGGTGGACCCGCCCTAAAACTAGCTAGAGGGAAGTGTCAACCCGTGCTTTTATTGGCATCAAGAGAATGGGAGAGCTTGACAATAAAAGCAGGGAAGGGGGAGGCCCAGGTGCGGCAAAGCTTGAATAAAGTGAGGAGCAGATGCAAGCGCACCGGGACACCCTCCCTCATGACGTTCCCTTAATTCTCTCCAACCCTCACGAGCGTTGGCCGTAGGAGACGGCAACGCTCGGGCACCGGCCGTGACGTGAATTCACACATCTCCTCTGTCGGGGGTGCACTCCGAGGAGAGACATTAGGTACTTCAACGATATCCCTCTAGGCCACCATGCATGGCACCATCGGGGTTACACCTAAACTCTGCCCCGTCGGAAACCCAGTAGGGGCTGCGGCCACGACGGCTCTTGGCACGAATGTCCTCACACCCGCACAAAGCCGCCCCATAACTACCAACTCCGGCAGGGTTATTCAAGGGGCTTGGGGAGCTGAGGGTGTGTATTCTTTCTGTTTGCATTTGGGAATTCATGGAATGTGAAGAAACCTTCCCCCCGAAGAGTCTTATATAGGGGATAAATGTTGGTGGGAATTAATTCGCGCAGAATTCGAAAGGAGAATTGTCAACAGTGCAAATCACGAAGCCACCAAATTCCAAGGGGTCATAGACCGCTGGATGTGTGCTAATTCACGAGGACATTAATAAGGGCGCGTCTCGCACACCTAAACGTCAAGCGCAGAAAAAGAACCGCCAAAGGACGCCTTGTAAATGAAAAAGGTGGGACTCGAACTGGAGGCGGGACAAAACGCCACATGTAAGGTCATAACCTAACCCGAAGAGGAATCGTCTCCAGTGAAGCAGTCCGAAGACAAACCCCTCCTTACAAAAAAATAGAAGTGGTAGATAGAACCAAGGCATTGCATGGTCCTCGGATCCAAGCCTATGGTAAAACTATTCACACCATTATACCTGGGTACTAGACAGAACCAAGGTATTGCATGGTCCTCGGACTCAAACCTACGGGAAACTAGATACTTACAGAAAAATAGAAGTGGTAGACAGAACCAAGGCATTGCATGGTCTTCGGACCCAAGCCTATGGTAAAACTATTCACATCATTATATCTGGATACTAGACAGAACCAAGGTATTGTATGGTCCTCGGACTCAAACCTATAGGGAAACTAGATACTTACAGAAAAACAGAAGTGGTAGACAAAACCAAGGCATTGCATGATCCTCGGATCCAAGCCTATGTTAAAACTATTCACACCATTATACTTGGGTACTAGACAGAACCAAGGTATTGCATGGTCCTCGGACTTAAACCTATGGGAAAACTAGATACTTACAGAAAAATAGAAGTGGTAGACAGAACCAAGGCATTGCATGGTCCTCGGACCCAAGCCTATGGTAAAACTATTCACACCATTATACCTGGGTACTAGACAGAACCAAGGTATTGCATGGTCCTCGAACTCAAACTTATGGGGAAACTAGATACTTACAGAAAAATAGAAATGGTAGACAGAACCAAGGCATTGCATGGTCCTCGGACCCAAGCCTATGGTAAAACTATTCACACCATTATACTTGGGTACTAGACAAAACCAAGGTATTGCATGGTCCTCGGACTCAAACCTATGGGGAAACTAGATACTTACAGAAAAATAGAAGTGATAGATAGAACCAAGGCATTGCATGGTTCTCGGACCCAAGCCTATGTTAAAACTATTCACACCATTAAACCTAGGTACCAGATGAAACCAAGGTATTGCATGGTCCAAGGATTTGAACCTTTGGAGAAAATAACTATCTGTAGAAAAACCAGAGTGTTACCTAGATTCAAGCTATAATACGGTCCTTAGATTTATATTTGAAGGATAGCAGGTGGTCTCATGAGACTAACTCCAGAATAGAATACAAGTATTGAGCAGAATAATAGAGAAAAACAAGTAAAAGAAAATATCCATAATTGGAAGCAAGGTATTGAGCATTCAGTTCAAACAGAAAATATATAGTCTCCTTACAACGCCACCGAGGCAAGAAATAGAATGAAATAAAAGAGAAAATAAACACAATTATCCTATGTCATACACCAGTCTCCCCAACTCAGTTGGCAAATTTATTCGACAAGCAGGTCTAAAAGTTTTAACCAAGGCCTAAGGGCCTTGTCTCGAAGGATCCGCAGGAGGCCTCGCCACGTCTTGTGGTATTTCCTGACCCTCGGTTCTAACTCCCCCCAACTTTCTCTAGGGTTTAACCTCATCGGGGGGTTGGTCAGCGGAAGATATATCTTCGGCGGTCTTATTGTGACTCTCAGTCGCTGGTAATGAGGACCCCTCCTCGGGAGCATTAGAGGCAGTCTCACGAATTGTAATAGGGTAATATACCCTGTCCTCCCTCCTAAGATCAGATGAGGCATCAACCCCTACTTGGTTGAGGGCTTCATGCCAGGTCTGAGAATAGTAATGCCTGCATACTGCAGGAACTTGCTTCCGAAAGGTGGCTTCAGTCTTAGCCACCCCATCTGCGAAAGCCTCCTCCTCCGCCTGTTCTACAGAGCGCTCAGCTTCTATTTTTGCAAATATCGCCTCATCTTTGGCTCTCACAGCCTCGTCCCTGACATACTCGGCAATACCTTTCTTATGGATTGCCTCGGTCAACTTTTTCTTCAGGTAGACAGTGTCCTCTTTGGCAGTTTGTAGCTGGCCCTCAACGTCTTGCAAGCGATTGGCTTGGTCCTCAACTTGCTTCCTAGCCACGGCCAAGTCGGAAGCAGTAGTATCCCTGGCCTTTGTCATCTCCTCTAGATTCTCGGTTGCCTTTTTTAGGTCGGCCTCAGATCTCTTGAGGGTACTAGCAGCTTTCAAGAATTTGTCACGCTCTTGCGCTAAGGCATTGCTCTGGCCATCGACCTCCTCGTCCAACCTGAAAAGAGCCTGGATAGCCTGGCAATAAAAACGAGTAACTCCATAAAGAAAAGGGAGGGTACTAAGTAACAAAGTTCGAATAAAGTAAATAGATACTAAAGGACCCACCATGCCCAGATACTTCTTAAGGTCAAGGACGACCTCTGACCCACTCATATTTTTTAGTTCGGCCATGTCAGTGGGAAGGAGGAGAGACTTCTTCAGGGCATCGGCTATGAGAGCCCCCTTAACCCCTTGAGATTCCAATATCGATGCGTCATCCATCAAGGGTTGATCATGGAGCATGGCAGCGGGCAACCAGGCTTGGGCCTCAAACTGTTGGATGATCGTCTTACCTTTCCGTTGACCACCGAGTTTTAGTTGTTTTGGAGGCCTGCGAAATCCACCCTCCTCAGGCAGGGAGTGGGATTTACTCCCATCCATTGGCTCCTTACCCTTAGAAAGTCTCTTCCTTTTCGGGTCATAAGACTCGGTCTGAAGGGCTGATACTGTGGGGACAGAGGATGACTTGGTTTGCACAGTTAAAATCTGGGGCGGAGGTGTTGGGGGCTTAGGCTGTGACTCTTCCAGTGCACCCTTCTTGGAACCGCCTTCAAACAGGTCAAGAAGATTGGTTTGGGGCTTTCTTTTTAAACCCATCTCAGCCTGAGTACCAACTCTTAGGGACCGGAGGTCGGCTTCGGACAGATGAAGGTCTCCTAGATCACCAGAGGAATCCTCGGACTGATCAGCTAGGTTGAACATACTATATTCGTCCTCGGAAGAGCTCAGTTCAACTACCTCTCCCGCCTTCTTAGATTGTCCTTCCTAGGCCACCGTTATTTGTTGGGATGAGGAGGGACCTGCTAGCGGAATGCCTTCAGGTATGTGAGACCCCTCGAAAAATATAAAACCGTCCTCCACCACGATAATCTGCGTAAGCCGAAGGTCACGAGCTCTAATTACGTGCTTCGAGACTGGGAATTATTTCTGAGCTGGGTCGCATCCGAGGATTTTGTGAGCAGCTCTAACCTGGTTATCAGTTTCGTTCAGGAAAAGTTCTGATCTAAGAACGGTTTCCAAATCCGCTTTGTTGACCAGGTGGAAATGACGTGCGAAGGCGTGTGGATCTGCGAAAAGAAAAGTGAAACTCCTGTGGTTAATCAACCAAAACGGATATACAGTTATAAAAAATAAAAATACTAAAACCTAGATTGTCTCCTACTTCAGATACCCTACCTGGCTCCCCTTCTACTGTTGGGCAATGAAGGCCGTTATGCCACTCCCCCGACACTATGAGGAAATCTTGAGTCAACCCCTTATTAGAATCAGGAAGATACTGGATGAGTCGGACCCTATCGTCCCTCGTTTTCATATAGTACGTCTTACCCCTAAGGTGATGAAGGTTGTAGCACCAGTTCACATCGTGGTGAGTCAGTCTCAGCCCCATTTTCTCATTCAAGGTATCTACACACCCTAATATCCTAAATACATTCACGGCACATTGGGTAGGAGCCAGACGGAAATGCTTAAGGTAATGGAGAGTCACTGGCCTCATAGGGATTCTCATCCCTCCCTCTACGAAAGCGACTATCGGGATCACGACTTCACCCTCTCTCCTCTTAATGTACCACTCCCCCTCTTCACAGTACTTCAAACTCACATTATTGGGTATCCCATAGTCAACAATGAACTTGTTCATCATCTCGTCGGACTCAACCAACTTCTTAAACTTATCCATCCCCCAAGGACAACTAAAGATTCCAAAAGAAGAAAAGAAGGAATAGAATCAAGAAAAATTTGGAGTCACTGAAAGAAGAAGACTTACAGAAATATGACGATTCTCTTCAGGTAGTGTGCAAGTTGAATCAGATTCAAATCATACACATCAATGGTTGTAAGCACGAAAATGAGAAAACCAGGCGGTTCAAACAGGTACTTATACTCCCCCTTAGGTTCCTCAAATGTAACCGCCTGCCCATAAAAGCAAGAGATCCCCACCAAACAATTACCATCACACCGTTGAAAGTGGGAGACGTAGCGCCACCAAAATTTAATGTGGGCACACATTAAGTCTTGAAATGCCAAAAACGCACATCGGACAGTCAAAAAGTCGCCAATATTATCGCGGATCGAAGTGGGGCGATTCGTCTAGAAGGCTCGTGGATATCAAAACTCTCCTCCCCATCCGAGGGAACGTGCAGCAGGGTTTTGAGGGGCTATTGTGGGGCCCATGGGCCTGATAGTCTTAGCCCATCGTGTAGTAGGCCCAAGGCCCACGCCGAGGAAGACTGACTATTCGAGGCTAAATTGGGGAAAGCCTCTTTTTCGGATCCACGCCGAGGACCCCTTCGTCCTCGGTATGCCAAGGATAATTTTTGGAAGGCACAAGCCCAGGGCAAGCTGTCACCTTCACACTTAATGCATTCACCTAACCCTTCTGGCCGCATTAATGATGATATAACCCCTTAGCAGGGCAACGTTGATCAGAGTGAACCATTTGAGTGCTGATAAGACCTCTGATGGGATGGGCAGTCAGAAGAAAGGCGAATGGATGATTAACAGACGAAAGAACGAGATAGGACGATGAAAACTATATAAGAAGAGCGAGTAAAGTAAGAAGAGGGGGGGGGGAAGGCAGAAGAAAAAGGGCTCCTCGGCCTATGGCCGAGGAGCATCCCCCGGTTGTAAATAGTTATAAGTATTTTTTTTTTTTATATATATAAAAGAAGAGGGTTCATGCTTGGTGAACGATGGCCAACGCCTAAACCTTCAATCCATTCTCTACAAATTTATTGTTTGGGCTTGTTGGACTGAAAACACATTCATATTCTGGGTCTAATCCAAATTGAGTCCCTACACTACACATTTTGAAAATCTAACTGTTAAATTGTATGTTTTTCCATGTTCTTAACAAATATGTCAAATTTCATGTTAATCAAATTTTATTTACTATTTGATTCATAAAATTAATTTTTATGCATAATTTTAGACTACAAAAACTTGAAATTTAAAAAATTTGATCAATGAGATAGCTATTGATATTTGATTTTCTAGAAATTTTGCAAGTATGGAAGATATAAAAATAAAAATATTATATGAATTTGCCAAAATTCCATCTAATAAAAAGATATTGAATAGAGTTGTACCCAAACTTTGTCCCTCATTGTTCCTTTAGAGAAAGCATTACCTCATAGTGACAAATAAAAATAAAAATTTTAAAAAAGGTAAAATATGAAATTCTTCTATAATAATAATTTTTTTTTTTTAAACCATTAATCTCTATTAGTTTTTTTCATTCAAACTAATATATGGATGGTTACATAATAAACACGTAGAATTGGGAGTTGAGTGACAAGCCAATGATATAGGTATTTTTATTTTTTTAAGTATTCAGTGTCTTGGGTTTCACTACATCCCCTACCAAATAAAATAGAAAGAAAAAAAAAAAAACATAAAAATATATTGTTGTGACTTGTGAACTTTTATTCCCCCCAACCCCCCCCCCCCCAAAAAAAAAGCTAAACATATTTTATCTTGTAAATATGATATTACATTTAAAAAAAAATTAACTATCATTTTTTTATAAGATGAGATTTTAAATGATGTGAAATTATTAATTAGATTGATTAAAAGCATGTGAATATTTATTATGAAATATGGCTATGTTTGCAGAGGACTAGATTTAAAAAAAAAAAAAATGGAAATCTTCGATCATAATTCCTATGTCACGTGGAGAGAGGGATCACTAATGCAAAAATCATTATTTTCAAATTTCCAATCCATAAATACTATATTAAAAAAAAAATCCATAGAAACTAAAATCTAAATAACATTATCTTTTGTTAATTTGGACTTAAAACTGAAGATTGCGTTCATTTGCCGCATCCAATAACGGAGGCCCAATGTTTTGAAATATTCAGTTTGTAGACTAATTAATTAGGATGATGTAATGTTAGCATGAGTTAATTGACCCACTATGGCCCATGCCCCATCATCTGGAGAGAGCCCGTATAAATAACTCAAAAGTTTTTTTTTTTTTTTTGGGTGCGGTGATAAAAAATTGGCATAAAAGAGTTTTGAACTGCGAAAAAGTAAAAACAGCTAAAGCTTTATTTTTTTCAAACTTCAAACATCATTGGGCTAAGTTTTTGTATTATTGTCCTAAATGATGATTCAGATGATTGTACAAACTGGCTAGGTCATTCACAATAAAGTAGTCAAAATAACTAAAAAGCTAATTTAGCACCAACACACTCAAAATACCCTTAACATCAAAGTTGCCATTTCTATACATTTTTAACTCTTAGTTACAGTGAACTGACATATATATTTTTAATTGTGGCATGTACATTGCTGTCTTCTTCTTCTTCTTCTTCTTCTTCTTCTTCTTTTTTAGTGTTTATTGTTTAAAATATATTATTTTTATTATGTTGTTTATTTTATTTTAATGTGTTGTATAATAAAATAAAACCTTTGATGTTGGGTGTATTGTAAAATAGATTGTTAAAATAGATAAAGTGGCTTTTTGAGTTGTTAAAAACTTTTTTTTTAGATGTTTTGTTGGGAATGCTCTAAGGCTGCATTTGGAAACTTAAATTTGGATTTTGAATTCATAGATTTGAAATGTCTTGATTTCTAATTTTATATATCATTTCAAATTCATTGATTGTAAAGGGTTAAAATTCTTGGTGGATTTCGTTGAATTCAAATATTTTATATTTTAAAATTATCCAAATAAGGTATTTGAATTTTAATCACTCAAAATCCAAATTTTGCTATCTGAACGCACCATTAAGAGAATTGAAAAATGCAAAAAAGAACTAGTAGAAACACACGTGTGTGACTTACAAGAAGGAAACGACTTATTTCTTAAACTTCATACCATCCAATGAGATGGCTGGAAGCACACCAAATTAGCATAGGGATTCCTATAAAGTCTTAAGAGAAAAAAAAAATGAAGTGTGATCAAGAGTCAATATTTTTAGTGATGGTTTGACAATGGTATATATAAAGTGTTGGTGGGAATTAATGATCACTTCCTCAAAAAGTGGGAGATGTCATGAAAACACATCATCCCCTCAGGTTAGTTAAGAGGACATATTGCCCCTCAATGTTCCAGAGGAATGATTTATGTCTTGTTGCATTTAATGCAAAAAGGGTGACGATTAATGTTGACGTGACGGGAAAATTGATGTCTTCATAGGCTGCTTTTAAGGGAAAATTATACCATGTATTAGCTACATGATATATTTTCTCCTTAAAAATATGGAGGTGCTTTGTCATTGAGTTTCAAGTGTCCCTAACAAGGACCTAACTGAATTTTTGGTCATCTAGATGTTCGACTGGTCCCCTTTAAGGATGTTTCTCGATATGGTGCCATAGGGTCACCTTCTAGACATGACCCTAGCCCTATGGGTTTGTTTCTGTTCGGCTTGAACTTGCATGCTTTTCCTCACTCCAATTCTCATTTTTATATCTTATCCTTTGACAATGTATTATGAGAAGTTATGTCAAAATGAAGTTAAATTAGTGTTTTTGTTAAATGTATTCAATTCTCAGTTGATTTCTACCAATTATTTATAATGGATTCAAGATAAAATAACAAAAGTACGTAACATTTTCGAAAATAAATAAAAAGGATTCAATCAAAAGGTAACCTTACCAATTTACAAATTAAAAAGTGCATAACAAGAGCTGGTACATTATTAATTATTATCAAGAGGTAACGTAGATATTGACCATTAATATAGCAAATTTGTGGTGACAATTTTCCCCCAGAATAATTTTTTAAAAATAAAATAAAAATCTTTCCTTGAAACTTCCGAAAAAGTGATTATATATAAGAGGTCAATCCCAAGGGAGCAATTGAGCAAAAGAAGAAGAGAATCATGAGATTGTATGGTGAGGTCAATCTTGGATTAATCTTGACAAAGTTATATGGCAATGAAATTTACATAATCGTTTTATCACATTTTCCCTTTAGCATGTGTGAGCCTAATTTAGAATATTAGGATTACAGTAACAGCTATCTTGTTTCAAGCTATAATTTGACAAAGTAATACGAAAATCATCATAGTTTGCCTCTAACCTGATATTCTATTTCTCTTCTTGCATGTTATAATTGCCTACCTTCTTGAAGACCTAGTTTGGAATTTCAATATTTCAAGGATATACAACTCTCAAAAATTCATCATGGATATATTTTTTAAATCATTATTGATCTAATAGTGAATGGTCACTTAGATATGTTAATTTAATGAAAATCCATAGTTTTAAACTTTTTTTATTTGCTTCATCTCTAGAGTAAATAAGAGAAGGAAAATTTGTTGAAATTCTCTAATTTTATAATGTTGGCTTTACGGTAGCATATATACAGAAAAGAATACAAAGTGCGTAGCAATTTTTTAAATACAATATTTTGTCTCTTATTCCCATTAAACTAAAATCATCATAAAAATATATAAGATTTGGAGATGCTACAACTACAAGTAGTAAAGAATTGGGACCACATCACAATGTGTTAAGGTGCAATTTGTACAATGGCATCTTTCTGGTCTAATAAGAGCTCCTCATCTCAATTAAAAATCCAACTTAGTTCAACCTCATCTAATTATTAAGAGTAATACTATAGATACAAACTATTTTATAACAATTTTATAAATTATTGTTGTGGAAAATTTTTACTCGTTCTCATTTAGACCTATCATTAATATCAAATTTTCATTTAATAATAACTTCTCATCATATCAGTAGTTTGTAAAAAAAAAATTGTAAAATAGTTTGTTACTCTAATATTGCTCAATTATTAATAGAACCCCAAAAATGCATATCTCTCTTTCTCTCTATAGATACGTGTGTGTGTGTGTGTGTGTGTGTGTGTGTGTGAAGGTTGTGAAGGACTTGAGAATTGATTTGGAAAATGTAGAGGAGCAATTTGGTATGAGATCCACTAGATGGTAGACAATAGTGAGAAGATCCAGTTCAACGGCCGCTTGCGTTAATCATCCTTGTGGTTATTAATGATTTGCAATTGTAACTTCTTGAACCGTTTGTCCAAAACGTTTTCATTATCATCAGCATTCAGCACCCCTAGGCATCTTTTTAAAGAGCAACATAGGGGAGATGTATAGGAGGCTAATTTGCTACCTACCTCATTGTCCATCGTGGCTTTAAGGTTCTCATTTTCCTCGTTGATGTGATATGGTCAACGAAAAACGGACCTCGTTTGAGGCCTAAAAGAAGCAGTATGGTTTGAAAATGGACGAACGACATGAGAGAGAGAGAGAGAGAGCATTGATTGTGTCTTGTACTCTTGTTAATAATTGGGTGAGCTGGTGATGAGCTGAATTTTAATTGAACCTTTGGTTTCTGTTTAGATCAACTTTCTGTTTAGATCAACTAGTATGTAACATATACAAATGTATAGATATATTTAAAATTACACATAATTTTTATTATAAAAATATAAATAATTAGTTAAATTATTAAAAAAAATAGCATGTAACACATGCATACGTGTAGATCATTTAAAATTAAACACAATTTTTATCATAAAAATATAAATAGTTAGTCAAATTTTTTAAAAGTAAACGTAATTAGTCACATATTAAAAGTCTTACCTAAATTTAATATTACTTATGATCATTTTTTTAAAATTTATAATTAGATAGAAAGTCTTACCTAAATTTGTTGTGTGATGATTTATATAGAGTATATGTGATTGACTTTTTCTTTTTTTCTTTTTTAATTTTATAGTTAATTAATATTAGATTTTTAGTATTTTGCACTCACTAATTCACTTGACATAAAGATTAAAAAAATTAAATGGACATATGGCACAAATTTAAGTGGATAATTATGGTGTAATCCCTACATAAATTTAGACACATAGTGCAAAATTTGATTCTAATTTCAAATTTTATTTGAATTTTCTCTAAATTTTACCTATTGATATATATATATATATATATATATGTATATATATATATATATATATATAGACTAGGTCACATTGTATGGATTTTACTTTAACACATTATATGTGATTTGGACCTAAAAACATTTATTCATATCCATAAAATTTTTTATTGATGTCATTTACATATACTTGATTGAAGTTAAGAACTCTTTAAAATGCACAAATTTTGTTATTCAGGGAACTCTTTAAGACTGAACTTTGGAAGGCTATTTTATTTTATTTTTTAAAATATTTTTATTTTTAGAATTCAATAATTGGTGAGAAAAGATTTGAACTCCTAATTCTCTTATTAGAAATACTAAGAGATGTTAATTGAGTTATAAGGCCCTTGATGATTGAAAGCAGGAGTTATAAAGACACATAATGACTTTAAATTGGTGCTTGAATCTAAGTTGGGACTTCTTGTATAATTTGAAAGATAAAAAGGAAAAAAAACACTTGTAATTTACTTATTGTGAAAATTTATTTTTTAAAGCTCTAGAGCTTGCAAATTTTAATTATTACTTTTATGGAGGTTAAGAATTTTATGTTAAGTGAACACATCTTTATACAGGTTAAAATGGCAGTAAACTTGAATTAAATGTTTTTTTTAAAAAAATAAAAATTTTATATCCCCAATATTTTCACAATAAATTCTAAGTGATAGGTTTTTATTAGTTGTTATGTGTGGGAAAAAAAGTAATTTAAGTTGTGAATTCAAATTATAATCAATAACAACTTACGGCCTATTATTTGTTGTAAAAATATTGTGGATGTAACTCTAATCTTCTTTTTATTAGTGAGTAATTTTTTTTTCCTTTTCTTGCAACACATTTACATCATTCATCTTAATAAAATAAGATATATGATTTTGTATTATTAAATTAAGAAAAAATCATATACCATAATAAATTCCCCTTCACCCTTTGTATTTTTATAATTAGATAGTTACAATAATGAGGTGGGGGATCTGAACCATGAACATTTTCATTGGAAACATTAGAAAATATTAGTTGAATTTGGCAAAATTTTCCCAAATTTATTGCAACAAAAACTAAATTACATATTTATGATGAAAAAAAAAAAATCTAAGAAGGTTTATAATATGAATATCTTGACACTGGATGAGATACAAGGTTTCATTCTACTTATTTTTTTTCTTAAAAATGAATATGATTAACAAACATGTGAACTATTTGAAGTGAATTTTGTAGTTTCTTTAATTTTTTTTTTCTTTTTGTAGTACCTCGACATGAGTGTGAAAGAAATTTAGGTTTCGTTTGGTTGGAGTTGAAATAGGGAGAGTAGAAAATAGGGGAGAAAAAAGTAGAAAGAAAACTGATTTTATGGGTGGTTGGTTAGAGAGAAAGGGAGGATGGAAAATTAGTGGAGCCTAGGTGTTTTCTGCCCTATCCTACCAAAATTATATCTCTCTAATTTATAGAGAAAATAGAGGAGATCGAGATGAATGGTTGCATCAATGATTGAACTATCATCTTTTTTTTTTTTTCTTTTTTTTTTTTTGCTTTCCTAGGCGTGGGACTTGCTCACCGTTCTTTTTTCACTTTTTCTTTTTTTTTTCCTTTCTTTCTTTCTTGGGTGTGGATATGCTAGTTGCTTTTTTTTTCCCCCCGGAGCATGATACAAGTTTTGCTCTTGTTATTTATTTATTTCTTGGATTCAATTAAACGTGAATTTTTTTTATATGATTTTTCTTTTTTAATAAATTTAGGTGATTTTTTTTTGGTTGTTTGTCACTATTTTGTTTTAATTGGACATTATTTTTTAACAAGGACATATAAGTAAATTTATACAAATTCATACTTTTTAATCTCTCGACTTTTCTACCTCCAACCAAACACAAATGAGAGAAACTAAAATATCTTCTATTCTCTCACTTTTTTTATTCCTTCTCCATTTTCTATCATTCTAGTTTTCCACCCCTCCAACCAAATGGACCCTTAAGAATCAGTTTCCTTTCTAAAAGGAATAAAATCAATCAATAATATATATTTGGCTTCATGTTTTCTTTAATATGATGATGGGGTATAAAAAAGGATAAAAAATTTTGTATTGCAATTTCTCTAATCATGATTAAAACATGATTCTATGTTTACTTTTCCCCTATTTATTTCCATTTTAATGGTAGGACGATTAAAATTTATTAAATTTTTTTACTGATAGTTTATAGGGTAAAATATGATCTTCCCCTAAACTTTACTAAAAGTCTATTTGTCATCCCCTAACTTTACGAAATTCATTTTTCGTCCCTAAACTATTTAAAAATTCATCTTTCGTTCCTAAACTATTGATAATGTT
The DNA here is from genome assembly GCA_030445155.1 of Quercus variabilis. Taxonomy (NCBI): domain Eukaryota; kingdom Viridiplantae; phylum Streptophyta; class Magnoliopsida; order Fagales; family Fagaceae; genus Quercus; species Quercus variabilis. The sequence goes on from CP129453.1 coordinate 13,268,937, forward strand.
TTATTTATATTCTTAAACTTAACTAAAAGTTTGTTTTTCATCCCTAAAAGTTCTTTTTTTATCCTTATTTTTTTTTTAAAATTATTACAAAAACTCTTTACAAAGTTTAGGGGCGAAAAATGAATTTCTTATAGTTTAAGAATGAAAAACAAACTTTTGCTAAAGTTTAAAAATCAAAATAGTATTTAACCCAGGTTTATAACGTCTTCCTGAATTATGTGATATATTTGATATGTCATCCATGTAGGGTAAACAATGTTACATTACAATTACCAATTTTTAGTATATATAATTTGCATTTCTGCTACCATGTGTGCTATTGTATTATAAACCTCTTAAGAGCTACGATACAAAGCAAACACTACTACAAAATTACAAATAGATGCATGTCGCAATCCATCTATTTTTGGTGCCATCTGTTTGCTAGTTTAGTGTGCAAATGTTTTCGTATCATGGGAATCTTTCAATTTTTCATATTCTTCTTCCCCTTTTAACAATCAAATCTATTACATAAAAATTTGTTTCTAATGCCGCCCTTTGCCTCAATATTTAATCACTTCACTTTTCACTTTTATTCAAACAAATGAAAGTATTAGTTCCAAATCTCTAGTAACCAAATATAGCTTCTATATAAAGACCATTTTTTTATACAATACAAACTAGTTTCATTCATGACTTTTTGGCTTTTGAATCACTTCCTTAAACTTATAGGACAAAATGATCTTTTTAGAGCTATCTTTCTAATGCCGCCATTTGCCTCAATATTCAATCACTTCACTTTTATTCAAACAAAAGCATTAGTTCCAAATCTCTAGTAAGCAAATATAGCTTCTACAAAAGATCCATTTTCTTTTAATACAATATAAAGTACAAACTAGTTTCATTCATGACCTTTTGGCTTTTGAATTTGTAAAGCTGTTATTTACAACTATATATTTTGTTAGCTTTTATTTTGTGCCAAATTTGATTATAATTATTATCCATCGTTTATACCATGTATCTATTGTAGGATTTGTTGTAAGGGTTGAGTGATAGAGAGAGAGTGTGAAGATTCAAGCATTTTGAGGCTGAAGAATTCTCACGGGTATGTCGCGACCTAGCTTCCCGCGAAGTCTGCACATGCTGGAATGCGAAGAGTTAGGCCAGGTGAAGATAGCTGTGTCTCACGAGTATCTCGTGGGTAAGGCCTTCCCGCGAGACACCCGCAAGACTATCTGTTTTGCCAGACTGTACTGAATGACCCACACTTTCTATGCCTATCCTATACTTCATTACCCATAAATGTTGCGGAATGCTTTACAAAGAAAAACCCTAGCCAAACACATTGAGAATTAGAGATTGTCATCCCCACCTTTCCCTATACACTTCCTTGTGGTATCTCCTCAACCCTTCCCTCTCCATTATCCATACCTTTGAGAGAGTGATAGCCTAAACACTTACCACACCCTTTGAGAGTGTTGTGTGATGTTTTGGTATTGCTGGAAAGCATTGGAAGAAATCAAGGATGGCAGATGCAACATGGAGCTTGTTGCGAGATTTGAAGAGTTAGACAAGACACGGTTTCGAGAAACTTTGTTGGAGTAGGAGCTTGGAGGGCTTAGGTACATCGGGTAGATTAGGCTTGGAGGGTCTCTTGCTAACCCATGTATCCCAATTGATTGTCTAGTGGATCGATTTTCGCTTGGAGGGCGGCGGAGAGGTTTTTCACCGAGTTCTTCGGTTTCCTCTTCGAAAACACGTCTCGATGTTTTCTGTGTTTGCATCCTTTTTCCCTACTCTTTTATATTTCATTATACTGCTGTGTTGCTTAGTTTATGGATTAGAATAACTTATTTGTTCCTCCGCTCGCATTTACACTATTCCGCACTTAGTATTAAGTTAGTGTAAAATTTATCGAGTCGTAATTTTAATTAGGGGTCTAAATTGCTCTTGTATTTTTAACATATTTTCGAGTTTTCAAAATCACTTCCTTACACTTATAGGACAAAATGACCTTTCAGAACTATTTCAAAGACGGTCACCCTTTGTCACGTTTATCTAATAAAATTGCTTAGTTAATTAAGATAAGAGATAGGGCTTTGCTTGACAACTTGTATTTTGTCTATTTGAACTACCTATAATAGATGATGATGATGATGATGCATTTGGGACTATTAGGACACCCGGTTAAATACAACAAAAAACCAACTAGTACTATATAATATCTTAAAACTTTTTTTATATTATATTTTCCTCCTTCAAATAAGATATAGTTGACCAAATAAAATTATAATATTTAATTAAAATAGATTTGACCAACTCTAATATCTAACTCTTAAGAATAATTTATATTTGACCAAAGACAAAGCCACTTGCAAAGAATCGCACAATTTGAAATGTGAACAGACAAAAGAAAAGAGTATCCTGTGTTCGTTTTGTGATAAAAAAAAATATTATAGCAGCTTAACCGGAGCCTGTCACGGTGTGAGTAACTAATTATAAGAGCCTTCCAAACATGGATCCGACAACTGTCGGGCTCCACATGATGGGTCAAAAAAATTATTACAATATCTTAATTTTTTTTTTAAACCCCAATATGTATTTAAATGATATAGTTCTCGAATACACGATAGAATAGTTTTAGAGTAATTTTTTTGATAGAATAATTTTAGGCTATTATCAGTAAATATGAAACTTTTGGTTTATGCGGAAATCAAGCCGTTGACCTGTTGAAGAGTCATCAATTAACAAAAAAATGCCCATAGGATACTCTAAAGTATGCCTTTTTTCTTTTTTTAAGTCGGCAATTCTAAAATATGCTAAGGAGACAGTTCTCTTATTTATTTGTTACAAACTACAAGGCAGTTTATATCAATTATTATTAGTATTATATATTATAATATGGAACCAAAAATAATAATCCACACTTTTCACCGTCCCCAAAATAATAACCTCCAGTCTTGGAGAATATTTAGGAGATAAAATAGGCATCTTTATTGCAAAAGGAATTATTCTTTTACCTTGCAATAAACATTTTTATATAATTTAATAACATAAAAGTCCACAAATCAGACAAAAAATCTACCATCAAACCGGTAGTGATACGAATAATTTTCAACTATCTATCTCTTTCCCACAGTTAATTGAACTATCTTTTTCTTTTCCTTGCTACAATCCTCTAATTGGTGTAAAGAATTGTCTTAATCTTAATTATGATTTTAGCAATAATAATATTATTATTATAATTAATACATTAAGCCGGCAATAATAAGCCAATTTCTCATGTTGTAGATTGGTGGGTGATGCAGCAAACTTATAGCACTCAAATTTGCTGGCTAATTATGGTACTGAATTTGGACTTTGGAGCATAAAGCTCAATAGCCTACGATAAGAAAGGAGTGAAAAAAGCTGATACTCAAAACGGTCTCATGATTTACCTTGGTAATCATAAAACCATCCAGACACCCATAAAATCATCATCACGCTATGCAGCAACCTAACTCACATTATGCCAGTAAAAGCTAAAAGGAAAAGTGCAGAGCATAGGAATTGCATCACTCTAATTGTCTTTTTACATTAACAAAAGGACTTAAAACAGAAACCTATGGATGAAAAGAGATTATTCCCTCCATCTTTTTTTTCTATGTTATGCTTGTTTGGTGGCCAAAAAGATAAAAAGGAAAAAAGTACTATACAAGAAATTTCCATGCCCACTTCTAAAAAACCAAAAATTAAAATTATGAAAGATCCAAGATTTCAGAAGTAAGGCTTGGTTCTAGTACTTTTGTGCACACGATCCAATAGAATGCTGCCATGTGTTGAAATCTCAACACCCACCCACGGCCGCCGCGGATCCACACGGAGCCCAAGAAGAACCCGAGCTTGCTCCTCCGCGAGGGGTAGAACCACCAGAGAAATTGTCCCCGGACCCTCCACCAGGGCTATTGCCAAAACCGAGTTCTTGAAGCCCCATGAAGATGTCCTCATTCATCGCCATGTTTGGAATCAGAATGTCATCATCCTCCTCATCATCAACCATTTCCTCACTCTCTTTATCGTTCCCATCGATCATCTTATCAGTCTCTTCGTTGATGTTGTGGAGATTGGCTGCCTCTTCATCTGTTTGTAGCACTGTCAGTGGTGTTGTGGGAGAGAGACATGAAGCTGACTGTGGAGATAAGCATGAAGTAATATTACCATTGGTATTGGCTGCGTCTGTGGACTTAAATTTATTGCGCACACTGCCAGCTAGTGAGTTTCGATGAGTGGGACGAGGGTGAGTGTGTTCGCCTGTGTAGGTGATGATGAAAGTGTTGGGGTCAGTGTTGCTTCGCTCTACTTGTTTTCTTGCAGGACATCCTTTTGTGCTACTGCACCGGTAGTAGTTTCTGCGTTTTGAGAAAAAAAAACAAAACCGAACATTTAGGCCAAAATTGACGCAGACCTAAAAAGAAAAAAAAAAAAAAGTAACGATCTTTAAGAAAAGAGTGAGAAAAGTGTGTTTATTGGAATTAAAAACCTTGGATATGGAGAGCCTTTGATGGGCTTTTGTCCGTATTTACGCCATGCCCACACATCCGCAGAGAGATTATCTGCGGTTACATGTCTAACTGTTCTCTTCTGCTGGTTCTTCCTGTAAATCAAAACAAGGAAATTCAACCATTTTAGCCATTGGAGGCATAGACATAATGTAAAGTTTTCATCTTTATTTTTTTTTTGTTCTTAGTTGTAAACAGAAACAACGTAATGGGAAAATTTTGAAATACCTTTTTCTTGCCCTGGGGACCTGAGATTGCATGGTTGGTAAAGACATGGGAGAGCTTGCTTGAGGCTTTAGAAATTCCTGTTGATAGACTTGCTGTTGTTGTTGTTGTTGTCGAGGACCTTGCAGTCGTTGTTGATCTAGGATTCCCCGGAAACCAAAAGATGAGGATCCATGTAAGCGATGTTGTAGATCAGAAATAGAGGAATTGGGTTTGACACCATGACTTGTTGTGGTGAAGGTGGTGGTGGTGGTGGTGGTGGTGGTGGTGGTGGCGGGGAAAAAGGGTTTGCAAAGTTCTTGTAATTCTTGGAAAGCATCGGTTCTGGGCTCTACAAACTGAGGAAAAGAAAATGGGTCACTTTCTTCCTTAAAAGTTAGAGAAGCCAAACAAGACAAAGGGTTTTCTGAAGCAGCAGTGGTGTTGGTGGTGGTGGTGGAGTATTTGCAGCTACGCACCACCGCATTTAGATCCCAATCAGTCATTTCTGAGGGCACTATATACGGCGGAGTTCTCTCACCTAAAAATTGTACACACAAAAATATTTTTTTTTCTAGGATTGTTGCTAGTTGTTATCCTCTCAAGTCTCAACCCATATGAAACAATTGGGTGAGTGAGCAACTAGGCAAGGCAGAGAGATAGGAAGAGTGGACAGCGCTGACTTCTGGGGCTAAAGAAAAAAAAATATTGAGAGAAAGAGAGAGGGAAGTGAGAGGAAATGATGGAGTAGTGACTTGCTAATTGTAAATCACTAAAATTGTTTATATAAGGGAAGGAATAGTTATCAAAAACAGCGTCAGAGAGAGAGAGAGAGAGAGATGTGTTTTTGGTGGGTGGGGTGGGGGTATGGTTTTAGGGATCTGAGGTAGTACTTTCCATGTGAGAGGAAACCCACTTTAGGTTTTGCTTTTTCATTGACTTTGAGAAATGTCAAAGTGGACCTAAGAAATGTGCCAAAGCAAAAGAGGGGGAAGAGCTTCGGTTCACAAATTGCCTGTGAAATTTTGCCTTATAGAAATGCTTAACAATGTTGTACTCGATGTCAGATTGGATTAGCTTGAGCGCAAGTGATTCCATCACGCGCTCTGTCTAGGCGTGCATGCACTTTGCAGGTACATGTGGTGCATTGGCTGAGCATGTCGTACAATTGGGCTACATTCTATTTGTGTTTCAATCACTCTTTCGTGGGCGTGGGGCTGTCATTACATAGTGGTTGGAATAAAGAAAAGAAGCTTAGGGATAATGGAATGCGGAGCTAGTCCCACACTACACTCCCACTCTCTTTACTGAGGGTTACAAAACACCCCTATGGTTCCCTACTTCACCGGTTTAAGATGGAGTCTCAATTTTGAGTTCAAAGGTTCTCAATTTTTTTCAAAGTTGTTTGCTTAGTCCAAATTAAGATACTTGAAATATACTTATTGCGGAAAAAAGAATGAAGTGCAGAATTTTAAATACAATTACTACCTATGTTGAAACCTCATGTTGACAGTACTTCTTTTTTAATTTTCATTCATCTTTAATTAAAATCAAAGTTTAAGTAGCCTTTCCTCATCATTTAAATAGTTCATATTTACATAATTGTAATGTATGATTGCTTGGATGTTATAAATTGGCTAAGAGCTTTGTATTTCCATTAACACCTCTTAATAGATATTCATAGTTTAAATCTTTATTTTCTCATTGTAACTATTGAATTATCAATAAATAAATAAATAAAATAAAGAAGGTTATAAATTGGAATGAGTTTAATTGTGTTTCATCCATTGATTTCTAGGGTTTTTATATCACTGTGTAAGAAAATCTTAAAATTGACGGCAACTTATATGGTAATATAAACATAACAGATGATAAATATCTTATCTATGTTTTTATGACATTTAGATTGATGGGTTCCTAGGTCCACAACGGCTACTACTAGTGTCATGCTAGAATATTGCGCTTCATGACAGATGTCGATTTGCCTTATAAAGGGGCATCACTTATCTTTTTGTTGTTATTTATTGATGTCAATGTGATAATAGGATTTATATTACATCATCTAAGATCTCTTACCGTTAATTACCCTTTTTTTTATGAGAACCGTTAATTACCGTTAATAGGATATAATGTCACTTTTACCCATTTTTAATATAAAAGAGTATCAACAGATGATAAATATCTTATCTATGTTTTTAATTATGACATTTAGATTGATGGGTTCCTAGGTCCACAACGGCTACTACCAGTGTCATGCTAGAATATTGCGCTTCATGCCAGATGTCAATTTGCCTTGTAAAGGGGCATCACTTACCTTTTTGTTGTTATTTATTGATGTCAATGTGATAATAGAATTTATATTACATCATCTAAGATCTCTTACCGTTAATTACCCTTTTTTTATGAGAACCGTTAATTATCGTTAATAGGATATAATGTCACTTTTACCCATTTTCAATATAAAAAAGTATTAACAGATGATAAATATCTTATCTATGTTTTTATGACATTTAGATTGATGGGTTCCTAGGTCCACAACGGCTACTACCAGTGTCATGCTAGAATATTGCGCTTCATGACAGATGTCGATTTGCCTTGTAAAGGGGCATCACTTACCTTTTTGTTGTTATTTATTGATGTCAATGTGATAATAGGATTTATATTACATCATCTAAGATCTCTTACCATTAATTACCCTTTTTTTTTTTTATGAGAATCGTTAATTACCGTTAATAGGATATAATGTCACTTTTACCCATTTTCAATATAAAAAAGTATCACTTGTCTTTTATCTATTTTTTTCAGGTATGGTTGATAATATGGGTTATCGAAATCTAATTTTAAGAACCTTAAGTGAGTAAAACTATATTTCTAGAAAAATTTTATGGAAGAAGAAAAAAATAACTAATTTTTATATTATAATGAAAATTGTATCAATTTTTTTTCAAAATTGTCAATTAACAAATGCAAAAATTAATTACTAGTCCCTTTATATATTGGTAATATAAAATTTAGGGGTTAATATCAAATTTATCAACGTTTAGCGCCTTTTAAAAAAAAGTTAAAGAAAAAAAAATGTCTACTGCTAACGCACGCGCTAAAGTGGAGCGTAAATGTAATTCTTGTCCAAGATTGATACGCGCGCGTCAAAGGTACAATACAACATAGGAGGGAGGAGACAGAGCCCACCCGTGGTACTAAGACCACACCTTTTGGCTTTTGGCAGTAAATTAATTTTCGCATCTAAAAAAATGGTAGTACTAGTATACAATTAAAATCAGAATTTCTAGACGTGATAAATTATGAGGGATAAAATTGTAAATTAATCACCCTTATTTCATTACTTACAATGACAAGTTAACTTTAATGACGCCAATAGCATTTTTGAAAAGAAAATACCTTGTCCTTTTTTTTTTTTTTTTTTTCTTTTTTCTAATAAATCCCAATAATGTAAAAGCTCTTTTTTTGGCTCGTTGCACCTATAGGCCCAAGAAAAAGTTTACATACAAAAATTTTAAGTTGTTGATATGACAAATTATTAATAATAAATAAATAAAAATGTTAGTAACGAGCTCAAATGAAAATAAGTACAAGCTATGGCAACTCAACTATGGTAAAAAAAAAAAAATCAAACTTTTGTGGGTTCTAATTAACTCTGTTGGGATATTGGGCCCAGATGTTCATTGTTATTCTCACACTGGGCCTATGACCTAAATCGAAGACAAAGTCTTGCCCGAAGAGGAGGAATTTTGGAGAGAAGGGACTGTGTTAACAAACAAGAAAGTTAATATTGGCCATAAGGGCTCAACGGGATGAGCCGAGGATAAAAGTCTCCTCGGTTGACCAAGGCTGAGGTCAGAGAAAAGGGTTTGTTGATCAAGGGAACGTTCTAGGGAGTTCTAATGAATTGGATAAGTTTTATAGAGGCACTCGACGAAAGGAGGCCCTAAAATATCTTAAGGGAAAGCTGCTACCACCGTATTAAATATCTAGTAGCTAATTTTCTAACTGCATTAATGTGAAAAAGACTCTTGAACAATGTAAATTTGGCCGTCCTAATGCAAATAGGGTCAGAGAAGGTGTCTGATAGGATAGACACTCAAGTGATGACCTAAGTAATCAACAAGTGTAAGATCGAGATGCTCCAGAAAAAACTATATAATGTAAGGGATCCTTCATGGATGGGGGATTGGGGATTGAAAAGAAAAATACTATAGTTTCCAGGAACCAAATTTGTAACCAAAATTGAGAACAATATATAAGAACAGACATTCTCGGACTTTTGTCGAGTACTAATTTTCTTCCGTATAATTCTTCTTCCTTTTATTCTCTTCTCATCTAAACTCATTCTAGCGTTTGTTTGATTAACTAAAGCCTAGTTTTCCAATCCATTCTTTATAAATTCATTGTTTTGGGCTTTTTGGGCCTAAGTCTATCCATGTAGTGGGCTGGGAATTCAAATCTGGTCCTTACAAACTCAATTAGTAAAATTTCTGATAGTTAAATAAGAAATCTAAAGTTTAATTCCTACCTAAACTAAAAACCTATTGGTAACTTGATCTGATAATAAGGAGTGTGCAAACTACTATTGGAGCCGACAAGATTGATTGGTGCCGACATAGCCACACCATTGGTGAGACTGACCGATTGAGCCGAGGCCAGCAAATGGAGGGCTAAGGGAAGTCCGACGCCGATGCGGTGAGGCGATTAGATTTTCAAATCCAAAACTAAAATCTACCAAAACCAAATCAACCGATATGTATATATATTAATATTAGGATTACTGTAGCAACGACTCTTTTTTAAAAACAAACGCATCAAACGATGTCGTTTCTCTTGGTTTTGAAAAAAAAAAAAAGCACCAAACGTGGTCGTTTTGTGCTAGGTCTAGGATACTATATATTCCTTTTTTTCCTCTCACCTTAACACACTCTCTCCTCTCAAGTCTCACCAGACGGAGATAGACACCAGGTAACTATATATTATTTTTGTTAAAACTTGATTTGGGTATTCGTAGATATGGTTTGATTGTAGAGAAATCCAAAGGATAAAGTAAGTTTGATTGCTTTAAACATTTTGATTGTGTTTGTGTGTTTGGTCACTGAGGATATAAAACAAAAAAAGGGATGATTTTGGGATTTGTTTCTATCTTTGTATTGAAGAAGAAAACAATGCAACATTATGTTTCACAATTTCAGTTTCACAGGTGCCGTTGAAAATGTATTTTTTTCCCCTTAAAAAACATATTTAAATGTTTAATAGGTTCTCTCAAAAAAAAAAAAAAAAAAACAAGTTTGTGTGAAAGGTTTGTCAAATAGACATTTTGCTTGAAATCTTGAACATGCTGTGTATCAATATTGGGATTGAAAGCCCAAATTTTTTTATAATAAAAAAATATTTTTTTAATGTTTTAAACCGACCCAAACTGATTAAACTAACAAAAAAAACTACATCGCTATAGGTCGGAAAACCGATTCTAGGTAGTGTGCATCGATTCCAATTATGATAAAACTGATTCCTATCGGTTCAGTGACAAATTTGAGAAAAAATTGCCCCAACCGAACCGCGTACACCCATTAAACAATTATAGCAGACGTTATATATTTAAAACTCTATACAATTTTCTAATTTTTATAAATAAATAAAAACTTTATAAATAAATAAAGAGTTTCAAAATTTTTTATTTTTTATTCTTTGGTAGATAGCATTTTTTGTAGGTCCAAGGGCTTTCCTGCTGGGTTGTACCACGTGAAACAAGCTAATTCTGGCCGTTAGATCCTACTACCTACAAGGCCAGACAACTTTTTCTTTTGCTGGCCCCCATATCATACCCGCAAAGAGACAGATTTGGGAGGAGAAAAAATGTTCCTAAATTAGTTGCCTTGTAAAACAAGTTTTGTGATTCACAATTTTTTTTTAAAAAAAAATATTACTTTTGGTTTTGATTTGTTGGTGGAAGCATGCTGATCGCTAAAAATGCGTGTTATTATTATTATTAAAGTTACTTTTTTTTTTTTTCAATTTTAATTTTTTTTACGTGGGAATCTTTTTTGTTTTTTTACGGTGTGTGAAATCAGAGGGCATTGTGTGAACGAAGATTGGTCATTTTGGGCCATGTTAACCTTTGGAATGGAGAATAATCAAGTTGGTGAGAAAGCAAAGACAAATGGGAATGAGTGTCAGTGTGTGCTCAAAACTTGTTTTTTCAAGAAATGCTGAATTCAAAAGAATGCTTTTGTGGCTGTGGCACTACCACCTCATTTGCATGAAGAGCTTATGCTTAAAAAAAAAAAAATTATTAATAGAAAGAAAGTGAAGAGCTTTGCCTTGATAGATGGCATAAAATGAGTGGAAGGAGTACGTGTACTCTTCTTTCCCACGTGAGCTTTTATTTATTATTATTTTGGGTACCGTTGTCAAAAAACTCCTTAACATTTTAACAACAAATAATATATTGTTAGTTGTTATTAGTTTTAATTTGAACTCATTAAAAATTACTAATAACAATTCGTCACTTAGAATTTGTTGTGAAAATGTTGTGAACATAACATTTTTCTTTGTTATTGGCAAGTTTGGAGCTTTGGATTAAAATTTTTGTTTTATGATTACCTTCTCTAAAATATTGATTTTTCCTAATTAGAGCAAATTTGAAATAAATTAAATATGGACAAAACCAATTAATTAAGGAAGGTTAACCATATCTACATCTACATTTTTTTTTTGAGAAACATATCTACATCTACATTTAAATATGGTATAAAATGAATTTTTGTAACTTTTTGTCGACTTCTTGGTTTAAGTGATAACTCAATAGTAAATTAGTAATGGGTTAATGATAGCTTTCTACTCTTTTTTTTAAAGGAAAATGATAGCCTTATACTTTAGAGTTCCATACGTCTGTGAATCAAATCCCACTCTCCCACTCCCCTAGTACCTACCTAAATAAAATTGTTAACTTTCTTATAATGTTATCATATGATAAAATTTTGAAAATCCAAATTTTCATATTATTATTTAATTGATTTTATATCTATAAGCATTACTTATAATTTATAAAATATCATATAATTATACGTGCATTATAATTTTGCAATATCATATTTTCTTCAAATGATATAACACATAATTCATGCAGTACAAACACAATGACAATAAACTCCTATTAATAATCTCCATTGCAAGCATATAGATTTAACTCTCATTTGCATACTCCCACGAGTTGAATGGAATTTGATGATGATAATAATAATAATGATTTTTTAAAAATAAATAAAATTCGAGGATGTGACAAATGTCACCATTCCTTATTGTTATTATTATTATTATTATGGCCTTCAATTGAGGGAAACAAAGTCATTATCAGTACAAGGAGTAAAGTGTCACAAACAAATTCATAAGTTATCTTTGTGTTCCAAAGGCAAATTAGAGGGTTGTTTGCACTGTATTCTTAAGAAAATTTTCATTTTGTGTCTTTAAGAAGAGGAAGTATTACAATTGTGGGGACGTAGGCCCAATTATATATTGGGCCTTGGGCTTGTTCGAGGAGGCATAGTAGTCCAAGAATAGATCAATAGTGAGGAAAAAGTAAGACTTTGAACTTTATGAGCAAGTTATGACTATAAAAACTGGGAGAGGTAGGCTGAGAAGGAGTATCTCCTCAGCTAAACGAAGGAGGGGTCAGAAAGTGTGTTTTGTTGTCTAAAATGATGTTCTAAGAAGTTCTATTGATAAGAATATGCACTGCGAACATATAGGACAAATGGGAGTTAAGAAATATCTAAGAAAAAGCTGCTACCACTGCATTTATGTGGTAGCATTTATGTGGAGAAGACTCCTAAATAGTGTTGTCTTAGTCGCCCCAACTTACAGATGGCCTGTAAGTGTATCCGATGAGACAAGCACTCAAATAGTGGCTTGAACGACCGATAAGTGGAGGGCCAAGATCATTCAAAAGGAGATATATAATGTAAAAAACTCCTAAGGAAAGGGGGATCGAGAAATGGAGAGAGAAACACTGTAGCAATCAAGAACTAAACTTGTAATCCAATTTGAGAATCAATATATAAAAATTGATCTCCTCGGACTGTGCTGAGAACAGTTTTCTTAAGATTAAACTAGTCAATCTTTATTTTCTTGTCATCTGAATCCACTTTACATGTTGTTAGATTCATTAAAGCCCAGGTTTCCAACCTATTCTCTACAAATTCATTGTATTTGGCTTTTTGGGCCTAAGTTCATTTATCCTTTGGGCTAGGAACTCAAATCTGGTCCTTACAACAATTACATGGGTATCTGATACTTTATTTATTTATTTAACAAATACACACACAAGAGAGAGAGAAAAAAGGACATCTTATACTTCATTGACAAGGTACTTGTAGTTAGCATAAGATCATCTAAAGAGTAAGAGAGATGCTACGTTTACAACAATTTTACAATAAATCACAAGTGGTTAGTTGTTATTAGTTCAAATTTGAAAACTAATACTAAGATTACTTTTTTGCCCCAAGAATAATAACCAGTAACAACTTGCCACTTAGGATTTGTTGTAAAAATGTTGTAGACATATCATTTCTCAAAGAGTAAATAAGGATATGCAAGCATATAGATTAAACTTTTTATTTTTATTTTTTTATATAGATAAATAGATAGTATTTCAAAACCATATAGATTTTACTTTTAAACATTTATCTTTGTGATTTTTCAATGTGATTATATTTCTTAATTTATTATGGATGGGATTATGGGAACAAATCAATCTTGTTTGTCTATGACACACGGTTTATTTGAGGAGACTCGAAAATTGGGTGGCAACTCGGACTAACAAGAAGTATTTGGCATCAAGGACTTGATTATGATTTATGAGCAAAGCTAAGTCAAAACGGAGTATTATAAAGGCAAAGAAGCCATAATTATGGTTGCCAAAATTATTACAATCACCATCCTTACTTTCTTGACTGTATTTATTAGTTAAGGAAAAAAAATATTGACAGCAGGATTACCCACAAAATTATAGTATAATTGGATGAAAGAAGTTATTTTTGGGATTAAAAAAAAAAGCACATTTAAAGAAATATGACACGAACCCCAAATAATATGGAGATGTTTTTTATTTAGTCAATTAAAATTTTCTACCAATATATAATTCTCATACCTTATTTAAAGGATGTAGAGACTAGAGACCAATAACACTATTTATGACATATTATATGGAGGTTCTCCAATACCGGGTTTCCCACACAAAAGCACAAGAGGGAAAAAGTAGAAGAAGGAATAAGGAAAGAATAAGAGATTCAAAGAAGGCTAAAAAGAGAGGAAACAACTAACAAGAATGCTTCTAGAAATTAGGCTAAAAGGTTAGAAAATATATATTTTTTTAATTTTAATTTTAATTTTATTTATGGATTATGTTAATATGAGAAAAATAAAATTATCACAATTCCATTTTTTTTTCTCTCAAATAAAATTCTACTCTAGTATAATTTAAGTGTATCTGTGTGTAAAACTCCCTCCTAAAACTTGAATTCTAACCCTTGCCCCTCACACCCTACAAACACATATACTTGTGGAATGACTATCATGTTAAGAGTGTGCGGTAATACATTTTTTTTTTTTTTACAACTTTTTGATAGTTTTTTTAATTCTCAATAAAAAAATTTCTAAAATGGATTGTTAATATATGTCCGGGCATACATTAACCAGACCCATATATTATAATAGGCAACTCATGGTCTCGACTCATGATTTATGGATTGTGATTTGTGAATTTGTGAGAGAGGAGATTGGCACATGGTACATTGATAATTAGACTTATATGGAAAACAAAAATCTTTATTGAAATAATATTATTTCAATAAAGATTTTTTATTTTTTTGATGGGTGGATTAAAAGGACGCTATCTACTAAAATATATGTAAGTTAGGGACCACCACTACCACCTCTGATGCATGCAACTCCTATTCTTTCCTTAGGGAGGGTCCAAAATTTTAGTTTGGAGAATAAGATCTTTGATTGATTATTATTCATGCCTTTTTATCTTTTGTTGGTTAGTTGGTTTTGTCAAACAAAAAACCTACTCCGAAAAACTCTCTCTCTAGGTGTAGGCTATACCAATTTTTATTCAAACCCCAAGGATTTGCATAGATGACCATAATTATCTCATTCATGATATATCTAATATATATACATCATTATTCTCATAATGTGTAGGATTCACACAGAATTAAGATCCATACAATCTGATAAGAATATATGCATACACTAAGTACATGAGATACTCTTAAATAGGCACATTTTCAACCTGATTGGTAAGTTTGGACAACCTCAAAAATATTTATACGATGTTATTAATTGTGAAAGAAATTATTCTTAATCCTTGTTTTATATCATTTACTTTTACTTGATCACGAATTTTATGAATTTTTTTTATTATATACAAGATAGAAATTCTAGTATAAAAGGATTATATGTCTCAAACTCGAAAACTTATATGCTAAGACTCTTCTCATGACTAGGTTAGTATAAAAAAATAGCTAGACTATACCCCCCCCCCCCCTTTTTTTTACTACATAACATATTGTAATTAACTTCTTATTATTTTTACATAAATTCACAATTTTTTCTCCACCACTCGCAATTTGTGACGTGGACAATTATAGTAAGAGTTTTAGTTTTTACTTTTTACATGGTCTTAATTTTTTTGCTAGAAATAGAGATGCAGAATAGCTTTATGCCTTAATGTCTGGCTTTAAAAAGCGATAGAAGATATGATTGTCAACAATTTGTCATCATCATGTGATCTTCCAATTGAGAGAGAGAGAGAGAGAGGGAGAGATGGGTTTGACAACATTGAGAGGGGGGGACGGGGTTGTATGGGTTTGGCAGGAGGACATCTGAATGGTCCTAAAAGAAATCCATGTTGTCCCAACTCATTCATGCACTCTCTTTCTCTCTCTTTTGTTTTAGTACTTATTTTTACCCATTTTGTTCAAACTATCTGGATACATCTTCCATTCTCATCAAATATGTTGAGACTTGAGAGAGAAAGAGAGAGGGGGGGACTCCCCCCACCTTTTTAGTGGGAGGGCCACACATAGAGGGCACCCGAAAAGCACCAAGAAACTATCAGTACCACTAACTATCACGTAATTCTAGATAGAAATTGCCACCGTCACCAAGAAAACTGTCTTCATGCTCATGATTTGTTTTCTATGTTGTAGCAGTAGCAGTAGTAGTTCACTTCTTGAGAGACATTATTGGTCTTTGTTTATGATTCTTACTTACATCATCATTTAGTCACAAAATTTGTTACCAGAAATGGAAAACCTTCTAGTACCCCACAGCACATGGTGTTGCGCACCTTCCACTTCCAGTCAAGTTGTTGTAGTGAATCTAGTGATCTCACAATCCCATTTAAGTGAAAGCTCAATGCTACAACATTACATAATGTTTCCTAAGGAAAATTTCAACATTATCATTATGAGTGTATATGCAACCCATCAATCTGAAGAAATCAACTTAACCCAATGTTTCACATTGGTTTTTGAGTTGTGTTGGGTTAGATTCTTTTTTTAAGCCTCGGGTTGAGTTTGGTTTAAATTGATAGTTTTTTCAACCCAATCTCCACTCATACATGTATATAAGTGTATTTTATCACTCTAATTTTATTTTATTTTTTATTTAATATATTTTAAAATTTTGAGAATTAGTTTCAATGAATTTGAAATTTTGAATATAATTTAGGTATATATTATAATAATTGCAATAATTTATAGGAAAAAAGTGTTTGAATAATCAATGAAAGCCTAATTTTACAATGCATAGAACATTAAAGCCCAACTTGTCAACCTAACTCAACCCAATCCAACCATGGGATGGGTTGAGAATTTCTCAACTCGACAAAGTTAGATTATGTTTAAAAAAACCTTTCAAGGCTTCAACTTGACCCATATACACATCTAAATCTAATTATTATGGATCATTATGGGTAGATCGAATTTAGTATCAACTAGCCAGTTGGTCCAATAACATAAAATTTGAAAAATATTCTAGGAGAAACTTACATTTGAAATTTGTAGTTTAGAGAGTATCAAACTGAAACCCTATAATTTTAGGAGTAACAAATTAAAATCTTGAGGTTTCAAAATGTAACCAATTAAATCTCAAACCATTAAAGTGGAATCACATTGTGTTTAACGCTTAATAAGTAATATGAGCTGAAGTTTTAACTTGATAATTTTTTGAATCTTTAGTGTTTAATTTATTACTTTTTTGTTTTTTTTTTTGGGGGGGGGGGGGGGGGGGGGGTGTTGTCCTGTCCTTGTACGCTGCTAAATTGAGCTTAGCAATGGCGTTTAGAAGACCAAAGAAAACAATCAAGTGGAGTTTGTAAATTAGATTGGGCCATGATTTGGAAGAGCGACCTGCAGAAAAAAAATTTTGGTGATAGAGAACATGACATTTGCTGCCCTCATTATAAAACTTGGGGGCACTTTCATCTCAGAAAAAATTGGAGCAAAACCTATTTTTGACATGCCCAAGCACAAGTCAAAACGATCAATTCTAGCTCATTTAAGCTTCTAATAAACTGCATTAATATCCAGCTCAATGTAGCATGGTAGAGATGTACCCTATGTTTGGATGGAGGGAAAGGAATACAGTCTATGAACAACTCCAACGACTCCTATTTGGAGGAAGAAAGAGTCTATGAACAACCCTGAACAACTTTGAAAAGAAGGTAAAACCGTAAAAGGTCCTAGTCACTCAATTTTCTAATTATAATACAATTAATCCAATTCTTCCCAAAAATACAACGCTTATATTCATGACCATGAATGCTCACCATGGCCATAAGAACAGCAGATACATAAATATTAATACTCTGTTATACAAGCATCTAACAATTTACTAGTATTCTTACCACATGAAAATTAGTATCTATTTAGTCACTCTACACATTGACTAGATGGCAAAGTGTGAATGCAGCCGCCCAAGAAGCTGGCATCCAAGCAAGAAATATGATGAGTGGATACCATATTAACCATTTTTTTCCTTGCCTTCCTTTTTGGTATGGGAGTATTTGCTCAAGAAATAAATATCCACAATTAACTCCAACAAAATCAATTTTATCTCCTCAAGCAGCCCCTTTAATTGTTTCTACCACGAACCCAACGTGCTGAACCAGTCCTTGCCAAGCCAGAATAGTAATCGCCCACATTTGCCACAAATAGTGGATCCCTGTCTCCATTTTTGAACTCATTACTACTACCCGTGGCACTTCCTTGCTCTGTCTGCTCCAACTCTTTTGTTAGATCCTCCATTGTCTTCTTTAAACTGGCTTTGTTCATCTGACCTGCCTCCCCAGTTGAGATTCCAACCATTGTAATCTTTGGAAGAAAAGGATTTGGCTGTAGGTTTTGAGTTATACATTCCCTTGATGGTTCTTCTGTTTGGCATGACTTCTTGGACCAGAAATGACTAAACAAATCTCCAAAAGGTAACCTGAAATCAGGATTATGTCCTTGGTTTTCTTGAATATTATCTTTTAATGCAAGCTCTGACGTCCCTTGGTGTTGAGAATCTTTACTATCATTTTTCATTTCAGAGTTGGGAAGACGGCCACTTGATTCATATGCTCTCAGAACAGAAGCGGCACTTCTGCAACAAAACAATGAAAAAGTTGCCATAAAGGTACTCAAGAGTTGCAGAATCTGGTGCTACATAATAAAATGAATCTAAAAGTCACAGTTGCACAGAAGTTTAGCCATGCCAATAGGTAAAATAGACAGAGCATTGCCAAAAAAAAACAAATCTTTGCCGAACAGACAGCATAGTTGGAAGTTGGAACAGTTTTTAGCCAGTTAATATAAACACAGACAAGGAAACTGACACGAGACATGACGATTATTGATAAATTTGGACACATGGCAGGGGCACAGCTATTAATGAAATGATAATTATATATTTTAGGTATGTTACACATTTTTAAGCATATTATATGTTTATTTTAAGTTTGAGAAATATTTTTTTTTTGATAATTAAGTTTGAAAAATAATTAGTAACCATTAAAATTTTTGAAAACATATCTATAATTAATTTACAAGCAATAATTGATTACAAAGGAGTTACATATTTACCCATAAAGTGATTTTAAGTAGTCAAACTTTCGGTAGCCTTTTTATTTTTTTGATACAACAATTGTTGGGGGTGGAAGGATTTGAATCCTGAATGTCTTTATTGGAAATACCAGGGGATACCAATTGAGCTATACATTTTTGGCAAATTTTTAGAAGCCATTAAAAACTAGAATTTTTTTTAAAGTAAACATTTTCTTGTCAAGTTTTCTTAATAACAGAATTTTCTTTAATACCAATGGAATTTTTTAACTATGAAAACATTTTGTCATTTTTTCTTAATAATAAAAATTCTTAAAAAAAAAAAAAAAAGGATTCTGATGGCATACAATAACACAACAAAGAAGTTAAAAAAGAAAGTCAAAAAATTACAGTTGATATGTTTCTCTCTCTTCAGGGAAATAAGTTTATAATTTTAAATAATAATGTTGCAAAACATGGATAATTTCATTTTAAACCCAATTGTTTAGGGCATGTAAAAAATTAAACCTTGTAGTTTCAAAAGTAACAAACTAAACCCAAATTTCAAAACGTAACAAATTAAACCATATAGTTTCCAAAATAACAAATAAAACCTTGAAATTTCAAAAAATAACAAATTAAACCTCAACCCATTTAAGTCAAACAACATTGTACAGCTGAACCCCCCTCCTCAAATTCTTCCCTCAAATTAGACCTCAACCTCAAATTAAGCCTTTTCAAAACTTCAACGTTTAATCTGTTACCTTTGAAACTATAAGATTTAATTTATTACACCCCCAATCAATATGGTTTAAAACGATAATTCCCCCTCCAACCACCCCCCCCCCCCCCCCAAAAAAAAAACAAAAAAAAGAAAAGAAAAGGAAAACATAACATTAAATATTGGTCAAAACCCAAAAGTGAGTGGAGAAACTGAAATATGATGAACTTTGGGCAGTTGAACCTGTCCGAGAGAGAGAGAGAGATAGCTGGTTGAAAGATAAACCGCTAAAGAGCTTTCAGCAGCGGCCAATCGAAGCATTGATTTGAGGTGGAAGAGTTCTAAAAGGTTGATCAAGTGGCTAGAGACCAGATCAACAAAGAGAGAGGGAGAGAGAGCAGACCTGGGTTGACGGATAGCATTGATTGTGCCTAGTGATCAAAATCTATTAAGCTTATATACATTTTTGTGGTCACGTTGCAATTGTGTCCCCACAATGTCTTGAACATTTCTAAAATAAAAGGCTAATTTTTTTGCGGAACACCCCACAGACACACATGCAATATCTTAGATGTGTTTGTCCATGTCAAATATGAACTCGCTGGGATTTTTGCCATGCCTGTGCTTTATAGCAGTTACTTCAGACTCCATTAAAATGGTGTTAAAATGATTTTATAGAAGAAAAAACCGTAAATTCAATAATAAAGGTCAATAGAAAGCAATAACAGGACTGCAATCAAGAAAATTCCTTTTGCTGTTATGTAATCTTCAATTTTCAGAAATTTCTAATAATATATGCAAAAAAAAGACATACAAAGATTAGATGTGCTTGTCCATGTCAAACATGAACTCACTGGGATTTTTGCCGTGCCCGTGCTTTATAGCAGTTACTTCAGACTCCATTAAAATTGTGTTAAAATGATTTTATAGAAGAAAAAACTGTAAATTCAATAATAAAGGTCAATAGAAAACAATAACAGGACTGCAATCAAGAAAATTCCTTTTGCTGTTATGTAATCTTTGATTTTCAAAAATTTCTAATAATATAGGCAAACAAAAGACATACTATTGCTTTGTATGCACAAGATGAAGGGTGCTGATTAAGTGACTAAAGAAGGAAGTCCCTGAAAGTGTGTCCCAATACTAGAATTTATTTTCCAGCACCTTCTTGAGCACATCTAAGGACGCAAAAGGTCAAATGCTCTAGTGTTGTTGATGTTTGTATGTTTGTGTTTTTTCCCCCCTTCTAACGTGAGTGTCTTGAGCTTTTTGAGCATGTGACTTCCCCAGGAGTAAGTAATTCCCTTGTCCCAAGCACACTCGGAAATTTCAAGGAAAAATACCTTGGGGTGGCCCAATATACTAGTTAGAAGTTTTGAACCTAGGACCTCATAGGTCTCATAAGGCCATGGGAACCACTAGACCAACCCCTTGGGGTTAATGCTCTGGGTTATTTAATCAGCTAAATATAATCTCTATCATTAAAACAATGGCCTTCAAGGAGTAAGGTTATACAATTATCTCACACGACAAACATTCATAAGCAATAGGTGAAACCAAAGAATGGGAATAGACATACCTTTTCTCAAAAGAGTCAACCATATATGGAAACTTTGGTTGTATGCCTGTGGCTCTCCGCAGCCATCTGTTACCAAGGATCACTTTGTCAACTGCATAAAGGAGCTGCATTTCTGCAGCCTTTGAAATAACACTTAAAGGAATTCCAGGTTGGCCCATCTCATCCAGCAGTTCTTGGACCTATTAATATGCCACAATAAAGAAAAAGATAAGTTCTAGCTTTACATGATGACTCTATGCTCAACTCCCCCCACCCCCCCCCCCCCCCCCCAAAAAAAAAATCCCCTTCCCCTCGTTCATTTTATATCATTTTTCATTCAAATATAATTTCTATTTCAAAGCAAGTCTGGGTCACTTCTGGCAAACATATGTGTTGAGCATACATAACCAAATATAAACCTACAACAATAACTGAAATAGCTATCACATAAAGTGATTATAACTTTTTTTTGGTATAAGTAATATAATTACTGCAATCATTCATTAGTCACAAAGTTCGTGAAAAAAATAGTCATAGAATGACCACAAGATTTACGGATCTCCCTGCCAATATGTTTACCACTACTTTTTTTGACATTTGATGCTATTCCAACAAGTAGTACCAGACCAAAGGATTTTGTACCTCTGGAGGCTCCCACAGGTTATCACCAATCTCTTCAATCACTTCTGCAGCCAAGTTGTCATCAACAACATCCCGTCGGCGCTGCATGTGCCGAGTTTGAATTAAAGAATGGAAATGTTGATCAACAGACTCTTCAAGAATGTTATCAAGCATGTTTTTGTCGAAGAAGTAGGGAGTATACCTGATGAAGAAACATCAAAACATAAGAGATTCAAAAATACAGAAGAACCTACGGAAATAATGATGCAATAGAAAAGCTAGCCTAAAAAACAGATATCTTGAAGTTATCCCTATATAAAGTAAATACAGTAAATTACACTTTTCAAGCCTAAAATTCACTCCATTTACAATGCCACTCCCAACCCCCTCCCCCCCCCCCCCCCCCCAAAAAAAAAAAAAAAAAACTATTAATTTGGTCAATTGACACCCCAGTTTTAAAGAATTGTATCAATGCGGCCCCAGCTATCTAGATTGGGTGTTAAATTGGACAAAAATTAGGTGTAATTACAAAATTATTCTCATTGGCTGCATTGTAAAACCACATTTTCTGTTGAATTTAATTCTCAACTTTGAGAGCAAGGGGTCTATTGTGACAATTCTCTCAAAGTTGGGTCAATCAAGCAAATTGATAGTTTAGGGGGGCATTGTAATTGAGGTGAAAGTTTAGGGTGGAAAAGTATAATTTTCCCAAGTAATTATGGCCGAAGTCAATCAGACAATAAAAAGAGCAATCAGCATTTCCATTTCTACAAGAGAAAGGCTAATACACCTGTAATAATAAAGAGGGTGGTGGAAGGGGAGAGCTAAGGTGGGATTAACTTTATCCATCAAAATACTGGGACAATTTGTCAATTTCTATGAAAATAAAAGATATTTACATTATATCAATTGAATAAACGCTACTATTTTATTTTATTTTGATAGGTAGCACTACTATTTTATTAAACAAAATGAACAAGAGATAATCAAAATTTTCAGAAATTAAAAATTGAACAAGAAATAATCTAAACTACAGAATGGGCTCATAATGGCAGAACTTACCACTTAATCCCATCCGTTGTTGCTATTGCAATATCCAAGTTTTGAGCACTAAAAACTGGAACACCATCAACCTTTTTGCTTCCTCCATTCTGTGTGATTGTCTTCAAAAGCTTGTTTGCAGCCTTGACCTGCAGAAACAGCAAAGTTTAAAGACGGAATGATAAATGCTACTTTGTAACAATACATGAACTCTGTATAATACCTGCTTTTCATTTGGAACAAACTGGAACAAATGAGGCTTTTCCTGCATAGCACACAGTGAAAAATTTTAAAGAGCTAATCCAGAAGAGGACCACAATATGAAATTCTACTCCAAAAAGAAACCCATTGGTGTCTTGGCCTGAGGGTAAAGAGCAATCATCATGAAGTAGACGCCATTCGTTCAAATCCTATCGTATCTATAAAAAAAGATCATAAAATGAAATTCGACGCAACAAGCTATGTCTAAAGACTTACGTTGAAAATTTAAACTCACTACTGCCACATCTTTGGTCTGACTCATTTATATGCATTCTATTAAACACACACAAATAATCTTCAAGAAAGAACAGATTCAAAACAACAAAGCCTTGGTCCAACCATTTGGATTGGAAACATAAGTCTTGTTCCACAATTTTGATAAATTTAAGAACCTAGTTTCTGTCAAAAGGCAACATAAGAAGTTTGCAGCATTATCAAGGTTCCAAATAGTGATATCATGAAACTCACTTGGTGCAGGCATGTGTATATTTATATAAATATGAATATAGAGACACAAACACATGTGCTGGTAGGAAAAAAAGAACAAATAGGAATAACAACAGGCCAATAAATATAGATTTTCATTTGACACTCCGATTGGAAAAATACATTATGTAAACATAGTTAGTTCATTCAAAGCAAATGAGCAAGTACCTTGAAGTGTTCGTATGCTAAATCAAGACGACAGGCACCCACCACACCACTTGGAATATTCAACCTTCTAACATATGACACTAGAACAGATAGAAACAGAAAGAATCACTATGGAAGCAATCTCTAATAAGAAATAATTTATTGTTAAGAAAATGGGAAAGAATTAAGTCCTAGAAGAGAAAAATGAAAATTCAAATCCAACAATAACAGAAATGAATAGATTCAAATTCGCAAGCATCAGGCACCTTCAGAATCAAAAGTGATCCAATTAAATTACGAAAACTAACAATGTGGTGATATTCGTGGAAACATGCCAAATATAAACGAGTAGTTTCAATTTTCAAGTGCCAAATATCTGTAATCACTAATCAAGTTGAATACAACATAACTGGTACCACAGAAGGCAGAAGAAGGATGAAATAACAGGAAAAAAAAAAATAGCTACTATTAATTATTAAAACATACCTGCATCACCTAAATCCATAAAAAAGCGGAATACAGGACCATTTCTTTCGCTCTTAGTAACCGTTGCAAATATTTTCTTAAGCCACTCGGGTGTTCTACAGATCAAAGAGAATCAGCTCAAATTATTTTCTTCCTTTCTATTTAAAAAAAAAAAAAAAAAAAACCAAAGGTTCAAATATATATCTACCAATCAATGTTACATGACCTCCCCACCCCGTCTCTCCTCCTTTTTCTAGGAAAGATTTTAAGCTATGAACTATCTATCCCCACTCTACCTTTTTGCCACTTAATCAAGAGCCCAAGCAATATTCAATATCAAATAAACTCCAAACATTTAAAGATAGCATATAACCCAACGAAAAGTGAAACAATAAATAAAAATAAGGTGTAAATCCCAATTAAGATTCCGCTACTTATGAGTAACAACTGATGATTTATGATCATGTCTGCTGGAAACTACCCTCATTGCCTTGACTATTTAACAGCAAATAAAAAAAAAAAATGCCTTAAGTTGCAAGTAAACAAAAAGGATAAGATGTTTTATTTCAAGTAGCTATGCTAATGCACAATGTTATTTTAAATTGAGTGCAGTTGGTCCTATGTTACACCAGCTTCTAATTTAGTAAATTAAAGCTTAACGCCTATAATATTGAGGTGTGTACCTTTTGGAGATGAAAGGAATGTCGAAGTGGGTGGAGACGGCCATGAGGCCGGTCCCAGAAAGGTCACACATGCTGAAGACCTGGCCGACGAAGGCGGGCCCGCCGGCGGCCCTGCCGTTGGAGTGGAGGCTGGAAATCCTGACCGTTGATGGGAAGGTGGAGGAGGTGCCGGAGTCGGCAGATTGGATGGCGTTGACGGCGGAGGATTTTGAATTGGAATTGGAAATTGAGTCTGAGGAGTCGAAGTGTAAGGAGTGCATAGGGATAGGGATAGGGAGGACCAAAGGGAAGCAGATTTTGGTGGTGGTTAGGGAGGAGGAGGAGGAGGAGGAGGGGGACGACGTCGTTTTGGGGGTGAAGATGGAGAGGAGATTGGATGTGGCGCAGTGGAGGAAGTGGGATATGGGCTCGGTTGGGGAAGCCATGGGTTTTGGGATTTTGGGCGTGTGTTTATGACTCTTATCTATTGTGTTCTGTTCTTTCTTCAGTCAGGTTTTGGATTTTTTTTTTTTTTTTTTCAGAGCTCTAGGTGGTGCAGTAGCAACTAGCAAGGCAAGTGGGTCTGTGCCTGTGGTGAGAGAGTGACCCGTTGTTTTAATTTACTTTTTAAAGCAATCCTATCCTACTTGGAATTAAAACTTTTTGTCCTTTCTAGACATGGTTTAGGAAAACGAGTAAAAAATAAAAAATAAAAGAGCACCCAATGCTCTTGCTGTATTTCTTTGGCACCGGTCGGTTTCCCTTATTTATCTATTTATTTTTGATAAATTCAATAATTGCAATAAGAGAAAATCACATGTTTCGTTGAATTACAAGCATCTTGACGATTTTTTTTTTAACTCTTGACTTTTTATTTTTAACCATAAAATTCTAGAATATCCCATTATTAGTATAATAAATACATTTTTTTATCCATCCTAAATATTATTTAGGGTTTGGAAAATCAAGAGTATGTGCCAAATGTGTGTTCTAATTTTATAGAAGAATCGAAGTGATTCGAATGGACAAAATGGAGAAAATAGGATTGAGTGGAGTGAATAGGAACAAGGTGGACCAAAAAGGACCGACTAATAACAAATGGACCAAATAGGACTGAAGTGGACAAAATGGACTGAACGGGGACCAAATTGGAACGAATATAACCGAAGTGGACAGACTAGACCAAAGTGGACCTAATAGAAGCAATGTGGACTGAATAGGACTAAAATGGACAGAATGGACTAAATAGAACAAAAGGGAGAAAAATGGACGACATACGACCAAGGTAGACCGAATGGCCTGAATAAGACTGAAGCAGATCAAAGTGGACAGAATGGACCATATAGGTCCAATATGGACTGATTAGGACCAAATATAACCAAAGTAGATTATGGAGTGAATAGGACCAAAGTGAACAGAATGAACTAAATAGGACCGAAGTGGATAGAACTGGACCAATGTAGACTAAATAGAGCCAATATGGACTGAATGGACCGAATTAGACCGAAGTGGACAGAATAGGACCAATGTGGACTGAATTAGCCATAGACACTCATCAGTTAAATAACTCAAATCTATATATATATATATATATATATGATAATAGGTGAAGCAGAGAGAAACTCAAATAGAATTCCAAATTAGAGTTTCAATTTTGTGCCATGTGTCATTCCAATTGTTCAATTAAAATCTGAAATTGGAGTCCAATTTTACTATACACATGTACAAAGAAAATAATCAAAAGAATATAATATGATTTGGGGTAATTTTCGAAAGAACTATTATTCTGATTTATTATTTTTATTTATTTTTATGTAGGTTTATTGTTCTCTTGATTCAAACTTCAAAGTGCCTAGAGAACTATAACAAGAAACTGAATATGGAAAATGGCCATGGGAATTGAAAATAAATTTCAAAGAATAAATTAAAAATAAAAAATGAAAGAATATTGCAAGAGATGCACCACTTGGAAAAATTGAATTCCAATTAAAATTCATTGGACTTGGTAATGAGATGAGATGAAATTAATAATACATTAAACGTTCATGCTTTGGGAATCGGTAGTATTAATCTAAATCCATTAGATTTGCTTCGTGATAATACAACTGTGAAGGATGTATAAAAACACGCACCAATCCATCTCTCTATAAAAAGAGATTGGAGAGAATTTCTTTTATCAGCCATGTAACTTTAGAGGTTTTTTCTTTACACAAATGCCCATTATGTTACAAAATGACCCATTATAAAACTACAAAATGAGTACAACTCTAATGGTTTTTTATTTTTTCAAATTTTAATTTTTTTTAAGCCACGAAAATTTCAATCACCAATATAGATTGAAGATTCAAAAGCTTGAATGGATCTTTTGGATAAAGATCGTCACCAAGGTTCATCTTTCTGTATAATATTTACATTTAATTTTGATTCCCTTAATTGATATAGCAATGGGTTTTTGTGTATGTGCATACATTGAGTCAATATTAACATTTTTTGAAATCCTTTGGTCCTTGCTTGATGATTAACTTCTCTTGCAGATATCAATCTTGCACGAAGATGGCTTTCAACCGGTGTGACCTTACTGAAAACAATATTTAGCATAGGGGAAGAATATCCAATGTCAATCTTGTGAATTCTTAAACCTATTAATTAGTCCCCTTTATGGCAAACACCTCTCTCTTAGTAGCTTCATGGCTGCCAATTTAGTTTCATATTACTCTATTTTGGCTTATAATTGTGCTACTTTTGAACATTTTTTTACTTAAGTTTGATTGCTGTGCCAAATGTCTCTAAAGTTTTATTTACTTAAGAACCAATTAATTGTATAGGTTTAATTACCCTTTAATTATCCTTTCAATGTACACATGACTGCGACTGTAACTTGTATACTATATCAATCTATTGTGATTGAACTCGCTTTTTTATATATATATTGCTAAGTTTTGTTAATAAAATTTTATGGTTAATAATATAAATTTAGACTTAACTAAGCCTTTTATATATGAATAAACTCATGATTAATAATATATCCATTCCCATGCCCTTTAATTATCCTTTCAATGTACACATGACTGCGACTATAACTTGTATATTATATCAATCTATTGTGATTCAACTCGCTTTCTTTTATACATATATATATATATATATATATACTGCTAAGTTTTGTTAATAAAATTTTATGGTTAATAATATAAATTTAGACTTAACTAAACCTTTTATATATGAATAAACTCATGATTAATAATATATCCATTCCCATGAGTTACATACTAGTTATGTATAACTGTCAAAAATCTGCTCATTTCAATCACACCAAGCCAGAGTTTTATTTACATAACTGTATACTCAAGCAGGAAATTAATAGTAAACCTACAATACTAGGTTTAAACTTTAAATTGTCTCATTTATTTACATAACCGTATACTCAGAAGGGAATAGTAAACCTTGTTGATTAGCATCTTGATACTAGTGTCTCATTTTTTTTCCCTGCCAGGATTAAACAATCTATAGAAATTGTCCACATTGTTTCTCAAAAGCAAGGGCTTAGAAAACCTTTTCAAGGCGTGATAAGCCCGGGAAATCCGTGGAAGAATTGTTCCAATCTATCAATGGAATTATCAAATCAAATATATTGGAAGCCTCACGTTTAAATTAACGGAACCAGTATGGTGGAGGCTTCAACAACATTTCACATTGTCCCATTAAAGTCAGCTCAAACTAACATAATATACACATGCCACTTGTGGAATCAAGTAGGGTAATCAAGTGTACTTCTTGTATGCACATGTAATCCTTTATGATGCAACACTGTTAAATATGGTTCCTAAGTCTTCTAAATTATTGCCATGTAACCCTCGTATCATAAAAATTATGATTATTTGTTCTTTTTAAGTTTTATGGTCAGCGTGTAATCTCAATTATGGCATAAGCTTTGCCGGTGTCAACAACATTCATCTGTTAGAACACTTGGGCAACTCTTATTTTTGGAGCAACCATGAGCCATACTTAACAATTTCGCGAAGACCGAGCACAAATGCAGCTTCCAATCCAATAGCCAACTCGTGGAACACGTTAGAACTTGCTTGAATTATATAACTCTCACAAATGCAACTCGACTGATATCAGCATAATTTCAATGACGAACTGAAATAGTGCATAAAGTGTGCAGTCTTAGAATTGATGACTCCCTCGGATATGATCTCTTGCTAGTAATTTTAAACAACTTTATTTGTGGTGGAATGTCAAAGAACCTAATATAAAATTTCCGCTTAATTGGTATTCAGTGGGCATATGGGAGGAGAAATTGGAAGAATGACAACCAATAATTGTTTCTCCATCAAGTTTTAAACTTAGATCAGCTCTTTGGCCTTCAGTTGTACATGTGGACATTTAGTGCCATATACAGGCAGGAATAGAGCCCATGCTGCGAGGTCTTTATTCTTTGGCCTCTATTTTGCACTTCGATTGTATTTTTGGGATAGAATCTTTCAGTTGCCACTAGAGCTTGTTGACTTATTGGTGAATGATGATCCTGAAACCTGGTTACTTTGTAGAACAGCTTCTCTGATTCTGTACTTTTAGTTTGTATAATCTTTTTTAAGTTCTAGCTTTAAGATGTTGAGATAACCAGTTCACGAGTAGAAAGTATGTCACAGTATGTTCAGGTATTTACAGATCAAAATGCCTTAGGAAGAATTTTTCACTAATCATGTCCATGCAATCTCATTAAGCCATTGTTTCTCAAAGTTGTTTCAGACATATATGATGAATTTACACCCACATATAGGGGGGAATAAGCGAAGAAAGTGAGGGAAAAAATTTCCAAGCTTCTATGAGTACTTCCTACCACATCTTCTTTCAAAAAATTCCCAGAATAAAGCAACAAAAATTGTTTTGCAGTGGCCATAACAGTGTTATCTCCTCCAGATACACTCCAAGATTGGTCACCCAACAGGACAGAGAAAACAAAGACAACATAACATGCCTTTGGCTTCATCATTGCAACTATCCAGGAAGGCCAGGCAGCATAAATTCAATGTGTGCCAACACTATATCTTGGATTACACTCCAAGTGACATCACAACTTTCAGCTTTTCTAGCAGCCTTTTGTTCAGAAGAATAAAACAGAAACACCAGAAAGCTTAGCAACCTTAAGTCCCAAACAACCTGTAAGAAATGAGCATGTCAACGAATATGAATGTCACACCTCCGGCTAGTCAAGAAGAAATGTTGGCTTCAATTTTGAGTTCTTCAGAATTTGTTTTGGATTCCTCATAAAATTCATTTGGAGTCTGGTCAGTTTGCCTAATTACATCCTTGCTAGGATCATTAGCTTCAATATTGAGTTCATCTGAACTTGTGTCAGCTTCCTCATGCATATCATTGGAAGTCTGGTAAGTCTCCTCATGCTTACCTGCATCTTTATTAGATCCATCAATTGGAGTCTGGTCAGTATGCCTAATTACATCCTTGCTAGGATCATTAGCTTCAATATCGAGTTCATCTGAACTTGTGTCAGCTTCCTCATGCATATCATTGGAAGTCTGGTAAGTCTCCTCATGCTTACCTGCATCTTTATTAGAACCATCAATTGGAGTCTGGTCAGTATGCCTAATTACAACCTTGCTAGGATCATTAGCTTCAATATTGAGTTCATCTGAACTTGTGTCAGCTTCCTCATGCATATCATTGGAAGTCTGGTAAGTCTCCTCATGCTTACCTGCATCTTTATTAGAACCATCAATTGCTCGAAGATCCTTAGCTCGAATTTTAACACGTTTTCCTTTGATGTATCGATATTCCCATTTTGGTGGGGGATATTTCTTCTTCAGTTTCTTGTATTTGTCTGTCATACCCAGCTCCTTGAAGACATTCCCAACCATTGTAACAATTGGAACAGTTGGTCGGATACCAAGCTCTTCCATGTCAGCAAATATCTACAGTAGAAAATATGCATATTAGAATTCCTGATATTTAGAGTATCCAATTACAAACTACTCTTGTGTTATACACAAGAATTTCAGAATCAAAACAACAAAAGGGAAAATGATGTTTGGCGCTGTTAAAACACTATATTGATGAGGTACTTATAAAAAAAACACTATATTGATCAGTAATAGGAAATAAAACAAGAAGACTGAAATTGGCATAACAAATACAGAGATGCAGTTAATTAGACTCAAAAAAGGACGAAAAGGTAGCTTGCTGAATCAGCGATCATAGGATAATGTAATAGTTTTGACAAATTACTGATCAAATACAGTGAAGATACATACCTATTATCAAATAGTTTAGACGTTCCAATGGTAAAACTTCTTGATGGATAAGTATATAGACTTTTGAACTATGAAATCTAGCACTTGTACATAGAAAGAAAATTGTACACAAGTTTGGAGTTTGTTTTCTAAGATTCATTTGACTATCAAGTTAAGAAAACATAAGGTGTTAACCAGAGAAAAAATTGCAAGATAGATCTTATGGGATTGACACTGATGACAATATGATCTTTTAATAGTGAATCCATACTCAAACTGTAAGCATGTCTATAATATGAAGGTTGTAACACATACCATATGATTGGAGCACATGATATAAAACAATGAATATTAAAAAGAGATGGCATAGCATTACCTCAAACATCTTCTCATGAATGCCCCTTTTATGGTAAATAGAAATCATTTTATCAAAGAAAACACGAGGTGTGCTGTCTAAGTTCTCTGTAAATATTTTTGTCCAAAGCTCTTCAACCTCATCAAGTCTCTCATCCTCTGCTAAGGCATTTAGCAATGTGAAATAGCTTCCCATTGTTCTTCCTTGTCCCTTGCTCAGCATCCACTTCGTCACCTACAACCCATATTTAATTGGCTTGATATAATAACCGGAAACCATTAATGAGAAGAAGAAAGAAAAATACTGTTGAAATTAAAAAATACCTGAATTATTCTCTTCCATTCTCTTTGATCCTCAAGAGTCTTCAATGCCTTCTTCACCGTAATTAAAGGGAACTCTAAATCCCATGCAATGAAGGAATCAAGAGCCCCATAAACTTCCTCTTTGACATTCGACAATTTATTAATCTACAGAGAAACATAGACCTATAACGACCGTCTCAAGAGAGCGAAATGGTACAATAAAGATATTTGTCCACAAAGTGTCCTTAAAATGCCGAAACAATTAGCACTGCCAAATGGGCAAGTCAACATTTTTCTATAGAACAAGCTCACATATGCTGTATAAACCAAATTAGGAAAAATAAAACGAAATGCCTACACATTCAACGAGCTTCGCAGACTTGGAAATAGTCCCAATTCTCTGTCTTGTTTTCCAAACACGAGGATATCTTGGTCTTGGACCTTTTGCAGCACATACCTGAAAAAAAAAATTTCCCAACATTTTTGTATGTTAAAAATGATATTATCTAAGTTTGATTTCCAAAAAATAACTGATAGCATAAAAAAAAAAAAAAAAATTCCCATGTAAAATAGAGACTCAATTTGTATCACTAAAAGATTGCTATAGTTGGAAACATGTCATGAAGTTATACAGCTTCTTTTCAGATATAAACATAACATGGTTGCAATTCTAATCGAAGAAACTTACCACGACACTGCTCGATGTCCTGCCTATTTTAATGGATTTCGGTCTTTTAATTATGAATGGCGGAGAGTATGTCAATGTAAGCATCCTGATAAACCATTAAAAAAAAAAGAAGTATAATCCACAAGTTCAAAATGGACCAGCATAGTAGAAAAAGTTCACCAAAAGCCCATGTATTTTCTTGCTTTTCAAAGCTAAATTAAACCAAACAAAAACTTCGCTTTGAAAAGCAAGAAAATTTTAGCACAGATATATTCAAAAGCAATAAGATTGAAACCCAACAGTTTCGCTTGAATGAGAATCTCTCAATTCAAGAAAAGACCATTATTCTCAGCTCCAGATAACAAATTATTTTTGTAAAGCTTCGAAATTTAATCTATTTTCATATTTAATTTTTCTCCACAAAATTTTTGAAAATTTTACACAAAGAGCCACAGAGAGAGAGAGAGAGAGAGAGAGAGAGAGAGAGAGAGAGAGAGTTACCGGGTCGAAGTGGAGAAGAGCGAGTTGGTGGTTGAGAACTCGGAGAGAGGTGTGCGTTGCTTGAAGATATTTTCTTTGCCTCTGTAAAAAAATTTTCTCTCACTTTCTTCACATCCAAACAGAGAGAAATAATATCTTCTTTTTTTTTTCTTTTTTTTTGGGTCTCGCTGATAAAAGCGGTGCGTTTTGATGAATAGAGGATACCAAAACAATAACGGTATAATTCTCTGAGAGGCACAAAAAATAAGACAAGCACCACGCTACCACGGTGTACTCTGAGTAAAAGTACAGGTTTTTTTTGGTCCTTTTGTTAAATTTCCAAGGACAGTCAAGTAATTAAGTACATTTAAACTCTATCCTAACCACTCATATATTAAAACGTGTCTATTTGTAAAATTTTACACCTACTATCGCCGTAGGAAATCATTACCACATGCCTCATCCTCACAAAACAGTTCTTTGAGACTCAGCAACAATAACAAATGCTTGTGGATCTCTAACACTTCGATAGAAAGCGAAAAAAAGAGAACGACGATGATGATCGAATCAGCCATGGCCGTTCGATTCCCCGCCGGCGCGAATGTCTGCTCCTTCACCGCCTTACCCTGTAACTCTCTCTCTCACACTTTTTCTTGCATTTTCTCGGTTGCCAAATGCAGGATAGCGTATTGGTATTTGTATTTATTTATTTTTTTTGAACAATTTGTTTCTTTAATTGTAGATTTTCGTTCAATGTGGAGCTCGGAGGATGTGAACGGAGTCCACGTCACCTCTTACCCGCTTTCTCACCCTGGCGGCGGTTTCGATTCTCCGTGGTAGTTAAGCTAAACTTGAATTTATAGAGCTTTTAGTATCTTTGAAGTCATTTTGAAACAAGTTAGAATATAAGGAAGGAAATGAATGCATTTTCAAGTTTTCAACTAAGCTATTAGGAGTTGTAGATGTTAGAATGAAGTAGTAATGTGTGTTAGGATTGATACACAGGAATAGAAATCGACGATTAAGAGGTGGTTACATGACGAGAAGGAATGCTCTTGTAAAGAACAATAGAATTCGAGCAACTGCAGAGCATTTGGGCTCGACTCGGGACCCTAAAAAGCAGAATGGGGGGTCACAGTACCATCCGTATGAAGACATTGCTGAGTTGACACCGGAGAATCGCGGAGACGCTAGGCTTACAGCTGCAGAAAGTAGTAGGACAATTATTGAGGTATTACATCGCGGTTACTTTGTTGATCAGTCGAAACAACTTTCAAAAAATGACTTCTAGTGCAAATATGTGTTGTTTTAACTATGTAGCCAATGAGCTCTGGCTCAATTAGTACTTCCTCTTGTCGCAAGAATGAGTAGACAGTGAGGTCTTGTGGATTAGAAACCCATTAGGTGTGTTTGTATATAGCATGAGCTCTTGCACTCTTCGCATTGTTGAGACTATTTAAGCTAGAGCTCTATAACTAGCATTCGTGTCAATGATGGTTGTGAAATTATTTTGGGCAGAAAGGTTTGCGAGTCACAAATCTGAAGGAGTAAGGGGTAGCTGATATAAATTTTTAGAAATAGAAATCCTGTCCCGATTCACCATAGATGTCAATCATCAATGATGTTCGGAATATCTATATAGAAAATCACGTAAGAGAAGGAAAATGATGATATCACAAGCACTTAACTAGGGAAGTTCTTTGCCAAAGTTCAGCTCTTTTGTACTAGATTATCGTCCAGCTTTAAGCAATGTCCATCTTGAGGTGAGTTGTAATAGCAACTATTACCTTCCTCTTTT
This sequence comes from Quercus variabilis, assembly GCA_030445155.1. NCBI lineage: Eukaryota > Viridiplantae > Streptophyta > Magnoliopsida > Fagales > Fagaceae > Quercus > Quercus variabilis. The sequence goes on from CP129453.1 coordinate 13,303,569, forward strand.
TTCTAGAGAAGGTTCGGTAAAAGAAGCAAAGAATTGGTAATAACTATTTATGGCCAAACATCTGAAGTAAGACTTTCATAGTATATCTTGTGGTTGCATCCTGGTGTTCTGACAATTCTGGAATTTGAATTTCTGTTCTTTCTAATTTCCAGCCAGTGTTGCATAACTATTAATATTGCCCATAGTGTGTCACATTCAGGTAAACAGCAAAGCGACACTTACATTTTCCAGTATGATCAATGGCGAAGTTCATGAGAATATCATCTTGCCTGAGTTGCCTTACATTACTGATGAACATGGAAGTAAGCCAAGAATTTGATGTTTTCCATTGACATAGTTACACATTATAATTGGGCTTGACATCCTCATCTTAAAACTGCCGATGTGCTCTGGTGTTGCAGATATCTACTTTCAAGTGAACAATGATGACAACAGTGCTTTCCAATCCCTAACTTCAGATAACAACTTTGTGGTATGGAATGTGTCCTGGAAAACGTGCATATATATTTGCATGAATATATGATTTGATACTAGTATGAAAATGGTTTTCCTATTATAGATGTAACAAGACTTGCTATTGCAGATGCATGATTTTCTTAATTTTCCTTAGTTGCTCTCTTTCTCTCTCTGTCTCCCTATTTCTGTGTGTGCCTGTGTGTGCATGCGGTTGCATGTTTGAGTGCATGTGCATGTTTGTTGTGCATGCATTGACGTGTTTTGCTCACTCATTTGACAACACTGTTGACAATCTGTTGTACTCCTGTGCGCAATTAAGAACAGATATAACTTGTCCATTGTGTGCAATGAAGACTTAAAACCCAATAACTTGGGTTGGATATGTCTTATCATAATTGTGCCATCTAAATTATTTTGCTAGTTGAAATATAGATGATCATGTTTTTGTACATTCCTTTGACTATATATTGTTGACATCAATTGCCTCCTTTGGGGAGTTAATTCATTGGTCTTTGTTGCATATGGCCAAACATTTTGATGATACTCACAAATCTTGTCTACCATCTTAGGTTTACTCAACAATAGTCTCTTCTTCTTCTTTTTTTTTTTTTTTTTTTTTTAAACTTCTTTTATCTTAAGTATTGCTATTGCACTTCACATTCCTCACCATATGATAAGAAACAATAGCTCAATTGAACATTTCTTGTTTAGAGCTTGTTCTGGGCTTATGTGTTTTAACATAAAATGCAGCAAGTCATTATAGGCTTGGATACTATGGAAATGCTTAGTGACATGGAGTTATCAGATCCATTAGAAATTGATTTTGGAATTGAGGAAATTGAAGATGAGGGTAGTGATATTGAAGATGAGGACGATGAGGATACTGTTGAAGATGAAGATTATGATACGGTCTGATTATATTCTTTTTTGCTTTGACATAATTGTTCACATTATGTTTAGCTTCTCAATTGTGAGAATTTTAGCTCTCCAAAAATACTCCATCATATATTAGATTATTCTTTGCAGGACTGGGTTTCTGTTCATGATGATGAAGACGACCAGGATGATTCTGATGAGACACTTGCAGACTGGGCAAAGTTGGAGACCATGCGTTCTTCTCATCCAATGCATTTTGCCAGTAAGCTGACTGAGGTAACATTTCATTGTAAATTTTTTATTTGTGATGGGTTAATGTGCAAGTGCTCTGTAAGGATACAATTGAATTGAGTTCCCCCACACACCAACACCCCCCCCCCCCCCCCCCCAAAAAAAAAATCACAGCTGATCAATATGCAGAATTGCTACACTGGGTTTTAAATACCCACTTTTAGTGTATATGAATCATAACGTTGCCATTTTAACATGGCCCATGGACATAGCTGGTCTTGTAAACTTATTTTTAATTGGTTAGGTTGCTTCAGATGATCCTATAGACTGGATGGAGGAGCCTTCAGCTAGTCTTGCTATCCAAGGCCTTCTAAGACCTGCCTTTATTGAAGAACAATCTGTCATTCAAAAACATCTATCTGAGCATCAGTCCAGTAATGCTGACATAAATCAGGCTGGGAAAATTGTAGAAGACAAACCAGAAGATCTTGGTATGATTAATGGTTACAGAACTGAATCTGGATCATCTGAAGATGGTTCAAACCAGGCTGAGGAACCTGAGAAGGATGAAATCCCTGTGAATGGGACTACATTTTACAGGTTGGAGATGATTAGAATTCAGCTGTTCTCCTCACATGGACAGCCGGTATGTTTAATGGGTTTTTAGGTGTGTTTTGACATTGTGTGGTTGCTGGTAAATTTCTTTATAGATTGAAACATGTCAATGATGTCATCCTTGACATGCATTGGAAAACACAATTTTTTTGATCTTGGTTACTTGTTTAAATACTTAGCAACAAATATAATTTGTGGTAGAATTATCATATTAAGCTTATTTAAGTAACTACTATTGCTAAGACCATTTTAATTAAAAGAATTTCAACAGTATACCTTAATTGAATAACATTTTTCTCCTCTGCAGTGCCTTAAATACACAATGTTTTGGTTTGTGGCCGCTCATACCCTAAAAACTAAAAAAGAAAAAGAAAAATAGTTTATTGATTGGAAGACTTCTTTTCATGTGAACAAGTTGGCTTAAATTATCAATGTCTTCATGATTTACTTATAAAAATACTAACAAGTGAGCATATGGAGATTAAAATAAAATTACACGTATAAAGGACCTAAATAGGGATGCGTTTTATTTGTCAACTGTGAAATAGTAATTTCTGTAACATGAACGCATCATGACATGACAATTCATATGTTTTATGCACCTCTCTATGCTTGTTAAAAATTCAAATTTTATTTTGAATAAAATTATTCTTTTGTTACTCCTCCTCAGACTGTTGTTGAGGTAGAAGACTTTGTGAAAGCTCAACCTGATGCTATTGCACACTCAGCAGCCAAAATTATATCTCGTCTAAAAGCTGGTGGAGAAAAGACCATACAGGCCCTCAAATCTCTTTGCTGGAGATGTAAGGGTATTCAAGTGGAGGTAACTTATAAAAAAATTTGAAATTTGAGTTCCTGGGACATTTATATGTGGCCAAATGATCTGTGCAACTACGTGATGTGCAACTGGTCCATTTTTTAAGCACTTTAAAACACAATGGTATCCAAAATGTTGATTAGGTATGATAGGGAAAGGCCAATTGAATAGTTGGTTCACATTATTGAATCTGTTCATGATCATATGAGTGAGAGAAACAATAGTACCATGTGTGAAAAATCCTTTCTCCAGCCGCCTTTGACGCATATTTCATGTATGCTGCAATCTTATGTGTATGTGTTGAGGTTTTTTAGACGCTGCTGTAGATAATTACTCCTCATTGCAATCATTACAGGAGGCAGCACTTATTGGTGTAGATTCCCTTGGGTTTGACTTAAAGGTTTGTTCAGGAACACAAGTACAAACATTGCGGTTTGCATTTCATACACGGGTATGGCAGTTATCCTTCAGCTATAAGTTAAATCTTATACATATGTATGAATAAGTGTGCGTGTGTGTGTATGAATGTACATATCTGCGTATGTGCATTTTTTATTCTTGCTAATCCTTTTCACCTCCAACCACCACCTTATCCTGGTCATTGAGGGCTTTTTGATGTCTGGTTCACTGAATCACAGTTTGAGTTCTTGAAATTTACTTATATATATATATATATATATAATTCTTGAAATTTCAGCCAGAATATAGTGCACTACCTTGTTCAATTGATCCTAAAGATATTTCAGAGTATTCAATCAAGATTGCATTATAGTGTTCTTCTAAATTTGTCAACGGTCCTTGAAGTAAATTGTTATCTTCTCCTTTTTTATGGAAGAGGAGGTAAAATGTTCAATCACTTAGTAGTGCGCTAGTTGTATTTAGCTATTAGCAAGTTAAAGGTATTCTTTCTTGTATTTTGTGAGTTAACTTGTTTAGGTGGACTGCAACAATAACCAGTCAAAATTCACACCCTTAGGATTGCTCTCATGTCTAACAACAATCCATGTCATATTCTTGCACTGTTGCCTCTGTCTATACATGGTCATATCTTTTTGGTTTAGTTGCGAATTCCTCCTATATATATATATATATTTCTATCTTTCTTTTTTCCTTTTTTTTTTTTTTTGAACTATCTTTGATGTACAAACATATCCTTGTTAGAAAGTAATCTTCTATTGCCAATAAGCCTTTGCCTTAACCAACTTATCTTTGCAGGCCCCTTCAGAGTACAGTGCTGAGAGACAGCTTAATGATCTACTATTCCCTAGGATCCACCACACGCCACAAATGATGAAACAAACACCAAAATGAGTGCTAATATTGACAAATAGCATATTCCAGTTTAATTCTGGATGGTTGTTGTACTCTCTTGGTCAAGATTTTAATGGAAAAGGGTGACAGAAAAAGAAAAAATCCATAGACAGTCACCAGCTTATGTAATTGTTATTTGCAACTAACGTTATAAAAATTCAATTTTTTTTATCAAGCCTCTTTACTGTTACTCATCCATGCTCTATTACTCGGGCTCTTTAGTTTCTATGGGAGCATTATTGCTTGCTTTCTCATGAGCTTTACTAATTTCTGTCGTGTACTGTTCTATCATAACGCCCATCACATCAGTATTTTTCTTTTACCAATCGCAATTTGTCTCGCTAGAAAAAATTAGCCAAACATTATCCCAAGTTCAGAAATGTTGGATTTTGAAACTTACGGTTTGGGATAATCAGTAATTTACCAAAAGCTTCTTTGTTTGAAACTCTCTTCTCACTATAAATTTAGCCAAGTAATAATGAAGAGAGTTTGCAGATTGTAACATTGTTGAACAACTTATTTGAGTTGATCTTAAAACAGTGTGATAGAACCATCTCAGGAATCAAATGATAAAATAATATGACTTCATAAATTTTCTGTCTTTTCCTATAAGAACAGAATGAATGATCACCAAAGCATAATTTCAACCGAAATTTGCAAGTGTCTCTCTAAAAGGTGCAAAATCGTGTATTGACTGTATTGTAGTTTACATGACTAAGTAGGGCATGGATTAATATCACAAAGACTTGTGGAAATGGTATAACATAGGCATAGAAATTAGACAGAATAGAACTGTTTAAATTATTGAAAAAACAAAATGCGAGAAAGACACATAGAAATGTTACAATTAACAAAATCAAAATGTGCGAGAAAGAAAACAAATTGACAAGTTACCGCTTTCCAATATAAGTTTCATAAACCAATTGTGCTGCAAGAATGTCCACAATTGCAGAGCCAACAGACTTAAATACTGTTATCTCTTCTGAACTTCTTCTGCCAACCTTTTCTCCTTTAATCAACTCTACCAAATTTCCTCCAATATCTCCCTTTTCGATTACCCTTCTCTCAAAAGCACCCACCAATTCTCCAGCCTCAACCAATGCAGCCTCATTATCCACAAACACTCTTCCTCTCCTTATTGCTTCGTCGTCACACTCCATCATCGAGTGCTTGAAGGATCCAACCAAATCCAAATGAGCCCCTGCCTTCAACCTCTCGCCCTTCACAACTGGTGTTTCCGAATTCGTTGCACAGCTCACAATGTCTCCCAATCCAACAATTTCCTCCAAACACTCGTTACTCTCAAAACACACCCCATCAAACCCAGCATTTTCACTCATTTCCTCGGCCAATTTTCTTGCCTTTTCAATTGTTCTGTTCCAAATGATCACCCTTCTCAAACTGGGTCTAGCCGAAAGATGTGCTTTGATCAAATGGGGTGCCATAGCACCAGCACCAATCATCACGAGCGTTTCACTGTCATTTCTAGCCAAAATCTTCGAGGCTAAGCCAGAGACACACGAGGTTCTATAAAGGGTCAACACAGTGCCATCCATGGAAGCCAAAGTTTGGCCAGTTACAGAGCTGAAGAGCACGTAACTTGCGTGCACTCCTGGCAAGTTCAGCGTGGAGTTTTGAGGGAAATAGGTGACGAGCTTCACACCGACGTAGGGGAGAGAAGGGGATGAGGACCAAGAAGGCATGAGAAGGAGAGAGGAGGATTGTGAAACGGAGTAGCTTTGGCGAATTGGGGTTTGGAGGGAGGATGAGGCTGCAGGGAGAGATGATTGCAAGTGATCTATTAGAGTTTGGTGAGAAAGGATGGCGTGCAAAGACTCAGTGGAGATGAAGATGGGAATGGTGTTCGTGCTATTGGGATTTGTATCGTTTTTGTTGGGATTTTCATTGTTGAGTGGATTGGGTATGGAAGCCATTGATGAGAGCTGGGAAGGTTTTGGTTTGGGTAAGAGAGGAGGAACTTAATGAGGGAGACGAAGACGAAGACGAAGACTAGGCTGTCTGTATTGTCATGTACAGAGGAGGGTATAAAAATATGAATTATATTTTAGACTTAGACTTTATATTTTAGAATTGGTTTGTTCTCAAAAAATAAAAACAGAGACTTTAGAATTGGTTTCAAATTAAACTTATATTTTTAGAAGTTTCAAATTAAACCCACATCTTTAAATACAATTCAATTCAAATAATAAATTCATTACATATGAAGTTGTTAATGGAATAATGAAGTCATGGACTCATGGTAAATGGGAATATGGTTTGAATTAAACATTTCTAAAACTTAGCAACCAAAAAAAAAAAAGGAATTAAATATTTCTAAGAGTATTAGAAGGCTTTAGGACCATATCAGAGATTCCAACAAGTTTAATTCTTAGAAGGCTTTAGGTTGAGTTGCCCAATTTATTTGTGTTGGGGGTTAGGAATATCCAATAACGAGAGGTCCTAAAGGTGGTGTTGGAGTTTCTAAAGGAGAGGACCATGAATCCTAGACTACTTCCCTTATAACTCTCCTTTGATCAAAGTGATTCAGTGAACGTGAACTTTCTTAGCAAAAGCCAAGCAAGATTTCGTTCTTCTCAAGATCTGTTTTTCCTCACCACTTTCGTGACACTCTCCCCTATTTTTCCCAACCCTCTAACCATTGATCTCTATTTATAGACTTTCCTTAGTGGGGTCGTCATGATGAAAGGGTGGTTTCCCATGTTGATGGGTCCCTCAATACTATATTTCTGACTAGATGGGACCTACTATTCGTGACTAAAATGACTCTCTTGGAACTTGTACCAAACGCCAATAATTGCTCAGCAAGCAGATTTTCTCAAGGTATTATCCCTTGACCTCAATATAGTAGAAGCTATTTCGTTAAGGCCGGGAGCTCGAACTAGGCCCATCTGGGGAGTGGGCTAGGTGCTTGGTTAGTAAGCAGTGCAAGATGGGCCCATTTAGGATACGCGTCATAAGCTCGATGCAGGCCGAATAGTCGTGGACCATACAACATCTATTGATTAATTATCAAATTATATCCCAAAATTTAAAAACGAGATCTTGTTTAAACCTATATCCTTAAGCTTATCCAAAAGAAGAAAGATTGTAGTAAAAGCTAAAAGACATGTATTTCCCAAGGGAAAAAATAAATAAATAAACAATGTATTTAATATGGAACCTAATATAAGAATGGGGCCTCTTAGCCATTTTAGGACTTGAGCATGGACTTTGATTAGCTGAGTGCGATCTAACTTTGCTGGAGAATTGTCATTATCATCTGCATAACTAACCTTCTAACTTGTGGCATCAAATCAAAGACTCCATTCAACTTGAGCTTCCCTTCTTATGTATTAACGTTGCTGCAATCTGAACTAAAAGTATAAGAATGTTAGTTAAGCAAATGTTTAAAGATACCATTTTGTTCTCATAGCCAGTTGAAAATTTTTTATTTAAAAAAAATGTCTTCCAAATATACATATATATACAATCATTTCGCAAGAACCAATATAATTTCCAAATATTGACAATGTAAGTGGATTACATTTTTGCTTTTCCCCATAACAATCAGATTCCAAGAGAAATGATCTACAAACCAATTCTTCCATGCAAGATCACCAGATAGTAGAATACCAACGTGGCTTGCAGTTTAAATGGTAATGCAGCACTTGTTCTAGTTGAGTTGCCAGAAGTCGCTAAAATCTTTTGTTCAAGAGAGAATGCATCTGCATTGGTATACGTGGCCAGAATGTTTATCAACCAACTGCCCTAACCTGCACAGTTGAAATGGTTCAATTCGGCCTGGGATGCAGTACTTTCTACAGCTACCCACCATTCCTCATCTTCATCATTAATTCTCTCCTCCTGGCAAGAAGAAAAATTGATAAGGTTACAAGAGAAAAAAGTGAAGATTGCATGGGTTCAATAGTTCAAATTCTTGCAAGCTTGAAGATGCATTATGCTTTGTGTCAGTTGTATTTCTGACAATTTCAAGGTCCTACCATCCAAGAGCGTTTACTATTCAATGGTCTGGTTATTGGATGAGAAAAATATGCACTTCAAACCACAAATTCAAAAAACACTGCATTGATGCTGTTGAATGGGGATATGCACGATGCACCAATAATTTTGCCTTGAATAAACCATTTGTTTCTCAAAACATGCACATCCAGCCCATACAAATAGCTGCACTCACTATTAACTAAATTTAAAACATGAAGCTCCTAGTTTTTGGTAAGGGGAAGACAGGAAGGAGTGGGAATGGGAGTTATTTCCTTGAACTTCTAACACTAAGCACATTTTTTACTTCATCATTTTCATTTATCTCATGCTTAAATGGTTTGACCTTTTTTCTTTTTCTTTTTTTTTGCTAAGTAACACAATCACTTGTGATCATGCATTTTGAACACATGACTACACTCTCCATCCTATTCTTATGGGAAAAGAAAGTGTCAGTTTAATCAAAACTCATTAACATACTACAGGCATAGCAATGGGTGGGGTCAGAGGTTCTACTACCGCAGTAAACGAAAAAAGAAAAACACACACTCTATAGCTGTTTTGACATGGAAGATGGCAGTAGGAAAGTGCAACAAATCTAATATGTATAAGCATCATAAATATACTAACCATGTTGCTAAGCTCTACTGTATTTTTCTTATTTTCAATATCATCTGCAACTCTTATGGCTTCAACCCACCAAGAATCTTTACTGCATTTGTCTGTAATGTTTTCATCTTTGTAAAGCAAAGCATGTTCCTCATCACTATCAACAAATTGATGGTTGAGGTTATTAACTCTTGACACACCATGATTAATTGTCTGATCAGAATCAAAGAAAACCAAAGGATCAGGAATGACATCAATCGGGATTGGTCGTAAGGGAGATCGGTAACCTGAAGCCATCAATACCCTTTGTTAAATGATCAATCATGCATTAAGAGGATATTGAAGTTGATAAATTTTAAGGAAAATACTCTTATGCACCTCTGCAGTCAGGATCATAACATTTCTGATAATAAACAGCCCTTCTTAAGTCAACAATGTACATCACTGAACCAATAAAACATTGATGCACATTAGTATCTATGCCTCAAACATTAGCTATAAGATTTAAAAAAAATGGAACAATATTTGTTTACTGCAAAAATAAATAAATAAAAATTCAAGTATTTTAGTGGCTAGAGTCGTATATCCATGGCTTACTCCCCTAGGATGGGTCCAAAGGGTCTTGCCTTGGTGAGGTTCCACGTCATAAAATAAATAAATAAATAAAAATAAAGGTATTCTTCTTGCAAGCAGATAATAAGTATGACCAAAAGAGCAAGAGATTTGATGGGATGTGGATCCAAGTCAAGTACGGATATAAAAAGGGGTCTTCAAAACAAAGTGATATAAATAGGCCAAGAATCAATTGAGAAGAAAGGACAAAGAGTAAGGACAGTTTAATGATAGGTAGCAGATGCAGAAATTAAAATATATAAATAAATAAAAAATGAAAATTACCATGATTGCTTTTATGCTGTCTACCAATTCGCTCACAGTATCTATTTCTTGACATGCTGTAGACCATCAGTCCATATTCCGAGAACCAAAACCAGCTCCGTATTTTTCCTATAATTACATCACAATATCAACAAGGTGATAAACAAAATATAGAAGGCAGCATTATGTACATACATTGTTTTGTCACTGAGTTGTGAAGGCAAAATACAGGGAAAAAAGAAATTTTAATACACTGATTTTCTTTCAATCAATCAAAGGATAGACCGATTAAAAGCTGAATCAATTGATCCTCATTCTTTGTTCTTTATTTTTAATTTTTGGATAAGAAACCTCATTCCTTAAATGAAGCTGATAATACACAAAACTATAATTAAAATAAAAAATAAAAAAACTACTTGAATGACAGTGACTGCAGGAGTGAGACCATCTAAAAATTCTTAGGATTAAACGCAAAGAATCTTTCTGTTAAAAGGGTGAATTTAGCGAGAGATAAGACAGACTGAGTACTATTACTTGCGCAGACAGATATCTCAAGCAAACCCAAGTCTAAAAATATATCATATTTAATGAGAATCATCTCAAAGACATGTATAAACTTATTAAAAAAGTTCCTGACCCAATCAAGCTTTAAGCAAGACAAATAAAATTCCAAATATTAAAATAAAAATCAAATCCTTTTACTTCATTGAAACTTGAAAGTATGGTATTAAACCAGCAGTAGCACCTGAGACATTGCCAATGGAGGCAATGAATTCTACAAATTTGTCTAGAGCTGGAAATGGTGACTTCCCCAGGAAGTATGTTGTTGTAAGATTACTTGTGCAAGCACTCAATGCAAATTCTTGAGGGGCACTGTAATAATTTCCAATATTATGATTCTCCTGCAGAAAGAAGGAATTCCTGTTGTAAAATAGATCTATTTTCAATACAAAATGTTCAAGCAACTACCTACTTCACAGACCAAAGATGGTTTATGCTTCATCTTCACAGTAGATTCAGACATGTAAAACCCAAGAATTAAATAAAGAAATAAAACAAAATAAAGAAAAACCTTAAAAGCATCATGAGACATATCTAACATTCTAGTGTATTTTGACAATGAAAGATGCAGAGTCCAAAACTACCTCAGTATCAAAGAGCAGGGTTTTGACACAATCTAACTCCATTTTGCAGACTAAAAGCTTCTCACAATCAGCATCCATATTGCAGATCAATGATGCCATGAACATCTCTTCCTCACACTGTTCTTTCATGACATAAAAGATTAATTACCACACGCTAACAGTCAATGAATAAGGCGTACCAAAAAACCACTCAAAAGACAGGTATGTTTATTATAATAATGGATATTATTTTAAGGATTCACTTGGTGATACATGATCCTATACATCAAGTGTTCATCCAAATCTTCCTAGCAATGAAACTTAGCTACAGCACATGATATTTTAAAATTTAAAGGAATAAGCACAGATAAATTTTTGACCAATACCAGTATGAGTGATATAAGTATTAAACTTATCTTGCTTACTAGTCACAAACAAACCTGAACCTGCATAAAATTAATGAAGCCAAGCCATGAAAGAGAAACCTTTTTTTTTCCTTTTTGAGTACCATAAGAGTGCATAATAGAACTAGATGCCACTCACATGCAGAGTAACTGAACTTTTTTCTTAGAGAAAAGCTAACGTACATTATTGTTAATGAGAGGAAGCATCTGAATAGCTCCTGCATTGCTTTATATATATATATATATATATATAACAATAATAATAAATAATGCAATGGGAGAATAATATTGCTTACTTTGAGATTATACATTCAAAAATTGTTCTTCAGTAAGAAGATATCATACCATGTCCTTACATTTGAATCGCCTCATAGGTAAAAGAACAGAATTCTTCCCTGCCTTTGATGATAGAGCTAAACGAAAGCAACGATTTCTAGAATAGACAGCAGTGTCCACGAAAAGTTGGCTTGATGGTTCAGTGGACGTTGAATCTTTCCTCACAAAAAATTTCTCAAATCTTTCATCACTCTTCCTTGCACTTAAAATCCGAGAGCATATCTGATAATATGTCATCATATAGTGACAAGAAATGATATTTCTACAAAAAGAGAACAAAAGATTCTAGTAACTCAAGCAGATTCTATTCTAGCAGGCTAACAAAAAAGAGGTGGTGGTATTTTGAATCACAGGGATATATAACTCTCCACCCACCCACCCACCCATATGTGGGTGGAGCTGGAGTGTTATATATGCTCATGATATACAAAATAAAAAGTCAAAAAAGAGACTTCATGATAAAGACATCATAATTAAATTATATATTAACTTTATATTTCCTAGGTTAATTAAAATTAATAGTTAATATTGAAAGATGCAACAAAAATTTATAATTTTAACAAGAATATATACTTAATTTCATCTTTAATTAGCAACAAAAATAACGCATCTCAATCAGTGTTAGATAAAATGTTGATATGCTTCTCATGGAGGCGTACCTCAGCAACAAATGCGCCTGCATGTGAGTTGTCCTTGAAAGCAGTCTTTGGTATGTGAATAATTAAATGGCGAGAGAACTTTTCTGCACACAAGAATCTTAACTATCATCTACAAACTTCATGATAAATTAAATGCAATACAGAATACTTTACATCTTATAAATAATCAAAGACCTATATGAGACACATTGACCATACAACTATAACTTTTCATTGGAAAATTGCTCTCTCTCTCTCTCTCTCTCTCTCTCTCTCTCTCTCTCTCTCTCACACACACACACACACACACACGAACAAACATGCACAGGGCAAGGAATGGACTAGACACCTGGTGGCCCAAGCCATTCACTTTTTGCTTAATATATGCTAACTCCAAAAACATATGGATGTGTTTGTTTGGTTCTTCAACAACTTAAAACTCGCTGCGGTAAACAGATTAATAATTATAACAGGTGAGGAAGAAATCACAGGCTGAATACTACCAATTTTTAAAACTTTATATGTAAGGGAAAAAAAATGTTGTTTTTAACACCCTAGATGTAAGGGAAAAGAAGCGATGTTTTAACATCATGGGTAACCACTAGGATCTACACCTGCAACTTATTCAGTAGTTTAATGTCAATTTCAAGTCTCTTCCATGGTTGATACTGGTTCAATAAAGAAGGAAACACGCTCTAAGACTTTCAAGATAGAAATGCATCCAACTTATAAAGAGCATTGATGTTCAACAGCAAAATTTCCTCACATAAACAAATCATGAAAAAAAAAACCGTGACTGTTGTTCAGAAAAAGGAAAACAATATTAGCACTCACAAAATATTCTTGCAAAACATATGGCATATATTGGCTTTGTCAAGGATAATAATAAAACAACAATGCAAAATTTTGTCAAAATTTATATTCGACCATATCTTTATTAATTAAATGACTCCAATTAGACCAAAAATATTGTTATCATCATACCCCAATTAAAACAAAAACAAATAATTCAGAACTCAACCCAAATTTATATCTCAATTCAGAATGAGAGCTTGATTTAGAAATTGTATCAATCAAAATGACGAAGAAGAAAGGATAACTAGTTTGTGAGCGATTCAGAAATTGTATCAATCAAAATCAATCAGATTAAATTGTAAATTATAATGTTACTGACTGAATTTCATAATCTACATCAATGGACATCACACAAAGACAATTAGGGACTTTAGCATGTGCTAGACAAACATACCTTCAGTGGAGGAATCGAGCTCTACTATCCATTCCAGGTTTCCTTGAATGGAGTATTTATCAAGTAAGGTTTCAAAAATGACTGATATCAGGAGATCAACCATTTCATCTCCATTGTTTTCTGCATTCACTCTCTTACTGAACTCTAAATCAAAGTAAAGGTGGCATGGTAAACCCTAGAAGAAGAATAGGTTACAAACTTTTGGACATGACAGAAAATTTACTCACAAATTCTCACACTTTTTTTTTTTGATAAGTAAAGTACCACACTATTTCTCATAGGGTTGTTACCTCCTGAATCACTTCATAATGATGACGGAATTTGGAATCCATATTTTTGTACCTGAAATTGAGCAAAACAGCAGTAGAAACACTATGAGAAGGAAAGAACCTCAAATAGTTACTAGGTGCAAATAATTATGGGGGGAAACAAAAATAGTAAAGACAACCTTTGCCAGAACTCCTTATATGTAGAGACAAGGAACCTTCGTTGTCCAGAAAAGTGATCTTGATAACTAAAAACCCGAACCTGCATGTGCCCTTTGGCAAACTTCATTGCTTCATCCTGCCTAGGAAATGTAGCCCATATTTCCTTCCTTAAAAACAAAGGACCAGGGTCAAGTCATAGGGTAAGAAACTAAAAATTATAGTATAAGAAAGGCACCAATTGAAGGGAAGAATAGGATCGCACAAATACCTTGAGCTCAATTTATTTTGTTCACTCAGATCAACACGTATTTGACGTAATAATTGCAACAAACTGGATGGTCTCTTTGGGGGCACACCATTTGGAGACCCATAGAATACAATAGGAGAGAACTGCTTCCCAGGATTATTTTTGTTGGTTTTAACTGTTGCTGTATCAAACTGAAGCAATAAACAAATAAATATATAATTTAGTGATCTGAGCAGTAGAACAAACATCAGAGCATTTGTTTTCAACAAACCAGTACAAAAGGACTGCACTTTCAGAATTCACCATTAAAGCATGAAATGAAAGCAATGCATAGTACATACTTTCTCAATGGAGAGCTGTACATCTTTTGCTTTTTTTGGTCTTTGTCCAGCTGATCCTGAAGATGGAATGCCAGGAGATGTAGAGACCTCTTGTGTTGAACTCCCATGCTTCAATTTGTTCTTTCTTCTTTTTCTTTCTCTAAAAGCAGATTCTGAAACAGAAGTACCAACAAATTCTCACAATCATGAGAACAAGTCACGTAAAGAAATAATTGTCATGAAATCGCAGAAACTGAAATCCCTAAGGGCCCATTTGAAATGAGAGGGAGTGGAGGAGAGTAGAGTAGAGTTGGCCAGAAATTAGCTACTCTACTCCCACTTCCTTCCCTCAATTCAAACGGACCATAAAGATATTGAATTTTAGACAAAATAGTAAAGTTCGAACAGCAGCACGCATTAAGACAACACAGCCGTGAAAATTCCAAAAGGTGCAAGGACTGGACACAAAATTTGAGTGCTTCTGGTAACTACAACCCTCTTTCATTCCCAACTCATATAAATCAAATTAACAATACATATCAAGTATCAACCAACTCAATTCAGTACATATGGCTAATCATAACATACTAATACGAACGTCCTATGTACATACATAAATAAATACACACCCACGAGCACGCACACACACATATATAATGCCCAATTGACACCAACATAGAGAAATCCAATATAATGAACTTTATCACCGCTAATTAAAATCAATGTCCTTCAACCCTAAACCCCCTAATCTAAAATTGTAAGTAAACAGAGAAAACAACAAAATAAAACTAACTTAACGCACTGTTTGGATGGCGAGAAAGTGTAGGAAAACGATAAATGTGTAAATTTGTTATGTTTTCTCAGACGAGAGAGAGAGAGAGAGAGCTTACGGGGAGGAGAGACGCCGCACTTGAAGCACTCGAACAATCGATCAACGTCGTCCATGCTCTTAGCTGATATTTTCTCTTTTTCCCGAATGAGTGCTTTTTGCCTTCTTTCTTTCTTTTTTTTCTTTTGTTTTTTTTTTTTTTTTTTTAATCAGCTTTTTGCCTTCTTTCAGAAAGCGGGAATTTGCCTTTTTGAAATGTTTTTGAAACATATCACTTGTCGTCCAAGGAGAATCTTGCCATCTAAGG
Organism: Quercus variabilis; assembly: GCA_030445155.1. Taxonomy (NCBI): domain Eukaryota; kingdom Viridiplantae; phylum Streptophyta; class Magnoliopsida; order Fagales; family Fagaceae; genus Quercus; species Quercus variabilis. Next base: position 13,319,241 of record CP129453.1, read on the forward strand.
ATAACTTGGTTGTCTATACCACGAGAAAGTTTGGACACCAATAAATACTTAGAGACCGTTTGGGTGTGGCGTTTGCGTAGAGTGCACCGAGCACTGTTTACGGGTCCCATAATTTTCAATTTTTATCAATTTTTTCATTAAAAATGGGTTTTACGGCACTATTCACACATTTAAATATTATTTTGCTACAATATTTTCAATTTTCAGTTTTCAGCTGAATCCAAACGGACCGTTAATAAATTTTTGAGTGTTTTTCATAATCTCAAACACACAAAAATTTTAATCTCAAAACGTGGGGTGAATTTCATGAAATTTGCTACACCCTCCCTATTAAATCCATACGTCTCTCACAATGTTAGTGACATATAACAAGTAGACCCCCTCTAAATTCATTATAAAAGGCACTAAGCCTCATCCAACGAAGGTACATTTTCATTATTTATTCACTTATTATCCTTGTATTTTAAAGAGAAAACTGATTTAACCATTAGAGTGTTCTTGATCAGTTCACCTCGGTCACTCCTGACATTTTCTTTTTTTCTCTTTAGGTCATCCAACCAGCATGGAAGTTCGGAACATTCGACCTACTGGTTTTCATGTATCATCATATATATAAAAGTTTTTTACTTTTTTTGAAAACCATTAATTTTAATTTTAATTTAAATAAAAAAAATTATTAAAAAAAAAAAAACTCTGATTTGAAGTTTCATTCATAAAATAAGGTCATATCCAACAATCGTCATCATTATTCTTAAAGTATGTGTGTATGTATATATTCAACATGCCCGCTATGAATAAACACTTTGTTAAGAGTTTTGTAATTCAACTTATTAATACTTCTTGATATTTTCAATGAGACATTCATTATTCAAATTTCCACTACTCGATTATCAATTTATTAAAAAAAAAAACTAAGGATCTGTTTGAATACCACTTATTTTGCTAAAACTGAAAATTTATTACTGAAAGTACTGTAGACAAAAGCAAAAGTTAGTTGAAATAGTACAACCGAGCCTATGAATAATACCAAAAAGTGTAATGGGGCCCATAAACAGTAGCAAATATAAGCTGAATAGTAAAATAATTTTAATTTTTCATTAGTATCCAAACACACACTAATTGCCCTTTTGGGATTCACTTAACCAACTTTTTTTTTTCTACTACTTGCAAGTCTCACCTAGTCACCTATTTATTTTATTTAACCTTTACATTTTATTACAATATTTTCAACAAAAAACTAAATAAACTATTCTCAAATAAACACTAACACACACTTCAAAAATCATGAGTTGAAACTATACGTACTCAAGCTCAACTAATCAAAACTATGTTATATAATATGTTCAATATTCTTCCAAAGTGTTTTCACATAAAAAATTAATAATTAATTAAATTAATCATATAGATAGCCAATTGTAGTATGGTAGCATTCAAATCCTGAAGTCTTAAATTTTTAATTTTGGATTCCAAATAGTATAAAAAGATCTTTTATTTGGGTTTGGGAAGTGTTCACCAACCACAAAATTTTTCATATAATAATAATAATAATAGTTGTAGGGACTCAATTTGGATTGGACCCAGAATATGAACGAGTTTTCAGTCCAACAAGCCCAAACAATAAATTTGTAGAGAATAAGTTGAAGGTTTAGGAGATGGTCGTCGTTCACCAAGCATGAACCTTTTTTTTCTTTTATATACAAGATGCTTGTAACTGTTTACAACCGGGGAATGCTCCTCGGCCCATGGCCAAGGAGCCCTTTTCCTTCTGGCCTTCTTCCCCCCCCCCCCCTTCTTTACTTTACTCGCTTTTCTTATATAGTCCTCATTGTCCTATCTCGCTCCTCCATCTGTTGATCATCTATTCGCCTTTCTTCTGATTGCCCATCCCATCAGAAGTCTTATCAGCACTCAAGTGGTTCAATCTGATCAATGCTGCCCTGCTAAAGGGTTGTATCACCATTAATGCGGCTAGAGGGGTTAGGTGAAGGCATTAAGTGCGGAGGTGACAGCTTGCCCTGGACTTGTCCTTTCCAAAATTTATCCTTGACATGCAAAGGACAAAGAGGTCCTCAGCCTGGATCCGAAAAAGAGACCTTCCCCATTTTAGCCTCGGATGGTCAGTCTTCCTCGGCGTAAGCCTTAGGCCTACTACACGATGGGCTGAGGCTATCAGGCCCATGGACCCCATAATAGTACTTCTAACAATAAGTTTTTTTTTTTGGATTATTTGATAGTTTGAGGAGGAATGATTTGAACTCTAAATATCTTTGTTGGTAGGGGTGTACAGAAAACCCACCGACCCACCAAACCTGACCCGACCTAACTCGACTCGTCAGGTTGGGTCGGTTTTTAAGACTTTGTGGGTTGGGTTGGGTCACAAAAAATTTTTTATAGCAGGTTGGGTTGGGTGTGGGTCATAAAATTACAAATCTGTCAAACCCGACCCGACCCACCCATATTTAATATATATTTAATAAATTTAAAAAAAAAAATCAGCTGTAAATTTAATATATACTAATAATAATATTATATACTATAAGTGCTTATATATAATATATTTTATATATATATAATATGTGGGGCCCGTAAGCCTGGTAGCTTGGGCCCATCTTGCATTTGACCCAAGGCCCATGCCGAGGAGGGATGATCGTCCGAGGCTGGTGTATGAAGACCTATACTTTTTTGGACCCCGCCGAGGACATCCCTGTCCTCGGCGTACCGAGGCTAATTTCAAGTGGGGGACAGGCCCAGAACAGGTTGTCACCTCCACACTAAATGCGCTCATCTAACCCCCCTGGCCGCATTAATGGGGATGTAACCCCTTGAAAGAGTAACATTGATCATTGTGAACCACTCGAGTACTGATAAGGCCTCTGATGGGACGGACGGTCAAAGGGAAGGCAAATGGATGATCAACAAAAGGAAGAATTAGAGAGGAGGAGGAGAACTATATAAGAAGGGCAAGCAAAGCAGTTCGGGAAGGAGAAAAAAGGAGAAGGAACCTCCTCGGACAAGTGCCGAGGAGCTACCCTTAGTTGTAAATTGGGTTCACTCCCCTTCAATGGTGAAAGGTGGCTTGTGTTCTGTTGCTAGTCTGTTAAGGCCTAACCATTCGTCCAACTCTCTAGAAATGTATTATTAAGAAACGTTTCTAAACTGAGTCCCTACAATTGGCGCCGTCTGTGGGAAGGATTAGTGCACTGGCAGGCGCAACGGGCGATCGTTCCTAAGTAGTTATTTTATGGAAGGTTGGTAGCGACGCATCAAAAAAAAAAAAAAAAAAAACAAACAAACAAAAAAACATTGCAGAAAAGTAGAAGATTCAACAGAAAAGAAAATGAATGTCATATTATTTTATTAAACAGAAAGTACAAGATACAAACAAAGGCTCAGGCAGGCTTGTTTTAAAGCTAATTTTACAAGCTAATTCTACAAACAGAGGCCCAGGAGGACCTGTTCTAAAACTAGCTATAGGGAATGGAGCTGAGGCTAGCATGCTTCAAGGCCACTAACAACTCCTTGTTCGGTGTGGCGGAACTGGAACAAAGAGAGGAGTCGACGCAGGGGCACGGGAAGCCCTCGCCCATGATGTTCCCTTGATTCTCTCCAATCCTCACGAGCGTTGGCTGTTGGAGACGGCAACACTCGGGCACCAACCATGACGTGATTTTATGCGTCTCCTCCAGTAGGGGTGCGCCCCGGGGAGGAGCGTTAGGTACTTTAGGGACATCCCTACTGGCCACCACGCATGGCACTATCAAGGTTACGCCTAGGTTCTGCTGCACCGGAAGTCTGGTGGGGGCTGCGGTCATAACGGCTCTTGGCCGGGGCGGTAGGGCCTTTGGCCTGTATGTCCTCACACCTACCCAGGGCCGCCCCATATCTCCCAACTCTAGTCACAATCCTGGCAGGGTTATTGAAGGGGCTCAGGGAGCTGAAGGGACGTGTTTCTAGTTGTGTTGGAAAGTTCATGAAGTGTGGAGAAACGTTTCCCCCAGAAAGCCTTATATAGAGGATGAAGACTGATGGGAATTAATCCACACAAAGTTCGAAAAGAGAATTATCAGCAGTACTAATCCGAACCAAATCCCAAGGAGACCGTAGACCGTTGGATCTGTATCAATTCACGAGGATATTAATAAAGGTGTGTCTCGCGCATCGAAACGTCAAGCGTGGAGCGCAAATGGCCAAGGGACGCCTCGTAAGTGAAGAAGATGGGAACTTGAATTGAAGGCGAGGTCAATGCCACGTTTAAGATCAGAGTCCGAACCACCCTTGCCCAAAGCACCGTAGAGTTAATAGTCCGACCCGAGGAGGAACCGTTTCCAGTAAAGCGGTCCGAGGACAAACCCCTTCATATAGAAGAATGGAAGTGTTAGACAGAACCAAGGTATTGCATGGTCCAAGGACTCAAACTTATGGGGAAACTAGATACTTACAGAAGAATGGAAGTGTTAGACAGAACCAATGCATTGCATGGTCCTCGGACTCAAGCCTATGGGGAAACTAACTACTCGGCTATACTTGGGTACTAGACAGAACCAAGATATTGTATGGTCCAAGGTCTCAAACCTATGGGGAAACTAGATACTTATAGAAGAGTAAAAATGTTAGACAGAACCAAGGCATTGCATGGTCCTCGGACTCAAGCCTATGGGGAAACTAACAACTCGGCTATACCTGGGTACTAGACAGAACCAAGGTATTGCATGGTCCAAGGACTCAAACTCATGGGGAAACTAGCCACTTACAAAAGAACCGAAGGGTTAAACTAACTATTTACAAAGGAACCAAAGCGTTAGCTAGAACTGAATTGTGATGCAATCCTCGGATTCATGCCTGAAGGATAGCTGATGGTCTCATGAGACTAAATCCAGAACGGAACCAAGGTATTGAGCAAAATATTAAAGTACAGCAAGAAAAAGGAAGCATCAATAATTAGAAGCAAAATAGTGAATATTCATTTCAAATAGAAAGTATATAGTTTCGTTATAATGCCCTTGAGGCAAGAAGCAAAATGGAATGAAAAAGAAAGCAAATAACAGTGTCCTATGCCATAGGCCATTTCCCTCAAACTCAGTAAGTAAATTGTCTTGAGGAGGCTTGTCAAAAGGCTTTAACCAACACCTAGGGACCTTGTCTCGGAGGGGCTACTTCAGAGGGCCCTTCCACGGTAGGGGTAACTGGAGGAACCGTGAGTGTGGTTGGGGAGCTAGCAAGAAGCCTTACCACCTCTTGGGGCACTTCTTGACCCTCGGTTCTAGCCTCCTCTAACGCTCTATAGGGCTCGGCCCCCTCAAAAGGTCTGTCAGCAGTAGATGTGTCCTCAATGGCTCCGTTATGACTTTCACTTGCCGCTGGTAATGTAGACCCCTCCTCGGAAGCAACAGGAACAACCTTGCAAATTGCGGAAGGGTAAAATACTCTCTCCGCCCTCCTAAGGTCAGACGAGACATCAACCCCCGCTTGGTTGAGGGTTTCATGCCAGGTCTCATAACAGAAGCGCCCGCACACTACAGGAATTTGAGCTTTGAGGGTGGCTTTAGTCTTGGCCACCCCCTCGGCAAAAGCCTCCTCTTCCGCCTGTCCTGCAGAGCACTCAGCGTCTATTCTCGCAAACACTGCCTCGTCTTTGGCCCTCACAGCCTCGTCCTTGGCATACTCGGCAATACCCCTTGCGCTGACTACCTCGGCCAACTTTTTCTTCAGGTTGGCGATGTCCTCTTTGGCAGTTCGTAGGTGGCTCTCGACATCCTGCCACCACTTGGTCTGATCCTCGGCCTGCTTCGTAGCCATGGTTAGGTCGGGGGCCGCATTATCTCTAGCTTTTGTCGTCTCCTCCAGATTTTCGATCGCCTCTTTTTTAGATCTGCCTCAGATCTCTTAAGGGTCCTCATAGCCTTCAAGAACTTGTTATGCTCCTGCGCTAAAGCATTACCTCGGCAAAATCCTTCTCGTCCAGCCTGAAAAGGGCCTGAACAGCCTGCCAACAAAAATAGGTGCGCCGTAAAAAGAAGGGAGGTGCTAAGCAATAAAGTTCAAGTAAGATAAACAGGTATCAGGGGACCCACCATGCCTAGATATCTCTTAAGGTTAAGGGCAACCTTTGGCCCACTCTTGCTCCCAAGTTCAGCCATGTCAGCGGGAAGGAGAAGAGACTTCTCTAGGGCGTCAGCCATGAGGACCCGTAGGTATCAAAACCCTCATCCCTGTCCGAGGGAACGGGCAGCAGGATTTTGAGGGGCTATTGTGGGGCCCGTAGGCCTGGTAGCCTGGGCCCATCTTGCATTTGGCCCAAGGCCCATGTTGAGGAGGGATGATCGTCCGAGGCTGGTGTATAAAGACCTATGCTTTTTTTGGACCCCGCCGGCCCAGAACAGGTTGTCACCTCCATACTAAATGCGCTCATCTAACCCTCCTAGCCGCATTAATGGGGATGTAACCCCTTCACAGGGTAACATTGATCATTGTGAACCACTCGAGTACTGATAAAGCCTCTGATGGGACGAACGGTAAAAGGGAAGGCAAATGGATGATCAACAGAAGGAAGAATTAGAGAGGAGGAGGAGAACTATATAAGAAGGGCGAGCAAAGCAGTTCGGGAGGGAGAAAAAAGGAGAAGGAACCTCCTCGGACAAATGCCGAGGAGCTACCCTTAGTTGTAAATTGGGTTCACTCCCCTTCAATGGTGAAAGGTGGCTTGTGTTCCGTTGCTAGTTTGTTAGGGCCTAACCCTTCATCTCACTCTCTAGAAATGTATTGTTAGGGAATCTTTCTAAACTGAGTCCCTACATAATATATACTAATAATATTATTATATATTTTAAAAAATATATAATATATACTAATAATAATATATTTAATAAATTTAATAATAATAATAAAAATTTGTCAAACTCATGAGTTCAACTCGACCCAACCCAACCTATATGGGTTGGGTTGGACTTATGTGATGGGTTGGGTTGGGTTGAATTTTTTTTTACCCACCATGGTGGGTTGGGTCAAAAAATTCCCTCAACCTGACCCATGCACACCCCTATTTGTTGGAAAAAGTAAGAGATACTAGTTGATTTATAAGGTTTTTAACCTACTTCTAACAATCTTTAGATGATACCCATGCCTACTAGTAAGAGATACAAGTTGAGTTATAAGGTTTTTAACCTACTTCTAATAATAATAATAGTACAATGTATCAACTAAATGTAATAATGAGTTACATTTCAATAAGAAACAAACATTAAAAAGTAGAGAAAGTATCTGGTCTATCTTATCAAGAAGTTAAGGGACTGCACACCTTTGGTGTGATGGTCACTCCACAAGTATAAGTGCTTGTAGAGTGTGGGAGGCAAGGGCCGGGGTTCAAGTCTCCAAGAAGGAGACTCACACACATATACACATAGATTAGGCTAGAGTAGAATTTTATCTTGTATCAAAAAAAAAAAAAAAAGTTAAGGCAATAGTTACCAAAAAGAGTTAGCGAAGAAAATCTTGCTGAGATTTTGTTTAATTTGTGCATGATGCAGACCTAAATAATTGTGACACCTTATATCAATGCGAGCCACTAGTTGAAATCTTTTCTTCCTCCTCTCATTCGGAGTAAAATATATATTAATTTTTCCCTCTAATTTTACAAAGAGGGTTTTCAGTGGCACTTTACTTTTTTCATGAAATAACTTAATCAAACTTCTTGCGTAACGCTTTAGGATCATTGCTAATATTCCTCAAATCAGGTTGCTTTTTCTTCATTCTTGAAACATTCAAGATCAAATATGCCAATCTAATTAAATTTTTTTCTATTTTATAATGTGAATTCATGGATTAAACAGCTACCATAAACAATGTATTGAAAGATAATGTGTCGATGGTTATGTCATTGTGCAATTGTTGAAAAGAACATATAAATATATATATATATATATAGATATATCTAACTTATTTTTTAAGGGAAAGTAAGTATTTAATTTTTTTTATTCTTTGTTGGCTCTTGTATCGGAAAAAAGTATAACTTACCAAAAAAAAATGATTGGCTAATATATATATGATGATGCCAAAAATCGCCAGTAAGTCGCATAATCCTCATGTACTCAAGACTACACCTGCACATAGAGGTGGCAAATGGGCGAGTTGGGTCATAAATGAGTTGGATGTGTAATTATCCATTTATCTATTTATAACCCGTTTATACATAAATTAATTATTCACTACCCGCCCAACCCATTTAATTAGTAACCTGTCCATTTAACCCAATATGACCCAAATGCTTCTAAAACTATAGTTGAATACCCTATTGACTTTCAAAATTATCAAAATTCCCTTAAATACCAAAAAGTAAAAAGTTCCATTCTTTTTGGGTCCAAGTTTTTAAAAATATGATAGTTGTTTGAAGAAGAGTGAGAAGATGAGCACTAACAAAGAAATCAAAGCTCCACTCAGTAAAATTTTCATTTTCATTTTTCTTTTTCCTTAACTTTTTTTTTTCCCTTCAACTTTCCACTTCTCCAAATAGTAAGCTAAGCATCAAAACTTCTTTCCACTCATAATGCACAGTATGAGCTTCTGATTCAAGCTCACCGGAAATTCTATCTAACATCGAGAACTCTTTAATCGAGTAAGTAGCTCTGACGATTCCAATCACCGACAACACTTCTCTCCCGATCTTCACATTCCGAACATGGATTCTAGGAACCCTAGCGTGTGTCCTCCTCTCCTTTCTCAACCAATTCTTCTGGTACCGCAAAGAGGCTCTCACACTAACGTCGATCTCGGCTCAGATCACGAGATGTAGTTTCGAAATTTTTTTGTCTCTAAAAGCCCTAAACCCAAAATTCTGATCACCGACGACACTTCTCTCCCAAGCTTCACATTTCGAACATGGATTCTAGGAACCCTAGCATGTGACCTCCTCTCCTTTCTCAACCAATTCTTCTAGTACTGCAAAGAGCCTCTCATGCTAACGTCGATCTCGGCTCAGATCGCGAGATGTAGTTTCGAAATTTTTTTGTCTCTGAAAAGATCAAACCCAAAATTTTCGAAAACTTTTGTTTAGTTACTGGGAAAATCTGAGGGAAAGGGTTTAGGGATATACTATTTGGGTAAGTTTTAGATTGTAAAAGGGTTTAGTGGGTATTTGTGGGTTTATTTAATTTTAAATTTTAGATGGGTTTAGTGGGTATTAGTGGATTTATCCATTTAGACCCATCTAATTAATTAACCAAATGGGTCTTTACCCATTTAACCCAAATATTTAAATGGGTTGGATTAAGACTTATTCAAATAAGGTGGGTGACGGGCGGGTTTATGGATATGGATAAAAATTGCCACCCCTACCTGCACAACACAGAAAAAGACCTTAAGAGAGTACTAGTGTGATATCAGCCAAAGACCCTCCGAAGGTTTAGTTAGAGAACTTTAATCACAACTCTAGAGTGCTAGAACTGGAGAAATTATGCATACCTTGGTTTGTGAGGGTTTTGGGGTTTTTATAGTAGATAGGGTTAACATTCGTTCCTTGGTATAAAAGGGTTTTTTCTTGTACGGAAAATCTTCATTACTATGCATATCTTGTGGGATCCTTTCCTTGTAGGAATTCCCTCAATTAGGGTTAGTTGTGGAGCACAAAATGTTTCCTTATATATATTAATGCGTGGAGGCCAAGCAAGGCCATGTCAGACTCGTCAAAGGTTTATTTATCCCCTTCAACTTCCTTCCGTCAGCTTCTTATCATTTCTATGCATTTTGGTTGTCTTATTTAAGTGTCGTTGATCTCGAGGCACACCCGTCAGCCTTGTGGTGGAACCGTTGGCTTTATGGTGTCGTCGTTTATGAAGGCACAAGCAAGGTCGTCGGGTTCGTCGTTGTTAGGTTCGTCAGGACCGTCAGCTTTGCTTCATGGGAATGAGTTTATCAAACTTTCAAAGTTACCCTTATTAATATATATATATATATATATTTGATAGGAAATTGGCTAATATAATTATCACAATAATAAAAGATTGGTTAATATAGACCCCATCAAATGGATTCAATGGCAGTTTCATTCATTTTCACCAACATTAATGAAACTTTGTAACAATTTAACACTACAAAACACATGGGTCTTAGGCTGTGTTTGCAAAAACGCGGCTACAGACAAGATAAAGCTGCGTTTTAAAAAAAACGCGGCTTAAAGTAGGCAAAAGAAGCCGCTTTTCAAACATGTGGCTATAGAATATGTCTATAGCCACGTTTTTATGATCTATAGCCGTGTTTTAAAAACGTGGCTATAGGGCTTCTTCTTCTTCTTCTTCTTCTTCTTCTTCTTCTTCTTTTGTAGTGTATGTGAAATATCTACCTCTGTTGTAAAATTCAATATATGAAGCCTTGCTTGAAAGTGTAAAACAAAATTACTTTGCAAGGTTTTACATGTTGGGAATCTGTGTAAACAACCTAGATATAAGTTTTGCCTGTTTTTCTCATATTTTTTTAACAAGTGTGAAATGCCTCTCTTTTTTGGATTGGTTTGAATCATAATTGAAGTTGTTTGCTAATTGGGCCCGTTTTCTTGTGTATTGTTTAACTTGGTTACAAACTAGAGTAAAAGACTGCGGATAATCTGATTATTTTAAATTTCATCACCAATGAAACAAGCTCTAACACTTTCCTTTTGTTTTCTATATATTAGGGGTTTTTGAGAAAGCCATCAACTACTACATAACATATGCATCTGAGTTGAAATAGGAAAAAACAAAGCTATTGGAAGAGTGGCTGAACATGGAAAGCAATTTTTGTGTACTTGGTGATATTAATTTAGTCCAAGCTACTGCTAAAGAAGTTGAAAAAGAGGAAATTTAAACTTATAATATAACATGTTTAACCTACAAATTATATTAATTCAACTAGTTGTATATTGAGGATTTACGATAATGAATTTATGTGGTTGAATATATACATTGAGTATGGATGAAGTATAATACATTTTGCGTCTTTTGTAGTTTTTTTTTTTTTTTTTTTTTTGTTGATTTTGTGAAAATATGTTTATATTGTTAACAGGTTAAATATGACGTATTTAGTGGAAAAAAAATATAGATTTCAAAAATATAAATAATAGCAATAAGTTTATTGCAACAAAAATACTATTGCGGTGACCTATCGCAACAAAGAGATTTGTTGCAATAAGTTCCAGAAGTACTTTATTGCAAAAAATATTACTGTTGTGGTAACCTATCACAACAAAACTTTTGGTGCAACAAATTATAACAATAGTATTTTTTGTTACAATAAAGTATTTTTAATAATAATAATAATAATAATTTATTGCAACATATTTATTAAAACAAAACTCTGTTTCAACGAAATTTTTGTTGCAATAATCTATTGTCATAGACTATATCGCAATAGTAGGCAACAAAATTTTTTCGTTGCAATAGAGGTTTATTGCAACAATTTGACTATTGCAACAAAAAACTTTTGTTGCAATAGGGGTTTTTTTTTTTTTTTTTTTTTTTTTTTCTTCTTCTTGTAGTGACTTATACAAACACATAAATATGCAAGAGTCTAGAGTGCCTACAAGGCAAGTTATCTTTTGGTTTTTGGTGGAGTAACTTAGCCACATACCACGTATGGGGAAGTTTATAGGAGACAAGTTTGTGTAATATGAAAGGCCATAGCAATAGGTTGGTGGTCACTGTAGGACGAGTTGGAAGTAATCAAATTCAAAAAAGTAGGGAGAAATAAAGAGAGAGAAGAGAAACAAGACAAAGAAACTCATTTTTTCTTAAAGCAAATATTTGAAGTATGCTCTATCTCTTCATTTTGAGGTCTATTTACAGGCAACAATACAGCCTTCCGTATTGTTAATATTGTATGGTAAATAATAGCAATAAGTTTATTGCAACAAAAATACTATTGCAATGACCTATCGCAACAAAGAGATTTGTTGCAATAAGTTCCAGAAGTACTTTAGGCGTAAATGCTCTTTTCATTCCTATATTTTAGGGTCATTTCTATTTTGGTCCCTACATTTTTATTTTACCACTTTCAGTCCATAAACCAATTAACGCATGACATTTAAGTCCTTACCGTCACCCAACTAACAAAAAATGATGACGTGGCTGACAACACAGTAAAATAATAATTAAAAATTTTATTTTGACATTAAAAAATTTCCACGTCAGCATCTAAATTAAAAAAATTAATTTATTAAATTTAATTAAATGAAAAAACAAAATTAAATCCCAAAAATCAAACCCAGAAACCTATAGATTGTGTGGCGTAATTGAGTGTGGCGTGTAAGAACTTGTTCTTCATGTTCTTCCCATATCCAAGTACAATCAAACCCAGAACAATGCAAAATTTCATACAAATCCACATAAAAAAATTAAATAAAAAATAAAAAAAATAAACGCAGTACAATTTGGGCAAAATCTCAGAACACAAACAAACCCAGAACATTAAGGGCAAAAAAAATAAAAATAAAAAAAACACAAAAAAACCCAGAATTCGCCATCAACAACACCAAATCCACTGTTAACAAACCTAAATCCACCATCAACAGCACCAAATCCACCATCAACAAACCCAAATCTGCCATCAACAACACAAAAGCACCAATGTTCTCTACCTTCCTTCTCCGGCGGAAAACTCCTCATGCAAAGCGACCTCGACCACTCTGATCCGGGGCTCCAACGCCATCGTTCTCTCTCACCCAGGCCGAGATTATTTTTCCAATGAAATCCATTGTTCTCATCGTTTTCTCCGCATCAAGAGAGAACCTTAATTTGCTACCCCACAAACCTAGGTCCACCCACAGCACCACGACCCCACGTTGATGTCCACTGTGACAACCCAAAATCTCAGATCGACCACCACCAAAACCCAAATCACAACCTACACGTCTCGCTCCTCAAAACCCAGACCCAAATCAGGTATGATCCTCCTCCACAAATTAAAACCCAAACCCATAGAGAAATTTTCAATTTCAAGCTTTTCAGATGTGAACACTAAAAATCTTGTAGAAAGAGGTTACAAGACTTATAAATGAAGTGACTTTCTCAATACCTAGATTGAAAAAAAGAAGCGATTCTCTTGTCAATGATCAAGTTGAGGCAAAGAATCAAATATGTGGACTCTGATGGCTTTGCAGACAAGGAAAACTGGGATTAGACTTCAAACCCAGATGGAATTTGACACTAAAAATGGGACTCATCATAGACAACCAAAAAATGAGAAGACTTTACACTGATTTAAGATTCAGATTTGGAAGGTCTCAGCTTTTTTGGTACTAAACAGAGTAAAGAAAACAAAATATAAGGAAATTACAGACCAATCTGGGTTTGAGAAGTCTTGGGATTGAGTTTAATTTTTTTGGGTCTTGGGATTGAGTTTAATTTTGTTTTTTAATTTTTTTTTGTTTAAATTGTAAAATACCAAATAATATTTTTTTAATAATATTTTAATCGCCACATCAGCTAATAGAGTGTTCCATCTGCCACCTCAGCTTTTCCTGTTAGTTGGCTGACGGTAAGGACTTAAATGTCACGCATTAATTGGTTTAGGGACTAAAAGTGGTAAAATATAAATATAGGGACCAAAATAAAAATGACTCCAAAATGTATGGACGAAAAGAGCATTTACTTTATTGAAAAAATATTACTGTTGTGGTAACTTATCGCAACAAAACTTTTGGTGCAACAAATTATAACAATAATATTTTTTGTTACAATAAAGTATTTTTAATATTAATAATAATAATAATAATTTATTGCAACATATTTATTAAAACAAAACTCTGTTGCAACAAAATTTTTGTTGCAATAGTCTATTGTCATAGACTTTATCGCAATAGAGGCAACAAAATTTTTTTCGTTGCAATAGAGGTTTATTGCAACAATTTGACTATTGCAACAAAAATTTTTGTTGCAATAGGGTTTTTTTTTCTTCTTCTTCTTGTAGTGACTTATACAAACACATAAATACGCAAGAGCTTATATTACTACATCTAAAAACTTACCAAGTTAATGTCTAGTGTGCCTGCAAGGCAAGTTATCTTTTGGTTTTTGGTGGAGTCACTTAGTCACAGACCATGTATATATATATATATATATATATCAAATTCAAGTTCAAAAACGAGCTACTTCACTACATCAATTCAAAGCAAATTTTGAAGATGTTTCTCTACTCTTTAAAGATTTATTTAAATAGTTTTGATCAACAAGTAATCCTATTTACAAGTGAAACTTAATTGATGGGCTCCATGAACATACTCGTCCCAGCATCATTAATAGTATGGAAGGCTGCCTATAAGTAGACCTCAGTTCGAAGAGATTGAACAGATATTTGCTTAAGAAAAAAAAAAATAGGTTCATTGTTTTGTTTCTCTTCTCTCTCTCTATTTGTCCCTGCTTCTTTTGCTTTTGATTACTTCCAACTCATCCTACAGTGGCCACCAACCTATTGCAATGGCCCATCACATTGCACAATCCCGTCTCCTATAAACTTCACCAGACATGGTCTGTGGCTAAGTGACTCCACCACAAACTAGAAGATAATTTGCCATGTAGGCACTCTACACATTAACTTGGTAAGTTTTTAGATAAACTCTTGCATATTTATGTGCTTGTATAAGTGTATTACTTATTTGTACTTTCAAAAAAAAAAAATCATTATTGAACATTTGTGATTTGATATGAGTATTGTAGATCACACCATTGATGAGCGAGTTCCAACATGAGTGGCCTAATTTGAATGAGGATGATAAACAGTTTTGGAGCCATAAAAGGGAGGCGCACGGAATGTGCTTTGAGAAATTGTTAGATGCATTCTCATATTTTAAGACCACCCTAGAACTGAAAAACTCGGTAGATCTGCTCCGGTATTTGGCCGAAGCCAACATTACACCATCAAAAGTAAAGGCTTACACTGCCAATGATATCTCTGCAGCAATTACGAGAAAAACTAGATTTGAACCACGCTTGTGGTGCAGAGCAAGCAAGCTTCTGGAAATCAGCATCTGCGTTGACAATTTAGCATAGAATTTCATCGATTGTCCAAAAACTTTGTTGTCTTATCAGAATAAACCTTGCCCAACTAGTACTAATGGCGTGTTTATCCCACTTTAAAAGAAGGTTGTTGTTACAAAACAGGCCCTGTTGTTTTGCCGTAGTACTATGATGTTTTATGATTGTTTCTTGCTTTAAAGAAAAATAATTGTAGTCAAGACTCTCTACTTATGAGTTAATAAATATATATATATTCTCCAGTTGCACGTATCTCTTGACTATAATTTCATTTGTTTGTTTCTGACTTTGGTTAACGCTTTTAAATGGGGCACCCTTTCTGCTAAACTTGGAGGTATAATTAGTGTCAGTGCTTTCCAAGCTAATTAAGTGAGTTCTTGTTGTCCCATCAAAAAAAGAAAAAGAAAAAGTGAGTTCTTGTTGTGGCTCTCTTTCTCAATCGAGTACGTGGTCCTCTATATCAACTTGAATCCACTACAACAAAAAATGTTTATTATAACAAAAAAAATTGTTGCAATAACATCGAAGTCATTGCAATAGTTTATGTGAAGTGTTGCAATAAAATTTGAGGTAATAAGTTTGTGCTACAAAAAAAACTTTGTTGCAATAAATCTTAAATATTTTAATGAAAATTTTGATGTAAAAATATATTTGCTATTGCAATAAACAATTTATTACTGCAAATATCTTGTAGCAATAGGCTATTATTTCATGAATTTTATTACAATAGATTGTAAAGAATTGATAAAAATAATTTGGGTTCAAATTATTGCAACGGTATATTTATTGTAATAGTTAAATTTTTCATATTTTTTCTTAGTGTAAAATAATTGGAATTAGATCATTGTAATAATATATTCATTGTAGCTTCATGTTTGTCATTGCAATAAATTGTAAAATAATTGATATTTTAGTTATTGCAATGTTAAATTTGTTGCAATAAGCCATCTCTTTGAAATTTTGATCTATTATAATATATCGCAAAATATATAATTGGTATCAAGTTATTACAATGGTTTCTTCAATTTAAGTTATTAAAAAAAAAATTGATTTCTTCAATTTAAGTTATTGCAAAAAATTTTCTAAATTCAATTTAGTATTAAAATCTCTATTGCAACTGAAAATTATAAATTATTACAACTAATTATTATTAATGTAATAATTTACTATTTTTAAGTTACTATTGCAACGACTTTTAATTTTTAGATGTGATATTATGTCTAATACCACTATACTAATTTTGTTGTATTAACACTTGATGTAATAGACTTATTTTGGTGTAGTGATCTAACAAGTAATAATAGTTATTGGCAATCTATATGTTAAGAAGGATCGCCAATTATGCATGTAAATCATATATAATGACCGATGATTAAAGCTCTAAAATTCTAAGCAGCTGGTTTTTCCAAGTGAAAATTGACGGGAAAGACTATAGTGAAAATTGTCTTCGCTGGTGTTGGGATAAAACTGGTTCTTTTCCATATTGTGGAGTGTGGACTAAGTTCAAGCCAGCCCATAAAAATATTAAAACGTGTTCCATCAACCATGCACGAACCCAAAAAAGAATTAAGAATTATCTTTTAGATAAAATCATTTGAATATGCACATATGAAATCATCCCTTACATTAGTTATGGGTTCACAGAAACAGAATTAGCTAGGTTTTTGTTTTTTTTTTAAAGACAATTTTCCTGTTTCTAAGAAAAGAAGGGACAATTTTTCTTAGTTCTAAGGAAAAGGACCTGTGATAATTTTAGTCTCCTTAACTAGTCGAACTAATGCTTAGAATTATCTGGATATTTAAGTATAATTTTGAAAGGTTATATCTCAGTGTAGTATGGCTAGATCAAGTGCAAACTCACAAAACTCAAGTCACTCCTACGTACGCTATGGTTTTCCAAGTCCAAACTGCTCACCACCTACCTTGTAAATTAAAACTCAACGAGTTTATCAAGTCCAAAGTGTAACTTTATCGTACAATTTAAAACCTCAAAAATTGAAAGTGAGAATTCTATTCAGAAAGTTCATCTTGTGCAAGCTCAAGTCAAATCATGTAATTTAATTCAAAGATTTGTTTTTAAATAAAAGACATGACTTCAAGCAAATGCCAAATTGCCAACTAGTGTTCATAATCCAACTCTGATGGTGTCCAATACAAACAAAATTGTATTTGTGCAAATAAAATTGCCAACATGTTGAAATTTGAAGACAGTAGGAAGTGTTAGTCAAGCAATATAAAAAATAATAACTAATTCTGATGCTTTACATAACACACAAACTGTTAAGGTAACTTTGTTTTGTTTTTTTTTTTTAAAATAAGTAGGTACCCTCTTCATATATTATTTAATAATACTCAATTTATCTAAATACGCTACAAAAAAAAAAGGGTTCTATAGCCACGTTTTTAAAACGCGGCTATAGGTCAGAAAAACGTCGCTATAGACTTAACCTATACCCACATTTTTTAAACATGGCTATAGGTCCTCCTTTAAAATATATATATATATATATATTTGGCTGGACCTATAGCCATGTTTATGAATGTGGCTATAGACTTAATCTATAGCCACGTTTAAAAAACTCTACTAAAACCAGTTATAAACATGGCTATATACTTAACCTATAGCCGCGTCTTTTTTTTTTTTTGTAAACATAGCTAAAAAAAAAACGCGGCTATAGACTTGCGTGTTTTGTAGTGATAAAACAGTATTTTTTTAACAAAAGTATGAAATTTAGTTGGTCATATCATTAAGTTCTCAATAACCCTTATTCAACTCTGCATGCATCCCAAATATTGTTTTTTGTAGATTGCATTCACCCAAAAAAACATATCTTCACATTTAAATTTGAAAAGGACACAAAGCTCATAGTCCACATGGACCACATCCAGGCATCTTGTGAGATTTCTGGAATTAACATAATTATACTTATACATATGTAACTAAGTAGTGCCATTGTAGTTCACATAGAGTTGATGCAGGGAAGAAAAAAATGTTGTTACAAATAACAAGTTAATAGCTACAAAATGGGAGATGCTGGGTAAACACGTGCGAATGAAGTGTCACGTTAAATAAAAATGATAAGAGAGATTGGTTAATATAACATGGTTAGACTCAAACTCATAAACTTAAGTCTTTTGAGTCAATTGGTGTCTTTATATGTTATATTAACTATTCAATTGGAGTCTCTTCAAAATGTGGCCCCCTTTTCCCATGGGACATGGACATGCAGGTCTGGTTCCCATGGATGAGCCAGTTCCCTTACACTTGCCACTCTAGCAGCAACCTCTAGCAAGGGCGTAACCAAGAAGTTTTGTTTGCGGGGGCCAAAGTAAAACTATTATATTGATTTGTAATTCAAGAAAAACTCAAACCCATGACATACATATATACATACATGTCTTTGTGCATTAGTTTTAAAAGAAAAAAAAAAATCTTAAACCCAAAGTAAGTCATTACTTGTATATAATATGCAAGATTGCTGTTATTTTATTATTAGTGTAATTTTTATCAACACTTAAAAAGACTAACAAGCTAAACACAAGATTGAGCATCGTAAGGTCAATTTCATCAAGTGTTTCTCTAATTCTTATGAAAAATCATAAATTCGTAACATTTGTAGAAATTAAATATCAGTATATAACAAACTAGACTATATTTACAATTACAATAAATTCTATTCATAGAAATTAAATATAATCAAATCACTATAAGAAAACATAAAATAAATAGATTAAATTCAACTAGATTAGATAACTATAGTAAAAAAAAAAATCATAAATCATAAGATAAGTAAATAGAAATTAAACTAAAATAGCACTGAAAACAAAGAAGAAAGAGAAAGAAGAGGAATTTTGTAGCGTTGAATGGACTGTGAAAGAGAATGAATGATACAAGTACTGAGAATTATAAAAGGAAAAAGAAAAAAGAAAAGAAAAAGAGGGTAGTGTTTGTCACTCACATTTCGATACATATACACTATTTATATACATTTTTTTAATTAAAATAATAACTTAATAAGTTGAAGATAAATCAAGCTTTCAAAACATGTATTCAACTTACAATTTCAATTTAAAAATGAAAAGGAGTGCAATAATGTGTGTATAACAGGATGTATGTGTAACAGTTTTTATAAAGGGAGTAAAAGTAAAAAGTGGCACAGAGCTATAGAGGGGGTAGATATCACGTAGGACGGTAGAACCTAGCATAAAATAAACTTTCCTGAAATTTGTCTATTTTATAATGCTCTTACACACTTTTTTATTTACAAAACTATATTTTGTTTTTAGGTTAAGAGTTGGGAATATTTACAAAACTACATTTTGTTTCTTTTTATTACTGGCTTATTGGCTTCTCTCTACAGTCTGGAATTCATGGAAGCCAATAAGAAAAATGTCTTTTCCTAGACTTCAATGCCAGTCAAATGGTCCCCACCTCCATCGGATTATGCTTTCAAACTCAATACTCAATGTGGCTATCTCTCAACCAAATTTGCTCATACATTTGGCATAGGTTTGCTAATCCGAAACCACAAAGGAGAAGTTATGGCTACTACTTGTGAGCGAATAGATAAAGCTTCAAATGCTCTGTGGAGTACTACTGTTGTTACGAGGAAGGCTTTACTTTTTTGTCAAAGCAATTATTTCCTTGACATTATTGCATAAAGTACATTTGGTGAACTTGTGGATTTTCTCAATTCTGATAAAGTTTGCCCTCTTAAGGTTGCGTGGATACTTGAAGTCATTAATTTAATTTGTGAAAGTTTTCATACTTTTTTCTTTTGCCAAAGAAAAAGAGGAAACCTATTCTTGGTTTAAAGAATGTCATTTTTTTCTCTTCCCAATTGTACACCGTGTCATTTAATCAATAAAGTCTATTACCAATTTCTCTAAGAAAAAAAAAATTATATATGTCGCCTGATGAGTGGACTTTAACTCATACTCGATAAGTAAAAAACATTGAAAAGAAGCACTAGGAGAAGTTAAAAGGGCAAAGGGGGAAACAGCTATTGATGAAGCATGTCGTGTCCATGTTTTCTAGGTGTAAATCCACATGCCACACCCTAATCTTTATCCAGCACGATCTGTCTCAACTAGAATGGATTTTCACAGTATGAATTGTAGACAAAAAACAAAGTTATTCACATAATTTACCTTTCCATTAACATATTCTAAAGACTAAACATGGAAGAGAGAATTGAAATTTTAAAGATAATCCTTACAAGATGTCATCTTTCTATGGAATACTGACAAGGTGTATTACTTATTGAAAGATGCGTATGCCTTTCCCTATGTTATACAAATAATTAGGGATCTAGGGCATGGCAAATTCGATATAATCGACATTTCAACCCATAATTGAAACTAGACTCTCCTCATAAACCATAATCTGTGAAGCTACAAAGAAGCTTGGAAGCTCTCTAACTTGAAGATTCTTAATTTTTTGAGCACTCAAGTTATGCAAGACTACTTCTCCTTTGTCCTCCACCGTAAGAATCTTCTTTGACATTCAACAGTAGGATACCACAACAGTTTCAAGCTTCAGCATACACACAGATACCAGATCACATAGACTGCTCCTACTCACACATAAAGAAGTTGAGGAGGAGAGAGTTGGGACCAACCTCTTGTAATTAGGGAAGAATATAGAATTGTTAAGTATTGGCTTCACCATCTAATTCAACTACTATGATCTAATTGATATAAACATAATGACAATTGTCAAACTGAATGAGGTGCAAAAGAAAGTGCAAATCCTGTTTCTTACTAATGTATGTATGTGATATATGTTAACTAAACGGTTCAATATTGGCCTAGTCATGGGGGAATCCAGGACATGCTTAGCTCAATTTGTATTTTCTTCAGGATGAATAAATATGCTTAGCTCGATGATAAAAGGAGTAATTTTCAGACCAGGTTTTTGAAGCAAGTAAAGTAAGGGATAACAATGATACTTAAAAGAGTGTAAATTCTTGAGGCACTTAATTGTAGATATGTTGTTATCCATTATTAGGCAAGGAGAGGTGGAGAGTTGTCACATCATGAAACTTCTATTATTACCAGTGCTCTGGATTTAACAGAATAGACTGCTAAAGATGCCATGACACCCATATCTGAGACCTTTTCCCTGGATATAAATTGTAAACTTAACATATATGCCCCTCTATTCATCTCTAACTAATTATTGCATTTGCTTTATACCTCTTGTTGCTTACAATCGCAATTCATCTTCATCATTAGGCATACAATGGGCTTAGTAATGAGCAAAGGTCACAACAGTATACCTATATACTCTGGATATCCTACAAATATTGTAGGCCTCATTTTGGTAAGGAACTCGGGAACTGGAGTTTACTAGGAACTGATAGGTTTGAGTTACTTTCTTGCAAGGACCTCACATACTTGACTAAAAGCTTTCCATATCTCTTATTGCTTACTTCTCGTTTGTGCAGAATATTAATATATATGAACCATCATTACTGGTTATATGAACTGGTAAATTTGTATACCTTTTAAAGGAAGAGTAAGTAGTAAGAAAGCACTTACAGGAAGATTTCCAAGCTGT
Source organism: Quercus variabilis (assembly GCA_030445155.1). Lineage (NCBI taxonomy): Eukaryota > Viridiplantae > Streptophyta > Magnoliopsida > Fagales > Fagaceae > Quercus > Quercus variabilis. The sequence continues at coordinate 13,340,796 of CP129453.1, forward strand.
TAATTATTTCAAAGTATAATGGAGAAAAAAAAATGCTCAGATGATACTTATATCTAGGACAGTCATTTAATATTGCAATATCTTTGGTGTTATGTATTTACAAATATCTTTTCTTTTATTTTTTGGGATATAGGTTAAGACTTTGATCTTCTGCCGCCCTGAAGATGAAATGCCAATCAAATATATGGCACTCAGGAATACTCCAAAGTATAAGAATTTCTTTCACATTTCACAGTATTTGATGCTAAAGTTGAAGCATAACATGCTATTTATTATTAAAATTATTTGTAATTTTTTAAAACATTACAAAATTTTGTTCAATGTTTGTGCTATTTTTCTTTGCCTGACAATGGGATAACATTGTATAATCTTCTATAATAGGGTATATGACAATTGGCACTATATGATGTACTGAATTTATTCCAGACGGGTCACGACCACATGGCTGTTGTCATTAAGAGCAATGAGGATGCTAAAACCCCAGCAAATAGTTCAATCAGCAACCCTAGCATGCTTACTATAAACAGCCATGCAAGTTCATGTTCAATGCCAGCAGATCATAGAGGTAAAACTAGTGTCATATTTACATTAGTTGTAGTGTTTTTTATTTTTTATTTTTTATTTTTTTTTTAATTTTTTTTTTTAAAATTAGTGCCATAGTCAAATTCATGGAAAAACAGAATTACCTACGGTCTGAAGGTTGTGAATCTTCATTTTACAAGAGTATGTCCAATTGACGAGAAAGGGTATCTAAGTACCTCCACAGATTCATCTTCTCTTTTTTCAATTGACACAGATTACTTTAGTGCTAGAGCGGCAAGTGTCATCAAGCAAGGTGAAAATTTGGCATCACAATATAAACGAAGGGAACAAGGAGACGGAAATGTTTTACATGAAAATGTAGAGTCTCATCCAGGTAATTCGGATGAGGAGATCATTGGAATCATTACAATGAAAGATGTAATGGAGGAATTGTTACAGGTAATGTTAAAAAGTTATAGTTCATGCTATTGAAATTTAAATGGAGTTCATGTTCTATGATTCTCATGGTAGATTAGCTCCTATTGAAATGATTCATGAAATTGGCACAAGTTCTTTAATAGATATCTTTAATTTAATAATGAATTACACTTCAAAAAAAAATTACAAAGTACTATCCAATCTATCTTATCAAGGAATTAATGCATTAGTTACAAAAAGAAGAGCAAAGAAATAATCCGAATTTGGCTTCTCTCCTGAAATCTTGTTTTTCCTATGATGTAGAGCATAATTACTATATAAGAACATTATTAATCCTTCCATGCCAAACCAATGCCCCCTCTTTTAACACACGTACTCCAAGTTTCATACAAAGTTTCTAGTGGAATGTTCCATTAGCTATTACTAAACCAATGTAATTGTGTAATTACTTTATGATTATAATTCACAATGTTGCTAATACTTCTCCAAATAGGTTGCTCTCTCTTCATTCTTGAAACATTCATATAAGCAAAAGGTGTATAAGTGGAACATTCTAGATTGGATCAGAGTGATTGATACCAAATATTTGCGTGCATTTAGATAAGTGTTTTTGATAATACAGTTGTACCTAGAAAAAGCAGGGCTTTAAAAGGCGTATATAGCATAAATTAATCGAAAAATGCTCATATATATCATGAATTGTGGATTAAAATGCCAACCTGGGATCAATGTTGATTTCTATTTTTGTTTTCACATGTTTTAAGAAAGCTAAAATGCTTTTACTTGTGTTGTCAAGGAAGATATATGGGATGAAAATGGCGGGTATATCGTCATCCACAATAGGTGAGTAATAGCCATTAATTTATGTTGATCCTATATGCCAATCCACACCATTTTTTGCTGATTTGAATGAGCTCATGTATGTTAATTTTTTTTGTTTCCAAAATAAGAATCAATCTGCTACCATTAAGAAGATCATCATCAAGTTCTAATAGTAATAGTATTCTTTATGAAACTCCAGCGGTACATCTACCACACTCCGAATCATTCAAAGCCAGAGAATTGCACATAGACACTGCCCCTGGTCATAAGTCGTTGTTTTCCAATTAAAAAATAAAAAATGATTTGTCGTTTTGATTGAAAGTTGAAAGTTTAAACATTAAACATTTGTTTGGTATTGCCGTATTGGTGAGATAGTTAAAACGTCTGGTCATTTAATTGTCATGAAACGGTTGGTCGTTTAATCGGTTGGAGGAAATTTTAATGCGATCCTTCTCCTTCTTGCCTTCATATTCCCGTCCTATTTGAGAAAGTCTAGGCATATCACAACATTTTCATTACACTATTATTTTCAATTGGGGAGAGTAAAAGTATGATATTTTAATATTTCAATAATTTTATTTTGACCTATATATGGTAGGCATTCCTCAATTTTTAGTAAAAATATTATTACATTTTATTGTGCTTTGTAGAAAAACCCATCTTATTTATGTTGATATGGTGAATAAAGTTTGGGAATATAGTCAATGTGTGTTCAGGGGACCTTTTTTTGTTGCTCGGCCACATGTTGTTTGTTGGAAGGGTGACCTTGCTAGACCCAAATATATTGGGAAGTTGTATCCGGAACTCAACATTGCGCCATGTAGTTCAATGGCTACCAGCGTATTTTTAAGCCTACAAAATGAATAAAACCCAAAGTCTAAGAATCATGATAATGGTTGAATAAATAAATAATATGTGTTTGATACAATAGCTTTAATTAAAAGTCGTAATAGTAGTTGAAATAAAGTAATATGTATTTAAAGGTAAAATAATCATGTATTCAATAATGTAGATTTAGAGATATGGAAACAAAGCCACTTATCTTTATACGATTTGTAGCTTCAGTTGTATAGCATCAGTGAGTTAATATCATTCCAGTAGAATGACTCCAACGGTGGAGAGACAGTATGCCATGATAAGTTCTTCCTTGATGACTTCACGATTGAAGGGGAAAATGGGTGCAACTAGAGGGAGAGAGAGTATGTCCAGCTGTGTGTAGAGGCTGGTTAAGCTTATCCCTTTTATCATACATTTAAATGAATTTTCCCTTGACAGTGCTCTTTTAGGTGTTGTGAAGTTGCAAATAGTATTGTTTTCCATGAGAAGGGATTTTGTATGAAACATTTGTGCCTTCTAAGAGAAGGGCTTTATGTAAGATAGATTTGTGCCTTCCATGAGATAGGCTTTGATATGAGATCTTGGTGCTTTCAAGAAGAATAGCTTTAGCATTGGAAGTTTATACCTTCCATGAGAAGGGCTTTTATAAGAGAGGTGGAGAAGAGTATTGAGATGTGTTTATGGGCAACAAAACAATAGAATTTTAGAGTGAGGAAGTATGAGAGTGGAGTTTAGAAGAGCTGTGGTGTGTTATATGTTATGGTGTAATAAGTGTGTATGAGATTATGAAAAAGAAATGAAGAAAGAGATGTTTAGATATATAGGCAGCAAGATAAATGTATTTTCTAAATATGGAGAGTGAGAGAATGAGTATGAGAAGAGTAATTGTGTTGTGATGTGTTTAGTAATGCTGCTAGGATTTCTACTGGTGGATGGATGAGGGTTTATGAAGGGCATTTATGAGCTAAGGGTTGAAGAGTTTAGTTCCTAATTTGGAAACTAAAAACTCAAAAGCTCAGAACTTTATTAAGAGCTTAAGAAGATAATTAGAGGGAGAGAGAATAGAGAAGTTTATGAAAGAATTGTTCTTCTCTATTGGTTTGCTTTAGTGTGTTAATGAGGGGTTTTATTTATAACTAAGTTTAAGGGGATATTTAGCAAAAAATCTTAGCCAAAATCTATCCCAATCAACGATAAATCTTCAAAAAATCCATCATAGGATTTGGCCAAAAATGGTATGTTCAGCTTTAAGGTTTTATTGCAGTTTTTGATAATAGCAGCTGGAGGAAAGACTAGCAGAAAAGAAAAGGATTTTAGCAAGAAAATATAGTTTCTTTAGTTGGTTTTGGTGTTTAGCCAAATGAGGAAATTCAGTAATGTTAAGGTTGTTGGGTCAGCTATCATAGTTGTTCTGGAAAAGCTGTTCCAGCTATTAGAAAAAGCTGTCACAGCTATCATAAGATAGTTGTTGCTTGGGGTAGAAGTAGATGAGATTAGTTGGATGATGTCAAACTGCTAGAGAGAATGTTCAGCATTTATTTCATGGATTTGGTTGAAAATGGTAAGATTCCTTTTAAGAGTATCTTGCAATTTTGGGCATAGTTGTTGGATTTGAGCATTAAATGGCTGGTGATGTCACTTTCAGCCAGGTGTCAAGTGTTGAACACATTGCTGGTGTTCTGCTAGAAAAATTTCCTCTTTTGAATATTTATATTTTTGGTACAAGATTCTATCACAATATATTTTTAGTAAGTAATAGAATGATTGATTGATATATAGTTAATGAAACTTTAGAGATCTAGTCAAGGTCTCATTGTGTTGTGACTTAATCGTGGTGAACAAGAAGAACATTTAATACTCTGCTCTAGCAACTGGCAGAGGAATATTTGGTCTAATTATGGCAAATGACAGTTGGGTATTAAAGATATCATGAATATTTTATATTTGAAGATTAAAGATAGCCAATCAGATTTAGCCATGTGTTTGAGTTGGATTTTAGCTGAAAATTGTAATATAGTTTATGTCGAATAATATAATTAAGTTTCCAAATTCGTATAAGAACAGCTAGAGGTTGAATGAATAATTATTTTCTTAATATTTAGATGACTGGAGATATTGAGTATTTGTCATATGATAAATATTAAGTTCTAAGAAAATAGCAATGAGGAGTTTTATCATTTTAAGTGTTATGTGATAAAAGTGATTTACCATATGTTACCCGCTACACACCAACTCGTTAGAGTTCGGGGAGTTGGAGAAGACACATCAAATAAGATTTTTCTTTTATCAAATTTAAACAATTGGAGCTTTACTGAACATAACTCTTGGCCTTCCAAGCCACAACTTCCAAAATTTTCCTAAAGAGACTCATGAGGTTGGATCATAAGCCAAAGAAGAGATGACATACCTTGGGCTTTGTTGTCATTTTGTGTAAATATGACTTTTGTTGGAGAAGTCGCTTTCCATGAATAAGAGAGAGGTAATATGAGCCGCAAGCTTTGATTCATTGCTTGAGCTCGATCCATATGTTGATGTTGATGTCGTGGGGTTATGATCCCAATTGATGAAGAGGAAATGTGGAGCATGAATCCGCCTCTTGAAGTAAGGATCTTGTGGGCCATGTGAGCCCAATTCATGTAGTTGGATAAGATATAAGCTTATTTTTAGGTTTTAAATGAGATTTACCCAAAAATCAATAATATGTTGATGTGGCGTGAGTTGCCAATGAAGTAATGCCATATGGGGTGAAAAAAGAGTCCTCAACAATGTGCAATTCATATTAGTAGGTCATATTCATATCGTGTTTAGGTAAAGGAACTTGACTACATATATTAATTTAAACATGATTCATTTGATAATTAACCATATCAAAATTCCTTAATTTTAACTTTACTTGTTATTGTTAGGGACATATTTTTATGTAATTGGCATATTCTTTGACAAAACGCAATTTACTTGTATTTGGGTAAATCTAAGCAGGTTCAAGATGATCATTACAAGTGGTTAAATTAATTAAGACATGAAGATTACTCAAGAACTGCTCAAGAAAAGTGCAATCTGCAACTCTCAATACCTCCTCAACAAAAGCTCGATCTGTCGAGATTTATTAAAGCTCGACAGATGTCTCGATCTATCGAGCTTACAGGATTCAGTCTATAGCCAACAACATTTTTATTCTAAAAGGTTATTTGTTTATGGGTTTGTATAATACTCATAGGACTAGGAAAACCCAAGGTTATTTGTGGGTTTGTATAATCCTTTTTGGACTAGGAAAGCCCAGGTTTGTGTAAGCCTATTTGGAAGTATCAAAAGTTGGTGGAGAACTTGAGTTACGTTTGAATCTCTCTCTCTCTCTCTCTCTCTCTCTCTCTCTCTCACCTAATGACCTAATGCATGGGGAAAAAAAGTTGGTGATTATTTCTTTTATGTTTTGTTGGGAAAGGTCAAAATTCGGTAGCACCAAACAAAGGGTTTCTTATTAAGGTGATCGGTTATGAGTTAGTAAACAAATCATTAACAATAATCAATAGTTACGGGTTTTCTTATGGTATAAAAAGGAAAAGAAATATCTTACTGGTTTTATTTTATAATGATTTATATCAATATTTTTATGTGCAAACTTAAATTCGCGAGGAACAATTAAATTGAGCTTGCTTAAGCTTTTATGAACAAAAGCTCATATTAAGGTTCAAACCCTCAAGAGTCAAAGAGAATCGAAGCAAAAAGAGTAATAACATAATCTTCACATGGTCAAATGCGCCACTGCCTTGTTCCCCCAGCTCGACTGATCAGATAATTACTTCGGAACATAACTCATTTAATGATTCAGATTAAATATTAAAAATCTAAAGATATACAAACATGACTGATGAAAATGATAGTTTTTCTGCTACTTATAGAACCGTTTATTTCTCATACATATATGGCTAGCATATATGCATGTTTTCGCTGCTAGGTTTCATCAGCGCTGATGAAATCTAGCAGCGAAAACATGCAATGGGTGATTGTCTAAAGGGTTAGTTTATGAAAACACGTGGTCCTAATTAAAAATGCAAGTCCTCGTTGATAGACCGGAGTCATTTTTTTATGCTGCATGGACTCTTCCATTTGATGTAAACTGCATGGAAAATCATTGTCTATCATACTTCATTCATGACCAAGTCATTTTTTTTAATGCATTAATAGCTCTGCATGAGACGCCATACGTAAAGTGCCACATAATCATATCTGCTCAGTATCATATCTTCCAGTCACTTTCTTTTTTTTTTTAATTTTTTATCTGTCTTTGCTTGAGACAAAGATAGATAAAAACTTTAAGATTAAGTTGCAAGCAATATCAATAAGTTGTCTATGAAGAAATAATTAATAATCAAGTGAGATTTTTTTTTGGAAGTCATTAGTCTCTCAAAAAAAAAAAATTTTTCTACATCAATGTCAAAGTCGTAACCTGACAGCCGGCGGGGACAGAGCCATTAAAAGTCCAAGGAAGCCATGGCCGCCTAACCTTACAACTTTTTCTTTATTATATATATATATATACATGGGGTTGAGTTCAAGTTACAATATGTGTAACTTTAAACAATATTACATCAATTAATATTTTTTAATTAGATGTGAATTTTAACAAATTGATCGTTGAGTTATATTATCTTTGTATATTCTTCATGCTTGAAAAATTTTAAAGTAATCAAAGATCAATAATTATGCCATCTATCAATTGTATAAATTCAAGTTTTTGTAGTTTAAAATAATGCATAAAAAACGAGTTTATGTATTGAATGGTAAATAACATTTGATTGATATGAAAATTGACATGTAAGTTTAAAATATATAGAACATGTAATTCAATGGTGAAATTTTCAAAATATAAATTCATTAATAAGTTATTGGGTGGTATAATATTACTTAGAATTACACTAAGTGTAACTTGAACCTAACCCTATATATATAATTATTTTATAGTATACAAAATTAAATTTTAAGTTTAAAATTTTAAAAATTACATTTAATCCTCCCTCAAGAATTAAGCTGGTTCAAAAAGACCTCAAGAATGTATAGAAATAACCAATTCACTAGCTAGCTTACATCCATGCCCCCTCCTAAAACAAAAATAAAAAGTTTTTTTTATTTAATAATCACCTAAACTTAAGTGGTGCTACCGTATTGAAAGTGTTAACGAAATGTTGGCAACTCATAATTTCAAATCACAATTTTAGTTATTTTTTCATGTGTGTAACATCTTTTGTCCTTACTAAAGCATAACATATATATCATTCACTCAAAAAACACTCCCTTAAACACTTACCCAACCCTCCTTTAACTTTTCTCTTGAGTTTGAATTCACCAAGTCTCTCTTTGAGACAGTGCCCAGATTGTTACGCCTTTCATGCGGGTCGGAACTTACTCGACAAGGAATTTCACTACCTTAGGACTGTTATAGTTACGACCACCATTCATCGGGGCTTCGATCGCCAACTCTCTTGTCATCAGGTCACATGATTTCAGTTAGCCTTACACGTAGGGGTGTTCACACACCCACCGAACCTAATTCACTCAAAGGATTTGATCGGACTCGAATTAGACTCAATTCGAGCCGGTGACTATGGCAGTCTAGAACAGGCCTTCAAAATTCAATAATAGCAAGTCAAGTGGTAGGTTTCTTTCTCTAGAAACTGACCCACCCAATCCAATCGATGAAGAAAGCTAAATCCAACGAGATCTACCAGATCTGGCAAGATCCTTTCCGAATCTGGCAAGATCTCCATTGGATCTTTGTCATTCTGTGCATTTTAGAGCATTCGCACCAGCTCTGTTATATGTGTGTAAAATACACATTTTGATCCCTTTTACACATTTTGCTCCAAAAAACACTCCACATCAGTCCTTCTAAATTCATCTAAAATTGTGAAAATTTATCAACGAGCTACAGTACCCGTGTATATTTACACGGGCACTGTAGCTCGTGTATTTAATTTTTTAATCATTTTTTCTCCCTCATCAACTGACGCTCATCTCCCACCTCTCTTCCCCAACTTCCGGCGCGCCAAAATCAACTAACAATGATCCCAAACAAACCCACACACAAACACACATACAAACCCAAACAGCCAGAATCAACTAAAAATTAACCCAAACAAACTCACACACAAACACACCCACACACAAACAAACCCAAACGGACAGAGATATCGGTGCTTATCGGAGCGATCTGGGTTGCCGGAGCTCGTGGGTCTGCCGGTGAAGCGTGGAGCGGCCGATGAAGAGAGGATCTGGATCGCCGGAGATCGTGGGTCTTGCTTGAGCTCGTGGATCGCCGGTGAAGCGTGAGGGAGACCGAGAGTGATCGGATGGATCGCCGGAGTTTGATCGGATAAAGCTTGATCGGATGGATCGCTGGAGCTTGATCGGACCGAGAGGGAGACCGGATAAAGCTTGATCGGAGATGGCTATAGAGAGGGAGACCGAGAGGGAGACTTGTGATCTGGATCGTTGATGGATCGCCGGAGCTTGATCGGACCGAGAGGGAGATCGAGAGGGAGACCGTGAGAGATATGAGAGGGAGACCGTGAGAGATATGAGAGGTCTGACCGTGAGAGATGTGAGAGGGAGACCGTGAGAGATATGAGAGATAGAGAGAAATAGAATCAGATAAATGGAAATAGAGAAAGAAAAAAAGTGGGAGACAGACAGCGTATAAAAAGGTGAGAAGGAAATAATAAAATAATTAAAAAAATTGATTATTTAAATAGATGAAGGGATAGAATAGATGATCTGATGTGAGGGTATTGTAAAAATGAATGGGTAAAATAGAAAAAGTAGGTTTTTATGTGTAAAATAGATACAAGTTTTACACGAGCTGATGCGAATGCTCTTATTGCCTCTTCTCACTGTTAGCTATCCAATTACCAATGTTAACCAATACACCAACTACCTATAAAGAGCCAAATCCATGCAATCTGCTGCTTCTTTTAAATCGACCACGAGTTGAAGTTTCCTCCACTTGATTTGATCAGGTTGAGTAAAAGTTGAGCAAAAACTATACTCGATTAGACCCTTAGACACCCCTACTTACACTCTTAGATTTAAATGGTCATATAATGTCTAACATGTGTTGCCTGTGGTTGAATAGGATCTCTAGGCCTTCCAAACAGTCCGTGTCAAAGAAATAAATTATAAATCCTATAGCCTAAAAGGGCCTTGCTCTGGTTTTTTTTTTTTTTTTTTTTAAAGAATGAAAGCATGAACTTTATTAACTAAAGCAAGCCGAATCAGCTTGCTCTTGTTTGTTTGTTGAATTGCGCCTCAAGACTTAAATGTATAACTAGACGCGGACCCGCGCGTTGCGCGTGATTATTTTTTTAAGGGAGGTGTCATTGTTATCATTATTTTGTAATTTAAACTAACTTAATGAAGAGAAATGTATTTCATAATCATGTTCATCACAAAATAATTTTTTATTATTGTAGAATTGTTTTATTTAAATTTTGAAACCTTAATTCTACCATAATTGGTTGACTAATTTGTACATCTCTAAGTCAATTATACACATTTTGCATGCTACATGTAAACCCTATTTTCCTCAAGGCTGAAATAATGTGGGAAACATTTGATTCTATGGAAGTTAAAAACTAAAATTCTTATATCTTGTCTTAATGTTGCCTAAATAATGTTAAATGAAATGTCAAAAATGGGATTTTGAAAATTTCCATCTTTATTTTTTATATATTTCTATTATTATTGAAGAATATCTTCTTTTTAGTTTTGATAAAAAAAAATATGGTTTTCCATATTAGAGTTTGATTAGTTTTAAATTTAAATTTTGTATGATTGTATTTAATCATATGATTTAATTAAGTGAATGTAACAATTGATTTTATTGACATTCGTATGATCATCTTTAATTAATTTTTTACTCCTTCTATCAAGCTCTTTGTTTTCCAAGTAACGGTTACTAATTGACATTTGATTTCTTGATGATAATTCTAATGTACTAAATATGCATTGTAACATTTATTTTTATTTTATTTTTTTCATTCGAATTTACTGCCATTAACTTAGTGTATCCATAACTATTAGTTTGTTTATGACATGTTTGGTATGATATTCTATTGTTGTTGTTATTATTATCATTATTATTATAAATTTAGTGTTTCTAAAATAGCATGCGTTTTGTATTCCATTCTTCTATTGATGCATTGTAGCATTTCATGGGAAGATTTTATGAGAACAATTTTTATTTATTTGAATTTAAGTAAAATATTTTATGTTTAATTTTCTAAAATAAAAAATGATACAAAATATAAATAATTTAATAATATGAAGGATATGGCTGAATTTAAATTTTGAATAAAATAAGATGAAAAGAAAAAATAGTAAAAATGAAATGTATATCAATAAACACCAAATTATTCTGAAGAATACAAAAAAAGATAACAACTTGAAATACAAATAAAAGGAATTATGCATAGAATGGGAGAGGGAATAAAAAAAAAAGGCAAAATAAATGTAGATAAATGGCAAGATGAATAGTGATATTAAGGTAGAGAGTAGAGGAGAGATGAAAAAGTAAAAGGAATGAGAAAGTGTAAAAATAAGTTGAGAATTTAATAATAAGAAGAATAGTTTAAAAAAAGAAAAATATGATATTTTGATTGTAATATAATATATTTTTTAATTCACTTTAAACATTAAAAAAATTATAGGAAAATTTGGAAAGAAAAAGGATAATAACATAAAATAAATGCTACAGTTGATTTTATTACACTATAAAGTTTTTAATGTGCACCGTAAGGTCATCTCTATTTTTTTTTTTTTTTTTTACTCCTCCCATCATGTACTCGTCGGCCTCTTTATTTTCTAAATAACAGTTACAAATTGACGTTTATTTATTTTTTTCTCTCTCTACACTTTATTACCTATAAATCTCTCTCTTTTTGTTTATTCGTTGGCATCCTATTGTTTTCCCAAATTTGATAATAATTCTAATGTACTAAATATGCATTGTAATGTTTATTATTTTTTTTTCAATCCATTTTGCTGCCATTAAATTAGTATAGCCAACACTATTAGTTTTTTCAGTTATGTTTGTTTTGATATTCTATTATTATTATTATTATTATTATTATTATTATTTAATTTAGTGTTTCTGTATTGGTATTTGTTTTGCATTTCATTTTTCCATTGTAAGATTTCATGAGAAGACTTTATAAGAACAATTTTTATTTATTTAAATTTAAGTAAAATATTATATGTTTAATTTTTTATAAAAAAAAAGAGACAAAATATAAATAATTTAATGATATGGATTATGAAGGATGTTGCTGAATTTAAATGTTAAATAAAATAAAATGAAAGAGATAATGACTCTCTATCTCCACTATCTCTCTCTCTCCTAATTTGATTGTGGGTTTTAAACTTTCAATTTGGATAATAATTTGTTGCTCATGATTTAATTTATTAGGAATTGATTGCAACCGACAGTTTTAGTGTTTTCCTTCCTTTGGGTGAGCTTCCAAACTGGCTTGAGTACAAGAGTAAGGGATCAATTTTATATTTTGTTGTGCCCACGCTAGTAAAGCAAAAGATTCGAGGATGGTCTTTATGTGCGATATTTGCAAGAAGCTTTCATGATATGAATGGATTCACTATAATCTATGAATTAAAAAATTATACCAAGAAAATCACATGGCAATATCAACAAAAGAATTTTCGTGTAATACCATGTTAGGAATATTTGTGGTTGAACTCTATTGGAAGCCGGAGATGAAATGGAGTATTCAATAATACATAATAAGCAGTGGTTTCCAAGTGAAGGAGTTTGGGGTCAACTTGATTTATGACAATGATGAAAAGAATTACCTATCATGTTTTGAACCAATAATCGAAAATACATGTCTTCCTTGAAATGATGATTATATACTATTTTTGTATTACAATAAGATAATATTTTACAATCAAATAAGAATTAAAAAGATAACAGCAAAAAACACAAAACTAAATCATATCAATTCAAAGTAGAATTGTAAAGAATACAAAAGTTCAAAATTAAAAAATACACCAAAAATTGAGAGACAGAGAGACAGAGAACTTTTTGTGTGTGAAAAAACAGAAAATTCTGCATGAAATGATTGAGAGAACAACAAATTTATAGCAAGAGGTTAAGAATAAGAAGAATCAAAAATAAAAGAAGATAAAGGGGTAGGGGAATAGTGATATTAAATTCGAGAGTAGTGGGGATATGAAAAGTTAAAATGGAATAAAAAAAGTTGAAGAAAGTATAATAATAAATAAGAATAATTAAAAATAAGATTAATATGATATTTTGATTTTAATATAATGGAGTTATTAATTCACTTTAAATGTTAAAAAATTATATGAAAAATTGAAAAGAAAAAAGATGATGACATGGCTGCTAATGTGGCTCAACGGGAGTGTAGCAACATTAAACGCTACGCTTCAGCTTTTAATAATATATAGATTAGTCACAAAAGAGTCCTTTTGTGTCCATAAAGAGAAAATGAGACATGTGGCTTATTCGTCTACTGACTTAGATTTCAAGGTCTAATTGTCTAAAACATGTTTATTTACGCTTTTTCCAAGAAAAAGATAAAGAAAAGAAAAGTCCTAACATGTAATTAGCCAAAAGAAGTCATTTCGTTCGAAAAAAAAAAAGTGTGGCCTAGGAATTTGGTCTTACTCGTCCATTGACTTATTATAATTATTTAAAAAAAAAAAAAAAACTTCCAAACACATGGGTCAGGCGGTAAACCAAAACAAACGGACTCTTAACAAGGTTCTAGGCCATTTTCAAAAAAAGAAAAAAAAGAAAAAGGGTTTTAGAGCATTAGCATTGGAAAATGCTAATGTTATTCTATTTTACCATTCTAAAAACTCACAATTTTATTATACCATTCAATTTTACAATTCTTCCACATCCCTAACTTCTATTTCTCACTTTTACCCATTAAAATAATATATTTACCTAATAAAATAATATATCTTAAGATTATATTTTTTTTCTCACCCATCTCTCTCCTCTCTCTCATTTTCAACTCTCTTCCCTCTGTTATTTCGCCGGAGCCTTCATTTCCCATAAAACCCAAAACTCGGCTTCAATAAAACCCAAAACTTCATTCGCTCCTTGACGAGCTCGTACTTGCACTGCTCCGGTTGTGGATCGTGGGTCGTGGATCGCGAATTTGTGATATGGGTTTTGCCGTGCTCGATGGTTGTGATCCGGTGGGTTTCGCCGTGCTCGATGGTTGTGATCCGTGGATCGCAAATTCGTGATATGGCGTCGCCGTGTTGGTTTCGCCGTGCTCGATGGCTTGATATGGTACTGGGTTGGTTGTGCTCTGTGGTGCTGGGTTGCAGGTGGCTATTTCGGTTTTTGGGTTGGCGTGATATGGTGGCTGTTTCGCCGTGGTGCTCTGTGGAGTGATATGGTGCTCTATGGTGCTGGGTGGTTTTTCGGTTCAGCGATGGAGAGACAGAGACGAGAGACAGAGACGAGAGATGAGAGATAGAGGAGAGAGAGTCAGTAAAATATAATATTTTGGATACAATACTTGCTACAGTGCAATTCTATGTTTAGAATTACACTGTAGCACTATTGCAAAAAAATTTGCAATAGTGGTGTTTGCAATCCTCTGATGCAGCTGGTTTTGAGACCAAAAATGCTAAATGTCCCTTAGATTTGGCTTTAGCATTTGCCAATGCTAATGCTCTTAGGCCTTATGCTGGTTTTTTTTTTTGTTTTTTAAAAGCAGTGATGACAGTGGTGTTTCTTTGCCAAATCCCAAATGATACTGTTGGTTCCTTGAGGCGCCGCAATTAGTGAGTGCCCCAAGATAAATGTTAGGTATATAAAGGGTTCGTTTGGATAGTATTTATTGTTGTTGAAAGTTGCTAAAAATTGATTGTTGCTGAAAATACTATAGTAAAATAATTTTTAAATGTGTGAATAGTGTTGTGAGATCCACTTTTAATATTAAATATTACGTGAACAGTGCATAAACATTACGTAAACAGTACACGCACAATATATGTACAGTAAATTTTGTCTCCCAAAATCAAAAAAGCCAGCAAAAAAAAAAAAAAAAAAAAAAAAAAAAAGGAGAAAACGTGAAACCCAAAACGCGCCAAAATCAAATGGTTTTATACATAATACAATAATGAATCTACCGTGAGGTCATTTTGAAAATTAACTTTTCTGCGTTTCTTACTATATCCCACTGACCAATCAACCCAATCAGAGAGCTTCTCATCGTCGAGTTGCACAATTATTACTCATCTTTTACTCTCTCTTTTTTTTTTGGCTGGACATGTTTTTTACTACCCCCAAGAACAAAAAGCTTTTCATGTGAAAGTTCAAATGGGACCCTTGTTCTTGAGGTGGAGTTTCTACTTGGGACTGCATTGCTTGTAACTGCGAACCCAGATATGAGCTACCCCAATCACACCTACGTGTTTATTTATGCATGAGCTATCTACCACACGGTTTCACAACAGTGAAGGCACGTAGAAGGTGCATTTCCATCATATATATGGTCATCTTTTTGCCTTTAGTGAGTGCCTCGGACTGTCCATTATTTGAAATTTTGAGAGTATTATTTGTGTATTGTAACTAAAACCAAAACCACCCCTCACTATCAATCAGAGTTCTTGATGATCTAAAGTTTACTTTTTTTGGATTGTTTTACTTTAATTTCTATCATATTAACATGGATATTCCTTTTTGTTATTCCATGATTAAACATGAGTGATTCTCTCCTTAGAATCTGTAGAGAAAAGCAGCTAGCTATTCAGCAGCTGAGAATTTGTTTTTGGTTCTGAACACCCTCTCTCTCTCTCTATATATATATATATCTTCATTTACATTTTCCAAAACACAAAGCCTTTGCTCTGTCTGTTAAAGCCCACTTCTATTTATAGCCAATCTCTTTGTCCTTATTCATTATTGCCACACATTGTTCATCCAACAAGAAAATGAGAGAGGATAGTGTGCTTTGTTGTGCGCTTGAGTTTTGGATGTTCCTAGTTATATGTGTGCTGCTTGTGTTATTTGCTGGTATCACATCCGGACTTGCTCTAGGACTCTTGTCTTTCAGCCAAGTTGAACTTGAGGTCTTCACTAAGGCTGGTCGGCCACGAGACCAGAAGTATGCAGGTGGGCATTTAATTATATTTCTCTACATCTATGCATTTTCCTTCAGCTATACTAAGAAAGTTTTATCGATGTTTGTTGATTCTCTTTTCTTTTGCTAATTGATTTGCAGCAAAGATACTGCCACTTGTTAAGAATGAGCATTTGCTTTTGTGCACCCTCCTTCTGGGAAAATCACTGGCTATGGAGGTATGTGAAAAATTATTTCCAAAAACTTCAGTTAAAAAAAATATAAATTTCATCATTTAACCATTATTCTAATAGTAAGATTCTGAATCTGTATTAACCGTGAATATTATTAATTTGCCGTTTTTTAAGGCACTGCCAATTTTTCTGGATTCGATACTTCCATCTTGGGCTGCCATTCTTCTATCGGTTACTCTTGTACTTGCATGTGCAGAGGTAAAGTCTGTGTTTCCAAACATTAATTGTTGAAACTCGAAGACATAGATGGTGTTATCAAATTATTTTATGCATTCCTTATATGAATATTTTTTTTCATAGATCATCCCTCAAGCTGTCTGTTCCAGATATGGACTATGTCTTGGAGCAAAAATGTCTGTCTTTGTCCGGTTCCTTCTAACGATCTTCTTTCCCATATCATATCCGATTAGTAAGGTAATTTAAATGATAGATATCTCACATAAATGTTTTATTAGTTTCCTTGGCTGCACTCATGATTTGCTATGATATACCGACCATTGACATCAGTAATTAAAATAAGAGTTAGTTCTAAATTATCACACTCTAGGAACTAGTGGAGGATGATCGGTAGTGGAGTGCAGTTAGGACCGATGGGCGCTTTGAGATAAGTATTATAGTATGCATCATGTTATGTCATAAATGACCTGTTACTGAATACAATTTTAGATTCAATAAAAAAAAAAAAAAAAGAATACAATTTTAGATTTGTTATATTCAATCTAAATCATGAAATCTCTCTCTCAGTTTACTGGATGGTGAAACTTCGATTAAAATACATGAAAGACAACCAATCTATGCTACAATCCAAAACAAAAGAGACAAGACTTGCAAAAGACGATACCTAAAAGTAAAAGAAAGATACATTTTAGCCAATAATATTCAGTATGAAGCCAAACCTGTTCCACCTATTGATAAGTCAAACACAACAGCTGACCTACTAATCTAAGAAAATGTCTTTTTCTTACTTGGTAGTTTACCATACTAGCTTAATCTAATAAAAATATGAAAACTCACTAATAGCCAATATGCAAAAAGTTCTAAAAAAAATCGCCAGCCTATTGCTATATTCCGTGATGACTATTACAGTGGCTTCACAAACTTCCACAAATTGCCAAACCATTGAAACTCCATCTCCTTAAGTCTGGCTTCAACAATAGTTTCTCTTTATCTACCATGCTTCCAAGAATAGAGAATGTTGATTTAAGAATCAAATCCATTTTAACAAGAACAGAAGAGCGTTGCTTAATTTATCTTATGAATGAGTGTGAGTTTGGAATAGTTTTTTGTTGATTTTGTACTTAGAAGAATAAGATTCTAAAAAGCTGTATGTAAGCAAATAAACTAATAAACTCCACCAAAGAAGCCAGACCAAACACACTAAAAGCACCATAAGGCTGAGGTACTGATTGACTTGTGAGCTTTGACAGCAACCAAGGGTTTGAAATGGATTTAAGGTGCATTAAGGCATATTGGGTTCGAACTTCAAACTCATAACCACGGCCAAACAGTGCAAACACATTGATCAAATAATTAAACAGCTTCAGTATTGTGATTTTCAAGCCACCAGTCACCTAAATGACATTAATTAGCAATGCAGATACATCTTATTATAAACGACATAGGCCAAACATGTGCATCAAATTATACATGTAACTAGAGGAAAATTTTGACTGAAAGTTAAATTTTGAACTAGTTAAGGTATGCCAACATAAGAGAGAAAAATTGTCTAGGTACTTTGCCTTTATGTTTAGCTTGTCAATTGGGAATTTGATTTCACAATTTGTTTGGAATTCTTTTATTGCAGCTGTTGGATTGGCTCCTCGGCAAAGGGCATTCTGCACTTTATAGACGAGCAGAGCTAAAAACATTGGTCGGTTTGCATGCAAATAAGGTTTGCTTCTTGCACTGTATTCAATATGACTGATTGGTAGCAGAGAGAGTTACAATTTGACATGCTGATATTCAATGTTAGGCGGGGAAAGGAGGAGAGTTGTCACATCATGAAACTACTATTATTACTGGTGCTTTAGATTTAACACAGAAGATGGCTAAAGATGCTATGACACCCATTGCTGAAACCTTTTGTCTAGACATAAATTCAAAAATTGACATGTATGTGCCCACCTTCTATCTTTTAAGTGATATTAATATCGTTCTTTTCTATTATTACAATTCGGCTTTCCTCTATCCTTAGGCATACAATGGGCTTAGTATTGAGCAAAGGTCACAGTCGCATACCTGTCTACTCGGGAAGCCCAAAAAACATCATTGGCCTCATTCTGGTAAGCATCTTAGGAACTAAATGGTACTGCAGAATTTATAGAATTGAGTTAATAACACATATGGACTATGCATATTTACTCAACAGTTGTTATCAAATTAATATTCAAAAAATCATTTTTTTTAATGCATAAATTTGATAATTCTTAGCCTTATCCAATTTTGTAAAAATCTTACAAGTTGAGCCCCGCTTATTGTGGGGGAAGACTGCGTCCACTTGTGAGGGAGAGTGTTATAATTATAGTTAAATAATAAAAATTATCATTTCCTAGCGATTTATGTTTTTGGGACAATTACATATTTACGACATGTAACCAAATTGCATCTTTTTCTCATTTGGTCATAGGTTAAGAATTTGATCTTCTGCCGCCCTGAAGATGAAACTCCAGTTAAATATATGACCATCAGAAGAATACCTAAGTAAGATAATTTCTTTTTCATTTTGGCTATTTTCATTCTAATGTAAGTTTCAACACCATAACTAACTATTGTTCTACCGTTTTACTTCAAAAAATTATAAAAATAATTTGTAAAAGGGTTAATCTTCTTTCTAAAATTTGTAATGAATAACCATAGGAGATGGTATGTGACAATTAGCATCTAGCACATTTATTTTTGCTCAAGATATTAAGGCCAAAGAGACCTAAACGGCTAAACCCATTGTAGACCCATATACTTGTAAAATGGAAAAACTAATCCCGGGAGTTTACAAATCACATAATAAAGATGTATATGTGAAGGTTTTTCACTTTGAACACAGGTCTTCAGACCAAACCACATTAAATTCTTACTTTAGCTATTCTCTTTTCTCTTTCTCAATCACTAAACAACAACTCTAACAACTTTCATATTCATTTGACCTTGCTATTGTTTTCAAGGCCAATAATGCATGAATCGATGTATCTTCTATGGCAGGGTATATGACAACTGGCCACTATATGATATACTGAATCAATTCCAGAAGGGTCATAGCCATATGGCTGTTGTTGTCAAGTGTAAGAAGGATGTCAAAGACACTGAGAATAGTGCAGTAAGCAACCATACCGTGTTGGATATTAACATTAATCCAAAATCGAATCAAATCCAAGGAGAGAGGAAAGGTAACACTGCATGGTGACATAGAATTACAGAGTTTTCTTGATAATATATTTTTCACTATTTTTTTTATTAGATATGTCAAATTCATGGGCAAAGAATACTGCCATGGTGTCTAAGGTTATGGCTCTGGATTTCACAGGATTTTATTCTCCACTTGAACAGAAAGAGCGTTTGAGTATCTCCACAAATTCATCCCCTTGGTACTCTAGTGATGCAGATGATCATGGTTCAACACTAAAGAATGGCAAGGAAGGAGCCAAAGATTTAAATTCACAAAATAAAAAATGGGAGCAAGGAAGTAAAAAATTTTTGTATGAAAACTTAGATCTCCCAAACAACTTGGATGAGGAAGTCGTTGGAATCATCACAATGGAAGATGTTTTGGAGGAACTGCTACAGGTTGAATATGCGAGTTGTCGTTGATACTCCTCAAGTTTAGTAAACTTATAATTTTGATATCGGTTGCACATGATAGAATATTAACGTGTGCAAGTGGTGTGATTAGTTGATTATTGGAGTCTCATGTTAGATGATAACAAAAAACAATGAGCGATTAATATAACATAATTGGACTTAAATTCATTAATTTGACTTTTTGGGTCACATAGTGCTCTTATATGTCATATTATCTTTCTCAATTGGACATAAGCCCGTTGATCTACTTTATGAATTTCAGCTTTTGAAAGCATTAAATTTACATTCCTATACATCAAGATATGTAGATGAGATTTTTAAGTTGCAATTAATCTTTTTTCCCCTTATTATATCAGAAAGCTAATATTTTTTTTGGTTATGCATTGAAGGGAGATATACTGGATGAAACTGATGAATATGTTGATGTCCACAACAAGTGAGTAATGGACTAATGGCCATTACTTTTTTCTTTTTGTCATATATGCTGTTGTATTCCATGCCATTTTGTTGATTTTGAAATGTCTTTGATATTTAGTTTATGTTATCTTTTTCCAGGATTAGAATCAACCTGAGATCTTCAAGAAGATCATCATCGAGGTCTCCCAGAAGATCCTCTGTTTCCCATCTTTTTTGGAGAACACCAGAGCCGTCTCCACTTTCTTCATACACTCCTATACTTCGTTCACCAGTTTCCCCATATATACAGCCACCGCTAGTGAGACCGATACTATATGCCTCCCCTAGAAGATCTATAACAAATTCTCCAGCCGGATCTGCAGGCCTTGTTCGTAGCTCGCCATCCTCTCATCGAGTATGTCCTTATTTAAATTATTCTGTGTCTTTTTAATGAGAACATTTTAGCACCATGACTAAATGAGGTTTAAGATTTTTTTTTTTCTTACAAAAAGTGGGGGAGGCGTATTCAAATTCATATCCTCTTCATGGATGTTAAAATTTAGAGAAGATATAAAATTGATGTAGAGAAGAGAGCAAAAGCAAGGAGAATGAGAGAATATAGGAGTCAACATAATTTGGCATAACAGCCTACATTCATAGTAAAAAGTCCAGATAGCTACATCTTTACTATGTTCAATGATGATTACAATGAATCCTACATAAGGTATATATTTAGACAAACATTTGATCGAATTTGATCTATCAAAACAAGGATTTTGACTATTATTTGATCGATTAAAAATCGTAGACACAATGACATGTTTTATTTTTTGAGATTGTAACTCTTTTTATAGTGAATGCCTTAATTGGGATGTCTCGCCCTCATATTGATTTTTCCTTTGAAGACGTTCTCCATCAATTTTCCACTTCATCACCGTATATGTTGTGTTGTCTCTAAATCTTATTGCTTGTTTTACAGATTTGGTGATTTGCTGCTTTCATTATTGTTTAAATTGATATAATTGTCCCATAAAAAAAAGATTTGCTATAATTGTAATTGTGTGTGATTGACTGAATTAATTATTATTCAACCAAAAAAAAAAAAAATTGAATTGATAATTAATTCCTGGATCTGCTACATAATTAACTAAGGGGTTAAAACAACAATTTTCAACCCTCATGAATTTAACCTACACATTATGAACTTTGTAGGTGTCGAGAAAGTTATATGAGAAGCTGTTACATACTGGTGATTCATTAAAGCTCCTAGATGAACGAGTTGGTGTCAAATAGCATCAATTAGATAGGTTTGCAGCATCCAAACTCCAAGGGCTCTCTCTCTCTCTCTCCTCCCTTTTATTTTTTTGATGCATATTTAATTTAATCGCATGTATATTAATACATCGGAAAGTTCATACTGTCCAACAGTTGTATAAAGAGTAAGGTATTGGTGTGTTTGTAAACGACATCCTGATATGTGTGGTGTCATTAGAAGCAGTGGAATTTCAAGAAAGATATACTGGGATTTTCTTGTAGAAATATATATAATTTTTAAAATAATTGAGCAAGGATTGTTGTTTTCATAAATCCCAAACCTTGGTGAATTGAGCCATAATCCATAAATCTTCTCTCTAATGAGAGTATTACCATGTCTCCAGGTGGCAGCTTCTTGATGGAAAAATGGTATTATTGGTTCAAAGAATACGTAGCAGAGACCTGTCAAGTGTTACCCGCAAGTTGGCCTCGTTTTGCATCAAGGAAACACGGTAAAAACTGCCACTTTCGTGGCCAAAAAAGTTGCAACGGAAAACGTCCCTGCTAACAAAATAACAAAACATTTGGATACCTGCTAATGGATGAAAAGCACAGATTGATAACATTATATTAACATGCCAGATACTTGGTTACAAAAGCTCGAAATGGTTAATTGGAGTACTTAAGTAGTAGCTAAGAAAACATCAACAAGGTTCACATACTTAAAGGTAAAAACCAAACACATGCAAAGAGAGTATCACCAACACTAAGAAATTGGCCCTAGATAATCACCCTCCAAACTGACCAATGCTTGAAACTCCCTTTCTACCTCCAGCCACTTCGTTCCAATCACAATGAAACGGATTGCAACATCTTTTTCAATCTTTGACAGCTTGTCATTCAAGAAGACAGGATTCTCCCCAGTCACATACTTGTAATCTGGCATTTTCAGACAAGAGAGATAAATATTTTCCACAGGTCCACATCTCAAGAAGACCCCATGCTTCAGCACCTTGTGGACAACACCTTCTAGAACATCTCCTCGGAAAAGCTTGAAGGTGATGCAGCTAAAAACAACCGGAAACAGTACATCTCCAGTGTGCTGTCTAACTCTACCCTCTCCTATGCTCTCCAGAGTAGTGACAGCAAGAAAATATCCAAGATCCTTAGTGGCCTTTCTAGTAGCAAAGTTCTCCATCAAGCGTACAGTAATTGCCCGCTGGAGCATCAATCCTTTTGCATCCAGATTTTCAGCAGGGATTATCACATTCCAGGGCAACTGTACTTTGAGAAACATTTTTTTTTTCCTACACCTGTCACAAACTAAAAGAATAATGAGATAAACATGAGTATGATAACTCCATTTAAATTTTGCAAAGTCTCCCCATCTTCTGAGAAGTCAGCCATCTAAATTGAATAAGCAGTTACAAGGATGGACCATACAATAGCTGAAAGAAACTTTTGTATTAAAAAATTCAGAAGATCATAAGCAAACAAACAATAGTAAAAACAAATTCGGCAAATATTTGAGAACCTAATTATCATATAACCATTTTTTTTTTTAAAAGTTTTCCATTGAAGTAAAAACAGTGGATTTTACAGAGAACAGAAAAGCTACAACATTTACCAAGCAGCTGTTTCCACAACAATGAGATAAATCAGCAAAACTAATTAAAATACAGGGACTTGCCAACATGTATCATATAACATGTTATAAACAAATTAAAAAAATCATCTAACATGTTATCAATTATTTGAGTTTTTCAGCATTTTATAAATAGAAGCACACAATGGTTAGTATATACAACAGCTTAAACAGGGCAACATGTTGGTGGTGGTGGTGATGTGAATGAGGAAGAGCAGTAAACAAGTGGTACAAAAGAATTAGTAAGAGATAACATCTATGGTCATAATTGTAGTGTGATTTTGTTCAAGTGAGGCACTGCCATGTGGATGATGCTTGTGATTTATTTACTCTTATAACAATGGTGATGTTTTTATCAGTGAATTTGCCCCCAATGGAAGGGGGAATGTGAGATTCGTACTAATGACTTCCACTTCATGGGAAAAGAACCTCATCCTGTGTCCTCATGAGAAATGAAATTCTTTTACCCCTTAACCCATATGTGCTAATAATTAATAACTAAACTATAGCTGAAATTATACCATTTGAGTTAAGATGGAATGATTTTCTCTTAAGAACTTATAAAAATAAGATTCACCAATATTGTATAGTCAAAAACTGTATGGAATTTTTACTGCAAATGGACTATTTATATTATCAATAAATTACAACATACAGTATTAATCTGATATTTTATGAACTTATTTACAAACTTGCAAAATCCAATCTCAAGTATATATAAATATATTTATATACATTTAAACATATAAAATATAGCATTACATATACTCAAATCAAGTCTCATACTCGTGAGTTTGTTCATGAACACATTATAATATTTGAGCTTGGATTTATTTATTTATTCGTTAGTAAATAATGCTTCATTCCAAAAAAGATGAAAGAATACAAAAAACCAGGGCACATAGGCAGTGTGCTAAGGACTATGAAGCATTGCAAATACAACTATCTAGCAACTCAGGCAAAGAAGAAAAATTAAAAACTTACGAAGCATTTGACCACTCAAAAAAAATATGGAAGAGAGAAAGCTTCAAGTCCTGAGCTTGGATTTTTAATGGCCAAGCCTAAAACCAAGCTTGAGTTTGCCACATTTGATACATTAACAAACATAAAGAAGCTTTTTCCCAAGCCAAAGAGCACTAAGCACTACTCATGACTCTCGTTAAAATTTCTCAAACAAAGCTTTCATTTCTTTAAAACACCCATGAAATCCAGAAAAATACAAAACTGTGTCTACCAAAAAAGGACCCCATTCCAACTCTAGCTAATAAGGTATTTTCTCATGGGTTATTTAAAATTGCAGAAAATAAAACCAGCAAAAGAAAATTTCAGTCTCAACCCAGTAAGAAAAAACTAAAATGTTTTGATACAAGCATGTAACTCACTCATTGAACTGGATTTCAAAGACCCATTGCTCTAAACATATAAAAATGCAGACTTTATTCACTACTGAACCTAACTTTAAAAAGTTCAACTTCCCCAAAAACCTCAAGCCCTTGAAGTTTCAAACACATAGCAAATATTTTAACATTGGCATTATGGCCATTATTAATAAATGGATGCTTACCCATGTAAATGCATGCTATATAAAACTCTTTCACATACAAAAGGAACTAACGTGTATAAGATTACATGGAATAATTTGAAACGACAAAATCGAAAGCAGCAAAAAAAAAAGAAAAAAAGAAAGACATTTCTTTCTATATGCTTTTTGACAGAATCGAGGATAAAGAATCACTTGGTTCACTCACAGGTTCTCAAAGCTTTAATCTTTGAGGTCACACCAACATACCCAGATACTAATTTCATATAAGACCCAGTAAACTCAATCAAATATGAAACAACTTCACAAGATTTAGAACAAAAGAAAAAGAAAATTGAAAAAAGAACTCACTTCTGGGGTGAAGAAGAACACAGACGGAACAAAGGCAGCTCTAATGGCGTTGTAAAAAATTAGCTGAATTAGACAGTGGGAAGAAAGTGAGAGAGTGAGAAACATAGAAAATGAGAGAACTTTTTTACTTTCTTTAAAATATGATATAAAAAATAAAAAATAAAAAATTATGTTTAGTTATTTACACGTACCGAAACCCAGTTTTTTAAAAATTTAAAGAGGTCTTTGCCCTTTCATTCTTTGACTTAATGGGCCGAAGAGCAAAATGAACTTGGCCCTCGCTTTGTTGTTATTTGTTGAGACTGAAGCCCATTTTTTAGACCAAAATCCAATTGATGAGCTACCTCAATCACAAGATGTTCATTTTGCCCGTGTCCGTAGTTAAATTATGTTGAAGATGTTTTGTAGTAGGCCTCTTCCCATTTTCTTGAAACTGTTTCATTAAGATGTCGTTTTAAATTTATAGCACTCTAGAATCAATTCCAAATCATTTCATGATGAATTAATTTGTATAGTTGTGAACTGTTGCATGTTGTAATTAGTTTCCAGTTTAAACTTTTCTGCTGTTTGCGGAAAGAAGAAAAAGTGTACTAATTAGATTCCTCAGCTTCCCTTTTCTTTTCTTTTTTTTTGGCTGAATAAACATCTTTATTTCACAAAAGGAAGCCATGAAGGGTACAACAAAGAATTCCTGGGCATTTGCCCATCTCTCTCCAAAGCTTGAGCCACTGACAAGGACGGAACAGAGATGGAGAAAGGCCCAGAGTTGTTACAAAAAGCAGCCCAAAGAGCTAACAAATGAGCTGAGGAATTGCCCTCTTTTCACAAAAGAAAAAGACACATCGTCAAACAGATTACAAAGCGCTAAAATATTTTGCAATATTACATCAATAGTCCATTGAGAGGATGACTTTTTGTCTTTAAGAGGAGCAATAACATTCCAAGCAACACCTTCTATTATCACTATTTTGAGCCTAACTTCAACTGCTTGATTTACCGCTGCGTAGGCCACTTTATCTTCACCCCACAAGGGGCTTCTCGGGTCCAAAATGTCAGTCCAAGTCAAAACAACTCTGCCATAATTGTCTTTGCCCACCACTGCAACTGATATTTTATTCTCTCTTATGGCAGCATCAAAATTTAATTTCTCAGCCTCGTATAATTTAGCTGAGAAATGATATTCCATCTTGCCTAGTAACCTTCATATTGAATAACATTTTTTCAATTTGAAAACGAAGACCAACATAAAACTTCAGATTTGACACGAACCCGTGTAAATATTACGTTTCATGCCCCCTGTTAAAGGAGTAGTATTTTTTTATTTATAATAATAATAATAAAATTTTTCTTACCTATAAAAAGAAGAAGGTTTTCATGCAATGATTGTTTCTCCTAATGTATATGGTCATGCTGTACTGTCTGAATTTTCTGCTGCTGATAAGCCTTTTGTTTTGTTGTAATAGGCACTCTTATTCTCCTGTTGTTTTAGAGGACGTGAGGAGGGATGTTTGTTTTCTTTTTATTTAATGAAATCATGACTTATTATAAAAATAATAATAATAATGAATTAAAATATATATAGAAAAAAAAGGACATGTGGTACCAAGAAGTTTGAAGTTTAACCTTTTATAGTTCATAGTTCATACTGGTATTTTTGGCCCTAAAGAGAAAGGTTTATTATCATATGACCTAAGCCTGAGACCTTACTCTTGAAGACATAGATAGTAGCTAACGCCCGCGGTTGGACATATACCGAAGGGTTGCTGACAAAACACAGCACAGACCTTTCCATGTCTGCAACTGCAAGTAGCAGGTCCTTGATGGGAAAATGGTGTTATTGGTTCAAACAAAACACAGCACAGACCTTTCAAGGCTTAACAAGAAGTTAGCCTTGGTTTGCATCAAAGAAACAATGTGAAAACTGGCACTTCTGTGGCCAAAAGAGCATCACTAACAGAGAAAGGTCCCTGCTAACTAAATAACAACACATTTGCACAGCCACTAATGGAACCATATATTAACATGCCAGATACTTGGTTATAACCAAACACATGCAAAGGGAGTATCACTAACACTGAGAAATTGGCCCAAGATAATCGCCCTCCAAACTGACCAATGCTTGAAATTCTCTCTCTACCTCCAGCCACTTCGTTCCAATCACAATGAAACGGATCACAACTTCTTTTTCAATCTTCGACAGCTTGTCACTTAAGAAGACTGGATTCTCCCCAGGCACATACCGGTAATCTGGCATTTTCAGATATGAGAGATAAATGTTTTCTACAGGCCCACATCTCAAGAAGACCCCGTGCTTCAGCACCTTGTGGACAACACCCTCCAAAATCTCTCCTCTGAACAGCTTGAAGGTGATGCAGCTAAAAACGACTGGAAACAGTACGTCTCCAGTGTGCTGTCTGACTCTACCCTCTCCTATGCTCTCCAGAGTAGTCACAGCAAGAAAATATCCAAGGTCCTTGGTGGCCTTTCTGGTAGCGAAGTTCTCCATCAGGCGTACGATAATTGACCGTTGGAGCATCAATCCTTTTGCATCCAGGTTTTCAGCAGGGATTATAACATTCCAGGGCAACTGTACTTTCAGATACATTTTGTTTTCCTTACACCTGTCATAAATCAAAAGAATAATACAGTAGCTAGATCAATATAAATTTAGCAAAGGTGTCCTCATATTCTAAGAAGTCAGTTATGTAAATGAAATTAATGGTTGAGAGGATTACCAATACAATCAACTGAAAGAAACCAATGTATTCAAAATTCTAAAGATTTTATTGTACACATCAAGATTTGAAGCAAACAAACAAGATTAAAAACAGAATTCTGCAAGTATTTGTGAATCTCATGTATCATAAAACATGTTATAAACCATTTAAAAAAATCATATACCATGTTATCAATTACAGCATTGTACAAACAGAAGCACAAACAGTAGTATTTTACAACAGCTTAAACAGGGCAACATGTTATTGGTGATGATGTTAAAAAGTGGTACAACAGAATTGGTAAGAAATAACATCTATGGTCATAATTGTAGTGTGGATCAGGAGCCTCCTCGAATCCTTCAGCAGTTGGAAGGTTAGTCATCTGAAATGGGAATACAATAGGGTAGCACATGAACTAGCTAAGTTTGCTAAATGTAAAGGTATTTCTCAGGTTTGGAAAGGCGTCGCCCCTCCTTTTGTGCAACACCTTCTCCAAAGTGACTATACCTAGTGTTCTGGTAATGGATTTAAACCTTGTTGTACTTCAATTTCAGTTGAATGAATCAAGATTTCCTATCAATTTCAGTTGAATGAATCAAGATTTCCTATCAAATATGTGTGTGTGTGTGTGTGTGTTGAATGAATCAAGATTTCCTATCAAATATATATATATATATATATACGTGTGTGTGTGCGTGTGTTACAGAGTGGCACTGTAGTGTGTTGTTACAGAGTGGCACTGCCATGCAGGTAATGCCAGTGATTTACTATGACAATGGTGATGTTTTTCTCTTGAATTTTGGCCCCAATGGGAGGGTGGATGTGAGATTCTAACTAGTGAATTCTTCTTCTTCTTCTTTGATAAATAACGTAAGAATATTATTAAAAATAGAAAAATTGCCAAACCGAGTACATGTGAATTCTTCTTCATGAGAAGTGACTCCCATCCTATGAAAAGGGTCATGGCCTCATAGGATAATAGTTATGATAATAACTCTGCAGTAGAAGAGCCAGCCAGGTGGTGTAGGTGGTATGGTCTATGGTGGCAGCATACAGCTTTTATTTGAATTAATTTTGAAATGCTGAACAAATTAACATAATGTTGGAGCTTATGTTATCAAATATATAAATATCTTATGAATATTTTACAAACATACACAATCAAATCTCAAGTCTATAGAAGTATATTTCTATACATTTATGCATGTAAAACATAATATTATGTACGCACGAATCAAGGCTTACACTGATGAGTTTGTTCACAAACACATTATAATGTTGGAGCTTGACTCTTTTAATAGTCGAGCCTAAACCTGAGCTTGAATTTGACTCATTTGGTAAATAAGCAAACATAAAGAAGCTTTTTCCCAAGCTAAGCCCAAGTTCACCATAAACACTCAGTTTATTTACAGCCCTAAGCACTACTCATCACTCCCGTTAGAATATCTGAAACAAAACTTTCATTCTTTTAAATACCCATAAAACCCAGAAAAATACTGAACTTTTTCTACCCAAAAAAAAAAATAAATAAATAACAACTTCCAGCAAAGGAAAATTTCAGTCTCAACCCATTAAGAAAAAAACTAAAATGTTTTGGTACAATCATGTAACTTTTGCGTTGAGCTCGATTTTGAAGACCCATTTTCTCTAAACATTTAAAAGTGCAGAATTTATTCACAACCGAACCTAAATTAAAATACTTCAACTTCCCCAAAAGCCTCAAACTCATAGCAAATTTTAACAATGGCATTATGGCCTTTCTTAGTGAACGAATGCTTACCCATGCAAATGCATATGACATAAAACAATTTCACAAAAGAATTTGCATAAGATTACAGGGAATAATCGAAACAACAATGCAATCAATGTTCTAGTTCAAGGTTGAAATACCCAATAGAGAAATTCACAAATCACGAACATGAAAAAAATAAAAAAAATAAAACCTCTTAGTAGTCTTGCTTTGAAAAATATATAAATGAAAAGAGAAAATTACCTTGTGGGTACAGAGGAAAAAGGTGCAGAGGTGAGAGTGTTCTGTGCGTATGAGTTGGAGAAATTGATAATGGAGAGAAGTTGAGGAGAGCTCTTTGTTCTTCGGCTTCTTGAGGGGGTTTTTTTTTTTTTTTTGGAGGGCCCGAAGAGCAAAATGGGTCTTTTGTTTTTGTTTTTATCTTTTGATTTTTTTTTTAATTTGTTGAGACTGAACCAGTGTCATAGAATTGACTCTTTCAACAATACATGGTACTATGGTGGTGGAAGTGGTAGTTATTATTTATTATTAATTTGTCAATAATAGTATGTATATGTTACTTTTATTTTTTATTTTTTTAGAATTTCAATTTATATCATCTGTTTCTGATAATTTGAATTAAATTAATGCTTAAATTTGTTACCAATTCAACAATAAACTTATTTTATTTGCATTACATATGCTTAAAACCAAACAATGATAAATGTAAAACTAAAAATCTCATTTTTTTGATTTATATATTTGTTTATATTAATGTTTATGTTGATGATTATGTTTATATTGTTTTGTTTTAAGGTAGCACACATAATTTTTTTGTTTAACTATTTGGCCAAATATTATTATGAATCAAAGTATAGGATGTTAATTAACCATGAAAGAAATGTATGTATATGACTTCAGAGTTTTCACAAAAGCACCTACATGAAAGAGATATATTGGCAAGTAAAACTAACAAATTTACATGTATATATTGATAGAAAGAACTATCAACTTTTGCTTTTCATTTTTAACAATTTTCTCTTGGTAGATAAACTAGATTTATATTTCTATTTTATGGAAAAATCTAAATGGAAGGCATGATTAGTAAAAATTTACAATTAGAAACAATGACAATGAGGAACAATCATAACTATTAATTGGACACACAAAAAGTCTTTTTTATTTTTTTATTTTTTTTATGAACAAAAAAAGTCAAATTAAATATATGATTGTATGACGTTTTGATAAAGAAGTGAAGAGCTTGCAAATGTGAAGTTGATTAATCAAAATGACTTGCTTTATCAGCAAATAGTGCATTTTCTCAATCATTATGACATTCTGAATCATTTAAGTGTTGAGTTCCTTAACTGGTTAGAAGGGTGTTTTAGGAATTCAATAGAAACCGCTTATAAACTATAAATAAAAAATCCATCAGTGGCAAGGAATATACCACATATACTAAAAACTTCATTCACCGAAAAAAAAAATTACACTAAAAAGAAGATCATCAAGCACCCAAATTTGATATAACAGTAAAATTGCCCCTAAATCCACAATATGCTATTGCATACATCTCCATGTTGAGAATCCAAGGATTGCTTCAACAAAGAAAAATTTTAATTAATTTATGCTTTCAATGATTAATATATTAACAAAATTAACTCATTACACTTGATTTATTAAATTATTGTTATAATAGTTATCAAAATATAACTCTTAATAAAACAAATTGTGGGGGCCAGATAGCCAGAATGTACTGTTAAAACTATATATGTTGGGCCTATGGCCCAGTCCGAGAATATTTACTTGTCCAAGGATAGTTAAACAATGTCATGATGGGAATGGTAGAAGAGGAAGAGATAAAGATTATACATGATAGTCCAAAAGATGTCCGAGGAGAGAAGTCATATCGGAAGTGTGGATTCGATAACAGTAAGGATGTCCTACCATCCTGAACATCCTATCAGGTTGCATCACAGTTAGAAGTCAGATATTGGATAGGAGAGGAGAAGAAGAAACAACAAATATATACAAAAGCTGATACCTCCGCATTAAATGCTCTACAGCTAACTCCCTGACCGTATTAATGTGGAAGTGATACCTGAACAGTGCATTTCAACCTTATAGATACCACATGGAGACTTATAGGAGGGGTTGATGGGACAAGTATCAACACCGACCATCCTGCGTACACGTGGAAGGTGGAGATGAAAAAGAAAGAGGATATATAAGGGAAATGTGGCAACCAAAAGAGGAGGAGGATGGATGAGAGGAAACACTGTAGCATCTAATAAACAAACTTGTAACTGAACTTGAGATTAATACAGAAGATCAGAACTCCTCGAACTTTGCCGAGGATAATTTTTCTTCAATACGTGTCTTCTTCTTTTTACTCTCTTATCAGTTGGATCCATTTAGCGGTTGTTTGATCAACTACATCCAGTATTCAAAGCCATTATTTACAAATTTATTTTTTTGGGCCTTTTTAGGCCTAAGTTCATTCACACAATGGGCTTAGAATTCAAACTTGGTCTTTACAGAAATAGCAAGAAATAAAAGTAACTTATTTGTGATCAAGATGATCAATAAAATTACAATGACATCAATATTTTGATTTAGTTTGTCATTTATATTTTATATGTATTATATATTTAAAATCAAGAAGTGATGTTTAATGTTGTTGTTGTTGTTTTGTTGTTGTTGTTGTTGTTGTTATTATTATTATTATTATTATATAGGTTTATATTTATGTTTATAGTTATGCTTATTTTCATGACTATTCTGTTTTGTTTTTAAAGCCAAAATACATATATTTTTTGTTTAAATATTTGGCCAACTAGTTTTATAAATCAAACTACAAGATTGTAACTTTAAAAGAAAATTCACACATGACTTTAGAGATTTCGCAAAACAAAACAAAAATCATCAAATTTTATTTTATTTTTTTCAAATTTTTTTTCTTAGTAAATGAACATATATTTCTATTTTACCCAAAAAAAAAAAAAAAAAAAAACCCCAACCAAATGGATTGCATGATTAATAAAAAAAAAGTATAAAAAATTGAATACAGAGATAATTCCAAGGGAGAAGAATAGCAACTAGCGATAGATATAATTAAATAACTAAAATTTTTAAAAAATAATAATAAATTTTAATTTTATACACTATCTATGACATTAACAAAAGATTCAATAATTTTTAGAATATATTACAAGATTTATTATTAAGTTATTTAGATAATTGTAATAGATGTTACTAGTTATAAAATTGTTTTACTTGTCTTAATCTACTAACTATATAAAAAGAGCCAATGGCTCTAACTATAATGCTTTTGGTTTATTCAAACTTTTGTATTTTGTAACAAGCGAAAATTGAGTTTGGGTGAGAAAGAAATTTTTTTAATATTAAAAAATATTACGTCTACAACATTTTCATAATAAATTTTAAATGACAAGTTATTATTACTAATATTAGTGGAAAAAAAAAATTTCAATAGTGGACTCAAATTAGAATCGTTAATAACTTATCATCAAAAATTTGTTGTAAATGTATTGTATAAATGTTAATAATGTGAAATTGATTACTTTATCTACCAAACGTAGCCTTAAAAACCAACCCAGCAGATTAATCTACTTCTACAGTAAAAATTTGGTTTAGTCAATTGGTGAGCAAAACTCACTTTTTTGTATTTTGCCTTTCTTTTTTCTTTTTCTTTTTTTTTTTTTGGTCACTCCATTTCGGTTTGTGCTCTTTTTTTCATTTAAATATTTATATGAGTTGGTATGGTATTATTATAGTGACTACAAATTTCACAATATTTTCATAATTATTGAGGTGTCAATTTTTTATAGGTCAAAATAAAATAATAAAATATGAGGCAATGACCAATCACAACTGAAAATAAATTTTTTGTGAAAATTTTGTAACACTTGTTGCTATCACAATATTTTCACAATTGTTAAGATCTCAGTTTCTTATAGATCAAATAAAAAAATGCGAAGTCCACTACATTTCCACATTAAATTCAAAGTAAATCATAGGTGATAAGCTACTATTAATGAATAAAAAAGTTATATCAGTCGTGGGTCCATTTTAAAACCATTAACAACTTGCCATCTAGAATTTGTTGTAAAAATATTATGGAGACATCATTTCTATAAAATAAATAATACAATATCAAACTGAAACTTACCATGGCTGAAAATAAAGGTATTGTGAAAATATTGTGACATTTTGTTGTGTTCTTAGATTTCTTTTTTGGTTTGGTCAAATTTGATCATAATTTTCTTCTGTTGGTTTTTTTGTTTGTTTTTTTTTTTTTGTTGTTATTTTATTTTATTTTATTTTAAATGCATAGTTTAAAGTGGTTGTCCCAATTAAAAATCAATAACAATTTGCCACCTAGAATTTGTTGTGAAAATGTTGTGGATGTAGCATTACTCTAAAATAAAATAATAAAAGGAAATGTTAACGAATGCCCTAAGAACATTGGTTTAGAAATTATTTTTAGAAATATTTTTATGGGAAAATGATAAAGCAATTAATTTTGTTGACAGTTTTTTATATTTCCCATAAAAGTGGTGTTAAAGTTTTCCTAATATGGTTTGTTAACAATTTTCCTAAGGGCATCCGTTAACATGACCTAATAATAAAATATCATAATAGGGCCCACCATAGCTAAAATAAAGGTATTGTGAAAATATCGTGACATTTATTGTGTTCAAGGTTGTCAAATTCCCGATTTAGATTCTATGATCCTACAACTTTAGAATCCCACTTGCCCAAAACAATTTGAATCTTTCAAGGATCTTTGCGATCATTCAGAATTGATAGAATTGTACGATTCTAATGATCCTAAATGATCCTAATTTCTTATAATCTTCTTTAACTTGACAAAAGGCTTAGTTGGATCCAAATAAACTGTCAGTTGGACCCAAATAAAAATAATTATAACATCCCAATAAAGTGTCATATTTTGAGGTTTTTGGCATCTTTAAATGATGCTTACAAATGAATGTAGTGATGAATAGTAATTACATCAAATGGATGCGAATTATGAATGAATGTATAACTTATGTGATTATTTAACATACCAATTTGTTTTTTTTTTCTCAAATAATGTAGAATCTTACAATCCACGATCCAATTCTATGATTCATGATCTCACTTACCTTCCATGATCCTACATAGGATCCTGATTTTGACAACTTTGATTGTATTCCTTACTTTTTTTTTTTGGTTTAGTCATTTGTTAAGCAAAAATTCCTAGTTTTATAGACAATTTTCTTGGGCTAACCTTTTTTTAACACATTGTTTAAAGCAAAAAACACAGTTTTACCAACAACAAAAAAAAATTGGAAAAAGTACTTTCCCCCTTTATGTTTGGGGTAGTTTCATTCCCCCCCCCCCCCCTCCTAAACTTTAAAGTTGAATAATTTTCTCTTTTATATTTTGTAAACAAGCATATAGTCCCTGTTGTTACTCTTTTAATTAAACCCTAACAAAATCTTATGATTCCTAGAATATTTCATCATGCAATATCTAAAATACCTCACTATTTTAATGTCCCAAAAATTTTCTTTGTGCATTTTGATTTTTATGTGCTAGTCATGCTTAGAAAGTAAAAATAATGATGTATGGGATTCTAATTGTTACCTAGAGAACACTAATTTATTAGAGATTTAAATCTTTGAGATTTATAATTTTATCCAATAGAAACTTCAATGACATATGTCTCTTGTTATCTTGTTCTTTTTTTTATTTGTTTTCTTTCTTAAAATGATGTTCATTAAAAATTAAGTAAGCTAAACATTGTAGTTAGGCTCATAAAATAAGATGATAAAGAAGGAAGTATGAATAACAAAATATTCATTGCAAATGGTTGTAACTATTTAATTTGATGAAGAGTTTCAATTATAGCATATGTCATCATTTATTGCAAAAAATTTAAATGTTGTGATAATATTCTATCAAAACTTAGTTGTTTATTATTAGAAGATAATGACATTCGTTATCATTCTTAGTAGAATTTTTTCATGAGTAGATACTGCCTTTAGTAAATAGGTTCTTAGAAATTATCTAGTAAATAGATAGTCATATGTTAAATAACCATTCTAAATTTAAATACATGATTTCATACTACTTCCAAAAAAAAAATTATATCTTAAATTTTCTAACTCAAAGGGTAGTACGTGCCTTGCACGTGCAACCCTAACTAGTAATTAAAAAGTCATTAATCATTTATTTATAATATCATCATTTTGATCTTTTGACTTTAATTTTACCAAAGAATTAGGAACTCTGATTCATTGTTTGTTCCGATTTTTAAAATTATGACTACATCAGCTTGTCATATTATCAAGTTTTGGCAGGATGACCAAAACTTTTGTTGTATTCTTTTTCTCCTCTCCTTTTTCTTGGATCTCGAAAAAAAATATCTTGTCAGAGCGCGTGTTACAAGATTTCTACGTAGCGATCTTGGATCTCAACTACATGTTCATTCATACAAGCTATTATAAGGCATTGTAGTTCCATTTCATCAACAATGTGATTTTCATGTACTTAAATTAGTGAGTTGCTCAAGCTATTATTGTCTTCGATTTTTTCAATCCTAATCATCAAATTAATGCTAACTTTTCATGTAATAATGATT
The DNA here is from genome assembly GCA_030445155.1 of Quercus variabilis. Lineage (NCBI taxonomy): Eukaryota > Viridiplantae > Streptophyta > Magnoliopsida > Fagales > Fagaceae > Quercus > Quercus variabilis. Next base: position 13,376,860 of record CP129453.1, read on the forward strand.
GGTTAGAGCATCCACATTGGGAAGGCCAATGCCAAATGCAAAGAAAATATGGCATTTCAAGCCCAAAAAGCTTAGCAGTTGGAATTGTAAAAGCCAAAAATTGCAAAAGAAAATATTAATATTTTATCTCTGTCTTTCTCATCTCTGTCTCCCTATCGAGCTTCACAAGAAGCAACCCACAGCATAACCAACCCAGCACCACAGCTTAGACACTGACCAAACTCAGCACCACAACCACAACCCATAACCCATGGCCAACCCCACGACCAAACCCACGACCCACGGCCAAACCCAGCACCACAACCACAACCCACAACCCACGGCCAAACCCAGCACCACAACCCCGCCCCATAACCCACGACCAAGCCGACGGTGACACCCACAACCCACGGCTAAACTGGCGGCGATGCCATTGAGCACGGCCAAATCCACAAATCTGACCCCCATAACCAACAAAAACCCACCGGAGCACAACCAACAAAAACCCACTGCCAGAGCACAAACCCACGATCCACAACCGAAGTGCAAATCGGAGCACAATCAAACCTAGATAAGTAACAGAGAAGTGAGGGAAGGAATGAAAAAAATGAGAGAGGAGGAATAAAAGAAAATGTTTTTTATGTTTGCCTTCTGGACTTAAAAAATAATATTTTAATAAAATGGTAAAATAATAGAGTTTTGGGATGCTGGAGGTATTGTAAAATGGTATGTTATAAGTGATAAAATAGTTTTTTGAAATGGTAAAATAGAGTAGAATTAGAATTTCCAATGCAGATGCTCTTAGACTTGTGTTCTATTAGTTAGTTTAGACCCTGAATATGCAAGTTAACAAATTTAAAGTCTTGTGATCAATTAGTCAAATTATGGTTGAGACTTTGGTAAATGTGAACAACACCAATATTGGGCAAATAATAAATGACAGTAGATAAACAACACACAATATAATGATGCAAAGAAAAACCAGTGGAAAACTATCCAAATAAAAAAAAAAAAAAAAAAAAAAAAAAAAAAAAACCACTATGTGGGCTTCACCCCCGCCCTCAGAGGCAAAAATATGTCCAATAATGAATTGAAGTTTGATAGGCCAAGAATATATTGACCTCTTGTGATGAATTAATCAATTAATTCAATTAGCATGAAATGAGCGTGGTAATACAAATAAATCACCAACTATGTTAAAATGCAGTGGAAAATAAATTGACACAGTGATTTGTTTACGAATGGGGAAAACCTACACGGTAAAAACCCCACAAGGTGATTTTAAGGTCACCACTCTCGAAAATTCACTATTATCACAACAAGCGGTTACAAGTAAAGGAATTCTAATACCTTATACTAACCTACAATTGAACCCTTATCCTAATACCCAATTGAGTTTGTTCTGTAGTGACAATCTCTCCTTTCAATGCACGTGACTAACCAATTCGATGCGCGGATCTCAATATGCGATTTACTCACTAACTTGAGGAAGATGTTAGCTGTAAAGTTTTTCAGTTCATCAACATGATGAAGATCACAAAGCTCCTTGGTTACAAAACCCTACGGTGTATAAACACAGTAGCTTCTTGAATAGGAAGATGAACTAGGGCATATGTCTCCGGTTCACAATATGCTTGTGAAAAACTTTTGCATTGAGTTGCATTAGCTGTGACGGCCCTTAAAACAATCTTTATATATGTTTAGGGTTGTAAGAAAAGAAAATCCAAACATCTATACATGGATTGGAGTGAAATCAGATCTGAAAAGTTTAGTGACAATCTCTCCTTTCAATGCACGTGACTAACCAATTCGATGCACGGATCTCAGTATGCGGCTTACTCACCAACTTGAGGAAGATGTTAGCTGTAAAGTTTTTCAGTTCATCAACATGATGAAGATCACAAAGCTCCTTGGTTACAAAACCCTACGGTGTATAAACACAGCAGCTTCTTGAATAGAAAGATAAACTAGGGCATATGTCTCGGTTCACAATATGCTTGTGAAAAACTTTTGCATTGAGTTGCATTAGCTGTGACGGCCCTTAAAACAATCTTTATATATGTTTAGGGTTGTAAGAAAAGAAAATCCAAACATCTATACATGGATTGGAGAGAAATCTGATCTGAAAAACTGATTTTCTTAAATCTCGATAGATACCATATCTATCGAGCAGTTGTCGAGCAGCGGGCTTAAACAGCCTTTTAAACCTCGATAGATACTAGCTGTCGAGATTTAAAATCCAATACTTCTTCACTTGATTCTTAGACAGACTTGCATGGCTTTAACACTTGAACTTGAAACCTTATTTCTTGAAGTATTAAACATATCCTAGATTTACCCAATTATAAGTAAAGTTCGTTTTGTCAAAGGATTAGCCAATTCTATATTGACATATGTTCCTAACATGATTCACATATATTCTAACAAAGTTTTTACAAATAGAATAACCATATTCTAGTTTGCTACAACCAAGTAGTACTTACTAATATTACCTAACAGACTTTTCAATAATAGACTATATTGTATATGAACCTCTTATTTACAACTTTAAGTCCCACTTGAAGATCTTGTTCTAGCAACTTGACACTATGTATGAGGCAACAGCTTCTACACCCCCAAATCCTTGAAGCTTGATCTCCTATAAATGCGTTTTGAGAGCTTGAGGAACAAGAACCCTAGATGTACAATAAGAGGTTCTTGGCTCTCCAAAAGTCTTTCTCACGTTTTGTAGGAGGTTCTTTTATACTTAGCCTTGGTTGCACAAACCTCTAGACACTTGAATGGTTGGATGGGATGAATTCTCACATTTGATATATTCAACTCAATCAATTGAATTAATTCTCGATCGACCGAAAACTTAAAGTCTTTATTGATCGATTAGCTAACAAGAGCTATCAAACTCATTGAACCTCGAAACTTATCTACAAAAACCTGGGCAGTTATCTTGACCTAAAGCACACTTCAATCACACTTACAATACACACTTTAGTTCATGATTTGCTAATCTATAGCAAAGTCTCAACATTTTCAATAATTTTGATGGTTGTTACTTAATTTTAGAACCTAAAATAATGCCCAAAAACATATAAAATATACATTAAAAATAAATATTTATTAATTAAACAATTGTTGTATCTCTATCATGCCATGTCTTAGTTTTTCAAAAAATGTTGTGTCGCCATATCTCAATTCATCTGTGCTTACCTGCTTGTAAAAATTGAGTTATTAAAAAAAAAAGAATATATTGTTGCACACAGATAATGTACGGGAAGTTATTCTACAACGTACGTTTGTACTTGCTTTCTCAAAATCACCAAGTTTTTATTTTGTGTTTGGCCTCCTATCAGCATTGCATGCAAATGCATTCAATTTGGTGAGGTATGAATTTGTACCTAACTATGCAATAGATTTAAATAGTGATATAAAGTGACATACTGTTGTTTTCTATATATAAATGGTTATTATTATAAGTGCACTGATTTCATTACTTTATATATATTAAAGGTGAAAATGTTGTATATATAGGTATATACATAGATAAGTTGTAATAATGATGTTTGAGTTTGGAGAATATAGTTTTATAAAGTGAAAATTCAAGTTCTAGAATTTTCTAAGTGAAATTCAAAATTCAGTATTTTCGATCGGTGGAATTTTTTGTTCAATCGATTGAAATGAGGGAGAAAATAATCCTGAAGTTCTAGATGATTCAATCGCTATTCGATTCTTGTTCGATAGATCGATTGAAAAGAGCATTCGATTGATCAAAAGGAACTCTCGACTGATCGAAACTTGAAAAACTGAATTTTCTTTAGAATTTTCTGGTGACTGTTCAAAAAGTTTGAAGAGGTTTCAAGCCTTGTGAACGGTTTTATGGAACGTTTTGATGAAATGTTTTGATGGAACGTTTTGATGGAACGTTTCAATTCTCCATACATGTCTTTTGATGAAATATAAGCCTATAGGTATAAATAGAGGCTTATATTCACTTGAAAAATAGTTAGTTAGAGAGAGAAACACAAGAAATCATGTGGTTATTCTCTAGAATTGCTATCTGTAGAACCCAACAACCTGGTTGTATCCTGGAGATAAATTTGCGATAACCCTTTAGCAACAAGAGTGTGGGGGCAAATATTGTCTAAGGATAACAATTTTATACCTACAAGTTATCTATTTCTATTTGTCTTTTGTGTTATCTTTGTTCTTCCTTTGTTACTTTGTGTATTATTCCCAACATAAAACAATATTTTAGTCCCTACATTTTAGAGTCACAATCAATTTGGTCCTACGTTTTAGGGGTAGTCAATTTGGTCCCTGTTATTTTCAACTTGCAACCAATTTAGTCTATCCCGTTAACTATTAATAGAAAATGTTTATATGGCAAACGGTGTGCACAATTGGCACACATGTGGCGGATAAAATAATAATAAAAATATTTAATTGCTATTAAAAATGCCATGTCATAAATTTTTTTTAAAAAAATTCACATCAAACAAATAAAAAAAATGAGGTTGAATTTTTTTCCCGCTGTTTTTACACTTTCTTGGCAACCAAACACATAAATCTATATCAAATCTCAAAAAATAACTAGAGAAGAATAAGTCAATTTTGACCTACTACATCGTTCACCAAATCATGAACCCACAACACAGTTCATACCAAACTCACAGCCCATCGGAAGTCTCACGCTAGAAACTTGTTTCAACCAAGTTGATAAATTTGATTTCAAGCAAAAACCCAATCTGTGTGTGAGAGATTGCGCCCCCGGCTCCTTTTTTTGGATGTTGAACCAAATCCATGTGAATGGGTGGAGTTGTGTTATTGCCTCTCAGAATGGAAGTTCAACTGATTAAATTTTCCCCTTTAGATTAAGGGTTTTATAATAGAGTCGCCACTTATTTAATTATTGGAATAAAAAAGAAAACCAAAATTGAAAAATTCCTCATTTTATTAATTTGTAATTGAATTTACATTGATCATAGGAAAATTACATGGCTTTGGTCCTAATTACAATCCAAAAATTGAAAATTACAAGGATAAGTATTCATCTATCAACCCTTAATCTAAGCTCAGGGGCTATGTTACAAGGTGGGAAGATGTTAGGCACACACCTCGCCCGATGAAACCGGTCTTCTAGACTATGGTGGTCAATATTCATATCATATTATCTAATATGTCAATCAATTTTCATATTGAATTTAATGTGTGTGCATGTGATAAACCATAATTCAATTTATTAAATATTACATTTGGATTAGAAAATAAATTCTAGTGAATATGTATGGATGGTGATATCCTAGATTCAATGATTTAAAAGAATTATGAAACAAACATGTTTTTTATTTTTTATTTTTATGTGGATTTAAGATTAAAACTAGTATTATGCATGAACATGTGATGAACAACCAAGAATATGTTAAGAACACATAAGAACATTTTAAGAATATTCAAACATATTCAAGGGAATTTAAATAATTACTATCATGCTTTAATTTTAAATTCTAATCATGGCAATGTAAAAAACCAGTTAGAAAAAGAGATTATACCTTCATGCAAGATCCATATGGTGAAGGAGGAAACTCTTGGTGGAGGTCCTAAGGGTGGAGGAAAAGAAGAACTAGGAGAGGGATGGTGAGTCTCACTCAATACCTTGAGTCTCAGGAAGACCAAGATATGACAAGACTATTTTACTTCACTAGAACTTAAGAGAGGAGAAGGGATGGGGGTTTATATAATAGTAGTGGAGAAAATATGAATGGAATGTCATTTAATGATGGTTGACAAAGAATCATAAACCTAGACCTCATTCTATCCTTTAGGGAAATTTGGAGCATTAAATGTAGAGATTGGTAGGAGTAAAAAGCAAGCAAAATTTGGTTTTCCCATAGGTACTATATTAGCCTATAGAGCCAACTTCAAAAAATCATATCTTACTCAAATTGAAGGCCCAGATGTCTAGTTTTTAGGAAAATTAACCTTATTCACAAATTCAAAATATTCTGAGAGATATCAATGATATGGTGAGCAGAGGTCATTTGTTAAAAAATAATTTTAGCATAATTAATATTAATAGATCCCAAATTAGCTCCCAATTAACATTAATAGGCTCTAATCACTCCCATTTCAGACTTAATTAGTTCCAAATTTACCCTAATTAAAAGATAATTGCACAAATTACTCATTGAATAATTAATATTTAACTATCTAATTAATCAGATGTATGCAACCTTACAAAAAATGTAGTCTTAACCAATCAAAATATGACACATCATTAATTTCAGATTGATTATAATTATAACCAATTGGAATCAATTGTTCTCAATCACATATAGTCAGACTCAATTTGTAATAGTGCATCTTAGCTATTAAAACTTGATTTGATAATAACTTTCAATCTGATGGTTCGATTAGGGCTTATGATCAGTTTATTTGATCGTTACAACATCAAGATCATTTTTGTGAAATGAGATTAAGGATCTAGTGACCAAAATCAAGATGCATATTTCCAAGGCAAAATTACCCTTTTACCCTCAATGTGAGGTTAAATGTGTCAACATTGTGACCTAGATGAGAGGAAGCCACATACAAATGAAAATCGATGGGTCTTGATGTGGTTGTGTTGTGGGACCGTGGAAGGTTTGAGTGCTTAGTGTTTGATGATAGTTGTCCTAAGTGTGCAGGTTGTAACTTGTTTACCATGGCCCTATGGTAAAAACACAACCTACATTAGTGCCATCACAATAAGTCCACCAGAAGATCTCCACCTCACACCCTGCCAATCCAACTGCAATGCCAAGCCCATTGATCTGTTCTAGTACGATGTTATTTTAGGTTCATTTGTGTTGTATTACGATGGTTGGGTTCATGGGATTGAGATCTGGTGCTATCGCAAAAAGCTATTGCACTATGCAATTAATCATGGTGTGTGAGAGAGGTGAAAAAATAAAGTGTAAAAGTGAAATGGTAAAAAATTGAGAGTAAAAAAAATTTATTTAAGGGTTAAGGTTAAAAGTGACTTTTGTAACTTTTAGTCTCAACCGTTGATGTCCTATTGCATAGTGCAATAGCTAGGGCTATTGCACCAGATATCACATGCTGCTAATCCAACTGTGATGCCAAGCCCATTGATCTAATCTAGTACGATCTTATTTTAGGTTGATTTGTGTTATATTACGGTGGTTGGGTTCATGGGATTGAGATTTGTTGTTATAGCAAAAAGCTATTGCACCATGCAATTAACCATGGTGTGTAAGATAGGTGAAAAAATAAATTGTAAAGGCGAAATGGTAAGTTGAGGATTAAAAAAAATTATTTAAGGGTTGAGATTAAAAGTGACTTTTGCAACTTTTAGTCTCAACCGTTGATATCTTATTGCGTGGTGCAATTGCCCTAGCTATTGCATTGGATCTCAATCCAGTGGAGTTAATTTTGATTTGGAGCTATTGTGGTCCTTATTAGGATCTTTTAGTTTGTGATGGGTGATTGTTTAGTTTGATTTTTGTGTTTTATATTGTGTTTTGTCACTAAGAAACTGCAAGAAAAGTTGGGAATTTTTTTAAATTCATCCTTTCAAATTTTTTATTTTATTTTTCTGAAGTGGATTTCTTTTTCTTTTTTTAATTTCTGATATGGCATTTTTTTTTAATAGCAATTAAATATAATTTTTATTATTTTATTAGCCACATGTGTGCCTACTATGCAAATTGTTTGCCACATAAGCATTTTTTATTAGTAATTAACATGACTAAATTTGTTGTAAGTTAAAAATAACAGGAACCAAATTGACTGCTCTTAAAATGTAGGGACCAAATTGACTATGTCCTTAAAATATAAGGACCAAAATAGTGTTTTCACCTATATTCAAATGGTCTGTAGGCAACAATAACATGCTGGGAAAACACAAGAAAAAATACAGTTTTGTATCTCATGCAAAAACACGCAGTGGAATATAAACGGATTTACTTCGTTCATGTGATATAACATGCAACATTGAGTGTTTTTTATTTTTAAGGGACAAGAAAGTGTACCTTGATACAGTGAAATTCAAAACAAAATGAAGATTAAACTTGGGAAGACTTTCAATCTTCACTCCAATTCCATAATGTGCCCAAGATGTGTGGTCTCTCAATCTATGTGTATTTGCTTAAGAGAATAATCAAGTGTCTTGAGAAAATTCTGAATCTTTCTCTTTTTAACCATACGTCTTTTTCTGCATCCTAGCAGTTTAAAAAAAAAAAACGTATTAAATAAATGACTAATTATCTAATTAGGTTAGCCTTTTGGGCCAGTCCAATTTGGCTTTAGTGTGTGGCTTGGAATGGGACCAAAAGAGACAAATAAAGTTCTAGCTCCAATGGGCTTTGAACTTATCTATCAACTCTTGACAAGTCCAAATTTATCATTAATTATATTTAATATCACTATATAAATATAATTTCACTCTAGGCCTTATTTATAAATTATATCCCAAAACTTTATTAAATATTTAGCCCCTTCATGAAAATATTCATAGTAATACAAAGTCATAATATATAACTGTCACTTTGAAGATTACTACATTTTTATCCTTAAGTACCCAATTTAGTCCTTTAATAACACTTTGAATAACCAAACTCATTAAACTTATCTCAATGGAATATTTTATATCTCCATAAAGAGATTATGAATTTCATCTTGAAAATATGTGTTCCTTCAATATTACATGTGGTTGCCCAACATACTGAGGTTTCGACCGTTTCTTTAGATCTTACTCCTGATATATTAAAGCAACCTACATTTCATGATCGGGATCACTGTTCCCTTAGGATTTAGAGTTTCTGCAAATAAAAGTCTTGAGATTTATTATTCATTTGATAGTCGTTAATAGAATAATAAATCTCACAACAGTTCTGTTTAATATGTTTTATACACTTAAAATATATTAACATATCAATTAGTAGTCTTCATTTCCATGATCAAGACAAATCATCTTAATTGACATATTATAGTCTTCGCAGATAAAATGCCTAATTTCATCACTGACTACAAACTAAGATTTTGAGTTTATAAAGAACTTGTAATTTATATCTTCTGTGACTAAATCACGTAAATCACATAATATGCATCTCAAAGACTATATGATAATATCCAAATATTCATATTACCATTATTTTAGATAATAATAAAACAACTTTATTACATATAATCTAAAGTCATACATAGCAAACAATAGGATTTTAGGGCACTAATCCTAACATAACAAATGTTACCAAATGGACTGTTTATATTATCAAGTAATTACAAGGTAATAATTTGATATTTTATTAACTATTGCTTAGCAATCAATGGCGAATGATCCTAGATTACCCGGCAACTAGTTCAAGTAGGTGGGGTTAGATGTCTTTTAGTGGCTAGAGGTTATTCTTTAGAAAGGTTCCCTATGTTATCAAATATATATATATATATATATCTTATGAATACTTTACAAACATACATAATCAAATCTCAAGTCTATAGAAATATATTTCTATACCTTTATGCATATAAAACATAATATTACCTGTACTCAAATCAAGCCTCATAATACTCATGAGTTTGTTCACAAACACGTTATAATGTTTGAGCTTGACTCTTTTAATAGTAAAGCCTAAACTCAGCTCACAAAAGATAGAACCAGAAAAGAAAAATTTCAGTCTTAACCCAGTAAGAAGAAAAAAAAAAAAAAAAAAAAAACCTAAAATGTTTTGGTACAAGCATGTAACTCAAGCATTAAGCTAAATTTTGAAGACCTATTTGTTCAAAACATTTAAAAATGCAGAATTTTTTGAACCACACACCCTTGGTGTGATGGTCACTCCACAAGTATAAGTACTTATGGAGTGTGGAGGGGGAGGGGGGTAAGGGTCGGGGTTCAAGTTTCCTAGAATGAGTTTCACACACATATGCACTTAGATTAGCCTAGAGTATAATTTCTATCTTGTTAAAAAAAAAAAAAAAAAAAAAAAAAAAAAAAAAAAAAAAACCTTCAACTTCCCCAAAAGCCTCAAACTTATATCAAATTTTAACATTGACATTATGGCCTTTCTTAGTGAATGAATGCTAAGAGCATCCACAACAGTGGGTGTAAAAATGTGTATAATACAAAAAGTGTCAAAATTTACACAACTTTCCTCTAAAACTACCCATATCAGTGGGTGTAAAAATGTGTATATTTACACAATTGCTACAGTAACCGTGTAAATATACACGGTTATTGTAGCTGTGTATAATAATATATATATATATATATATATATTTCTCTCTCACCATTCATATTCTCTTTTTTACCATTCACCAACCCAGCGAAAGAAACACAGCATCCTAACGGACACAACAATTTAGCAAAACAAGAGTAAAAGAAGAGGAGAAGAAACACCCAACCACCAACCCAGCACCACCCAACCACCACCACTGCAACCCATTTCAACAGTTGATAATCCATCACAAAATTGACCTAGAATCAACAGAAAATCAAACCAAACCATTAGAAAACCCAACACAAAATCAAGCCAAACCCACCAGATCTGCCATCGAATCTGCCTTGATGCTACCGCCATGGATCTACCTTGTTGCTGCTCGGATCTACTTGCTCCGTCGTCGGATTTTCTACCATGTGTGAGTTTTGGGTTTGATATAAGAGAAAGGAAGAGAGTTCAGAGAGTACTAGACCTTTTGGTTTGAGACATGAGAGAGGAAGAGAGTTAAGGAAGTCCTAGAGGCAAAGAAGAATTGAGAGAGAAAGGGAGAAACACGATTAAGACTTGAGATGAGTTTAAGATGAAAAAGATATTAAAAAGATAGATATTAATAAAATAATAATAAAAAATATTATTTAAATAAAAAAGATTATAAAAATTGATGAATTGATGTGGGTGCTTTGAAAAAGTGGTAATGTAAAATAGAAAAAATAGGTTCTTAGAGCCACAAGAACCCTAGATGTACAATAAAAGGCTCTCGGCTCTCCAAAAGTCTTCTCACATTCTCTAGGAGGTTCTTTTGTACATAGCCTTTGTTGCACAAACCTCTAGATGTTGGGTGCATATGACACCCTTTGGATTCCAGCACACCTTTGTCAAAGCTCATTTATGAGTTTGTTCCAAAAGTCTTCAAAGGCTTGCTCTTTCATTTATTAAGAAATGACCAAAGCATGGGAGAGGTCTGACTTCTCTTAATGAGAAGTGATGCTAGGCGTGTGGGACACGTTGAAGAAAAAGAAAAGAAAGAAGCAAAGGCCATTCGGTCTTATGCAGAGAGTTGAAACAGAGAGTCATTTTTTGGCTATTGTGTGTGAGTTCCAGAGTGAGCAAGAAGCACAAAAGGAGAGAGCTTCAGCCATTTGAGGTGCAGTATGTGTGAAGAGATAGAGAGAAACATAATGAGAGTGTGAGAGAGTGAAAAAGAAAAATGAGACATTTTTCTTTGCTCAAGTTACACACAAGGAAAATAAATTGGTGGAGTTCTCATGGAGTTTTTGAGTACTACAACCATAGAGAGTTGGAGTATTCAAAGGAAGATTTTGCTACTAGCTTTGTGATGAGATTATATTTACTCCTTGAGATTTATTTGTTGTATATCCAATTTATTATGGACTCAAGTTTAGCATAAACTTGATAGTTGTAATCTCTATTTCATAGTGGATATTTTTCGGAGCTGCCCTGTGGTTTTTCCCTCTACACAGTTTTCCACATAAGATTTGGTATTCTTGTGTGGTTGTGTTTATGTGGTGCTTGCTGGAATTTTTTTCCCCCATAATATTGCTATTGCTTGGTAGTTATATATTTTAATTCACACATAGACATAGAGGAGATTAGGATTTTTCCCCATCACTAGACACTTGAATGGTTTGGATGGGATGAATTCTCATATTTGATATATGCAATTCAATCAATTGAATTAATTCTCGATCGATTGAAAACTTAAGGTCTTGATGAATAATTAGCTAACGAGAGCTATCAAACTTATTGAACCTCGAAACTAATATGCAAAACCTGGGCATTTCTCTTGACCTCAAAGTGCACTTCCATTACACTTACAAATTACAATACACACTTGATTTCACGGTTTGCCAATCTATACCAAAGTCTCAACATTTTCAATAATTTTGATGGTTGTTACTTAATTTTAGAACCTAAAATAATGCCCAAAAACATATAAAATTACCTAAAAATAAATATTTATTAATTAAATAATTGTTGTATTTTTATCATTTTTTGTCTTAGTTTTTCAAAAAATGCCGTGTCACCATATCTCAATTCATCTATGCTTACCTGCTTGTAAAAATTGAATTATTCAAAAAAAAAAAAAAAAAAAAAAAAAGAAGAAGAAGGATATTCTGCAACGTACGTTTATGCTTGCTTTCTCAAAATCACCAAGTTTTTATGTTGTGTTTGGCCTCCTTTCAGCATTGCATGCCATTGCATTTCAATTTGGTGAGGTATAAATTTGTAACTGGATTTGGTTTACATCCAATACTTTTTTTAAAATGAATCTCCTTTTATTTTAATGAGAGACTATCACATCGTCCACTAACTAAATAAAAAGTGAAAATTAAAAAATTTCTTCTTAGAAATTTGAACCCCAACCCTTACCTCTTATAGCCTACAAGTACTTATATTTGTGAAATGACCATCATACCAAATATGCGTGGTGATGCATGCTGTAAATTTAAATAGTGATATAAGGCGACATAAGGTGACATACTGTTGTTTTCTATATATTATAAGTGCATTAATTTCATTACTTTTATGTAGTATATATTAAAATGGAAAATGGTTTACGGACAACAACAACAGACGTTTACCAAATTAGGTTTGTTCATGTCTTGAGTTACCAAATCTGAATTCCAACCCTGACAACAGAATTTTTTAATCTTGGATACGATGCCTCCGGTTTATTTTGACTTTTGAGTTACAATTGAGTATGAATTGTACATTGCTCCTGGTTTTGTGGCTTTTAAATTCATTTTCTTTCCATCTCTATAGCATGCTTTTTGTTGAAGTATTGGATGGTATAGTTATAAATAATGAGTGGTTAATAGAATATTATTAGACCCAAACCTATAGTAAGTAGGCCTTTGATTATCAATGAACTTCTTTTTACTCAGAAGCTTTATTTGCCACTTCACTAGCTGCAAGGATCCAGGAAGAAAACACTAGCGGTGTCAGGTGCTTATGCATGCATGCATGGTCCAGTTTTAACTGCTCCACCGGACTCCCATTTTTTATATGATGGATATTATGAAGCATATCCATCACAGCATCCTTTCAATAATGTACTACAATTAGGTACTAGAAACATATTCTTGAAGGGTGGAACTAATTAAAATGGCAAATCAGAACATGAGCCATATACATAAGAAAACTGGAAATGCAAAAATACATAAGAAAACTGGAAATACAAAAATGGTAATTCCGTCACCATTGTCCTTCTTTGAGAAGCATCATAAGATTAATGAAGAGAAGCGGTTTCGTTGAAATTATGATGTTAATTTCGTGTTCATTTCCTACCCTTATGGCTCTAAAATCTAAATGCTAGTCTTCGCTTGGGTAATTAATTGCCTCAAATTTATAATGTGACATGGTTAGTTATGCGGTTTTTCTTGATGATGGAAAATTAACTTTATTAGTTTCGAGTTTCCTTACCATGTTTTTGGGACAAAATGGGCTTTTGCCCTTTTCAGGCAAATTAATTAGCTTTTTATCCCTTTTTCCAAACTATGTAAAGCAATGCTCATCTTTTTAAAACTCGATTTATGATAAATCGAGTTAGAAAAAAAAAATTTGAAGCCCTATAGTGGCGTTTTAATGAGCCTATAGTGACGTTTTTAAAACCTATAGTGACATTTTTTAACTCAACTTCAATGAAATCAAATTATTGTCAATTTTTTTACCTATAACTCGATTTCATTGAGGTCGAGTTAAAAAACCTCACTATAGGCTCATTAAAACGCCATTATAGGGCCTAACTCAATTTATTATAAATCAAGTTTTAAAAGAGGGTCATTTTCCTACTTAGTTTGGAAAATGAGGTATAAAGCTAATTAATTTGCCTGAAAAGGACAAAAGCCCATTTTGTCCCGTGTTCTTGGATAGAGGGGAGAAGAAGGGGATGGAAAGAGTTTAATGAATTTTATTTGGATGTTTTTTTAGAGGTGAGAGGAAAAAAAGTTTGAGGGGAATTTGAGGGGTAACATACAACAAAATTCATGCTAATGTTCTAATACCAAAATGATGCAAATGGTAAAGCACATATATCAACAAGGTTTTAGTTTTCTCAACAAAATATATATATATATATATATATATTTGGAAGACAACAAATATATTGTTAAAGTACATGTATCAAGGAAAATTTGTGAGGTTTGGACTTATGTAGCATAGTGAGAATGCAGCATGTGTTTGTGTGAGAGCAAAGAAAACAATGAGAACTTCTTGTTGGGTATGTTTTAAAATTAATTGGGTACGTTCAAAACTTAAGCCCATAATATTTTGTTGTAAAGCCTAAGCCCATGCTCTAGAATTTTCATTGGCTAGCGTGGGAATTTTTGGCAGCAAACAAAACCTTCAATCATCTCACATTTCCTTACTTTGATACTTTAGCTACTCTGTTTTTGGTGAAAATTTTCTCTTAGGCATTTGTGACGAGTTCGAAACTCTGTTTGTGAGTGCACATTAACAGAGTTGCCATTGTATCCTGAAAAGCGACCGCTTGAGCCATTTGCACCAATGGATTCATTCTAGTGGAGGTGAAATCGCTTCTTAAGGACAGCAGATTTAGTTCTGTGCCTCGGTGATAAGTTTACTTAATCCTTAATTTTGTACGCTTTTGCACTTGTCTATTTTGCTTATAAGTTAATTTGAGCATATCTTGTTTTATTGATATTGCTTTGTAACTTTGTTAATCGATTTGGACAATTTTCAAAACTATACTTCCAACACTTCTTTAGCCATAAGACCATATAAGGAATGAAAAAATAATTGGATTTTCTCTAAGGAATGTTTTTGAGTGTTGAGACTTAAGATTAAAAAAAATCTAAAGTTAGGGTCTCAAGTGAGGGAGAAAATGGGCATTTGCCCCTTTCGCCAAAACTTTTCAGCAAAATGCCCCATATCTGAAACTATTTAGGGAAATGCCCCTGTTTTGAAACTCGATTTTCTAAAAATCAAGTTTCAATTTAAAACTCAATTTTAGGACAATCGAGTTATAGCGAACTAAAAATTTAAAAAAAAAATTCTAGAACTCAAGTTCATGGAACTCGAGTACTTTACATGGAACTCAAGTTCTAGAAAATAATAATAATAATAATAATAAAATCTATGTCCACGTTCGCTATAACAAAATGTTCCAAAAATCGAGTTTCAAAATAGGGGCATTTTCCTAATTAGTTTTAGACATGGAGCATTTTGCTGGAAAGTTTGTAAGAAAGAGGTAAAAGCCCATTTTGGCCCTCAAGTGAGTTTGTATTAATTCCTAAGAAAGCGATATAATTTGTAGTGTACTAAAGTTTTAGGCATAAACTCAAGAATATATTGTAACTTATTTTATTATAGGAAATTCATTCAAAGCTAATCTTGTGGATTTTCCATTGAAGGAGACAATGGCAATAGTGAAGCAAAAATTTGGCTTTTGGGGGGGGGGGGGGGTGTGGGGTGGGGTGGGGAGGGAATTTATATGAGACCAAATTAAAAAATAACAAGTCATTCATATGAACGCTAAGTGATATTTAAATGCCAAAAAACAAATAAAATAGTGTATGCATTATATTATATTTATTAGGAGTCTTTTTCACATATAGGGCCTGTTTGGATACAACTTATTTTTGTTGAAACTGAAAATTGAAAACATTATAGCAAAATAATTTTTAAATGCGTGAATAGTGCTGTGGGACCCATTTTTAATATTTTTTTTTAATAAAGTGGTTGTGGGTCCCATGAACAGTGCATGAACAGTAACTTTGTCTCCCGAATAATGTAATCATATGCATGAACAGTGCTGATTACTGTTCATAAGCACTAAAAAAAAAAAAAAAAAGAGAGAGAGAAAACGCAAAACGTGCAAACACACAAACACAAATGCGAATCCAAACAACACCATAATCTCCCCTTTTTTTTCAAAGTCATAATTACTTACTAATGGAAAGGTTTTTGGTTGTTAAAGCATTCTCATCAGGTGTGTCAAATGCCAAATATTGGCCGGGGAAAAACATCAGATTCTACAAGAGCATACTCCTCCAAGAAGACTCTGCTCGAATAGAAAACATCATGAACAAACGAGACCCTTCACAGGTTCTCTACCACAGTTCAACCACCGTGGAACTGATCTAGTTGCCTCTCCCTTCAAAACCCCTACCACTCAAGAAGAAACGGTAGTGAAGAAGGTCATAGAGCAAAACAACTACACCAACCAGTGTTTAGGTGTTATAGGAAAACAGCTTGATAGGATAGAAGAAAGAATAGAAAGCAAGGTCGTTCCCCAGCCAGGGAGCCCTAGCAAACCTGTCAAAGCCTTAGAAAAGCCTTTAGTCAAGCTTCCTACAATTAAGCAACCCAGTCTTAGATCTAAGGATAAGACAGCCTTAGAAATAGTCAACCAGAGACTTGCAGAGCTAGTGAAGCAGGAACCAGTCACCCCTTCACCAGTTAGCACATCAACCAGTGTTGATCCCCGTCTAGAAGCCAACCGATTAGTTGTCTTAGACGTTCACACAGCTTCTAGCAGTTCAAAAGGGGGGAAGTTACAGGTACTGGGGAAGATGGGTAAACATAGCCATCTGGGTGCGGAAATATAAAAGGTACAGGTTACAAACTGAGTAAACTGTGATACAATATGTGAAAGCCATCTGTTTACAACACAGGTAAAGAGAGGGGATATTTAGAAACTGAACTAGAACTAAACTAGAGGATTTTTTCAAGCCTGCTTCAGACTGGGGTGGAGGCTGCCTTATATAGAGGAAGGGAGCGTCTGGAACTGCTGAAGACTGCTGAAAATCCGGAAGGTAAAATGCTTTATCCTCGGGTGAATAATCATTTCAGCCGAAAGCAAATAGTGACCTCGTGATTATTTGTCGGGGCACTGTAGAGTGAACAGTAACGGTCACTGTACATGAATAATGTTTTGTCCCCTTGCTTTTCTGGATCACTGTTCACCTTTACTGTTTGGTGAATAATAACTTGTCCGGGTACTGTAGCTGTGCAGAATCTTGCATAGTAACCGGGTCTGGGAACTGTTCCAAATAGTTCCCAGACCACCATGGTGAAAGGGAAGATCTTTAAGTCGGATAGTGAAGGAATCACTATCCCTATCCTTTCACAAGATCCGTGGTGAAAGGATAGGGATCTTGTGAATCCTGGAAAGGGTCAAATGGATATTTGTTGACGGAGGTAGCTGAAGAGGAAGGAGAAATCTTTTCTTCTGACTCTAGCTTCTCAGCTTGGATCTGGATCTGTTTGGCAAGATCTTTAAGTTCTTTGCTAGACTTTCCGGAGAATTGGACGGAATCTAGGCTGGACTGAGATCTTGTATTATAAGGAATAGTTCTCTGGATAGGAGGGGGAAAATCCTTGTCAATCTTGCGGATAACCTCATTGAATCTGAAACTGTCCCACCACTTTACAGAGAATTCTCTATCTAGTAGGTTATTATGAAGTGCATAGTTCCACCTGCTAATCTAGTGGATTCTGTACATAACTGTCATATGCAGAATTGCTGGAAATTGTGAACCATGGACTGAAGCTTGGTGTCTAGAGCCAAAATACCTGAGGGCGTCTTGTAAAGGTTCAGAAAATCTAGGTCCCCCTGGTCCTGTCCAGCCTTTTATGTCCAGAAAAAGGCTGAGATTGAGAGAGGTGTCCCTAGATTAGTCATCAATTACAAGCCCCTTAACAAAGTCTTAGAATGGATACGGTACCCAATCCCTAACAAAAAAGACTTAGTTAATAGGCTTAGTAAAGCAGTGGTTTTCAGTAAGTTTGACATGAAAAGTGGTTTTTGGCAAATCCAAATCAGAGAGTCGGACCGTTACAAAACTGCCTTCACCACACCCTTTGGCCATTACGAATGGAATGTAATGCCCTTTGGTCTCAAAAATGCACCTTCTGAATTCCAAAACATCATGAATGAGATATTTAACCCATTCTCCACTCATACCATTGTGTACATTGATGATGTTCTCATCTTCTCTGAATCCCTGGACCAACATAAAAAGCACATCCGAGCATTCTTTCATACAATCAAGCTCAATGGTCTTGTTGTTTCAGCCCCAAAAATCAAACTTTTTCAGACCAAAGTTCGATTCTTAGGCTTTGATATCCACCATGGTGTCATCAAACCCATAGATAGAGCCATTCAGTTTGCTGATAAGTTTCCTGATGAAATCCTAGAAAAAACACAGCTCCAAAGATTTCTAGGATCCCTCAATTACATAGCAGACTTCTATCAAAATCTTCGGCAACAATGCAAGCCTCTTTTTGATAGACTTCGCGCTAACCCTCCTCCTTGGACCTCACACCATACTGCTGTTGTCCAAGCTACAAAAAAATATGTCAAGACACTCCCATGTTTAGGAATTCCTTCAGACAATTCCTTCAAGATTGTCCAGACTGATGCCTCTAACATTGGTTATGGTGGTATTCTTTAACCCATATCAATGATTCCTTTAACCTTTTCTGCAACAAATGATTCCTTCACTATCCGTGGTGAAAGGGTATAACAGACACATAAAGGGGTTACCTAGTATCACTCTATCTGTCATGTTTTTCACTAGGACAAATGTGGTTTTGAAACATGTGTTGTCTTGACACACATGGGCTTTGGGTATTTTGAATTCAATCTGCATTTTACCTCCACTTGCAGAAGTTAACCTTTCTTTGGTTTTCTTGAAGTATTTGGAGGGAATGATTCCTTCCTGAATGCAGTTGAGATCAGCACCTGAATCCATCAAGGCGATAGTCTCGAATTCAAAATTTTTGCTTATGACAATCCTGACTTTGGAGTGCCATTTCTGGAAGTTAATCCTACTGATGGTTACCAAGAACTTGTCACTGGGTGGGACAGGGTCTTGATTCTGAACCATATCTGCAGTTGGGTTAACTGTCTCTTCTTCTTCTTCATCAGAGGACTTCTGGTATGAGGTTCCTGCCTCATTGTGTTGATGAGAAGTACTTTCCAGATTCTTCAATCTTTGATCAAGGAAATTATGATCAACTCTAAGGATGGTTAGCTCTTGCTTAAGGGTTCTAACCTCAGACTTAGTTTCCTTGATTTCCTTTTGAAGGTCGTTGACTGTAACTTCCTTCTTGGATTTGGTAAATCTCTTGTAGATTTGTTCCAAATCAACTTTGGGGTCTTGAAGCTTAGTTTCAGGTTTACTAGTTTCCTTAACTAAGGTTCTCTTAAACTCTGTAAACTTCTGAGCTTTGATAACTGGGTCTTCGATCTGTTCTATGAGATCTAAGAGGAGCTCTTCTTGTTTAGAGAGGACATTGATAGTTTTGTTCCTACAACAACTATCCATGCATGGAATGGGTTCATCTGGACCACTAGAGGTGCTAGAAGAAACTCTAGAGGAATCAGAGGATGTATGGTAGAACTGATGAATCTCATTACTAGAAGTCTCACTATCTGAGTGGTTGAGTTCTAGGAGCTTAAAGATTTCATCTTTTCCTGCTTGGTCACTAACAAGGGTGTTGATAAGGGTTTTGGCCTTAGCTTTACACTCTTTCCTAAGATGACCTTTCTTTCCACAGTTGAAGCATTTTCCTGATGCTTGGGGTATCCATTTTCCTGTGGACTTGGATTTACCTTTCTTATAGAAGTCATCCTTGCTGGACCTTTCTCTTCTATAATACTTGGATTTGGTTCTCTTCTTAAGAAAATGCTCAGAGGGTTCTTTGCCTCTGTATTTGGATTTTCTTCTAGGAAGGATGGAAGGTAAGCCGTACTGTGTACAAAAGTTTCCTACTTCGTACTTGGCTTTTCCTTTGCTGGCTTTGCTCTGGATTTTGAGATCTCTGCACATCTTCATTCCTTCACTTCGAATGGTGCTAGAGATGTCTCCATAGGTTAGGTTATCATAATCTATGACACCTAAGGGGTTACACAGGGTTTCTTTAACCTTTTCTCCAAAAGGGTTAAAGAATACCAATGGTTTACCAATTGTTCCAGGTACTGGGAACTATGCTATGGTTTACCAATTGTTCCAGCTCTGAAAATCCGGAAGGTAAAATGCTTTATCCTCGGGTGAATAATCATTTCAGCTGAATGCAAATAGTGACCTCGTGATTATTTTTCAGGGCACTGTAGAGTGAACAGTAACGGTCACTGTACATGAATAATGTTTTGTCCCCTTGCTTTTCTGGATCACTGTTCACCTTTACTGTTTGGTGAATAATAACTTGTCCGGGTACTGTAGCTGTGCAGAATCTTGCATAGTAACCGGGTCTGGGAACTGTTCCAAATAGTGACTGGTGCTATTTGAAAAGTCTAATCTTCATCCAGATTGTAGCCTTCATAGGGATCTTGTGAATCCTGGAAAGGGTCAAACGGATATTTGTTGACGGAAGTAGCTGAAGAGGAAGGAGAAATCTTTTCTTCTGACTCTAGCTTCTCAGCTTGGATCTGGATCTGTTTGGCAAGATCTTTAAGTTCTTTGCTAGACTTTCCGGAGAATTGGACGGAATCTAGGCTGGACTGAGATCTTGTATTATAAGGAATAGTTCTCTGGATAGGAGGGGATCTCATCCTGGATGGATTTACAAGCTAATTGTTCCTCAATTTTTTTGTACTTCAAATCATCCTGGAGGGAATTGAGATGGTGAGTTTTGGCTTGTATAAGGTTAAGGGTCTTAGACACAGCAATTTCCTGGAGAGTACTAATATCTCTAGGTTCAGGTCCTCTAAGAAACTTAAACTTAACTGGTTGGCCAAAAGGATAGGTAGTGATTCCTTCACTATCCGTGGTGAAAGGGTATAACAGACACATAAAGGGGTTACCTAGTATCACTCTATCTGTCATGTTTTTCACAAGGACAAATGTGGTTTTGAAACATGTGTTGTCTTGACACACATGGGCTTTGGGTATTTTGAATTCAATCTGCATTTTACCTCCACTTGCAGAAGTTAACCTTTCTTTGGTTTTCCTGAAGTATTTGGAGGGAATGATTCCTTCCTGAATGCAGTTGAGATCAGCACCTGAATCCATCAAGGCGATAGTCTCGAATTCAAAATTTTTGCTTATGACAATCCTGACTTTGGAGTGCCATTTCTGGAAGTTAATCCTACTGATGGTTACTAAAAACTTGTCACTGGGTGGGACAGGGTCTTGAGTTGGAACCATATCTGCAGTTGGGTTAACTGTTTCTTGTTCTTCGTCATCAGAGGACTTCTGGTATGAGGTTCCTGCCTCATTGTCTTGATGAGAAGTACTTTCCAGATTCTTCAATCTTTGATCAAGGAAATTGTGATCAACTCTAAGGATGGTTAGCTCTTGCTTAAAGGTTCTAACCTCAGACTTAGTTTCCTTGATTTCCTTTTGAAGGTCGTTGACTGTAACTTCCTTCTTGGATTTGGTAAATCTCTTGTAGATTTGTTCCAAATCAACTTTGGGGTCTTGAAGCTTAGTTTCAGGTTTACTAGTTTCCTTAACTAAGGTTCTCTTAAACTCTGTAAACTTCTGAGCTTTGATAACTGGGTCTTCGATCTGTTCTATGAGATCTAAGAGGAGCTCTTCTTGTTTAGAGAGTACATTGATAGTTTTGTTCCTACAACAACTATCCATGCATGGAATGGGTTCATCTGGACCACTAGAGGTGCTAGAAGAAACTCTAGAGGAATCAGAGGATGTATGGTAGAACTGATGAATCTCATTACTAGAAGTCTCACTATCTGAGTGGTTGAGTTCTAGGAGCTTAAAGATTTCATCTTTTCCTGCTTGGTCACTAACGAGGGTGTTGATAAGGGTTTTAGCCTTAGCTTTGCACTCTTTCCTAAGATGACCTTTCTTTCCACAGTTGAAGCATTTTCCTGATGCTTGGGGTATCCATTTTCCTGTGGACTTGGATTTACCTTTCTTATAGAAGTCATCCTTGCTGGACCTTTCTTTTCTATAATACTTGGCTTTGGTTTTCTTCCTAAGCAAATGCTCAGAGGGTTCTTTGCCTCTGTATTTGGATTTTCTTTTAGGAAGGATGGAAGGTAAGCCGTACTGTGTACAAAAGTTTCCTACTTCGTACTTGGCTTTTCCTTTGCTGGCTTTGCTCTGGATTTTGAGATCTCTGCACATCTTCATTCCTTCACTTCGAATGGTGCTAGAGATGTCTCCATAGGTTAGGTTATCATAATCTATGACACCTAAGGGGTTACACAGGGTTTCTTTAACCTTTTCTCCAAAAAGGGTAGGTAAACCATTGATGAACTTTTTTAACCTTTTTGGAGAAAAGGTTAAAGAAACCCTGTGTAACCCTAAGGTAACCATAACCAATGGTAAACCATTGGTATGGCTCTGATACCACTGGCATTCTCCTCTAACACCGTTGGCGTAGTTACCTTAGGGTTTGTCTGAACATAGTCCCCATCTTTGTTACGGATAGAGGTAGTGGTATTCCCGACGGAGTAAATACCCTGGTCTATACGATCATGAAACACTTCGTAGGAAAACCCAGCAACATTACATCTAAGGTTACTCAACTGGTCGTAAATCCTAGATGTGATGTTGCTGGGTTTTCCTACGAAGTGTTTCATGATCGTATAGACCAGGGTATTTACACCGTCGGGAATACCACTACCTCTATCCGTATCAAAGATGGGGAGACCTTCCTCATCTTTCTGGACAGCATGCCTAATGTCTTCCCTAGATTCTTCGGTAAGGCAATTGTTCCACCACTGGAGGAGTTTACCTGTGAATCCTAAGGAAATGAGTCCTATGACCTCAGTATGGGAATGTCCTTCACTGATGTAGTTGTTGGCTACCATGGTCATATGTTGGAGTCGGTTGAGGATCTCTTGTTCAGACAAACCATCTATGTTCCATTCATAGAGTTTTCCTGAAGTAACAGAGAACTGGTTACTAAGGTTCCTTTCCTCGAACTGGAGGTCAGGGGGTGTAGGTCTGGGATACCAATTTCTGGTTAGGCTAGTAGGGGTTACCTTGGGGTTGGTAAGCCTTTTAACCTCTAAATCTCTGAACTGAATTTCTAGGTGTTCTATCTCCTTTTCACTATCTAAGGAGGTTTGGCTAGAACTGCTAGAAGCTGTGTGAACGTCTAAGGCAACTAATCGGTTGGCTTCTAGACGGGGATCAACACTGGTTGATGTGCTAACTGGTGAAGGGGTGACTGGTTCCTACTTCACTAGCTCTGCAAGTCTCTGGTTGACTATCTCTAAGGCTGTTCTATCCTTAGATCTAAGGCTGGTTTGCTTAGTTGTAGGAAGCTTGACTAAAGGCTTCTCTAAGGCTTTGACAGGTTTGCTAGGGTTTCCTGGCTGGGGAACGACCTTGCTTTCTATTCTGTCTTCAATCCTATCAAGCTGTTTTCCTATTACTCCTAAACACTGGTTGGTGTAGTTGTTTTGCTCTATGACCTTCTTCACTACCGTTTCTTCTTGAGTGGTAGGGGTTTTGAAGGGAGAGGCAACTAGACCAGTTCCACGGTGGTTGAAGACTATGGCTTCCTGGGGTGGATGGTGAGATCTAACAACTTCTGGGGGTTTGGGCTTGCCACTAGCATCTTTACTAGGGGGCTTCGTCCAATTGGTTTTGGTGAGAACACAAAACTTCTTGTGCCACTCAAAGTATTCAAAGAAAGGGACATTGCTGGATATCTCTTTCATGAAGGTCTGCCAATTTGCAAGAACTTCTTTCTTTTGGTCAAGGGTATGGTTGGCTCTATAGGCTTCTCTTTTGAGTCTGTTCTCTTCTGACTCAAACTCCTTGCCTAGGGCATCCATATCAGGAGTGAACTCTTTCCTGATAACCATAAGCTGATAATCGATTCCAGGTTCTTCCTGAAATGGATCTTGGGGTTCATGTTGGTAGGGATTTACCATATCACTACCTGTTGGTGATGGTTTTTTCTTATCTTCCTCATCAACAATTGATTCTTGTTTGGCTGTGTAGCAGGGTGTGCTAACCTGGGATTTGGTCTGGACACCTTGGAGCTCTAGATCTAAGTCTCTCCTAGACTTAGGGAAGGGTGCTAGAGGTCTGGATGTACTGGAAGACCTAATGCTGGTAGAAGAGTTACTTCTAAACAATCTTCTCATATTCATGATTAAAAGCTTAGTTAAACAATCACAACCTAATTACCTTTAACCTCAAACTCCTGGATCTGAAACAGGGTGTACACATAGACAGTTGCCTAATCCGTGCAACTCAACTTCCTACTGCCACAATCTTACTCTGAGATAACTCCCTTTCGCTCATGCCCTACCTGTCGGGACTTATTGTTTGATGCGGGACACACACTCAGCCTGGGATTTACTGGTCTTACTGGGTTGACAACGGCACAGATTCAAGGTCTCACAAGTCTCAACAGTACACATCTGCAACAAATGGGCTGGATAAAAACAGAAACAAGAAGAAGCAGATAACTGGGAAACAATTGATCAACATGAACAAATAATCAACGAACAAAAGCAGATAGATAGGAGGCTCAGCCTTCCAACAAAAGAATAACAGTAACAACAACAAGAGATATGAAGGAGATGATGAATAGTAACTGGAGAGTGGTCAGAAAATAGATGTAAAATAAACAAATAGGAGAGTGCATTCAAAATAATGAATATAATGCAGAAAATAATTGATAACTATGGCGGTAGAACCGGCCAACTTGATTTAATTCAAAATAAACTGTAACTTACAACACTACGATCGGCCAAACTTGGCTTTGATACCAAAAGGGGGGAAGTTACAGGTACTGGGGAAGATGGGTAAACATAGCCATCTGGGTGCGAAAATATAAAAGGTACAGGTTACAAACTGAGTAAACTGTGATACAATATGTGAAAGCCATCTGTTTACAACACAGGTAAAGAGAGGGGATATTTAGAAACTGAACTAGAACTAAACTTGAGGATTTTTTCAAGCCTGCTTCAGACTGGGGAGGAGGCTGCCTTATATAGAGGAAGGGAGCGTCTGGAATTGCTGAAGACTGCTGAAAATCCGGAAGGTAAAATGCTTTATCCTCGGGTGAATAATCATTTCAGCCGAAAGCAAATAGTGACCTCGTGATTATTTGTCGGGGCACTGTAGAGTGAACAGTAACGGTCACTGTACATGAATAATGTTTTGTCCCCTTGCTTTTCTGGATCACTGTTCACCTTTACTGTTTGGTGAATAATAACTTGTCCGGGTACTGTAGCTGTGCAGAATCTTGCATAGTAACCGGGTCTGGGAACTGTTCCAAATAGTGACTGGTGCTATTTGAAAAGTCTAATCTTCATCCAGATTGTAGCCTTCATAGGGATCTTGTGAATCCAGGAAAGGGTCAAACGGATATTTGTTGACGGAGGTAGCTGAAGAGGAAGGAGAAATCTTTTCTTCTGACTCTAGCTTCTCAGCTTGGATCTGGATCTGTTTGGCAAGATCTTTAAGTTCTTTGCTAGACTTTCCGGAGAATTGGACGGAATCTAGGCTGGACTAAGATCTTGTATTATAAGGAATAGTTCTCTGGATAGGAGGGGGAAAATCCTTGTCAATCTTGCGGATAACCTCATTGAATCTGAAACTGTCCCACCACTTTACAGAGAATTCTCTATCTAGTAGGTTATTATGAAGTGCATAGTTCCACCTGCTAATCCAGTGGATTCTGTACATGACTGTCATATGCAGAATTGCTGGAAATTGTGAACCATGGACTGAAGCTTGGTGTCTAGAGCCAAAATACCTGAGGGCGTCTTGTAAAGGTTCTGGGAAGATCTGTGGAATTGGGCCAAACATCTCCCACCACTTGAGGAACCATGAAGGTATCTGACTAGAGAACCCTTTATCAAACATTATAAACCAGGAATGATCAAAGTCCTGATTTTGGTAGAATAGGATCTTCTCAAAGGCGTCTATGTAGTCATAATAACTGTACTGGAGTTCTGTGAGACTTGTGGTTTTTATGAGTGTTTTGAGGAGAGAGGGATGTTGTCCCCAATCAGAACAGCTGACAAAACTTTTGATGATGAATTTGTGGTAGAGAACCTGTGAAGGGTCTCGTTTGTTCATGATGTTTTCTATTCGAGCAGAGTCTTCTTGGAGGAGTATGCTCTTGTAGAATCTGATGTTTTTCCCCAGGCTTTTTGGGAGAAAATGCCACCCTTGGGGTAAAATTTCCATGGCCAGAGCTAAGGAATCTGTTATATGGACCAGATGAGGCTCAATATAAGAGATATGCTGGACAAATGGTTTTTTGACATAGCAAGAGGTGGATTGTCTAGGTTGGTAAGAAGGCTTTTGGGGCATAATGGGTCCAAAAGGGTCTTCAACAGTATATGGGGTGATTTGTGTTGGGGGAGGAGGGGCCAAGGCAGAACTATAAGTGGGCTGTCCTTGGGTTGGTCTATGGTAGTTTGGTCATGGGATGGTGGAGACAACATATCTGTTGGCAATAGTAGAGGCGGGAAGTGGAACTAACTGTTGACCAGGAAGGTTTTTGACCTGACTGGTACTGGAGGTAGTTTGCTGTTTAGGGAGTTTTGGGGGTTGGGGTTGGACGGGTTTTTTCCCGGACATCTTGGTTTGGACACTGCAAAAATTCACGGGTTAGGAAGTCAGGAATACAATTATGAGTTCCTTTTATGAATTCAATGTCAAAATCAAAAACAGAGAGAATGGCTTGCCATCGTGCAAAAATTTGTTTTGATGCAATGTTTTGAACATCTTTTTCTAAAACATGTTTTGCAGATTTGCAATCAATGCGTAATAGAAATTTTTGGTTCAAAAGATCACTTTGGAATTTTGAAATACATAGTACTATAGATAAAATCTCTTTTTTAATAGTACTATAATTTAACTGAGTGGGAGTCCAAATTTCGGAATGGAAACAGACAATCTGTTCAGGGGAAGTGGGACTAGCGCGTTGAAGAAGAATACCACCATAACCAATGTTAGAGGCATCAGTCTGGACAATCTTGAAGGAATTCCTAAACATGGGAGTGTCTTGACATATTTTTTTGTAGCTTGGACAACAGCAGTATGGTGTGAGGTCCAAGGAGGAGGGTTAGCGCGAAGTCTATCAAAAAGAGGCTTGCATTGTTGCCGAAGATTTTGATAGAAGTCTGCTATGTAATTGAGGCATCCTAGAAATCTTTGGAGCTGTGTTTTTTCTAGGATTTCATCAGGAAACTTATCAGCAAACTGAATGGCTCTATCTATGGGTTTGATGACACCATGGTGGATATCAAAGCCTAAGAATCGAACTTTGGTCTGAAAAAGTTTGATTTTTGGGGCTGAAACAACAAGACCATTGAGCTTGATTGTATGAAAGAATGCTCGGAGGTGGTTTTTATGTTGGTCCAGGGATTCAGAGAAGATGAGAACATCATCAATGTATACAATGGTATGAGTGGAGAATGGGTTAAATATCTCATTCATGATGTTTTGGAATTCAGAAGGTGCATTTTTGAGACCAAAGGGCATTACATTCCATTCGTAATGGCCAAAGGGTGTGGTGAAGGCAGTTTTGTAATGGTCCGACTCTCTGATTTGGATTTGCCAAAAACCACTTTTCATGTCAAACTTACTGAAAACCACTGTTTTACTAAGCCTATTAACTAAGTCTTTTTTGTTAGGGATTGGGTACCGTATCCATTCTAAGACTTTGTTAAGGGGCTTGTAATTGATGACTAATCTAGGGACACCTCTCTCAATCTCAGCATTTTTCTGGACATAAAAGGCTGGACAGGACCAGGGGGACCTAGATTTTCTGATGATTCCCTTTTTAAGGAGATCCTCAATTTCTGCTCTACAGGTATCCATGAGTTCTTGATTCATTTGGATAGGCCGAACTTTAGTTGGGATGTCCTTTTCATGGAAATCTTTGACATAGGGGAGAGCAACCTCATGTCTCCGTCTGTGCCAGAAGGCTGTTGGAAGATCAGAACAGACTTCTTTTCTAAGTTTCTCCTCGAATTTTCTGATCTCATCCTGGATGGATTTACAAGCTAATTGTTCCTCAATTTTTTTGTACTTCAAATCATCCTGGAGGGAATTGAGATGGTGAGTTTTGGCTTGTATAAGGTTAAGGGTCTTAGACACAGCAATTTCCTGGAGAGTACTAATATCTCTAGGTTCAGGTCCTCTAAGAAACTTAAACTTAACTGGTTGGCCAAAAGGATAGGTAGTGATTCCTTTACTATCCGTGGTGAAAGGGTATAACAGACACATAAAGGGCTTACCTAGTATCACTCTATCTGTCATGTTTTTCACTAGGACAAATGTGGTTTTGAAACATGTGTTGTCTTGACACACATGGGCTTTGGGTATTTTGAATTCAATTTGCATTTTACCTCCACTTGCAGAAGTTAACCTTTCTTTGGTTTTCTTGAAGTATTTGGAGGGAATGATTCCTTCCTGAATGCAGTTGAGATCAGCACCTGAATCCATCAAGGCGATAGTCTCGAATTCAAAATTTTTGCTTATGACAATCCTGACTTTGGAGTGCCATTTCTGGAAGTTAATCCTACTGATGGTTACCAAGAACTTGTCACTGGGTGGGACAGGGTCTTGATTCTGAACCATATCTGCAGTTGGGTTAACTGTCTCTTCTTCTTCTTCATTAGAGGACTTCTAGCATGAGGTTCCTGCCTCATTGTCTTGATGAGAAGTACTTTCCAAATTCTTCAATCTTTGATCAAGGAAATTGTGATCAACTCTAAGGATGGTTAGCTCTTGCTTAAGGGTTCTAACCTCAGACTTAGTTTCCTTGATTTCCTTTTGAAGGTCGTTGACTGTAACTTCCTTCTTGGATTTGGTAAATCTCTTGTAGATTTGTTCCAAATCAACTTTGGGGTCTTGAAGCTTAGTTTCAGGTTTACTAGTTTCCTTAACTAAGGTTCTCTTAAACTCTGTAAACTTCTAAGCTTTGATAACTGGGTCTTCGATCTGTTCTATGAGATCTAAGAAGAGCTCTTCTTGTTTAGAGAGTACATTGATAGTTTTGTTCCTACAACAACTATCCATGCATGGAATGGGTTCATCTGGACCACTAGAGGTGCTAGAAGAAACTCTAGAGGAATCAGAGGATGTATGGTAGAACTGATGAATCTCATTACTAGAAGTCTCACTATCTGAGTGGTTGAGTTCTAGGAGCTTAAAGATTTCATCTTTTCCTGCTTGGTCACTAACGAGGGTGTTGATAAGGGTTTTGGCCTTAGCTTTGCACTCTTTCCTAAGATGACCTTTCTTTCCACAGTTGAAGCATTTTCCTGATGCTTGGGGTATCCATTTTCCTGTGGACTTGGATTTACGTTTCTTATAGAAGTCATCCTTGCTGGACCTTTCTTTTCTATAATACTTGGCTTTGGTTTTCTTCCTAAGCAAATGCTCAGAGGGTTCTTTGCCTCTGTATTTGGATTTTCTTTTAGGAAGGATGGAAGGTAAGCCGTACTGTGTACAAAAGTTTCCTACTTCGTACTTGGCTTTTCCTTTGCTGGCTTTGCTCTGGATTTTGAGATCTCTGCACATCTTCATTCCTTCACTTCGAATGGTGCTAGAGATGTCTCCATAGGTTAGGTTATCATAATCTATGACACCTAAGGGGTTACACAGGGTTTCTTTAACCTTTTCTCCAAAAAGGGTAGGTAAACCATCGATGAACTTCTCCTTCCAAAACGGAGAGTTGCAATCACTTCTGTGCATGACTCTGGTAGTAAACACATCTTCATACCACCTAAAGTCGCCAAGGGTTTTACATCTAAGGTTACTCAACTGGTCGTAAATCCTAGATGTGATGTTGCTGGGTTTTCCTACGAAGTGTTTCATGATCGTATAGACCATGAAACAGGGTTTCATGAGTTAGGTTATCATAATCTATGACACCTAAGGGGTTACACAGGGTTTCTTTAACCTTTTCTCCAAAAAGGGTAGGTAAACCATTGATGAACTTCTTTAACCTTTTTAGAGAAAAGGTTAAAGAAACCCTGTGTAACCCTAAGGTAACCATAACCAATGGTAAACCATTGCTATGGCTCTGATACCACTGGCATCATCAATTGGTAAACCATACCCTTTCACCACGAATAGTGAAGGAATCACTACCTATCCTTTTAGCCAACCAGTTAAGTTTAACCCATCAGGTTAAAGAATACCAATTGTTCCCCCCTTTTGGTATCAGAGCCAAGTTTGGCCGATCGTAGTGTTGTAAGTTACAGTTTATTTTGAATTAAATCAAGTTGGCCGGTTCTACCGCCATAGTTATCAATTATTTTCTGCATTATATTCATTATTTTGAATGCACTCTCCTATTTGTTTATTTTACATCTATTTTCTGACCACTCTCCAGTTACTATTCATCATCTCCTTCATATCTCTTGTTGTTGTTACTGTTATTCTTTTGTTGGAAGGCTGAGCCTCCTATCTATCTGCTTTTGTTCGTTGATTATTTGTTCATGTTGATCAATTGTTTCCCAGTTATCTGCTTCTTCTTGTTTCTGTTTTTATCCAGCCCATTTGTTGCAGATGTGTACTGTTGAGACTTGTGAGACCTTGAATCTGTGCCGTTGTCAACCCAGTAAGACCAGTAAATCCCAGGCTGAGTGTGTGTCCCGCATCAAACAATAAGTCCCGACGGGTAGGGCATGAGCGAAAGGGAGTTATCTCAGAGTAAGATTGTGGCAATAGGAAGTTGAGTTGCACGGATTAGGCAACTGTCTATGTGTACACCCTGTTTCAGATCTAAGGATAGATCTAGGAGTTTGAGGTTAAAGGTAATTAGGTTGTGATTGTTTAACTAAGCTTTTAATCATGAATATGAGAAGATTGTTTAGAAGTAACTCTTCTACCAGCATTAGGTCTTCCAGTACATCCATGAAAGAGATTCCCCAGTCAGATGGTGTAATCAATTCTGAGAGCTACCAGTCGTCAGATCTAGATCTAAAATTAGGAGATTGGAACATCCCTAAGGTTCCCACCGATAAGATCTATAAGTCTTCTTGGACCCTTAGAAATGCTTTTAAAACCAGCCTTAATGTCCGAACCATAGAACAGGTTTACAGTATCAACAAAGAGTACGAGACATGCTACTTGTTACCTGAAGAAACCTTGGTGAGACATATGAATGATGGATATCATTATATCCACATTGGTTTAGTCCAGGTCGGAGTTAAACCCTTGATCAGAGAAGGTTTGAATGCCTCCATCCTTATGGCCCTTAGAGACACCCGTCATATAAGATTTAATGACAGCCTCTTAGGTACCATAGAAACCAGTCTTTGTAATGGTCCTGTCCATTTTGACTGCTTTCCCAACTTCTCAATGGCTCTTGAAGACCCACATGTTATGAAAACCCTCACCCTCAATATCAAGACCTTTGGCACCCTTGTGTTACCCGGAGTCAGACAGCTGGCCTTGATATACAGAGTGTATTACAAGTGCATGAGGACGAACTTCAATGTTCAAGCACTTGACAAGAAGGTTAAAGGAGAAACTACCCTGATCCAGACCACAGACACTAGAGCTAACATTCAGGTACCCAAAACCCTGAAATGGTCTCAGGTTACTTTCCCCGATGATTGGATGATTGAGAATGAGAATTTCGCTCATCAGATCCAAAACCCAGCTAGGAATCCTGATTTAGACTATGTCCAACAACTAGCTGATGGTAAGGTTAGAATAAGCTTTGACCATTCTCGATTAAGACCACCAGTAGGTTCACCCTACTACACCCCATCATGTTATGAAGAAGTTAGATCCCCAGTAGATCTACCCTTTAGACAGCCACCTAATCTCTTAAGAGATAGACCTGCATCCCAGTGTAGTACATCCAGACCTCTAGCACCCTTCCCTAAGTCTAGGAGAGACTTAGATCTAGAGCTCCAAGGTGTCCAGACCAAATCCCAGGTTAGCACACCCTGCTACACAGCCAGACAAGAATCAGTTGTTGATGAGGAAGATAAAAAAAAACCATCACCAACAGGTAGTGATATGGTAAATCCCTACCAACATGAACCCCAAGATCCATTTCAGGAAGAACCTGGAATCGATTATCAGCTTATGGTTATCAGGAAAGAGTTCACTCCTGATATGGATGCCCTAGGCAAGGAGTTTGAGTCAGAAGAGAACAGACTCAAAAGAGAAGCCTATAGAGCCAACCATACCCTTAACCAAAAGAAAGTTCTTGCAAATTAGCAGACCTTCATGAAAGAGATATCCAGCAATGTCTCTTTCTTTGAATACTTTGAGAAACACTTTGAGTGGCACAAGAAGTCTTGTGTTCTCACCAAAACCAATTGGACAAAGCCCCCTAGTAAAGATGCTAGTGGCAAGCCCAAACCCCCAGAAGTTGTTAGATCTCACCATCCACCCCAGGAAGCCATAGTCTTCAACCACCGTGAAACTGGTCTAGTTGCCTCTCCCTTCAAAACCCCTACCACTCAAGAAGAAACGGTAGTGAAGAAGGTCATAGAGCAAAACAACTACACCAACCAGTGTTTAGGTGTTATAGGAAAACAGCTTGATAGGATAGAAGACAGAATAGAAAGCAAGGTCGTTCCCCAGCCAGGGAGCCCTAGCAAACCTGTCAAAGCCTTAGAAAAGCCTTTAGTCAAGCTTCCTACAATTAAGCAACCCAGCCTTAGATCTAAGGATAAGACAGCCTTAGAAATAGGCAACCAGAGACTTGCAGAGCTAGTGAAGCAGGAACCAGTCACCCCTTCACCAGTTAGCACCTCAACCAGTGTTGATCCCCGTCTAGAAACCAACAAATTAGTTGCTTTAGACGTCCATACAGCTTCTAGCAGTTCTAGCCAAACCTCCTCAGATAATGAAAAGGAGATAGAATACCTAGAAAGTCAGTTCAGAAATTTAGAGGTTAAAAGGCTTACCAACCCCAAGGTAACCCCTACTAGCCTAACCAGAAATTGGTATCCCAGACCTACACCCCCTGACCTCCAGTTCGAGGAAAGGAACCTTAGTAACCAGTTCTCTGTTACTTCAGGAAAACTCTATGAATGGAACATAGATGGTTTGTCTGAATAAGAGATCCTCAACCGACTCCAACATATGACCATGGTAGCCAACAACTACATCAGTGAAGGACATTCCCATACTGAGGTCATAGGACTCATTTCCTTAGGATTCACAGGTAAACTCCTCCAGTGGTGGAACAATTGCCTTACCAAAGAATCTAGGGAAGACATTAGGCATGCTGTCCAGAAAGATGAGGAAGGTCTCCCCATCTTTGATACGGATAGAGGTAGTGGTATTCCCGACGGAGTAAATACCCTGGTCTATACGATCATGAAACACTTCGTAGGAAAACCCAGCAACATCACATCTAGGATTTACGACCAGTTGAGTAACCTTAGATGTAAAACCCTTGGCGACTTTAGGTGGTATGAAGATGTGTTTACTACCAGAGTCATGCACAGAAGTGATTGCAACTCTCCGTTTTGGAAGGAGAAGTTCATCAATGGTTTACCTACCCTTTTTGGAGAAAAGGTTAAAGAAACCTTGTGTAACCCCTTAGGTGTCATAGATTATGATAACCTAACCTATGGAGACATCTCTAGCACCATTCAAAGTGAAGGAATGAAGATGTGCAGAGATCTCAAAATCCAGAGCAAAGCCAGCAAAGGAAAAGCCAAGTACGAAGTAGGAAACTTCTGTACACAGTACGGCTTACCCTCCATCCTTCCTAAAAGAAAATCCAAATACAGAGGCAAAGAACCCCCTGAGCATTTTCTTAAGAAGAGAACCAAGTCCAAGTATTAAAGAAAGGAGAAGCCCAGTAAGGACGATTTCTATAAGAAAGGAAAATCCAAGTCCAGGTCCATAGGAAAGTTCATACCCAAAGCATCAGGAAAATACTTTAACTATGGAAAGAAAGGTCACCTTAGGAAAGAGTGTAGAGCTAAGGCCAAATCCCTTATCAATACCCTTGTTAGTGACCAAGCAGGAAAAGATGAAATCTTTAAACTCCTAGAACTCAACCACTCAGACAGTAAGACTTCTAGCGGTGAGATTCATCAGCTCTACCAACCATCCTCTGATTCCTCTAGAGTTTCTTCTAGCACCTCTAGTGGCCCAGATGAACCCATTCCATGCATCGATAG
Source organism: Quercus variabilis (assembly GCA_030445155.1). NCBI lineage: Eukaryota > Viridiplantae > Streptophyta > Magnoliopsida > Fagales > Fagaceae > Quercus > Quercus variabilis. The sequence continues at coordinate 13,411,102 of CP129453.1, forward strand.
TTGTTGTAGGAACAAAACTATCAATGTCCTCTCTAAACAAGAAGAGCTCCTCTTAGATCTCATAGAACAGATCGAAGACCCAGTTATCAAAGCTCAGAAGTTTACAGAGTTTAAGAGAACCTTAGTTAAGGAAACTAGTAAACCTGAAACTAAGCTTCAAGACCCCAAAGTTGATTTGGAACAAATCTACAAGAGATTTACCAAATCCAAGAAGGAAGTTACAGTCAACGACCTTCAAAAGGAAATCAAGGAAACTAAGTCTGAGGTTAGAACCCTTAAGCAAGAGCTAAACCATCCTTAGAGTTGATCATAATTTCCTTGATCAAAGATTGAAGAATCTGGAAAGTACTTCTCATCAAGACAATGAGGCAGGAACCTCATACCAGAAGTCCTCTGATGAAGAAGAAGAAGAGACAGTTAACCCAACTGCAGATATGGTTCAGAATCAAGACCCTGTCCCACCCAGTGACAAGTTCTTGGTAACCATCAGTAGGATTAACTTCCAGAAATGGCACTCCAAAGTCAGGATTGTCATAAGCAAAAATTTTGAATTCGAGACTATCGCCTTGATGGATTCAGGTGCTGATCTCAACTGCATTCAGGAAGGAATCATTCCCTCCAAATACTTCAAGAAAACCAAAGAAAGGTTAACTTCTGCAAGTGGAGGTAAAATGCAGATTGAATTCAAAATACCCAAAGCTCATGTGTGTCAAGACAACACATGTTTCAAAACCACATTTGTCCTAGTGAAAAACATGACAGATAGAGTGATACTAGGTAACCCCTTTATGTGTCTGTTATACCCTTTCACCACGGATAGTGAAGGAATCACTACCTATCCTTTTGGCCAACCAGTTAAGTTTAAGTTTCTTAGAGGACCTGAACCTAGAGATATTAGTACTCTCCAGGAAATTGCTGTGTCTAAGACCCTTAACCTTATACAAGCCAAAACTCACCATCTCAATTCCCTCCAGGATGATTTGAAGTACAAAAAAATTGAGGAACAATTAGCTGGTAAATCCATCCAGGATGAGATCAGAAAATTCGAGGAGAAACTTAGAAAAGAAGTCTGTTCTGATCTTCCAACAGCCTTCTGGCACAGACGGAGACATGAGGTTGCTCTCCCCTATGTCAAAGATTTCCATGAAAAGGACATCCCAACTAAAGTTCGGCCTATCCAAATGAATCAAGAACTCATGGATACCTGTAGAGCAGAAATTGAGGATCTTCTTAAAAAGGGAATCATCAGAAAATCTAGGTCCCCCTGGTCCTGTCCAGCCTTTTATGTCCAGAAAAATGCTGAGATTGAGAGAGGTGTCCCTAGATTAGTCATCAATTACAAGCCCCTTAACAAAGTCTTAGAATGGATACGGTACCCAATCCCTAACAAAAAAGACTTAGTTAATAGGCTTAGTAAAGCAGTGGTTTTCAGTAAGTTTGACATGAAAAGTGGTTTTTGGCAAATCCAAATCAGAGAGTCGGACCGTTACAAAACTGCCTTCACCACACCCTTTGGCCATTACGAATGGAATGTAATGCCCTTTGGTCTAAAAAATGCACCTTCTGAATTCCAAAACATCATGAATGAGATATTTAACCCATTCTCCACTCATACCATTGTGTACATTGATGATGTTCTCATCTTCTCTGAATCCCTAGACCAACATAAAAAGCACCTCCGAGCATTCTTTCATACAATCAAGCTCAATGGTCTTGTTGTTTCAGCCCCAAAAATCAAACTTTTTCAGACCAAAGTTCGATTCTTAGGCTTTGATATCCACCATGGTGTCATCAAACCCATAGATAGAGCCATTCAGTTTGCTGATAAGTTTCCTGATGAAATCCTAGAAAAAACACAGCTCCAAAGATTTCTAGGATCCCTCAATTACATAGCAGACTTCTATCAAAATCTTCGGCAACAATGCAAGCCTCTTTTTGATAGACTTCGCGCTAACCCTCCTCCTTGGACCTCACACCATACTGCTGTTGTCCAAGCTACAAAAAAATATGTCAAGACACTCCCATGTTTAGGAATTCCTTCAGACAATTCCTTCAAGATTGTCCAGACTGATGCCTCTAACATTGGTTATGGTGGTATTCTTCTTCAGCGTGCTAGTCCCACTTCCCCTGAACAGATTGTCTGTTTCCATTCCGGAATTTGGACTCCCACTCAGTTAAATTATAGTACTATTAAAAAAGAGATTTTATCTATAGTACTATGTATTTCAAAATTCCAAAGTGATCTTTTGAACCAAAAATTTCTATTACGCATTGATTGCAAATCTGCAAAACATGTTTTAGAAAAAGACGTTCAAAACATTGCATCAAAACAAATTTTTGCACGATGGCAAGCCATTCTCTCTGTTTTTTATTTTGACATTGAATTCATAGAAGGAACTCATAACTGTATTCCTGACTTCCTAACCCGTGAATTTTTGCAGTGTCCAAACCAAGATGTCCAGGAAAAAACCCGTCCAACCCCAACCCCCAAAACTCCCTAAACAGCAAACTACCTCCAGTACCAATCAGGTCAAAAACCTTCCTAGTCAACAGTTAGTTCCACTTCCCTCCTCTACTATTGCCAACAGATATGTTGTCTCCACCATCCCACGACCAAACTACCATAGACCAACCCAAGGACAGCCCACTTATAGTTCTGCCTTGGCCTCTCCTCCCTCAACACAAATCACCCCATATACTGTTGAAGACCCTTTTGGACCCATTGTGCCCCAAAAGCCTTCTTACCAACCTAGACAATCCACCTCTTGCTATGTCAAAAAACCATTTGTCCAGCATATCTCTTATATTGAGCCTCATCTGGTCCATATAACAGATTCCTTAGCTCTGGCCATGGAAATTTTACCCCAAGGGTGGCATTTTCTCCCAAAAAGCCTGGGGAAAAACATCAGATTCTACAAGAGCATACTCCTCCAAGAAGACTCTGCTCGAATAGAAAACATCATGAACAAACGAGACCCTTCACAGGTTCTCTACCACAAATTCATCATCAAAAGTTTTGTCAGCTATTCTGATTGGGGACAACATCCCTCTCTCCTCAAAACACTCACAAAAACCACAGGTCTCACAGAACTCCAGTACAGTTATTATGACTACATGGACGCCTTTGAGAAGATCCTATTCTACCAAAATCAGGACTTTGATCATTCCTGGTTTATAATGTTTGATAAAGGGTTCTCTAGTCAGATACCTTCATGGTTCCTCAAGTGGTGGGAGATGTTTGGCCCGATTCCACAGATCTTCCCAGAACCTTTACAAGACGCCCTCAGGTATTTTGGCTCTAGACACCAAGCTTCAGTCCATGGTTCACAATTTCCAGCAATTCTGCATATGACAGTCATGTACAGAATCCACTGGATTAGCAGGTGGAACTATGCACTTCATAATAACCTACTAGATAGAGAATTCTCTGTAAAGTGGTGGGACAGTTTCAGATTCAATGAGGTTATCCGCAAGATTGACAAGGATTTTCCCCCTTCTATCCAGAGAACTATTCCTTATAATACAAGATCTCAGTCCAGCCTAGATTCCGTCCAATTCTCTGGAAAGTCTAGCTAAGAACTTAAAGATCTTGCCAAACAGATCCAGATCCAAGCTGAGAAGCTAGAGTCAGAAGAAAAGATTTCTCCTTCCTCTTCAGCTACCTCCGTCAACAAATATCCGTTTGACCCTTTCCAGGATTCACAAGATCCCTATGAAGGCTACAATCTGGATGAAGATTAGACTTTTCAAATAGCACCAGTCACTATTTGGAACAGTTCCCAGACCTGGTTACTATGCAAGATTCTGCACAGCTACAGTACCCGGACAAGTTATTATTCACCAAACAGTAAAGGTGAACAGTGATCCAGAAAAGCAAGGGGACAAAACATTATTCATGTACAGTGACCGTTACTGTTCACTCTACAGTGCCCCGACAAATAATCACGAGGTCACTATTTGCTTTCGGCTGAAATGATTATTCACCCGAGGATAAAGCATTTTACCTTCCGGATTTTCAGCAGTCTTCAGCAGTTCCAGACGCTCCCTTCCTCTATATAAGGCAGCCTCCTCCCCAGTCTGAAGTAGGCTTGAAAAAATCCTCAAGTTTAGTTCTAGTTCAGTTTCTAAATATCCCCTCTCTTTACCTGTGTTGTAAACAGATGGCTTTCACATATTGTATCACAGTTTACTCAGTTTGTAACCTGTACCTTTTATATTTCCGCACCCAGATGGCTATGTTTACCCATCTTCCCCAGTACCTGTAACTTATATGGCATTTGACACACCAAACACCAAAAAACCCCTCTCATGAGATGTTCCAAATCTCATAATTTTTACCACATGTGAACAGTACAGTTCCATCTTTGGAACAATACGGATTGAGAATGCTAAGAAAAAAAATAGCTTTTTTATTCATTTCTCTGTCATCCTTTATGACTTTCTTTCTTCTCTCTCTTTCTTTTTCTTTTTCTTCTTTCTTTCTTCGCCACTCCTTCATCTCTATCACTCTCTTTTCCTCTTTTCTTCTTCCTCTCTTCTTCTTCCTTTTTTCTTCTTCTTTCTCCAGAGGCTTCACCTCTCTCTTTTTTTCCTTTTTTCTTTTTTCTATCACTTTCTCTGCGCCTATCTATCTCTCTCTTTTCTTTTCTTTTTTCTGGTCATTCTCTCTCTCTCTCTCTCTCTCTCTCTCTCTCTCTCTCTCTCTCTCCTTTTTTCTTCGCCTAAACCATTGCCATTGAGATCGGCTATTGCCATGGAGTCTGGTCTCACCGATGAGTTCGACTAGTGGAGATTGCATGTAAGTTTCGACTGGTCAACTGAAGGAGACAATGGCAATGGTGAAGTAAAAATTTGCTTGTGGGGGGGGGGGGGGGGGGGAATTTATATGAGACCAAATTAAAAAAAAAAAATTAACAAGTCATTCACATGAACACCAGGTGATATTTAAATGCCAAAAAACAAATAAAATAGTGTATGCATTATATTATATTTATTAGGAGTCTTTTTCACATATAATCTCCTTTTTTTTTTTCAAAGTCATTATTACTTACTAATGGAAAGGTTTTTAGTTGTTAGAACATTCTCATCAGGTCTGTCAAATGTCAAATATTTGGCATTTGACACACCAAACACCAAAAAATCTCTCTCATGAGATGTTCAAAATCTCATAATTTTTACCATATGTGAACAGTACCGTTCCATCTTTGGAACGGTACGGATTGAGAATGCTAAAAAAAAAATAGTTTTTTAATTCATTTCTCTTTCATCCTTTCTGACTTTCTTTCTTCTCTCTCTTTCTTTTTCTTTTTCTTCCTTCTTTCTCTACCACTCCTTCGTCTCTGTCACTCTCTTTTCCTCTTTTCTTCTTCCTATTTTCTTCTTCTTTCTCCAGAAGCTTCACCTCTCTTTTTTTTTTTTCTTTTTTTCTTTTTTTTCTCTCTCTTTTTTTCCTTTTTTTTTTTTTCCTATCACTTTCTCTGCGCCTCTTTGTCTTTTTTTTTTTTTGGGTCATTCTCTCTCTCTCTCTCTCTTTCTTCTTTTTTCTCAACTTAAACCATTGCCATTGAGATCGGCCGTTGTCGTGGAGTTTGGCCTCACCAATGAGGTCGACTGGTGGACATCGCATGTAAGTTTGGGCATTTTTTTTCTTTGGTTTTGTGTTTCATGTGATTGTGGGTGGTGGTAGAGTTATTTTTTGGGTTGTTGTGGATTTTTTTTTTTTGTGGTTTTTTTTTTAAGGTGGTGTTGGTGGATGTGGGTTTGTGCCGGTGGTGGCTATCGGTGTTGTTGCGGTAGTGGCTATTGGTGGCCATTGTTGCGGCAGTGGTGGTTGTGGATTTGTTTGATTTGGGATGGGTTTTGAGGTTTGTGAATGTGGTGGGTTGTTGTGGATTTTTTTTTTTTTCGGTTGTGTTTTTTTTTTTTTTTTTTTTTTACTCCTTCATCTCTGTCACTCTCTTTTCCTCTTTTCTTCTTCCTATTTTCTTCTTCTTTCTCCAGAAGCTTCACCTCTCTCTTTTTTTCTTTTTTCTCTCTTTTTTTTCCTTTTTTTTCTATCACTTTCTCTGCGCCTCTCTATCTCTCTTTTTTTTTTTTTGGTCATTCTCTCTCTCTCTCTCTCTTCTTTTTTCTCAGCTTAAACCGTTGCCATTGAGATCGGCCATTGCCATGGATTTTTTTTTTTTGGTTGTGGTTTTTTTTTTTTTAAGGTGGTGTTGGTGGATGGGGGTTTGTGCCAAAGGTGGCTGTTGGTGTTGTTGCGGCAGTGGTGGTTGTGGGTTTGTTTGATTTGGGATGAGTTTTGAGGTTTATGAATGTGGTGGGTTGTTGTGGATTTTTTTTTTTTTTTTTAAGGTGGCGTTGGTGGATGTGGGTTTGTGTCGGTGGTGGCTGTCAATGTTGTTGCGGCAGTGGTTGTTGGTGGCCGTTATTGCGGCAGTGGTGATTATGCCGTTGTTGATGATGATGATGAGGGGGGAGGAGTTAATATATTATTTGAATGTGTTGTAAATATTATTTTAATGTATAGAATTAAAGAATAAAACATGTGATGAATGAGATATTGTAAAATGATGTGGTAAAATAATAAAGTAAGTTTTTGGTGTGTCAAAATTGCATTTTTTATAGAAGAGCTGATGGTAATGCTCTTAGAAAAATATCAAGTAGAACTATTTAAATTTGTATTATGTAATTGAAGGTGGAAAAAAGGTGTAACTTATGTAAATTTCTATTTGTTAGATAGACATATAGTATAAAGTACAACTTTTATAATTAATTGTTATTTTGGTAAAGCTATTCTATAGTTATATTTATTTTAACTTAATATTCCTTTTTTTTTTCTATCTCTATTTAATGTAGAGTTTTTTTAAAGCCTCAATTTTAACATATAAAAGAGGTTTATTATTAGTTATATCAACAAGAAATGTCTAAGTTGAAAGTCGGCAGGGGTGGGATTTGTTTATAAAGCTAAGGCTTTTAACATAAGCCAAGTGTGATGCTTCACCTTCATGCTTGTGATCCATGATGTATGGGATGATGACGCACCTCCATTTTTTTTTTTTTTTTTCGTGTTTTTATACAGATGTAATGATTTACAGTTTCTTGAAATATTCTACTAATTTACTAAGAAAAACAAGAAAGGAAGTCAAATACCTAGCTAATACTATCAATTGTTTGCCACTTTGATGAGATTTCTTATTTTATAAATGTAGTCATTTGTAAATGAAAATTAAGTTCACCAGTTGCCAAAAGAAATATTCAATTAATCAGCATGCAGTCAGCTAGCACAACTTTTTGCTAGAGACATAATACGCGTGGCAGTTGGATCTTAGTTAGTTGGTCTGGTGTGCCTGGCGACGCTTTTGTTTGTCAAATTTCTAAACACCCAGGGACGTAGCTACCTTTGGCCCCAAATTTTTTATAAAAAATATTATTATTATTATTATTATTATTATGTATTAATTTTAACAATTTTGTTCTATAAAATTACATTTTTTTCCCTTAAACAATATCTTTAATTCTTTTAAGAGTAATGCTATATATACTCACAAACTTTTTTACAACATTTTTACAAATTATTTTGGTAGCAAATTCTTATTAGTTCGCATATGAGCCGACCACTCACATAATTTTTTTACTTACTAGTAACCACTTATTACATTAATAATTTATAAAAAAAAAGTTTGTAGCATTAGTATTTTCCTCATTTTAGTGACTATAAAAAAAATTTATAAATCTAAAACAAAATATACAAGCCCAAAAATAATAGCTCAACAACAAAAATTACCTATAGTAAAACTAAAAAAAAAAAACTCAATTAACCAATTTTATTTAAAATAAACAACCCTGCCCTTTAAAAAATTCTAAACAAAAATAATTTTGTTCTTACCATCACCAAAAAAAAAAAATCTCAGCAGCTAAATAGTAACAAAGTTAAAGGTTGAAACCGCTGCACATAGTCAACAGTAAAGCCGCCCCCCTTAACTCAAAGTTCTAACTCTGTCCCTGTAAACACCCCTATTTAATTATCACTAATTCTTGTTACATATGCTGAGTTATATACTACCATACACACTTCAGCAAAAATAAACACGATTTATGTTATAATTATGAAATCATGCTTTGAAAATATAATTTTACTGTGTGTCACACAATGTATAACTATCATCACTCTTTCATTATATTTATATCCAAAGATAGAGATCCTACTCTTCATCCAAACCCAACTATATTCTATTTATATGCTTCACTAAAACTTTCCTTGTTAAAGTTGTATCTAAACGATTCCTATCATAGTACACCTTGCTAAAACAAAATGGCTGCAAATGATGTTCAATGTTGTGAGCCAATGTTCTGGGTGTATCTAGTCATATGTGTGGTTCTCGTGTGTTTTGCTGGACTCATGTCAGGCCTTACCTTGGGACTCCTGTCTATTAGCCTTGTTGATCTTGAGGTCCTCGCCAAGGCTGGTCAGCCCCAAGATAGGAAGAATGCAGGTCAAACATTTTTCACAACTCCATTGGTCCTCGCAAATTTCCCTTAATTGATTCTTTTTCTAAAGCAATTAAACTCAATTTTAATACTGCTAATATCATTTCTCCTATACTTGGTTGCAGAGAAAATTTTACCAATCGTTAAGAACCATCACTTGCTCCTATGTACCCTACTCATAAGCAATTCATTGGCAATGGAGGTAGCTATATACTTGTGATATAATTCACTATTTCTTCATCTTTATACCTATTAATTTGAAATGCATGTAAAACAAGGCCCTGCCCATTTTCGTCGATGGACTTCTTCCGGCTTGGGGTGCTATTTTGGTATCAGTCACCCTTGTACTAGCTTTCGGCGAGGTAATTTCTTAGACAGGCTATCTATTTTGGAAAGTGGATTGGTTGTTGATTGCTAAATTAGATCAAATACCTGCTACTTTGCAGATTATTCCTCAAGCTTTGTGTTCAAGGTATGGGCTAAGTGTTGGTGCAAAACTCTCATTCCTAGTTCGGTTGCTTGTCTTAGTCCTCCTTCCTATATCTTATCCCATTAGTAAGGTAATTTTCATCTCTATATATACATATATACCAAGAGAAAGATTCTTATTGTCTCCTTCAGTGAAAATTGACAAAGATCATATGCTTCATCTAAGTAATATAAGAAAAATAATGTCTTTTAAAGGTAAAAGGGCATTGTTTGTTAACAATATAACTCGAGGCTTCTTCATGTAGCAGCTGTTGGATTGGCTTCTTGGTGAAGGGCATTCCGCACTTCTTGGACGGGCTGAGCTTAAAACATTGGTAGATATGCATGGATATAAGGTTAGTGTGTCTGATATTCATTCAGCTTGTATCAATCGCAGATTATGTGCAATTCATGAAGTGTTAAGGAAATTGATAATGATCAGAAAATAACATGACTTCGAGATGTCTTGAAAACACTTTCTTTAAGATGATAATTACTCTATTCGAATGAGTTTTTGAATTAAGATCAATTTACCTTTGAGATAATAAAAAGTCACCAATTGTATAAGGCAATTCTGAAGTTTCTTTTAAAGGGTTTTTCTTTTTTCTTTTTCTTTTTCTTTTTTTTCTTTTTCTTTTTATAATATAGAATTTCTATTTTAGCCTAATCTAAGTGTATATATGTGTATATGTGTTTCTTAAAAAATTGTATATTTGACTATGATTCATCCGGCCCTTAATTTAATCTTAATTAATTAGCACCTTATACATAATAATGTATTACCTTTTAGAAATATCTTCTATTTTTTTTTTCTTTCTCTTTCTGTTTCAGAAACATCTTTTTAAGATAATTTTTTAATGAAATCGTGTCTCTAACTAGGATTTTTTTAACATAATAGTTCATAACACTTTTTGAATATTATTAATTTTCAAAATAATTCAAAAGAAAAGGTTTATGATTTAGTGCATCTTTACGATCTTGATCACATTTCTATATGAAAAGTGCGTCACACATCATACACACACCTGCTCTAGAGCCACGTGTAAATATGTTCTCCCAAATATTTTACTATTTGTTAGCATTTGCATTACTTTATATACTTGCAAAAAGCTTTATAAATTTTCAACATGGGACAAATTTCTCAACATCAAAACACAAACCCACTTCCTTTTTTTTCCCTAATACAATCTACAAAATAGATTTTTAACATGAAGTTGTTCACATTCCCAACTAAGCTAAATTGGCTAAGAGCTTGTAGCTTAACTAATCTACATTTTTTAGTGTTTTCAATAGAGACATTTAAGATTAAATCCTTCATCCTCTAACTATTGAATTAAAAATAAATAAATTTATTGCATCTTTAAGAGCATGGAAATTTAAAAATTGATTGTTACTTAATTTATTTTTAGGCAGGGAAAGGTGGAGAATTAACGGATGATGAAACTGCCATAATTACTGGAGCTTTGGATATGACACAGAAAACTGCCAAAGATGCTATGACACCCATATCTGAAATATTTTCGCTTGACATAAATTCGAAATTTGATGAGTATGCAATGCTCCTCTCGCTCTTCTCCGTTTGATGATTATATCAAATTAAATCTCAATTCAATTTTATTATATACCTAGGCAAACAATGGGACTAATATTAAGCGAAGGACATAGTCGTGTACCCATCTACTCTAAAATCCCCACAAATATCATTGGATTTATTTTGGTGAGCACCAACTTTAATTTCTATACTCGTGTAAATTTAGAATTTAAATTTTGATCATTAGTACTGTATGTATAACACCTTCTACTTAATTTGTGTTCATTTGCAATTAATGACTTACTTTTTTGTTATAGGTAAAAAATTTGATCAAGTTCCGCTCAGAAGATGAAACCCCCATTAAAGATCTTATTATCAGGAGAATTCCTAGGTTAGTAACTTTTATATTTGAATTTTGTTTCAAAATTTTTTGGGCTTCAAACTCTTCCAAGAAGATGAAACTCCCGTTAAAGATCTTGTTATCAGGAAAATTCCCAGTTAGCAATGGCCGGACCATATGTAGAAGTCCCCAAATTATTTTGAAAAATTTTTAATTGTCCATAGTGATATAATTATATTTATAAATAGCTTTAAGAAAATACCATTTGGGCTCCTATGTTTATATTCATGTCTGTATAAGCATGAACATGTTTATAGATAATATAACTTTTTTGTTGAGTAAAAGTTAAAAAGATATAAACTTTTCTTTGAAGCTTATAGTTTTGTAATATTTATTAGATATAGAGTATATAATTATATATATATATATATATATATATGTATGTATATTTTTTTTATATAAAAAATGGGCTTCAAATCATTATATATATGTTATAAATATTAATTGAGTTTATATTTTAAAAATTTACCGTACGTTTTCCATATACTGAAAATATATATCAAATTTTTTATCTATTGAATCTCATTTGCCATCTAATCCATAAACTTATATTATATATATATATATATATAAAATTTTAAAATCTAAAAAAAAAATCTAAAATTAAATGTTTTATAAATAAGAGAATTATTTACTATGTTTTTATAATTTTGATATTATGTAAAGATAGCACATGTAAAGATAGCACGAAAAGACAACGTAGTGTTACGGCAGATTTGTCAAACTCAACTAATGAAAAATTCCATATAAAAAAAAAAATCGAATGAAAAATTATTTAGTGATATAAAATTAACTAAAGTTAATATTAACACGTAACTTAAACGTAACCTCTCTCTGCATTTAATCTTTTTATTTTTTTTTAAGAAACCCTCTACATTAATCTTATGTGAATTAAAAATTCAACAAATGATATCACAATATGCTAAATCTAGAGAGAATGAAAGAATGGAAGTAAGGAGAATTACTTGTGCTAAATGTGATATACATGGTACACTAAATGTAACATAATTATTTTTAAGATCTAGCAGTGAATTATGATTGTTGATGCCATCATGACATAAAAAAAAATGGCATAATTCAAACTGACAGATTGTTTAACATAATTTAAAATTTGTGACAGGATATATGATTGTTTACCTCTATATGAATTATTGAATGAATTCCAAAAGGGTCACAGTCACATAGCTGTTGTTATAAAGAGTAAGAAGGAAGTTATGGAGAACCCAGAAAAGGAAGCCAATCCTAGCATGATCAAGTTAAACATGAATTTAAATTCAAGTCAAAGACATTTAGTTATAAAAGGTAAGATCAAATTGAAACTTTTGTGTATGTATTTATTGACTATGAATATCATTTATATGTGGAATTTATGTAATGGGAACTTTATAAGAAAATCATGGAAGTTCTATCATTACTTATTTTCAGGAATCGATCAGCATAGTGACCCTGAAATTCAAATGCCAACATTAGATAATGTCATGAAGCTCAGCAATAGTTTAAGCCCATATTCAAATAAATGGAAGCGAGGAGATGGAAAATTTTTAAATGAAGATTCGGGATCTCTGCCAAATTTAGATGAAGAGGCCATTGGTATCATTACATTGGAGGATGTTATGGAGGAGCTGCTACAGGTTCATCTTTTATATTGTCTGACAAGAAGTAAAACACTGCTGCTATTAAGTTGAGCTATCAGCTATCTAGAAATATTGTAGAATACAAATCTTAAAAATGTTTTCAGTTGAGGAAATTAGTACTATATATAACCAAAAGCAAGTACATAGGCCATGTTCTCTCTAATTATAAGTACTGATCGAAAATTTTCAAACAGTTTCAGGATGGTAAATTTTCTTTTCCTTTTTTCCATTACATGCATCTACCTCCTCCTGAAAAATTGTTCCTACTGGTTAATTAAAATTGGACACAATTTACCCCTTCAGTCCAACTTAGTAGTGTTAATTAAAGAATCAATTTGATGTTGTGGTCCATTCGGTCAACACCTTTCATACTGTTATACATATACATAAATGAATATATATTCATAACAATTTCACATAAAATCCTAAATGGGAAGCCTTTACTGGTTTTAAATTAAGCATCACTGATGCCGCCTTTTTTTTTTCTTACCAAAAAAAAAAAAATAGAGAGTTAAATTTAACCACTCTTTCTCTCACTTATGTTCATGTGTTTATATATACTATCTGTCTGATCGCTAATATTTAGTTTTTGTTTCTGTAGGAGGAAATTCTAGATGAGACAGATGGATATGTGGATGATCACAAGAAGTAATGATTACTTTCATTTACTGTATTAGCATAGCTATCATGAGTACACTTACTATAAATTTATCACTTATACCTTATAAATGTGTCAACTTTTAAGACACATAACGAAAGAGCATTATGAAATTTATTAAGGGATAAGTTAACAGAAGTTTTAAAGACACAAATTATCACATTAGTATGTTAACGTTTATTGTAGAATTGATAGCATTTTCCTAATTATCATTAATCTGATGATCTTCATTAACATGTTTTCGCGCTGTCTATCTCAGCAACAGAATTAACATCAACATGCTACCTTCAAGAATATCACCATTAAGATCTCCTGCAGCAGCAGCATCGGCTTCTCATTTTCAATGGCAGACTCCCGTGGCGTCCCCATTTCATTCGTATTATCATACTCCTCTATCTTCAAATAACCATAGTCCTATACTGAATTCACCAATTTCCCCATATCTTCAATTTTCTCCATCTATAAGACCAACTCTATCTGCTTCCCCTGAAAAGGTCATGCCAAATTATTCACCAATATATGCAGGCGGTGCTCGCTACTCACCATCCTTGCATAAGGTACATCCAAGCATTTCAATATAAATATATGCTTCTTATCTTTTGCGACACTGTTATCATTTTCTTGTAAATATAGAAAATAGTACACAAATTGATCATGGCTAGACATATTTCATCTAGTTATGCTCGCTTTGTTTATAAATTTATGAACTACTTGAACATACTTATTCCGTGAAGCTGCTAACAGAGTCGTGGACTCGTGGTACCTGTCGCTTCATCTGAAAAATGAAAATTGAGGCATTTTTTTTACTTTTCAAAGAAATATTTTGCTAGTTTCTATACAGTGAATACTAATTTAACCTTTGGACAGGTTTCAAGGAAATTATATGAGAAGCTGAGGCAGCCTGATGGTCCATAGAGTTCCAAAAGCTTCAATGTGTTTGGTGTTTAATAAAAGATAATATGCCAAACTTGTACACGGGAGACATTTATCACCTTCAAAGAAGACTTTCTTAGTCCAAAGTAAGGCAATATTTGTGTTATCAAGAGAGAGAGAACATTTGTGCCCAAATATGTAGAGGGCAAGCACGCCCTGTCCTGTTAACTGAAAATGTCTATCAACATAATTTTTAAGTTATAGATTACCAAAACTGTCCAAGTACAAATAAGTCTAATGATACACAACTGTTCAATTAATATGCTATGATTGGTGTTAAGAGTACAGACAATTTTAATAGAAAACTCTTATAAAAGTGATATTACATTAATCACAATTTGTTGCTTCACTGAGTTTGGAAGGAGATTATTATTATTATTATTATTATTATAATTATTTGGAAGCATTGTTAGTCAATTGTTGTGGTGGTAAAGCCTCTCATCTCACGGACTGTCAAAATTCAATTTCTACAATTTCATATCAAAAACTTTGCCAACAAATAATGCTTCCCAAAGGGACAAATTTATCTATCTGGTAGAGATATATAGAAAATAGAAATAGGACTACTTGAAAAATCTTCCAAGAAAGGAACAAAATATCTCAACACACACAGCCAAGCCAACACCATTCACTTATTTTTGGATAAGATATCCAGCAATAATAAGTAGATACAAACATATTGTGTAATGGAAAATATTCATAGCATAAAGAAGCCATGAAAACCCTCATCTTTTCATCCCAAACCCCACTCTACCTTTCAAATCCTCCTCCATGGAAGCCCAAAAGCCCAACAACCCTCAACCCCACAACCTTGCAAAAACTAAACCATTCCACAATCACAACTCGACCACATGCCAAAGGCTTTACTGGTAATGCACCGGTCACCACAAAAGAGGCTATTAAAGAGTCCAAAAAAAACAATAACAATAATGATGAAGAAGAACTTCCAGAAGTCGTGGTTTACAGAATTATAGGGAGAATTTTGGCCTTTGTGGGGTTGCCAATGGCCTTGGGTTTGGCATTGTTGAAAGTTTTTGGGTCGATGAAGGAGCAAAATTTGTGGGATGTGCCACGATGGGTACCTTTCATGACAACATTGATAACTTTCGGGGCTTCAACTATGGGAATTGCATATGGGTCACTGTCTTCAAGTTGGGATCCAGAGAAGAAAGGATCGATTCTTGGGTTCGAACAAGCTCAAAAGAATTGGGTTGAGGTGTGGAAGGAGGACAATGAGAGCCAATAATGGTGAGCATGATGGGTCCCTTACACCTTACCAAAATTACAGATTTCATTGAAGGCCTGAGGCCTCTCTTTTCTTTTCTGTTTTTATTTTATTTTATTTTTTTTATTTTAGGCTGCTGTATGAAATATACCTTGAAGCAATGCTATATTTATAAAATGTTAATGTTATTATAAATTTTATTGTTAAAAAAAAATGTTACGTTCATAATATTTTTACAACAAAATTACAATAAATTAGGTGACAGACTATTATGATTTTTTTTTTTTTTTGAAGAACCATATAATTCTTTTATTGAATCAATAGAAACTTCTGCCAAGCCTTAGAAGATGAGTAGCATCACTATGGATGTCTTCTAACCATATTTGAGTAGTAGAGGAAAATTTAGCTAATTTTGCTAACTTATCTGAGCATTAGCATTAGTGGTGCCAAAAATTTAGAAATTTGACGCTACAAAAAACTACTTTATCTATTTTACTACTTCACTTTACAAAACACCTAACATTAATAGTTTTATTTTAGCATTTAACATAATATAAAACTAGTCGCAAACTCGTGCAATGCACGGGAAAATTTTGAATGTATTATTTTACTAATTTCTTCCCAATGCGATTATTGAAATAAAGTTGCAACATTTTCACGGTGATCAAAACATCTTCTTTTCTATTTCAGCACTTTTGTTGTATCCAAATAGAGAATAACACTAAAAAATAATTAAACCATCCCAAAGCCTATAATTCTCAAAGTTAAAACACTATATATCAACTAAAACAAACCCAGAATTAAAACCAAATAGAAGAATCCCAAGAAACCAAAAATCCA
The DNA here is from genome assembly GCA_030445155.1 of Quercus variabilis. Classification (NCBI taxonomy): domain Eukaryota; kingdom Viridiplantae; phylum Streptophyta; class Magnoliopsida; order Fagales; family Fagaceae; genus Quercus; species Quercus variabilis. The sequence goes on from CP129453.1 coordinate 13,427,281, forward strand.
ATAAAAATTGCATAAAAAAAAGGGGAAAGAGAAAATCTAATAACAAAAATTTCACGATTCTTCTTTGCCACAGATTTGACAACAAAGGAAGAAGAAGAAGAAAATGTGGAAATCTTCAAAGAAAAAAAAAAAAAAAACTTAAATCCAGAGCAACCCACATCCACAAACCAACAAAATTCCATGAAAACAAAAACAAAAAAAATTAAATTTAGAGCAATATATAGAAATTAAGGACAGTAAAAAACATGTTTTAATTACCTCAAAATAATTTGCCGACATAAAATATGATAGGTTGGGTTGAGTGAGAATGGAGAGGCAAAGAGAAATCGATGCAGTGGCGGTGATCCATGGTGGCGGCAACGGGGAGGATATGGGTTTTGGGGTGCCAACATATATTAGAAAATAGAGAGGTTCGGGGTTTAGCACTTTGACTTTGACGTGAAGGCTGAATAGGGAGTTGTATAGTTGTATTAGGGTTTAAAATTGATAATAAAACATTTAAAAAAGAAAAAAAAAAAAGGTGACGTGAAGGCTGGGAAAGTTGTATACTTTGGGGTGAAAAATTGTGGAAAAGAATTAAAAAAAAAAAGAAAAAAGAAAAAAGATGACGTGGAAGATTGTGAGGCTAGCAGAGGCTTCAGTTTTATATATATATAGATGATAATAATAATAATAATAATAATAATAATAATAATAATAATAATAATAAATGTGGGGGGGTAAAGCCCAAAGCCACTTAATGGGCCCAGGACGCTCTGGTAAGGACTATTATATCTCCGAGGAGCAATAAGTGGTTGATACGGCCCATCTGAAGGCAGGGAGCCCAGAAGTAAAGGGGGAATGCCGTTCGAAAAGGTCACTGCTGGTCCAAGGACGTCCTTCTCCTCGGCCACAAATAGCCTTGATCAAACAAACGTGTGGAAGATCCGAATAGCCTTCCTAATAATCTCAATGATAGGGATAAATCCTGAGTGGATCTAGAGATGATCAGAACTAAAGAAAAATATCTAGAGGAAAAGTTGCTACCACCGCATTTAATGCGCTGCAACAGCTTTTCTGGCCGCATTTATGTGGAGAAGACCCCTGAACAGTGTAACCTCAGCTACTGCCACTCACAAAGAACTAAAGTAGACACATGACGTGACGTACACTTGAGTAGATGCACGGATGAAGAACAGGTGGACGATGGAGATGATAGGAAAGGATACTATATAAAGAAAAAGGGTCCCTGATAATGGGGGACGGAGAAAATAGAGAAAAAGGGAGAGAAAAGCTTTACTGTAGCTCTGAATGCTGTAATCACTGCTCACTTAATAAAACATCTCTTCGGACATTCATTCATGGAGTCATTCAAGCTTTAGTTCATATTATCATCACTGCACGTAACCTTGCCTACTATTCTGTGCTTCATAACCAGCCCAGCTCTTTCGCCCACTCTCTACAAATTCATTGTTTTGGGTTCGTTGGGCCTTTAACCCATATCCTTTGGGCTTGGGCTACAAAAGCAAACCCTACAATTGGTGCCGTCTGTGGGGAGAGCTTGCGCAGGGGTGGAGACAACAATAGGTGATGGCTGAACACGGTGAACAAGAAGCGGAGTCCAAGGCATCTCAGCACAAGGACCCTTTTCTTAACCTGGAGTGAAAACAAGACCGCGAAGGTAGCGTGCACACCGTACCCCCTGGTCAGAGCCAGTTACATGGTGGAAGCCACATGTCCCATGCAGAGAAGAACCGAGATTTGCAGCGGGAGGTTGAAAAGTTAAAAAGGAAGTTACGCCATGCAAAGAGGAAACGGGCTTCCTCGTATTCTGATGAGGACCCTGATGACGAGCCGAACGTTACTTATCAACCCAAATCCAGGACATCAGCCAGCGAGTCCTATACCTATGAAGAGGAGTCTCCTCACAAGGGGCAACGCAAAAGTCCATCACGTGGAGACGCCGAAAGTGACGCCATGAGCAGGGCTCTAAACCAGATTTCCAGGTCACCCTTCACACGCAGGATCGAAGAGGCTATACTTCCTCGATGCTTTAACTAACCAACGTTCACCATCTACAACGGCAAAACAGACCCCGTGGAACACGTGAGTCATTTTAACCAAAGGATGGCTGTCTACTCCAGGGACAAAGCACTGATGTGCAAGGTTTTCTCTTCCAGTCTTGGGCCAGTTGCCATGAGGTGGTTCGACAGGCTGAACCCAAATTCCATCAGCTCCTTCAAAGAGCTCATCCAAGCTTTTGGTTCACGATTTGTCACATGCGGAAGAGTGGCCTGACCTCTGTCTTCCCTGTTGTCTTTGACCATGCAGGAAGGAGAATCCCTAAAGGTGTATTCGGATAGATATTGGGAACTGTTTAATGACATGGAGGGCAATTTTGACACAATGGCCCTAGAAACGTTTAAGCTCAGGCTCCCTACGGATACGGTTTAAGGACATCCTTGTCTGGTAAACCCGTTACTAACATTCGTCAGCTAATGGACTGCATTGAGAAGTACAAGAGAGTTGAAAAAGATCAGCAACAAGGGAAAGGCAAAGAGAAGGTTATCCCCCTGGAGAGGAGGGATTTCAGGTCGGATCGGTACACCAGCAGCAAACCAAGGAGAGACTTTTCTGCATAGTCAAGAACAGCCAATCCCTAGACGGTCAATACCATATTCAGAGACCCAGTCCACCAAGTTTTAGAAAAGGTCAAGAACGAGCCGTTCTTCTAGTGGCCGAACAAGATGGCAGGGAATCTTGACAGATGTAATCGCAATCTCTACTGTCAATATCACTAGGATTGTGGGCACACAACTGAAGACTGCAGGAACTTGTGGATTCATTTGGAACAACTAGTCAGCGAAGGGAAATTTCGACACCTCCTACATCATACTAGGGGCCGAGGAGGTCCGATGAGCACGGACTCCCGGAGGGATGATCCTCTAAAACCCCCTTTGGGAACTATCAATGTTATCTTTACCGCCCCAGGGAGAACAGGATCCTGGCCATCCAAGGTCATGTCGGTGGATCGATTGCCTACGGGGGAAACTGGCTAAAGCCCAAAGAGGTGCAAACTTGATGATCAGCTGGTTTTAGGCTTCTCGAATGCCGACAAGGTTGGCACTGTCCAGCCTCATGATGATGCGTTGGTCGTCACCCTTAGAATTGGGGGGTACGATGTGAAACAGGTGATGGTCGACCAAGGAAGCGCTGCGGAAATAATGTACCCTGATCTCTACAGGGGGCTAAACCTCAAACTTAGTGACTTGACACCATATAATTCTTCCCTGATCAATTTCGAAGGAAGAGTTGTTACCCCGAAGGGCCAAATACGACTACCTATGCAGACTGGCTCAGAGGTGGTGGAGGTGGATTTCATAGTTGTGGACGTTTTTTCACCCTATACGGCAATTGTAGCCAAACCTTGGCTTCATGCGCTGGGGGCGGTTTCTTCCACCTTGCATCAGAAAATCAAATATCCTTCCGAAGGCCGAGTTTGCAAAATCCGGGGGGATCAGTCCATAGCAAGACAATGCTTAGTGGCTGCCATTCAACACGTGCCAGGAGCCGAGTCGTCAACCAGGGGCTTATAGCAACCAAAGCACCAGCCATCGCTCGCTGAAGATCCGCATAAGGGCGCACGATGCGAAGATTTGACAAAAGTCATCATCGGGGATAATCCCAAGAAATTCTTTCAAATCAGATCTCAATTGCCGTTACGGGAAAAAGAGGAGTTAGTGCAACTTCTTAAGGAAAACCTCGATGTATTCGCTTGGGACGCTTATGAAGCCCCTGGGGTGGATCCGGAATTCATATACCACCATTTGAAGGTAAACCCCACGATCACCCCCAAGAAGCAACCTCCTCGGCGTCCATCTAAGGAACACGCTGAAGCGGTCAAGGAAGAAGTAGCGAAGCTCAAACAAGCGGGGGCGATTAAAGAGGTTTTCTACCCAGAGTGGCTGGCAAATACTGTGGTGGTGAAGAAAAAGAGCGGGAAATGGTGAGTATGCGTGGACTTCACCGACTTGAACAAGGCATGCCCCAAAGATCCATTTCCATGCCTAAAATCAATCGGCTAGTAGATGCCACCGTCGGACACCCCCGAATGAGCTTCTTGGACGCGTTCCAAGGCTATCATCAGATACCATTAGCCCTGGAAGACCAGGAAAAGACTGCCTTCATGACCCCCACGGGTAACTACCACTACAAGGTGATGTTATTCGGTTTAAAAAATGCGAGGTCTACTTACCAAAGGATGATGACGAGGGAATCTGTGGGAGCCACACTGGGGGTAGATCCCTAGCTCACCGAGCCATCACTCAAGGTTATTGGTGGCCAAACATGCAAAAAGAAGCTCCGGATTATGCCAAAAGATGCGATCAATGTCAGCGATTCGCCCCACACATCCACCAACCAGGAGGGACTCTTAACCCGCTATCCAACCCATGGCCCCTCGCCCAATGGGGCTTGGATATCGTGGGACCATTCCCTAAGGCTGTGGGAAACCAGAAATATCTGCTGGTCGGCACTAACTACTTCACCAAGTGGGTCGAAGCGGAACCTCTTGCCAACATCCGAGACGTAGACGTGCAAAGGTTTGTGTGGAAGAGTATAGTTACTCGATTTGGCGTCCCATATGCTCTCATCTCGGACAATGGCCTGCAATTTGATAGCAAAGCATTTAGGAGCTATTGTAGCGAGCTAGGGATCATAAATAGGTACTCCACCCTAGCTTACCCCCAGGGTAATGGCCAGGCTAAGGCTGTTAACAAGGTCATTGTGAACGGCTTGAAAAAGAGATTAGATGACGCGAAGGGTAAATGGGTAGAAGAATTGCCACATGTGCTTTGGGCTTACAGAACCACTCCACGCAGGTCTATTGAAGAGACCACCTTCTCAATGACCTACAGGGCTGAAGCTGTTTGGAAACTGGGTTCCCGACACTGAGAACTAGCTCATTTAGTCCGACGAGCAACGATAAGCTACTAAAGAAGAGCTTGGACCTAATCGAAGAAAGGAGGAAAAATGTAATGGTTCGATTGGTGCATTACCAACAAAAGCTTAGACAGGGCTACGATGCCAACGTAGGGCTCAGACCTCTGGAACCTGGTGACCTGGTACTAAGAAAGGTGGTTGGCACTGCGAAAAACCCAGCCTGGGGAAAATTATGGCCTAATTGGAAAGGGCCATATCGTATTACTTCAGGAGCTGGCATCGGGGCATACTTTCTAGAAGACCTAAACAATCATGTGATACCATGCCCGTGGAATGTAAATAACCTCAAAAGGTATTATTATTAATCAAATTCTTCTTTTAATTAGCATATCAATCTATTACGGTTCCTTTAAGTGTTTAAACTTATATCCATTCATGCCTGTAGTCCTCGGACCAGATGATTTGGGTTAGTTAACACTATGTTACGATTCCTTTAAGTGTTTAAACTTAAATCCATTCACGCCTGTAGTCCTCAGACCAGATGATTTAGGTCAGTTAACACTATATTACGATTCCTTTAAGTGTTTAAACTTAAATCTATTCATGTCTGTAGTCCTCAGACCAGATAATTTGGGTTAGTTAACACTATGCTACAATTCCTTTAAGTGTTTAAACTTAAATCCATTCATGCTTGTAGTCCTCGGACCAGATGATTTAGATTAGTTAACACTATGTTACGATACCTTTAAGTGTTTAAATTTAAATCCATTCGTGCCTATAGTCCTCAGACCAGATGATTTGGGTTAGTTAACACTATGCTACGATTCCTTTAAGTGTTTAAACTTAAATCCATTCATGCCTGTAGTCCTTGGACCAGATGATTTGGGTTAGTTAACACTATGTTACGATTCCTTTAAGTGTTTAAACTTAAATCCATTCATGCCTGTAGTCCTCGGATCAGATGATTTGGGTTAGTTAACACTATGCTACGATTCCTTCAAGTGTTTAAACTTAAATTCATTCATGCCTTAGTCCTCGGACCAGATGATTTGGGTTAGTTAACACTATGCTATGATTCCTTTAAGTGTTTAAACTTAAATCCATTCATGCCTGTAGTCCTCGGACCAGATGATTTGGGTTAGTTAACACTATGCTACGATTCCTTTAAGTGTTTAAACTTAAATCCATTCATGCCTGTAGTCCTCGGACCAGATGATTTGGGTTAGTTAACACTATGTTACAATTCATTTAAGTGTTTAAACTTAAATCCATTCATGTCTGTAGTCCTCGGACCAGATGATTTGGGTTAGTTAACACTATGCTACGATTCCTTTAAGTGTTTAAACTTAAATCCATTCATGCCTGTAGTCCTCGGACCAGATGATTTGGGTTAGTTAACAATATGTTATGATTCCTTTAAGTGTTTAAATTTAAATCCATTCATACCTGTAGTCCTCGGACTAGATGATTTGGGTTAGTTAACATTATGCTACGATTCCTTTAAGTGTTTAAACTTAAATCCATTCATGCCTGTAGTCCTCGGACCAGATGATTTGGGTTAGTTAACACTATGCTACGATTACACTATACTACGATTCCTTTAAGTGTTTAAACTTAAATCCATTCATGCCTGTAGTCCTCGAACCAAATGATTTGGGTTAGTTAACACTATGCTACGATTCCTTTAAGTGTTTAAACTTAAATCCATTCATGCCTGTAGTCCTCGGACCAGATGATTTGGGTTAGTTAACACTATGCTACGATTCCTTTAAGTGTTTAAACTTAAATCTATTCATGCATGTAGTCCTCGGACCAGATGATTTGGGTTAGTTAACACTATGTTACGATTCCTTTAAGTGTTTAAACTTAAATCCATTCATGCCTGTAGTCCCATTCATGCTTGTAGTCATCGAACCAGATGATTTGGGTTAGTTAACACTATGCTACGATTCCTTTAAATGTTTAAACTTAATTACATTCATGCCTGTAGTCCTCGGACCAGATGATTTGGGTTAGTTAACACTATGCTACGATTCCTTTAAGCGTTTAAACTTAAATCCATTCGTGCCTGTAGTCCTCGGACCAGATGATTTGGGTTAGTTAACACTATGTTACGATTCCTTTAAGTGTTTAAACTTAAATCCATTCATGTCTGTAGTCCTCGGACCAGATGATTTGGGTTAGTTAACACTATGTTACGATTCCTTTAAGTGTTTAAAGTTAAATCCATTCATGCCTGTAGTCCTCGGACCAGATGACTTGGGTTAGTTAACACTATGTTACAATTCCTTTAAGTGTTTGAACTTAAATCCATTCATACCTGTAGTCCTCGGACCAGATGATTTGGGTTAGTTAACACTATGTTACGATTCCTTTAAGTGTTTAAACTGAAGTCTTTTAAGAAAACACTCTATCACAGCCCTTTGACTGCTTGAATCTCGATCCAACGTAACAGTTCTTATTGAAGTGTCACTCTCTAATGAGGCATGATTAAGATTCCTGAACGTGTTTAGATTAACCCTAACCTATATTGTCTCTTAGTCTTTTAAACACATTTGGAAAGGCTTGGGGAGCTTTTTGCTATAACCCCTATAGTTTTCATTGCTCAGTAATAATTGTCATACATTATGCCCCTTTCTAACACCAATCTTAGTCGTGTGAGTTGTTAGCATGACATCAGGATCACAATAAAGCTAAAGTATAGAACTTTAATAGCAATAGCGAGTTGTATTACACACAGCAAAGCAAATGAATGCGAAGGAAAAACTGCTCCATTGATCAGGAAAATAGCTTACAAATCTCCTACAAAAAGATAAACACAAAGAAAATGGGGGCCCTATGTGTCTACTGTTGAGCTAAAGGGACCACAGGGTCAGCAACCTGGTCTGTCTGAACAGCAGCTTCTGGGGCTTGGCTCTGGGACTCAGCAGGAGTCTTCTCTTCGTCCGACCCTTGACCTTTGTCTTTGGCTAGTTCAACTGGTAGATCAGCCTCTCTGGGTGCATCAAGGGCGGATGGGGAAGCCACACTGACTAAGCTTGGCTCCGTAGCCTCCAAAAGATGGGGAGCAGGAGGAGAGTCAGTCTCTGGAAGCTCTCGGATATCTGGATGGTAGTATATGGTCCCAGGTAGCCTCAGGGTAGAGTCCAAAGGGACCCCGGCGACGTCCAGTGCCTTAAGCCAAGTTACGTCGCAGTACTCACGAGCAACCAAAGCAAATTGCTCCGTGAGCTGTTTCCCAGTCTCGTCCACTCCTAACTGATATGTGGCTTTTCTCTCAGCTTCAACTGACTCCTTGGCCAGTTGAACCGCCTGCTCAGCAGCTCGGGCGCCCTCCCTGGCTTTTTGGAGTTCAGCCCTAAGGCCCTTCACCAGCTCCTGTTCGGTCACCAGGTTAATCTCTGACACATGCAGTTATCTGCGCTGCTCCTCGGCCTGGGTCTCGGCGTTTTGGAGGCTGGCCTTGTTGTTGTCCCTCTCCTGGGTCACAGCCTTAAGCTGGTCGGATAGGCGAGCATATTCATCCTTCAGTTGGCCGAGAGCCCTTTCCGCCTCAGATTGAGACTGGACTGCTACTTGGGCCCCGAGGTGGGACTTTCTGTTCCACTCCTCAGCCACGTAGATTTGCTGAGTAATCTGCATGACAACATTTTTAGCACAAAGTGAAAAAAGGAGACAGAGCGAATTAAAAATGGAACTCAAATTAAGAGAGCAAGTTCATTTACCATGGCCATATCCCTCTTAAGGGATAAGAAGAGCTCCTGCTAGCTGAAGCGCCTATAGGACTCCATATTGTAGGGCAGGAGGAGTGGCTGCTGCAAGGACTCAGCGACGTACCCAGCCCTTCCCCCATCATAATTCCTGAGGGAGGTGTCCCAGAGAATGGGGGCGCCATCCAGCTCAAGTCTTGGCGACCACGTGCGAGGTCCTACTCCTCAGCGCACATCAGCCCCGAGTACCTCGTCTCGGCTTTCGATGGAAGTGGCCCTTTTTCCTCGGTCCCTCGCCGTCTTCTGCTGCTTACTCACTTTTGATGGCACCCTCACCTCCCTCTCTTTGGGCTTGTAGGGCCTCTTCTTCTGTGGGTTTGGTATTGGTTTCGAGTCGAGTTCAGGAGCCTTAGGGGTCGCTGGAGGTAGGATCTCTATCGGATGAGAGGTACCAACACCTTTCTGCTCGACCTTTTGGCCCCTATTCTTCATTAGGCGCTTTAAGTCCGCCATCTCTTCGTCCAAAGAGTCGTCAGGGAGTGTAATTACTAGAAACGGGTGGACACTGGAATGCCTGTCACCTCCTTCCTCAGCCTCCGAGACCTCTACCACTTGATTTGCCCCTGAAGCTTCCCCTCCAAAGTGGAACTTGTCTATTTACTCTTCTAACGAGGAGGTGGAGGAACCAACCTTTTCACCCTCGACCTCTGGTCCGAGGGGAGCTTGCTGTAGTGGCTGGACGAGAGGGGGTATACCTCAGGGGTTTGGGTGTGGTACTAGTGGGAGGTCGTGTGGAGCCAAAAAGCCCTTGAACAAAACGTCGATGCAGTTAAGACGTTCGTCTCCCTGGACTATCGCATTGCCGACCGGTTGGAGGTCTTTTCACCTCGCTGTGTACCCTAGGATGAGGGGAGCCGATCGGAGTTGTCTGTCCTCGCTTACGAAGATCTCAGACCGCAGTAAATAGTTGAGCGCGGCAAAGTTGGTAAGGCTGAGCCGAGGAGATATGTTTCTTCTATCTGTTACAAGTCACAGCAGAACTGTGTTAGAAACCGAAAAGCGGCAATACAGGAAGAGTCACAAACCGTTAAAAAATAAAGGTCCTGAGCCTATGGTTAGTGTGCCTAAGTCTAACGTGTCCCACTTGGCTTCCCTGCTCTGGTCGGACAGTGAGGGCCGTCATACCACGCGCTCGAGATGATCACGTAGTCGTCCTTCATCCCTTTATTGGTTTTGGGAAGGCAAGAAATGAGCCTAACAATGTCGAACCGGGATTTCAAATAATATCCCGCCCCTTGCTGGCTGTGGAACTCATACATGTGCACCACGTCGTGCCAAGTGAGCCCCAATCCTAGGTGGCAGTTGAGGTCTTCAATGGCTCCTAAGATCCTAAACATGTTAGGCGCGCACTGCCAAGAGGTGATCCTATGGTTTATAAGGTAATTAGTGGTGATAGGGCCCATAAGAATCGTCATTCCCTCTTCGAGGAATGCGATGATAGGGATCACGACCTCTCCCGTTTCCCGATCAGTTAATATTTTCTCCGGAGGGCAATACCTTACACCCACGTTTGGAGGTATGCAGTATGTGGCCCTAAACTTCTCCAATTGGGCAGGGCTGTCTACCAAATACTCTAGTTTACCCATCTCTCAACGGAAAAATGGAGGCACAACGTAGCAGTGAGGAAATGGTCGCTCAAACTGAAAAATAGACGGCCAAAGAGAAAACCAAAGGATTGAGATGGTGAAAACTTACAGGAACTGGGCTAGAAACCGATCTCCGAGCTCACAAAAGGATACCTGAAGACTCTAAGAAGAGGCAAAATCGGCGATTGGAAGAGCTCTGAGCGTTTGGGTGCTTGTGGGATGGTCTGAAAGTTGCAAAGTGAGGAGAAATTTCCACCTCCGAGATTTTATATGAGGTCAAACGTAGAGGCAGAAGTTATTTCTCCCAAATCTCAATGAAAAGCCCTGTCCGTTGGATCAATAGCCCACCGTTGGATGCAAAGAACAAGGCGCCCCCTAGAGTAATTAATGCAGCGCTTTGGAAATACGGAAAACAACAGCAGTGATGATGGAGCGCGCGCATCCATGCCTATACACGTGCCAGGCCGAACTTTTGTCCGCTTTCCAAGCCTGAACTCCGTGACAGATCAAAATCCCATTTTTTCTCTTCGGATGTGTGGGAAAAACTAAGATTTTGAGGGACTATTGTGGGAGGGTAAAAGCCCAGAGCCACTTAATGGGCCTAGGGCGCCCTGGTAAGGACTATTATATCTTCGAGGAGCAATAAGTGCTTGATACGGCCCATCTGAAGACAGGAAGCCCAGAAGTAAAGGGGGAATGCCGTCCAAAGAGGTCACTGCTGGTCTAAGGACGTCCTTCTCCTCGACCATAAATAGCCTTGATCAAACAAACGTGTGGAAGATCCGAATAGCCTTCCTAATAATCTCAATGATAGGGATAAATCCTGAGTGGATCCAGAGATGATCAGAACTAAAGAAAAATATCTAGATGAAAAGCTACTACCACCGCATTTAATGCGCTGCAACAGCTTTTCTGACCGCATTTATGTGGAGAAGACCCTTGAACAATGTAACCTCAGCGACCGCACTCACAAAGAACTAAAGTAGACACATGACGTGACATGCACTTGAGTAGATGCGCGGATAAAGAACAGGTGGACGATGGAAATGATAGGAAATGATACTATATAAAGAAGAAGGGTCCCTGATAATGGGGGACGAAGAAAATAGAGAAAAGTTTTACTGTAGCTCTGAATGCTATAATCACTGCTCACTTAATAAAACATCTCTTCGGACATTCATTCATGGAGTCGTTCAAGCTTTAGTTCATATTATCATCACTACACGTAACCTTGCCTACTATTCTGTACTTCATAACCAGCCCAGCTCTTTCACCCACTCTCTACAAATGCATTGTTCTGGGTTCATTGGGCCTTTAACCCATATCTTTTGGGTTTGGGCTACAAAAGCAGACCCTACAATAAATATAGATGATGATTTTTGTGATAAGTTGACGTAGGAGAGAATTTACAATTTAATTTTTGTAATTATTAAATTTTGGTATTTTTATGCAAACAAACGATATTTTAAGTCTAGGTGATTTATTTCCTTATTTTTAAGTTCTTTATAATGTTTTTTAGGTCAAATTTGGTTCCTATTATGGTTAGGTATCAATAGGGGCTTATTTTAAAATATATTTTCTTGTCCATCAAGTTTTATGGAACCCTTAAATAGGCTCCAAGTTTGTATACGTTTTTCAATATTATTGATATTAATAAAAATTTAAACTTTTGTCTATTGTTTTTCTAGTGGATTCTATATAAGATATAAAACCCAAAATAAAAAGAATCTAAAATAAAAAGAAAAAGAAAATAGTGATGATGTGGAAAATTGTGAGAGTTTCAGAAGTTTCGGTTATATATATATATATATATAGATAATATAAATAATAAAATAAAATAATATATTTACTACAATAAACAACAACCACAACCACCACCAACAACAAAATACTAAAAAGAATTGCAACATGCTTTTTAGTATTGATTGTGCTAAAAAGAGCAATATGGTTTTTTTAGCACCATCAATACTAATGCTTAGTACCGCATATCATTTACGTCATACATGTGAAAAGGAAAAAGATCTAAAGTTTGAGGCAAGCAAAAATTAAGAAACCAACTATAAAGATAGGCACCTGACAACTATAATTTGAATTAACCACTGAAATTTCTTTTTAGTCCACAAGTAATAGCCCGTAACAATTTGCCACTTAAGATTTTTTGTAAAAGTATTGTAGACATAACATTTTTATAAATAAAAAATTAAATTAAAAAAAAAAAAAGCTATAAATTGATATGGAATGAATGTGATCGTCACTACTTTAATAAAATAATGAATAAATAAGTGAATTACTTTTTGTTATCCGTGACACATCAATTTATAAGTTTTAAGTAGTTGATTTTGTAATATTCTCAACTTCACTCTAATATTATTGTCCTAATTAACAAATGTGGTTGTGAGTTATATTTTGTTTAATTCTTTACAATGTTATGTCACTTGATACTTGGATGAATATTAATTTTAACAAATCTATAATAAATCTGTAGTATACCTGACTTCACTCTAATATTATTGTCCTAATTAACAAATGTAGTTGGGTGTGAGTTATATTTTTTTTTTTTTTTTTTTTTGAGAAAAAGGTAATAGAAACTTTATTACTGAAAAAACAAAACTACACTACATCATCCAAGTCCTGTGGAAGTTCTTCTATCCACACATCGGTATCAGCAGATAAAACTGCTCGTCTAGCAAGGGCATGAGCTAACTTATTGCCCTTCCGATTAACATGCAGAAAACTACAATTAACTGATGAAGATAACGATCTAATTTCGTCAATGATGTGTCCATACATAGTCTGCACCGGCCTGGTGTTGTTAATGGCTTGAATAACTCGCAAAGAGTCCCCTTCAATCACCACATGATGGAGGCTTAGTTCCTGAGTAAAACACATTGCCCTACGAGCTGCCAAGGCCTCCACCACATCAACCGATCCTGGCAGCCTCACTCTCTGGCTTAAAGCAGCTATAACAAGCCCAGCCGAGTCCCTAACAACCACCCCTAAACCAGCACACCTCTGATCCATAAATAAAGCCCCATCAAAGTTAAATTTGTATACTCCCAACTCAGGTGGCTTCCAACGCAGGTCCGCACTCTGGAAAGCCAGCCGAGGATTCAACACCTGCACAGCCCGATACTCTTGCAGAAACTCTAAAGCTCGATGCAGCACCATCTCAGAACCCCAAGTACTCTGCCCCTCCCTCAACCTGTTTCTCCTCTCCCAAATACCCCAAGCGACCATGGCGAACCTATCAATCAAATCAGAGGAACCACGCAGGCATAAAAACTGAAAAAGATCACCAAAGTTTGAGAAACGCTGGGCACGAAGAAAAGAAAACCGGGCATCGGACATCCAAATAGGCTTCGCAGCATCGCAATACCACAAAGCATGAATACCATCTTCGGCACAGTCACCGCAGGCATCACATAAATCAGAACTCAGCACCTGACGCCTATGCAAGCCGAATTTAGTAGGCAGAGACTCACGAACTGCACGCCAAAGAAAATGCCTCACTTTGTGGGGGACCTTCAGCTTCCAGATGCCATTCCATAATTCCTTTCCACCCTCCACATCCGACGAGCTAGGCTGATCTTGAAGCTGTGTTGCTACCAGTAAACGGTACGCGCTTCGGACTGAATACATACCATCAGGTGTATGAGGCCATATCAACACATCAGCCATTTCATATTGGCTGACATGGACAGTTTTGATGGCTTCAGCTTCCCACGGATAGAAGTTTAATTCAAGAAGCTCTTCATTCCAAAGATTGGTACCTGGCAGAAACAAATCATGTACCAAGTTCACAGAAAAGTCCATTTGTGGAGATATAATCCTCCCTCCACCTTCAGAAGGCAGCCAACGGTCTCGCCAAATGTTAATATCCCGCCCATTCCCCACCCTCCATCGAGCACCCCTTAAAACACCTTCCCTAGCTTGTAAAATGCTACGCCAAGCAAAGGAACATCCATTAGAGAGCACCGCATCAAAAATATTACCCGAGGGAAAATACTTAGCCCGGAACACCTTATAAACCAACGAGGTCCTATCATGAAATAATCGCCATACTTGCTTTCCCAACATGGCATCATTGAACACACGTAAGTCACGAAAGCCCATTCCCCCAATCGACTTTGAAGAACAAAGCGTCTCCCATTTAACCCAGTGGATCTTTCTAGAATTTTCAGAACACCCCCACCAAAACTTCCGAATCATAGCTTCAATATCTTTTAGGAGACCAATAGGAAGCCGAAAAACATTCATAGAATACGTTGGGATTGATTGGATCACTGCTTTAATCATTACTTCCTTGCCGGCTTGAGACAACAATTTCTCCTTCCACCCTTGCATTTTCGCCCATACTCGTTCCTTGATTTGGTTGAAACACACTTTCTTCTCTCGACCCACAAAGGAAGGGAGCCCCAGGTACTTCTCATAGCTTTTAATATCCGGTACCCCTAGTAAGACTTTTAATTCTTCTTGTACCTCCACAGAAGTGTTTCGACTAAAGAAAGCAGTTGTTTTATCCGCATTCACTTGCTGACCAGACGCAGCCCCATACCAAGCAAGGATAGATTGAATTTTAGCACATTCATCCGAAGTTGCTCTACAAAATAGCAAACAATCGTCGGCAAAGAAGAGATGAGTAATTTTTGGACCCGTTCTGCAAATAGAATAACCTCTAATTTCCCCAGAACTTGCGGCTTGACAAAGGAGGGAGTTTAGGCCTTCGGCACAAAATAGGAAAAGGAATGGTGACAAAGGATCACCCTGTCTTAGACCTCTTGAAGGATAGATAAGACCCGTAGGCTGACCATTCACCAAGATCGAATAAGATACCGTTGTGATACATTGCATAATCATGGCCACCCAAGTTTCCTGAAAACCCATCTTCAACATGATTTTCTCTAGAAAAACCCACTCCACTCTATCATAAGCTTTGCTCATATCAAGCTTCAAAGCCATAAAGCCTGTCTTTCCTGAACATTGAGTTTTCATATGATGCAGAGACTCAAAAGCAATAAGAATGTTATCTGTGATAAGCCTATCAGCAACAAAGGCGCTCTGGGACTCAGAAATAATGGAGTTTAAAATAGGTTTAAGCCTATTGGCTAGGACTTTACTCAGAATTTTATAGATAACATTGCAGAGACTGATGGGTCTAAATTGAGCAACAGTTTCGGGATTATTAACCTTTGGGATCAAAGTGATAAAAGTATGATTGATAGACTTCAAGAGATTACCTGAATTGAGACAAGATAGGACCGCATCTGAGACTTCCATACCAATATCTGGCCAGAATGTTTGATAGAATAAAGGGGGCATCCCATCTGGGCCTGGGGCTTTTAAAGGAGCCATCTGTTTAATAGCTACCTCCACCTCCTCCTTGCTATATGGGCTAGTTAAGGCTTCATTCATGGAGGTACTAACCACAGGCTGGACTCCTGCCAAAACACGCTCCAATTCTGAAGGGATAGAAGATGAAAATAATCTAGTATAAAAATCAACAAAAACCGCCTCCACTTCCCTCTCATCTGAAACCCAAGCACCAGAAGAATCCCGAATACCTTTAATAAAATTCCTCCTTTTTCTTTGAGTGGCTACCCCATGAAAGAATTTTGTGTTCCGATCTCCACAAGCCAACCATTGAGCTCTAGATCGCTGCTTCCACATACGATTCTCCTTATCTAGTAAAACATTCAGCTCTCTCCGCAATTGAACCACAACTTCATAATTCCCTCCCTTGGCCGAATCCTCCTCAGCTTTCCAAAGCAATTCTTTTTTCTTTCTAAGCTGATTTTTAATACTTCCAAAGTGTTCCTTACTCCAAGATTTTAGCAATTTTTTACACTTCTTAATCTTAGTCACTACTCGGTACATTCGATTCCCACTTGGCTGAAACTCCCAGGCCCTTTTAACTGTTGCACCACATTCCTTCTCTGCCAACCACATCTCTTCAAATCGGAATGGTTTTCGCTTCCACCTTGTTGCTTCGCCATTTGGATTAAACACCAACAGGATTGGTCTATGATCTGAAACTACACAGTGAAGATGTCTGACAGTTGCTGTTGGGAATCTAGCCATCCAATCATAGTTAGCAACCCCTCTATCCAATCGTTCCCATATGACATACCCATACCTATTACCTTGCCAAGTAAATTCAGGTCCCGTAAAACCTAAGTCCACAAAACCACACGTATCCAGAACATCCCGAAAAGCTTGCATCTGTCCATGAGGCCTTACCCTACCTCCACGTTTTTCCTCAGAGAATAAAATTTCATTAAAATCTCCCATGCACACCCAAGGTAGATGAGGTTTTGAATTTAACATCCGAAGCATAGTCCATGCCTCTTCCCTTTCATTTGTATCCGGTTCCCCATAAAACCCCGTAAACCTCCAAGCCTCTCTCGAACCACCTTGAATCACAGCATCAATATGAAATCTAGAAAAACTATCAACCCACACCTGAATTCCGTGCTGCCAAAGGAGTGCCAATCCACCCCCTCTTTCTTGACTACGAACTACAAATAAACCGGCAAACTTAATCTTATACTTCAACTTTTCTAACTGTTTTTTATCAACCCATGTTTCTGACAAAAAAACAATTAGGGGAGCTTGTGCCTGAATTAAATCTTCAAGCTCTCTCATTGCACATGGGTTCCCAAGCCCACGGCAATTCCAAGCTAAGCAACTCATTGGGCTCGGCGGGGCTGATCATCAGCCTCCACCGTTTCATTGCTTTTAACGCTAGCACATCGTCTCTTTGTAGGCACCAAGTCTGCCTCCCCTTCCAAACAAACATCCACACTTCTCTTTCCACCACTTAAACTGCCAGACTGCACCACCACCTCCCTATCTCTAGCTAGTCTTTTCCATCCCCTAAGTGACCCACCCGAAGAATTGCAATTCTCCAGGCCAATAGAGACTCTACATTCTTCATGCACCCGTGGTCCAATACCTTCTATCCCAATCCCCATACCCAAAATACTCTCACTTGGATGAACATCCACTGAACGTACTTCAATTGACCGAGGGTTTGCAAGATTAGCATCATCATAAACAGCCAAGTCGGAATCAATCTCCCTCAATTTGTCATCAAAGTCCTCTTGACCGCTACTATTCATCCCAACAAAGGACCCCTTCATCCCAACTTCCTCCACAATACCCTGCTCCTCCACGGCTTCACTAGGTTGAATAACGCCAGCCCTCTCCGAACCAAGGACAATATCCTCATTGGTGTCCATCTCGTCTCTAGCTTGCCTGGTAAGGGACTGCTGTCTATTCCTGTCTACGGCTTCCTCGCACCCCTCCACCTTAACAACAGAGCACTTTTTGGGAGGGATTGTGAGTTATATTTTGTTTAATTCTTTAAGATGTTATGTCACTTGATACTTGGATGAATATTTTGACAAATCTATAATAAATTTGTAGCATTCTCAACTTCACTCTAATATTAATTTTGCCATAATTGACAAACGTAGTTAGGTGTGAATTATACATTGTGTAATTAATTTCTTATGATATGTCATTTGATACTTTTTCTTTTTTAGGAAGTATGTCACTTGATACCTGGATGAGTATTTTGACAAATCTATAATGAACTACATATTTTAAGTACGTACCATATTCACCTTATCTAATTGTTAACATAAAATATTATTTTATTTAGGGTAATTCTACCGTTCCCTTTTTTTTTTTTTTTTGGTACAATATCCACTAGTAGGCAACCTACTATACTAGGTTACCAAAACATCATATTTGATAGTACTATCCTCACATTGTGTAATAGTAACATCATATGTGACTGTACTTTTGTCACATTCGGCAGTTCCTTCATTTTTTCTCATATTTGATGATATCATTCTCATATTGTGCAGTACCAGCATCATATGTAACTATACTTTTGTCACATTCTGTGGTTCCTTGTACAGTACCAACATCACATGTAACTATATTTTTGTCATATTGATAATTCTCTTTTTTTTTTCTCACATTTGATGGTTCCATTGTCACATTAGATAGTACTAACATCACATTTTATCGTACTTTTCTTACATTCGGTGGTACTTTAATTTTTTTCTCACATTTGATAGTTCTATTATCATATTGGATAATACCAACATCATATGTGACTGTACTTTTGTCACATTCGACAGTTTCCTTATTTTTTTCTCACATTTGATGGTTCTATTGTCACATTGAGCAGTAATAACATCACATTTTACTGCACTTTTGCCACATTCGGTTGTCCTCGTATTTTTTGTCTCGCATTTGATAATACCATTCTCAAATTGTGTAATACCAATATCACATGTGACTGTAGTTTTGTCACATTTGGTAGTTCCTTTATTTTTTTTCTTACATTTGATGGCTCAAATGTCACATTGAGCAGTACTAACATCTTATTTTATCGTACTTTTCTCAAATTCGATAGTGCTTTAATTTTTAATCACATTTGACATTTCCTTCACCATATTGGGATTTGGGTAGTACCAACATCACATATAATCGTATTTTTATCACATTCAATAGTTCACTTTTTTTTTTCTCATATTTGATGGTTCTATTATTACATTAATCAGTATTAACATCACATATGACAATACTTTTGCCACATTCGGTTGTACTCATATTTTTTTCTAACATTTGATGGTACTATCTTCAAATTATGCAATGTCAAAATCACATGTGACTGTACTTTTGTCACGTTTGGAGGTTCAATTTTTTTTTTTCTCGCAAATGATGGTTCTATTGTCACATTAGTCAATACCAACATCACATATGACCATACATTTTTCACATTTGGTTGCACTTTAATTTGTTTTCTCACATTTGACGATGTTGTCCTCATATTGTGCAGTACCAACATCACATGTAACTGTATTTTTGTCATATTTGGTGCTCCCGTTATTTCTTTATCATATTTGATAGTTCCATTGTCACATTAGGCAATACCAACATCACATTAAATCATACATTTCTCACACTCAGTGGTACTTTTGTCACATTCGATGATTCCTTTTTTTTTCACCAATAACCATAATACCCCCAAAACCTAAAAAATGACCAAAACACACTTAGAACCAAAAAAATGACAAATCACTCTAAAACTCCAAAAAAAAATTACCAAAATTACTATAAAACCCGGAAAATGACCAAAATAACCATGAAACTAAAAAAAATGACCGAAATACCCTTACAACAACAAAAAAAATTGACCAAATGACTTTGAAACTTTAAAAAAAAAAAAAATACCAAAATTACCATAAAACCTAAAAAATGACCAAAATAGCCCAAGGACAAAGAAAAATGACCACATGACCTTGCAACTCAGAAATTGACCGAAATGACCTTGAAAACAAAAAAAAAAAAATAATAATAATAACTAAAATGACCTTGTAACCAAAAAAGTGACTGTAATACCCTTAGGACCTAAAAAATGACTTAAATATTTATAATCCATTTAATAATATAAAATTTACAAAACTAAAAAAAAAATTACCTAGTACTTGATTTCTTGAAACTACAGTACCATAGGAAAAGAAACAGGAAAAAAAAAGATAAAGATAAATAATTCCACAATCCACACTCTACATACTAACTACTATCTTAAATATTTATAATACATTTAATAATATAAAATTTACAAATAAAAAAAATGAAAAAAATAATTTACCCAGTACTTAATTTCTTGAAAGTAAAGTACAATACAAAAAAAGAAGAAGATAAATCACTCCAATGTCCACACTATAAATACTAATTACTATCTTACATATTTATAATTCACTTAATAATACAAAATTTACAAAAGAAAAAAGAGAAAATAAAAAATTTACCCAATACTTTATTTCTTGAAAATAAAGTACCATACAAAAAAAAAATGATAAATATAAATCACTCCACATTCCACATTCTAAATATTAATTATTATCTTAAATATTTATAATCCACTTAATAATACAAAATTTACAAATGAAAAAAAAAATTTACCTAGTATTTGATTTCTAGAAAATAAAATACCATACAAAAAAAATATTTAAAAAAAAGAAGATAAATCACTCTACAATCCACACTCTAAATATTAATTATTATCTTAAATATTTATAATCCACTTAATAATATAAAATTTACAAAAATAAAAATAAATTACTCCGTAGTCCATGCTCTAAATACTAATTACTATTTTAAATATTTATGATTCATTTAAAATTTACCCAATACTTAATTTCTTGAAAGTAAAATATCATACAAACAGGGGGGGAAAAAAAAGATAAATCACTACACAATCCACACTCTAAATACTAATTACTATCTCATATATTTATAATCAACATAATAATATAAAATTTACAAAAGAAAAAAAAAAGTGGAGAAAAAAATTGCACCATACTTGATTTGTTAAAAGTAAAGTACTATACAAAACGAAAAAGAAAAAGAAAAGGATAAACATAAATTACTTTACATTCCACACTTTAAATACTAATTACTATTTTAAATATTTATAATCCACTTAACAGTATAAAATTTACAAAAGAAATTAAAAAAAAAATTATCCAATACTTGATTTCTTGAAAGTAAAGTAGCATACCAAAAAAAAAAAAAAAAGATAAATCATTCCACGGTCTACACTCTAAATACTAATTACTACCTTAAATATTTATAATCCACCTAATAATATAAAATATACAAAAGAAAGAAAAGTGAAAACAAATTTACCTAGTACTTGATTTCATGAAAGTAAAGTACCGTACAAAAAAAAAGATAAAAATAAATCATTCAATAGTCCACAATTTAAATACTAACTACTATCTTAAATTTTTATAATACATTTAATAATATAAAATTTACAAAAGAAAAAAAAAAAGAAGTGCAAAAAGAAAAAAAGACGAAGAAAAGATACATCACTCTGTAGTCTATGCTTTAAATACTAATTACTATTTTAAATATTTATAATCCACTTAAAAATATAAAATTTACAAAATAAAATAAAATAAAAAACTGAAAAGAAAAATACCTAGTACTTGAATTCTTGAAAGTAAAGTACCGTACAAAAAAAATAAAGATAAATCACTCTACAATCCACACTCTAAATACTAATTACTATCTTAAATATTTATAATCCACTTAATAATATAAAATTTACAAAAGAAAAAAATATGTGGAAAATTTTTTTTACCCAATACTTGATTTTTGGAAAGTAAAGTACCAAACAAAAAGGAAAAAAAAAAGGATAAAGATAAATCACTCCACATTCTACATTTTAAATACTAATTACTTTCTTAAATATTTATAATACACTTAATAAAAAGAAAAAGAAAAGAATTCGCCAGTATTTTATTTCTTAAAAGTAAAGTATCATACAAATAAAAAAAAATAAAGATAAATCACTTCATAGTTCACAATCTAAATACTAATTACTATCTTAAATACTTATAATTCACTTAATAATATAAAATTTACAAAAGAAAAAAAAATGAAAAAAAAAATTATCTGATATTTGAGTTCTTGAAAGTAAAGTTATATACCAAAAAAAAAAAGATAAATCACTTCACAGTCCACAGTCTAAATACTAATTACTATTTCAAATATTTATAATCCATTTAATAATATAAAATTTACAAAAAAAAAAATGAAACATACCCAATAACTGATTTTTTTGAAAGTAAAGTACCATACAAAAAAGAAAAAGAAAAAGATAAATCAATTCTTAGTCCACGCTCTAAATACTAATTATTATCTTAAATATTTATAATCCATTTAATAATATAAAATTTATAAAAAAAAAAAAAGTGAAAAGAAAAATTTACCCAGTACTTGTTCTCTGAAAGTAAAGTACTATACAAACAGAAAAAAAAAATCAAAAAATCAAAAAAAATCAAAAAAGATAAAGATAATTCACTACACAGTCTATACTTTAAGTACTTGTGGGGTCAGGAAATTGTGCAGCCTTGGCCCACTTCAAGTCTGTTAGGATTGAATTGTTAGGATTGTTGAATTGTTAGGATTGCATCAATTAATAAAAGTTGTAAATGTAACTAAGGGGTGGGATGAGTGGTACGGCTTGTAAATTGGTTGTGGAATGATGAGGTGGTTAGGATTACAGCTGGCAATAGTCAGTTGGATATTCCAAAAGTTAGTTAAAGTTGTTAGAGGGCGGGTAGAATATAAACCAAGAGAGCTGGCTGTATTGGTAGGAAAATAAGCACCTATCTTTTAGTTTCTTCTTTCCTTTCTCTCTGCGTTTATCTTCTTCTTCTTATGGAGGACCAGCTGACCTCGAATTCAGCTAGAAACTAAACACCATTACCATCCTTAACCCACTGCATTCTCTGTTCTTATCAATTGGTATCAGAGCATTCATTCCTGATGAACCATGACTGAAACCAGAGCTGCGGCCATGAACACAGTAAATGAAGCTATTGCTTCTCTTCGTACTTCTTCTGACCATCATAACAGAGATATCCAAGAAATGCAAACGATTCAGAGCATTCACACCAGGACCATGAATGAGATGAATCAGAATATCAATTCGATGAATCAGAATATCAATGTAATCTTGCAAAAATTGAATTCCATAGATGTGAATCAAGAGTCTTCACAGAGAAATGTGCAGTCAAATTCTGTTCCAAGTTCTTCAACTTCGTCGTTTGCCAAATCTATAAGGTTAGAATTTCCACGATTTTCAGGTAGTGATCCAGCCAATTGGGTGTATAAGGCAAATCAGTATTTTGTGTATTATCAAACTCCTATCACAGAGAAGCTACTGATAGCTTCCTTTCACATGGATTTGGAGGCATTGGTTTGGTTCCAGGAAGCAGAGGAAGCCAGGGTGTTCACGGATTGGGAAAGCTTGGTACCAGCATTGCATGTGAGATTTGGAAGCAGTGCCTACGATGATCCTATGGAGGTTTTGACCAGGATGAGGCAAACCTCAACAGTGGCTGTGTATAAGGCAGAATTTGAAGCTGTATCTAATCGAGTTAAGGGTCTTTCTCCCATACACAAGCTTAGTTGTTTTCTGAGTGGTTTAAGGGATGAAATAAGGCTACCTGTAAGGATGCTCAACCCTCAGTCCTTGAATGAAGCTTTCGGATTGGCCAAAATTCAAGAAGAATATGTGTGGAGCAGTAGGAAGAGCCTGAGGAGCCATCAGGAATCAGGTACTACTTCAATTCTTGGTCTGCCTAAAAGCAATGTGATGTTAGACAATAGACCAAAAATACCAGTTAAAAGACTTAGTCCTGCTCAAATGGATGATAGAAGGAAGAAGGGGTTATGTTATAATTGTGATGAGAAATGGGGGCCGGGGCATAAGTGCAAAAATATTAAACTGTTTATGTTAGAAGGGCTTGATATATCACCTAAGATACCTTCTGAAGTTCAGGTTACTGAAGTAGAGGAGGAGTTTGAAGGTATTAGACCAATGGAACAAAGAGAAGATATGGGGATTACATTGTATGCTTTAACTGGGACCCCTACACCAGGCACTATGAGGGTTAAGGGTAGGATCAAGAATAGTGGGTTGGTGTTATTGGTGGACACAGGGAGCACTCATAATTTTGTGGATGAATCTCTGGTCTCTAGGCTGCAGTTACAGGTGGATACTTCAAGAATTTTGGAGGTCAAGGTGGCCAATGGCACTGTAATAAGGACTCAAGGTTTCTGTAGTAGTGTTGCTGTGTGTATTCAAGAAGTGGAGTTTGGTGTCCAATTTCATGTGCTAGCATTGGGAGGCTGTGATGCTGTGTTGGGCACTCAGTGGTTGAGTACATTGGGCCTTATATAATGGAATTTCCAGCTGTTAACCATGAAGTTCCATTATAGGGGTCAACAAGTTTTGCTGCAAGGATTAAGTCCTTCTTCAAGCACTTCCTTCATCAAGTGCCAGCAGTTACTTAAGGGGTCAGTAAGGAAGGGATTGCTGCTTCAAATCTATTCTGCAGTTGAAGAGGTGTTGGATGAGAGTATACCTGCAGAAGTGGAGCTGCTGTTGCAAGAATTTGAAGGAGTTTTTGAGACTCCTACAGGGTTACCACCTATGAGGGGTCACGAGCACCAGATTTTCCTCATGGAAGGCTCTCAACCAGTATGCCAAAGACCTTATAGATACCCTTTCTATCAAAAAAATGAAATTGAGGGCATTGTAAGGGAGCTGTTGACTGCTGGATCCATTAGAAACAGCACTAGCCCTTTTGCTTCACCTGTTTTACTAGTAAGGAAAGCTGATGGGTCCTGGAGAATGTGCATTGATTATAGGGCCTTAAACAACATAACTATAAAGGATAAGTTTCCAATTCCAGTCATTGATGAGCTGCTTGATGAGTTGAATGGAGCAACTATCTTTTCAAAGCTTGATCTCAGGTCTGGTTACCATCAAATCAGAATGAAGGAGGAAGATGTGCCTAAAACAGCATTCAGAACACATGAAGGTCATTATGAGTTTTTGGTAATGCCATTTGGATTAACCAATGCTCCATCAACCTTCCAATCCTTGATGAACCAGGTTTTCAAGCCATATCTCAGAAAATTTGTTTTAGTTTTTTTTGATGATATCTTAGTATATAGCACTTCACTGTCTGCACATTTGGACCATCTGAGATCTGTGTTAGAAGTGTTATCCTTACATAAACTATATGCTAAGAAATCTAAGTGCAAATTTGCTTGTAATGAAGTGGAGTATCTAGGCCATGTCATCACCAGTGCAGGGGTTCATACGGACCCTAAGAAAACTGCAGCCATGCAGCAGTGGTCTACCCCTAATAATCTTAAGTCCTTGAGAGGGTTTTTGGGGCTCACAGGATATTATAGGAAATTTGTTAAAGGATATGGACAGCTTGCTGCTCCTTTAACTGCCTTATTGAAGAAGGATGCATTTTCTTGGACTGAAGAGGCTGAACAAGCTTTCCAGAAGTTAAAGGCTGCCATGGTTCAGCCACCTGTGCTAGCTCTACCAAATTTTGATATACCCTTTGTCATAGAATGTGATGCCTCAGGTAAAGGCTTGGGGGCAGTGCTGATGCAACAGGGTAGGCCTATTGCCTTCCATAGCCAAGCCCTCAAAGGTAAGAATTTGGACTTATCTACTTATGAAAAGGAGTTATTAGCCTTGGTGGTTGCTGTCAAAAAGTGGAGATCCTACTTGTTCAGTAGGCCTTTTATTGTAAGAACTGATCAACAGAGCCTTAAGTACCTATTAGAGCAGAAAATTGGTACTCCTACTCAACAGAAGTGGTTTGCCAAGTTATTAGGATATGCCTTTGTGGTTCAATATAAAAAGGGAAAAGATAATCTTGTGGCTGATGCCCTGTCCAGAAAAGATGAACCTGATGATGAATTGAACACTACAGAACCTCCTATTCATGTTGGTTCAGAGTACCTTACTCTTGGGACTGAAGGAGGTTCACCAGAAGGGGTATTATGTATGATCTCATTCCCTTCTCCAACTTGGCTCAGTGATCTGAAGGCAAGTTATGCCACGGATCAACAGGTGCAGAGTATTATGCAGGCTTTAGTAGCAGGACAGATTGTTCCTCAAGGTTACTCTCTGCAGAATGGGTTGTTGTTGTACAAAGGGAAGGTTTACTTGGGCACTTGTGATGCTTTAAAGAGGGCAGTGTTACATCAGGTTCATGACAGCCCTTTGGGGGGCCACTCAGGGTTTCTTAAGACCTTGCATAGGGTGAAAAGGGATTATTATTGGCCTGGTTTGAGGACTGATGTCAAGAAGTTGGTAAGAGAGTGTGATACTTGCCAGAGATTAAAAAATGAGACTTGTCATCCAGCTGGTTTGCTGCAACCCTTGCCAATACCAGAGAAGCCTTGGAAGGATGTTAGTATGGATTTTGTTGAGGGGCTGCCTAAATCTCAGTTCAAGGATGTTGTGTTAGTGGTAGTGGACAGGTTCACTAAATTTGTTCACTTTGTACCACTGTCTCATCCTTATTCTGCAGCCAAGGTAGCTCACCTTTATATGCAATATGTCTTTAAATTGCATGGAATGCCTGCCACCATTGTGAGTGACCGAGATCCAATCTTTACTTCTCAATTTTGGCAAGAGTTAATGAGACTTCAAGGGGTTCAGCTGACCATGTCTACAGCCTATCACCCCCAAACGGATGGCCAAACTGAGATAGTAAACAAGAGTTTAGAACATTATTTAAGGGCCTTTGCTGCAGATAAACCAGGTTCTTGGGTGGAATGGTTACCCTTAGCAGAATTCTGGTTCAACACCAATTTCCATGTCTCTCTTAAGATGACTCCCTTTGAAGCATTGTATGGATTTGCTCCACCAAAACTCTTGGATTACATTCCTGGTACTACTAAGGTGGAGAGTGTGGAAGTGCATTTGAGAGATAGACAACAGCTGATTGCCCTACTGAAACTCAATTTGGTGGCTGCTCAGCAAAGAATGAAGGTCAATGCTGATAAGAATAGAACTATGAGGGAGTTTGCAGTTGGAGATTGGGTTTATCTTAGGCTGCATCCTTACAAAAAAATGTCATTGAGGCAGAAACGGTTGGGAAAGCTTTCACCAAGATTCTATGGTCCTTTTCAGATTCTGCAGAAGATTGGTACTGTCTCATACAGACTAGACTTGCCTCCTGAATCCAAATTGCATCCCACATTCCATGTCTCTTGTTTAAAGCAAAGATTGGGTCAACATGTGGTGCCTTTGCCTTCCTTACCATTGGTGGATTCTGAGGGCAGTCTTAGACCTGAACCTGTTGCTGTTTTGCAAGAAAAGACTCATCAATTGCGCAACAGATCTGTTACTCAGGTCTTAGTTCAATGGCAAGGAGAGCAAGTGGAAGATGCTACTTGGGAAAATCTCTATTTGCTGCAACAACAATTCCCACACCTTGTGGGCAAGGTGTTTTAAAGGGGGGGGGGTATTGTTAGGATTGAATTGTTAGGATTGTTGAATTGTTAGGATTGCATCAATTAATAAAAGTTGTAAATGTAACTAAGGGGTGGGATGAGTGGTACGGCTTGTAAATTGGTTGTGGAATGATGAGGTGGTTAGGATTACAGCTGGCAATAGTCAGTTGGATATTCCAAAAGTTAGTTAAAGTTGTTAGAGGGCGGGTAGAATATAAACCAAGAGAGCTGGCTGTATTGGTAGGAAAATAAGCACCTATCTTTTAGTTTCTTCTTTCCTTTCTCTCTGCGTTTATCTTCTTCTTCTTATGGAGGACCAGCTGACCTCAAATTCAGCTAGAAACTAAACACCATTACCATCCTTAACCCACTGCATTCTCTGTTCTTATCAAAGTCAGGCCCAAATGGCCCAATTCGAGGAAGGATGACTATCCGAGACAAATTTGGGGAGAAAACTCCTTTGGATCCACGCCGAGGACCCCCTCATCCTCGGCATACTGAGGATAATTGTAAAGGGGGGGGGGGGGAGACAAACCCAGAGCAAGTTGTAACCTCAACACTTAATACGTTCACCTAACCCTTCTGGCCGCATTAATGGGGATGCAACCCCCAGGCAGGGCTACATCGATCAGGGTAAACCACTTGAGCACGGATACGACCTCTGATGGGATAGGCAGCCAGAGGAGAGGCCAATAAATGATCAACAGAAGGAGGAAGAGAGTAATATATAAGAGATACGAGCAAAGTGTAAAAGGGGGGAATGGAGGAGAAAAAAAGAAAAAGAAGAGAGGCCTAAGAAACAAACCTCCTCGGCCATTGGCCGAGAAGCATCCCTCAGTTGTAAATTAGTTTAAGTGTTCTTTCAATAAGATATAAAGTAGTTCCGGCCCGGTAAAGGTCGGCCAGTACCTAAACCTTCGACCCACTCTCTACAAATTCATTGTTTCGGGTTTGTTGGGCCTTCAACCCATATCTTTTGGGCTTGGGCTACGAAAACTGACCCTACAGTACCAATTACTATCTCAAATATTTATAATTTACATAATAATATAAAATTTATAAAAAAAAAATGAAAATAAAAATTGCACAGTACTTGATTTTTTGAAAGTAAAATACTATACAAAAAGAAAAGAAAAAAGGGATAAAAATAAATCACTCCACATTCCACACTCTAAATGCTAATTAATATTTTAAATATTTATAATCCACTTAATAATATAAAATTTACACAAGGAAAAAAAAAAAAAAAAAAAAAAAAAAAAAAACAACAACAACAACAACAACAATAACAACAACAACAAAATTTATCTAGTACTTGATTTCTTGAAAGTAAAGTACCATACAAAAAAATAATATATAAATTGATGGTGCGTAAGATCAGTTTGGTTGAACACTTCGGCTTCGGTGGGTTGCTACGCTTGCAGAGGCCTGCAAAAGAAGAAGAAAATCAAAGGATGACCGGGATGGACTGGCCAAATGCCCTCTGATGGTGAAGTTAGTATCTTCTCTCGTATGAAGTTCGAACTGTACTGTAAGTGAAAAACTCAGAATCTCCTACCTTTTCATAATTTGGACCGGTCCTTATATAAGATACTCTGGGGCAGTTACTGGTTTAATAACTTCTCCCAGATTTGTGGAACCCGGATGTAACTTCTTCAACGGCTATAGAGATCATAACCGCTGCTGGAAGTTACATACTTGGGAGAAGTTGGCGGCGATGATCACGGGTTGGTGAGCCACTCCAGAATTTGCTATGTATCATATGGTCGTCCAGGCACAATTCCTATGGACGACCTTTTATCATGCTGTTCTCTGGTCGTCCAAGTGATTCACCCATGGACGACCCTCTATCCTTGATAACAAAACTTGCACAATTGGTCGACGCCTCAAGGAAGAGAGGCCTGGACGAATAAGAGAGAATAGTTGCTAGGCAAACTGCATGTTCTTGGACGACTACTCTGGACGACTAGGAGACGGCCATTTTGGCTACCCTATCAGTTGCCCCCTTGTCTAGGGTGTCGTCCAAGGATATTATTGGGATTTTATTCCTTTTATACGGCCACGTGTCATGATTTAACTCGTAGAGGAATAAAATCGATTACATTTTTCCACGCGATTGCCACGTGTCGTTCTCTTAGCGGATGGTGTCGCTTCGCTGACCCTACCTCTGGGCCCTATAAATAGGTATATTCTCTTTCCTGCCCCCTCACCTTTCTCAAAAACTTCCTTCTGCTTCCTCGTCCGAGACTGTCGTCTAGCATTCGTCTTAGTCCTCAGGTACTTCCTCTTCCCTTAGGTTTTCATTTTGATCGTTATTGTAGTTATGTCTTCGTCTAGTAGCATAGAGAAGGAGATAGACGAATATCAGGACGTCTCGTCTGGAAGTTATGAGAGTGGTGAGGGTAGCACTAGCTCTAGTAGTAGTTCCTCGGACGAGCAGTATTCGTCTGGGGTACCTGGCATTTCCCTAGAAGAGTTTCAGGAAATACAACGTAGGATGGCCTCTGGAACTGGGGCTAGCTCGTCTAGAGCGCCACCTAGCCCTTCTCAGGACGAGGAGGAGGAAGAAAATATTATATATAGCTGTGCACCTGAGGTTGTGTCCATTTTAGACGCTCCTAAGTTAAAAACTTTAATAGATAGATACCAAATTCCTATTGAATTTGGACCTCGTCTACCCAGGGAAGGAGAATGGTGTTGTTCACCTTCTTCGGGTCTGGGGGTATACTCGTCTTATTTGCTAGCTGGTCTTAGGTTTCCCCTAAATTCATTTTGTAGAGGTCTTCTTCATAGACTAGGTATTGGTCCCAACCAGCTTAATCCTAATGGTTGGAGGACGATAGTTGCCATGCAAGTGTTATGGCGTGAGGCACTAGAAGGGGATCGTCCTATAACAGTGGACGAGTTCCTTTTTTGTTACAAGCCCTCAGAAATAAAACAATCAGCTGGTTTTTACCAGTTCTCGTCCAGAGGCTCTCAGTATAGTTTAATAAAGGGCCGTAGCTCGTCTGATAGGCTCTGGAAACAAGAATTTTTTATCATTTCTGGAAACTGGGCTGGGGACCCAACAGAAGTTAGTAAAGCCCCCTTCCCTCCTTTTACCAGCCCCATAGGTCGTCTTCGTCCTGAGGGTATGTTTCCTTTCCATGTTACTTCACTTTCTTACATTTTTTCCTGCTATCAATCGTCTAACCATTTTTCTTTTACTGGTGCAGCTGTTACTCGTCCACGTTTGGACAAGTTTTATTTAGATCGTATTGACCAAGTCCGTGCCTTCCCTGGAAGGACTTTTCACGATTTGGTCACTTTCAGTAGTTTGGCTACGTGGGGACTTGGCCCAGAACCTACTCCTGAAAATTTGAGTCACGAGGAGACCACTCGACGAAGTAAGTATCGTCTATTCTACAATATTTATTTCGATCCTCTTTTTCTTTCTTTTTTTTTAACTGATTTTCCTCGTCATAGGAATAATGACAATGAGAGAAAATAAAGATAAAACAGTAACTAGTGGGGACGAGGATGCTCCACCTCCAATCGTCCAGAAGGCTACCGTCCAGCTTGGGAAGAGGAAATCCAAAAAGATTTCAAGTTCTGTGGACCTGGACGCCCTTCCGAGTCGTCGAGGTCCTAAAAAACCCAAAACCAGTCAAACCCCTCTTCCCAAGGTCCCCAAATTCAATCCTCCACACACAGTGAATTTGGACGAGTCTCCTACTGAAGTGGAGCCCGTCCAAACAGTACATCCTGTTCAGACTGACCCTACACCTTCTATCAAGACTTCTAGGAAGCCTCATCCAACAGACTCATCAGATCGTCCCTCCAACTTAGTTCTGGACGAGGGGTACGCGTGGAGGACGTTCAAAGGGATCGTCACTGACAATGAGGTTAATGAATGTTACAACATGTCAGTGAAAGAATTTGAACGCTCTGGCATCCACGACCTCTTTAAGGTGTGTTTTAACTCGTCCTTGCTCTATTTCTTTTTCTCTCTCTTTTTCTTTTTATACATATCTGACCAACTCTTATTCGTCCATGCAAACAGGCCATGTCAAAGTTCTATACAGCGACGTGCCAGGCTAAGGAACTAGCTGAGGAGGCCAAGACGGCAAACGAGAAGGCCAAAGAGTTGGGCAACGAGGTCTTGTTGAAGAAGGGGGAGGTAATCAGGCTGACAGAGGAAATCAATCGCTTGCTTGGAACTGAGACGAGATTGAAGGACGAGGTTGAGGAACTTAAGGCAGATGCTGTTGAAAAAGATACTCGCATCGCCTACTTGAAGGGACAAGTCTCTGAGTATAACTCGTCCTTGGAGAAAGCACGTGAAGAAGCCATATCAGCTTTCAAGAAGTCTGGCGAATACAAGAATCGTCTAGACAGTCATTACGCTGCGGGGTATGAGGACTTTCGTGCTGATGCCAAGGACGCATTCCCTGACTTGGATTTTGATGCCTTCAAGATTCCTCAAGCCACAGAAAGTTCCTTGCTTGCGACGGGTTCTGAGGATGTGAATGTGGAGGACGATGCCACTAACGAGGTGGAGCAGGACGATCCAAAGAACCCAACTAATTAAGTTCATCCAAAGCTTTTACAAATTGTTTAGAGTGCCCTAGTGTTTTGGGCTTTTACTTTTTATCCCTTTTTTTTTTATTCAAGTACAATTTTTTCGTCCAAGTTTATGGACGAGTTTTATGAACATGCACTTATTACTGTTTAAGGGTTTTTTGGACGGTGGTCGTCCACCCTATGAATCCCATATGAATGTTTTTACTCTTCATTGTTTCTTGTGCTTGAATGTCTTTTTTTAGGTTTTGTGAGCAAAATTTCAATTTCTTCGTTCGTACCAGTTTTGGTTGATGTAAGATTTTCCTTATTCATCTCGTCTTGAATATATGGACGAGTTCCTTCACTTATAACATTATGAAGTTAGACAAGTAATATTATCTCGTCTTGAATATATGGACGAGTTCCTTCATTTATAACATTATGAAGTTAAACGAATAATATTCGTCCATGATCATGTCTTATCGTCCATGACCAAATTCGTTATCCAGATTTAGGACGATTATTTGACCGTCCTTAACACTGAACTTTTTCCTACAAATTCTCGTCCATGGGCTGGATTGTTACGTTGGTTAGACTCGTCTATGGGCTTGTGTTTTAACACGCACATTGTTTGTCCATGGTGTAGACGATTATACTTCGTGTTCGTCCTGCCTAAAACTTAGACGGACATATCTTCATTTTTGTTGCTTTATCCTTGTTTCAAGGAAAGCTTCTAGACAATGCTTCCTTGGAAGCTTTCAGACGATACTTCCTTGCGTCCAAGGATTCTACTCGTCTTTGGCGATTCGCCTTCCGTGGACCATTTTGAATCATAGAAAACAAAGGATTTTCATACCACCATACATACTTAAAACACACCATATGTATATTCAGAAATCCATACTATGTAATCATTCGTCCACAATCATGGCACATGCTTAAGAGCTTGTGCTTTTTAGAGAATTAAAAACACATAATAGACACAAATTCGTCCATGAGCAGCATAAAATACTTATACACTTAGAAACATAATAGTAATAAACAAATACTGGAAAATAATACTAAGCGTTACTTTAAACTTCCAAAGGTCTCGTCCATGCCTAGACTCGTCCGTGATCACCTTTCATTGATAGTACCTCCTTAGGTGTTCAACATTCCACGGGTGCTCTAACCTTCGTCCATCCAGGGCTTCTAAATAGTAGGATCCTTGTCTTTTAAAGTTGATAACTCTGTAAGGTCCTTCCCAGTTTGGTCCTAGCTTCCCATGGGCTGGGTTTTTGGTGGCCAAAGAAACCCTTTTAAGGACGAGATTCCCAACACTGAAGCGCCTGGGTTTCACCATAGCATCATGCCGCTTCGCCATGAGATTCTTGTACCTTGCTGTTCTTTGCTCTGCGTCTATTCTTACCTCGTCTATGAGATCAAGGTTAAGACGAAGCTGCTCTTCGTTTTCCTCATCCTGATACTTCAGCACTCTGTGGCTGGCCATATGCACTTCTGCAGGTATGACCGCTTCGCTCCCATAAGCCAATTTGAAAGGAGTCTCTCCTGTGGAAGTCCTCGCTGTCGTCCTGTAAGCCCACAAAACACCTGGTAATTCATCCGGCCATACTCCCTTTGCCCCTTCAAGCCGAGTCTTGATGATTTTCAACAAGGATCGGTTTGCTACTTCTGCTTGTCCGTTAGCTTGTGGGTGGGAGGGTGAGGAATAGTGATTTTTGATTCCAAGCTGTTCACAAAATTCTCTGAAGGGGGTGTTGTCAAACTGTCGTCCGTTGTCAGATACGAGCACTCTTGGCACACCGAACCTGCATACAATGTCCTTCCAGACGAAATTTTTGACATTTTGTTGTGTAATTTTCACCAAGGGCTCAGCTTCCACCCATTTAGTGAAGTAGTCTATTCCCACGACCAAAAACTTCATCTGTCTGGTTCCAGTTGGGAAGGGGCCTAAAATATCCAAACCCCACTGAGCAAAAGGCCAAGGGGCCATCATTGGGGTGAGGTATTCTGAAGGAATTCTAGGAATATTGCTGAATCGTTGACATTGATCACATACCTTTACATATGCCTTGGCATCAGCTTGGATGGTTGGCCAGTAGTACCCTGCACGGATGGCCTTATGGACGAGTGATCTGGCTCCTGAGTGATTTCCACATGCCCCTTCATGAACTTCCTTCAGCACATAGTTCGCTTCGTCTGGAGCCAAGCACCTCAGATAGGGTTGTGAAAAACCTCTTTTGTATAAGATCTCGTCTATAAGGATGTATCTGGCTGATTTGACTCTTAGCTTCCTGGCTTCGTCCTTCCCTTCTGGAAGCCTTCCATCCTTCAGGTATGAGACTATTGGGGTCATCCAATTCTCTTCACCTTCTATTTGCAACATTTCTGGAAGGTCTATGCTCGGCATGTACTGTATTTCATCTAATTTGTCCATTGCTTCATTGGCGGAGGCTTCCTTCGCTAGAGTGTCTGCTTCCATGTTCTCTTCCCTCGGGATCTGCACGAAATTAGCTTCTCTGAATTTCTTCATAAGGCGTAAAACCTTCTTCAGATACCTCTTCATTCTATCTTCCTTGGCTTCACACGTTCCATTTACTTGGCCTATAACCAACTGTGAATCTCCCAGGACGAGTACAGAGTCTGCCTCTACAGATTTAGCTAATTCCAACCCCTTAAGAAGGGCTTCATACTCTGCTTCATTGTTAGTTGTTTGATACTGCAAGCGAACCTTGTGATTTAACTTATCTCCTTCTGGCGATTGTAAAACCACTCCTATACCTCCTGCATACAGCGTAGATGATCCATCTACATGGACGACCCATCTTTTATTGCCTTCTTTGTCATCCAAGTCCTCATAACTCGGAGTAAATTCTGCGATGAAATCTGCTAGGGCTTGAGCTTTTATCGCATTCCTCGGTTGGTACCGAATGTCGAACTCACCGAGCTCAATTGCCCATTGAATTAGTCATCCTGCAGCTTCAAGTTTACTCATTGCCTTCTTGAGTGGATGATCGGTCATAACAACGATGACATGACCTTGGAAGTAATGTCTTAACTTCCTAGAAGCTGTTATTAGCGCGAAGGCTAACTTCTCTATCAGCGGGTACCTTCCTTCTGCCCCTCTCAGTGCCCGGCTAGTGTAATACACAGGCTTCTGTACCTTTTTTTCCTCCCTGACCAACGCTGAACTCACAGCGTGTGGGGACACTGCTAAGTATAAATATAGCTCTTCCTCTGGCACGGACGGACTTAGCAAAGGGGCCGTGGCAAGATAATGCTTTAGGTCCTGGAAGGCTTTTTGACATTCGTCCGTCCACTCAAATGCCTTCCTGAGAATCTTAAAAAAGGGTAAACACTTATCAGTGGCTCTTGAGACAAACCTGTTTAGTGCTGCAACTCGTCCTATTAGGGATTGGACTTCCTTGATGTTTCTCGGTGGCCCCATGTCCAATATGGCTTGGATCTTGTCTGGATTTGCTTCAATTCCTCTCTCTGAAACCATGAATCCTAAAAACTTTCCTGAAGATACTCCGAAGGCACATTTACTTGGGTTCAGCTTCATCTTGTATCGCCTAAGTGTTTCAAAAGCTTCCTGAAGATCGTCCAAGTGGCTTCCTTCGTCTAAGCTCTTCACAAGCATATCATCCACGTACACCTCTACATTCCGCCCTATCTGTGGACGAAACATGTGATTCACCAGTCTTTGATAAGTTGCCCCCGCGTTCTTCAGACCGAAGGGCATGACTTTGTAGCAAAATAAACCTTGACTAGTAATGAAAGATGTCTTTTCTTGGTCTGCCTCGTCCATCTTTATCTGGTTATATCCTGAGAAGGCGTCCATGAAGCTCAACAGTTGATGGCCGGCGGTAGAATCAACCAATTGATCAATACGAGGCAAGGGATAACTATCCTTAGGACATGCCTTGTTTAAGTCAGTGAAGTCAACGCACATTCTCCACTTGCCATTTGCTTTTTTCACCATCACTACATTTGCCAACCAATCCGGGTAATAGACTTCCCGAATGAACTGTGCCGTGGTCAGTTTCTGAACCTCTTCCTTGATAGCCTTCTCTCGCTCAGGGGCGAATACTCTCTTCTTTTGACGAATGGGTCTAGATGAGGGGGACACGTTCAGTCGATGAGTAATTACATCTGGATCAATACCAGGCATGTCGTCATGACTCCATGCAAAAACATCGGCATTCTTCTTTAGAAACTGGACAAGGTCTTCTTTCGCCTTCTCTTTCATACTTGTTCCAATTCTAGTAAATTTCTCCGGGTCATTTTCTTGTAACAAAACATCTTCCAATACTTCAGTTGGTTCTGCAACAAGTTTCCTTTCTTCTATATTCATAGCATGCATCTGCTCATCCATAGCCAACATGGCTAAGTAACACTCCCTGGCTGCCAATTGATCTCCTTGTGCTTGACCAATTCCACATTCCGTAGGGAATTTGACTGATAGATGGTAGGTGGAAGTTACTGCCTTCCAACTGTTCAAAGTTGGTCTTCCAATAATGGCATTATATGAGGACGAACAATCCACCACGAGGAAATTTACTTCCCTAGTTATCTGCTGAGGGTATGATCCTACCACTACAGGCAAGGTAATAGTACCCACAGGCTGCACTTTCATCCCTCCGAATCCTATCAGTGGTGAGCCTGCTGGACGAAGATGATCTCGTCCAAGCTTCATCTGCTGGAAGGCAGGATAATATAATATATCCGCTGAACTTCCGTTATCCACCAACACCCTCCTAGTTCTGTAATCTGCTATCAGAAGGGTAATGACAATTGCATCGTCATGTGGATGATGAACTCTTTCAGCCTCTTCATCTGTGAAAGAAATGGTTGGCTCGTCTGCCCCCCTCGTCCTAGATGATCGTCCGGAGAGTTGGACATTTTGCACCACTTTAAGATACGTCTTCTTTGATCTAGAGGATTGTCTTTCAGAAGTCCCTCCGACGATAACCCTTATTTCTCCTAGTGGGGGCCGCGATGACTCTTCCATCTTCGCTTTCAGTTTTTCATCTTTATGATCCCTTCCAACGAAATGCCTCAACTTTCCTTGTCTAATGAGATTCTCGATCTGCTGCTTCAGGTCATAACACTCGTCCGTGTCATGCCCATGATCCCTGTGGAAGCGACAATATTTATTCTTATTGCGCTTGTTAGGATCTCCCTTCATCTTCTCCGGCCACTTCAAGGAAGGATCATCCTTGATTTGCATAAGCACTTGATCAAGTGGGACATTCACAGGTGTGTAATTCTGATTCCTTGCTGATGGGCCTGCCTTCCTGTTATCCCTATCTCGATCCTTCTTGTCTTCCGTTCGTCCCTTCCTTGGACGAGGCCCTTGGTCAGGATGACGTGGGGGGTTTCCCTCCGTTCTATCAGCCCTCTTCCTTTTCTTAGCTATGATGGCGTCTTCCGCGTTCATAAAGTTTTGGGCTGAATGGACGAGTTCAGCCATGGATTGGGGCTCTTTTTCATACAACTTGTGAATGAATAAGTCTGAGTTAACCCCGTTGTGGAAGGCTGCCAAAAGGAGCTTGTCGTCCACCTCGTCTACTGTCAGGGCTTCCCTGTTGAAACGGGTGATGAAGGAACGCAGGCTCTCGTTCTCTCCTTGTTCTATGGTCAGCAAACTGGACGAGGAACGTTTGTGTCTCTGTCCCCCAATAAAATTATTGACAAATAATTTGCTTAAGTCCTCGAAAGAACTTACAGAATTTGGGGGTATTTTGCTGAACCATACTCGCGCTGGTCCCTTCAGGGTGGTAGGGAAGGCTCTGCACATAATCTCGTCTGGAACCCCTTGAAGATGCATTGTGGTCTTGAAAGTAGCAATGTGGTCAAAAGGATCACGTGCTCCATCATATGAATCCAGGGAAGGCATTTTGAACTTCGGTGGCAAGGGATGCCCATTGATGGAAGCCGTGAAAGGGGAATCTGTCCGGTGAACCAAATCCTCAACGGGATTTGCTCTTCTCATGTTTTCCCTCATCTCGTCCATAGCCTTCCTCATTTGATCCATTTCCTTCTCCAAATGTGGCACCCTTCGTGACGTGGTGCCTCTTGACTGAGCCTCAGGCTCAACATTTCCTCTAACTTCTTGACTTTGGGACTGTCTTTCAGCCTGTCCTTCACGGCGCTGTCGCTCCATCTCCCTAGTCAATTCTTGATTTTGGCGAGTCAACTCTGCCATCGCAGCCGCCATAGATTGCATGTGTTGGATGGAAGGCGACTGCATGACAGGCGCTGACTGGCGATCGCGATGGGGGTTACTTGAAGCATCTCTGCTTCCCTGATGGCCTGGGCTTGTAGCCCTAGACCTAGTCCGAACCATTCAACCTTTTTCTCAGAAAGCCAAATCGCAAACCAGTTTACGATCGCTTCCCACAGACGGCGCCAAACTGATGGTGCGTAAGATCAGTTTGGTTGAACACTTCGGCTTCGGTGGGTTGCTACGCTTGCAGAGGCCTGCAAAAGAAGAAGAAAATCAAAGGATGACCGGGATGGACCGGCCAAATGCCCTCCGATGGTGAAGTTAGTATCTTCTCTCGTATGAAGTTCGAACTGTACTGTAAGTGAAAAACTCAGAATCTCCTACCTTTTCATAATTTGGACCGGTCCTTATATAAGATACTCTGGGGCAGTTACTGGTTTAATAACTTCTCCCAGATTTGTGGAACCCGGATGTAACTTCTTCAACGGCTATAGAGATCATAACCGCTGCTGGAAGTTACATACTTGGGAGAAGTTGGCGGCGATGATCACGGGTTGGTGAGCCACTCCAGAATTTGCTATGTATCATATGGTCGTCCAGGCGCAATTCCTATGGACGACCTTTTATCATGCTGTTCTCTGGTCGTCCAAGTGATTCACCCATGGACGACCCTCTATCCTTGATAACAAAACTTGCACAATTGGTCGACGCCTCAAGGAAGAGAGGCCTGGACGAATAAGAGAGAATAGTTGCTAGGCAAACTGCATGTTCTTGGACGACTACTCTGGACGACTAGGAGACAGCCATTTTGGCTACCCTATCATAAATCACTCTACATTCTACAATCTAAATACTAGTTCCTATCTCAAATATTTATAATCCACTTAATAATATAAAATTTACAAAAGAAAAAAAAAGTGAAAAAAAAAAAGTTTACCTAGTATTTGATTTCATAAAAGTAAAGTACTATAAAAAAATAAAATAAAAAGATAAAGATAAATCACTTCACAGTTCACTATCTAAATACTAAGTATTACCTTAAATATTTATAATCCACTTTATAATATAAAATTAAAAAACAAAAGTGAAAGAAAAATTACCCAGTACTTAATTTCTTAAAAGTAAAGTCCTATACAAAAAGAAAAAGGAAAAAAAAAAAGGATAAATCACTCTATAGTCCACAATCTAAATACTAATTACTATCTTAAATATTTATAATCCACTTAATAATATAAAATTTACCAGACTTAGTACTTGATTTTTTGAAAGTAAAGTACCACACAAAAATAAAAAAAGACGAAGAAAAGATACATCACTCTGTAGTCTACGTTTTAAATACTAATTACTATTTTAAATATTTATAATCCACTTAATAATATAAAATTTACACACAAAAAAAACTGAAAAAAAATACCTAGTACTTGAATTCTTGAAAGTAGAGTACCGTACAAAAAAATAAAGATAAATCACTCCACAATCCACACTCTAAATACTAATTACTATCTTAAATATTTATAATCCACTTAATAATACAAAATTTACAAAAGAAAAAAAAATGTGGAAAAAAGTTTTTACCCAATACTTGATTTTTGGAAAGTAAAGTACCATACAAAAAGAAAAAAAAAGGATAAAGATAAATCACTCCACATTCTACACTTTTAAATACTAATTACTTTCTTAAATATTTATAATCCACTTAATAAAAAGAAAAACAAAAGAATTCGCCAATATTTTATTTCTTAAAAGTAAAGTATCATACAAATAAAAAAAATATAAAGACAAATCACTCCATAGCTCACAATCTAAATACTAATTACTATCTTAAATACTTATAATTCACTTAATAATATAAAATTTACAAAAGAAAAAAAAAAGTGAAAAAACAAAATTATCCGGTATTTGAGTTCTTGAAAGTAAAGTTTTATACCGAAAAAATAAATAAATAAATCACTCCACAGTCCACAGTCTAAATACCAATTACTATTTCAAATATTTATAATCCACTTAATAATATAAAATTTATAAAAAAAATGAAAAATACCCAATAATTGATTTTTTGAAAGTAAAGTACCAAACAAAAAAGAAAAAGAAAAAAAAAAAGATAAATCAATTCTTAGTCCATGCTCTAAATACTAATTAATCTCTTAAATATTTATAATTCATTTAATAATATAAAATTTATAAATTAAAAAAAAAAAAGTGAAAAGAAAAATTTACCTAGTACTTGTTATCTTGAAAGTAAAGTACTATACAAACAGGGAAAAAAAATAGAGGAAAAAAATAGAAAAAGAGAATTCACTACACAGTCTATATTCTAAGTACTAATTATTATCTCAAATATTTATAATCGACATAATAATATAAAATTTATAAAAAAAAATTGAAAAAAAAAATTGCACAGTACTTGATTTTTTTGAAAGTAAAATACTATGTAAAAAGAAAAGAAAAAAAATGAATAAAAATAAATCACTCCACATTCCACACTCTAAATACTAATTACTAATTTAAATATTTATAATCCACTTAATAATATAAAATTTACAAAAGAAAAAAAATTAAATTTTTTTTTTACCCAATACTTGATTTCTTGAAAGTAAAGTACCGTACAAAAAAAAAAGGATAAAGATAAATCACTCTATAATCTACAATCTAAATACTAATTATTATCTTAAATATTTATAATCCATTTAATAATATAAAATTTACCAAAGAATAAAAAATGAAAAAAAAAATTACGCAATACCTGATTTCTGGAACATAAAGTACCATACGAAAACAAAAAGAAAAAAGAAAAGATAAAGATAAATCACTCTACATTCCCCACTATAAATACTAATTACTATCTTAAATATTTATAATCCACTTAATACCATAAAATTTACAAAAGTAAAAAAGTGAAAAAACAAAATATTTAAATTTACCTAGTATTTGATTTCTTAAAAGTAAAGTACCATCTAAAAAAATAAAAATATAAAGATAAATCACTCCACAACCCACAGTTCACAATCTAAATACTAATTACTATTTTAAATATTTATAATCTACTTAATAATATAAAATTTACAAAAGAAAAAGAAAAGTTAACCTTTTTTTTTTAACCCAGTACTTGATTTCTTAAAAGTAAAGTCC
The DNA here is from genome assembly GCA_030445155.1 of Quercus variabilis. NCBI lineage: Eukaryota > Viridiplantae > Streptophyta > Magnoliopsida > Fagales > Fagaceae > Quercus > Quercus variabilis. Next base: position 13,468,332 of record CP129453.1, read on the forward strand.
TATACAAAAAAAAAAAAAAAAAAAAAAACAAAACAAAACAAAAACAACAACAAAAGATAAATCACTCCACAGTTCATAATCTAAATATAAATTACTATCTTAAATATTTATAATCCACTTAATAATACAAAATTTACAAATGAAAAAAATAATAATTTACCTAGTATTTGATTTCTTAAAAGTAAAATACCATACAAAAAAAAAGATTACAAAAAAAAAGATAAATCACTCTATAGTTCATGCTCTAAATATTAATTACTATCTTAAATATTTGTAATCCACTTAATAATATAAAATTTACAAAAATAAAAATAAATTACTCCGCAGTCCATGCTCTAAATACTAATTACTATTTTAAATATTTCTAATCCATTTAATAACATAAAATTTATATAAAAAATGAAAAAAAAAATTTACTCAATACTTGATTTCTTGAAAGTAAAATACCATACAAACAGGGGAAAAAAAAAAGATAAATCACTACAAAATTCATACTCTAAATACTAATTACTATCTCATATATTTATAATCAACATAATAATATAAAATTTACAAAAGAAAAAAAAAAGTGGAAAAAAAAAATTGCACTATACTTGATTTGTTTAAAGTAAAGTACTATACAAAAAGAAAAAGAAAAAAAAAAAGGATAAACATTAATTACTCTACATTCTACACTCTAAATACTAATTACTATTTTAAATATTTATAATCCACTTAACAATATAAAATTTACAAAAGAAATTAAAAAAAAATTATCCAATACTTGATTTCTTGAAAGTAAAGTAGCATACCCAAAAACAATAAAAAAAAATGATACATCACTCCACAGTCTACACTCTAAATACTAATTACTATCTTAAATATATATAATCCACCTAATAATATAAAATATACAAAAGAAAGAAAAGTGAAAACAAATTTATCTAGTACTTGATTTCTTGAAAGTAAAGTATTGTACAAAAAAAATAAAAAGATAAAGATAAATCACTCAATAGTCCACAATTTAAATACTAATTACTATCTTAAATTTTTATAATACATTTAATAATATAAAATTTACCAAAGAAAAAAGAAGAAGTGCAAAAAAAAAATTTACCTAGTACTTGATTTTTGGAACATAAAGTACCATACAAGAAGAAAAAAAAAATGATAAAGATAAATCAATCCACATTCCACACTATAAATACTTATTATTATCTTAAATATTTATAATCCACTTAATAATATAAATTTACAAAAGAAAAAAAGTGAAAAAAAAAATTTACCTAGTATTTGATTTCTTAAAAGTAAAGTACTATAAAAAAAATAAAATAAAAAGATAAAGATAAATCACTGCACAGTTGACAAGTTAAATAGAAACTAATACCTTAAATATTTAAAATACACATTATAATATAAAATTAAAAAAAAAGTGATAAAAAATTACCCAGTACATAATTACTTAAAAGTAAAGTCCTATACAAAAAGAAAAAGGAAAAAAAAAAAGATAAATCACTCTATAGTCCACAATCTAAATACTAATTACTATTTTAAATATTTATAATCCCACTTAATAATATAAAATTTACCAAAGAAAAAAAAGTAAAAAAAAAAATTACCTAGTACTTGATTTTTTAAAAGTAAAGTACCATACAAAAAAGAAAAAGATAAAGATAAATCAATTCTTAGTCTACGCTCTAAATAGTAATTACTATCTTAAATATTTATAATCCATTTAATAATATAAAATCTATAAAAAAATTATAAAAAAAAAAAGTGAAAAGAAAAATTTACCCAGTACTTGTTCTCTGAAAGTAAAGTACTATACAAACAGAAAAAAAATCAAAAAAAAAATCAAAAAAAAAAAAGATAAAGATAATTCCCGACAAAGTCTATACTTTAAATACTAATTACTATCTTAAATATTTATAATTGACATAATAATATAAAATTTATAAAAAAAAAAATGAAAATCAAAATTGCACAGTACTTGATTTTTTGAAAGTAAAATACTATACAAAAAGAAAAGAAAAAAATGGATAAAAATAAATCACTCCACATTCCACACTCTAAATGCTAATTACTATTTTAAATATTTATAATCCACTTAATAATATATAAAAAAAATAAAAAAAAAAAAACAACAACAACAACAACAAAATTTATCTAGTACTTGATTTCTTGAAAGTAAAGTACCATACAAAAAAATAATAAATAAATCACTCTACATTCTATAATCTAAATACTAATTACTATCTTAAATATTTATAATCCACTTAATAATATAAAATTTACAAAAGAAAAAAAAGTTTAAAAAAAATTTTATCCAATACTTGATTTCTTGAAAGTAAAATATCGTACAAAAAAATAAGATTAAAATAAATCACTCTATAATCTGCAATCTAAATACTAATTACTATCTTAAATATTTATAATTCACTTAATAATATAAAATTTACAAAAGAATAAAAAATGAAAAAAAAAATTATCCAATACTTGATTTCTAGAACATAAAGTACCATACGAAAAGAAAAAGAAAAAAAAAAAGATAAAGATAAATCACTTTACATTCCACACTGTAAATACTAATTACTGTCTTAAATATTTATAATCCACTTAATACTATAAAATTTACAAAAGTAAAAAAGTGAAAAAATAAAATATATAAATTTACCTAGTATTTGATTTCTTAAAAGTAAAGTACCATCTAAAAAAAATTTATATAAAGATAAATCACTCCACAACCCATAGCTCACAATCTAAGTACTAATTATTATTTTAAATATCTATAATTTACTTAATAATATTTAACTTTTTTTTTTTACCCAGTACTTGATTTCTTGAAAGTGAAGTCCTATACAAAAAAAAAAAAAAGATAAATCACTCCACAGTACATAATCTAAATACAAATTACTATCTTAAATATTTATAATCCATTTAATAATATAAAATTTACAAAATAAAAAAAAAAAACTAAAAAAAATTACCCAATACTTAAGTTCTTGAAAGTAAAGTACCGTACAAAAAGAAAAATAAAAAAAATAAATCACTCTGTAGTCCACGCTTTAAATACTAATTACTATTTTAAATATTTATAATCTACTTAATAATTTAAAATTTACAAAAGAAAAAAAAAATTACCTAGTACTTAGTTTCTTGAAAGTAAAATACTATACAAACAAAAAAGGAAAGAAAGAAAGAAGAAGATAAAAATAAATCATTACACAGTTCATATTCTAAATACTAATTACTATCTCAAATATTTATAATCCACATAATAATTTGAAATTTGAAAAAAAAAAGTGAAAAATAAAATTGCCAAGTACTTGATTTTTTTAAAGTAAAGTGCTATACGAAAAGAAAAAAAAATAAAGATAAATCACTTCATATTTCACATTCTATATACTAATTATTATCTTAAATATTTATAATCCAGTTAATAATATAAAATTTACAAAAGAAAAAAAAATTATCTAGTTCTTGATTTCTTTAAATTAAAGTACCATTAAAAAAAAAGGGTAAATCACTCCACAATCCACAATCTAAATACTAATTACTATCTTAAATATGGATAGTGTTCTCAACTTTACTCTAATATTATTGTCCTAATTAACAAATGTGGTTGGGTGTGAGTTATATTTTGTTTAATTCGTTACGATGTTATGTCAATTGATGCTTGAAGAAATATTTTGACAAATCTATAATAAATTTGTAGTGTTCTCAACTTCACTTTAATATTTTTGTCCTAATTAACAAATGTGGTTGGGTATGAGTTATATTTTGTTTAATTCTTTATGATGTTATGTCACTTGATACTTGGATAAATATTTTGAATCTATAATAAATTTGTCGCATTCTCAATTCACTTTAATATTATCGTCCTAATTAACAAATGTGTTTGGGTGTGAGTTATTTATTTATTTTTAATTCTTTACGATGTTAGGTCACTTGATACTTGGATAAATATTTTGACAAATCTATAATAAATTTGTTGTACTCTTAACTTCACTTTTATATTATTGTCCTAATGAACAAATGTGTTTGGGTGTGAGTTATATTTTGTTTAATTATTTACGATGTTATGTCACTTAATGCTTGGATAAATATTTTGAAAAATCTATAATAAATTTGTAGTGTTCTCAACTTCACTCTAATATTATTGTCCTAATTAACAAATGTGGGTGGGTGTAAGTAATATTTTGTTTAATTCTTTATGATGTTATGTCACTTGATGCTTTGATGAGTATTTTGACAAATTTATAATAAATTTTCAATGTTCTCAACTTCACTATAATATTATTGTCCTAATTAAAAAATGAAGCTGGATGTGAGTTATACATTGAGTAATTCTTTATGATGTTATGTCACTTGATACCTGGATGATTCTTTTGACAAATCTATAATGAGTTAGATTTTTTAGCATGTACCATATGTTCACCTAATCTAATTTTTAATATAGAATATTGTTTTATTTAATATATATTTTATATAATAGATGAATGCTTAAAATTAATTAAATAGGTACTGTACATAGGGAAAAGAAGTGTTACCTTAGAATGATCCATTAAAATAATAAGAGGTAATAATTATTTCATCAACAAAATGTTCCATTTTAGGAATAATAAAAGAATATGAATATTAAATTATTAATGGATCGGATAATAAATGTTACCCAACTAATTATAAATTAATCTGGATTGATAATATTATATGATGGACAAATATTAACAAATAGTTATGCTTTTATATATATAGAAATCCAAATTCGTTGGAGCAGTTTGGAATATTATTGTTTAAATTGGTGGAAAACCTTAGTGATAAATTTCCTCATTAAAAAAAAACTTAATGATAAATTAATCTGGATTGAATATATTATAAATAATGGACTAATATTAACAAATAATTGTGCTTTTATATATATAAATATCCAAATTCGTTGGAGCAGTTTAAATTGATGGAAAACTTTAACGATAAATTAATCTGGATTGATAATATTATATATAATGGACTAATATTAACAAATAGTTTTGCTTTTATGTATATTGAAATCCAAATTCGTTTGAGCAATTTGGAATATTATAGATTTAAATTGATGGATATCCTCGTTCACTGGTTGATTTTTTTTTTTTTCTTTTCTTCTTGATGTCAGTTGAATTTGATAGTCGAACTTGAATTATTTCATCTAATAATTGAATGATATAATATAACATTAAAATTTATACTCTACTTACTAAATAATTGGAAAGTGGCAAGGTCAGTGCTTATTCAGATTTCAGCGTAAGCCCTTTGATGTTTGTCGGGTCGATTTGAACAAACGGGCCTTTCTTACCGACCCTGGTTCAAAAAGGGTAGTAAAACTCAGTATTCACTCCAATGCCTTTAACCATTAAGGCTAGACGTGCACTTTGAGGGTCCACTCAAGAATTTTCACTTACTAACAACCATCAATTTGAAATAATACTTGCATGATTATAATGAATGAATGAAGTATATTTTTGGTCCTTTTAAGTTTGAATTTTTTTTTTTTTAAATTGGCCTTTATTGTATCAATTTTTTATTTTGACTATTCATTTTTTATTCTATTTTCATATTAATCCTACCGGCCTAATAAATTCATGAATATAAACTTAAAAAAAAATACTCAGTCATAACTTATTCTACTTATATGTTATACTTTGAATGTGTAATTAATACTTCTAAGTCATTTGCCAAAAGTCTTGTAACTTAATGCAACTGCCTAGTCTCCCTTATGAGTAGAATTAGAGTTTGAATTCCCCTCTTTCCCCACTTGTGACAATTTTTTTTTTTTAAAATACTTCTAGTTCATTTATAGCTATTTTAAGTTCATTTAAAATTACTTTTAGCCCAAATTCTATTTAAATCCTATTTGAAACTACTTGCAGTCCATTTGAATAATCCAAATTGTCTCTTCAAAATACTAGTTCAAGTATAAATTTCAGTAAAAAAAAAAAAATTACAATGTTTTAAAATATTATTTTTTGAGAAGACAATGTTCTAAAATATTGGTTCGCTTTCAATATGTTTTCATACTAACTCAATTTTTATAACTTATTTTTAAAATGTAAATATCAATATTAAATAAAGTTGTTGCATCAAAATAATGAAAAGTACATTGATAAGTAACAAACTACACTAAAAAAAAAAAAAAAAAAAAGTAACAAACTACCTTCCATAAAAATAAATAATAATAAAAAAAATCCTAATATTCACTTCACGGCCCTAATATTCCACACCATTTTACAAAAATCCTATACCCATCGGCATAAAATTCATGCCCAATGCCAATATCCTCCAAAACATAACAAGGCCAATCTAGCTAATATTACTTTGGACCCAAAAACTTAAAATACTTTTTAGGTTTTTTCTTAAGGTAGGATCAAGAAAGAGTAAGAATTAAGAAATGAGTTCGTACTTTAACATAGGTTTCTTAGAGCATGCTTTATAACTAAGTGTAAACAGATATTACCCAGTTCCACAAATAAATAAATAATTAAAAAAAAAAATTAATTTAACTAATTTTGTATACTCTTGTTGATATTAAAATTGCTTATTAATATGTGTTATATCATATTTTTATAAATAATCATGATTTTTTTTTTCCTTTCATCTATTAAGATCTTTTTTTTTTTTTTTCTTTTTTTTTTTTTAATAATTTGGGTTATGATTAATATTTTGGAGAAGGGATAAAGCCATAAAGGGCATCGTGGGACTTGGAACATAAGAGGCAATATAGATTTTTATATAATTGTAGTGAATTTATTTTGTAATAAATTGTTTTGAAGGAGGTGAGCTCGAAGAAAGGGGATGGAAGGAAGGGACGAAGGTCAAAAACATGGATGCTAGTGTTTTTGATCATGTCAAATTATTGAGTAACGGTCATGATCGGGTTCCGTAGAAAGTTTGAATTTTAATCATGGAATACTTTTTGAATAGGGATTTTGAAGATAGGCATGGTTGTGTTGTAGAGGTGTTATGGTTTTTTTAGCGGCTTTGATTTATTTGATTTAAAAATAATTTAATTTAGTAATGACATAGTGTAACTTGCTAATTTTTAATACTTCAAGACAGGGGTATTTGCGGTGCGGTTTAGGCAAAATCATAACTGCACTGCACCTCATTTTTTGTAGTCACATGTGTGGTGCAATGCGGTGTATAGTTTAGCCAAAATCATAACCGTACTGCGCCTCATTTTTGTGATCACATGTGCGGTGTGGTGTATAAAAAATCACCTGCAATATAAAAATGCAACATATATATCACCATACAAGTCAACATGTATAAGTAATATCACTATTTCAGATTCTCAGGTATACATCAAACATGTAATGAAGTCAAGTTCTTTGAAATCTCAATAACACGTAGTAAATATCTAAACCCAGATTCAGTACCAAACAAAAACAAAGAAAACCGACAAAAATTAAACTTAAATATCTAACATAGCTACTGAGTACAAGGTCCTAACCCATCACTTCCAAGTGCCAATATACCAATGGCAACAATCAATAAAAAAAATAATATAATTAACAAGTTTGTCATATACAAGCTACCAATAGATTAACTTTAACAAAGAAAAACTTGAATTGACACATATAGAGAGATAAATATTGCAATAGTAGAAGCAACTGGTGCAACGACAGTGAGTAGTCTAGTGGCAATTCAAGTGAAATTGTGGTGGCTAGGGTTCAACTTTTGAGGGCTGAAAGAGTGATAAGATTTTTTTTTTTTTTTTTTTTTTTTTACTGACAGAACAGTGAGATATGGCTAGGGTATTAAATTATTAATGTTTTGATATTTTGTCCTTATTATATATAACTAATATAAAATAAATAAATAAATATATTAATATATATAGAGGGTGTAGTGTGGTGCGGTTTGTGCGGTTTTCATATTATAAAACCGCAAACTGCACTGTATTATGCGGTGTGATGTAGTAGGTGCAGTGCGGTTATGCCATTTTGCGAGCAGTTATAGTGCGGTTTGTGCGGTTTAGTGAACACCCCTACTTCAAGAGGTACCTTGGTCCTTGGTTGCTTTCAAAGTTTAGGGAGGATTCAACTTTATCACATAGTTAAGGGGCAAAAATGCATTCAACTCAAATTAATAATGAGAATTAATGAATTTTGCTTGAAATTACAGTTAAATTAAGATGACATTAATATATATAAATTAGTTTTGTTTTAGATAATGTTTTCTAAGATTATATATATTAAGATGACATCAATATGACATTAAATTGGAATATAATAAATTGAACATATAGAATTATGCTGTTAGTCTCCATTTTTTTTCATACAAATTTGTGTTGTGTTAAATCAATACATGTCTTTTTTTTTTTCTCATATTAATTTTTAATGCAGAATTACTAAAACACATTTAAAAATTAATTTGAATTAATGAAACTTGTATGAATTTCTCACCATTTATATATTTCCCATATTTTATGATATGGCTATTTGTTTAATTATATATTATTATTTTTAGTTACAGTTAGAAACCTTAGTTTATTAATTGTGGACAAGTTTAAAGTGGTCCTAATGATGTGCATAATCAATAGCATGACCGAGTCTAATAATGACATCAAAGAGAGAAATTTCTTATTAATATTTTTTATTGATGGATAGGCTTGACAATCAAAGAGCCATATTTTCCAAATGTTCTGTAACATAACAGTTCTCACAATAATTCTCAAAGAGAGAGAAGCTTCTTTTTAATACTTCTGATTGATATAGATAGGCTCGACATTTACTCATACATTAATAAGATGGCAAAGTTTGAGTGTAAATTTGTTCACAGGCAATAATTATAATTTTACTTTTTTTTACTGAATATAAATTTTGACAAATTTATTTTTTGATTATATTTTCTTCTTATATTTTTTATGTTTGTAAAGTTTCTAGAAGATCAAAAATCATAATAATTATGTCACCAATCAAATGTTTAAATTTCAAGTTACTTATAGTCTAAAATTATGTACAAAAAAATAAGTGTATAGATCAAATAGTAAATAATATTTTATTAGCATGAAATTTAACATATGCGTTAAAAACATAAAGAACATGTAAGTAAGCATTTAAAATTTTAAATTATTTACTCATGTCAATTTTTTTAGTAGAATTTAAAGTTTTAGACTACAACCAAGTTTGTAATCAAAGTTTATCCTTAATAAAATATAAATGAGCCATATTTTTACAAATATTTATATACTATCACAACCATTTTCACAATATTTTTGTAATCAAATAAAGTATTACCTCACATATACTTATATCATTCACAACTAAAAAAAAAAAAACCTTTGGCAAGTTTCTAAGGTGAAGAGAAGCTATAACTAGAGTATAGGACCAATGTAAATCCATATGATCCTATCAAAAAATAAGGTTGGGTTTAAGTTATACTTAATGTAATACTAAGTAATGTTACACTACTCAATAACTTATTATTATATTCATATTTTGAAAATTCAATTGTTAAATTACATATTCTATATGTTCTTAACATGCATGCCAATTTTTATACTAATCATATGTAATTTACCGTTCGATCATAAACTCATCTTTTATGTATTATTGTAAACAATAAAAACTTGAATTTAAACTATTAATTGATAATATGGTTATTGATCTTTGATCATCTTTAAATTTTGTAAATATGAAGAATATACGAAGATAATGTAATTCAACGATAGATTTATCAAAATTTACATCTAATTAAAAAATATTGGAGGGTGAAATAATAATTAACATTACTTAAAATTACACAAAATATAACTTGAAACCAATACAAAAAATAATAATAATAATAAATATAAATCCATATGGTTTGCAATTCTTCGATCGTCACACAATGACGACATGCATGCCACTGTGATATTTAGTCAAGCAATAATTCAGAGTCTCACATAATTTCTTCACAGAGTAATGATAATCATTTATCACACAGCTGTGGTAGACTCTAAAGTATAATTTTTTTACAAAACTTTCTCTACCCTTCGCAGTAGTTCACACACGTTTCGTTTCGAATGTCAAAATTAGTTTCTATCAAATTATTGCTACAGCCTATAGGTGTCATGGAAATACTCGAGTCTTTTTCACACTGACTTTTTAGCTACGAATGAGAGAATTTGGGCCTCCATTGTTGACCAAATGACTACTTGCTTCGCACGTCACTCTCCTCCCTCCACAAATTAAAATAAGAAAAAGAAAGAAAGCAGAATATATATATATATATATTTTTTTTTTTTACGTTGCTCATTAAATTCAACTTTTTCGAAAGAAAGAGGAAGATGACAGAGAAAGGTGGCGACAACAGCAACAATCACGACAGTAACATATATTCATTCTTTATCTAGCGGTATAGCTGTTTTTCTGTGTCTTTGCTATCGACTTGTAGTGAACTTACTGATGAACAAAGTAACGCTGTTTTAGTTTAATCCCATGCTCAAAAGTGACATTTTATAATTGGTACATCATAAATATCAATGTGAATATTAAGTTTATTATACGAAGGAAAAAATTTGTCATAAACTAAATTGTAATAATTTTTGCAAAATGTACACGTGTTAACGCTTCAAAGAGACACCCGTCTAAAGCTTTTGTTTAAAGGAAACTTCAATTAACCCACTTACATTTACCATGCATTGACACATATGCACTTTGCAGGAGTTACTGCAACTTAGTTTACAACAAATCCTTCTCTTTATATAAAAGTGAAGTTATTATTATTAGGACATTAAAAATAGCAATGTCCATAAAAAGTTTATTATATGAAAGTAAAGTTAGTCTAATTATAGTTTACTAACTTTATAAATAATTTTAAAAAAATGTGTATATTATTTTTACTTTTCACTTATGCTTTGTTTGTTTTTACATTAATAGTTTTTTAGAAAATGAGTTATTTTTATATAAAAAAATATTTTCTATAAAGCTATTTTATTTTTTTTCATATTTGATAACAATCATAAGTTAATTAAAAAATGATTTCTTAACTTTCTTTATTTAGCTTGTCATGGGGCAAACTTGTTTTTTCAAAAAAATTTATGACAAACAATCTCTAAAAAATAGGTTATACTTTTATGTTGATCAAAGATAATTATTTTTTAAGTCATCGAAAAATGCAAAAAACTCCCTTCACATGTGATTTCCGTCAAAACAAACAGAATTACTATTTTACCAAATTTTCGATGGAGTGGACTTTTCCTGAAAAATTAACCAATAGACACTAAATTATATGTTATTTTAAGTGTAATAATTTAGCAAGTTATAATCAATACATCCTTCTACAATATATGATAAAAAATTTTGAATGGAGTAGTTGTATTAGTGTGGGTTGATCCTATCTGCAATTTGAGCTTATCCTAACCTGATTTGGCTTGCTATTATTTATTTATTTATTTATTTTTCCAATAAATAACCTGATTTTTAATCTCTATTTATTTTTGTCCTCTTTTCTAAATTTCTAACCAATTTGGATTCTCTCTGTCTTCTTTGGTGTTGGTGTTTTCTTCTTCTTTTTTGGGTCTTTATGAATCAAAATGAACACGATCAATATGGATCATGCCAAGAAAAAACTTCCAAAAGTATGCTTATCATCCATTTGCACTATCAGGGTGTAAAATACTAAAATGACGACATGGAATATTCATGAGATGGCTAGAGAGATCAAATTTCCAATTTCCTTGAACTCCGATAGAGGCATATTTTTAATGGTGGTGGAGGAGTTCTGTACAACTGAAACTTAAATATTTTATTATTTTAAGCATGTGATAGTCTTTCTCTCTCAATTCTCAAATGCCAATCTCAAAAATCATATGCAGTTGATGAATCTATTGGGATCGTTTGTCTTAAAACCTTGAGAACTGTCAGAGTACGAGTATGCCCTTTGAAACATATGTTATCCCTAGCTTAGCTAGCTCTATAATTGATTTTTATTTCACTTTAAATACGTTTAAATTCAAGAAACTTTCAATTCATTAATGAATGAATGAACAAAATTCAAGAAACTTTTAATTCATTAATATTGTCTACCCTCCTTTACAAGAAAGAGAAATGATATGTCTACAACATTTTTACAACAAATCTTAAGTGGCAAGTTGTTACTGGTTGTTATTGTTGGGGCAAAAAAGTAATCTTAGCGTTAGTTTCAAATTTAAACCAATAACAACTAACCACCTGTAATTTGTTGTAAAAATATTGTAAAATTGTTGTAGACGTAGCATCTCTCTTACAAGAAAAATTGGAATTCAAATCTCCATTCCTCACTTCTTAGAATAAATATTTATAAATAAATGCTAAAAGTTTTCCATTGTTTTTATTTTTATAAATAACCAAGTGTGCGTTTGGGTTAGGATTAAAAATGAAAATTATTTCACTATTTAGCTTATTTTTATTACTATTCATGGGTCTCACTGTACTTTTTGGCACTATTAATAGGCTTTACTATACTATTTTAACTAACTTTTACCTTTATCTGCAGTACTTTCAACAATAATTTTTCAGTTTTAGCAAAATAAGTGATATTCAAACATACCCTAAATCTTTCAAGGACTTTATTTTCCTTTAGTTGAAAGTTCCACCCATTGCATTTATAGTTGGCTTTCAGGATATAATTTGCCTGTATATATCCAAATCATTGTAAAATTTAACACATTTGTGCTATAGCCTATAATATAAATATAAATGTTGCCTTTTTTCCTTTTTCTTTTTTAATCAAATTGTATTTTGAACATAGTTTAGTTACAAAATTGTTTGTAACCTAAAACTACAACTATCATAAACATTACTACATATTTCAAAAATTTCTTTGTAGGATTGCATGTTCTTTACGCTCTTAATACACTTATCAAATTTTGTGCTAATTAGATATTATTTACTATATAGTCTATAAAATTATATTTTATGCATAATTTTAAACTATAAAAACTTGCAATTTTAATCACTTATTGATGACATAACTATCGATCTTTAATTTTCTAAAAATTTTACAAGCATAGAGGATATAAGAAAAAAATAAAATTCAATGGTAAATTTGTAAAAATTCATCTCTAATAAAAAAATATTGAGTAAGACTATAGCTTTAAGTTATAAACAATTTTGTAATTAAACTTTATTCTTATATATATATATATATATATATATATATTTTAAATAGAGCATAAATCACAATGCTAAAGGCGTTAAAATTTTCTTTTTGAAATTCATTAAGTCTAATTGATAAAAATTATTAAATTATTTCTCTATATGGAATTGGATTACTAAAAACTTCTGAATAACTTTTAATAATATTTCCAATTGAAACTTTTTACTAAAACTCTCAAGGGAAATTATAAAAGCTTCAATTTCTTTTAGTATTTTCATTTTTATTTTAAGCTTTTTATTTATTAAACATGCCGCATATTTCGACTTTTAAGCTAAAATCCAACCTCAAAAACTTTTTGTAACAGATTTTTTTGTGTGACGCAAGGACTGCCTTTTTGCCACTCAATGCCAATGTTTTATGCCTTGCGAGTTGCGATGTGTCCTAAGAATTGTTGATAAGGTTTATAGTGTTATACTAGATCGAATCTGGTACATGCCTACGTGGTGATCCATACGCCCATCTATCCAACCCATTCAAGCCACGTTGCTACGCAGCCAATGTTGAAGTCACTTTCTTAAAAGAACTTTCAAAATCGTTAAGAAAGAGACCATGGTGATTTTCTAGACCCAAATCATGCTTTATCTTTTCACTTTGTTCCAATTTCATATTAGCATGAAAGAAAGAAGTGATGCATATAGTGTATTAAAAAAATTTATGAACGTAGCAAAATCTCACCGCATTTTAATAATATTCTTATTTTTATTTATGGTGGATCTAAATTTAATATTTTTAAATATTTTATTTTAATTCATAAAAAACTAACATCTCAACTATTGTGAAAATGTTATAACAATTTGTTGTATACTAATACAATTCTAATTTATTTTTCCCAATGGTCGAAACTAAATTTCAAGATTAAAGTTGAACATAATAGTAATAATAATAAAAAGTAAATAAAGTTAAAAAACTGTACATAAAAAATGAAAAAACATATGTAGTAACGCCCTTGTAGGCCGGCCAAACTTGACATGATCTCTCAGTCCACACCAATATGTAGAGAGTTAGTTAAAGGAACTAGTGTAATTAATCCTAGTTTCCCTATGTATTGAAACATGCATTTATGACCATTTCCAAAGTATAACCGAAATTAATTAGGTCATGTTCTTAATGACTTTGTCCAAATCTTAATGACTTTGTTAGCTGCTAGGGGATGCAGGGAATTTGGGTAATTATAGCCTAGCTTCCATCTATTTAAATGTGAATCCTTGTTCGAAAATTCCGAGAGCACGTAGAACAACATTGAAGCCATATGGAAAAAATTGACAAGCATTAAATAGAGTTACAACAAGTACCATAATCTTAGCAAGTAAACACGCATGCGTACACAATGTTAATGGAGCATTATGCAAAACTGATTTCGTCAGAGTACAACTCTTTATTGAGTTAATTATTGGAATATCAACTTCAATTGAGACTTGAGTAGAGAGCACATTCTTTCATCAAAAGGAAAATGCTTTTTCCATGGATCACCAATTTCTCGTTTTATCTCCCAAACAGAAAATTTAACTACAAGTCTATAACAGCATTGAAAACATTTTCCATTGATCGATGTCAAATCAAAGCCGCTAAAACAAAAATATATAGCATTCCAATTTCCAAAACAACACCCACAAAACATGAAAAGATAAACTCAACCACCTTCAGCTACTGTACATAAGGACATCTTCCGACTTTGCAGTCAAAAAAGATATAATTCATCGTCACCGACGATTATTTCTTCATTTTTTTTCTTCTTCTTCTTCTTTTGATTATTTATGATTCTATCTAATTCTTCTAAGATCTAGCAAATCACACAAGCATTTGGATCCTCCTCTACGCTTCTAGCATGGTATGGCATGTAAGGACTATAGAGCATAGGAACAGGATAGGCCGTCAGTTCCTTATCTTTCTTCTTATCATCCTTCTTTGGCTCTTCTTTCTTAGGCTCTTCTTTCTTCTTCTCTTCTTTTGCTGGTCCAACAGAGACAATCTCTGTGAAGCAAAGCTTCCTCAACTTGTTCACTACATCAACTGGATCTATGTCACCGGTCACGGTCAACTTCTTGTCCTTCATGTCCATGGAGATTGAATCAACCCCTATCAAATTACAATACAAAAAAACACTCAAATTTGTCAGCTTTACATGGTTTAAGATCTGGGTTATCTTTATTAAATCAAGTAAAAGTCTCTTTGAATTGATGGGGTAAAGTAGGAAACAAATGAAATTTGAACTTCTATTTTTCATAAAAGATAAAAAGTCTCTTTTCTTTTTTGTCCACTTTCTCAACTTGTTTGCCAAACAACTGGTTACACTTAAAGTAGAGTTACAAGAAGGTAAATTTCGGTACCTGCAAGGCTAGAGACTGCCTTCATGGCCTTCTGCTTTGATTTGTTACTTTCATCTAATCCCAATTTCAGAATCACTTTCTGTCACAAAAACATGATAAGAACCTATTAAAATTTATGTCAAAACCTTAATTAAAACGAAAATTAAGACCAGACCCATCAAAAGATTAGACTTCGAATCTCTAAAAAAAAGACAAAGAAATCAAAATTATAGGAAACCCAATAGAGTAATCAAGAGTGGTTTATATGCTTGTGAGTGAAAAGAAAGAGAAAAGTTAGGAGCAAAGTGAGATTCTGAATTTTTCTGACCTTCATTTTGGCTAAAAGTTTGGGAGATGCAAAGGTCAGTCAGAAAAGGATTGCAAGACAAAGCTAAGTGAAAGAAGAATATTACAGAATCAGAAGAGAGAAGTTTTTGCCCCTGAGGTCCTGAAAGAACGCTAGCCTGGACCAAATTTATACTAAAATATAGATCAGGAGGAAGGCATAGTCTGCTGACCGTGAGTCAACGAAGTCAAGTAATGGTCTTGAAATTCATGTGCAGGCAAACATTAATCTAAAAAGGCAAACATTTTTTAAGCTTTTTTTTTTTTTTTTTTTTTCAAGACTCCTGTTTAATACTGATATCAGAATTCAGAAGTTTAAAAAAATTTTTATTTTTGTTTGGATTTGGATTTGGATAATTAAATGATTAGGGAATATTTAAACCCTCAGATACATGCATTGAAAATAGCATAAGTAAGTTACTAGTTAAGTTATAAAATTTTTGGCAAAAGTTTAAAAGAAATGAGAAATGTATGTATATTTGGAAAAAAATTATTTAGTTTTTTGTTGAAATTTTTTTGTTGAAAGTGTGCTAAAATATACTTTTACCTTGAAAATTTAAAAAAAAAAAATACAAAAAAAAAAAGAGTGAGATTTTAAAAAGCTAGAACCTAAGCTTATAAGCTGATGCCAAACTCACCTTATGCAGACTATAAAAGTATATAATGAAATATAGTATACTAATAACTTTTAATTTATTTTTTAAGGGATAAAATCAATATTTTATATCAATTTATTAGAGAAATTAACATTTTTTTTTATTTTTAGGTAGGAAATAGGAATGTTTTTATTTTTTATTTTTAGAGAGAGAATGCATTTAAGGGAATAGAATAGAATAGAAAGAACGATCTTTTGTATTTACTCAATTTCTTCATGCTAAACTACCATGCAATATGCATGATTGGACCCAAAAAAAAAAGCACACAAGAGGATATATGAAAGAACAAAGGTTTTCTCCAAATTGGATTGGTGGAATCTCCTCTAATCTATTACCTCATAAAACAATTTATGTGTATAATTTAAACAAGTTACATGACTCATAAATAGGTCATGAGACTAAAAATATATTTGGATAGTCTTATTAATCACCACGTAATGAGTTACAAGAATTTTCATCCTAGCAAATTGATGGTAAACTTTTTTGCCATATGAATATCCCTTAAAAATGCTTCTCATTGCCCTTGAAAAAGTATACCCAATACATCGTATAATTTTTCATTTCTCCTCTTCAAGCGTGGTATTAATTACATAATTTACCTTATTATCACATTCTACACTTTTATTTAGGGCATTTACCCCATTTTTTATGATTCTATAATTAAAAAAATAGATGGGGGATTTGAATCATAGTTCTCCTAAATAAGCCATATATGACACTATGATTTTTTTTTAAAAAAACCTTTGCATTTATGACATATAGTCTAGTTTATAGTACAATAAATACTACAATTTTAGATTAGTATCTACCATTCAAACCAATGTGAATTTTTTATATATAAAAAAAAAAAAAAAAATCTCTTTTTACTCCAAACTATAAGAGTATTTGTAATATTTATCATAATCTATAAAATCATGTACTCAGACATTCTGATTCGAAATTAATTTGGATCGTACGGTGGGGGGCATTGTAAATTTCGATATAGATTACACAAATTTGCCAATAGTCGGTGGTTTTCAACTTCCAAATTAAAGACATCGTTAAAACTTTTTCGCTTTAGCTTTTCTTTTTGAAATTCATTAATTCTAATTGATAAAAATTATTAAATTATTTCTCTATATGGAATTGGATTACTAAAAACTTCTGAATAACTTTTAATAATATTTCCAATTGAAACTTTTTACTAAAACTCTCAAGGGAAATTATAAAAGCTTCAATTTCTTTTAGTATTTTTATTTTTATTTTAAGCTTTTTATTTATTAAACATGCCGCATATTTCGACTTTTAAGCTAAAATCCAACCTCAAAAACCTTTTGTAACAGATTTTTATGTGTGACGCAAGGACTGCCTTTTTGCCACTCAATGCCAATGTTTTATGCCTTGCGAGTTGCGATGTGTCTTAAGAGCATTAGTATTGGGGAATGCTAATGCTATTCTATTTTACAATTCTAAAAACCCACAATTCTATTATACCATACCATTTTACAATTCCTCCACATCCCTAACTTTTATTTCCCTCTTTTACTCATTAAAATAATATATCTACGTAATAAAATAATATATCTTAAAATTATATTTTTTTCTCACCCATCTCTCTCCTCTCTCTCATTTTCAACTCTCTTCCCTCTGTAATTCCTCCGGAGCCTTCATTTCCCATAAAACCCAAACTCGGCTTCAATAAAACCCAAAACTTCATTCGCTCCTTGACAAGCTCGTACTCGCATTGCTCCGGTTGTGGATCGTGGGTCGTGGATCGCGAATTCGTGATATGGGTTTCATCGTGCTCGATGGTTGTGATCCGTGGATCGCGAATTCGTGATATGGCGTCGCCATGTTGGTTTCGCCATGCTTGATGGCGTGATATGGTGCTGGGTTGGTTGTGCTCTGTGGTGCTAGGTTGCAGGTGGCTGTTTCGGTTTTTGGGTTGGCGTGATATGGTGTTGGGTGGTTGTTTCGCCGTGGTGCTCTGTGGTGTGATATGGTGCTGGGTGGTTTTTAGGTTCAGCGATGGAGAGACAGAGACGAGAGATGAGAGACAAAGGAGAGAGACTCAGATAAAATATATTATTTTTGATACAATACTTGCTACAGTGCAATTCTATGTTTAGAATTGCACTGTAGCACTATTGCAAAAAAAATTGCAATAGTGCTGTTTGCAATCCTCTGATATAGCTGGTTTTGAGACCAAAAATGCTAAATATCCCTTAGATTTGGCTTTAGCATTCCTCAATGCTAATGCTCTAAGAATTGTTGATAAGGTTTATAGTGTTATACTAGATCGAATCTGGTACATGCCTACGTGGTGATCCATACGCCCATCTATCCAACCCATTCAAGCCACGTTGCTATGCAGCCAATGTTGAAGTCACTTTCTTAAAAGAACTATCAAAATCGTTAAGAAAGAGACCATTGTGATTTTCTATACCCAAATCATATTTTATCTTTTCACTATGTTCCAATTTCATATTAGCATGAAAGAAAGAAGTGATGCATACAGTGTATTAAAAAAATTCATGAACGTCACAAAATCTCACAGCATTTTTATAATATTCTTATTTTTATTTATGGTGGATCTAAGTTTAATATTTTTAAATATTTTATTTTAACTCATAAAAAACTAGCATCTCACTTATTGTGAAAATGTTATAACAATTTGTTGTATCCTAATACAATTCTAATTTATTTTGTCCAATGGTCGAAACTAAATTTCAAGATTAAAGGTGAACATAATAGTAATAATAATAAAAAGTAAATAAAGTTAAAAAACTGTACTTAAAAAATGAAAAAACATATGTAGTAACGCCCTTGTAGGCCGGCCAAACTTGACATGATCTCTCAATCCACACCATTATGTAGAGAGTTAGTGAAAAGAACTAGTGCAATTAATCCTAGTTTCCCCCTGTATTGAAACATGCATTTATGACCATTTCCAAAGTATGACCGAAATTAATTAGGTCATGTTCTGCACAATATTGTCCAAATCTTAATGACTTTGTTAGCTGCTATGGGATGCAGGGAGTTTGGGTAATTATAGCCCAGCTTCCATCTATTTAAATGTAAATACTTGTTTAAAAATTCCGAGAGCACGTAGAACAACATTGAAGCCATATGGAAAAAATTGACAAGCATTAAAGTTGCAACAAGTACCATAATCTTCAGCAAGCAAACATGCATGCGTACACAATGTTAATGGAGCATTATGCAAAACTGATTTCGTCAGAGTTCAACTCTTGATTGAATTAATTATTGGAATATCAACTTCAATTGAGACTTAAGTTGAGAGCACATTCTTCCATCAAAAGGAAAATGCTTTTTCCATGGATCACCAATTTCTTGTTTTATCTCCCAAACAGAAAATTTAACTATAAGTCTATAACAGTATTGAAAACATTTTCCATTGATCGATAGCATTCCAATTTCCAAAACAACACCCACAAAACATGAAAAGATAAACTCAACCCACCTTCAGCTACTGTACATAAGGACCTCTCTTCCAAACATGCAGTCAAAAAAGATATAATTCATCATCATCGACAATTATTTCTTCTTCTTTCGATTATTTATGTTTCAATCTAATTCTTCTAAGATCTAGCAAATCACACAATTATTTGGGTCCTCCTCTGCGCTTCTAACATAGTGGTATGTCATGTAAGGACTATATGGCACAACATAGGCCTTTGGTTCCTCCTTCTTTTTATCATCCTTCTTTGGCTCTTCTTTCTTAGGCTCTTCTTTCTTCTTCTCTTCTTTTGCTGGTCCAACAGAGACAATCTCTGTGAAGCAAAGCTTCCTCAACTTGTTCACTACATCAACTGGATCTATTTCACCGGTCACGGTCAACTTCTTGTCCTTCATTTCCATGGAGATTGAATCAACCCCTATCAAATTACAATACAAAAAAACACTCAAATTTGTCAGCTTTTCATGGTTTAAGATCTCGGTTATCTTTATTAAATCAAGTAAAAGTCTCTTTGAATTGATGGGGTAAAGTAGGAAACAAATGAAATTTGAACTTCTATTTTTCATAAAAGATAAAAAAGTCTCTTTTCTTTTTTGTCCACTTTCTCAACTTGTTTGCCAAACAACTGGTTACACTTACAGTAGAGTTACAAGAAGGTAAATTTCTGTACCTGCAAGGCTAGAGACTGCCTTCATGGCCTTCTGCTTTGATTTGTTACTTTCATCTAATCCCAATTTCAGAACCACTTTCTGTCACAAAAACATGATAAGAACCTATTAAAATTTATGTCAAAACCTTAATTAAAACGAAAATTAAGACCAGACCCATCAAAAGATTAGACTTCGAATCTCTAGAAAACAGACAAAGAAATCAAAATTATAGGAAACCCAATAGAGTAATCAAGAGTGGTTTATATGCTTGTGAGTGAAAGGAAAGAGAAAAGTTAGGAGCAAAGTGAGATTCTGAATTTTTCTGACCTTCATTTTGGCTAAAAGTTTGCGAGATGCAAAGGTCAGTCAGAAAAGGATTGCAAGACAAAGCTAAGTGAAAGAAGAATATTACAGAATCAGAAGAGAGAAGTTTTTGCCCCTGAGGTCCTGAAAGAACGCTAGCCTGTACCAAATTTATACTAAAATATAGATCAGGAGGAAAGGCATAGTCTGTTGACCGTGAGTCAACGAAGTCAAGTAATGGTCATGAAATTCATGTGCAGGCAAACATTAGTCTAAAAAGGCAAACATTTTTTAAGCTTTTTTTTTTTTTTTTTCAAGACTCTTGTTTAATACTGATATCAGAATTCAGAAGTTTAAAAAGATTTTTACTTTTGTTTGGATTTGGATTTGGATAATTAAATGATTAGGGAATATTTAAACCCTCATATACATGCATTGAAAATAGCATAAGTAAGTTACTAGTTAAGTTATAAAAATTTTGGCAAAAGTTTAAAAGAAATGAGAAATGTATGTACATTTGGAAAAAAATTATTTAGTTTTTTGTTGAAATTTTTTTGTTAAAAGTGTGCTAAAATATACTTTTACCTTGAAAATTTAAAAAAATAAATAAATAAATACAGAAAAAAAAAAAAAGAGTGAGATTTTAAAAAGCTAGAACCTAAGCTTATAAGCTGATACCAAATTCACCTTATGCAGACTATAAAAGTATATAATGAAATATAGTATACTAATAACTTTTAATTCATTTTTTTAGGGATAAAATCAATATTTTATATCAATTTATTAGAGAAATTAACATTTTTTTTTTAATTTTTAGGTAGGAAATAGGAATGTTTTTATTTTTTATTTTTAGAGAGAGAATGCATTTAAGGGAATAGAATAGAATAGAAAGAACGATCTTTTGTATTTACTCAATTTCTTCATGCTAAACTACCATGCAATACGCATGATTGGACCCAAAAAAAGCACACAAGAGGATATATGAAAGAACAAAGTTTTTCTCCAAATTGGATTGGTGGAATCTTCTCTAGTCTATTACCTCATAAAACAATTTATGTGTATAATTTAAACAAGTTACATGACTCATAAATAGGTCATGAGACTAAAAATATATTTGGATAGTCTTATTAATCACCACGTAATGAGTTATAAGAATTTTCATCCTAGTAAATTGATGGTAAACTTTTTTCCTATATGAATATCCCTTAAAAATGCTTCTCATTGCCCTTGAAAAAGTATACCCAATACATCGTATAATTTTTCATTTCTCCTCTTCAAGCGTGGTATTAATTACATAATTTACCTTATTATCACATTCTACACTTTTATTTAGGGCATTTACCCCATTTTTTATGATTCTATAATTAAAAAAATGGGGGGGGATTTGAATCATAGTTCTCCTAAATAAGCTATATATGACACTATGATTTTTTTTAAAAAAATACCTTAGCATTTATGACACAAACTCTAGTTTATAGTACTATAAATACTACAATTTTAGATTAGTATCTACCATTCAAACCAATGTGAATTTTTTATATTAAAAAAAAAAATCTCTTTTTACTCCAAACTATAAGAGTATTTGTAATATTTATCATAATCCATAAAATCATGTACTCAGACATTCTGATTCGAAATTAATTTGGATCATACGGTGGGGGGCATTGTAAATTTCGATATAGATTACACAAATTTGCCAATAGTCGGTGGTTTTCAACTTCCAAATTAAAGACATCGTTAAAACTTTTTCGCTTTAGCTTTTCAAAGTTTGCGTTCACATTCCACCTTCGAGGAAGTAACCAATCTGGCAAATATGTCAAGTGGGACAACCCGAAGATTTCTGTGTCTGTCGTATCTTCGTCCTTATACCGCGTATAAAGCTGAAAGTACAGTCAACGGGAAGAAATGTGAAACTTTTAAATTTGGCTGGTATTTTGTCATAATGCAACTATGCATATTCCCACTGTTTTTTTTTTTTACTTGATTGGAACATTGGCCTCTTGATTTTATAGTGGGATTGATCCAAAAAGATATAAATTTTATAAAGGGTGTTTGCACATGGGATGAATGTGGTAATATATCTCTCTTATCTTTTCTTTTGATCCCAGCTTTGTAAGGACTAGTTCCTCTACCTTAGATTCTTTGGAGATTCGCCCTGTCCAATCACACTGTGTTATTGTAACCAAATATGGTCAGATTTTTTCTTTATAAAAAAATGAAAATAAAAAAATACACTATTTCATTCTCTCCCAAAAAAGAGTTAATATATTATTTAGTATAAAGTTTAGTTATAAAATTAGTTATAACTTAAAACTGCATTATTATTTAATGAACTAACTATTACTACATATTTTGAAAATTTAATTGTTGAATTGCAAATTTTTTACGATCTTAATATACATTCATTTAGTTACAAAATTGATTGTAACCTAAGACTATAACCTTATTCAATAAAATAAATATTATTATATATTTTGAAAATATATCTGTTGAATTGCTTGTTCTTTATACTCTTAATACATATGTCAAATTTTATGTTAATCGGATATTATTTACTCTATGATCTATAAATTTATATTTTATATATAATTTTAAACTACAAAAACTTGTAATTTAAAAAATTTATTGATGACATAAGTATTGATCTTTAAATTTTTAGAAATTTTGCAAGTGTAGAGGATATAAGAAAAAAATGTAATCCAATGGTGGATTCGTCAAAATTTACCTCTAATAAAAATATATTAAAGTTATAATCTAAATCTACAACTAATTTTGTAACTAAATTTTGTCTTTATATTTATCCAAAAATTAGTGTGTACTAATATGTTTAACGTAAATTATAAATTGGATTGTAAGTTCTAATCAACTCAATTAATAGGCTTTATTGTCATCAAATAAAAAAAATATGAGATTTAAACCCTGCATACACTGACAATTACTTAAAGTCTTAGTCCGATGATAATAAAGAGCAATTAAGTGCGCTTATACTATCAATGATTCGCTTTTTCAAAGAAAGAGTGAGGAAGGAGATAGAGACTACAGAGTCTTCGAGGAGTAGCCTACATGACAAGTTGTCTCTATCCTTAGGTGATTACCAAGTGTACAAGAGAATCTATCACAATAAGTTAGTGAACTGAATGGTCCGAGCACTCATGGAAATGTTTTCAATTTTCATCAAGCTTTTCCATTTTTTCCCCGGAAACAGGTTACTAATAAGATTGAAGTTCATTCAATTTTTCTGGGAAAATAAATTCTCTACCTCAGTCCCTTTTCTTCCCAATTAAGCAAGAGATAATTTCAAGGAAAGTCCCTTTAACAGTATTTTGCCAGTGAATTTGGTCAGAGTTTCACCCATTTAAGTCGTGGCCGATACGTTCAAGTTCAGCAATGTAAGTTTCATCGGAAGCTACTGAGCTTCTTTCTTTGAATATAATTGGTCAAGAAAAATGATGGTGTTGTACAAATATAAATAATAGTAGAGCCTAGGATTCAAACCTATAATAGCGAATGATCAAAAAAGCGCACACACACAAAAAGAAGGAACACAAGTATTCTAGAAGAAATTGTCACCGTAAAAACTAAAAACACCCCCAAACACATCCTAGACTCTTTCTCACGAAATGTCATCTCAAGAAAACCTCATCTCTTCTACCTATCATATATGCGGCTGGTAGGTTTAGTTGTTTAGAGGAGTTATATTTACTGCACTACAAAGAATCTATGGGCTATTCTCAAAAATAAATAAATAAATAAAAAAAGATGTATGGGTTATTAGACGGGTATAAAGTAAATATAAACTATAAACTATGAAGTGGCATCAGCTCATGTCTTAATTTGAATTGGTCCCGGCACTATTTGTTGGGTCCCATGCACCCACGCTATTCCGCAATTATGCAAGGAGTACAAAGCCAAATTGGTGTCTTTTGTATTTATTTATTTTAGAATATGGCAAATTGCTTTTCGCAAGAGATGCAGTTTGGGCACGTGCTTAGTTTTAGAAACGCGTTCGCGTTGGATCCTATAGCAAATATTGACTTAAATTGAGTTTTAATACCAAGTCAATATGACTCACTGAATCGCACCCCTTTCAAGTACAAGGCTTATTAACTTCAAAAAAAAAAAGTACAAGGCTTATTATCTCCACCCACCCTCCTTGCCTCAAAAAAAAAAAAAAAAAAAAAGGAGGAAATTCTTGTATATTTTTTCCTTTCCATGACTGTTTGACCACCTAATTCTTGTAGCTTTGGCTTGGTTGAGGGACCAATCTCAAAAGTGACCGAGTATTCAAGCTTTAGTTCATCTTTCATCACAGTTCTCTCAAATTCAATTTTGTGATTACCCAAAATTAACTAGCTTTACCAATGCGTAGTTGTGATTAGAATATTCCCAGTAATCTTCGCCACTCGTTATCGTGCTCGGTCTATGGTATTTTGACATCGTGATTCAAGGCAATTAATTTCTTAAGAGAAAGACTAGCTAGTTTAACATCTACAAATGACCTATATTACCTAATAATATTCTGTTCCTTTGTCGGGTGCTATTTGACGTTTGTGGGCGGTTTTCTATTTTGTGTAACAGATAAATGTAAAATTCCTCTCACATGGGTCAGAATGTCGCACAATTATAATTGGAATATATAACATTTTTTTCCTGTGATAATGATAGACTTTATATATCCTTATTACACATTATTCCGCATTACGTGGAACAGAAAATTATACACACCTAAAACATTAATTTAGTGTATTCTAAGAGTTCTGAACACTCATGTCAACAAAGTAAATTACATTCTTCTATATGTTCTAAGAGTTCGTGGATTAAAGTAAACTAGTTTTTTATTTTGTCCTTTGCAGAAAAGTAAAAGTAGTTTAACATGTAGCCTTAAGCTAATAATTATATCCTTTAACCTTGCCAGCATTTAAATTATTTGATGGACAAAAGAATGATGCAAAAGAACAAAGATACAAGTATATAGCCATATAATAAGGTTTTATCAAGGGAAGGGTGTTTTTGCAGTCATGCGATGCTAACTAGAACATAAAAAATTTGGGAACCACACGACACTAGTGTACATACAAATTTACACCCAACGGACCAGAAAATGCCATCTGGACAAGTGAGAGGACTATGTAGTCCTCCAGTGGTACTCGGGAGGTAAATAATATATATATATATATATATATTTTTATTTTTTATTTTTTTATGGGAGGTAAATAATATTTGGGCAAGCACTGTTTGGCGTATTGAGTTTGAGAGAACTAAGACGAAAGATTAATTAAAGCTTGAATCAATGGCCGGTCACTTTTGAGATTAGTCCTTCTCAACGTTACATTTATTTAATGCACTTTAACATATTACTACATTTCCCTAATAACATAGAAGTTTTTAAATATGTTGCTAACAACTTTGTAGCTCAAAAGGTACTTACTGAATTTTCAATAAAAACATTCAAGATTTAAATCTCTCTCACTTCATTATATCTATTGAATTAGGGGAAAAAAAAGTTCTTAAATTCATCCCTAACTTTCAAATTTATCAAATAGGTTATCCCAACCACCATCACAATTGATCCACTCTATACACCAGCATCAAAGATTCGTCGCTCATTAACCAATCATAGCTACCACTATCATAAGTCCAACATTCACAAAATTAATCATCACTTTAGGAGTATCACTCTGTCATGATTGTCATACTTGCCACCACCTTAAGCAAGCTCAACATAATATCCAGTTAAGCTCAATTGTAAATTTGGACGTTGGTTAGCAATTTCAAAGAATTGATTGATTAATAGTGGATGCAAAGTTCCCAGGTGAAAATGACAGTTTAAGTTGTTGGTGATATTAAAACAGGGTGCTTAATTGTAAATTTGGACGTTAGTTAGCAGTTTTAATGAATTGATTGATCAATAGTGGGTGGGAAGTTCCCAGGTGAAAATGACAGTTTAAGTTGTTGGTGATATAAATTAATTAAAACCTAAACCAACTCAACCCATGAACATCCATAGCCGATATATTGCAGTTTCCTACCTTGGCAAACCATAAAACTTTGTGTCTCTAATTGAGTAGTTGTCAAATTTATGGATTGTATTAGAATCCTATTTTGATTTGGTAACCTATTTGGGATTTAAAAGAAAAGTTAACTTGGTTTACTCCTTTGGATTTTGATGTGAAAGGAAGGTTTACACATAAGCTTAAGGCCTCCCATTAAAGAAGTCCCAGGCCTCCCATTAAAGAAGTCCCAAATTTTATTATATTAGTTGATTAAAAAAAAAAGTATATACACTATTTTTTTTCTCATTTTTAAGTATGCCCCAAACTACTAGGCCAATAAAAACTCAACCCAATTAAAACTTTAAAAATGTTTTTAAAAAATGTTGCAAAAGTGCCAAATCATCATTGATCATCTCTACTTTGGGAATTTTGATTAAAGTATTACTTTTGAATTTTCTTAATAGACTATATTGAAGCCAATCATGTTGCCTGATGTTTCCTACCCCCCCCAAAAAAAAAAGAAAAAAAAAAAGAGAATAAATTAAACTTAATTATTTTCAAATTATTAGAACATCGTAAATTTGTAATGATTACTTGCCAAAAATAAAAATAAAAAGAGAAAAATATATAAATTAATTTGCATCTACATTACAACTTCAAAACAATAAGACAGAACAGTTTGGAGACTTATTATATAGAACAGTTGGAGCCTTATTTTGTCTGATGTCGAGGGGAATCCCTCAATTCCGGCAAGCATGATCCTTATTCTGTGAATCTGTAATTTTAAAGGGATTTGCTACGTAGCCTACAAATTGACAAAGAGGCAGTTGAACATAAAAAATAGGAGTAGGATTTGGGTTAAGACTTAAGACTTAAGACCCTTCTACCTGCCGAAGCCAAAGGTTGTCTTTTTGGGTCTCCAATGGGCATCTTCTCGCAGCATTTGGAGCTCTTTTCTTGAATACTCCGTTACTGTTTTTGTCTGCAGTTTCGCAATGAAGGGAAGCATTCATGAATCCAGCAGTGAACATGTTGTCCGGTGTTGATCTTCATCGAACATATCGTGCCTTCTGCAATGAAGTATGTACGTTTCTTTGAAAATTATGAATGGTTAGCCTACCATAAGTTTTGCCTTAACAACATTTTTCTTATTACTTTTACAACAAATTTTAAGCAGTAAATTGTTACTTGGGATGACAATTATACCCCACCTTGCCTTGTCCGCCCCTCTCCGCTTCGACCTACTTAGGTCTTTCCCACCCCACATAGGTGGTGGGGATGAGATTTTAGCCCCCACTGCAAGGCAATGATGGGTTTAGACATTTTATCCCACCCCGCCCCTCTTCGACCCATTCCCACCTCACCATTATTAATAAGGATTATAATTGTAAATTTTCATAGCCTAAATTTCAACTATTTAAACAAATAAATCAATACTAACTTATTTAAATGCATGAATATTAAGATTTTTATTTTTGTTGTAATATTGTCTTCTTAAACACTTGGATAATATTATTGCTAAAAATTAGTTTGATTTGATGAGATAAATTTAATTGTAATTTCAAGTATATTTATATTAATGAAATAAGCTTTGTTATAAAAAATTGAAATATTTATAAGGCAAATTAATATGAAGTAGAATTTTACGGGGTGGGATGGAGCCACATGGAGCCCAAGGAGCAGGGAGCTTTTTTCCATCATATGTGGTGAAGCAGGGATGCGGTAAGACAAAACTATGCGGGGCGAGGGTGAAGATCCCAACTTTTAACCCCGCCCCTCCCCATTGCCATCCTTAGTTGTTATCCCTAGTTGTTGCCTGTTTTAATATGAATCTACCATTGAAATTATTTTTTTTGCCCACCAACAAATAATAACTTGTCACTAGGATTTGTTGTGAAAATATTGTACACATAACATTTCTTTTAATGTTAATGCTATATACTTGAACCAATTATAAAATGAATCCATCAATTAGAAAGAAAGAAAAAAAGTAGAAAAATATCACAAAATTACAAGGTAATTAGTGTCATGTGAAAGTTTGTTTTGAAACTATATAAACAAATTGCACTTTATAATATGTGCTTGTATTCATTGCCAAAAAAATTAAGAAAAATGTTTTGATACCCCTTGCATTTTGGTGTAATGGCACTTGCACTCTACAATTTTTCATTTTAGTCAATTTAATTTATACATTTTACATGTGTTTAGATTAAAATTTATTGAAAACTATTTCAATAATCATTTTTAAAAATGAATTTTTAAATGAAACGCATAAACGTGAATGGCTAATAAGAAAATGGAAGAAAATAACGGTTATGAATTTTATATCAAAACACAAATTGAATTTCTCGTATTTTCATCCTAGAATTGCAAGTGAAGCTAGCAAAAACTAATCAAAGGGTGTTTTAGAAGAATTATAGAATCCCCAATCACACCTAGATTGCACAGAGCAATGATTCCTCCAAATTCTACTCCAAAAATCCAAAAATTTCACATGTTAGGTTCAAGAAAACCACCAAAATTTGAGAAACATAAGATCCTTAATCACGCCCAATTTAGGAGATTTCAAAGGCTTGAGAATCGAAAAGCTTCAAAGAGAAAGTGAGACAATTGTGGCCATTAGGGATCAACAACTATGTGTGCTTATGGTCCTTATTAATTGATACTTTATTCAACAAACTGAAGCTAAAATTTGAAGCTTTTCGATTATATGTTGTGAAATAATAATTTTCAGTTGAAACTCTAATCTCTTATTACATGCACCATAATGTTAGCTTTTCTCGTGAACACCAGAATATTAAATAAGGGTTCGAAAAATATGAGACTAATTAACAGAACCAGTAAAATAAGTTTGATAGATGAGAGGAAACTTGTCGATAAAATCTGGCTCCTGCAACCTTCCTCAAGATTCAATGGCAAGCTTTGGTTGTGTGCACTCACAAACCAAAACTTTGAACTCGTGTCAACTGTCAATGCCCAAAGGAATGAAGGACTTTTTTTGCTGAAGAATGAAGGGACTTGTGATAGATAAAAATAGAGTGGGATTTTTATTTCTGGATTGATATTCGTTTAATTTTAGAACGGGAAAATACCTCTTTTTATATAAGTTCACTTAATTAAAACTTGAAGGGAGAATTTGACAGAAATAACTACGTAGTACATATTTTTCCTTCTTGATTGCCTTGTCTCCAACAATTACGTAGAATATTAAGGAAATTGCCACGAATTGGGGATTGCTGAAGCATAAAATGAAGTGCTCATTTTACATGATTGCATAAGGGGAAAAATGTAAAAATAGTGGACCAAAGGGGTTAAGCGGATAGTGGGGTTAGGTGAGTCTACTTCTCTACGTTCGTTTACTAGTCACCTTGTGTCTAAATAAGGGGCAAGAATACTTAGGTAGTCTAGAGCATCTTCAATAGATTAGTCAAAGTCATTTTTTGGAGAGCAAATCTAAAAAATCAGCTCCAACAAATTCTCTAAAAACAAAACTTTTTCAAAACTCTTTTGAAGTTGTTACAGTAGTTTTATTGATCTAAAGAATTCAGTAGCAACTCCAAATCATTATTTTATTTTAAAAAACATACCCAGCCATATAAAAATAAAATATTCTTTCTCTCTCATCCAATCTCTTTTCCTTCTCTATTGTTTTCTCTTGGTTAATTTCCTCTTTCCTCCCTTTTTTTTTCTTCCTCATGAGAACTTTCTCTCTTCTTTATCTCAACGGCTACAAAACGCAGAACACAATCCAAACACAAAAACAATTTTTCTCCTAAATCAAATGAAATCAGAACAATAAAAGAAAATAATAATAATAAAAAAAGAGAAAAAAGAGAGACCCATCTAGTTTTTGTTCACCACCTGCTCTCTCTCTCTCAAATGAGATTTTTCATATTATGAACTTTGGTCTTTGATGGTCATAGGAGTTGTAAAATTATGCAAGAGGTATATGGTGAGAAATTAACTATGTACTGTCAAGAGTACAAGAAGTAGAAAAACAAGAACAAAGTGAAGACAAAGAGATGAGAAAGAGAAAGAGCTGGGTGTTCTAGAGTGAAGTAGAAAAACAAAAAACAATAGTTAAAAAACAAAAGTGAAGATAGAGAGAGGAGTGGGTATATGTGTGTGGAGGAGAAAAAACAAGAGAAAAAAAAAAATAAAAGAGAAAAAAGAAGAAGAAATGTATGGATGAAAAAAAATAAAGAGAAAAAAAGGAAAAATAAATAAAATATAACAAATCAAATTTGAGAAATGTTACCACAATATTTTCACAATATTTCACAATACTTCTCATTAAAATTAGATAATCTTACAATTCACTATCATTGTAACAAGTGCTCAATGATATTTGTTAAAAAAAAAAATTTATTATTGAAAAATTTAAAAATATTACGATTGGAAGATTAAAAAAAATATAGATGTTAAGAATTTGAAAAATATAACCATTATGAATGAAAGAAGATTTAAAAAAGAAAAAATAAATAATGAAGAAAAAATAAATAATGAAGAAAAAATATTTAATAAGATAGAGAATATGTTGAAAATTGTATTTGAAAAAATAAGTAAGTAAAAGGTAAAAGTTACTGTTTATTCTCCAAACGGTACGAAAATTTAGAGAGACTGTTAGAGATACTTTGAAAGCAATACTCCGAGCACTCATAAAGTGCATGGGCCCCAGGGGTCCTACCCACTTTGTGCCTAGACTACCTAAGTTGTTCCCTTCCGGCTGTTGTTGTTTTCCAAATTTGAAACTTTTTTTTTTTTTTTTTAACATAAGGATTTAATGGATTATTTTTTTCTAATTGTATATCATACAGAATAGTTCTCAATCACAAAATAGATGTATATTTTTTTTTTTGTCATTTATAGTTCTATCAACCCCGGCCCTATATCAATTGCAAAAACACAACAATCATTCAGCCTGCAAGACGCCAGCCTGAAAAGTTGCTAAATTCTTTTGCTTGTGAATGTAGGAATGTGTAATTCATGTTTCAACAGAACACCAAGGAAGTAAGGGTCCGTTTGGATAGTACTTATTGTTGCTAAAAGTTGATAAAAATTGATTGTTGCTGAAAACACTGTAGCAAAATAATTTTTAAATGTGTGAATAGTGTTGTGGGACCCACTTTTAATATTAAATATTATGTAAACAGTGCGTGAACAGTGTGTGAACAATGCGTAAACAGTACACGCACAGTAACTTTTGTTCCCCAAAGTCAACAACTGCGCAGGAAAAAAAAAAAAAAAAAAAAAGAGAAAACGTGAAACAACAAAACGCGCCGCAGCTTTTTAAGCTGTATCTAAACCCAGGCTAAGTGTTCAGATGTATTGGTAAAGAAAAGAACATATCCTGATGCTATAATATTCCCTTCTTTTTTACTCAACAACAAATCATATAGCTTCCAATTTTGTACAATTGTACCCAAAAGAAAAGGTCACCATGTAACAACAAAGAAACTCCTGCTGAGGAGCCGGGAAAATTTAGTTCGGTTAGTGACGATCAATACAGGGACTTGGGCCAAGCCCACTGAATAGGCTCAATGAATAGGACCAAAACTTGTATACCTTTTCTGATGGATGTCACAATTCAACAACAGTTGGACCAAAGTTCCAGCTCAAAGTTGGAAAAAAAGAAAAAGAAAAAAGTCCTGGAGAAATTTCATAAGTATCTTCACCTGTCAAATCCGCGTGCAAATTTCAATGCATGGCATGTACATGGATTTAGATCGGTGCAGTACCAATTATCAAAAAAAAGATCAGTGCAGTACCATTCACATTAACTATTCATCCAACACAATATTTTTAATTTTTAGTTTTAACTTTTTTACCATTTTTTTTTATATTTAAGCACTGGGACTGAAAGTTGCTTAGTTACTTTTTTTTCAACTCTCAATCTCAATTATTGATAGATATTGCATCAGCGGTATTGCACATGTGATCTCAATCCGTGTTTAAATTGGAATTATAAAGCCATTAAGACATTCTCATTTCAAGTGAAAATACCATCCAACTCCATCATTCGTTGCTTATAATAAACAATAATACCATCCTCCATGAT
Source organism: Quercus variabilis (assembly GCA_030445155.1). Lineage (NCBI taxonomy): Eukaryota > Viridiplantae > Streptophyta > Magnoliopsida > Fagales > Fagaceae > Quercus > Quercus variabilis. Next base: position 13,501,237 of record CP129453.1, read on the forward strand.
CGCAAGAAGTATAGATTGATCAATCCCTATTACCATTACTTTGTGTTTATTACCTCACAAACAACATTTTTAACTTAATCTTCACAGGATCAAAGATCTGCCTCCATAAATTGGTCCCTGATTTAGATAGTAGGTTTGTTTTTTTGTTCATATATCCCAAAAGATGCCAAAACACCAAGCTTTAGTTCTTGCTAGAGACCTGGTTGTGATTATTCCTTTCTAAATTTCCTCCACCAGCAAAATAAAATGTTGGATTATGAAATTTAAGAGGAGTGGAAAATTAGACTGGCCAAAAACAAGTTAGGTGGAACATAAAAAAATTGAGATATTTTTTGCTTTACGTGGAAAAAAAGAACCTGAGATGGGCACCAGTTGCACGGTCCAATATTTGTAGGTCCCATCCTAAATATCTTTCTCCAATGTGTGCTTAAGTAAAAGCACACTATGTGGCCTAGTTTCTAGCCACTGAGCACCTATAAGAAGCATCGGAACCCCAATCAACGTGAGCTTGCCACGTGCGCAACCTTTCAAACCAAAGTTTATCTCTTCTTGTCCTTTCCTTTCCATCGTGCTGTTACCGACTGGTCTCTCCCTTTTAGTTCAAATGGGAAATTATATGGTGGTTTTTGGGTCACGGTAGTCCATCACTTTTTCTTTCTTTTTAAAAAAATTTTTTTTTTTAATTTTTTTTATAATAATTTGATAATTATAATAAGAGTGATTTAAATTATAAATATCTTGAAAAAATTGAGAAGTACCAAATTTAACACAATAATCTATCATTTATAAATAGCATTTTAAGAAAATATAATTTAAGTAACTCAAGTATGTGATATTAAGTAATATTTTAACTTTAAGGATCTAAGGATTTTGGACATGTAAAAAAATTCAAATGTTTCGTATATCTAGATTGACACACTCATCACACGTTATTTTTACTAATAAAATTGTCTTTTATTATATCTCATAAATTCCTTGGTCATGGGAAAAGACATGGTTTATTCCTAAGTCTATGACACGATAAAATTTTAAAAGGTATAAAAGTTATTTTTCAAATTTTTTTTAAAATTATTTAGGAATATTTAAGTTTTAATAATTTAATAACCTTTTTTCTAAAAGAATAATTTAATAAACCTGTATAATATAAATGACAGAAATTTTATTTACAAATATTAATAAGTCAATAAGGAGTTAATCCAATACCTTTTTTGTGATGCATTTCCCAAAGCACTCTTGAGCAACTTCAATTAATATCTTTCATTATTTTTCTTCATGCATTGATAATTTTTCAATTAAAATTTAAATCATTGCGTTGTCCCAATGACGGTTGGAGTATACTGATAATATTTTTTCAATTAAGGGGATTATAAATAAGACCTTACTCAATGTCTTTTTATTAGATGTAAATTTTGACAAATTTATTATTGGATTACATCTTCATTTTATAAATTCCATGCTTACAAAATTTATTAAAAATTAAAAATTAATGGTTATGTCAACAATATATTGTTTAAATTGAAAATTTTCGTAATTTAAAGTTATGCATAAAATATAAGTTTAGACATCATATAGTAAATAATATCTAATTGACATAAAATTTGACATGTGTATTAAGAGAGTAAAGAACATACAATTGAACGGTTAAATTTTCAAAATATACAATAATTTATATTTTATTGAGTAAGATTATAATTTCAACTAATTTTATAACTAAATTTTGTACTTATAAATATATAATTAAAGAAAAAGAAATACTTGACTATATATGACTGTTAAAAACTTAAAATACTACCAAAAATTATAATCAGAAAAATGAAAAACAAATAAAAGATCGTTCTGAAAGAAACAATGACTTTAGAATTTAAATGCATCAAATTCATCCAATAATAATAACCTCATACTTCCACTTGCTGAGTTGGCGAAACATCATTGGTTACAAATCGCCAAATACCAAAAACCCAAATGTACTCGATACCCCCAAACCCATATATTAACAATAAAATCCTCTGCAAAATAGCCGCATTTCGAGTCTTTTATTCGCACACACAGGTCAAACTTCAGAGACTCAACAGACAAACCCAAAACCCGTTTCTTACAAAAATCTTATGGTATCCAAAAATCCGAACCCGACTGAGAGCTTTTACTTGGATCCGAACGGAATGGCTTTACCCGGACTCGGACCCTTCGCTACGACCACCGCCACTAATGCTACAACAACCACCACAACGGCGGCGTCGACTACGAGTTCGGCGGAGGATCTGAGTAAGAAGATCAGAAAACCCTACACTATGACCAAGTCCAGAGAGAGCTGGACCGAGCCAGAGCACGATAAGTTCCTCGAAGCTCTTCAACTGTAAGTTCTAGCTCGTTCTTGTTCTTCAATTCAATTCAAATGCCTTGTTTTTTTTTTTGGTTTCGAAATCAGAGTCGATTACAGTGTGTAAAAGGAATGGAGTGGAAGGGAGATGGTGAATTAGTTGGTTGAGTTAGTGGTTTTTAGGTTAATGTTTGGTTGCCGAGAAAGTGTTGGTTAGAAAATTGAGATTCGACATTTCGGAGTAGTTAGCTAGGGAATTCGGGGTTTCTAGCTCTTTTATTTATTTATTTATCCTCAATGCCTTATTGTTTCAAAATCGGAGTCAATTAGGGAAATGATGAATTGATTGGTTGAGTTGATGGTTTTTAGGTTATGTTTGGTTGCCGAGAAAGTGTTGGGAAGAAAATTGAGATTTGACATTTCGGAGTGGTTAGCTAGGGAATTCAGGGTTTCTAGCTCTCATTTTTTCTTCAATGCCTTTTTTTGTTTTGAAATCGAAGTCAATTACAGTGTGTGTATGTGTGAGAGTTTATGGAGGAATGGAGTGGAAAGGAAACGATGAATTGATTGGTTGAGTTAATAGTTTTTAGGTCATGTTTGGTTGCTGAGAAAGTGTTGAGAAGAAAATTGAGATTTGAAATTACGGAGTGGTTAGCTAGGGAATTCAGGGTTTCTAGCTCTTTGTTTTTTTCTTCAATGCCTTTTTGTTTAGAAATTGGAGTCAATTACAGTATGCCCGTGTATGTGCGAGAGTTTATGAAGGAATGGAGTGGAAGGGAAATGATGAATTGATCGGTTGAGTTAATGGTTTTTAGGTTACGTTTGATTGCCAAGAAAGTGATGGAAAAGAAAAATGAGATGTGAAATTTCGGACTGGCTAGTTAGGCCCTAGCTCATTCTTTTTCTCCAATGCCTTTTTGTTTTGAAATTGGAGTCAATTACAGCGTGTGTATGTGTGGGAGTTTGTAAAGGAACGGAGTGGAAGGGAAATGGTGAATTAATGATTTTTAGGTTATGTTTGGTTGCTGAGAAAGTGTGGGAAAAGAAAAATGAGATTCAAAATTTCAGAGTGGTCAATTAGGGAATTCAGGGTTTCTAACTCATTCTTTTTCTTCAATGCCTGAAGTTTTTCAGAATCTGAGTCAATTACAGTGTGTGTGTGAGCATTTATGAAGGAGCGGTTAGTAAAGTTTTTCCAACTCATTCTTTTTTGGTATGGTTAGTAATTCAGGATTTTGGGTGTAAAAGAGTTGTAGGATGTGTGTTTGGTTGCCAAGAGAATGTGTGGAAAGAGAATGATTGGGATTTGTAAGGAATTTGGGGTTTTTGAGATGGCTTTGGTGGAAGAGAATTTTACTTTGTGTGCAGTTGACTGGTAACAAAATGAGTAAATGTTTTTCCCTGAAATTTGATATCTTTTTCTCTTTAATAATTCAATAGTTGGGGAGAGGGGATCTGAACCCTAGACACCTTTGTTGGAAACACTAAGAGGTGCCGATTGAGCTACAAGGCATTTGACATTCATTTTTTATTTATTTTTTTAATTTTGTTTTGTATTTTTTTTTCTTTTAAAGACGTGGAACCTCAACAAGACAAGGTCCTTTGGACCCACCCTGGGAAGTAAACCACAGATACTTGATCCCACTTGGCATTTGTATTTAGATTTGTGAAAGCTAAATCTTTACTATGAAATGGACACTTCATTTCAAAGTAAATATAGAGGATCCTAATCATATGGCAGACAGTATTTCAGTGACAAGTTTTTTGATAATTCAATAGTAAAAGAAGAAATATGAAAATGTAGTGCCACAAGCCTTGTAGCTCAATCGTAGTTCTTTTTGTTTCAAACGGAGACGTACAGGGTTCAAATCCCCCATTTCCTATCAAATGATAAAAAAACAAACATGAAAATGTGGTGATTTCTTTAAGAAACATTCACTAAAATTTTATCTTTGGATGGCCTGTTTCAAGAATTAGAATGTACATTATCCCAATTTATATCTCTAAGCACAAGAAGACAATGTACAAAAATAAAACAATAGTTGTCACCGTTTCATCCCCAAAATCATTAAAAAGGAAACAATATTTATCAAAAACTAGTTTTGAACCTTAATTTGAAACACCTGAAATATATTTGTAGTTTCAAAAGAATAAAAAACATAAAGATGATTTGTAGAGAAAAAAAAAAGTGAGAAAGCTTGTGAGGGGAAGATATAGTTGGATTTCCAGAAGGAAAATAAGATGGATAAGATTGAATCGGTCTCAAGTGAAATGGCACTCTCTCTCTCAAATTAGTTTATTGGTTTCAGGTTTTTGATAATTCTGCTAATTGTGGTAACTAGGTTGGTACTTGGTATTATTAAAGTAGAAATAATTTTATGATTCCCTATTTATCAGTGGTAAAGTTGATGTGTGGAAAAGGCAAGAAGTGATGAATTTGAGCTTCAGCATATTTGATTTGCTTAATTGGTTTAAGTTCTTTAATACTTCCATTGTAATGCACAGCGAATGGGTTATATGACCCTTGTGAAAGATTTATTATGTTTAAATTTGAGCACAGTTCAAGAATTATAATACTTTGGGTTCTTTCTTAAGTCAGCTGAGAGTAACTAGGTGTGCTTAAAACTTAGTTTACTTGTCTAAGTTTTTGTTTTTATGTTTAATTGTATGCTTTTATTCCTAATTTCTGAATTATTCCCTGAAATTTTTATGTTCCTTCATTGTATTCAGCTTTGACCGTGACTGGAAAAAGATTGAAGCATTTGTTGGGTCTAAGACAGTTATACAGGTAAACTCAAATGCAGAATTCCCATTTTGTATGCAAAATGTTCATACCATTGTATTTGCATGCTTTATGTGTGTTGTTATCTAGATCTGGATTATTCATTTACTCAGTAATCCAGGCTAATTTCTTTCTTTCCTTTCATTAATTTTTTTTAGTAATTATTATCATGTTTTTTGAGTCAAGAAGATGAAGTGGTAAGGAGGTCTTCACTTCTGCTCACGTGTAATTCTGAACCTCCCTTTTCTACTTCTGTTTGTCTATAATAACATCTCATTGTTGAAAATCATTTGTCAAGGGTAAAATTTTCTCCATCTGTTATTGATTTTCCATCATGGTTCTCTCTCTCTCTCTCTCTCAGACACACTGACACATGCACACACTTTGTAGTGTCCACTGTCTCATAGGTTATCTGTTTGTGATTATGATTGTATGATGCTTGTACACTTCCATTGAGCTGGCACTGGGAATAATAGAATTAGAGTTGAATAATTGTTTTGCCTGAATTATTTGCTTAGGAATTTGAAGCATGCTTAAGCTTCCTTCTCTTATTGCTGTCAATTTACGTTATAGTGAATAATATATTATATGAAGTTCATGGAGAATTTATGATTTTCCTTTGGCTGGCAAAAGACAATGCAATTCCCAATTTCTTGTTTGACTTTAATAACTGCAGTTGTAATTTTATCTGTTAAGAAATATCATAATAATTGAATTGAATACATTTTTTATGTTTAGCTTTTTGAATGTTATTTCCTGTGATGTTCTTTAGGAATTCATTATAATGTGTCAAAAGTTGCTGAGGCAACAAATGTTTCTATGACTTACCTGATGCAGTTATTGTAATTTCTTTACATTTATTTCATTTATTAATGAATGCAAATACCCACACAAACGGCACCTTTTGCAGATACGGAGCCATGCACAGAAATACTTTCTGAAGGTTCAGAAGAGTGGGACAAGTGAACATTTACCTCCACCTCGGCCAAAAAGGAAAGCTGCTCATCCATACCCTCAGAAGGCTTCAAAAAATGGTCAGCACAGTTCATTTCTAGTATGATTATTGTTATAACGCAAACTCAGTGCAATCCCTGACTCACGTATGCCATATTTTTCAGCTCCAGTACTCTCACAACTGTCGGGGTCTTTTCAAACATCGTCTGGTTTGCTTGAATCTGGGTATGTCTTGAGTCCTGATTCCCCTTCAATGCTTAGGAGTCCTATTACTAGTGCTGGTGTGTCTCCCTGGACAAAGAACACTGTGCAGACAGTTAATGTATCTCATGGGACACCAGGTTTGGTTCTTACAAATTTGGATTTGTCTAAAATCAACCTGATATCTAGTCTATGAATGGATGATCATCAAATTTTTCACAAAATTTTCATTTAAGTGGTACGTGTTTCCATGTAATGTTTACTTTACAGGGCCAACAGTGGCAAATAACAGTTGCAGTAGCACTGAAAGCGCTCCAACAGCACAAGCCATTGCTGAATCAACCGATAAAGGGAATCATAATCATCCATTGAGAGGTGAGCACTTTAATTCCTTGCAGCTGTATTCTTTCTTTGTAGAAAAGTTCTGTTACCTAAGTGGTTTCAATAGTTTAACTGTGGTTTTGATTTTCTTCATCTTGGAGATGAAATAAGTTAATGGAAAATTATGGAAGTGTATTTATATTATAAGATAAGCTAGTGAGTGTGATCATGGGTTCAAAACCTGTTGCGTGCTGCCTAACTTACCATCAGAAAGGGGTGAAAAACATTTTTATGAATGCTGGAAATTCTAAATTTCCAAAATGTGAACGTGGCTATTTTCCTGATTATCTATACTGAACACTTCAATGTGTTTGCAAATATGACATCGGTGTCTATGTTTTGGGCTTACCAACCACTGTTAGGTCTATGTACCTATATACTACAAATCAAAATGAAGTTAAATTCCATACTTGCTGGACAATGTTTATAGTATCATCACTTGTTTACAATCAAAAAATTAATCATATCTATTTTATAAAATAGATATATATATATATATAGCTTGCAGCACTTCATTCTTTCTATGTATTTAAGTTGAAGAACCGGTTGTCATTGTGCTGAATACTGGATTTATTGGAAATATAGTGCTAAAAGTTTCGTGTGTGGCCAACTATGAAACTTAGACTTGTTTTCTTTAAGTTGAATGTTGTATCCACAACCACTGGTCTTATTCTCTTTGTATGTATATTAGTATGGGGGTTACTTTAGGTGTGTGCCTGTCATTTAATGACGATGATTACTTATAAAAATGATGGGTTTAGCGTATGAAAGGCAGGTTATTATGTAAACATACTCTAATGCCCTTTTGTTTGATGCAGTTCTGCCTGATTTTTCTCAAGTATACCGCTTCATTGGCAGTGTCTTTGATCCAAATGCTTCTGGTCATCTGCAGAATCTAAAAAAGATGGACCCTATAGATGTTGAAACGGTATGTATACGTATATCATGTTGATCAATAGTTACATACAATGTCATTTCTTGGTTATGAAAGATGCTGCTTAATTTACTTCTGGCACTTCTATTGTAAGTGCGTGCGTGTTGCAATTTAACTGCACTGAGTGTGCTTTGCTTTGAGATCAAGAAATGCTTTTCCCTTGACCTATGTGCGCTTTTAACAACACTGCTAAATCATACAATTCTATAAATAAAGTTATGCTTTGAAAATGACATGTATAATTATTAATTCATATCCTTGGTTCTTCTCCAGGTGCTACTGTTAATGAGAAACCTCTCCATTAATCTGTCCAGCCCTGATTTTGAGGAACATGTAAGTGCCCAATTCACTGAGCTCTTAGTTTTATAGTTGGAAATATTTGAACAGTCTGCATGATGTACCAACACTGGTAAAATACCCGTTGTGGTATGACTTGAGCAGGGATCTTAGTCCCACTTTGGCTAGCAGCCCAAAGTTTAATTCTAGCTGTGTATGAAACTGTAACCTTTGAGGCTAGCGGCTTGCTTATGATCAATTATTCTTTGGGTTTGTCAATTTGCTGGTTACTTTTATGCTTTGGAGTTTGATATATAAGTTAATGATTTTTTTTTTAGGTTTTTGCATCAATGAGTTAAAAACTGACAAATCATGGTATAATAGAAGTCATTTGACACTGTATTCAGCTAGCTTGCGTGAGAGTAAACCTTTCTTTGAAATTTTAGACTTTGCTACATTATCCACCGCAAAACAATTTCATTCCGATTTATTATGCTGGAATAACAAAATTATAGGCAAAAGAATGTAAGGATAGATTATAATACTGATTACAATATGCAGGCTTATTAAACAAATTCGATTCTAATTTTTAGGTTCTATGACATAAGGACAGATAGGAAAATCTTTTACTATCACTTAATGCATTTAGCAAATATTGGATTTTAGATTGTGGGTGGTTTATGAAAGGATTTAGTGTGTATATAGTTTAGAGTTCAAGGAAAGGTACTTTAAAAAAAAAAAAAAAAAAGGTTTAAAGTAAAAATGTGCCAAAGTCGGAGAAAACCGATTCCTGGACTTTTCTAACGATTATCTTTTGTTGTTATGCAGAGAAGGTTGCTTTCATCCTACGAGATTGATACGGACACAACTAATTATGGTAATGCAGAAAAAGCCTTGTACAAAGATCAACCCGAGACTGTTGCTTAGCTTGGCTAAAAAAAATGAGATAAAGAGTTTGTTCTTACCTTGTTGGCTGTGCTTACGTTTCATTAGTTTTGGCACAACCAATATCGAAATTGCCAGGGGAAAGGGCAACAACCAGACAAGCTCCCAAGTTCATAATTTTCAATAACAGTCCTACTGCACTGGTGTGTGACTACTGACTAGTAATGTCTATAGTGAGGCCATTGGCGACATCGTTTAATAATATTATTTACTATTATCGTGTCATGTATATATATCTTTAAAGGAGAAAAAAAGGTATACATAGTGCGGGAATGTATAGGTATTTATCTTGTTTTCTGAAGGTTATTTCTGTACAGTGTTGTTTATTGTTGTAATCAAAGTTTTGACTTGATTAATGCACCGATACTGTGCTATATCTTAGTGTATGCCAGTGTAATCCGCTTTTTGAAAGTTAGTTATTCTTAATTTGTCTTGTTTAAAATCCTGATTGTTTATTACCGTTGCAATGGATGTATGTCTTATGGACACCACACCAGAAAGTCTGCATACTGCATTCATGCTTGGCTTGATATTCATCTTGTCATCAGCATTTCAACGTTAAACCGGACATAGCCACATTAAACAGGTCGAATTGGAATTGATCAAATTCAACACAAAACCATCTCTATTGTAGCTAATTAATCTGAATATTATAACTAAGAATGTGTGAGAGGTCTCCTTATATACCAGAAGTCGTAGAAACCTGATAGAATTCACAACAAATGAAATATCATATATAACCAAAATGCTAAAATTAAAAGATGAAAATATCAGTTGTTCCTCAAACTATTGAACTATGTTCCTTTCTTCCTTGTATAGCCCCCAGCTTTTTACGACATGCTGATTACAAAAGTTAGCCTTTTGGCACTAGATGTCTATTACTACCACCTACATCACTAATAAACCCTATTGATTTTATATCCACAAAGTAGTTGAGAACCATGGAGACAATACGAAAAGCACTGTGAGTATGGTCTATTGTCTATACCAAGATCCCAAGTTAACCTGTGCGCCAAAGGTACCTGGACCAGGGCCACTTCCAGTAAACAATTGCATCTGTCTTGCCCTCAGTTCCTCCTCAAGAAGAGCATCACACCTCCTATGATTATTATCTCTACCAAGACGAGGATCTAAATACACAACGGAGAAACAAAAACAGTTTAGAGAACTCATTATTATTTTAATTTTTAATTCTTAACGACTTAACCTGAACATGTATAAGTAAGATACCTATATGGTAATGATTTGGCATTCCAAGGCCTCCAAAGTTTTGTTGCTGATAGGTTGGACAAAGATCTGGCATTGGGTTCAGGTCCTGACCATAAAAAGCCATTTGATTGATGGGAAAATGAGGTGTTAATCCTGTTGTAAGTCCATTTAATAGGTGAGGAGGAAGTTTGCCTGGGATGGACTGCTGCAACAGCAAATGATTAACAGGTCTTGGCTCACCATAAGGGTGCTGGAAAAGAAATGGAAGCATATTTGTAGAGCCAAAATGGTGGGGTGGATGATTGCAAGGATAGGACTTCTTGGAATTCCTCTTAGAATTTAGATGAGTTTGAGCATCTGGAGAATGGAAAGATGGCCTTCCCCTATAAGGCGGATTGTGAAGAAACTGTGAGTAGGACTGTTGTGCATGCAAAGTGTGCTTAGAGGTCTCCAAGCCCGTTAAACCATTAGATTTGCAGTGGACATTAGGACCATCCAAATGTAGTTGAGAAGAATTTTCGTCACCGAGGGTGACATTTATATCAGATAGCTTCTCAGCATTATGAACTGGGGAACTTGAGCCAAACAAATCAGCTTTGTCTAAATTATCAGACAAAAACCTGAAGTCATCAACTGTAATCAGACTGTCCTCATCAGGCAATAACCAGGAGTAGTCAAAGGTCATCAAACTCTCTTCATCAGGCAAAGAAATTTCAATGGTTGAATCAGATTTTTCATCGAAGTCAATGATAGGATTAGGTTTCAACCCCTGTTTAGGATGGACTTTTGATCCAGTTTCAGCCAGAATATCATCAGATACCAGTGCACCTTCTTCAACCATTCGATGAGCAAATTCAGAAGAACATATTACGGGGCTTTTGATTTGATCAGATCCAACATTAAAGTGCTGGTAAATAAATAAATAAAAAATGGTCAATGTCAGACTATTTATATAGATCATCCTTCAAAAACTTTAAAATGGTCAATGCTAGAAATTTATTTTTCAGAAAAAGAAATAATGCTAAAGCTGGAAACATTGTGCACATTTAAGAATGCTGTATTCTAAGATGACTAACAACTTCAATGATCACCTTCTTCTCCTCTTGGAGCTAAGGGGGATGGGGTATAAAAGCAATGTAGACGTGTATGACAAAAGTTAATGCTCTTTTTTAATGCAAGAAGTATTGAAATATGTATCATGTTTATTTGTTATGTTTCTATTCTCATTTTTATGCTTTTACCTCTCTAATATAATGTTTTCATGTCAAATATTAAAAATATTAGCCCCTAGAATTATGCCTTTTTGAGTTGAGTTGCCAGCCCAATTTAGAATTATGCCTCTAGCTTTCCCCTTTATATTTGAACCATGACCATAAGAATTAACAACCAGGTTCTAGAGCACTACCTACATGAGCAATAATTCACAGATCAGAAAATTTTACTATGCTTAACACATTCACATGAGTTACAATTCAGAATGAAGTATCCAGGTAGAGATGGCATGGAATAATTTATTGAATTAACATTACCTCGAAAAAATTGGAGAATTCATTGTTGTTTATTGTGGAAGCACTGCTGGAAAGATTTTCAAGGATTGGCGTTGACTGATCCTGACAAGGAATACCCAAAGAATTGTCTCTGGCGTCATCTTCAGCATTGAGTTCTATGAATTCATTCCCTTTGCTTTGATTGAAATGACAACTGGTGTGTTTAGTCTCATGCAACTGATTGCTGGGACCACTATGCTTCTCTGATTGTCCTTCCTCTGGACTATCACAAGCCATGTTGGCTACAGGGTTACTTTTGCCACATGTAATGCCCTCCCCAACCTTGTCACCAACCTGCATACGTAACAGACTTATATAAAGTGCAGATAGGAAAGAATCAACATATCTATGAAATTTGGGGTGTCATTGAAAATACTAGCAGTAATTTTGAGGAAAAGAAAATAGTTTTAGAGCAAAATTGTGAACATCAGTTGACTTTGGGGTGTCATTGCAAAGCTGGGGTGAATTTAAGGAAAATATGCTAAAAATAAAGTATCATTGTTACAAATCATTTGTGACTTTAAGGTGCTAATTTCCTCCCAATATTATAAGTTGGAATTTTATACTACCAATCAGTTAACAAAAATTTAATCAGTGATAGGAATGAATTTATAGTGTAGGCAAACTATAAGATGTATTGTACCCACAATCAAGCTCTACTCATGTACAAGTGTTTGTGAGAAAAAAAAAATTCATCAAAGACGGGAAACAAAAGGACAAGTACACTCTTAAGTGAACTGAGAGACAGACATAAATAAAAATTAGAGGTAATATTCAAGTGAAATGCCTTTGTGTGAACTCAACTGTCAGATACAAGGATTGAGAAGTAAAGAAAAGAGATGCAAATACAGTAATTCTCTATGCATTAATTTCAACAAGCATGTCAACTACTCACCTCTGCTACAGAAGAATCAGTTAAAGATTTTCTTCCAAGGCTTTCCTCAATGAATCTGCTTGTAAAACCTGGAGGTGAGGTTGGTATGAATGCACAAGATTCTATGGAAGAACTATTGACAGAATCATTGTTTGAAGATGTAGATGCCACATATTGCTCTGATTCATTGCATTTCTCCTCCAGCCTCATTTCACGTACGGAATTCTGCAGCGGTGCTACCATACCTAAATTTTCTTCATGCTTGTTTGATATTTTATTTTGCTTTTCTTGAATTCCTTTCTGCTGTTCATTCCTCATCAACTCAAAAGACGCTGAGTAGGGGGAATAATAATGCTAGGATTAGGAGACTTGCTAAATAAAAACTTTGGTCTGCCAAACTATTAAAGCAAGAATGCACTACCAACACAACCAATATAAGGCCAACTAATTTTACCTCTTCTCCTTCTTTCCTCCTCTGCCATCTCCTGACCTGAACACTCAGAAGAACTAAATGTCTTGTCATTATATGAGTCAATACTCTGTCTTCCTGAATGACATACTGCCTGAAAAAACAGCCAGATTATATTATTAAAAAAAGAAGAAAAACTTTTTATCTTAGGACCAATAATGAGTAATGAGCATTACTAGATTATTGCTCAGATTCATAGACTTCATATGAAGATGTTGAGTGTTCAACACTTCAACTGCATTGGTACTAATTGAAGATGTTAAGTATTAAACAGACCTGATATAGGCGTGGAGGCCTATATGGTTGATTACTCTTATGGAGCAAATGATAACCTTTGTCTCGAAATCCTAGAGTGGAAGCCCCAACTAGACATTCAGATACTCTTGGAGAAGCACAATGTCCCAGAATTCCTTCATGTATAGGATATTTCCATGAAGATTGTGATAGGTTGTCATAATACATTTCCCAATCTGCATTACAAAATGAATGATTTAACAAGCCACAGAATCCTTATTGACTTAACACTACAGTCTGGTAGAAACCTAAATTACTTAGTAAATTTGAACAACTTAATTACAATTAATATTTTTTTTCCAGTTACAGAATTATGCTCATGATTAAGTATGGAGATTATCATATCTTGCTTCTAGAAGAAAAATAACATGTATATACTTCCCAAAACAAAATGAGGAGCTTTACTCATTCTTACCACTCATGCCAAAACTGGAAATGACAACCCTCCATTTCAACAAAATAACAAGTGAATTATGACATAGGTTGTGCGGCCTGCACAGTTTTCATCCCAAATTCTTATGTCAAGGCAGCACAATAGGGCTGACAAAGCCTAGATCCCTAAACTAAGATCCAACTGCCATATGCTAACGATTAATGTAAGCAATTCAATTAAGCAACACTACAACTACTTGGAATCATCTTAAAAATCCTTTCTTGCCTCTTGCTTTCACTATTTATACTTTTAGCACTCTCTCCTTACCAATGCGATCTCTACTGCACATGACCAAATCAATATTATTGCTAAATTGATAACCATCCGTTATTGTTGCCACTTTTATTTCTCACCATTGTAATCTCACTAACTTTTTCAACTTAATCTGTAATTCGTATCCGATTATTATAAGAATGCTGTTAAATTTCAAACACAAAAAGGTTCAAGTAGAAGTTATTTCCCTCTAGTCTAGATACCCCTAACATATTTTTAAAAGGAATGTTCAAATGCAATAAACTCAAAAATAACTTGGAGAAACAAATTTATTCAGAGTCATATATCAATTGAAGATACCTCTCAAATTTCACAAGATATATAAATAAATGATAAAAAGTTGAACTGAACAAATTGAATTTGCAGGTCAATTATAATATAAGTGAATTCTAAACTATGCACATACCTGTGTTATGCCTAGACTGAGATGAACAAATGGTTGCATTATCAAATTCACTGTTTTGCCAACAATCCTCACATTAAACACAATCCAATCAACAGTGCACTAGTAATAAACATAACCATTAAGACATACAAAAAATTAACATAACTCACAAGGTATTGAGTTTCTTACCATAAAATCGATGGGTCGAACCCACACGGTAACTTCTTGCATGCATCCAAATCGGCTAAAGAAATCAGAAAGTCTCTTGTATATGACACTTTTGACTGTCTAAATAATCAAAACAAAGCTCAATCACTATCTAAACCAAATAGAAATAATTGCACACATTGTTTGTTAAGAGAATTTTGAGTCTTAAATTAAATAGCCTATCATTCTACATTTATGGATTCATACATAGCTGAGAAAAATGGAAAACCAAAACATTTTATTTCCTCCTCTTTTCCTTCATTTTCTCGGTAACCAAACAGCACACTACATTGTAACCAAACAGTACACTACTCAAAAAAAGTCATGGATTATATTAAAATGTATTTAGCACATTACATTGTAATAATATATTATATCATATAAAATCGAACATGGATTATATTAATATATATTAGCACATTACATTGTAATATAATATAGTATTTTACATAAAAAGTGAATATGTAAAATTACAATAAAATATTACTTGTGAAGCTCTTTGACAGTCCCATCCAACTGACACTGTGCCATGGAACTTCGATTTTCACTTCCTGAGCTCATTTTCTCAGGAAAATTTCCAATTTCTGAATCAAAATGATTTTCCTTAACAAAAATCTTAAATCTCCGATTCTCAAAAAACCTCAGTTCTCTAACTAAAAAATGCTACGTATTCTCAGTGTGTATATCCAAAAAAAATAAAACGCTTAAGATCAAGACCTTTGCACTGGAATTTACAGAGTCTCTATAGCTATATATAATAGTCAGAGTTCGTCTGTATTGTATCTACAAGAAAAAGGCATATGAGGACCAAAACTCTTATCAACTATACAACTACTGAAGCGGACTCTTTAACGTTTTTCTATGAAGATTTTCTCGGGAAAGTTGGCCAGAAAAAATGTGCCTAGGGCTCTGGATTTTGTTTGGAAGTATAGAAAATGCGAGATTTTTTTTTTTTTTTCTTTTTGTCTGTAGAGATAAAGGTGGTGAAATGAAATGAGGAGGACTTAATGATTATTTTGTAGCAAGGGAAAATGCTAGAGTCACCCACTATTTTACAAATGCTGACGTGATTTTAGGCAAGTAAAATGTGGTATTAACGATAGACCAACCAATAAGTATTTACTGTATTAATCATTTGTAAAAAATTTATAAAGTAGTTGGTAACCATAGTATTTCTCAGTATAGACAGCTACACAAGTCTGCATTATCAAATACATACATGAAATAAGTGTGATTCGTGTGAAGGGTAATGTGGTCCTAAAATATTTGTTAAGGAAATTTTGTAAATAGTCCCTAAACTTTAAATTGTGTAAGTTTGGTCCCTAAGATTTCAAATATGTTAGCCTAACTGCTAACATTTTGATACTGTATCAAAATTATTATCGTGTAGTTGATGAAAAATACTGATATAACTAATAATAATGTTAAAATAGTCACATAAGTTAGAACATGTCCTTAAATTAAGAATAAAATAAAATAAAATGTTTGGACTTAGCTTATTTGATCTTCATTACAAATTAAACTCTTTGTCTACAATAGTATCATCCTCTGCTCTTCACTTTCTTTTTAGAAGAAGTAAAATTTTTGTGTCACATTTTTTTTTTTTTATCTTTCATTCTTCCCCCCACACCCTCCACACAAATTCGTATCCCCAAAACCAGCCCCAAACCACTGCCCTTCATTTAAATCCAATTAGCTAATTTTGAAAGAGGTTATTAGCTGGTGTTGTTATTAAGAGTTAAAATCAGTTTAAAATTAAATCCTGTTTGGTTCCCAAGAAAGAAAGCAAAGGAAAATAAAAGTTAAGGAAAAAAAGAAAATTCTCAATCTTTAGTTACTGATAGCGGAGCTCAAAATAATCTAAATAAAAATATTTTATTTCAAAATTAATGGCATGTGGCAGCTTATGTGGTATAAAATATTATATTTTAATATCAGTTAGTCACGTCAGAATTTTTCATTAATCACCTATCGACATAGACCATTTTATCATAATATCACAAAATTATGGATTAATATGACATATTTAAAACGTTTAGGACTAAATTGACATACCATAAACATTAGAGACCAAATACATAATTTACCTATACTTGTTATATAGAGCATTACTTTTTATCTGCCAATCACAATCAAGTTGTGAAAAATAATGTCATCCTAAAATGATTGCAACTTGTTTGACAAGCAAAGCACGTTGGTTTTTTTTTTTTTTTTTTTTTTTTAAGAAAAAAATAGATAAAGTTATTGATTTCTTATTCGTTTGAGATCAGCTTATTTTGCTAAAATTAAAATTTTTTTGTTAAAAGTATTATAAATAAAGGTAAAAGTTAATTGAAATAGTACAGTGGGACCCATGAATAATATCAAAAAATGCAGTGGGACCCATAAATAGTACTAAAAATAAGCTGAATAGTAAAGTAAGTTGAAAAAAATAATTTTTACCATCAATAACTTTTGTATAATTTAATGAGAAAATTCAAAAAATATTATATATATACACACACATACTAATAGCTAAAACTCATAGAAAATTCAATTAGATTTTAATTGGATTATCAATTTTGCACCACGTGTCCCATTTAATTTTTAATTTAATGTCAAGTGAATTATTGAGTACAAAAAAATCGAAGAGTTTAAATCCAATTAGATTATAAATTAGATTTCAATTAAAGTCTAATTTTTCGCTATGTTTCCATATAAGTTTTTAATTTTTGTAGCAAGTAAATTATTGGGTGTAAAAACCAAAGAGGCAAACCAATTAAATTCTAAATCATTATAATACACACACACACACACACACACACACACACACACACACACACATATATATTATAGAAATGTATGGTTTAAAAAAGTGTAAGTTAATACCATGTATAATTTGAATCTCTTCTCAAAAAAAGTTTAATTTGAATCTTAGAATTGTGATTTTTTTTTTTAAAAAAACTATACCTGTGCATATGTATGGGGCTACATACTTGTAATTATTAATACATAGAGAGTAAGTTAAAGAATGTGTACTCAATATTTAGGATCCATTTGGATACCGCTTATTTTGCTAAAAATGAAAACATTATAGCAAAATAATTTTTAAATGTGTGAATAGTACCGTATGACTCAATTTTAATGAAAGTTTTGTTGAAAAAAGAAGTTTGTGGGTCTCATGAACAATGCACGAGACCTACTGACAGACACATTCCAGTGAAAATAAGTGATGGTCAAAGAGGTAGTAGGTCCCATGCACAGTGCATGGGACCCACTGACAGACACATTTCCACATGAAATGCGCTTCTCAATAAAAAAGAAAAAGAAAAAAAAGAAAACGCAAATGCAGCATGGGTAGAAATGCAATCCAAACGCGTATTTAGGCTTTATTTGAATACCACTTATTTTGCTAAAAACTAAAAATGCTGTAACAAAATAAGTTTTAAATGTATGAATAGTACTATGAGACTCATTCTTAATGAAAGTTTTGTTAAAAAAAAAGTTTGTGGGTCCATGAACAATGCTTGGGATCCATTGAACAGTCACATTCCAGTAAAAATTTTGGACATATAAAGAGATAGTGGGTCCCGTGCACAGTGCATGAGACCCATTGATAGACACATTCCCATGTGAAATGCGCTTCTCAATAATAAAAAATAAAAAAAAAATAAAAATAAAAAAAAAAAAAAAAAAGAAGGGAAAACGCAAACACCAGCCAAAAGCGCAATCCAAACGCATACTTAATAAGAATTTGTTTAGAGAAAATCTAATTATTATTACATTAAGAATTTGGTCTCTATTTTATCATTTTATTTTACCACTTTACGTGTAACAATGATATTCACTTTATTATTATTACCATTATTATTATTATTACGACTTTTTGTTCTTGATTTATTTACTTTTAACTTTACCTTTTATAGGTTTTAAACCTTTAGACATTGATAAATATGAAAATTTTTATTTTTATTTTTTATAAATGAAGTTTGACATATAAAATATTGAAAGACATACTTTTAGATGGAAGGGGTGGGGAATTGAATAACAATCAAATCCTCCTTTTCCCTTTGAGTGCAGCGACTAGTCTCTAGAATATTTATAAAGATTTTGTTTAGGGAACTTCAAACTTAAGTTAATCAAAGATTTGATTAGAGCTAAATTGTTTTATTTAAAATGACCACTTCTAATTTATCTACACTGACATGGTTTAGTAGCTTTTTGAAACATCTTAAAGTATGAGGATAATTCTTTAACAAAAGTCCAAGGAAGTTGAGAACCATATATGTAATTGAATCTTAAAAAAAAAAAAGTTAAAACAAATTACATGGTAGATTATTGTTTCAATAATATTTATTTTAGCAAATAAAACCTATCCCACATGATTTATTCAACATTAAACAATTATTTATTTTTAGAAAGGTTGATGGTGAGAGAAAGGGAGGGGGGGGGGGGGTGTTCCAAGTTTGGGGTACTCTATATTTGTAGTTCGAAGTATTGGAGCAAAATTATGACGCGTGGATTACATTATCATTTGATTATTACTTGAAACCGTTCACAATCACACTCAACCTTTTTAGTTTTCTTTATAATCATGTGGTAAGTTAGTGGCATAGAAAAATCAACCTATTACAATAGATATAATATTTTTCACATCTAATGTTACAATTTGTTAACTTGTGTGATTATAAGCAGTTGATGAAAAGTGATAAGTCACACAAGTCAGCAAACTACTCACAATTTGCACAAGTCAGCAAGCCGTGAAATTGAGCATGCGATTGAGCCAAGCCGTGTCTCTTGAATTATTCCAGTAAAAATTCAAATTCTGATATTGGGTTGAACTAATCAAAAACTGGGCCGGGCTATCCAACCTCAACAAT
Organism: Quercus variabilis; assembly: GCA_030445155.1. Classification (NCBI taxonomy): domain Eukaryota; kingdom Viridiplantae; phylum Streptophyta; class Magnoliopsida; order Fagales; family Fagaceae; genus Quercus; species Quercus variabilis. The sequence continues at coordinate 13,520,577 of CP129453.1, forward strand.
TGAAAAGATGGGCTCCTGAACCCAAATAAAAATTAGGTTAAATGGGTAATCCGGCCCACTGAACCCGTAATATATAATCCACCATTTTCGCTAGGGCATTTTCTTTAGGGTTTTCAGTGCTCGAGCTCCTCTGTGTCTCTGTCTCTGCAGCTCGCTCAATAACTGAGAGCTCGTATTTTCTTCGCTTCGCAACCATGGTCTCTCTCTCTCTAAATCTGTATACGTGTTTGTGTGTGTATTTAGGCGTGTCAATATACTAATGTTTCGTTTTGTTCAATTTTCAGATTATTTCAGAGAAGAATCGCAGAGAGATCTGCAAGTACCTCTTCCAAGGTATCTCTCTCTATTCAATTTTAGTTTATTTTTTTATTGTTCGGTTTTTGTGAATTGGGCCACTTAGGAAACTGAGGAAAATGAAAGATTAATGAATAATTTAGAAAATTTTGACTTCTGTGCTTAACGTTGTTTTTGTTTATTGAAAGACTAAATAAGAAAGCAAAAACCTCAATTCAATATTTTAAGCAAAAAGCTTTGGTGGGTTATTGTTCTAATTCTGATGTAGATATTTAGTTTTGATTTTTAATGTGAAAACTAGAGAGCCATTGAAGTCAGTGATTATTAATTTTCATTTTTTGTCATCATTTTTTTAAGGAAGCATCAGAGAGAATAAGAATTATTAATGTTACATATTTGGATTTGGTTTGGTTGGGGGGGTTTGTTTAAGTTCTGTGCTTTATTGGTATCAAATTACAAAAACTTTATATTTCTAGTGGGCTTGCTGGTTTTGCCTTTTTTTTTCCCCCCCCTATTGATTGAGTTGTGTGAATCTGTTTTTGCATATTTTGATGCATTTTTTTTTTTTTATTACTGCAGAGGGAGTCTGCTATGCAAAGAAGGATTACAATCTTGCAAAGCACCCGGAGATCGATGTCCCAAATCTGCAGGCGATTAAGCTCATGCAAAGCTTTAAATCCAAGGGTTACGTGCGTGAGACTTTTGCTTGGATGCACTATTACTGGTACCTCACCAATGATGGAATTGAGTTTTTGAGGACTTATCTCAATCTTCCATCTGAAATCGTGCCTGCCACCTTGAAGAAATCTGCCAAGCCTCCCGGCAGACCATTTGGTGGCCCACAGGGTGACCGCCCACGGTAATATAAGACATCTTGTATATTTGGTTTCCTGGATTATATTATTAAGCTCCATTTGCTTTTGTTTGTAAGTTGATATGTTCATACATATAGTTGTTGTGTTTAATATTTTTAATTGTTTGAATTTCTAGTGGCCCACCTCGCTTTGAAGGAGGTTCAAGGTTTGGAGATCGTGATGGGTACCGTGGAGGTCCTCGTGGTCCTCCAGGTGAATTTGGTGGTGAGAAGGGAGGAGCTCCACCGGATTTCCAGCCCTCTTACAGGGTAATTTTACTCTTTACTTTTTTAATGGACTTTAATTTGTTTAAATTGTCATTGTGAATTATACTATGATTGAATTACAGAATTAGATAATGGCTACCTTTAAAGTTGTAACTGCTCAAGTCAAGAATAAAAAACAGTTTTCACATTGTTTTATATGCTTTGTGATCTTTCTGCATCTGATTTTCCAAATGAACTTAATGTTTTGTGCATGTTAAATTTTTATAAACTTAATTTCAAGGCCTTGAATGGACTGTGTTTACCAAGCAATCTTCTACACTTCACGGATTGGACTTTTTAGAAATTTATGCAAATATTTATTCAGTTTTTTCTTTTGACACTTCCTTCAAATACTTCCCATGTACTAGGTTGGCAACCCTTTTTACTCTTTTTTATGAATTACTAATATTTATCCAAAAAAAATATAATAACTTACCAATTTTTTGAGTTAGTTTAACGAAACAGCACTCCTTAGAATAACCTGTTTGGCATCAAGAACTTACAGTAAAGGGCATGATATTACACTCTTATTTAAAAATTATTGCTTCTGAATTCCAAAATTTTCAATGTTAGCAATGCGGGTCTTTTACATTTTAGATGATCAGAACTCTTTACATGTTAGATGCATCTATGTTATCATTAAAACTATATGCCATTATGACAATTTATTTTTCAGATTCTTTTAGGTTTCTAGCTAGTTGGGATCTATTGAGTTGAGTTGAGCTGTAGTTGTGATGTGAAATTTTTATGGATTGCATTTAATTTCATGCAGTCTTTTTTGTATTCTCAAAAATATTGCTAGTTATTGAGTGATATTTTGATTGTTGTGGATCCATAGCGAACCCTAAAATAGGGATTAAGATCCCCTCCCATTGAATCATCCAATCTCCTCCCATTTTTTTTTTTAGATGTAACACGCATGGCATCTAAAAATTCAAATAAATGCCATGTGTCTTGCGTATGGTTAAAACTGGAGGGAATTGGAGGATTAAGCTATGTATTATCAACTATATAATATTTTACCCTTGAGCTCAATCTCAGATTTCACCTCCTCCCTTTGTAAGAGGAAGGTGGTGAGGGTGGGGTTGTGGGCTCAAGATACATCAGGTGCATGCATACCAGTAAAAGAACAATGCAGGTGCATCCTGATGTTCCAATTGTTGCATGTTAAATCTTACAATTTGTCAGGCTGTTCTATCACAATTATACATATCAACTTGTGGTTGAAAATTTCGTATTTTATCGTTGTACAAAGTTGCTGTGAAATTGTTTTGATGATTAACATGTATGGTTTATGATATTGAGCTACATTTGTAGCTTACAATATTAATGTACACTGAAATACAGACACTTGGGCGCATTTTTTTCTTGCATAATTTTTTACACACACATAGCTGGTAGGTATTAGAGCCCAAAATGTAAACCTTTGAGTTGTTGCAATGTGATTTCTAGACTTTAGAGAATGATGCTTGTTTGGGTTCAAGTGTATTGTGTATTTAGCATCTTAAGAATTGCTCCTACCTTTATTAATCATTTCTGTTTATATTAATTATTTTACTTGCTCTTTGATATTTCAGGGCCCTGGTGGAAGGCCTGGCTTTGGTCGTGGTGGTGGTGGTAGTAGCTTTGGTGCACCACCTAGCTCTAGTTTTGCTTGAAAATATGATTTTTCTTCAAAGTTTTTGGTTCTCTGAAACTAGAATTTAAGAACCGTTCTAGTGTAGTTGCCAAATTTGAGTAGTGTATTTTGATTTTGAAGTATGATGTTGGGATTATGATGGTCTCTATAAGTTTTGAGTTCAATTACTAGCATGTTCTAATTTGGTTGCTGCGCAAATATCCTTCAACATTTCTGTTTGTACACTTGAAAGAAAAATATATCTATGATTTGCATTTGATGCTTTTGCCTGCTAAACCCATTTGGGAGTTCCGTGTGGATCATCATACATCCTTAGTACACATGAAAGAAAAATGTATCTATGATTAGCACTTTATTTCATCGTTTAGGGTTTAAACCTGAAGCATTACCAATTTGTCTTTTCCTTAAGCTTGGAATGCTGCATTTACAGACCATGTGGGTATAGAGGGTAACTTCTTGCATGTTGGAAGGTTGCCATATTGCACTTGTAGCCTAACAAACACTGGATTCCTTTAAAACTATAAGGCTTTGCTTGCTCCTAACCCCATCTTTGGTTGGGAGGGTTGAAAAGTGAAAAGGTAGAAAATAGGGAGAGATTGAAAAATGGAATGATAGAAAAGATTTTTGTTTTCCTTGTGTTTGGTTGGAAGAATGAAAAATATTTTTGTTTTAGGCTGCGTTTGGCAATGCATAAAATATTTTCAGGGGAAAATATTTTTCAAAAAAGAAAATATTTTCTAGTGTTTGGTTATATTCCAAAAAATGTTTTGGAAAATATTTTATGGTGTTTAGTTATGTTTTTGAAAATGCTTTAGAAAATACATTTTTATCAGGTTTCTCACATTTTTTTAGGATCCAAACAAATATTATTATAGAAAATCTCAATATATAAACACAAAAAGAAACAAAAATCAAAACAAAAGAATCAAAATCACTTAACCAAGAGAGAGAGAGAGAGAGAGAGAGAGAGAGAGAGAGGTTCATGGGTGACTTGGTAGTGGTGGCGGTAGTGGTGACACGGATACGGTGGGTCGATCTAAAGGTTACGGCTCAATTTAGGCGTGAGTCGCCCACGGTAGTTTGACCTAGGAGTGGGTCGTTCACACGATGGTCAAATCAACTCAAGGGTGGGTTGCTCACGATGGTCCGATTAGCTTCGGGGTGGGTTGTTCACTAGGTTGACATGGTTGGTTCAATCCATTTTTTGGTGGCTCCTACTCTCTTTGTGCTCCAGTGTAAGTGTTCTCTTCTCTCTCTCTCTCTCTCGATTCGGGTAGAAGAGGAAAATGGGTGTAAATGATTTGAAGGTAAATTAGAAGTGTAATTTACTTTACATCTTAAGGGCTGATATTTTACGGTCAACGAAAAGATTTTCTGTTTGACTGAGTTTTCCAGTCAATCCAAACACTCATCATGGTGTAAAATATTTTCCATATTCTTTTTACACCCGAAACAAACATAGCCTTAGTTCCCCCCACCCCCCTTCCCTTTTTTTTTTGAGAGAGTTTTAAACCTATGACGTCTACTCCTAATGATAGTTCTTTAATATCAGACCAAGACACCAATCAATTTCTGGTATAGGTGAAAATTGAACATTAGATTTTTTATTCAATCATTTGAGACTTATGGAGTTTGTATAAATTTACTTATATTTTCTTATTAAAAATGATGCTCAATTAAAAAAAAAAAAAAAAAAAGAGCAAACAACCAAAAAAGAAAAAAAAAAATACAATCACCCAAAGTTTATTTAAAAGGAAAAATTCATACCAAATAAAAAAAAGAAATAAATTAAAAATTAAAAAGAAAAAACGTCAAAAAAAAAAAAAAAAAGCATTGTATGGTACTATCATCTGTCACGGATTTACACACATTATCATATATATAAAAAAATAAATTAAATATTTAAAAATCAGTGTCTAGTTAAAACCCAAAAGAGAAGGAAAAAAAAAAAGTAAAAAGAAAAGGTGGGCAATTTTGTCCTAATATTTTTGCCACTTTTCACTCTCATTTTCTCTCCAATTTGGAGAGATTGTGTTTTGGAGGGGGAAGAGAGAAAACTTATGAGCCTACCAAAATCTCTCATCTTTTCCACCCTTAACCAAACAACTAAAAACATCATTTACTCTCCACTTTTTCTCTCCTTCATTTTCCATCCTCCCTAAAATCACTCTAACCAAACATATCCTAAGGGTTTATTTGGTTGGGTGGATTTTAGGGAGGAGAGAAAAAAAAAGAGAGAAAATGAGGAGGAAAGAAACTTATTGGGATTTTTGGTTTGGTGGATTTGTGAAAAGAAAACTTGTGGGATTCAGGGACTTACCAAAATGTTTCTCTCCAAATTAGAGAGAGGACTGAAGAGAAAACCATAACAAAGCTTCTGGACAAAAATGCCCTTAAGTGTCCCTGTGCACAGTACTTTGCTATTTTCTTTCTTTTTTTCTGGTTTCAACTTTTTTTTTTTTGGTCTTCTTTTTACTCATCTATTCGGTTTGTTTGTTGATCCTACCTACTACTGTGTTTTCTTTTGTTTGTTTGTTTGTTTTCAAACTTGGTGGGTTTTTTTTTTTTTTTTTTTGGGGGGGGGGGGGGGTGTGGGGGGTGGGGGTGGGGTCCCTGTGACTTTTCTTTTTTAATCAATGTTGGAGTTAAAAAAAAAAAAAAAAAAATTGAATGGGGGCTTTCACCTTTATAATATAATATATAAAATATAATGAAAAAGTATTTTTTTTATTTAATGATTACAAAAAAAAATTATTCATTATATTATATAAAAGGGGCATAGGAATAATTACAAACTACATTTTTTATCTTCTCATTTTTCTTCTCAACCAAATAAATGAGTTTTCTACCCCTCTATTTTTCCATCTTCCTAACCAAACACTCTATAAGAGAAAACTAAAATATTTTATATCCCCCCACTTTTCTATCCACTCTTTATTTTTAATCTTCTCTTGGTTATCAGTATCTCGATCCAGATTTTAAGATTTTAAGATCCTATATCCCTAAATTAACTTGGATCATGTTTTGTGTGAGATTCCAATTTGGATGATCTGATTCTATAGCAATACTAAAGATCTTGTGCTATAAAAGAAAATTCAAAATTTTTGTAACCTTAACCTAATAAACAAAATCACAAAAGACAAAAGAGACTACTAAAGAGTAGAAGGAAATTGCAAGAAGTTAAGAAATCCAATGGTGACACCATTGTGAGAGAGACCATCATTGACGAAGGTGATTTTTTTTTGTGTGGGTAATTTTGCTAACAATGACAAGATGTTATTTATAATGATCAACCGTACTTTGAGAAACCCATCCAAGATAACCAAAACTTTGGTCAATTGTTACTTACTTTAAGTTGTTTATGTGGGGCTGTAGGAGGAAAAATATTAGTTAGGCCAATTATAATATGCCATGTCAAAATTTAGTGACAAATTCCAAATTTGTGTCATTAAATTAATTAAATCAAATGATGACAGGTGTCATCTAAGATGATATCAAATTGGCAAATTAAAATTTATCACTTGTCATTTGGCCCACAAAATAAAGATAAATTTCCTATTCATAATTGATGGATAATTACCTTTATTAAAATAAATAAATAAAATAGAGACAATTAAATAACAATTAACAAATTATAGTAGGACTTTTTGTTGATTATTATCTTTATCAAAATAGTATATTTATTGAAATAGATAAATAGAGATCATTATCTATAAGAAAAATTTGGGTCAATCAGAGTCTATTACTTATTTTTAAGGAGATCAATTTGAAGTGAGACTTATCCTTTGAGACCACTATAAGTAGAGGACATCCCTTCTCATTCCACCAAATTTTCAAGACGTCAAAGTTCTAGAAAAATTCTGCCTCAAGAATGTTTGAAGAACATTCAAAGAATCATTTGAATCATTCTTATAGGAGTTGAAGTTAAAAAAGCCCTAAGATATTAAATTTTAATGGATCAAGCCTCTAAAGTCCCGAATAACTTCAAACCAAAATCCTTCAAATTCAAAGAATCTTCAAAGAACAACAAATCTCTAACAAGTTCAAAGCTTAGAATTTGTTGTGAAGATTGTTCGATCCATCTTCTGATCAAAGTGAAGAAGATTTCGTGTTCGAGTCATGATTACAAAGCAAATAGAATCAAAAGATTACTCTTTTGTAAAAAGAATCAAAATTGGAGAATTATATTCACTTAGAACTTGGTATTTGTAATTTGGTACTTTGTGTTTTATTAGTAATTTCATTAATTTGTATCAAAATATATATATATATATATATATATATATATATATATATATATAAGGAATATGGTTAGGAGGAATACAACAAGGAAGGGAAACTAAGGTAGCTAAGCTACTAATACGAAGGAGAGGCCCTCGTGCTAATCCTACGATCTGATCATCGAACCCTCTCACCGATCCTGTCTAGATAACTTTGTTTTTCCGTATTGATATACTTGTTTTTTATGATGTGTCTTTTATAGTTATATTTGTGCTTTGAACCTTATATCCCCTCTAATAATTTGCATAAAGGTGTGGACACTACTTCTTGAATTTGCATAAAGGTCTCACCTTATGTCTCCCCTACAACTATTACATTCTTAAGTTAACCTTGAATAATTTGCATAAATGTGTGGAGTACTTCTCATAGTCTTCTACAAATCTAAATGATTGGCATAAATGTGTGGAGTACTTCTCGTAGTCTTTTATAGACTCAACTTAAATTCGCATAAAGGTGTGAAGTACTTCTTATAGTCTTTTACAAACGCATGCACCTTCATCGCCTTAATGCCCATTACAATAGCTTCATCCATGTACTTTAGCATTTTCGTGTTCTCATGTTCTCAGTATCTAGAATTAAAAAACGTGCTTTGTAGTCATGATTGTTGTACAAGAGTCTAAGAACTTGGTATTCTTGATCGTTAGTCTCCATTAGATTGTTCTTGCCTAATTGTTCAGCAAATATATCTAGTGTAGTATACAGAAAGCCCTCTGAATCATTTTGTAATTCAACTGCAATTTGCATAGCTTTGATTAGCTCACGACGTGATGCATAGAGAATTTTGTTAGTTTTCTCCAATATTTCAATATTTTTTCTTGTTAAAAATTTTAATATTTAGTATTCTATTTTATAGACAAAATAGAAAGACAATAAGATTGGTGTATTGATTTAATCATACTATATGAGTTTAAAATTTTGAAAATTGCATGATATTGTGACTGATATAGATAGACTAGTTTCATGCTTACTAAAAAATGCAAATATCATTTTGATAAATAAAAATAAAAATATTCTTCAATAGTTTTTTTTTACATTCTTAATTGTGTGTTATTAAATTTATTTATTTTTCTTTTGTTGGTAATTGTTTCCACTGTTACAAAATTTAGAATATTTTAGCAAGAATACCACATTTCTAATCAATTGTTTCTCATATAAATTTTAGTAAACTAACATTAAAATTTCATTATACTTAATTAATTAATGTACCACTTAAAATAATTAATATAGAAATATATATATATATATATATATATGTATGTATTTATCATATTATTAATCTTCTCAATCACATAGAATATATACTACAATTCTGGTTCCATACTATAGGGGCTCCTTTTTCGGAGGTGGGCCCCCGACAATGAATTTGTAGAGAGTGGGGCAAAGGGTTTGGCTCCGGCCGGCCCTCCTCCGGTCTTCTTCCGCACTTCTCGCTGTTTATTCCACGTCCGGGGTTGCTCCTCGGCTGGGGTCCCAGGAGGCCCCCCCCTCACTCGGGGGGTTCTTTACCTTATATATCTTCTTTAGCTCGATCCTGGCCTTACAGCTGTTGGTCATCCGGGCTAATGATTCAGGACTTGTCCCATCAGACAGGTTCTTTCCCATGCTGGGGGCTGCCCCCAAGGTTTTTCAGTGAAGGGTCTTGTCAGCATTAATGGAACCTGGAGGGCTAGGCAGAATCGTTAAGTGTGGATGTGACCACCCGCAGTAGGTCTGCCCCCTACCTAGATTAGACCAGGTGCGCCGAGGATGGGTGCATCCTCGGCTCGGGCCTTGGAAGGACTAAAGTCTTTGGGCTGACCGTCCGGGGAGGTGGCTTTCCTCGGCTTGGGCCCTGGGCCTGCCTAAAGGTGGGCCGGGGGTTCTAGGCCCTCAGGCCCCACAATAGCCCCTCAAAACCCTGCTGCACGTATCCTCGGACGGGGAGGAGGGTTTTGCAAACCTCGGCCCCTATTGTCCGGGCGGCCGTCGGTTTGGCTGGTCCTCCCTTGAGTGGTCGGATCGACCCTTAGGCTCTTCGTTAGGTAGTTAACTTCCTCACGGGAATAGGCCTTCGGACCAAGCAGTATTTTGGCTTTGTCGTAAGTGGATAGCTCCCCGTAGACTTGAGTCCGTAGACCATGCAAGACCTAGGTACAGTTGCTGCCTTAAGTACGAGTGGCAAGCTCCCCGTAGGCTTGAGTCCGAGGACCATGCAAGACCTAGGTACAATTGCTGCCATCGTTTCCATGTGGCTAGCTTCCCATAGGCTTGAGTCCGTAGACCATGCAAGACCTAGGTACAGTTGCTGCCTTAAGTACGAGTGGCAAACTCCCCGTAGGCTTGAGTCCGAGGACCATGCAAGACCTAGGTACAATTACTGCCATCGTTTCGATGTGGCTAGCTCCCCATAGGCTTGAGTCCGTAGACCATGCAAGACCTAGGTACAGTTGCTGCCTTAAGTACGAGTGGCAAGCTCCCCGTAGGCTTGAGTCCGAGGACCATGCAAGACCTAGGTACAATTGCTGTCATCGTTTCCATGTGGCTAGCTCCCCATAGGCTTGAGTCCGTAGACCATGCAAGACCTAGGTACAGTTGCTGCCTTAAGTACGAGTGGCAAGCTCCCCGTAGGCTTGAGTCCGAGGACCATGCAAGACCTAGGTACAATTGCTGCCATCGTTTCCATGTGGCTAGCTCCCCATAGGCTTGAGTCTGTAGACCATGCAAGACCTAGGTACAGTTGCTGCCTTAAGCACGAGTGGCAAGCTCCCCGTAGGCTTGAGTCCGAGGACCATGCAAGACCTAGGTACAATTGCTGCCATCGTTTTCATGTGGCTAGCTCCGATCATGGGGACATAGTGTTCACCTCTTTGGGCAACTCAATCCCACGTCGGGCAGAAGTCCTTCCCTTCAGCCCCTCTGAGGATGCGGGAGCAAGAGCCATTATACCGCCACTGCACAGTTGCCTCCAGTAGGAGTTTGTCCTCGGGTCCGAGGACTTTGTTTTTGGAGTGAGGGCGTCCACGGGTTTTTCCAGTGAGCTGTCTTTCCTCGGGTCTGCTCGTGACTTCGCACGTGGGGCTGATCTGGCCTCTGGTTCGTGTTCCTCATTTTTTGGTTTACGAAGCGTTGCTTGGCCTTCTGCGCTTCCTGTTTGACGCTTCGGTGTCCGTAACGTGCCTCCATTAATGTCCTCGTGGATTAACACGCAGCAGCAGCTGGCAATCCTCTTGGAACTGGGTGGGAATTAATTCCCTTTGACAATTCCCCTTCGAATTCCGCGCGGTTCAGCTCCCGCTGGTTTTCGCCCTCCATAAAAGGCGTTCTGGGGGGAGCGTTTCTCCTCATTCCATGAATTCTCCCCCACAAACAAGCGTAAACACTTTTACCCTTTTGAGTCCCTTTGATACCGTCACCAGGGTTGTGACCGCAGTTAAGAGACCTGGAGCCAAGTGCCGCCGTGGCCGCAGTCCCCACTGGGCTGCCGGCGCGGCAGAGTTTAGGCGTAACACTGGCCGAGTCTCTCATGGCGGCCAGGGGGGACGTCGTTGAAATACCTAACGTCCTCCCCCAGAGTGCACCTCCGACGGAGGGAGCACGCGAACTCTCGTCATGGCCGGTGCCCGAGTATTGCCGTCTCCGGCGGTCAATGCTCGTGTAGTTCGGAGGGGGTCGAGGAAGCATCATGAGGGAGGGTGTCCCGGGGTCTAGGGGCTCCTCACTTTGTTCAAGCTTTGGTTTGAAGGTGAGCCAGCCCCTAGCCCCCTTGCCCGTGCTTTTACCGTCAAGTTCTCCCATTCTCTTGACGCCAATAAAAGCACGGCTTGACACTTCCTTCATTCCTGGCATCAATTCTTTGCGAGCCTCTTGCCCGGCCAGTTCCAACACCGGTCCGCCTGAGCCTCCGATTGTAGGATTAGTTGGTAGGAATTCTTGTAAAACATGCCTGTCTGAGCCTCTGATTGTATTTGTAATTTTTTTTTAAATAATGAGAACTGTAGTACTTGTAATCTCTTGTAATCTCTTGCGAATTAATAAAGGACTTTTTCTTTCAATTGTTGTTGAGTTTTCTTTTCGCACTGCCATTCTTCTCTTCTTCTTTTCTTTTGCTTTCTCTTTTTTTTTTTTTTGCACCGCCAACTTCTGAGTAATAATTGCCTTAGAACGATCGCCGGTTGCGCCGGCCGGCACACTAACCCTCCCCACAGACGGCGCCAATTGTAGGGGCTCCTTTTTCGGAGGTGGGCCCCCGACAATGAATTTGTAGAGAGTGGGGCAAAGGGTTTGGCTCCGGCCGACCCTCCTCCGGTCTTCTTCCGCACTTCTCGCTGTTTATTCCACGTCCGGGGTTGCTCCTCGGCTGGGGTCCCAGGGGGCCCCCCTCACTCGGGGGGTTCTTTACCTTATATATCTTCTTTAGCTCGATCCTGGCCTTACAGCTGTTGGTCATCCGGGCTAATGGTTCAGGACTTGTCCCATCAGACAGATTCTTTCCCATGCTGGGGGTTGCTGCCCCCAAGGTTTTTCAGTGAAGGGTCTTGTCAGCATTAATGGAACCTGGAGGGCTAGGCAGAATCGTTAAGTGTGGATGTGACCACCCGCAGTAGGTCTGCCCCCTACCTAGATTAGACCAAGTGCGCCGAGGATGGGTGCATCCTCGGCTCGGGCCTTGGAAGGACTAAAGTCTTTGGGCTGACCGTTCGGGGAGGTGGCTTTCCTCGGCTTGGGCCCTGGGCCTGCCTTAAGGTGGGCCGGGGGTTCTGGGCCCTCGGGCCCCACACATACATATATATGTGTGTGTGTGTGTGTGTGTGTGTGTGTGTGTGTGTGTGTGTGTGTGTGAGTACGTATGTATGTATAATGTCACTAAATGAAGTTAGGAAATCCAAATGGTTATGACTAATTTTTAGTGAATTCACAAATATTTAATTCTTTATGGCTTTTGTGTCAATTGTTGTAAAAACGACTAAACATGAAAAAGAATGTCATATTATGAATAAATTATTATCATTATTATAAAAAAAAAATTTCTTATATAATATTTATAAAAATAATAATTTAAATTCCTATAATATAAATAATTGATGCATAACTATATATAATTAGTATATGCATTTACTCCATTAGCTAATTCAATGTATTTCTTCTAAAAAAAAAAAATCCAAATTCAATGTACTAATACTATGATGTAAATGCAATCTTTATTGAGGTATAAGTCTAAATAAAGGAAGTCCCAAAGAATGCACCACATGGCAAAACATTATGCTCTCTCTTGCATGAGCTCTCTACTTATGTGTATATATATACACACACACACACACACACACTAGCCGCATACCCATGCTATGCGTGGGTATATATAAATTAATATATTATGTAATTAGGTGTAATATATAAAATGTAATAATTACTTAAAGTATTCTTTAAAAAAAAAAGATTTTTGCAAGTATTTTTTTATCTCTTTATCTCTACAAATATATCATTCTATTATTTTTTGTGTGTTCGATTAATATATATATATATTTTTAAAGTGAGCCATATTCTTCTAACTTTTGTTGTAGTGTGATACATTTGCCTAATATAGAACTAAACTTTATAAATTTCAAATTTATAATTCAAAATTTTCATCTCTTTGGTTTTAAGGAATAAGGAGATTATCATGATAACAAAAACTCATCATAAAATTACAATATTATTGTAGGGACGAAGGGCCTAAGAGTGTATATTGGGTCATGGGCCTTGTCCAAGGATAGGTAGGCTTTAACGGAAAGGTACCAATCGATGAGTTATGGGAGGATTCTAGCCCTAAAGGTTTGGTAAGGTTGTCCGAGGAGAAAGGCCTCCTTGGCTAAGCAGAGTGAGGGTCAAAAGGTTTGGTTTGCCATCAGGAGCTACGCACTGGATGATTCTACTGGTAAGGATAAACATCAGGAGGGAAGTTAAGAAATATTTAAGAGAAAACTGCTACCACCGCATTAAAGGCTCTACAGCTAACTCTTTGGCCATATTAATATGGAGGTAATATTTGAACAGTGATATTCAGCCTTATAGCTATTCTCAAAAATTTCAGGAAGGTGTTGATGAGACAAAGATAAAAGCCAGCAGCTTGATTTACACGTAGAGGGTTGAGATGAAGCGAATAGGGCAATATAAAAAAGAAAGACCCCAATCACAAGGGGTATCTAAGAATCTGTAAGAAAAGACTTTAGCACTAATTAAGAATTATAATTGTAATCATGCTTAAGAGGAATATATTCAAGAACTACTCTCCTCAGACTTTGCTGTGGAAGAATTTCCTTGCACAAAACTTGTTTGTCTTTGTTTTCTTATCATCTTTAATCAATTGTGAGTGTTGTCCAAGCCATTGAAGCCTAGTTTTCAGACCACTCTTTATAAATTCATTATATTGAGCTTTTTGGGCTTTAATCCTTTTCTCTTTTTGGGTTTAGGATCTAAAACTCGCCCTTACAGTTATCTTAATCAAAATTAAAATGAAACCAAAGAAATAAAAGATAGACTTTATTATAATTTATTACCCAAACAATTGGTAGGCATATTCAAATTTATATCCACATAGATTGTGTTTTGATCTAAACTCAAATTCCTATTTCTAGGAAAAAAAACAAATATTAACCTAAACCAAAACTCAACCAAAAATATAAAAGAGAGAGAGAGAAGATTTTGTGATGGGAAATTAAAAAAAAAAAAAAAAACATGCAAAAGCACATATTAAAAAAAAAATCATCAACCTTAATTAGAGTTATAAGAAAGAACAAAAAATCCACCAAAATAAAGTAATGAGAGAGAGAGAGAGAGAGAGAGAGAGAGAGAGAGAGAGAATACTCAGTTTTTGGGTGGGAAAAATATGGATTGAATGGAAAAAAATGATATTAAATTTTTACAAAATAAAATGAGAGAAAAACAAATCTAAATATAAGAAAGAGAAAATGATAAAAAAAAAGGTGTATCAGTAAAGTAGTGAGTAATAGAGGAAATAAATAGGCAAAGAGGGAGGAGAAATGTTGTAAGAAGTGTAATAGTAGATGTGGACTAATAGTGAGAAAAAAAAATTTATTTTTTATTTTATTTATAGAATAAAGAGAAGAAAAGTTTTTTTTTTTTTTTAAGAAAAGAAGAAAAGTTTGAAATAGAAAATAAAACGTAGAAAATAAGTGGATGATTTGGCTCAATGATTGAGTAGCAAAATTTATAGCATACATTAATATATATATATATATATATATAATGATGAAAAGAAAATAATGACACAGTCATTAGTCTAGTTTAAGTAGCAATAATAAATATTATACTTAATTTTTAAAATGTAGAGCCCAAGAAGTTATACAGTTTGTATATGATTACGATGTAAATTCCAAATTATACACCAACTAGCGCTTTTTGCTGACTATTATGTTAGTTGTAGACTGCGCCTTCCCTCCTCTCACTTTGGAATGATCTTGCAGTATTTTCTTATGATGACCTAATCGAGAGAGTACGATACATCGGTGCAAAAGATTGAGTGGAATCTGCTACTAATGGCTTCTTCACAACTTGAGATCTGTTTTTGGGTATGGGTTTGTAGCCATGAGGTCTGTATTTGGGAGAGAGAAAAACTCAACACAAAGAGAGAGACAGTTGTGCGTGAGGGAGAGAGAGGTTGGAGGTGAAGACTGTGATATTAGAGAACTATAAGGTTCTGAAGGCTGATAGTACAAAACTGGAATGATTTTCAGAGTTGGGTATTAGAGGAAGGAGAAGGATAGAGAAGATTTTCAGGGTTGGGACTTGGGAGGTTATCGGGTTTGTTTTTCAGAATTGTGGAAAAATTTCAGTTTTAGCTTTGTTTAGATGAAATTTTTGGGTTAGAAATAATTTTTTTTAATCACCAAGATTGTGGCCGATAAATCAAAGTTCAAGAATTGAAGCCCAGAAGAAGACCTTCAAAGTGGGGTAGCCTTCTGAGGCCTACCGCTATACAACTGCACTTGAATATGATCTGAATTCCAAACAAATCATACCACAGAAAACAGAAATAATATCTAACAAAATTTAACAACGAGCCATGAAGATAAGGAAATCCAGAGTATATTAAATTTATGGAATCAAGTACAGTGCGCAATGAAGCACCCCAAACACCTTATAGAACCAAAAGGAAAAACATTCACAAGTCCCAGGTCACAAAACTAATAGAAAACACTATCAGACCTCCCTTTGAACACAAACATAATAACTCACACACGCCTCTACCAACATACAAAAAACCAAAATACCAAAACCTAACAACATCTTTAGGAGCTTAATCCACTTCCTCCATCTTGCTCTCCTCACCACCATCCTCCTCCAAAGCAGGCATATCAGCATCTTCACCACCGGTCTCTTCCTCATCAATGCTAAGACCAAGCTTCAACATCCTGTGAATTCTGGCTGCAAAAGTGTTGGGTTCTTCGAGGCTGAAACCAGAAGTCAAGAGGGCAGTCTCAAAGAGCAGCAACACTAGATCCTTGACAGACTTGTCATTCTTATCAGCCTCAGCTCTCTTTCTAAGCTCCTCCATTATGCCATGGTCAGGGTTAATCTCCATTGTCTTTTTGCTTGACATGTAACCACCCATGCTGTTATCCCTCAGTGCCTGAGCCTTCATGATCCTCTCCATGTTTGCGGTCCATCCATACTCCCCAGTCACCAAACAGCAAGGAGAGTCTACAATTCTGTCAGAGACAACCACCCTCTCAACCTTGTCTCCCAAGATGTCATTGATGATCTTGCACAAGTTCTCAAAAGACTTCTTCTTCTCCTCCTTTTTCTGCTTCTCTTCTTCACTATCATCATCAAGCTTCAAACCCTCCTTTGT
The DNA here is from genome assembly GCA_030445155.1 of Quercus variabilis. Taxonomy (NCBI): domain Eukaryota; kingdom Viridiplantae; phylum Streptophyta; class Magnoliopsida; order Fagales; family Fagaceae; genus Quercus; species Quercus variabilis. Next base: position 13,536,738 of record CP129453.1, read on the forward strand.
AGCAGAAACCAGCTTCTTACCATCGTACTCCTTCAATTGTCCAATGGCGTACTCATCAATTGCATCAACCATATATAGCACCTCATAACCCTTCTGCTTGAGCCTCTCCAAGAATGGTGAGTTCTCCACCGCCTTCTTGCTCTCACCGGTGATATAATAAATGTCCTTCTGACCCTCCTTCATTCTGGTCACATAGTCCTTCAAACTAGTCAATTCGTCACCACTCTTGGTTGAGTGGTATCGGAGCAAAGCAGCAAATTTGGCCCTGTTCTGGCTATCCTCATTGATACCCAATTTCAAGTTCTTTGAGAAGGCCTCATAGAACTTGTTATAGTCCTCTTTGTTCTCAGCAATCTCATTGAACATCTCAATGCACTTCTTCACCAGGTTCTTCCTAATCACCTTCAAAATCTTGTTCTGTTGCAGCATCTCACGAGAGATATTGAGTGGCAAGTCCTCAGAATCCACCACACCCTTCACAAATCCAAGATACTCCGGAATGAGCTCCTCACAATTGTCCATAATGAACACCCTCCTGACATAGAGCTTGATGTTATTCATCTTCTTTCGAGTGTCAAAAAGATCAAACGGAGCCCTCTTTGGAGCAAAAAGAATGGCCTTGAATTCAAGCTGGCCTTCCACTGAGAAGTGCTTCACAGCAAGGTGTTCTTCCCAGTCATTTGTCAAGCTCTTGTAGAAAGCAGCATATTCCTCTTTGGTTATCTCCTCTGGCTTGCGAAGCCAAATGGGTTTCTGCTTGTTGATGAGTTCCCACTCATGAGAGACCTCCTTGATCTTCTTCTTCTTCGACTTGGTCTCCTTCCCTTCATCGATTTCCTCAATAGCTCCTTCCTCCTCCTTCTTTGGTTCATCGTCTTCATCGTCACTGATCTCTTTCTCAGTTGTTTTCTCAGTCCAAAGATAGATGGGGTAGCTGATGAACTCAGAGTGTTTCTTCACAAGGTCCTTAATCTTCCTCTCCTCCAAGTATTCCAACTGCTCAAACCAATAACGGTACACAAAATTAATACAGCAATAACGAATAACAATACATAGATCTATTAAAAGTTAAATTACAGATTAATTAAAAGTACATACATCTATCTAATATATAATTTGAAATCATTGACAATATTCTTTACAGAAAAGTCTAACAATTTCTTAATTTCTTCTAAAATCACAAAGAAAGTCTAAGAAAACCCATATTTTTCCACATTATCATTCTAATTTATATTTTTAAATTTAATTTTGAGTTACAGATAGTGCTACATTAGATTAGTTTAACTAATTAAAACTCATGAGAGTCTATGTAATCATCATCGTCAAAATAAATATTAAATTAATAATTTACATAATAAAAACATTATGTCTAACACATGATATATCAAAAGCAATGTAATTTAAAACTGAATTTTATTTTTACCTGGTCCTCCTTGAGGAAGAGTGTGATCTTGGTACCCCTACCAAGTTGCTCTCCATCAACATCCCTTGTCACTGTGAAGGAACCACCAGCTTGTGATTCCCAGATGTACTGTTCATCGTCATTGTGCTTTGTAGTCACAATAACCCTCTCGGCAACAAGGTAAGCCGAGTAAAACCCAACACCAAATTGACCGATCATGCTGACATCTGCTCCGGCCTGCAATGCCTCCATAAATTCCTTGGTCCCAGACCTTGCAATTGTACCCAAATTGTTCACCAAATCTATAACCCCAAAGCCGAAAAAAGTGTTAGCAATCTAAAATCACACTAAATATTATTATATGCTTAATAAGAAAACAAAGAAGCATAATATAAGTACCTGCTTTGGTCATGCCGATACCGCTGTCGATGATAGAGAGAGTCTTGTTGACTTTGTCAGGGACGATCCTAATGAAGAGCTCTGGCTGAGCATCGAGTTTGCTCTTGTCTGTGAGGCTCTCAAAGCGAATCTTATCCAATGCCTATACACATAAATTCAAAACCAATCAGTCTTAATTCTCATCTAAAAGAAAAAGAAACAGAGAGAGAGTTCGACATACATCAGAGGAATTGCTGATGAGTTCACGAAGGAAGATCTCTTTGTTGCTGTAGAAGGTGTTGATGATCAAGCTGAGAAGCTGGTTGATGTCAGCCTGGAATGCAAAGGTCTCTGCATCAGCCATCTGCACGTCCGCCATTACTACACCAAAAGAAAGCGCTAGAGAAACGAAGTAAAGCGAGAGAGAATATTAGAAAGCAAACTGTTTGTTGATGAGTGAGTGTGAGAGATTGGTGAGGAGGAGAGTGTGTATTATATAGTAGAGAGAAGCCAGAGAGTTTCCGATTCTGAGACAAAAAAGAAGGGAGAGATAACTTGGGGAGTGGGTCGTTTTTCGAATCTTCTACGGCTCTATGGGGTTACTTGATTTTGGGTTTTTGTGTTTTTTTTTTTTTTGGGATAAAATATTATTTTTGTTCTTAATTTTTTGGAAAATTTTGTTTTTTTTCTCTCAATTAAATTTTTTTTTATTCTTAAACTGTTGAAAATTTTATTTATTTTTGTCTTTAAACTATTAAAAATATTTTACTTTTTATCTTTAAACTTTACCAAAAGTTTATTTTTCGTCATTAAATTATTGAAATTTTTTTCCATACCTATTTTTATTTCTAAACTATTAAAAAATCTTTACAAAATTTGTGAATGAAAAAAGAAATTTTCAAATTTTAGACATGAAAAAAAATTTTTTAGTAAATGTTAAGCATCAAAATTGTATTTTACTTTTTTTTTTTCCTATTGGGATTGTCTAGCTTTTCTGAATACGTAATTCTCATGGATAGAACTAGGATTGGTCTGTTCTTAAAAAAAATTTATTCAAAAAATAAATTACCATTTATTCATTATTAATAAAATATATAAAATAATTTTTCTTACCACTTATCTATCCAATCATTTATGATCTATCAAAATGTAAGTTGACAGCCTATTAAGTTGCAAAAATCACCTATAATTGGTTTTGTATTAAATGTTGCAACAATTTTTTTTTCTATTAATATACAAAATCAAATAATCCATTAGAAAAAAATTTTTCCTTAAAATTATTCATGATTGAAAATGCTTGTTTTATAATTGCTGTGGGAATAAAAGTTCAAGTTCGTATATTAGGCCTTGGGCCTTATTCGAGGATGTGGATACGTCTGAGAAGGAGTAAATGATTAGGAGAAGCCCCATAATAGAGGATCATGCAAGGAAAGAATTGAGAAATATAGTCCTAGGAGGTTATCCTTCTTGACTGTGATGAATATCGGTCAAGCAAGTACTTGGACAATTTAAGTGACCTTCCAGGAAGTTCTAACAATAATGATGAACTTTAAGCACATACAAAAGTGATAAGAATACAGAAATATCTACAAGTAAAAGCTGCTATCACCGCATTAAATACGCTACTGTAACTTTTCTAGTCGCATTTATGTGGAGAAGACCCCTGAACAATACAATCTCAGCTACCACCACTCATAGAGAACGAAAGAAGATGCCTGATGGGACATGTACTCGAGCGAATGCTTAGATGATTAACAAGTGTACGATCAAGATCGTCTGAAAGAAAACTATATAAACGTAAAAGATCTCCCATAAGGGAGAGATCGGAAGAAATGGAAAAAGAAGAAAGAAGAAAATTTACTGTAGCACTAAGGATTATATTAGCTTTCAAGAATAGTAGTTTAGTTCATAGTTTATCTCCTCGAACATCAATTTAATCAAGTTTCAAGTGTGTTTCTGCGTTCATTCATCTTTTAAATCTTTATTAATTGTTGTTTAATTCACAAATAGCCTAACTCTTTCATCTAGTCTCTACAAATTCATTGTATTGGACTCGTTGAGCTCACATCCCACATCTTTTGGGCTTGGATTACAAATCTTGACCCTACAATTGCAATAAAAACTAAAAAGGTAAATAAAAATTAATAGTACAATCATTCTACCACCACACACTTTTAGTGTGATGATCACTCTACATATATAAGTGTCTATGATGAGTGGAAGGCAAGGGCAAGGTCGGGGTTTAAATCTCCAAAAAGGAATTTCACATATATACTTAGATTATTCTAAAATAATTTTATATTTCAAATCAAAAAACAATACAATCATTCTATAAAGAAAATTGTACCAAACATGAAATTGTATTGAATATCATTGTACAATATTATTCTTACAAAAAAATAACTTATTTTTTTAGAAATAGAAGACACTTCAACAATTGTTTGGGTGGAATTACACACACACACACACAAAAACCTATTTGTTTAAAAATAGAAAACATTTTAACAATTGTTTAGGTGGAATCAAGTAGCATGACATCACTAAAAACGAAAAGTCTCAAACTTTTAACTTTTGGTTCTCAAACATCAATTAAGCTAACTTTAATATCAAACATATATAAGTCAATTGATTTAGAATTTTTGAGTTGGCTTTCAATTTGGAAGTTCCAAACTTTAATACAAAACACGTATAAGTTAATTAACCATTTTATATTTTATATTCTTTGGGTAAACTTTAAACTTAACATGACTAGTTTTCAATTTGGGGAGCAAAATATCATATATATATATATATATATATATATATATTGTATTTACTTTCATATGAATATACACACACTCCCATTCTTCTATTAATAGGTCCATCTTAACTATTCTCTTGCTTGTGGAAAGTGAACTCATCCCACACACACCAAGTAAAAAAAAGGCTCTTTGAGGTGGCCCCAATGGTGGAGCTAAGGTTAGATTTTTGGGGGGGGGCACACATACATACACCTGTGTGCGAGTCCTTAAAACCAATCCAAATAATAAAAAAACCATTCAAGTGAATTCTAAAGTGCATTTTAATTAATATAAGAAAATCTACACAAAAAATTAATATCTTTTGATATTTTGCTTCTTTGTCAGAGGTGTGTTTACACAGGAATAAATTATATTGTGATTTTTTCTGAAGTCAAAGTTTCACTATGGATTACATAAAAATATTTGTAGTAGCTACACAAAAATCAAGAACAAATCATTTGAATTATGGTTTTTATTTTTTTATTTTATTGACTTATAAATTTATCAAATTGTGATATTTATAAAACTGTATTATGAGCATATAAGCACTTTAACTTTCAATTTTCAACTTGGAAACAACATTAATCTCTCTCTCTCTCTCTCTCTCTCTCTCTAAGTTTTGTGCCTTTGAAAGGCATTGATAAAAATTAAATATTTTCTATTTCATTTTTAGACGAAGTTTGGCATGTAAAAGAAATAATGATTTTATAAAGAAAAAAGGAAATTAAAACAAATTAATGAAAGAAAGGAAATAACCAAATTATTAAATGGAAGGAGAGCAAATTAATTAACACATTAACTTTCAAACTTTGGCATGGTTTGGGCAATTCCCCCCTCCTCCCCTTCTCTCGACCCCTAATTCTTTCATTGGTGGCTCCATGATTTTATCTACAAGTTTTGAACCTAATACTTCATAAATCTCATAATATCTTAAGAACCATTTAGTACTTGAATTAGCCAAGCTATATTTTGTGTTGTTACTCTGCAGTTTTTTTTCTTGCTTTTAACACTCTTGCACCATCTTCATTGGTATATGTATATATTTTGAATAGCTCAACTACAATTTGAAATAGTTTCAAATTAATCCCTAACCATTAAAAACTTTTAACTAAATTCATGAACTTTTCAAATTGTTTCAATTCACACCCTTTATGAGTCACTATGAGTTTATTACCAAAACTAATATAAATTGGATCATGTTAGCTAGTGTTAGGATTTTTGTTAATGAATTAATTTATAAAAGTTTTGATGCTATTTTTATAGGAAATATAAAAAATTGTTAAAAATTATTATTATTTTTATTTTTTCCCATAAAACAATTTCTAAACAAAATTCTTAAACAAATGCGATAAGAGTATCTGCTAATTTTTTTCAATATAAATTCGTCAAAGTTGAAACCAAATCCTATTGTACTCTCTCTCTCTCTCTCTCTCTATATATTTATATATATATATATATATATATATATATGTATATATATGTAACTTGAAAACCTGACTTTGGAACTTTGGTTTGCACAGAGCACAGCGTGCAACAAGTTTTTCAATATAATTACTGCTGAATTTTTTTTTTTTTTTTGATAAGATTACTATTGAAATTTGTTGAGAGGAAAAACCCAAAAAGTGACCTTAGCTCAACTCCCCCTCCTTTTAACTTGAAAACAACCCATATGCTGCAAGCGTGGTAGCTTTGTAGACTACTAATAAGGTCAAAATCTATACAACTTGCATTTTGGGCCTAACGCTAAAAAATTGAACTTAAATATATTCTTAATTCCAAACTTATCATAACATAGGAAACTGAAACAAAATTTCCACCATAATTTATCAACCAACAAGCCATTAAGGAAATCCAGAGTATATTAAAATTTATAGGAAAGTACAAAATGCACAATTAAGCACCATAAACCTTCATAGACCTAAAAGGAAAAGGGTCGTTCACAAATCCCAGGTAGCAAAACTAATAGAAAACACTATCCCTTTGAACACAAACATAATACTGTAATTCACACACACCTCTACCAACATACTAAAGACAAAAGCCTATACAAAGACTGAAGACTAGGGACTCATTTGAGAAGCTTAATCCACTTCTTCCATCTTGCTCTCCTCTGTAGCATCCTCCTCCAAAGCAGGCATATCAGCATCATCACCACCGGTCTCTTCCTCATCAATGCTAAGACCAAGCTTCAACATCCTGTGAATTCTAGCTGCGAAAGTGTTGGGTTCTTCAAGGCTGAAACCAGAAGTCAAGAGAGCAGTCTCAAAGAGCAGCAACACAAGATCCTTGACAGACTTATCATTCTTATCAGCCTCAGCTCTCTTTCTCAACTCCTCCATTATGCCATTGTCAGGGTTAATCTCCATTGTCTTTTTGCTTGACATGTAGGAGCCCATGCTGCTATCCCTCAGTGCCTGAGCCTTCATGATCCTCTCCATGTTTGCTGTCCATCCATATTCCCCAGTCACCAAACAGCAAGGAGAGTCCACAATTCTATCGGAGACAACCACCTTCTCAACCCTGTCTCCCAAGATGTCCTTAATGGTCTTGCATAGGTTCTCAAAAGACTTCTTTTTCTCCTCCTTTTTCTTCTTCTCTTCCTCGCTCTCATCATCGAGCTTCAAACCCTCCTTTGTAGCAGACACCAATTTCTTACCATCATATTCCTTTAACTGCCCGACAGCATACTCATCAATGGCATCAACCATATAGAGCACCTCATAACCCTTCTTCTTAAGCCTCTCCAAGAATGGTGAATTCTCCACCGCCTTCTTGCTCTCACCCGTAATGTAGTAAATGTCCTTCTGACCCTCCTTCATTCTTGTTACATAATCCTTCAAACTAGTCAATTCATCACCACTCTTTGTTGAGTGGTAACGAAGCAAATCAGCCAATTTGGCCCTGTTCTGGCTATCCTCATGGATACCCAACTTCAAGTTCTTTGAGAAGGCCTCATAGAACTTGTTATAATCCTCTTTGTTCTCAGCGATCTCATTGAACATCTCAATGCACTTCTTAACAAGGTTCTTCCTAATCACCTTCAAAATTTTGTTCTGCTGCAACGTCTCACGAGAGATATTGAGTGGCAAGTCATCAGAATCCACCACACCCTTAACAAATCCAAGATACTCCGGAATGAGCTCCTCACAGTTGTCCATAATGAACACCCTCCTGACATAGAGCTTGATGTTGTTCATCTTCTTTCGGGTGTCAAAGAGATCAAATGGAGCCCTCTTTGGGACAAAAAGAATGGCCTTGAATTCAAGCTGGCCCTCAACAGAGAAGTGCTTCACAGCAAGGTGGTCTTCCCAGTCATTGGTCAAGCTCTTGTAGAATGCAGCATATTCCTCCTTTGTTATCTCTTCTGGCTTGCGAAGCCAGATGGGTTTCTGCTTGTTGATGAGTTCCCACTCGTGAGAGACCTCCTTGATCTTCTTCTTCTTCGATTTGGTCTCCTTCTCTTCATCAACTTCCTCAATAGCTCCTTCCTCTTCCTTCTTTGGTTCATCATCTTCATCGTCACTAATCTCTTTCTCAGTTGTTTTCTCAGTCCAAAGATAAATGGGGTAGCTGATGAATTCAGAGTGTTTCTTCACCAGGTCCTTAATCCTCCTCTCTTCTAAATATTCCAACTGCCCAAGCCAATAACGGTACACAGAATTAATACAACACTAACTATGCATAGATCAATCTAATTAAAAAAAAAAAAAAGTTCCATGTAAACTAAAGAAAACATCAACATGGATTTTTCAACCTTTTGTTGACTACCACTAAATTTCACATAAATTGGCGAGAACACACATTCTAATATGGACTTTTTTTTAATGTAATTTAAAAAAATAATAATAGTCCAACAAACTAAACGAATTTTAATTAAATTATGTTTGACTATCTCTACACAAATTCTAAAAATGTCTCCAAACAAATTGAAATTAAATTATGTTTATGTATGTCCTTTCTACAATTTCTCTAATCGACTCTTTATATAATACAACATAATATATAAATAATTGTGCATGCTTGAAATTTTAATATAAAAAAAAATTTATAAATTGTCAAAATAATTAAAAAGTACAAAAATTTATTTTAAATTTATGGAAATTTTGGTAAAATTCTAATTGATTTAACATTATAAATTTCTTGAATTTAATCATCTAGAATAAACTAATCCTAACAAGTTAACACATCTAGGTCCTGAAAAACAATGTACTCCATATAATTTATGAAAAATCGTGTAATTTAACCTTGCAACAAAGTAATTGAATTATTGAATTGAGGAATTTACCTGGTCCTCCTTGAGGAAGAGTGTGATCTTGGTACCCCTACCAAGTTGCTCTCCATTAACATCCCTTGTCACAGTGAAGGAACCACCAGCTTGTGATTCCCAAATGTACTGTTCATCGTCATTGTGCTTTGTGGTCACAATAACCCTCTCGGCAACAAGGTAAGCCGAGTAAAACCCAACACCAAATTGACCAATCATGCTCACATCCGCTCCGGCCTGCAATGCCTCCATAAATTCCTTGGTCCCAGACCTCGCAATTGTGCCCAAATTGTTCACCAAATCTATAACCCAAAAACAGAAAAAGTGTTAGCAATCTAAAATCACAGTAAATATTATTATGTGCTTAATACGAAAACAGAGAGGCATAATATGTAAGTACCTGCTTTGGTCATGCCGATACCACTGTCGATGATAGAGAGAGTCTTGTTGACTTTGTCAGGGACGATCCTAATGAAGAGCTCTGGTTGACCATCCAGTTTGCTCTTGTCTGTGAGGCTCTCAAATCGTATCTTATCCAAAGCCTATACACACAAATTCAAACCAATCAGCCTTATTGCTCATAAAAGAAAAAGAAAAAGAAACAGAGAGAGAGAGAGAGACGTACATCAGAGGAATTGCTGATGATTTCACGAAGGAAGATCTCTTTGTTGCTATAGAAGGTGTTGATGATCAAGCTAAGAAGCTGGTTGATCTCAGCCTGGAAAGCGAAGGTCTCTGCATCAGCCATCTGCACGTCCGCCATTACTGCACCAAAAGAAAGCGCTCTAGAGAGAACGAAAGAAAGAAAGCAAGAGATCGAGAGAGTTTTGTAGAGAGTCTGATTAGAAAGCAATTGAATTTTGATGAGTGAGTGAGAGAAGAGGTGTGTGTGTTTATATAATGGAGGAGAGAGAGAGGGTTCGCGATTTCGAGACAAAAACGGAGTGAGAGATTACTTGGAGAGTTGGGCCGGTTTTCGAATCTTCTACGGCTCTCTGGACTTGCTTAATTTTTGGCTTTTCTTTTTTTGTGGTGTAACGATGTCGTTTCTTTACTAATCCAGAAAGTTCTGTCCTCTCGTGCAGTCTGGAGTGTTCTGCGGTTGAGTTCCTACAGCCTTTTAAATCGCAACAACAAAATTGTTTCTCAAAAAAAAAAAAAAAAAAAAAAAAAAAAAAAAAAAAAAAAAAAAGAATCGCAACAACCACCTATAATCAATTCTATATCATTTTTTTTATATAAGAAAAAAAAATCAAAGAATCATTATAAAATATTTTATTTTGTTGCGGAATATTCATGATTAAAAATGTTTATTTTATAATTACAATAAAAACTAGAAAGGTAAATAACAATACAATCATTCCGTAAAGAAAATAGTACCAACCATTAAAGAGTATTAAATATCAATGACTAATATTATTCTTACTAAAAAAATAACAAATTAGTTTTGTTAAGTAAGCTTTTTATATATATTATATAAATTGTAGGATAAGGGCCAAAATTATTTATTGGCCTTCGGCTTTGTCTGAGGACATAGGCATGTTCGAGGAGTTGCAAATAATTGTGAGGGATTTCAATTTTAAAGTCTCATAAACAAAGGAATGGAAAATGGTCCGAGGATTAACTCCTCCTTGAATATAATGAATGCAATTCAAATCTATATTCCAACGATTAAGCTGACATTCCAGGAGGCTCCAACGATAAGGACGTGCATTATACACATATAAGAGTGATGAGAACTTAGAAATATCTAAAGAAAAACTGCTACCATCATATTAATGGCATGTTTGGATGTTTAAAAAAGGAGGGGGAGTAGAGTAGAGGGAGGGAGAGTAATGTAATTATTTTATTTGGAAATTTTTTAAAGAATGAGGGGGAGGGGTTTGGAGGAGTTTGGAGGGGTTTGGACTCCCTCTAGCCCCCCAATTTTAATTCCCCCAAATTGGAGAGATTTGGAGGGGGAGTAGAGTATATAAACTATTGACCAAGTAAATTACCTAATTTATCCTTATTATATTAACAAAATTACACAAGGGGAAGGGCTAATTACTCCCTTCTTCCTAACTAATTTTAAAAATATCCAAATAAGGTGGAGGTGAATCATTCTCCTCTACTCTCCTCCCCTTCCCTCTACTCCCCTCTACTCTCCTCCCTCTCTAAACTTCCAAACAAGCCATAAATATATTACAATTAATTTTCTGGTTGCATTTATGTGAATAAGACTCCTAAATAGTGCAGTCTTAACTACCATGATTCACAGAAAGCCAAAAAAAATGTCTAATAGGACAGATACTCAAGTAAGAACTCAGATAATCAACAAGTGTAAGATCAAGATGATCCAAAGAGAGTTATATAATGTGAGAGACCCTCTATGAGAAGGGGATGGGAAAAATAGAGAAAGAGTACTGTAACAATCAAAATTGTATTTACACCCAACCGTTGTCAATTTATAAAAACAAAAGACCTTCTCGCACAGTGAATTCATTTAGCTCTATTTTCCTTGTTCTTACTTCATCATCTTTTAAAATCATATTAGCCATTGTCAAATTCATTAGAGCTTAGTTTTCCAACCCATTCTCTACAAATTTATTGTATTGGGCTCACTGAGCCAAGATCGTATACATCATGGGCTTGAGCTACAAACCGAGTCCCTGCATATATATATATATATATATATAGTTGAGTTCAAGTTACACCTAATATAATTTTAAGCAATATTATACATTTCAATATTTTTTAATTAGATGCAAATTTTGAAAAATCCATCGTTAGATTATATTATCTTTATATGTTTTCCATGCTTGCAAAATTTCAAGGTAATAAAAAATCAATAACCATGTCATCAATAAATTGTTCAAATTCAAATTTTTGTAATTTAAAATAATGTATAAAATATGGTGTGGGGGAAAAGGAGCCAGGCCCAAGGTAATAGGCCGAAGGCCCGCGAGAGGACTATCTTACATCCGAAAAGAGAGAGGAGAAAAAGGCAAGGCCCAGCTGGGAGTGGGATCTTCATAATGAAGGATCATTGCTATCTGAGGAGGATATCTCCTGTCCGAGGAGGATGTTTCACTTTAACATGATGTCATAGATTAATTGAGTACGAGAAAAGCCAAAATGACTGTCCGAGCACTCCACCTGATCAAGATAAGCTCAGAGCATGTTCTGAAACGATAAGGATGGAGAAATATCTGAGGGAAAGGCTGCTGCCACCGTATTCAATGCATTACAACAACTTTTCTGGCCGCATTTATGTGGAGAAAACCTCTGAACAGTACATCCTAACCTATCACCACTCTCACAGAGCTGAAAAGAAGATGCCTAATGTGACAGGTACTTGAGCAAGTTCATAGATGAGGAGCACGTGGACGATGGAGATGAGGGTAGGAATGACTATATAATAGAGGGGAGCACCTGTCAATTGCCCCCAGGAGAAAGAGAGGGAAGAAAAACAAGGAGAGAGTTCTTCAAACTATCAATGTATACAGATTGATCAATTTTAATCACTGTTTAAAAGAATTATGATCCATTGTTATTAATCCCTTACTGATTCTAATTCTCCGACCCATACTCTACAAATTGATTGTCTTTGGGTTTATGTAAAGAATTTGAACCCTACATATAGGTTTATGGTTTGAGTGATAAATAACATCCAATTGACATTAATTTTAAGAACATATAATTCAACAATGGAATTTTCAAAATATGAATCATATAACAAGTTATTAGATGGTGTAACATTGCTTATATTATAGCAAAAATTGTGCACCTCAACTAGGTGTAACTTGAACCCCTCTCTCTCTCTCTCTCTCTCTCTCTCTCTAAATATGTTATAGCAAAAATTGTGCACCTCAACTAACATTTCAAGTGTTTGAGTGTTTCCAACTAATGCACTTAGGGTTTAAAATTTTAAGTCACCCTACTCTCCATTATTGATGTATTCAAAATATATATACAAGAAAAAGAAATCACGGACAAAATAAAATGAACTTAAAAATTTGTTTAGGTGGGATCAGGCAACACAACATCACTAAAAGCAAATAGTCTCAAACTTTTAACTTTAGTTCTCAAACATCAATTAAGCAATTAAACTTTAATACCAAACATATATCGGATAATTGACCGTTTTATTTTTTAGATTCTTTGCGGGAGCTTTCAATTTGGATATCCCAAACTTTAATACCAAATACATATAAGTCAAGTGACCATTCTATATTTTAGAATCTTTGGGTCAACTTTAAACTTAACATGACTAGTTTTCAATTGAGGGAGCCAAATATATATATATATATATATCTATATATTTATTATTATTATCTTACTTTCATATATACACACCCCATTCTTCTACTAATGGCTCCATCTAAACTATTCCCTTACTTGTGGGTAGCGACCCATCCCACCACACACACACCAAGTAATTATATATATATATATATAGACACACAATTCTCTTCAAATGGCCCAATGGTGGAACCAAGGTTTGATCTTGTTTGGTTTATAAGTGACCTACACATATATACCACCTTGGCTTGGCGAGAGTCTTTAAAGGTAAAAACCAATTCAAATAATAAAAAACCATTTAGGTGAATTCTAAAAAATATTTTAATATAAGACAATCCATAAAAAAAAAAAAAAAAAAAAAATTAACATCTTTTGATATTGTACTTCTCTGTGAGAGGTTTTTTTGCATGTAAAATTATATTGTGATTTTTTCTAAAGTTAAAATTTCACAAAGGATTACATAAAAACAAGTACAAATCATGTGAATTATGATTTTTTTATTATTAATATTCACTCATAAATTTACTAAATTATAATATTTAAAAATTCTATATAAATTTTAATATCTATAATCACAACATTAGACTTGATTTAATTATGTGATTATCCTTATATTTTATTATTATACACAAACTTTAATAAAAAAAATAAATTATTACATTAATAATTTGGGCTTCTTTTTATCATTTTTATAACTGAAAAGGGAATAAATTTTTTTATCCTCTCTCTCTCTCTCTCTCTCCCCCCTTTAAAAGGCATTGATATAATAGATATTTTTTTTTTATAGATGAAGTTTGACATGTAAAAAAAAATAGTGATTTTATAAATGAAAAAAAGGAAATAAATAAAAAATATGAATGAAGGAAAGGAAAATATCAAATTATAAAATAGGATGGGAGCAAATTAATTTACACACATTAACTTTGTAAACTTTGGCCAAGCCGGGGCAATTCTCTCCCTCCTCCTCTTCTCATACCCCCTAACTCTGTTATCGATTGCCTCATGATACTAGCTACAAGTCTTAGACCTAATATCTCATAAATCTCATGATATCCTAGGAATCATTAATCCTTGGATTAGCCAAGCTATATTTTATTTTTAATACTCCTGCATTTTTTTTTCTTGGTTTAACACTCTTTGGACTACCTTCATTGCTTATTTGTTAATTACAAGTAAATTGTATTTGAAATAAGATGAAAATTTCAAAGTTATATTATCAATAAACAAAATCATATCATATATTTTATATAATCATGAATAGTTCACCTACATTGAATAGCAATAAAAAAAAAAGTTCAATTTTCATATAAGCAAATTGAATAGTTCACCTACAATTTGAAATGGTTTCAAATTAAACCCTAACCATTAAAATTTTTTAACTAAAGTGGTGAACTTTTCAAATTTTTTGAATTCAAACCTTTTTACTATTTTTAAAAATAATATAAATTCACTACAAGTTTTTTTTAAAAGAAAATTTCAACTTATGATCATCAGATCAAGACAATAATTAATTTTTAATGTAAACGAAAATTGAATCCCAAATCTCTTATACAACCATCACAAATTTTACCAATTAAACTAACTAAAACCCACAAATTCATCAAAGTTGATACCTAGTACTAAATAGGTTTTTCAATATATATATATATATATATATATGTGTGTGTGTGTAAATGCCTCAATAAATTTAAGGCAATTCAATTATAAATACTCTAATAAATCTAAGATACATCCAAGACAATAATTAATTTTTAGTATAAATAAAAATTAAATCTCAAATTTCTTATACAACTATCAAAGATTTTACTAATTAAACTAACTAAAACCTACAAATTCACCAAAATTCAAAATTAATACATAGTACTGAATAGATTTTTCAATATATATATATATATATGTGTGTGTGTGTAAATGCCTCAATAAATTTAAAGCAACTCAAATATAAATACCCTAATAAATCTAAGATACATCCAATTTCAAATCCAATTAACATGCTTAAACACCAATTTCACATACAATTTCGGAACACGATGAAATCTGTTGAGAGGAAAAAGCACAAACAGCGACCTCACCACTCTGCTCTCCCTCCCGCCCCTTACTTGAAAACAACCCAGATGATGCAAAGCGTGGTAGTAGCTTTGAAGACTACTAAAGGGTAAAGGCCATAACAAAACACTCAAGCCAGAGACGTAACAAAATATTTACACGAATTTATTCACAAAGATTGTGGCCTATAAATCCAAATCTAAGGAATGAAGACCCAGAAGACCTCCGAGGTGTAGCAGCTTTTTGGAGGCCTAAAAATAATAGATTGCACTTGTACACATTCCGAAATCCAAATTTATCATAACATAGTATACTCAAACAAAATTTCAAAAGCAATTTATCCACCAACGAGCAATGAAGGAAATCCAGGGTGTACTAAATTTATAAAAGAGTACAAAATACACCGTTAAGCACCACAATGACCCTTACAGACCAAAAGGTTTCACAAATTCTAGGTAACAAAACTAACAGAAAACACCATCAGACCTCCATTTTAACACAACTCACACACACCTCTACTAAGTACCAAATTTCCAAGAAGTAATAACCAAAAGCTCTAACAAGACTGAAGACCAGGGACTCCCAATTTGAGGAGCTTAATCCACTTCTTCCATCTTGCTCTCCTCTGCAGCATCCTCCTCCAACGCAGGCATATCAGCATCATCACCACCGGTCTCTTCCTCATCGATGCTAAGACCAAGCTTCAACATCCTGTGAATTCTAGCTGCAAAAGTGTTGGGTTCTTCAAGGCTGAAACCAGAAGTCAAGAGGGCAGTCTCAAAGAGCAGCAACACTAGATCCTTGACAGACTTGTCATTCTTATCAGCCTCAGCTCTCTTTCTCAGTTCCTCCATTATGCCATTGTCAGGGTTAATCTCCATTGTCTTTTTGCTTGACATGTAACCGCCCATGCTATTATCTCTCAGTGCCTGAGCCTTCATGATCCTCTCCATGTTTGCGGTCCAGCCGTACTCCCCGGTCACCAAACAGCAAGGAGAGTCTACAATTCTGTCAGAAACAACAACCTTCTCAACCTTATCTCCCAAGATGTCCTTGATGGTCTTGCACAGGTTCTCAAAAGACTTCTTTTTCTCCTCCTTTTTCTGCTTCTCTTCTTCGGTCTCATCGTCAAGCTTCAAACCCTCCTTTGTAGCAGATACCAATTTCTTACCATCATACTCCTTTAACTGCCCAACAGCATACTCATCAATGGCGTCAACCATATAAAGCACCTCATAACCCTTCTTCTTAAGCCTCTCCAAGAATGGCGAATTCTCCACCGCCTTTTTGCTCTCACCGGTAATATAGTAAATGTCCTTCTGACCCTCCTTCATTCTGGTCACATAATCCTTCAAACTAGTCAACTCATCACCACTCTTTGTTGAGTGGTAACGGAGTAAATCAGCCAATTTGGCCCTGTTCTGGCTATCCTCATGGATACCCAATTTCAAGTTCTTTGAGAAGGACTCATAGAACTTGTTGTAATCCTCTTTGTTCTCAGCGATCTCGTTGAACATCTCAATGCACTTCTTAACAAGGTTCTTCCTAATCACCTTCAAAATCTTGTTCTGCTGCAACGTCTCACGAGAGATATTGAGTGGCAAGTCATCAGAATCCACCACACCCTTCACGAATCCAAGGTACTCGGGAATGAGCTCCTCACAATTGTCCATAATGAACACCCTCCTAACATAAAGCTTGATATTGTTCATCTTCTTTCTCGTGTCAAAGAGATCAAATGGAGCCCTCTTTGGGACAAATAGAATGGCCTTGAATTCGAGCTGGCCCTCAACAGAGAAGTGCTTTACCGCAAGGTGCTCTTCCCAGTCATTGGTCAAGCTCTTGTAGAATGCAGCATATTCCTCTTTTGTTATCTCCTCGGGCTTGCGAAGCCAGATGGGTTTCTGCTTGTTGATGAGTTGCCACTCGTGAGAGACCTCCTTGATCTTCTTCTTCTTCGACTTGGTCTCCTTCTCTTCATCAACTTCTTCAATAGCTCCTTCCTCTTCCTTCTTTGGTTCGTCATCTTCCTCGTCATCACTAATCTCTTTCTCAGTTGTCTTCTCAGTCCAAAGATAAATTGGGTAGCTAATGAACTCAGAGTGTTTCTTCACAAGGTCCTTAATCCTCCTCTCCTCCAAGTATTCCAACTGCTCAAACCAGTAACGGTACACAAAATCAACACAACACTAACTATAGATCAATCTAATAAAGAATTAGTAGTATATGTTAATTAAAAAAGCATATATATCTGGATATTTTAACTTCTGTTGACTACCACTATAGTACACATAAATTTGTGGGAACACAAATTCTATTATGTTTTTTTTTTTAAATAAATAATTCAGTTTTAAGAATTACAAATAGTAATAAACTAAGTTATGTATTTTTTGATTACATTATAAAAATGACCAACACTAAACAAGCTTTAATTACATTATGCTTGGTTGTCTCTAAAATTCTAATAATGTCTCCAAACAAATTGCATATTAAATTATATATGTTCTTTCTACAAATTCTCTAATAAGTTCATTATTTATAATACTAAAAGTAATAAATAAATAAATATTTGTACATACTTGAAATTTTATTATAAACAATAAAAAATTTAAATTAAAAAGATCAATATAATTAAAATAAATAATAAAATTTACTTTTAAATTTCTAATAATTGATTTAGCATTCTAAATTTCTTGAAATTTAATTATCTTGAATAAACTATCCTAAAAATTCATCTTAAAATAATAATAATAATTATTAAAAAAAAAAAAAAATCTCTCCTGACTATTAACAGAACATTTGTACTAGTTAAGTGTAACACATCTAGGACCTATAAAGGCAATGTAGTACATCTAATTTATTTGCAACAAAGTAACTAAATTATAGATTTGAGGATTTTACCTGGTCCTCTTTGAGGAAGAGGGTGATCTTGGTACCCCTACCAAGTTGCTCTCCATCAACATCCCTTGTCACAGTGAAGGAACCACCAGCTTGCGATTCCCAGATGTATTGTTCATCGTCATTGTGCTTTGTAGTCACAATAACCCTCTCAGCAACAAGGTAAGCCGAGTAAAACCCAACACCAAATTGACCAATCATGCTCACATCAGCTCCGGCCTGCAATGCCTCCATAAATTCCTTGGTCCCAGACCTCGCAATTGTACCCAAATTGTTCACCAAATCTATAGCCCCAAAAACCAGACAAAGTATTAGCAATCTAAAATCACAGTAAATATTATTATGTGCTTGATAAGAAAACAGAGAAACAGAATATATAAGTACCTGCTTTGGTCATGCCGATACCACTGTCGATGATGGAGAGAGTCTTGTTGACTTTGTCAGGGACGATTCTAATGAAGAGTTCTGGCTGAGCATTGAGTTTGCTCTTGTCTGTGAGACTCTCAAAGCGAATCTTATCCAACGCCTACATACATGAATTCAAAACTAATCAGTCTTATTTCTCACCTAAAGAAAAACACACTAAACAGAGAGACAGTGAGAGACATACATCAGATGAATTGCTGATGAGTTCACGAAGGAAGATCTCTTTGTTGCTATAGAAGGTGTTGATGATCAAGCTGAGAAGCTGGTTGATCTCAGCCTGGAAAGCGAAGGTCTCTGCATCAGCCATCTGCACATCCGCCATTACTGCACCAGAAGAAAGCGCTAGAGAAATGAAAACTAAGGAAAGCGAGAGAAACAGAGAGAAATTTTTCGAGAGAGAGTGTAGAAAGCAATTGAATTGTTATGAGCGAGAGAATAGCGTTGAGGTGAATGGGTTTATATAATTGAGAGATAGAGGGTTTCCGATGTAAGCACGGAGAAGGGAGAGAGAAGACTTGGAGTTGAATTAAGGGATTCTGGAGTCTTCTACGGCTCTGTGGAATTATTTGATATTTTTTTTTTTTTTTTTTGGGAGGGGTGAAATGAAACGACGTCGTTGCATTACTAATCCAGAAAGTTCCGTGTCCTCTTGTGGACTCTGGAATGTTCTCTTCCGTTTAGTGCAGGACTCGCTCGTGTTTGACTTTGCACGTGCCGGTTAACGTCTATACCCTATGCGCCTCTTCTGTGTTTTTTTTTTTTTTTTTTTTGGGGAATACTACTGTGTGCAGGCTGTGTATGAACTATGAAATGAAAAGCCACGGACCAGTAGTTAATTTTTTAACTTTTTGAGATACTTGATTATTCCGTACCTGCTAAGTAATTGCGTGGAAGAATTATTTGACATGGCTCATAATGGAGTTAATATTTAATTTTAAGGGAGGAATTTATGATAAACCAAATAATACAAAATCATTCATGTAAAAACTATATGATACTTTAATATACAAAAAAATTTATAGAAAATAAAACATGTTTGTTATATTATGTTTCTTTGTTAGGGGTTTATTTAGAGCATTCAGACGTGTCAAATATGCCAAATGCTAAATATTTGGCACATTTAGGCTTAGCACACAAAACACAAAAAATCCCCTTTACCAGATGTTTCAAATCTTATAATTTTTGCCATATATAAACAATTCCATTTTAGAAGAGTACGAACAAGAATGCTAAAAAAAAAAAAAGTTTTTTATTCATTTCTCTCTCATCTTTTTTGACTTTCTCTCTTCTCTCTCTTTCTTTTTCATTTTTTCTTTCTCCGCCACTTTATCTTTGTCACTCTCTTTTCCTCTTTTCTTCTTCTTCTTTCTCCAGAAGCTTCACTTCTATTTTTTTTCTATCATTTTCTATGCGCGCCTCTTTGTTTTTTGTTTTTTTTTTTTTTTAAGTGGTGTTGGTGGATGTGGGTTTGTGCCGATGGTGACTGTCGGTGTTGTTGCGGCAGTAGTGGTTGTGGGTTTGTTTGATTTGGGATGAGTTTTGAGGTTTGTGAATGTGGCGAGTTGTTGTGGATTTTTTTTCTTAATTGGCGTTGGTGGATGTGGGTTTGTGCCGGTAGTGACTGTCGGTGTTGTTACCGCAATGATTGTTGGTGGCCGTTGTTGTGGCAATGGTGGTTGTGTATTGTTGCCACTGTTGTTGTTGTGTTTGATGATGATGATAGTGGGAGGAGTTAATATATTATTTTAATATGTTGTAAATATTATTTTAATGTATAAAATTGAAGAATAGAACATTTGATAAATGATATATTATAAAATGGTGTGGTAAAATAATAAAGTAGGCTTTTGATGTGTCAAAATGACATTTTTTATAGAACATTTGCTCACTTGAATAAACTATTTTCATTATCTTTTTGAACCCATAATTTCACTTAGGCCTCATTTGGGAGGAGGGAACGGAAAGGAATGAAAAGAATAATTTTAGAATATTCTTCCATTCCTTTGTTTGAGAGTTTTAATGGAAGGAATAGAAAGTTCATTCCCTTGTTTGAGAATTTAAGTGGGAGTGAATGGAATGGATAGGAGGGAACACTCATTCATCTCTATTCTTTTAAAATCTCAAATTTTCATTCATTCCGAAATTGGGAGGAATGAGAGGGAATGAAATTAGATTTAATGATTTTTTTTATTAAAACTCCCAAAATACCCATATATATTCAACCTTTTATTTTAAAAATAGAGATCTAATAGTAATATTGTCATAAAATGATTCTATTCCATTCCCTTTATATTGCTTCCAAACAAGACTACTTACATTCCATTTATTTTCATTCATTTCCATTCATTTATTTCAAAACATCCAATCAAGGTTACTTAATTTCATTCCAATTCTTTTCCATTCCTTTCCCTTACTTAAATACTGATAGGAGTTGTTATGCTTGTCATTGTGCCTCACGGTAGCTTAGTAGTTAGTCTAGGAGTGAGTTATGCCAGCTGTAAAATGGGAGGTTCTGGGTGGTTATGCCAGTTGTACAAAGGGTGGTTAGTTGGTCCATAATGTAACTACTGCCTTGTTAGTGATTGTGTAACAGAGTGCTCGGCTATAAGAAGCAAAATTGAGGGATGTAACAGGGAATAAAATAAGCATCTGTCATTTCTTACTTTCTTCTTTGCTCTATCTCTCTCTCATCTCTCTTTTTTTCTCTCTTTCCCTCTTAAACTACTTGGAGGTCTAGTTCCCTCGAAAGAACTACCAGAGGTTGCTATCAATTGGTATCAAAGCCAATTTCTGTTGCCATGACAGAAACCCGATCCTTCTTTGTCTTAAATGATAAGTACAATGCTCTTTCTCTTGCCACAGACCAAAATGCCCAAGAAATATAGGGAATCAATCAAAAGTTGGATGCCTTCACAAGTATGTTGCAGACTTTAACTCAGACCATATAAGAACTTACTAAGGCTGGTAGTCAATGGCATCAAAGACAAGCTACTCTTGAAAGACCCGTACCCCCAGTAGCTCCAGTTTTTCAAGAAACAACTTTAGCATCAATTCCAAGGTCAGTGAAGTTGGAATTTCCAAAGTTCAAGGGGGAAAATCCAGCGAGGTGGGTATATAAGGCTCATCAATTTTTTCAACTATATAATACCCCACCTAATAAAAAAATTTTGTTAGCATCATACCATATGGAGGAAGAGGCATTAATTTGGTTTCAAGAAGCAGAAGAGGTTGGACAATTCACAAATTGGGAAGCTTTTGTGCGGGCTTTACACATCAAGTTTGGAGCAAATGCCTATGATGATCCAATGGAAACTCTGACTGGGCTAAGGCAAGTGGGTAGTGTGGCTTTGTATAAGGGTCAGTTTGAAGCACTGTCTAATAGGATCAAAGAATTATCCGAGAAGCATAAGCTAAGTTGTTTTCTAAGTGGCCTTAAAGATGAGATCAAATTACCTGTTAGAATGTTGAACCCCCAGAGTTTGAGTGCTGCTTTTGGTCTTGCAAAGATCCAGGAAGAATACTTGGGGGCTAGTAGGAGGAATCCAAATCCAAAACCTTGGAATGAAGGCAACAAACACTCAATTCTTGGTCCTCCTCTACTGATCAAGAATGATGCTAAGGGCTCCAAGTTACCTGTTCAGAAGATTTCTCCTACACAAATGGAGGACAGAAGGAAAAAAGGTTTGTGCTACTATTGTGAGGATAAGTGGAGTGTTGGACATAAATGCAGGACACCAAGGATCTTTCTTATGGATGGTTTACATGAAATGGTTAGGGAGGTGGAGTCTAATGTGCCATTGGAAGAGGGAGGTGATGTCTATAATCCTCAACAAGAGCTGGACCAGTTTGATGGAAATGGTTGTTCTGAAGGGTTTGCAGAAATTACTCTTTATGCACTGTTAAGTAGTCCATCACCAAGTACTATAAGGATTTAGGGTGGAATTAATCATCATGATATGGTAATTTTGATTGACAATGGGAGTACTCATAATTTTTTGGGTGAAGCACTTTGGAACCTATTAAAGCTACCAATTTCAACTCATGATTGTTTTGAGGTTAGGGTGGCTAATGGGGGTGTACTAAGAACTAAAGGGGCTTGCCATGAAGTTCAAATCAAGTTACAAGGTACCTTGTTCCAAATAGACTTGAATGTTTTGCCTTTGGGGGGTTATGATGTAGTCTTAGGAACTTAGTGGCTGTACTCATTAGGCCTTATCCAGTGGAATTTCAAGAACCTTACTATGCAGTTTGATTATCAAAACAAATCAATGCTGCTGCAAGGTTTGAAATCTTCTGCTCTTGTTCTTCAAGATGGTGACCAGTTCTTGAGAACCCTAATCAAGAAAGGGTTAGTTTTGCAGATTGTTTCTTGCTCACCTCCATTTCCTTTGGTGCAGTAATCATCAACCATTACCAACCTATTACTTGAGTTTAAGCAGGTTTTTGACATGCCAAAAGGTCTTCCTCCCTTAAGGAGCCATGAACACCAAATTATTTTGAAGGAGAGCTCTTCTCCAGTCTGTAAAAGACCATACAAGTACCCTTTTTACCAAAAAGCTGAAATAGAAAAGATGGTACAAAAGTTGCTTGAAGCTGGTTCTATTAGGGTGAGTCATAGTCCTTTTTCTTCTCCTGTTTTATTGGTTAGGAAGACAGATGATAGTTGGAGGATGTGTATTGACTATAGGTCCCTTAATAATGTCATTGTGAAGGACAAGTACCCCATTCCTGTTGTAGATGAATTTTTAGATGAGTTGTGTGGTGCATCTACTTTTTCTAAGTTGGATCTTAGATCCGGGTACCATCAGTTTAGAATGAAGGAATGTGACATTGACAAGACTGCCTTTAGGACTCATGAGGGGCATTATGAATTTCTTGTCATGCCATTTGGTCTCACCAATGCTCTTTCTACTTTTCAATCCCTAATGAATCACATCTTTAGACCTTACTTGAGGAAGTTTGTGTTGGTTTTCTTTGATGACATCTTGGTGGTTAGCAAGAATTTGGAGGACCACCTTACTCATTTAAGGACTGTGTTATCCATGTTACTCTCTAATCAATTGTATGCTAAGCAAAGCAAATGTGTTTTTGGTGTTAGGATTAATGCCCTTAAATCCTATTGTATGATGCTATGTATGAGATTATGTATGACTTAATGTTGTGATTAATATAGTTATTTTATTATTATCTGAAATAATGGTAACAAGAATATTTGGATATTATCATATAGTCCATGAGATGCATAGTATGTGATTTATGTAATTTAGTCACAGAAGATATAAATCACAAGTTCTTTGTAAACTCAGAATTTTAGTTCGTAGTCGGAGATGAAATTGGGCATTTCATTTGCGAAGACTATAACATATCAACTAAGATGATTTGTCTTGATCATGGAAGTGGAGACTTTTAGTTGATGTGTTAACATGTTTTAAGAGTTAAGACATATTGAACTGGACTGTTGTGAGATTTATTATTCTCCTAATGACTGTCAATTGAATAACAAATCTCACGACTTATATTTGCATGAACTCTTAATCTTGAGAGAATAATGGATCTAATCATGAAGTGTAGGTTGCTTTGATATATCAGGAGTGAGATCTAAAGTAACGGTCAAAACCTCAGTATGTTGGGCAGCCACATTTTGTGTTGATGGAACATATATTTTCAAGATGGAATTCATAGTCTCTTAACAGAGATTTAAAATATTCTTTTGAGATAAGTTTAATGGGTTTAGTTATTCAGAGAGTTAGGCCTAACTACTTTGGTAAGAAATTACTAAAGTATATATTTATGAAATTGGATTTCATAAATATATAATAAATAACTTAAAAGGATTAAACCGGGTACTCAAGGATTAAAACGTAGTAATCTTCAAAGTGACAGTCTATATTTATGACTTTAAATTACTACGAATATTTTAAGAAGGGGTTGCATGTATAATAAAGTTTTGGGATATAATTTATTAATAAGGTCTAGAGTGCAATTATATTTATATAGTGGTATTAAATATAATTAATGGTAATTTTGAACTTGTCAAGAGTTGATAGAAAAGCCCAAGGCCCATTGGAGCTAATGTCTTATTGGTCCTTTTGGTCCCACTCCAAGCCACACATTAAAGCCTAATTGGAAAGGCCCAATAGGCTGACCCAATTAAATAATCAGTTATATATAAAGGGAGAGACTTACAGAATTTTTATTAGAGATTAGAGAAAAAGTGAGACACCATTGTGAAGTGGTGTGTATGTGTGAGTGAAACCACTCAGTTATTCTCTCTTGGAAATTGATTGAGAGACTACACTTCTTGGGCGTAAAGTGGGATTGGAGTGAAGATTAAAAGTGTTCTCAAGTACTTATAATCTTTTGTTTTGAATTTTTCCACACCAAGGTACGCTATCTTGTTTTTAAATTCTAGAATTTATATAGTGCAAGTTATCAATCATGAATGAAATAGATCTTTGTTTGTTGCTTCCGCTATGTGTTTTGTATGAGATACAAAACCAAATTTAACCAACATTTGGCTGTGGAGAGGTTGAGTACTTGAGGCATTTGATTTTTGGTCAAGGGGTTAGAACAGATCCCAAGAAGATTGAAGCAATGCAACAGTGGCCTGTGCCTAAGTTAGTAAAAGCTTTGAGGGGGTTCTTGGGCTTGACAGGTTATTATAGGAAGTTTATTAAGGACTATGACACTATTGCTGCTCCGTTGACTGCCCTTCTAAAAAAGGATGCTTTTGCTTGGAATGCACAAGCTGATGCAGCTTTTGTCTCACTTAAACAAGCTGTGTCTAGTCCTCTTATCGTTGCCCTTCCTAACTTTTCTAAGCTTTTTTGTGGTGGAGTGTGATGCATATGGTAGTGGAATTGGGGCTGTGTTGATGCAAGACCATCGACCATTGGCTTTTCATAGTCAAGCTCTCAAGGACAAGAGTTTGCACCTATCTACTTATGAGAAGGAGTTCCTTACCTTGGTTACTGCTGTAAAAAGATGGAGACCCTACCTTGTTGGTAAGCCCTTTATTATTAAAACGAATTAGCAAAGTTTGATGTATTTGTTAGAGCAGAGGGTAGGCACACCTGCTCAACAAAAATGGATCACAAAGCTCCTGGGTTACTCTTTTTTAGTGGAGTACAAGAAAGGTTAGGAGAACAAGGCTACTGATGCTCTTTCTAGGAGAGTGTCCAACCCTTCCCCAGCCATATCCTTATTAGATGTTCCTTCTTCTTCCACATTGTGATTGGCTGCATCTCATGAGGAGGCTCACTTATACTTAATTTCCTTTCCTTGTCCTACTTGGTTGGGTATTTTGAAGGAAAGCTATTATACTGATCTTGAGTATCAGCATTTACTCACTGCTATGTCCGTTGATTCCCTTCCTCCTAATTTCTCTCTTCAGAATGGGTTGCTGCTTTATAAATTTAAGGTGTTCTTTAGTTCTAACTCTCCATTGAAACCTTTGGTTCTTCAACATACTCATGATAGTCCTCTTGGAGGCCATTCTAGTTATTTGAAGACCTTGCATAGGATTAAGCATGATTTCTTGGTTTGGCACGAAACATGACATCAAGCATCATATTAAGACTTGTGAAACCTGCTAGCGTATAAAGGTGGACACTTTTAGACTTGCTGGGTTGTTGCAGCCCCTTCCTATTCCAAACAAGCCTTGGTTTGACATTAGTATGGACTTTGTCACTGGCCTTCCAAAATCTCATGGTTTTAAGGTCATTTTTGTGGTGGTAGATAGACTCACTAAGTTTGTACACTTCATGCCCTTGTCACACCCTTTTACTGCTGCTAAGGTTGCTTTGAAGTTCATGAAAGAAGTGTTTAAATTGCATGGTTTACCTCATACCATTGTCAGTGATAGGGATGCTGTCTTCACTTTAGCCTTTTGGAGGGAGTTGTTCAAACTCCAAGGTATTGAGCTTGCCATGTCTTTTGCATATCACCCTCAGTCTGATGGCCAAACTGAAGTTGTGAACCGCTGTTTGGAGCAGTATTTATGAGCCTTTGTGGGGGACAGGCCATCTACTTGGGCTTCTTGGTTATATTTGGCTAAGTATTGATTTAATACCAATTACCATTCCTTTGCCAGGATGACTCCCTTTGAAGCCCTCTATGGCTATCCACCTCTTAGGGTTTTGGACTATGTTCCTGGCACCACTCAAGTGGCTACTGTGGATACCTTCCTTCATGATAGAATTGCCCTCCTCACCCTTCTTAAGCATAACTTACTTGCAGCTCAAACAAGAATGAAGGCTCAGGTTGATCAGCATAGGTCTGACAAGTCTTTTTAGGAGGGTGATTGGGTCTACTTGAGGCTTCAACCTTACAGGCAATTGTCTCTCCGAGCTAAAGGTTTTAACAAGCTCTCCCTTAGGTACTTTGGTCCTTTTCAGATTCTGCAGAGGGTAGGATAGGTGGCTTATAAGTTGGCTTTGCCTGATGGTTGTTTGCTTCATCCAATTTTCCATGTCTATTGCTTAAAGAATAAGTTGGGTTCTCACATTACTCCTTTTCCCACCCTTCCTTCTGTTGATTCAAATGGTTTATTCAATCCTGAACCTACTGCAATTTTGCAGCAACGGTTTAAGCAACTCAGGAGTAGATCCATCACTGAGGTTTTGGTTCAATGGCAAGGCCAGTCACCTGACAATGCCATATGAGAATCTCTTTACAAGCTTCAACTCAGATTTCTTCACCTTGTTGGCACAGTTTTGTGATGGGCTTAAGTGTATTTAGAGAAGTTCAACTTATCATTTCATTATTGCCTTGTTGATTGTTTTTAGTATTTTGGTTTTGTCTAGTATTTGTATGGTCCCTTGTATTGGTTCACTAGTTGTAATGTACTGCTTTACCTTGTGGACAAGGTCTTCAAATGGGTGATGGTATGATAGGAGCTGTTATGCTTGTCATTGTGCCTCACGGGAAGCTTAGTAGTTAGTCTAGGAGTTAGTTATGCCAGCTGTAAAATGGGAGGTTGTGGGTGGTTATGCCAGTTGTACAAAGGGTGGTTAGTTGGTCCATAGTGTAACTACTGCCTTGTTAGTGATTGTATAACAGAGTGCTCTGCTATAAGAAGTAGAATTGAGGGATGTAACAGGGAATAAAAGAAGCATTGTCATTTCTTACTCTCTCTCTCTCTCTCTCTCTCTCTCTCTTAAACTGCTTGGAGGCCTAGTTCCCTCGAAAGAACTACCAAAGGTTGCTATCAAATACATTCTATTCCATTCCATTCATTTCCATTCTCTTATGATCATTCAATTTCATTTCATTCCATTCCATTCTCTTATGAACTCCCAAACAGAGCCTTAGTATATTATTCACATAAAAAATCTTCTTGTAGCTACACAAAAATCAAGTACAAGTAATGTGAATTTTGATATTTTCATTAATAATGACTTATAAAATGATTAAGTTGTATTAATTTTAATATTGTACTATGAACATATATGCATTAGAAATTTTAGAGTTTGAGGTGATTACATTAAACTCACGAGCATGTTAAGATATTTTGTCATCAAATAAGAGAACTAGAGTTTGAAATCCTGCCTACACCATAAATCCAATTCATGTCTTGGTAGTTTAATAGAGAGCAATTATCATGGGTAGACCCACTTTTCAAAATAGATGATGATATTTCCTAGAGTGTATATTACTTAATAATGACATAATATTCATATAAGAAACTATATATGAATAAGTAAATAATCAAAATTTGATTTATATTCTCAAAATTGAAACGAAGTGTCAGCTACTGTGCATTAAAATTAAACACAATTATTAGATAATTTTTCAAGATATTAAATCATGAAATAAGTTTTTTTTCAAGATAATTAAACACAATTATGATATAAGTTTTGAATATTATAATTTTTTATCTTTTTAAAATTCGCTATCCAATAGGGCATTTATAATTTTGTTTACTATTTTAGAATGTTGATATTGTGTGAAAATAGAATTTGTGTGATTGTTTTAATTAAATTTTCAAATAGTAAACTAGACTATTTTGTTTTTTGTACTGTTTTGTTTCAGTTGGCAACACTGATGTAGGGTTGATGGTCCCAATAGCGTATATTGGGCTGGAGGCCCAGTTTGAGGACGCGTAGTAGTCCGAGGACAAGTAAATGTTATTATGGAGGTTGGTGTTCATAAATAAAGGAGGGGATCAGGCCATGATGATTGGAGAGAGTGGTCCGAGGATGAATTTTTCCTCGACTAATCAAAGCCGAGGATCGATGGTGTGGTCTGCTATTTAGGGTAACGTTCCAGGATGTTCTATTGATAAAGACGAACACCCTAGAAGCATAGGGCAGGGGGAAGCCATATAATGTCTAAGAGAAAGTTGCTACCACCACATTGAATGCTTAATAGCTAATTTTCTGGTTGCATTAATGAGAAAGTGATATCTGAATAACAATTTTCAGCTTTTTAGCTACTCTCCAAAAACTTCAAAAAGGTACTGATGGGACAAAGATCAACACCAACAATCTACTCTATACGTGAAGGGTAGAAACGAAAGATGGAAGATAGTATAAAATAAAAGGAATGCCCTAAGAAAAGGGATAAGAGAACTAAGAGAGAATTACTGTAACAATAAGAACAATACTTGTAACAAACTTCAAGATATATATACAAGAACTAATCTCCTCGAATTGTGCCGAGGACAATTTTCATTAGATACAACCATTCTATTTTTACTTTATGGTTATTTGAATCCACTATAATTGCTACCAAACTCATTAGAACCTAATTTTTCAATTAACTCTCTACAAATTCATTGTATTGGACTCTTTAGACTTAAATCCTTTGCATTTTTGGGCCTAAGATTCAAACTGTGTCCTTACAATTGAGATTTGTATAATTTTATTATTAATTAACAAGTCTCAATTTGTTGATATGGGATTTTCCTTGTCATGGATGAATCCAAATTAATGCATTTCACACTAAATATTAAAAAAAAAAATTTCATGTGAAAAATATACTGTTCGACCCAACTGAACATATTTCTAATCTATTTATAAATCTCATCAGATATTGGTAACCGTTAAACCAATTTTTGGGTCAAAGAAGCTTTTTTAGCCATTTTTATGTCCAAAAAAAAAAAAAAAAATGGTATAACACGCACCAGACATATGCTACTGTCTCGCCAGTGCCAACGAAAAGATCTAAAGTCAGGTCCTATCAGCTTTGAGAGTAGAGAAATATACGCCTGTAACAGGGTGTATTTTCTCCAGACCAGGGGCTCATCTCAGTCTCATCTCACCACAATTTTTTGACTTATGCTTATTGCCTAGTCCCCAAAGCACCATCCTATTAGAAACGCCCAAGTGAATTTGATTTTGTTAACGTAAAAGACTAGAAGCCTCCTTATTTAACCAGGAAAAAAAAAATCCCATGAACAGTTAGAAAATCCTTTTCCAGATAATCCACTCTGTCGTCAAACCCCCAAATTCCGTGAGCAAAAAAAAAATCAAAGATTTAATGATGAAGAGCGGATCGAGCAAGAAGAAGCTGAATAAGCGATCGAGCCTGAAGCCTCACGGTCCAACAAGTCCAATGGACTCCTCGGTCCCTAAATTTCCTTCTTCTTCTTCTTCAAAATACGGCAGTGCCTGTCTCATCGTTTCAGGTGTTCTAGCTGTCTCCCTCATAGTTCTTCTCGGCCTTACCTCGGAAATTTGGGACACCTACAAGTCCCCACAAGATGACCCATTTCCCAGAATTTACACCATCGAAGTACTCAACGAGTTTCCTCACGACCCCGGTGCCTTCACTCAGGTAACCCCCCTTTATTTTCAACTCCATAACTTTTTTTTACTGTAATGTTGGGATTTTGAAGTGAAATGGGAATACACAAGTAGACAATTATAGATTCTATCCCATTGTAACTATAACTATTGAATTATTTAAAAAAAAAAAAAAATTCACATGCTAAGATAATTGAAGTAGTACTTGACCTATAAGAAATTGATAATTAAAGTGGTACTTAGTAGGCCCTGTTTGGTAGAGTAGCTAAATAAAGTATTTTCAGTTTTTAAACAATATTATCCACATTTTCACTCATGCAAATTTCAAAAAATTACAAATAACATTTATCAAACTCCTGTACCAACCAAACGGCTGTATTTTACTATTTTTACTCCATGGAAATATAAAATATATAATACAGCTATATAATTTGTTACATCTTGGAGGTTTATTTGAAACATCTCTATTGCTCATGTTTAAATTTTCAACATCTGAAAGGCTGTGCATAAAAGAAAAAAAAGTAACAATTTCTATGGTTTTTCTTTTTGCTTTCAGGGGCTTCTTTATGCAGGAAATGACACCTTATATGAATCAACTGGTCTTTTGAAGAAGGTGATTTGCATTTTTTTTTAGCATTTCTGGTTATATGTAGGTACATTCTACGCACATATTTGTGGGGATCCCTAAAACTACACAAAATTCTCAAGAAAACATTACAGGAAACAGATAGAGTAGACAATAAACACAGGGATCAATACCTTAGGTTGCTTGGAGTGAGCGCCAAGCGGTGGAAAGAGGGATAAAACCTAATAGTTAGCACATAGATTTGCATGGAGTCAGCACCAAGTAGAGATGGAAACCCTGACTTTTGCTTGGAATCAACACCAAGCGTTGGAAGGAAATTCCCAACCAATATTTTATATTAATATATGCTCAATAGGGTTCCCACATTAAGGAAGGAGAGACTATCTTCTTAACCAAGTAAGAACAATAACTCTTAACCAATTACATAAAATAAAAAGACCTTTTAAATCAATCAGGCCTAACTTGTAGTGTGTCTCCATTGTCTAGCCATGTAATCAGTGCTGAGTGAAGCAGGGCGGTGAGCAATGACATGAAATGTTTTTTGTCTAAGTTTATTGAATAGAAGAATGTGTATAGAACCTCCTTGTTATATACCGTAATAACCAATTTAGGTTTTCTCCCTCACTTTATTGTGAGTGTTGTACTTGAGAGGTTCAATTACAGCACTAGGCAGACTCAAGCAGAGTTATTGGTCATTTAAATCAAATATGTAACTTATTAGCTGATGGCCATTTAAAGTCAAATTGACACCTGTTTTTTTTTGGAACCTGTCTAATATATGAACTGGTAAGACTCTCATCTTTGAGTTATTTGTTGTGTTCATTATGATATCGCATTCTATATTATTTAATATGGTTATGACGTTTGATTGGATAAATTCAATGTAACATGCGGTCCGGGAACACTTTGGGGTGAACGCCCATCTGAACAAGTAGAGTTAATAGTTCAGCATTTAGGCCGTAACATTTTGCAACAAAAAAATCTTTAACCCAACAAGTGCCTCTCTGAACCAAGCTAGATAGTCTCCTATCACTAGGCTCACCAACCAACCTAGACTTTGATTCTTATTATTCCTACTGGATATCAAAATCATACGGATTGTTTCCAGCCATGAGTTTCCATATGACATAAGTGCTCTTGGGTGGGCTGGGCCATTCCATCAAATCTTTGAGAAGGGGCCCAATCTCGTATTTGATGGTCTGCATGGCGATAGGCTTCACTTCTAAGACTGCCTCCCCAGCCGTTGTAAACACTGAGCAAGAACGATAAGGGGCGCACAAACAATGTAACTCTATACTTATAAAAAAATAAATAAATTCAATGTAACTCTATAAAATATGTGGTCGTCACCATATTTACTAATTGTTTTGTTTCTCAAAAAAGCCTAGGCAGATATATCATGAATATGAGAAAATCATTCACTCTTCTTTTTCTTGGTATGTTACTTTCAATTTGCAAAATCTATTCTCTCTCTCTCTCTCTCTCTCTCTCTCTCTCTATGCATGTGTGTGTGTGTAAATACATACTTAGTAGGCCTTGTAGGTTAGCTCACCAAAGCATGTTATGCCTACATAAATACGTAAGTTTGTATTGTCTTTCTTCATTTTCACCTAATAATTGTTTGTTTGTTAATGTTTTTGTATCTACAAAATATTTGTGCTTTTTGGCTTGATTTTTCAGTCTTGTAACTTTAACTTTGAGGATAATCATCTAAATTTTTATGATCTAAAGATTTTGATTTCTATATATTACATATCCTGCATGTTGCTGTCATTTATGTTGAACGTTTAGTTTTGTGTAATTTATTGGTTTGGAAAGATTACATATTTACCCTTATTGTTTCAGTCATCAGTTCGGAAAGTTGCACTTCAGACTGGGAAGGTACAGATCCTAGTTTTCTGTATCTTACATTTAGTTATATGTTTTTATTAAATATTCAGTTCTTATCATTCTCATAATAAAATTAATACTCATCATGTTAAAAGCAAGAAAAATACTTTCTCAAAAGAAATTGCTGTTAACTAGATCAATTGATGGCTGTGGTAAGGAGAGAGTTATGGCTTGAATGTGGCTACATAGCGTGCTGCATATTCAAAATCAAAGACTGTATCTTTATAAGTAGATTAGCTATACTTAGTTTAGTAGTGAGTGGTCGAGAAATCAGTGTGACTAAACTATATCAATTAATTTTCCATGCTTAAAATTAAAGATTTTAAATATAATTTCCATTTTTTTTAAAATTTTTTTGGGTATCTACAGGTTGAGGTTCTCCAGAAGATGGATGATTCTTACTTTGGGGAGGGTTTAACTCTTCTTGATGAAAGGTTTGTGAGGGAAATTTTATTAATTTCAGTTCTATTTTCTTTTATGTTCATTGAATTGAGGATTTAAAATTCAGGCATTCGTAATTTTTCCTGGATTTGTTATTCATAGGGATTAACTTGATTATCCCTTTAATATGATGTTGGATTTGAAGAATAATTGTTAATTTCTTGATCTTAATTTTAACTACACATGAAGAAATTCATTATTGAGAATTTTGTTCTAAGGCAAACATATGTGTTCAATTTAAAATAACATCTTATGCCTAATCATTTTAAATCCATTCATGAATTTCACAAAGAGAAAGTTTTGTACTTTTCATGGATTATTGAAGCCATTTAATGTAGGAGTACAACCAAAAGTTATTTCAATATTTCATTTTACATTTTCAGTGAATAATTTCAGATTTTAACGTAGTTATTTGTTTAGTTTGGATTGGTATTTGAGTTTGGTTAGGATTAGTTGTTTATCATTATCATTTGTTTAGTATTATTGGATTAGTATTTGAGATTGTTTAGGATTATCAGATTAGTATTTGAAATTGTTTAAGATTTGTTTAGGAGAGTTTATCCTTATTTTTGTGATTCCTGGAAGCTGCATATAAAGCTCCAGATGATTTCTTTTGTATTTTCACAGACTATTATTATTATTGAGATTATTGCAGAGATTGCATAGTGTTTGTTTGGTGGTGATTCTAAACACCTTAGGTGGGAAGCCTGAGGTTCTACGGTAGGACTAATCTAGGTGGGAAGCTTAGGTTGTCCTACATCACCATTAATTTTAAAGTTGAAATCCAAACCCCCTTTTTTAAATACTTCTATTTGAATTTGCTTATATGGCTTAATGACCAAGGTAGTAAGCACCTGGACGGCACCATTAAGTTTGATGTTTTCTAGTAGACTAATTAGTTGTTCGTCAGCCATAGTTCCTCTGATTTGGCCCCTAAAATTTTTGCAGGTAACTTGAGTCTAGTAGTTTGCATTGTCTTATCTTGAGATTTATAAGAGGCTCATAAGCCCATGTCATGGTAATGAAAGGATATTATGAATGCATCTTGTATTATGGGATTGATGTGTAAAGCATGCTATTACAATTTAACGCACTGGTTATTTGATCTTTTCCTTCCTATTTGGGCTTGCATGTTAAGACACTATATAGTTTTTACATTGTTTCCACTTGCCAGCAAACATGTGCACCTACACATGGATGTGCACAACCCACCCATTCTAGGAATATTACTCAAATTCATATGCATGCGATTTACCATGTCTTCTGTTTCCCATTGATTACCTCACTCTTTATCATAACTTGTTTAGATTTAAGTTTGATTGGATTGATTTTTTTTTTTTTTTTTTCATTTTGAGTAGTTTAACACCATGAAAGAAGTCCATGATGATAGATCTTGGTGCAAATAAGCATGTTGTCAAGGACTGTCTATCCTTATGGTTTTGAGACATAGGTCTTCTCTATCTATTACGTAATTGTGAGGCTGGTGCAATGGAAACCTCTCTCTGATTAGTACTGCATTGTTTGATAAGCAACAATAATAAAAGTGCCAGAAAAGAAGGTAAAAAACAGTGGATTAATATAATGGTAGAGCAAAAAACATATATGTTTTGCATACAATTCTTTCTAAAGTTTCAATAATTTCAGCAAGATTTTTTACATTCAATATAGAATTGTTGAGCATGTGTAGTTAATTTATTTAACATTTATGCTTTTCCTCCAATATATTTTGCACTTTTGCTTAATCATTTTCTTTGTATTTAATCACGTAGTTTCTTAATTGTTTATTTTTATGTTTTGTGTTTCTAACAATTGAAAGAGTAATGATGCTAATATAGTAACTTTTACATTCTTTATAGGCTGTTCCAAGTAACGTGGTTGAAGGATACTGGTTTCATATATGACCGAAATAATTTAAGCAAAGTTTGTGCTTCACCTCTTTTCCTTTTGTAATTTTTTTTTTTCCTCCTTATGTTTGTTGAAATACTTATTTTAAATGCAATGCAAAACGAATTAAAATACACATAAAAAAAAGAAAAAAAAAAAAAGAGACTTAAAGTACTGTAAAAATTTGCTAAAAATAAATCTGCACCAGTTAGTTTTAAATTTCCTATATGTTTGCATGTGTGGGCCATATTCTTCTGCTTGCAATTCCAATTTTTTATTAATTTTGGAAATGGGACATAACATCAGATTGTTGGGGCCAATTAAGATCTGATGGAGTAGTGTTGGGAAATGCATTGGAAACCTAATATTTGGGAGGGTGGACTGTGGAAGGGAATGAAAATGGAGGGTGGCTTATCATTTTCTCTTGTTTGGTTGACTATAAAAAGGGGAAGAAGAAAAAGGACCATGAGCATATTCCTTCTGGCCTCACCATTTTCCATTCATCTGAAGTGGGAGACAAATGGCAGATGTGTTTGGCATCTTTGAGATGTTGAGCTGACTGTCAATTAAGATTTCACTTCCTGATCATGTGGGCTCTGCTAATGGAAATAATTACAGTACAATTTAATTGTGAAAATCACACTTATATCTGGAAAAAGTGAAGTCTTCAACATTTTAATTACCTTCTGGGGTGATATTGATTTGTTGTATAAATATAGAAGGCGATCCTTTTTTTAATCTCATCATAGATGAACATGTCATTCATATACCATACTATTGACTTTTTAATTGTTTCGTTTTTCTTGCAATGTTCTTTTTGACTGAGATTCTTCCTTTTTGGTGTGCCCTAATATTGATGATTGACATGTGTAACAAGCTTCATGCTTTTATACTCCATGCAGTTTGAGAAATTTACTCATCAGATGAAAGATGGTTGGGGTCTGGCAACTGATGAAAATGTCTTGTTTGGAAGTGATGGGACTTCAACATTGTATCTGATTAACCATCAAAATTTCAAAGGTTTGTTTGTATACAACAGTTGGTATCAATTCCATTTCTTACTCCTCCCCCAAAAAAGAAAGAAAAAGTGAGTCTTTTTTTTTTTGCAATTTGTTCATTTGAGTGCCTGACATTGCTGATGCTGCATCAAATCTAAGTTATTTTAAGCTTTCTCTGGCAGTATTATCAGGCCTTCAGTCTTTTACCCCTTTCATGAGCTTTTTAATTTTTATCCCCCCAAAATGTGATAGTAGATTTTTGTTCAGTTTTAACTCTCTTTTTGATAAATTTATATATGTTACAAAGAATTTGATTTGACTTCTTTAATGTAGTCATAGGAAAACATATTGTCACATATAAGGGTCGTGAAGTAAACAACCTTAATGAACTGGAGTATATAAATGGAGAAGTTTGGGCAAATGTTTGGCAGGTATGTCCTTGCATCATCAATTGTAAAATTGTTTTTCATGATATTTGGGTGTTTTTTTTTTATTTTTTATTTTTTATTTTTAAGTTGTGGGCCATGATTTTCATATCTAAGTGGCATTGGCTTAGGGATTCCTTGGTGGGATACTTGACCTCTTTTTGGAAAGTTAGCAGCAGAGCATGAAATTTGTAAACCTTCAACCTATGGAAAAATCTATTTGCTTAAAAAAAATATCTTTTTTTACACGGCATGAGTGGAGAGTTCGTATGTATGGTTTCATGTCTTGGATTTTTACTGATACAACAGTAAATTACAAGCTTCCCCAAAAAAGTTCACTAAATTGCACTCTTTTGATTAGTGTTTGTGCTAAGCTAAGTTACCATACCAACTATGCCATGTGAAAGCCCCTGCTATTGCCTCCTATATTTGGAAAATGAGATGCTCTTGGTGCAGGACAACCTGAATCTTGCAACAATAAATTTAAAAGACAGGAAAATAAATGACAGGAACCTAGGAGTCAGCACCAAGCGAGAAAAAACTGTTAGGAGTTAGCACCTAGGGTTGGCTAGAATCAGCACCACATCAAGGAAACCAATAGAAATTTCAATTCATCAAATCATCTCTAAATCATCTCCAAAAGGAGTACAGTTGTTTGCTTATATAGGAGAAACTAAACCCTAGGTGTAAGAAACCCTACTTATTGAATGACAAAAATACCCTAAACTTTAAATAAAAATTCTAATTAACCTAATTAAATACTAGGGCCTATAATAAAAACACAATTAATGTTCAAACAAAAATGAAACTAAATTTGTCTCTTTTGCTTCCCAAATCAGCTCCTCCCTTTCGAAAGCATCTTTGACCATTTAAATCCTGCTTCCTGGGATAGACCAAGATGCAACTTCTCATTGCAGTATGTTGTTATGGATATCCTCTGTAGGACCAAGGTTTTCCAACAAGTGGACTTCTTTGAAGCTTCAGCTTCTTAGCTTTTGCTACCTTCATGATCTACAATTTACATGATACTGTTGTTTGTTGGATAAACATTATTTCATGGGTTGAGAAGTTTTCTGTTTTCTTGGATTACTTTATGACTCAAAATTTTCATTCTGTAGACTGACTGCATTGCTAGAATCTCACCTAAGGATGGTACTTTGCTTGGATGGGTTCTTCTTCAAAATTTAAGGTTTTCCTTTGCATTTCCTATCATTTTGATGAATTAGCTGATGTTTACACCTACAATTAGATAAATTAAATTCTATTTTATGTTCTTTAAAGTTGCACTCAGTTGTCCTCTTTCTATCCTTTTCTTTTCTTACAGGGAAAATTTGGTACGAGCTGGGAATTATGTAAGTATTTGAACAAAATATAAAATACTCTATCTTTGTTAAAAAAATTACTTTGCCTATTATAGTGCACCTTGTGAATTGTAATACCATGTAGGCCTTATTTGGTTCCCTGAAAGAGAGGAAAAGACTCCTTAAAAATGGCTTTCCTTTTAGGCATCTACTTTTACTTCTTCTTAATCTTTCTTAGAATTAAATGCTTTTAAAAAAAAAAAAAATCTTTAAGTTGCCTCTATATTTTTTGGTCAGAAGTTGTCTAATTAATTTTTCTTTGGAAATCTCATGTCCTTCTAGGGTATTGATGTTTTAAATGGCATAGCCTGGGACAGTACTAAAAAGCGCATCTTTGGTAAGCTCCAATGTTTGATATGATTGCTCTAAAATCAGCATTATCATCATCTTGTATGTGGCCTGTGAATTGTTTGGGATATTTGATGTTTCACGACCAGTCGAGTTAGGGAACTTATCTGCCAAAAATAGAAAAAATAAAAGTTAGTGAGCTAAAACTCAGGTTCACTAGTTTTATGGCATAATTATTCCCCACGTTTACCAAGATTTGCACATTCCTAAATATTTAAGTTTCAAACTGGCTATCTGGAGGCAGATAGCTGACTGTATAGGAAGGGTGATAAAAGAGGGTTTTGGAATATACTGCATTCTTTTGTTGTTTATTTTTTGTATGTTATTAATTGATGCTGCCTGCAAATTTTTATTCTTTAATTTCTCTCGTTAAAAACTCATCACCATCTATCTGCTTTTCTGTCATTGCAATCTCTTAATGTTTATATTAACTCAAGCATTTTTTTAAGGAATAATGTTGCATCTAATAAGACTTGTTATTGAGAATATCTGCTGATCATGGTTTTATTCAAATTGTATCTGATTTTTTCCCCCCAAAACAGTGACAGGAAAACATTGGCCAAAGCTTTATGAGATCAAGCTGCATCAAGTAAACAAAACAGTTAAAAGTGGAATTATTGAGCAGCTTTGCTTGCGGGAGCTAGCCATTTTTACAAAGCCATAGACAAAAAAAAAAAAAAAAGGAAAAAAATCATGAAGTTCTCGACATTTGGAAGCATTCCTCAAATTTTGGACCGTCAATGCCCAGGAAAAAACCTTTTGCTCGTAGAATAAAAGTTACAAGCAAGAAAGAGCAGTCATTTAGGGG
The DNA here is from genome assembly GCA_030445155.1 of Quercus variabilis. Lineage (NCBI taxonomy): Eukaryota > Viridiplantae > Streptophyta > Magnoliopsida > Fagales > Fagaceae > Quercus > Quercus variabilis. The sequence goes on from CP129453.1 coordinate 13,575,704, forward strand.
GGGGGGGGGGGGGGGGGGGGATATTGTTAGGATCAAATTATAGTGGGAAAGATGGAGGCGTAAAGGTAAATTTGAAAGAATTCTTTGGACGATAGCACACAAGTTACTGAGAAAGAATTCCAATAAAAAAAAAGAAGTAAAAGTCTTTATTGGTTGTTGAAAAAAGATGATTCCCTCCTTAACTATCATTTATCCAGTAAGGCAGAAACCATGTTTGCATATTTGGCAAACAAAACACAGTGAGGGATGGTGGACACAGTTGCATCATTTAAAATTTTAATTTTAAATAATACGACAACTTGTACATTGTTAGAAGCAGAAAATAAAATCTAAACCATAAAATGGATGAAATAAACAGGATTTGAAATAGAGAGGATTGTGTTGATCTTTACATAAGCACCGTGCCCGTAGATATGTGTGTCACATTAGAAGATGTGATTTGTTCTGCTAATCTTGGATCTTCTTTGTGTCCCTATACACCATATCTATTTCAAAATCAATCAGGAGAATAGATCTATGTGATATCCCAAATTGGATTGGATTGGATTGTGCGAGTGTGTGTTATGTTGATGTGTGCTAAGTCTCATATCTGATATTTATTAGGTGGGTCTTAGGTTTTTAAGTGATTATGAGGTCTCTCAATTGTGACTAGACTAGGTTTTTTGGAGTAAAGCATTGATATGAACTTTTTTTGGTACGTCTTACCATAAATTTAAGCACTTTTAAACTAGGCAGTGCTGCTATTTTTGGTCTCTTCTTGGTTGCTGGAAGCTTGTCAATTGTTATATGGTGAATTTAAGTCTTATTGGTAAGCTGCAGGGTGCCATAGATTAAATTACTGGGAACTTCATGATATGTTGATATAACAGTCAAGATTTATGCGTTATACAAGCCAAACATATAAAGGTTGAAGGTAACAACATGGTGCTTGATGCATGACTCTACAACGCCTGTTATTCGACATGCTAACATGTGGTAGTACAATAAGAACAGTCTCTCATATTCTCTATTACAGCACCTATTGTCATAGTAATTGTGATTGAGATTTGATACATTACCCACTGGGTGCAATGCCTACTTTTACGTCTCACAAATTTTTTTACTTCCCCAACTTTTTAAGTTTTCTTAAATTTTTGTATTCAAACTTCAAAGTCTAAGATTGAAAGTGCTTTCTTAATTCTCAATCTCAGTCATTGAGAAGTAATGCACTCGGTGCAATACCCCAAATCTCAATTCTATTGTACATATGTTGCAACAATGGCAACTCATGACACTTCTAATAGTCTCCCTCACTTGTAGTAGTTCTAATAGTCTCCTCACTTGTAATAGTCCCCTCAAGATGCTGGGAATGTTTGTCAAAAGGCGAAATTACAATGTTGGTCCTTCAAATTTACTCTATGTGCGCAATTAGTTCCTTAAATTTCAAGTGAGTGTAATTAGTCCCGCAAGTTTTAAAAATGAGTTGTATTAGTCATTTTACTAACTGCTGTTAGTGGTATTACTTACGTGGCTAATGGAATAAAAACTTGACATTTTTTTATGATGTGACATTTTTTAATTAAAAAATTACAATAATTAGTTTCCATGTCAGATTAAATCTAAATCAAACTGACTCAGTTTAAATCAAATCTAAAATCACAACCCGTTTCCAAATAAAATCACATATGTTTGTGATTTTGGATTCATAAACGCACAATGTCACGAGAGAGGAGGGGGAGAAAGAGATTGAGCAGACCATAGCCGCCGCCAGAAATGCCTCTGCCCTTCGCTGGAGACGATGGCATCCTAACTCCAAGCGATGCCAGCCTAGTGTCTTCTTGCTCGCAGAGCCACTTACACCACGTCGCTCCTCCTCCCCTCTTCGAAAAGCCTCACAGATATTGCTCTTTTCTCTCGCGTTGTTATGCTCTCAATTTAAACAAATAAGCGATTCTATTTCTTAATAATTTTGAATGGATATTATCATTCCATTTGAAATTGGGTTTGGAATGTTCAATTATTCTTTGTTGGTTGGGTATTTTTTTTAATTAAAAAAAAAAATCTAGGTAGCAGCGTCACACTGACTCGCAGCTGAGGACAATATCGTACCTTTAAAATGGTTTGTACTTACCTTAGTTCCATTTGAATGGTGAAGGACATTTTGGACTTCAATATAAACGAACTTTTCTCAAAGAAAGTATAGACACAAGAAATTTTGGCAGCAGTTTGGTGTATGCTAACACAATGATTTTTTTTTTTTTTTTGATTGGAAAAGTTTGCACTCATTCAACTAAAAATGAAAGACAACAAGGTCCATATACAAAGTTGGTACAAAGCTGATACAAAAATCTCTCTCTTCCCCTTCTCTCTCTCGTGTCCTTGTGCGTTTGTTAAACAAAAATCAGATTTGTTTTTAATCAGGTCAGTATGATTTAGATTTGATTTCAACCGGTTAAGTTTGCTTTAGATTTAATCTAACGTGGAAACTCATTATATCAATTTTTTTAATTAAAAATTCTATGTCATTAAAAAAATGCCAAGTCATTATTTTGTTAGTCACGTAAGTAACATTACTAATGGCAGTTAGTAAAAGAACTAATACAACTCATTTTTTAAACTTAAGAGACCAATTGTGCTCAGTTGAAACTTGAGGGACTAATTGCGCACACGTTATAAACTTGAGGGACCAATATTGTAGTTTTGCCTTATTAAAAACTAATCATGTTGAGAATTGTTGAGAAGAGAGGGATGGGCAAAGAGCAATTGCAATTATGTACAACAGGGTACAATTACTCCGAGGACAGGTTATGTACTAACACAGGGCCATTCTTAAAGACAAGGCATCAAGGCCACAAGGTCAATGAAGGCACTAGCAACCTTCAAATTTGCTTAAAACGTGCGGATGTTGTAAGTAAAATGCTGTGACAATCTCTTTGGATTCTTTTTATTTTTTTTATTTTTTTATTTTTTATTTATTTTTATTATTTATATCTTAAAAACGTTGTTTGGTTTAAAATCAAAGTGATAAAACTAGTTTTTACACCCTTGGAATCGGAATATAACTCCGACTACTAGCCATGGGAGGAGGAGGGTGGGGACGGGTGGTATGTTCATGCAGCAAAATCTTCTCCCTTTATTATAAAGGAAATGTTGGGATTTAGGATCTGTTTGGTTAGAGGGTACAAAATTAGATGGTGATAGAAAAGTTGGAGGGTAGAAGAGATTTTAATTTTCTTTCATGGTGTTTGGTTGGGAAAATGAAAAAGTGGAGGGATGAAAAACCTTTTTGTTTGGTTGAGACGAATTTGTATAAATTTACTATCATGTCCCAATTAGATAAAACAAAAAATAATACGTTATATTTATATTAAAAAATTATGTATGAATGAGCACTTCATTTTAAATAAATAATATTCAGTAAAAAAAAAAGCACAAGAAGTTCAAAGAACCCAAAACTTTTTTCTCAAAAAAAAAAAAAAAAAACTGTTGAGAAAAGAAAGGATGAGCACCAAAAAAGAAAAGGAAAAAGAAAAGAAAAGAATGATAATATCAGAAAATACAAAAAAAATGGATGTGCACATAAAAAAAGAAAAAAGAAATGATGAATTCTGAAAAGACGAAATAGCAAAGAGGAAAAAAAAAAGATTTAATAAAATTTGAACATTGGATGGACAATTTCGACTAAAAACCCAACTTCCCATTTTCTCTCATGTTTTTTCCCCTGAAAGATTAAGTTTTGGTGGGCTTGAAAAGAAAACTGTTGGGCTGCACCATTTTCTCTACCATTTTCCATTTCCAACCAAACACACATTTTTCCCCATTTTCTCTCTCTCATTTTCTATCCCTCCAATTTTCACTCCAACCAAACGGACCCTTAAAGATTTTTCACATTGTAGTGTACTCTAGGAACTCTAGAGAATATTGATGCATTCTTTTCAACAACTTTTCTTATTCAAATGATTGGTAGTTAATTTCATTTTTCCTCTTCTACCTTGTTCAACAATGCTTTTACTGGGGTTTAACTGGCAGCCCATTGTTTCCTTAGTGTTGGTGGGGTAATTATAAAATATTCAAGGACTATGATAAATGTGTACTCTCCCATATATTGTATGTTCTACTAATTAAATTTATGAAGGGATCCATTAGTTATGTGAGAATTGAGGGTACAACGTTTATTATACTCTCACATAAATAACAGGTTTCACCTTGAGTTTAATTAGTGAGATCTATAATTATGTGAGAGATTACATATTTATTATACTCCTAGAGTAATTTATAATTTTCTTGTGTTGGTGGCCTACTTCTTCCTCCCTCGCTATGAAAGAACTTCACTCTCATAAAAAGGGCTTTCATGAGTATTTTGTGTGTGTGTGTGAACTTTATGCTAATTAATAAATGTTTTTGATTGTCCCAATATTATATTGGTAGTTATTAAAGGGTCATATAAAGTACATCATATACGTGGTAGCAAAACAAGCCCAACACTTTTTTTTTTCCTACTAACAAGGGAGTCTAAAGCTCTCTTAATATCTAATTCTTTAAACCCAATATCCTAATTAATAACGTGATATAGTTGTATCTAGAGCCAACCCTAGGCCTAGGCCATGTCCTAGGGCCTCTAATGGATAAAGGCCCCAAATGGAAAGCTAAGCAATATTTTTATGAGTTATATATTTTTCCTTCCACTTTTAGAATGCTCAAAAACTGAATGATGTTAGAAATATTACAATTTTTATTAAATAGTTCCTACAAAGTATTGTGTCATGAATCAAAATAAGCAATTTCAAATACTCATTTACTAGCATATAGTTATTGAAGTACTACCAATCACATTCTCTTCCATATCAGTTTGTAAGTTTTTTATAGTAAAATTTATAATAGATTTAGTCTTTTTTTTTAAAGATAATTACAATATGTTGCTAATTTTGTAATTCAAACATTTTTTCCTTCTAAATCTCCAAATACTTTGTACATGAAAATGTGACAATTAAGTTACGAAACTCTTGGCTAGTAGAGATGCATCTTAAAGTACCTATAAGAAGGTTATATATAATTAATATGAAACAGAAATCGTTAATTAGGGAATTAGATACCTATAATAACTTCTTGAATTGTGAGTGCATAAAAATGCTTTATTTTTTTATGGGAATATAGATGAAACACAATCAATATCTGCCATGTTAAAAAAAAAAATTAATAGTGCCAATCAATGAAATTCACTATTCAAAATTAAGAAGTTAGTCCATAGAAATAGACAACTCAAAGAGAAAATAATATGGCATACAATCATTTAATTACCTTTTTTTTTTTGGATAATCTAAATCTTTTTTTTTTTTTTTTTGATAATGATAATCCAAATCATTTAGACCTTGTTTGGATTTTGGTGAACTCAGTAAACAAATTTGAGTTTTGTTAACTCATAACCCAAAATCAGTAGGGCCCACACATGCAAACTCTGTTTGGCACGATTTCTTCTCCCCATTTCCTTAACTCCTTTATCAGTTTTTTGAGTTAAGAATTAGAAAACTAAGTGAAGCCCAACACTTGTTTTCAAAACACCAAAACTGAGTTTACATGGCAAACTTGTAAATAGTTGAACCTGCATTGGCCCCACGACAGCGTCTTGTCTCATCACCTGCTCAGTTTGCATGCCTGAACCAACAATCACATGCCTTTAACTTAACCGACCCTCCTCACTCTCTCATCAACGCACTAAACAACAAAGCTCACCTCTCAAAACAGAACAATCTCTTCTCCTCTCCCAAACCCATGACACCTCTCAACTTTGAACAATCTCAAACACACCACAATCTTTTCCTGATCCTTGAAGCTTCAGTGCTGGCCCTTGAAGCTCCAGTGCTGGCCCTTGACGCGTCAGTAGCTCCGCAGCTCCATTAGCTCCACCGCACCAGTTCGCTACATCAACTCCGCCACTCCCATTCTCTGACTGGGTATCTCTCAAGACCAACCCTTTTTCAGTTTCACAGGTACTGAAGATCCTTTCCCCCTCATCTATGAACAAGGGGGTAGCAATAAAAAAATAAATAAAATCATCCCTCCCCTTAAAACAATCCAAACAAAGGGGTAGCAACCTCAAATAACATAATGAACCAAGAATACTTAATTTAAGAGGAAAGCCACAATCAATGAAATGCAAAATATTAAGGTTTGAACAACCATGAAAAATGCGTTGCCAGGGATGACAAAGGGGGAAGCTGACGGGCGTGGGTCTCATAGCGGCGGCGTAGTTAGGTGAGGATGGAGGAGTTGAGGTCAACGGTGGTCGGCGGGTTTGGGTGTTGAGAGCAGAAGTGTGAAAGGGAAATGTGGTTGAAACTTGAGGGAGGAAAGTCCAAAGCAAATAAATTTGGGTTCAATCCGCGGGTAACCGTTTTGTGTGCACTGAACAGTAGTCAGCCTGTGGGTCCCAAAAAAGGTGAGTTTTTGTGAGTTTTTAGGTAAAAAATAGAAGTGGGTTTAGTTGCCAAACAAGGGCGGGAGTGTTTTGGGAATTTTTAAGTTATAAGAAATGAGTGATAGGGTGATGAGTGACGAGTGACGAGTGACGAGTAATGAGTTAATTGTCACTCACCAACCAAACAAGGCCTTAATTACCTAAGCTTTCCACTTCTTTATATGCATCACTACTAAAACAAGACAACCATCTGTTCAAGCCAAACAAGAAATTAAAAGACCATTATCTCTTTTCTCTATTTTTCTAGCCATGGAGAGCAAAAAAACCAAGGGAAAACAAAAGATTGAGATGAAGAAAATAGACAAAGAAGTTGATCGTCTTGTTACTTTCTCAAAACGTAGGTTTGGACTGGTATCAACAAAAAAGCTAGTGAGTTGGTGACTCTATGTGGTATTGAGGTTGGTGTGGTAGTTTTCTCACCAACTGGAAAGCCCTTTTCATTTGGTCATCCCTCAGTTGAGTCAGTGGCCAATCGTTTCCTAAAACAAAACCCCCCACAAATCTAAGATGATAGCGGTACCCATCATTTGGAGGCTCAATATTGGAGGGTGAGAATCAATGAGCTTAACCAACAATGCGATGAGCTTCTCAAGCAACTTGAGGCTGAGAAAGAGTGAGAAAAGGTACTTTAGGAACTGAAAAAGCAAGAGAAAACAAGGGTTGGTGGGAGGTTCCTTCTGAGGAGCTTAACTTTCAAGAGTTACAACAAATGAATGAATCATTGAAGGTGTTCCACAAAGTTATATGCGCTCGTATGAAGGAGAAGACTATAGCTGGGTTACCCTCTCCTTCTTTTACCTTTCTTGTTGATATTTTTGCCCAAGGAACCGTCCCTTTAATTTTCCCCTAATGCCAGTAGAACTAATCCTTCTAGCTTTCCCTCTAGCTATGGTTATGGACAAGGGCACTTCTAGACGTAAGGCGTGTTTGGATATTACTTATTGCTAAAAACTGAAAACTTTTTGCTGAAAATAATGTAACAAAATAATTTTTAAATGAGTGAATAGTGCCGTGGGACTCAGTTTTAAAGTTAAATTTACGTTTTTCTGTACTTGTGGGTCCCATAAACTTGCATGGGACCTAGCCAAAAAACGCAGATGCCAGATGCAACGCAAACGCGCTCCTATCCAAACTCACGCCTAGTTAGAGGGTTATTTTCATTATTTTAGGTTTTTTAAAATTGAAAAAATAAAATGAAAATGGAGGGAAAACTGAATATTTTTAATTCTCCTCTTTTTGGAATATGTAGTGTGGGATTTAAAGATCTTATGATTTTCTGCAAATTATTAATTAACTTCTATATTTTCTTCAAGTACCATAAACATTAACAATGTATATTTATGAATACTCTCTTGTTACACAGTACAGATCCAACCACTTAATTATATTTTCAGTTGTCACTACCAGTTTTATTTATTTATTTATTTATCTATCAACATGCTTATCAAGGAAAATAGAAACTCATGGAATCAAGGATATAAAATTGTATTATGTGTTTTTGTTTGTGATGCACAAATTATAATTCGTTGAGGGTCTTTTCTCCATATCAAATTAACTTTGGTTGCTTTATAAAAATTTTAATAAATATAAATAATGTCATATTTCCTCTTTTCACATAAATAGTGAGTCCCACACTCTCACTAGTTAAATTTCATGGTGAGATATACTATTTATATGAGAGTAGAGAGTATGACATTATTGCACTTCCGTATAATTTTTTTTGATTAGTAGAACACTAAGAGTGGACTAGTGTTTACACTTTATTTTCCACCAATTGTAGTATAACAAATGCTTTTTTTTTTTTTTTTTTTCAATTTTAAATGTTGATTAGTACTTTATAAGGAATAATATAGATATGTAGCAAACTATGGTTGGTGAAACATAAAACGGAATACTAATGCCATATATTGTGAATGAAAGGTCTTACGAGACCTTCTTGAGATACCTTGTTGGTATTGGAGAAAATATCTTATTGAGATACCTTGTTGGTATTGGAGAAAATATCTTAAGAGTTATCTCATAAAATACCTACCATTGTTATTCATGATAGCAGTGTTAGGTATTGTTTATTATTATTATTATTATTATTATTATCATTATTTTTGGATAGGATTGTTTATTAATATTAGCATTAAGACTTTTACTAGTTTTGAGTCATTAATTAGTGTTCTAGATGTACTGCTTTTTTTTTTTTGGTTACAGAAATAAAGTTAAATTATTTTTAAAGACAGGTTCAATAATTCTTATTACTTAATTTCATCACTACAGTAAATAATGAAACTTTTTTGATCACGTACTCTATGAAAAGAATTTTGGGGGGGGGGGGGGGGGTTCTCATTCTTAACCCTAAACTCTTTGAACCCTAAAACCTCAAACCCTAAATAGGGACGGAGCTAGGATTTTGAGTGAGGGGGGGTGAGATACACTCAAACCCAAATGCTTAAAAAATTTGTTATAGCCTAATATTGCATATTGTAGCTCTAGATTAACCCAAAAACAACCATGATTTTTTATCCAAGCTACTTATAAAAGAATATATGTGTGTGTGTGTGTGTGTGTGTGTGCGTTTTTTATTTTATATTATTTTTTTTTTAATTTTTAATCCTAAGCTTCTTTGGAGAACTTCATCAAACACTCAAGCTACAATTATCCTATGCTAATTTTTTAAGATAAATTTCATAAATCATTTGAAATCTAGATAGAAACTCACAAAAAGAATAAAAATTTAATGAAATTTGAATAAAGAAAGTTTACTTTTTGTGAAAGCATGGAAGTATTGAACAAAAATGGAGCATGAAAAATTCAAATCCAAACTTTATATATTTTATATTTTGTTTTTACTCATTGGGCGAGGGGGACCATTGCCTCCCTTGATCCAAGCATAGCTACGTCCTTGATCGTAAACCCATAAATGCTACACCTGTCTGCCCTTATACCTAGTAAATCTTATATAATGTTTTCACATATTTTAGTTTTCTAATAGTGGTTGACAATTTTTTACCAAAACTTTTGTATTTAGTATTCCACCATGATCCTTTATCAAATTTTTTAATAAACTTATCAAGAAAAAAAATTCTTATAGTTTTTGAGTGATTAAAATATGTTATTTGTGGAAAGCATATGTTAATTGATTAAAGTTGGGTTCAGCTTGTTATTAAACAATTATTAGAGTATGAAAAAGGTGTTGATGAGCTCCTATATATTACATTTACATGTCCAGGGACCACGGTAAAGGGCACAATGAGATGTCCATGCCTTAATTGTCACAATTTCTTTCATGTTACTCAAGATGATGTCAAAATGTTATTTTGTTCTACTATATATATATGTAATGGATTAGACGTATAACCATGAATACATAATGGGGAAATATTTTATGGCACATAATCTGAAAATGAAGAGGATGATGTTCATATGTTGTAATGATTGCAAGATCTGATGCGGATTAAACATTGAAATGTTATTTAACATCCAAAGAGGTAAGCATTAGGGGATACACATAAATCATATGATTGTTAAAGGATGATTGTTAAAGAATGATAAACAGAAATCATGTCCAAATTGTGAACGTAATTATCATTTGTTACATTTTTTTTTAATAAAAAAAATTCTTATATAAAATTTGTAAATTATAACCATATAATCACTATTTTGTAAATATCAATGCACTTGTACGGGCATTAGTTATAAGCCCAGTCCATCAACCTCCGCATTCTTTAGAGTATAGGGCCCAATGTAAGGTCGGGGCCCATATCAATTCGGGGGACTAGTGCCTGATTGAGGTCTAGTACTAGGTCGGAGTTTGTATAGGATGGTAATGGTAGTGCCTTGGGGAAATCGCCTACCGAGCACCGTTTGGTGACGGGTGCAACTTTCAAGAGAGTCACATTTGTCATGAGAAGTGAGTCCCATCTGGTCAGGAATCCCAGAAGGACCCACCAACATGAAAAACAACCCTTTCATCATGACAACCCCACTTAGGGAAGTCTATAAATAGGGGTCAAAGGTGTGAGAAAGGGGGTCGGCAATTTTGGGGGGAAGAGAGATACACGAGAGAAAAGAGAGGAACCATTAAAAAGAGTAAACTCAGTACTACTTATCTTGTGTCTTCTCAGGAAGCGCACACACAGGGTCAAAGAATTCCAATTGGGCTTGAAACATCTTATCTTGGGATGTTAGGTTGGCTTTTAGAGGTTTTCCCATTGTAGGAATTTCATACCCCTCAAAACAAGTAAAGTGGGAGTCAAATTCAAAAATTCATATAGTATTTTGGGCTTGGCACCACAATACTACTTATAGATAAATACATGAAAATCAATGCAATTACCTCATCAATACATAGGAATAAGGGTTTTTTTAGTAAGTGCTTGGACAAGTTGAGAATTAATAAATGCTCAATTATGACACATTTTTCTAAGAAAAAAATTGTTAATTATTCATTGGCTTACATGCTCAAATTATTATCTTTGTCTGTACTTTTTGGACATATGTGTAAAGCTTAACTTTATTTCTTCAAAAATATATAAATATATGTGTACAACTTTTTTTCTTTTCCCATAAAAACTTTCTTTAAATGGATTATTAATTAATGCCCTAATGGCATTCGTTAGCATTTCCCATATATTTAATAAATTAAAAAAATGCACCTTAATTACTACTTTAGAGCATTCGTTAACAAAAAGATAGACCATTATATCTAAAATTAACATCCAAAGAGGTGAGCATCGGGGGATACAATTTATGGTGGGGACGATCAATTGAATACTTAAGAACTTGAGCAATTGGATGTTGAATTTCAGTAGCTTTTATAATTGTTAATGGATGATAAGCAGAAGTCAAATCCAAAATTTGGGGATAATTAAGTTATCATGATTGTTAATGAACGATCATTTGTTAATTGTTACATTAGGAAAATTGTAATATTACAAATCAAATTTCTTTTTGATAAAAAAATATTCTTAAGAGCCATATAAGTACTATTTTGCAAATAATTAATGCATTTTTTTTTATAGATAATTACTTGAAAATCAATGCATTTTTCTCATTAATCCATAGCAATTAATTAATACATAGAAATAATGGTCTTTTTAATGAGCATATATATATATATATATGTATATTTTTTTTTTGAGTAAACAGTAATACTTATTAGAACTCATACGAAAATGGTAATATTAGTGTTTTAAACCGGGTTTATAATACATTATTTAACCAGAGTACAATTACAAAATGGCCTAACCTTTGTTGATGCTCATTTTGGAAGCTTAGTAGCAGGAAGAAGCCCAACAATATGGGTAGAGTAGAAATCATTAAGCCCAAATGGCAGTAATAATGGATCATAAGCCCATAAAGTAAATAAATGGGCCTAAAGGAGCCTGGAGAGAGAAGTAGTAAACCCATAGGTATTATGTGATGTAGAAAAGTAAAAATGAGCCACAGCAAACCCGAAATAATGAAGTAAGAAAGTAAAAGGTTGATGGAAAGCCCACGAGCCCTAAGTATGAATGATAAGGTAATTGGGTTAGAGAAGTCCAAAAGAGTTAGTAAAAACCCATGGGAATGTAGAATTAGAAATGGGCCAAGGATGTCAAAGAAGAAAGAAATGGCACAAAAGAGCCCATAAGCAATGTAATGGGTCAAGAAAGCCCAAAGTAGCATGAGTATAAATTCAATGACCATACTGAGTCATTGAGGGAAAAATAGGCATTAGGCTTAAAAGAGTCCCAACAAGCACGAGTCAAATAATACCACGGTAGGAATAGCAGAGTGGTATGGCAAGAATGGCAACAAGATTACGGAAGGAGAAAAGAATGGGCTAAAGAGAGGAAAACCCACAATCAAGTAAGGCCCAGCCCTCGAAAGGAGCAAGCCAATAAATAATGGAAAATCAAAAGAAAAGTTCATGCCATAAGAGGTCAAAGATGAGCGATAGAATGCACAGATGAGCCTCTAAATCGTGGCAAACACATGAGCAGTGGACATGCTTTTGACGTACTGGGAAGTGGAGCATGCACAAGGCCCAGGTACTACCAACCTGTACCTAGCCAATACAAGAATGGTAGGTCATGGGTCAGAGGTAAGAGAGGGTATGGTTTGACGGTGGGGAGAAGAGAAAATCTATTCTGAGGTTCCTGCTTAGATTCTTTTGGAGGTGATGTCCTGCTGGGATGACATACTACCAAAAAGAAGGAAAGATGAGTTGGAACTACTAGGTGCATGTTATGAGGGATAGTAAGAGAGAATACCCATGTTGTGGTGGATAAGAATGCCATAGTGAGCAAGCAAACAAAGCAGTCTTCTTTGTTTGGTAATGGGGAGTGGCATAACCAGAACAGGTAAGTGGTGGTGGCTGGGTAGCTGACAAACCAATGGGTGGTCAGGAAGAAAACCCTAAACCAGATAAAAGTAGTTAAAGGCTAAAATGGTAAAAATTAGTCACGATAGGTAGTATATAAAGAGTCATTGCCGTACATAGTAACATCATCAAAATAGTAGCAACCATTAAGAGACAATCATAGCACCACCATCACCATAACACTACACAAGTAAGCACTAAAAAAGAAAGGAAAGGAGTGGAGGGAAAGAATCAAGGTAACAAAACAATGAAAAAAGAGAAAGAGGAGAAATAGAGTGTAGAATGGCAGGCATACACCAATAGGCTAATCCCATATCTCCCTTTTAAAGCCTACCCTCTGTTGAGGATAAAGAACTCGTTTGGGCATAAGCCATTCAGGCCCATTCTCTTAAAGTTGATAATTTCTACAGTAGGATCCTCCTGTGAAGTTACCCACATTGAGGAAGTGGTTCCGTCCTTGGCCTTAGTCTAGTTATACAATTGAACACGGCAAACAGATTTTTTTCCTTCTTTGATTCTATCGCTTATTGCTATTGTTTCTTCTCTTGTTCTTGCAATTTCACCTATAATGTGTTTCTTATTGTCATATTGTTCTTTTTCCCTATTTTAATTAAGAATCTCTTATTTGCTTTGCTTGACAGTAATGTATTTCTTTTATCACTGTTTTATTGCATTTATCTACCATAACTCTTCTATAGCAAGCTTCGCCTACCATGGGCATGTTGACCAAAGTTTCAGCAAACGGGACATAGTTTGTGCGCAAGCTGGACCAAGGTGAGTTGCAATTGGACCGGTCCTAACTCTCTTATCCAAAACACTTGGGCTCAGTATAGCAAAATGCAGTCCAGTCCAAAATCACAAAAGGCCTACCACAACCTTTATAGTTGTAGACTGGGATTATAAATAACAGATACTAGACACATAACCAATGTATGTTAAGAATTAATAAATGCAAAATTATGAGCTATAATGCACACATATATTTTAAAAGCAATTATTACTTATTAATGATTTATTGGCTTACATATACAGATTCATTGTCGTTATGTGTGATTTTTTGGGTATATGAGCTGTTTGACTCTATTTCTTAAAAATGTATAAAATATTATTTAATAAAGTATTAAATGCACCTTAATCCCTGTCCTCAAACCATCATTAACAAAAGTCTAGAAATAAATGAATTATTTTATTTTATTTATCTTGATGAGGTGGTAGGCTAACATGAAAGAGGATTTTTATTCATTTTTTAAGGAAGGCGCCACTTAACAAAACGATAGATCATTATGGCTAAAATTAGCAATAAAAGGGTTGAGCATTAGGGGATACCTTTTATGGTCGAGATGAACCAATATATAAGATAGGTTCAAGTTGTATGCCTAACATAACTTAAAAATTACATTTTTTTTTTAATTGTAGGTTTCTAAGAGATCTAATGGTTACAAAACACTATTCTCCATGGCATGAGTAAAGACTTGTTGCTTTCCTCGGCAACTTACTTAATTAATAGCTTCTAAAAATAAAATAAAATTAATAGCATTTTTTTTTTCTCTTTTACCTTATAGGAAATGTTAATGAATGCCTTAAGGTATTGGTTTAGAAACTATTTTTAGAAACATTTTATTAGAAAATGATAAAGCAAGTAATTTTTCTGTCAGCTTTTTATATTTCCTATAAAAGTGGTAAAATTTTTTCTGATATAGTTTATTAATAATTGCCTTAAGGGCACCCGTTAACATGATCCCTTATCCCATTATGTTTACAGCCATAATTGTTTAGAGAGAGAATAACATATTTAATAGTGACAAGGTCCATATCATACTCCAATTGTATAACATATATAATATTGTTCCATTCATATTCAAACAATGCATTATAGAACCCGCCCCCCACCCCCCACCCCCCCCCCCCCCCCCCCCCCCCCCCCCCCCCCCCCCCCCCCAAAAAAAAGGACACAATAAATCATTTCCTTTATTTTTCCATAAATTTTACAACATTGAAGCTCTAAAATTCTATGAAATCGTTTTCTATTAACCTGTCATCAGATATTCAGAGCATGTAAACTAGGATCTAATGTCACATGTTATATTTCATTTAATTTATTATTTTTTTATAAAAGGGTTAATTTTTTATTTTGAGGAAAAAGGGGTTAAAACTTAAAACTTAAAAATAAGAAAGAAGTTAAAACATAAACCCCCCCCCACCCCCCCCCCCCCCACAAAAAAAAGGAGAGAGATATTAATATTTTTCATGGGCTTTTAAAAATCTTCCAGAGTGTATTAAACATTGAGCTCTGGCCCATTCATTGTAGTGAATATATTGCACTAGTGGACCATTGACCTTATAAATCAAGCCCAAGTTATGCCAAAAGAAAAAAAAAAAAAATGGTCGAATTTTTAAATTCTCCACGTAGCTTCTAAAATTGCAGACTTCTCCCTGATCAGTAGAGCCTAGCACTGCCAGCATCGAACACGATTATGGTAAGCTAGTTTCTTTATCTTGATTTCCTTCCTTGTCATTACGTGTGTGTATATATATATATATATATATTTTTTTTTTTTTTTTTCCCCTTCAATTAACTCTTACTATGAAGCAATTATTTTTGTAAGATATTATGTACACCACATGTTTGATGAATGGTCCAAACGAAGTTTTACAGCTAATGTGTTAAGGTGGGATTTCGGTTTTGATCCAAAAGGTTGTTTTATTATATATATAAAGGAGTCTGGGCTGGCTTATGATGGTGCGCACATATATACAGAAGCTTGTCCATGGTGCAAAGTGTTTAAAAACTAAGCAAAATGGAGCTGCTTATATGAATGTTATGCTATATCACTGTTCAGAAGTATCCCATCAAGAGCCTTTACATTGTGAGTGGTATGAGAAGGAGTTTCCAAAGATAACAGAATTGACCCACTTGTTGAGAAATGTGGATTGGCTTGATGGGAGGGTAGTTCATGTCAGGGACAATTCAATTGTCTTTGATGGTGAAATTGAGCACAAAATGCAAACTTTCAAGTCCCTGGCCAGGGTCTTTATTGGGTCTCCATCAATTCAGCAAAAGATTCAGAAAAATATGATGGCCTTATCATTGGTGGCAAGTAACAACTGCACCCCATTTGTTTGTTTCAGTGAACCAAGTGAAAGAGAGCCTATGATTGTGAATTCACTCACTAAAGTGTGCAACTTCCTGAACATTTCTGCACAACAAAGGAAGGTGGTTCGGCACACAATATGCCCACAGGTCACGCAAATGCGGATATGGACAGGTACACTTGAGGAGATACTAAATGGATTGAAATCTGAGTTGGATTTGTTAAGTTGTCAATGCTCTAGCAAAGGGACCAAGATGGGTCAGCAGATTGTTTCTAGCTGTCTAAAGTTCCTGGCTGACACAGCTATTTCCTTTGACCATGATTCTGCTTCGTGGATGCGGCTTGCGCCTGCAAAAGTTGTTGGCTCCTCTGCTTCACATAAATGGGAAGATGTTCTTGAGATGTTCAATGATCTCATTGAATGTTTGAAAAGTGAAAAGGAATTATGTCTTCTTGTGGGGAAGGTTGAGATCATGAAAGAAGGACTGTCTCAAATCAAGGACATATTGATTGATAAAAGTATTGGATACAAAGAAGCTCGGCATCAAGAAAGCCTAGTGCAGAAGAAGCTCTCCAAGACATTGGGCCACTCGTCCAAGTGCTTGTTTACTCTTTTATTATATTACCTCCATGGACATGCTAGAGATATTGAAGTGGATTTATGCGGTCGAATTTATAGCGTTGGTGGTGAGGATAGGTTTTGCTTGTACATGGGAAAGATTTTGACTACAGAAGAGGATAAGATGGTCTGGAGTGGGGTGAGGCAATTGGACAGGGCTCTTCGGCTTTTCAAGTTTGTGTGGGAAACTGCGGGAATGAGAGGAGTTTTGCAGCTGCAAGGCCATTTGTGGTGTGTTGGTGCTGAGGGCAGGATGCTTACCTATAGAGGAAATACATTCTTTGTACATGGGATCAGTGTTTGACAGAAAATTCCCTATACATATTAGTTCAGATGGTGAAAAGATATTTCACGGTGATTCATGGATCAGTGCACACTCTATGCAAGTCATTTCCAGATACTTATACTCAAACTATTATTCATATGTGAAATAAATTGATATGGAGCCATTCGTGTACTATTTAACTAAGGAAGAATTTCGCGATAAACCCTACCTTCTTTTTCCTCTTCCATGCCAAATAGTCTTAGAATGCTAATGAGTTCCAGTTCAAATGGCACATCTTCCCTTGTAAGAGTAAGATAGAGGCTAAGGTCTTATGCTTAACACTCACCAAGTGCGTATGTAATATCAAAAGAAAAAAAGTCAAATGTTCTAACCAAAGAATTCACTTACTCTAATGATTTGAAAGCCTCCATGGTATATCAAGTAGGGAGGACAAAAAGGTTTACGAGTACTACTCTCTACTGCCACTTATATAACAGCAGTGAAGTACGCTTGAATGGATAATTTAAGATAAGGGCAAGACTTGTGTCTAGTGAAATTTTTCACTAGACCCAGTAAGATTTGGACACGTGTCCAAGATCCAACGTGTCCAATGAAAACTTTCACTAGACACAAGCCGGACCTTAAGATAATGCCATTAGACCACAACAAATTAAGAGAGAAAAACTATAGTCAATTTATCTTCCATAAACGACTTGAACTCTAATGGTATTGGGTTTTCTCATATTTGAGGGTGATGGAAGCAAGTAATTTTAGTCATTAATTTTCAGCTGTGGCGGAGTTGGTCTTGCAGCCCTTTGATGTTTCTCACTGATGTCAGCTTGTTATTATTATGAACTGATAAAATAGAATGGTAGTTTAGTGGATTTGAGGTGACTAGCCTCCTAAGAGGGAGAAAGACAATTTGAGGGTTAATTTTTTGGTTTAATTCTCATTTGGTAGGTGTGGTTGTATATCTTTAGTTTACTTCTTAGTGGTGAGTCTAAAGGGCCCTGCCTTGATGAAGTTTCATAATCATGAAAAAAATGTATATAAGTAATAAAAAATGAGATGACCTCACCACAATATAATCTTAAAAAAATAGGAAGCAATTCCCATCTAAATTCAATTTGAAAATAAGAATACAATTTGAAATAATGCAAATATAATCTACAGCTATAATTATTTAAATTTCAAACTTCATCAATTTGAAATAATAAGCTCAGCGCCTCGTGAATCATAACAACATATTATATGTTGTTATGATATGATATTATTGTGCAGAGAAACAAAATGTTTGACAAAATCCATCCATTAAGCATCGTTGTTGAAATTCCTCGCTCAAAAGCTGTATTTGCATTCTGAACTTGAAAAGATTCTTTTGCTTGAAATTAGGTCGCTGCCAAATGGAGTATCAATCTTCAAAAGTCTCTCTTTCAGACGTTCAGTACCAGAAAATATAACAACAATATTCATTAAAAAAAAAAACTTCAAGATTTATTGTCCTGTTTTGAAGCCCGAGTTCCTTTAAATTTCATCAAGACTTGAGAAACTGGCATTGTTCCATTAAACATACTAGAGGACAAAGTGGCATATTTTGGAATCAATTTATGTGAACAAGTATACTTTTTCTCTCACTTTGATCATGGTGACAAGCGTTGACAAAGAAAGAAAGAAAGATTGTGCTAGGTAGGAATGTTAAGAGGTGATGGGATCTTAGGATGACAAGTTGCCTTCATCCTATCCTGCCTTGACCTACTGTACTCCAGGTTTGTGTGAGTTTTTCTTGTCTTGCCCCATTACAATCCTATTGGAAATGTTAGAAATAAAGAATATGAGCTACAACTTTGATCCAATTACAAAGGCTTACACAGGAGTACAACTATATAGCTTTAGAAGGCTTTGTAGTCCTATCGGAGGCTTTAGAGTTTAGGAGGTATTTGGCAAACCACAAAATCATGCCAACTAAGAACAAAATAACTCGTTTTATTTAGTTTTTGGTTGGATATTGTTTATGGCGGAACTAGATATATTGCTATATAAAAACTAGTATTGTAACTTTAGTTCTTTCAATAAATTCTCTCCATCAAAATTTCAAATTTTGGTAATCTCACATTTATATTCACATAAAAAAGTAGCTTTAAATTTGAAATTTTATAAATTTTATGTTAACTAAAAATTGGTTATGGCTTAATTATATATATATAAAAAACTTCAATTCTGAACTAGTGTTATTTCATATAAGAAGATTTAGAACTAAACTTATTTTGTGGTTTGCCGAAGACCTCATTCAGTTGGATATCCGAATAATGGATTTTTTTTATAGAACAGAAATAATGGATTTTTTAATTATTAATAACTCAAACTCATACGAATTTTACAATATAATGCTTAATTTAAATATTCATTTATTAGGTTATTGAAATTTACTGGTCACATTTATACATATCATTTTGTAAGATTTATGTAGTAAAATTAGTAATAGTTTTAACATTTTCCTTTTCTTTTAACATCGTTTTACTAGTAATTGATTACTTGTTCTTATCCACCTTTTTTTTTTCTTTTTTTTTTTTTGCTTGTAATAAGTCTAATCATGTTTACATTGTGATATTGCAAACAAGTCCATGTTATATAATATAGTATATAGATACAATTTGTCAAAACGTATTATTGTATTTTGCATACAGAATTTCTTCGAGTGCATCATGTCGATGATCATTTTAGGTAAGTAACACTCATATATATATATATATATATATATATGACGACTCGGAGAAAGTGCTGTTAAAATTAAAAGTGAAATAGAAACATGAGCGAAAGCAAAAGAGAATTAGAAGAATACTAAGGTTACATGGTTCAGTCTAAAGTCCTATGACCACAAGATAAATTTCTTGACAACTACATCTTTAATATATCACTGTGTATAACAAATTTACAATGAATCCTAGAAGGGTATATATAGATGCTATCGGGTATAGGGTTTAGGTAGATGGACTTTACACTAAATTGGGCCACTTGGGCCATTACACATAATAAACATAAACCTAATATAAATATGATCTTTAACAAAGGTACTATTGAAGAGAACCCATGTGATAGATGTAGGGATTTGTTGAGTCCAACCCAAGATAGAGAAATTTAGAAATTATGGGAAAATTACATTTCAACACCCTAAACTATACCCCAATTAAACTTTGCATCCTAAACCTTCAAAATGCATGGTTTGCATCCCTAAACTATAACCCACGTTACGCTTTTCACCCTGTCTTAAATTCTACCATTATCTTGGATTATACCAAGTGAAAAGACCAAATTGCCCCTCTTCTCAACCCCTTTAAAATAAATAAAAAACTACATTGTACCACTCTAAACTATACTCTCGATTACACTTTGCACCATAAACTTTGGTTTTTCTTCCAAGATAACAGTAGAATTGATGAATAGGTGCAAAGTGTGACACAAGTTATAGTTTAGGGTGCTAACTTGTATTATGAAAGTTTAGGGGTGTGAAATGTAATTTGGGATATAATTTTGGGTGATAAATTGTAATTACCCCATAAATTCATTATTGGTTTTGTAATTCCACATCAACTAGAAGAATAGTTTGAGATCCCAATTATATTAAAAGTTTTAGTCCCACATTGAAAACAAAAGAAGTAATGAGGTGTGACATTCCTTATAAAAGAGGTGGTGGTGTAGACTTTTTGTGTGTGTGAGGGCATCTTTGTGTGCATTGGGTTCTGAATTAGTTTATGTTTGGGAGTTTTTTTTAGAGTTTATGTGTGGATTGTAATTCGAGGTATTATTAATAGTGAATTTTGGTTAGCAATGTCCTTAGGTGTAGGCTTGGAGTTCACCTAACCACATTGTTATTATTATGAGATTAAATTGTATAAGAAAGTAGTGTTAAACCCAAGTTTTACCCCTCTAATCTCAATATGTCATGTCATCATATTACATATTAAAGAATAGGCATAACCACACTCAATCAATTCTAATACTCATTTGAAAATCTAACTTGATTGTGAGTTTATTGAGATATTATTATATATGGTAGGATATGTCGAGTTTTAAGTAAAAAGTTAATGTGGCAATATCTTATTAGATGGTGTAAAACATGAGTTTTACGTCCCATTCTTAACAAATTCGGACTCTATTATTATTAGTATTATTATCACTTTGTTGTGGTGCTTGCCACTTTATTGTTTTGTGTGTAGTTCACAATATAATTATAATTAGCATTCATAAAAAATATGGTGATATAATTATTTTTATGATATTTAAAATATAGCAAGTTTGAATGCTAACACACACACACGCACATTTAAAGCCAAAGCTGAGATAAAATCTAATTAGAATCTAAATTGGATTTCAATTAGAGTTTAATTTTGTGTCATGTGTCTTATTAAATTTTTTTTTTTTAAATTTTTGTGTCATGTGAGTTAATTCAGTGCAAAATACGAGAAGTGTAATATAGATGAACCACAGGAAATCCAATCATATATATCTAATTATATATCTAAAATTAGAAGAAGAGAGAGTTTGAAAGATTATGCTTTCCAATGTCATTTGCTTGTCTAGCTAAAAATAATTTAAATTTATCAGCTTTTTACATAATACTATAAACAGTCATTATCTATTAGGCAGAAATTTATATGTATGGTGAGCATTTTTTTTTAATTGTACTCGTGCATAGACATGGGTTCTAAACTTGTATAGACTAATTGAAATTTAAATAAGTTGACATATTAAATGTTCAACATTAACAATATTTAAAACAAAAGGAAGAATATACCTAAAGTGACAAACATTGTCATTTTTTATTTTATTTTTTTTATCATTGATAGTAATTCTTCTATTTGAATAATTTAGATTTGTTTAAATTTTTGTGAACAAAATTATTTAAACTTTTACGAGTAACACTAAACTATAAAATTATATTATTCACCAATAACTACAAAATATGAACTTCTAATTAACAATTTACAAAATATTATTGAATTTACCTAAGGTATGCCATTTCAAGTGAGGACTATCTAGAGTCATAGCCCTTATATTGTTAGCGTGAAGGGGGAGAGTATTAACTAAGTTTACCTAGGCATACATTTTCCTAAACATAAACATAAACATGTTGTTCAACACAAATGTTATTTAAGAAATCAGATTTTATTATTATTATTGTTGTTATTATTATTATTATTATACCTTCATTCCATGTGTGCATTTTTTTACTATGCAATACACATAAAAGAGAAAATATCAATATTTTTGTAGCCATAATAAAATTTTAAATTACAAATCTTTTTTTTGAAATCTACATGCAAAGAAAAAAGTTCTACAAAAAAAAAAGAAGTATGTTAGAGTATACATATATATTTGAAACATAGAATTAGTATTAAATTTTAATGTGTTGTAACTTAATGTACTTAGCAATATTTTATTTTAAACATCAAATTTTTTTGCATGTCTGCACAATTCTGTTTTATATTTTAGTGTATTCTATAGGTCAAGGATCAAACAAACATTAATGCTCGGGTTGCCTGACGTAATGATTATAATTCAACTAAGATTATTGGATATAGCCAATTACTTCAGTATCAATAAAATTGCTATTGCTTTTTTTATTTTATTTTATTTAAATGATGTTCAACTCATACTCCACAAAATTTAAACTTTTACATCTAGTCGTATTAATGGAGTTTAATTCATCTTATTAGATGGTGATATAATTATTATTATGATATTTAAAATATAGAAAGTTTGACTGCCAATATAGAATAATTTTAATGCAAATAAGTTAACACATTAAACGTTCAACATTAACAATATTTTTGAACTAAAGGAAAATTATACATGTTTTTTAGAAAAAGGAAAAATTATACCTAGTGTGACAAAAATTGTCATTTTTATTATCTTTAAGTGGTGGTGATTCTCCTTACCTTATAAATTTTATAAAGAAAGTGACCATTTAGATAATTTAGGTTTGCTTAAATTTTGTGAACAAAACTAATTAACTTTTACCAGTAACACAAAAACTATAAAATTCTATTATTAAAAAATTATATCAATATTAGCTGACAAATAATTATTTGCAAAGCTTAAATGAATTTTCACAAAGCATGTCTTTTCAAATGAAGAGTATCTAGAGTCATAGTACTCATGCTTTGAGTGAAAGGAGAGTTTTAATTATTTATACCTTTAGAGCACCTTGCCCTCCACAAACCTTTTCTTAATCCTAAACATAAACAAGTTGTTAAACATAGACTTTATTTAAAAATTAAATAATTTGCATGTTCATTCCATGAGTGCATTTTTTTACTATGTGATATAAATAAAAGAGAAAATATTAAAAAATTATACCCATAACCCAAATTTGAGCTACAAAATGTGTTTTTGAAACCTAACATGTAAAGAAAAAAGTTCTAAAAAGTTAAAAAAAAAAAAAAAAAAAGGGATAAGAGTATACATATTTTTCTAGATTTTAACTTGTATGTAAAAATTAAAAAAATTATAAAAAAATTTAAAGAAGTGGGATTATGATCTTAGTCTTTCTAAGTTTAGATTTTTAATTTTTTTTTTTTTTTTATGCCTATGAAATACAAATTGGTGCATGTGCAATTTCGTGTTATGGTTTTTTGTTTTTTTAGAAGAAAATTTGAATTATATTAAAAAAAGGAAATTGGCCATAGTAAACTAGAAGTACATTATTTAGGTGTGGAGTAATATCTTCCATCCACACAGCTAAACTATTGACATGTCTTGTATGCCTAACTAGGTTATGCACAACATAATTACCTTGTCTACAGGTATGAGAAAAAGAAATATGATCAAAGGTAATTGTATACAAGAGAGCATAGGTAATCAAGAGGCCAAAAGAGGCAAATGAGTTGTCATAACCCTCTAGAGCTATCATGAGTCATGACCACTTTTGAATCTCTCTCAAGAATGATGGAAGATAGGCCAATATCTTGAGCAAAGGCTAAAGCTCAAATAGTAGCCATAGTTTCTACATTTGCCATCAAAGGGGGGGAGGGGGACTTTCTTTGATAAAGAAACAATGACCAGACCCAGATTGTTTTGAATAACCATACCAATACATGCCTCGATTGAATTATTGAAGACTGCACCATCAAAGTTCACTTTGAAAACTGAGGGAGGTGGGGGTGACCAGCTAACCTGAGTAGCAGTAGTGGTGGGCTTTGTTAATATGTGTTTTTCATTATATTATGTATGAGATATCTATTATTATCGTATTTTAATGTAAATAATTCTAAAATGGATTAAAAAAACCCTTTATGGTGTTTCGGTGTAATTTGGCCAAAACATGAGTTGGTTAATGAAGGAAAATGGGTGAAGAACACTATTGCAATAACCACAAATGTGGCAGCCATTTTTGGTGCTATCCTTAGCATTAATTGATCTTATTGATAAATTTGCTAGAATAAAAATAATTTTATTTTAAGATCTCCTACACACACACACACACACACACACATATATATATCCCTAACATTTACTAAATCAATCCATTATATTTGTTTAAAAATAAATTATAAGTAAAATAATTAGAGCAAGACTTATGTACAGTATTTAGGTGCTATTCCTTAGATTCTCTTTTTAAGATTCTGCCATGTGGATTTTTTTTTTTTTTTTTTTTATAGGATGGAAGTATATTTTTTAATTAAGTAGCCACATGGCTGAATCTTTAGAGGGAAACCTAAGGAACAACACCTAAAATACCGTACCTAAGTTTTGTCTAAATAATTAACTACTATATATATATATATATATTTATATTTATAGAAACTAATGCAAATATTATAATAAATGATTTTCAACTTATACTCTAAAGTATCATCAAACCATAAAGTAACAAGTTGCATTTAATTATTTGATAATTCTCAAAATACAAAAATAAATCAAATCATAAAATTGAAAAAGTAATAAAAATAAACTTATATATATGATGGGGATTTGATGGGTTGAAAAATTATCAACTTGATCCCAACCCAACTCGAGACTTAGGGCGGCTTGATGTTTTTGAGGGCCTAAGACAAAAAAATGAATTGAGGCCTTTTATCTTTATATATTAAAAGAATTTAAAAAGTTAGTTATGACTTCAGAAAATGTCAAATATACCCCTAATCTAATTAGATAATCTTTATTTCTAAAAAATAAAAATAGGGTTAAAATTGTAATTCAAAAACAAAAAACTACCCTAGAAACATTTTTACTAAAAATTAGCACACACTCTCTATATAAATATATCTCTCACACACATTTATTCCTTTTCAAAATCCTAAATTTTAGCTTTTTAAAAATCCATTCTCCTGTAACCTTACTAATAATAGACAAATTCAAATTGAAAGTTATGACATTAAACTCAAAAAAAAAAAAAAAAAAAATCTTCATCGCATGTGTGAGTGAAGCGCGTGTGATGAGGCTAGTATATTTAAATATTTTTTTGAGGAAATTTTATTTATTTAAATATGATTCTTTTAAAAATTTAATATTGCTTAAACTCTATATTCTTGTTTTATATGCAAAATTACTAATTAACATGAACCATGTAGATTTTTTTTTTTTTTTTTTTTGTTGAGTGAGAAAGTCTATAGACAAAAAAAAAAAAAAAATATTGTCAAAACTTCTCACACTTATTGATATGACATATTGATAGTGGTAGGTAAAAATGTGATATTAGTGGTGAACCTAAATGGGAACTAGTAAAAGTTTGTCGACTTAATTAATTGTTGCGAAAAATATTGTGAAATTTTTTGTATATATATATTTTTTCTTTTTAGAAGTGCTACATTCTCGATATTTTCACCACAAATCCTAGACATTAAGTTATTACTAGTTCTAATTTAAATCCACCATTGAAATTACTTTTTTGCCCACTAATAACAACCTCTAACAAATTGCCACTTAGGATTTGTTGTGAAAAATGTTGTGAACATAATATTTCTCTCTCTTTTTCTTGTTTTTCAATAAATAAAAAAAAATATTATTTTCTTTATTGACTAATATTTAGATTAATTAATATTATTATAATGAAATAAATAACTCTATTGGTTAAAATTTGGAAGCCTTTTTTTCGGTCGCCTATTCTATAGGTCGCCCGCTGAGACTCAAAATAAAATTCCAATCCAACTCAACCTAGTCCACCAACCCACAAAAAAACTAACTTGATATGTCGGATTGGTAGTGTAGCAATGTATGTAGTTGGTATTTTCACTCCAACAAGATAATTAATATAATACTCCATTTGAATTACCTTTTTATAATTTTTTTAATTAATATATATTAATCTATAAGCTACATGTTTAAAAATGCTAACTAATAGTTCCTAGCATAAACTATATATATACGAGAAATATATATTATTATTATTATTATTTTTTGATGGGATATATATTATTTTTTTGATAAGGCATAAACTATATTAAAAAATATATATATTTCAATGAAAGTCACAGATTGCTTTATGTGAATGGACTCCCACAACACTTTTGTCACCCAGATTTCCCACTACTCTCGCTGGTTAGTTTGCTACTTGAAAATTTTCAATTCTATCTATCCCAAAAGAGTTCTAGCTAACACAAACTCTTCTGATATTTTTATCTTAATATTTCAAAAAAAAAAAAAAAAAAAAAAACTAAGCTCTCTTATATTTCCACATTAATTAGAATCCCATTATTCTCTCTGTTTTCTCTCTCTAATCATGTTCTTTGACATTGTTAAAAGAAAGCTTTCACACCATACCTCATTCTTTAACCTTCCATTATGGGCTTTGATACTTGTTATCATTGCAATATTCGTTGTTGTTCTCAGTGGCATCATTGTATGTCTATATTTCATTTGTTATCTTCGAAGAAGAAAGTCTTACAAAGCCAAATTTTGTATGTCAAATCCTATAGCTTCCAAGAATCATCCTTACCATAGTTCCAGCCTATTGTCCCTTGATAGGAGGCTACTCTCACGTAACATGTACGAGATTGAGATGAACAATAGTAACAGTAGGAGCGGTAAGGGACACCCAGTGTTGTTGTCTGATCCTTGGTCTAGTCAGAAACGTTGGACAGGGTCAGTAAAAAAATGCGATGTCACTTATTTGGAAGAGGTTGCTAGGTACTTGCCAATGGCTGAGGATGTTTGGAGGGGTTGCAGGTTTAGTTTAATGGAGATTGAGATGGCCACCAATGGATTGGCAAAAGAGAATGTGATTGGAATGGGGAATAATGGGATTGTTTATCGAGGTATTTTGTTGGATAATTCGAGAGTCGCGGTGAAGAAACTAGTGAGTAGCAGGTATGGAGTATTTGTTTTTGTTTTAAAAAAGACAATAGGATTTGAATTTACAGTGCCTGCTCTATGATAATTATTCTTCATGATCAGATAAAAATATATCGATAGGTCTCTTTTTGGTGTAGGCAAGGATTTGATCCTAGGTCTATTACTCAACAACAAAGAGATTTTATCAATTGAGTTAACTACAATCCATTGATGAGAACTAAATTAGTTAATATACAAGTGATATCTTTTACTTGTTAATAAAAAATGCTAATAGAGAAGTGTCACTGTGTTACTAACCCAAAACACAAAAGTTACAATATATATGATTGTTAAGCTACAAAGAAAAATTCAATATGTTCATTAATTGTTTTTCTACTTTTCTGGTTTCAACATTTATTGATCTCACAGAAGTATTGTAGACTAAGAGGCAGGGTTAGTTTGTGGAATTTCAAGCAAAATTAAATCAAAATGACAAAAAGGAGTTGAAATGCATGCTGATATCTTAGGTGCTACTAGATAAATATATATCTTGTAATCCTAGGTTAGTTCATTTCTATGTTCTGCAAGACATGATATATACCAAACACTACCTCAGTTTCCACTTAGCACAATGTATTCTTGGAACTGCATACTAACACAGCATTGAAATGCTCTACCTACTCAGTTTCCACTTGTAATCTCCAGAAAAAATATTTAACAACCAAAACTACACAAGAAATATACTGTAGAATCCTAATTCCTATAGTCTCTTCCAGTCTTCTTGCTCAGCCATCCTATTGAAATTCAAATAACAGTAACATATATTTTAGCACCAGAGAAAATTGAATCTCTAATCATCCAACAATGCCCTTACTTTTGTCTCAAATGTTTCAGTTGGACAAGATCTGGTTTTGCCAATGATTGCTAGAACAAAGATCTAAATTCCATGTCAGCAAATGCTTTATGCCTAAAATGGTTGGGTAGATTTAAATTTACAGCAAATAGAACGGAGTTTAGGTTTAAATTTCAGATTTGAATGGAAATTTGTCTAATTTATACTGTTGATGCTAAATGATTTGGAATGTAGTAGATAAACCTGAAACTTATAAGTAGGTTGGCAAAGAATTTTGTGCTCAGTCTTCATCCAATTGTTATTTTTGATTTGTAAGGAATGTGTATATCTTTGAGCCAAAAAAAAAAAAAAAAAAAGGTAATATCTTTTAATGGAACTATAACCATCAGTTGCCAAGCTGAGGACTTCATAGCAGAAGTGGAGGCATTTGGGCAAGTTAGGCACAAGAATCTTGTCAAGTTGCTTGGATACTGTATTGAAGGGACTACCAGGTATAAAACATTTTCCCTTTTTTTTTTTTTTTTTTTTTTTTTCCTTATAGAATAAGTTTATATAATTTTTCTTTTTCCACTTGATGAACGTTATGAACATTTTTTATCCATAATTGACAGATTAAGATATTCAAACATTTGACATGAGTTTCCTTTCAATTAGGATGCTTGTATATGAGTATGTAGATAATGGTAATCTGTACCAGTGGCTTCATGAAAATCCAGAAGAAGTCAGTCCTCTACCATGGAATATAAGGATGAAAATTATCCAAGGAATTGCAAAAGGGTAATACGTGGCACCTAAATTTTAGATGTATCATTATATTCTTTGTTATGAGTTTATGCCGTATAAGTTGAAAAGAATTTGTTTCTGCAGATTGGCCTACCTTCATGAGGACCTAGAACCAAAAGTTATTCATCGATTCCTAAAATCAGGCAATATACTCCTTGATCACCAATGGAATCCAAAAATAACTGACTTTGGCCTTGCTAAGCTTTTAGGTCCTGAATGGGGTCACATAATTATGGAATCATTAGGGTCAGTTTCTCTGCTTACTGAATCCTTCATGCTTATTCATTTTCTTTGCTATCAAAACCCGTGATTTGTGATAGCATAATTTTTTAAATAAAATAATTAATATTAAAATTTCAAAAGTCTGCAGTTATGTAGCTCCAGAATGTGATTCAATTGACGAATTCCCAGAGAAGACTGATGTTTATAGCTTTGGGATACTTGTGATGGAGATCATCTCTGGGTGGACCCCTCTAGATTGCCGTCAACGTGAAGTAAAAATGCCTAATTTTGAAATTTTACTGCTTTTCTTATCATTCTTATATACTAGATTATGGTTAGACTGGATTTCTTCATTGCAGCCACATTTGATTGAGTGGTTAAAGTCCATGGTTGTGAATCAGAAAATTCATAATGTGGTGGATCCTAAATTGTCAGAAATACCTTGCTCAAAGGAACTCAAACGCATTGTTTTGGTAGCTCTTCGATGTGTGGATCCTGATATAAAAGATAGGCCTAATATGGGAGATGTGATTCACATGCTTGAGCCATGTGACATGATACTCAATAATGTAAGGACCAACTGTTTCTTCTTCCAAAATTCAGGTCCTACTTTGCTTTCCTTTTTTCTTCTGACAATCCCACTTTTTTCTTGTTTCTATCCTAAGGGTTCCCGGATTAGGAGAGAAACTTCTCATGGTAATTACCTAGAAGAGAGGGTTGTCGCCATAGCAGATGATGATCCTGACAGAACAGATCAAGGTGAGAGTGGCAGTGAATCACTACCGGTAAATGTTGTTGGAACAGTCACTACTGATCATGAAGGTCTCTGAGTTGAAGGTACAGTTTCTTGTAGACAATTATCAAGACTATATTTCTTCTATTGATAAGCTTAAGCATTAGGATGTTTGCTCATTTTGAATTTCATTATTGAGACAAATCTTTATAAGAGAAGCACTCCTAAGTCATTTATGATTGAAAATGTTTGCTCTAATCTAGTTTTATGAGTTATGACTTTATTGTATTCATTCTATCCATAGTTAATTAGATTGGAGAATCTGTCATATTCTACGACGTCCTAATGATAAAACTATCCATAATATGTCTTAATTGGAAAATTCTTGAACCCAATGCACACAACATTGGCAGATAATGCCAGACTAGCAAGCAGTTATCAGGATATAATTCAATAGAGCTTGTAAAAATCTGAACATCTGGCATGATCAATTTCTATAATTATTACTTTTTTCATTTGCATGGGCTTTGTTTTATACTTTAATGTTCAAAGAAGTTATGACAACATCAGGGGTGACATAAGCTGCTTTGCAAATTGCAAAATTTGCAACCAGTTTCTTAACTTGCACACACATGGAAGACTTATCTGCATGAGAGAACGGTTGAAAACTTTCCAAATTTTTTTTTATTTAATTTTTTGGTAACAAAATGGATCATAGATAAAATAACAAAAAATTCTTGTCAAACTACTCTTATTTCACTCGATTTTCTCTCAACCAACATGTTTGAAACATGAATTTTCAAGTACACTTCACACTCACAAGATGGCTTTGGAAGCAGAACAAGTTTTCAACTGAAAATTATTAATGGGCAGCAGAAAAAGTCTTAACCTGAACATCATCAAGCAGAACAAATCTTCAACTGAACATCATCAATGGGCAACCTATTATCAGGGAAGGGACAATTCAGACCTTGTTTCTCAGGCAACAACGCAAATTTCATATGGAGCTTTGTCATTTTGCCCTTCAAAGCTTTGTTAATTGGTTCTCTCTCTTTTTTTGGGTAATTAAATGGATCATAGATGAAATAACAATAAAGCCTTACTTTCGTTTCACTTAATTTCTCTATGAATTAAATTTATAAGCGTTTAAAAAAAAATAATAAAATAATTATAAGAATATTTTTTATTTTATTTATTTTTGATAGAGTTACAATATATGACATTTGTTTTTGATGGTTGTATTCTTTATCATCAAATCAAAATATCAATCAGTGTTCGGTGTAGACAGAAGATTGAATCCCGAATCTCTTATTCAACCATAAGAGACTTTACCAATTGACCTATTTAGAACCTACAATTTATAAGAACATTTCACTCTTGCGATTTTTTTTATTTAAAAAAAAAAGTACATTTCACTTCAACGGAACATCATGAATGGGCGTAAGAACAAGTCTTCGTCTGAACATCTTCAATGGGCTGCTTATCACTGGGGAAGGGACAAGTCACACCTTTCTTCTCAGGCAACAACGCACAAGACTTAGGAGTCACATTGCTTGTCACTCCAGCAATATCTGTACAATTCCATGGTTTTACATTTTTCTTCTGATTCATAGAAATGTTCATGTCAGAAAGGCACAATCCAGTGAAGGGATCACCCGTAATTCCGTAAAGTTTTCCTGCATAAGTAACGTTCGTCGCCACCACTTCCCGAAAATTAATTCCTTTAATTTGTGGAATTGCTTTTGGATCGTAGTTTGGGCTTGGATGTTCCTTGTAATTGCCTGCCACCCGGAAAACATACGTCATGTTCTTCAAGGTCAATTTCCTTGCAAAGATGTCCTTGACATAACCTCCTCTTCCAACAGCAGTCTTAATTCTAATAGCTGATTCAGTATCAATGGCTGTGATGTCTTCAGCTCTAACATCTTGGATTCCGCCAGACATTTCACTGCCTAGAGCAATGGCAGCACTGAAAGGAGAAATGCAGGTAAGCCTTCTAATGAATAGGTGCTGTGAAGGAATTCCAACTTTGATTCCATATTGATCCCAACCACTTTTCACGGCAATGCAGTCATCACCTGAGACTATGTAGCAGTCCTCAATACGAACGTTTGAGCATGAATCTGGAAACAAAACGGGAACATAGACTCAGGAATAGTAAATTGTGTCAATTATCGATTATGTCATGTGAAAATGATGATATATCAATCGTAAAATCACTCATAATTATACACTTCGATCGCAAAGCCACTCTTTTGACACTATAGCTCTCACATTTCATCAGACAAACAAAATTAGCCCAAAAAATTGTGTTTAAATTCCTTTTTCAAAAGTGAGAAAATGAGGGAGGGGGTAACAAAATTCTATCCTAACTTTGGTCTACTCGTTTTTATGAAATTTTTGAGGTGACATGGTATGTTTGATGCATAATAAAATATGTGTCAATGATATCATGTGAAAATGATGATATATCAATCAATCATAAGTTGTTCCCTTGGCAAGTTGTGAAAAATATGGTAAAAAAAGTTGTGTTTCTATCATGACTCCTGAAAATAGGGGAATGGCAAGGGAATAAGTAATTAACCTTCCAAACTCATATTAATCAAAGAAATTAGGACAAGTGCCAAACATACCTGGGTCTACACCATCAGTATTAGCAGAATCAACTGATGCAAGGATTGTGAGCCCTGTGACTAGTATATCACTGCTGTAAATGGGATGGACAAACCATGATGGAGAGTCAAGTAGAGTGAGATTAGAAATTTGGATTTGATTGGAGTACATGATCTCAATCATGTATGGCCGTGTTAGCTTCAATTTCCCAGCACGGTATTTTTCCCACCAAATAGAACCTTGGCCATCAATTGTGCCATTGTTACCTAATATAATGCCATTACAAATGTTATCCATTAGATATTGTTATAGCCAAAAATAATTATTAAAAAAAATAAGAGTTCTGATTAATGTATAATTACCTGTGATTATGACATCAGTGAGATTTGTACCAAAAATGAGAGCGCTTAATCGTCCACCAGGTGCATCCCTTCCTACTCCATAAGAAGGCAACACAGGAAGAGGAGGCCATTGTGACTCATCCTGTCCATTTGATCACACGTGTATAGCAAATAATGGTTAGAGAAACATGTAATCAAAGACAACAGTTTCACATTTTTTTTTTTTTAATAATAAGTGTATACCCAAAGTCTATTTGTGGTGATTACAAACAAAATATTTGTTGCCAAAGGCCTTATAACTAAATTGATACATCTTCATGCACAAAGTGCTTGGGGTTGTAGGGGAGAAAATGTTCGAGCTACGGGGTTAGCAACATGTTGTAATTATCTCTCAAAAAAAAATTGTTAGTTATATATATATATATATATGGATAATTTGTTAGTTACAACGGAAAATGAAGATTTGAAACCTAGATGTCTACGCTAAAAATACAAAGAAGTATTAAACAATTGAGCTACAAGGCTCTTGTCAACTACAAATAATAACTTAAGTTAGTGTCTTCCCTTGTTTTTAGCTTCGGATCAACTGACGGCCAATACTGTTCCCCTGCTTTTAGCTTCGGATTAAATAATGGCCAATACCATTTATGACAAGTTCATTTTTAACAGTTCCTTGCCTATCAATTATCATGCTATTATGGCTTTGGTTTAATTTCACGGCCAAAATGTGAGGGCATTTTCAAATTTCATGTAAAAGGAAAAATGTAAATAGGGCCCCCTCAACTATTAGTGTGTTTGAAATAGCTTGTTTTCTTTTGATTATTTTGCTCCAAATAAGTTTGCAATCAAACTTTTTTCATCTAAAAAAATGATTAAACTGTTAAAAAACAAACAAACAAACAAACTTTATACCTGAGTTCCAAGAATAACAGCACCGCTTTCAAGAAAAAGGGTGAAATGGCTTGTGAGATTAAAGCTTCCAGTTAACCATTTTCCAGGAGGTACAATAAGTTGTGCCCCCCCATCTGATGCATATCTGCTTAGATTACGAATTGCAGAATTAAAAACCTTTGTGTTTAATGTTTTTCCATCACCAACTGCTCCGAAATCAGTCAAAAATGCAGTATGCTTTCGACAATTTATTGCTTGATACACTGATGTTTTAGCATGTAAACTGCATTCTGCGACTCTTAAACTTAATATTCCCAAGATAACAATCGCTGAGAGAACCTGCACAATTGTTATCAAGTATCGTGTCAACTTTTATTTCCCTTTAACAAGAAGAAAGAAGAAATGCTACCATATATAACACTTTCACAATAAATCTTAAGTAGTAAGTTGTTACTAGTTTTAATCTAAACCTTATCACTAAAATTATTTTTTTATTCACTAGTAACAATAAGTAACAATATGTCATTTAAAATTTGTTATGAAAATATTGTGGATTACCATTTCTCTTTAACAAGAACAATTTTATAAAAAAAACTGTTACGGCTACAAAATTTTCACAATACTTTCAACAAATCATGTGGTAAGTTGTTATTATTTCTAATTTGAACCCGTTACTAATATTACCTTTTTTTGCCCACATAGTAACAATTAATAACGAACTACCACTTATGATTTCTTGTAAAAGTATTGTGAAAATACCGTGGGTGGCATTTCTCAAGTACAAAACTAAGAAAATATTATATTAAAACCGAAACACAAAGCAAGAAAGCCTAGGAGTTCAGGGAAAACGTACATTGGTTTTGAACTTTAGAGACAACCCCATGTTTTGAGAAGACTGAAGGTTGAAGAGAGTGTTTAAGATTGATTTTCATTGTAGAAGAATTAAGAGGGAATTTATAAGGTTGTGGGGGTGAACTTTGGAAGGATATCTGCGTCACATCTATCTATAGGATGGTCATATATAGAAATTCACGTATTCTGTTTCCATTTTTTTCGCAGAGAATTAATTTACTTATATATATATATATATATATATATAAATAATTAATTCACTCCTTTTTTTATTTGATAGAGAGCTTTTTTTTAAAGGAAAATTTTGATAGAGAGAAATACTTAACTTGCTTTTGAATCTCAGATGCCACTTTTCAGGTGATCATGCTGGGGTTCAAGGGAAAAAAAGAAAAGAAAAAAAAGAAAAGAAAAGAGACATTAGTTAAAAGTTAGGTACCACTTTTTAGGTGTTATATATTAGATGTTTGATGTTTCAAATGTATATTGCTCAATTCAGTATTAAAGATGTCATCTTTTTGTAAAAAAATTAAATAAATAAATAAATAAATAAATAAATAATTTAAATTCAGTTATGTGATTTCTATCGTTTCAAAAAGATTCAGATATATAGTTGGTCAATGTTGTTATATAATTAAACTTAATTTAACTGAGTAATTTAAGGAATTGTATATATTTTTGTCCTTTCATGAGTAGGATATTTGAGAAATTTGTGTAAATAGACGAGAATTGTTCTGTAAATTTTGACTTGGTTGAGTTTTTTGGGTAGGGGTAGTTAATTGGTTTGCTAATTGTGGTATTCCGGTAGTGTTGCCTATACCCCCTCTTTTTTTTAGGGGGTACGGTACCCACCTAAGTTTTAGCCTTTAGATTTACTTGGTTTAATCTTAGCCGTTTGTATAATTTGAATAGGATATCAGTTACCGGTCAGTCAGGTTAACATATAAACCCCCCACCCCCCCCAAAAAAAAAACATATGGTACTTCTTCTTCTCTCGCATCTGATCTTATCTGAAGCAAGTTCTTGCGGGTTCTTCTCTTTCGTCGTCTCTTCTCTCCAACCTTCATTGTTGAATCACAAAATATTGATAGGATTGTCTAGGTTTATTTGTGCCTTTGTGGGTTTCGTTTGATTTGTTTATGGCCAGTAGATTCTGGGAATCATCGCTCGGGATAGAGGAAACAGAGGAACAGAGAAGAAGAACAACACAAGAAAACAACAGAGAGGAGGAACATGCGGAGAATATAGCGAAACCCACATCGGAAAGCGAGTCAATTTCAGATCAAGAATCGAGGATAGCTCCCGAAACCGAGAAAAAGTTGGAGTTTTTGAAAGAATTCAAAGGTTCAATTATAGAAAGATTCCTCAGCTCCTCAAACATTGAAGAATTGAAAGCTGTAGATGTCTCTGTAGGGCCTCTCATACTCACAAGGTGTAAATGAGATCTGGAAAAGAAGAAGGTTGGGTCTCACTGGTTCACCCTCAGAACCTGTTTTGTGATTAAATCCATTATTATAATTTCTATCTCTTTTATTTTATTTTATTTACTGAATTGAAAATATTTTTGGGTAGATTTTGAATTGGAGTTTTTTTTTTTTTTTTTTTTATTTTTTTTTTTTTTTTTTTAGTATTGAAAAAAAAAAAAAAATACATGTGGAGCTATATATATATATATGAGAGAATCTCTATGGCTCTATGGTAATATAAAAAGGTAAGTTTGGTCGTACACCGAAAGCTGAAAGAAATGAAATGGTGTGTTCATCTATATCTATCTATGTGCTTTGCTCTGCTTTGCCACTCTTCATGGGCAGCTGTCTGTATTTACTACTTTATTTTGTTTGTGTCATTCAAATCAGTTTATGTTTTTCAACAAATTTCATGGAACTGGAAGTTTGGGATTGTTCTCAGTGTTTTTTACTTTTGCTTTATGGACTAGTTTGGGGTAATGGGATTTTGATTAATATAATAAGCAACTTTGGATACTCTGACCAACTTCAATATTTGTTGAAAGCCTATTTGTATAATAGCTTTATGAGGTGACCCCCACATCTTATTGTAATACATGTTCATATCTTTGACCATTTGATATTTAGGGGTTTATTTGTTGATCAAAAAGTATGGTCTAAAGGTTCTGTGATTAATGTCTAAAATGTGAAAGGTACGTGACTAGGTCATTGTCTTACAGCTTTTGGACATTTCATTTCAGGATGATTAGGGAACGTAATCTATCATCCATTTCATAATTCACATTAGATAAGAAACATAGGGTGGAAAATTTTCGTACGAGCTAAAATTCTTTGATTCAGACCACTTTACAAAGATTAGGTTGAGATTGAGATAATTGAAACCTGGTTCAGGGCATGTTTGCCTTAAGTTTATTTATTTATTTATTTTTTATAAAGTTTATTTAGCATAGGGACATCTATTTGTCTTAACTTTACTGGTTGGAGTAATTTAAAAACTGCAACTTGAGACCAAAATTCTTTAATTGTCAATAAGCCAAAGTTGAAAGTGAAGAACAAGCAGGGAGTTACCTAATCACTTCATCTTCTTATTGTACTACTTGTGTGGTGACTAACACCCGCTATAACTTGAGTCTGCAAGAACTCTATGTGAGCTTTCAAATAGTCATCCTTATGACAAACAGGAAAAGTGAATTTCATAATCATAATACAGATCCAAAAGCCAAACAAGTAGATGAGAAGAAAAATTATTAAAGCATTCATTTTGAAGTGCTTTGTTGTAATTTCTATCCAGTACAATGTAAGTTATAAGGTATGTTGTGTTACAGCTCTGCCAATTTGCATATGTATGTTGTACTATGTGATGTTAATATTATATAAAAGATTATATTGTATGTAGAAAAGTTTGTTATTCTAGAACTTAATGCAAAGCATAATTTTTAAGTTTTTGAAGTGTTTTGCTCTCCAATTAAGCTATTCCGTTAGGATTTGTGCACGTGCCAGTTTTTTTTTAACAGTTACATGTTCTTAAATCTGATTTTTGTCGGACCATTCATTGATGTTATTGCTTAATTATAGCTCATCATAAGTAGGAGTCAACCTCATGAAAATCTGTCATGTAAGCATTTATCCTTCTAGCTCTCTCTTGCATTCAATGCTTGTTTTGGTATATAAGCATCCAGCCTAAACCCAAAGCTGTTTTATCCTTGTTACTGAAAAATTATCAATTATCTAATTATAGTTGATAATTAGAATGACATCCATGTAAAAAGATAACGTCTGGAATGCATATACACATACAATTGAAGTCCATGTAACAAGACCAAGCTCTAAAACAGAGCTGAAACATTGATATGCCCCCACAATCATTTACATTATTACTCAACTTTCAAATAATAAGAAACCTCTCAATGATTATATCCTCTTTTTAGCATGTTGTTGTTTACTAGATTTTATTTATTTATTTAATAAACTTATTATATATGATTTTGAATTTGCTGATATTGTCAGGTTGAACTACATGAGCCAAAGTTCTTGAATAATAATAGTTATATAAATAAATATCTAAGGCTCTATGTAAAGAGATTTTCTCTTATGAACATCTCGTTTTTTTTCAAGCTCTAATAGTTATATCATGTAAATGTAGATATTTCTATTGCCAGTGGAGTTGCAGAAGGGATAATAAGAAATTCCTACAAGCTAGAAGTTGCTCTGTTGAGAACTTAAGAATGAATGATCCAGAAATGCATATGCTTATGATTATCTCTTTTTCAATTGTTGGCATGATGGTATTCAAATATAGATGTGAACAAGAAACATTGTAGCGGATTTCTTTTTAAATGAAATTTTTTTTCCTTTTTAGATGGATTTCTTTGTAGTTTGTCTGCTTCTTTTAGATACTTTGCAACAAGAGACCGGCTAGTAGTTCATGAAAGTGAGTTATATATCAATTCTAGTTATAAATATTATGAGATGAAAATTACCATATTTTGATCCAAGTGCAAGTAGGTGGTCTGATTTCTTTGGACCATCTATGGCACATACAAACAGAATTAGTGAATTTTGTTAATTAAAATGTGAATTTATGGAACAGCGATTTCTTAGGAAACAAATTGTGGCATATACATATGGAATATTTCCCTTGTCATTATATTAGTGGTATACTTCTCGATTTTAACTAACCTAGTAATCATAATAGATTTAATATATTTAAAAGTAAAATCTACCCCCACCTCATTGTGTTAAATACATGTAAGTGCTCTATTAACTTGTTGGAACAACTCATAAAGCCTAGTTTGTCTATCCAAAAATCTATTCAAGAAGGCATTCGTGGCTTCACAATGTTGTGTAGTCTTGTACCAAGAAAAAAATGACTTCTCTTGTAAGATAATCTTTTGCATGAATGTGCATGATTGTCCTTAATATCTAGATTGATTATGATTGTCCTCTCCATTGATAATGATTGTAATGGAACAATAAAAATTATTTTTACTAATATGATAAATTCATATTTTGCAAGTCCAAGTTCTTACTAATAGCAAATTATTAGTTGGCTATGATGACAGATTTTTACTCATTATCTTGTCAATTAGGTTATCAATGGCTTTTTCATTACCTCATGTATCTATTAAAAATGTTACTAAAATTAAAATGTAGAAGGTTTAAGAAAAATAATAATTGGAAAAAATATTTTATGATCTTAAATTCACATTGAAATTTAGGTATCCAAACAATGGAATTTCAAATCCTTCGTTATATAAGAAGACCCAAACAAGGAATTTTAAAATTAATAGATTTCAAATCAAGGCATTTTAAATCCTTGGTTCAAAATAATCTAAATCCAAATGTTGCCATCCAAATGAATTTCAAATATTTCGATCATTTTTTAGGTTCTAAAGGTAATTTGGTCATTATTTAGGTTTTGCGGGGTTTTCGTTAATTTTTTAGGTTTCAAGGTTATTACAGTCATTTTTTAGATTCTAAGCATTTTTTTTTTGTCATTTTTATGTTCTATTGGTATTTTCGTCATTTTATAGGTTTTAATGGCATTATAATCATTTTTTTTAATGTTTTAAGGTTATTTCATTCATTTTTAGGTTTCAGGAGGTACTTCGATCATTTTTTAAGTTTTAGGGTCATTCGGTCATTTTTTTAGATTCTAAGGGAATTTTGATCATCTTTTAGGTTTTAAGAGTATTCCGGTAATTTTAGAAGGTTTCGGGCGTATTTGGGCCATTTTATAAGTTTCACGGGTATTTCAGTCATTTTTAAGGTTTCTAGTCATTTCGGTCATTTGTGACAAAAATACTGTCATATGTAATGTTGGTACTACTTAATGTGATAATGGAACCATCAAATATAAGAAAAAAATAAGGGCACTATCGAATGTGACAAAAGTACAGTCACATGTGATGTTGGTACTGCCAATGTGAGTACCATAAAATGCGAGGAAAAAAAAAAAAGAAAAGCAAACTGCTGAATGTGACAAAAGTACAGTCACAAGTGATGTTAGTACTGCACTTTGTGAGACTGGTATCATAAAATGCGAGAAAAAAAAAAATAAGGGAACCACCGAATATGACAAAACTACAGTCACATGTGATGTTGGTACAGTACAATGTGAGGACGGTACTATCAAACGTGAAAAAAAAAAAAAAAAAAATAAAGGAACCACCAAATGTGGCAAAATACAGTCACATGTGATGTTGGTACTACATAATGTGAGGATGGTACTATCAAATGTGAGAAAAAAAATAAAGGAACCACCGAATGTGACAAAAGTACAGTCACATGTGATGTTGGTACTGCACAATGTGAAAATGATACCATCAAATGTGAGAAAAAAAATTAAGGAAACCACCAAATGTAACAAAAGTACAATCACATGTTATGTTAGTACTGCACAATGTGAGGATGGTACCATTAAATGTGAAAAAAAAAAAAATAAAGGAACCACCAAATGTGACAAAAGTACAATCACATGTGATGTTAGTACTACACAATGTGAGGATGGTACCATCAAATGCGAGAAAAATAAAGGAACCATCGAATGTGATAAAAGTACAATCATATGTAATGTTATTACTATACAATATGAGGATGGTATCATTAAATGTGAGAAAAAAAAATAAAGTAACTATCGAATGTGACAAAAGTACAGTCACATGTGATGTTGGTATTGCACAATGTGAGAATAATACCATCAAATGTGAGAAAAAATAAGGGAACTACTGAATGTGATAAAAGTACAATCGCATGTGATGTTAGTACCATACAATGTGAAGATGATATCAACCAATGTGATGTTTTGGTAATATGATATAATAGGTCACCTACTAATGGGTACCGTAGCCCCAAAAAAAAAGAAGGGGTACAGTAGAATTACCCTATATATTTGATAAGGCATAAACTGTATTAAAAATATATATTTCAATGAAAGTCACCGATTGCTTTACGTGAATGGACTCCTAAAACACTTTTGTCACCCAGATTTCCCACTACTCTCGCTGGTTAGTTTGCTATTTGAAATTTTCAATTCTATCTACCTCGAAAGAGTTCTAGCTAACACAAACTGTACTGATATTTTTACCCTTAATATTTCAAAAAAAAAAAAAAAAACTAATCTCTCTTATATTTCCACATTAATTAGAATCCCATTATTCTCTTCGTTTTCTCTCTCTAATCATGTTCTTTGACATTGTTAAAAGAAAGCTTTCACACCATACCTCATTCTTTAACCTTCCATTATGTGCTTTGATACTTGTTATCATTGCAATATTCGTTGTTGTTCTCAGTGGCATCATTGTATGTCGATATTTCATTTGTTATCTTCGAAGAAGAAAGTTTTACAAAGCCAAATTTTGTATGTCAAATCCTATAGCTTCCAAGAATCATCCTTACCATAGTTCCAGCCTATCGTCCCTTGATAAGAGGCTACTCTCACGTAACATGTACGAGATTGAGATGAACAATAGTAACAGTAGGAGCGGTAAGGGACACCCATTGTTGTTGTTTGATCCTTGGTCTAGTCAGAAACGTTGGACAGGGTCAGTAAAAAAATGTGATGTCACTGATTTGGAAGAGGTTGCTAGGTACTTGCCAATGGCTGAGGATGTTTGGAGGGGTTGCAGGTTTAGTTTAAAGGAGATTGAGATGGCCACCAATGGATTGGCAAAAGAGAATGTGATTGGAATAGGGGATAATGGGATTGTTTATTGAGGTATTTTGTTGGATAATACAAGAGTTGCGGTGAAGAAACTAGTGAGTAGCAGGCATGGAGTATTTGTTTTTGTTTTAAAAAATACAAGAGGATTTGAATTTACAGTGTCTGTTCTATGATAATTATTCTTCATGATCAGATAAAAATATATCAATAGGTCTCTTTTTGGTGTAGGCAAGGATTTGATCCTAGGTCTATTAGTCAACAACAAAAAGATTTTATCAATTGAGTTAACTACAATCCGAGAACTAAATTAGTTAATATACAAGTGGTATCTTTTACTTGTTAATAAAAAATGCTAATAGAGAAGTGTCACTGTGTTACTAACCCAAAACACAAAAGTTACAATATATATGATTGTTAAGCTACAAAGAAAAATTCAATATGTTCATTAATTGTTTTTCTACTTTTCTGGTTTCAACATTTATTGATCTCACAGAAGTATTGTAGACTAAGAGGCAGGGTTAGTTTGTGGAATTTCAAGCAAAATTAAATCAAAATGACAAAAAGGAGTCGAAATGCATGCTGATATCTTAGGTGCTACTAGATAAATATATATCTTGTAATCCTAGGTTAGTTCATTTCTATGTTCTGCAAGACATGATATATACCAAACACTACCTCAGTTTCCACTTAGCACAATGTATTCTTGGAACTGCATACTAACACAGCATTGAAATGCTCTACCTACTCAGTTTCCACTTGTAATCTCCAGAAAAAATATTTAACAACCAAAACTACACAAGAAATATACTGTAGAATCCTAATTCCTATAGTCTCTTCCAATCTTCTTGCTCAGCCATCCTATTGAAATTCAAATAACAGTAACATATATTTTAGCACCAGAGAAAATTGAATCTCTAATCATCCAACAATGCCCTTACTTTTGTCTCAAATGTTTCAGTTGGACAAGATCTGGTTTTGCCAATGATTGCTAGAACAAAGATCTAAATTCCATGTCAGCAAATGCTTTATGCCTAAAATGGTTGGGTAGATTTAAATTTACAGCAAATAGAACGGAGTTTAGGTTTAAATTTCAGATTTGAATGGCAATTTGTCTAATTTATACTGTTGATGCTAAATGATTTGGAATGTAGTAGATAAACCTGAAACTTATAAGTAGGTTGGCAAAGAATTTTGTGCTCAGTCTTCATCCAATTGTTATTTTTGATTTGTAAGGAATGTGTATATCTTTGAGCCAAAAAAAAAAAAAAAAAGGTAATATCTTTTAATGGAACTATAACCATCAGTTGCCAAGCTGAGGACTTCATAGCAGAAGTGGAGGCATTTGGGCAAGTTAGGCACAAGAATCTTGTCAAGTTGCTTGGATACTGTATAGATGGGACTACCAGGTATAAAACATTTTCTTTTTTTTTTTTTTTTTTTTTCTTATAGAATAAGTTTATATAATTTTTCTTTTTCCACTTGGATGAACGTTATGAACATTTTTTTTATCCATAATTGAGAGATTAAGATATTCAAACATTTGACATGAGTTTCCTTTCAATTAGGATGCTTGTATATGAGTATGTAGATAATGGTAATATGTACCAGTGGCTTCATAAAAATCCAGAAGAAGTTAGTCCTCTACCATGGAATATAAGGATGAAAATTATCCAAGGAATTGCAAAAGGGTAATACGTGGCACCTAAATTTTGGATGTATCATTATATTCTTTGTTATGAGTTTATGCCATATAAGTTGAAAAGAATTTGTTTCCAGATTGGCCTACCTTCATGAGGACCTAGACCCAAAAGTTATTCATCGATTCCTAAAATCAGGCAATATACTCCTTGATCACCAATGGAATCCAAAAATAACTGACTTTGGCCTTGCTAAGCTTTTTGGTCCTGAATGGGGTCACATAATTATGGAATCATTAGGGTGAGTTTCTCTGCTTACTGAATACTTCATGCTTATTCATTTTCTTTGCTATCAAAACCTGTGATTTGTGATAGCATAATTTTTTAAATAAAATTATTAATATTAAAATTTCAAAAGTCTGCAGTTATGTAGCTCCAGAATGTGATTCAACTGACGAATTCCCA
Organism: Quercus variabilis; assembly: GCA_030445155.1. NCBI lineage: Eukaryota > Viridiplantae > Streptophyta > Magnoliopsida > Fagales > Fagaceae > Quercus > Quercus variabilis. The sequence continues at coordinate 13,619,273 of CP129453.1, forward strand.
GAGAAGACTGATGTTTATAGCTTTGGGGTACTTGTGATGGAGATCATCTCTGGGTGGACCCCTCTAGATTGCCGTCAACGTGAAGTAAAAATGCCTAATTTTGAAAAATTTTACTGCTTTTCTTATCATTCTTATATACTAGATTATGGTTTGACTGGATTTCTTCATTGCAGCCACATTTGATTGAGTGGTTAAAGTCCATGGTTGTGAATCAGAAAATTGATAATGTGGTGGATCCTAAATTGTCAGAAATACCTTGCTCAAAGGAACTCAAACGAATTGTTTTGGTAGCTCTTCGATGTGTGGATCCAGATATAAAAGACAGGCCTAATATGGGAGATGTGATTCACATGCTTGAGCCATGTGACATGATACTCAATAATGTAAGGACCAACTGTTTCTTCTTCCAAAATTCAGGTCCTACTTTGCTTTCCTTTTTTCTTCTGACAATCCCACTTTTTTCTTGTTTCTATCCTAAGGGTTCCCGGATTAGGAGAGAAACTTCTCATGGTAATTACCTAGAAGAGAGGGTTGTTGCCATAGCAAATGATGATCCTGACAGAACAGATCAAGGTGAGAGTGGCAGTGAATCACTACCGGTAAATGTTGTTGAAACAGTCACTACTGATCATGAAGGTCTCTGAGTTGAAGGTACAGTTTCTTGTAGACAATTATCAAGACTATATTTCTTCTATTGATAAGCTTAAGCCATAGGATGTTTGTTCATTTTGAATTTCATTATTGAGATAAATCTTTATAAGAGAAGCACTCCTAAGTCATTTATGATTGAAAATGTTTGCTCTAATCTAGTTTTATGAGTTATGACTTTATTGTATTCATTCTATCCATAGTTAATTAGAATGGAGAATCTGTCATATTCTACGACATCCTAATGATAAAACTATCCATAATGTCTTAATTGGAAAATTCTTGAACCCAATGCACACAACATTGGCAGATAATGCCAGACTAGCAAGCAGTTATCAGGATATAATTCAATAGAGCTTGTAAAAATTTGAACATCTGGCATGATCAATTTCTATAATTATTATTTTTTTTCATTTGCATGGGCTTTGTTTTATACTTGAATGTTCAAAGAAGTTATGGCAACATCAGGGGTGACATAAGCTGCTTTGCAAATTGCAAAATTTGCAACCAGTTTCTTAACTTGCACACACATGCAAGACTTATCTGCATTAGAGAAGAGTTGAAAACTTTCCAAATTTTTTTATTTAATTTTTTGGTAACAGAATGGATCATAGATAAAATAACAAAAAATTCTTGTCAAACTACTCTTATTTCACTCGATTTTCCCTTAACCAACATGTTTGAAACATGAATTTTCAAGTACATTTCACTCTCCCAAGATGGTTTTGGAAGCAGAACAAGTTTTCAACTGAAAATTATTAATGGGCAGCAGAAAAAGTCTTAAACTGAACATCATCAAGCAGAACAAATCTTCAACTGAACATCATCAATGGGTAACCTATTCTCAGGGAAGGGACAATTCAGACCTCGTTTCTCAGGCAACAACACACATGGCTTAGGAGTTACATTGCTTGTCACTCCGAAAATATAAGTAAAATTCCATAGTAATTCTACTGGCTTCTTAGTCAAAGTAATGGTCGCATTAGAAATGCATATTCTAGTGAAGGGATCACCCTGAATTCCCGCAAGACTTCCTGGATAAGTAACGTTCTCTGCCACCACATCTCTAAAATTAATTCCTTTAATCTCTGGAATTGCTTTTGGGACGAAGAAAGGGTCTGGATGTTGATTATAATTGCCCGCCATCCAGAAAACATACTTCATGGTCTTCAAGGTCGTTCTTCTTACATACATGTCCTTGACATTAGCCCCTCTTCCAACAGCAGTCTTAATTCTAACTCCCGATTGAGTATCAATGGCTGTGATGTCTTCAGCTCTAACATCTTGGATTCCACCAGACATTTTGCTGCCTAGAGCAATGGTAGCACTGTCGGGAAATGCAGGTAAGCCTTTTAATGATTAGGTGCTGTGTAGGAATTCCAACTTTGATTCCATATTGATCCCAACCACTTTTCACGGCAATGCAGTCATCCCCTGAGACTATGAAGCAGTCCTTGATACGAGTGTTTGTGCATGAATCTGGACACATAAAAGGAACATAAACTCAGCAATCGTAAATTGAGTCAATGATCGATGTCATGCGAAAATGATGATATATCAATCGTAAATTGTTACCTTAGGTGAAAAATATGGATAAAAAAAGTAGTGTTTCTCTCATCACTCCTTAAAATAGGTGAATGGCAAGGGAATAAGTAATTAACCTTTCAACTAAGTATTAATCAAAACTTTTAGGACAAGTGCTAAACATACCTGGGTTTACACCATCTGTATTAGGAGAATCAACTGGTGCAAGGATTGTGAGCCCTTTGAATAGTACATTACTGCAATCACAACCACAGGATTCTAATAAGTAGAGGTGCTATGATCATATGTGCTTGCCTGCTTGGGATAAACTTAGTTAGAAGAGCACAATCAAACCTGCTGTAAGTGGGATGTACAAACCATGATGGAGAGTTAATTAGAGTGAGATCAGATATTTGGATTTGATCAGAGTATATAATCTCAATCATGTATGGTCGCGTCACGTTGTATTCCCCGGCACGGAACTTCTTCCACCAAGTAAAACCCTGGCCATCAATCGTGCCATTGTTACCTAATATAATGCCTATACAAATGGTTTCCATTAGACATTGTTAAAGCCAAAAATATTTATCCAAAAAAAAAAGAATAATTAAGAGGTTTTACTTATCTATAGTTACTAGTGATTACAATGTCAGTGAGATTTGTACCAAAAATGAGAGAACTTAACCGTCCACCAAGTGCGTCCCTTCCCGTCCCATAAGAAGGCAGTACAGGAATAGAAGGCCATTTTGACTCATCCTGCCTGTTTGATCACTCTGTGTACAACAAATGATAGTAAGAGAAACATAGAATATATAATAATAAAAAGATGTATCATTTTTTTTTTAGGGAAAAATGTTTATACATCTTTTAAAATTTTAAGTACCAGCCAAGCCACCCCTGAACTTTTTTATTAGCTAATTTATTCCATAAACTTTGTATACCAGCCAAATCAGTACCTTAGGTTAAAAATCTAGCATAATGGTCAAATGTCTCATGTGAGATTTAAAAAACAAATTTAACCCTAATTAGGGCTTGTTTGGATAAGCTGTTTCAAAATGTGCGTTTTAAAAACTAGTGTTTTTAAAACGTGCGTTTTAAAAACTCCATTTTAAAAGCCACAAATAAGTGTTTGGTAAAAATGTGAAAAAATGCGTTTTCTATTTTTAAAGTCATATTAAGCGTTTGGATAAGCTGTTTTAAAAATAGCTGTTTTGAGTGTAAATAACCAAAAAGGATTTAACTATTTTTTGAAGGTTATATTGTCATTTTTCCCGTGATCAGTGTTTTTTTATTATTGAAAATATGTAATTAAGCTTAACAATTACATTAATAATAACAACAATAATGATGTTTTCATTGTTGAAATTCATGGAGAGAAGTTTATAAAATTTAAAATATTAAAAATAACTTATCAAGAAAAAGATATTAAAATGATTAGGAAAATAATTATATTAAAATGTTAATTGCCAACAATATAAGTAATAGACAATCCATTATAATAATAAAAAAGCTCTTATCTGAAAAAATTAAAAACCAAAACACCAAAATAGAAATAATAAAAATATTGTTTATAACCCACAAATGGATCGAGCTATTTTGTCACGAACAAATTTCATCTCCTCATCTTGTATATTTTCAACATTTGACTGTCTACTACTACCTTCTCCACTACTATTGCTTCTTGGTCTGTCCAAGTCATGTTCATCCCAATTGAATCCCTCATCTTCCCTATCATGTTTTCTAATAAAATTATGCAAAACACAAGTAGCAACTATAATGTTTCTTTGGTGCTTAATGTCATAAGGTTGCATTTGCTTCAAAATTTTCCATTTATTCTTCCACACTCCAAAAGTTCGCTCAATTGCACTTCTAAGTGATGAGTGAACATAATTAAACCTCTCTTCTATGTGATTCCCTCGACCAACTCGTCGAAAATCTGAAAGATGATACCTCTGTCCCTTATAAGGTGGCAAATATCCTTTCCTTAAGGGGTATCCAGCATCAACTAAATAATATTTTCCTAGTAAAAGAAAAAAAAATGTAAGATGTATATAAATAATATCCTTCATACATATTTAATATATAAAAATTTTATATACCTGGTGGTGGTTTTGGAAAGTTGACAGATTGTCGACGGATAGCATTTAAGAAAATACGTGTATCATGTGCTGCACCCTCCCATCCAGCCATAACAAATGTGAAAAGTAAATCAAAATCACATGCTGCCATCACATTAAAAGATGTCACACCCTTTCTATTATAATATGGAGCTTTTTTGTCGTCTCCAACAACAACTTGGATATGCGTACTGTCAATGGCACCAATGCAGTCCTAAAATAGAATATAAATTCTAGTTACTTAGGAAAAAATTCTAACAAATATTAGAAACAAAAGTAGAATGTATGAAATGAATACCTGAAAGTGTGGCATGTACAACGGATTCTTCTGTATATGTCTTGGAACTACACTAAATGTAGGGTCAGAAGGCTTGAAGATATCCATTGACATTATGTTAAGGTGTTTTAGAACTCTATGAAAATGTCTGTGTATAGTCTCACCAGAATGTTGGAATCTTTCTTGAGCCATCCTATAACAAGCTCCTTGTCCAAGTATCATTAAACATATACCTACTGACTCTTCAAGCCTAATATGTCTTGTGTGCTGAAGTCCATATGTATGTTGTAAAACATTACACAATTGAAGGAAAACCTGTGGCTTCATTCTAAACATTTCGTAACATTTCGTTTCATTACCCGTCAAACAATCCATTAACCACATATAGCCAATTTGTTCAGAATCTCTACAAGGTTGTTTATCAATATATTTCATATAATATGTCACTGCAACATGACATCCAGCAACAGCAAGATCATATAATTTCTCATCATCATATTCATCATTTTCCACATCATAAGACTGATCTTCATCACTATTATCAATATGATCATTGTAATCCATAGGAATATCACCTAAAATATTATAGCAATAAATTAGATAAATCACAATAAAGAAAATGAGTAAACATTTAAATTATAGGTACTATAGTGTGATAGTGTGGATATTTGCTAATATTTGTAAATGTATGCATTGAGTGGATATTTGTAGATATTTGTAAATAGGCATTGTGACAATTGTAGGCTTGATATTTGTAGATATTTGTAAGTAGGTGTAAAGGTGTGCACAAGTGGTGCGTATATTGCTACAACGGTGTGCATGTGTAGGTGTGACAGTTGTGTGTGTAAGAGTGTGCAGGGGAGTGTGCGTGTGTGTGTGCACAGGTAAATTACTAAACGGAAATAAATTGTGATATAGAGCCAATTAAAAAGAACATACTAATAGCCACATTGGAAGGCTCATATCCTTGGGGTGGGTGTGCATGCATGTGCTAGTGCATTTTTACAGGTGGTTGGGTGTGGGTGGACAGGCATGTGTATTGTTGTTGGTAAGGACAAGAAAGTTCTTAACCAAGGCCAAAACTTGTATCAGTATCTTCATATGACCTTCAACATATTTTACTAGCATAAATGGCAGACAAATTTCCCTAGCATGAGAGTAAAAGGCAATCAAAGGTCTAAGCCACCAAATTTAAGATTATTTGTCACTCGATTATGTCAAACGTCAAATCCTAAATTTTAAAATATGCAAAAAATAAAAAATAAAAAATTCATTCTTCTATGTCCAACAATTACTTTCGGTCTTCCAAAATTTTCTAATACTATACATGGTTACATGAATCCGTTCTAATCTCTTATAACTCAATGCAAATTTGAATGATCCCACAAGTTTTATAGTGGTAATTACAATTTCTAAAGGCTTTCAATAGTTTCCTTAAACTTCCAGAAAACATTTCCCCTTCATTTAAGAAAGCAAATTTCAACTAGGGAAATTCTTTTTGCTACTTACACAACAGAAGCACTTCGCATGGTTAAAATTAGTTATGGCCACAATAATATTTACTCAACTCAATTTTAGAAATGCTTCATATTTTTTTTCTGCATTACTTTTATGTATATTGAGTTAATGAAAGGCATCTAATTTGAACTTTAAATAACACAATACGACAAAATCAATGGTAGCCATAAAACTTGGCATGGTAAGGAACATACTAGAGTCTCACTGATAGCCTTGTGAATTAGATCCTTCAGTAGGGCATGAACCTGGAATCATGAAAAAACAAAAATGGCTCATCAGGAAGTAGGCAACGTCATTCAACAATGCAATTTTGTATGTCAAGCAAAGAAACAACAGAAAAACTTGCATCTGCAGAATGACATAACTTTCAAGGCAGCTGCAGAATCACACTACTACAAACTAGCTGCCCAAAATGCATAGAAACCAGTAAGTTCCAAGTTATTATATGTAGTGCATTTTCTACAGTATCTTGCATGAAAGTAACTTCATATTCAGAGGAACAACACCCACATTGCTTAAAATACAATTTTTCTGTTACGAAATATACTTTTCTCTTAAAGGAATTACTAGGCAGTAGAACAATTTTAACAATAATGGACCAACTTTTCCATGTCTCATTAGCTGTTCATCTTTTATTATATTTCAATATAAACTGTCTTTTTTATAAAGAGGACTCCATTCCTGTCAGTTCATACCAAATTTTGTACAAAGTAGGTTAGACATTCTCATCCCCAGCAACACTAGCACAGCCACTTTATACAACCATCTACCAAACTTAAATTCAAGAGTGTTACTAAACTTAGTAGACGATTCAGAGAATATTGAAAAGTCCACCACTGTGAAAACTTAACTTCGATCTAAGACAAAGAAATTTTAAAAAGCTTTACCAAATTGGGGCCCATGCTCCCCACCATAATTGATATCTGAACAGAGGTATCATGTCACCCCAACTTCTTATTGTTCAGTGGTTCATTGCAGAAATATATGTTGAGGAGCTGGAGCCTTGAACAGGAGCTCATAGGAGCGCTACAATAAATTATTCAAATGATAAAACAATAAATTATTAAAAACATCTCTCTCTTCCATAAAACATTATTCAAAGGATAAAACATAAAACACCCTAAGTGCCAAAGTGGTGACCTCCCTAACAGCCACATTATTCAAAGGATAAAACAATAAAACATTAAACATCTCTCTTCCATAAAACATTATTCATAGGATAAAACATAAAACACCCTAAGAGCCAAAGTAGTGCCCTCCTAACAATCTTGCCTCCTCTTGTAGAAACTGAAGTTGTAAATATGGTTCTTCCATCATGACAAACATCTCTCTCTTCTCTCGTTTCTGAGAAATACGTGCTGCCATGAGGTAGAGTTCAGAACCCTTCTCAATGCCATCTAAGGTGCACACGCGTTCCATGACATTACGAATAGTACTACTTGGCTCCACTGAAAAAATTGAGTTCCTTAACTCCACAACATCACAAATACGACTAAGTTGTTGTGTCAACTGTAATGCCGTTCCTCTTTTCTTCCCTTTGCTCTGTGTGGATGATGGTAAAACTCGCTTCTTTCCTTTGTTTTGTGTTGGGTTAGGTGGTTGTGTGAGGTTAGGAGTCTCATCTTCATGAACGTCATCATCATCATTTGGAGAAGATGAGTCAGCAAAAGTATCACCTAACCCCTCCTTAGGTGTCTCAAGATCATCTGGTAACACACCTGAAGTGGGGGCCCATGCTAAATCTCCTGTGGCCGCAATGTCCTTAAACATAATGTCTAATAAGTCAACATTCTCCAAACCTTTCTCTCGAAATTTTGCAGTTTCAGGAACCTCCTACAATTTTGAATATTTTCATTAATAACTCAAATAGTTTGGTTTATCTACTAATACAAAATATGTTCAATGGGTTATACAAAACATACCATTAGTTTCCTCTCCCACCACTCATCAGTTGCAGCTATTGTTCCTTTGGCTGCATCCCATCCCAATCCAGTTTCACTTCCCTTCAACTTATTCCAAAGTACCCAATCTTTCTTCAAACTATCCCATTTATGCTTATACTTCGCCCTAGGATATTCCTTTCCAGTTTTCTTTTCAAAAGTTGCTATAATATTTGCCCACCCCTTTTTACTAAAGTGGGTATTAGGTCGATTACCCTTAAATACCTCATCCACACAAGCTTCACAAAAGATAGTCGTTACTCTTGATGGCCATTGAACTCTAACATTTGAGCTATTTTGGGATTGTTTGGTGTTGGGATTTGAATTCTCCTTGTTCTTAACCATCTAAACAAAATATAGGTTTATTAATAACAATGTTCAACCAAATATGTAAAAATTGAAAGCGAAAATAACAATGTTCAACCAAATTTGTTGTTTCTCATTGTTTTTGTAGATGGGCATGCGTGAACCAATCTTTGTTTTTTATTCTTTTTTTGGTTGAATCATAAAATTGAAAAGAAACAACAACACAATAAACTAGCTGCCCAAAGCAAAAGGCAAAAACAAAAGACATAAGAACAAGCAAAATTACTTAAGGCCTCTTTGAGTGCACTAAGCTAGGAACACAATGAGGAGGATTCCATAGACAGATTAAAAAAAAAAAACTGAGAATTTACCCCACTTTGCAAGTGTGTGAGCAGCCACATTCCCCTGCCTATTGATCATAGAAAGCTAAATTCTGATCTTGCTGCATTCTAAGTTCAGCTTAAGTGTAGGTTGAATTTCAAAGGTAGCAAGAACAAATTGGATGAAACAAATGCCTAAATTTTTTAATGAATCATAAATTTAATTGATGATAATAAAAAAAAAACACATGCAAAAAGGACATATTATAATAAACACATCTAAACTATTATAAAAGCATTGCAAAACACTCTTAAACTGCAAAAGCACATCAGAACATCAACCTGAAATTTTCCATCAAACCCATCTATCTGATTTTTTTTTTTTTTTTTATTTTATTTTTTTTTTTAACTTCACAACCAGTAAATAAACAGCAACAACAACAACAACCTGAAATATCCTTCAAACCCATATACTTTTCAACAAGAAAAAACTAATCCCATCTAATCCAAATGGTTTTGATCAACCTCATATGTCTGAAATTGTTTTTAAAACTTCACAACCGGTAAAGAAACAACAGAGAACGCTTCTGAGAGAGCAACTGAGCAATAACAGAGATGGGTAATGTAGAATGTTTACCTGGAAATCGTGATGCAGAACAATGACAGCAATCAGAGAGAGTAACTGAGCAATAACAGAGAAGAAATAAGTAAATATCGTGAAATTGATGAGGAGAGAACCAAGACTGATGAGATACGAGAATGTTTACCTGGAAATCGTGATGCAGAACAACGACGCCAATCGGAGAGAGCAATTGAGCAATAACAGAGAAGACAGAAGTGAATATCGTGAAATTGATGCGGAGAGAACCAAGACTGATGAGATATATATATATATATATATATATGGAGAAGGGATAGGCTGGGATTTCGGTAAAAAATTTCCTGAACCGCGCGAAACAATTAGCGGCAACCCAATCGTCCCAACCGCGCGATGCTGAAAAAGCAGTAGAAAATTTCATTTTCAGAATCGCGAAAATCTGCAGAATTGAAAACGCAATCCCGCAGATATCGCCTAGCCAAATGCAATCCCAAAATCGTGATTCGCGAAACTGCCGTTCTGTGCAATGTTAACACCTAAACAAACGGGCCCTTAATAGAAAGAGAAAGCTAGATCTGGCCTGGAGAGAGGAGAGAGATACATTGTTGAACCAGAGCCACCGTAGTCTCCCAGAATCGCCTCCTTGAGTCACCACAATGGTTTTGACCATTACAGCAATTGGGCGTTTTCGTTTCTTCTTCCCATAAGGAAACCCTCTAGCTTTCGCTTGGCCTTCTCTAACTTCCCTTAAATAAATTGCTTGATTCTGGCTGTTCACCATTCTCTTCATATGCCACTTTGAGCCGTCCGATGAGTGTGTCAAGACTGCCCCATGCTTGGGCAGTTGGGTTTAGGTGATGGAAATATAGGCACATTTTGTTGTCAATGCATTTAATATTCACCAGGGAAAGTATTCATGAATTAATTTGTGCATTTCATTGTATTAGACTGGTCCAAGTACTTCAAGAACTTATTCAGCAAAAAAAAAAAAAAAAAAAAAAAATGTACTTCAAGAACTCAATCACGTGGGTGCCACTGCACCTTGCTAGAGTTAAAGTGGGCTTGTGGTTCTTTAGGTAACTGTAAGAAGGTTTTCCAGTATCGACATTTTTGTGACTCTTTGCTATTCAGATCGGATGAACCAGCACCGCCAAGGCATTGTCAAGACACGGGCAGTGAGACAATAGGGCATCGTGCTACGGTGGCTCTGGTTCCTCCCCCTCTTTATTTCCATTAGGTTTCAAATTGGGATTGAGTTTGTTTTTTAAATTTCACGTTATACACATGTGGCCATTCTTTTATATTTTTAATGGTATATTAACTAAGGTATTGATTTGGCTGGTTTGTCAAATTTATGGAATAAATTGGCCAATAAAGAGGTTTAGAGAGTGACTTGACCAGTGCTTGAAAGTCCAGGGAGTTTATGAACATTTTATTTTTTAAATTTTTTTTGTGGTGGACGTGGCATTACTCAATTACTTATTATAACTTATGCTAGAGTCTTCCTTGTTTTTAGCTTCGGATAAGATCAAAGACTAGGAACAAGTAACGGTCAATTCCTTTTATGACAAGTTGATTTTGGCAGTTTCTTGCTTATCATGCTATAATTGCTTTGGCTTAATTTCTTGGCCAAAATATGAGAGCATTTTGACGTTTCATGTAAAAGGAAGAATGTAAATAGGGCGAAGTAATCAATTAAAATCAACCTTGTCATCCTGTAGTTTTGGGTCTATCAATTTAATTATTAGGATTATTAATGCAGTAGCTCATAGTTTTTTTCTTTCTTTTGTTTTTGTTTTTATTTTTTTTATTTTTTTTTTTTTTATTTTTTGAGAAAAATAGTAGCTCATAATTTGTTGTTAAGAGATTTGATGTTTTTGTGCAAGCTTTGGGCCCTCAAATATTAGTGTTTGAAATAGCTTATTTTCTTTACATTATTTTACTCATATCTCCTTCTACTACAAGATATGTTATTCTTTGGTTAGAGCCTATGTTTCTTTGCGAAAGTAAAATAGTGTCTTTGACGAGAACACCATGTAACAGGAGGGAGGGACAACTCTTCTAATGGAAGTGAATAATTTTTCTAATTCAAATTAGATTTACTCTTCTTAAAAGAATATGATGGAGAATGACGTCCTAGGTTCAGAGCAAAAAACTAAATCATAATAAGAAATTGATCTCCTCCATTTTTTTTTTTTTTTGAGAGAATGATATCCACCATTTGCTTTTAAAATAAAAAGAGTACATTTTCTAGTGGAGTTTTAAAGTAGTACTTGACTAAAGGTAAAAGATATGTTTTCATATCATTTAAAATTAATTTATCATTTTTCTCCCAAAAAAAAAAAAAATATCATTCTTTATTTGATGAGATTAAAGTTTACTGACCTGTTATTGCATATAATCTTTACGATAAAAGGAATGCTTTCCATTTCAAACCGAGAAACTCAACCATATCCAGAAAAGGATTAAACCTCAAATAAAAATAAAAATAAAAACAAAAAGCATACCTGTGTTCCAAGAATAACAGCATCCTTATGAAGAAAAAGGGTGAAATGGCTGGTGAGATTAAAGCTTCCAGTTAACCATATTTACCAGGTGGGACAATAAGCTGTGCCCCACCATCTGATGCATATGTGCTTAGGTTCTGAATTGCAGCATTAAAAGCCTTTGTGTTTGATGTTTTTCCATCAACCACTGCTCCAAAATCCGTCAAAACTGCACTGTGCTTTCGACAGTTTATTGCTGGATACTCACCATTAACTCTATTATGAAGATGATGATGATGATGATGATGATGATGATTGTTTCGGCATTCTGCGACTCTCAAACTTAGTAATCCCAAGATAACAATCGCTGAGAGTACCTGTAAACGTCAACAAAAGGAAATCAAAATATCAATTTAAATGTCAACTTCTAATTCCCTTTAATAAGAAGGAAGAAATGCTTATAAACAAAAGTACAAAACGAAGAAAACATTGTATTAAAACCGAAACACAGCAGCAAAAAACCATCTGTTTTGTGAGATTTAACTCAGAACCTAGCCCTCAGGGAACGCAAAAATAACATACACAATGAAAAACATAGAAAACAGAACTATATTGATTATTTTAAAATATGAAGAAAAAAAAAAAAAAAAAAACTAATAAGAGTGGTAGGAAAACGTACATGGGATGTTCTGAGTTTTAGACACAGCCCCATGTTCTGAGAATAGAATGTTCAAAATTGATTTTCGTTGAGTTTTTTTTTTTAATGAAATGTAGAAGAAAGATTGAATTTTTAGAAAAGGGCGGGAGTGAATATTTGGAAGGACATCTGTATATTTATGGGAATGTCAAGAATAATAGAAAAGTGAAATAGATAATTTGTATTTGTAGGTATAGAAAAGTGACTTACTGTTTTCTATTTATATTTTTTTATTCACTTTGATTTTTTTTTGACAAAGAGGATTTTTTTTTTCTAGTGGATAAAATTTGATGAAGAATGCTAGAGTTACAAACTATTTTACAATATTTTTTACAAACCACTAATGTGGTGAGTGATTATTGATAAGTAAAAAAGTGATGTTAATGGTAGGTCAGATCAGAACCAATAAGAATTGCCTTCACTAACAATTTGTAAAAATTTATAAGCGTTTTAAAAAAAAAAAATTATAAGAATATTTTTTACTTTATTTATTTTTGATAGAGTTACAATATATGACATCTGTTTTTGATGATTGTATTCATTATCATCAAATCAAAATATCAATCAGTGTTCGGTGTAGACGGAAGATTGAATCCCAAATCTCTTATTTAACCATAAGAGACTTTACCAATTGACCTATTTAGAACCTACAATTTATAAGAACATTTCACTCTTGCGATTTCTTTCATTAAAAAAAGAAGTACATTTCACTTCAACGGAACATCATTAATGGGCGTAAGAACAAGTCTTCGTCTGAACATCTTCAATGGGCTGCTTATCACTGGGGAAGGGACAAGTCACACCTTTCTTCTCAGGCAACGACGCACATGACTTAGGAGTCACATTGCTTGTCACTCCAGCAATATCAGTACAATTCCATGGTTTTCCATTTTCCTTCTGATTCATAGAAATGTTCATGTCAGAAAGGCAGAATCCAGTGAAGGGATCACCCGTAATTTCGTAAAGTTTTCCTGCATAAGTAACGTTCGTCGCCACCACTTCCCGAAAATTAATTCCTTTAATCTGTGGAATTGCTTTTGGATCGTAGTTTGGGCTTGGATGTTGCTTGTAATTGCCTGCCACCCGGAAAACATACGTCATGTTCTTCAAGGTCAATTTCCTTGCAAAGATGTCCTTGACATAACCTCCTCTTCCAACAGCAGTCTTAATTCTAATAGCTGATTCAGTATCAATGGCTGTGATGTCTTCAGCTCTAACATCTTGGATTCCGCCAGACATTTCACTGCCTAGAGCAATGGCAGCACTGAAAGGAGAAATGCAGGTAAGCCTTCTAATGAATAGGTGCTGTGAAGGAATTCCAACTTTGATTCCATATTGATCCCAACCACTTTTCACGGAAATGCAGTCATCACCTGAGACTATGTAGCAGTCCTCGATACGAACGTTTGAGCATGAATCTGGAAACAAAACGGGAACATAGACTCAGCAATAGTAAATTGTGTCAATTATCGATTATGTCATGTGAAAATGATGATATATCAATCGTAAAATCACTCATAATTATACACTTCGACCGCAAAGCCACTCTTTTGACACTATAGCTCTCACATTTCATCAGACAAACAAAATTAGCCCAAAAAATTGTGTTTAAATTCCTTTTTCAAAAGCGAGAAAATGTGGGAGGGGGTAACAAAATTCTATCCTAACTTTGGTCTACTCGTTTTTATGAAATTTTTGAGGTGACATGGTATGTTTGATGCATAATAAAATATGTGTCAATGATATCATGTGAAAATGATGATATATCAATCAATCATAAGTTGTTCCCTTGGCAAGTTGTGAAAAATATGGTAAAAAAAGTTGTGTTTCTATCATGACTCCTGAAAATAGGGGAATGGCAAGGGAATAAGTAATTAACCTTCCAACCTCATATTAATCAAAGAAATTAGGACAAGTGCCAAACATACCTGGGTCTACACCATCAGTATTAGCAGAATCAACTGATGCAAGGATTGTGAGCCCTGTGACTAGTATATCACTGCTGTAAATGGGACGGACAAACCATGATGGAGAGTCAAGTAGAGTGAGATTAGAAATTTGGATTTGATTGGAGTACATGATCTCAATCATGTATGGCCGTGTTAGCTTCAATTTCCCAGCGCGGAAATTTTCCCACCAAATAGAACCTTGGCCATCAATCGTGCCATTGTTACCTAATATAATGCCATTACAAATGTTATCCATTAGATATTGTTATAGCCAAAAATAATTATTAAAAAAAAAAATAAGAGTTTTGATTAATGTATAATTACCTGTGATTACGACATCAGTGAGATTTGTACCAAAAATGAGAGCGCTTAATCGTCCAGCAGGTGCATCCCTTCCTACTCCATAAGAAGGCAACACAGGAAGAGGAGGCCATTGTGACTCATCCTGTCCATTTGATCACACGTGTATAGCAAATAATGGTTAGAGAAACATGTAATCAAAGAAAACAGTTTCATTTATTTTATTTTATTTTTTTATAATAAGTGTATACCCAAAGTCTATTTGTGGTGATTACAAACAAAATATTTGTTGCCAAAGGCCTTATAACTAAATTGACACATCTTCATGCACAAAGTGCTTGGGGTTGTAGGGGAGAAAATGTTCGAGCTACGGGGTTGGCAACATGTTGTAATTATCTTTAAAAAAAAAATTGTTTGTTATATATATATATATATATGGATAATTTGTTAGTTACAACGGAAAATGATGATTTGAAACATAGATGTCTATGCTAAAAATACAAAGAAGTATTAAACAATTGAGCTACAAGGCTCTTGTCAAATACAAATAATAACTTCAGTTAGTGTCTTCCCTTGTTTTTAGCTTCGGATCAACTGACGGCCAATACTGTTCCCCTGCTTTTAGCTTCGGATTAAATAACGGCCAATACCATTTATGACAAGTTCATTTTTAACAGTTCCTTGCTTATCAATTATCATGCTATTATGGCTTTGGTTTAATTTCACGGCCAAAATGTGAGGGCATTTTCAAATTTCGTGTAAAAGGAAAAATGTAAATAGGGCCCCCTCAACTATTAGTGAGTTTGAAATAGCTTGTTTTCTTTTGATTATTTTGCTCCAAATAAGTTTGCAATCAAACTTTTTTCATCTAAAAAAATGATTAAACTGTTAGAAAACAAACAAACAAACAAACTTTATACCTGCGTTCCAAGAATAACAGCACCGCTTTCAAGAAAAAGGGTGAAATGGCTGGTGAGATTAAAGCTTCCAGTTAACCATTTTCCAGGAGGTACAATAAGTTTTGCCCCCCCATCTGATGCATATCTGCTTAGATTACGAATTGCAGAATTAAAAACCTTTGTGTTTAATGTTTTTCCATCACCAACTGCTCCGAAATCAGTCAAAAATGCAGTATGCTTTCGACAATTTATTGCTTGATACACTGATGTTTTAGCATGTAAACTGCATTCTGCGACTCTTAAACTTAATATTCCCAAGATAACAATCGCTGAGAGAACCTGCACAATTGTTATCAAGTATCGTGTCACTAGTTTTAATCTAAACCTTATCACTAAAATTATTTTTTTATTCACTAGTAACAATAAGTAACAATAGGTCATCTAAAATTTGTTGTGAAAATATTGTGGATTACCATTTCTCTTTAACAAGAACAATTTTATAAAAAAAAACCGTTACGGCTACAAAATTTTCACAATACTTTCAACAAATCATGTGGTAAGTTGTTATTATTTCTAATTTGAACTTGTTACTAATATTACCTTTTTTTGCCCACATAGTAACAATTAATAACAAACTACCACTTATGATTTCTTATAAAAGTATTGTGAAAATACCGTGGATGACATTTCTCAAGTACAAAACCAAGAAAATCTATATATATCTAAAAGCTGAAGCGTAGCAATTATTATTGCTACGCTCCAGTTAAGCCACATCAGCGCCATATCATCATTTATTTTCTTTCTTTCTTTTTTATTTTTTGATTTACCTATTGACATTTATTGAGTCTCTCCTTAAATTCAAGTGTTACTCTATCTTCAATTCTACCGTGTGTCTCTCCATTAACCTAGACTCTTCACATGCCACTATTATATGGAATTCAGACGGTCACCGATAGATTACAACCTCCTCACCTCCTCACCTATCATGGTTTTTCTTTATAAATTTTCAATTGTTCTCCACAAATTGTAGACGAAACTGAAGCACATGATTTTGTTATTTGTATTATTCTTATTTATTTATTTCCATCTCATTAATAGAAAATAAAATGTACTTCGATTTTAGGTTTTCATGATGAATGAGTTTGAGTTTTCATGGTCTCAAAGTGTATGAAGTTAGAATGAGTTTGATTTTTCATGGTGAATAGTGGTTCCAAATAAGGCTGACTTTCACGTGGAGAGAACGTCAAGGTATTCTCCCTACAAATACTCCTTTATTTGCAATGAAAATTGGATCACTCACTGAATGTAAGATTTGTTTCAATGATACAGAGTCCATTGTCCATTTGCAATTCAGGTGTGGAGTGCTACTTCTATCTATGTACATAAGGATTTTGATAATATAAATCACTTTGAGGTGCTGATGGATTTTATGCTTTGATAGAAGGGATTCATTAGTGAAATGGGAGTGCATCAAGATGTAGAGATGACTGACATGAAGTGGAGACTTCCCCTGCATAATGTTACCAAGATAAACTTTGATGGTTGCCATAATCCAATGACCAGATCAGTGGGAATTAAGTTGTTGATTAGTTATTCTCAACGTTGGCAGTTCAATCTCACAGGGGACGCAATCATGATGAATTGAAGGTTGTTTTGGTGATCCAGGCTGTTCATTTTACAGGCAAATTGGGGTTCCGTCAGGTGGTTTTTGAAGGAGATAGCAAACTTCAAATAGCAGCTCTTAACTCCGTTGATGTGTCTTGGATTCTTGGGAGTGCTGGGCATCTGCTGGATGAAGCCAAAATGATGGCTCTACAGTTTCTTTATGTAGAATTTCATTAGTCACATGTATATTGTATTGGGCTGCCCATGAGTTAGCTTTGTATGCTTGAAATAGTTCATTTGAATGGAAGACATTCCTTCGCCATGGCCATGGCCATTCTTAATTTCTTATAATTGAGAATTTTTCCAATGTATCGCTTCTGATATATTATTCAAACTCTTCTTTTCTTTCAAAACATAAATAAATATTTTGTCAGTTTGGTCCATGTTAGAGGCTTGGCTTAAAGTTTATAACCTGGAGTCCTAGCATAGCCTAACCTGTCCCTCTAACTCATACACTTAACTATGGACCAAATTGCTTATAAGTTTTTTAGACTCGAGTTGAGCTCAAACTAACTTACAATCCCAAATTACAACTAGATCCAATCATATATATATATATATATATATTGTTGCTACGCTTCAGTTAAACCACATCAGTGTTAAGTTATCATTTATTTTCTTTTTTCTTTTTTATTTTTTGATTTACTTATTGACATTTATTGAGCCTCTATTTAAATTCAGGTGTTACTCTATCAAGTGTTACTATCTTTACATGCCACTATTATATGGAATTCTGACAGTCACCAATAGATTACAACCTCCTCACCTCTTATATTTTTTTTTTCTTTATAAATTTTCAATTGTTCTCTCTCCACAAATTGATCGATATGGTTTTCAATGGAATAATTTATTGAGTGTTTTTCCCATTCTTTCAGTCATGAGTCATGTCTGTATACCAAAACCCAATCAAATTAGTACAAGAGATAGAGAGTGACTCTATAGCTTGCAAACGAAGCTAAAGCACATGAGAGAAAAACATTAGTAGCCTAGGTCCATATTGTAAGAACTCAAAATGAGTTTTATTATTTGTATTATTCTTATTATTTATTTATTTATTTCCATCTCATTACTAGAAAAAAATGTAATTCAATTTTGGGATTTCATGATGAATGAGTTTGAGTTTTCATAGTCTCAAAACTATTCAAATATGTTTTTTCATTTTCAAAATTGATTTTAATTGAGCATTTGATCATGTTTGTTATAAATTGCTTAATGATTGCCCTTCTCTAGATTGCAAGAATATTACTCTCAATATGTTTTCCATAATGTCTTTCTATCTAATCAATTAACTTCAATGTAATGTTTTTGTTTTGGTCTTTGTTTTATAGTAAGAGTGTTATTCATTTTTATCAAAGATAAATTGTTATTGTTCTCCTTTTCCTATCGTTTCATATGTTGAACTAAATTTCATTTTTATCTCTGTTCCGTTTGTCAATTCCTCGGCAAATATAAATGATCAAGCCTCGCAATCACAAGAAGTTTTTCATTATATTGAAGGCAATAGCAATTAATTGGTAGCTATTTTTTTTTTCTTGGAACCTTTTGAAGGAAAGGGGAATAAAATTTTTGTTTTTCTTGGGTGGTGCTTGATAATTTGCTTTTTTTATGGTTCAATACACATTTGCTATATTAGATTTCTCTTTCCTTATATTAATAATTTTTTGTTTATTATTTAATTGGACTGTTTGGTGTCCCAGAAATTGTGGGACAATGGAAGAGAAAACAAAGTAGAGTTTGAAGCTTAATTTTTTTTTTTTTTTGGTTGTATGGAACTTGGGGTGTAACAGTTTAAATCTTTTTATCTTAGTTTTTTTAAAGTGAAACTCTAATTCTTCAAAGTACACCAGCTTTAGTAGATTAATTGTTGTGCTATGGGTAGAATATTTTTGTTTTGGACCTTAATTAATTGGCCTATTTGGTTGATTTTTTTTTTTAAAAATTCCATTTGTTTCTAGCTTTAAGCTAATTGTTGTGCAAACGGAAAAACTAATTGGTTCTTGATTCTTGAATCTTGAATATCTATCTATAACATTGTCTACATGAACAACATTTGGGTTTTGATTTTGGATTATGCTACATTTTTTCAACAACTTGATTTTCTTTTTAAAATTTTCTCCTATTGAATATCTAGAATATTGTGTGCATGAGTTTTAGACAAAACATAACAATACTTCTATGATTGAGTTTTAAATTTTGTATTTTTCTATTTCTTTCCTTCTTAAAAATAGTAAGATATCTGATGTGATGCAATGAAAGTAGGAGCAACTGCTATTTTTGGGGTATAGCAGTTGATACTTATGATCATTTCTCATAGCCATTTAAACTTCTTGGCCTAGAATGCTAATAGCCATCTTCTTCGAGGCAAAAACATTTGGTCAAGTTTAGCAAGTTTCCACTAACTTTGACCACAATGTCATGGCAATATAGGTGTCTCACTTACTTACAATTCGTATATGCACTTTTTTGATTCTTTGTGGAAATTCAAAACATTGATAAAATAAATGTAATGGCAAGTGAGTGATTTGTATATAGACACATTGATGAATATGTGTAGTGGACATGAGTAGAATCAGTGGCATGTGTTTGACAATTTGGTCTTGAAGGAAATTAGTATAAGTGAGGGTCTATTAAATTTTTACCTCTTTATCTCCCCACTACTCTCTACTTGACCGTCTTTATTTCCTCACTACTCTCTATTTTATTGTCATACTTCCTTAATCATTTTCTCTTTCTTATATTTGGACTATTCTTTTCTTCATTTTATTTTGTATAAATTCGATATCATTTCTTTCATTCAATCTATATTTTCCCCTCAAATAACTATAAGTACTCTCTCTCTCTCTCTCTCTCTCTCTCTCTCTCTCTCTCTCTCTCTCTCTCTTGTGGATCGTTTTTCTTTCCTATAATTCTGATTAAGGTTGATGGTTTTATTTTTATTTTTTTAAATATGTGTTTTGGTATTTTGTATTTTGTTTTTAATTTCCCATTACAATGTCTTATTTCTCCCTTTTATAGCTTTGGTTGAATTTTGATTTGGGCCAATACTTGGTTTTTTTGCAAATAGGAATTTTAGTTTATTTCAAAACACATTTTACATGGCTATGAATTTGAATATGTCTACCAATTTTGAGCAATAAATTACTCTAAAGTCTATCTTTTATTCCTTTTGTTTCATTTTAATTCTGGTTAAAATAACATTGTAATTTTGTGATAAATTTTTATTATTATGATAATCTCATTATTCCTTAGGAGATGAGAAATTTGAATAATAAATGTGAAACTTATAAAGTTTAGTTGTATATCAAATATAACACACTATAGTAGAAGTTAGAAAAATATAGTGCACCTTAAAAAATATTAATCAAACGTACAAAATATAATAGTATGATATATTTGTACTTTGTAGATATAAAAAGATACAAAATGCTTGTAGAAATCTTTAAAAAAAAAATAATATTTGAAGTAATCGTTGCTTTTTATATATTATATTCCATTACAAAATATTTATATATTCCCACGCAACGCGTGGGTCTGCGACTAGTATTATATTAAAACCGAAACACTAAGCAAGAAAGCCTAGGAGTTCAGGGAAAACGTACATTGGTTTTGAACTTTAGAGACAATCCCATGTTTTGAGAAGACTGAAGGTTGAAGAGAGTGTTTAAGATTGATTTTCATTGTAGAAGAATTAAGAGGGAATTTATAAGGTTGTGGGGGTGAACTTTGGAAGGATATCTGCGTCACATCTATCTATAGGATGGTCATATATAGAAATTCACGTATTCTGTTTCCATTTTTTACGCAGAGAATTAATTTACTTATATATATATATATATATATATAAAAATAATTAATTCACTCCTTTTTTTTATTTGATAGAGAGAATTACTTAACTTGCTTTTGAATCTCAGATGCCACTTTTCAGGTGATCATGCTGGGGTTCAAGGGAAAAAAAGAAAAGAAAAAAAAGAAAAGAAAAGAGACATTAGTTAAAAGTTAGGTACCACTTTTTAGGTGTTATATATTAGATGTTTGATGTTTCAAATGTATATTGCTCAATTCAGTATTAAAGATGTCATCTTTTTGTAAAAAAATAAAAAAATAAAAAAATAAGTTAAATTCAGTTATGTGATTTCTGTCGTTTCAAAAAGATTCAGATATATAGTTGGTCAATGTTGTTATATAATTAAACTTAATTTAACACACTCGAAAAAAAAAAAAAAACTTAATTTAACTGAGTAATTTAAGGAATTGTATATATTTTTGTCCTTTCATGAGTAGGATATTTGAGAAATTTGTGTAAACAGATGAGAATTGTTCTGTAAATTTTGACTTCGTTGAGTTTTTTGGGTAGGGGTAGTTAATTGGTTTGCTAATTGTGGTATTCCGGTAGTGTTGCCTGTACCCCCTCTTTTTTTTAGGGGGTACGGTACCCACCTAAGTTTTAGCCTTTAGATTTACTTGTTTTAATCTTAGCCGTTTGTATGATTTTAATAGGATATCAGTTACCGGTCAGTCAGGTTAACATATAAAACCCCCCAAAAAAAAAACATACGGTACTTCTTCTTCTCTCGCATCTGATCTGATCTGAAGCAAGTTCTTGCGGGTTCTTCTCTTTCGTCGTCTCTTCTCTCTAACCTTCATTGTTGATGTTCTTAGGTAAATCACTGAATCTATTGCATGAATGTGCATGATTGTCCTTAATATCTAGATTGATTATGATTGTCCTCTCCATTGATAATGATTGTAATGGAACAATAAAAATTATTTTTACTAATATGATAAATTCATATTTTGCAAGTCCAAGTTCTTACTAATAGCAAATTATTAGTTGGCTATGATGAAAGATTTTTGCTCATTATCTTGTCAATTAGGTTATCAACAGCTTTTTCATTACCTCATGTATCTATTAAAAATGTTACTAAAATGAAAATGTAGAAGGTTTAAGAAAAATAATAATTGGAAAAAATATTTTATGATCTTAAATTCACATTTAAATTTAGGTATCCAAACAATGGAATTTCAAATCCTTCGTTATATAAGAAGACCTAAACAAGGAATTTTAAAATTAATAGATTTCAAATCAAGGCATTTTAAATCCTTGGTTCAAAATAATCCAAATCCAAATGTTGCCATCCAAATGAATTTCAAATATTTGGATCATTTTTTAGGTTCTAAAGGTAATTTGGTCATTATTTAGGTCTTGCGGGGTTTTCGTTAATTTTTTAGGTTTCAAGGTTATTACAGTCATTTTTTAGATTCTAAGGGCTTTTTTTTTTTTTTTTTTTTTGTCATTTTTATGTTCTATTGGTATTTTGGTCATTTTATAGGTTTTAATGGCATTATAATCATTTTTTTTTTTTTTAATGTTTTAAGGGTATTTCATTCATTTTTAGGTTTCAAGAGGTACTTCAATCATTTTTTAGGTTTTTAGGGTCATTCGGTCATTTTTTAGGTTCTAAGGGAATTTTGATCATCTTTTAGGTTTTAAGAGTATTCCGGTAATTTTAGAGGGTTTCTGGGGTATTTGGGCCATTTTATAAGTTTCGAGGGTATTTCAGTCATTTTTAAGGTTTCTAGTCATTTCGGTCATTTGTGACAAAAATACTGTCATATGTAATGTTGGTACTACTTAATATGATAATGGAACCATCAAATGTGAGAAAAAAAATAAAGGAACCACCGAATGTGACAAAAGTACAGTCACATGTGATGTTGGTACTGCCAATGTGAGTACCATAAAATGCGAGGGAAAAAAAAAAGCAAACTGCTGAATGTGACAAAAGTACAGTCACTTGTGATGTTAGTACTGCACTTTGTGAGACTGGTACCATAAAATGCGAGGAAAAAAAATAAGGGAACCACCGAATATGACAAAAGTACAGTCACATATGTTGTTGGTACTGCCAATGTGAGTACCATAAAATGCAAGGAAAAAAAAAAGCAAACTGCTGAATGTGACAAAAGTACAGTCACATGTGATGTTAGTACTGCACTTTGTGAGACTGGTACCATAAAATGTGAGGAAAAAAAAATAAGGGAATCACCGAATATGACAAAAGTACAGTCACATGTGATGTTGGTACTGCACAATGTGAGGATGGTACTATTAAACGTGAAAAAAAAATAAAGGAACCACCAAATGTGGCAAAATGCAGTCACATGTGATGTTGGTACTATACAATGTGAGGATGGTACTATCAAATGTGAGAAAAAAAATAAAGGAACCACTGAATGTGACAAAAGTAAAGTCACATGTGATGTTGGTACTGCACAATGTGAAAATGATACCATCAAATGTAAGAAAAAAATTAAGGAAACTACCAAATGTGACAAAAGTACAATCATATGTGATGTTAGTACTACACAATGTGAGGATGGTACCATCAAATGTGAGAAAAAAAATAAAGGAACAACCAAATGTGATAAAAGTACAGTCGCATGTGATGTTAGTACTACACAATGTGAGGATGGTACCATTAAATGTGAGAAAAATAAAGGAATCATCGAATATGACAAAAGTACAATCACATATGATGTTAGTACTATATAATGTGAGGATGGTACCATCAAATGTGAGAAAAAAAATAAAGGAACTATCGAATGTGACAAAAGTACAGTCACATGTGATGTTGGTACTGCATAATGTGAGGATAATACCATCAAATGTGAGAAAAAATAAGAGAATCACTGAATGTGATAAAAGTACAATCGCATGTGATGTTAGTACTATACAATGTGAGGATGATATCATCCAATGTGATGTTTTGGTAACTTGATATAGCTGGTCACCTACTAATGGCTACCGTACCCCAAAAAAAAAAAGAGGGGGTACTGTAGAATTACCCTATATATTTGATAAGACATAAACTGTATTAAAAAATATATATTTCAATGAAAGTCACCGACTGCTTTATGTGAATGGACTCCTACAACAATTTTGTCACCCAGATTTCCCACTACTCTCGCCGGTTAGTTTGCTATTTGAAATTTTCAATTCTATCTACCCCGAAAGAGTTCTAGCCAACACAAACTCTACTGATATTTTTACCCTCAATATTTCAAAAAAAAAAAAAAAAAAAAAACTAAGCTCTCTTATATTTCCACATTAGTTAGAATCCCATTATTCTCTCTGTTTTCTCTCTCTAATCATGTTCTTTGACATTGTTAAAAGAAAGCTTTCACACCATACCTCATTCTTTAACCATCCATTATGGGCTTTGATACTTGTTATCATTGCAATATTCGTTTTTGTTCTCAGTGGCATCATTGTATATCTATATTTCATTTGTTATCTTCGAAGAAGAAAGTCTTACAATGCCAAATTTTGTATGTCAAATCCTATAGCTTCCAAGAATCATCCTTACCATAGTTCCAGCCTATCGTCCCTTGATAGGAGGCTACTCTCACGTAACATGTACGAGATTGAGATGAACAATAGTAACAGTAGGAGCGGTAAGGGACACCCAGTGTTGTTGTCTGATCCTTGGTGTAGTCAGAAACGTTGGACAGGGTCAGTAAAAAAATGTGATGTCACTGATTTGGAAGAGGTTGCTAGGTACTTGCCAATGGCTGAGGATGTTTGGAGGGGTTGCAGGTTTAGTTTAAAGGAGATTGAGATGGGCACCAATGGATTGGCAAAAGAGAATGTGATTGGAATAGGGGATAATGGGATTGTTTATCGAGGTATTTTGTTGGATAATACGAGAGTTGTGGTGAAGAAACTAGTGAGTAGCAGGTATGGAGTATTTGTTTTTGTTTTAGAAAATACAATAGGATTTGAATTTACAGTGTCTGTTCTATTATAATTATTCTTCATGATCAGATAAAAATATATCAATAGGTCTCTTTTTGGTGTAGGCAAGGATTCAATCCTAGGTCTATTACTCAATAACAAAGAGATTTTATCAATTGAGTTAACTACAATCCATTGATGAGAACTAAATTAGTTAATATACAAGTGGTATCTTTTACTTGTTAATAAAAAATGCTAATAGAGAAGTGTCACTGTGTTACTAATCCAAAACACAAAAGTTACAATATATATGATTGTTAAGCTACTAAGAAAAATTCAATATGTTCATTAATTGTTTTTCTACTTTTCTGGTTTCAACATTTATTGATCTCACAGAACTATTGTAGACTAAGAGGCAGAGTTAGTTTGTGGAATTTCAAGCAAAATTAAATCAAAATGACAAAAAGGAGTTGAAATGCATGCTGATATCTTAGGTGCTACTAGATAAATATATATCTTGTAATCCTAGGTTAGTTCATTTCTATGTTCTGCAATACATGATATAGACCAAACACTACCTCAGTTTCCACTTAGCACAATGTATTCTTGGAACTGCATACTAACACAGCATTGAAATGCTCTACCTACTCAGTTTCCACTTGTAATCTCCAGAAAAAATATTTAACAACCAAAACTACACAAGAAATATACTGTAGAATCCTAATTCCTATAGTCTCTTCCAGTCTTCTTGCTCAGCCATCCTATTGAAATTCAAATAACAGTAACATATATTTTAGCACCAGAGAAAATTGAATCTCTATTCATCCAACAATGCCCTTACTTTTGTCTCAAATGTTTCAGTTGGACAAGATCTGGTTTTGCCAATGATTGCTAGAACAAAGATCAAAATTCCATGTCAGCAAATGCTTTATGCCTAAAATGGTTGGGTAGATTTAAATTTCCAGCAACTAGAACGGAGTTTAGGTTCAAATTTCAGATTTGAATGGCAATTTTTCTAATTTATACTGTTGATGCTAAATGATTTGGAATGTAGTAGATAAACCTGAAACTTATAAGTAGGTTGGCAAAGAATTTTGTGCTCAGTCTTCATCCAATTGTTATTTTTGATTTGTAAGGAATGTGTATATCTTTGAGCCAAAAAAAAAAAAAAAAAAAGGTAATATCTTTTAATGGAACTATAACCATCAGTTGCCAAGCTGAGGACTTCATAGCAGAAGTGGAGGCATTTGGGCAAGTTAGGCACAAGAATCTTGTCAAGTTGCTTGGATACTGTATTGAAGGGACTACCAGGTATAAAACATTTTCCCTTTTTTTTTTTTTTTTTTTTTTTTTCCTTATAGAATAAGTTTATATAATTTTTCTTTTTCCACTTGATGAACGTTATGAACATTTTTTATCCATAATTGACAGATTAAGATATTCAAACATTTGACATGAGTTTCCTTTCAATTAGGATGCTTGTATATGAGTATGTAGATAATGGTAATCTGTACCAGTGGCTTCATGAAAATCCAGAAGAAGTCAGTCCTTTACCATGGAATATATGGATGAAAATTATCCAAGGAATTGCAAAAGGGTAATATGTGGCACCTAAATTTTAGATGTATCATTATATTTTTTGTTATGAGTTTATGCCATATAAGTTGAAAAGAATTTGTTTCTACAGATTGGCCTACCTTCATGAGGACCTAGAACCAAAAGTTATTCATCGATTCCTAAAATCAAGCAATATACTCCTTGATCACCAATGGAATCCAAAAATAACTGACTTTGGCCTTGCTAAGCTTTTAGGTCCTGCATGGGGTCACATAGTTATGGAATCATTAGGGTCAGTTTCTCTGCTTACTGAATCCTTCATGCTTATTCATTTTCTTTGCTATCAAACCTGTGATTTGTGATAGCAAAATTTTTTAAATAAAATTATTAATATTAAAATTTCAAAAGTCCGCAGTTATGTAGCTCCAGAATGTGATTCAACTGACGAATTCCCAGAGAAGGCTGATGTTTATAGCTTTGGAATACTTGTGATGGCGATCATCTCTGGGTGGACTCCTCTAGATTGCCATCAATGTGAAGTAAAAATGCCTAATTTTGAAAAATTTTACTGCTTTTCTTATCATTCTTATATACTAGATTATGTTTTGACCGGATTTCTTCATTGCAGCCACATTTGATTGAGTGGTTAAAGTCCATGGTTGTGAATCAGAAAATTGATAATGTGGTGGATCCTAAATTGTCAGAAATACCTTGCTCAAAGGAACTCAAACGAATTGTCTTGGTAGCTCTTCGATGTGTGGATCCTGATATAAAAGATAGGCCTAATATGGGAGATGTGATTCACATGCTTGAGCCATATGACATGATACTCAATAATGTAAGGACCAACTGTTTCTTCTTCCAAAATTCAGGCCCTACTTTGCTTTCCTTTTTTCTTCTGACAATTCCACTTTTTTCTTGTTTCTATCCTAAGGGTTCCCGGATTAGGAGAGAAACTTCCCATGGTAATTACCTAGAAGAGAGGGTTGTTGCCATAGCAGACAATGATCCTGACAGAACAGATCAAGGTGAGAGTGGAAGTGAATCACTACCGGTAAATGTTGTTGGAACAGTCACTACTGATCATGAAGGTCTCTGAGTTGAAGGTACAGTTTCCTGTAGACAATTATCAAGACTATATTTCTTCTATTGATAAGCTTAAGCCATAGGATGTTTGTTCATTTTGAATTTCATTATTGAGACAAATCTTTATAAGAGAAGCACTCCTAAGTCATTTATGATTGAAAATGTTTGCTCTAATCTAGTTTTATGAGTTATGACTTTATTGTATTCATTCTATCCATAGTTAATTAGATTGGAGAATCTGTCATATTCTACGACATCCTAATGATAAAACTATCCATAATATGTCTTAATTGGAAAATTCTTGAACCCAATGCATACAACGTTGGCAGATAATGCCAGACTAGCATGCAGTTATCATGATATAATTCAATAGAGCTTGTAAAAATCCTAACATCTGGCACGATCAATTTCTATAATTATTACTTTTTTCATTTGCATGGGCTTTGTTTTATACTTTAATGTTCAAAGAAGTTATGGCAACATCAGGGGTGACATAAGCTGCTTTGCAAATTGCAAAATTTGCAACCAGTTTCTTAACTTGCACACACATGGAAGACTTATCTTCATGAGAAAACAGTTGAAAACTTTCCAAATTTTCTTTATTTAATTTTTTGGTAACAAAATGGATCATAGATAAAATAACAAAAAATTCTTGTCAAACTACTCTTATTTCACTCGATTTTCTCTCAACCAACATGTTTGAAACATGAATTTTCAAGTACATTTCACTCTCACAAGATGGTTTTGGAAGCAGAACAAGTTTTCACCTGAAAATTATTAATGGGCAGCAGAAAAAGTCTTAAACTGAACATCATCAAGCAGAACAAATCTTCAACTGAACATCATCAATGGGCAACCTATTCTCAGGGAAGGGACAATTCAGACCTCGTCTCTCAGGCAACAACGCACATGGCTTAGGAGTTACATTGCTTGTCACTCCGGAAATATCAGTAAAATTCCATAGTAATTCTTATGGCTTCTCAGTCAAAGTAATGGTCGCATTAGAAATGCATATTCCAGTGAAGGGATCACCCTGAATTCCAGCAAGACTTCCTGGATAAGTAACGTTCTCTGCCACCACATCTCTAAAATTAATTCCTTTAATCTCTGGAATTGCTTTTGGGACGAAGAAAGGGTCTGGATGTTGATTATAATTGCCCGCCATCCAGAAAACATACTTCATGGTCTTCAAGGTCATTCTTCTTACATAGATGTCCTTGACATAGCCCCTCTTCCAACAGCAGTCTTAATTCTAACTCCCGATTGAGTATCAACAGCTGTGATGTCTTTAGCTCTAACATCTTGGATTCCACCAGACATTTCGCTGCCTAGAGCAATGGTAGCACTGTCGGGAAATGCAGGTAAGCCTTCTAATGATTAGGTGCTGTGTAGGAATTCCAACTTTGATTCCATATTGATCCCAACCACTTTTCATGGCAACGCAGTCATCCCCTGAGACTATGAAGCAGTCCTTGATACGAGTGTTTGTGCATGAATCTGGACACATAAAAGGAACATAAACTCAGCAATCGTAAATTGAGTCAATGATCGATGTCATGTGAAAATGATGATATATCAATCGTAAATTGTTACCTTAGGTGAAAAATATGGATAAAAAAAGTAGTGTTTCTATCATCACTCCTTAAAATAGGTGAATGGCAGGGGAATAAGTAATTAACCTTTCAACTAAGTATTAATCAAAACAATTAGGACAAGTGCTAAACATACCTGGGTTTACACCATCTGTATTAGGAGAATCAACTGGTGCAAGGATTGTGAGCCCTTTGGCTAGTACATTACTGCAATCACAACCACAAGATTCTAATAAGCAGAGGTGCTATGATCATATGTGCTTGCCTGCTTGGGATAAACTTAGTTAGAGGAGAACAGTCAAACCTGCTGTAAATGGGATGGACAAACCATGATGGAGAGTCAATTAGAGTGAGATCAGATATTTGGATTTGATCAGAGTACATAATCTCAATCATGTATGGTCGCGTCATGTTGTATTCCCTAGCACGGAACCTCTTCCACCAAGAAAACCCTGGCCATCAATCGTGCCATGGTTACCTAATATAATGCCAATACAAATGGTTTCCATTAGACATTGTTAAAGCCAAAAATATTTACCCAAAAAAAAAAAAAGAATAATTAAGAGGTTTAACTTATCTATAGTTACTAGTGATTACAACGTCAGTGAGATTTGTACCAAAAATGAGAGAACTTAATTGTCCACCAGGTGCATCCCTTCCTGTCCCATAGGAAGGCAGTACAGGAATAGAAGGCCATTCTAACTCATCCTACCCGTTTGATCACTCTGTGTACAACAAATGATAGTAAGAGAAACATAGAATATATAATAATAAAAAGATGTATCATTTTTTTTTTAGGGAAAAATGTTTATACATCTCTTAAAATTTTAAGTACCGGCCAAGCCACCCCTGAACTTTTTTATTAGCCAATTTATTCCATAAACTTTGTATACGAGCCAAATCAGTACCTTAATACCAGTCAATTTAGTACCTTAGGTTAAAAATCTAGCATAATGGTCAAATGTCTCACGTGAGATTTAAAAAACAAATTTAACCCTAATTAATAGAAAGAGAAAGCTAGATCTGGCCTGGAGAGAGGAGAGAGATACATTGTAGAACCAGAGCCACCGTAGTCTCCTAGAATCGCCTCCTTGAGTCACCACAATGGTTTTGACCATTACAGCAATTGGGCGTTTTCGTTTCTTCTTCTCATAAGGAATCCCTCTAGCTTTTGCATGGCCTTCTCTAACTTCCCTTAAATAAATTGCTTGATTCTGGCTATTCACCATTCTCTTCATATGCCACTTTGAGCCGTCCGATGAGTGTGCCAAGACTACCCCATGCTTGGGCAGTAGGGTTTAGGTGATGGAAATATAGGCACTCTTTGTTGTCAATGCATTTAATATACACTAGGGAAAGTATTCATAAATTAATTTGTGCATTTCATTGTACTAGACTGGTCCAAGTACTTCAAGAACTTATTCAGCAAAAAAAAAAAAAAAAGAGTACTTCAAGAACTTATTCAGCAAAAAAAAAAAAAAAAGAGTACTTCAAGAACTCAATCACGTGGGTGCCACTGCACCTTGCTAGAGTTAAAGTGGGCTTGTGGTTCTTTAGGTAACTGTAAGAAGGTTTTCCAGTATTGACATTTTTGTGACTCTTTGCTATTCAGATCGGATGAACCAGCACCGCCAAGGCATTGTCAAGACACGGGCAGTGAGACAATAGGGCATCGTGCTACGGTGGCTCTGGTTCCTCCCCCTCTTTATTTCCATCAGGTTTCAAAGTGGGATTGAGTTTGTTTTTTAAATTTCACGTTATACACATGTGGCCATTCTTTTATATTTTTAATGGTAGATTAACTAAGGTATTGATTTGGCTGGTTTGTCAAGTTTATGGAATAAATTGGCCAATAAAGAAGTTTAGAGAGTGACTTGACTAGTGCTTGAAAGTTCAGGGAGTTTATGAACATTTTTTTTAAAAATTTATTTGTGGTGGACGTGGCATTACTCAATTACTTATTATAACTTATGCTAGAGTCTTCCTTGTTTTTAGCTTTGGATAAGATCAAAGACTAAGAACAAGTAACGGTCAATTCCTTTTATGACAAGTTGATTTTGGCAGTTTCTTGCTTATCATGCTATAATTGCTTTGGCTTAATTTCTTGGCCAAAATATGAGAGCATTTTGACGTTTCATGTAAAAGGAAGAATGTAAATAGGGCGAAGTAATCAATTAAAATCAATCTTGTCATCCTGTAGTTTTGGGTCTATCAATTTAATTATTAGGATTATTAATGTAGTAGCTCATAGTTTTTTTTCTTTCTTTTGTTTTTGTTTTTATTTTTTATTTTTTACTTTTTTAGCTCATAGTTTGTTGTTAAGAGATTTGATGTTTCTGTGCAAGCTTTGGGCCCTCAAATATTAGTGTTTGAAATAGCTTATTTTCTTTACATTATTTTACTCATATCTCCTTCCACTACAAGATATGTTATTCTTTGGTTAGAGCCTATGTTTCTTTGCGAAAGTAAAATAGTGTCTTTGACGAGAACACCATGTAACAGGAGGGAGGGACAACTCTTCTAATGGAAGTGAATAATTTTTCTAATTCAAATTAGATTTACTCTTCTTAAAAGAATATGATGGAGAATGACGTCCTAGGTTCCAAGCAAAAAACTAAATCACAATAAGAAATTGATCTCCTCCATTTTTTTTTTTTTGAGAGAATGATCTCCACCATTTGCTTTTAAAATAAAAAGTGTACATTTTCTACTGGAGTTTTAAAGTAGTACTTGACTAAAGGTAAAAGATATGTTTTCATATCATTTAAAATTAATTTATCATTTTTCTCCCAAAAAAAAAAAAAATTATCATTCTTTATTTGATGAGATTAAAGTTTACTGACCTGTTATTGCATATAATCTTTACGATAAAAGGAATGCTTTCCATTTCAAACTGAGAAACTCAACCATATCCAGAAAAGGATTAAACCTCAAATAAAAATAAAAATAAAAACAAAAAGCATACCTGTGTTCCAAGAATAACAGCATCCTTATGAAGAAAAAGGGTGAAATGGCTGGTGAGATTAAAGCTTCCAGTTAACCATATTTATCAGGTGGGACAATAAGCTGTGCCCCACCATCTGATGCATATGTGCTTAGGTTCTGAATTGCAGCATTAAAAGCCTTTGTGTTTGATGTTTTTCCATCAACCACTGCTCCAAAATCCGTCAAAACTGCACTGTGCTTTCGACAGTTTATTGCTGGATACTCACCATTAACTCTATTATGAAGATGATGATGATGATGATGATGATGATGATTGTTTCGGCATTCTGCGACTCTTAAACTTAGTAATCCCAAGATAACAATCGCTGAGAGTACCTGTAAACGTTAACAAAAGGAAATCAAAATATCAATTTAAATGTCAGCTTCTAATTCCCTTTAATAAGAAGGAAGAAATGCTTATAAACAAAAGTACAAAACGAAGAAAACATTGTATTAAAACCGAAACACAGCAGCAAAAAACCATCTGTTTTGTGAGATTTAACTCAGAACCTAGCCCTCAGGGAACGCAAAAATGACATACACAATGAAAAACATAGAAAACAGAACTATATTGATTATTTAAAAATATGAAGAAAAAAAAAAAAAAAACTAATAAGAGTGGTAGGAAAACGTACATGGGATGTTCTGAGTTTTAGACACAGCCCCATGTTCTGAGAATAGAATGTTCAAAATTGATTTTCGTTGAGTTTTTTTTTTTTTTTTGATAAACTTGTAGAAGAAAGAATTTTTTTTTTTTTTTTTTTAATGAAATGTAGAAGAAAGATTGAATTTATAGAAAAGGGCGGGAGTGAATATTTGGAAGGACATCTGTATATTTATGGGAATGTCAAGAATAATAGAAAAGTGAAATAGATAATTTGTATTTGTAGGTATAGAAAAGTGACTTACTGTTTTCTATTTATATTTTTTTATTCACTTTGATTTTTTTTGATATAGAGGATTTTTTTTTTTTTTTCTAGTGGATAAAATTTGATGAAGAATGCTAGAGTTACAAATTATTTTACAACATTTTTTACAAACTACTAATGTGGTGAGTGATTATTGATAAGTAAAAAAGTGATGTTAATGGTAGGTCAGATCAGAACCAATAAGAATTGCCTACACTAACAATTTGTAAAAATGTTGTAATATTATATCTTTCAAGATAGAGTAATACACAAAAAAGTTGACAACATTTTTTATACCTTTTTGGTTATTTGCGCCAACCATTGGCATTATTATTTTTTATCTACCACTAACAATTTGTTACATTAGCAAGTGTTAAAATCATGCCCCTCTCTCCACTAGTGCCCCCAGATCTTAAGGGAGGTTTTATAGTTTATTTTAAACTAATCATAGACGCATGCAATGCATAGAAAATTTTGAAATATTTTTCTCAAAAAAAAAAAGAAAACTTTGAAAAAATATATATACACTACAATATTAATAATAAACTATAAATGGCATTGATAACATACTAATTGTAGATGTGTAACTTTAACATGACATACATCTTTCATAAACCAAGCCTATTGATGTTCGTTATCAAAAAAAAAAAAAAAAAAAAAAAGTGAATTGATGTTCCTTCTATTAATTTCTAGTTGTGTCACGCAAATTTACATGTTAATATATTGTTGTATTTATGATATGTTAATGTAGCTTCATCAATGATCAATCAACTGCATTGTGTTTCCTATCAAAAAAAAAAAAAAAAAAAACTGCATTGTGTTCGCAAATTTCATATGGAGCTTTGTCATTTTGCCCTTCAAAGCTTTGTTAATTGGTTCTCTCTCTTTTTTTGGGTAATTAAATGGATCATAGACGAAATAACAATAAAGCCTTACTTTCGTTTCACTTAATTTCTCTTTGAATTAAATTTATAAGCGTTTAAAAAAAATAATAAAAAAATTATAAGAATATTTTTATTTTATTTATTTTTGATAGAGTTACAATATATGACATCTGTTTTTGATGATTGTATTCTTTATCATCAAATCAAAATATCAATCAGTGTTCGGTGTAGACAGAAGATTGAATCCCAAATCTCTTATTTAACCATAAGAGACTTTACCAATTGACCTATTTAAAACCTACAATTTATAAGAACATTTCACTCTTGCGATTTCTTTCATTAAAAAAAGAAGTACATTTCACTTCAACGGAACATCATTAATGGGCGTAAGAACAAGTCTTCGTCTGAACATCTTCAATGGGCTGCTTATCACTGGGGAAGGGACAAGTCACACCTTTCTTCTCAGGCAACGACGCACATGACTTAGGAGTCACATTGCTTGTCACTCCAGCAATATCAGTACAATTCCATGGTTTTCCATTTTCCTTCTGATTCATAGAAATGTTCATGTCAGAAAGGCAGAATCCAGTGAAGGGATCACCCGTAATTCCGTAAAGTTTTCCTGCATAAGTAACGTTTGTTGCCACCACTTCCCGAAAATTAATTCCTTTAATCTGTGGAATTGCTTTTGGATCGTAGTTTGGGCTTGGATGTTGCTTGTAATTGCCTGCCACCCGAAAAACATACGTCATGTTCTTCAAGGTCAATTTCCTTGCAAAGATGTCCTTGACATAACCTCCTCTTCCAACAGCAGTCTTAATTCTAATAGCTGATTCAGTATCAATGGCTGTGATGTCTTCAGCTCTAACATCTTGGATTCCGCCAGACATTTCACTACCTAGAGCAATGGCAGCACTGAAAGGAGAAATGCAGGTAAGCCTTCTAATGAATAGGTGCTGTGAAGGAATTCCAACTTTGATTCCATATTGATCCCAACCACTTTTCACGGCAATGCAGTCATCACCTGAGACTATGTAGCAGTCCTCGATACGAACGTTTGAGCATGAATCTGGAAACAAAATGGGAACATAGACTCAGCAATAGTAAATTGTGTCAATTATTGATTATGTCATGTGAAAATGATGATATATCAATCGTAAAATCACTCATAATTATACACTTTCGACCGCAAAGCCACTCTTTTGACACTATAGCTCTCACATTTCATCAGACAAACAAAATTAGCCCAAAAAATTGTGTTTAAATTCCTTTTTCAAAAGCGAGAAAATGAGGGAGGGGGTAACAAAATTCTATCCTAACTTTGGTCTACTCGTTTTTATGAAATTTTTGAGGTGACATGGTATGTTTGATGCATAATAAAATATGTGTCAATGATATCATGTGAAAATGATGATATATCAATCAATCATAAGTTGTTCCCTTGGCAAGTTGTGAAAAATATGGTAAAAAAAGTTGTGTTTCTATCATGACTCCTTAAAATAGGGGAATGGCAAGGGAATAAGTAATTAACCTTCCAACCTCATATTAATCAAAGAAATTAGGACAAGTGCCAAACATACCTGGGTCTACACCATCAGTATTAACAGAATCAACTGGTGCAAGGATTGTGAGCCCTGTGACTAGTATATCACTGCTGTAAATGGGATGGACAAACCATGATGGAGAGTCAAGTAGAGTGAGATTAGAAATTTGGATTTGATTGGAGTACATGATCTCAATCATGTATGGCCGTGTTAGCTTCAATTTCCCAGCTTTGTATTTTTCCCACCAAATAGAACCTTGGCCATCAATCGTGCCATTGTTACCTAATATAATGCCATTACAAATGTTATCCATTAGATATTGTTATAGCCAAAAATAATTATTAAAAAAAATAAGAGTTTTGATTAATGTATAATTACCTGTGATTACGACATCAGTGAGATTTGTACCAAAAATGAGAGCGCTTAATCGTCCAGCAGGTGCATCCCTTCCTACTCCATAAGAAGGCAACACAGGAAGAGGAGGCCATTGTGACTCATCCTGTCCATTTGATCACACGTGTATAGCAAATAATGGTTAGAGAAACATGTAATCAAAGACAACAATTTCACATTTTTTTTTTAATAATAAGTGTATACCCAAAGTCTATTTGTGGTGATTACAAACAAAATATTTGTTGCCAAAGGTCTTATAACTAAATTGACACATCTTCATGCACAAAGTGCTTGGGGTTGTAGGGGAGAAAATGTTCGAGCTACGGGGTTAGCAACATGTTGTAATTATCTCTAAAAAAAAAATTGTTAGTTATATATATATATATATATATGGATAATTTGTTAGTTACAACGGAAAATGAAGATTTGAAACCTAGATGTCTATGCTAAAAATACAAAGAAGTATTAAACAATTGAGCTACAAGGCTCTTGTCAACTACAAATAATAACTTAAGTTAGTGTCTTCCCTTGTTTTTAGCTTCGGATCAACTGACGGCCAATACTATTCCCCTGCTTTTAGCTTCGGATTAAATAACGACCAATACCATTTATGACAAGTTCATTTTTAACAGTTCCTTGCTTATCAATTATCATGCTATTATGGCTTTGGTTTAATTTCACGGCCAAAATGTGAGGGCATTTTCAAATTTCATGTAAAAGGAAAAATGCAAATAAGGCCCCCTCAACTATTTGTGTGTTTGAAATAGCTTGTTTTCTTTTGATTATTTTGCTCCAAATAAGTTTGCAATCAAACTCTTTTCATCTAAAAAAATGATTAAACTGTTAAAAAACAAACAAACAAACAAACTTTATACCTGCGTTCCAAGAATAACAGCACCGCTTTCAAGAAAAAGGGTGAAATGGCTGGTGAGATTAAAGCTTCCAGTTAACCATTTTCCAGGAGGTACAATAAGTTGTGCCCCCCCATCCGATGCATATCTGCTTAGATTACGAATTGCAGAATTAAAAACCTTTGTGTTTAATGTTTTTCCATCACCAACTGCTCCGAAATCAGTCAAAAATGCAGTATGCTTTCGACAATTTATTGCTTGATACACTGATGTTTTAGCATGTAAACTGCATTCTGCGACTCTTAAACTTAATATTCCCAAGATAACAATCGCTAAGAGAACCTGCACAATTGTTATCAAGTATCGTGTCAACTTTTATTTCCCTTTAACAAGAAGAAAGAAGAAATGCTACCATATATAACACTTTCACAATAAATCTTAAGTAGTAGGTTGTTACTAGTTTTAATCTAAACCTTATTACTAAAATTATTTTTTTATTCACTAGTAACAACAAGTAACAATATGTCATTTGAAATTTGTTATGAAAATGTTGTGGATTACCATTTCTTTTTAACAAGAACAATTTTATAAAAAAAACTATTACGGCTACAAAATTTTCACAATACTTTCAACAAATCATGTGGTAACTTGTTATTATTTCTAATTTGAACTCGTTACTAATATTACCTTTTTTTACCCACATAGTAACAATTAATAACGAACTACCACTTATGATTTCTTGTAAAAGCATTGTGAAAATACCGTGGATGGCATTTCTCAAGTACAAAACCAAGAAAATATTATATTAAAACCGAAACACAAAGCAAGAAAGCCTAGGAGTTCAGGGAAAACGTACATTGGTTTTGAACTTTAGAGACAACCCCATGTTTTGAGAAGACTGAAGGTTGAAGAGAATGTTTAAGATTGATTTTCATTGTAGAAGAATTGAGAGGGAATTTATAAGGTTGTGGGGGTGAACTTTGGAAGGATATCTGCGTCACATCTATCTATAGGATGGTCATATATAGAAATTCACGTATTCTGTTTCCATTTTTTTTGCAGAGAATTAATTTACTTATATATATATATAAATAATTAATTCACTCCTTTTTTTATTTGATAGAGAGCTTTTTTTTAAAGGAAAATTTTGATAGAGAGAATTATTTAACTTGCTTTTGAATCTCAGATGCCACTTTTCAGGTGATCATGCTGGGGTTCAAGGGAAAAAAAGAAAAGAAAAAAAAGAAAAGAAAAGAGACATTAGTTAAAAGTTAGGTACCACTTTTTAGGTGTTATATATTAGATGCTTGATGTTTCAAATGTATATTGCTCAATTTAGTATTAAAGATGTCATCTTTTTGTAAAAAAATTAAATAAATAAATAAATAATTTAAATTCAGTTATGTGATTTCTATCGTTTCAAAAAGATTCAGATATATAGTTGGTCAATGTTGTTATATAATTAAACTTAATTTAACTGAGTAATTTAAGGAATTGTATATATTTTTGTCCTTTCATGAGTAGGATATTTGAGAAATTTGTGTAAACAGATGAGAATTGTTCTGTAAATTTTGACTTCGTTGAGTTTTTTGGGTAGGGGTAGTTAATTGGTTTGCTAATTGTGGTATTCCGGTTGTGTTGCCTATACCCCCTCTTTTTTTTAGGGGGTACGGTACCCACCTAAGTTTTAGCCTTTAGATTTACTTGTTTTAATCTTAGCCGTTTGTATAATTTTAATAGGATATCAGTTACCGGTCAGTCAGGTTAACATATAAACCCCCCCCCCCCCCCCAAAAAAAAAAAAAAAACATACGGTACTTCTTCTTCTCTCGCATCTGATCTGATCTGAAGCAAGTTCTTGCGGGTTCTTCTCTTTCGTCGTCTCTTCTCTCCAACCTTCATTGTTGATGTTCTTAGGTAAATCACTGAATCAATTTTTTGGCATCTGTGTCTTTACAATCTAGAGTCTCTAAATTTCTTATAGCATTCATTTAGGGATTTTGATTCTTAACCCTTTTCCTCTATATTTGTTTAGGTTAGGGAAAAACCCTAGTGGTCTGTGTGCATGCCATGGATTCTGTGTCTTCCATCAATTGTAAATTTGAAGCACAAAATATTGATAGGATTTTCTAGGTTTATTTGTGCCTCTGTGGGTTTCGTTTGATTTGTTTATGGCCAGTAGATTCTGGGAATCATCGCTCGGGATAGAGGAAACAGAGGAACAGAGAAGAAGAACAACACAAGAAAACAACAAAGAGGAGGAACATGCGGAGAATACAGCGAAACCCACATCGGAAAGCGAGTCAATTTCAGATCAAGAATCGAGGATAGCTCCTGAAACCGAGAAAAAGTTGGAGTTTTTGAAAGAATTCAAAGGTTCAATTATAGAAAGATTCCTCAGCTCCTCAAACATTGAAGAATTGAAAGCTGTAGATGTCTCTGTAGGGCCTCTCATACTCACAAGGTGTAAATCAGATCTGGAAAAGAAGAAGGTTGGGTCTCACTGGTTCACCCTCAGAACCTGTTTTGTGATTAAATCCATTATTATAATTTCTATCTCTTTTATTTTATTTTATTTACTGAATTGAAAATATTTTTGGGCAGCTGAATTTTGAATTGGTTTTTTTTTTTTTTTAGTATTGAAAAAAAAAAAAATACATGTGGAGCTATATATATATATGAGAGAATCTCTATGGCTCTATGGTAATATAAAAAGGTAAGTTTAGTCGTACACCGAAAGCTGAAAGAAATGAAATGGTGTGTTCATCTATATCTATCTATGTGCTTTGCTCTGCTTTGCCACTCTTCATGGGCAGCTGTCTGTATTTACTACTTTATTTTGTTTGTGTCATTTAAATCAGTTTGTGTTTTTCAACAAATTTCATGGAACTGGAAGTTTGGGACTGTTCTCAGTGTTTTCTACTTTTGCTTTATGGACTAGTTTGGGGTAATGGGA
The DNA here is from genome assembly GCA_030445155.1 of Quercus variabilis. NCBI lineage: Eukaryota > Viridiplantae > Streptophyta > Magnoliopsida > Fagales > Fagaceae > Quercus > Quercus variabilis. The sequence goes on from CP129453.1 coordinate 13,659,008, forward strand.
TTTTGATTAATATAATAAGCAACTTTGGATACTCTGACCAACTTCAATATTTGTTGAAAGCCTATTTGTATAATAGCTTTATGAGGTGACCCCCACATCTTATTGTAATACATGTTCATATCTTTGACCATTTGATATTTAGGGGTTTATCTATTGTATAAAGAATAATAAATATGAAACATGATTCTAATTTTTTTAATGGGGGCTAGTTTGCCACTTTGCTTTTTTTTTTTTTTTCCAGAGAATTGCAATTAAGATTTTTGACCTCTTGTTTACTTCCAACTTTTAAAGATTTGTTGATCAAAAAGTATGGTCTAAAGGTTCTATGATTAATGTCTAAAATGTGAAAGGTACGTGACCAGGTCATTGTCTTACAGCTTTTGGACATTTCATTTCAGGATGATTAGGGAACGTAATTTATCATCCATTTCATAATTCACATTAGATAAGAAACATAGGGTGGAAAATTTTTGTTTGAGCTAAAATTCTTTGATTCAGACCACTTTACAAAGATTAGGTTGAGATAATTGAAACCTGGTTCAGGGCATGTTTGCCTTAAGTTTATTTATTTATTTATTTTTTATAAAGTTTATTCAGCATAGGGACATCTATTTGTCTTAACTTTACTGGTTGGAGTAATTTAAAAACTGCAACTTGAGACCAAAATTCTTTAATTGTCAATATGCCAAAGTTGAAAGTGAAGTACCAACAGGGAGTTACCTAATCACTTCATCCTCTTATTGTACAACTTGTGTGGTGACTAACACCCGCTATAACTTGAGTCTGCAAGAACTCTATGTGAGCTTTCAAATAGTCATCCTTATGACAAACAGGAAAAGTGAATTTCATAATCATAATACAGATCCAAAAGCCAAACAAGTTAATGATAAGAAAAATGATTGAAGCATTCATTTTGAAGTGCTTTGTTGTAATTTCTATCTAGTACAATGTAAGTTATAAGGTATGTTGTGTTACAGCTCTGCCAATTTGCATATGTATGTTGTACTATGTGATGTCAATATTATATAAAAGATTATATTGTATGTAGAAAAGTTTGTTATTTTAGAACTTAATGCAAAGCATAATTTTTAAGTTTTTGAAGTGTTTTGCTCTCCAATTAAGCTATTCTGTTAGGATTTGTGCACATGCCAGTTTTTTTTTTAACAGTTACAAGTTCTTAAATCTGATTTTTGTCGGACCATTCATTGATGTTATTGCTTAATTATAGCTCATCATAAGTAGGAGTCAACCTCATGAAAATCTGTCATGTAAGCATTTATCCTTCTAGCTCTCTCTTGCATTCAATGCTTTTTTTGGTATATAAGCATCCAGCCTAAACCCAAAGCTGTTTTATCCTTGTTACTGAAAAATTATCAATTATCTAATTATAGTTGATAATTAGAATGACATCCATGTAAAAAGATAACATCTGGAATGCATATACACATACAATTGAAGTCCATGTAACAAGACCAAGCTCTAAAACAGAGCTGAAACATTGATATGCCCCCACAATCATTTACATTATTACTCAACTTTCAAATAATAAGAAACCTCTCAATGATTATATCCTTTTTTTAGCATGTTGTTGTTTACTAGATTTTATTTATTTATTTAATAAACTTATTATATATGATTTTGAATTTGTTGATATTGTCAGGTTGAACTACCTGAGCCAAAGTTCTTGAATAATAATAGTTATATAAATAAATATCTAAGGCTCTATGCAAAGAGATTTGCTCTTATGAACTTCTCGTTTTTTTTCAAGCTCTAATAGTTATATCATGTAAATGCAGATATTTCTGTTGCCAGTGGAGTTGCAGAAGGGATAATAAAAAATTCCTACAAGCTAGAAGTTGCTCTATTGAGAACTTAAGAATGATTGATCCAGAAATGCATATGCTTATGATTATCTCTTTTTCAATTGTTGCCATGATGGTATTCAAACATAGATGTGAACAAGAAACATTGTAGTGGATTTCTTTTTAAATGAATTTTTTTTCCCTTTTTAGATGGATTTCTTTGTAGTTTGTCTACTTCTTTTAGATACTTTGCAACAAGAGACCGGCTAGTAGTTCATGAAAGTGAGTTATATATCAATTCAAGTTATAAATATTATGAGATGAAAATTACCATATTTTGATCCAAGTGCAAGTAGGTGGTTTGATTTCTTTGGACCATCTATGGCACATACAAACAGAATTAGTGAATTTTGTTATTTAAAATGTGAATTTATGGAAAAGCGATTTCTTAGGAAACAAATTGTGGCATATACATATGGAATATTTCCCTTGTCATTATATTAGTGGTATACTTCTCGATTTTAACTAACCTAGTAAGCATAATAGATTTAATATATTTAAAAGTAAAATCTACCCCCACCTCATTGTGTTAAATACATGTAAGTGCTCTATTAACTTGTTGGAACAACTCATAAAGCCTAGTTTGTCTATCCAAAAATCTAGTCAAGAAGGCATTCATGGCTTCACAATGTTGTGTAGTCTTGTACATAGAAAAAAATGACTTCTCTTGTAAGATAATCTTTTGCATGAATGTGCATGATTGTCCTTAATAGCTAGATTGATTATGATTGTCCTCTCCATTGATAATGATTGTAATGGAACAATAAAAATTATTTTTACTAATATGATAAATTCATATTTTGCAATTCCAAGTTCTTACTAATAGCAAATTATTAGTTGGCTATGATGACAGATTTTTACTCATTATCTTGTCAATTAGGTTATCAATGGCTTTTTCATTACCTCATGTATCTATTAAAAATGTTACTAAAATTAAAATGTAGAAGGTTTAAGAAAAATAATAATTGGAAAAAATATTTTATGATCTTAAATTCACATTTAAATTTAGGTATCCAAACAATAAAATTTCAAATCCTTCGTTATATAAGAAGACCCAAACAAGGAATTTTAAAATTAATAGATTTCAAATCAAGGCATTTTAAATCCTTGGTTCAAAATAATCCAAATCCACATGTTGCCATCCAAATGAATTTCAAATATTTCGATCATTTTTTAGGTGCTAAAGGTAATTTGGTCATTATTTAGGTTTTGCAGGGTTTTCGTTAATTTTTTAGGTTTCAAGGTTATTACAGTCATTTTTTAGATTCTAAGGGTTTTATTTTTTTTTGGGTCATTTTTATGTTCTATTGGTATTTTGGTCATTTTATAGGTTTTAATGGCATTATAATCATTTTTTTTTAAAATTTTTTAAGGGTATTTCATTCATTTTTAGTTTTCAGGAGGTACTTCGATCATTTTTTAAGTTTTAGGGTCATTCGGTCATTTTTTAGGTTCTAAGGGAATTTTGATCATCTTTTAGGTTTTAAGAGTATTCCGGTAATTTTAGATGGTTTCGGGCATATTTGGGCCATTTTATAAGTTTCGAGGGTATTTCAGTCATTTTTAAGGTTTCTAATCATTTCGGTCATTTGTGACAAAAATACTGTCATATGTAATGTTGGTACTACTTAATGTGATAATGGAACCATCAAATGTGAGAAAAAAAAAAGGGAACCACCGAATGTGACAAAAGTACAGTCATATGTGATGTTGGTACTGCCAATGTGAGTACCATTAAATGCGAGGAAAAAAAAAAAAAAGCAAACTGCTGAATGTGACAAAAGTATAGTCACATGTGATGTTAGTACTGCACTTTGTGAGACTGGTACCATAAAATGCGAAGAAAAAAAAAATAAAGGAACCACCGAATATGACAAAAGTACAGTCACATGTGATGTTGGTACTGCACAATGTGAGGATGGTACTATCAAATGTGAGAAAAAAAAAAATAAAGGAACCACCAAATGTGGCAAAATACAGTAACATGTGATGTTGGTACTACACAATGTGAGGATGGTACTATCAAATGTGAGAAAAAAAAATAAAGGAACCACTGAATGTGACAAAAGTACAGTCACATGTGATGTTGGTACTGCACAATGTGAAAATGATATCATCAAATGCGAGAAAAAAATTAAGGAAACCACCAAATATAACAAAAGTACAATCACATGTGATGTTAGTACTACACAATGTGAGGATGGTACCATCAAATGTGAGAAAAAAATAAAGGAACCACCAAATGTGACAAAAGTACAGTCACATGTGATGTTAGTACTACACAACATGAGGATGGTACCATCAAATGTGAGAAAAATAAAGGAACCATCGAATGTGATAAAAGTACAATCACATGTGATGTTATTACTATACAATGTGGGGATGATACCATCAAATGTGTGAAAAAAAATAAAGGAACTATCGAATGTGACAAAAATACAGTTACATGTGATGTTGGTACTGCACAATGTGAGGATAATACCATCAAATGTGAGAAAAATTAAGAGAACTACTGAATGTGATAAAAGTACAATCGCATGTGATGTTAGTACCATACAATATGAGGAAGATATCATCCAATGTGATGTTTTGGTAACCTGATATAACAGGTCACCTACTAATGGGTACCGTACCCCAAAAAAAAAAGAGGGGGTACTGTAGAATTACCCTATATATGTGATAAGGCATAAACTGTATTAAAAAATATATATTTCAATGAAAGTCACCGATTGCTTTAAGTGAATGGACTCCTACAACACTTTTGTCACCCAGATTTCCCACTACTCTTGCCGGTTAGTTTGCTATTTGAAATTTTCAATTCTATCTACCCCGAAAGAGTTCTAGCTAACACAAACTGTACTGATATTTTTACCATTAATATTTCAAAAAAATAAAAAAAACTAAGCTCTCTTATATTTCCACATTAATTAGAATCCCATTATTCTCTTTGTTTTCTCTCTCTAATCATGTTCTTTGACATTGTTAAAAGAAAGCTTTCACACCATACCTCATTCTTTAACCTTCCATTATGGGCTTTGATACTTGTTATCATTGCAATATTCGTTGTTGTTCTCAGTGGCATCATTGTATGTCTATATTTCATTTGTTATCTTCGAAGAAGAAAGTCTTACAAAGCCAAATTTTGTATGTCAAATCCTATAGCTTCCAAGAATCATCCTTACCATAGTTCCAGCCTATCGTCCCTTGATAGGAGGCTACTCTCACGTAACATGTACGAGATTGAGATGAACAATAGTAACAGTAGGAGCGGTAAGGGACACCCAGTGTTGTTGTCTGATCCTTGGTCTAGTCAGAAACGTTGGACAGGGTCAGTAAAAAAATGTGATGTCACTGATTTGGAAGAGGTTGCTAGGTACTTGCCAATGGCTGAGGATGTTTGGAGGGGTTGCAGGTTTAGTCTAAAGGAGATTGAGATGGGCACCAATGGATTGGCAAAAGAGAATGTGATTGGAATGGGATTGTTTATCGAGGTATTTTGTTGGATAATACGAGAGTCGCAGTGAAGAAACTAGTGAGTAGCAGGTATGGAGTACTTGTTTTTGTTTTAAAAAATACAATAGGATTTGAATTTACAGTGTCTGCTCTATGATAACTATTCTTTATGATCAGATAAAAATATATCGATAGGTCTCTTTTTGGTGTAGGCAAGGATTTGATCCTAGGTCTATTACTCAACAACAAAGAGATTTTATCAATTGAGTTAACTACAATCCATTGATGAGAACTAAATTAGTTAATATACAAGTGGTATCTTTTACTTGTTAATAAAAAATGCTAATAGAGAAGTGTCACTGTGTTACTAACCCAAAACACAAAAGTTACAATATATATGATTGTTAAGCTACTAAGAAAAATTCAATATGTTCATTAATTGTTTTTCTACTTTTCTGGTTTCAGCATTTATTGATCTCACAGAACTATTGTAGACTAAGAGGCAGAGTTAGTTTGTGGAATTTCAAGCAAAATTAAATCAAAATGACAAAAAGGAGTTGAAATGCATGCTGATATCTTAGGTGCTACTAGATAAATATATATCTTGTAATCCTAGGTTAGTTCATTTCTATGTTCTGCAAGACATGATATATACCAAACACTACCTCAGTTTCCACTTAGCACAATGTATTCTTGGAATTGCATACTAACACAGCATTGAAATGCTCTCTTCCAGTCTTCTTGCTCAGCCGTCCTATTGAAATTCAAATAACAGTAACATATATTTTAGCACCAGAGAAAATTGAATCTCTAATCATCCAACAATGCCCTTACTTTTGTCTCAAATGTTTCAGTTGGACAAGATCTGGTTTTGCCAATGATTGCTAGAACAAAGATCTAAATTCCATGTCAGCAAATGCTTTATGCCTAAAATGGTTGGGTAGATTTAAATTTCCAGCAACTAGAATGGAGTTTAGGTTTAAATTTCAGATTTGGATGGCAATTTGTCTAATTTATACTGTTGATGCTAAATGATTTGGAATGTAGTAGATAAACCTGAAACTTATAAGTAGGTTGGCAAAGAATTTTGTGCTCAGTCTTCATCCAATTGTTATTTTTGATTTGTAAGGAATGTGTATATCTTTGAGCCAAAAAAAAAAAAAAAAAAAAGTAATATCTTTTAATGGAACTATAACCATCAGTTGCCAAGCTGAGGACTTCATAGCAGAAGTGGAGGCATTTGGGCAAGTTAGGCACAAGAATCTTGTCAAGTTGCTTGGATACTGTATTGATGGGACTACCAGGTATAAAACATTTTCCTTTTTTTTTTTTTTTTTTTTTTTTTTTTTTTTTTTTTTTTTTCTTATAGAACAAGTTTATATAATTTTTCTTTTTCCACTTGGATGAACGTTATGAACATTTTTTATCCATAATTGACAGATTAAGATATTCAAACATTTGACATGAGTTTCCTTTCAATTAGGATGCTTGTATATGAGTATGTAGATAATGGTAATCTGTACCAGTGGCTTCATGAAAATCCAGAAGAAGTCAGTCCTCTACCATGGAATATAAGGATGAAAAATATCCAAGGAATTGCAAAAGGGTAATACGTGGCACCTAAATTTTGGATGTATCATTATATTCTTTGTTATGAGTTTATGCCATATAAGTTGAAAAGAATTTATTTCTGCAGATTGGCCTACCTTCATGAGGTCCTAGACCCAAAAGTTATTCATCGATTCCTAAAATCAAGCAATATACTCCTTGATCGCCAATGGAATCCAAAAATAACTGACTTTGGCCTTGCTAAGCTTTTTGGTCCTGAATGGGGTCACATAATTATGGAATCATTAGGGTCAGTTTCTCTGCTTACTGAATCCTTCATGCTTATTCATTTTCTTGGCTATCAAAACCTGTGATTTGTGATAGCATAATTTTTTAAATAAAATTATTAATATTAAAATTTCAAAAGTCTGCAGTTATGTAGCTCCAGAATGTGATTCAACTGACGAATTCCCAAAGAAGACTGACGTTTATAGCTTTGGGATACTTGTGATGGAGATCATCTCTGGGTGGACCCCTCTAGATTGCTGTCAACGTGAAGTAAAAATGCCTAATTTTGAAAAATTTTACTGCCTTTCTTATCATTCTTATATACTAGATTATGGTTTTGACTGGATTTCTTCATTGCAGCCACATTTGATTGAGTGGTTAAAGTCCATGGTTGTGAATCAAAAAATTGATAATGTGGTGGATCCTAAATTGTCAGAAATACCTTGCTCAAAGGAACTCAAACGAATTGTTTTGGTAGCTCTTCGATGTGTGGATCCTGATATAAAAGATAGGCCTAATATGGGAGATGTGATTCACATGCTTGAGCCATGTGACATGATACTCAATAATGTAAGGACCAACTGTTTCTTCTTCCAAAATTTAGGTCCTACTTTGCTTTCCATTTTTCTTCTGACAATCCCACTTTTTTCTTGTTTCTATCCTAAGGGTTCCCGGATTAGGAGAGAAACTTCTCATGGTAATTACCTAGAAGAGAGGGTTGTTGCCATAGCAGATGATGATCCTGACAGAACAGATCAAGGTGAGAGTGGCAGTGAATCACTACCGGTAAATGTTGTTGAAACAGTCACTACTGATCATGAAGGTCTCTAAATTGAAGGTACAGTTTCTTGTAGACAATTATCAAGACTATATTTCTTCTATTGATAAGCTTAAGCCATAGGATGTTTGTTCATTTTGAATTTCATTATTGAGATAAATCTTTATAAGAGAAGCACTCCTAAGTCATTTATGATTGAAAATGTTTGCTCTAATCTAGTTTTATGAGTTATGACTTTATTGTATTCATTCTATCCATAGTTAATTAGAATGGAGAATCTGTCATATTCTACGACATCCTAATGATAAAACTATCCATAATGTCTTAATTGGAAAATTCTTGAACCCAATGCACACAATATTGGCAGATAATGCCAGACTAGCAAGCAGCTATCAGGATATAATTCAATAGAGCTTGTAAAAATCTGAACATCTGGCACGATCAATTTCTACAATTATTATTTTTTTCATTTGCATGGGCTTTGTTTTATACTTCAATGTTCAAAGAAGTTATGGCAACATCAGGGGTGACATAAGCTGCTTTGCAAATTGCAAAATTTGCAACCAGTTTCTTAACTTGCACACACATGGAAGACTTATCTACATGAGAGAACAGTTGAAAAATTTCCAAATTTTTTTATTTAATTTTTTGGTAACAGAATGGATCATAGATAAAATAACAAAAAATTCTTGTCAAACTACTCTTATTTCACTCGATTTTCTCTCAACCAACATGTTTGAAACATGAATTTTCAAGTACATTTCACTCTCACAAGATGGTTTTGGAAGCAGAACAAGTTTTCAACTGAAAATTATTAATGGGCAGCAGAAAAAGTCTTAAACTGAACATCATCAAGTAGAACAAATCTTCAACTGAACATCATCAATGGGCAACCTATTCTCAGGGAAGGGACAATTCAGACCTTGTTTCTCAGGCAACAACGCACATGGCTTAGGAGTTACATTGCTTGTCACTTCGGAAATATCAGTACAATTCCATAGTAATTCTTCTGGCTTCTCAGTCAAAGTAATGGTCGCATTAGAAATGCATATTCCAGTGAAGGGATCACCCTAAATTCCAGCGAGACTTCCTGGATAAGTAACGTTTTCTGCCACCACATCTCTAAAATTAATTCCTTTAATCTCTGGAATTGCTTTTGGGACGAAGAAAGGGTCTGGATGTTGATTATAATTGCCTACCATCCAGAAAACATACTTCATGGTCTTCAAGGTCATTCTTCTTACATAGATGTCCTTGACATAAGCCCCTCTTCCAACAACATTCTTAATTCTAACTCCCGATTGAGTATCAATGGCTGTGATGTCTTCAGCTCTAACATCTTGGATTCCACCAGACATTTCGCTGCCTAGAGCAATGTTAGCACTGTCAGGAAATGCAGGTAAGCCTTCTATTGATTAGGTGCTGTGTAGGAATTCCAACTTTGATTCCATATTGATCCCAACCACTTTTCACGGCAACGCAGTCATCCCCTGAGACTATGAAGCAGTCCTTGATACGAGTGTTTGTGCATGAATCTGGACACATAAAAGGAACATAAACTCAGCAATCGTAAATTGAGTCAATGATCGATGTCATGTGAAAATGATGATATATCAATCGTAAATTGTTACCTTAGGTGAAAAATATGGATAAAAAAAGTAGTGTTTCTATCATCACTCCTTAAAATAGGTGAATGGCAAGGGAATAAGTAACTAACCTTTCAACTAAGTATTAATCAAAACAATTAGGACAAGTGCTAAACATACCTGGGTTTACACCATTTGTATTAGGAGAATCAACTAGTGCAAGGATTGTGAGCCCTTTGACTAGTACATTACTGCAATCACAACCACAGGATTCTAATAAGTAGAGGTGCTATGATCATATGTGCTTGCCTGCTTGGGATAAACTTAGTCAGAGGAGCACAATCAAACCTGCTGTAAATGGGATGGACAAACCACGATGGAGAGTTAATTAGAGTGAGATCAAATATTTGGATTTGATCAGAGTACATAACCTCAATCATGTATGGTCGCGTCACGTTGTATTCCCCGGCACGGAACTTCTTCCACCAAGTAAAACCCTGGCCATCAATCGTGCCATTGTTACCTAATATAATGCCAATACAAATGGTTTCCATTAGACATTGTTAAAGCCAAAAATATTTATCCAAAAAAAAAAAAGAATAATTAAGAGGTTTAACTTATCTATAGTTACTAGTGATTACAACGTCAGTGAGATTTGTACCAAAAATGAGAGAACTTAACCGTCCACCAAGTGCATCCCTTCCCGTCCCATAGGAAGGCAGTACAGGAATAGGAGGCCATTCTGACTCATCCTGCCCGTTTGATCACTCTGTGTACAACAAATGATAGTAAGAGAAACATAGAATATGTAATAATAAAAAAATGTATCAATTTTTTTTTAGGGAAAAATGTTTATACATCTCTTAAAATTTTAAGTACCGGCCAAGCCACCCCTGAACTTTTTTATTAGCCAATTTATTCCATAAACTTTGTATACCAGCCAAATCAGTACCTTAATACCAGTCAAATCAATACCTTAGGTTAAAAATCTAGCATAATGGTCACATGTCTCACGTGAGATTTAAAAAACAAATTTAACCCTAATTAATAGAAAGAGAAAGCTAGATCTGGCCTGGAGAGAGGAGAGAGATACATTGTAGAACCAAAGCCACCGTAGTCTCCTAGAATCGCCTCCTTGAGTCACCACAATGGTTTTGACCATTATAGCAATTGGGTGTTTTCGTTTCTTCTTCTCATAAGGAATCCCTCTAGCTTTTGGTTGGCCTTCTCTAACTTCCCTTAAATAAATTGTTTGATTCTGGCTGTTCACCATTCTCTTCATATGCCACTTTGAGCCGTCCGATGAGTGTCAAGACTACCCCATGCTTGTTTAAGTTGGCAAGCACATGGGGCAGTTGGGTTTAGGTGATGGAAATATAGGCACTCTTTGTTGTCAATGCATTTAATATTCACTAGGGAAAGTATTCATGAATTAATTTGTGCATTTCATTGTATTAGACTGGTCCAAGTACTTCAAGAACTTATTCAGCAAAAAAAAAAAAAAAAAAAAGAAAAAAAAAAAAAAGAGTACTTCAAGAACTGAATCACGTGGGTTCCACTGCACCTTGCTAGAGTTAAAGTGGGTTGTGGTTCTTTAGGTAACTGTAAGAAGGTTTTCCAGTATCGACATTTTTGTGACTCTTTGCTATTCAGATCGGATGAACCAGCACCACCAAGGCATTGTCAAGACACGGCGGTGAGACAATAGGGCATCGTGCTACGGTGGCTCTGGTTCCTCCCTGTCTTTATTTCCATCAGGTTTCAAATTGGGATTGAGTTTGTTTTTTAAATTTCACGTGATACACATGTGGCCATTCTTTTATATTTTTAATGGTAGATTAACTGAGGTATTGATTTGGCTGGTTTGTCAAGTTTATGGAATAAATTGGCCAATAAAGAAGTTTAGAGAGTGATTTGACCAGTGGTTGAAAGTTCAGGGAGTTTATAAACATTTTTTTTTTTAAATTTATTTGTGGTGGACGTGGCATTACTCAATTACTTATTATAACTTATGCTAGTGTCTTCCTTGTCTTTAGCTTCGGATAAGATCAAAGACTAAGAACAAGTAACGGTCAATTCCTTTTATGACAAGTTGATTTTGGCAGTTTCTTGCTTATCATGCTATAATTGCTTTGGCTTAATTTCTTGGCCAAAATATGAGAGCATTTTCACGTTTCATGTAAAAGGAAGAATGTAAATAGGGCGAAGTAATCAAGTAAAATCAATCTTGTCATCCTGCAGTTTTGGGTCTATCAATTTAATTATTAGGATTATTAATGTAGTAGCTCATAGGTTTTTTTTTTTTTTTTTTTGAGAAAAATAGTAGCTCATAGTTTGTTGTTAAGAGATTTGATGTTTTTGTGCAAGCTTTGGGCCCTCAAATATTAGTGTTTGAAATAGCTTATTTTCTTTACATTATTTTACTCATATCTTCTTCTACTACAAGATATGTTATTCTTTGGTTAGAGCCTATGTTTCTTTGCGAAAGTAAAATAGTGTCTTTGACGAGAACACCATGTAACAGGAGGGAGGGACAACTCTTCTCATGGAAGTGAATAATTTTTCTAATTCAAATTAGATTTACTCTTCTTAAAAGAATATGATGGAGAATGACGTCCTAGGTTCAAAGCAAAAAACTAAATCATAAAAAGAAATTGATCTCCACCATTTGCTTTTAAAATAAAAAGAGTATATGTTCTAGTGGAGTTTTAAAGTAGTACTTGACTAAGGCTCCGCTTGGGAGTTCATAAGGGAATGGAATGGAATGGAATGAGATAATCATAAGGAAATAGAAAGGAATGGAATGGAATGGAATGTATTTAAGTAAGGGAAAGGAATAGAAAAGAATGGAATGGAATGAAATTAAGTAACCTTGTTTGGATGTTTTAAAATAAAGGAATGGGAAGGAATGAAAATTAATGGAATGTTTTCATATCATTTAAAATTAATTTATCATTTTTCTCCCAAAAAAAAAAAATTATCATTCTTTATTTGATGAGATTAAAGTTTACTGACCTGTTATTGCATATAATCTTTACCATAAAAGGAATGCTTTCCATTTCAAACCGAGAAACTCAACCATATCCAGAAAAGTTTAAACCTCAAATAAAAATAAAAATAAAAACAAAAAGCATACCTGTGTTCCAAGAATAACAGCATCCTTATGAAGAAAAAGGGTGAAATGGCTGGTGAGATTGAAGCTTCCAGTTAACCATATTTACCAGGTGGGACAATAAGCTGTGCCCCACCATCTGATGCATATGTGCTTAGGTTCTGAATTGCAGCATTAAAAGCCTTTGTGTTTGATGTTTTTCCATCAACCACTGCTCCAAAATCCGTCAAAACTGCACTGTGCTTTCGACAGTTTATTGCTGGATACTCACCATTAACTCTATTATGAAGATGATGATGATGATGATGATGATTGTTTCGGCATTCTGCGACTCTTAAACTTAGTAATCCCAAGATAACAATCGCTGAGAGTACCTGTAAACGTTAACAAAAGGAAATCAAAATATCAATTTAAATGTCAACTTCTAATTCCCTTTAATAAGAAGGAAGAAATGCTTATAAACAAAAGTACAAAACGAAGAAAACTTTGTATTAAAACCGAAACACAGCAGCAAAAAACCGTCTGTTTTGTGAGATTTAACTCAGAACCTAGCCCTCAGGGAACGCAAAAATGACATACACAATGAAAAACATAGAAAACAGAACCATATTGATTATTTAAAAATATGAAGGAAAAAAAAAAAAAAAAACTAATAAGAGTGGTAGGAAAACGTACATGTGATGTTCTGAGTTTTAGACACAGCCCCATGTTCTGAGAACAGAATGTTCAAAATTGATTTACGTTGAGTTTTTTTTTTGGATAAACTTGTAGAAGAAAGAATTTTTTTTTTTTTTTTTTTTAATGAAATGTAGAAGAAAGATTGAATTTATAGAAAAGGGCGGGAGTGAATATTTGGAAGGACATCTGTATATTTATGGGAATGTCAAGAATAATAGAAAAGTGAAATATATAATTTGTATTTGTAGGTATAGAAAAGTGACTTACTGTTTTCTATTTATATTTTTTTTATTCACTTTGATTTTTTTTGATAAAGAGGATTTTTTTTTTTTTCTAGTGGATAAAATTTGATGAAGAATGCTAGAGTTACAAACTATTTTACAACATTTTTTACAAACTGCTAATGTGGTAAGTGATTATTGATAAATAAAAAGGTGATGTTAGTGGTAGGTCAGATCAGAACCAATAAGAATTGCCTACACTAACAATTTATAAAAATGTTGTAATATTGTATCTTTCAAGATAGAGTAATACACAAAAAAGTTGACAACATTTTTTATACCTTTTTGGTTATTTGTGCCAACCATTGGCATTATTATTTTTTATCTACCACTAACAATCTGTTACATTAGCAAGTGTTAAAATCATGCCCCTCTCTCCACTAGTGCCCCCAGATCTTAAGGGAGGTTTTATAGTTTATTTTAAACTAATCACAGACGCATGCAATGCATAGAAAATTTTGAAATATTTTTCTCAAAAAAAAAAAAAAAAACTTTGAAAAATTATATATACACTACAATATTAATAATAAACAATAAATTGTTAGGATTAATGCCCTTAAATCCTATTGTATGATGCTATGTATGACATTATGTATGACTTAATGTTGTGATGAATAAAGTTGTTTTATTATTATCTAAAATAATGGTAACATGAATATTCGGACATTATCATTTAGTCCATGAGATGCATAGTATGTGATTTATGTGATTTAGTCACAGAAGATATAAGTCACAAGTTCTTTGTAAACTCAGAATTTTAGTTCATAGTCGGTGATGAAATTGGGCATTTCATCTGCGAAGATTATAACATATCAACTAAGATGATTTGTCTTGATCATGAAAGTGGAGACTTTTAGTTGATGTGTTAATATGTTTTAAGAGTTAAGATATATTTAACTGGACCGTTGTGGGATTTATTATTCTCCTAACGACTGTCAATTGAATAATAAATCTCACGACTTATATTTGTATGAACTCTTAATCCTGAGAGAATAATGGACCTAATCATGAAGTGTAGGTTGCTTTGATATATCAGGAGTGAGATCTAAAGTAACGGTCAAAACCTCAGTATGTTGGGCAGCCACATTGCGTGTTGATGGAACATATATTCTCAAGATGGAATTCATAGTCTCTTAACAGAGATTTAAAATATTCCCTTGAGATAAGTTTAATGGGTTTAGTTATTCAGAGAGTTAAGCCTAACCACTTTGGTAAGAAATTACTAAAGTATATATTTATGAAATTGGATTTCATAAATATATAATGAATAACTTAAAAAGATTAAACCGGGTACTCAAGGATTAAGACGTAGTAATCTTCAAAGTGACAGTTTATATTTATGACTTTGAATTACTACGAATATTTTATGAAGGGGTTGTATGTATAATAAAGTTTTGGGATATAATTTATTAATAAGGCCTAGAGTGCAATTATATTTATATAGTGGTATTAAATATAATTAATGGTAACTTTAGACTTGTCAAGAGTTGACAGAAAAGCCCAAGGCCCATTGGAGCTAGTGTTTTATTGGTCCTTTTGGTCCCACTCCAAGCCACACATTAAAGCCCAATTGGAAAGGCCCAATAGGCCGGCCCAATTAGATAATCAATTATATATAAAGGGAGAGACATACAGATTTTTTATTAGAGATTAGAGAAAGAGTGAGACACCATTGTGAAGTGGTGTGTATGTGCGAGTGAAACCACTCAGTTATTCTCCCTTGGAAATTGATTGAGAGACCACACTTCTTGGGCGTAAAGTGGAATTGGAGTGAAGATTAAAAGCGTTCCCAAGGACTTATAATCTTTTGTTTTGAATTTCACCGCACCAAGGTACGCAAATTCTAAAATTTACATAATGCAAGTTATCAATCATGAATGAAATAGATTTTTGTTTGTTGCTTCCGCTATGTGTTTTGTATGAGATACAAAACCAAATATAACCAACATAAATGGCATTGATAATATACTAATTGTAGATGTGTAACTTTAACATGGCATACATCTTTCACAAACCAAGTCTATCGATGTTCGTTGTCAAAAAAAAAAAAAAGTCAATTGATGTTCCTTCTATTAATTTCTAGTTGTGTCACGCAAATTTACATGTTAATATATTGTTGTATTTATGATATGTTAATGTAGCTTCATCAATGATCAATCAACTGCATTGTGTTCGCAAATTTCATATGGAGCTTTGTCATTTTGCCCTTCAAAGCTTTGTTAATTGGTTCTCTCTCTTTTTTTGGGTAATTAAATGGATCATAGAGGAAATAACAATAAAGCCTTACTTTCATTTCACTTAATTTCTCTATGAATTAAATTTATAAGCGTTTAAAAAAAATAAATAAAAAAAATTATAAGAATATTTTTTATTTTATTAATTTTTGATAGAGTTACAATATATGACATCTGTTTTTGATGATTGTATTTTTTATCATCAAATCAAAATATCAATCAGTGTTTGGTTAAGACAGGAGATTGAACTCCAAATTTCTTATTCAATCATAAGAGACTTTACCAATTGACCTATTTAGAACCTACAATTTATAAGAACATTTCACTCTTGCGATTTTTTTTATTTAAAAAAAAAAAGTACATTTCACTTCAACGAAACATCATGAATGGGCATAAGAACAAGTCTTCGTCTGAACATCTTCAATGGGCTGCTTATCACTGGGGAAGGGACAAGTCACACCTTTCTTCTCAGGCAACGACGCACATGACTTAGGAGTCACATTGCTTGTCACTCCAGCAATATCAGTACAATTCCATGGTTTCCCATTTTCCTTCTGATTCATAGAAATGTTCATGTCAGAAAGGCAGAATCCAGTGAAGGGATCACCCGTAATTCCGTAAAGTTTTCCTGCATAAGTAACGTTCGTCGCCACCACTTCCCGAAAATTAATTCCTTTAATCTGTGGCATTGCTTTTGGATCGTAGTTTGGGCTTGGATGTTGCTTGTAATTGCCTGCCACCCGGAAAACATACGTCATGTTCTTCAAGGTCAATTTCCTTGCAAAGATGTCCTTGACATAACCTCCTCTTCCAACAGCAGTCTTAATTCTAACAGCTGATTCAGTATCAATGGCTGTGATGTCTTCAGCTCTAACATCTTGGATTCCACCAGACATTTCACTGCCTAGAGCAATGGCAGCACTGAAAGGAGAAATGCAGGTAAGCCTTCTAATGAATAGGTGCTGTGAAGGAATTCCAACTTTGATTCCATATTGATCCCAACCACTTTTCACGGCAATGCAGTCATCACCTGAGACTATGTAGCAGTCCTCGATACGAACGTTTGAGCATGAATCTGGAAACAAAACGGGAACATAGACTCAGCAATAGTAAATTGTGTCAATTATCGATTACGTCATGTGAAAATGATGATATATCAATCGTAAAATCACTCATAATTATACACTTTCGACCGCAAAGCCACTCTTTTGACACTATAGCTCTCACATTTCATCAGACAAACAAAATTAGCCCAAAAAATTGTGTTTAAATTCCTTTTTCAAAAGCGAGAAAATGAGGGAGGGGGTAACAAAATTCTATCCTAACTTTGGTCTACTCGTTTTTATGAAATTTTTGAGGTGACATGGTATGTTTGATGCATAATAAAATATGTGTCAATGATATCATGTGAAAATGATGATATATCAATCAATCATAAGTTGTTCCCTTGGCAAGTTGTGAAAAATATGGTAAAAAAAGTTGTGTTTCTATCATGACTACTTAAAATAGGGGAATGGCAAGGGAATAAGTAATTAACCTTCCAACCTCATATTAATCAAAGAAATTAGGACAAGTGCCAAACATACCTGGGTCTACACCATCAGTATTAACAGAATCAACTGGTGCAAGGATTGTGAGCCCTGTGACTAGTATATCACTGCTGTAAATGGGATGGACAAACCATGATGGAGAGTCAAGTAGAGTGAGATTAGAAATTTGGATTTGATTGGAGTACATGATCTCAATCATGTATGGCCGTGTTAGCTTCAATTTCCCAGCGCGGAATTTTTCCCACCAAATAGAACCTTGGCCATCAATCGTGCCATTGTTACCTAATATAATGCCATTACAAATGTTATCCATTAGATATTGTTATAGCCAAAAATAATTATTAAAAAAAAAAATAAGAGTTTTGATTAATGTATAATTACCTGTGATTACGACATCAGTGAGATTTGTACCAAAAATGAGAGCGCTTAATCGTCCAGCAGGTGCATCCCTTCCTACTCCATAAGAAGGCAACACAGGAAGAGGAGGCCATTGTGACTCATCCTGTCCATTTGATCACACGTGTATAGCAAATAATGGTTAGAGAAACATGTAATCAAAGACAAGAGTTTCACTTTTTTTTTTTTTTAATAATAAGTGTATACCCAAAGTCTATTTGTGGTGATTACAAACAAAATATTTGTTGCCAAAGGCCTTATAACTAAATTGACACATCTTCATGCACAAAGTGCTTAGGGTTGTAGGGGAGAAAATGTTCGAGCTACGGGGTTAGCAACATGTTGTAATTATCTCTAAAAAAAAAAATTGTTAGTTATATATATATATATATATGGATAATTTGTTAGTTACAACGGAAAATGAAGATTTGAAACCTAGATGTCTATGCTAAAAATACAAAGAAGTATTAAACAATTGAGCTACAAGGCTCTTGTCAACTACAAATAATAACTTAAGTTAGTGTCTTCCCTTGTTTTTAGCTTCGGATCAACTGACGGCCAATACTGTTCCCCTGCTTTTAGCTTCGGATTAAATAACGACCAATACCATTTATGACAAGTTCATTTTTAACAGTTCCTTGCTTATCAATTATCATGCTATTATGGCTTTGGTTTAATTTCACGGCCAAAATGTGATGGCATTTTCAAATTTCATGTAAAAGGAAAAATGCAAATAGGGCCCCCTGAACTATTTGTGTTTGAAATAGCTTGTTTTCTTTTGATTATTTTGCTCCAAATAAGTTTGCAATCAAACTTTTTTCATCTAAAAAAAATGATTAAACTGTTAAAAAACAAACAAACAAACAAACTTTATACCTGCGTTCCAAGAATAACAGCACCGCTTTCAAGAAAAAGGGTGAAATGGCTGGTGAGATTAAAGCTTCCAGTTAACCATTTTCCAGGAGGTACAATAAGTTGTGCCCCCCCATCCGATGCATATCTGCTTAGATTACGAATTGCAGAGTTAAAAACCTTTGTGTTTAATGTTTTTCCATCACCAACTGCTCCGAAATCAGTCAAAAATGCAGTATGCTTTCGACAATTTATTGCTTGATACACTGATGTTTTAGCATGTAAACTGCATTCTGCGACTCTTAAACTTAATATTCCCAAGATAACAATCGCTGAGAGAACCTGCACAATTGTTATCAAGTATCGTGTCAACTTTTATTTCCCTTTAACAAGAAGAAAGAAGAAATGCTACCATATATAACACTTTCACAATAAATCTTAAGTAGTAGATTGTTACTAGTTTTAATCTAAACCTTATTACTAAAATTATTTTTTTATTCACTAGTAACAACAAGTAACAATATGTCATTTAAAATTTGTTATGAAAATGTTGTGGATTACCATTTCTCTTTAACAAGAACAATTTTATAAAAAAAACTGTTACGGCTACAAAATTTTCACAACACTTTCAACAAATCATGTGGTAAGTTGTTATTATTTCTAATTTGAACTCGTTACTAATATTACCTTTTTTTGCCCACATAGTAACAATTAATAACAAACTACCACTTATGATTTCTTGTAAAAGTATTGTGAAAATACAGTGGATGGCATTTCTCAAGTACAAAACCAAGAAAATATTATATTAAAACTGAAACACAAAGCAAGAAAGCCTAGGAGTTCAGGGAAAACGTACATTGGTTTTGAACTTTAGAGACAACCCCATGTTTTGAGAAGACTGAAGGTTGAAGAGAGTGTTTAAGATTGATTTTCGTTGTGGAAGAATTAAGAGGGAATTTATAAGGTTGTGGGGGTGAACTTTGGAAGGATATCTGCGTCACATCTATCTATAGGATGGTCATATATAGAAATTCACGTATTCTGTTTCCATTTTTTTCGCAGAGAATTAATTTACTTATATATATATATATATAAAAATAATTAATTCACTCCTTTTTTTTATTTGATAGAGAGCTTTTTTTTAAAGGAAAATTTTGATAGAGAGAATTACTTAACTTGCTTTTGAATTTCAGATGCCACTTTTTAGGTGATCATGCTGGGGTTCAAGGGAAAAAAAGAAAAGAAAAGAGACATTAGTTAAAAGTTAGGTACCACTTTTTAGGTGTTATATATTAGATGTTTGATGTTTCAAATGTATATTGCTCAATTCAGTATTAAAGATGTCATCTTTTTGTAAAAAAATTAAATAAATAAATAAATAAGTTAAATTCAGTTATGTGATTTCTATCGTTTCAAAAAGATTCAGATATATAGTTGGTCAATGTTGTTATATAATTAAACTTAATTTAACTGAGTAATTTAAGGAATTGTACATATTTTTGTCCTTTCATGAGTAGGATATTTGAGAAATTTGTGTAAACAGATGAGAATTGTTCTGTAAATTTTGACTTCGTTGAGTTTTTTGGGTAGGGGTAGTTAATTGGTTTGCTAATTGTGGTATTTCGGTAGTGTTGCCTATTTTGGGTAGGGGTGTACTGTATTTGTGGGTGGGAATTTGGTTTTGTTGTCCCTTTTTGGCAGTTCAGTTGAGCTATTTTCTCATTTTTCTTAATTTTTTAGTTGATAAGATTTGCTTATTGAAAAAAAAAAAGAAGATTTTTAATATTTGACCCCATTTTTTAGAAGGTTTAATTATTTGACCTAAAATCTTATTTTCATCCACATGATTAATATTGAACAAGGATTGTTGGTTCATCTCAATGACAAGTGCATCAAAGATTTCGCTTGATCGTTGAGAAATTATTAATTTATTACTATCATAGTAAAGAGAATATTAAATCCCAGATAAGTTTACAAGTTACAACTTATGTTATTTCTTCATTTTAAAGTTTCAAAATATTTTATAATTTGAAAATATTCCCTTGACTAAACTCCAATCATGATTTGGTGATCTAGAATAATGTTTAACCCAAAAAAAAAAAAAAAAAAAAGTTTCCCCTATTATTTAAAAAAAAAAAAAAATTCACTAACTATTATTAGGATTTGGTCAAGCGAGGTTTTTTTTTTTTTTTTTTTTTTTTTTTTTTTTTTTTTTCATAATTTGAAATATTCTAACACTTAATAATAGAGAAGTGTTATAGTCATAATATTTTTATAACATTTTCACAACAAATTCTAGATAGCATGTTGTTGTAGATTTTTAATTTGAATCCATCACTGAAATCACATTTTTGCCCAGCGGTAAAAACAAGTAACAATTTGTTACTAAAAATTTGTTGTGAAAATATTGTAAACACAACATATCTCTTTAGGCTCTTAGCATTAGATAATTTTTTTTAGCAAGGTTTTTATCCAACTTGGATTGCATAAATTTTTATGCACCTCATTACGTGATAGTTAAAAAAACATCCACATGTATTATTTAAGTAAATCACATAACTCATTAAAAATGTCATATTTAACTATAAGTACACGTGGATGGTTTTTTTAATTGCCAAATAGTGGGTTGCATAAAAACCTGCTGTAAATTGGATGGACAACTCATGATGGAGAGTTAATTAGAGTGAGATCAGATATTTGGATTTGATCAGAGTACATAATCTCAATTATGTATGGTTGCGTCACGTTGTATTCCCTGGCACGAAAGTTCTTCCACCAAGTAGAGCCCTGGCCATCAATCGTGCCATTGTTACCTAATATAATGCCAATACAAATGGTATCCATTAGACATTGTTAAAGCCAAAAATATTTATTCAAAAAAAAAAAAATTCAAGAGGTCTAATCAATATTTATATAAAAGTAAAAATTTCATGCGAGAAAGTACAAAGTTCTACTATGTGGCACACTATATAGAGAGAATTGAAATACTTTTAAACTATATTAGAAATAAGAATAAATTTAAAAATAGGAGCTCTTTATTTCCTTTGGTTCAATGTTTTAAGATTTTTCCTTTCTCTTACACACAAAAAACTCTTTGTATTTCCATTAACCCTTTTTCTATATATATATATATATATATAAGCATATATATTTCAAATATATAAGCATATATATATATATATATGCTTATAGTCTTTCATGTCATCACATTTCAAATACACTTAGACAATAAATTATGTCATTTACCTTCAACTTTTCAACAACACCTACATATACAACTCCAAGATTGTGATTTTAACCCGTATGAGTAGGCTATGACCAAGATATTAAAGGGGGCTTGCATTTTTTATTCAGTGACGATAGCTTACGATTTCAATGTTGAAGTCGAACGTTGTGAATTTTGTGAAGATTGTGATTTACTTTGGGTATTTGGGTGTTTGAGATTTTGGTTTGGGAAAGTTATAAATGTATTTTGTTTAAGAACTATAAAAAAAAAAAAAACATTCTAATTGATTATTTATGAAATTAGATTTTTTTTTTTTTTGTGTGTTTAGAACTCATAATTTGTAGGTTTTTTTATTGCTATTTTGTGTGGTATGAGCCATAGTAATAAAAATAAAAATCAATGATGATTTCAAAGTTTTTTCAAGGTTTTTTTTTAAGGATACGGAAGCCTAACTAAATACAATTTCTCTTTGTTTAATCACATTCTCTTTATGTTGATACTTACAAATGATTTCCTTAATTTCATTGAGATAAGAATTAGGTGTTTGTGATTGAGGTCTCCATATTTGGTTGTGAGAAAAGAGTGGTTGAGGAAATATTTGGGAGCTTGCTTAAATTTATGTAAGTTTAGGATAAAAATGTATTTTATGCTTTAAATTCTTATTTATAGATTTCAAAATCATTTAATCAATTAAAAAAATAAAATTTACTTTTAATAATAAATATTATTGATATGCTAAAAACATATTGACCCTTTATGATGGATTAACTGATTAATTACTCAAGTTTATTAACTAATCAAATTAACATGCAAAGCGCGTGATAGCACAAAAAAATCACCAATAACTAAAGTATGCAACAGAAAATAAATTGACACAGTGATTTGTTTACGAATGGGGAAAACTTACACGGAAAAAACTCCACTGGGTGATTTTAAGGTCACTACTCCCGAAATTCCACTATTATCACAACAAGCGATTACAAGTGAAGGAATCTCAGTACCTTATACCAACCTACAGTTGAACCCTTATCCCAATATCCAATTGGACTTGTTCTATAGTGACAATTTCTCCTTTTGATGCACGGCTCCTAAGTGAGTAACTAACCAATTGCGTGGATCCTAGTACGCGACTTCAATCACCAACTAGAGAAGATTGTTAGTTGCAAAGTTTTTCAGTTCATTCACACAATGAACATCAAGAAGATGCTTGATCACAAAACCCTATGGTGTACAAATACAGCAACTTCTTCAGAAGAGATGAACTAGGGCAAAACTTTATCTCTGGTCACAATTTGCTTGAGCAAAGTTTTCTTAATACTTGTGCAACTTGTGTATACTTTGACGGCCCTTAAAATAATCCTTTTATATGTCTAGGGTTAGGAGAAAAGAAGGTCTAAAGACACATTCACAGATCCTAAGAAAATCAGATCAGAATTCAGAAATTCTTAAACCTAGACAGATAGGAGCTGTCGAGAAGATGTCGAGTAGGTGTCGAGCACAAGGGGCTTGAAATAGCTTTCTTAAGCTCGATAGATGTAGCTGTCAAGCTTTAATGAGCTTACACTATTCAGCTTGTTTCTTGGACAGACTTGAGTTGCTTTAACACTTGATCTTAAAATCTTGTTTCTTGAAGAATTAAGAACACCTAAATCTACCCAATTACAAGTAAAGTGCGTTTTGTAAAAGAATTAGCCAATTACATAAAAGAATAACATATGTTTTTAACAAGTGAAACACATATGTTCTAACAATTATAATATGTTATAGTCGTATATTGTTATACAAATTTTTTAAATAAAATATGAATTAAGAAAATTAAGTTTTAAAGTATTCAACAATATTGCAGGCAAACATAAATATTATACAACAAAATAAGTATTACATGTAAGTCTTAATGTACATAAAAATAATTTTGAATGAAATTGTAAAGTAGTCTGCGCATCACGTGAGACATAATCTAGTTAGTTTGTAATTACTAGTGATTTTGACATTTAGGAGTGAGTTTGGGTTGGGTCGGGTTTACTATAACCTGAAACCCAACCCGATATAAATCGGATTTGGCTGCCTGAAACCAGACCCGACCCGAGAAAATGGGTCTGTAATCAGGTCGGTTTTTTGGGTCTTGGGTCGGACTTTTTTTTTTTTTCAACGAGGTGAAATATCTGTATGCCTCAGACCTTCCCAGCCTCCACAGATCAAATAAAATAAATAAAAAAAGTGAGAGAACATTCTCAATAAGATGGTGAACCAAAAAATATAGATATAATATATAGCTATATCTGATACAGGAAAAAGTACTATTCACCCAAAATTCCTTTATCACCGATCTATTTTCGCACAGAAAACAAAAACCCAGATATGAAAACAACCATAAAATAAAATCCAAATCCCAAATTTGCTCTACAAATTGGTTCAAATTTTACACCCAAAACAAAAAAACAAAAAACAAAAACCAAAAAAAAAAAAAAAAAAAAAAAAACAAAACTTTACCTTTGGATAACATTTTATTTCAAGTCCAATTTATCTAAAAATAAAAACCCACCATTATCTTTAGAAAAAACTTCCAACTAAATCTCAAACAAACTCAAAAAACATAAAAACAAAAAAACAAAAAAAAAAAACAAAACAAAACAAAATGAAAACTCCAGCAAGCCAAACCCACATACCTTCCTTCCAAGCCATCCAAAGCACCTATTTCACTTCACAACTCAATATTGCACAAGCACAAACACAAGCACAAAGCAAAGAGTAGTATAACCAAAGAAACACTCGACTCCTCTCTTTTCACACAAACAAATTCAATTCCATTCCAAACCCACAACTTAAATAAACCCTAGAAAACATCACAAAACAAAGAAATGCTAGAAACAGATAATATTAGCTCCTCAAAACCCCTACAAATCTTTGAAATGTTCACAAAATTTTCTCCTTAACCTTCGAATTCTTCACAGAAATCGAACCCATCGACGATTCTGACGGGTACTCACTCCTTGACTCAGCCGAAGAAGTCATCACAGACCAAAAAGTCGTGGTAATCAAGCCTGACTCAATTCATCAAGCTCCCTCTTTTGTGATAGAACCAACACCACCACCATCAGCGATAACAAGGCCATGGAGGTAGACCCAGATGAAAATTGTGGATACCCAGGTGAGCCAGACACTAATTTCGTTTATATGACCTGCCACCATCAACCATTCTCTGAGGGAAGCGTAGAGCTGAGGGAGGCGGAGAGAGAACAACGAAGAGGTAGGGTTTTTTTCAGAAAAAAAAAAAAATTGGGTTGAACTAGTGTATATATATATGACCCGACGCCGACCCGAACTCGAAAATAACCCGAAATTGAGACCGAAACCCGACCCAAATATTTTCAAACCTGCCCAAAACCTGTTGGGTCGGGTTTGGTTGGTCTGGTTTTCGGGTGGGCCGGGTTCCTTGCTCAGTCCTAATGACATTAGTGAGATTTGTGCCAAAAATGAGAGAACTTAATCCTACATTAGGTGCATCCCTTCCTTTCCAATAGGAAGGTAGCGCTAGAATAGGTGGCCATTCTAACTCATCTTGCCCGTTTGATTACTCATGGTAAGAGAAACATAGAACACAAAAGGAAGGAATTATTTTTTTAGTTGTTGTGGACGTATCATTACTTAATTACTAATCATAACTTATTTTAGTGTCTTCCCTTGTTTTAGCTTCAGATAAGATCAAATACTAGGAACAAGTAACTGTCAATTCCTTTTATGACAAGTTTATTTTGGTAATTTCTTACTTATCGTGCTATAATTTCTTTGGCGTAATTTCTTGGCGAAAATATGAGTGCATTTTCACGTTTCATGTAAAAGGAAAAAATGTAAATAGGGCGAAGTAATCAAGTAAAATCAAACTTCTCATCTTGTAGTTTTTGGTCTATCAATATAAATTTTTTTTCCCTTAATGAGGGTCTATCAATATAATTAGGATAAACTACATTTTTTTGTCCCTTTTTCCTTTTTTATTCTATATTACTATTTAAGGAGTTTCTCCTATTTGGATTCCTCATTTTTTAGTTCAAAAATGCCCTTGCATCCTATGTTTAAGTAGAGACAAACTAGAGGATAATTTGGTAAAAATGCAATTCTAACTCTCACTAATACATTGCCCAAAATACCCTCATCATACCCACCTACAAGTTTTCAACTAATGGGGATAAATATGTAAATTAAAAATCTTACACTTTAAGACCCACAAACTCATGTACACTGCCAGTTTCTATCTCACTTTCTAGGTCTGTTTGGATACAACTTATTTTGCTGAAACTGTATACTGAAAACATTATAGCAAAATAATGTTTAAATGTGTAAATAGTACCGTGTGACTCATTTTTAATGAAAAAGTGGCTGAAAGTGCGTGAACAGTATATGAATAGTACGAAACAATGCATGAACAGTAATTGCACAGTGTGAACAGTAACTTTTGTCCCCTAGCTGAAACGCGTGCAGAGGAAAAAAAAAAAAAAAAAAAAAAGCTGAAACGCGTCCCTCCCAAAATGTAGACACTATAATCTTTATCCAAACACATACTCTATCTCTCATTTTTCTTCAAATTGAAGGTATTTAATTTAGCTCTACATCCTCCTTTATTTATTTATTTTTTAGATTGAAGACATTTGCTGTTAGAGGCTCCAACAATTTTTTGGGTTCTATCTTTTCATGGTGGCTTATTATTGTGGTTGACTTCGAGATTTTAAATAGGAGGGTTTGTGCTTGAACTGGCGACTTGAAAAGAATATTGGTAAACTCTTTTTTTGAGTTTTTTTTTGGAATTTATGGTATTTTTATTAAGGGAATTAAGCTACTTGGATGAGAATTAAGACTGATTGGTTTTGCATTTATGCGTGTAGGTATTGGATAAGGTTCAATTCAACGGACTCTCTCTATTTATGCATGCAGGTACTTAAATATTATTCTTCTCTATTTTGGTCCAAGAACTTAATATTTAATGTGATTTTAGATTGCTAACATTTTTTTTTTTGGTTTTTGGATTATAGATTTGGTGAACAATTTGGGTACAATTGCGAGGTCTGGGACCAAGGAATTTATGGAGGCATTGCAGGCTGGAGTGAATGTGTGCATGATTGGTCAATTTGGTGTTGGGTTTTAAGGGAATTAAGCTGCTTGAAGTGGAAATTTACGCTACTTTTTTTTTAATGTAATTTATGCTACTTTTTTTTAGAGGGTATTAGGTAAACAAGTTTTTCCATGTATTTTATGCTATTTTTTAAAAAATGTAATTCTGGGGGGTGGAAGCCCAAACTTATGTATTGGGCCTAAGGCCCTATTTGAAGGATACTACGTGTCCGAAGAGGAGAAGGCTGTTGAAAAGGAGTCCGTATGAAAGAAAGATATCTGAAAATAAAGGTTGAACAGTCCAAAGAGAGAACCAGTGGTTTGAATAGGTCATTCTCCTCGGATGGAAAGATTCTTGGTCATTCAAATATCTAGAGGGTTCGAGTGATCTTTCTAGCGACTTCAATGATCTGGATAAGCTTTGGGCATGTCTGGAGATGAGAAGAATAGAGAAATATCTAAAATGAAAAGCTGCCATCACTACATTAAATGCACTGCATCTGCTTTTTTGGCCGCATTAATGTGGAGAAGACTCCTGAACAATGTCATCTCAGCTATTATCACTCACAGAGAACTAAAGGGGAGACCTGACGTGACATGTACTCAAGTGGACACTTAGATGAAGAACAAGTGGACGATGAAGATGATGCGGAAGGATGCTATATAAAAAAAAAAGCCTCTAGAGTTAGGGGAAGAGAAAAAAAAGGGAGGGATATAGCTCTAGGAATTGTATTCATCTTTCATTCAATAATATTCCTCCCCAGACATCAAATTGAAAAGTTTTGAAGTGTGTTTTTATGTCAGTTCCTTCTTTAACACCATAGTTAACTATTGTTTAGTTCACAATCAGCCTAACTCTTTCACTCACTCTATACAAATTCATTGTTCTGGGTTTAGTAGGCTCATAATCCAAACAATTTGGGCTTGGGCTACAAAAACAGACCCTACAATTGGCGCCGTCTGTGGGAAGAGCTTGAGCAAAAGTGGAAGTAACAGTTGATAATGGCTGAACCAAGGCAACAACCAGCAGAATCTAGGGCGTCCCGACACGTAGACCCTTTTCCCAATTTGGAGTAGAGACAAGATCATGAAGGCAGTGTGTATACTACGCACCCTGAACGAAGCCAACCACATGGAAGAAGTCATTTGTCTCATGTAGAGAAGAATCACAATATGCAACTAGAAATTGAGAGGCTAAAGAGAGAGCTCCACCATGCAAAGAGGAAACGGATTTCTTTGCATTCTAATGAAGATTTGGGTGACGAGCAGGATGTCACTTACGAGCAGAGATCTCGGACACCAATCAGTGAATCTTTTTCCTATGAAAAGGAGTATCATCGTAAGAGGCAACCTCGAAGCCCATCACGTGGAGGTGTAGGGAACGATGCTATGAGCAAAGCCTTGAATCAAATCTCTAGGTCACCCTTCACGCACAGGATTGAAGGAGCGAGACTTCCTTGGTGTTTTAACCAACCGACCTTTACCATCTATAATGGTAAAACGGACCTTGTGGAACATGTGATTCACTTTAATAAGAGAATGGCTGTCTATTCCAGAGATGAGGCTTTGATGTGCAAAGTTTTCCCCTCCAATCTTGGATCGGCTGCAATGAGATGGTTTGATAGCCTAGAAGCAGACTCCATCAACTTCTTCAGAGAGCTTACTCAAGTATTTGGTTCCTGTTTTGTCACATGCAGAAGAGTGGCCAGGCCCCTGTCTTCACTGCTATCCTTGAGCATGCAAGAGGGTGAGACCTTGAAAATGTATTCAGATAGGTACTGGGAGATGTTTAATGATATGGAAGGTAATTTTGATGGAATGGCCTTTAGCACGTTTAAGCTCGGCCTTCCCACTGACCATGGTTTAAGGAAGTCCTTAACTGGCAAACCAATTACTAACATGCGTTAACTTATGGACCGTATTGAAAAATATAAAAGAGTTGAAGAAGATCAATAGTAAGGGAAGGGAAAGGATAAGGTTATCCCCTAGGAGATGAGGGATTTCAGGTCGGACTGTTACAATAACAACAAACCACGGAGAGATTTCTCTAGGCAGTCAGGATCAACAAACCTTCAAGTAGTTAACATTGTATTCAAAGAGCCAGTACACCAGGTTTTGGAAAAGGTTAAGAATGAACCATTCTTCAAGTGGCCGAATAAGATGGTGGGGAACCCTGAGAGGCGTAATCATAATCGCTATTGCCAATACCACCAAGTCATGGGCATACCACAAAGGATTGCAGAAGCCTGTGGGATCATTTGGACCAACTAGTCCGCGAAGGTAAATTGAGACAACTTTTGCATCACTCTAGTGGCCGAGGAAGTCAGGTGAACTTGGAGCCTTAGAGAGATGACTCTTCAAAGCCTCCATTGGGAACTATCAATGTTATCTTCGCTGCACTAGGGAGGACAGGATCCTGGTCGTCCAAGGCTATGTCGATAGCCCGGTTACCTGCAGGGGACTTTGGCAAAGATCCGAGGAGAGCCAGATCGGATACTCAACCAGTTCTAGGGTTCTCGGACGAAGACAAGATTGGAACCATCTAGCCCCATGATGATGCTTTGGTAATCACCCTTAGAATTGGAGGGTATGATGTGAAGAGGGTAATGGTGGACCAGGACAGGGCGGTAGAGATAATGTACCCCGATCTCTACAAGGGCTGGACATAAAACCTGATGACTTGACACCATACAATTCTCCCTTGGTTAGTTTTGAAGGAAGAGTCGTCACCCCGAAAGGCCAAATATGATTACCCGTACAGACTGGCTCAGAGGTGGTAGAGGTGAATTTCATTGTCGTAGATGTGTATTCCCCTTACACGGCAATTATACCTAGACCTTGGCTCCATACGCCAGGGGCTGTTTCTTCTACTTTGCATCAGAAAGTTAAATATCCATCCAAAGGGCAAGTTTGTGAAATCTGAGGAAATCAGTCCGTAGCCAAATAATGTTTAGTGGCTGCCATCTAGCATAAGCCCGAAACGAAGTCCTCGGCCAAGGCTAAAAGGGGCTTATAGCAGTTAAAAAATCAGGCATTGCCCGTCGAAGATCCAGACGAGGGCACTAAATGTGAAGGTTTAATAAAAGTTGTTATCGGAGACAATCCTGAAAAGTTTTTTCAAGTCGGATCTCAGATGCCTCTACCAGAGAAGGAGGAGCTAATAGGATTCCTTAAAAGAAACCTTGATATATTTGCCTGGAATGCTTACGAGGCCCCAGGGGTGGATTCGAAATTCATTTGTCACCATCTGAAGGTCAACTCGTTGATCACACCTAAGAAGTAGCCTCTTCGGCGCCCATCTAAGGAGCATGCTAATGCAGTAAGAGAAGAAGTAACAAAGCTCAAACAAGCCGGACCTATTAAAGAGTTTTTTTTTTTTTAATCCTGAGTGGCTAGCAAATACTGTGGTGGTAAAGAAGAAGAATGGGAAATGGCGAGTGTGTGTAGATTTCACTGACTTAAATAAGGCTTGTCCTAAGAATCCATTCTCTATGCCAAAAATTGATCAGTTAATAGATGTCACTATCAGCCACACTCGGATGAGTTTCCTAGATGCCTTCTAAGGTTACCACCAAATACCGTTAGCCTTGGATGATCAGAAGAAGACTGCATTTGTCACCCCTATTGGTAACTATCATTACAAGGTAATAACCTTTGGTTTGAAAAACGTAGGATCTACTTACCAAAGGATGATGACGAGGATGTTTGAGCCACAGTTGGGCAAGAGTATCGAGATTTATATAGATGACATGGTGATAAAAAGCAAGATCGTTTCTCAACATATAAAGGATCTTGAAAACATTTTTGAAGTTCTAAGAAGGCACAGGCTACGCCTAAATGCCTCCAAGTGCTCATTTGGTGTGGGGTCAGGCAAGTTTTTGGGGTACATGGTGACTCACAGGGGAATCGAAGTTAACCCCGATCAGATAAAGGCCATCCACAATCTACAGGCTCCTCGGAATCCCAAAGAGGTTTTGAAATTAACTGGAATGATTGTTGCCCTAAACCGATTCATTTCTCGATCAGCAGATAGGTGTAAACCTTTCTTCTCGTTGATCAACAAGTGGAAGGAATTTAAGTGGACTAAAGAATGTGCTGTGACTTTTTAGCAACTTAAGGACTATCTCACTCGGCCACCCATCATGTCCAGTCCTAAGCCAGACGAAGTCTTGTTTGCCTACATTGCCGTGGCTTCTTGTGCTATGAGCTTGGTGTTAATACAATATCGTGGTGTGCAAAGGCCGGTTTATTATGTAAGTAAGTTGCTGCATGAGGCCGAGGTTCGTTATTTGCCACTGGAGAAGGCTATCCTAGCAGTGGTGCTTGGTACACGAAAATTACCTCATTATTTCCAAGCCCATACAATCATTGTTCTCACCTAGCTCCCGCTCAAGGCTATACTTCGGAGTGTTGAATACACCGGGAGGATCGCTAAATGGGGCATGATCTTAGGGGCATTTGATATCAAGTACATGCCTCACACATCAGTCAAGGGTCAGGTCCTGGCAGATTTGGTGGCCGAGTTCATGGAGCCCCGGTTAGAAGAAATAATGCCAACCTCGGACATGGATGAAAAATTGGTTGTCACGATTTCTCTACAAAGCCCCTCGCATTAGGAAGTGTACGTGGATGATGCAGCGAACCAGAAGGGTTCTGGAGTGGGGCTAGTGCTGATATCCCTTGAAAGAATCATTATTGAAAAGTCGCTAAGGCTGGATTTCTCAACAACAAATAATGAGACGGAGTTTGAAGCTCTACTAATGAGAATGGCTATGGTTCGAAGAATGGGAGGAAAATCAGTAGAGGTGTTCTCGGACTCAAGATTAGTCATTGGTCAAGTACAAGGTGAGTTTGAGGCAAAGGATGAAAGAATGCAGGGATACCTAAGCCGAGTTAAGCGTTTGCAGTCAGATTTCGAATCTTTTAATTTGTTGCATATCCCCAGAAATGGTAATGCGCATGCTGACTCTTTAGCCACGCTCGCTACCTCTTCGGTGTAAGATTTACTGAGGGTTATCCTCGTTGAGGACTTGCGTGGCCCTATAGAGGCAAGAAGAGAGGTAGCCCAAGTTCACCAAATCAGGGCTGAATTCAACTGGATGGATCCTATAATTAAATTCTTGAAGGAGGATATTTTGCCCAAAGAGAAGGGCGAAGCTGAAAAAATTCGGAGGAAGGCGACCAGGTTCTGGCTATCCGAGGACCAGAAATTATACAAAGGTTCCTATTCAAGACTGTACTTATTATGCATGCATCCTGAAACGACTAAGTTACTATTGGAAGAGCTACATGAAGGAATCTATGGGAGCCACACTGGAGGTAGATCTTTGGCTCACCGAGCCATTACCCAAGATTACTGGTGGCCGAATATGCAAAAAGAAGCCCATGAATATGTCAAGAAGTGCGACCAATGTCAACGATTTGCCCTAAACATTCATCAAAAAGGGGGAACCCTTAATCTACTATCCAGCTCGTGGCCCTTCACTTAATGGGGCTTAGATATCATGGGTCCCTTCTCTAAAGCCGCCGGAAACAAGAAATACCTTCTGGTCGGCACAGATTATTTTACCAAATGGGTCGAAGCTGAACCTCTGGCCAACATCAGAGACGTAGATGTATAGAAATTTGTGTGGAAGAATATTGTCACTCGGTTTGGGATTCCTCATACTATCATTTCGGACAATGGCTTACAGTTCGATAATAAAGCATTCAGGAGTTATTGTGGTGAATTGGGAATCACAAACAGATACTCCACCCCTGCCTATTCCCAGGGGAACGGGTAAGCAGAAACAGTTAACAAGGTCATAGTTAATGGATTAAAAAAGAGACTAGACGATGCAAAGGGCAAATGGGTAGAAGAACTGCCACACGTACTGTGGGCATACAGAACTACACCTCGTAGGTCTACTGAGGAAACCCCCTTCTCAATGACCTACGGAGCTAAGGCTGTCGTACCTCTGGAGACTAAGTTCCCAACTATGAAGATTAGTTCGTTCAGTCCGACCAGCAACAATGAGCAGCTAGAAAAGAGTTTGGATCTGATTGAAGAACGGGGAGAAAATGCAATGGTCCGATTAACACATTACCAACAAAAGCTTAGGCAGGGTTATGATGTCAATGTAAAGTTGAGGCTTCTAGAACCTGGCGATTTGGTACTCAGGAAAGTTGTGGGCACTGCAAAGAATCCAACTTGGGGAAAGTTAGGACCAAATTGGGAGGTGCCATATCATATTACTTCAGGAGCTGGAATTGGGGCATATTTCTTGGAAGATTTGGATAGTCATGTAATACTATGCCTTTAGAATGTAAACAACCTTAAAAGGTATTATTACTAATCAAATCTTTACTTTAATTATTGTGCCAATTTATTATGTAAAATCTTTGGACTTCTCCTAAGTGTTTAAATTTAAATCCAATCATGCCTAAAGTCCTCGGACCAGATGATTTGAGTTAGTTAACACTCGTTTACAAGTCTCCTAAGGGTTTAAAGTTAAATCCAATCATGCCTGAAGTCCTTGGATTAGATGATTTGAGTTAGTTAACACTCGTTTACAAGTCTCCTAAGTGTTTAAACTTAAATCCAATCATGCTTGAAGTCTTCGGACCAGATGATTTGGGTTAGTTAACACTCGTTTACAAGACTTCTAAGTGTTTAAACTTAAATCCAATCATGCCTGATGTCCTCGGACCAGATGATTTAGGTTAGTTAACACTCGTTTACAGGTCTCCTAAATGTTTAAACTTAAATCCAATCATGCTTGAAGTCCTTGAACCAGATGCTTTGGGTTAGTTAACACTCGTTTACAAGTCTCTTAAGTGTTTAAACTTAAATCCAATCATGCCTGAAGTCCTCGGATCAGATGATTTGGGTTAGTTGACACTCGTTTACAAGTTAGTTGACACTCCTCTATATTTTGACTAAGTGTTTGAACTTAAATCTACTTACGCCTGAAGTCCTTGGACCAAATGATACGGGTAAGTTAACACTGTCTTGTAGTCATTATTAAAGTTTAAATTTAACAAATCATGCTCAAATAACTTCGTCTTGTAGTCTTAAATATTGAAATAATCTGAAAATCAGTATTTAGCAATACTCCTTGTGGATATCTAAGAAAATCTGTAATATCTTCACATCATTCATTGCATTCTATGTTCATTGATAACTCTTGTATGACCTACTTCTTCCAGTATTTGAATAAGGTGTTTACATCACTGGTCTGATATTATTGTTAAGTCAGCCTGTATTACTGTAGTTACAAGTTATAGTTATTCACAATAGTAAATTTCATAACATGTACGACGAAGACAGAAGATAGAAGAATAATTTTATTAATTAAAAAGAAAGTACATTGCAATCCCTTACATAAAAAAATAATAATAATTAAAAAAAAAAAAAAAAAAACCTAACTAACTAACTAACTAATACAAGTACGAAATAGAAATTCTTAAATGTCTAAATTTTCGTCTGAGAAGCCAAAGGGTCAGCAGTATGGTTAGGCTGGGTAACAGCATTCGTAGTCTGATCCTCAGCCTAGTTGCCTTGGTCTTCAATTTGACCAGACTCTTTGGGTGCTTCAGTAGGATAAGGAAGGGTCTGGTCGACTATAGGCTGCTCCGAAGCTTCTGAGAGTTCGCAAATGTCTGGGTGATAGAAAACACTCTTAGGCTGCCTCAAGTCAGCCTTTGGAGGGACCCCAGCAGCTTCAAGGGCTTTATCCCAGGTCACATCATAGTATTCCTTGCAAACCTTTGTGAACTCCTCAATGAGTCTGAGTTGGATCTCCTCCACCCCAAGAGTATATGCTGCCTATCTCTCAGCCTCCACTGCCTCTTTGGCCAACTAAGCATATTTCTCGGCCAACTGAGCAGCTTCCTTGGCTTTCTTTAGTTCAGCACGAAAACCTTTGACTGTCTTTCTCTCTGTCTCCAGATTGATCTCAGTCATGCGCAATTGCTTGCGTTGGTCTTCGGCTTGCTTTTCAGCGGTCTTCAGGCCAACATCAAGATTATCCCTTTTGCTTGTCATATCTTTCAGATGCTCGGACAGCTGAGAGTAATCTTCCTTCAGACTACCTAGGGATTTTTCAACCTCAAACCAAGTGTGAGCCTCAGCCTGGGCTTTATTAAAAGTTCTTTTATTGCACTCTTCAACCATGTAAACTTGCTGGGTAATCTATATAGTAGAAGAAAAAATTTCAGTACAAAGTAAAAAAAAAAATAATAATTAAATTAATTAATTAATTAATCAACATTTTAATTGAAAAAAAAAAAATGGACCAGTTCACTTACCATGGCCAAATCCCTTTTGAGGGATAAGAAGAGTTCATACTGGCTGAAGCGCTTATAAGACTCCATATCCTTCGGAAGGAGGAGTGGCTGCTCTAGGGTTTCAGCAACTAAACCTGCCCTCCCCTCTTGGTAATTCCTGAGGGAGGTATCCCAGGAGATAGGAGCACCGTCCAACTCCAGCTTAGGGGACCAAGTGCGTGGCCCTCGGCGCACTTCAGTGGCAAGAGCTTCGTCTTGGCTCTCAGTTGACGAAGCCCTTTTGCTCTGCTGGCCCTTAATTACTTTCTATTGCTTTGCCCCTTTTGGAGGCACCACTTGCCTCTCTTTATTATCCGTAATGGATCTCTTCTTCTTTGGATCTGGCAATGGTTTTAAGCCGAGGTCAGAGGGAATTTGAGGAGGTGGTAGAGGAAGACTAACAACTGGCTGAGACATCCCAGTCTCCTTGGGCTCAGCTTTTTTGTTCCTATTCTTCATCAAATCTTTCAAGCTCACCATGTTGTCTTCTTCGTCCAAAGAGTCTTCTAGAAGAGCTGTTATCAAGACAGGAGGGCGGACACTAGATTGCTTGTCAACTTTCTCATCGACGTCCGAAATGTGTATCACTTGAACCTCTTCTGAGGCCTCTTTGAAGGTAAATTTATCAATTTGCTCTTCGAGTGAAGAAGTCAAAGAAGCAACACCCTTGCCTTCTGATGCTAGTTCGAGGGGAATCTATTGAAGTAGCTGGACAAGTAGCGGTACACCCTACGGATTTGGATGTGGCATGGGGGAAAGATTAAACGGAGCCAAAAAGTCTTTCTGAGTAACGTCGATGTGGTTGATGGGATAATCTCCTTGTCTTATCGCGTTGCCGACCAGTTGAAAATTAGACGGTTTGAGCGTGTAACCAATAATAAGTGGAACCGACCGAAGTTGCCCGTCTTCACTCACAAATATTTTCTATCGTAGTTGATAGTTGAGCGCGACGGTGTTTGTGAGACTTAGCCGAGGGGAAACGTGGTCTTTATCTATCAACATCACAACAGAATTTAGTCAGAAACCTAAAAATAATAACACAGAAAGGACAAAATTGTTAAAAAACGTCGATCCTAAATCTACTGTTAGCAAACCTAAATCTAGGATGCCCCTACCTGGCTCTCTTGGTCGGGTTGGGCAGTGAATACCATCATGCCACACGCCCGAGACGATTAGATAATCGTCTTTCATCCCTTTGTTAGATTTGGGAAGACAGGAGACGAGCCTAACAGCGTTGGATCGAGATTTAAGATAATATCCCGCTCCTTTCTGACTGTGACACATGTACATATGAACCACGTCCAGCCAGGTGAGTCCCAATCCTAGATGACGGTTCAAATCGTCAATTGCTCCCAAGATTCTAAAGACGCTAGGCGCATATTATTCAGGATTAAGCCTATAGTTTCAAAGGTAATTAGTGGTGATGGGGCTCATAGGGATAGTCATTCCTCCTTCTAGGAAGGCGATGATGGGGATTATAACTTCACCCGCCTTTCAATCTGTTAGTATTTTTTCTGGAGGGCAATATCTCAAATCCACATCTTGAGGTATGCGGTATGTGGCCCTAAATTCCTCCATCTAGGTGGGGCTATCCACCAGATACTGAAATCTACCCATCTCAGATAAACCAGAAAGTGGAGACTCTAAACACAATGACTGGGGATTGACTACTCGAAGGTCGAGGAAGCTAGCCAAGGAGAAGATGAAAGGTTTGAGTAGATGAGAACTTACACAAACTAGATCGGGGAATGATCTTTAAACTTGTAGAGATTCTTGCAAATTCTGGGTTTGATGATTGAAGAGCTCGATGGATTTGAGTGCTTTAGTTCGCTAGAAAGTTTGAGAATCTGTAAAGTAAAGGAGGAAAAACCTCTTCTGGGGCTTTATATAGAGACAAACGAAGGGGTAGGAGTCATCCCGCCCAAATTCCGAGTAAGAACCACGTCCGTTGGATCAGTAGTCCACCGTTGGATAACAAAGACAAAATGCCACCTAGAGTAATTAATAGCGCTTTGGGAATATTGAAACGACAACAGCATTTATGAAGTGCCTAAATCTATGCTCCTACACGTGTGAACTCAAATATTTTTGTACTTTTGACTTTTATTCCGTAACAAATCAAAATCCTATTTTTTCTCTTCAAATACGAGGGAAAAATTAAAATTTTGAGGGGCTATTGTGGGGGGTGGAAGCCCAAACTTATGTATTGGGCCTAAGGCCCTATTTGAAGGATACTATGTGTCCGAAGAGCTGAAAGCTGTTAAGAAGGAGTCTGTATGAAAGAAAGATACCTGGAAATGAAGGTTGAACAGTCCGAAGAGAGAACCAGTGGTCCGAAGAGGTCATTCTCCTCGGATGCAAAGATTCTTGGTCAAGCAAATATTTGGAGGGTTCGAGTGATCTTCCTAGTGACTTCAGTGATCTGGATAAACTTTGGGCATGCTTGGAGATGAGAAAAATGGAGAAATATCTAAAATGAAAAGCTGCCACCACCACATTAAATGCACTGCATCTGCTTTTCTAGCTGCATTAATGTGGAGAACACCCCTAAACAGTGTCATCTTAGTTACTACCACTCACAGAGAGCTAAAGGGGAGACCTGACGTGATATGTACTCAAGTGAACACTTAGATGAAGAACAAGTGGATAATGAAGATGATGAGGGAGTATGCTATATAAAGGAAAAAAGCCTCTGGAGATAGGGGGAGAGAAAAAAAAGGGAGGGATATAGCTCTAAGAATTGTATTCATCTTTCATTCAATAATATTCCTCCTCGGACATCAAATTGAAAAGTTTTGAAGTGTGTTTTTATGTCAATTCCTTCTTTAACACCATAGTTAACTATTGTTTAGTTCACAATCAGCTTTGCTCTTTCACCCACTCTCTACAAATTCATTGTTCTGGATTTATTGGGCTCATAATCCAAACAATTTGGGATTGGGCTATAAAAACAGACCCTACAGTAATTTACACCACTTTTTTTAAGAGAGTATTATTATATATTTGATGCATCATGTTAATAGTTACCCAATTTAAACCTCACATGAAGTGGTTGTTATCTAAGAAATTGTTGTAAAAAAATTTCTTTTGTAACATAAATTATATTTATCATTTGTATAATTCAATGTGAAATCCAATTTACAATTTTTTTTTTATAATTATTAATTTACTACTCCATAAAAAATGTTACGTTCATTTTCTTAGTTTTAAGGGTAATTGATATCTTTGAAATTTAAAATTTTTTTAACTTTTGTTATGGATGTGTAGTAAGTGGCTAACTATTATTGATCCTTTTACCGTAAAATAAATATATTTGAAATTTAAACCCTTTTTCACTTTTGTTATGGATGTGTAGTAAGTGGCTAACTTTTAGGATTAGAACAGTACATGTAGTTTTTAAACTTTGAATTTGAAAAAAAAAAAAAGGTGGTTGGGTAGTTTTTAAACATGGGATAGAAAGTGAGATTTTTTTTTTTAAAATAGTACATGGATACTGGATAGAACATGAGATTTTTTTAAACGTGTGGTTTTTCTTTTTTTGATAAACTTTTAAATAAGGATAGAGTCATACCAATTTCCCACCTTAATCTTTTAAATTTCCCTAAAATTTAGCCTTTTATTTTCTTTCAAAATCAGATATGTTAGTGCCTAAATATAAGGATATGGATGGAGAAGTTATAGTAGTGGTTTTGTAGTAGGAGTCTTGTTTTTTCCAAAATATGGAAGAGAATAAAAAAAAAGGAAAAAGAAACGTGAGATTTTTTTTTTTTTTTTTTTACAAAAGAAAACGCGAGTAAAGAAAGTTAAGTTTAAAAAAAAGAAAAAGAAAAAAAAGAAAAATCTTGATAAAAGAAAAAAGGAAGAGAGAGAGAGAGAGAGAGAGAGAGAGAGAGAGAGAGGTGAGTTTGCTTTGAAAGCTAACAAAAAAGTCCTATTTTGTAGGGAGTTAGATATGTATTTTTACCAGAAATATCCTAAAAATTAAGTTTTCTATTATATTTATTTTTTAGGTTTTTATTTTATTTTATTTATTTTGTACTGATGAAGGTGTTTACATATTATGGGGATTGCATTTTTCACATGGTAGTGGTTATGATTTTAAAATTTTAAAATAAACATGAAAAAATGGGAAATTATTTTGTGAGAATTAAATAGTAAAAAAAAGCAATCGGCAATTTTTTCTAAATCATGATTTTTTTTTGGGGATAATATAAAATATTGGCAAGTGGGATTTGAATTTGAATGATTATATTTTAACAATAATTTCATAATTGGAAAGATTGATTTGAACATTGAACATCTCCATTAAAATAAAATTAATGATGTACGTTACCGTGGAATAAGGATAATGTATTTTTAAACTTTGAATTTAAAAAAAGGTGGTTGGGTTGGGTTTTCTTTGGATCAAACGTGGGATAATTTAATGTTTTTTTTTCCCCTCAAAATAGGGGTATCTTTTTTTGGATAAAATTTACGACTTAAAAAAATGTTACAAACCTTTTTCTCAGTTTTAAATGTTGTTGATATATTTGAAATTTAAACTCTTTTTAATTTGAAATTTATACTCTTTTTAACTTTTGTTATGGATGTGTAGTAAATGGCTAACTTTTAGGACTAAAAAACTAAATTTTTGGTTTAAACAAAAACTGATAAATGTTATTAATTTTTTTTTAAAAGAACAACAATACCAAAAATAATGTGTATCTCTTGCCATAAAATTTTAAATTTAAGCTTTTATTTACTTATGTTATGGATGTGTAGTAAATGACTAAACTTTAGGATTAAAAAACTACATTTTAGGATTAGACAAAAAATGGTAACTGCCATACATAAAATTTGAAAAAAAGAACAACATCAACAACACCAAAAAGGAGGGAAAAAAAAAAGTGGATGGGTGTGTAAGGTTGAATTTAATTAACCATCTTGTTAGCTTTATTCCGTGCCAATTTGCTTGTAATTTAAGCACTTAGTAACCATGTATTTAGGTGGGATTATTATAAGGGTAGTGTGTGAGAAGATGTAAAGAAAAGCTCAAGTATATGCAAGAAGGCAGAGATTCGCAGCTAGGGCTTGTGGTTGACTCGTGACTGGCAAGCCGCCAACTCCAGGTACGTGAGATGCATACAGGGGAGTTGAAGGGTCGCGCTAGTTGTCGCACTACAGGACAAAAGTCCTAGGCTGGCCAGGCTGTTATCTCGCGGCTTGAACTCGCGACTTAGACCAGTCGCAAGGCCAAGCCGCCAATCAACCCTGTTTGGAAAAAACTAACTCTTCGTATTCCTTTCTCACCCCACTATATATTGACCCTTATACCCACGAAATGTAGAGAGCTTCTAGAGAGAATTTTGTGAGAGAAACCCTAGAGCAAAACAAGATTGCCTCATTCCCAATCTTTATTTTAGAGAATCTACAAATTCCTCTTCTCTCTTCCTTTCCATTGTTACATTCTTGAGAGGCCTTTAGCCAAATCCTTATCTCACCACACCCACGTCTGTGAGAAGGCTTATTTGGTACTGTTGGGAAGCAGTTTGGAAGGAACCAATGTACATTGGTTGATGCTATGGTATAGTAGCAGAATCCGAGAAGCTAAAGAAAAAATAGGTTCGGTGTAACCTTGTTGGAGCAAAAAGCTTGGAGGGTTTAGGTACTTGGGTAGATTAGGCTTGGAGGGTTTTCTGCTGTTCATGTATCCCAACTACATTCTTTAGTAGATTATTTACCGCTTGGAGGGCAGCGGAGAGGTTTTACGCCGATGACTTCAGTTTCCTCTTCGATAACACATTGTGTGTTGTCCGTGTGTTTGCATCTTCCTTCCCTTTATCTTTGCTTTATATTTACTGCGTGGATGTATTTATATTTGGCTTAGATTAGTTATTAATTCTATGTTTGGCTTATATTCATGTTCCACACCTTAATTGTTTGATTATAAGCTTGAATTGATAATTTAAAATTTGGGGTCTAAACGTTCAAGGGTGTTTTATACACATATTGAACTTTCAGGATGGTTACTAAATTTTAGGATCTTTTCAGGAGAATTTCCTTTATTAATTTAGAGCATTTATTATAATTTGGGATTACTACATTTTTCAATTACAAAAAAAAAAAAAAAAAAAAAAACCCCAGGGGTGTGATGAAAAATTATTTCACTGCACATAATACTCATCACACCCCTAGATTTTTTTTGTAATTGAAAAATGTAGCTCAAATTATAATAAATACTCTAAATTAACCATTTTCCAAAAAATAAAAGAATCTTTGAGCATGAAATGGAGGATATTTTTATGGGGACAAAAAATGGAGGATATTTTTGGTCTATTGTTTTAATGTAGGATATTTGTGAAGTAGCTAGTATCATAAAGTAAAATCAATCTTGTCATCAATCCTATCGTTTTTGGTCTATCAATATGATTATTAGGATTATTCCTCTCATAAAAGTGAATAATTTCTCTAATTCAAATTAAATTTTCTCTTCTTAAAATAATATGACGGAGGATAAGGTCCTAGATTCAAAGCAAGAAACTAAACCAAAATAAGAAAATGATCTCCTCCATTTGCTTTTGAAAATGATTAAACCACTAATAAAAAGGGGAAAAATCATACCTGTGATCCAAGAATAACCGCATCCTTATGAAGAAAAAGGGTGAAATGGCTGGTGAGATTAAAGCTTCCAGTTAACCATTTACCAGGTGGTACGGTAAGTTGTGCCCTGCCATCTGATGCATATCTGCTTAGGTTCTGAATTGCAGCATTAAAAGCCTTTGTGTTTGATGTTTTTCCATCACCAACTGGTCCAAAATCAGTCAGAACTGCACCGTGCTTTTGACAGTTTAATAAAGTTACGATCTTCCCATAAAAATAAAAGGTCTATTGTTGTTCCTTCTATTAAA
This sequence comes from Quercus variabilis, assembly GCA_030445155.1. Lineage (NCBI taxonomy): Eukaryota > Viridiplantae > Streptophyta > Magnoliopsida > Fagales > Fagaceae > Quercus > Quercus variabilis. The sequence continues at coordinate 13,701,149 of CP129453.1, forward strand.
TTCTAGTTGTGTCACGCATATATACATGTTAATATATTATTGTGTTTATGATGTGTTGATGTAGCTTCATCAATGATCAATCAACTGCATTTTGTTGGCAAATTTCATATGGAGCTTTGTCATTTTGCCGTCCAGAGCTTTGTTGTCATGTTGTACATAGCTTTGTCAATAAGTCGTATTTGGTACCAGAGGTCCAAAATCCAATAGATGACTTAGGTGCATCATTGTTTAATAATTTTCATTAATTTAAAACTGTGATTCACCAACACCAAGTCCAACAGATCCCCATTCTCAAAAAAAAAAAAAAAGAAAAAAGAAAAAAAAAAAGTTCAATAGATCCCATTAAATTGCAAGTTGCTGACCATAAGATAAATAACAACAAATTAGAAAGATATTGACGAATTCATATAAAGTGTGATTATAATAAGGAAAATGGTAATTATAATTATAGTTAAGAGTTAAGTAAGGCCAAAGTTGGTTCTTTTTTTTGGTAACAAAATGGATCATAGATAAAATAAAATAAAAATGCCTTGTGATGCTACTTTCGTTTCATTCGTTTTATCTTTGAGCTAACATGTTTGAAACATAAAATTTTCAAGCACATTTCACTCTCTTCTCAAAAAGAAAAAGTACATTTTCACTCAAACAAGATGGCGTTGGTAGCAAAACAAGTCTTCATCTGAAGATCATCAAAGGGCAGCAGAACAAGTCTTCAACTGAACATCATCAATGGGCAGCCTATCGTTGGGGAAGGCACAATCCACACCTTGCTTCTCAGGCAACAACGCACACGGTGTAGGAGTCACATTGCTTGTCACTCCAGCAATATCAGTACAATTCCATTGCAATTTTTTTGGCTTCTCAGTCAAAGCAATGGTCACATTAGAAATGCATATTCCAGTGAAGGGATCACCCTGAATTCCATCAAGTTTTGCCGAATAAGTAACATTCTCTGCCAACACATCTCTATAATTAATTCCTTTAATCTCTGGAATTGCTTTTGGATTGTATTTCGGGTCTGGATGTTGATTATAATTGCCTGCCATCCAGAAAACATACTTCATAGTCTTCAAGGTCATTCTTCTTACATAGATGTCCTTGACATAACCTCCTCTTCCAACAGCAGTCTTAATTCTAACACCGGATTCAGTATCAATGGCTGTGATGTCTTCAGCTCTAACATCTTGGATTCCGCCAGACATTTCGCTGCCTAGAGCAATGGTGGCACTGTCAGGGGAAATGCAGGTAAGCCTTCTAATGATTAGGTGCTGTGTAGGCATTCCAACTTTGATTCCATATTGATCCCAACCACTTTTGACAGCAATGCAGTCATCCCCTGAAACTATGAAGCAGTCCTCGATACGAGTGTTTGTGCATGAATCTGGACACAAAGGAAGGAACATAAACTCAGCAATTGTAAATTGTGTCCATGATGTCAAGTGACAATAATGAAATATCAGTTGTAACTTGTTAACTTAGCAACTTCTGAAAAAATATGGTGAAAAAATAGGTGAATGGCAGGGGAATAAGTAATTAACCTTAAACTACATATTAATCAAAGCAATTAGGACAAGTGCCAAACATACCTGGGTCTACCCCATCAGTATTAGGAGAATCAACTGGTGCAAGGATTGTGAGCCCTTTGACTAGTACATTACTGCAATCACAACCACAGGATTCTAATAAAAAGTGCTATGATCATATGTGCACAGGATAAACATAGTCAGAGGAGCATGGCCAAACCTGCTGTAAATGGGATGGACAAACCATGATGGAGAGTTAATTAGAGTGAGATTAGATATCTGGATTTGATCAGAGTACATAATCTCAATCATGTATGGTCGTGTCACGTTCAATTCTCCGGCACGGAACTTCTTCCACCAAGTAGAACCCTGACCATCAATTGTGCCATTGTTACCTAATACAATGCCAAAACAAATGGAATCCATTAGAAATTGTTTAAAGCCAAAAATATTTATCCCAAAAAAAAAAAAAATGAAGAGATCTAATCTATAATTACCGGTGATTACGACGTCAGTGAGATTTGAACAAAAAATGAGAGCACTTAACCGTCCACCAGCTGCATCCCTTCCTCTCCCGTAGGAAGGCAACACAGGAATAGCAGGCCATTCTAACTCATCCTGTCCGTATGATCATGCATGTGTATAGCAAATTATGGAAAGAAAAATTATAGATTAAAAATAAAATGAGTATTATTTTGTTTATTTGTTGTGGGCGTAGCATTACTTAATTACTAATTATAATTTAGGGTGTATTTGTTTGGAGGTGAAATAGAGTGGATGGAAAATTTTTGAGAGAAAATAAGGAGGGAAAACCTTTTAGAGAATGTTTGGTTGGAAGGGCTAGAGAAAAAAAATGTGGTGAGACCTGAACCTATCAAAATGTTTTCTCTTGAAAATGGGAAGAAAACAAGGAAAGAGAGTGTGATTTGTTATATGGACGAAAATGCCCCTAGCTGCTTTCCTGGGAAATGTTAGCCTTTTTTTATTATTAATTTTTTATCTTTTACTTTCCGGGGACACTTTGCCTTTTTTTTTTTTGGCAAACGTTGGCTTTTTTTTTTTTTTTTTTTTTTTTCTTGTTTAACTAGAAGTGATTTTTTTTTTTCTTGACATTATTTTTATTTTTTAATAAATTTGGGTTAATTTTTTTTTTGTGCTTGTTTGTCACTTTTTTGTTTTAATTTGGCATTATTTTTTAATGAGGACATGTGAGTAAATTTATACAAACTTTTTTTTTTCCAACTATCCACTTTTCCACTTCCAACTAAACAAAAAGGAGGGAAATTAAAATATTTTCTATCTTCCCAATTTTTTACCCCTCCAACCAAACAAACCCTTAGGCTAGTGTCTTCCCTTGTTTTTAGCTTTGGATAATATCAAAGACTATGAACAAGTAATGGCCAATTCCTTTTATGGCGAGTTGATTTGGGCAATTTCTTGCTTATCATGCTATAATTGCTTTGGTCTAATTTCTTGGTATTAGAGTATCATTTTGTTTATTTGTTGTGGGCGGAACATTACTCAATTACTAATTATAACTTAGGTTAGTATCATCTCTTGTTTTTAGTTTTGGATAATATCAAAGACTATGAACAAGTAACGGCTAATTCCTTTTATGGAAAATTGATTTGGGCAGATTCTTGCTTATCATGCCATAATTGCTTTGGTCTAATTTCTTGGTATGAGAGCAATTTCATGTTTCATGTAAAAGGAAAAATGTAAATATGGTGAAGTAGCTAGTATCATAAAGTAAAATCAATCTTGTCATCAATCCTATCGTTTTTGGTCTATCAATATGATTATTAGGATTTTTGCCTCTCATAAAAGTGAATAATTTCTCTAATTCAAATTAAATTTTCTCTTCTTAAAATAATATGATGGAGGATAAGGTCCTAGATTCAAAGCAAGAAACTGAACCAAAATAAGAAAATCATCTCCTCCATTTTTAATTTTTTGGCAGTGAATGATATCCTATATTTGCTTTTGAAAATGATCAAACCACTAATAAAAAGGGGGAAAAATCATACCTGTGATCCAAGAATAACCGCATCCTTATGAAGAAAAAGGGTGAAATGGCTGGTGAGATTAAAGCTTCCAGTTAACCATTTACCAGGTGGTACAATAAGCTGTGCCCCACCATCTGATGCATATGTGCTTAGTTTCTGAATCGCAGCATTTAAAGCCTTTGTGTTTGATGTTTTTCCATCACCAACTGCTCCAAAATCCGTCAAAACTGCACTGTGCTTTCGACAATTTATTGCTGGATACTCTATTTTTCCACCATTATCTTTATGATGATGATGATTGTTTCGGCATTCTGCGGCCCTTAAAGTTAGTATTCCCAAGATAATAATCGCTGAGAAAACCTGTAAACATTAACAAAAGAAAATCAAATATCAGTGTATATGTCAACCTTTAATTCCCTTTAATAAGAAGGAAGAAATGCTTATAAACAAAGGTACAAAACGAAGAAAACATCATATTAAAACCGAAACACAAAGCAGCAAAACCGTCTTTTTTGTGAGATTCAACTCAGAACCTAGCCCTCAGGAAAAACAAAAATGACATACACAATGGAAAACATAGAAAACAGAACCATGTTCATTCATTTTTCAAAATAAAAATAAAAATAAGAGTGCTAGGAAAACGTACACGGGATGTTCTGAGTTTTAGACACAGCCCCATGTTCTGAGAAAATAGAAAATGTTTAAGACTGATTTTCATTGTAGAAGAAAGAATGAATTTATAGAGAAGAGTGGGAGTGAATATTTGGAAGGATATCTAACTTACATATCTATCTATGGGATTGTCCGGTATAGAAAAATAAGGTTAAAGTTTAGCTACAAAACCAATTGTAGCCTAAGGCTACAAACTGCTCTAAACTGACATATGTAAAAAATAGCATGTGCATTGCATATAATTAATTAAGTAAACTTAACCCAACTAACCCTTTAACTATAACACTTATTAAAAAAATAAAAAATAAAAACTAAAAAACTAAAACCCTTGTACGTATTCTCTCTCTCTCTCTCTCTGACTTCACTGTAAAACTAGAAAGGTAGAAACCCAATCTCTCTTCTTTGTAGCCCAGAAACCCAATCCCTCTCTCTTTCAACTTCTCACCATAGGTCACCCCAATTCCTCTTCTCCCTCCACCACCAATCACCCCAATCCATATATTTTAAATAGAAGAGACTTACTATTGTGCAATCATAAGAGATGAGGGATTTTCTGTAAGAATTATTAAACCAAAGCACTGATTTCCTCTTCTCCCTCTCCCTTTTCTTCTATTTCCACCACCACAAGCACTAATATTGAAACAATTTCAAGGCTGATATAAAGTCATTACACAAACAAATATCTAAAGAAAATTAATTTATATATTCAAATTAATTTTAGTGCTGATATGATGTCATGACACAAACAATCTTCCTTCGATAACAATAGTTGTAGAATGGTGACTAAAAAATTCCATAAGAAAGCCCGTAAATCCATTTGTGTTCCTTTGGCGTTTAATTTTGGGTGTCATGGCATCATCATACTATGTTCTTGTTCCAATTTACATATGGATCATGGCATCATCATACCATGTTCTTGTTCCAATTTACAGATGGATCAAAGATCAAGTCGTGCCCAAAGGTCAACCAATCTGAGAGGGAATTTCTTGGCTTCTGCACCTGATTGTAATATTCTATCCACATGATTACATTTTCTTCCCTTATTTGTAAACAAGTCAGCACCCTTAATAGCCCTTTCCATGGTTCTGTTGATGCTCTTGAAAAGAAGTTTGCACTAGAGTCTAGTCTTCTATAGTTTTATCATTTATGTATCTGTGTTCAGTTATTAGAGAGGGATTGGGTTTCTGGGTTGTAGAGAATACGTATAAGGGTTTTAGTTTTTCAGTTTTTTTTTTTTTTTTTTTAATAGGTGGTGTAGTTAACTAGGGTTAGTTGGGTTAAGTTTACTTAAACACTCATGTGCAATGCACATGCCATATTTTACACATGTAAGTTTATCAAAGTAGTTTTTTTTTTTTTTTTTGAGAGAGTTTTAACCTATGGCGTCCGCTCCTGATGATAGCTCTTTATCATCAGACCAAGACACCAATCAGTTTTTGGTGTAGGCGGGGATTGAACCCCAGATCTCTTATACAACCATCAGAGACTTTACCAGTTGAGCTAACTGGAACCCACAAGTTTATCAAAATAGTTTGTAGTCTTAGGCTACAATTAATTTTGTAGCTAAATTTAGTCCAAAAATAAAATAGCAAACTTTTTTCATTTCTTTTGTCACTATTAATTAATTCACTTTTGGGATAAAATTTGTTATCTAGGCTATTTACTATTTAAGGGCTTTCCCTTGATCCTCAATTTTGATACACAAAATACTCTCAAATTTACCAGTTTGTAAAGCTTAAATAATCTACTAGCCTCATAGCATGTGCTCACGTTCATGCTTAGAGGTTCTTCTATTTTTTAGGTAAGGGTTAATTTAGAGCATTTATTATAATTTAGCATTACTACATTTTTTAATCACAAAAAAAAAACTAGGATTCACACTCCTAGTTTTTTTTTTTTTTTTTAATGATTGGAAAATGTAGTAATTTCAAATTATAATAAATGATCTAAATTAACCCTTACCCAAAAAATAAAAGAACCTTCTTTGAGGCTAGTACTATTTTTTAAGGGGTTTTTTCTATTTGAATTCTTCAATTTAGATGTCTAAAATACTCTAAAACTTACCAACTTGTAAATGTTAAATATTTATAATTACTAATTTTAAAAACTCCTATATTTTAGCTAAATTTTCAAAAATAGTTTTTTCTAACCACATTTCTCCCACTTCCACATTTCTCACACACGTTAGTAGTCAAGCATAATTTAAAAAAAAAAAAAAAAAAAAAATCAAATCCCCAGGTTTTATTTTTAAAACTCATCCAAAATTTTTGGATTTAATTTCTTAAAAACTTATCCAAACTTTATTATCTTTTCTTTACCAAAAAAAAAAAAAAAAAAACTAATTTTTTTCTCCTACCAAAATTTTCGGCTTTATTTTTTAAAAAACTTGTCCAAGCTTCAATATCTTTTCTTTTTTTCTTTTAAATCATAACGAATTTTTTTTTCTCTTATTAAAATTTTCGAGTTTAATTTTTTAAAAACTTATCCAGGCACGTTTTTTACCACTTTTCCACTAACCCACAATCCCACGTTTTATTTTTTATTTTTTTTAATTTGTAAACAACCTCAGGTTTCCTTTCGATTCGTTCAAAATTCAAATAATGCTAATGTTCTATTTGAACTCAGCTAACTTCTTTAATTACGTCCCATGCGGTTTGAAAGGAAAAAAAAATTTAAAAAAAAAAACTATACATCTTTTTTTTTTTTTTTTTTTTTTTAAGAACACTATACATCCTTATCCATAAAGATATGCTCACCTCACTCTCTCTCTCTCTCTCTCTCTCTCTCTTCTTTTATCAAGATTTATCTTTTCTTTTTTTTTTCTTTTTTTTCTTTTTTAACTTCACTTTACTTACTCACATTTTTTTTTTTTTGGTAAAAAAAAAAAAAAATCATACGTTTTCCTCTTTTCTTTTTTTCTCTTTTTTTTGTTTTAAATTTCTTCCATATTTTGGAAAAAAAAAAAAAGACTCCTACTATAAAACTACTGTTATAACTTCTCCATTCATATCCTTATATTTAGGCACTAACATATTTGATTTTGAAAGAAATTAAAATGCTAAATTTTAGGGAAATTTAAAAAATTAACGTGGAAAATTGGTGTGACCCTATCTTACTTAAAAGTTTATCAAAAAAAGAAAAATTACACGTTTAAAAAAATCCCATGTTCTATTCATGTACTTTGTAAAAAAATCCCACATTTAAAAAAAATCACACGTTCAAATATATTTATTTTATGTTAAAGGGATCAATAATAGTTAGCCACTTACTGCACATTCATAAAAAAAATTTAAAAAGAGTTCAAATTTCAAAGATATCAATCATCCTTAAAATTGAGAAAATGTACGTAACATTTTTTATGGAGTAGTAAATTAATAATTATAAAAAAAAAATGTGAATTTAATTTCACAAAGAATTATACAAATGATAAATATAATTTATTTTACAAAAAAAAATTACAACAATTTCTTAGATAACGACCACTTCATGTGAGGTTTAAATTGGGTAACTATTAACATGGTACATCAAATATATAATAATACCCTCTAAAAAAAGTAGCATAAATTACATTTTTTAAAAATAGCATAAATTACATGGAAAAACTTGTTTACATAATATCCTCTAAAAAAAAGTAGCGTAAATTACATATAAAAAAAAAAGTAGCGTAAATTACTACTTCAAGTAGCTGAATTCCCTTAAAACCCAACACCAAATTGACCAATCATGCTCACATTCACTCTAGTCTGCAATGCCTCCATAAATTCCTTGGTCCCAGACCTCGCAATTGTACCCAAATTGTTCACCAAATCTATAACCCAAAAACTAGAAAAAGTGTTAGCAATCTAAGTTCTTGGACCAAAATAGAGAAGAATAATATATAAGTACCTGCACGCATAAATAGAGAGAGAGTCTTGTTGAATCGAATCTTATCCAATGCGTACATGCATAAATGCAAAACCAATCAGTCTTAATTCTCATCCAAGTAGCTTAATTCCCTTAATAAAAATACCGTAAATTCCAAAAAAAAAAAAAAAAAAAACCTCAAAAAAGGAGTCTACCAATATTCTTTTTCAAGTAGCCAATTCAAGCACAAACCCTCCTATTTAAAATCTCAAAGTCAACCATGATAATAAGCCACCGTGAAAAGATAGAGCCTAAAAATTTGTCGGAGCCTCTAACAATAAATATCTTCAATCTCAAGAAAAATAAGGGAGGATGTAGAGTTAAATTAAATGTCTTCAATCTGAAGAAGAATAAGAGATAGAAACTGAGATAGAAACGGACAGCGTATGTGAGTTTGTGGGTCTTAAAGTGTAGGACTTTTAATTTACATATTTATTCTCGTTAGTTGAAAACTTGTTGGTGGGTATGATGAGAGTATTTTGGGCAATGTATTAGTGAGAGTTAGAGTTGCATTTTTACTGGAGTGTCCTTTAGTTTTATCTCTACTTAAACATATGGTGTAGGGGCATTTTTGAACTAAAAAAATGAGGAATCCAAACAGTGGAAGCTCCTTAAATAATAGTATAGATACTACTATTTAAGTCGCTTTCCTATTTGGAATTCTCAATAATCATGCCCAAAATACCCTCAAAATTTACCCATTTGTAAAGCTTAAATAATCTATAGTCTATACTACTATTTAAGAGATTTCCCCGATTTAATATCCTTAATTTTGATGCTCAAAATATCCTTAAGTTTACTGTAAAACTTAAATAATAGAGAGAGAGAGAGAGAGAGAGAGAGAGAGAGAGAGAGATATATATATATATATATATATGTAAAATAGCTAATTTAAAAACTTCTAAATTTAAAAAAAAAAAAAAAAAAAAAAAAAAAAAGTTGCATTTTTCACCTTACTCCCTCACGTCTCTTTGCTTTTTTTCTTTTTTCCACCTTTTTCTACCGTGAAGGATAAAGCCACTCCTAAATTTCTCCCTTTAAGTTTTTATTTTTATTTTTATTTTTATTTTTATTTTTTTTCTAACTTGAATGGATAAAAATGCTTTATATATACTAGCCTCTGAGCACGCGCTCAGGCCTGTGCTCAGAGACTTTTCTATTTTTTGGGTGAATTTTAATAATTTACATCCATTATAATTTGGGATTATTACATTTTTGAATTACAAAATAAAAAATAAAAAATAAAAACCTAGGGGTGTGATGAAAATCTGATGAGTATTATGCGTTTGTTGTTAATGTGCAACTGACAAAAAGTCTATTTCAATTAGGAATAATATGTGGGGAAGTTTTATTGTACACGTTGCTTTTTTATGAGAAATTCTATGAAGAAAATGTGGGGAAGGTAAATACATGGGGAGTTTTGTAAGCTATTGAGTAGAAGTAGAAATTTATTAGAAGTAGACGTAGGAATTTATTAATTTTGTCAATTTACTATTTTAACCCCATTTTTAAGTTGTTGGTTAATTAATTTAGGGGTATTTTTTACAGTAAAAAAAGCAATAACTAACTTTCTGAATCCTCTTAATATATATATATATATATATATATATATATTCTTTCAAATAGCTTTTTTTTTATTGGGTCCAAAATACCCCTACACCCTAGGGTTAAGTAGGAGCAAAGTTTAGTAAAAATGCTTCTTTAACTACCACAAAATAGGACCACACTCGTTGGTTTTAAAACTTAGTTTGTTTCTTCCTCAGTTCTCCCAATTCTATCAATTATGTTGTGCATACCCAAATTATGGCTATTGGGCTTAACCTCTACTTGGGCTCACAATCTATTTATTTTGTGGGCTTTTGGGTTTCTTACTGTGAGTGGTCCTATGCTCGGCAAACCCAAATATGCTTCTGTTTCCTCAAGTATTTCTCTGTTCCTCACATAGTTACTCATTTACTCTCTTAGATTGATAGTTCTTTCTCTAATGAGTCTCCCCTTCTAGAATTGCCAACCCCTCTTCCTCCCTTGATTCTCCTATTTATAGCCTTGGATAAGTGGAGGTGTTATGACTACTCTATATTATTAGTGGGCAAGGGGGTCCAATTCCATCGCTTCTAAGTGTGTGTTTAGGTGGGAATGGTAGTAGTGGCTTTGGAATTGGTTTCCACTTCAATAGGGATGCTTGGCAGCGATATTCCCTAAGGTAAAACCGAGCAGTTGAGGTATAGCATCCCCGAGCAACCAAGTTCTTGTTTGAGATGTAGTTAACCAGGCAAGTTTGGGATGTTAATTTAATCATGATGTGTATAGATTAAGATTACATGTCCATTGAGACTTGGGTCAAGCATAGCAGCATGAGGCTTGGGCTCATGACCTTAGCAAGCCTAAGGCCTAGTTTCGGATGGAAAGGTTGGGGTCATGGGCCACACTGCAGGGTTGAAGTTCAAGGCCCAAGTGGGCCTGGAGACCAGTGCTGTACATATGTGTTAATCTTATTTCCACCATTATCATCATCTTTTCTATTTGCTCTTGCTTAATGGTATGTGTATATCAATGTATATTGCTTTTTTATATTTTGGTTTTTTTATTTAAAAATATATAAATCAAAAGCATTTTAAAAATTTTTAATCATAGCCATGGCAACCTGCTTATTGTTGAGATTTTCGCAATTGGTTTATTTTGAATTTGGTACATTACTACTTTGCCTTTTTTTTCATTGTTTCTAAAAGCTTAGTATTACGTTTGTTTTTCTTTACTGCAAGGAGGGAGCCTACAGACATTTGCTATTATTTTTATGTGTTGCTCTTTCATATTTGCTTTCTTGTATTTGATTTTGTAAGGTTGAAATTTATCAGCCATCTTGTTGGCTTTATTCCGTGCCAATTTGCTTGTAATTTAAGCACTTAGTAACCCTGTATTTAGGTGGGATTATTGTAAGGGTAGTATGTGAGAAGATGTGAAGAAAAGCTCAAGTATGTGCAAAGAAGCAGAGTTTCGCGGCTAGGACTCGCAGGTGGCTTGCGGCTGCAAATCGCCAACTTCAGGCACGTGAGATACGCGCAAGGAAGTTGAAGGGTCATGACAACTGTCGCACTACAGGACAAAAGTCCCAGGCTGGCCAGACCGTTATGTCGCAACTTGATTTCACGACTTGGACAAGCCGCGAGACCAAGCCGCCAATTTACCCTGTTTGGCAAAAATTTGTCTCTTAGTATTCTCATCTCACCTCACTATATATAGACCCTTATACCCACTAAATGAAGAGAGCTTCTAAAGAGAATTTTGTGAGAGAAAACCCTAGAGAAAAACAAGATTGCCTCATCCCCAATCTTCATCTAAGAAACTCTACAAATTCCTCTACTCTCTTCCTCTCCATTGTCATACCCTTGAGAGGTCTTTTACCAAATCCTTATCTCACCACACCCACGTCTGTGAGAAGGTTTATTTGGTGCTGAGGGAAGCAGTTTGGAAGGAACCAATATATATTGGTTGATGCTATGGTCAAGTAGCAGAATCCGGGAAGCTAAAGAAGAAATAGGTTCAGCGTAACCTCGTTGGAATAAGAAGCTTGGAGGGCTTAGGTACCTGGGTAGATTAGGCTTGGAGGGTCTTCTGCTATTCATGTATACCAACTATATTCTTTAGTGGATTTTATCACCGCTTGGAGGGCGGCAAAGAGATTTTATGCCAAGGACTTCGGTTTCTTCTTCGATAACACATCGAGTGTTGTCCGTGTGTTTGCATCTTTCTTCCCTTTATCTTTGCCTTATATTTACTGTTGTGGATGTATTTATATTTGGTTTAGATTGTCTATCAATTCTGTTATAAGCTTATTATCATGTTCCGCACATTAATTGTTTGATATAAAGCTTGAATTGGTAGTTTTGTAATTTAGGGTCTAAACGTTCAAGGGCATTTCGTACCCATATTGAACTTTCAGTTGGTATCAGAGCGGGTACACTTGTTGTGGTTTTAATACCTAAGTGTGATCCTTGACCCCTTGTTGAGGTGGATAGGTCTCAATCTCTCACTGTTCCACCATTTTTTTATGGTAATAATTATGCATTTTGGAAAGTCCGAATGAGGGCCTTTTTTTGTTCTATGGATGAGGTTATGTAGGATGCTGTTGAAATAGGTTGGACAAAGCCGAAGAATGCCAAATCCATTTGGGACAAGGCAACTCTTGCGGTGGCTAATGGAAATAGTAAAGCATTGAATGCCATTTTCTGTGATATCTCTCCAAAAGAATTTCATAGGATTTCACATATTACCATTGCTAAGGAAGCATGGGAGATTCTGGAGACGACTTATGAAGGAACCAAGAAGGTGAAAGACACCAAACTTCAGATGTTAACCACTTGCTTTGAGCAGCTAAAGATAGATGAGGGTGAGTCCTTTGACTCTTTTTACAGTAAGCTAAACGAGGTGGTCGTTGGCAAATTTAATTTGGGGGAAAAGACGGAGGAGTCTAAAGTTGTAAGGAAGATCTTTCGGTCACTACCAGAAAGTTTTCGTGCCAAAGTTACAGCCATTGAAGAGAGCAAAGATCTTAACGACATCAAGGTTCAAGAGCTAGTTGGTTCTCTGCAGATGAGTTGTCCTTGCCATCTCAGAAGAAGAGCAAATCACTTGCTCTTAAAACAATTGATGAGAGAGTGGCATCACATGACCCTTCGGAAGAAGATGTAGTAGATAAAGATGTGGCGTATCTTGTAAAAAACTTCCGAAAATTCTTGAAATTCAAGAATGGTGGGAAATTTGGTAACAAAGGAAAATTTCAGAGTTCCGGGAGGGAGAAGAAAGAATTCCGAAGGAAGGATGATAGAGATTCCCAATCATCTCAAGGAATCACTTGCTTTGAGTGTAATGGACACAGACACTTCAAAAAGGAATGTCCCAACTATTTAAAGTCTAAAGGAAAGGTCTATGCCACTACTCTGAGTGACTTAGATTCATCAAACTCTGACTCGAAAGAGAGCTGTGACGGAGAAGGAAATTACTCCGCATTCATAACCATTGCTCATGTGGAGACCTCAGAGGATTTGGATGTTCTTGTAAAGGAGCTTGGTGAGCATTTTGATTTGGAGTCTATGGGGATTGTTGAAGAATCGGAAGATGAAGAGGAGGAAGATTCAACTGATCTTCAAAAGAATTACGCCTCACTTCTGGAGAAATTAGGTGAGTATGCAAGAGTGGCAAAGGTGGCTGTGAAGAAGATGAAGAAAGCTGAGGAAGATTACAAAAGTCTCTTGGCACGATACAAGGAGGCAAAATGTAAGATTGAAGCACTTAATGGTGAGCTATCAGAAGCTTACACAAAAGTGAGATTCCTTGAGCAAGAAGTAGTGGAAGCTCATGCCAAGATAGATAGGGTCCCCTCCAGGAAGTTAGATGATGTTATTTCATCTCAAAAACATGCCTTAGACAAATTCGGATTGGTATACACCGGAGGAAGTAGCTCATCAGCAAATGTCACCAAAGAAGTAAAGTTTGTAAAGGCTAAGGAGACAACTGTGGATAGGTCCAGTCCTGAGAAAATTAAAGCTGAAAAGAAGAAGAATGTGACTGATCAATGGGTATTACATAAGTCCAGTAATCAATCAGAATCCAGATATGGAGCTAGAGGAAGATCACTCCCAAGACAGCAGCAGGGTCCTAGAACGAAGTATGTTTGTCATTATTGCGGATTGCAAGGACATACCAGACCCAACTGTCAAAAGCTGAGAGCAGACAACAATGCAAGTGCACCTCGGTCACAAGGAAAAAGAAATGATATGAGGACTTGTGGTGGTGAGCAACCAAGAAGCCAAAAACGTGATCCAGGAATGATGGACGTGATGAAGATGATCGGTGCATTCACCAATTGCTTGGAAAGCTTCACTCGAAGGTTTGACAGTCCTAACTCTCGTACCCGAGCCGTCAAGGATATCACCTTAAACACACGTGACATGTGGGTGACAAAGGGTACTCATGCATAAGCATTATAACATTTCTATGCATCAAATTCTTCCTATGCTTTGTGGATATGATTGGTTATATGCTTTGTGTTTTTTAGTATTGATTTTTAATTTGTGTTCTGTTTGTGTTTAAAATGCTTCTACATTTTCTTCGTTCTGATCAATCTTTTACTGTTTTTGTGTCAAAAATCCAAAAACACATAAAAAGTAGAAAATCCAAAAAATTTGATCACTTTGTTGAGTTTTGTCTCAAAGCATGTTTTGCCTTGTACTTTTGTACTTATGGCTTTGTGCATTTAACGAGTTTAGCTTGTCTCTCATGCACTCATATCATTGTGGAAAAAATTCTGAAATCTATGTGACTGTTGTAAATAGATCTTCAACCTTGTCATGAATGATTAGTGAATGGTTTTGTTGATCTTGAGACATGCATAGACTCATACCTATATATCTTCCCACTTTTTTTTTTTTTTTGCTTAAAAGAGCTCTCTAAATGTAAATCTCCAAATGAAAAGAGATATAGAGCTGCAAAAGTCTGTCGCACAAACTAGTATTTGACTAGGAAAAAGGGAAAGCGACCAAAATAAAATGTATGATGCCCAAAAAGCCAAAGCCTAACTTATCAATTGAAATATCAAAAATTTCAGACATCTATCTCTCAATGAGATTTTTTTTTGCTCAAAAGTTGCAAATGATATGTTGAATATGGAGCCAAATGAAAAGCTTCAAAGAATTGTTATCAATTATTTGTGGGAGGTCATATATGCATGTTTCTATAATTGAGATAGATCACATTATCTAGTGCTAGTTGTGTATGCCTTGATTGAATTGATCATTGAAGTTTCACATTGGACTAAGGACTATCTCATTTTTGATATCCACACACAACACACAAGTCTATGTTCAATGAATGTCATATTCATTTGTGTGATTGTACTTGATTAAATGTGTTTTCACATGCTCAATCTTTGTTGGTCAAACACAAAAAGATTTTTGAGTGTTTTGATTTGTTTTTGGAAATTACTTTGTTTTTACAAAAATGTTAAAAATTTCAAAAACATTGTTGCCCTGTTTTGGAGACTAAGTCGCGGGTTGGCCTAGTTGCATGTCCCAGTCGCAAGATCACTCAGAGATTTTTCGCGGCTAACTGGCGAGTAAATGCTCTAATCGCGAAAAAGACTTAGAAAATTTTTCCAAAATTTGAGTTTTCTAGTTTTCACAGGTCAGTGTGGCGACTGGTTCGCGGGTGAAAGGTCCAGTCACGAAAGGTACTTAGACAATTTCGCGGCTCATATCGTGACTATCTCGCGAGTAGACCTTCCAGACATGAAAAACACTTAGAGAAATTTTTCAAGTTTTTTCTCTTCACAGTGTTTCGCGGCTTAACCTGGCGACTTACTGGCGACTTGATCCAGTCGCGAAAAACGCATGTTTTGCATTTTAAAGACAAATTTTAAAACTGTTTTTCAGTTTTTCCCTCGAAGTTCAGTGTCTATTCATTTTCTCCTCAAAATCTCTTTCTCGACACTCCATGTTTCTTTGAAAAAGCTCTAAAATTCTGCATCATGTCTTCATCAAACATCAAGAAAAAGGTATGGGCTTTCTTGTCTTCACTTTATTCATCATGATTTCATTATTGTTCTCTTGAATCTGTGTGTTGTGTTGTTGGGTTGTGATTTTGAGGGGCTCGACCATGGGTTTGCATATATTGTTGAGTTTGGGTGTGTGATGCTATTTATTCTTGTTGCATTGACTGTTTTCGATTCTTTGCTTACATCAGGTCACTTATCCTTAGTTTGAGCATTGATATTTGTCAGTTTGTTTTTGGGCATATGAATGTGGGGTTTTCTACAATTTTTACTGTGGTTCTAAATTTATCTGTTTGGTTGTGGTTTTGGTGATTATGGCTATCATTTGTTTTTGACTTTTAAGTCATCATATCGTGTAGGTGTTGCTACATTTTTTTTTTTTGGCACTGTTCATACCAAATGGGTCATTTGTCTATGGTTCTGTAGTCTTTAGAGAGTTTGTGCTCCATGGGATGTTTCTGTGCTTCAGTGTGGAGTGTGTATCATTTTAACCATTTGTTCTCTTAATGTTAATCTGATTCTTGTGTTTGTGATTAAGTGAAAATTTTCCCCACATTCTTAACTGAATCTAATCAAGTTGATGTTGGTTCCCTGTGGTATTGCATCTGGCACTTTGTTGTGTGTTTGCTCTCTTACAGATGTCTTGACAATCCTCTAAAGGAAAAGAGGTTATGACAAAAGAGGACACATTACCTGTTGCAAAAAGAACACGGTCTTCCTCACAGCCATCTACTGAACTCAATATTGAGTTGTTCAGAACTCCTCAACACCTAGATGCTTACTCAAGCATTTTTTACCGGGGAACTCCTATAGTGGAACAGGAGGTCAGATTTGACACTTTGGACACCACTTTTGTCCCTCGGATCTTCGAGGCAAAAGATTGGGCAACATTATTTGGAAATTTTGTTGATCCAATGATTGAACTAGTGAAGGAGTGTTTTGCCAACACAGTTGATCTTGAGAGTGAACTACATTGTCTGGTAAGAGAAACAGAGTTCATCATTAGTCCAGACACCATAGCTGAACTTCTCAAAATCACACGACCTGCGAATGTCGATCTAACTCCGTATGATGATCGTATTCCAGTGATTCAGGACATTCTCCAAGTTCTTGGTCCTGACCATGACATTTCCAGTGCCGGCACATCCATTAGTACTACCAAGTTTTCACCTGATTTGACAACATTGAAGCTGATTATGTTTTCAAACCTCTATCCATTGACCAACACAGTGTATATAAACCTTGGAAGGGCACAATTTCTATGTGATCTCATCACAGGCACCACCATTGACATCTGTGCCCATATTTTTCACATCATAAGAAAGACAGCAACCCAAACAGTAGCACGAGGGTGCCTTCCATTTTGTAGTCTTATTATGAAGTTCGTTCTAAGTGAAGGTGTTACTCCTCCCTCAGTTGGGAACATGATTGCTCGTCTTCGACCAATCTCTATGTTCACTCTACAAGCCAGCAGGAGTCATTTATCCAAAACTCCAAAGAGTGCACATCTATTTTTTGCTACTTCTTCTACTCCTGAGCCAGATTCACCTGTCCATGCCATCCATGCTTCACAGCAACCAAGCACTACACAACCACAGTTTGCTCCTCAGCCTGACAAGTTGAAAATATTCTTTGATAACCTCCACAAACATCTTAAGGAAGTGGAGAAGACCTTCAGAGATGGCCAGAGAGAGCAGTCGGAGAGATTGGCCGCTATGCAGGACCAAATTGATGTATTGGCAGCTCAAGTTGATGGCATTTTCACAAAATTGCAACACTGGCCCTTTGGTCATTTGTGTCAAAAAGGGGGAGAACTTGGCAACTCTTGAGGGGGAGTGCTCGTTTTGAGAGGGAGATTTCTTCATCATTTCTTTTTCATTTGATTTTTTGTATATAAAACTTTGATAACTCAAAATATTGTGGTGGTAGTTGTTTATTTCAGCATATATATAGTATGATGTTATTCAGCTTCAGTTCTTTATGTTGCTGGTTTGTACCCATTTTGCTTCTGTAAGCTTTAAGGGTTTGTTCTTATGCACAGTTTGTAGGCCTTTATGGTTTGTGCCATGCTTTATGCAGTCTTTGTGCTTTGTTAAATCAATACTTTCAACTAAATGTCTTGCGTTTTCCTCTAAGTACTGTCACTCTTGTGCCCTTGTAGGATTTTTCCTAGATGCACATACTTCATGTACTGTCTATTGGTTGAGTGTTGGTCATTCAAGCGATTTACCTTGTATTTATTATCTTGAATGTCCGGATGTTCATTTCAAGTATGAATGAGCATTGTGATCACTTGGCTATAGTGATTACCTGTTTTGGTCTTGCCATGGTTTATTACTTTATTCCATTGTCCATGATCACATTGTGCTTGCTCCATATGCATTACAAGTTTTTGTATACAATGAACTTATTATGTTGTTATGTTTCAAGAGTTACTTGTTCTTATGGTTCTAAAGCTTCGCAGATTCTAAAGTTAGGTGTGAGTGAGTTTTCCAACTGTTCCCAACTCACGCGTTAAGTCTAGAGTTTGTTTTAGGGTTTTGTCACGGAATAGCCAAACGGGGAGATTGTAAGGTTGAAATTTATCAACCATCTTGTTGGCTTTATTTTGTGCCAATTTACTTGTAATTTAAGCACTTAGTAACCCTGTATTTAGGTGGGATTATTGTAAGGGTAGTGTGTGAGAAGATGTGAAAAAAAGTTCAAGTATGTGCAAAGAAGCAGAGCTTCACGGCTAGGACTCGCAGGTGGCTCGCAACTGCAAGTCACCAAATTCAAGCACGTGAGATGCACGTAGGGAAGCTGAAGGGTTGCGCCAGCTGTCGCACTACAGGACAAAAGTCCTAGGCTAGCCAGATCGTTAAGTCGCGACTTGATTTCGTGACTTGGACAAGCCGCGAGACCAAGCCGCCAATTTACCCTGTTTGGCAAAAATCTGTCTCTTCGTATTCTCATCTCACCTCACTATATATAGACCCTTATACCCATTAAATGGAGAGAGCTTCCAGAGAGAATTTTGTGAGAGAAAACCCTAGAGAAAAACAAGATTGCCTCATCCTCAATCTTCATCTAAGAAACTCTACAAATTCCTCTACTCTCTTCCTCTCCATTGTCATACCCTTGAGAGGTCTTTTACCAAATCCTTATCTCACCACACCCACGTCTGTGAGAAGGTTTATTTGGCGCTGAGGGAAACAGTTTGGAAGGAACCAATATACATTGGTTGATGCTATGGTCAAGTAGCAGAATCCGAGAAGCTAAAGAAGAAATAGGTTCGATGTAACCTCGTTGGAGCAAGAAGCTTGGAAGGCTTAGGTACCTGGGTAGATTAGGCTTAGGTACCATATGGTTAACAAGAACTATAAATGAGTAATCGTTGCCTTAAATCATTGGGATATAACTCAGAGTAGAATGTCACCCAGCCATCAAGTCTAGATTTTCTAATATAGCCACAACACATGCTCCTCACCCCCCCCCCCCCAATATCCAATATATATATATATATATATATAATGTATAAGAATCATGCACCTTCAAATGACAATCAATAGCAACTACAAGTACATATTTTAGTCTAATAAACTAAGAATTATTACAAACACTTCTAGAACATTTTCATCTATTAAAAACCCAGGAGAACTACTTCCATGTTTTTTTTGGGGGGGGGGGGGGGGGGGTAAGGAAATGAGCATTCAAATTAATCATAACCAAACATAAACCTATGCTTTAACTTACCAATAAATTATCAGTTCCTTTGTTATTCCCAAAAATCTCCCCAATAAATTGTTCTCGTTCAGTGGGGCCACCATACTCCAAACATTTCTTAATAACGTTTGATGCAAATTTATGCTGGCTCAGTTGTACAATATGTCCTAACACGTTGCTTATAATCTGGCTTCTTTCATGAGGCTTTCCCCTCTCTAGTACATGCTGATGTCTGGTTATATTTTTATTACAATGAATAGTTATTCCTTACGAATAGCTATTTTTTAAAATAAGAAATAACTATTCCTTATCAAAAGTATTGAATATCTATTCCTTCACCTTATTTAATAATTTTTTTTTAAAAATTCCTAAAAAGCCATTAGTTGCCACATCTTCAAAAGGAAAGAAAACAAATTTTTCTTGTTGTTAATTATTAGCTCTATTTTGAATACCCTAAAATAAGTATATTTTAGGAAATTTGACTTAAAAATAATTTAATTAGACCTTGTTTTTATACTTTACTAAATTGTGGATGCATATTCGGAATTTTATTCCTAAATGATCACCAAACTAATGAATAGTAATATTTATTACATTCCAACTTAATGTATTCCTTATAATACTTATTTCTATTCCCATGTAATAATTATTACAGTGTACCAAACGTACCCTTAATTTCCCAGTGAACCAACATGTTTGAAACATAAATTTAGAGTATATTTTACTCTCTGCTACCAAAAAAAAAAAAAAATACATTTCACTCTTAAAAAAATCAAGTCTTCAACTGATCATTAGAAAATAATCTTCCAAAAAAGAATAGATTTCGTGTTGTCAATATGCATGTACACACTACATATATGGTGTTGTAACTTATTAGGAAGCTTTTCCTCAAAACAAAAAAAAAAAAAATTATTAGGAAGCTATTACTTCCAGACGAAAGAACAAGTCTTCAACTGAACATCTTCAATGGGCAGCTTATCAGTGGGGAAGGCACAATTCACACCTTGCTTCTCATACAACGAAGCACATGGCTTAGGAGTCACTTTGCTTGTCACTCCAGCAATATCAGTACAATTCCATGGCAATTCATTTTCCTTTAGATTCATAGTCATGGTCACATTAGAAATGCATATTCCAGTGAAGGGATCACCCGTAATTCCGTCAAGTCTTCCTGCAAAAGTAACGTTGGTCGCCACCACATCTCGATAATTAATTCCATTAATCTCTGGAATTGCTTTCAAGTCGAAGTTAGGGTCTGGATGTTGCTTATAATTGCCAGCCATCCAGAAAGCATACTTCATGTTCTTCAAGGTCATTCTTCTTACATAGATGTCCTTGACATAACCTCCTCTTCCAACAGCAGTCTTAACTCTAACAGCTGATTCGGTATCAATGGCTGTGATGTCTTCAGCTCTAACATCTTGGATTCCACCAGACATTTCGCTACCTAGGGCAATAAGAGCACTAAAAGGAGAAATGCAGGTAACCCTTCTGATGATTAGGTGTTGTGAAGGAATTCCAAGTTTGTATCCATATTGATCCCAACCACTTTTCACGGCAATGCAGTCATCCCCGGAGACAATGTAGCAATCCTCGATACGAACGTTTGAGCATGAATCTGGAAACAAAACGGGAACATAGACTCAGCAATAGTAAATTGTGTCAATGATCGATGTCATGTGAAAATGATGATATATCAATCGTAAATTGTTATCTTTGGTGAAAAATATGGAGAAAAAAATGTTGTGTTTCTATCATTAGTCCTTAAAATAGGTGAATGGCAAGGGAATAAGTAATTAACCTTTCAACCTCACATTAATCAAAGCAATTAGGACATGTGCCAAACATACCTGGGTCTACCCCATCGGTATTAGCCGAATAAATTGATGCAATGATTGTGAGCCCTTTGACTATTATATTGCTGCTGTAGATGGGATGGACAAACCACGATGGAGAGTCAAGTAGAGTGAGATCAGATATCTGGATTTGATTCGAGTACATGAGCTCAATCAAGTATGGTCGTGTCACGTTGTATTCCTTGGCACGGTACTTCTTCCACCAAGTAGCACCCTGGCCATCAATCGTGCCATTGTTACCTAATATAATGCCATTAAAAATGGTATCCATTAGACATTGTTAAAGCCAAAAATAATTATTAAAAAAAAAAAAGAGTTTTGATTAATATATAATTACCCGTGATTACGACATCAGTGAGATTTGTACCGAAAATTAGAGCGCTTAACCGTCCACCAGGTGCATCCCTTCCTCTTCCATAAGAAGGCAACACAGGAAGAGGAGGCCATTGTGACTCATCCTAACCATTTGATCACGCATGAGTATAGCAAACGATGGTTAGAGAAACAAATAATCAAAGAAAATAGTTTTACTTTTTTATAATTAGTGTATACCTAAATTCTATTTGTGGTAATTAATTACAAACTATATATATGGATAATTGGCTAGTTAAAACCGAAATGAAGATTTGAAATCTAGATATATTTGCTAAAAACAAAAAGAAACTGGTTAATAGTTGAGCTACAAGGCTCTTGTCAGCTACAAATATAACTTAAGTTAGTGTTTTCCTTTGTTTTCAGCCTTGGATGAAGTAAAGGCTAATACATTTTATGACAAGTTGATTTTCGCAATTCCTTGCTTTTCAATTCTCATGCTATAATGGTTTTGGTTTAATTTCATGGCCAAAATGTGAGGCTATTTTCAAATTTCATGTAAAAGGAAAAATGTAAATGGGCCCCTCAAGTATTAGTGTGTTTGAAATAGCTTATTTTCTTTTAATTATTTTTCTCAAAACAAGTTTGCAACCAAACTTTTTTCATCTAACAAAACGATTAAACTATAAAAATAAAAATAAAAACAAACAAACAAACAACAAACTTTATACCTGTGATCCAAGAATAACAGCACCTTTTTCAATAAAAAGGGTGAAATGGCTAGTGAGATTAAAGCTTCCAGTTAACCATCTTCCAGGTGGTACAATAAGTTGTGCCCCACCATCCAATGCATATCTGCTTAGATTACGAATTGCTGCATTAAAAACCTTTGTGTTTAATGTTTTTCCATCACCAACTGCTCCAAAATCAGTCAAAACTGCAGTATGCTTTCGACAATTTATTGCTTGATATGCTAATTTTTTGTTGTGTAAACTGCATTCTGCAACTCTTAAACTTAGCATTCCCAAGATCACAATCGCTGAGAGAACCTGTACAATTGTTATTAATTTTCGTGTCAACTTTTATTTCCCTTTAATAAGAAGGAAGAAATGCTTAGATCCATATCACTTTCACAACAAATTCTAAGCAATAAGTTGTTACTGGTTTTAATTTGAACTCCATCACTTAAATTATTTTTTTACCCACTATAACAGTAAGTAACAATCTGCCACCTAATATTTGTTATTAAAATGTTGTGAATTATCATTTATCTTATAAAAATCATAAAAAAAAAAAATCAATTTTGTAAATAAAAGTAAAAAGAGAAGTATTACTTTCATAACATTTTCATAAAACGTTCACAACAAATCATATATGGTATATAAATTGTTATTGTTTTCCATTTGAACTTATTATTGAAATTACTTTTTTGCCCACTCAACCTATAACAAACTGACACCTATGATTTATTATAAAAGTGTTGTGAAAATGTTGTGTATGTAACACCCTTGGTGCGATAGTCACTTCACAAGTATAAGAGCTTGTAAGGTGTGGAGGGTAAAGGCCGAGGTTCAAGTCTTTAAAAGGGAGTTTTACACAAATATACACTTGAATTAGGTTAGAGTAGAATTTTTATCTTGTAAAAAAAACCCAAACACAAAGCAAGAAAAGCTAGGAGTTCGGGGAAAACTTACATTGGTTTTGAACTTTAGAGATAGCCCCATGTCGTGAGAAGACTGAAGGGCGAAGAGAATGTTTAAGATTGATTTTCATTGTAGAAGATATTAAGAGGGAATTTATAGAGTTGTGGGAGTGAATTTTGGAAGGATATCTGCGTCACATCTGTCTTTGGGATGGTCATATATAGAAAATGTGTATTTTGTTTCTATGTTTTTCGCAGAGAATTAACTTAATTTATATATACATTAATTCACTTTTTTTTTTAATTTTTTTTAATTTGATATAGAGATTTTTTTTTTTTTAAGGGAAAATTTTAATAGAGAGTCAGGTTAAAAGTTAGGCACCACTTTTCAGGCGTTATATATTAGATGTTTGGTGTTATCTTTTGTAAAAAATTTAAATTAAGAAAAGAAGAAGTTAAATTTAGTTATGTAATTTCTGTTGTTTCAGTTATATAGTTGGTCAATGTTGTTATATAATTAAATTAAATTTACTTGAGTAATTTAAGGAATTGTATATATTTTTGTCCTTTCATTAGTAGGATATTTGAGAAATATGTTCAAAAAAGACAAGAATTGTTCTGTTAATCTTGACTTAGTTGAGTTTTTTTTGGTAGGGGTAGTTAGTTTGCTAATTGTTCGGTGGGTTCCATGCTTTCAGTTAATTCAACGGGTAAAGTCTTTAATAGTTGAATAAGAGATTTAGAGTTCAATCTCCAATGACACCAAAAACCTATTGGTGTTGCCTATGGGTAGGAGCGTATTGTGGGTGGGAATTTGGTTTTGTTGTCCCTTTTTGGTAGTTCAATTGAACTGTTTTCTTATTTTTTTTTAGTTGACGAGTGTAAGGTTGAATTTAATCAACCATCTAATTGGCTTTATTCTGTGACCAATTTGCTTGTAATTTAGCACTTAGTAACCCTATATTTAGGTGGGAAAATTGTAAGGGTAGTGTGTGAGAAGATGTGAAGAAAAGCTCAAGAGTGTACAAGAAAAACAGAGGTTCGCGACTAGGGCTCGCGAGTGGATCGCGACTGTCAAGCCGCCAAAAGCTGGCACGTGAGAGGCACACTGGGAAGCTGAAGGGTCGCTCCAGCTGTCACGCTACAGGACAAAAGTCCCAGGCTGGCCAGGTCGTTACGTCGCGACTTGAACTCGCGACTTGGACAAGCCGCGAGACCAAGTCACCAATTTTCCCTGTTTGGCAAAAACTGATGTTTTGCATTCCCTTCTTACCCTACTATATATACACCCTTATACCCATCATATTGAGAGAGCTTCCAGAGAGAATTTTGTGAGAGAAAACCCTAGAGAAAAACAAGATTGCCTCATCCCCAATCTTCATCCAAGAGACTCTACAAATTCCTCTACTCTCTTCCTCTCCATTGTCATACCCTTAAGAGGTTATTTACCAAACCCTTATCTCACCACACCCACGTCTGTGAGAAGGTCCATTTGGTGCTTAGGGAAGCAGTTTGGAAAGGAACTAATATACATTGGTTGATGCTATGGTCAAGTAGCGGAATCCGGGAAGCTAAAGAAGAAATAGATTTGGCGTAACCTCGTTGGAGCAAGAAGCTTGGAGGGCTTAAGTACTTGGGTAGATTAGGCTTGGAGGGTCTTCTACTGTTCATGTATCCCAACTATATTCTTTAGTGGATTTTATCACCGCTTGGAGGGCGGCAAAGAGGTTTTACACCGAGGACTTCGATTTCCTCTTCGATAACACATCGTATGTTGTCCGTGTGTTTGCATCTTTCTTTCCTTTATCTTTGCCTTATATTTACTGCTGTGGATGTGTTTATATTTGGCTTAGATTGTTTTATCAATTCTGTTATAAGCTTGTTATCATATTCCGCACATTAATTGTTTGATATAAAGCTTGAATTGGTATTTTTGTAATTTTGGGGTCTAAACGTTCAAGGGTGTTTCATACCCATTTTGAACTTTCAACGAGATCTGCTTATTCAAAAACTAAAAAAGATTTATGATTTTTATTATTGGACCCTCTTTTTGAAAAGTTTAAATATTTGACCTAAAATCTTATTTTCATCGCCCCATGATTAATCTTGAACAAGGATGGTTGATTGATTTCAATGACAAGTGCATCAAAGATTTTGCTTGATTGTTGAGAAATTATTAATTTATTACTATCATAGTAAAGAGAGTTTAACCCCTCCTAAAACCCTGATAAGTTTACAAGTAACAACTTATGTTATTCTTCATTTTTAAAGTTTCAAAATATTTTTAAAAATTTGAAAACATTCGCTTGACTAAATCCTATTCATGATTTGGTGATCAGGAATGACGCTTAACCAAAAAAAAAAAAGTTTCTCCTATTAAAACAAAAATTAAACCAAAAAAAAAACTTCCCCTAACTATGGTTAGGATTTGGTCAAGGGAATTTTTTTTTTTTTTTCAAAATTTGAAATATTCTACTAGTTAATAATAAAGAAATTCTACGTCCACAACACTTTCATTGCAAGTCTTAGATAGCAGGTTGTTATAGGTTTTTAATTTGAATTCACTACTGAAATTATTTTTTTGAACAGTAACAACAGCAACCTGCCACCTGGGATTTGTTATGAACATAGCATTTCTCGTTAAGCCCTTAGCATTAGATAAAAATAAAAAAATAAAAAAATTTAGCAATGTTTTTATCCAACTTGGATTGCATAAATTTTTATGCAACTCACTATAGAATGGTTAAAAAAAAAAAAACAAACACATGGATGGTGTGGCAGCGTGGCCCAAAAAAAACTGGTGATTTGGGCCCAAACCCTCAATTTATTTGTTATCTAGTGATGTTCTTGGCTTCGAATGGGAGATCCCAAAAATAGTTGACTACTGTGATTGATCTGGCCTTTAAGTTAATCCTTGTTGGTTCACTAGAGGTCAAGCCAAGGATATTATTCTCTTACCGAGCTCACTCTTCTAGGTCCCAAGCAAGGCCTTAGGTCCCTAGTGTTTTAATCTTTCCTTTCTCTCATGTTTCACACCCCAATTTTTCCAACCTCTCTCACCTTGACATCCTTTTCCTTTTACACACTCACGTTGGTGGAGTCCTCATGATGATAAAATTGCTCACTAGCGTGTAGGACCTACCAAATCAAGGGTTCAAATAGCTATCTGGGTATGTGACATTGTTCTCACCTGTAAAATCAATTATCAACGGTGGGACCCATCCTTTTGACGTTGGGGGATTGCTTAGTAACTTGTGCCTAACGTCAATTTAGGTGATCGAATGCATGTTAATCTTTGGATGGGGCCATGGGTCCGAGCATTAAACCATTTCATAGCTTGCTCATCCTCAGGCTAAGCGTATTCTCTAGAATGGACCTCTCAACATCTTCGGCCCAACTTTGGAATGGGCCAAAGAACTATCCCACTACAGATGGTTTTTTTTAATCGCCAAGTAGTAGGTTGCATAAAAACCTTTTCTTTTTTCTTTTAGGTAGCTAGTGAGGGATAAGGAGTGAGCTTCGAATTATATTTTTTCTTTTTTACATGGGATGCCACAAGAGATGTTCTTAATCTTTTTGGACTATTACTTGAACTCTTTACCATTCTACAATTTTATTTTCTTTTTAATTTTTTTAATGTTAAGCATCCTTCTTTTAAAAAAAAAAAAACCCCAAAACGGGAAATTCATTAAACCAAAAGAAAAGTTACATCAAAAGCTAATTGATCAAAAAGAAAAGAGGGCGGGTCTTCAAGCCAAACACAACAAGAGGAAGAACCATGTTAGGTTCTAAAGACTTAGGACCTAATGTATTTAGAACTCTAATGTGTAATGCTGGCAAACCATGATCAAAATAGTTGTTAGTCTTATTTAGACTTGCTCAAAGTGTGTGCGTTGTATGTAAAGTTGAAATCAAGTGGCTGCAGAAGTATTAGTGTCTTTCGGCTTGGCTCGATCGATCGAAGCTTAGACTCAATCAATCGAATATCGGGCAGAATGTTTTTTTTTTTTTGTAGAATTCCAACGCAGCCCTAACTCATTAAAACATTTAAGGTTTTATGTTTTACCCTAGGTATATAAGGCAAACCCTAGCCATGTTTTAGATGTTGCTCATATTAATGTTTGTGTGAATCTTTTGTGAGATCTGAGAGGAGCTTTCTTTCACACAAGCTTAAGATTATCAAGAAGGAGATTTCTTCAAGAATTTGATGATCATTCAGTTGCTACCATAAGAGCTTAAAGATACACAAGTGAGAGTACCTATAATTGCTGGAGAATCCAAGAAAGAAAGAGTCCGTGATCTCGGAGCTTGCACGTAGTCGTGTCAGTAAGTTTTCTATTGGTGGGTAGCAATAGAGTGTTAGTGGTCTAAGTTCTATTGTACAAACTTCAATTCTTTCTATAGTGGATTCAAGTTTACCTTGAACATAGCTAAGTTAAATTCTCCCCAGGTTTTTTACCGGTTTGGCTTTCCTGGGTTATCATATCATTGTGTTATTTATTTTTTTGCTGCTATGCATGATATGATTGTTTGATTGTGATAACCTAGATCTAAAATTTGGACTAAGTAATAACTTGGCTTGTTAACTAGGTTAATCCAATTGTGTTTTAAGGGGTCTAAAAACAAACAAATCCTACAATTGATTATTGATAAATGGATCTCATAAAAAATTATTCTAAATATAATGAATTAGTATGTGCAAAGTTGTGGTGAGAGTGTTTATATATATATATATATATATATATAATTAAATAAAACGACAATGGAGAAGGTATGAGATTCTAATATAAAAGCACATCACAAAATAAATAATAAATAAAAAAATGCTTCTTTTTAGTTCTCACATGAAGAAACCAGCCTCTAGGAGGTAAAAAACCAAAAAAAAAAAAAAAAATGAAACAAAACAAAACAAAACAAAACAAAAAAGCTTCCCCCAACCCCAACTCTAATCTTTCTTACACACCAAGACTTTTCCTTTTAGTTTTTATATTTTTTACGAGTAATACACTTAGGTACTTCTGGGGCACGAAGAATGGTGCTTCATCCTCTCATATTCATGGCGGGGTCCACTCATTAAAGTCATGGTAGAGCCACTCATTAAATTCATGGTGGAGTCCATTACGAACATGAGAAAGGGAGCACCATTTATTTATGCTCTGGAAGTACCTAAAAATTTTCCTTGTTTTCACCCAAATGGCAAGATTCACGGCAATTTATGTTTCTTATCCCAGTTTTTCCTCATTTTTCACCAAAATTGCAAGATTCATGCCACCTTATCCCAATTTTTTCTTTCCTCAAGGCATTTTCAATTAATGGTTCCCATATTATACACAAAATAACTAATTAAAAACTATTTAGATTTCCTTATACGATACTAAATCCCCATCCAAGATCCTTTTTTTATTATTTTTTTATTTTTATTTTTTATATCTCCACCATCTCTTTCCTTTTTCATTGTATCAAATTCTAAATTTGCTATACCCAAATTTTAAAGACCTAGAAGAGAAAAAGAAATATTGAATTCTACATATTTTTTAAGAGCATGCCAGTGAGATGTATATACAACTTTGTAGGTATATTTGCGGACGGAGCTACTCTTGGACAAGGGGGGAAAATGCCCCCTCCCCCCCCCCCCCTCCCAAATTTGTTCTTAAAAATTATTGTTAGTACATATATATATATATATATATATATATATATGTAGTAATTTTAGCAATTTTATTCTATAAAATTGCACTTTTCCCCCCTTAACAATATCATTAATTCTTCATTACTCTTGTTTTTCGTCTTTATCAAAAGTTTCCTTTGACATCCTTAACCCTAATTAATCAAAAAAAAAAATCATTTCCAAATCAAAAACAACCACAGCACACCTTTCACATGATGGTCATTCCACAAGTATATAAGTGTTTGTAGGGTGTGTGGGGATAATGGTCATGGTTCAAGTTTTTAAGAGGAAATTTCACACACATATACTTAAATTAGACTAGACTAGACTAGAATTCTATCTCAATTCAAAAAAAAAAAAAAAATCCAAAAACCAAGAACCAAATTATTACATCTCTATATTTATGCTTAAATTAATTGTTCATTATTTATCAAAGTGAAATGTTAACGGATGCCCTAAAGGCATTGATTGAGGAACTATTTTTAGAAACATTTTATTAAAAAAAATGATAAAACAATTAATTTTTTGACAAATTTTTATATTTCCCATGAAAGTGGTGTTAAAACTTTTTTAATAAAGTTTATTAACAATTGCCCTAAGAATACCTGTTAACATATACTTTATTAAAATTAAGGGAAAATTACACTTTACCACCTAAACTATGCACTAAATTACATTTGCACCATAAACTATCACACTTATCACACTTTCTACCCCGATGTTATTTTTGCTATTGTATTTAACAGAATCTTTCTACATGTGACAAGCACATGCTTCTTGCTTAGGTGTATATATGTAGTAATTTTAGCAATTTTGTTCTATAAAATTGCACTTTTCCCCCTTAACAATATCAGTAATTCTTCATTACTCTTGTTTTTCGTCTTTATCAGAATTTTCCTTTGACATCCTTGACCCTAATTAATTAAAAAAAAAAATTCATTTCCAAATCAAAAACAACCACGGCACACCTTTGACATAATGGTCATTCCACAAGTATATAAGTGTTTGTAGGGTGTGTGAGGACAATGGTCATGGTTCAAGTTTTTAAGAGAAAATTTCACACACATATACTTAAATTAGACTAGACTAGAGTAAAATTCTATCTCAGTTCAAAAAAAAAAAAAATCCAAAAACCAAATTATTGCATCTATGTATTTATGCTTAAATTAATTGTTCATTATTTATCAAAGTGTGTTAACGGATGCCCTAAGGGCATTGATTGAGGAACTATTTTTAGAAACATTTTATGAAAAAAAAAATGATAAAACAATTAATTTTTTTGACAACTTTTTATATTTCCCATGAAAGTGGTGTTAAAACTTTTTTTAATAAAGTTTATTAACAATTGCCCTAAGGATACCTATTAACATGCACTTTATTAAAATTAAGGGGAAATTACACTTTACCACCCTAAACTATACACTAGATTACATTTTGCACCCTAAACTATCACGTTTATCATACTTTTTACCCCGGTGTTATTTTTGCTATTATATTTAACATAATCTTGCTACATGTGACAAGCACATGCTTCTTGCTTAGGTGTAACAAAGTTAAAAGACTGAAACACTCTTCTTCAAAATCAATTTAAACAAAACCCAAAATTTTTCACATCTCCTTGTCTCACATGTCTGCCATCCTCTTCCCCAGTTTCAGTTTTAAAATATTTAAATTTACCTCTCTAACTCCATAGCAGAATTCATTCACAGTACCCCATCCACCTTCCTAGTATTTCTTATACTATCTATAGCTTTCTAGTTATTAAAATAAGGCATAGTTCATGTCTGCTGTGCCACTTAGGATTTGCTATTTTAACTTCTTTTATACCATTTCATCAGTGATGGAATTAAAAAGTTTTAGATTGTATTTTATGAATCTGGGGAAGAGGATGGCAGACACATGAGACAAAGGGAGATGTGGAAAAATTTGGGTTTTGTTTTAATTGATTTTGAAGAATGGTGTTTCAATCTTTTAACTTTGTTTCACCTAAGCAAGAAGCATGTGCTTGTCACATGCAACAATATTCTGTTAAATATAACAAAAAAAATAATACTGGGATGCAAAGTATGATAAGTATGATAGTTTAGAGTGTAAATTGTGCAATCGGATAGTTTAGGGTGCAAAATGTAATATAGTACATAGTTTAGGGTGGTAAAATGTAATTTCTCCTAAAATTAATGCAAAAAATCAAAAACCAAATTAATGCATCTATGCATTTATGGTCCCCAATTATTCATTAGTTATAAAAATTAATGCAAAAACAATTCAAAAACCAAATTATGCATCTATGTATTTATGGTCCCTAATTAATCATTATTTATCAAAATTAATGCAAAAAAATCAAAAACCCAAATCAATGCATCTATGCATTTATGGTCCCTAATAACACATTATTTATCAAAATTAATGCAAAAAAAAAAAATCAAAAAACAAATTAATGCCTCTATGCATTTATGGTCCCTAATTAATCATTATTTATCAAATTAATGCATCTATGCATTTTCA
Source organism: Quercus variabilis (assembly GCA_030445155.1). NCBI lineage: Eukaryota > Viridiplantae > Streptophyta > Magnoliopsida > Fagales > Fagaceae > Quercus > Quercus variabilis. The sequence continues at coordinate 13,732,487 of CP129453.1, forward strand.
TCAGGAGCAAACGCCATATGTTGAAACTCTCTAAAAAAAATGACAAAACTACATTATTGGTCCCTGAAGTTTACTCTGTGAGTACATAAGGGTCATCAAATAGCTCACGGCCTACGGCTCGACCTAGAAACCCGACGGCCCACCAGGCTAATGGGCGGCCTGACCTGTTGTTATTGAGGCCCATGAGTAGCCCACTAGCCTAGTGGGTCAGGCTGTGGGCTAGTTTTTATGCCCATAGGTACCCGGTGGGCTAGCCCAGTAGCCCAACCCGATGCCCAGCCTATTGGCCTAACCCATTAGCCCAGCCTAATAACTTATAATTCATAACAAAAATATATAGGAAGTGTATGAAGGATTAATCTTGAGATATTATAGAGGAATTTCTTAAGAGAACTCTCTTAACCACTAAGATACCCAAAGTAATTGGGCTAAACTTAGTTTACTAAATATATATTTTTCTATTAGTCTATCAGATTTGAATTAACCATTTGACATTTTTTTTATTAAAGATAAAAATAAAAAAACTATTTAAAGCCTTAATAAATAAAAAAATTAAATAGGTTTCCATCAACAAAACAAAAAATTAAATAGATTTGACTATAAAAAAAAATTGTAATTAAGTATTAAAATCTTTAATTCTTTCCTTTAAAAAAATAGATTGATTATTCTCTTATAAAAAATTGATTCTTTCCTTATAAAAATAATAAAATAATAGGCTAACACAAGCCCATGGGTAACCCATTAGGCTCGACCCGATAGCCCAACTTGCTAAAGACAAAATGGGCATTACCCATAGGCAGGGTCATGGGCTAAGGTCTTCTCTTTCGGCCCAACCTGACCCAGTCCGTTAACTAGTTAATAGCCCATTATGCCCATGGGCCAAGTAAAAATGGGCCGAGCCGGCCCATTGACGACCCTTATGAGTACAATTAGTCCCTTAAGTTTCAAGTGTGTGCGATTGGTCTCTCAAGTTTTAAAAAAGAACAATGTTAATCCTTCTGTTAACTACAATTAATAATATTACTTATGTGGCTAACTGAGTAATGACTTGTCATTTTTTTTTAATGATGTGTCATTTTTTAATTTAAAAAATTACAAAAATTATTAGAAATTACTAAAAATATTAGTATGTATAAGTTTTACAAACTTATTATGCCATGTAAGTGACTTAAAAAATAGTTTTACACGTCCAAGCGTCCTCATCATTTTGGTAAAAACTTAATAATTAAAAAAAATTAAAAACTGCATATTTCTCCCCTTAGCCTTTCTCTCTCATGTTCTTCATCTGACATCTCCTAGAAAATACCCAATATCAAACTCTAATTCAGCTGACTCATTTGCACAATATTAGCGTCTCTTATGAGTCAGAATCAACGATGAATAACTTTATTCAATATTAGTGTCTCTAATGAAATATTTCATTAGGGTTTCAAATCTAAATACAATTTTGATCTTCTTTTCAAACCTAATTCAAAATTTCCACAATGCACATGAAGCCCTATGGAAAAAGACAAAAGAGCAACAACTCCATATACCTCCAAATCTAGATCCTATATGTATCGACTACATAGCAATGGATTACAATTATTTCATACTAATAAGTTATAAGGATTCAAACAGAAACTTAGGTGTGGTATTTGAAAGTTCAAAAATTAAGGCATGAAAGTTAGAAATTTTCAAATATTTGAAGAATTTTAAGTATTATATATAGGTTTTATTATCTATGAAAAAAAATGAAACAAATATTGGTCCTTTTTCTTTCTCCGCCCTGAACTAGTGGCAGACATTGTGAGAATCTTTGTTGCCTATCACATTTGTTGCACTCAAAATCTTCTTTGTTGAGTTGCTTGACCGAACCTTAGACTTCTCTTAGCTCTTGATTTTTGTTGAGTTTTCCCAGCATATTTTGTTGGCTTTGAGGTATTATGGCAACTTGATCGGAAAACTGGAAAACGGTGAAGTGAAAGGGAAATACTTACATAGGGAATTACTTACACAGGGGAAGAGATGGTAGGGCTGAAGCCAATATTTTTTTCCATAAGAATAAATAAAAATCAATTAAAAATGACATAAGACACTTAAGTTGCCACATCAATTTGTAAGTACTTTTAGTAAATTAAAAATGTTACATCATTATTCTGTTAGCCATATAGACAATTTCACTAACAGCAGTTAACAGAAGGACTAATATCACTCACTTTTAAAATTTGAGGGACTAATGGTGCTCACTTAAAACTTGAGGGACCAACTGTGCTCACAAGATAAACTTCAGGGACCAATAGTGTGGTTTCGCCAAAAAAAATTAATTATTATTTACAAAAATTAATGCAAAAAAATCAAAAACCAAATCAATGAATTAAATGCACCTATGCATTTATGGTCCCTAATTAAACATAATTTATCAAAATTAATGCAAAAAAAAAAAAAAAAAAAAACCAAATTAATGCCTCTATGCATTTAAGGTCCCTAACTAATCATTATTTAGCAAATTAATGCCAAAAAAAAAAAAAAACCAAGTGAATGCATCTATGCATTTATGGTCCCTAATTTATCAAAGTGAAATGTTAACGGATGCCCAAAAGGCGTTGGTTTAGGAACTATTTTTAGAAACATTTTATGAAAAATAATATTAAAAAATTAATTTTTCTGACAACTTTTTTATATTTCCCATGAAAGTGATGTTAAAATTTTCTTAATATAGTTTATTAACAATTTCCCTAAAGACATCTTTTAACATACCCTTTATTAAAATGGAAAAGTTAACCAATGTCCTTATGGAATTAGTTTAGGAATTATTTTTAGAAACATTTTATTGGGAAAATGATAAAACAATGTTGTTGATAGCTGTGAGGGCAGGTGATTTGAGCACCTTTTTTGGGCTATGGGCCATGCCTGAGGACAATCAGACATCCAAGGATGGTTGAAAGGTCCATACATATCTAGGCTATAAGGCCAAGGAGAAAAGAGGAGATTGATGTAGCAACTGAGGTTCCCAAGGAGCAAAGGCACCTCGAGAGTGCTTTAGGAAGTCAACCATTTTAGAAAGATAAGCTTTAGGGAAAGTAGCAGAGGCGTATCAACAACAAAAAGAAGCAATATCTGGGAAGGAGACTGTCACCACCACATTAAATGCACTGAACCTAATGAACTGGCCGCATTTATGAGGAAATGACACCTAAACAATGTCATCCCAACTCACAGCCCTTCTCATTGCCTCTAAGAGGGCCTTGATGGGACAAGCATCCAAGGGATTTCCTAGAAAGTGGACAGGTTGAAGGCTAGGATGTAGGGAGAAGGGACTATATAAGGAAATGGCCATCATAAAATTGAGGGAGGAGATCTAAAGAAAAGAGAGAAGAACACTTTGTATACAGATAAACCTGATTAATATAAAAACATATCATACTCGAACTAGACCAAGGAGCGATATTTTTCATCAATTTGTGTGTTAAATCCTGTTGTCTTGAACTCAATCTATTTAAGGCCTCCACTTACTTAGCTTAGTAGCTTGCTTGCAAGACCCACTCTCTAACAAATTTATTGCTTTAGGTTTGTTGGGCTAGCTTGCACTGTTCTTGGTGGGCCTAGGCACCAAATCTTAGACATTATAACAGCTTTTTATATTTCTCATAAAAGTAGTTTTAAAACTATCTTATTATGGTTAATTAACAATTGGCCTAAGGGTATCGATGTTAAAATTAATGCAAAAAATCAAAAACCAAATTAATGCATCTATGCATTTATGGTCGCTAATTAATTTTTATTTATCAAAATTAACACATCCTTGTCTTGTCTATTTTTCGCACTAAAATACCTCTTTATATTCACATAAATGGCCTTTTTTTTAAGGAATTTAGAAACCAAAAATACTTCATTTCTATGTGGTATGATTACAAATAATAATAATAATAATAATAAATAAATAAATAAACTTATGGGTCTCGTTAACGAGAAGGTGTATATTACACCACCAAGGCATAGGAGAATGTGTATTCGGTTGGATCTGGACCCTACACGTGGAATGGTTGTGAGCAAAGGAAAAGGAAGTGTTGGCTAAAAGATCCTATTCTTGCTCCATGCCAAAGATGTGACTGCCTTAGGAAGGAAGTAAGATATGCACCTCATATGGTACTTAAGCACTCACAAAAAGGGAGATAGTGATTTTCTAAGGTCAGCAACTATTAGGACACCCTTTATTGGTTAAATGCATGTTAGACCACTTCAGAGACATGTGTATCATTCACAATACTCCTGATATCCTCCTCAATGTCCAGGTCCTGTTTCCCAAGTAGTGGCAAAGTCACTTACCCATGGGCCCCAATGCCACATTGACGCAATCTCTATCCTTTAGTCAGCAGATAATATCACATCTGTGAAAAGGTCCAAAATAAGGAAATGATGATTTGACACCTATCTTTGTACTCAGCCATATTCGTCATATTATAAGAGGAACGTGTAGCTGTATGCCTCAGATTATAAGCTCAAATCTAATTTGCACGAACATTTTTTGGTGACTCTACTGTGGAATCTCTAGTTATTGCCATTTTAAGTGTGCTTTGTTGGGTTTTAAGTGTGTTTTTGTTGGGTTGTATACCTCTGTTTTTGCTATTACTTTCTCCATGCCTCCAAGGAAGAAAGCTATAGGGATACTAATTGGTATAGGTGAAAACCATCGGCCAAAACCAAGTGCAAGATCACATATCCATGCACTCTAAAGGCATTGAGTCCTCTGGTGAGGCTGGTCACCCTGAGAACAGGAATATCATGGCTACCATTGAAGACCTTCAGCGTTCTCAAGCTGCTATGTGGGCAAAGTTCCAATCTCTACGTCAGGAGACGGCTATACCTCAAGCCCCCTAACTTGACCAAGGAAGATATTTCTACTATTTTGTTTGAAGCCAAAAAGATGGAAAGTACTGTTTATGTTGATACCAGACCTCCTTATCCTAAAAAGGTAGCTAGAAAGCCTTATCCCATTAATTACACTCCTCGTATCTTTCCTAAGTATGTTGGCATATTAGAGAGCACATCAGGCAGCATGTAGATGCACAAATAGTTGAGTTGAGGCTTAGGGAGTTCTCTAAGTCGTTAGAAGGCCGTGCCTTTACTTGGTACACTAGTCTCACACCAGGATTAGTCTTGAGTTGGAATGACTTGGCAACACAGTTCATGAAAAAGTTCTTTACTTTGAAAGAAAAGCTCACATTGTCAGATCAGCAACGCGAAAAGCAAATGATGTCTGAAGGGTTGCTAGAGTACATTCGCAGGTGCAAAGAACTTTCTTTGCTGTGATATGACCCTGTGAAGGAGGAAAAGCTGGTAAATGTTTGTATTACGGGTATGCTGTATGAATATCAGCATTATCTTGAAAATCTATAGATTTCCAGCTTTACAAGACTCGTAGAGGCTTCGAGAAGAAAAAGTATGTCTATAAGGAAACCCTCAAGGGGTTCGACTTCACAGGCTGTGAGTATGCCTAAACAGCCTTGGAGAAGAGAGGGAAAGAAGGTAGAAGTTACTGTGGCAGAGGAGCCTAAGAAATTAGTCAAGAATAAGAAGAGGGAGAGAGGTGGTATTCTCCCTCCTTTTACTATTTCCACCAAGAAGTTATATAGCATCCTAGAAGCTTGGTTGAAAGATGATGTAGTGGTGTTACTTGAATGCAAATGTGAACCCACAAAGGAAGAAAAGTGAGGTCCACTTTTCTATAGGTACCACAGGAGATGTGACCACCATACCATGAATTGTTATGCTTTGAGAAACATTTTCCATGATAGGGTAGCCAAGAGAGATTTGGTTATCAAGGTTGGGAAGAGGGCTGACCTAAGGATGCGTAGACCAGAGGTGGCAATGACTTTCTTCATGGGTCGTGAGGATCCTATGGAAGAAGAGGGGGAGAACATGGCTAGCAGTAGCTTAGCACCTCCACCCTTGTTAGATGAAGAAATGGTAACGAGAATTTAGCGAGAAGATAAGATACATTCCTTTCTTGAAGGAATAGGTCTTAGGCCATTGGCTTAGAGAGAGGCAACCTAAGCTTTGACTAGGGTGATGGAAAAGAATAATGAAATGGCAGTTGTTGAAGGAAGTTTGATGCAAATGGCATACCAAGAAGCGAAGGATTCAATCACCTTTTCTAGTAAAGATCTAGCCAACCAAGTTGTTGATGGCAACAGGCCTTAATATCTTACCGCCTTTTTGGGAGCATCTCGAATCAAAAGGACCTTAGTAGACATAGGCACATCCACCAACATCTTGCCTTTCCCGACAATTGATGCCTTGGGCATTCCGAGAGAAAGGCTCATCCTAGAGCCACTTCAAGTAGTAGGGATAGGGTCCTTACAGTAGTGCACTCTAGGGCATGTGTCTCTAGATCTTAGGGTTGGGCCAATTCCAGCACCCACTCTCATGCATGTAATGGAGGGAAATATATCTTATCATATCTTTTTAGGCCGTCCATGGCTGAAAGCATATAAGGCTGTGGCTTCCACATATCATCAATATGTGAAGGCCATTTGGAGGAATAGGCTAGTGATTATTGAAGCCACTAGGATGCCTTTTGATAGAGCAGAGCTCCATTTTGTTGAAGCGGCCCTATATCAGGAGTATGAACCTGTGGGTGAGAACAAATTCTTCCTTTTAACCCTATTGCTTTGCAAAGAGAGAAGGAAGATGATGGCAAAGTTGTAGAGCTAGAAAGGCCTTCCAAGATAAGGAGAACCACCAGGCCTAATGGCAAGGTGATATATGAGTTTTGATGGTTAAAGGGAGGGGATAAATGGATGGCGAGCCAAATTCCCCCAATCTGATGCAAAAGCCAGAGGAGGTTCATGTAGTTAAGGGGCCTGTGAAAGAAGCTTCTAAGTACATGAATGATGTTGTCAAGAACGTACAGGAAGAACTTGTTGAGATTGATCTAAATGATGGAGAAGAAGGTGAAAGGCTGGTGAAGATTAGCAAAAGTCTGTATGAAGAAGAAAAAAGGAAGCTGGTAGCCTTGTTGAGGGAATACAATGATGTTTTTGCTTAGAGTTACCAATAAATGCCAAGTCTGAGTCCGAGCCTAATAACACATAAGTTAAAGGCATATCCCAATACTAAGCCTGTAAATCAGCCACCAAGGAAATATTGTTTGGATATAGAGTAAAAGATAAAAGCTGAGGTGAATAAGCTTTTAAAGGTAGGTTTCATTGAAGAGACTAAATGTCCAAGTTGGCTAACCAACATAGTTCCTGTAAAGAAGAAAGGTGGTCAAAAAAGAATCTGTGTGTATTTTCGGGTTTTCAATAAAGCTTGTCCTAAGGATGAATTCCCACCTCCCAATGTTGATATTTTAGTGGATGCAACAGCTAGTCATGAACATTTTTCCTTTATGGATGGCTACAGTCGGTATAGTCAGATCTTTATGGAGCCAGTAGATGCCCAGAAATCTGCCTTCAGAACACCTTTTATGAACTATTTTTATAAGGTGATGTCTCTTGGGTTAAAGCATGCAAGTGCTACCTACCAAAGGACTATGACTTTGATCTTTGGTGATATGCTTCATAGGCAATTAGAAGATTATGTTAATGATCTTGTAGTGAAGGAATAGAATCCCTTTGAGCACTTATTGCATTTGAGGCAAGTAAAAAAGCAAGGAGCATAGTTCGAGGATGAACCTTTCCAAATGTGCCTTTGAGGTATCTTCAAGGAAGTTCTTGGGGTTTCTTGTTCATCACAGAGGCATTGATACGGACCCCATAGAGGCCAAAGCAATAACTGACCTCAATCCCCCCACAACTTTGAAGGAATTGAGAAGCTTTGTGGGAAAAGTTTCTTATCTAAGAAGGTTTATTTCAAGTCTAGTTGAGATCCTAAAACCTCTTATAAAGCAGACTAATAAGGGAGTGACTTTTATATGCTGTGATCAATGCCAAAAATCATTCAAGAAAATTCAGATGATGTTGGCAGACCCTCACACAATGGTGGTTCCTTTACCTGTCAAACCCCTTTTGTTGTACATAGCCAACACAACGCAGTCTTTGGGAGCGTTGTTAGCTCAGGATCAAGAAGGGGTAGAAAAGTTGATGTATTATAAAGTAGGCTTATGGAGGAACCAAAGTTAAGATATTCAACTATTGAGAAGGTATGTTTGTCTTTAGCGTTTGTTGTGTTAAAGTTCAATCATTACTTTTTAGGGCACCATGTGTAGTTGGTGACCAAAAGCAATCCTTTGAAATATCTCTTAACCCACCCTTAATTGTTGGGGAGAATGGCGCAGCGGACCATCTTGACGTCATGCCTTGATTTTGAATGCATAAGACCAACTGCCATTAAAGGCCTGGCAATAGCTAATCTGTTGGCTAACTTCCCTGGGACAAGTGATTTCTCACCCTTCCACCCCTCCCCCCCCCCCCCCAAAAAAAGGAAATCTTGGTGATAGAGGAGTAGGAATGGTCAATGTACTTTGATGGCTCATCTACATTTTAGGGGGGAGGGATAGGAGTGGTATTAATGTCACCAGGGGAGAAACACACGTTTGCTTACAAGTTACACTTCCCTGGCTCTAATAATGACGCAGAATATGAACACTTATTGGTGGGGCTGAAGGCTGCCAAGAGATTGGGCATAAAAAAGGTTAAAGGTATTTAGTGATTCTAAGCTGGTGATAAAGCAAGTTGAAGAAACTAATGGAGTAAAGAATCCTAGCCTAGCTGCTTATAGAGCTTAGGCTAAAAGGATTATGAAACACTTTACTTCCATAGAGTACAAAGTGGTTAGTAGGACTAAGAACAAGTTTGCTAACTCGCTAGCTACTCTAACCACCAAGTATGTATTGAAGAAAAATAAAATGACACTTCGAGTAGAGAAACAACTTGGTTTGGTCTAGGATGAATTGTGTCTCCCTCAAGATTAGCGAGAACCCTTGTTGAAGGCAATGGCTCAAGGAAACTATGTTAGGTTGGAATTACCAGCAAATATGAAAGACTTCCTTAGGATTAATGGGGATATATTTTTCAAAGGAGCAGAGGGCTTACTGATGAAGTGTGTTTCGAGGCAAGAAGGATTGACACTGTTACACAGGTTGCATTATGATCTTTTTGGTGTAGACCTTGATGTCAATCTATAAAAAAGACTGTAGAGGCTAGGGATATTTTGGTCGAAAAGGGCCAATGATGCTAAGGAAGAGCAAAGGAATTGTAAAACATGTTCCATCATTCCCCCAGACCAAGCAAAAGTGCTTAATGGCGAATTGTTGGAAGAAGATTGGCAGGATTCGTACTTGAGATACCTCTTACAAGGTGTACTACCTGCAAATTGGGTAAAAAGAGAAAAGTTGAAAAAATACATGACAAGGTTCAAAGTATTGGAGGGGAAGTTATTCAAGAGAAGCTTTCAAGGAAGGTGGATGGTATGTATTCCCACTAAAGAAGTTAATGGCGTTCTCTCAAACCTGCATGAAGGAGAGCCAACAGGACACCTGGGTAGGAGAAAGCTATGGTAAATGGCTTTACACCAGGGATACTACTGGCCTACAATGCAAAGGGATGCTCAAGACTTTGTCAAGAAGTGTCAAGAATGTCAAAAGCGAGGGGATGAAATACACACCAGCTATCAAAGTTCCATAGCTGAGGGCTGGATTTTATAGGACCTAAAAATCCCTCTTCTGAAGGATGTACATGGATATTGGTAGCCACTGAGCTATTTGCCAAGTGAGTAGAAGTTATGGCTATGAAGAAGGCAACAGGTATCTAAGTGGCTAATTTCTTGAGGGAGAATATAATGTGTCGTTTTGGGGTACCTAGCAAAATCATTTCTGACAATGGCACACCATTCCCAAACAAGGGTGTGCACCGTTTAACAAAACGGTACTCCATCTTTCACACGACAACGACACCATATTATCCCAAAGGAAATGGTCAAGCTAAGGTCTCTAACAAGAGATTATTAAAAATATTGGGGAAAATGACTAAGGAGAATGGAAAAGGATGGAGAGAGGAGCTTCCTATAACTTTATGGGCTCATAGAACAGCCAAATCACAAGCTACAGGAGCTTCACCCTTTTCTCTAGTCTATGGCATGGAGGCTGTCATCCCAACGGATTTAGTAAGGCCAGCAATGAAGCTAGCAGAGATTTCAGGGATACCCAGAGAAGCTACTTTGGAAATTGTTGAAGAAAAGTGAGATAATGATGCCTTTCATAACCACCTTTACTAGGCTAATATGAAGGCTAGGCATGAAGGCCAAGTTAAGGAAAGAGAGTTTCAAATGGGGGAACTTGTTTGGAAAACTGCCCCTTATGTATGAGAAGTGGTTGGAGTTGTTAAGCATAAACTTTCTCCAAAATAGGAAAGACCCTATATAGCGGAAGAAGCACATCCAACAAGACACTACTGGCTAAAAGATCAGACAGGTATAAAGGTGTATAGCCCCATTAGCGAAGCTCACCTTAATAAATATCATGCTTAATCTTGTAGAAATATTTTGTTGTTGTAAGGTCAAACTGATGTTATGTTCCACGATACTTATACTATTATAAACAAAGTCTTCTATTCAGCTATTTCATATTCTATTGTTCATAATATACATGCAAAGTCTAGATAGCCTAGCTAAATAAAGCATATTAAAGTTTATAATACAACCATGTGGCCCTTCAAGACCATAAAATATTACAACTTGAAAATCAGATAATGTTTATGAGAGAACTAATGTTTTCAAAAGGGAAGTCTAGATCTCTTAGAGCTCCTAGCTCGCCTTCCAGCTTTTCAATCTTTTTCCTCAAAGAGTTACGTTCTGGTGTGACACCTTCTAATTAAGTCTGAAGGGCAAAACTCACTTCTTGTTGGGATGTTTATTCTGCTTGAAGTTTGTTGATAAATTCTTGGAGCTGAGTGATTAAAGTGCTACGTACATGTAAGGTTGATTTTGTTTCCTTTGCTTTGTTGATACAAGAGTTTTCTTTAACTCTCAACTCACAAAGTGAAGACAAGGAAGCATGAACAGAGGGTCTCGCCTTCTTTAAGTCACTTAATGCAGTGACACGGCTCTTTAACCAGCCGATATTAACACTTAGGCCCTTAAGCTCACTCAATGTGGAAAGGAAATCATCAAGGGGAAGAGCTAGACAATCCTCTTTGCCCTTTGACTACAGTTAGGATATGATAGACCCAACTTGCTCTAAGAGAAAACCCCTAAGTGACAAGGTCCATTTATAGGTATCCTTCATGGTTTTAGGATATTTGGAGAGCAGTTAAGAACGGTTGCTCTCAAATCAAGAGAAATCAATGGGAGAAATGGATTAGATTCTGTCTGGGTGCTTTTGCTCTGAAGTAGCTTCTACTATATCTTCTTTTTCCTGAGGATTTTCGACATATACTTGATTTGAATCTTCCCTTTCAGTGTTAGATTCTATTTTCTCATCAGAAGTCATTTTCTATATAGAAACCTCTCGGGTTGAAGAAGTGACTTTTGTTTTGGGTTAAACCTAAGAAACAGATCTTGTAACTTGTCAAAGGTCAAAAAGGGAGAAAGGAAGAAAAGTTACTTGCGCCATTGATTACGAGAAGACATTGCAAGAGTTTAGTCACTGTAGAGAAGAAAATGTACCTTGGCTTCTTGATAGAAGGGGTTTTTACATTCTTCTTTCTCTTAGTGCCGAAAAGTTTGGCCTTGGAAAGGAGCTTCAAAGTCAAATCACCCTAAAAACTAGGTGGGACATCCACTCGCTGGGCACCACTTTCCCCAAAATTCCTAACACGTTCCCTAATGTAGGACCACCATGACTTGAACCTGGGTGAAGGCAGTCCTATTCTTGTGGGGGAAGTAAAGGGGATTTTGGGGCTTGTTATCAAAATCTTAATGAGATTCTCTCTTTTAAAGGCTTCAGAGACCACTACAATTGGTAGAGCTAAAGTAGAGAAGTGTTCCAGTATGCCTTGGTCAAAACCAAATTGGCAGGCAAACCTATAGGGATTATAAGCTAAGTCTCATCCTCATCCTAAAAGCACACCTGGAGATGAGAGGGAAAAAAACAAGCAACAAAGGAAAGTTCTTCCTTAGACTAAGGGGTATCTCTGTAGCGAGAAACAGGGGTATTTTCTAAGGAAGTGAACAGTGGGGGAAGTCCACCTCTAAGGCAGAGTAAGGTCTGGCTGTCCAGTCAGTGGGGTCATCTAATACTTTGCTAAGAAAACTGTTTGAAGACACTACCATTTTGTTCCAATGCCAGGAGTGTGGTAGCCCTTGGGGTGATGGCAGACCTGGTCTTATAAAAGCTTAACACCTTAGGGACAAAGGCATAATTCCTAAAGTGTTCCCACAACCATATTTGCAAAAAGGCAATGGGTACAAAGGTTTCTATTTGAAATCTACCCCATAAGCATTGCAAGTCAAGAGTTAAATGATCCAAGTGAGAATACAAAGTTTCTAGAAAATAAGGAGTAAGTGGAAGGAATGTCCTTTGGCTAGTTTAATAGCAGAGGGAAATGTATGCATAGGATCTTCTCATGAGGATATCCCTTACACAGATGGCGAGATAATAAGAAAGCAATAAAGGCTTCAAGTTCATAAGGGCTAGAGTTACCTTGTTCTGCAACAAAGTCGGTGCCTTCCTTCAAGGAGTCTCCATTAGCTTCCTCATCCACGCCATCAGCATATTCCCTCCAGAACTACCTGATCCATCCCTAGAAGTTAGCCCTGAAACCTTTGTCTCTGCCACGACCAGTGTCTTCTAGTACTTCCTCGCTGGGGGCTTTCCCTTTTCTTACTGCCTTCAAGACTAGTTTCTTTAGAGTTTTCTTCACTGCATTTTCAAGGAATTTCACGGCTTTAGACTCATCAGGAGATAAAGAGATGTTGACTATTTCACCATCTCTGAACAGGGGAGGTCCCAATATCTCATAGACATCTTCTAGAGATTGAGAGATTTCTTGACATCCTGTAAAGAAGGTATGAGTAGTAGGATTCCACCGATAACTTATTTTATTTGTTCATATAAGCTCAAATCTAACTTGCACATACATAAGCTATTTGATATCAAATGATAACATGTCAACGGTATCAAAATCCAATAAGTGTGAGACATATCAGTAAAAAATAACAAACCCATTAACAACTAAAAGACGTGTTAGTGGATAGTTATTTTGCACACATGTCTCTCATTTATTGGATTTTGATACGGATGGCATGATATCATTTGATACAAAATTCTTTTTCCTAGTTAACGGGATCCCTTAGAGCGTTTGTTATGAGACTATTTTTAGGAAAGTTTTAATATCACTTTTATGAGAAATATAAATAGTTCTTAAACAAATCAATTACTTTTTTTTCCTTTCATATAAAAATTTTCTAAAAATATTTTCTAAATCAATGCACTTATGGCATCAGTTAACTTTTCCCAAAAATCAAATCCTAACCTTACGCCCTTGTTTGAGAGGAGGGAATGGAATGGAATGAAATGAAATGAAAATGAATGAAAAGAATAATTTTAGAATATTCTTCCCTTCCCTTATTTGGGAGTTTTAATAAAGAGAATGGAAAGTCCATTCTCTAGTTTGGTAGATAAGTGGGAGGAAATAGAATGAGTAGAAGTAAACACTCATTCCTCTCTATTCCCTTAAAATCTCAAATTTTCATTTTCCCCGAAATTAAAAGGAATGGAAGGGAATAGAATTAGATTTAATGAATTTTTTTACTAAAACTCCGAAAATACCCCTATATATTCAACCATTTATTTTAAAATAAGGGTCTAATAGTAATATTGTTATAAAATAATTCCATTCCATTCCCTCTATGTTGCTTCCAAACAAGATTACTTACATTCCATTCATTTTTATTCCTTTCTATTCCTTTATTTTAAAACATCCAATCAAGATTACTTAATTTCATTCCATTTCTTTCTTTTCCATGTCTTTCCCTTACTTAAATACATTCAATTCCATTCCATTTCCTTATAATCATTTCATTCTATTCTCTTATGAACTCTCAAACGAAGCCTAAGAGAATTATAATGTACTTTTACATTTTAACTACAAAATAAAATTACTTTACACACATCCCCATCCCTTATTACATCATGCATGTTATTGTTTTTTTTATTAAACAGGCACGTTATATCATTAGGTATCTCATATCTGTCATTTTTTCCATTTTACGTACAATGTGCTTTTCATACTACTAGTAGAAGATGCAGAAATTCTTTAACATGTAAGCTATATCTTGACATTAGTTGACTTCCATACTCAACTTTCTTTCTTTTTCAATAGACCATACTCATCTATCATCGTATATAATAACGGACAAAGTTTAGCTACAAAATTAGTTGTAGCATTAGGTTACAACTTTACTCAATATCTTTTTTTTATTGGAAGTGAATTTTGACAAATCCACCATTGGATTACATCCTCTTCTTATATCCTTCATGCTTGCATAATTTATAGAAAATTAAAGATCAATAGCTATGTCATCAATAAATTATTTATATTGCAAGCTTTTGTAATTTAAAATTATGCATAAAATATAAGCTTATAGATCATATATTAAATAATATTCAATTGACACAAAATTTGATATTTGTATTAAAAGTATAAAGAACATGTAATTCAACGATTAGATTTTCAAAATATGTAGTAATATTTATTTTATTAAGAAAGGTTGTAGCCTTATTTTGTAGTTAAACTTTCCTTATAATAATGGCATAATCAATCCTAAGCGATTTGGTTTAATGCTCATGGTTATTAAACTTGGATTAGCAAGCCCGGTCAGATCAATGATCCAGTGAATCAGAACTAAAGTTAGTCTTGTTATTTAATTAGATTACTTATACAATTAAGCCAATAAAATCAGTAAGACCCAATGATTTTTTTTTTAACCCCGTACAACTCAGTCGAGTTGCATGTCCATTGGTTTTATAATTCAGCACAAAAAATCACCTCTATAAGTCTTTGGCAGTAATGTTTTTTTGAATAAATAGAGTAATGAAAATAAAAGAGTTTATAATGAATTTGATGTTGGACTTTTCAAGGGATTGGAGTAGTTAGGGAGATCAACATATATGCAATATCCATACAATGTGAAATATGCTTTTGTTTATAGAATTTTAAAACCTAATATAATAGAATTTTATTTAGTAAAAAATTTGACTACATTTTATGACATCGTCTTTTTATTTTGTGTTTTTTTAATTATTTTTCTATATTTTTAGGCTTTATTTATTTAATTAGTAATTTAGGTTTGCCTTTATTTTTTAATTATTTTTCTTATTATATTTCTTTCTTTCTTTTTTGATAGACCATACTCATCTATCTACACATACAATAACGGCATAATCAATCATAAGTGATTTCGTTTATTAATGCTCATAGTAATTAAACTTGGATAAGCGAGTCCAGCCAGATCAATGATCCAGTAAATCAAAACTTAATTTAGTCTTGTTGTTTAATTACATTACTTATACAATTAAATCAATAAAATCCAGTAAGACCCAATGATTTTTTTTGAAACCCATGCAACTCAATCGAGTTTGCATGTCCATTGGTTTTATAATTCTGCACAAAATCACCAATTGGTAGTAATGTTTTTATGAATAAATAGAGTAATGAAAACAGAGGTGTTTATAATGTATTTGATGGTGGACTTTTCAATGAAAATAGAGTTTTAAGTACTAGCTCAGAGTTTTAGGGAGATCAATATATATATGCAATATCCATACAATGTGAGATATGCTTTTGTTTATAGAATTTTAAAACCTAATATAATAGAATTTTATTTAGTAAAAATTTGACTACATTTTATGACATCGTCTTATTATTTTTCTATATTTTTAGGCTTTATTTTTTAATTAGTAATTTAGGTTTGCCTTTATTTAATTTATATATTTATATTACAATCTCTTAGACTTAGTTTTATGTATTTTTTATTTCTTATTTAACCTTTGGTCACCATCCAATTTGGATTTAATAACTATGTTAATGTTTTTAAGCCTACTAGGATAGGAAAATAGATTCTCTCCATTCGAAATTGATTATTTTATATGATTTGAATTAAATATTACAATAGAATATATTCACTTTGTAACTGTTAGATTGATGTCATTTCTAAGTCTTATTCGATTTATGATTTATATATATATATATATATATACATAAATAATTATACTGTATGTATGGAACAAAAAGGATTACACTCATCCACTGATACCTAAGCATAACATAACAAGGTGTCAGTTTTTGAA
Source organism: Quercus variabilis (assembly GCA_030445155.1). NCBI lineage: Eukaryota > Viridiplantae > Streptophyta > Magnoliopsida > Fagales > Fagaceae > Quercus > Quercus variabilis. Next base: position 13,748,697 of record CP129453.1, read on the forward strand.
AGCATACCTAAGCACTAAAAACGAATTGCCTTACTATATTTAATCATGTAATTGTGTAGGTTTTTTTTTTTTTTTTTCTTATTCTCTTTTTGGAGGAGTTATTCATCAGTGCTACCAGATCGTAACATTATCATTCTTTTGATGGGAGGTACGGGAGCAAACTCTCCATGACATTGTTGACAAACTTTTTACCGAGTTACTCTCTGCCCATCCTTATTCCCATTCTCGTCAATCAAACACTACATTATATACGTGCAAGTTTAGAAAACTTGTTAGGCAGGAAGTGAAAACATTAGAGCAGTCACATCAAGCTTGTGAAAAGCATGGTTCAATTCATATAAATGTTCTGCTATATATGGAGGCCAGGGAACTTAAATTTCTTTACCTGTACGAAAGAAAACTAGCTAGGCCTCAGGCTGAACTTGTATATTGAATAATATTAGCTAAAGATAATAACTCAAGCTTTACTTTATTGAATAAACTTGGCAAAGGAGAAAAAATTCAAGTTTGCTTGAAAAAGATACTACCACGTTTAGAGTAATTCTTAAGCACTCTTAAAGCACAGAGAATAATGTTTTTTTTCTCTCACATTTATAATGGGTTCTACTCATTATATTCTTGATAGGGTTCACTATAAATATGAGAGAATGGAGTACAATTTCTCATTTTAAAAGTATCTAAGAATATTTTCTGCATTGGAGTCATTTCAGAGAAGTTTCCTCAAAGATCTAAAATATGACTCTGTGACTTTGACTCTCTCCCATTTTCTCTTTGATTTTCTTCAGCGCAGTGCTAGTTTCCTTTTGAAATCTTGTTGTGTGCAGTGTGCTCATGACAATATGACATGCTCCTGAAAGTTAAAAGGCTCTTGTGAGGAAATGTCAAATAAACAACCGTTTGGCCCATGTCAAATTGTGTTTACTACTTTTGTTATTCTTTCTCTCTCTCACCTAATTTTTGTTTGGATTTGAAAAATGAGATTACTGAAATACAAACAAACACACAAACAAGCAAATTGTGTCCATTTAGAAACAACTTATCTATCTTTTGTTGAAAGTATTATAAATAAAAGATAAAAATTAAATAAAATAAGTGTGTGACCCGCATATGACCCACAAATAGTTGGAGGGAAAAAGCAATAAACTAGCTTATAAGTGCATCCCAAATAAGCATTAACCTGCCAACAACTATGTTATACATACGAGCAGCCCAACTTACACAAACAAGATAACCAAGGCAGAAACAAGGAGGTCATGGCTTAAAATGGATGCTAGAACTCCACAAAGAGAACATAAAATCATGTTATGAAGGTGTGTGTAACATGTAACTGTTGGGGATAATACATAAAGTAATCAAGAAAGAACAAAGTGAACACAAAAGAAAAACAGAAAATTAAATAACTTGGAGGCACAAAATTGTTATCTTTGGACAATATTTGCTCCCACACTATTCTTGCTAAAGGGTTGCCACAAACTTGTTCCAAGGATACAACCAAGTTGTTAAATTCTACAGATAGCAATTCTGAAAAATATCCACAGTATTTCTTGTGTTTCTTTTCTTAACTAACTTTTAGGAGAAAAAAAGAGTGATATCAAGTAAACATAAATCTCTATTTATACCCATAGGATTATATTCTTTCAGAAGGCACATATGGAGAGCTAAAATGTTTCATAAAACCGTTTACAAATCTTGAAACTTTTACAAACATTCAAAATAGTTATCAGAAAATTCTGTAGAAATTTAGCTTTCACAAGTCTCGATCGATCAAGAGGTATCGAACATCAATCAAAGGCTCTTTTCGATCGATGGAAGAGGAATCGAACACCAATCGTGTCCAGCAAAAACTTTAGGATTATTTTCCTCATCATTTCAATTGATCGAGCAAATCTTCAACCAATCGAAAAACTTGAATTTCAAATTTTCACTTAAAAAATTCCAAAACTTAGATTTTCATTTTATCATCTTTATAAAACAATACTCTCCAAACTCAAACATCATTATTACAACATATCCATATATATACCTATATATACAACAGTAATATTGGGCTAGTCTAAGATTTAACCTATTATGAATATTTTTCAAAAGATTCATTGCGCATCCTAGACTTTTCATCGTAGATGTTGACTAGGCCAAAGAAGCGAAACCACGTTAATGCAATGTATTCTCTCATTCTCTACGCTTTCCTTTAATTGCTTCTTCATGTTTACTCACACATTACATGTGATGTAATTTCTTGCATTTATCACTCTCTCTTGTTGAGACTTAAGAGTCGGTTAGGGAAGGGAAAAACAGAAACTTATGCATACTTAAAAGCTGGAAACTTATGTATTAAGCCGATCAAAGATAGGTCAGAGTAAACGGCAACTGATTGCATTATAGCAAAAGGCACATTGTCCCACTGTACAGCACTTTCCCTTGGACAACCAGTCTGTTTAAAAAAATTATAGTTGTTATTTGTTAATACCATATAAAATTATCAAACATTATTTCATCTATACATTTTAGGCATCAGATTTTATTAATATATGTAGTGGCAATTTAAGATAATATATAAAAAATTTATATACAGCAAATATTCATATTTATTTGTTATGTATTTTCAGCTGCATTTGTATACACATAAAATATTTTCTCCAATTTTAGGTGTTTAGCCCAGTTGAAAATATTGATACAGCCAAAAACAATTTTTTTCACCCGTGCTTGTCAATGTGCAAGGTGATTTTATAAAAAATAAATAAAAATAAATCTGAACCCTTTCATCTCCCTCTACCATCGTTGTACCCAATCTCTCTCTCTCTCTCTCTCTCTCTCTCTCTCAACAGTTACGATTTCTTTCTCTATTTTTTTTTTTCACCCTATGCTTGTCAATGTGCAAGATGATTTTTTTTTTTTTTAATTGAATAAAAATAAATCTTCCAAAAAAGAATAGATTTTGTGTCGTCAATATGCATGTACAAAGTACATATATGGTGTTGTAACTTATTAGGAGGCTTTTCCTCAAAAAGAATAACTTATTAGGAAGCTATTACTGGCCGGAAGAACAAGTCTTCAACTGAACATCTTCAATGGGCAGCTTATCAGTGGGGAAGGCACAATTCACACCTTGCTTCTCATGCAACGAAGCACATGGCTTAGGAGTCACTTTGCTTGTCACTCCAGCAATATCAGTACAATTCCATGGCAGTTTATTTTCCTTCGGATTCATAGTCATGGTCACATTAGAAATGCATATTCCAGTGAAGGGATCACCCGCAATTCCGCCAAGTCTTCCTGCAAAAGTAACGTTGGTCGCCACCACATCTCGATAATTAATTCCATTAATCTCTGGAATTGCTTTCAGGTCGAAGTTAGGGTCTGGATGTTGATTATAATTGCCGGCCATCCAGAAAGCATACTTCATGTTCTTCAAGGTCATCCTTCTTACATAGATGTCCTTAACATAACCTCCTCTTCCAACAGCAGTCTTAACTCTGACAGCTGATTCGGTATCAATGGCTGTGATGTCTTCAGCTCTAACATCTTGGATTCCACCAGACATTTCGCTGCCTAGGGCAATAAGAGCACTGAAAGGAGAAATGCAGGTAACCCTTCTAATGATTAGGTGCTGTGAAGGAATTCCAAGTTTGTATCCATATTGATCCCAACCACTTTTCACAGAAATGCAGTCATCCCCGGAGACAATGTAGCAGTCCTCGATACGAACGTTTGAGCATGAATCTGGAAACAAAACGGGAACATATAGACTCAGCAATAGTACATTGTGTCAATGATCGATGTCATGTGAAAATGATGATATATCAATCGTAAATTGTTACCTTTGGTGAAAAATATGGAGAAAAAAAATGTTGTGTTTCTATCATTAGTCCTTAAAATAGGTGAATGGCAAGGGAATAAGTAATTAACCTTTCAACCTCACATTAATCAAAGCAATTAGGACATGTGCCAAACATACCTGGGTCTACCCCATCGGTATTAGCTGAATAAATTGATGCAATGATTGTGAGCCCTTTGACTATTATATTGCTGCTGTAGATGGGATGGACAAACCATGATGGAGAGTCAAGTAGAGTGAGATCAGATATCTGGATTTGATTGGAGTACATGAGCTCAATCAAGTATGGTCGTGTCACGTTGTATTCCTTGGCACGGTACTTCTTCCACCAAGTAGCACCCTGGCCATCAATCGTGCCATTGTTACCTAATATAATGCCATTAAAAATGGTATCCATTAGACATTGTTAAAACCAAAAATAATTATCAAAAATAAAAAAAAAGGAGTTCTGATTAATATATAATTACCCGTGATTACGACATCAGTGAGATTTGTACCGAAAATTAGAGCACTTAACCGTCCACCAAGTGCATCCCTTCCTCTTCCATAAGAAGGCAACACAGGAAGAGGAGGCCATTGTGACTCATCCTAACCATTTGATCACGCATGAGTATAGCAAACAATGGTTAGAGAAACAAATAATCAAAGAAAATAGTTTTACTTTTTTATAATTAGTGTATACCTAAATTCTATTTGTGGTAATTAATTACAAACTATATATATATGGATAATTGGCTAGTTAAAACCGAAATGAAGATTTGAAATCTAGATATATTTGCTAAAAACACAAAAAACTGGTTAATAGTTTAGCTACAAGGCTCTTGTCGGCTACAAATAATAACTTAAGTTAGTGTTTTCCTTTGTTTTCAGCTTTGGATGAAGTAAAGGCTAATACATTTTATGACAAGTTGATTTTCGCAGTTCCTTGCTTTTCAATTCTCATGCTATAATGGTTCTGGTTTAATTTCATGGCCAAAATGTGAGGCTGTTTTCTAATTTCATGTAAAAGGAAAAATGTAAATGGGCCCCTCAAGTATTAGTGTGTTTGAAAGAGCTTATTTTCTTTTAATTATTTTGCTCATCTAACAAAACGATTAAACTGTAAAAATAAAAATAAAAACAAACAAACAAACAACAAACTTTATACCTGTGATCCAAGAATAACAGCACCTTTTTCAATAAAAAGGGTGAAATGGCTGGTGAGATTAAAGCTTCCAGTTAACCATCTTCCAGGTGGTACAATAAGTTGTGCCCCACCATCCAATGCATATCTGCTTAGATTACGAATTGCAGCATTAAAAACCTTTGTGTTTAATGTTTTTCCATCACCAACTGCTCCAAAATCAGTCAAAACTGCAGTATGCTTTCGACAATTTATTGCCTTATACGCTAATTTTTTGCTGTGTAAACTGCATTCTGCAACTCTTAAACTTAGCATTCCCAAGATCACAATCGCTGAGAGAACCTGTACAATTGTTATTAATTTTCGTGTCAACTTTTATTTCCCTTTAATAAGAAGGAAGAAATGCTTAGATCCATATCACTTTCACAACAAATTCTAAGCGGTAGATTGCTATTGGTTTTAATTTGAACCCCATCACTAAAATTATTTTTTTACCTACTATAACAGTAAGTAACAATTTGCCACCTAATATTTGTTATTAAAATGTTGTGAATTATCATTTATCTTATAAAAATCATAAAAAAAAAAAAAAAATTCAATTTTATAAATAAAAGTACAAAGAGAAGTATTACTTTCACAACATTTTCATAAAACATTCACAACAAATCATATATGATATATAAATTGTTATTGTTTTTAACTTGAACTCATCACTGAAATTACTTTTTTGTCCACTTAATAACAACCAATAACAAACTGACATCTATGATTTATTATAAAAGTGTTGTGAAAATTTTGTGTATGTAACACCTTTGATGCGATAGTCACTCCACAAGTATAAGAGCTTGTGAAGTGTGAGGGGCAAAAGCCAAAATTTAAGTCTCTAAAAGAGAGTTTTACACAAATATACACTTGAATTAGGTTAGAGTAGAATTTTTATCTTGTAAAAAAAAAAACCCAAACACAAAGCAAGAAAAGCTAAGAGTTCGGGGAAAGCATACATTGGTTTTGAACTTTAGAGATAGCCCCATGTCGTGAGAAGACTAACGGGCGAAGAGAATGTTTAAGATTGATTTTCATTGTAGAAGAAATTAAGAGGGAATTTATAGAGTTGTGGGAGTGAATTTTGGAAGGATGTCTGCGTCACATCTATCTTTGGGATGGTTGTTAACTATAATTAAGAGGGAATTTATAGAAAATCATGTATTCTGTTTCTATTTTTTTCGCAGACAACTAACTTAATTTATGTATAAATTAATTCACTTTTTTTTTTTTTTATAAATTTGAAAGAGATTTTTTTTTTTAAAGGAAAATTTTAATAGAGAGTCAGGTTAAAAGTTAGGTACCACTTTTCAGGCATTATATATTAGATGTTTGATGTTAAAAAAATAAAAAATAGTTAAATTTAGTTATGTAATTTTTATCGTTTCAGTTATGTTGTTATATAATTAAATCAAATTTACTTGAGTAATTTAAGGAATTGTATATATTTTTGTCCTTTCATTAGTAGGATATTTGAGAAATATGTGCAAAAAGACGAGAATTGTTCTGTTAATCTTGACTTAGTTGAGTTTTTTTGGATAGGGGTAGTTAGTTTGCTAATTGTTCGATGGGTTCCATGCTTTCAGTTAACTCAACGGTTAAAGTTTTTAATAGTTGAATAAGAGATTTAGAGCTCAATCTCCACCAACACCAAAAACTTATTGATGTTGCCTATGGTTAGGAGCATATTGTGGGAGAAATTATAGTCCTCTGGTGGACAAGTGATGTAGTCCATTATTCCACTAAAAAACTTTCACTTAAAATTATTGAGTCAGTAATTAATTTTTGTTTAAAAAAATTTTCTAACTAACAGTTTTAAATAGGTGGAAGTTTTTAGTAAAATGGTAGACCACATTACTTTTCCATCATGTGGATCTTATAATTTTCGTATTGTGGGTGGAAATTTGGTTTTGTTGTCCCTTTTTGGCAGTTCAGTTGAACTGTTTTCTTACTTTTTTTTAGTTGATAAGATCTGCTTATTCAAAAACTAAAAAAGATTTATGATTTTTATTATTTGTCCCTTTTTTTGGAAAGTTTAAATATTTGACCTAAAATCTTATTTTCATCGCCCCATGATTAATCTTGAACAATGATGGTTGATTGATTTCAATGACAAGTGCATCAAAGATTTTGCTTGATTGTTGAGAAATTATTAATTTATTACTATCATAGTAAAGAGAGTTTAACCCTTCCTAAAACCCTAATAAGTTTACAAGTTACAACTTATGTTATTCTTCATTTTTAAAGTTTCAAAAACATGCAGACTCCTTCTTATCATGGGTTATGGAATTGGGTTGACTTGTACAGAATGGAGTTTGTGGAAGTGTAGCAGAAAAACACACAGGAAGTCAGTTTGAAGGCAGCAAGGTGAACTCCCCCTCAGGCAAATGGTATTTATAAACTTAATGTGGCTTTTTCCCAATCAAAACAGTCATCTTAAGTGGGTATTGGACTCATTATCTGAAATAATGTTGGAGAAGTGTTAGCTGCTGCTTGTGATAAAGGTGTGAAGGAGTTGAATCCACTGTGTACAGTCACTTGTGTGTTGAGGAAAGCTCTATTGTTCTGTCAAAGTACCAGCTTTTCCCATGTACAGGTGGAGTGTAATTTTGCAAAATTGGACTTGCTAAACTCTAACCGAATATGCTCTTTAGAGGTGGCATGGATTTTGGAAGATATTGCTATTATTAAGGATAGTTCTAATTTTATTTCTTTTTCTAGTATTCCTTTAAGATGTAATCGAGCTGCACTAGCTTTAGCTAATGCTCCAAAAGAGAAAGAGGAGGTCATTGTTTGGTTAGAAGAATGCCCCCCTTTTCTCTTCCCCATTGTACAAAGTGATATACATCAATAAATTCTACTATCATTTCTACTCCCAAAAAAATAAAAATTTTCAAAATATTTTAAAAAATTTGAAAACATTCGCTTGACTAAACTCTAATCATGATTTGGTGATCAGGAATGATGCTTAACAAAAAAAAAAAAAGTTTCTCCTATTAAAACAAAAATAAAACAAAACAAAAAACAAAAACTTTCACTAACTATGGTTAGAATTTGGTCAAGGGAATTATTTTTTTCAAAATTTGAAATATTCTACCAGTTAATAATATAGAAATTCTACGTCTACAACACTTTCATTGCAAGTCCTAGATATCATGTTGTTATAGGTTTTTAATTTGAATTCACTATTGAAATTAATTTTTTTGCCCAGTAACAACAGCAACCTGCCACCTGGGATTTGTTATGAACATAGCATTTCTCGTTAAGCCCTTAGAATTAGATAAAAAAAAAATAGTAATGTTTTTATCCAACTTGGATTGCATAAATTTTTATGCAACTCACTACAAGACGATTAAAAAAAACAAACAAACACATGTACTATTTAATTAAGTTACATGATTCATTAAAAATGTCATGTGGCTATAAGTACACATGGATGGTGTGGCGGTGTGGCCCAAAAAAACTGGTGATTTGGGCCCGAACCCTCAATTTATTTGTTATCTAGTGATGTTCTTGGCTTACAAAGGGAGATCCGAAAAATAGTTGGTTACTGCGATGGATCTGGCCTTTAAGTTAATCCTTGTTGGTTCACTGGAGGTCAAGCCAAGGATATTATCCTCTTACCGAGCTCACTCTTCTAGGTCCCAAGCAAGGCCTCAGTTCCCTAGTGTTTTAATCTTTCCTTTCTCTCATGTTTCACACCCCAATTTTTCCAACCTCTCTAACCTTGACATCCTTTCCCTTTTATACTCTCTCGTTGGTGGAGTCCTCATGATGATAAATTGCTCACTAGTGTGTAGGACCTACCGAATCAAGGGTTCAAATAGCTATCTAGGTATGTGACATTGTTCCCGCCTGTCAAATCAATTATGAGCGGTGGGACCCATCTTTCTGACGTTGGGGGATTGCTTAGTAACTTGTGCCTAACGTCAATTTAGGTGCTCAGGCGCATGTTAGTCTTTGGATGGGGCCATGGGTCCAAGCATCAAACCATTTCATAGCTTGCTCATCCTCGAGCTAAGCGTATTCTCTAGAATGGACCTCTCAACATCTTCGACCTAACTTTGGAATGGGCCAAAGACCTATCCCACTACAGATGGTTTTTTTAATCGCCAAGTAGTAGGTTGCATAAAATCCTTTTCTTTTTTCTTTTAGGTAGCTAGTGAGGGATAAGGAGTGAGCTCCGAACTATCTTTTTTCCTTTTTACATGGGATACCACAAGAGATGTTCTTAATCTTTTTCGACTATTACTCGAACTCTTTACCATTCTATAATTTCTTTTTCTTTTTAATGTTTTTAATGTTAAGCATCCTTCTTTTCTTTTCTTTTTTTAAACACAAAACGGGAAATTCATTAAACCAAAACAGAAGTTACATCAAAAGCTAATTGATCAAAAAGAAAAGAGGGCGGGTCTTCAAGCCAGACACAACAAGAGGAAGAATCCTATAATTGATTATTGATAAATGGATCTCATAAAAAATTATTCTAAATATAATGAATTAGTATGTGCAAAGTTGTGGTGAGAGTGTTTTCATTTTTTATATATATAAAAAAAAAATTAAATAAAACAACAATGGAGAAGGTATGAGATTCTAATATAAAAGCACATCACAAACTAAAAAAAATGCTTCTTTTTAGTTCTCACATAAAGAAACTAGCCTCTAGGAGGTAAAAAATAAATAAATAAATAAATAAAAGCTCCCCAACTCTAATCTTTCTTACACACCAAGACTTTTCCTTTTAGTTTTTATATTGTTTACGAGTAATACACTTAGGTACTTCTACAGCACGAAGAATGGTGCTTCATCCTTTCATATTCATGGTAGGGTCCACTCAATAAAGTCATGGCGGAGCCACTCATTAAATTCATGGTGGAGTCCATTATGAACGTGAGAAAGGAAGCACCATTTATTTATGCTCTGAGAGTACCTAAGAATTTTCTCTTGTTTTCACCCAAATGGCAAGATTCACAACAATTTATTTTTCTTATCCCAATTTTTTCTCATTTTTCACCAAAATTGCAAGATTCATGGCACCTTATCCCAATTTTTCTTTCCTCAAGGCATTTTCAATTAATGGTTTCCATATTATACACAAAATAACTAATTAAAAACTATTTAGATTTCCTTATACGATAATAAAGCCCCATCCAAGATCCTTTTTTTTTTTTTTTTTTTTATCTCCACCATCTCTTTCCTCTCTCATAGTATCAAATTCTAAATTTGCCATACCCAAATTTTAAAGACCTAGAAGAGAAAAAGAAATGTTGAATTCTACATATTTTTTAAGAACACGCCAATGAGATGTATATACAACTTTGTAGGTATATTCACGAACGGAGCTACTCTTGGACAAGGGGGGGCAATGCCCCCCCCCCCCCCCCCCCCTAAATTTGTTCTTAAAAATTATTAGTATATATATATGTAGTAATTTTAGCAATTCTATTCTATAAGCACTTTTCCCCCCTTAACAATATCATTAATTCTTTTAGAGTAATGTTATAGTCACAAACTTCTCTACAATATTTTTACAAACCATTGAAATAGTATATTCTTATTGATTTGCATCTAGGCTTACCACTTACATCACTTTTTTACATAACAGTAACCATTAACCACATTAGCAATTTATAAAAACATTTGTAACTCTAGTATTTTCCTCATTTTAAAGGCAATAAAAATTTATTGATCTAAAGTTTAAAACAAAATACAAGCCCAAAAAAATTAGCCTAGCAATAAATATTACCAATAGAAAAAAAAATAAAAAATAAATAAAAAGAAGCCCAATCAATCAATTTTACTCAAAACAAACAACTCGGCACTTTAAAAAATTATAAACAAACTAACTTTGTCCTTACCCAATAGTACACATTAAAGAAATTATAAAAAAAAAAAAAAGAAAAAAGAAAAAAGAAACCCTCTACAACTAAACAACATATCTAGAGGCTAGAACCACAACACGCAATCAGCAGCAAAATCACTCCCTCTAATTCCAAGTCCTAACTCTGTCCCTAAGTATATTGCTTTATTTTTAACACTTTTAGATTTTTTTTTTTTTCATTTATTTTAATGAATCAAATTAAATGTCTAAACTTTAGGTATTTAGATTAAGCTCTTACTTTGATTGTTAGAGTATTCAGAATTAAAAATCATATAGCGCTTTTAAAATATGAAAAGCATCAGTGATTGTTGAGTAAATTGAACTAGGTATGAAAAAATAAATTATAGTTTACATTTATATTAGAATTTGTATGACAATTACATTTGTTTGCAACTTTTTATTTATTTTGTTATTAATTTCAATTAATATTTTTTAGTTTCATTTTTCAAATATTGTTTATTAATCTTGCCCCCCTAAATAAAAATTCTAGCTCCACCAATGGGTAGGCCAAGTTATTTAGAGTAAAGAGTTTTTTCTTTTTCTTATTTTTAAGTATTAAGAAAAAGTGGCTTATGTGTGTATTATCGTCCAACACCCATAGGACGTGAAGCCCATTAATACCATCAGCGCACAGCAAGAAGTGCAACTACCTTTTTTTTTTTTTTTTTTTTTTTGAGAAAGAAGTGCAACTACCTTATTCCATTAAAAATAATGAGTTTTCTTAAATCTCTTGTACTATAAGAAATTCGCCGCCGACGTTAGAATGGTTTTTTTTTTTTTTTTACTCTTTTTTCTATGAGTTTAAAAATAAATAAATAAATAACAACAACAACAACAACTCTTGTACTAACGAAACCTTAAATTGCTTCTATCATTCCGGTCAAAAAAATGTTGGTGTGAGTGTGTGTTCCAAACACTTTTATTTTTTATTTACTTTCTAGCCGTTGGAAATTTATGAGTAAAATAGCCGTTGGGCAATTATGAGAAAAATAGTCGTTGGGCAATTATTGATAATATAGCCGTTGGGCTTTTAAAGGTTATTAGTAACCAATAACTATAGACTATTATCTATATAAGTAGCCTATATAATACTCATAAAAACATTTTTTTCTAAAGAGTCTTTTTACTACTCTATGTTTTAGATACACAACACTACTATCTTTCTCTCCCACATATTTTTCTACAAAAATATTTGTTATAAGGAAAGGCAAAAGAAGGTTGTTCTTAAACCTTTTGTGAGTGGAAGTGCGTACATCACAAAGGTTGACGCTATAGTCTAATCCTAGGGGGTTGTTTGGCCAAGAGAACCAATCGCACCAAGTTTTACTTTGGGTGGCACGAATCAACCTTTAAGGACAACGCTTTCGCAGCGTGATTCTATAGCACTGTGAGATTGTTCCTAATTTTACTTAAATTTATATTATCATTGCTTATTTACATTCTTGCTAATTATTTGGGATATTGTTTGTTATATCAAACTTGTTTATTCACTATTATTTTTTCCAACAATCTTAAAGGTTGATTCCTTACTTCAAAATGGATAAACAAGTTGTTGATTCTCTTAAAGTCATTTCAGAAATTACCAAGCTTGAACCTTTTGATGGAAATAATTTTAAACGTTGGAAAGAAAGGGTTTTGCCCATCTTGGAATTTACTGAAATTGATAGTGTTCTTCATGAACCCAAACCCGATGATCCCGAAAAATTAGCAAAGTGGTTAAAAATAAATAAATTATGTACACATACTATTAAGTGTGGTTTAGCTAATAAGTTATTTGATAATTATTGTCATTTTACTTGTGCTAAAGATTTATGGGATGAACTTAATGGTCGTTATGGGTTTGAGGATGAGGGTGCTAAAAAATTTGCTACAGCTAAATATATGTCTTTTCAAATGTGTGAAGAAAAAACTGTTTCTAGCCAAATTGAAGATTTTCAAAAATTAGTTGTTGACTTAGCCAAAGAGGGTGATAAGTTACCCGAAAGGTTTGTGGCTCATAGCCTTGTTTATAAGTTGCCGGACTCTTGGAAAGAGTATAAGCACCGGTATAACCATCATAGAACTTATTTAAATCTCCAACAAACTATTGTCGATATTCAAATAGAAGAGACTAATAGGATGTCCGAAATTTCTTCTAAGGCTAAGGAATTTACTTCCAAGGCTAATATTGTAGAGGGAGGACCCTTTACACCTCCACAAAACAATAAGAAATATGATCCTAGAGGCAAAGGAAAGTTTTATAACAAAAATAACCCAAATCCTCAAATCCAAAAGAAAAAGGGTAATTGTTTCAATTGTGGTAAGACAGGTCACTATGCAGCAACTTGTAGAGTGAGAGGCAACTTCAAAACCAATAACAACAACAAGGGCTCAACATCAAACAAAGCAAATGTGGTGGAAACCGAAGAGGTCATTGCGGCAGTGGTGTCCGAGGCACATTTAGTCTCAAGTGTGAAAGGATGGGTAGTAGATTCGGCTTGCACAAGACATATTGGTGCATTCAAAGAGGAGTTTACTTCCTACACTCCAATAGTGGAAGGCACCGAGTTTGTTTATGTTGGGGACAATAGGCCTATACCAGTGAGAGGCAAAGGGAAGGTACTCTTGAAGCTAACTTCCGGTAAAACTCTTTCACTCACCAATGTCCTCCATATACCTCATTTTCGACACAATCTCATCTCGGTACGTTTGCTTGGTAAAGCTGGTATTAAAGTTCTATTTGATGGTGGCATAGTTACTTTATCTAAAAATGAAATCTTTGTTGGTAAAGGTTATGATAATGATGGTCTTTTTGTACTTAATGTTGATCAAGTCATTAATGAAAATGGTTCATCTTCTTATGCTTACTTGGTTGATTCTATTGATGTGTGGCATGGTAGACTTGGACATATAAATCTTGGTTACATAAAGAAAATGAAAGAATGTGGAATCATAAACTCACTAAGTGAAGCAAACATGGAAAAATGTGAAATTTGTGCTGAAACTAAAATCACCAAGAAACCTTGTAAATCTGTAACAAGAGAATCCGAACACCTTAGTTTGGTACATAGTGACTTGGGTGATTTAAAACACACTATGACTAGAGGTGGTAAAAAATTTTATGTAATCTTTGTTGATGACCATTCTAGATTCACTAAACTTTATTTACTAAGAACCAAAGATGAAGCTTTGGAAATGTTTATAAAGTATAAAAATGAAGTTAAGAACCAAAAGAATAAAAGGATTAAAAGACTTAGAACTGATAGAGGAGGTGAATATGAGTCTAACTCTTTTAAAGAATTTTGTGAACAAAATGGCATAATTCATGAGGTAACTCCTCCTTATTCACCTGAATCTAATGGAATAGCTGAACGGAAAAATAGAACTCTTAAAGAGATGATGAATGCTATGCTTGTTAGTTCTGGGCTATCTTTCAATATGTGGGGGGAAGCCATTCTTTCGGCTTGCCATATACAAAATAAGGTACCTCATAAGAAAACTGGTAAAACTCCTTATGAACTTTGGGAAAGACGTAAGCCTAACTTGGAATACCTTAAAGTGTGGGGGTGTTTGGCTAAGGTTATGCTACCTGAGCCTAAAAAAAGAAAACTTGGTTCTCGAACATGTGATTGTGTGTTTATTGGATATGCTAGCAATAGTTCATGTTATAGATTTCTAGTTATCAAGAGTGATATTTTAGAATCTTACACTATTATTGAATCTGAAAATGCTATATTCTTTGAACATTTGTTTCCTTTAAAAAATAAGGAAAAAGTATTGCATAAATCTATTGATACTTCTAATGACCTTGTTGATGACATGCAAGAATTAAGAAGGAGTAAGCGAGCTAGGAAGGAAAAGAGTTACGGTAACGATTTCCTTGCCTATATTGTTGAAGATGAACCTGTAAGTTATTATGATGCAATTAAATCTATTGATGCACCATTTTGGTTGGAAGCTATTAATAGTGAATTAGATTCTATTATGTCTAATCATACTTGGGAATTAGTTGAGCTTCCTCCTAAGGTTAAGCCTATTGGTTGCAAATGGATATTTAAAAGGAAATTAAAACCGGATGGTACAATAGATAAGTATAAAGCACGCTTAGTAGCTAAGGGCTATAAGCAAAAACATAATGTTGATTATTTTGATACTTATTCTCCGGTTACTAGAATTGCATCTATAAGAATTTTGTTTGCCATTGCATCTATTCACAAACTTGTTATACATCAAATGGATGTTAAAACTGCCTTTTTAAATGGTGATTTATAGGAAGAAATTTATATGGAGCAACCCGAGGGTTATGTTGTCCATGGACAAGAACACAAAGTTTGCAAATTGGTTAAATCCTTGTATGGATTAAAACAAGCACCTAAACAATGGCATGAGAAATTTGATAATATGATGCTTATACATGGATATGTGATTAATGATGCGGATAAATGCATATATAGTAAGTTTAATAATAATGAAGGTGTCATTATTTGTTTATATGTTGATGACTTGCTTATATTTGGAACTAGCGATAATGTTGTACATGATACTAAAAGTTTTCTTGCCTCTAAATTTGATATGAAAGATTTAGGCGAGGCAAATATTATTTTGGGCATTAAGATCCTTAAGGACAATGATTGCATTATACTATCGCAGTCTCATTATGTGGAGAAAATTCTTAAAAAATTTGAACATTTTGATATGTCACCTGTGTCTACTCCATATGACTCAAAGGTGCACTTGGTTAAAAATCGTGGTGATAGTGTTTCACAAAATAAATATGCACAAATTATTGGTAGTCTAATGTTTTTGACAAATTGTACTCGTCCTGATATTGCATATGCTGTTGGTAGATTGAGTAGATACACTCATAATCCTAGTATTGAGCATTGGAATGCACTATCTAAATTATTGAGATATTTAAAGGGGACCTTTGATTTTGGTTTGTCATATTGTGGCTCTCCTACTGTTTTAGAAGGATATTGTGATGCTAACTGGATCTCTGATACAGATGAGGTGAAACCTACTAGTGGATATGTGTTTACACTAGTTGGAGGGGCTGTCTCTTGGAAGTCAACCAAGCAGACTTGCATAACGAGATCCACTATGGAAGCAGAGTTAGTGGCCTTAGAGAAGGCTGGGTCCGAAGCCGACTGGCTTAGGAGTTTATTAATTGATATACCTCTTTTTACTAACTCTATTGCTTCTGTTTGTATTCATTGTGATTGTCAGGCTGCCATAGCATGTGCTAAGAACAAAATTTATAATGGGAAAAGTCGACATATCCGATTAAGGCACAATATTGTGAGGCAGCTTATTGGTAATGGTGTTATGTCCTTGGACTTTGTGAGGTCAGAAAGGAACTTGGCCGATCCTTTGACCAAACCACTAGCAAGAAGGCTGGTGAGTGAGACATCTAGGGGGATTGGACTGATACCCAAGTTGTGATACTATGACTAATGCTCAACCTCTATGATGGGTGATTCCACGCAAGAGGTTAAATGGGTAGAGGTCATTAGTGGTCCACGGGCACTGTCATTTGTTACGTGTTTTCCGCTATCTCAGTAACGAGATTAGTGATGAGTCCATCCCTATGATGTGAAACAGTGCTAAGTTGCAGAATTTGGTGAGGTTGAGCTTTAGGCTCTTAATGGATCCATATCCCTACCTGTTGGGATGGGGTGTATCTGCACGCACTCCTGATGGATGCCACCGACTAAGTTGCAGATTATTGGAGGTTGAGTTTTAGGCTCTTAATGGATCCATATCCCTACCTATTGGGATGGGGTGTTCTGCACGCACTCCTGATGGATGCCACCTATGTGTGAGTGGAAGTTGTGCCGCTTCCTATGAGACTTTTTGGGTAGGTCTCTAGAGCTCTCATGAAACCCAGTGGCGCATGGCCTGGATAAGGCGCCAACCCGCTAAAGAACAACCTTGATAAAGAAAGTTGTGGGTGGTAAGTTTGGTTTACTAATAGCTTGGTTAAAAGAGTTTTAACTCCACCATTGTCTTTAGTTCCTACTTATTTATCCTATGTATGGTTAAAACCTTCTGGTACCATATTGATGCATGCTTTCTTCAGTTGCGTGCCTTTCCTATTTTGTGTTTGTAACATGTGGGGGATTGTTGGTGTGGGTGTGTGTTCCAAACACTTTTATTTTTTATTTACTTTCTAGCCGTTGGAAATTTATGAGTAAAATAGCCGTTGGGCAATTATGAGAAAAATAGTCGTTGGGCAATTATGAGAAAAATAACCGTTGGGCAATTATTGATAATATAGTCGTTGGGCAATTATTGATAATATAGCCGTTGGGCTTTTAAAGGTTATTAGTAACCAATAACTATAGACTATTATCTATATAAGTAGCCTATATAATACTCATAAAAACATTTTTTTCTAAAGAGTCTTTTTACTACTCTATGTTTTAGATACACAACACTACTATCTTTCTCTCCCACATATTTTTCTACAAAAATATTTGTTATAAGGAAAGGCAAAAGAAGGTTGTTCTTAAACCTTTTGTGAGTGGAAGTGCGTACATCACAAAGGTCGACGCTATAGTCTAATCCTGGGGGGTTGTTTGGCCAAGAGAACCAATCGCACCAAGTTTTACTTTGGGTGGCACGAATCAACCTTTAAGGACAACGCTTTCGCAGCGTGATTCTATAGCACTGTGAGATTGTTC
Organism: Quercus variabilis; assembly: GCA_030445155.1. Classification (NCBI taxonomy): domain Eukaryota; kingdom Viridiplantae; phylum Streptophyta; class Magnoliopsida; order Fagales; family Fagaceae; genus Quercus; species Quercus variabilis. The sequence continues at coordinate 13,766,240 of CP129453.1, forward strand.
CTAATTTTACTTAAATTTATATTATCATTGCTTATTTACATTCTTGCTAATTATTTGGGATATTGTTTGTTATATCAAACTTGTTTATTCACTATTATTTTTCCAACAAAAAATGCGCCTGTCATTCTTTTTATCAATTTTGTCGGTTACAATGGGTTGTTGTATTACACATTTGACATTAATCATTACTTTTTTTGTTACAAAATAAAAAAAGGTTTTGCAAATCAAAAATCTACATTACTCTTGTTTTTCGTCTTTATCAGAAGTTTCCTTTGACATCCTTGACCCTAATTAATAAATAAAAAAATAAAAAAATCATTTCCAAATCAAAAACAACCACAACACACCTAACATGATGGCCATTCCACAAGTATATAAGTATTTGTAGAGTGTGTGGGGACAATGATCATGGTTCAAGTTTTTAAGAGGGGACTTCACACACATATACTTAAATTAGACTAGACTAGAGTAGAATTCTATCTCAGTCCAAAAAAAATTTAAAAACCAAATTATTGCATCTATGTATTTATGCTTAAATTAATTGTTCATTATTTATTAAAGTGAAATGTTAACGGATGCCCTAGGGGCATTGATTGAGGAACTATTTTTAGAAACATTTTATGAAATGATAAAACAATTAATTTTTTTGACAACTTTTTATATTTCCCATGAAAGTGATGTTAACACTTTTTTAATATAGTTTATTAGCAATTGCCCTAAGGATACCTGTTAACATACACTTTATTAAAATTAAGGGAAAATTATACTTTAGCACCCTAAACTATGCACTAGATTACATTTTGCACCCTAAACTACCTGACTACACATTTTGTACCCTAAACTATCACGCTTATCACACTTTTTACCCCGGTGTTATTTTTGCTATTATATTTAACAGAATCTTGCTACATGTGACAAGCACATGCTTCTTACTTAGGTAGAACAAAGTTAAAAGACTGAAACACCCTTCTTCAAAATCAATTTAAACAAAACCCAAAATTTTTCACATCTCCCTGTCTCACGTGTCTGCCATCCTCTTCCCCAGATTCAGTTTCAAAATATTTAAATTTTCCTCTCTAATTCCATAGCAGAATTCATTCTTGGTACCCCATCCACCTTTCTGGTATTTCTTATACTATCTATAGCTTTCTAGTTATTAAAATAATTAAAAATCCTTGGTAAGGGGATACAAATCCCTTGTAAGGGGAGACTAGTCTGTACAACAACTGATAAATTGGCCACAAATACGTTAGTTTTTCCACAACTCTAGCTGGTGGTGATGCACCTCACGATGGGAAGCTCTATGAATTGAAGGTGAGCATGGCTAATGAGGCATAGTTCCTATTTGTTGTGCCACTTAGGATTTGCTATTTTAACTTCTTTTATACCATTTCATCAGTGACGGAATTAAAAAGTATTAGATTGTATTTTATGAATTTGGGGAAGAGGATGGCAAACACGTGAGACAAAGGGAGATGTGGAAAAATTTGGGTTTTGTTTTAATTGATTTTGAAGAATGGTGTTTCAGTCTTTTAACTTTGTTCCACCTAAGCAAGAAGCATGTGCTTGTCACATGCAAAAATATTCTGTTAAATATAACAACAAAAATAATACCTGGGTGCAAAGTATGATAAGTGTGATAGTTTAGGGGGCAAATTGTAATCTAAAGCATAGTTTAGGGTGGTAAAGTGTAATTTCCTCTAAAATTAATGCCAAAAATCAAAAACCAAATTAATGCATCTATGCAGATAAACACTTTGTATACAAATAAATCTGATTAATATAAGAACATTTCATACTCGAGCTAGATCAAGGAGTGATATTTTTCATCAATTTGTGTGTTAAATCCTGTTGTCTTGAACTCAATCTATTTAAGGCCTCCACTTACTTAGCTTAGTAGCTTGCTTGCAAGATGCACTCTCTAACAAATTTATTGCTTTGGGCTTGTTGGGCTAGCTTCCACTGTTCTTGGTGGGCCTAGGCACCAAATCTTAGTTCTTACAACAGCTTTTTATATTTCTCATAAAAGTAGTTTTAAAACTATCTTATTATGGTTAATTAACAATTGGCCTAAGGGTATCGATTAACGTGAACCTTATTAAAATTAATGCAAAAAATAAAAAACCAAATTAATGCATCTATGCATTTATGGTCCCTAATTAATCATTATTTATCAAAATTAACGCATCTTTGTCTTGTCTGCTTTTTGCACTAGAATACCTCTTTATATTCACATAAATAGCCTTCTTTTAAGGAATTTAGAAACCAAAAAAACATTTCTATGTAGTATGATTACAAAATAATAATAATAATAATAATAATAATAATAATAATAATAAGGTGAAAAGCACCTTTTAGTCCCTATATTTTCAGGCGATTCTTATTTTAGTCCCTACATTTTATTTTTACCACTTCTAGTCCCTATCCTGAAAAACGCTTCTCGTTTTGATCCTTGCCATTACATCAGAAACAAAGAAAGCTGACATGGCAAACGGCATAAATAAATAATACTAAATTAATGTCCACATGGCCTAAATTAATAATAATAAAAAAATTTGACATTAAAAAATGCCACATCGGCATCTAAATTTAAAAAAAAATTATTAATTTTAACTAAATAAAAAAAATTAAAAACATAATTAAAAACTAAAAATCATATGAATTGAAATCTAAGTGTGTCTTGAACAAGAACAACAATAACACAAACTCAAATCCAAGAACACAAACCCAGAAATTACAAAAAAAAAAAAAAAAAAAAAAAACCACCAAAGATTGGCCACAAATCCTCAACAAACCCCAAAAAAAACCAACCACACACAACTCCATTCGAAAAAATAAGAGATCACTAATGTGGACCCGAGGGATTGACCCTACAATTCCCTTGTCTCGGTTGAGCCAAAGCCCATGGTAGTGCATCACGGAGGCAGCGCGTAGATTGCCACAGACTCGCCGCAGTGTAGGAATTGGATTGAGCTCTTCGCCTAGGGTCGGGCTCGGGTTTGAGTTCTGACTTTGGCTTTGGCTTAAGCTGTGGCTCAAGCTCTGTCGACGCTTCTCGTCTTCCATCAAGGACAAGATTCGAAGAGAATCGTAGATCATACACGTCCGACGAACGATGTTGCAGAAGTAATGCTGGTCTTCCATGCCCAGATCCATGACCCAAACAAGCTCCGAGGAGCATTGGTGGTGGGGCCACCTCCGCAAAACGGTAAGGGTTGTTGTTAAGACCTGGTTGGTGTTGATGTTGGATCTAGCTCAAGCTGGGGTTTGTTGAGGATCTGTGGCTCATCTGGGGTGGTTTTTTTTTTTTTTTTTAATTTCTGGGTTTGTGTTCTTGTTGTTCTTGTTCAAGACACACTTAGATTTTAATTCATATGATTTTTAGTTTTTAATTTTTTTTTTTTAGTTAAAATTAATAACTTAAATTTTTTTTTTAATTTAGATTGTTAGGACATATGTGTTTTCACTTGTCAAGAACATATGTCACTTATTTATGTAAATTGGCTAATCCTTTGACAAAACGCACTCTACTTATAATTGAGTAGTTCTAAGTGTTTTTAATATTTCAAGAACAAGATTTCAAGGTCAAGTGTTGAAGTCATCAATTCTGTCCAAGAAAAAGCAAGCTGAAGTGCAATTTCATTAAAGCTCGACACCTGCTCGATAGCTACCTCGACACCTGCTATCTGTCGAGATTTATAATTTCAGATTTTCTAATCTGATTTTCTTGGGATCTGTGAATATGCTTTTAGGCCTTCCTTTCTCCAAACCTTAAACATATAAAATGATTATTTTAAGAGCTGTCAAGGGTGACACAAGTTGCAAAAGCATTGAGCAATCTCTATTCAAGCAAATTGTGATCAAAAGACGAAGTTCTTGACTTAGTTCATCTTCTTTGAAGAAGTTGCTGTGTATTTGCACCATAGGGTTTTGTGACCAAGCATCTTCCTGATCTTCATCATGTAGGATGAACTGAAAAACTTTGCAGTCAACCTCTCTTCCTTAAGTTGGTGTTTTGAAGTCGTATACTGGAATCCGTGCATTAGTTAGTCACGTACTTGGGAGCCGTGCATTAAAGGTGGGAACTGTCACTACAAGTCAAGTCCAATTGGGTATTGGGGTAAATGTTCAACTGTAAGTTGGTAAGGTACTTGTGATTCATTTACTTGTAACCACTTGATTTGATAATAGTGGAGTTTCGGGAGTGGTGACCTAAAAATCACCCGATGGGGTATTTGCCGCAAGGTTTTTCCCCATTCGTAAACAAATCACCGTGCCATTTAATTTCCACTGCATATTTAGTTTTTGGTGATTTTTTTGTACTTCCACACAATTGCATGATAAATTGATTAATTAATAACTTAGCTAATTAATTAATTAGTTTAATCACAAGGGGTCATTCAGTTTATGGCCTATCAAGTGGTATCAGAGCAGGCACACTCTAATTAGGTTTAATCTTTGCTGTGTAGATCCATTGACCCCTGCTTGTCATGGATAGAGGACAGTCATTAATTATACCTCCTTTATTTGATGGCACTAACTATGCATACTGGAAAGTACGCATGAGAGTTTTCTTGCAGTCTTTAGATGAGAATGTGTGGCAAGCTGTAAAGATTGGCTGAACCAAACCAAAAAAAGAACCGACCGATTGGGATGACGCAAAGATCAAGGCGGCTAACTTCAACAGCAGAGCATTAAATGCCCTATTTAGCGCAGTCACCAATGAGGAGTTCAAGAAGAGAAGGAGGTTTGGACCATCCTCCAGACAACCTATGAAGGAACAAAGGCTGTCAAAGATTCAAAACTTCAGAGGCTCACTACAAGCTTTGAAGAAATTAAGATGGAGGAGGATGAGTCGTTTGATGAGTTCTATGCCAAGCTAAAGGACATAGTGAACTCAGCCTTCAATCTTGGGGGAAACCATCCCTAAACCCAAGGTTGTAAGGAAGGTGCTCAGATCTCTACCTAAGAGATTCCATGCCAAGATTACTGTAATAGAAGAATCAAAGGATATTGACAAAATTCCTTTGACTGAGCTGGTTGGAAACTTGCAGACCTACAAGTTATGACTATCTAGGATTGGTAAAACGGGTAAAGGCAAGAGCATGGCCTTGAAGGCAAAGAGCAATGATACAAATGAGTCTTCCGATGATGAAGATTCTAAAATGAATTCCTACATCACAAGGCAGTTTAAGAAGTTTATGAAGAATGCCAATAGGAGGAACTTCGACAAGGACCGCAGACAATCCAGTTCTTCTCAGTTTAAGAGCCAAGACAAAGGGAAGAAGGACACTAAGGATGGCGGTCAGTACACTATTCCGGCTAGACCAAAGTGCTTCGGATGTCATGGATTCGGTCACATGAAGCATGAATGCCCAACATATCTCAAGAGCATTGGGAAGAGTAAGGCACTTACTGCAACCTTGAGTGACACTAAGCCCGAAGATGATTCTGACAATGAGGATGACGGAATCTTAAATGCCTTCACTGCCATAGTCAATCCTACTGAAGGGATTGTTGAAAAAGTGGATGAAGAAGAAGAACTGGTGGAGTCCAAATTTGAGAAAATAGATGATCAAGATGATATCCATTCAGCCTATGAGAAGCTTTACAAGCTCTCTGAGAAGCATGAGAAATTGTATAGGCTGGCCACCAAGAAGCTCAGTGATATGGAACTTGATCATGAAGAGTTGTCCACAAAGTTTGATGAGGCGAATCAAACTATTGGAGCACTGAGGTTTGAGAATAACTTTTTGGTTGAGAAGACCAAGAAGCTTGAAGCTGAGCTATTTCAAGTTAGAGCTTAATTGGAGAGGACTTTAAGTGCAAAGCTTGATGAGATGCTAAGCATTCAGAAAACTGCTTCGGATCGAACAGGCTTAGGGTATGGTCTTTCTTTCTCTAATACTGCTTCTACTAGTAATACTGTTTTTGTTTCTTCTGCTAATAACACTGAAATTGAGAACACTGATGTTAAAACTGAATTAGCTAGTGAGAACTTAGACAAGGGTAAATCTATCTTAGGAGTACCCCCTAATCAAGATAAGAAAGATGTTAAAAACCCTAGGACTAAGAAGGCTAACTCTCAAAAGCCTAAACAAAAGAAGCAGCATCTCTGTTATCATTGTGGAGCTGCCGGTCATACTCGACCTAATTGCTATAAGTGGCTAGCCACTCAACAGAGCAATAACATGATAGCATCTCGAAGCCAAAATCAGCTTCAATCCTCTCTTGCTCCTCTTGGAGATCTTCTGAAAGCCCTCATGTTCCTTTCGAACTTGAACGGTTTCAATTCTTCCTCCTCACCGTCTGTTCAAGGGTTCAACCAAAGGAAAAGTTCTTACAAGGTGTAGAAGAAAAAGGACTCTCAGTGATTTCATCACTTTCTTTTCCCTTCTTGCTTTTTTTGTTTGTTGCATTGCTTGTGTGTTTTGCATTTTTTTTTAGTCAGTCTAGTTTTTATGCTTTGTTTTGTTTAACATGTTTTTGTGTGTTTACTTTCAGTTTTGTTTACTTTTGTTTTTAAAATAAAAATTTTAAAAAAAATTGAAAAAACAGAAAAATACAAAAACAGTGTGTGTTTTGTATACTTTGGTACTTGTGTACTTTGGATGGCCATTGAAATAAAGATCTAAACTTTGTATCATTTGTAACTTAGATGAGTATCTCTATGCACAACTAAGCAAGTGAGCTTTGTGGCTCTTATTTGTGATGAGTAAGATTAAGTTATCTCTTAAAACCTAACACTTATATCACCCTTTTTGACGAGTAGGACTAAAAAATCCTAAAAGAAATGCATAAATAACCATCTCACCACTGTTGCTCGCCAATCATAAATGACACATGTATGCTTCTGCATAGCAAAAGTGCAGTGTCATAGACACCTGTATGCTTCGGCATAGTAAAAGTGCAGTGTCAAAAACATCCGTATGCTTTGACATAGCAAAAGTACGATGTCAAGTGCTTAACATCTTGGGTATTTCTTTTCTCTCTTTTATATGCCCATGTATGATATGCTAAAATAAAAGAAAATATGCAAAGAAAATAAAAAGCAAAAAGATCAAAAATGCTTTAAATATGGTTGCAAGCATGTATTCTAAGATATGTGGGACTTATAGGAGTACCTCGAAGGTGATAGTCCTCATCAAACAGTTATGATTATGTGTGAGTTAAAGTTATTTTCTCATATCTCAGATCGTCATAACATGTATACACATATGCAATCTTGCGATATTTTTTTTTTCACACACAACACGCAATATTCTTTGCTACTTTTGATACATGTGCAGGTACAATGTGATTTGGCCATCACAAAGGTTTTACATGTGCTAATGTATACTCACTAAACTTTCTTAACTTATTTTTGAAAAATAAAATTGGTTAAACTTGTTTAGTGTGTGTGTGTGTGTGTGTTTTTAAGGATCCATGTGCTAAATTTTTGATTGAGAGATGATTTTGAGAGCTTAAAATGTTGATTGAATCTTTGGTTGAGGTGTATGTTGGATTGCATTCATGTCTGTGTTTTTCTCTTCTCGAAAAACTGCTTTTAACTGCTGGCTCGACATCTCCTTGACACCTCCTCGATACCTGGTCATCTGTCGAGCTTTTCAAGCCTTTTTCTTATCGCAATCTCGACACCTCTTCGACACCTGGTGGATCGATCGAGAAAGTTCCTGTCTCCTCGATACCTCCTCGACACCTTGTCAATCGATCGAGATTATGTTCTTTGAAATTGTTCTTGTACCTCGACACCTGAAGCTATCGAAGGCCAAATCCTCGACACCTTCCTCGACAACTTCCTCGATACCTCTCGACACCTCAGCTGTCGAGATTTACTGAAATGTCTATATAAGGATTTTTCACGATTTTTCTCTCATTCTCTCGATCTCTCTTGATCTGTCCGAGGCGTTTCATCTCCCAACCACCTTTCTCTCACTCAAATCTTTAAACCCTGTTGATTTTCAGCCTTCCCTTGGTTTCAATCACTTGGTAAGTTCATTTTTCCCTCCCTTTCTCATGCATTTCATGTTTTGAAACCTAGTTTTTGGGATTTTTGAAAATTTTTGGGGTTTTTCAAAATTGATGAGTTTTTCTTGAAATTTTGGGTTGGATTTTCACTTAAATACTTTCAAAATGTCATACATTGCATTTCATGTGCATTAGAATGATATTCACATACATTTAGATATGTGCTCTATGCTGTGTGCTGGTAGGATTGGATTGGGCTAAGCCCATGATGCCTTTTGATTTGCATGTCACATGCTCATGCATACGTTCTTTTTGTTCAACATATTTGATCTATTTGAACTGTGTTGGGACTTTTCTAATTGTCTCCCTCTCTATCTCTTTCTCATTCTTTTACGTTAGTAGTGTCTATGGCACCCAAACGTACATCCACCCCTACTCGGAACCTTCTGCGTTCTAGAGCTTCCTCTTCTTCTGACTCTGCTCCTCTTAACCTTTGGTTCCGTGATGGAGATGCCCACAAGGCATTTACGGAGAACTTTTCTCGATGAGGTGTTCATTCAGAACGCCAAGTCATTCTGGCGGACTTCGCCGACACTGACCTTCCCTCTGTCATTCACAGTAGGGGATGGGAGTCACTGTGTGACGTCTCGGTCACTTGTCCTCTCGTACTGATTTAGGAGTTTTACTCCAATATGCACGGGATAGATCGTTCAGTACCTCTCTTTTTCACTCGCGTTTGAAGTACGCGCATCCCTATCATACCGCAGCTAGTTACGAATGTGCTTAGGGTTTCTAGGATAGAGTTTCCTGACTATCCTTCTTATGAGCGTCTGAGGACTGTGTCCAAAGATGAGCTCATTTCTGCCTTTTGTTAGCGCCCTGCTGATTGGGGTGAGCATCAGTACACATCATGTAGGCCTTTTACTAAAAGTCTTAAATTCCTAAACATGGTGATGACGTTTGTACTCCATCCTCTCTCTCATTACAACTCTATCACAGAGTCTCGTGCTCAATTTTTGTTATCTCTTTCAGAGCATCTTACTATAGATTTTCCTTCTCACTTTATTCTTTCTATCATAGATGTTCATCTTGATTCGGCATCCCGTGGTAAGCTCATCTTTCCGCTATCACAAGGATCTTACAACATTTTTCTATTCCCTTTCCTATGTCCGACCACTTCACACACATATGTGCCATAGATGCCGCCACCGTAAAACGTAGTGAGACGCAGTTTCGGTCGCGATAGACGGATTCCACTCCTCCCTCCCGTTCGGCTCCATCCAGATCAGCTCCATCTACATCTGCTCCTTCTTCCTCTACAGGCAATGTATCTCTAGGAGACATTATGGCGCAGCTGCAGCGCATGGACACTCACCTTGATACACTCTCCGCTGAGTTGTATCAGGTGAATGTTTGTGTTGGTCGTATTGCACGACGGCAGGCGACCATGGGTGGTTTTGCTCCAAAGGCTACTCCTTCACCACCTACTCCAGCAACTTCAGATTCTAAGGATGATGATGATGATGCTAGAGATGCTAGCTCTACTGATGAGACGTCTGTATGACACTCTACCCTTTGTCACTCGTGACAAAAAGGAGAAGTAGTTTTGGGTTATGAGAGTAGTCATCTTAAGGGGAGAGTTAGTATAGGACATTTTTGATAGGGGGAGTGTTGATATTCTTGAGGGATGTAGTGAGGTTTTGATGTATCTTTTCTTTTCTATTCTTTATAGATACATTAATCTTGTATATGAGGTCCTTTGACCATTTTTTTTACATACATTGTACTTATACTTCTTTATATATGTGGATGTATGTTTCTTTCACCTCTCTCTTCATGTGTTGTTTCTTCTCTATCGTTATACACATGTTCATTATACTTGTATGCAATCTATTATTTCTATTTCACATAAGATGCCTTGATGAGTTTTGTTTAAAGTGTTTCAGAAATATAGGTTGTCAAAATCTACTTGCCATAAACTCTCTTCTTGCAAAGTTTTTCAAGAGTTTGTGTTAGAATAGATTTTATTGTATCAACAAGTGAATATGAGTTTAGTGATTTATGACTTCTCTCATATGTTCATTTGTGTGTTGTGGTTTTGTCACGGATTGCCAAAGGGGGAGATTGTTAGGACATATGTGTTTTCACTAGTCAAGAACATATGTCACTTATTTATGTAAATTGGCTAATCCTTTGACAAAACGCACTCTACTTGTAATTGGGTAGTTCTAGGTGTTTTTAATACTTCAAGAAACAAGGTTTCAAGGTCAAGTGTTGAAGTCAACAAGTCTGTCCAAGAAAAAGCAAGCTGAAGTACAATTTCATTAAAGCTCGACACCTGCTATCTGTCGAGATTTATAATTTCAGATTTTCTGATCTGATTTTCTTGGGATCCGTGAATATGCTTTTGGGCCTTCTTTTCTCCAAACCCTAAACATATAAAAAAATTATTTTAAGAGCCGTCAAGGGTGACACAAGTTGCAAAAGTATTGAGCAATCTGTGTTCAAGCAAATTGTGATCAAAAAACGAAGTTCTTGACCTAGTTCATCTTCTCTGAAGAAGTTGCTCTGTATTTGCACCATAGGGTTTTTTGACCAAGCATCTTCCTGATCTTCATCGTGTAGGATGAACTGAAGAACTTTGCAGCCAACCTCCCTTCCTTAAATTGGTTTTTTGAAGTCGTGTACTGGGATCCGTGTATTGGTTAGTCACGTACTTGGGAGTCGTGCATCAAAGGTGGGAACTGTCGCTATAGATCAAGTCCAATTGGGTATTGGGGTAAGGGTTCAACTGTAGGTTGGTAAGGTACTTGGAATTCCTTTACTTGTAACTGCTTGATTTGATAATAGTGAAGTTTCGGGAGTGGTAACCTGAAAATCATCCGGTGGAGTTTTTGCCGCGAGATTTTTTCCCATTCGTAAACAAATCACCATGTCATTTAATTTCCGCTGCATATTTAGTTTTTGGTGATTTGTTTGTGCTTCCACGCAATTGCATGATAAACTGATTAATTAATAACTTGGCTAATTAATTAATTAGTTTAATCGTAAGGGGTCATTCAGTTTGTGGCCTATCATAGATGCTGACGTGGCATTTTTTAATGCCAAAAAACGTTTTTTATTATTAATTTAAGCCACGTGGACATTAATTTAGTATTATTTATACTTGCCGTTTGCCACGTCAGCTTTCTCCGTTTTTGATGTAACAGCAGGATCAAAACGGGAAGCGTTTTTCAAGATAGGGACTAAAAGCGGTAAAAATAAAATATAGAGACTAAAATGGGAATCTCCTAAAAATGTAAGGACTAAAAGGTGCTTTTCACCAAAAAAAAAAAAAAACTTATGGGTCTAGTTAATGAAAAGGTGTACATTACACCACTAAGGTATGGGACAATGTGTATGCGGTTGGATCTGGACCCTATACATGGAATGGTTGTGAGCAAAGGAAGAGGAAGCGTTGGCTAAAAGATCCTATTCTTGCTCCATGCTAAAGATGTGACTGCCTTAGGAAGGAAGTAAGATATGCACCTCACATGGTACTCAAGCACTCACAAAAAGGGAGATAGTGATTTTCTAAGGCCAGCAACTATTAGGACACCCTTTATTGGTTAAATGCATGTTAGACCATTTCAAAGACATGTGTATCATTCACAGTACTCCTGATATCCCCCTCAATGTACAAGGCCTATTTTCCAAGTAGTGGCAAAGTCACCTACCCACAGGCCCCAATGCCACATTGACGCAATCTCTATCCTTAGTCAGCAGATAATATCACATCTGTGAAAAGGTCCAAAATAAGGAAATGATGACTTGACACCTGTCTTTGTACTCGGCCATATTTGTCAAATTATAAGAGGAATGTGTAGCTGTATTCCTCATATTATAAGCTCAAATCTAATTTGCAGGTACATTTTTGGCGACTCCACTAGGGAATCTCTAGTTGTTGCCATTTTAAGTGTGCTTTGTTGGGTTTTAAGTGTGTTTTTGTTGGGTTGAATACCTCTGTTTTTGCTATTACTTTCTCCATGCCTCCAAGGAAGAAAGCTATGGGGATACTAACCGGTATGGGTGAAAACCATCAGCAAAAACCAAGTGCAAGATCACATATCCATGCACTCTAAAGGCATAAAGTCCTCTGGTGAGGCTGGTCACCCTGAGAACATGAATATCATGGCTACCATTGAAGACCTTCAGCATTCTCAGGCTGTTATGTGGGTAGAGTTCTAATCTCTACGTCAGGAGACGGCTATACCTCAAGCCCCCTAAGGTGTTCAAGGTCCTCAGAGATCTCCTTACTTGACCAAGGAAGATATTTCTACTATTTTGTTCAAATCCAAAAAGATAGAGAGTACTGTTTATGTTGATACTAGACCTCCTTATCCTAAAGGGGTAGCTGGAAAGCCTTATCCCGTTAATTACACTCCTCCTATATTTCCTAAGTATGATGGCATGACAGTGAATGTTAGAGAGCACATCAGGCAGTATGTAGATGCGCTAATAACTCAGTCCCATGACCTTGAGTTGAGGCTTAGGGAGTTCTCTAAGTCATTAGAAGGTCGTGCCTTTACTTGGTACACTAGTCTCACATCAGGGTCGGTCCTGAGTTGGAATGACTTTGCAACACAGTTCATGAAAAAGTTCTTTACTTTGAAAGAAAAGTTCACATTGTCAGATCTGCAACATGAAAAGCAAACGATGTCTGAATGGTTGCTAGAGTACATTCGCAGGTTCAAAGACCTTTCTTTACTATGCTATGACCCTGTGGAGGAGGAAAAGCTAGTAGATGTTTGTATTGCAGGTATGCTTCATGAATATCGGCATTATCTTGAAAATCTACAGATTTCTAGCTTTACAAGACTTGTAGAGGCTTCGAGAAGAACAAGTATGTCTATAAGGAAACCCTCAAAGGGTTCGACTTCACAGGTTGTGAGTACGCCTAAACAACCTTAGAGAAGAAAGGGCAAGAAGGTAGAAGTTGCTGTGGCAGAGGAGCCCAAGAAAGTAGTCAAGAATAAGAAAAGGGAGAGAGGTGGTATTCCCCCTCCTTTTACTATTTCCATTGAGAAGTTATATAGCATCTTATAAGCTTGGCTGGAAGATGATGTAGTGGTGTTGCCTGAATGCAAATGTGAACCCACAAAGGAAGAAAAGTAAGGTCCACTTTACTGTAGGTACCACAGGAGATGTGACCACCATACCATGGATTGTTATGCTTTGAGAAACATTTTCCATGATAGGGTAGCCAAGAGAGATTTGGTTATCGAGGCTGGGAAGAGGGCTAACCTAAGGATGCGTAGACTAGAGGTGGCAATGACTTTCTTCATGGGTCGTGAAGATCCCATGGAAGAAAAGGCAGAGAACATGGCTAGCAGTAGCTCAGCACCTCCACCCTTGTTAGATGAAGAAATGGTAACAAGAATTTAGTGAGAAGATAAGATACATTCCTTTCTTGAAAGAATAGGTCTTAGGCCATTAGCTCAAAGAGAGGCAACCTAAGCTTTGACTAGGGTGATGGAAAGGAATCATGAAGTGGCAGCTATTGAAGGAAGTTTGATGCAAGTGGCATACCAAGAAGCAAAGGATTCAGCCACCTTTTCTAGTAAAGATCTAGCTAATCGAGTTGTTGATGGCAACAGACCTTAATATCTTACTGCCTTTTTGGGAGCATCTTAAATCAAAAGGACCTTTGGTAGACCCAGGCAGATCCACCAACATCTTGCCTCTCCCGACATTTGATGCCTTGGGCATTCTAAGAGAAAGGATCATCCTAGAGCCACTTCAAGTAGTAGGGATAGGGTCCTTACAGCAATGCACCCTAGGGCATGTGTCTCTGGATCTTAGGGTTTGGCCAATTCCAGCACCCACTCTCATGCATGTAATGGAGGGAAATACATCTCATCATATCTTTTTAGGCCGTCCACGGCTAAAGGCATATAAGGCTGTGGCTTCCACATATCATCAATATGTGAAGGCCGTTTGGAGGAATAGGTAAGTGATTATTGAAGCCACTAGGATGCCTTTTGATAGAGCAGAGCTCTATTTTGTTGAAGCGACCCTATATCAAGAGTATGAAACCAAGGGTGAGAACAAATTCTTCCTTTTAACCCCATTGCTTTGCAAAGAGAGGATGAAGATGATGGCGAAGTTGTACAGCCAAAAAGGCCCTCCAAGATAAGGAGAACCACCGGGCCTAATGGCAAGCTGGTATATGAGTTTTGATGGTTAAGGGGGGGGGGATAAGGAGGATAGCAAGCCAAATTCCCCCAATCTAATGCAACAGCCAGAAGAGGTTCATGTAGTTAAGGGGCCTATGAAAGAAGCTCCTAATTATATGAATGATGTTGTCAGGATTTTGTAGGAAGAACTTATTGAGATTGATCTAAATGATGGAGAAGAAGGCGAAAGGCTGGTGAAGATTAGTAAAAGTTTGTATGAAGAAGAAAAAAGGAAGCTGATAGCCTTATTGAGGGAATACAATGATGTTTTTGCTTGGAGTTACCAAGAAATGCCAGGTCTGAGTCCGAGCCTGGTAACACATAAGTTAAAGGTAAAGCCCAATACTAAGCCTGTAAAGCAGCCGCCAAGGAAATACGGTTTGGATATAGAGCAAAAGATAAAAGCTGAGGTGAATAAGCTTTTAAAGGCAGGTTTCATTGGAGAGATTGAATGTCCAAGTTAGTTAGCCAACATAGTTCCTGTAAAGAAGAAAGGCGGTCAAAAAATAATTTGTGTGGATTTTTGAGATTTCAATAAAGCTTGTCCTAAGGATGAATTCCCACCTCCCAATGTTGATATTTTGGTGGATGCAATAGCTAGTCATGAACATTTTTCCTTTATGGATGGCTACAGTGGGTATAATCAGATCTTTATGGAGCCAGCAGATGCCTAGAAAATTGCCTTCAGAACACCTTTTAAGAACTATTTTTATAAGGTGTTGCCTTTTGGGTTAAAGAGTGTAGGTGCTACATACCAAAGGACTATGACTTTGATCTTTGGTGATATGCTTCGTAGGTAGATAGAAGATTATGTTAATGATCTTGTAGTGAAGGCAAAGAATCCCTTTGAGCACTTATTGCATTTGAGGCATATCTTTGAAAGATGCAAGGAGCATAGTTTAATGATGAACCCTTCCAAATGTGTCTTTAAGGTATCTTCAGGGAAGTCCTTAGGGTTTCTTGTTCATCATAGAGGCATTGATTTGGACCCCACAAAGGCCAAAGATTTAATTGACCTCAGTCCCCCCACAACTTTGAAGGAATTGAGAAGCTTTATGGGAAAAGTTTCTTATCTAAGAAGGTTTATTTCAAGTCTAGCTAAAATCCTAAAGCCTCTTATAGAGCAGACTAACAAGGGAGTGACTTTAATATGCTATGATCAATGTCAAAAAGCATTCAAGAAAATCTAGATGATGTTGGAGAACCCTCACACAATGGTGGTCCCTTTACCTGGCAAACCCCTTTTGTTGTATATAGCCAACACAAAGCAGTCTTTGGGAGCATTGTTAGCTCAAGATCAAGACAGGGTAGAAAAGATAATGTATTATAGTAGTAGGCTTATGAAGGAACCAGAGTTAAGATATTCAACTATTGAGAAGGTATGTTTGTCTTTAGCATTTTCCATGTTAAAGTTCAATCATTACTTTTTAGGGCATCGTGTGCAGTTGGTGACCAAAATCAATCCTGTGAAATATCTCTTATCCCGCCCTCAATTGTCAGGGAGAATGGCACAGCGGACCATCCTGATGTCATGCCTTGATTTCAAATGCATAAAACCAACTGCCATTAAAGGCCTGGCACTAGCTGATCTGCTGGCTAACTTCCCTAGGATAAGTGCTTTCTCACCCCCCCCCCCCCAACAAGAAATCTTAGTGATAAAGGAGTAGGAATGGTCAATGTACTTTGATGGCTTATTTACATTTCAAGGGGGAGGGATAGGAATGGTATTAATGTCACCAAGGGAGGAGCACACGTTTGCTTACAAGCTACACTTCCCTAGCTCTAATAATGAAGCAGAATATGAAGACTTATTGGTAGGGCTGAAGGCTGCCAAGAGATTAGGCATAAAAAAGGCTAAAGGTATTTGGTGATTCTAAGCTAGTGATAAAGCAAGTTGATGGAACTTATGGAGTAAAGAATCCTAGCCTAGCTGCTTATAGAGCTGCAACTCAAAGGATTATGAAACACTTTACTTCCATAGAGTTGAAAGTGGTTAGCAGGACTGAGAACAAGCTTGCTGACTCACTAGCTACCCTAGCCACCAAGTCCGTATTGAAGAAAAAGAAAATGAGACTTCGAGTGGAGAAACAACCTGGTTTGCTCCAAGATGAACTGTGTCGCCCTCAAGATTAGTGAGAACCCTTGTTGAAGGCAATGGCTCAAGGAAACTACGTTGGGTTGGAAATACCAGCAAATATGAAAGACTTCCTCAGGATTAATGGGGATATATTTTTCAGAGGAGCAGAGGGCTTGCTGATGAAGTGTGTTTCGAGGCAAGAAGGACTGACACTGTTACACAAGTTGCATTATGATATTTTTGGTGTAGACCTTGGTGTCAGTCTGTATAGAAGACTATAGAGGCTAGGGATCTTTTGGTCAAAAATGGCCAATGATGCTAAGGAAGAGCAAAGGAGTTGTAAGACTTGTTCCATCATTCCCCCAGACCAAGCAGAAGTGCTTAATGGTGAATTGTTGGAAGAAGATTGGTAGGATTCGTGCTTGAGATACCTCTTACAAGGTGTACTACCTACTAATCGGGTAAAAAGAGAAAAGTTGAAAAAATACGTGATAAGGTTCAAAGTATTGGAAGGGAAGTTATTCAAGAGTAGCTTTCAAGGAAGGTGGATGGTATGTATTCCCACTAAAGGAGTTAATGACGTTCTCTCAAACCTACATGAAAGAGAGCCAACAGGAACCTGGGTGGGAGAAAGCTATGGTAAATGGCTTTACACCAGGGATATTACTAGCCTACAATGCAAAGGGATGCTCAAGACTTTGTCAAGAAGTATCAAGAATGCCAAAGGCAAAGGGATGAAATACACACCAGCCATCAAAGTTTCATAGCTAGGGGCTGGATTTTATAGGACCTATAAATCCCCCTTCTGAAGGATGTACATGGATATTAGTAGCCACTGAGCTATTTGCCAAGTGGGTAGATGTTGTGGCTATGAAGAAGGCAACAGGTAGCTCAATGGCTAATTTCTTGAGGGAGAATATAATATGTCATTTTGGGGTATCCAGCAAAATTATTTCTGACAATGGCACAACACTCCCAAACAAGGGTGTGCGCCGTTTAACAGAACGATACTCCATCTCTCACATGACATTGACACCTTATTATCCCAAAGGAAATGGTCGAGCTAAGGCCTCTAACAAGAGACTATTAAAAATATTAGGGAAAGTGACTAAGGAGAATGGAAAGGGATGGAGAGAGGAGCTTTCTACACCTTTGTGGGCTCATAGAATAGCCAAATCACAAGCTATAGGAGCTTCACCCTTTTCTCTAGTCTATGGCACGGAGGCTGTCATCCCAATAGATTTAGTAAGGCCAGCAGCGAAGCTAGCAGAGATTTCAAGGATACCCAGAGAAGCTAGTTTGGAAATTGTTGAAGAAAAATGCGATAATGTTGCCTTTCATAACCACCTTTACTAGGCTAATATGAAGGCCAGGCATGAAGGCCAAGTTAAGGAAAGAGAGTCTCAAATGGGGGAACTTGTTTGGAAAACTACCCCTTATGTACGAGGAATGGCTGGAGCTGTTAAGCATATGTTTTCTCCAAAATGGGAAGGACCCTATATAGTGGAAGAAGCAGATCCAACAGGATATTATTGGCTAAAAGATTAAACAAGTATAAAGGCGTATAGCCCCATTAGCGGAACTCACCTTAAGAAATATCATGCTCAATCTTGTAAAAATATTTTGTGTTAGGACATATGTATTTTCCCTTATTAAGAACATATGTCACTTATTTATGTAAATTGGCTAAATCCTTTAACAAAACGCACTCTACTTGTAATTAAGTAGTTCTAGGTGTTTTTAATACTTCAAGAAATAAGGTTTCAAGGTCAAGTGTTGAAGTCATCAAGTCTATTCAAGAAAAAGCAAGCTGAAGTGCAAATTCATTAAAGCTCGACACCTTCTCGATAGCTACCTCGACATCTGCTATCTGTCGAAATTTATAATTTCAGATTTTCTGATCTGATTTTCTTAGAATCCGGGAATATGCTTTTGGGCCTTCTTTTCTCCAAACCCTGAACATATAAAAGGATTTTTTTAAGAGCCGTCAAGGATGCCACAAGTTGTAAAAGTATTGAGCAATCTCTATTCAAGCAAATTCTGATCAAAAGATGAAGTTCTTGAGCTAGTTCATCTTCTCTAAAGAAGTTGCTATGTATTTGCACCACAGGGTTTTATAACCAAGCATCTTCCTGATCTTCATCGTGTAGGATGAACTGAAGAACTTTGCAGCCAACCTCTCTTCCTTAAGTTGGTGTTTTGAAGTCGCGTACTAAGATCCGCGCATTGGTTAGTCATGTACTTAGGAGCCGTGCATCAATGGTGGGAACTATCACTACAGACCAAGTCCAATTAGGTATTGGGGTAAAGGTTCAATTGTAGGTTTGTAAGGTACTTGGGATTCCTTTACTTGTAACCGCTTGATTTGATAATGGTGGAGCTTCAAGAGTGGTGACCTGAAAATCATCCGGTGGGGTTTTTGCCGCGAGGTTTTTCCCAATTCGTAAACAAATCACCGTGTTATTTAATTTTCGCTGCATATTTAGTTTTTGGTGATTTGTTTGTACTTCCACGCAATTGCATGATAAATTGATTAATTAATAACTTGGCTAATTAATTAATTGATTTAATCACAAGGGGTCATTCAGTTTGTGGCCAATCAAGTGGTATCAAAGCAGGCACATATTGATTAGGTTTAATCTTTGCTATGTCGATCCATTGACCCCTATTTGTAATGGATATAGGACAGTCATTAATTATACCTCTTTTATTTGATGGCATTAACTATGCATACTGGAAAGTACACATGAGAGCTTTCTTGCAATCTTTAGATGAGAAGGTGTGGCAAGCTGTAGAGATTGGCTGGACCAAGCTAAAAGAAGAACCGACCGATTGGGATAACGCAAAGATCAAGGCGGCTAACTTCAACAGCAAAGCGTTAAATGCCCTATTTAACGCATTCACCAATGAGGAGTTCAAGAAGATATCCTCAACTAAAACTGCTAAGGAGGCTTGGACTATCCTACAGACAACCTATGAAGGAACAAAGGCTGTCAAAGATTCAAAGTTTCAGAGGCTCACTACAAGCTTTGAAGAAATTAAGATGGAGGAGGATGAGTCATTTGATGAGTTCTATGCCAAGTTAAAGGACATAGTGAACTTAGCCTTCAATCTTGAGGAAACCATCCCTGAACCCAAGGTTGTAAGGAATGTGCTCATATCTCTACCTGAGAGATTCCAAGCCAAGATTCCGGCAACAGAAGAATCAAAGGATATTGACAAAATTTCTTTGACTGAGCTGGTTGAAAACTTGTAGACCTACGAGCTAGGACTATCTAGGATTGGCAAAACGGGTAAAGGCAAGAGCATGGCCTTGAAGGCAAAGAGCAGTGATACAGATGAGTCTTCCGATGATGAAGATTCTAAGATGAAGCCCTAAATTACAAGGCAGTTTAAGAAGTTTATGAAGAATCCCAATGGGAGGAACTTCGACAAGGACTGCAGACAATCCAGTTCTTCTCAGTTTAAGAGCCAAGACAAAGGTAAGAAAGACACTAAGGATGGCGGTCAGTACACTGTTATGGCTGGACCAAAGTGATTTGGATGTCATGGATTCGGTCACATGAAGCATGAATGCCCAACATATCTCAAGAGCATTGGGAAGAGTAAGGCACTTGCTGTAACCTTGAGTGACACTGAGCCCGAAGATGATTCCGACAATGAGGATGACGGAATCTTAAATGCCTTCACTGCCACAGTCAATCCTATTGAAGGGATTGTTGAAGAAGTGGATGAAGAAGAAGAACTGGTGGAGTCCAAAGCTGAGAAAATAGATGACCAAGATGATATCCATTCAGCCTATGAGAAGCTTTGCAAGCTCTCTGAGAAGCATGAGAAATTGTATAGGCTGGCCACCAAGAAGCTCAGTGATGTGGAACTTGATCGTGAAGAGTTGTCCTCAAAATTTGATGAGGCGAATCAAACTATTGGAGCACTGAGGTTTGAGAACAACTTTTTGGCTGAGAAGACCAAGAAGCTTAAAGCCGAGCTGTTTCAAGTTAGAGCTCAATTGGAGAGGACTTCAAGTGCAAAGCTTGATGAGATGCTGAGCAATCAGAAAACTACTTTGGATTGAACAGGCATAGGGTATGGTCTTTCTTTCTCTAATACTGCTTCTACTAGTAATATTGTTTTTGTTTCTCTTGCTAATAACACTGAAATTGAGAACACTGATGTTAAAACTGAATTAGCTAGTGAGAACTTAGATAAGGGTAAATCTATCTTAGGAGCACCCCCTGATCAAGATAAAAAAGATGCTAAAAACCCTAGGACTAAGAAGGCTAACTCTCAAAAGCCTAAACAAAAGAAGCAGCATCTTTGTCATCATTATGGAGCTGCTGGTTATACTTGACCTAATTGCTATAAGCGATTAGCCACTCAACAGAGCAATGGTATGATAGCATCTGGAAGCCAAAATCAGCTTCAATCCTCTCTTGCTCCTCTTGGAGATCTTCTGAAAGCCCTCATTTTCCTTTCGAACTTAAACGGTTTCAATTCTTCCCCCTTACCGTCTGTTCAAGGATTCAATCAAATGAAAGTTTCTTCCAAGGTGTGGAAGAAAAATGACTCTAAGTGATTTCATCACTTTCTTTTCCCTTCTTGCTTTTCTTGTTTGTTGCATTGCTTGTGTGTTTTGCATTTTTGTTGAGTCAGTCTAGTTTTATACTTTGTTTTGTTTAACATGTTTTTCTGTGTTTACTTTCAATTTTGTTTACTTTTATTTTTAATATATAAAAATAAAAATAAAATGAAAAATCAGAAAAAATATAAAAACAGTGTGTGTTTTGTGTACTTTGGTACATGTGTTCCTTGGATGGCCATTGAAACAAAATTTCTAAACTTTGTATCTTTTGTAACTTAGATGAGCATCTCTATGCACAACTAAGCAAGTGAGCTTTGTGGCTCTTTTTTTGTGATGAGTAAGATTAAGTTATCTCTTAAACTTAACACTCGTATCACTTTTTTTGACGGGTAGGACTAGAAAATCCTAAGAGAAAGGCATAAATAACCATCTCACCACTGTTACCCGCCAATCATAATATGACACCTGTATACTTCGGCATAGCAAAAGTGCAGTGTCAAAGACATTCATATGCTTCGGCATAGCAAAAGTGCGATGTCAAATGCTTAACATCTTGGGTATTTCTTTTCTCTCTTTTATATGCCCATGTATGATATACTAAAATAAAAGAAAATATGCAAAAAAAAAAAAAAAGATCATAAATACTTTAAATATAGTTGCAAGCGTGTATTCTAGGAGAAATGGGAGTTATAGGATGTACCTCGAAGGTGATAGTCTCCATCAAACAGTTATGATTGTGTGTGAGTTAAAGTTATTTTCTCATATCTCAGATCGTCATAACATGTATACACATATGCAATCTTGCGATGTTTTTCACACACAACATGCAATATTCTTTGCTACTTTTGATACATGTGCAGGTACAATGTGATTTGGCCATCACAAAGATTTTACACGTGCTAATGTATACTCACTAAACTGTCTTAACTTGTTTTTGAAAAATAAAATTAGTTAGACTTGTTTAGTGTGTGTGTGTGTGTGTGTGTGTGTGTGTGTTTTTGAGGATCCATGTGCTAAATTTTTGATTGAGAGATGATTTTGAGAGCTTAATATGTTGATTGGATCTTTGGTTGAGGTGTATGTTGAATTGCATTCATGTCTATGTTTTTCTCTTCTCGAAAAACTACTTTTTTAACTTGTCTCGACACCTCCTCGATACCTGGTCATCTGTCGAGCTTCTCAAGCCTTTTTCTTATCACAATCTCGACACCTCTTTGACACCTGGTGGATCGATCGAGAAAGTTCCTGTCTCCTCGATACCTCCTCGACACCTTGTCGATCGATCGAGATTTTGTTCCTTGAAATTGTTCTTGTACCTCAACACCTCTCGACACCTGAAGCTATCGAAGGCCAAATCCTCAACACCTTCCTCGACAGCTTCCTCGATGCCTCTCGACACCTCAGCTTTCGAGATTTACTGAAGTGTCTATTTAAAGATTTTTCACGATTTTTCTCTCATTCTCTCGATCTCTCTCGATCTGTCTGAGGCGTTTCATCTCCCAACCAACTTTCTCTCACTCAAATCTTCAAACCCACTTCATTTTCGGTCTTCCCTTGGTTTCAATCACTTGGTAAGTTCATTTTTCCCTCCCATTCTCATGCATTTCATGTTTTGAAACCTAGTTTTTGGGATTTTTGAAACTTTTTGGGGTTTTTCAAATTTAAAGAGTTTTTCTTGAAATTTTGGGTTGGGCTTTCACTTAAATGCTTTCAAAACGACATACATTACATTCCATGTGCACTTTTTGTCAACACCCTGCTGATTGGGGTGAGCATCAGTACACATTATGTAGGCCTTTTGCTAAAGGTCCTAAATTCCTAAACATGGTGATGTCATTTGTACTCCATCCTCTCTCTCACTACAACTCTATCACAGAGCCTCATGCTCGATTTTTGTTATCTCTTTTAGAGCATCTTACTATAGATTTTTCTTCTCACTTTATTCTTTCTATCATAGATGTTCATCTTGATTCGGCGTCCCGTGATAAGCTCATCTTTCTTTCCGCTATCACAAGGATCTTACGCCATTTTTCTATTCCCTTTCCTGTGTCCGACCATTTCACACACATTTGTGCCATAGATGCCGCTACCGTAAAACATAGTGAGGCGCAGTTTAGGTCGAGACAGACGGATTCCACTCCTCCCTCCCGTTCGGCTCCATCCAAATCAACTCCATCTACATCTACTCCTTCTCCCTCTACGGGCGATGTATCTCCAGGAGACATTATGGCGCAGCTACAACGCATGGACACTCGCCTTGATACACTCTCCACTTAGTTGTATCAGGTGAATGTTCGTGTTGGTCGTATTGTACGACGGCAGGCGACTATGGGTGGTTTTGCTCCAAAGGCTACTCCTTCACCACCTACTCCAGCAGCTTCAGATTCTGATGATGATAAGGATGATGATGATGATGATGGAGATGCTTGCTCTACTGATGAGATGTCTATATGACACTCTACCCTTTGTCACTCGTGACAAAAAGGGGGAGTAGTTTTGGGTTATGAGAGTAGTCATCTTAGGGGGAGAGTTAGTATAGGACATTTTTTATAGGGGGTGTTGATAGTTTGAGGGATGTAGTGAGGTTTTGATGTATCTTTTCTTTTCTATTATTTATAGATACATTGATCTTGTATATGACGTTCTTTGACTATTTTTACGTACATTGTACTTATACTTCTTTATATATGTGGATGTATGTTTCTTTCACCTCTCTTTTCATGTGTTGTTTCTTCTCTATCTTTATACACATGTTCATTATACTTGTATGCAATCTACTATTTCTGTTTCACACAAAATGCCTTGATGAGTTTTGTTTAAAGTGTTTCAGAAATACAAGTTGTCAAAGTCTTCCATACTATGAACTCT
This sequence comes from Quercus variabilis, assembly GCA_030445155.1. Taxonomy (NCBI): domain Eukaryota; kingdom Viridiplantae; phylum Streptophyta; class Magnoliopsida; order Fagales; family Fagaceae; genus Quercus; species Quercus variabilis. The sequence continues at coordinate 13,789,950 of CP129453.1, forward strand.
CTTCTTGCAAAGTTTTTCAAGAGTTTGTGCTAGGATAGATTTTATTGTATTCAACAAGTGAATATGAGTTGAGTGATTTATGACTTCTCTCATATGTTCATTTGTTTGTTGTGGTTTTGTCACAGATTGCCAAAGGGGAAGATTGTTAGGACATATGTGTTTTCACTTGTTAAGAACATATGTCACTTATTTATGTAAATTGGCTAAATCCTTTAACAAAACGCACTCTACTTGTAATTGGATAGTTCTAGGTATTTTTAATACTTCAAGAAGCAAGATTTCAAGGTTAAGTGTTGAAGTCCTCAGGTCTGTCCAAGAAAAAGCAAGCTGAAGTGCAAATTCATTAAAACTCGACACCTTCTCGATAGCTACCTCGACACCTGCTATCTGTCGAGATTTATAATTTTAGATTTTCTGATCTGATTTTCTTAGAATCCGTGAATATGCTTTTAGGCCTTCTTTTCTCCAAACCCTAAACATATAAAAGGATTGTTTTAAGAGCCGTCAAGGATAACACAAGTTGCAAAAGCATTGAGTAATCTCTGTTCAAGCAAATTGTGAGCAAAAGACGAAGTTCTTGACCTAGTTCATCTTCTCTGAAGAAGTTGCTGTGTATTTGCACCAAACGGTTTTGTGACCAAGCATATTCCTAATCTTCATCGTGTAGGATGAACTGAAGAACTTTGCAACCAACCTCTCTTCCTTAAGTTGGTGTTTTGAAGTCGCGTACTGGGATCCGCGCATTGATTAGTCACGTACTTAGGAGCCATGCATTAAAGGTGGGAACTGTCACTACAGATCAAGTCCAATTGGATATTGGGATAAGGGTTCAACTATAGGTTGGTAAGGTACTTAGAATTCTTTTACTTGTAACCGCTTGATTTGATGATAGTGAAGTTTCGGGAGTGGTGACCTAAAAATCACTCTGTGGGGTTTTTGCCGTGAGGTTTTTCCCCATTTGTAAACAAATCACCGTGTTATTTAATTTTCGCTACACATTTAGTTTTTGGTGATTTGTTTGTGCTTCCATGCAATTGCATGATAAATTGATTAATTAATAACTTGGCTAATTAATCAATTGATTTAATCACAAGGGGTCATTCAGTTTGTGACCTATCATTTTGTTGCTGTAAGGTCAAACTAATGTTATGTTCCACGATACTTATACTATTATAAACAAAGTCTTCTATTCAGCTATGTCATATTCTATTGTTCATAATATACATGCAAAGTCTAAATAGCCTAGCTAAATAAAGCATAGTAAAGTTTATAATACAACCACATGGCCCTTTAAGACCATAAAATATTACAACTTGAAAATCAGATAATGTTTGTGAGAGAACTAATGTTTTCAAGAGGGAAGTCTAGATAGCTCAGAGCTCCTAGCTCACCTTCCAGCTTTTCAATCTCTTTCCTCAAAGAGTTACGTTCTGGTGTGACACCTTCTAATTAAGTCTGAAGGGCAGGACTCGCTTCTTGTTGGGATGTTAATTCTGCTTGAAGTTTGTTGATAAATTCTTGGAGCTGAGTGATTGAAGTGCTACATACCTGTAAGGTTGATTCTGTTTCCTTTACTTTGTTGATACAAGAGTTTTCTTTAACTCTCAACTCGCGAAGTGAGGACAAGAAAGCATGAACAGAGGGTCCCGCCTTCTTTAAGTCCCTCAATGCAGTGACACAGCTCTTTAACCGACCGACATTGACACTTAGGCCCTCGACCTCACTTAGTGTGGAAAGGAAATCATCAAGGGGAAGAGCTAGACAATCCTCTTTGCCCTTTAACTACAGTTGGGATATGATAGACCCAACTTACTGTAAGAGAAAACCCTTAAGTGACAAGGTCCATTTATAGGTATCCTTCATGGTTTTAGGATATTTGGAAAGCAGTTAAGAACAAGTTGCTCTCAAATCAAGAGAAATCATTGGGAGCAATGGATCAGATTCTACCTGGGTGCTTTCACTCTCTTGATCTTTGGAAGTAGCTTCTACTATATCTTCTATTTCTTAAGGATTTTCGACATATACTTGATTTGAATCTTCCCTTTCAATGTTAGATTAAGTTTCCTCATCAGAAGTTATTTTCTTTATAGAAACCTCTCAGGTTGAAGAAGTGACTTTTGTTTTGGGTTGAACCTAAGAAACAAATCTTGTAACTTGTCAAATGTCAAAAAGGGAGAAAGGAAGAAAACTTACTTGCGCCATTAAGTAAGAGAAGACATTGCAAGAGTTTAGTCACTACAGAGAAGAAAATGTACCTTGGTTTCTTGATAAAAGGGATTTTTGCATTCTTCTTTCTCTTAGTGCCTGAAAGTTTGGCCTTGGAAAGGAGCTTCAAAGTCAAATCACCCTAAAAAATAGGTGGGACATCCATTCTCTGGGCACCACTTTCCCTAAAATTCCTAACATGTTCTCTAATGTCGAACCACCATGACTTGAACCTGGGTGAAGGCAGTCCTATTCTTATGGGGGAAGTAAAGGGGATTTTGGGGCTTGTTATCAATATCTTAATGAGATTCTCTCTTTTAAAGGATAAAGATGCCACTACAACAGGTAGAGCTAAAGTAGAAAGTGTCCCAATATGCCTTGTTCAAAACCAAATTGGCAGGCAAACCTATGGGAATTATAAGCTTGAGTCTCATACTCATCCTGAAAGCATTCCTGGAGATAAGAGGGAAAAGCACAGGCAACAAAGGAAAGTTCTTCCTTAGACTAGGGGGTATCTCTGTAGTGAGAAACATGGGTATTTTCTGAGGAAGTGAACAGTGGGAGAAGTCCACCTCTAAGGCAGAGTAAGGTCTAGCTGTCCAGTCAATGGGGTCATCTAATACTTTGCTAAGAAAACTATTTGAAGACACTACCATTTTGTTCCAATGCCAGGAGTGTGGTAGCCCTTGGGGTGATGGCAAACCTGGTCTTATAAGAGCTTAACACCTTAGGGACAGGAGTATAATTCCTAAAGTGTTCCCACAACCATATTTGCAAAAAGGCAATGAGCACAAAGTTTTCTGTTTGAAATCTACCCCATGAACATTGCAAGTCAAGAGTTAAATGATCCAAGTGAGAATACAAAGTTTCTAGAAAATAAGGAGTAAGGGGAAGGAATGTCCTTTGTCTAGTTTAATAGCAAGAGGAAAATGTATGCATAGGATCTTCTCATGAGGATATCCCTCAAAACAAATGGCGAGATAATAAGAAAGCAATAAAGGCTTCAAGTTCATAAGGGCTAGAGTTACCTTCTTCTACAACAAAGTTGGTGCCTTCCTTCAAGGAGTCTGCATTAGCTTCCTCATCCATGCCATCTGTATATTCCCTCGAGAACTACTTGATCCATCCTTTAAAGTTGGCCCTGAAACCTTTGTCTCTACCAAGACCAGTGTCTTCTAGTACTTCCTTGCTGGGGACTTTCCATTTTCTTACTGCCTTCAGGACTGGGTTCTTTAGAGTTTTCTTCACTGCATTTTCAAGGAATTTCATGGCTTTAGACTCATCAGGAGATAAAGAGATGTTGACTATTTCACCATCTCCTAACAGGAGAAGTCTTAATATCTCATAGACATCTTCTAGAGATGGAGAGATTTCTTGACACTGTGTAAAGAAGGTATGAGTAGTAGGATTCCACTGATACAAAAGGGATACAAGACTTTCACTATCCTTGCTGATATCCAAGCCAGAGAACACAAGAATGGTGTCCACAAGTTTTACTCTCTGTAAAGTATCCACGAAAGAATGATGAGCAAACACCATCCAACACCAACTTCTCCAATCTCTAGAAAAAGAGGTGTGGGATTTAAAAACCACATCTACTATGGGAGTAAAGTCCCCTCCGTAGGTGTCAAGCCTAGGAATGTGCTTCAAATCCTGATCCATTGTCAAAAGGTCATTAGGTTCTCCACGTGCTATGTAGGGAAAGTCTTCAGAACAAGGGACTGAATCCTAATCAAGACTTTTATCAAACAAATAGTCTTCAAAGAAGGGAGGGATAATCCAATGTTCCTCTATGGAAGGATTTTCATCTCCCCCTAGAAAGGGCTTGTTGCTCTTTGAAGGTGAAGGTTCCAAAAATTTTGCAGAGCTAGATCTTAAACCATGTTTCACACCCATGATTTGGCATTTGAGAAGAATTTTGGGTCTCGGGTTGAAGAAGAAGAAGATAAAGGAAAAGGGAGAGAAATAAGGAAGGGAAATATTCTTTTCCTTTTATACTTTGAAGTGTTACTCTTTTCCCTCCAAAAAGAAGCTTGTTCAAAAACGGGATATCTTTTCAAAAGTGACACGTGTCAGCAAAAGAAGAAAAAACATGAATATTTGACAAAGGGGCAGTTGATGCTAAACTCAAGGAAACCACTTTCACAGACAAAGTGTAAAGGCGTGACCCTTCACCAACAAGTTTATTTTACTTTATCTCATTTCATTTTTGTTAACTGACATGTTTATATTTTATGTCTTGTGTTGGGTTTTTTTTTTTTAATGTGGTTAAATAAACATAAAGCATAACATAAATGTAAATAAGTAGCAAACATATAATGAAACATATTTGTTAGGTTCTAAAGACTTAGGATTCATATATTTAGAACTCTAATGTGTAATGTTGGCAAACCATGATCAAAACAATATGTTTAGTCTTGTTTAGAGTTGCTCAAAGTTGTGTAATTAGTGTAAAGTTGGAATCGAGTGACTGCAGATGCATTAGTGCATTTCGGCCTGGTTCGATCGATCGAAAGTTAGACTCGATCGATAGAATCTCGGGCTGAATGTTTTTCTGCAGAATTTTCCAACTCAGCCCTACCTCATTAAACATTTTGGGTTTTCTAATTTTACCCTAGGTATAAAAGGCAAAACCCTAGCCACGTTTTTTAGAGTTGTTCTAAGTATATTGTTGCTCATACTATGCAATTTGTGTGAATCTCTTGTGAGATCCTTGAGGAGCTTTCCTTCACATAAACTTAGAGTTTTCTAGGTAGAGATTACTTCAACACCTTGATGATCAACTCAGTTGCTACCATTGGATCTTAAAGAATAACAAGCATGGGTGCTTATACTTGGTGGAAAATCCAAGAAAGAAGGAGTCTGTGGATTCGGAGTTTGCACGTGGTCGTGTCAGTAAGTTCTACTAGTGGGTAGCATTAGGAAGTCAAGCGAGGAGCTTGTAAGTCCTTTTATATGAACTTCGATTCTTTCGCATAGTGGATTCAGGTTTACCTTGAGGAAAGCTAGGTCAAATCCTCCCCAGGTTTTTACCGTGTGGTTTCCTAAGTCATCATATCATTGTGTTATTTACTTTTCCGCTGCTTTATATTCTTGATATGATTGTATGTTTCTGATAACCTAGAATTGCATAAATTGACTAAGTTAATCACTTGGCTAATTAACTAGGCTAATATGGTTGGTTGAAGGGGTCTAAAACCTCTCAAGTGGTATCAGAGCAGGTAACTCTCTTGTTTGAGATTTTTTTATCTCTGAGCTGGTCCTTAACCTCTGTTGTCATGATACATGGACACTCTCTCATTGTTCCTCCTCACTTTGATGGGAATAACTATGTTTATTGGAAAGTAAGAATGAAAGCATTCCTGAAATCTATTGATGAGAGGATTTGGAATTTCGTTGAGTACGGATGGGAGAGGCCAACTACTCCTGTGAGTGAATAGCAACCTTCTCAAAAAGAAGCAGCTAGGTTCAATGGCAAAACTATGAATGCCATCTTTAATGCTATTTCTATGGAAGAATTTAAGAGAATCTCAAATGTTAAGGTTGCTCACACTGTGTGAAAAATTCTCTAGACTGTGCATGAAGGCACAAAGGCAGTTAAGATTAATAAATTGCAACAATTGACTTTTAGATTTGAAAGCATTAAAATGTCTGATGATGAATCTTTTGATGAATTCTATGCTAAATTGAATGATATTGTTAATTCTGCTTTTAATTTGGTGAAATCTATGATCAACCTAAAATTGTTAGGAAGATTCTTAGATCCTTAACTGAAGATTTTAGACACAAAATGACTGTCATTACTAAGAGCAGTGATGTGAACTCCATCCCTGTTGATGAGTTTATAGGATCTCTTCAATCCTATAAGTTAAACCTGCCCAATGCAAACAAATCCAAATCAATGGCTCTTAAGTTTGTTGATGATGTTAATGTTGGTGGATTTGATGATGAGTTCTCTGCTACAAAGATTGCGTACCTTGCCAAGAACTTTAGAAACTTTCTTAGGAATAACAACAAAAAGGCAAGAGGTACAAACACTGCTGAACCTAGAAACTTTAGGAAGAATGATCCCACTAAAGTTAATAACTTTGAAAAACCTAGAGAAAAATTAAGTTAATCTTCAAACAATTCTTTGGGTGCTCAGTGTTTTGGTTATCAAGGGTATGGTCATATTAAATCTGAATGTCCTACTTTCTTGAGCTCTAAGGGTAAAGTTATGGCTGTAACTCTTAGTGATAACGAGGTTTCTGATGATGAGTCTGGATGTGACGAGGATGGAAACTTCATTACTTTCACTACTACTGCTATAGTCAATGAAAGCATGTCTATTGAAGAGAACCCTTCTGATAGGGAACTCTCTGAGGATACAGATCTTCAAGAGGCCTATAATAAACTTTACAAAGTTGCTGCAAAGGATACTATGAATGTTGAACTTGGCCTGAAGAAAATTGATTCTCTTGAGCTTGAAAAGAAAAATTTGCTTGTTAAGTTATTTGATGCTAATGATATTTTGAACCATGTGAAATCTGAGAACATGCTGTTGCTTGATAAAGTTAAAACTTTGGAACATGATTTATCTATTACTAGATCTACTAGTTCTAAACTTGATCAAATGTTGAATGTTCAAAAGTATTCTTCTGACAAATCTGGTTTAGGATATGTTAAAAGCATCTATGTGTCTGCACCTACTTCCACAAACTTTGTTCCTTCATCTTCTTCTAAACCTTCCGTGAGTGAGGGTGTGAGTGAAACTGTCAAACTTCTATGAGTGAGATTATCAAATCCATAGAAGTTTCACTTCCTAGGAAGATTAAGGTTGATCTGGATGAGTCTAAACCTAAAGAGTCTACCATTTCTAAGGACAAGATGCATGGTAAACCTGCTTGGGTTTGTCATTTTTGTGGAAAGTCTAGACACATTCGTCTTAACTGTTACAAGCTTCAGGCTGCTAAGAGAGAAAACAAACCAAAAGTGTATGTGCCTCAAGCACAAGATCCTATGGCACTCATTGGTGAATTGGTAAAGGCATTAAACCTTTATTCCAATCTTGGAGTTGGAAATCACTCGAACGTGAATAAGAACTCCAATGCTCGTGATGCATCTAAAAGGTTTTGGATGCAAAAGACTCGACCTAATTGAGTCTTTCTGACATGGTCCTTGTGCTTCATTTCTATTCTCTTTTGTGACCATTGTTCTTTGGTTTTTGTGTTTTTTGTTTCTAGGATTTGCATTGCATAACATTCATGCATTTCATTCTAGGACTTATTTGTTTTCACTTCTTTTTTTCTTTTTTTTTTAAAAAAAGCAAATTGTGTTTGGCACTATTTTCTTGGTTTTTGAAAACAAGGTTGGTCAATCTATTTACTCATAACATGTCTTATGTACCTTGTTTAGTTTTGATGAGTTTATTTATTGCACTTTACTAGTTGAAATTTTGTAATGCATATTGTGTGGGAAAGATGTTTATGGTATTTATCACCTTGTCTTAATCTTGAAGTCACATGTTATTTGACTGTCGAACTTGATCCTTTTGAGAAAGGCATAAATAACCATCTCACCACTGTTCACTAGCTAATCATGAACACCTTAGTGCATATCATAAGATTTTGTGCTCGAGAAAGTGTAGCACATGCACAAAAAGAACATAAGGTGTAGCCTCGATCAATTGCTTAATGCTTAAAATTAGTATGTACTATTAGGCTTGATGCCAAACTCATATAATTAAAACTGGTGTGTACTATTAGGCTTGATACCAATTCACATAATTATGAGGCAAAATTCAAGAAATTTACATGATTGCAAGCTTATGTTCTAGGAGATGTGAGAGTTATATGATGTAACTCTTTAGGTGATAATCTCTTTTAAATTCTATGTGATGGATTTTCTAGACTTTATGATTGATTGCTATTCATATATCACCTCACATGTATCTCAAGCTTTTGCTAGTTTACACTCACTACACAAGTTACTTTTTGCTAAACACTGTACATGTTATTGTGTGTGTTTCTGGTCTGACCAACCAAATTTGAAAATACCTTGAGTATTATGCAAAACATTCTTTCTGGTTGAAAATTAAAGGGAGGTTGATTCTTTAGAAAACTGGGATTAAAACTTGGGTTTTTGAAAAAGTATTTCATCTTATATTCATGCATTTTATTCTTCATATTTTAATGCTTTGAGGAGTTGTGCCCAATATGTGTTTATTCTTTTTCAAAACTGTGTTTTTCTTAAAAAAATTTTGTGAGCCTCTGCCTGTTTCGATCGATCCATTCTGTTTTTCCATCGATTGAAAATGTGCTTAAATTCTTTTTAAAAGTCTCGGATTGTTCCGATTGATCGAATGTATTTTTCGATCGATCGAATATCATGAATCAGGTTTTTTAAAATACTGTTCTTAACTTTTTCAAAGTCACTTTTTCAAAACTTTTCAAACCTTTTTTCTCTCTCTCTCTGACTCGGCAAGGCTCCACAGCAATTTTTTTGTCATTTTATTCCAAATTTTTTGTAAGGTTTCTCTCTCCTAAAGCAGGTATGTCCATATTACCCTTCCTTTTGATGTTATTTTCTCATTTCATGCATTTTAATTTGGGATTTTCGAACTATACATAATTTGGGGTTTTTGATGAATCAAGCCTTATTTTATGAAATTGATCAATGGGTTTTGTTGGTATATGGGTATATTCATGATTTATAATGGTTAATTTGATCAATTTTGTGATTTGTGAAAAATTGAAAATTCTAGGGCTTGAAATTGATCCGATTTGGGGATTTTGTTCAATTGGATTCAATTGATAAAATTGGCTTATTGTTTTGATAAAATTGGTCATTCTAATTTGTTTTCAACACTGTGTGATGATCAATTTATCAATTTGTTTCAAAACATTCAAGTGGTTTTTCAAATTTTTTAGGGTTTTTGTTAGAAATCCTATGCTCAAGCCAATTTTGTAAAATTGAACTTAATTTGAACTTTGTTACTACATTAATACATGCATCATGACATTGTACTTGTTCATGCATCATATATATTTTTATTCTTTTTTTTTTTTTTGTGCTAACTTATAGTCTGCCCTTGGTTTTGTTTTTTATTTTTTTCTTTTGGTTTTCTCCTGTGTATTTTCCCTTTCTTTAGCATCATGCTTAGGAAGACTATGGCTCGTAGGTCTATTCCCTCACCTTCTCCTCCCCCACCTTCTTTTGACTGTGAGAAGTTTCTGAGTAAGAAAAACCAAGAGATTTTTGAAAAGCTGAACCTTAGGAGAAAGATTTGGGCTGAGCGTTCTGTTCTTTTAGATGAGCTTGATCCTACCATTAGGGCAAATTTTAAGTGTCGAGGCTGGTTACCTTTGCTAGATGTTTTTGATCCTCCTCCTCCAGCTACCTTGATTAAAGAGTTCTTTTCGAACATCTCTATCCACGTCTATGATTTCAACACTTTAGTAAAGAGTTGGATACAAGGCGTAGAGTACACCATTACTCCTTCTGTAGTGGCTAATGCTTTAGGGGTACCTGTGGTCTAACACCCTATCTATCCTTATGATGTGTCTCCTCCTTTGAGTGATGTCATGTCATACATCACTGGATCATCTATCCAATGGGGTATGATCCTAGGATTACCACTGCTGAGCTATCTGAGTTACATTATCTTTTCTTTAGGATAGCCTGTCACTCTATCAGGCCCATTTCTCATCTTCACACCATTCCTCTCGAGCAGTGTGTGTTTTTGTACGCTCTTGTTACTAATACTCCTATTAGTTTTCCTCATTTGTTTCTTCGTTCTTTGAACGATGTTTATAGGAGTTCATCTTCTTCTCATACCCTTGTTCATCCTATTTTCATTCATAGGATTTTGCTTTATCTTGATCTTAGTGGTTTCCCTTCCTCTGAGCCCATTCATGTTATTGCTCCCATAGGTGTGTCTTTTCTTCGTCAGAAGGTTGCTTATCTTCGAGCTGGTTGTAAACATCTAAGGTTTGAGTCTTCTAGTAGCACAACTCCTCCTTCTTCTTCTACAGGTCCTGTTGGTGAGGATGTTCCTGATCCTGATGGTGATGCTGCTGCTACTGATGTTCCTCCACCTCCTTCAGATGACTTTGATATTCGTCGTACCTTGGAAACTGTCATGACCGTTCAGGCGGCTCATAGTCAAATTTTGGTAGACTTGCTTAACGAGATTCGTGCTCTACCAGCCGACTTAGCACATCTACATTTACCCTCACCACCTCCTTTTGATGATGGCGTGTGATTGTCCTTTGGCATTCCGTCACAAAAATGGAGAGTAGAGTTTTGACACTGTAGAGGAGTTTTTGTAGTTAAGGGGAGTTTATTTTTGTTTTACGGAGTTAGTGGAGATATTAGATTGTATCTAGGTGCTTCATTTTGTATATCATTTTTAGGGCTATTCATGTTAGGGGGAGTTACATTGTTTTTGTTATACATGATTGATATACATGATTCTTGTTTCTTGTGATTCTCTGCTTATTGATTTATATTTATGAGTTATTCATTGATATATGTCTTTATTATGTGTTGTGTGAAACATACAAGAATGTTATACCTGTTGATTAAATGTTTTCTATCACACATGCGTTTATGCATTTGTTGAGTGTTTCAGGAATATACAGGTTGATTCAATTGAGCTGTTGTCTACACTTGCAACTGATGGATAGTAGTTAGGATTGAATTTGAGTTTATGAGCGTTATTTTTGTAAAGGGCTTTTCTTTGTAAAATTTGAGTTTTTAATTTGTGTTTTGTCACGGATTGCCAAAAGAGAAGTTTGTTAGGTTCTAAAGACTTAGGATTCATGTATTTAGAACTCTAATGTGTAATATTGGCAAACCATGATCAAAACAATATGTTTAGTCTTGTTTAGGCTTACTCAAAGTTGTGTAATTCTTGTAAAGTTGGAATCGAGTGGCTGCAGATGCATTAGTGCATTTCGGCCTAGCTCGATCGATCGAAAGTTAGACTCGATCGATCGAATCTCGGGCAGAATGTTTTTCTGCAGAATTTTCCAACTTAACCCTACCTCATTGAACTTTTTGGGTTTTCTAATTTTACCCTAGGTATAAAAGGCAAAACCCTAGCCACGTTTTTTAGAGTTGTTCTGAGTGTATTGTTGCTCATACTTTGCGGTTTGTGTGAATCTCTTGTGAGATCCTTGAGGAGCTTTCCTTCACATAAACTTAGGGTTTTCTAGGTAGAGATTACTTCAACACCTTGATGATCAACTCAATTGCTACCTTTGGAGCTTAAAGAATAACAAGCGTGGGTGCTTGTACTTGGTGGAGAATCCAAGAAAGAAGGAGTCCGTGGATTCGAAACTTGCACGTGGTCATGTCAATAAGTTCTACTAGTGGGTAGCATTAGGAAGTTAAGCGAGGAGCTTGTACATCCTTTTGTATGAACTTCGATTCTTTCGTATAGTGGATTTAGGTTTACTTTGAGGATAGCTAGGCCAAATCCTCCCCAGGTTTTTACCGTGTGGTTTCCTAGGTCATCATATCATTGTGTTATTTACTTTTCCACTGTTTTATATTCTTGATATGATTGTATGTTTGTGATAACCTAGAATTGCATAAATTAACTAAGTTAATCACTTGGCTAATTAACTAGGTTAATCTGGTTAGTTTAAAGGGTCTAAAACCGTTCAATATTTTTTTTTTCTTGTGTTTAAGCATTACAAAAATTGGAAAGAGAGATTTACATGATTTGGCCCTTGTGGCCTATCACCCCTTTCCTATATAGAGACACAAAATAATAAAAACAAAAATTATTTAAAGTTTTACAACCGAAGCCAATAAATGGCAAAACAAAAGGAAACACATTAAAAAAAAATGCTGTAGGTTTGATGGCGAGCAAATCAAGGAAACTACAGCATATAGGCATCCCAGTCATCCCCAGAGTCCTCTTGTGGATAGTCTGGAGCCAGATACTCCATCTCTTCCACATTCTCTTCTTCCTCCTCTTCCTCGCGTTCATCCTGCCCTGAGTCAGAGCCATTAGAGGAGTCTAACTCTCTTGAGTCAGAATAGTCCAAAGCGATAGACTCCGAGCCTAATTGAAAGGGCCTACACCTTCTCCTGCGCCTAGAGGGGGCTCTTATGAAGGCAACAAGCGCTGCCTCTTTAGCATCTTCTTCAACCTTTAGCCGAAGTTCCTCTGAGTCTTCTTTTTCTTCGTCACTCCAATTGAAGGGAGCAACCTCTTCAAGGATGAAAACTTGGGGAGGCAGAGGGAATATAGAAAAAGGGAGAGGGGGATGCACAGGGCTTGGTGGTGGGGAACGAATGTTGTTGTCTGGAGAGCTTGGAGCACTCTCAGAAGAGCTGGAGGTGTGTTTTGGGGAGTTAGAACCAGTGGAGGAAAGGTTTGACATTTTTGTGGGAGTTAAGATTCTTTGAGAGAATTTGAAGGTACAAACGGAATGAACAATGAAGAAGAAACATTCCTTATTTAAATCTTCAACTACAGTTAAGTGAAGAGACATGGCATTTATGAGGAATAATGTCTGTCTGCCAAAACGCAAGAAACGAAGAGATACCAAAACAGCTAAAAGAACCCCTGCAAGCCATGTGTCCATGTTCAAAGGTCACAAGGCATGATCACCAGAGTGTTAATGCCTGAACCAATGTGACTATTAAAGGCCTTTGCCATTAAACACCATTAACAGTCAAGGGGCTAATGTACATTATGTTGGAAAAACATGATTTCTATCACATACAAAACATACGCAGCGGAAAATTAACGGATCTACTTCATTCGCAATACATAACATGTACTATGTAAATTTCAGAGTACAAGAACAAAAGAGTGTACCTTCGTGCAGTGAAATTCAAAACAAAAAATTAGAAGTACTTGGGAACACTCTTAATCTTCACTCCAAATCCACTTGTGCCCAAGAAGTGTGGTCTTTCAATCAGTTTGTGTGAATGTGTTCAAGGAAGAATAAGAGGGTGTCTGATACTCACATACAAACCAAATCTATATGTTTCTCTTCTTATAACTGATTATCTAATTGGGCTAGCCTTTTGGGCCATTCCAATTGGGATTTAGTATATGGCTTGGAGTGAAACCAAAAGGGAACAAATAAGACACTAGCTCCAATAAGCCTTGGCCTTATCTGTCAACTCTGGAGAAGTCCAAAGTTACCATTAATTATATTTAATACCACTATATAAATATAATTGCACTTTAGGCCTTATTAATAAATTATATCCCAAGACTTTATTATACATGCAACTCCTTCATAAAATATTCATTGTAATACAAAGTTATGAATATAGACTGCCACTTTGAAGATTACTACATCTTAATCCTTGAGTACCCAGTTTAATCCTTTAAGTTATTCATCGTATATTCATGAAATCTAATTTCATAAATATATATATATTTTAATAACTCCTTACTAAAGTGGATAGGCCTAATACTCTGAATAACCGAACCCATTAAATTTATCTCAAAGGAATATTTTATATCTCTATTAAGAGATTATGAATTCCATCTTGAGAATATATGTTCCATCAACACTAAATGTGGCTACCCAACATACTGAGATTTTGATCGTGACTTTAGATCTCACTCCTGATATATCAAAGCAACCTACACTATATGATCAGGTCCATTATTCTCTTAGAATAAAGAGTTCATGTAAATAGAAGTCGTGAAATTTATTATTCATCTGACAGTCGTTAGAAGAATAATAAATCTCACAGCAGTTCAGTTTAATATGTCTTAACTCTTAAAACATATCAATATATCAACTAGAAGTCTCAACTTTCATAATCAAGATAAATCATCTTAGTTGATATATTATAGTCTTCGCAAATAAAATACCCAATTTCATCACTGACTACGAACTAAAATTCTTAGTTTACAAAGAATTTGTGATTTATATCTTTTGTGACTAAATCACATACTATACATTTCATGGGTTATATGATAATATACAAATATTCATGTTACCATTATTTTAGATAAGAATAAAACAATTTTATTAATTACATCATTAAGTCATACATAATGTCATAAATAGTATCATACAATAGGATTTAAAGGCACTAATCCTAACATATTACTCCACTAAGGCATGGGAGAATGCGTATGTGAGTAGATCTGGACCCTACATGTGGAATGGCTATGAGCAAAAGAAGAGGAAGTGTTGGCTAAAAGATCCTATTCTTGGTCCATGCCAAAGGCGTGACTGCCTTGGAAAGGAAGTAAGATATGCACCTCACATGGTACTTAAGAACTCACAAAAAGGGAGATAGTGACTTTCTAAGGTCAGTAACTATGAGGACACCTTCTATTGGTTGAATGCATATTAGACCACTTTAGAGACACGTGTATCATTCATAGTACTCTTGATGTCCCTCTTAATGTCCAGGGCCTGTTTCCCTAGCAGTGGCAAAGTCACCTACCCACGGGCTGCAGTGCCACATTGGCGCAATCTCTATCCTCTAGTCAGCATATAATATCACAGTTGTGAAAAGGTCCAAAATAAGGAAATGATGACTAGACACCTGTCTTTGTACTCAGCCATATTCCTCAGATTATAAGAAGAATATGCAGTTATATTTTAAGGTAAGAACCTAAGTAGATAGTTGGAGAAGAGAGTAGAAAGTTGACAAGATAGGAAGATAAAAAACAAGGTCTCTCTTTAAGGAAGAACACTCTTATTGTACAAGAGTTACCTCTTTTCCTCACCTAATACAAATCTGAACAGAGCAAGAACATTCCATTCTTGCTCAAACTATGGTTTTTCATCCCTTTTCTAGGGTTTTCCACATACATCTTGTGTCCTTTTTACGTTCTTCCTATCAGTTACTTCTTCTCTAACGTGTATCATGTCATAGCTAGCATCTTTGTCACGTAGAAGCTTTTTCATGTAGATGTACTATTAGATAACTTATTTTATTTGTTCATATAAACTCGAATCTAACTTGCACGTACATAAGGTATTTGGTATCAAATGATAACATGTCAGCGGTATCAAAATCCAATAAGTGTAAAACATGTTAGTAAAAAATAACTAACCCATTAATAATTAAAAGACGTGTTAGTGGGTAGTTATTTTGCACACACTTCTCTCGTTTATTGGATTTTGATACGGATGGCGTGGTATCATTTAATACAAAATTCTTTTTCCTAGTTAACGGGAGCCTTTAGAGCATTTGTTATGAGATTATTTTTAGGAAAGTTTTAATATCACTTTTATGAGAAATATAAATAGTTGCTAAACAAATCAATTACTTTTTTTTTTCCTTTATATAAAAAGTTTCTAAAAATATTTTCTAAATCAATGCACTTATGGCATCAATTAACTTTTCCCAAAAATCAAATCCTAACCTTATGCCCTCGTTTAGGATGAGGGAATGGATGGAATGAAAAGGAATGAAAAGAATAATTTTATAATATTCTTCCCTTCTCTTATTTGAGAGTTTTGATAAAGGGAATGGAAAGTTCATTCTCTTGTTTAGTAGATAAGTGGGAGGAAATAGATTGAGTAGAAGTGAATACTCATTCCTCTCTATTCCCTTAAAATCTCAAATTTTCATTCTCCCCAAAATTGAAAGAAATAGGAAGGAATAGAATTAAATTTAATGAATTTTTTACTAAAACTCCGAAAATACCCCTATATATTCATCCATTTATTTTAAAATAGGGATCTAATAGTAATATTGTCATAAAATAATTTCATTTCATTCCCTCTATGTTACTTCCAAACAAGATTACTTACATGCCATTCATTTTTATTCCTTTCTATTCCTTTATTTTAAAACATCCAATCAAGGTTACTTAATTTCATTACATTTCTTTCTTTTCCATTCCTTTCCCTTGCTTAAATACATTCTATTCCATTCCATTTCTTTATGATCATTCCATTCTATTCTCTTATGAACTCTCAAACGAAGCCTAAAAGAAGAGACTTAGAATGTACTTTTACATTTTAACTACGAATTAAAATTACTTTACACACATCCCCATCCCTTATTACATCAAGCATGTTATTGTTTTTTTTTTTATTAAACATGCATGCTATATCATTAGGTATCTCATATCTGTCATTTTTTCCATTTTACGTACGATGTGCTTTTCATACTACTAGTAGAAGATGCAAAAATTCTTTAACATGTAAACTATATCTTGACATTGGTTGACTTCCATACTCAACTTTCTTTCTTTTTCGATAGACCATACTCATCTATCAATGCATATAATAACGGACAAAGTTTAGCTACAAAATTGGTTGTAGCATTAGGATACAACCTTACTTAATATCTTTTTTATTGAAAGTGAATTTTGACAAATCCACCATTGGATTACATCCTATTCTTATATCATTCATGCTTGCATAATTTATAGAAAATTAAAGATTAATAGCTATGTCATCAATAAATTGTTTAAATTGCAAGCTTTTGTAGTTTAAAATTATGCATAAAACATAAACTTATAAATCATAGAGTAAATAATATTCGATTGACACAAAATTTGATATTTGTATTAAAAGTATAAAGAACATACAATTCAACAGTTAGATTTTTAAAATATATAGTAATATTATTTTATAAAGTAAGGTTGTAGCCTTATTTTGTAGTTAAACTTTCCTTATAATAACGGCATAATCAATCCTAAGCGATTTGGTTTAATGTTCATGGTTATTAAACTTGGATTAGCAAGTCCAGTCGGATCAATGATCCAGTGAATTAGAACTAAAGTTAGTCTTGTTATTTAATTAGATTACTTATACAATTAAGCCAATAAAATCCAGTAAGACCCAATGATTTTTTTTTAACCCCGTACAACTCAGTCGAGTTCAGCACAAAAAAATCACCTCTATAAGTCTTTGGCAGTAATGTTTTTTTTTTTTTTTTTTTTTTTGATAAATAGAGTAATGAAAATAAAGGAGTTTATAATGAATTTGATGTTGGACTTTTCAAGGGATTGGAGTAGTTAGGGAGATCAATATATATGCAATATCCTTCTCAAAAAGGAAAAAAAAAATTTATATATATATATATATATGCAATATCCATACAATGTGAAATATGCTTTTGTTTATAGAATTTTAAAACCTAATATAATAGAATTTTATTTAGTAAAAATTTGACTACATTTTATGACATCGTCTTTTTATTTTGTGTTTTTTAATTATTTTTCTATATTTTTAGGCTTTATTTATTTAATTAGTAATTTAGGTTTGCCTTTATTTTTTAATTATTTTTCTTATTATATTTCTTTCTTTCTTTTTTGATAGACCATACTCATCTATCTACACATATAATAACGGCATAATCAATCCTAAGTGATTTGGTTTAATGCTCGTAGTTATTAAACTTGGATTAGCAAGTCCGGCCAGATCAATGATCCAGTAAATCAGGACTTAAGTTAGTCTTGTTGTTTAATTAGATTACTTATACAATTAAATCAATAAAATCCAGTAAGACCCAATGATTTTTTTTTGAAACCCATGCAACTCAATCGAGTTTGCATGTCCATTGGTTTTATAATTCTGTACAAAATCACCAATTGGTAGTAATGTTTTTTTGAATAAATAGAGTAATGAAAACAAAGGAGTTTATAATGAATTTGATGTTGGACTTTTCAATGAAAATAGAGTTTTAAGTACTAGCTCAGAATATAATCCAAAGGATTGGAGTAGTTAGGGAGATCAATATATATATATACAATATCCATACAATGTGAGATATGCTTTTGTTTGTAGAATTTTAAAACCTAATATAATAGAATTTTATTTAGTAAAAATTTGACTACATTTTATGACATCGTCTTATTATTTTTCTATAATTTTAGGCTTTATTTTCTAATTAGTAATTTATGTTTTCCTTTATTTAATTTATATATTTATATTACAATCTCTTAGACTCAGTTTTATATTTTTTTTTTTTTCTTATTTAACATTGGGTCACCATCCAATTTGGATTTAATAACTATGTTAATGTTTTTAGGCCTATTAGGATAGGAAAATAGATTCTCTCCATTCGAAATTGATTATTTTATATGATTTGAATTAAATATTACAATAGAATATATTCACTTTGTAACTGTTAGATTGATGTCATTTCTAAGTCTTATTCGATTTATGATTTATATATATATATATATATATATATAATTATACTGTATGTATGGAACAAAAAGGATTACACTCATCCAGTGATACCTAAGCATAACATAACAAGGTGTCAGTTTTTGAAAGCATATCTAAGCACTAAAAACGAGTTGCCTTATTATATTTAATCATGTAATTGTGTAATTGGAATTGTGTGATTATCGCTAGAAATAGTTAGTAGTCATATGGTTTTTTTTTTTTCTTATTCTCTTTTTGGACGAGTTATTCATCAGTGCTATCAGATCGTAACATTATCATTCTTTTGATGGGAGGTATGGGAGCAAACTCTCCATGACATTGTTGACAAACTTTTTACCGAATTACTCTCTGCCCATCCTTATTCCCATTCTCGTCAATCAAACACTACATTATATACGTGCAAGTTTAGAAAACTTGTTAGGCAGGAAGTGAAAACATTAGAGCAGTCACATCAAGCTTGTGAAAAGCATGGTTCAATTCATATAAATGTTCTGCTATATATGGAGGCCAGGGAACTTAAATTTCTTTACCTGTACGAAAGAAAACTAGCTAGGCCTCAGGCTGAACTTGTATATTGAATAATATTAGCGAAAGATAATAACTCAAGCTTTACTTTATTGAATAAACTTGGCGAAGGAGAAAAAATTTAAGTTTGCTTGTAAAAGATACTACCACGTTTAGAGTAACTCTTAAGCACTCTTAGGGCACAGAGAATAGTGTTTTTTTCTCCCACATTTATAATGGGTTCTACTCATTATATTCTTGATAAGGTTCACCATAAATGTGAGAAAAATGAGCACAATTTCTCATTTTAAGAGTATCTAAGAATTTTTTCTGCATTGGAGTCATTTCAGAGAAGTTTCCTCAAAGATCTAAAATATGACTCTGTGACTGTGACTCTGTCCCATTTTCTCTTTGATTTTCTTCAGCGCAGTGCTAGTTTCCTTTTGAAATCTTGTTATGTGCAGTGTGCTCATGACAATATGACATGCTCCTGAAAGATAAAAGGCTCTTGTGAGGAAATGTCAAATAAACAACCGTTTGGCCCATGTCAAATTGTGTTTACTACTTTTGTTATTCTTTCTTTCTCTCTCACCTAATTTTTGTTTAGATTTGAAAAATGAGATTACTGAAATACAAACAAACACACAAACAAGCAAATTGTGTCCGTTTAGAAACAACTTATCTACCTTTTGTTGAAAGTACTATAAGTAAAAGATAAAAATAAAATAAAATAAGTGTGTGACTCGCATAAGACCCACAAATAGTTGGGGGGGGGGGGGGGGGAGAAATAAGCTAACTTATAAGTGCATCCCAAATAAGCATTAACTTGCCAACAACTATGTCATACATACAAGCAGCCCAAGTTAAACAAACAAGATAACCAAATTAAGCAAAAACAAGGAGGTCATGGCTTAAAATGGATGCTAGAACTCCCCAAAGAGAACATAAAATCATGTTATGAAAGTGTGTGTAACATGTAACTGTTGAGGATAATACACAAAGTAATCAAGAAAGAACAAAGTGAACACAAAAGAAAAACAGAAAATTAAATAACTTGGAGGCACAAAATTGTTATCTTTGGACAATATTTGCTCCCACACTATTCTTGCTAAAGGGTTGCCACAAACTTGTTCCAAGAATACAACCAAGTTGTTAGATTCTATAGATAACAATTCTGGAGAATACCCACAGCATTTCTTGTGTTTCTTTTCTTAACTAACTTTTAGGAGAAAAAAAGATTGATATCAAGTAAATATAAATCTCTATTTATACCCATAGGATTATATTCCTTCAAAAGACACATATGGAGAGTTAAAATATTTCATAAAACCGTTCACAAAGCTTGAAACCTTTACAAACATTCAAAACAGTTATCAAAAAATTCTATAAAAATTTAGCTTTCACGAGTCTCAATCAATCAAAAGGAATTGAACATCAATCGAAGGCTCTTTTCAATCGATGGAAGAGGAATCGAACACCAATCGAGTCCGGCAAATTTTAAAATCATTTTTGTAATCATACCACATAGAAATGAATGCCATTTATGTGAATATAAATAGGTATTTTAGTGCAAAAAACAGACAAGACAAAGATGCATTAATTTTGATAAAAAAATTATTAATTAGGGACCATAAATGCATAGATGCATTAATTTGGTTTTTTATTTTTTTGCATTAATTTTGATAAATAATAATTAATTAGGGACCATAAATGCATAGATGCATTAATTTGGTTTTTGATTTTTTTGCATTAATTTTGATAAATAATAATTAATTAGGGACCATAAATGCATAGATGCATTAATTTGGTTTTTGATTTTTTGCATTAATTTTAATAAGGGTCACGGTAATCAATGCCCTTAAGGCAATTGTTAATGAATCATAATAGGATAGTTTTAAAATCATTTTTATGATAAATATTAAAAACTGTCAACAACATTGTTTTATCATTTTCCCAACAATTTTTTTCTAAAAATAGTTCCTAAACTAATGCCATAAGGACATTGGTTAACATTTCCATTTTAATAAAGGGTATATTAATAAGTGTCCTCAGGGCAATTATTAATAAACCATATTTAGAAAGTTTTAACACCACTTTCATGGAAAATATAAAAAATTATCACAAAAATTAATTTTTTTATTATTTTTCATAAAATATTTCTAAAAACAATTCCTAAACCAATGCCTTTAGAGCATCCGTTAATATTTCACTTTGATAAATAATGATTAATTAGGGACCATAAATGCATAGATGTATTAACTTGGTTTTTATCCTTTTTTTTTTTTTTTTTGCATTAATTTGATAAATAATGATTAATTAGGGACCATAAATGCATTGAGGCATTAATTTGGTTTTTTTTTTTTTTTGCATTAATTTTGATAAATAATTTATAATTAGGGATCATAAATGCATAGATGCATTGATTTGGTTTTTTATTTTTTTGCATTAAGTTTGATAAATAATGATTAATTAGGGACCATAAATGCATAGATGCATCAACTTGGTTTTTTATTTTTTTGCATTAATTTGATAAATAATTAATGATTAATTAGGGACCATAAATGCATGGAGGCATTAATTTGGTTTTTGATTTTTTTTTTTTTAGAGATGCTACGTCTACAACAATTTTACAACATTTTTACAACAAATCACAGGTGATTAGTTGTTATTGGTTCAAATTTGAAACTAACACTAAGATTACTTTTTTGCCCCAACAATAACAACTAGTAACAACCTACCACTTAGGATTTGTTGTAAAAATATTGTAAAAATATTGTAGACATATCATTTCTCTTTTCTTTTTCTTTTTTGCGTTAATTTTGATAAATAATGTATAATTAGGGACTATAAATGCATAGATGCATTGATTTGGTTTTTCTTTCTTTTCTTTTTTTTGCAGTAATTTTGATAAATAATGATTAATTAGGGACCATAAATACATAGATGCATTAATTTGGTTTTTGATTTTTGATTTTTTTTGCATTAATTTTGATAACTAATGATTAATTGGGGACCATAAATGCTTAGATGCATTAATTTGGTTTTTGATTTTTTTGCATTAATTTTAATAAAGGGTATGTTAATGGGTGTCCTTAGGACAATTGTTAATAGAGAAATACTAACGAATGTCCTTAAAGTAATAGTTAACAATTCATTTAAAGAAAGTTTTTATAGAAAAAGAAAAAAAAATGTTGATGTGACAGACACAAACTTTTTCCATTTCCCATAAAAAGTAATGCTATAAACACAAACTATTTTACAACATTTTTACAAAATGTTGATGTGACCAACTTCTTATTGGTTTTCATCTAAACCCACCATTAATATCATTTTTTTCATTTACCAATAATCACTCACCACATCAACAGTTTGTAAAATTTTTATAAAATAATTTGTATCTCTAACATTATTCTTCCCATAAAAGTGGTATTAAAACTTTCTTAAAATGAATTGTTAACCATTACCCTAAGGACACCCGTTAACATGACCCATACATTAATACCTCTTTATATCCACATAAATGGCATTTTTTTAAGGAATTTAGAAACCAAAAAAACTTCATTCCTATGTGATATGATTACAAAAAAATAAAAATAATATGAGTCTAGTTAACGGAAGCTCTTAAAACATTTGTTACTAAACTATTTTAAGAAAGTTTTAGTATAATTTTTATAGTAAACATAAAAAAGTTATTAAAAAATCAAATACTTTTTTTTTTCTATATACGTAAAAAGTTTTTGAAAATACTTTTAAATCAATGCCTCATCATCAGTTACCTTTTTCCGAAAATAAAATACTAACTTTATAAGGTACTTTTACATTTTAACTACCTATTAAAATCACTTTGGAGTTTACACACATCCCCATCCCTATTACCTCAGGCATGGTTTTTTATGAAACCCGTCATGCATGTTAATTATATTGTTAGGTCTCTGTCAATTTTCCTTTTTACTTACCATATGCTTTTCATACTAGTAGCAGATGCAGAGAGTCTTTATGGGGTGAACTATATCTTTGACATCAGCTGACTTCCATTCTCATCTATTTTCTTTGTTTTGATATAACATACTCATCTACCAACGCATAACGGCATAATCAATCCCAAGTGATTTGGTTTAATATTCATGGTTATTAAACTCAGATTAGCAAGTCCGGTCAGATCAATGATCTAGTGAATCAGTACTTAAGTTAGTATGGTTGTTTAATTAGATTACTTAGAGCATTCACAGCAGTGTAGGTATATTGCTATATAGCAATAATTTAGCTCCTCAACCCCCAAAATCAGCACACAGCAATGGAGCTAAATCTAATTTTTTTTAGCTTCACTTCTACAGTGCACATCTATCTTTAGATGTGCACTGTTCATGAGAGCAAAAAAAGAAAAAAAAAACTACTATTTTATTCACCGGCTTGATTAAAATAATCCACAGCCCCATTTCTTTTTCATTCTTCTCTCTCGTTCACTCTCATACTCTGAAGCTCATCTCTCTCGAACTACCCATCTCTCTCAACTCCGGTCTCAAATCCACCACCCATCTCTCTCAACTCCCACCGAAGCTCGACCCACCAACCGTCCCAGCCGCTGATCGCCTCAGACCCACGCTACCCCAGCTGCCCATCTCTCTCAAACCTACGCCATCCCAGCCGCCGATCTCCTCAAACCCACGCTGTCCCAGCCGTCCCAATCACCGATCACCCTGCCCAGCGCCGACAACGCCAACCCAAGCCTCTTCGTTCTCCACCCCTATCTCTCTGTTATCTCATTTTTCCTTTACTCTATCTCTCAATCTTTCTCCGTCTCAAACACCAAAAACCCATGATCGCCGGTGCTGGGTTTTGATTTTGCTACCGTGATTGACAAAACAGCATTGTCGCCATGACTGGGTTTTATGTTGATGGGTTCTATTTTTATTTTGATGAATGGGTTTTGATTTTGTTGATGGTTGATGAATGGGGTTTGTTGATGGTTGATGAATGGTAGCTAGGTTGTTATGGTTGTGGCTGATGGTAGTGGTGGTTATGGTTGGTGCTGTGGATGTTTTTTGGATAGTAGGATATATTATTTTATTATAGTGGTTATATTATTTTATTGTGATGTTTATATTATTTTTATTGTGTTGAAAGCTAAAATAGATCTATTGTACAGCACGTGTGTTGGTAAAATAGATAAAGTAATTTTTATTGGTGCTAAATAGCTAAAATTATAGATTCACTGCTATGAATGCTCTTATACAATTAAACTAATAAAATCTAATAGGACCCAATGGTTTTTTTTTAAACCCGTTCAACTCAGACAAGTAGTCCATTGGTTTTATAATTCTGCACAAAATCACCTCTATAAGTCCATGGTAGTACTGTTTTTTGAATAAATAGGGTAACGAAAATAGAGGAGTTTATAATGAATTTGATGCTGGATTTGTCGATGAGGATAGAGTTTTAAGTACTAGCTCAGATTATAATTCATGGGTTTGGAGTAGTTAGGGAGATCAATATATATGCAATATCCATATGATTTTGGAGCTTGAGATCTGCTTTTGTTTATAGAATTTTAAAACCTAGTATAATATTTACTAAAGACTTGACTACATTTTACGACATCATCTTTTTATTTTATGTTTTCTAATTATTATGTGTCTAGATTTTTAGGCTTTATTTTTAATTAGTAATTTAGGTGTGCCTTTATTTAATTTATATATTTATATTATGATTTCTTAAACTTAGTTTTATATTTTTTTTTTTTCTTATTTAGCCTTGGGTCACCGTCCAATTTGGATTTAATAACTATGTTAATGTTTTTAGGCGTATTAGGATAGGAAAAAAGATTCTCTCCATTTGAAATCGATTAATTTTTATGATTTAATTTAAATATTACAATAGAATATGTGGGGATAAAAGCCCAAAATTATGTATAGGGCCTAGGGCCCTACTTGAAGACTAAGGTGTGTCCGAAGAGGAAAAATGATTGAGAAGAACCTTATGTGGGAGAAGTATATCTGGAAATGATCAAAGAATATAGTTCAAAGAGTGAGTCAATAGTCCGAAGAGGGTATTCTCCTCAGATATAAAGAATAATGGTCGAGTAAATACCTGGGAGATTTGAGTGACTTTCCTAACAATTCCAATAATAAGGATAAACTTCAGGCGTGCATAGAGATGATAAGAACAAAGAAATATCTAAAGGAAAAGCTGCTACCACTGCATTTAATACACTGCAACAAATTTTCTGGCCGCATTAATGTGGAGAAGACTTCTGAAGTTTCAACTACCGCCACTCAAGGAGAATCGACGAAAACACCTAATGAGACATATACTCAAATGAACATTTTGATAAAGAACAAGTAGACGATCAAGATAGTCTAAGAGAAAACTATATAAATGTAAGAAACCTCTTACACCAAGGAGGGAGGAGGCAGGGGAGAAAAAAGGAAGAAAGAGTGACTGTAGCTCTAAGAATTGTATTAGCCTTTCAAACACTAATTTATCTCTTCGGACATCATTTTATTTGAATTTCACGTGTGTTTTTGTACTTGTTCATCCTTTGGAGTCTGCACTAAACGTTGCTTGGATCACTCAATCTAGCTCTTTCACCCACTCTCTCCAAATTCATTGTATTGGGCTTGTTGAGCTCATATCCCATATCTTTTGGGTTTGGGTTACAAATAGAAACCCTACAGAATATATCCACTTTGTCAGTATTAGATTGATGTTATTTCTAAGTCTTATTCAATTTATGATTTTTTTTCTAGATAATTAATTAATTAAATCATCATGCACTCTTGGTGCAATGGTTACTCTACAAGTGTAAGCGCTTGTAATGTATGGGGTGTGGAGGGCAAGGGTCGGGGTTCAAATCTCTAGGAGAGAGTTTCACACACGTATACACTTAAATTAGACTAAAGTAAAATTTCTATCTTGTATCAAAAAATAAAATAAAATAAAAAATTATACAATGTGTGTTGAATGAAAATGATTACACTCATGCAATGATACCTAAGCATAACATAACAAGGTGTCAGTTTTTTTTTTTTTTTTATGGGACAAGGTGTCAATTTCTAAACGCATATCTAAGCACTAAAACGAGTTGCCTTATTATATTTAATCATGTAATTTTGTAATTGGGGTTGCGTGATTATCGCTTGGAAGAGCTAGTAGTCATTTTTTTTTTCTTTTGGATGAGTTGTTCATCAGTGCTATCAGTATCAAATCGTAATCTGTAACACCCCATAATTTTGATACTAATTTAATTCATATACGTAAATTAAAAAGGACGCCCACAATTAAATGGATTTAATTAGTTTGGGCCTAAGAGGTTGAGCGGCACCAAGAAATCTTCTTGTTTTTAGTCTTCACTGCAGCTATGTGTGGGAGAATCAGGTCAGGCCTCCTCATTACTTAGGTTCTTTTATTTATGTGATACTTGGCAAGTGCCTATATAGCTTAAGGGCTATTGATATCTCACACACCTAGGATAGAGAATGTTTATGTATATTAGTCTTTGGGTCGCACAGATCACAGGTGGTTAGGCATGGACTTAGGAAATCAATTTTGTCACCATGCTAATGAGAAAAATCTGCTTATGGTTTACTATATTATTGCACCATCTATCGAAGTTCACAATCTGTCATTCACACACCTGCCAATATTCAAAAACTTGTCTAGTTTTATCATTAAGTCTAACGGCAGAAGGGAATAAAGGACTAGCTATGGGATTGATAAATTAAGATATAATATTAGCTTCAACTATATATTAGATTGATCAGATATCTATCAATTAGCTATGTTGGAGTTTCATGAATATCTATGATTAAATTAATGGGAAAAATCTGATTATGCAGCAATATTTGTAAGCCCAAAAATCTAATCAAAGCTGAAAGTGAATTTAATGGTTAAGTGAATAAATGGAGAATTTTGGATATATCAGTATTGTCTAAGATAAAATTGTTTAAGTGTGAAAACAGATTTTAAATAGGAAATTGTGTGTTGATGGAGCTATTTTTGGTGTTACTAGGTTCTAACCCTACTGATTTGTTGTGATTCAAGGGAGGTTGGTTTCACATTTTTGCAACTAAGAGGTAAGTGGTGTTTACTAATTTTGGGGGGTTTTCCCAAAATAGTTTTGATTATCAAACTATTTTTATATAAAGAAATATGTTGATATTCTATAAATATATTGATGTCCTATAAATGTTTGATGTGCATATTGACTATTCATTTTATGAAAAACTTGTGGAACAACCTAAACTTATTTAAATTTGTATGTGTGGAGAAATATTTGTATTTTTGAGTATTATGATTGGATTATTTGTTGTGAGCATCTTGAAATTTGTTTTGAATCCTATGGCAAGTCGTGATTAAAAGCTCAGTGTTGTATTCAATCATTAGTAAGGGACAATCATATTGTAGCTAGTCCTTAACAAGAAAGGGTCCCAGAAAAGGGGGACAGTGCACAATTGGTAGCTCCTTAGCAAGGGAGTATACCATTAAGGATCCGAAAAAGGAGCTCCTTAGCAAGGGAGTGCACCTTCAGGTTCCAAATGAGCTATCCTTAAGAAAATTGAAAAAAAAGAGGTTCCAGTTCCAAAAAGGGGACAACACAACACTATCAACAAGGCGTAAACATTGATCACGAGAAAAGTTTAGGAAATTGTTTATATAATGATATTGATATCTATATTATGATGGCTCACAATATAAAGATATTTTTTATATGAAATATTTGATGATAAAATATTGATGAGTTACAAGTTATGAATATGTTGTAAGAATTATTTATTTGAAATGTTTGTTCCCACACCCTAATATTAGTGAATTCCACTTATTGAGTTATCTCACCCCCCCCCCCCCCTTTATTTCCCCTTAGTAGAGATTCTTGGAAGACAACAGTTACGAATTATTTTGTGGAACTAAGGATTTTATTATTATTTTTATAGTATTAAACATTATACTGGAGAATTATTTTTGAGGATTCTCATCTTTGGTGGAATTAGAGCTCTAACAATTGTGATGATTTTTTTTTTTTTTTTTTGATACAAGATTGATGTGATTTTAAGTTGTTGGTTACATTTATTTAATATTTTATGGATTATTTAGATTGAATAAACATTTATATTTATGAATTTTGGGGCGTTACATAATCACTATCATTCTTTTCATGGAAGGTATGGGAGCAAACTCTCCATGACATTGTTGACAAACTTTTTACCGAAATACTCTCTGCCCATCTTTATTTCCATTCTCGTCAATCAAACACTACATAATATACGTGCAACTTTAGAAAACTTGTTAGGCAGGAAGTGAAAACATTAGAGCAGTCACATGAAGCTTGTGAAAAGCATGGTTCAATTCTTATAAATGTTCTGCTATATATGGAGGGAACTTAAATTTCTTTACCTGTACGGAAGCAAACTAGCGAGGCCTCAGGGGCTGAACTTGTATACCGAATAATATTAGTGAAAGATAATAACTCAAGCTTTACTTTATCGAATAAACTTGGCGAAGGAGTAAAAACTCAAGCTTGCTTGAGAAAATTGCTACCGCATTCAAAGTAACTTTTAAATACTTCCAGAGCACGAAAAATGGTATTTCCTTTCTTCACATTCATAATGAGACTCACTCATTAAATTCATAATAAGGTCTATCACGAATGTGAGAGAAAGAAATACAATTTCTAGGAGTACCTAAAATTTTTTTCCACATTTAAGTCATTTCAAAGAAGTTTTGTCAAAGATAAATAATGACTCTGTGAGAGTGTGACTCTGTCCCATGTCTATTTCTCTTTGATTTTCTTTAGCACAGTGCTAGTTTCCTTTTGAAATGCTGTCGTGTGCGGGAACAATATGACATGCTGCTGAAAGATAAAAGGCACTTGTGAGGAAATGTCAAATAAACAGCCATTTGGCCCATGTCAAATTATGTTTACTTTTGCTTTTCTCTCTTTCTCTCTCACCTTTTTCTTGGGTTTGATAAATGAAATTATTGAAATACAAACAAACACACAAACAAGTTACAAGCAGATTGTGTCTATTTGGAAATAACTTCCCTCATTTTTGTTAAAAATACTATAGATAGAAGATAAAATATAAATAAAATAAGTAGATAATTCACATGAGACCCACAAATAGTGGGAAAAATAAACAATAAACTAGTTTATAAGTACATCCCAAACGGGCATTAACCTACCAACAACCATGTCATACTTACGAGCTGCTTAAACTATACAAACAAGATAACCAAGACATAAACAAGGGGGTTATGACTTAAAATGGAATCTGGAATTCCCCAAAGAGAACATAAAATCATGTTATAAAGGTGTGTGTAACATGTAACATCGGGCGAGTTAGTCTAAGGTTTAGCCTATTATAAATATCTTTCAATAGATTCATTGCAAAACATAAATCTTAATAGCAATAGTACTGCTATCGTAGACTTTTAATCGTAGATGTTGGCTAGGCCAAAGAGGCGAAACCATGTTAATGCCATGTATTCTCTCTCGTTCCTTTAATTTCGTATTCGTGTTTACTCACACTGCATGTGATGTCAAATTTCTTGCATTTATCACTCTCTCTTGTTGAGACTTAAACGTCGGTTAGGGAAGGGAAAAACAGAAACTTATGCATGCTTAAAAGCTGATCAGGGAAAGGGTGAAACATAAGTATTGAGCCAATCATAGATTGGTTAGAGTAAATGGCAACTGATTGCATTATAACAAAAGCCAATCTGTACAGAACTTTCCCTTGGACAACCAATCTGTTTAATAAAATTATAGTTGATAATACTTAATACCATATAAAATTATCAAACACAATTTCACCTATACATTTTAGGCATTAGAGTTGTATTAATGTATGTAGTGGCAATTCAAGATAATATATAAAAATTTTGTATACATACTCAAATATTCAGATTTATTTGTCATGTATTTTCAGCTGCATTTGTATTGGCACAAAATGTTTTCTCCATTTTTAAGGTGTTTAGCCCAGTTGAAAATATTGATTCAATATGGTGTTGTTACTTTTAGCCCAATTACTATATTGAAAATATGCGAATGTGTGTTTTTTCATAGCCAAATGATGGATAATGTTTTTCTAACATTTTCAGGAACCCAATCAAATATAGGAAAACAAAAATGTTTTCAAAATTTTTGCATGCAGCCCTCATTTTCTTTTAATTAACCATGATTAGTCCTTTTTTGGGTCAGGACTTATTGGCATGCTGTTATACCCAATCGTGTTAATGGCCCAATCTTTGCACAGTAATGGAGTTGGGCCACATCCAATAAACAGACATCTTTAGTTACAGATCAAATCCATTAAAGAGATTTTTTAAGGATAGTAATCAAAAAGGAGATAAAGCCCACGAGGCCCATTTAGAGTCCAATTCGATTGTTCTTCTCTAACTGGACAGCTCCAATGGGCTAATATAAAGAGGTAGTCTTTTCTTGTCCAAAAACTCTTTCAGATTGAATTCCAAGGAGTCACACACTTGAAGAAAAAAAAAAAGTTCTCGTATATGCTAAAGGTTAAAAAATATTAATTACAGTGCAAGTTTTTTTATAAAAATATATACTATAATATTTATTTATTTACGATGTTTTTTCAATGCATAACTCAAGGTTGTTGGGTTCATTGTGTGTGTTTTTACGCAGCATTTTTACTTATATTCTAAGTATGCGTACGTATTAAATTTTTTTCAGTTTTTCTTTTTTATAGCTTTTTTTTTTTAGTGCAATTATATTTCTTTTTCCACTTTTAATAAATCAGCATATTAATAAAAAGCTAATCTAAATTGTTGGGAAATTTAGACCCCGGTTGATAGAATTAACAAATTTTAAATCCAAATTGTTAATTAGATTTATTATGAATAAAACTTGTTAAAACAAACAAACATCAATATCATGTCAAAATCATGCAGCGGAATAAAATAAATAAGACAAAATATGATTACCCAAGAAAACTAATGAAACAAACTAATTTCATAATAAAAAACCTGGAGGAAAACCTTCCCAAAAAGTAATCCACTATAATAAAGAGAAGTTTCAGATCTAGTACAAAACTTTTGTCTCTAAACTCTACAATCCCCGTAGATGAACTCATAGCAGAAACCTTCTACCGCTTCAGAACCTCTGAACTCTTCAATATATAAATGCCACCCTTTAATACACGGATCCCAATACGTGACTAACTCCTTTGCATGAATCCTAGTACGTGACTCACTCACCAACTTGAGAAAGAAAAATGTTGACTGCAAAATTCTTCACTTCATCAACAATGAAGATCAAGAAGCACTTGTTACAAAACCCTAAAGCGCAAAGACACAGTAGCTTCTTTCAAGGAGAATAAGACATCGATCATCTTTTGCATATGTTCTCCTTGTATTCTCTTATGTGATGGCCTCTAAAATAAGCCTTATATAGGTCTAGGGTTGTGAGAAAAGAAACCCTACACATACATGTCATCATGGGCCGAAAATTAGATATGAAAATCAGAATTCCTGTAACCTCGATCGATCGAGAGGTGTCGAGCTTTAAACTTTGACAAATACAGCTATTGAGAAACTATCGAAGAGCTATCGAGGAGACAAAAGCTTTCTCGATCGATCCACCAGCTGTCAAGAATGTGTCAAGATTGCGATAACAATCAACTGAAGAGCTTGATAGATAGTCTAGCTGTCGGGAGGTGTCGAGCAGCTATCAAACTATCTGTCCACAAGTGTTAAGCTATCTGTCCTGTTAGGGTTTGGGCCGTAAAATCCAATTTATTGGTATGTCATGAATAATTAAGTAGCTTAATTATATGAGACTATTTATGAACTACTGGGACATTATCTTAGTCCATGAGATGCATAGTATGTGATCTATGTAAAAAGTCACAGAAAGATATAAATCACAAGTTCTTTGTAAACTCAGAATTTTAGTTCGTAGTCGGTGATGAAATTGGGCATTTCATTTGTGAAGACTATAACATATCAACTAAGATGATTTGTCTTGATCATGGAAGTGAAGACTTCTAGTTGGTATGTTAATATGTTTTAAGAGTTAAGACATATTGAACTGGGCCGCTGTGAGATTTATTATTCTCCTAAAGGCTGTCAATTGAATAATAAATCTTACGACTTCTATTTACATCAACTCTAAATCCTGAGAGAATAATGGACTTGATCATAAGATGTAAGTTGCTTTGATATATTAGAAGTGAGATCTATAAGTTATGGTCAAAATCTCAGTATGTTGGGCACCCGCATTTAGTGTTGATGGAACATATATTCTCAAGATGGAATTCGTAATCTTTTAACGGAGATATAAAATATTCTCTTGAGATAAGTTTAATGAGTTTTGTTATTCAAAGTGTTGGGCCCAACCACTTTAGTAAAGAGTTACTAAAGTATATATTTATGGAATTGGATTTCATAAATATATTATGAATAACATAAAGGATTAAACCGGGTACTCAAGGATTAAGATGTAGTAATATTCAAAGTGGCAGTCAATATTAATGACTTTGTATTACTACGAATATTTTAATGAAGGGGTTGAATGTATAATAAAGTCTTGGGATATAATTTATAGATAAGGCCTAGAGTGCAATTATATTCTTATAGTGGTATTGAATATAATTAATGGTAACTTTGGACTTGTCAAGAGTTGACGGAAAAGCTCAAGGCCCATTGGAGCTAGTGTCTTATTGGTCCCTTTGGTCCCATCTCAAGCCACAAACTAAAGCCCAATTGGGTAGGCCCAAAAGGCTAACCCAATTAGAAATCGGTCATTATTTAATAAGTGTTATTAAATAAAAAAAACTATTAGAATGGTTTAACGTACGTAAGATGAAAAGAAAAAAGTAATCAGTTTTTCTCCACAAGGAGAAGGAAAAGGATTTTTCTTTGAGAATCTATATACAAAAGACTGATTGAGAGACCACACATCTTGGGCACCATGTGGAATTGAGATGAAGATTGAAGGTATTCTCAAATTTGGTTTTGAAATTCACTGCACCAAGGTACGCTTTTTATTCTTTGATTCTAGAATTCACGGTTACATGTTTATCTTTCATGATTGAAGTAGATCCGTGTTTTTGTTGCTTCCGCTGCGTGTATTTTTGTATGAGATACAAAATCTCCAACATGTCCAACTTTATTGAACAGTTTTTCTTCACTTGTTTCTTGGTCCAATCTTCATGGCTTTAATATTAGACTTAAACAACATGTTTCTTGAAGTATTAAACACATCATAGATCTATCCAATTACAAGTAAAGTGCGTTTTGTCAAATGATTAACCAACTACATAAAATAGTGACATATGTTTCTAACAAGTGAATCACATATGTCCTAACATAAATGCAGTATGTGAAATTGTTATCCACAGCCGAGAAGGAAGTTTTAATCAAAGCGATTGCCCAAGCTGTGCCTACCTACACAATGAGCTGCTTTAAGCTATCCAAGGCCCTATGTGATGAACTAACTAGCATGGTAAGCCAATTTTGGTGGGGCCAAAAGAAAGAAGAGAGGAAAATGTATTGGTTGAGTTGGGAAAAGATATGCCTCTCAAAGGAGCAAGATGGCATGGGGTTTAGGGACCTAAAAACTTTCAATCTAGCCCTCCTAGCAAAATAAGGTTGGAGATTGCAAAATCATTTCGACTCTCTGTTCTATCGAGTCTTTAAGGCCAAATACTTCCCTCATAATAATTTTGTGGATGCTGCCATGGGGTCTCGCCCTTCCTATTTGTGGCGGAGCGTTTTGGCAGCTCAAGGAATTGTGAGAAAAGGTTTAAGGTGGAGAGTTGGTAATGGGGAAAGAATTCAGATATGACAAGACTGCTGGCTTCCCTCTCCAACAACATTCAAAGTATCCTCCCCTGTGAACCTCCTACCAGGTGATGCAAAGGTGAGTTTGCTCATTATTGCTGAAAAGGGGGAATGGGATGTGGGTTTGGTGAAACAAATCTTCTTAGCTCATGATGCAGAGACTATTCTAAGCACACCACTTAGTAACCATCTTCCTCCAGACAAGGTTATTTGGGCTGCCAACAGAAATGGAAGATTCTCTGTTAGAAGTGCTTACAGACTAGCAATGGAGGAGTTTTGGAAGGAAGGAAATGGAGATTGCTCAGATTGCTTTACAATGAAACAGGTATGGAAAAGAGTCTGGGGATTGGAGACTCCAAATAAAATTCGGAACTTCACTTGGAAAGCCTGCCATAATATACTAGCTATTAAAGAAAACTTATTGAAAAGGCACATCACTACAGATGACAAGTGTGCAGAATGTGGTAAGGAGTCTGAATCCATCTGCCACTTGTTTTGGTTTTGTGATAAAGCAAAGGAAGTTTGGGCAAACACTAAACTTCTTTTCCCTTTCCAAATAGGTCAGACATGGGGTTTTATGGATGTGGTTTGGCAAATTGTTAGAAGCGATTCTATCTCTCCCAATCTATTGGAAAAGTTTGCTACAATTTGCTAGGGCATTTGGAAGAATAGGTGTGAGGTGCGGCATGGGGGGCATCGTCGTTCAAGTAGTGACATTGCCTGCTCTTATCTTTCTGGAGGAATTTCAAGTGGCAAACAAACTATCTGCTCCCCCCATCGTTAAAGAAAACATTAAGTGGTCCCCCCCCGACTATAGGCTGATACAAATTAAAAGTGATGGGGCAATATTCTCCCAAATCAAAGCAACAGGTCTGGGTATGGTCATTCGTGATGATGCAGGGCTGGTTGTTACTGCCATGAGCAAGAAGATGTCCTTCCCGTTGGGCCCGTTAGAAGCTGAAGCGAAAACTATGGAAGCTACTATTCAATTTGCAATTGATATTGGGGTTAAAGAAGTTACTTTTGAGACTGACTCCCTTCTCCTATACAATATCCTTTAAGAGAACAATGCAGCTGCCTCTTCCATAAAGAATGTAGTCTGTGGTATTCTCTTTCAAATTCAAAACTTTAAATTTGCAGATTTCTCTCATATCAAAAGGCTTGGCAACATACCTGCCCATGTACTTGCTCAGCATTCTAAATATGTTGAGCACTAGTGCGCTCAATATGTCATCAACTTGTCTCCCATTGTTAGTTATTGACATTTCTAGATTTCCTATAAAAAATAAATAAATAAATAAATCTAATCGCACGTACACCCTGACAAGTAGTGTGTTGATAACTTGATATGGCACCTCGGCATGAGACAACGATGCAACAACTCGAACACACTAGGCTAGCAACTAAACTACGCCTAGCTAGTCTTGGTGGGAATCGACGAAAAGTCCAATGACTCTAGTCATAAAATGACATTTAAAACCTAACTGGAACCGAGAACTCTGGAATTATCCTCATCGTTTTCCGTGAGATATTGCCCATACCAGGAAAACCACATGCCATTGATTTGGATTTCAACCTCATACTTGGATGATGACATAAGTTCCTCTCCTATCAAGCATAAAATGAAATGAGAACTCATTTACAAAGGAACCTTCCCGCCAATAAACCCCCAACGATTCTTTAGATGTTTTATTTTTCCTTTATAACAAATCATTTACAATTTGCATCTTTTTTTTGACTGAATAAGGTAGACAATTTGCATCTTAAGGAAGCATGGAACATCCTATAACCTTTCTCCTATATATCCTTTTATCATATATGTACACGTAATTCAATAAATTAACATTATCAAAAGTAGATAACATCTGCACTACTTAAATAACTTGCTAAGTGGAAAATTAAAAATAAGGAAAAGTACTAGAAAAGTAAAATTTTAGGCTCAGTTGGGTTGAATTAAAGACAAATCTATTGGCAAAATAAAAACAAACTTTGGCCTACTATTTACTAAATTTGAATTAAATATTAAAGTACAGAAATAAGCATGTAGATTTATATTAGTTTGGAGAAAAAATTTTAAAAACTTAAAAGACTAAATAAAAGCACCGAGGAGACGAAAAGAGAGTTTCTCATTAAGCCATTACAAAATAAAGCAAAAAATCAACAACAATAGAAGAGTGCAATATTGTAACAAAAAAAAATTGAAGGACAAAAG
This sequence comes from Quercus variabilis, assembly GCA_030445155.1. Taxonomy (NCBI): domain Eukaryota; kingdom Viridiplantae; phylum Streptophyta; class Magnoliopsida; order Fagales; family Fagaceae; genus Quercus; species Quercus variabilis. The sequence continues at coordinate 13,825,782 of CP129453.1, forward strand.
AAAAGGAAGAGTAAATAGATGCCAACCTGAAATGAAGAACAAATGAGAGCAATCAACACGCCCAGGGGCGGCCCAACATAATTTGGGGCCTAAAGCGAAAAATTTATGTGAGACCTTTAATATGTAAATATTAATTAAACAAAATTATTTAATACTAATCAAATTAAGGTTAATTTAATACATTAAATACATAAATAATACCAACTAGATTAATGTTAATTTCATATAAAGAATTGAATATCATAGTTGAACCTATAAATATTAATAAAAAGAAATAAAAATATATTGCGATTGAAAAAGATACTTTATTTTGGATATAAGACGATGCATAGTTAAATAAAATTATAATCTAATTTTTAATTTTATATTTTGATTTTAAGAGAGAGAGATAGATATTACTTGGTGTATGACTTTGTAGGATATTATTTTACAAAAATCAAAGTCTCAAACTATTAGGAGAGATTAATCTATAATTGATGATTTAACACCTTTGCAACATCTTTTTGAAATATTTTAGGGTTTCAATTGAGTTAAGGTTCTATTAGTCTCGTACTTTGAGAGTCTTAATAAAAATGAAAAAGAAAAATGCGCTAATTAAAAGTACTATAAAATGTTCAAAATATAATGTAATATTGTCTCTCATTGATGAACTTCATCAATTTAACTAATGAATGTTTATATCACTTTTTTTGTGATTAATAATATGGCAATTTGTAAGATAATAGTAAAATTTGTAGTATCTTTAACATTACTAATAAAAAAAAATGTACAACCTTTAAAAAATATATATATAATTTTATAAAAATTTGGGCCTTTAACTATGAAAAGTGGGGCCTTTTTTCCAAAGGAAAAATTTATTTTTTGGTAGGGCCTTAGGCCTAGGCCCAACTTGCCTATGCCTTGAGCCGGCACTGAACACGCCATATAAACCTACACCGATTGATGAGTAGCTAGCCATGTACAAAGAAAAAGATGGAGAGTAACAAGGTTATCAGTGAGAAGGAAAAAAGGGGTGGGGGTGGAATTTGATTTATTAAGAAAATCAAATTTGTATGTAAAGCTATAAATTCAAATTTTAATTAATTGGTGAGAAATAAACATTTGATTTTATCAATGAATTCGTATGTAAAACTATTAATTCAGGTAATAATTTTGATAGCAACGTTGGATTTTTTTTGATTTTAAGTTTGCCTCTTCATCTTCTACATGTGGTTTTCTTGATATTTTAAAAGAAAATGCATTTCATTGGCCAATAAAAAAAAATCCTTATTTTCTTAGATGAATATATTTTATTAATTAATAAAGGGACTTTTTTCCATTGGGAAACCAAGTGGTTGAACCGTGACTACCTATTGGTTAAAATTTGGAAGTCTTCTTCTACTGAGAAACCTCAGGTGATTGATTAAATTGTCTATACTATACTAATTAAGAAGATATTTGATATCAAATGAATTCGTATGTAAAACTATTAATCCAGGTAATAATTTTGATAGGAACGTTGGATTTTTTTGATTTTAAGTTTGCCTCTTCATCTTCTACATGTGGTTTTCTTGATATATTAAAAGAAAATGCATTTCATTGGCCAATAAAAAAAATCCTTATTTTCTTAGATGAATATATTTTATTAATTAATAAAAGGACTTTTTTCCATTGGGAAACCAAGTGGTTAAACCGTGACTACCTATTGGTTAAAATTTGGAGGTCTTCTTCTACTGAGAAACCTTAGGCAATCGATTAAATTGTCTATACTATACTAATTAAAAAGATATTTGATACCAAATGATACTACGTCGCCATATCAAAATCTAATAAATGATAGACATGTGCGCAAAATTATAACCTCACTAACACCCCTTGAGAATAATAGTAGAATACTAATATAGTTATTTTACACAAATGTCTCTTAATTATTAGATTTTGATATCGATAAAGTAGTATCGCTTGATACTTAATACTTTTCCATACTTTAGAGCCAACCTTGATTATTGCTAAACATGAAAAAATTTGTAATACTTAAAGAAATACATAACATGGATTGGAGGCACCATCATCTTATCACTTCACTTAATATTTGGCGTGGTTCAAGCAATGACATTTTAACAAATATGTTGTACTCACAATGATAATTCCATTAATATCTTGGTGATACACATGATATTATTTTTATAGTCAAGCGATGTGGAATCAATAAGTCATGCGACTTTTTTTTATTTTTTTATTTTTAAGTTGGGGGTACCTGTTGACACTTGAATTGGTGTACCCAAATTGTATGCCAGGTGTCAACTGTGGACGGCAGTGAACATAACACGTGTCTACTTTTTGTTGCCTAAAGTTAGGCCAATCCGTGTGGGATGCATTAGTGTTACATCGCCAAAAAGTACCAAATTGTTAAGAGAAAAATATGGAAGCTACGTGGCACGTTATAACTGAGAGAAACTTGAAGCTAAAATCCCGAGTTACCAATGAAACCCAACGTGGACCAATTGGTGTCGTTTAAAGCAATCTGAGATGTGAGATGTGATTCGCTGTATTCTCCATCAGCAATCCTGGTGCAGCCCCGTCCACCTCACGTTACCGACATGTGTTGCTTGGGTCTTGTCCACACGTCAATCTCCACTTCACCCTCCATTGCATGCTCCTCAAAAAATCCAAAAATATCAGTTAGTTAGGCATTTCTTTTTTTGGATTTTTTTCTTAATCTGTATTCTTCGTAAAAGTTCAGTCAAGGGGGAAGGTTGGATTTTTATATAGTCCAAAAATATCTCTAAATATTACTTTTAAGTTTTAATAAGAAAAAATTTAAGAATAATTCCATAAAAATATATATTTAACTCCACATAAAATGTTTATAAAATATGACGCTCTCCTATTAATTCAAGTTTTCAAAACAAATTTATCTAAAATAAATAAAAGGAAAAGTATGGTACTAGACCTAAAAAACAAAAACAAAACAAAAAAGCTTCATCTCACGTGCAAAGTACATGTAATGTGGCTAGTATAAAAGTCCGTTTAAGAATAGTTTATTTAGTTGAAACTAAAACTTTTTTGTTGAAAGTATCATAGATAAAGCTAAAAGCTAACTGAAATAGTATAGTGAAACTCATGAATAATACCAAAAAGTGTGATGGAACCCATAAATAGTAGTAAAAATAAGTTAAATAGTAAAAAAAAACTCAATTTTTCAGCCAATGTGAAACACAACCTAAGTAATAAATTCATACATTTAAAGAAAAAAAAAACAATGATATAATATTTAAAAACAATGATATAATATTTAGTAGAGCCGTGTGAGACTCATATGACAATATAATATATGCTATTTATAGTAACGTTAAACTTTGAATTACCTAATAAAGTTTGACAGTGGAGATGCTCCAGATTGCAAATAAATGATTTTATAAAATGTGTGACCAATAGGGTTGTAAACGAATTGAGATGTTCGTGGACAACTCGTTTTCACTCAATTAAAATAAAAAAGTTTATGTTTATTTATTTACAAATAACGTAAGCTTTAGCGTAAGCTTTAGCCTAACTTTGAGACTTGTTTGGTAGATGTATCTAGTTCAAACAAATTGTTTTGTTCATGAAAAAGCTTATGACCATATGAAATATGAATACATATGTAGAACGTAGGTTCGACTTAAAGCTTGTTAATAAGATGTAAAAAATATCTACGCATGCAATTTGGCATGGCTTATTTGCAGCTCAGATCTATTCATGTGAAAGTTATCACTTGTGCATTTTCTATTCTTTTGGTGCAGTTTATTCTGAACAAAACTTGATTAGAGGATAGAGTTTGAGCTTGTGTTTATCTTGAGGGATTAACTAAGGAAGAAAAGTGAGATAAAAGCTTGAGTCAAGTTGTAAATAACCATACTTGATCCGAATTGACTCAACTCAATTATAATTCTAGTAGTAACATAACTTCTTCTTTTTTTAAATAAGGTAAATTGTTTTCCTTATTTCCTCTTAAAGATCTCAATTGCAATAATAGATTTAAATTCGAATTTCACATACACAAAAAATCAATTGATATCTTAGCCTATACAAGGAAAAACAATTATTATGAGAGGAACACTATAAGTTCAATTCTATTAAATGAGTGTATAAAAAATAGAGTTTAGCTGCAAAATTAGTTGTAGTCTAAGGATATAACTTTCATTTAAAAAAATAAACATTACTACATATTTTGAAAATCTAACCTTTAAAGTGCATGTTCTTTACGCTCTTAACACACACGTCAAATTTTGTGCCAATCAGATATTATTTTTTATATGATCTATAAGTTTATATTTTATACATAATTTTAAACTACAAAAACTTGCAATTTAAACAATTTATTAATGACATAACTATTGATCTTTAATTTTTCATAAATTTTGCAAGTATGTAGGACATAAGAAGAAAATATAATCAAATGGTAAATTTATCAAAATTTATCTCTAATAAAAAAATATTGATTAATGTTGTAGTCTTACATTATAACCAATTTTGTAGCTAAACTTGTGTGTGTGTGTGTGTATATATATATATAATAAGCTTAGTTGTAATAGAATAAACTTTGATTATTGTAGCGGTATCGGGCCTGGAGGTCCATTACACATTTTTTATAATGGACCTAAGGCCCAAACCGAGGACTAAAAGTGTCCGAGAATAAGGTAGATGTTGTCAAAATGAACCATATTAAAGAACAAAAAAGTGAATTTAGATCATAAACAACTTAAAAGGTTGTGTCGAGAATAAGTGCCACCTCAACTGACCGAGCCCATGGTCCGTAAAGATGGTCTACTATCTGAAGAAATGTCAAAAAAATACTTAATTGTTACAGATAAGCACTGTGGAAGCTCAAGGCATGGAAGGATCCTAAAATATCCAAGGAAAAAGCTGCTACTTCTGCATTAAATTCACTGCACCTAACTTCCTGACCGCATTAATGTGAAGGTGATACATGAACGATGGATTCAGCCTTATAGCTACTACATGAAGACTTATGAGAGGTGCTGATAGGACTAGTATCAAGATCAACCATCTGGCATGCACATGGAAGATAGGGACAAAAAGGAGAAGTATAAAAGGAAAAGGAGGTAGTGAGAAAGAGGGGATCGAAAAAGGAAGGGAAAAATATTGTACCCATCTAGAATCAAACTTGTAACTCTATTTAAGATCATTATATATGAATCAGTCTCCTCGGATATTGCCGAAGACGTTTATTACTCATTCTATAATCGTCCATCTTCAGTCTTTTACCATCAATCTACTCAATTTGTTGTTTGATTAACTAAAGCCCAATTAACTAAAGCCCAATTTTCTAACCCATTTCTCTACAAATTCATTGTTTTAGGTTTTTTGGGCTGAAGTCCGTTCATACCTTTGGGCTAGGAATCCAAACTGATCCTTACAATTATCTATAACTATATCATTTTGGTTGCATATTTTACTCTTTATTATTTTGTATGCACATCTTTTACTCTCACAAATTTACTATTGTTTTAAAAAGTACAAGGAATGCTCAACAAATAAATAAATAAAAAGTGCGAGGAGTGAAGCCCTTTCACATCATTTTGTAACAACAAAAATATAGTAGTTTGTTTCTTGTCTAGTTTGCAAGTGATTTTTTTTTCTTGAATAAAAAACGGGATCTATGGTGTTGACTCATCAACCCCACGTCACGTGATAGCAATAGGTAGTATCACGTATACCATATAGATCTTATCAGGACTATCACTTGAATTGCTCCTCTCTAAATACTGAGATAAAGATTCTTACCGTCAAATCACATTGCCTGTAATGTTTGAAAGTGGAATTAGTGAATGCTAAACTAGTAATGTTTATGTATACCAAAAAAAAAAAGAGTGTAGACAATGCCATAATAACCACATATATTGTAGTTGTTTCTTTTCCCAAAAAGACAAGTTTGGCTGAATAGTAAGTTGATTTATGTATTTGACACATGCCAACTTCCACATGCATACCCAAAATTTTTCCTTTTTATTTATTTATTTTTATATATTAGTAGTCCATATATACTGTAGATGTTTCTTTTCCCAAAAAGACAAGTTTGGCTGAATAGTAAGTTGGTTTATGTATTTGACACATGCCAACTTCCACAAAATTTTTTCCTTTTTATTTATTTATTTTTATATATTAGTAGTTGAGACCTTTTTTTTCTTTTTTTGTGTGTGGAGAAAGTAGTAGTTGAGACTTGGAGGTGAGTAGATTAAATTTTGAAGATAAAATATTTATCTTAAAAATATTAAGTGTCAATTAAGTTACAAGATTCATAATATACATACCTATATCTATTTGCACACAAGTCTTTATATTAATAACAACTTAAGAAGTCACTCCATACACATTAGTAACCACTGGGTTTGATTAATGGGCATTCCCATTTCACTACTTATACATAAGGAAAAGGTCAAAGGAAAGAGCTAATAACGTGGAATTAATCCTAGGTAGAATTGCTAAATAAAATCCAATTAAATTTTAGGACAAAGTAAGATTTTGGTCTATCAACTATCAGTTGGGTTTAATCTTGTTGATGAACTTTTTTTTGGATAGGGATGAACTATCAATTATGTTAATTTAATTATAATTTTGAAAACGATTCAATGTTACCCTTCTGCCATTTTCTTCTTTAAAGAATTGTGAATTTTTTCAATTTGTTTTACCAAACAAATAATTCAACATATAGTTAATTAATAAAGCACTGAAGAATTCAAAGGAGATACAATTTGTAACCTTTCAACCATTATATTCAAATGAGAGCAAAAAAATATATATATATATATATTTTTCAAAACTTTAAAAACTACATTGTTTGATTCAACTTATTTTCATTTATATTATTGTATTAAAATATTATATTTCTTAAATATAATTATATTTTACACAATAATCAATAATTTAGGTGAATTTAAACAATTAAATATATGTTAAAGATTGAAATGATCAAAAGTCTTGTAGCTTAGCTACATAATCTATTCTTTTTTATTAGAAGACCCATCAAGAATTCCTCCCCCATTATTATTTTTTTTTTGAAAAATAATTACAACATGCTGCTAACCCCGCGGCTTAAACCCTTTCTCTCCAAGAATTCCTCTCTCATTATTTGGAATGTTTTTGTTAAAAACACTTCTGTTTGTTTCGATGTAAAATATTTTCAGGAAAATGTTTTCACATTTTACAATATTTGTTTTGTAGTAAAATATTTGGTAGTCAACCAAATCAATCTAGGCGTTGTGTAAAATATTTTACACTTGAAATTTCGGTAAAATATTTTACATTTTTCTCTCCCTCTTGCCCAATACCTTTCATGCTTTCTCTCTCTCACGCTCTTTCTCCCTTTCATATTCATCTATATAACCCAGGTTACCCAGCCACCTCCGATCCCTCTATCGCATCTTTAACATGCTCTAATTGGCACCACTAGCCAGCTCCAAGCTTTGCTAGCACCGCCCATCACCAGCTCTAAGCTCTGCCGGTAAACATATTCAGGACCAGTACTAAACTTCACGAAGAACGCAGTTCCTTCACCATGCTTGAGAGAAAAATTCGGCCATTGATGCTAAACTTCATCTACTAATGCTATGACTTGATGTTAAACTTCATATGGTAACTATGGTTGTTGAATGGTTGATGTGAAAACTTTGTGAGAGTGACAAAGATTTACAAGAGATTGAATTTTTTTTTTTTTTTTTTTTTTTTTTTTTTTTTTGTGTTTGTTTAGATCTAAAAAACAAAGAGAAAGGGATTTAATAAGAGACCTTTTAAGAGGCTTTTTGACTGTATTTAGGACTAAAAACATGTGAAGCATGACTACCATTAGAGGACCTTTTGCTTAAGTAATTGGATGTTAGACACATGGCATATAATGCTCTTATTTTGAGATATACTCTTATTGTGTGACCCAGGGGCGTAGCCAGGATTTTTAACCTAGGGGGGCCGAATTGTGTATTTGTATATTAGTCATTTCTCATATGTGTGTTAAAGAATTAGCAAAATAATGATAGTAATTAGTTTAAGCAATACAATAGACTTTTATCAAATTTATTTTTAAAAAAGGCTACATAGTAGACTTTCACATTTGAACACACATGAACACTGCACTCTTGTTTTCTTAGAAAAAAATAAAAGGAAACAACACCTTGATAACTTGGCAATTTTTTAAGTAGTAAATGTGAGTTTTGTTGGGCGAGTCCACTTGAGAAACTAAAATATTGTGATTGTAAAACTAGTCATATTACAAAGGGAATGAGTTACAAAGAAACATGGTATGATGCATATGAGTGACTCACAATAAAATAAAACATATGAGAATTGCCTTGTTCCTTTGATTGATCATACAACAATAATCATATTTCAAAGTAAAAACCATTAAAGCTAACATTGGGCTGGGTATGTAAATTATTTTGGAGGGGTCAATATGTAATTTTGCAGGGCCAGTTATTTATTTATTTATATATATATATATATATAGTACTATAAGGGGGTTTCAAAAGCTTTTTTTTGGGGGGGGGGGGGGCGCTGGTGTGACCCATCAATGACTGCACCTTTGAAGAAAAAAATGTGCGGAGGAGGAAACTTAAAAAGAAAAAATGGTTTAATGCTCATATATTGTGGATTGCTTGTGGTTTATGGTCAGATTTATGGTTTAATGGTAAATTTTTTAGGTGGTGGCTGTTTTTTTTTTTTTTTTTTCTCTTCCAGATCTAGTTTTTTGGGGTGGTTTAATGGTTTATGCGTACTTTGTAGTGGTTTTGGGGTGGTTGGTTGTGGCTTTTGCTCATTTGGGGGTGGCTAGTAATGACTTGCATTTTCACATGTTTTGTCATTTCAAACACTTGAAAATGTTTTCTGTAAAATATTTTATAGTAAAACTTTTTACATGTAAAATATTTTACATAGAAATTATTTTATATTGAAACAAATGGAGCATACGTGTTAGTTAAGTTATAAGACTCATAGCATACATACGCATGTCTATTTGCACACAAGTCTTTATATTAATAACAACTTAAGAAATCACTCCATACACATTAGTAACCACCGGGTTTGATTAATGGGCATTCACATTTCTCTACTTATACAAAACGAAAAGGTCAAAGGAAAAAGCTAATAACGTGGAATTAATCCTAGGTATTTTTTGAGAATTGCAAAATAAAATCCCATTAAATTTTAGGACAAAGTAAGATTTTAGTCTATCGACTATGAGTTGAAGTTTAATCTTGTCGATGAGCTTTTTTTGGATAGGGATGAACTATCAATTATATTAATTTAATTATAATTTTGAAGACGATTCAATGTTACCATTCTGCCACTTTCTTCTTTAAAGAATTGTGAAATGTTTAAATTTGTTTAAGGAGATGCAATTTACCTTTCAACCATTATATTCAAATGAGAGCAAAAATAAATAAATAAAATTTGAATATTCTTCGAAACTTTAAAAACTACCTTGTTTGATTCAACTTATTTTCATTTATATTATTTATTTATTTATTTTTTTTGGTTACCAGGAAATACATAAAATAGACAAGAGTTATCCCACACTAGAGGTGAGACTAGTACTAATAGTTCTATTAATATATATGCCAGCCAAACATTTATATTATTGTCTTAAAATATTATATTTCTTAAATATAATTATATTTTACACTATAGTCAATAATTTAGGTGAAAGCGAACAATTAAATATAGGTTAAAAGACCGAAATAATCAAAAGTCATGTAGCTTAGCCGCATAATCAATTCTTTTTTATTGGAAGACCCATCAAGAAATTCTCCTCCTAATTATTTGAAGAGAAATGTTATGTTCACAACATTCACATAACAAATCTTAAGTGATAGGTTATTATTGGCTATTAGCTTGTTATTGATGAATAAAAAAGTAATTTAAGTGGTGAGTTTAAATTAAAATTAGTAACAACTTACTGCTTAAGATTTGTTCCGAAAATATTGTAAACATAGACCTTTTCTTTTTTTTAATCATTAAATAATTTATTAAAAATAGAGAGAGATTGAAATAATAATTGAAATAGTGTTAACTAGTCGCTAACCTGTGCGATGCACGAAATAATTAAATAAAATGACAATTAACCAACATCACGTTAAAGTAAAAGAATCAGTGAGAGACTGATTTGCCCACTAAGAATTTAAAAGAAAAAAAGATTGATATAATAAAATTTAAGAAATTTAGAACGATGGTGCGGGAGACTTCGGAAGTGCTAGTAAGGCTTTTGATCGTCAGGCTGGGCTGACGAGGTAAGCGACAGTGCTAAGTTGGGTTTGCAGGAGCTACGACGTCATTCCTTGCGGCAACCACTAGAATATTACAGAACGATCTAAAGAGGGTCATAGCTTATTCAACTTGCAGTCAATTAGGCTATATGATCTTTGCTTGCGGCATCTCTAACTATTCGGTTAGCGTCTTTCACTTAATGAATCACGCGTTTTTCAAAGCATTACTATTCCTGAGTGCAGGTTTGGTGATTCATGCCATGTCGGATGAGCAAGATATGCGGAAGATAATATACATATTATAGATGTAGGGTCTGTTTTTGTAGCCCAAGCCCAAAAGATATGGGTTAAAGGCCCAACGAACCCATGACAATGAATTTGTAGAGGATGGGCAAAAGAGCTGGGCTGGTTATGAAGTAAAACAATGGTTGGCTAGGTTACTTGCAGTGATGATAACATGAAATAATGCTTGAACAACTCCATGAATAAATGTCCGAAGAGGTATTTTATTAAGTGAATAGTGGTTACAACATTTAGAGCTACAGTAAAGCTTTTCTCTCTTTTTCTCCCTCCCCCTTTTTATCAGAGACCCTTCTTCTTTATATAGCACCCTTTACCATCATCTCTACCGTCCACCTATTCTTCATCTGCATATCTACTTAAGTGCACGTCACATCAGGAGCCTGCTTTAGTTCTTGTTGAGTGGCAGTAGCTGAGGTTGCACTGTTTAGGGGTTTTCTCCACATAAATGCGGCTAGAAAAGTTGTTGCAGTGCATTAAATGCGGAGGTAGCAGCTTTTCCTTTAGATATTTTTTGTTCTGATCATCTCCAGACCTACCCAGGACTTATCATTATTATTGGGATTGCTAGGAAGACTATTCGGACCTTCCACACGTTTGTTTGATCAGGGCTATTTGTGGCCGAGGGGTAAAACATCTTCGGACCATTAGGGACCTCTTCAGACAGTACTTCCCCTCTACTTCTGGGCTTCCTGCCTTCAGATGGACCGTCCCCACCCAACTATTGCTCCTCGGAAATATAATGCTTCTTAACATGGTGCCCCAGGCCCGTTCGGTAGCTCTGGGTTTTCACCCCCCACAATAGACATTTTGCTAGTTAGCATTTAAAAAAAAAATAGATCTGTCATAATTAAATAAAATACAATGGGAAGAAATATTTAACTTCTATACTTTTCTATAGTTTAGAAGTGTTGTCTAATGTAGAATGTTATTGGATTGTAAGAAAGATTTTTATAAAATGTTAATACCATATATATGTGCTTATATTGTTAATGTTAATACCATAATAAAGCAAAATTCCCAAAAGTAATATATATGCACACACTCAAAACTGATATAAACTACAAAGATAAAAACAAATCTTATTTTGTTGCAGTAATAATAATATAAACAATTCAAAACATGGAACATTATTAAATTTATAACACCTAATTCCATTATCTTATCTTTTACGTTGAATCCAAACAAATAATTAATTGAAATTAATCCAAATAAATAATTAATCAACCAAAAATCAAAGCTTTAATTAAGAAAACAAAAAATCACATGAACCCAAATAAAAATTCTCAATAAAACAAAAACATATAAGATAAAGAATTAAGATCAACCTACTAAGACACAAATACCAAAAACCCAAAAACTTAAAGCTTCCAAATTTTATAGAATCCCCAAATTATACTTTAAAACCAAACAAAACCCTTCAAATTCAAAAAATTTATATATAATATACCAAATAAAAATTAACCACACCTTGGGCTGGAAAACATAGGTTGCAATTTTGATTTTTCTTCAAAAAATAGAGATGCTTCATCTGCCATATACAATATAAAATAATTATTAGAAATTTCAACCCAAAAACCAAACCCACAAAAACACTATCAAAATATAGAGATTGACCCAAATACTTAGAAGAAAATAAATTCTAAACATAACAAAACAATAAGATAGAATGAAAATTTCAAGCACATATGAAAGCAAATAAAAAAGACAAAACCTACATTTTTTTTTTTTTTTACGTGAGTCTCTCTCCTTCTTATTTATTTATTTATTTATTTTAATTTTAAAGTGAAGTTAAGTTTAGGGTTTTGAGATGGTAATTGCTAGTGTTTTAAGGAGAGAAGAGAGAGTCTTACCAAGAGTCTTAACAATATAAACAATTCAAAACATGAAATATTATCAAATTTATAACACCTAATTCCATTATCTTTTACGTTGAATCCAAACAAATAATTAATTAAAATTAATCCAAACAAATAATTAATCAACCAAAAATCAAAACTTTAATTAATAAAAAAAAAATCACATGAACCCAAATAAAAATTCTTAATAAAACAAGAACATATAAGATAAAGAATTAAGATCAACCTACTGAGATGCAAATACCAAAAACCTCAAAACTTAAAGCTTCCAAATTTTATAAAATCCCCAAATTCTACTTCAAAATCAAACAAAACCCTTCAAATTCAAAAAATTCATATATAATATACCAAATAAAAATTTACTACATCTTGGGCTGGAAGACATAGGTTGCAGTTTTGATTTTTCTCAAAAAAATAGAGATGCTTCATTTGCCATATATAATATAAAATAATTATTAGAAATTTCAACTCAAAAACCAAACCCATAAAAACATTATCAAAATATAGAGATTAACCCAAATACTTAGAAGAAAATCAATTCTAAACATAATAAAACAATAAGACAGAATGAAAATTTTAAGCACATATGAAAACAAATAAAAAAGACTAAACTATTGTAACACTAATAAATATAAGAAGATATAAAACTTAGAATAAAAAAAATCTAAAATAAAAAGAAAAAGAAAATAATGGTAACGTGTCAGCTTTAAAGGCTTCGGTGAGAGAGAGAGAGAGAGAGAGAGAGAGAGAGAGAGAGAGAGAGAGAGAGAGAGAGAGAGAGAGAGAGAGAGAGAGAGAGAGAGAGAGAGAGAGAGAGAGAGAGAGAGGTAGGTTAAGAATGGCATTAAAGGAAATAAAGAAGAAGAATGGTGGCAATTGGTATTTGCCCATTTTCCACATAGTTTCCACAAGTGGTTAAATATTCCTACGATGAGCTAACATTCAGAGAAGATGTGGTCTCTGTGCATTTGGAGTATTTAATCCCTTCACTCGAAACGCCAAACCCAGAACCCCATACACTGTCTACAACATTCCACACAATCTCTCTCTCTCACACACACACTCGCTTTCTCTGTCTCACACAGCTTTTTGCAGAGTCTCAAGCTCACCCCAATTGCTCCCATGGCGGCTGGACTCTCCGCCTCCGTAACCTCCAAGCCCTTCCGTCTCTTCCAACGCTCTCACCTCCTAAAACCCACAACCCTCTTTGCTCCCTCAGTTCTCCGCCACAGCACAATTAAAAAAACCAGAAGAAAAGCTTGCTTAACTGTCTATGTGATCTTGGAGGACCAAAAACAAAGTACCCAGTTGGTGAATCCTAAAGATGAAGACTCTGGTGGCCTGACTAAATTTCAGATCCCATCTCCACGTGTGGCAGAGAAGTTGGCCAGGAAGAGATCCGAGAGGTTCACTTATCTAGTGGCTGCTGTTATGTCTACCTTTGGTATTACTTCCATGGCTGTCATGGCTGTTTATTATAGATTTTCTTGGCAAATGGAGGTACTTTCTCTGCCTCTCTCTCTCTCTCCAAGATTATGTCTTTGTGTATATTATAATTAGAAGTGAAAATTGGGTTTTTTGTTTTTGGTATAGGGTGGAGAAGTGCCTATGTCTGAAATGTTAGGTACATTTGCTCTATCTGTTGGTGCTGCTGTAAGTTCTCTAATCTTTTCTTTGGAAAATTTTTAAGTGATTGGAAATTCAAAAAGTTGTAATCTTTAGGTGATTTTGTACCTGAATCGAATTGGGTAATTTTGATTTTCAGGTGGGAATGGAATTTTGGGCAAGATGGGCTCACAAAGCTCTCTGGCACGCTTCCTTGTGGCATATGCACGAGGTTTGCTTTCAATATCTCTATCTCTGAGGCTTGAAAACATTTTTCTGGAAACAGTTTTCAAATAACACAGTTGAAAAAATACAGTCCACATATATAAAATGACACGACGTGGAAGTATGCCAAATCATCGTACAGTTCCTTTATCGTTTTAATTTAAATTCAATCATATAATTGCACCGACTAACATAATACAGACAAACACACACACACAAAACATTAATTGTTTCAAAACAATTAAATATAAAGCAAGAATACTAAGTTTTTTTTTTTTTTTTTTGTTTGGAATTTGCAGTCCCATCATCGACCAAGAGAAGGACCATTCGAGCTCAACGATGTTTTCGCCATTATAAACGCTGGCCCAGCTATTGCTCTCCTCTCCTATGGCTTCTTCCACAAAGGCCTTGTTCCTGGCCTTTGTTTTGGGGCCGTAAGTCTCTCTCTCTCATATCTTTCTGAATCTTGTTTAATATTCCGTGGTTAACGGTTTAATCGTACTTAATTAACTGGGGATCGCAAAATTATTCTTCACGTGTGACCGAAAATGACCCTGTGAATTTCTCATATTGACATTTTTGGACTTTGAGCAGGGTCTTGGAATTACAGTGTTTGGCATGGCTTATATGTTTGTCCACGATGGCCTGGTCCACAAAAGATTCCCAGTGGGGCCCATTGCCAACGTACCCTACTTTAGAAAGGTTGCTGCAGCTCACCAGGTAAATCCTCACCACTCGTACAAAACCAATTATTTTTTATTGTCTTTGTACCAAAAATTTTAATTTTTGCTATGGTTTTTCCTCAAAAAGAATCTAACGGTCAAGATTTTTTTTTTTTGGGTGATCTTTTTCTGTAGCTCCACCACATGGACCTGTTCGATGGTGTGCCATATGGGTTGTTTTTGGGACCTAAGGTATGCTCTTTAAAATTAAAATGATTGGTTTTCTTTGTAAGTTTATTAGTGATGCAATCTAAGATGTTGGTTTTGAGTTTTATGTCTCTTAACCAATAATTTGAGATCATTTTCAAGAAATTCTTCTCGATGTATGTGGAATAGAGCAGTGTTGGAGTAAAGAAGTTTTATTTGGGAGGGCCACAATTAACATAAACCATATATCTAAACAACAAAAAACTCAAGAAGAAGAAAAAAATTCGTATCATTATCATTATATTTACAATGCTTTGAAGAATTCATTTTATATTTTATGTTTCTATTTATTTATTTATTTAGATGTAAAAGAATACTATGTCATTGTATATTGTTTACCTTATAATTTATAAGTTGTCTGAATATTAAATAAAACATACTTTTTTTTTAACAATTTGCTGGCAGCCAAGCATTGTAATTAAATCAATTATAAATTATAGATATGTGGTTAAAACGATTGAAAATTACATGGAATTAATAAAAAAAAAAATTACATTTGGAAAGATATTATTACATTTTACACACCAAAAAAAAAAAAAAAAAAAAAAAAACACTAATGCTATTCACAACCAAATACACGCGCGTGCGCGCACACACACATTTATATATATATATATATATCATCACTCTTGACATATATTATGAGAAGATTATTACTTAATTATTTGTTGACTATGCTTACACTATAAAGTATTTAGAAATTTAATAATAAATAAAGGGGGCCAAGTTGTATTTTCCCAATTAGCTACTTGTAAATATAATTACATCATATATTAAAATAGATATTTTCCAAAATATTTTTTTTTGGGGTGGGGGGGTGGGGGGGCCTAGGCCCCCTCTAGTCCCTTTGATCATCCGCCACTAGAATAGAGGCAATTCATGTACTCGTGGAGTAGTGTTTCAAGCTCTCACAAAAGGGTGAGTCCTATGGTGGGTCTCACGTGTGAAGTCCGCTCTTTTTGTTTGAGTCCAGAGCATTACTCCGAGAGTATGTAAGTTTTTTCCATGAAACAAGAAAATCTAACTTTTTTTACTATTTAACTTACTTTTACTTCTATTCAACTTATTTTTGCTACTATTTATGCGTCTCATTGCATTTTGTGGTACTATTTATGATTTGCGGTACTATTTATGAGTCTCACTGTATTATTTCAACTATTTTTTAGTTTTATTTACAGTACTTTCAACAAAAAAATTTTAGTTGTAGCTAAATAAGCTATTTTTGAACGAGCTCTAAGAGCCTAGACACTACGCAAAAATATTTAAAAATAAAAAGTTTAACATAGAGGCAGGTGGCTGATTTTGTGCATTGTGGTGCAGGAACTGGAAGAAGTGGGAGGTCTGGAAGAGTTGGAAAAGGAGATTAATAGGAGAATCAAATCAAATAGTGGTTCATGACAAATTAGTCAAGGGGACCTCGTTTCCTAGCACAATTATCAGATTGGGCGAACAGTGCAGTGATACATATCAAAGATTTTGAGGCTCTTAGTTACTGTCTTATTACAATGATATGAAAAGAGGCAAGAGAATGAAACAGTAGATTAAGGAGGCTTTTACAAAATTTTTACTTTTTGTGTTTATGTGAGTGTTTCATATTTAGTGGGATCAATGATCAGAATGAAAGAGATATACAGTAATGGGATTCTAGAATCCCACTGAATTTGATTGCTCGCTGGAGAAGACTGTACTTGGTTCTTGTACAAAATCCCAAACTAGTAGATGATATTTCTTAAAATTGTCACACCTCGATCAGTATTTTATTTTATTTATTTTTAAAATTTTGCCATTTAGTCAGTACTTAGACTAAATTTTGTGGTGCATGATTTAATTGGAAGGGTAAAATCAGTTAATTCTTATTAAAAAACAACTTTTATAACTAAAGCCTACTTTGTAAGGTTGACCAGTTTGAATTCTCCATTCCCTCCAAAAGAAGGGGAAAAAAAAAAAAAAGAAGAAGCAACCAAAGGGCTTCTTAGGCTTGAACATATACGAAACATTTTAATTATGAGATAATTTTTAAACTTACAATTTATTTATCTTATTATTTTTTTTTACTACATAGTAATTGTTCTTTATCATAATGTTAACACATAAATAAATTTCTATTATCAATTCTCTGAACACAATCAAGCTTTTAAAGTTGTTTGGTACTACTTATAGTCACCTGACTTTTTTTATTTAGGTAGGTATTATTCCACAATAAAAGGTATTTCCATTGTGAGATAAAATCCACCGCACTGTCAAGCTCTTTGTTGACCCATCCTAACCTTGCATCACTAATCTTCGGTTGAATTAGTATTTTTGAAAAATGTGTCTTTAAAATTACAATTAAGCATTTGGTAATATATGAAAAACTGTTGTTTCTGTCAATTGACCATTGGATAATATTATTTAGCAACAAAAAAAGAAAGACTATTTGGATAATATTGGTATAAAATTACTGTTTCAGATGTTAATTACAAAAAAAAAAAAAAAAAAAAAAAGTAAAGAGACTCAATGTAAATTACAACCTTAACAATCAAGGTTCCTTCATGTTCTGCATATGGCAATTACCCCATCACCATTTAATTATGAATTTCACAATCTCATAAATTTTAACGAGGCTTGGGGTCACATTTCCATTAAAAGAAAAAACCAGATAGAGTCAAGCCAACCAAGTTGCCTTAAAACATCATGTAACCAGATTAACCCAACTGCCCACAAACTCCAATTCTCAAGTCTATGGCTTAGTCAAATACCCATCAATGAAAGTAGTACTTTTCTTGAAAAAATGAGAGTTTTGACAGTACCTCTAAATTGGCATTGGGGCCTAAAAGCTTCAACCTCAAGAGACATCACGTATCTCACAAAAATCAACTTCTCATTAACTCCTTCACAAAATTTTAAGACCAATAAATTTAGCGTGTACAAGAATATGCCCACATACTCCAATTCTCAACGCTAGCTTAGTCAAATACCCACCAATAAAAGTGGTATCTTTCTTGAAAAAATGAGAGTTTTGACAGTACTTCTAAATTGGTATTAAGGTCTAAAAGCTCCAGCCTTAAGAGGCATCACTTATCTCACAAAAATCAACTTCTCATTAACTCCTTCACAAAACTTTAGGGCCAATAAATGTACAAGAATATATATATATATATATATATATATGTGTGTTTTTAGAGGCACAAACATCTAAGTCATTTTTTACATTTATCAAATCACTCCAAATTTACCGACTTTTGTGATTCAAAATCGTATATCATTATGCTTGATTGGATATTCTCTATACATCATCTTTTACAAGCTCGTTGATTCAAGTGCAATTTTGAGACACACCACTGGTCTTTTTCGCTTTCCGTGTTGGTGTTGATGCGAGATTCGCACTTGACTTCCCCAATTTAAACCCATATTCAAAAGCTAAGCCAAATCAAAGTTGGCCTACTTTCTACCTTCTAGGTTTATAAGGTAAAAAGAGAGCTACATCATTGGACTACGTGCCCGTATTAGAAAATGTAAATTATAATTCATAAAGTAGGAGAATTTTATATAATGATAGAGCCATTGATCATAGAGGTTATCTAATCTAATTTGTTAATGTGCATGCTCTATGGACCATGGGCAGCCCCAATCACGCTTGTGTGGGACACCTTGTAAATTAAAGTATAAACCTACCGGCCATTTTTGTTCTAGATATGGCTACGTGTGGATTACATATAGCTCTAGTATTCCCATTTGGGGGTCCTCCAACTTTGTTGTCCAATGCAAAATCGAAAACTTTTAGTGGCTCATGCACTTCACTTTTAGTGGGCTTCCAAATTGCAATTCAATACCTGTCGAAATTTGAGAAAACCTCCCACGTAGTTATGTGATTATGTCTATTAATTTAATTAAAAAGGTCAAAACTCAAAAGGACCAGATCTTCTTGGTCGGAAAGTTTTGATCAATTCATCCAATACTATTATTTTATATATATAATTATATATTGCTTCCGACATCAAAATGCGCATTTTATAGTAAACTTATCTTCATATTGATATTGACTACAACCGAAAAATTGCATTAAGATGGCAAGGTGGACCATCCAATATCATATATAGTTGACCATGTTCCAAGTTCTATGAACAGTAATAAATCAATTAGTCCGAAGAAGAACTGTTGTTGAGGACAAAAGATTTTTGTGTTTGTAATATATGCATTTTCATGACTATAATAAGAGCAAGAATCAAATAAATTTACGCAACTCTTATTACAACTCGTCATATAACGGGTTATAAGTGGTAGATGTATGATGAATCGTGTTTATATGGCGAATTGTAACAAAAATTATGTAAATTTATAAGAAATTAGCATTTTTTTTTTCTATGATAAAGAGCTCAAGTTTGACGCGATATACTATTTGCCTATAAAATAGGTTTAAAGTTGCATAGGAAAAAGGCCTACCGAGCAAGTGTTTCAAGCAAGTAGGCTCAGTGTTATGTCTAAACGTAATTGTGTTAATTCACACTAAGATTAATCTTTTTTTTTTCTTTTTTTTTTCACATTTTAGAAGTCAATAAGTTTAGAGGCATAATTTTGTTAACAATTTTTTCATAATTGTTAAAGTTATAGGTAAGTTGATAATAAAAGACCACAAATAGTGTCGGTGATAGATTAACATGAAAATCAATAATATTTTTTATTTATTAAATCGATAACAATGTGTCATTTTAATATGGTGTGAACAAAAATTGTGTTTGTTAATCACTATCTCACAATGTATGTGGCTTTATAATATTGGCACTTCTTTTAATAATTGGAGTGTTTATTTATTCTTAAAGTTTGAATGTGGGCTTTGTTAGAGTTTAGACAGCGGATTTTCCCCACCGCCCAAGAACATTTAGATGACAACAATCCATTTGAGTGGAATTTGGGCCCGTGTTATTGTATCTTTGGTCTCCCACTTTATGCTTTGAAAATGGGGAGAAAAGATAAGCATTTTGACCAACAAGAAAAATGAAAGGATTGTGTTATCTTCGTGTCATCTACCCATCTTATTAGTCATGAGTCATGACTCAACCGATGAGTTTTATGGTGGGTCTGCGTTTGGAGAAGGTGGACTCGAATCACTCGATACTTTCTTTTATTTTGGTAGGAAAAAAAAAAGATAGAAGGGGAGCGACACTTATTATCTTTAGACTGTTTGAGATGAAGATGAAATATAAGAAGTGCCAGCACACAACTAGTTGTTGATGTTCAAACTCAAGTTTTGAGACTTGTTGGCTCAGTATCTAACCAACTAGGCCACTCGATACATGCATCTTACTTCTTCTCATGTGTGAATCTCAACTTGCAAACACGACACAAGGGTTGGGCTTTTGCTTTATGAATTTGGGTCAAATTAGATCAACCTGAAATCAACACAATGAAAAACGTGTCAATTGTGGTTTGACCTGGGTAACTTATGATTGACAAGATTAGACATGTTTACTTGTTTATTTACTTATTTTGTTTTAAATGTTATGAGTTATGATTTTGTTTTAAATGGTTGGTTATTAAATAAAAAACAATATTAATTAGTCAAATAGGTTGAAATGAGTTGTGTTTGAAGTGGGTTAAATGGATTGTATTTGTGTTAACCTAATACAACCTATTATTATTATTAAGCATGTTGAAATTGGTGGTGTTGCATTTGTGTCAACTCAACATGACATGTTTATTAAGTATGTCATACGGGTCATGTTGTGTCAACCAGCTTCAACACGTCGTGTTGAAGTTTAAGATCAAGACACGATAAAAGGGATGATGTAGATTTCAAATCATAAAATATTTATTAAAATATCTCTAACTTAACACAACATGCCAAAAAGAATTTTCATCTCTATATTATAAGAGTGATGGATGTAGATTTCGGATACATAAAATATTTATTGATATGTTTAGATAAGTTCTTTTATTTTAGTTTATTTTATTCAAAAGTAAATTAAGTCAAATTATATGTATAAAAAACGTATACATAGTTAAAATAAGTTAAGTAAAAATAATAATAATATATAAAACCTAATTCAAACAAAGCTAAATACTAAATAGATTATAAAAACTAACAAAATTTACACTCATGGATGGCATCTTAAAAGTTTATTATATGCTTCATGATGATTATTCTTTATCATTAGATTAGGAAACCGATTAGTTAATTTTTTTTCTCTTGTTTGCTCTCTTTTGGGAGTCACGGCGATGAAACCCTACTGCCTTCTATAGTCCTCCTCTTTCCCCATGCCTGGTGGAAACTTTGGTTTCTTTTTCATCCCCTCCATACCAAACTCCTTCCCTCTCCTTTCTTTCCTTTCCCACTACCCTCATAACCATGGAGGACCTCACTAGACAATGTGCCTACTTCTCCCTCCACCCGAAGGAATGTTAAACAATTCCCTTAGCACAAGACGTGAAGGATAACAGCAAAGTACTTGTAGCGAAACTCTTTACCAAGCTCCGAGTTAACATGGAAGCACTCTCGTGAACGCTAAAGAGCATGTGGCGCTTTGTAAAATATTTAGAAATTAGAGACTTTACATAAAAAAATAAAAAAGAAGTACTACTACTTTTTGCCGAGGAGACCGACACACAAAAAATCCTCTCTCAGGGGCCTTGGTCTTTTAACAAATACTTGATAGGCCTATACAAACCTGGTACAAAAGAATTGGTGGATGATGCAAACTTTGACACTGCTTCATTTTGGATCCAAATTCACGACCTCCCTCTTAGTCATATGAACAAAAACAAAGTCGTAGCTATAGGAAATACTCTCGATGAAGTTGAACAAGTTGATGTCTCACCATCTAGAGATTGCCATGGACGTTACCTTTAAGTTCGCGTCAACATTAATATCACCCAAACTATCTACTGAGGGCACTAAGTCGATCTGGGAGACTCGGAACCCCTTTAGATTTCACTTCAATATGAGCATCTGCCTATTTTTTGCTATTGGTGTGGCTTTTTGAATCACGACGAGGGAGACTACAAACTCTGGTCCGACAGTAGCGAAACTTTGAACAAGGATGAACAACAGTACGATCCATGGTTGCAGGCCACCATGACTAACGTATAGCCTGTTAGGATCAGTGCCCTTAAATCCTATTATATGATTCTATGTATGACATTATATATGACTTAATGAATTTGTTTTATTATTATCTGAAATAATGGTAACATGAATATTTAAACATTATCATATAGTCCATGAGATGCATAGTATGTGATTTAGTCACAAAAAATATAAGTCACAAGTTCTTTATAAACTCAGAATTTTAGTTTGTAGTCGGCGATGAAATTGGGCATTTCATCTGAGAAGACTATAACATATCAACTAAGATGATTTGTCTTGATTATGGAAGTAGAGACTTCTAGTTGATGTGTTGATATATTTTAAGAGTTAAGATATATTGAACTAGACCGCTGTAAAGTTTATTATTCTCCTAACGACTATTAAATGAATAATAAATCTCATGACTTCTATTTATATGAACTCTTAATTCTAAGATAATAATGGACCTAATCATGAAGTGTAAGTTACTTTGATATATTAGGAGTGAGATCTAAAGTAACGGTCAAAATCTCAGTAGCTTGGGCAGCCACATTTGGTGTTGATGGAACATATATTCTTACGATGGAAATCATAGTCTCTTAACATAAATATAAAATATTTCCTTGAGATGAATTTAATGGGTTCAGTTATTCAGAGAGTTAGGCCTAACCACTTTAGTAAGGAATTACTAAAGTATATATTTACGAAATTGGATTTCATAAATATATGATGAATAACTTAAAAGGATTAAAACGAGTACTCAAGCATTAAGATGTAGGCCCAAAAGGCTAGCCTAATTAGATAATTAGTTATAAGGAGAGAAACATATAGAATTTTTGCAATGAACATGAAATGGAATGTACGTGAAGGTTGGACACTTTTTCACACTCTCTTGAACATACACATATAACTGATTGAGAGACCACACTTCTTGAGCATCAAGTGGAATTGGAGTGAAGATTAAAAGTGTTCCCAAGTGCTTCTAATCTTTGTTTTTGAAATTCACCACACCAAAGTACACTCTCTTGTTCTTGAATTCTGAAACTTACATAGCACATGTATCAATTGCGAATGAAGTAGATCCATTAATTTTTCGCTGCATATGTTTTGTATGCAATACAAACATGTATTTTTCCAACACAGCCACCACAAGTTGTCCATACCAAAACGACCAAACTGTCAGTACCACCACGACCTCACCGACCTACACCATCCCCTTCCATGCGACCATCGCTGCCGATGGCAAAAAACACACACCCACAACCAAAACCAACCACCACCATACAACCCGCTACGACCGTGATACTTGCAACAATTCCTGATACAATGCCAATAAACACAGAGATCCTATCTGAACCGAATCTATTTAATGCACATATCACGAAGATTCACAAAGCCTTGCATTCCTTTCCTAACTCAAGCCTTCCAAAACACTCACACAGTTGGCACTAAGTACAGTTACAGAAACTTCAATACTTCCTTTTTCGAACTCCACAAAGTCAGCCATCCCATTAGAAGAAAACACAAACATACTAACTACCACTGATACTGACACTCCCTACCCCATACCTGACCCCCACTTCACAAAGATACCGCCCAACTTTCTAGAAAAGCAAAAAACAACCACCAGCCCGACACGCTCCACCCCAACAGTAAACACAGGCCCACTACCTGGCACCTGGCACCTCATGCAAACTAGGCCCACCTAGACATATAATAGACACATATGAATCTAGTGGACAACTTTTGGGCCTAAAACGTAAAAACCATGTAGAACACCCCTATGCAGACAAACTCAATGATAAGAAATAGAAACTCTTCAATGATGAAGCCAAAACCTTAGGTAAGCTTATGGAAGACAATTTGGGATTGGCGGTGGCTGCTTAGCAGCATTGTTGGGAGCAATGAATATCCTAAGTTGGAACTATCGGGGGCTTGGGAACCCCCGAACAGCTAATGCTCTTAAGAAAGTATGGAATAAAAAAGCTCCCATTTGTGTCTTCTTGATGCAAACTAAACTTACCACTAAGCAGCTAAATAATATGAAACAGAGTTGGGATTACAATCAAGGCTTGGTGGTCTCTTCTGATGGCTTGAGCAATGGTTTGGCACTCTTGTGTGGAAACCAAACACTCAGGTACATGTTTAGAATTTTTCACGTTGGTTTATTAATCCTATATAGTTTGTGCAAATACAGGTCTGAAATGGCGGCTCACTGGCTTCTATGGCCATCCCGATACAAGCAAACGTGAAGAGACATGGACTTTGCTTGAATCACTTGGCTGCTCTAATACAATGTCGTGGCTGTGTTTAGGTAACTTTAACGAGATCATTAGCCGTAAGGAAAAGGCGGGTGAAAGCCTACGTCCAACCAGACAAATTGACCATTTCTGTATTGCCATCTCATGTTGTGGCTTCTTCGATTTAAGTCACATAGGCTCTCCTTTCACATGGTCCCGAAAACCACCCTACAGAAGGTCGTATTCACATTTGCCTAAACCGAGCCCTTGCTACTGCTACATGGAAGAGAAATTTCCCTGAAACCATAGTGCACCATTTATCAGTGTCTACATCTGACCACTCCATGCTTGCGGTCTGTCTACCAATTTTGAAACCACGCCAAAAATGCTACCACCCACCTTTTTGTTTTGAAGCAATGTGGCTTCAAGACCCACATTGCGCTGAGGTTATTGAAGAAGCATGGATGGAGGGCTTATATAGGCTGGAGGGTGCCCAAATCTCCAACTGTCTAGCCAACTGCGAAACACGCCTATTTGCATGGAACAAAATAGAATTTGGACATGTGAGGAAGCAGATTGAACGACTAGAGGTCACACTACAATCCTTGGAATTGCACCCCCTGCAGAATTATGCGAAAATTCACGAGGTCTGCAAATCCCTCAACTGTTGGCTTCATGCAAAAAACACGATGTGGCACTAAAGATCTAGGCACCCATGGATAACTAATGGTGATCGGAACACGCCATTTTTTCACCAAAAAGCTTCTAACCATAAGGAGAGAAACTCAATCCAAGGAATCATTGATAAGAATCGGGTTTGGTAGGAAGATGACCAAATCATGAAAAGGGTTATCTTGAATTACTTCACTGGTATTTTTCAGACCAATGGCCCAATGGATACAACAGTAGTAATTGAGGCAATAGAACCCCTTGTCACTGGCCCCACGAATGAGTATCTCTGCCAAACTTTTCAAGTTAAGGAAGTCCACAAAGCACTAAAGCAAATGCACTCGAAAAAATTACCAGGCCCAAATGGCACGCCCTTACTCTTCTATCAGCACTTTTGGTCCTTATCAAGTGAGTGTGTCACCAATGCTATACTTGATTTTTTAAACTTGGGAATTATTCACCTCAATTTTAATGAAACCCATATTGTGCTCATACCAAAAGTGAAGAACCCTACAAAGATAACCCAATATAGACCCATTAGCTTGAGTAATGTCATTTCTAGACTTGCCTCCAAATTCCTAGCAAATAGACTGAAGCGTTTCCTTCCAGATATTATCAGTGAAAATCAAAGTTCTTTCATGTCTTCTCGCCTTATTACTGATAATGTTTTAGTTGCTTTTGAGACCATGCACTACTTAAACAACAAACGAAATTGGCGGTAAGGGGAGATGGCTTTGAAACTCAACATAAGTAAGGCTTTTGATAGAGTGGAATGGGGGTGTCTAAAAGATATTATGTTGAAAATGCTTTTCTTTGATAAATGGGTGAACATTATGATGCTTTGTGTTACCTCAGTTACATATTCTATTTGAATTAATGGTACACCCTGAGGCCACATCACCCCTACAAGGGGCTTGTGGTAAGGGGACCTTATATCTCCTTTTCCTTTTTTGTTTTATGTAGAAGGACTATCAGCTTTTCTCCATTAAGCCACAAGAAATGGAGGAATGCATGGAGTAGCTGCCTGTCCATAAGGCCCTCAGATATCACATCTTTTCTTTGCAAATGACGGTATCATTTTTTTGTTAAGCCACTAGTGATGATTGTAGCCACCTGGAACAGATTTTGGAGGCCTGTGAAAAGGCATTTGGCCAACAACTCAATAGAGAGAAAACCTCATTATTTTTCAACTATAACACTCCACAAGAAATTAAGGAGTACATGCATCACCGTTTTGAAGTGGAGGTCATTAGACAGCATGAAACCTACTTGGGATTACCTTCCCTAGTTGGTAGATCTAAGAAAAACACCTTTCGCGCACTAAAGGAGAGGCTAGACAATAAACTCTTCGGGTGGAAAGAAAAGATGCTCTTACAAGCAGGGAAGGAAGTCCTCATCAAAGCAGTGGCTCAAGCCATCCCTACTTATACAATGAGTGTCTTCAAGCTACCAAATATGTTATGTGACGAGCTAACTAGCATGGTTGGTGGGGACAATCCAACAGCAAAAATAGGATGGTGTGGTTGAGCTGGGATAAAATGTGTGCACCTAAAAAGGATGGGGGACTTGGCTTTCAAGAGCTCAGAGCTTTCAACTTGGCACTCCTGTTAAAGCAAGGATGGTGTTTGCAGACAAACACACACTCACTGGTATACCGTGTTCTCAAAGCTTGTTATTTTCCTAACAATGATTTTCTCCATGTAGAGCTTGGCCGATAACCTTCCTATGCATGGCGAAGCATCATGGCAGTTCAACACATAGTCAATGTTGGCCACTGTTGGCTGGTGGGTAATGGCACTACTATCCAAGTGTGGAGAGACAGATGGATCCCATAACCATCTACTTTTTGCGCTATCACCCTGCCAAATACGCTCCACATTGACTCCAATGTCTCTGAGCTTATCAATGAAGCAACAGATGTGTGGAAGGATGCTTCAATCAAGCAGATTTTCCTACCTACTAAAGCTTAGACCATACTAAACATCCCACGAAGCCATCGATGCACTCATGACCACATGGTTTGAGCCTATACACCTAAAGGATTTTTCACGGTGAATAACACTTACAAGGTGGCCATCGCATTATCACTGAACACAACAACGGAGGGGGCCTCGACCAATGATATGACGGGACGGTTTTGGCAAACAATTTGGAGCCTTGGTATCCCTAACAAGTAGAAAACTTTTGCATGGAAAGCAAGCCATAACATCCTCCCTATGAAGGTAAACTTATGCTGTCGTGGAGTGATTGACAATGCAACCTGTAAAGCATGCAGACTGGTTGAGGAAACAAGTAGGCATTTGTTTTAGGATTGCACCAAAGCACGTCAAGTTTGGGTGGCCATAGGAATATCTTTTAAGCCATGAGATTATCCACAAAGCTTGCTCCATCCTCGATGACTTCCAGCTAGCTCACCTTGCTCAGCCTCTCTTTAAGGAACAAGCGGATCCTCGTTGGATTCCACCATCCTACCCATGGTACAAAGCTATCATTGACGCCACAATCTTTCCAGACCTTCATACTATTGGCATCGGGGTTATAATACATGACCATGAGGGATCCATGATAGCCGCTTTGAGTAAACATTTGCCTTTATCGCTGGGTCCATTAGAGGCAGAAGCAAAAGCCGCAGATGAAGCAGTCTCCTTTGCATGGGATGTTGGGCTCAGGGAGGTGATATTTGAGACAAACTTGAAGGTAGTCTCTAATGCCCTATATGGTACCATTACACCCCAAGTCTTAATTGTGGACATCATTGGAGGGAACTCTTCACTAACTGCAAGCCTTTTGACAAACTCAGTTCCAACATGTGAGACGGACAACTAACCAAGCAGCACATTCTTTAGCATGACATGCTAAAGGAATTAGTGAATTTGTAACTTGGATAGAGGAAAGCCCACCCTTTATTGATTCCTTTGTGTTTCAAGAAGCTATGTAATTTATCCTCTTCTATTCAATAAAGTTTTCAATATTTCTCATAAAAAAAAAAAAAAAAATCTAATTTGTTTTTAACGTAAACACTAAACAGAGATCAAATCTCAAATCTTATTAAGCCAACTTAAATCTACCATTAAAAGTTAAAACAAATGGATAATTTATGGAGCATCTGCATTACTGGGCATGGCAAATTAGGCTGAGTGGCTGAAATGGACCATAGTCAGAAGTCGGCCCAAACTATTGGGCCTATTACAACCACCACTCTCTCTTTAGGCCCAATAATAAATATGATCTCCCTGTTTTCAACACCGTCACTTTCCCGGGAAAATCATGGATTTTCTGGTACTATCTCAGTCCAACTCCCTTCGTTTTCCATCAGATTTTCTCGAGAAGCCAAAGCCCTACTTTCCAATACGTCGCAGCAGTACTCCTCTCTGGTCCACAACCAATCACACTCCACCATCTGTCCCTGCCTTGAGTAAAACCAGTAGCATAAAATGTACGGTCAAGGAAACTCAAAATCAAGAACCGTTTCAATCGGAAAATGGTCAAAAGGGTTGGATTCACTTTGTAGGTATTGGAGGTTGTGGATTGTCTGCACTGGCAATGCTTGCTCTCAAACAAGTAAGTGTTAATTTTTTTTTTTTTTTTTAATTCTAATGCCATGTTTGGTTTCCGAAAAAGTGGAAAAAGAAAAGGAAAGTTAAAATGAAAGAACAAAGAAAAGTAGAGAAGATAAGAGAAATGAAGTGAAAAGAATCAGTTTTGTTTGTTTCTAGAAGATGACAGAAGCTCAATTTGACAATGCCAAATAGTTATATAATGAAGTTGATAACAAATGGACTTTACAGTTTACATTCTGTTTGGATCACTAGAAAATTTTGGAAATTGAAGAAAAATATAAATTTGTGTTATGATTTTGTTTCAACTTAACTTAAGGCATAGAATCTTTTTGAGTTTAGTAGAGTAAAATTTTATTTAGTTTTTGACAGGTAGTAGAGTAATATTCTTTGCATCTTGGACCTTGGTAATGTATAATGAAAGCTTAAAGATTGAAAATTTTATATCCCATCTTATGTCCAAATAAAAAAGATGGAATTTTGTTTTTGTTTTGTTCTGTTTGTTTTACAATTCAAATGAATTTGTTTTTAGAAACCAAATTATTTGATTACGTTGTCAAAAATCTTGTCATTGGTAGAAATATGTTTGATGGGGTTTAATTGTGTTGCTTGTTGTTAATTTCAAGGTGTTACAAGTGAATCTTTCTTATGTTTTGAATATTAATAGTGTGAATTGTTTATAGGGTTTTGAGGTTAGTGGCTCGGATGTTAAATGGAGCAGCTACATGGACGGCCTGCAAGAGGCTGGTGCATGTTTGCATATTGGTCATTCGGTTTTGAATTTGAAAGGGAGTGATGGGTCAAGATTACCTAATGCGATTATTGTTTCAAGTGCTATTCCTCAAGACAATGTGGAGATTTTGCATGCAAAGTCTGCTGGAGTGCCTGTGTGAGTACATCAATCTGTCAAATTTGGCATTTTTTTTGCTACAATTCTTTTTAGTCGAACTGTTTGTTTCACTAGGCAGGTGATAGAATTTTTTAATGTTTGATTTATGAAATATAATACACTGGTTTACTTGATTTTCCCTTAACCCCTTACTTACAGACACAAACGGGATTATTGGCTGGGAAGGCTAACGGAGTGCTACAAGCTTATTGCTGTTAGTGGTAGCCATGGTAATAATATTATAGGCTGTAGTTCGGTAGTTCATACAAATTGTAATTCATATAGACTTCTCTAAACTCTAAAATTGATTTTGTAACTTGTAGCTCACTTTGTATATTTAATATAGGACTTTGAGTAGTTGTTCTCTGATCTATTACACCATAATATATGAAGTATTGCTTGGTTGATTATGTGTGGATTTAGAACCATAGATTTTCTTTTGTACTGAATCAACCAAGTTATGAAGATTAGGTTAAATATTGATTTTTTTTCCCTATTGTAATCAGAGACCAAGATTGCAATTATGTAAACATTGGAACTATCATTATAGTTTAAATTTTTTTTTAAGTGGTTAGCTTACACGAATACCCAGTGAATTTGTCAATGTAAGTTTAACCAATCAATTTATTAGAGATTTATATTGAATCTTTCTATCTCAATTAAGTGTTACTACTAGCTTGCTTAAATTTCCAACAACAAACTTTCAATACTGCAAATAAGTTGAATCAAGCAACTAACGTGTTGTATTTCGCTTGAGTACACTTCTGATAGTGAGTCGTTATTAACAAGAAATCAAGCTAGCATATTTTATCTTCTGTCCTATTTAGCAAGTTACCAAACTTATGAATCTTCATTTTCCTTGAAAGAAGTATACACATTATTGTTTTTGCAGGCAAGAGTACAACAGCAAGTATGCTGGCTTATGTTTTGAAAGCAATGGGCGATGATATTACAGCTGTAATTGGAGCACATGTGCCACAGGTATCTACTTTACTTTGAGCAACTCTGCAGTAGAGCTGAATTTTACACACGTGGGTATCTTTTATTCTTTGGCCATATGCTCCAATGAGTTCTTGTAATGCTTTCTCCTTCTCTTTGAACTTCGCATTTGCAATTGGTTCCATTACTCGATTGGCTTGTTTTCTATAGTTGAGACACTTTTCATGATATCACTAGATGCTGGAAATAATCAAAGCTATCCTTTTGCAGTTTCCAGAAGGAAATATTATTTCAGGTGGTGGTCAAAATTTTGTGCTGGAGGTACCTTATCCACTTCTTTGAATTGATGAAGAATTTTGTTTCACAGTTTCTGCCTGAAAATAGCAAAATTCAAATTTCTCATTTGTCAAATAATGGAATCTCTCAGTGAAATATAAAGCAATTTATTAAATGAAAAAGGATTGGTATTTCATCATCATTTCTGGATCCCATTTCACATTTCTGTATGGACAGTACAGATATGATAATTGTAACTTTTTCTGTCTGTTTCTAGAGTATTGCAACTTTATGCTCGTGCACTTTATGTTCAGGGTAGGCTGATGAATACGATGGCTGTTTCTTGGGATTATCACCTTACATAGCTGTAGTAACCAATCTGGACTGGGAGCATGTTGATATCTTTGAAGATAAGGTGTGTTGATTGATAAGCTTTTTATGCATGGAAACTAATATTACAAGACTGTTTTTTCATAGGCATAGTTTAGACTGATTAAATCTATGCTTTCAACATTAGGAGGCAGTTAAATCTACTTTCAGGAGGTTCCTCAATCTAATCAAGGTGGGTGGACATCTCATAATATATGGGGACAGGTATCCATCACCCACTTGCCTTGTTAAGGATATAATTGGTGGCACTAAGTTAGAACTTCTGGGGCATTGATAGTTTTATTTCTCGTTTCTTGTTGCAAGTACATAATTCTTGTTTGTATGTGATCAGGCTTGTATAGGGGTGTGATAACCAAGGATTTGGTCCAGTTAACTCTAATTTTCAGTGCAAAAAGCCAAAAACCTCAAATCAAGATTTGTTACCAAATATATAAATAAACCTAGTTACACAATTCATGGCCGGTCCAACTTTGTGCTATGATCTTTTATATATATATATATATATATATATGTATGTATCTATATATTACATGATTGATTTTTCATGCTTTTTGCTAACTATATGCGATAACTATTCAAGTTTCCTTGAATCTAATTATACAATCACAGAGGTTTAAACATACAGAATTTTTGAGTTGATAATGTTCATCTGTTCAGTCTATATGACAAGACGACATTGGGTGAATAGCTACTTTCAGTAATAGTTTGCAGTATCTATTCAAAGTCAGCAATTTACTAAGTCAAACAAAGAAATTTTTTTGACAAATACTAATAATTTTATTTACAAAGCTCCAATTCATTCAAAGTTCATTTTCGTTTATCAGCATGAGCATCTAGTTAGAATTTTTAATTTCCTTGAGCAATTAAGCATAAGAAACAAGAATGTATGAGTGATAAATAGCTAAACTTACACGACATTGCTTCACATGTATGGTGTGAGTCGGATTGTGATATGAACCTTTTTCAAAGATTAAGGCCTGGCATCTCACCACAATATGGTGAGTCCCATAATCCCATTACCATTAAACTATTTAAGGCAGAGACTATAAACTCAAGTTTTCCACCTCAAAATGCTTCCTCATATTCATATGCTGCAACACCAATGCTGTATAAGAAGTTCGTGAATGCTGCTTATATGATTTTATCTATTATAGATTCTAATTTTGGAATTTCCTTGGAAGGTACACAACAGTCCAGATACACGTTCTTTGCTAAATCACAGGAGACAAATGACTGGATCAGAGTATTCCAGTGGTGTGATGCCGGCTCCAAACTTGGAGCTATTTCATGAGCATTACAGAATAACTACTTTTGGAATCTCAAGTCTTAATGATTGGCATGCATCCTCAATTCGTCCCAACTGTCATGGTGGCAGTGATTACACACTGGTAGGTTATAATTTTATTTCTACATCTGTGGTTGCCCCTAATGTAGACCTAACCTATTTATAGAAAGCTAAAGCACATATATATTGAAGCTTCTTTGGTCTTTGGAAAAGGATTTGCCAAAGTTATGATACAAATTTTGGCAGGTAAATTGCATTCTTTGATATCAACATGTATCATCACAATTAATAATTTCTAGATTTGCCTCACTTTTCTTTGAGAGCATTGAATGGTGCCCAGAAAATATAAGCTTTCACAAAAAGTAAGAAAGATATGTATGATCTAAAACATCTAATTCCATTATTTCTGTGGATATGAAAAACTAGATTATTAAAGTAATTCTCCCCCCCCCCCCCCCCCTCTCTCTTATTTTTTTTCTTTTTATTTGGGCCTTGAGAAATAAGGTACACTGCAAGCAGAGCAAAATAACAAAACCAAAACAGCAAAAAGATCAGGAGAAAATAATAACTCAAATAGAAAGGACTACTGACGCAGGACAACCAGAACAAAAACTAAACAATAAAAAAATAAAGGGATATGACCTAGGAATCAGCACCTAGGCCTTGCTTGGAGTCAGCACCAAGCGGGAAAACCACTAGGAGTCAGCACCTAGAGTAGACCCGGAGTTAGCACCAGACCAAAGAAAGATCAAACGGCCATTGTTTTCATTCATCAAAAATATCAGCCCCCCCTTAAGGAGTACAATAAGTTGCTTATAAAGGATTGCTAAACCCTAGTTCCAATTGGCTAGGAAACCCTAATTGCCTTATTACAAAAATAACCTTACTTCTAAATTAAAATACTAAAAGCCCAATAAACTAATAGGACCTAAAACATAAAAATACAATAGGCTTGCAAACATAAATAATACTAAATAATAATCTTCTTGTGTCTCCCTCATCAACTACAGAACTAATGTGGATAGGTGGGGGTCTATTCCTTAATATTAAGTACTTGTTCTTAATACCAAATATTACAGAGTGATTTAAACCAAAAAGGGTCATTATCCAGTGTCAGTCCTGCCTAAGTGAGTTCTTGAAATGGTTTCTTCAATTCAGTTCTAACTTTACTCCTTTTTTGCATGAGTTGGTTACTCTAAATTATAATTTAATCTAGAAATATAAATATTTCTTAATTTTAAGATGGTTCTCATAAAAATATTGGTGTTTCAACTTGCTTGTTTAGGCTATATCTGTTGCATGCTCTTGTGATTTATTCCTTCTTCCAGAATTGTTTTTATCAGTAAAATAAGAAATTTTATTGCATCAAAAACACGTTAGCAAAACAGACTTCCCTGTACACAGGTGGTGAACCAAAGAATCTATAGAAATAACAAAAATTACATAAATTCAGAAATTCCTCCAAGGAGGAAAAAGAATGCCTACTCAAATCAGCCATCCAATCATACAAAAGTCTCGAGAAAAACAGCTTTAACTCTAGCAATGAGTGTTCAATCCCTCTGCCAGAATGCCATCCAAATTCTGAAATTCGTGCCTTTTAACTATTTACATGAGTTTTCTAAATATGAAATTTCTAAGACATAATACATTCATCTCTCTAATTTAGTACTTGATTATCTGCAGTTCCATCGGGAGTTTCCAGAGGTAGATATCAGTCTACAGATTCCGGGAGTTCATAATGTCCTCAATTCATTAGCAGTGAGTGAAAATGTTTATTTAGTTTTACAAAAAAATTCTTAATGCTCAAAAGCTCCAGTTTCTTTTTGTATTTCATATAGAGTTATAAACTTCTGCACTGTTAATTTTTTCTTTAATAGTTTGATTATTAGGATTGGAAATATTAGAGGTGGATGCATGTGTACTATGCTTCACTTTCTAGTTTCTTGGGTTATTGGTCTCTTAAGTTCCTCAAATATACTCTTAATTTTTCTCTCTTTTTTGGGTTACGCTATCTTATTTTATGTTATTGTCAGGTTATTGCCACAGTGATGGCACTTTTTAGTGACAGAATGCAATGTTATGAGCTAATCAGTCGTGTAAGACTACACTTGAAAAGTTTCAATGGTGTTTCCAGACGTTTTGAGATGATTGGTACAATTTGTGGATGCCATATATATGATGATTATGCACACCATCCAACAGAAATCCGTGCAGTTCTTCAAGCAGCACGTCAAAGGTTCCCATTCAAGGCTATATGGGTGGTATTCCAACCTCATTCTTACAGGTATTCTCACATAGAATGGGAACAAAAACGTTTTTTTTTTCTCCAAATGGTTAAATTACTTAAGCACTCGGTTGGTCCTGAACCCATGACCTCCCACTTTAACTTGCTTTTTACAAGGAGGGAAGGCCTTTGAGCTAGAGCTAGAGGTCCATCTGTCAATGTAGCCATTATTTTATATGACTCATTTTACTTTCTGCTTATGGTAGCTTTTTTCTTTTGCAGTCGTCTAGCAGCATTGAAAGACGAATTTGCCACTGCACTCAGTGAAGCAGATCTTGTTGTGGTTACAGCGGTACAGTCATCTTGGTCCGTAATCTTTGTCATTTACAGTTGCTATGGGCAACTAACAGTTTGAGTTATGGTGTCAGGTTTATGCTGCCAGAGACAAAGGTTTTTGGGATGTTAGTGGAAGTGATTTAGCTGCTTCTATTAATGGTCCACCGTGTGAATATATCTCTTCTCTGGTAATACCTGTATCTTACCTTCACAAATGAGGGACTTTATATGTGATGGTCACTTGTCATTCATGATGTCAGAATGGTAAAAGACTACTTGCTGTGCTGTACTTTGATCAATTTGGTGAATTAAATCATGAGAAAAATGTTGTAGAGATTATTTAGACTTAGGTGTTCCATTTGCTCTCCTATGAAGGTCTCTGGTCGCTAGATCTCTCTCCTGAGAGCTGACATCAGCTAAAAATATTCACTTAGTAAATAGTCGTCTCATTAAAGGTCTTCATTTTTGTGTAACTCCAAAGTGAAGTCTTCATTCTAGAGAATAAATCAAGATCAACTCTACAAGAAAAAGCAGCTATGCTATACTGATTGATAGGTCACAAACAAGATGATTTCTTTGCTTATACAACCTTTGATTTATGGTCCATCTCATTCTTTTGTGGCTTTACAGGAGGCTGTAGTTGATGACTTGGTGCTTCAGATATCCAAGGACCTTCATCGCCAAATTGTTGTTTTGACCCTTGGAGCAGGCAAAGATCTTTAACGCTTACCTTTGGATTTTCTTTCATCACATTTTGCAATTGTGTTAACCCTTTAAACAAACAGGTGATATTACTACTATAGGCCCCAAAGTGCTTCATAAGTTGCAACAGCAATGCAAGTGAACTTGTAGATTCCATGTGGCACCTACTTGCGCATTACTTGATTGATTTTTGAAATTCAGACATTTCATGATTCCAAACCTCTGAATGAAGATTCCCAAGACGAAGATAATTCATACACTTCTCCAATATAAAGTGAGAGATGGTCTTGCCAATTGCCACTGATTTTGTCTGGTGTGGTACACGAGTATTTTATTGTAAGAAGCCAGCTTCTTTCAGTTGTTACCGACCATCCCACAGATGACCTGACTCGCCTCTTCTACTCTGGCAAGAAATGACTTGAGTCTGTGACTGTCCTTGTGTGACTTCCGTTCGATTCTTCGATGCAAAGATGAAACTGGTGGCCGGTTATGTTATTGGTAATGAGAGTTTCTTCTATAGACGTGGATGGATGTGGAACTGTCAAGAAGAATGCTGGTGACACTGCAACTGCAAATCGCGTTCCATGTAATGAATTTGCATTTCCAATTTGTGTTGTTCTATGTTCCCATTTAAGGAAAACGGAAAGAAAAGATTAAATGTTTTGTTGTATTGTGAGGAACTGAACAACAGAGTTCCTTTCAAGGCTATTGGAGGCTTGAATGGTTGATAAGCTGGATATTTCAAGAAAAATATAGCATCATTTATCGTTAAAAGAATTCAAGAAACAAGCTTGTAATTATAAGGAACTCCTCAAACGACTCCATTATTGGGTACTATCTTAATCTTTCTTTTATACAGATTTTCTATGGAAACTCTTTCTACAGAGAAACTCCACCCTCAAATTTGTCAGGCACCATATAAAGAGGATGTTAAGTGTAGCAGATTAATGTAGTGCTACATTACAAAGTTTGTTTGGACAGACAATTTGTATGTAATTTCCTTTCCCACTTGCCGCTTCAATTTTTAAATCCCCACTCCACCTCCATCCAATCAAAATAGTTTTAAGGGAGAAAAGAAAAAGATGGAGATTCGATTTCTTGTCAATTTCTTGGACTTTATTAGTGATGGTAGTATTGTTTTAATAAACTGGCCCAAAACTAGCCCAAAAAAAATATATATATATATATTGGGCTTTCGGTTCCTCCGCTTCACAGAAGGGCAATTTTTTCATTTTTCAATATCCCAACATTTTCAATAAGTACAATGTTAATTTTTTTTTTTAAATTTTATTACATAAAACTTAACATTACAGACCATCAATATCAATATCATGTGATTGATAAATGTTCAGACTTTACACGTCGGAGCTAGATGTGTACAACCCACCTTGTTTGGTATTTTTTTTTTTTTGTCTCATTTGCAGTGGCTACCAACTTGGCAGATAAAGCGGTTGAATTTTAAAAGTTTAAACAGAACATATGTTTTATGCACTAAGCTCACGAGAATGAGGAGGACGCACTGACTACCTTTTGGATTTTCTCATCTTTCTATCTCGGCGTTCTTTATTCTTTCACATTATTATTATTCAAAACTCCAATTACATTATTCTTTCAACGCGTGCTTTAAACGTTTAGAGTATCTCCAATAGAGTAGATAAAGCTACAATATAGAAAATAAAACCAGAAAAAAGAGAACAAAATACAGCTTCTTTAAATTTTTTTAAAAAAATTTGCTAATAAACAGTCATTTTCTAAACCTGGTGCTACTATTTATTAGAAAAAAATAAAACATAATAAAAAATTAGCAAAAAAGTAGGTAGATAGTAAATAAATATTATTATTTACTGTTTAAACAGTAAAAAATAAAAAAATAAAAAGCTGCTGGAGACGCTCTGAGTACTGGCTACTAGTGTCTACAACTACATACCAAAACCCTTTTGACTTCACCGTTAAACCCTAACAATAGTTTTACAATCGCAGACAATCAGATATGTATCATCTCTGTGCTCCTACTCACTATGTCTCCTTCAAACTACTTCAACCACCACTAAGTGCTCCAAAGGTCAGTGTCACTCAATTCTCCCTTCTTTTTTTTTTTTTTTTTCACTCTCTGTTCAATAAAAGGAACTGTGTATTTCATCGCTGTCACAGTGTCAGAGGGAATTCAAAATACGCGCCACTGCTAATGACGCCGCCAATTACATTCCTAAGGCTCCTATGTTTCTCCCCCAAGGCCCATGGAACCAGGTGATCATCTCCTCTCTCTTTTTTTTCTTTTACCAAATTTTGCATTATTTGTCAAAAAAAGTACTTTTGTGGAAACAAAATTGATGGATATGGAAAGTTAGTTAAGATGCACATGCACATGCTAGATTTTAGGAAGTTGTTAGAAGCAGAAGTCATATGCTTTGTGAAATTCAACATGTGATTAATATGCTACAATTGTATTCTAGCATGTGATAAAATGTGGGTGGGGGTTGGTTAGTTATGGATGATCTCAATAACTAACCACATGCATTGTAATAGATAGATTGAATGTTGGTAAATTTCATGTGTTTGGATGGTGCTAATTAATTTGAAATCTATGATTGTATAGATTCCTGGGGGAGTCACTGCTGCCGAAGGATTCAAAGCTGCCGGTATGTATGGTGGTTTGCGTGCTAAAGGCGAGAAACCTGATCTTGCACTTGTCACTTGTGATGTCGACGCCATATCTGCAGGTTAGCTGGCTTTGATTTTTCTTAGGGAATTTATTTGCAATTATTTATAGTAACTCGGATTAGTACCTTTCATTTTTGTAGTAAAAAATATATATATTCCAACTGTTTATAGTTCTAAGTTATTTCTTGACTTGTGTGCACTTCAACAATTGTGGCTTTTTGAGAATTTAAGCAAGTAAAGGATTTGATTGGAGATAACTTTTTCATGTTAAAATTTATTTACAGGGGCGTTTACTACGAATGTGGTTGCTGCTGCACCAGTGTTGTATTGCAAGAAGGCGTTGGACATTTCAAAAACGGTATTTCCCAGAGTTTTGAATGTGCTATGCTCGTTTTTGTGTCAATTATGATTATGAGCTGATAAAGAGAGGGATGAACTAGTACTTAGCATGAAATTTAGAAATTATATTATCTTTTCCAGCTAGACTTCAAATGTGGTAGAATGTATTTTTGAAGTTATTTTCTTTTGAAGTGCTTGCTACCTTAAACATTTGATGTAGAAGTTACTCACATATTTTGCCAGTAGATTTAGTAATATAGTTTTTTTTTGGGGTCACTTTTCAGATTCTTTATTATGTCTTCAGTTTCTTGTCTATCTTCTAATGACTCAATTTGGCAACTCATCAGGCACGTGCGGTGTTAATAAATGCTGGCCAAGCTAATGCGGCAACGGTGAGATGTCTGATTATCTAGATGTTTTCCTTGTACTTTCTTGTCCAGACACAGCATAGTTTCAATCTAATTGTAGTAAAGCACCAAAGAACATCCTTGTTACTCCCCGTGGGGGCATCTTGTTGCTGTGAGATGTATTCA
Organism: Quercus variabilis; assembly: GCA_030445155.1. Lineage (NCBI taxonomy): Eukaryota > Viridiplantae > Streptophyta > Magnoliopsida > Fagales > Fagaceae > Quercus > Quercus variabilis. The sequence goes on from CP129453.1 coordinate 13,865,017, forward strand.
TCAAAGAGCGAAAAAATGATGTTGCTTTGAGCCTGAATTATGTTTTATGTGTCTAATTGACCCACCAATGATGTCCAGGGTGATGCAGGATATCAGGACGTGATAGAATGTGCCAGCTCGCTTGCTGAGGTATGCTACCTTTAGAGTTTTGAACCCCTCATCTCATCGGTGTGGTTGTACAGGTTCAATTTGTGCTCACTAATCAGACTAAGAATATTCGTTGTTGCAGCTACTTCATATGAGACCAGAGGAAGTGTTTATTGAATCCACAGGTGTTATTGGTCATAGAATAAAGAAGGTAACATGGTGACCTTATGTATGTTATGCTGATCACATTGATGTGCACTATGCCTGCTGAATATAGATCAGCTAAAAGTTCTGCAGCAATTTTTTTTGTCATATAAATAATATGCCTTGTTGTTTTTAATCTTTTACATATAATTGATGCTTTATTGCATATGCAGGAAGCACTTTTAAATTCACTTCCAAAACTAGTTGCTTCACTGTCATCATCAACTGAGGGGTAATGCTCATGCTTTGTTCATTTTAGTATGTGTAATTGACGTTTATCCATGTTTTTGAAGGCACCTTCTTGTCTATGTTTTGTCCTTCCAGTCATCTATATATATATATATATATATTTCCTATTGTATTGAACTATGTATAAGCTTCAAGTGATCTCCTTAATAGGTTGTTTAGTCTCCTATATCCTGTTTGTTAAAACATTCTTGAACTTGATCAGCTCATGTGCAGGGCAGATTCTGCAGCAGTGGCAATCACGACGACTGACCTTGTTAGTAAGAGCATAGCAGTTGAGTCTCAGGTGTGCAAGTACTTGATTTCTACGTGTATATATGTTACCTTGACAAATTTAAACTGATGATTATCAGTATTATCCATATATTGGGTTAATTGTGCTACTTGCTTGGATGAAGCATTGAATCTAGATACTGGATCAAAGGCTCAAAACAGGAGCAACACTTAGATTGGTTGCTTGATTTCTAATGCATAATTGGTGACTCAGCTGAAGTTAGATATGAGAAACAATGTTAAAAGTATATGGTTTGATTTGGCAATGGGCTGTATTTTATTATACTTATTAACAAGATCAGTAAACAAATTGAAATTCTTCCTTTGTAGAAAATGTTGTTGGATTTATACAATAGCTTTATCTCAATTTGATAGAACTTGAACCCCAGGAAATTAGAATTCTTCACATTTATTAGTCTTGGAAATTAACTTCCCAGCAAACAGACAAACCTGTAAAAGTTGATAAATTCCTCAGGTTGGAGGGAGAACAGTAAGAGTTGGGGGAATGGCAAAAGGTTCTGGGATGATCCACCCAAATATGGCTACCCTGCTTGGTGTATGTATCCTCACGGTTATCTTGCAATTTTTTGCGGGAAGCGTACATATTTTTCCATTCCTTAATATTGGGTTATATGTTCCAGGTAATAACAACAGATGCCCTGGTCACAAGTGATGCTTGGAGAAAGATGGTGCAGATTGCTGTAAACAGAAGTTTCAATCAAATAACTGTACGAAGCATCAATGCTTTAATCCTGTTCATATCAATGAATATAGGCATATACGTAACCTAATTCCTTATCTTAGAATTTTGCATTCAAGTGGTGATCCTGTTCTATCATCTATATATCTTTGGCAATCATGCTTGTTCATGTGAATGGGCACCCAAGCTATCCTTTTTAACATGGTGTGATTAATCCCACACTTGGGAAATTATGAATATTATATATATAATAGCTGGGTGATTTGGTGCAACAGGTAGATGGAGATACTAGTACCAATGATACCGTTATTGCGTTGGCTAGTGGCTTATCTGGATCAACCAGGATAGCTTCAATAGACAGTTATGAGGCATTGGAACTCCAAGCATGTCTTGATGCAGTATGTTATGCTGCCATTAAACTACTCCCTCATTTATACAAATTTATACACTGCCACCAACTTTTCATTGTATTTGTACTCTGTTCCCTTCGCCCTGACCCTAACAAAACCTCTGCGTTTATTTACTCTCAAGTCCTAGTATAAAATTACTGATTTTTTTTCTTTTTCTCCTCACTAAGATTGTAAAAAGATCCTATTTCTTCTTCTTTTTCCCCCTTTTTTAAATGTAGTGTTGCACTTTACCAAACTCTTTGCAATTGCTAGTGCTCAAATTTGTTCCTAGGCCTTAGTCCTGCCTTTTTTTATGGTTTTACAAGAGGGCTGTAATCAGTCAGAGGCCTCAGATTGTATCTATCTGAACCAGTTATTGGGTTTCATATGTTTAAAGATTTTATCAGTGTCAAATTTTCAGGTAATGCAAGGTCTTGCCAAAGCAATAGCATGGGATGGAGAAGGAGCAACATGCCTAATAGAGGTCTGCATCTAATATTAATGTTATCTCTACTTATGAGCCAAATTTGATGCTTTGGATTTGCCCCATTCTTTAAAATGGACATCCAATAGAAACCTACCAAACCTACTCTTGTTCCTGAATCGTAACTAGTGCTGGATATAAACACAAATATGAGCAATGAACAAATCTCTTAAGTGGAGCAATGCAAGAGGGAACGCTCACATCTACTATGAAGCAGTATCCTCTTATTCATTATATTGAAAAATATAAATATATTATGAACAAGTATAATCCTTTCACAAAGAATGCGAAAGAATGAAAACGCAGAAATTTGAAGCTTATCTTAGTGACTTATTCTAGTTCAAATGGCACTTCATCCTCCCATCAAAATGGGTTCGAGGAGAAGGTCGTGCCGTCGTGGGTGACCCATTGGGTATGTAGGTAACTTACAAATAAAAATAAAAATAAATCTTTGTGACATAATTATGATTTCAAACTCAGCAATATGCTATGATTTTAGAGAAGTGGCCAGCCTATACGTTGAAATCTTCCAGCTAATTCTACCTTGGTTGTGTAGGTGTCTGTGACAGGTGCAGGCAGTGAGGCTGAAGCAGCAAAGATTGCACGCTCGGTGGCATCTTCTTCACTTGTTAAGGCATGATTTTTAAACTAGACAATCCTTCCAATACCTCACTTTAGCTATGTCTAATCTGCTGACAATTTTGTAAAGCAGGCTGCTGTATATGGCAGAGATCCAAATTGGGGGCGCATTGCTGCTGCTGCAGGTTATGCAGGGATTTCTTTCCACCAAAACAAGCTTCGAGTATTGCTAGGGGACATTTTGCTCATGGATGCTGGGGAACCACAACCATTTGACCGGTAATTCTAAGGCTTGACTTTTAAATTAAAATCTGGGATATAACCAAGAACTAGTTCTTTTCCCTGTAAGATTTTATCTTACTTATGTTTCTTTTCTTCTCCTCATTTAAGTTCCTGCCAGTTTACATCTGTTATTTCCAATGCTCTGTGGAACTAGATCATAAGCTTCTTCTTTTCTTCTTTACTTGGTTCTTTTCCTTTTTCTTTTCTTTTTTTTTTTTTTTTTTGTGGGGAGGGGACTTGTCGCACAGTATGGGGTCACTTGAAAATTTTCTATATGATACTTTTTTGGTTTCTGTGTGTTAAAAAATGTAATCAACTTTGCAATCATAGTTGCAGTTTTGATAGATACAAGATGTAGCCATCATCCAGATGCTAGTGCAAGCGCCTTGTCTCTTTCCCAACCTAGCATGCTACTAACTGAATTTATAAGGGAGAGGACTCTTGTATTTGTATATGTGTGTGCAGTTTTTATTGTGTGAATGCATGCATGTTGCGTGTGCATTTTGCCTTCTAAGCATGCCACTTTTTGTTTTCCAAACATCTTCTCACCTTGCACCTAAACAGTGTCTGATTCTCTCGAGTAATTGGTGATATTTTCAGAGCTGCAGCAAGTAACTATCTGAGGAAGGCTGGTGAAACCCACAGTACAGTTGAAATTCTTATATCAGTTGGTAAGCTTCTGAAGTACGCATGAAGCATACATATGCTACTTTTGCTCTCTATTGACGGTGAATTCAAAAACCAAGTCCACTGATATTAGCTAGTTAAGGGATCACACTCGCCTAGAGGGTGGGATCAACATAATTTTGTAAAAAATACCAAAAAATCATTATCTGCAATTTGGCCTGCTAACCTTTCTTTGCACAATGAATACTAATATTAGTATAGTACGTTAGTACATCAATCAAAATCCAAACAATTCAGTTAGGCTCATATCCCTGCTTATATGTTGCACATTTGCTTGGTTGTTGAAGCGCTAGGATAACTGAATTCTCTTCTAAAACAATTTAAATAACTACTACATTTTTTTGAAAACAATGTGATAGCTCTTTTGCTTCGCGGCAACTAATATGGGATGCATTTCTTAAAGTGAACAATTCCCCTAGCTGAATTAAGAATTGCCCTTTGACCAGCCATCTTCAAAAATTGAGATTTATTCAATGTAGTTGACAACTCATGTTTAGTTAGCCAACACTTGATGGCTCTAAAAGAATAAAAATGTATCACCAGCTGGTCTTGCTTTGATGAGGTTAACTTTCCTAGTCTTGTGGCATCACATATTCTCACTGCATGTGTATCTTTGCGAGTATAAATGATTCTAATGAGATTGAACATCTTTCAGTGAATCTTATTTGATTTGCCTTGTATCTTCTTCCAAACAGGTGATGGCTTGGGAAGTGGGCAAGCATGGGGATGTGATTTAAGTTATGATTATGTCAAAATAAATGCAGAATACACAACATAGGAGAATTCGTGGTGTCATCGCGTATATCTTCTCACTTCACAGGATTTTCAAACAATAAAAGCCTACTTACCACATTTTTCTTGGTTTAATATTTTATCATTGTTGTATCTTGTGTGTTTTTCAATGAAGATCTGCCAATGCAAAGCATTTTTCTGCAATCAACACAAGCTATTCCTTGATGTTGGATTGAGAGGAATTGATGTAATCCACTCAATGTTACAAATATATTTCAAAGCTCATTCCTACTATCATAAGAAATAATTAAAAGTTTAACTGGATATAGCATAGGAAATCAAATAAAGGAGTCTACAGTAAAAGCTCCTTCCCATGATAAACTACATGATCAGCCTAAAACATTATTTATGCAGCAAAAAGCCAACAAAATTGTGGTAAGATAGCTCCAGAAACATATTCCCCATTCCAAACAACCCCTACACACATTCCCATACCAATATTTATCTCGAAGATAAATCTCTACTTTGAAAAAGGAAAGGTGTCACCCAGTTACAAAACTTCTATGAAATAGTTTTTTTTACATATAACTTTTATCACAGCTTGCTTAAGTGGTTGACTGTAAATGGTAGACAATCACTTTCATATAGATCCACCATTTTTTTTTTCTATCAATCACAGTCAACCACTTTAACAAATTGTAGCAAAATTTGTCCCTAGACTTTCTCTTTATAAAAAGGCTTTAGAACTGGAAACAAGATTTCGGCCCTCCATTTCAACATAATTTGTGCCCCAGTTCCGGTATTATTAACCTAAGGTTTTGAATTGAAACCAAACTACCTCCAACAGTCCACTGTTTTTTAACCTGATTGTGAGAACTGACAAGCCAGGCTTAAGCAAAGCCATCAAAATGCTGGTTAGACATCAAAAAAGGTTCTACCTGTTCTATAGAAACAAAAGGAATCCATCACATAATTAGCACTAGGCAGTCTTCTTTCATCACATACTAGGCATTGATACAAATCTGCCAACAGGACAAACTTTGAAATCAATGCCACTATATACAAACAAAACAGTGAACGTCTTATGTTAAACTAGTTAAAATTTATCACCACTGTCAACCAAATATCGCATGTATCATCCAAAGCTCTTAGACCATCAAAAACTAACAAAATGACTATATAGATAAATATTGAGAACAGCAAGTTCATGAAAGTCACTTCATAACAGCTCTTTGGTTGAGAAAAAAAGTAGGCGGGCTAAAATGTAAATAATGTGTAGCATAGATCCAAATTATTAATTCAAGTACAGATTCATCCACAAACAAGTTTTTTTTTTTTTGATAGGTAACGTAAAATTTTATTAAGAAAAAAAATAGCCAACCCAAGTACATTGGGGATGTACTGTGCAAGAGGCAAAATTACAATGATCAAGTAAAACCGGAAGGGAAAAACAAGAAGCATTGACACCAACGCTGATCCTAAACTAAAGTTAGGATTAGCATTAGACAAACCGGAAGGCTAGTTGAGCAAAATATTTGTCACAAGCCCAAAAGACACCTAGCAGTGGGCTAGGTTGTTGCCAGCCAAACTAACTGCAAGCTACAGTGCATAGCCAAGTCTGGCTAGCATTGTAAAAGTTAGCAAAATGAATGACTCTCTCTCTCTCTCTCTCTTAGAGGCAATTTCTGCAGAAAGCACTTAGTTGGTAGCCGCAATTACATGACTGATTAGGAGCCCTGTCATATGAATGTATGAGAATCCGCATGAATCTCAATATACATACGGGTATTAAACAAGGAATGAAATGTAGAATCAAACAATAATATAAACTACATCAATCATCCATCTTTCATTCATATTTATTTCTCTATCTTTCTGAATTTATGATCACATAAAATCCTAGTTTGACATGGTCAGTTAACAAGTATGATACATTCAACAGTTATAAATGATTGATTTCCACAAACTATTCATATCTCAGTTGATCACATTACACCCAAAACACAGGGCAGAAAATTTGTAAAACCAAATAACTTCACAGAACAATGATTTCCCAAAATTAAGCTTGAACCTTCCAATTCCACAATGTTAACAAAAATCAATCCTTGAAGAACCAACATGTTGTCACTACTCTACCGAAAGCATCGAATGCAGTTGAGCACAACTTAACTAAAAGTTACAAGCACACACTCCTAACATTAACACTACTAAAAATCTAACAATCAATCAAACAAACAAAACATTTAAATTATCAAAAATGAAGACTTGAAGAGAAGAGAGTGACAAACTTTACTGACCCCACTGTAACTGTACACAGCTTCACCCTTTCCCATCCTCCAAAACTCAACATAATCCCATGTATGGTGTTATGACGTTCAGTTCAATTCTTATCCTCCGAAAAAAGAGAAGAACCCGCGCTTTTTCGGTTCCTCCTCCATCATCACAGCCTTCATACTATCCTGCTCAACAAGCCGCCAAGCAGCTTGCTCGAAAGCCAAGCCGGCCAATGTGGGTGGCTTGTTCAACACAAGAGGGTACCCTCTATTGGTACTTCTTATAACTTCCGAGTCCTCAGGAATCACACCCAACAAAGACAAGCCCAACATTTCTTGCACGTCAAGCACAGACATCATGTCCTCGCCTTTGATCATATCAGTCCGAACCCGATTCACAATCATCTTAATGTCTCTGATTCCGTCACATTCCAACAGCCCCGTGACCCTATCCGCATCTCGCAAGCTCGTGATGTCCGGCGTGGTGACGAGGACGGCCTCATTGGCCGGAGTAATGGCGGTGATGAACCCGGCGTCGATTCCGGCCGGACAATCGATGATGATGAAATCAGGGGAACCCTCTTGGCGAGACTTCAACGCGTCGACGAGCCAAACCAAGGCTTTCCCGCCGAACCCAATTGGCAGTTTGGATCTGGGTTTCGAAATACAGAGGAGTTCGAAGTTGGACCAGCGCTTGTCGCGGACCAGAGCTTGGTCGAGGCGGCAGTCGCCGTTGAGGACCTCGACGACGGTGTAGTTGACGCGGTTTTCGAGGCCGAGGAGGAGGTCGAGGTTGCGGAGGCCGACGTCGGCGTCTATGGCGACGACGGAGAAGCCGAGGCGGGCGAGGGAGAGGCCGACATTGGCGGTGGTGGTGGTCTTGCCTACGCCGCCTTTGCCGGAGGTGATGACGACGACGCGCGGGGTCTCTCCGGCCAATTGGGGCTTCCTGTTGTATTGGAGGAGTGACTGGGTTTTGGTTGTGAAGTTGGGTTTGTGGGGCTTTGGGGGTTTTAGGGTGTTTGGGAAATGGGGTTTGAATGTGGTGGAGAAAGGTGGGGTGGAGCTGTTGAGGTTTAAGGAGGGTTTGGGGATTGTGGGAAATGGGTTGTGGAGAGAGAGCATTGTTGCAGTGTTGGTATAGAGAAAGAGAAAGAGAGTTTTATTTAGGGGATGAAGAAGAAAACCATTTTTGTGTGAGTGAGGCAATGAGCTAAAGCTGTAATAAGAAATGAGAAGTGAAGGGACTAATGTGAAGTGAGAACTCAGAAGGCCATACAGCTGGGCTCTGGAGTCAAGACTCAAGAGCACAGGTTGGTGATTGGCCTTTGTTTGGAAATTCCATCATCTGTCTGTCTTTTTTCTGTTTTTTTATGGATGTTTTGACAAATTCACCCATAAAATACATTATTTTCGTATATTTTTAATATTTATAAAATTTTAAATTTATAATTAGCTTAAATTTAAATTTTTGTAGTTTAAAATAATGTAAAAAAATAAATTTATAGATCGAATGGTAAATAAGTATCTAATTTATATAAAAATTTGTATGAATGTTAAGAAAATATAGAACATATAATTCAGCAGTAACATTTTTAAAATATGAATTTTATAACAAGTTATTGGATAATATAACATTATATAGAATTATATCAAATGTAACTTAAACTTAAATCTTAAAATTATTATAATATTAACATTCTTTTGTGAATTTTGTAACTTAATTGGTATAAGCATGAAAGTAAAAACAAGCAATTGGAAAGGCATTCAAATTGGGGTGTAGCTTGTGTCAGCGGCAATTGTCATTGGACACAAGCCACTCTTCAAATTGAGTAAAGCAACAACCAACTAAATTGGAAAAGAGATCCAATTGAGTAAAATGACATAAGCATGATGCAAGAAAGCTTTCTTGTTGACGTGAAACGTTGGTGAACAATGCGATCAAGGGAATAGGGATGTTAATACAAAATTCTCTTAATCTAACAACCTCTTAATGATATAGTAATTTATATGGCGATTTAAATATTAACATAATTGTGTTCAAAGCCTTATAATTCAATGGTAATAACTAATAATATTTAAGTTATCATGATTTTTAAGCGGAATTGTAATGTGCATTTATGTTAAAACTCTTCTCTCTTTTTCTTGTGTGTGTGAGTGTTTGTTTCTAAAAAAAAAAAAAAAAAAAAAAGTTCATTTCAATGAGATTCTAAATAAATAAAAATTCATTTTATGACAAAAATTTAGGTTTGATTTTTTTTTTTTGGGTAGTTATTATAAGAACTAAAAACAAAAAAAAAAAAAAAAAGTAACACCTTGTTTGGATGTTTTTAAAATTAGTAAGGGAGAAGGGAGTAATTAGCCCTTCTCCTTGTGAAATTTTGTTAATATAATAAGGGTAAATTAGGTAATTTACTTGGTCAATAATTTATGTACTATACTCCCCCTCCAAATCTCTCCAATTTGGGGGAATTAAAAATAGGGGGTTAGAGGGAGTTGAAACCCCTCCAAACCCCTCCCCCTCCTTCCATAAAAAACTTTCAAATAAGGTAATTAGATTACTCTCCCTCCCTCTACTCTACTCTACTCCCCCTCCTTTTTTAAACATCCAAACAGGCCATAATTGTGTCTCTTCTTTGTCTTGATCCCCCTTGCTCACTATCTTCTTACGAAAAAATAGCAACCATTTAAGGCAAGTACCCCACCCCCCCCCCCCCCCCCCCACCAAAAAAAAAAAAAAAAAACCTCATAAAGTTTTTTTTTTTTTTTTTTATGAGAAACCCTCGTATCCTTGGGAGTTGGAATACTTTAAATCATGATGTCAAAACTTTCATAAATGTATGTTTCATGTGTATATTTGTTTGAATTTCATAAATGTATATTTCATGTGTAAAGGTGAGATTTGTTTGGGGTTTCTGAATTTCATAAATGTATATTTCATGTGTAAGGGTGAGATTTGTTTGGGGTTTCTTTGGGTACATTTATGAAAGTTTAGGGTTTTAAATGTCTCATTTAAAACTCTTTGTTTTAACATGTCCCTATGATAAAATTAAAGGATTTGTTTGTACGTTCTTCTAATCTTTTCAATAAATATAAAGGTATAGAGAATTCAATATACTATTGAGTATAAAGTTGTAGAGAATTCAATATAAGCACTAGCATCTGGGGATGCAAAAAAGTTTATATTTTACGTTCTCAAAACCTACTTTTATCTATTTTAATATCTCATTTTACAACTTACCCAACATCCTAATTTCTATTTTTACATATAACTCATTAAAATAATATAAATTATACCAACAAATAATATAAAAAATTCGGTTTTTCTCTCTCTTCTATTCCATCTCTCTTTCCTCTCTTCTTTTTTGTCTTTTTTTTTTTAAGAACCTTTTTTGTCTCTATTTCCTCATTAAAATAATATATATATATATATATATATATATATTACGTCCCTGTGAACAGTTGGTTCTCATATATAAGTTGGCATAAAAAAATAAAAACCTACCCCTGAATGTGGCTTAATTTTAGCTTGTTGGTTGCTGAAACAGCAAATGGAAAGTTTTTACACCTCCAACTAAGGGACAAGGGTTTCCTATTTTTCTTCTTTTTTAACAAATGGGAAGGGAAACCATTTGTATAATTTTTAAAAAAAAGTCATATAACTAACTTTTTATATGTCTCATCAAAAAGTTAGTAGCATATGATTTAAAATTTAATATGTATATTTTTTTTATAGAAAAATGTGTATTAGTAATAATAATAATATAAATAACATGTAATCCTATTTGATACAAAGAACATCTAATTCTAGGATAAGACTTATCACCCATTTGGAAAAAAGAGGAATAAAATAAGAGATTATTTTAATTTCACTTTAGGTCCTAAAAGAATGAATAATCTTCCTTAAGACCCCTAATAACTGAACTAATTTCAGTATCTACCCTCCACACGTTGTTAGGTTCCAAAATCTGGACCGTACAATCACACCCCCCAAAAAAAAGTAATCCAATCAAACGGATCAAAAGTGCTTTATCAGTAGGACCCACATAACAATTCTAATCTGTCACAAAAAACTTGCCACCTGTCAAAAACCCAAAGCAGTGATACACCACACACACTGTTGTCGGTCCCAAATCCCAATCCAATGAGAACGCAGAAAAGTCAAATATTTCTAAGATTTACCTTAACTTATACATCAACCTGGGCCCACAAATGCTACGTGTCTACATCCCATTGGTCCTTCAAACGATTACCTTTCACCCCTACCATGTGATCAGTTATTTTCTCTTTCTCTCACACACCCTTCTCTGGACGCAAAGAAATTTCACTTTTCTTCTCCTACCCAACTACGTTTCTTTGGATCCAAACACTAAAAAAAAAAAAAAATCGAAAACCCTAGAATTTTTCTCCCTTATTTATTCACTACTCATTGCCACTTTGAGAAAGCTTGAGAGCCTCTCTTTCTCTCCTCCCTCTATGGTGTTCCAATCAGGTGTTTACTTATTCCTTCTTCTTCTTTTTGTTCTTCAATTGGTGTATTGTGTTGCAAAAATATATAATTTGGACTTAATTCTTGTTATTTGATTTAGATTTGTGCCTTTTGGATTAATGGGTATTTGGATCTGATGCTAGGTTTTGTAAAAATTGATGTTTTTGTATCTGGGTCTAGTAGATCACACAGTTGCAGTTATGGGTTTGTACTGAATTAGTACCTTTTAATTCAATCTTTTAGAAGATCTAGGTGGGATTCTAGGAGGTTTATCTTCTATTTTGATGAGAAAAGGTGAAGAATTTATATGGGAATTTTGGTTAAATGTAAATAGGGTTATTTTTGGGTTCTAACAAAATTGAGAAACTTAACTATATGTCAATTGGTTGACATTGGTTTCGGTGGTAATTTTTATTTTCTTGCTTTATATGATGATTTGAATGAGAATTTAGATACGGATTTAGTTTGTTCTTTCATACAATATCACTTTAACCAAATGGAGAATTAGGGTTTTCAGTTTAGGTAGGTAATAACTATTAGAATTGGTTTTAAGAATGAGAATTCAGATCTGATATGCCCTCAGGTAGAGGGTGATTATGGTGAGCTCCTGCCTTAGGTTCAAGTGGATCTTCTTTCAGGGATTCTTCGTTTCAGTTAGAAATTCTTGACTCTTTTGCTGGGATTAGGGATTGCAGTGAGGATGGGAATCATTTACTAGTTGGTTTTCCGTGTAACTGTTGTGTGTGCATCTGTGTGCGCTTTTGTCCATGCACGTTATAGATTGTAACTTTTCTTGGAAATTTCATCTGTTTAACATTTGCATGATCTACGGGTTTATTTCCTTTTTGTTTTAGGCATGTATTTTAATTTGGGTCACCAAGGATTGCTTGCGGTAGCTAGTCATTGCAATTGTCAATTTGAAGAATTCTTGATGGTTTATTTATTTAAGTTGTAATTAGTTTTTGGACTGTTATTGAGATCTTCATGAGCTAACTATCTTCCTTAAGAATTTGATAACACTAATGTTGCTTCAATCATGATAGGCCATGTCAATTGAACATTGTTACCCTAGCATTACTCAGCGGAAGTTTAAGCAATTGAGCCTTTTGTTGTGGTCTGTTATTGTCTTATTGTAACTGTCAAGGACTTAGAATAGACTAGTGTCTGCAACTGTTAATGTGTACTTGTACCTATAAAATAAAAAAAAATAAATAAATAAAAAAAAAAAACTTTTATGTGTACTTGTGTGTTTATGCAGTTCAGTGGGCTGTGCTGTTTCAACCAAATGACTTCTATGCTGATTCTCCATTTCCATTGCAGTAAGGAAGGCATGTGAGCTGTTTGAAGTTTGAACCTCACTATAATCGTGGCTTTGACTATTGTTTCCATCTTATTGGTTCTTTTGGTGCAAAGAATGGGTAAATGTAAAGGTTGTGGAAAATTAGGAAGAATGGTGCCAAGGGGTGGATCTGTAAGTGCTTATGACTCTGCTCTTCTGTTGTCTCCTGTTGTTTCTGTTTGGGAGTGCATTGTTCGTAAAATGAGGTATTCCTTCAGACCTGAGTGGGTGTAGTTATCAGGGCCATCACATTATAATATTAGTTTTTTATACTATATTCTATTAGAATTTACTTAGTATTAATTAAAGAAAAGAAAAGAGGGAAAGAACAGCTATAGGGAAATGTATACATTTTGAGGAATTTACTCAAATAGTAGTGGAGCAAAGGCACTAAGTAGGTAAGTAGTTAATGGATAACATGGGATGTAATAAATTGCAACCTGTTGTGAGAAAGGGGAAGAAGAAACAGGTGAAGGATGAAGTCGATCGAATGAAACAGGCTGAGAAGAAAAAGAGGCGCTTGGAGAAAGCTCTGGCTACTTCTGCAGCCATAATTTCTGAATTAGAAAAGAAGAAACAGAAAAAGAAAGAAGAGCAGCAGAGGCTTGATGAAGAGGGTGCTGCAATTGCTGAGGCTGTTGCTCTGCACGTCTTACTTGATGAGGAATCAGATGATTCATGTAAGATTGTTCTAAACAAAGATGATGGGTTCAACTCTTGGGAATGTCCTGGTAATATTGACCTCTTTGTGAGTGGAGGAGCAGGCTTTCCTTATCAGGATTCTGCCAAGCACTCACTTGAAGGGATTGGGTGGGTGTCTAATGCTTATAGATCTGGATGCGAGTGCGGTAGCTCAGTGGGCAGTGACTGGTCACTTGCATCTGGACCTTTTGCAAGGGATCTTCCTGCCTCATATTTTGAGGAAGCAGGTTGGGGGACTACAGGATTCTCTGCTGGTCTCATTGCGGCGCAGGCGGTTTCATCCCTCCAGATTGCAGAGGATGCTCATGAAGATGCAATTGTCCTTAATGGAATGCTAAGAGAGTAGAATGATCATTCAATCACTTGCCAAGAGTCTTGATCATACATCTTAATAATGGTTGTATATAATTTTCATGAATGTGTTCTTTGTCATTCATCAGATACTCGTGTTTGTGTTGCTTCCAGAGTACTGAACAATGTTTTAAGTGTCACGCCCGCTCATGATTTTTTATTATTATAATCTGTTGTCATATATCTCTAGAGGATGCAACTTTTCCTATTGAGTTGACTATTGTCGGCACCCGGAGACATCAAATAGGCTCATCTTGTTTGTTTGCGTGGAGTGATTCTTATTTTAGTGTCTTGCTGTATTGAACTAGTATTGCTCCATCCTGAATCATTATATTAAGATCCTTTTGTTTTGCTTTATGAATATTCCAAATTCACAGCAAACTCATTATGATTTTATCAAGCTTTATCAATTATTAGATCAATTTCTGGTGCTACTTTCTTTTTTTCCCCCATTCATCTCCATTCATTTACCGTACCAAAATTTCTTGATTACTTTTATAGTTTAGTGACGATTGTGTAAAACACTAGCAAATACCATATCCAAAAAAAACAGTACTTTATGGATAAGTGGGGTTTATTATTTCACTATCAAGGAGTGGGATTAATTATTTAATTACATTTAACTCAAAACAACAAGAAAGTCTTAATCCTCCTGACTATTGGGGTCGGCAATAAATCAGATCCTTAACAAATTAGTAGAGTTTATCATTTATATCCTTTACTTGCAATCTATTCTATCCGAAGAAATACTTTTTATTACTTTTTTAATAAATAAATAATTTTTAGTATTTATATTTAACTATTTTTTCTAGAAAGGCGCAATTTTTCTCTTCAATGTTTCAAGAGAGGAATGGCCTGCATTGTGGCGAACGTATGCCGGGACAAAAAATTATGAGTGTGTTTTCTTCTCTTATCTTATGTCGTCTAAAGCGACTGGCTGGACCACCTCTTTACTCCCTTCAAACCATGTGCAGGAAGATATGGGTTGGTTAACCTTTAAGGTTCATGCTAACTGATTGGATGAGGAAAGCATGTGAGGAATGCAGAGCCACTGATCTGGACCATCTGCTGTACAATACTACTACTTTTTATTATGACAAAAATAAAAGTAAAAAAACTTTCCGGGACCATTGGATTATTTTTTAGAGGATTGACGTCATTCATTTCTTCTTCTTCTTCTTTGATTTGATTAGTTTCTGCATAAACGAAAATCAGTGAGTACATATTACATAATTACATATTTGCTCAGGCTAAGCTGTGGAACAAAAAAATTAAGGTACATATTTACCCCCATTGTGTCAAGGGAAGCATTGGCATCTACAGATGCTGGGGACCCTTGAAACTAGAGATTAGGGCTCGTCTGGTATGTGCGTTTAAATTATAGTTTTCAGTTTTTTTGAAAATACGTGTATGTAAAAAAGTGTGAAAATGCATGTAATGTTGTTTAAAAACTAAAAACATGTGTTTTGTGTCAAAGAAAGTATTGGCATTTACCGATGTTGGGGACCCTTAAAACTAGAAATTAGGGCCCGTTTGGTAGTGTATTTAAACAACAACTTTCAATTTTTTTAAAATACGTGTGGATGAAAAAATGTGTAAAAATACACGTAATGTTTAAAAACTAAAAACATGTATTTAAACAAGTCTACCAAACAACCCCTAACTCGAAGGATTGCAAAACGAGAACTCATAGATTTCAATTTTCTATAAGCAGGGTTGAGAAAACGCTCAATCGTCACAAAGCTTGTGTCAATTGCATATGTAGCCAGAACGACCCTGAACACTCGAAAAATAGATTACTATCCATGGGCAGTGCTGTAGTGTAGTAATTTCATTATCGACCAAGGCCACATTACATTATTCTTTTTCCTACAGACTACAGCCATCTGATCCAAGACTCAAGAGCCACTTCCTAGTACAACCGAAGACTTGGTTCTTCAAATATTAAATTCCATAACAGAGATTTCTTAATCTGCCCTCTGGCACATGATATATGCAAGTGTAAAGGCGATGCTGATAACCACTTGCATCTGATGCAAGCAAGAGTCTATGAACTTAAATGGGCACGCATAAGCCAAGAAACAAATTGAATTAGAAAGATTATATCCATACAAACAGGTCTACATCTAAATATCTAATTGCAGACTTACAAACAGCATACTACACAGAACCTTGCCCCAACCGCCATACGAGAGCTTCAAGAATGTGTGGAGATCAATTCATCCTGCCATATATGATGAAAAACGCTATAAGATGGACAGTCTTCTGTGCTTTAGTCCTTCGGGGGCATCACTGGGCAGAATGTAGTTGATCAACAAATGGAAATTTTACATTGATACACAATGAATAAATGTCAATGGCCTTTGCCAACTACACGTAGTAGTTACACAACAAAGATGACTTCGGAAAATACCCCTCACATGTCATACCGTGACTATGAATTTTGCCAAAGAGGTGATTTATCATCATGTTGCTGTTGCAGCTGACTTGCACCCTCATCCTGATTCTCAATTTCAGAGCTACTAGATGGTTTTGCACCATTTGTGATGAGGTTTTTAAACCAAGTACCTTGAAATCTAGAACTAGTGCCTCTGCTTGAATTTTCAGGTGACTCAGAGTCAGGAGCACTTGTGGTATTGTTAGCAACTCTCACAATAAACTGGTAGGCCACTTTGCTTGCCGATACAATTTCTGTCTTGGCTTGTCTCAACTGCAATAACCCAGAAAATTATCAGAACTAATGAACCTTCTTTTCTTAAGGACCAGAATCTAAGACATGCCCCAACCTGCAGTACCCACTACTTAACTAAACAAGCAATGAAACTCCGAAAAAAACAGTTGTAAATTTAATCCAAAATGAAAATATAAAGATTCGAATCTGTTTCTTAAATGGTTATGTTCCATCTGATTATTTATCCACATTACCATGCCATTTTGAAATTGCTCCATTGGAGCATGCCAAATATAAGTTCAGTACATGCATCAAGTTGTAGGAAATAACAAATGCAATAAGAACGGCGAATTTATTTAGTATAATAACAAATACAATACCCATGCGGCCAATTAAAATCTAGAGATGTGAAGCAGCAGGAGGAGGTAATACAAAGCTGAGCATCAAGTAATGTACCACATGCATAAATTGATAGGTCCACAAAGCCTGAACTGAATAACTCATGTCCACAGATAATTTGCACACGTGAAAATAAAAGTACCATTTGTATTTATAAAGGAACCATAGCAATTTAATCAAGTGCGAATCAACCAGCATAAATGATGCAGAGATAACAAATTATTTCAGCAGACTCTGACAATAACAAAATGAATACAAGCTTCTCACCCGCAGTGCCGTATTTCCAGCAACTTCCATGGCAGCATCACCAGCATTGGCAAAACGATTAACCCAACCTGTCAAAAGTAGATGTAAGAATATGCACTTCATGTTAATATGCAAAAAGTAATTGTTCTCTTTTCAAATACAAAAGGCACCCACAGGGGGAAAAAGAAGAAGAAGAACTCAGGTGATAAATTCATAACCCAACTAACTTCTCTAATAAAGCTATTTAGCCTTCTCATATTCCTCAAGCTCCCTTCTCCTTCTTTCTTAAAAGGAAAGACCAAAAGAATAGATGACCAACAAATTCATTATCAATGCAGAGAATTGGTTTCTTCATGTCAAGTCTGTGACGTAGCAAACTGTCTAACAAAGCAATTTTAGTCAATCTAAAGTAATGCAAACACACAAATGCCAAAACACACACACACACACATTTTAAAAGCAATGGTACAATGCACATGCATGCTAAAATATCAATGTATATTAAAGCAATCAGATTGAAAGATGAGTAACAAAATCAAATGAGACATTTTTCTAAGATATAAAATGAATTGCTGCAAAATGTGGACACAACATGAATCGAGTAGCCTACTTAAAGACTTTCATGTAATATGTGAATTGAAGAGAAGGAGTTCCTATAAAATCCTGACAGCTTTGTGTAAAACCTTGAGAGTGTGATTTCCTGGGTTTAATCTTTTCTTCTTCTTCTTCTTCCATCACTGTTTTAATCACAAACAACCATCACATTCCTTTTAAGATTCTTTTTTTCCTCCTAGCCTAATGATCCCTAAAATTGTTAAACATCAAACCCCATCTCAGAAGCCTTCAAAAGCTTATCAAGAATCTTGATCTAGTGTTGAATTCTTAAAACCCTGCATCATATTTAGTATCAAAGCCCACTACTGCTTTCTGTCCTGCATCATTTAATTATCAAGTTTTGACCAATTTTAGGTTCTTGTAGTCCTAGAAACTCATTAGTGGTATGCTAATAAATAAACAAGAGTTATGTATTTCTCCAATACATCAGCAATAGTACATGGGATCTAAAATAGTTGATTTTTATACAGTAGGTCCAAAATACTCCATATCTGTTTCTTAATCATAAGAGTTTTAACAAGGACTATTTCTGTGATTGACTATAGGATTCTTATGAGGTGGTTCAACAAGAATGCAATCAATAATAGGAGACAAATCATAATTCAATGAAAAAAATGAGCAACAAAGAATGGTGTTTTCACAAAAGAGGAAAGAGAAAAAAAAGAAGATGGCTCTAGATGTTCACAAAACACCCTACTGCAGGTGGTCTTTGGGAAAATTCTAATTCTCAATAGTCAAGCCAAATGCAAGCAATCAAGGCATATGTAAAATCTTGGTGTTCTTCCACCCATGCTAACCAGGATCAATTAAAAAAGAACAGGCAAGACATGCATCAATATAGAAAGTTATTTCTCAAAAAATAAAAGTATCAATATAGTAAGTCACCGAATAAAAGGAGGTTGTCAACACACACCATGTAAATCTTCCATTTGCAATAACATTTTGATGCACCACAAAATTGTGTATTCGGCATTTGCATTAAAAAGGGATAATACACTGCTCTTAACATATCAAACAGTAGATAAAAGTCAAATGTACTATTAGGCAAGCAATCCTTAGTTGCACAAATACACATTTAAAAATGAAAACACATAACAGAAAATGTAATCCTAGCTGAACTTTACCTGGAAGCTTCTGCACTCCAAGCTTTTCACAAAACTCATCACAAAAGTGATTGCAGTTTTTTGCCAACAAGTCATATGAATTTCCAGGCCATTCTCTACTAAGTTCCCTCAAGATCTGATTTAGCTTTAATATTGAACAGTTTGTTTTTCCAAGAACAATGCATTCACGGTATGTATACATTGGGTTTCTCCGGGAAGGGCAGCTGAAAACTCCAGTTCCTTGTTCACAGAACCCAAATGACCATTCATCATCTCCATAAACCTGTTACATACAGCATAAAGGATCCAATTACCTCTGCAAGAATTTCTTGTCATCATAATTCGGAACCAAAAGAACAAAACCATTTAAGAATATATGTGAATACATATGATAATAACATACTAATACTCAAGATGATGTCAAGGTTCTTTTAGTATGTAGCCCTTTGGTTACATAAAGGGCCGATGCATCAGTAACGCCGGAGCTATACTGATTGCAATGACTATAGATGGCAAAAGCACCATCCAATGCGCCAAATCATTGTTTCTGGAATCATAAGCCGACATTTGTTCAGTGAAAACATTATTCTTTATCACCAAACAATCTATATCAACCTCACATCTTTATATTTTAGCAAAATACCAAACAATAAAGCTGGCTTTTCTTCAAGATTTGCATGTTGCATAAATTCCTTTTTTCCTAATTACGCAAACTCCAATGAACTAACTAAGCATACTCAAACACATACCAAAACAATGAACAAAAACTCCTTAAGTATTGAATTGAACTCATGGTTTGAAAATTCACACCTACGCATAGCAAAACCCTAGATCACTGCAAAATCAATCAATATACATACATACATACAGAGATTGAACTATCACACACAACAAAATTAAAGAAAAAATTCCAAGAACCAAAACCATAACTCAAGATCTCATCTGCCATAACAGAACTCCATTAGAGAGAGAGAGAGAGAGAGAGAGACCTGGACAGCGCTGTGGAAAATGCCACCGAGGCCAATACCGTCCTTGAAGATCTTGTTGATCTGAAGAATGGTGCTGTTAGTCTTGTCCGATCCACTATTCGTCACATCGTACACATGCAATCTCACCTCCACCTCCATCGGCGTCATCTTCTTCTTCCTATTCTTCTTCACGAAGAACTCGAACTCTAACCCTAATTCTAAACCTTAGCCCCTTTTCTCTCTCTCTCTCTCTGGGTCTAGACTCTAAGCACTCGCTTTTGATGAAATGAAATGATTCAATTCAAGAACTCTGGCAGTGCGAGCCAGCGAGCCAAAGCTTATTTACACTTTTTCCATTTCCGCTTTCAATTTTTTGAGAAATGAATATTTTGTTTTTGTTGTTGTTGTTTTTGAATCGCCTCGATATGCTAAACTTAGTCTACAATGGTGTGAGCAATTTTTTTCTCTCTGAATTTTGGCCCAACTTTCAAAAACAGAAAAAAGTTGTGCTGTTATTTGCAGGTATGTTTAGTTTTTAAAAACCCCTTTTTCTTTTTTTGATGAACTAAAAAATCCCTTTTTCAGTTAGTGTTGGTAGGAAGTATATGTATTCCCTCTGATTCTGACTTGTTTTTAATTTACTACTTTTTAACTGTCAAAACCTAATTTATTGTTAAGAAAAAAATATTAACGGACGCCAAGAGGATTTGTATTAGCTTGTGCAGAATATTTTATCTATTTTAATATAAAAATTTATTTTTTATATTTTATATATTCACCTTTTAAAATATCTAGTATCATCGTTTTAAAAAAAAAAAAATTATACCATATTATCTATTTGACACTATACATTTAATTAAAATATCAATTTTTTTAATTATTTTTCTTTTTTTCACTCATTGATAATCATCATTTACTATTTTCCTTTATACTCAGATACATAAAAAATAAAAAATAAAAAAAAAACCTAAATTCAAAATGAATAACATTAATGTAAATTTATATGGTTACTATAGTAAACTTGTAATTATAAACTGATTTATGTGAGTTATTTTTAGGCAAAACTGTATACATTTTACACATTATTTTATTATACACCAACTAATGTGAGTTCTCTAAATATTGGTTTATAGAATATTTTAAAAAAAATTTTATGAGAAAAGAATAAATTAATTGATTTTTTGACAACTTTTTATATTTTTCATAAAAGTAGTATCAAAACCTTTTAAAAATTTTCTATTAACAAATTGTCTAAAGGTACTTGTTAAGCTCTTTTTTTTTACTTTAATTTATATGTATTTTTTTTTTTAAAATTCCTTCAACTATAATTTTAATATATTTTACTTTTCAAAATGATGTTATTTTGGTGGATTTTTTTTTTTTGAGAAAGATTATATTGGTGGATTTAATTGTGTCAATTATGATAAATATAACTAGGAATGACAAAAGGTGATTCTCAAAAAAAAAAAAAAAAAAATGGAAGAAGAAGAAGAAGAAGAAGAAGAAGGAGGACGGAGATTTCCTATTCCTTCCCCTCCCACCCACCCAACCTTCTTTCAAGAAGGAATTAACCCCACCCATGGGTAAACCCCACTCTATTAGGGGTAAGGTTGTGTGGTACCCGCCAAACAAGTTTAAATTGCCATCTTTAAGTGTAATATCATTTTTATTGGGATCATTATTTACATTATTTTTAATTTTTTACTATATACCATCCACAATCCAATATCTTTATAAGCATAAAAAAATATAAAATATGTTTTGCCTTTAAACATATTTATTAATATATATATTTATTTGATAAGTTGTTTTTTTTATGGGAACACATATCAAAGTTAAAAAAGAGTATCCTATATTCCTATCCACCAATTTTTTTTAAATAATAATAAAAAATTAAAAAGTATAGTTTATAATTTAACAAAAAAAATATAAAAGGAATTGTATGGTGTACGGTCCCATGGATATAAATTGACCAGCCAGAGAAATTACGGAAATAGCCGTTTGAGCTATGATTAACTTTGAATTGGATAAAGGGAGGGCCCCACGAAGTGACGCACACCATTAATAATAATGTGAGTAAAAAACACATACAGCTGTGAAGAATAGTGAAATGACGAAAATTTCCTTACTTAAAATCAAAGTTCTAGCCCGCCTAAAAAAAGAAAGAAACATTTCCATGTGAGCTGTGTGTGGGGAAAGCATTTTTGCCTTGTTCATGATATCAATTCCCAAGAAGAAGTGGGCATCACATGATAGCTAATAATAATGTACTATGTATAGGCCAAGCAAAGTTTAAATTATTTAGTCAAAAAGTGGCAAAGTTTATATTTTACTATTTTTTTATTATTTGATTTTTTTTTTCTTTTTATAAAGTTTCAAGTTTCAACTAATATTGCCAATAGCGTAATAACTTAATTGTCACTTCCCTATATATAAGGTGAATGTAATTATCTCAAAAAAAAAAAGTTTCAATTAATATGTTTTTTTCATGATAATTGTTCTTAGATCACTTATTCGATTATAAGAAATTTTACTGAGTAAACTAACTGGAACTCATAAAGATTATTATTTTATTTTATTTATCTTGAAAAGATTTTCTATGATATTTGATTATGTTGATACTTGATAGCTACTCTGTCAAGAATTTGATGGTGCACAAGTTCTAAGCTTAGTGGCAACTCCAGGAATTTTTCTCAAAATGTTTCTTAAGAAGCATAAATTATACAATCTAATGAAAAGAGAAATTCATATATTGACAACAACAATAATAAAAAAAACACGCAAATACATATAGTTTACCATTGCTTTCTACGAGTTTTCATATTTTGAAATTGTTGCATGATAGTCTCATTAACAATACTATAAGCTAAATCTCTTCAATGCACACAACCAAATAATCATTCATCTACTGAATGTAAAACAAATTATGGAGCAAAATTTAATTTTATTGGCATAAAAAAAATTGAGGGTGTTTCCAATTTTTTTTTGAAGGATAGACAACTAAAATTTTTTAAATTATTATACATAAAAAAAAAGTAAAAAAAAAGTTAGGTCAAGGTGGTTCTAAGACCACCCTGGTATTAAGGTGGCGCCGCCCTTGTCTAAGCTAGATACTTTCTTTAACCAATTTTAATGAATTAGATTGACATGAGATGTTTTGACTTTTGAGACTAAAAGAAAAGGGGAAAAGTACGTGTGTGTGTGTGTGTGTGTGTGTTGGAGGGGGGGGGGGGGGAATACATTTTTTATCCTTATATTTTAGGCCAATTTCCATTTTGATTCATATTTTGATTTTGCTACTATTCCAGTCTTTAAAAACACTAGTTAGGGCAGCACGTGCTTGCCGTGGAAAAAAAGTACTGTAGTAATTAAGGTCAATTCTAGATTTTATTTGTATTACAAAACAAAGATATGAATCATTTGATTTTTAAAGTATACAGAGATTTACATTGATCAAAAGTGACATTAATTTTTAGAATTTTGATAATTATGTCGAAAAAAGTTAATCTCATTCGTTTAAGAATTTTGATCAACCACAAAGTTAGGGTAGCTATTTAACATATAAATATTTATTTAACTATAATAGTTTTTTAGTGCCTACTTGCTAAAGATAATACATCTATTCTCTAAAAACTTTTAAGAATGATAACGAATATCATTATTTTCCAACAATAAACAATTGAGTTTTGCTAAAAAAAAAAAAAAAAAAAAAAAAGAAGATAACAAAAGGCTTGTGTCATTGAATATCATCATTCTAACTTTCTAAGAATTTTTATCATTTAAAACTCAAAATACGTAAAGAAAATTTTTAGGATGTTAAAATTTAGCAGGAGTAATTTAGACATTACACAATAAAATATTTTAAGAATCATAAGTTTTTATTAGGGTTTAACTAAGAGAATAACAATATGACATATTTGCTCTTTTTCAAAATATTAAGGGAAAAATTGCATTATTTTAATGTTTAAGGAAGAATTGTAAACTACCCCAAACATAAAGGATGAAAAATGTTTTTTTTTTCTAAGTTTTTGTTTTTGTGTGCAAAATTATGTGCTTTTACTTAAAATAATGTGTAAAGAAAAAAAAATATACAAAAAGTCAACCCAAAAAAATTATGTGGAATAATGAATGTGGGGATAAGAGTCCAAATTTGTATATTAAGCCTTGGACCTTATCCGAGGATGTGGACATGTCTGAGGAGGAGTAAATGATTGAGAGAGGCCTAAAGTTGAGAATCACGTAAGGAAAGAATGGAAGAATATAGTCCGAGGAGTATATCCTTCTTGGATACGATGAATATCAATCTAGCAGGTACTTGGGCGGTTTAAGTGACCTTCTAGGAAGTTCCAATGATAAGGATGAACTTCAAGTACGTACAAAGGTGATAAGAATACATAAATATCTAAAAGAAAAGCTGCTACCACTGCATTAAATGCATTGCAACAACTTTTCTGGCCGCATTTATGTGGAGAAAACTCTTGAACAATGTAGTCTTAACTATCACCATTCACAGAGAGCCAAAGAAGATGTCTAATGGGACATATACTCGAGTGAAGGCTTAGATGATTAACAAGTGTACGATCAAGATAGTCTGAAAGGAAACTATATAATGTAAAAGACCTCCCATAAGAAAGGGATAAGAAAAAATAGTGAAGCAGGAGAGAAAAAGAATTACTGTAGTATTAAGGACTGCATTAGCTTTCAGGAACAATGGTTCAATTCATAATTCATCTCCTTGGACACTAATTTCATCGAGTTTTAAGTGTGTTTTTGCACTTGTTCATCTTTTAAATCCTTACTAGCCATTGTCCAATTCCCAAATAGCCCAGCTTTTTCACCCACTCTCTACAAATTTATTATATTGGGCTCATTAGACTCACATCCTATATCTTTTGGGCTTGAGCTACAAATCGTGACTCTATAGTGAATTTTGGCCTAACAAAGTTGATTAAACCAACAAAAAATTTCTAAAAACATAACGGAATGACGTAACATTTTCATAATACCTCTATAATTTTGTTATATTTTATTTTAATTTGTAAAGAATTGACAGCTTAGCAGTTTTGAAAATATTGTGACAACATCAAGATGTCTTAATATTTTTTACACAAAAAAATGTTATGTTCATGACATTTTCACAACAAATCATAAGTAGTAAGTTACTACAAGTTGTTATTGGTGGGCAAAAAAATGGTTTCATTGGTAAGTTTAAATTAGAATCAATAACAATTTACCATATTTGATTTGTTATGAAAGTGTTGTGAAAATTATTATAGACAATCCAAAAATAATATAGCAAATATACTACAACTTTATGTGTTCGCGCATAAAAAAAAAAAAAAAAGGCCAGAAATTTAAACAAACCATATCTACTGTAACGAAATTACTGTAACTTTTCTCATTCACTCTTTATATATATATATATATATACACATTGCACTTACAATGTAAATTTATATTGTAAACACATAAAAATTGGTAAATGTTGTACACATTTACAAAATTTGTGCAAATTTTTTTTGTTGTTGCAAATGTATATAATATTTGCTACCTTTTGTGTGTATACAATATAAACTTACATTACAAGTAGAAAGTAAACATATAAAGATCCTTTAAAAAAAAAAAGCTCAAACAAAGTTGGTGAACTTGAAGGGGAAAAAAAAAGGAGGAAAAAGGCAAGTCACTAAACCAAAAATACTGTTTATAAGTATGAATAGTGCAAAAATACTGTATGCGCATTCACACTTTTTTATATAAGAAAAAAGAGCACAAATCGATGATTGGGAAAAAAAAATACATATTGAATAAACCAAAAGTACTGTAACTTTTATACATTCACCTAACAAGTGTCACAACATTGTCACAAAACATTTATTTTCAGTATTGGTTAGTCACAGTTTCATATTTTATTATTTTATTTTGACTTATAAGAAATTGATACCTCAATGATTGTGAAAATATTGTGAAGTTTGTTGTGTCAGTATAACAATATATATAAAAGAAAAAAAAATACAAACGGAAGACTAAAAAAAAAATGTAACTACTATAGCTACAGTGCCGCTTGGTGCTGTAGTTATTGTTCAAAACTTAAAAAAGAAAAAAAAGACAAAGTGCCTCACCAAAATTGCACTGTAAATAAACAGTGAAAGACGTTGTGTGCGCAGTATCAAATCATTGTAGCGGCATAGCCACTTTTTATATAGTTAATAAAAAAAAAATCAATTTTATTGTGGTTCGTGCCGACAACTCACTTAAAAAAAAAAAAAAAAAAAAAAAAAAAAAAAAAAGACTCCTACTTTTAAGATATTGCCATGGCACTTTGTCATGCAAAACTGGGCCTAAGGGGAACTTAATTAAAAAATTTACAAACATCCAAAAAGACGGTAAACAGGTCTTCAGCCTTTGTTTTTGAAAAGTCATGGAACATCAATGCAGGATAAGATAAGAGCTAAAGGCCTTATCAGTATAACAATATATATAAAAGAAAAAATAAAAACAAACGGAAGACTTAAAAAAAAAATATAACTACTATAGCTATAGTGCCGCTTGGTGTTGTAGCTATTGTTCAAAACTTAAAAAAGAAAAAAGAAAAAAAAGACAAAGTGCTTCACCAAAATTGCACTGTAAATGAACAGTGAAAGACGTTGTGTGTGCAGTATCAAATCACTGTTGCGACATAGCCACTTTTTATATAGTTAATAAAAAAAAAATCAATTTTATTATGGTTCGTGCCGACAACTCACTTAAAAAAAAAAAAAAAAAAAAAACTCCTACTTTTAAGATACTGCCATGGCACTTTGTCATGCAAAACTGGGCCTAAGGGGAACTTAATTAAAAAATTTACAAACATCCAAAAAGACGGTAAACAGGTCTTCAGCCTTTGTTTTTGAAAAGTCATGGAACATCAATGCAGGATAAGATAAGAGATAAAGGCCTTATCAATACCTTCACAACCAAATAGAGGTATGCAGCTCCAATTTCTTCACTCAATTGCATGCTTTCTTGGTTTTATCTGTGCGCTGTAAAGCAAGTTTTTAACTGTGAGAAGCAACCACCGGGCCTCCTGGCCCGAGTGGTACCCGGTCTTCTAGTGACCTTCCAACTCAGGGGTTCAATCCGTGCATAAACACTTACCTAGCAAAAAAAAAAAAAAAAACTGTGAGAAGCATCTTCTTGACGTTTGTGGATAAGAGTAATTATAGATTCTTTTATTAGTATATAGCCATTTGGCTATTAATTAAGGCGATACTTAAATAAAGGGCCAATGTTTCAGCAACGACGAAGCTATAGATCAACCTCATGTCTTATATTTTAGCAAAATATAAGACTATAAGCTCACTGGCAGTTCCAAGAATTTTTTCTAGAGGGTCAATAATGGTAGAGTGAGGAATTTGTTGGTGGGGGATAGGCGAGTCAAAAATAAGATGAATATATATATATATATATATATATATATATATTTTGTATATGCAACTTCCATGTTATATATAATACAACTATATTGTACAATAGTTTAAAAAGTTTTTAACAGTTTAAAGATTTTTAAGACAACAATCATTGGACGCATAAACAAATAGAATTAAATAACTAATCATACATTTTTAACAAATTAATAACAACTTATTATATTTATAAGTTATATCAATTGAATAAAAAAAATATAATAAATAAGAATAGTAACACAACTAAGTAGGGTTGAGAGTGTTAAATTACTGATTGTCCTAAATGCTTAAACCATTGGGATATAGTAAATTTAATCATTTAACTACATACTTTAAACAGAGAGTAAGCGTGAAACTTAGAAAAATAATACTCTAATAATAAAGTTTTGCTTTTGAAGTGTATGGTTAAAACTCGGTCACTCTCTTTGAATTAGAGTAAGTAGTTAAATATCTATTGGACTTGGAAATGTGTAAAGCACTTATTAAACTACTTGATTGGACACAGAGAAAAACTAAGGATCATATTCAAGCTAATTTCAATTGGACTTAACAAAAATTTGAAGGTAAAGGTGTTCAAAATTTTTATTGTAGGGATCGAAAAATAAATAATATATAATTTTTATTTTGGGACCAAGTCAGGGGGTTCATTTGAACCCCCTGGGTTGGTCATGGAGCCGCCCTTGTATAAGTTAGTTGTCCCTCAAGATTTGCATATTGCAAAAATTCCTTTTCTAATTACACATGCTCTAAAGAACTAATTAAAAACACATACCAAAACAATGAACAAAAACTCCTTCTTATATATGTATTGAATTGAACTCATGGTTTGAAAAATCACACCTATGCATACCTCAAGCAAAGCAATACCCTAGATCACTGCAAAATCAATCAATATCAATACATGCATACGTATATACAAAGATTGAACTTGTGGATTTATCTAACATGTTATGCAATAATCATACATAACAAAATAAAAAACACTCTAGAAATATTCACCAAAGTAAAAAATTCCAAGAACCAAAACCATAACACAAGATCTCATCTGTCATCATAGAACTCTATAATACACTTGAGAGAGAGAGACTTGGACAACGTTGTGGAAAATTCCCCAAAGGCCATCACCATGTTTGAAGATCTTGTTTATTTGAAGAATGGTACTGTTAGTCTTGTCTGATCCACTTTTCGTCACATTGTATATATGCACTCTCACCTCCACCTTCATCTTTATCGTCATCATCATCATCATCTTCTTTTTCACGAAAACTCGAACTCTAACCCTAACACTAACCCTAATTCTAACCTTAGCTCCTTTCTCTTTCTCTCTCGATCTAAACTCTAAACTGTAAACACTCACTTTTGATGAGACTTAAAAAAAAGGAATGAAATGATTCAATTCAAGAACTTTGGCAGGGCGAGCTAGCCAAAGCTTATTTTCACTTTTTCCATTTTCGCTTCAATTTTGAGAGGAATTGATTTTTTTTTGAATTGCTTCGATATGCTATACTTTGTCTACAATGGTGTAAGTATTATTTCTCTCTGAATTTGGTTTCAAACCAAAAAAAGTTGTGTTGTAATTTGCAAGTATGTTAGTTTTTAGTATTTCTCATCTTTTTTTTGGGGCAGATGATAGCTTAATCTTTTGCAAAGAATCTTTGGAGGAATGTGATTCTTTACAAATTAAGATTGATTGGCTTGTATGACAAAGTTTCTAGCCAACAATTAAACAGGGCAAATACATCTTTATTCTCTAGCAAAAATACCCTAGATGACATTCCGGAGGAGCTCAAATCTAAATTTGAGGCACAGGTTATTTGCCAACTTACATGAAAAGTATTTTGGCCTACCTTCGTTGGTGAGAATATCTAAAAATAATACTTTTTTGGATCTAAATGAGAAGTTGGCTAACAAATTGATTGGGTGGAAAGAGAAGTTATTGTCATAAGCGGGGAAGGAAATTTTAAATAAAGTTGTAATGTAAGCAATTTCGACATACACAATGAGTTGTTTTAAGATTCTAAAAATTTGACACCTGCTAGTATTAATTTTTTTTTAATAATAGGTAAAAAAGTAATGTTAACAGTAGTCTAAATGAGAACTGGTACAAGCTTGTCAACTCAATTATTGTCAAAAATATTCTTCTTCATTTTTTTTTTCTTGGGTGTGTGTACTGTATGAAGCACTACTCTCGAATTGGTTAAGTGACTTAAGCCCACATCTTGAGTGGAGATTGAAAGGCCACTCTCTCCCACTTCCTCTCTGTCATTCAGACTGGAATTGCTGCACCCAACAGCCAACAAATTTAATTAATAAAGCATATAAACATATCAAGTTAAACTAGGGCCCTCTGAGAAAGCCGAAATAAATGGTGTTGATTGTTGTAATTTTCAGCAAATGCTGTTGCAGTCTTGTAAACCAAGCCTTTCGGGTTGAATTTCGGGTTGTTAATTTGTTTGTGGGTTGATACATTGGGTTGGGTTCTAATTTTTTTTAAGCTTGAGTTAGATCAGGTTGGTGTAATTTTTAAACCAATTAACACAACCCAACTTGCACTATTAATATTTTTAAAATTATATAAATTAGCAAGTTTGATTTAATTTGATTTTAGGGTATCGTTTTTGTAGGCGTATAGGCCCAGAATCATATATTGGGCTTTGAGCCTTATTCGAGGACGTTATCTAGTCCGAGAATGGACTAATGATTAAGAGAGATTCTAGTTTGGAGCCTCATGAGTAAGAAAGGAGAAGAAGGTGGTCCGAGGAGACTCCTCGACCATAGCATATATAGCCCAGACACGCATCTCAATGACGAAAATGACTTCCATGAAAGCCCCAATGTTAATGGCGTGCCTCATGAACACACAAATAGGAAGGGAGTCTGAAAATATCTAAGGAAAGGCTGCTACCCTCGCATTAAATGCATGACACCTATTTTTCTGGCCTCATTTATGTGGAGAAGACCCCTGAACAGTGCTTCCTTGGCTACTGCAACTAACAGAGAGTTAGAAAGGGTGTCTGATGGGATTGGCACTCGAGTAGTAGCGTGAATGATTGACAAATGGAGGGCCAAGATCATCAGAGCTGCACTTGTAATCAATTCCATTAATCTATACAAAGATTTTCTTCCTCGGATAATACATTCACCAAACCTTGTTATTGCATGATAGTCTTCTAAATCCATCTTAGCTGTTATGAGATTCACTAGAAACTAATTCTTTGACCCACTTTTTACAAATTTATTGTATTGGGCTCATTGACCCATGATATCATACATATTGGGCTTGGGTTGTAAACCGTGCCCCTACAGTTTTAATTTTTTTAGTTTGATTTATTTTTGTATTTTGATATTTATTTTTTATGAAATTAAACCATTAGACCCAATTATATAAATTGTAGTCATACTCTGAATAATGGGTTTAATTAAATGAATGAAACCATTTTATTTGTAAGACCTAAAAAAAAAGGTCCCAACCCAAAACTGATAATTTGTTCAACCCAATGGGCCACCAGTCACTTAACTAACGAAATGAATATGATTTTGACTATCGTAGTTTCCGGTTGTTTTCATTCCTTAAATAGACAACAACAACCAGAATTCATTTGCATACCAACTCATGAAAGGATTTGCACATATGGTTTTGATTCATCCATTGAATAAGTGAGTTAGGTTTGATCCCTGTTTATTTTAATGGCAAACGTATACATGTCACATAGTCCTTATGTTATCCTTTCATCAAAAGAGCAACTAAAGAACAAATAGCCATTAGTTTCACCATGATTTCTACAAAGGGTACGGTAAGTTAGATTATTTACGAGTCAAGAGTATTGTAATTCATTGACATAACCAAATTCTCTTCGTTGGGTAAACTTTTTTTTTTTTTTGTTTTTTTTGTTTTTTTTGAGAATGTCCATTTGGTAAACCTGAATTCAAATATCTCTCCACTTATTGTAAGCAAATAAATAATTTATTTTATTTACAGGAATTGGCTCCAAAAAGTTAGGCAAGAGTCAAATGCATGCAATAAATTTGAAGTAGTGTAAACTTTGTAATTCTTAACGTTTTACACAAGATAATGCGTACCAATTCTTTTGTAACTTAATTTAGTTCATATTAAAGCATTATTTAGTGCATATTAAAGCATTAGTAACCATCCACCTAACGTTCATATCTATTGACCACATGTATCTTTTTCATGTGATTTAGTAAGAGCAATGTAGTTTGAAACAACTCCTTCATTTAGAATTGACTCTTACCAATCTAACTCAGTTACCACATTAGTGTTAGAAGTCTGAATTATGTTAAACTTACACTATCAAAGTTGGTCTAGGTGCTCCTTATTTTTAGACTTTAGATTTTCTCAGCACAATAAGGTTGTATTGTGTAAATGCATTCCCCTTAATCATTGCCTTAGATGTGCCAAGGAGTGTTGACTTTCCCCATGGTTTGGCCCATAAACGAGGACTAAGGTTGCGGATCTAATCCTCCTACTTCTTTCTTCATAGGTTTGGTTCAAATAAAACAAAAATTGCTGGAAGTTTTGAACTTCCAGAATATGTAGTTAAATAAAACACTAATTTTTTCTTACTTCTTCCTTTTGTCTCTTTTTCCGAAAAATTATCTTATGAGACGGTCTTTATTAGATATTTTATTAAATATTTTTCTCATAATATATGTGGATTTCACACATGTAAGCCCCACTTATTGTGAAAGAGAAGTATCGTAAGACCGAGATACTTTTTCGTCATCCTTGCCTCTCTCCTCTGTAAGACGACGTGTGCACTTCTTAGTCTTTATATCCGTTATACCATCATGTCTCAAGATTTTCTTGTGAAGGCAATAATTTAAATATGGATTGAGAGAAATAGATGAAGGCCTCGTAGAAGTAAAATCTTTTTAAGGTGGGCTTCGGGCTCACACCAATAAGCCTTTGATGTACCCTTCTCATTGTCCTCAGAAGATGCGTGGGCCATGTAGTTGATTAATATGACTTTAGGAACTTCGGGAACTCATCCACTAGTAATCTCTAGATGTTAGATGATCATGCATTGACTTCTTGAATAAAAAAGACAGGTCGGCAGGTAATTACCCATTCAGGCATTGATGCTTGCACGGGTTTGCTAGTGGTGGTGGGCGAGCATTGGCCAGTGAATCTTAAAAATGTTAAAATCATACAAAATTCTTGCAAACTTATAATTCACAAGAGCCCGGATAAGCAGTTTTCCCCTGATTTTTGTAACTATAAATTTAAAATGCCTTCATAGCATATATATATATATATATATAGTTGGGTTTAGAGGATTCGAATGGACATTTTTGTTGAAAATTTCTTAAACACTAACAAAAAGTGCCAATTGAGCTACAAGTTTAGGCCAAATTACATTCAATTTGATACGGTTAATTTTGACCTTTTTATGGTTTTAACTTTTAATATCCAGGACATGACTCAGAGCAAAATTATTCTAACAACTCCGAAATAGCAACTCTTTATCTCCTATACAAAGTTACAAAATTGAAGAATTTTCGGTTTTGAGAAAATGCAGGGTTCTTGTGATTGATCATTTCTTTATATTTAAATAGCATTACTTGTATGTTTATCACAACTATTCCATTTAATACAATACTCAACATAGTATTTGATGATGATTTGACCATGACACTGATGGTTGAAATGTGATGTTTATTATAAATAACTCTCTCTCATACCACTTTGTCTTAAATATCACTTAAATATCTATAATAACTCTCTCTAATACCACTTTGTCTTAAATATCACTGGAAAGTACTCAGTTTGCTTTTTAAAATCTAATGATTAGACTTGTTAATGTATAGGATTACTCAAGTCTCCACCATTGTTGTGATGGTTCCATTTAAGTTTTTTTTTTTTTTTTTTTTTTTTTTTTTTTTTTTTTTTTTTTTTTTTTTGCTGGGTAATTGTTTATGCAGGGGCTCGAACCCCTGAGTTGAAGGTCACTAAGGAGACCGGGTACCACTTGGGCCAACAGGCCCGGTGGTGATGGTTCCATTTAAGTTGTGACTCCATTTTAAAGTAGTGACATCAAATACAATGGCGACCAATTTAGAATAAGTGATGACTATCTATTACAGTGCAATGTCCAACCATGCCCTCATGCATGATTTACAGTCAAAACAGCCCAGAGGGTAAATAAAGGGAGCTTGGGTTCAACTTTATATGGAACAATTTAATGGCCAAAAAGTAACTCTCTATATAGACAAAAAGTAGATTATAAGTTGCTGCTGTTGTATCTATTTAGTATACAATGAGACAACAACTATATATAGAAAGAATACATTTTCTTGAAGGCCCTGATCAAATAATCTACAGCTAAAGAAACCCGTTTTATTCCATGAGAAAATCAATTGAAAAAAAGACACAAAATAGTAAAATAACAAACATCACGGCACACAAAATTTACAAGTTCTATGCTTACATCTATAGGCAATACCAACTATAAATCTACTATAAATATAGGAATTACAACCACATATAAACTCTCATAAACTTACAAACACATACTAACACAAATCTCAGTTCACCCAAATTTGCACTAATATATTAGACAAAGCTTGGCCTCGAGCTCTCTCATTAGACGTGGGTTTATCTTCTAACTTTCACAAAGTTACTCCACCAAACCCTTTAGAATATTTCCTATATATAAAACTTTAATAAACATTCCTGATTGGACAATGAACACCTTTTTTGGGAGAAAAGGAACATAACGTTACTTCTTTGATCAAGAACAAACTTTTCTTCTACATCAAGAAAACTCAAATAGCTTAACCAAGTCAAATTAAGAAGCCTTAAACTATTCCTCTCATGGATTTGACTTAACAAAATCAAAATAAAATATAGATTCACTTGCAACTTAAAAGAAAATATGAGAAAAAGTGGTACGAGAAGAACTTTAGAAGTTTAGATTGATACCTATAATATGTTTTTCAGTGGCAGTTCTAACAATTAAATAACCTACCTTGAGGTCACTTATATTTTAGGGACTATAATTGGAGGAGACTAAAGCTATCGGCCTTCATTAGTTATCAACTGGGAAAATAGTTTGGTTGTAGACATGTCTGAAGTTGGATCACCATCTTCTCCCTCTGTCCTTATGTTAATAGAAGGAGCACAGGGATCAATTCCAGGTGTCGGAAGCACTGACACGTCAATATTATCATCTTCATTTGGTTCTCTTTGCTGTCTGGTTTCCTGAAGCTGAAGTGCACATTCCAGATTCCATAACACATCACCCATAGTTGGCCTATCAACACCATAATCAGCTAAACATTTCTCTGCTGTTTCTGCAAATTTCTTCAAAGAGCTTGGTTTAATCTGCCCAACAAGATGAGGGTCAATTATTTTCTCGAGCATGCCCTTCTTATGCCATTGCATTGCCCATTCAGCTAAATTCACCTGTTCCCTAGCAAGCAATGGGTCAACCGCAGGTCTAGCACAAAGAACCTCAAAAAGCACAACCCCAAATGAATAAACATCTGACTTATCTGTAAGCTGCTGTCTCCGGAAATACTCAGGATCGAGATACCCAAAACTACCTTTTACACCAGTACTTACATGGGTTTCATTGAGACATGGACCAGCTTTTGAAAGACCAAAGTCAGCAACCTTGGCCACATAATTCTCATCAAGCAAAATATTGGTTGATTTAATGTCACGATGGATGACTCCTTGTGTTGAGCCTGTATGAAGGTAGTGAAGACCTCTTGCTGAGCCAATGCATATTTGAAGACGCTGCTTCCAGGACAAAGGTGGAATCCCTGAACCATACAAATGATTTTTCAAAGGCCCTTTTTCCATATATTCATACACTAATATCATTTCTGACTGTTCTTCACAATACCCAACAAGAGAAACAAGATGGCGGTGACGAATTTTGGACAGAACTGTTATTTCAGTCTGGAATTCTGGAAGGCCCTGCCTGGATCCTGGCTCACCTCTCTTCACTGCAACCTTTATATTGTCTCTAAGAACTCCTTTGTAAACCGTTCCAAATCCACCAGAACCTATAATCAGATTCCGGTCAAAATTGTTTGTTGCCGATTGAATATCAGCAAAAGGGATTCTCAATGCAAGATATCCATTTGGTCCAGGAGATCCATAGGCTGTCACATCAGACGTTCTACTGTGTGAACTGCCTCCATACACACGTAAAGGTGTCCAAGCTGCACTTTCTGCACGTCTTGGCTTTGGTTTCTTCCTTCTGCATTTCATGGCAAGCAGCACTGCAAGTAACACTACCACTACACATAGACCAACAATGCCACCAACAATTGAACCCACAAGAACCCAAATAGTCTTCTTCGAGTCCATATGTGACCTCTCAATATTCACCATTTTCATAATTTCTGCCCCATTCAATATAGCATTCATTCTCGAAGTAGTACTCACAACAGAAGGACCAACACTTACTTGCACAACCCCTGAATCATCTGAATCCACAACAAAATCCATATAGAACGGAGATGCAAGCACATGGGACGTAAGTACTGACAAATCAAGATCCTCATAAGCAAGGTACCCATTGAGATATACATTGAAGTACAGCAAGTTAAGTGCACGACTAACAATATCACAAAAATGCAATCGAACAAAGTATTGAGCACCACCTGAACCCACTGGAAAATTCCAAGTGATGTTAAACCCTGAATCCAAATTTGTGTTATCCCTATTCATTTCTTGGGCAGTCATATACACAGCATCAGGCCCAATCTCTTGACTTGCACCTCCAGGCTGATAATTCGGCGGGTGAGTGGTGCTCACATGCTTTGCAGCAGATTTCAAAGCAAGATAATCATCATCAGGGATCCAAGTTCTCCATAGGGTATCATTAAAAGGTGTCAATTTTGGACCTCCAACATTAATCCTGTGAATAGTATCTAAAACCTGTGATGAAAGTTTCTTGAAATCTGTAATTCCATCAGCACTAATTAACCTAATTCCCACATCAATTATAAAGTCTTTAGGAGCTGAAAAAACTTCGATTGCATTGACAAACCCGAAACTCGAATCAGTTAAAGGAGTGAACAGAACATCAACCATATTTCCATCTATTTCTAATATATACTCTTTAAGGACTGTGTTATTATTGTTGTTACTATAATCCAAATGTGAGCTTGTCAGAAGCAAAACCCCATTAACCGAAACACTAAACTTTGCAGAAGTAAGATCAAAACCTTGAGCTACAAAGGGTGAGAAATGCAAACGTACCAAATAAGTCCCATTTCCCTTGATGTTGAACTTGTAAGCTGACCTGGTGGTGAAAACTCTAGCTGTATGGTACAAATTGGATGAGTTTGGAGGTGGGTTTTGGTTCTTGAGTGCAATGGAACGGTCTGCTGTGAGAAAATCCGAACCGGGCTTGGTTGAATCTGCGAGAAAGGGGCGGTTATAGAGGTAAGTGTTGGTAGTTGAGCCACAGTTGAGGAGGTAGTTGTCTAAGGGAGTGAAAGAAGTTGAGGAGGAGACAAGAGAGACAAGAATTAAAGAAAAGAAGTAGTAGAGGTTTTTGATCACCATGTTACTATGTTAGGAATTAGGATGTTCTTTGAGGATACTTGTAGAGGTTCAAGATTTGGCACTAATGGAGGTGATAGCGTGTGTGAATGAACTTGGGACTCGAGAAAGAGAGAAGCTAGTGCTGCTTTCTAGTTGTTCAGCACTAATTAAATTGAATGACTTTGTACCGTTCATTTTGGTGAAGGAATGTTGTGCGTGTGTTTATTTTGTTTATTTATTTATTTATTATTATTATTTTAAGACATTACGAGATACAAGGGGCTCTTGTTTAGAGCATCTCCAGCAGATTAGCCAAATTTTTGTACTGTTTGGTTAATAAACAGTGACATTTAGTTTTTACATACTCACTTTTTCAAATACATTTCCAACAGATTCTCTATCCCATTCTCTATCTCATTTAAATATTATTTTTTCATTCATTATTTATTATTTTTTTAACAACTACACATCTTCCAACACTTTTTTATACACCACATCATTATTATAATAGAAAATATATATTTGAAGAATGAATAGTAGCCCATCAGACTTGATGGGCTACTGTTCATTAGCCGAAAAAAAAATCACATTTGCCGAAGCTGTTGGAGCATCTACAGTGGAGCACATTCTCCAAATTTTGGCTACTAGAGCCGGATGCCCAAGCCCCTAGAGATGCTCTTAGAATGGCAAGTCGCATATTTAAGACTCGAGTATGAGAATTAATCTCTTTAAAAATTAAGAATAATATTATTTATTAATTACCTCTC
Source organism: Quercus variabilis (assembly GCA_030445155.1). Classification (NCBI taxonomy): domain Eukaryota; kingdom Viridiplantae; phylum Streptophyta; class Magnoliopsida; order Fagales; family Fagaceae; genus Quercus; species Quercus variabilis. Next base: position 13,902,571 of record CP129453.1, read on the forward strand.
TTTCAACTAAAAATAAAATAAAAATGAGAGATTTATATAATAATTTTTTCTTCCTTTGTTTTAATAATTAATTATAAGAAATATGGAATGAAAGGATCTGACTATTTTTGTTTACATTTTAAGACCAAGTTTTTAGTATGTTCCAAAGATCACATTTCATGAGATAAATGTAGTTTGATTTAATGATCTGACCATACTCGTGGCTTCAAAAAATAAAAAGATCATATTTTAGAGTTTAGCATTCCATAATTTTTGGTAGCTTATTTAGAGCATTGGCACTAGCACTTTGATATGTCAAATGTAAACTCTAATTTACAATTTAGCCCAAAGGTAGCCCACAGCCAGACTTGTATTCATCAACTATTGCAAAAAATTTTGCAATAGTGCTACAGTGCAATTCTAGCTCAATTCTTTTTTTTAAAAAAAACTAATATTTTATTGTGTAATTTTATCAATTCCTCTCTCTCTCTCTCACTGGGTTTTGGGTTTTTGTTTTTATTTGGATTTTGAGATATATTATTTTATTGTGTAGAAATATTATTTTAATGTGTTATATTGTAAAATAAAAGTTAGGATGCTTAAAGTATTGTCAAATGGTATGATATAATTGATAATGTAGTTTTTTGAGATGGTAAAATATGATGAGATAGAATTTTGGGATGTGAATGACCTTAGTGAAAAGAGAGGCAAAAAGAAATAAGTTTATCTATTTTAAAAAATAGTTTATTTGTTTATCTAGTAAAATGTGAGACAAAAAAAAAAAAAAAAAAAAGAAATCAAGCAAAAAGGTGGGGGGGAATGTGAAACGGATCATCTTCACTTATTGTAAATGGATCCATGAGATGCTTCATGCTTGATAGCTCTGCGCTCATGCCAGTGTGGGAACTGGGAAGAGTACACTGTTAGAGAAGAGCATCTCATCATGAAGCATAAAACTTTTAGCAGTGTGGGAAGAGGCAATGCTTGATAGCTAATTCAAAATTTTCCTTGGGGTTAAAACATAAAATATTGTTAGAGAAAAGCAGTATATAATTTTTGTTCCTTATTTGGTCAGAATAAAGGGAAAATAAGAACAATATTGATTGAAATATGTTTTTATAAGTCTGTTATGGGAAGTGTTTATAAGTTCACGTTTTGCTTGTTTTGCTTATTTTATGTACTAGATCTTACAATACTTTTTGTCTGAGTTTTTATTTCAAATAGTATAATTTTCAGTTTTTTTGAAAATAAGATAACTTTTAGCATTTTAATCTCACATTATAGAAATAAGTTATTAAAAATAAACAATTTTCAAGCAAATACTAATCAAAATGACAGTCTCTAGAGATAATTTAGTTGTTATGTTTTTGGCAGTTACAGGAATAACAAAATTAATAACAAACTTTTTCTATGAATTCCAATTAGCTTAATTGGTAATTTGAATTTTATTGTATTCTAAAAAATAAAAATCTTCACAGTTTTTTTTTATAAGTTTCAATTTTTTTTTTAGTAAACAGTAATACTTATTAAAATATACATGAAAATAGTGTTAATAGTATTTTAAGCCGAGTTTATAATACATTATATAATTAAATTACAACTACAAAAAAGCCTACTATTTGTAATTACATACTGAAGTTATAAATATATAAGCTTTAAAGTTGCCTCTCTCCCACGCTTTTTTATTTTGTTTATTTTGTTTTTGATAGTCTCTCTCTCACATGCTTGAAAAGCTGTGTAGGACCACGTTACAGTATTTTGGCATTTTTGTTGTGGTGGTGGCTAAATTTGTTGAAATTTAACTAGGTTGGCGGGTGGGCGTCATTTTCCAGTGAAAATTGAAATACATAAGTTGACACCTATACATGACATGAAGATGAGATCAGGCTCCCCATAATACGAATAATGAAATGACAAAATAAAGAAATTGAGCTCCATAACAATATCCTCACAGTGTAGTGTGACACTTTCACATCCATCTTCAATATAACGCGTCATTGGGGACCTCATGTATATGCCTGCCACTACGACCTACGATCTACAAACCTCCACTTCCATTTTGTTCATACTTCATACTATTACAATATTATTGGCGTGTTCCTAATAGTTAGGGCTAGGATTATAAACGATCCAAGTTGGATTAAGTATTAAATTATTTAAATTTGTTTAAATAATTTTATTTTAAACACGAGTTGAGTTTAAATTTATCATTAATTGAATACTTTTTGAAATGTGCAATTTTCTTGAATCCCTCGTTGCATTGCATCTAAATGGTGTTGGTGATTGAATTGGTTCGGTGCAGTTTTATGGTCTGTTTGGTTGGAGGAGTGGAAAAGTGAAAGGATGGAAAATTAGTGGGAGAATGGAAATTGGAAGGATGGAAAATTAGTGAGAGAATGGAAAAGTGAGAGGATAGAAAATATTTAGTTTTCCCTTGTGTGTGTTTGGTTGGAGGGATGGAAAAGTAGGAAAGTGAAAAAATCTTTTGTTTGGTTGAAAAGAAAAGTGAAATGATAAAAAATGTAGTTTATATAAATTGACTATTATACCCTTGTTACATAATAGGTAAGAAATAAATTTATTTGTGCTCATTAAATAATATAAAATTTACCAACAATTAAATTTTTCAATAAGAAGTGTTACGTCCACAACATTTTTCGTAATACTTTCACAATAAAATTTATGTGGAAAGTTGTTACTAATTCTAATTTGAACCCATCACTGAAATTATTTTTTTACTCACTAATATTAACTAATAACAATCTGTTACTTAAAATTTATTGTGAAAATATTATGAAAATATTGTGGTAACATTTCTCAATTAAGATTTTTTATTCTTTATATTGTTTCTCATTTCTCCGCCTTCATTTCATCCATAGGTTTTTCCTTTTTTTTTTCTCCTCCACATTTTGTCCTTATCTCTATCCCCCTTTTTTATTTTCTTTTTCTCCCTCAAGAACATTCCAGCAATCAGCACTAGCAGGCGCAGCTCTTCTCTTTTCTTTTTTTTTTTTTTTTCTCTAGCGCACTCTCTCTGTTTTTTTTTTTTTACTTGATTTCAAAGGGCATTATGGGAAAAGTGCTATCTCTAGGCTTTTATTCCTGATTTGGGAGGATGAAATTTGTGGGCCCGAGAGAGAAAATTTTCTCCCAGGTTTTCCTTCCTTCCTATTTTCCTTCTTTTGCCAAACAGTGAAAAACACTGTTTTCCATCCTATTTTCTTCCCTATGTTTTTCATTCTCCCTAAATTCACTCCAACCAATTATAGTGTTAATGGTGTGATTGGGTTGGTTAAATCTTAGCTGGGTTGGGCTTTTCCTTTTTGGTTTTGGGCTTCTTTGGGGTAGCCTAAATGTATTGTAAATAATAATAATAATAATAATAATAATAATAGGTGTGGTGTATTGCGATTTTTTGCAATTTTCTAAAAACATAGCCACTGATTGCAATGCATCCCCACCATGATTAGTAGTCCAATGACTGTTTGTGGCAATTACTTTTGGTAGGTTTCGATGCAATTATTCAGCAAGTCTAATCTTTTGTACACCCCTAGGAACCAAAAGTGTATTTTGATCATAAAAATACATATAAACATACATCCATGACATGATTGGGTGACATAGGGCAAGACTAACAAAATCTATACCTATCCCTACCTCTCATCTCTCGAGAGCGAAAAAAAAAATCACACAAGGGAGAGCAAAACAAAGCTTGTCAAATGAGACATAACATTTTACTTTCCTTATAAGTAATTTGAAATAGCATGATATCATTGTGCTTTTTGTTTTTTCCTCATGGTTTTGTGTAAGAAGTTATAACATTTTAGTTTTTTTTTTTTTAAGAAAAATAATTTCCCAAATTTTTTTTTTTTGAGAAAAAAAAAATTTATAAGATTGTGAGGGAAAATAGTAAAAAAATTTATAAGATAATAATAACTGCAGAGGGAGTATAAAATCATAAAACGACGTTGCCTAGATATTGAAAAGTTCCTCAAAACGCTGTCGCTTGGAAAGCGGCTTTCATGCCCTCTTCTTCGTTTACTGTGTAAGACACAAATCCTGAAAATTTCACCCCATGTTCTCTCTTTCTCTCGCGGCCTCTTGATCGTCTTGCAACTCGTTCGAGCTCGACTCAGTACCCGATACCGCACCCGTTCGACGCCGTTTAGCAGTGAAAATGTAAGCCTTATAATTTTTCCCTCTTTTTATTTCTAGGGTTTTATAATTTGATTATTTTTTCTTTCGCATTTATGCTTTGTGGGATTTGAATTTGTGTGTTAAATGTTACCAATAAAAAAAAATGAATTGTGTTAAAAATTTCAATTGCGAATTCTTTGAAAATTTGGTGCTCCTTACTCTGTTGTGTTTGATTTGGTACTCTTTATTTAGGGATTTTTTTGCTGGTGATTTAGAAAATTTGAACTTTCAGGTGCATTGCTGTAATGGGTTTCGATTAATTTCAACAATTATTGTCATATGCACCAATTAGATACTGTAGAAGTGTGATTTTAGCATAAATTTATTAATTGGAAGTTGTAGAGCTCTGCTTTGAGTTATTGTAGTTGAATCAAGGTGGAAATGCAGCATAAATTTATTACTGGAAGCCGTATATAACACGCCATAACTTGTTTATTTCATGTATTAAATGCGAACTTAATATATCATATGTGTGGTTAGTGATATCTTTGCTGTTGAATACATGGCTTTGATTATGGAATAATGCTGGTTGAAAAGTGGGATTTATTGATGCATTCTAGAAATTATATGGTGCGAGCACAATTTGATGTGTCAAAGAAACATAGCTCTTACTGTCTTGTAAACTTGTTTACGCGCAGGTGCGTGCAAACTGTTATGCGCTGAATTCCGGGCAGTTTCTTTTGCTTGTGGTTGTGGACTGGATCTCCAATTGTCAAAATTTTGGTTTCACAGTGTCATGGTAGGTTTCAAGGTTCTCAAGTATATTTGAAAAACTTAAAACATTAGTATGTATTGGAAACATGACCCACTTTATGGAATTCTTTGCTTTTTCATGTACAATCTTAAGTATTTCATGGGGATTTGATGTTGATGCGTCTTTTTAATGTTGTCGATTGTGTTTTCTTTTAACCATTGATTGTTGGTAGCTGGTGCACAGCTTGTGCAGTGCCTAGTGTTTCACCTATTAAATCGTTTACACTTACATTTTACTGCTAAATTTCTCTTTGGGTTTAGCCTATCTAGTTCTAGAACCATGGTTAGTGTTATTTTTGTGTCTGACATTGCACCTAAATCATGAACCATTAATATTTGTTATTGAAAAATTGTATGCTGATGTAGGATTTGTGTATTGCTTTTGCCTCATCTGTTAAGTGCCATACCAAACTTGGAATGTTTTCAACCATTCCCTAGATATTTTTTGGGACTTGCAAAAATATTTTAGATGTTGAAGCATGATGTGTTGAATTTCATCGAATCATCTTGAAGTTTTCTATATAAATCTATTTGTTGCTCATCATTAGTTGAAGTTAGTTTGTCTACTTATTCTTGCGTCTACAGGTTGCTTATGCAGCATCAGTCAGGTTCAAGATGTTTCTATGCCCTGTTTCAGCAAATAATGTTTTCCTAAACATGACTCATTTTCTAGAAAACAATTTCTAGGTTTTATATTTTTATTTTTTATGATGCAAAGAAACAGTTTTTCTCTGGATTTACTTTGAGAGTAAAGTTATTTCTTTGAATCCTAGAAAGGTTTAAATGATTGTAATAATTTAAGCTTAATAAATGTAGCAGTAGACTCAAAATATTTTAGGTCTACTTAGATCTATGCCAGTGAGCTCTTGCTCAAATGATACTACTCCTATAAGAGTGAGATTGAGGGTAATGTTATGGGTAGTATAACTAATAATAATAATAAAATAATTATAAAAAAAAAAAACCTAATCTGATCTATCGTGACATTACAGATTTTTGAAATAGGTGTAATGACTGAATGCAGGATCCCAATGGTTTTATTGACGAGAAGAGTGAAAGCAGGCTTTACGTTGGTAACCTTGATTTGAGAATAACAGAGTAGGGAACATTTTTGAAGTTTGTGTTCTTTGTTGGGCTGATACATTTGACCCAGAATTATGTTTCTCTGCTATATTGAAATATTAATCTCCTTTTTCTATTTTTATTTTTCAGGGCTACTCTGATTAAGATGTTTTCTCCCTTTGGAAAGATTGTAGCTGAAGACTTTCTGTGGCATACTCGTGGCCCAAAACGCGGTGAGCCACGAGGCTTTGCTTTCATCCAGTATAGCACAAAAGAGGTAAGCTGATTGCTTTTTCAATTTTTTATTTTTTATTTTTTTTTCAAGCATTTCCTGATTCCCACCATTAAAGTGAGCATGCAGGAAGCTAAATTGGCCAAGGAGAAGATGCATGGGAAATTAGCTTGTGGGCGCCCGTTGGTTGTCCGTCTTGCTAGTGAGAAATACTTGGTGGAAACAGCAGAGAAGTTGTCCAAAGGTGTGGGTGACTCACATAAGACAAGCCTTTCTGGTAGTAGTTCAGGACAGATGAGTCGAACTGCTAAAATTGCTGCAATCAAGAACAAATTAAAAGCTTTGGAGGAGGATAGCTCTATTTCAAAGAAGCAGAAGCTAGCTGAAAGCGTCTCTACTAGTGAAAGTTTGGATCGGCCCTCTGGCAAAAGATGATAAGAAATTGTAATTGGGGTAGAATTCTATCTAACCGAGAGATTCTGTGAAGCCTTTTACCATACTTCAGAACTTGTGAGGTATTAACATGGTGCTGAAATTGAAATGATTTCAGAATTTCATGTGATATTTCATGATGTTGTAATTGTTGATGGAATTCTTGTCAATCTAATTCTGATCCTGGCGTTGATAGTGCAAAGTAATTGTGAATTTGAGTTCTGGTCTTCTTTGTTAGAGCTTATTTACAACTTCTAAATTATATTCAGCTAAAATGTAAGGATACGAACAGCAACCTTAAAGTCGAGGGTTGAAATTGAAAGATGGTTATGAAAATGAACCTTTTGAGTTGGACCTAGGAAGGAAACTGAAGAGGGAAAATGAATGTCAATGGATCTGGAAATCATCTCATCAATAATTTTTTCATGCATTCTGCATATATGACATATCTGTAATATATCTTTAATAACATGTGGAACTTTTAGTTGAATGGATTATGAGAGACATGTTGTACGTACCTATATGAAAAATTATCCTATAAGACAGTCTCATGAGACATCTCTCTCATAATGTGTGCATTTCATATATCATGTTAGAAATGTTTCATGAGATACCTTCAAAAATTACAGTTTGAGGGAGGGGTCTATAGATTCACTAATCACTATTAGTTCCTAATGGGTTGATGATAAGACCTAAGTTATCTAATTATTGAGCCCATTTTGTTATTAGTTGGTAAAATTAGCAAGTAATTACTAATTACAGGGCCTTAGGCCACAAGTCACCCACAAATCTCATGCTAGCTCACCTGTAAATTGTAGTGGACTAAGAGATCATAATTTGCCATATAAAATAGGTATAGGAGAGGGCATGGTAAAGGCTGCCATAAAAAATAGGTATAAGAGAGGATATGATAAAGGCCATCATATAAAATACGTATAGAAGAGAGCATGGTAAAGGCTATGGTTTTAGAATAACTCGTGCAATAAACAACTCTTATTGAAGTAATTCTAGTATTATATAAAAAGTCATAACTTTTACTACAATTATCTTATGTGACAGGTTGTGACGGATTGAATATCACTTTCATATAAACCCATCACTTTTTCTTTATCACTCAAAACCTACCACATGGATAGTTGTTGTAAGGGCTGTGGTTTTATTATGTATTCTTAGAATTTTTTGCTACCAACAAGTCAAAACTATTTTTTTTTTTTTGGGAGAATTAAACAAGTCAAAACTACTTACATTATTCTTTTTTTTATTTGATGGGATCTACGTACGTAAAATATTCTAGCAAGTCTCAGACAGGCCACTTGTCCACCGAGTCCCCAAGTTAACAGAGAGGCCTCGCTCTCCGGAGGAGACTTTGCTTGACAATGGCGATGATGTTACATCTTCCTTCTCCGACTGTCTTTAACCCCAACTCCAACTCCAACTCCAACTCCAACTCTCACATTTCTCTTCCTGCCAAATCCCATCAACCATCATCACTTCAATTCAAGCTCAACCTCATCATTTATCACCATCTTCTTCATCTTCCAAAACCTTTCTATCTCCTCCTTTAATTACCACCAAGCCCAGTTCGATTCGATCCGTAACAGCTCGGTCCCTCCCCAACCTCCCTCTCATTTCTCCTAATGACCACTGGGGCACCTGGACCTCTTTCTTCGCCATCGGTGCTTTCGGTATCTGGTAACTCTCTCTCTCTCTCTCTCATAGTTTTTTAGTTTTCTCTGAGGACCCAAATGGGGAAACGTTGTAAAAATGAAATAAAATTGCATGTGAACTTGAATTTTGTGTTGTATATACTGTTTTGCTTTTGGTCAAAACAAGAAGGAAAAGTAAAAGGTTGCTCCCAGCTAAGCTACTGGTTGTACTGGTTCCAAATAAGGAAAGTTGCTGCTAGTGTTCTTTAAGCTAAATGAATTTATTTTATAAATGTGTAACTACTTGTTAAGAAGAAGTTGTATGTATGAATTGGTTGAAATTGAAGGTCGGATAGGAATATGATTGGAAGTACACTGAGTGGAGCTTTAGTGAGCATTTTGGTAGGACTTGCAGCAAGTAATTTGGGAGTTATTGCGAATGAAGCTCCAGCATATTCTGTTGTTTTGCGACATTGTTTGCGTTAGCTTCTAAAATACCTCCTGAGACTTCAATGTCAACTAATGGTGCAAAAAATCATATGTTGTTGAGGTTAACTTTGTCGTTGTGGTAGAGTCGTTGGTTCAGCTCTCTTGTACTCAGTAGTTCTCCTTTAATCCATAAATCGAATAAAATGCAAATTTCTCTAAGTTTGGGTTGGTTTTGATTGTGGTCCTTAACATTTCAAAATTGGAATTTAGTCCATGATGTCTAATAGTGTTTTAAATCTCGTCATTCCTCTCATGTCTTTTAAGGGGTGGCTGTTTAGTCCCAAATTAGAATCACCCCAAACTTAGTGTGTAAGTTACATTTTATTTCTGTAAATCCTTTTCCATCTTATTGTAATGTATGATTTTGCATCCATCACCATTTTTTTATAACTAATATCTCTCGGATCTCAAGTTGTTTATGTCCTCTCTATTAATGAGTTTAGTAATCAAATATGAAAGTAGCAGGTTAACGTAATTGTATTACCATAATAGTTAATGAAAGCTGGAACTTTGACAGATGTTGCAATGGATGTTGATTCTGAGCCTGGCAACAAACTGCCTGTGCTACGAATGGCTACAGCCCTTGCTGTGTCCTTTGCCATCTGCAAGATCGGCACTTTCCTTGCAAAATATTTTGGAATTCAAGGGGGCAGCCTTCCAGCCATAACAGCAATCGTTGTTATTCTAGCAACTGCATTTCCACAACAGTTTGTTTATCTTGCACCATCTGGTGAGGCTATGGCTTTGATTCTAATGCAGGTGAGTTTACAAATTTAGTTGGATTTCAAAATTCTGTAAGTAGCACTAGTTTTTGTGAAAGATGATTAAATTTTTCAGGAAGTGACTTGTTTCTGGCAACTTGTTTTCTTGATCAACAGGTATTTTTTGCTGTGATTGGTGCTAATGGAAGCATATGGAATGTCATAATCACAGCACCTAGTATCTTTATGTTTTCTCTAGTGCAACTAGCAGTCCATCTTGCCGTGATACTTGGGTTTGGAAAGCTCTTTCGCTTTGACTTAAAGCTTTTACTTTTGGCATCAAATGCAAATGTTGGTGGCCCTACAACGGCATGTGAAATGGCCACAGCAAAAGGGTGGAGTTCTATGGTTGTTCCTGGCATTCTTGCAGGCATTTTTGGAATTGCCATTGCGACTTTTCTCGGCACTGTATTTGGCGTCAAAGTGATAAAATACATGTAAAATCTTCGTATTTTGAATGTCAAAACTGGCATGAGTTGTGACCAATGTAAGCTTCATGTTATGTAATAAGAGAACCAGCACATTAGCAAAAAAATTCATTTCTGAGAATGCTTGAGTGGTAAGGATTATGCATATCATTATAGGCGATATGTTCCTTGAAAAGAAGAATCTTGCTCATGAAAATTTATATAGAAGGGCGAGTGCTTAATCGTTACCATAATGTTTTTGGTGAGGGAAATGAAGCGTTTTAATATTTCCATATCTGTAAGTACACTGTAGCATAGTCGGCAATATGGCTTCAGAATCTTTTAAGCAAAAAAGTGGGTGCCATGGATTCACTAAAAAAAAAAAAGAGAAAAAGAAAAAAAAGAGAGAGAAGAAGATGCATATTTGTTATGCATGAGATACCCGGTTTGCAACAAGCAGTAGATTTAAATCTAAGTTCTTTTCATTAACTATTGGGAAAGTTGGTTGGCATTTGGTAATTGACACCAAACTAAAGCTAGGGTTAAGATTTCAAAGTTGATTACAGTAAGGCTTTATTTGGTTGGGGAGTGAAAAAATGGGGGATAGAAGAGATTTAGCTTTTATTTATTTATTTATTTTTAATGTGTGTATAGTTGGGGGATGGAAAAGTGAAGAAATGAAAAATTCTTTTGTTTAGGTGAGAAAAATAGTGAGGATAAAAAATGTAATTTGTATAAATTTACTCACATGCCTCAATTACATAAAAAAAAAAAAAATTATATATTTGAAAGAATTTTTTTTCTATTAATATTAATTAAAAACAAAACCCCTAAACATAAAAGTTGAAAAACAAAAAGGAAGAAGAAACCAACGTTAAACACAAGTGGGAGGAGATGGGGGTAGATGGGTAATTTTTCATCAAGCCACCTCTTCCCCACATTTTCTCCCCAAATTGGGAAGATTCCACTTCGGTTTACTTTGGTTCATATCAGTCTATTTGCTCCATTTCGGTTCACTCAGATGGTTTCTTTCAGTCTACTTTGGTCCATTTGGTCAATTTCGGTTTGTTTTAGTCCACTATCCGATGTGAATGATTGTGAATGGTGGAAAAAAAATTATGATCCATGTGAGGTTGTCAATTGTGAGTCATGTGAAGGTTATTCTCCTAACTCAAAAGTGCATGTTTCTGATCCTTCACTTCCAAAAGGAAAAAAAAGAAAAGAAGTCCACTCCCAAGTAGACAAGCCTTGCTCTCCGAAGGAGACTTTGCTTGACAATGGTGATGATGATACATCATCCTTCTCGGATTGTCTTGACAATGACAATGGCAATATGGAGACTTTGGACAGTATAGAACCGAATAGAATAGAGTAGACCAATGTGGACTAAAAAGGATAGAGGGAGACCGAAGAAGAACAAATGGATAGATTAGGACCAAAGTGGACATAATGGACCGAATATGAACAAATAGGCCTGACGTGGACTAAATAGGACCAATGTCGACTAAATAGGATCAAAGTGGACAAAATAGACCAAATAGGACCAATGTGGATTGAATAAGACTAAAGTGGACATAACAAAACCAATGTGGACTGACTGGACTGAATAGGACCAAAATGGTCCAAATTGAATCAAAATGGACTGAAGAGGACAAAATAGACCAAATAGGACTTTTGAATATTTATCATTTTTAGGGCTTATATTCCTAATTTCTAATGTCTATTTTATTTGTATTTTTTTAACTCAAAACTAAACATTTTAGCCCAAATATAATCAAATTTCATATTTTTCAACCCAAAAAAAAAAAAAAAAAAATTGAAGCAAAACTTTAAAAGGCAACGTACCAAAAGAATCAATTTAAGGCTCAATTAGTCCAAAATGGACTGAGGAGGACCAAAATTGACTAGGTGGAGCAAATTGGACCAAATGGGATCGAAGTAGACCTAATTGGACCAATTGGAAATTGTTTTATTTTTAAGGAGAACAAATTATATTCAACAAATTTTAAAGAAAAAACTATACATTATATTACAATTAAAAAATAATTATTTATTCTCATGCATCGCGTAGGTCTGCGACTAGTTTATATAAATTTACTCACATGCTCCTATTAGTCTATTACATGAAGGAAAATTTTGCCCTCATCTCCTTGAAAGCATCCCATTTCTCTCTCCCCAAATGTTTCATATCAAACACGCAGGTACTGCCCTCCAAACCACATGCATCTCTAGTCTAACTCCATTGGAACCTACCTTTGAGCAATCCTGTAACACAGACCACGGATCTTTCATGGAAAAGAGGTTTGGCAATGTAGATGCTACTTGCTAGATTGGATGGTAACCACAAGTTAAAAGGTCTCATTGGATTGGGTGCATTTTGAAATGCTTTGGTTAGTGGGAGCTTTTTTAGTCTCATCATGATGCGCGCTGCACTGAATTACTGCATTATTTGTGACTAAGTTGAGCACTTGGTAGTGTTCACATTTATTTCTCATTTTAGTTCATATGAGACACTTGGGTCTAGGCATAAAAAATAATTTTGAGAGCTCCAATTAGCATTCATGGCATATTTGGAATATGGCTGATATAAGTCCTCGCTAGAACTAAATTTCCTATTTAATTCTTTGGATTGTAAATAGTTCATTTTTATGAAAAAGTTGGAGCAACCACATTCTTGATCTAATTTATATATTCACATGTTCAATGATCTTGTGCATCATCTTGAACTCAGGGTAGAGCACCAAGTGGCATGGCTTTATATATCCATGCTAGGCACGATGTGCACCCTTTTTATTTTGTTAAGTATGTTATGCACTGTAATTTGTATTTTTTTTTTTTGGGGCATTCTTTCTTAATTATCCTTTATTTTTTTTATTTTTTTATAAAAAAAATATTTTAAGCAAATCTAAATATTGCAAAAGTTACTATAATGAAAATTTTAGAATAGTTTACTTTGTATTATTAATTTTTTATATCAAGTTTTTAAACGAAAAAATATATATATCAAAAGTTAAATAAATATTATTTAATTAATATTTAAATATAAGAAAATATTCCACTTAAAGTTATCATTTTAGACTCCAAAATTTGTTGAGTTGACCCTATATTTACTTGAACCAAATAGAGAAGGCTTGGGCTTGGATGCATGGATTTGAGGTAGGTGCATATCACATACCATTAGGTGAAAGAAACTTATACTTCTCTATTATCTTAGTAATGATAATTGATAATAGACTTTGAAAGATTATCGTGATAGGAATTCATCTTGGAATTAGTTGAATTTACATCTGCTTAGAAAGATTATCAGCATGTTAATTGATTGTCGTCAATTCTGTTGTTTATTGATTGATCCAACAATATTGTTCTTAATCATTAGTGAATGATGTAAAGGAAACAAATGTGACCCAATTCCATGGATTCATCTGCTTCTTTTGTTTTGAAATGCACTTCTTTCTTCTGTTTTCATTTTTCTTTTTCTTTGCTTAAACTAAGGTTAGTTTAGAAATTGCTCCGTTAACTCTCCCATTGATGTCAAGTTTCTTAGCAATGGATTACCTTGAAATAAATCCTAGCCATGAAATGGACACTCTACATTTCACTTGGAAATGAAGAGAATGTAAATCCAAATTAATACAAGTAAATTTAGGAAGACCAGACCAAGAATTAGATTTTGCTTTAAAAAAAAAAACACTGGCTGATGATAAGAGTTTGATTAAGCACAAAATGTCATCATTCACGCATGCATGTCATTAACTTCATCAACTAAGAATTTGCGCTAGTGCTCGCTTCCCAACGCACCTTCTCCACAGTTTATACGTAAAACGTGGATTAAAGAAGTGGGGAAGAAAACTTTTTTACAAATGTTTTATTGAAGTTTATGATGATATATTAGCCAACCCAAATAGAATTTATTGAAGTTTCTCTGTTTTTTTAATAGTAAGTGGGCTAATCTTTAGAGATTTGCTAAATGAGTTCTAAGATCTCCTGATATCTATAAGATCCTAAGTTCGAAACTTTCTACAAAGATACTTAGAGAGATTTGGCTATTTTATTAATCAAAAGAAAAGAAGAAAAAATAGTAAGTGGGTTTGACACTATTGTCGAGGATATAATATATACTCGAAGAGAAAAAATAGTAAGTGGGTTTAGATACTTTATTAATAATAATAAAAAAGGAAAAATAGCAAGTGGGTTTGACACTACTGTCAAAGAGATAATAGATACTCGAAGAGATTTGAATATCTTATTTAAAAAAAAAAAAAAGATAAGTGGGTTTGACATTATTATGGGGGAAATAATATATATATATATTTACCCATTAGAGAGATACCTAACAATCACTACAATAAAAGGGAAGATTCGACCTCAAAGCTATTCTCTTGCAATTTTTAATTGAATAAAAAAAAGGAATAAATAGTAATGGCATATCCTTATATAAGAGAGAGAAAACATAGTTAATTTAGGCTTAAGTAGTAATGGCGTCCTTTTTGTATCATTTAAAATCCTTATACTTGCTTTCTTTTCTCTCAACGTTTGTGCAGCCTCTTTGCCATGTTCATGAAAGGTCTTACTTGTTACAATTTAAGGAAAGCTTTGTCATGAACACGTCTGCTTCCTCTGATCCTTCGGCTTATCCCAAGGTTTCATCTTGGACATTACAAGAAGGAAACAACAGTAACTGCTGCTCATGGGCTGGGGTAGAGTGTGATGAATTCACGGGCCATGTAATTGGTCTTGACCTCAATAGCAGCTGTCTATATGGTTCTATTAACTCCACCAGCAGTCTTTTCCATCTTGTTTATCTCCAAAGACTTAATCTTGCTGACAATCATTTCAACTACTCTCAAATCCCATCCACAATTTCCAATCTATCAAAACTAACATATCTTGATCTCTCTTTTTCTGCATTTACTAGTCAAATCCCACTAGAAGTTTCACAATTGTCCAAATTGTCAACCCTCAATCTGAGTAGAAACAAGTTGGAACTCAACAAGCCCAACCTAAGAAGTCTAGTTGAAAATTTAACCCTACTAGAAAAGCTTGATTTGAGTGGGGTGAGCATAATCTCAAAAATGCCTAATAATTTGGCAAATTTGTCTGCTTTAAAGTCCCTTAGTCTCAGAAACTGCGGATTGCATGGGGTCATTCCATCATCACTTGGTAATCTCAAGTATCTAAATTTTCTGCGTCTTTCAAAGAACAATTTCGAGGGTCACATTCCATCTTCACTTGGTAACCTCATCCAACTTTCTACTCTTGCTCTGAATTCTAATAACTTGACTGGTCCAATCCCTTCTGAGCTTGCAAACCTAACACAACTGACTCAACTTTTTCTATATTATAACACAATTGAGGGTCAGATTCCTTTTGGTCTTATGAACCTCACACAATTAACTCTCTTGAACCTTGCGGGCAATAACCTTTCAGGCCAGATTCCAAGCTCAATAATTCAACTCAAGAATCTTGAATTTCTTGATCTTTCCATGAACTACTTTAGTGGTACTGTAGAGTTTGACATGTTTGTTAAGCTCAAAAGGTTAACTATATTGCATCTATCTTTTAATCAAGTATCATTACTAATTAGTGAAACCAGTGCCAATAGAACTCTTCAAAAGTTTCAACAATTAGGATTGTCTTTGTGCAACTTAAGCAAGTTTCCAGATTTCCTAGCAAATCAAGATAAATTGGAGTGGTTAGAGCTAAATGTAAACAACATTCATGGCCAAGTACCAGAATGGTTTTGGAAGATGAGTAAAGAAAGTCTACGGGTACTCAGCCTTTCTAACAACTTTCTTACAAGCCTTGGTCAACATCCAGTCCTTCTTCCATGGACTCGTCTGGCCATTTTAGACCTAAGGTCTAACAAGCTCAAAGGATCACTTCCAATTCCATCTTTCTCCACCTTGGAATATCATGTATCAAACAATTCATTGACTGGAAAAATTCCGGAGTTGCTTTGTAACATGAGTTCTCTTCAGCACCTTGATTTGTCTGAGAACAACTTAAATGGTTCACTTCCTCAATGCTTGCACAACTTTGGTGATTCTTTGTTCATATTGGATCTACGAAGGAACAAATTTGAAGGAAGCATCCCACAAACATGGACAAAAGGAAGCAAATTAATCGTGATTAATTTTAGCCAAAACAAATTTCAAGGGTGGTTACCAAAATCTTTGGCCAAGTGTATAATGTTGAAGGTCCTTGATCTCAGCAATAACCAGTTCAATGATACTTTCCCCTTTTGGTTAGGAAAACTTCCAAATTTGAAGATTCTCATTTTGCGTTCAAACAAATTCTATGGCCCAATTAGGATTCTTAAAGCAAAATATGAGTTTTCTAGTTTGCAAATTGTTGATCTCTCATACAACAATTTTACTGGAAGGTTGCCATTAATACTCTTTCAAAATTGGAATTCTTCCAAATTTGATCGTGTAGAGCACTTAACGTATATTCAAGTGGAGTCATCTTTCATTATGGAAAATAGTCTCCAAAGTTACATATGGATAATGAAGTATAATTACTCAATGACAATGACAAACAAAGGAGTAGACATACTTTACGGGAAAGTCCAAGAAATTTTCACAGCTCTTGATTGCTCAAGTAATAGATTTGCGGGAGAAATTTCAGAATCCATTGGAAATTTAAAAGGCCTTCGTTTGCTCAATATTTCTAATAACATTCTCACTGGCCACATTCCACCGAGTTTAGGAAACCTTGCAGAGTTGGAATCATTGGACCTTTCTCAAAACAAACTCTCAGGTGAGATTCCTCAACAACTAATGCTACTTACTTTCTTGGAATACTTCAATGTTTCTCATAACCATCTTGTGGGACCTATTCCACAAGGAAAACAATTTAATACATTTCAAAGTAGGTCATTTGAAGGAAATTCAAAATTATGTGGAAGGCCATTGACAAAAACATGTAAGAATTCTGAGGCTTTACCACCTTCAACCTTTGAAGAGAGTCAAGATTTAGGGTCTCCATTTCAAATTGGTTGGAAAATTGTTGTCATTGGGTATGGATTTGGACTAGTTGTTGGAGCGGCTATTGGGCACATTGTTACTGCAAGGAATCCTAATTGGTTCAAGAAGACCTTTAGAATGAGAAAAGTGGTGAGGGGACATTAGGAATTGAATTAACTAGTTCGACAGATCTCTTCCAATATGAATAGATTTTTTACACTGCCCTTTTTAACTTCTTTTTCTTTTTCTTCTTTTAGTTATTTATTCTTTTTTTTTCTTTCTGTTGGGTGTGTAATGTAGTGTGCTAGCTACTTTTTTTTTTCTTTATTGTATTGTATGTAAGAAGTTTTCTTATATAAAAATTAAATAAACAAATAAATAAAAAGGAGTATTGTACGTAAAAAGTAACTATGAGTCTATGACTTCACTGATTTTTTTTTTCAAATAGACTTCAGTTATATTTATGATTATTGATTAATACAATAACTAAAGGTCAAAAAATAGATCATGTGAAAAAAAAAATCGACAAAAAATTCAATGCAATCCTCGGGTCCAATTATTTTAAATCATTAGATCAGATTAATAGAAAAAAAGGATTTCTGGGTGCTTACCTCAAGAATCTTCAAGTCTCCTTTTCTTGAAATCCTTACTGCTATTTGAGTGAGAAACAACTTATAATTTTAAAGGTGAATAGGGTTTCTGACTAAAGGTATCTAGTTTAATCTATGTCTACCATAAAACTGAAGTATAGTAGATATAGATTAAACTAGACACCTTTAGTCAGAAAAAGGGTGGAGTTCTACGGCTGTTCCTGGCATTCTTGTAGGCATTTCTGGGATTCCCATTGCAGCTTTTCTTGGCATTGCATTTGGTGTGACAGCGTTAAAATTCATGTAAAATCTTTTTGTTTTGAATGTCAAAATTGGCATGATTTGTAACCAATGTAAGCTTCATCTATACCTATGCAATATCTAAAAGTTGAAACTTAACATTTATTATTGCTACTCTTCTGTTAAATAACTTAAATCACATCAGCTTAGCATTTTAGTCCACTTTGATTCATTTTGGTCTAATTCGGTCTATTTGATCTGCTTCGATCCAATTTGGTCTACTTCAGTTCACTTGGTCCTCTTTAGTCCATTACGGTCTACTTTGGTCCATACGATCCACTTTGGTCTACTTAGGTCCATTTGTCACATTTTGGACTAATTAAGCCTTAAATTATCTTTTTTGTAGGTTGCCTTTTCAGTTTTGGACTAAAATTTTTTCCCCCTTAATTTTTGGGTTGAAAAGAATAAATATTCTATTTGGACCAAACTCTTTTGTTTTAGGTTAAAAATACAAACAATATATGCATTAAAAATTAGAGATATCATATGTGAACCCTAAAAAAAAGCAATAAAAATGATAAATATTTACAAGATTACCTTAAAATTCAAGATTCAATAATATAGACATTATACTTATATTTGGAAAGAAAAAAAATATTACATTTCTACACTTATATAATAATTTAAACTTAATGTAACATGTTACATATGTTTCATGGAGCGACGGTGTACATTTAAAAAAAAAAAAAAATTCTTGGATATGTTAAAATTAGTCATCCGTTTATGGTATATATATATATATCCTGAGTTTGTGATTAGTATCATGTAAAAAGAGAGCCAGCACGTTAGCAAAACATAATTATAGATTTTGCAAAACGATTTTTTTTTTCCTTGAAAAGAAGATTCTTGCTCATGAAAAGTTATATAGAAAGGTCATTGGCAGTAAATTTGGACCATTATCATTTTTGAAGGCTCAATGTCATGGACCCCAAATACTGAACTTATTAGTCCATTTTTCCAATATCGCCGACATCAACTCATCTGTGCTGCTTGTTTTAATTTTTGTTCATTCTCCCATGTTCTTAGATCTTCTAATTGTATGGCCTATGCTTCTCAAGGTTTTCAAACCCAGACCGTTCAATGAACCGTAAAAGAGAGAGGTTCAAGGTTTTTGAGGTCGAACCGGGGTCGAACTATGATGACATCAAAATTAATTTAAAATATAAATAAATATATTAAATTAGTACATATAGAAAAATTAACTAAAATAATTCAATTAAATATTAAAACATATATTTCTTTATGTATTATTAGTCAAAATCCATATAAGTTTTTTTAAGATAATTCAACTAATATATCAATATCAAACCTAAATCCCTACTTCTCAATAATAATAATAACACCTACATTTTTTAGAATATTATAATGATAATATGAACCTTAAAAACAATGAAAAAAAAAAAGAACAAGAATTCGTTGACAACAAGATATCAATATCACGTGGGCACTAGGGAGGGGTTCAAAATAGAAATGACATGTAGTCTGACAGTCTTAACTCCCACCATTCAATTTTCCACTATTCTTTGTCATTTCCAATGTAGTCACATGCTTGGGTTCATAAAACTTAAAGTTTGTACAAAAGAAAGCACCAACTATTGTAGTATCTCAATGGCTTGAATACTTATAACAAGTACAAAAGAAAGCACAAAAAAAAAAAAAAAAAAAAGCAAAAGAGAAGTTAGCATCTGGAGGCGAGGATGAAACAAAGAAGAAGAGTAAGATGCATGGGTTAGTCATCTGGAAGTTAGTCACATGCTTGGGTTCACATGATGAAGGCCGCTTGCTGTGAGGGTTGATTTCTTCATTTTTGCTTTTTTCCTTCTTCTTCGTTGTCTTTTTCTTCTTCTGCTTCTTCTTCTTCTTCTTTATTTTTTATTTTTATTTTTCTCCCTTTCATTTGGTTCTAGATCTGAAAAAACCCAAAGTACTGCTGAAGTATTGGCCGAAACTTTGCCGAAAAAAGGGAATTGTCCGAACCTCAAAAACCGGTCAAGATTCTCAGAACTGTACAGCTCAACCATGGTTCGCACGGGTCCCTGCTTTTTTCCTATAGAGCAGTTCTTGAAGCTAAAAAAAACTACAAAACTGAGAGGTTTGCGGTTTTCCTAGTCGGACCGTACTGTCCAGTCCGGGTTTCAAAACCTTGTAGCTTCTTGGGCCTCTTTTTGTTCCTATATTGGGTCCCTTGTCACTCTCCTAGCTCAAGTTCTCGAGGCGGAGAAGGTAGATGGGCCTGGCCCTACTTCTTCTTCTTTTTAATTAAATACTTATACTTATTCATTATTATTATTATTTATATCTATTCTATATCTATATATATCTATACTATCATTTAAGCGGTTTTTCCTATTTGGATTTATACTTACTCAATTAAAAATGTATGAATATACTGTTTGTTTTTAATAAATTTTATTATATTGCTTTATCTTTCTCTTTCTCTCTCTTTCTCTAAGGCTAGTTGTTGTTGTTATTATTATTATTATTCAAAAAGGAAGGGCATGAGATATCTTCTTTATAATAAGGAATACAAATCTAAGTTCCTAAAGACTCCTAAAGACATTGCTTGAATCACATCTTAAACAAATGGTAAAAAAATATTGGGTTCTTACTTTTTAACTCTCCCAACCAAGATGGCATCGATTTTCACATGAGATGCCAGGATATTACACTTATCCTCATTATCTATAAAATTTTATGGATTAAGATTAACTGGATTAAAATTAAAGTACAATAACACTCTCAAGAGTTAAAATTAAAAGTTAAAAAGTTCACTTCTAATTTTTTAAATCTTTGCATAGATATTTTTTAACCTTTTTAACTTTTTATTTTGTTAACTTTTTGTTTTTGCACATCCTCCCAACCCAACTATACCACGTGAGCATCTCTAAGGAATCAAAACTTGACAAAGAGAAGATGAAAAATCAATGATAAAACCTAAATTTTTTGGTTAAAATGATGAATTCATTAAAACTAAATAACAAGGTTCAGTTCAGGGCCAAGCTTGCCCGAGTACAAACCAGATACATCAAAATCCAAACTACTTCTAATGTCCACAAGCGGACAAGTAAGAGATAAAAAACTAATTTCTTGCTTAGCACCCATCCTAGCAAGACCGTCTGCACATCGATTAGCTTGGTGATAAATGTGCTTAATTTGGACCTAACTGAACCTGGAAAAGAGCTGCTTGTAGTCGTCCAAAATGGGAGAAACAATATTATTCTCATAATTAGCATTGTGAAAAATATCAACAATCACTTTAGCATCTAATTCAAATATAAGAGCAGAGATATTTAGATTGCTGCAAAGAGTAAGCCCATCTCGCAACTCCCATAGCTCTGCCTCGAAGCTGCTGGTGATCCCTATCCTCCTTGCAAACCTAACCACCTAGTTGCTGCTCTCATCCTGAACAACACCACCATAGCCTGCTACACCTGGATTACCCAAAGAAGCCCCATTCATGTTCAGTTCGTTGACTGTGAGGAGAAAAACCATACAACAATCATTAATGGTTTCCTTCACACTGTTAGTACCATCAATCCTCACCCCACTCTCTCCATCACCTCCAATCCCGTTGCTCCACCTCTCTTCTCACCATGAAAAATTCGCTCTCACTCTTTTTTCCTAATAGTAAGAGGAATGATATGTCCACAACATTTTTACAACAAATTATAAGTGGTAGATTGTTACTAGTTGTTATTGTTGGGTTAAAAAAGTAATCTCAGTGCTAAATTCAAATTTGAACCAATAACAACTAACCGCCTGTGATTTGTTGTGAAAATGTTGTAAAAATATTGTAGACATAGTACTTCTCTAATAGTAATTCTCATTCTTAAACAACAAATAAAACATTTTTGTCACAGTTGGTTTTACTTGCAGAGAAGAACCGTGACTTGACTCGATTTGTGAAGCTAAGGTCATAGCTGAGGTATCCTATTATATCTTCGGAGGACCATTGGGGCACATGGGCTGCTCTCTTTGCCACTGGTGCTTTGGTGTTTGGTACCTACTCTCCTTCAGTGTTTGTGTTTCTTTTTTTGTTTGGGACATGCAATTATAATTCTTGAATTAAAGACATGTTTAGCTTCTGCCTAGACTTTCTTGGTAATGAAGAAATCAAAATGTGGAACGAAAATATATTTTTCTGGGGATTTTTAATTCTAATGAAGTAGGTCTCAAATAGCTTTCTTAATATGGTTTTGTTACACAATTTTTTTTTTTTTGGAATAATTTAAGAACAACCCAACATAGAATCAGACATCATAGATGTTACCTTGGTCGTTTTTGATCTTTAACTGTCATCCAAGAAGTTGGGTCCATTTTTTTCAGTGTAAAATACTTAGAAGAATCTAAATAAAATTGAGAGAGTTTTATTGATTGAAAAGAGAATTACAATAAATTGTGACGGAAATTTAGACCTCTTAAACACACAGATTGCGTAGCCTAGATTAATTAGCCAAGTTGTTACTTAGTCAAATTATGCAATTCTAGGTTAAAGCAATCAAATAATCATATCAAGATATAAAGCAGCGGAAAATAAATAAACACAAGATATGATCACCCAGGAAACCACTCGGTAAAAACCTGGGGAGGATTTGACCCACCGATCCTCAAGGCATAACAGAATTCACTATGAAAGAATTGAAGTTCTTACAGAAGAACTACAAGCTCCCCACTCGACTTCCTAATGCTACCCACCAGTAAAACTTCCTGACATGACCATGCGCAAGCTCCGAATCCACGGACTACTTCTTTCTTGAATTCTTCAATCAGCTACAAGCTCCCCGCTTGCTTTTCTTTTAAGTTCCAATGGTTGCAACAGTAATGATCTTCAAGATGTTGAAATTATCTCTACCTTGAAAACCCTAAGTTTTGTGTAAAGGAAGTCTCCTCAAAGATCTCACACGAGATTCACACAAAACAGCAATGTATGAGCAACAAAGCAATATGGACAACCCCCAAAAATGTGGCTAGGGTTTAGTTTATATACCTATGGTAAAAACACAAAACCCTAAACGTTTAATGAAGTAGGGTTGAGTTGGAAAATCTGCAGAAAATTCAACCTGTGCGATTTTCGATCGATCGAGTCTATTCTTCGATCGATCGAGCCAGGCTGAAAGTCCCAAGTACTTCTGCAGCCACTCGATTCCAACTTTACAATATTAAACCAACTTTGAGCAAGTCTAAACAAGACTAAATACAATGTTTTGATCATGGTTTGCCAATATTACAAATTAGAGTTCTAAATACATAAAATCCTAAAACCTTAGAACCTAACAAATTGAAATGAAAAATACATAGTCTATTCGATTTATATACAGTCCTAACCATGTATAACTAACTTCCTAAAATGGCGCCAAAAATTGTTACTTGAACCTTTTAGAACTTTACACGTGTCACCTTGGAATATCAAGCTTTGGTACTCCCTAAATTCATGAAACTAACTCCTTAAATCTCTGGATGAATGGCTCATGATAAGATATCTCCTCAATCACTTCTAGAATCTTTGTGCTAACCCAGGTAGGCTCTGATGCTACCTTCGTAGCTTGGCTAGTGCACCTCTCATCAGTAGGTGCTACACTGCTTGCTACCTTTGTGGCTTGGCTTATGCAACTTTGCTCTGTATTGTCATTTGCAACTTTAACACTTCCCCTCAAGAGCAGAGCTCTTGCTTTCTGACTTAGTGTAGTTGTATGGGGATATTCCACCACATGAGTAAAGATATTGATGATACCCAACCTTTTGATCAGCCTTAGATAGTCTTCTACCCCCAAGGCCTTTGTGAATCCATCTGCTAGCTGATTTTTGGTTGAGACATAAAAGGTTTTGAGTGTACCATCCAAGATCCTATTCCTCACAATGTGACAATTAGCTTCTATGTGTTTTGATCTCTCATGGAACACTGGGTTAGCAGCTATATGAAGTGCTGTTTGGTTATCATAGTACATTAGCATAGGCTTGTCATGCTTAACATGCAAATCTTACAACAAGTATAAAAGCCAAGTCAGTTCACAAGTGGTTGTAGTCATATCCCTATATTCTGATTCTGCACTAGATCTTAGACACTATGCTTTGCTTTTTGGACCTCCAAGATATCAAAGCATCACCTAAAAACACATAATAACTTGTAAGAGACTTCCTTCTACTAGGGCACCCTGCCCAATTTGCATCGCAATATGCTTTTAAGTGCAAATCAGATTTTATAGGAAAGAAAACACCTTGTCCAGGTGTACCCTTAATGTATTGAAGTATCCTGGTTGCTACCTTTATATGTGATACTCTAGGCTGTGCCAAAAGTTGACTAAGCCTATGTACTGCATAAGTGATATCTGGCCTACTCAAAGTCAGATACATTAACTTTCTAATAAGTCTCCTATATTGACTAGGATTTGGAAGCACTTCTCCACTGCCTTTGGACAACTTTAATTGTTGTTCCATTGGTGTTTTGACTCGCTTGCAACCTGTCATGCTTGTCTCCTTAAGGACCTCAAGAGCATACTTTCTCTGGTTCAAGCTAATACCAGTCTTATTCCTTGCAATTTCTAAACCCAAAAAATACTTGAGTGATCCAAGGTTTTTGATCCCAAACTTTTGATCTAAAACTGACTTTAGAGAAGTAACACAAGCAAGGTCATTTCCTGTGATTATAATATCACCAACATAGACTAGTAATGCAGTAAACAAGGGTCCTTTGCTATAAACAAACAATGAGTGATCTGTCGGGACTAAAAAAAAAAAAAAAAAAAAAAACAAGTTGCATGATTATGGTTGACAGCTTTGTATACCACTGTCTAGAGGCTTGTCTTAAGCCATAAAGGATTTAATCAACTTGTAGACCCTAGGAGCAGCTGATGAAGCAACTGAGGAAGAATTAGAAACATACCCCACCTTATTGTGAAAACCAGGAGGCAGAGTCATGTAAACCTCCTCATCCAAATCCCCATGAAGAAAGGCATTATTAATTTCCAATTGGTGTAAAGGCCAAGCTCTAGCAGTAGCAAGGGTTAGCAATACCCTCACCGAAAAGTCTTAGCTACTAGAGAGAAGGTTTCTAGAAAATCGAGTCCCTCTCTTTGTGTATAGCCCTTAATCACAAACCTTGCCTTATACCTCTCAACATTCCCATCAGGATTTAGCTTCACTTTGTACACCCACTTGTACCTAATAGGTGATTTACTAGGAGGTAAAGTAGTGAGATCCCAAGTGTGGTTACTTTCAAGGGCTTGGATTTCCTTGTCCATGGCAGCTCTCTAAAGAGGGTCTTGAATAGCTTGGTAAAAATGCTAGGGTTCTTGAGGGCAAGAACTGACCACCAATAGGTAGGACTGATAACAAGGCTCCAAATGAGAATAAGTGAGAGACTGAGCAAGATCATAAGGTGCACCAGGAACAACAGTAGTACATGCATAATCCTTTAAGTAAGCAGATGGCTTGGTGTCCCTAACTGGTTTTTTGAGAGGCACTAATGGTGTTGAAGGAATTGGTGTAGGTGATTGTGAAGAACTCACTAAAACATCAGTGGTGAGAAGCTATTCATCACTAGGAAAAGAACTATTAGACATTAATGGCAAAGATATGGCAACATTAGAATTAAAAGGAACAAAGGAAGATGGAGTAAGTAAAGAATCAATAGAAACAGTAGGTGAATTAGCAATCTCAGGTATACTAATAGGAGTGACAAAAGCACCATTACCAATTGAGGAAGAAGGAGCAACATCAACTTCAGAAGAAGAAGCAAAAGAATCTGCAACATTAGTAGAAATGGTGGCAAAAGGAAAAAAATCCTTATGGAAAATAACATCCCTCGAAATAAAAACGTTGTGAGTAGACAGGTCAAGAACCTTGTAACCCTTCACCCCAAAAGGATACCCCCAAAAAAACACATTTCTTAGCTTTAGGAGCAAATTTGATTCTGTTATTGGAAAGTGTGGAAGCAAAGCATAGGCACCCAAACACTTTCAAATGTGAATAACTATGTACATGACCAAAGAGAATTTCAAAGGGAGTCTAATGTGATAAAGCTGATGTTGGTATTCTATTTATCGAATAAACAGCAGCAAGAACATAATGATCCCATAGATGTAATGGCAAATTAGATTGAAACATGAGAGCTCTTGCCACATTTAAGATGTGTTGATGTTTCCTTTCAACAACAGCATTTTGTTGTGGTGTTTCGACATAGCTTAATTGATGCAAAATGCCTTTCTTGGCAAAGAAATCTTTCATGATAAATTTAGTGCCATTATCGGACCTTATAGCTCTAATCTTTTTAGAAAATTGTGTTTCCACCATATTACAAAATTGTTCCAAAATCAGTTGTGTTTGTGACTTATGTTTTAGCAAATAAATCCAAGTACATCTTGAGCAATCATCCACAATAGTTAAGAAATATTTGCAATTATCAATAGTGGGCACTAAAAAAGGTCCCCACAAGTCACAATGTATCAAATCAAAGCAATTATTAGAAATGTGAGAACTTTTATTAAAAGACAATCCTTTTTGTTTAGCAAGTGGACAGATCTCACGAGTAAAAGTCTCAGCAGAAGTAAAAAGGGGTACACCATTATTCTTCATTAAAGTCAATTGGCATTAGACAAATGTCCTAGTCTAGAGTGCCATACAGGAGATGGAATTCTATGTACAGAAAGTCCTGAAGAAATGGAAGCAGAAATGGAAAGTGAAGTTGATTTGCTCAAGTAAAGACCATTGCATTCCCTACCCAGACCAAGTGTGCTCTAGTGAGCAAGGTCCTGGATAAAGCATAAGTTTCTAAAGAAGATAAGACAACATAAGGTGGATTTAGCTAATTGACTTATTGAAATGAGATTGAAATTGAAAGATGGAACACATAAGACATTATAAATGGTAAGCTTTTCTAAAATTTTGACAGTTCCTATGTGTGTGACTAAAGCAATTTCACCATTAGGCAAACTGACATGAGTATTCAAAGTAGTAGTGATTGAAGTGAAGCATGAAATTGAATGTACCATATGATCAGTAGCCCTTGTATCTATGACCCAATCAGTGGCATGAAAAACCTCTCTATTAACTATTTTAGTAGAGAAAATAGAGTGTTTTAAGGTAGGTGTGAAGGATAAGCTTGGAATGATACCTGACATTGTGTCAATGAAATTGGAATTGACATTAGCTAATGGTGAAGTTGATGTGGAAGCCACACCAGCTGTAGCAGACACACTAGAAGCTCCAGAAGACAGGCTAGAGACACCACAACTTGTACTTACAGATGTAGCTTGATGACTGCCACCAAGATCAGCTCCAGTGTTGAAAAGAGCAAGCAACTGTTCACACTGTGCCTTGGAAATAAGACACTGAATAGATGCATTTGAAGGAGTCTCAATAGCATTGCCTTGTGGATATGAAACCCGATTAGTATTGACATTGGGCTTGCCTTTGTGCTTGTATCTAGGTGGATACCCATGGAGTTTGTAGCACTTGTCCACAGTGTGCCTAAGCATGTTATAGTGAGTACATAAAAGTCTCTCCTTCTTATTACCACCCTTATTACCAAAATTACCTTTGGTGTTAGCATACATTGCAATTGAATTAGGCCTAGGTGTGAAGGTAGAACCATGTCCAATGTTCTTATGAGACTCTTCTTGAAGAACCAAAGCATACACCTTGCTTATTGAGGGAAATGGCTCAAACATGAGAATCTGACTCCTCACAATCTTAAAATTCTCATTTAGCCCCATCAAGAACCTCATAACATAGGCCTTCTCATGTGCAACACTTAGCGGTTGTTTGGTTTTAAAAATACAATCACTCATCACTCCTCATTTAATTTTCATCACTCATCACTCATCACTTATCACTTCAAATACCCAAATTTCCTAAACCTGCACGTTTGGCACACTATTTTCAATTGCTCATCACTTAAATATTTTTACTTTTTGTGGGACCCATACCCGAGCACTTGGTCAGAGACACCTTGACCTATACATGATTTTTGTTAGCCTACCAGCCTCACCCTCATTCCCCACGATTTGGGTTTTGAGAAAACTGTTAGATTTTAGCTTGAACTCTGTTTTGCCTTTGTTTTTCCCTGTTGTTTGGTTGGTGAGAAAATAATAAAGGAGAAGTTTTTTTGGTTTGTTTTTTGTTTATATGATATTATTAGGCTTACCCATTGCTGGATTACTTTAATCGGATTATTTGTTCCCCTTCAGCCCTGTTTATTCTCCCAAACCCCTCCACGAACCCAACATAAGTCTTAGTAGGAAGGAACCCCAAATCCAATCTTCAACTCTTCAAACCCTCACTCTGCCTCACTCAACCTCTCATAAAATACCATACCAGCTTCAGGAAAGAAAAAATAATAACAAAAAACCTGGACCCAGATGCATGAAGAACAGAGAAGATGAAGCCCAGCAAACTTTTCTCACATTTTCTCACCTTTCTCTTCCCCTACATCTCAGATCCAAACCCACCACAGCCATAGCCACATCACAAATCCAAACCCCACACCCATAACCACATCTCAAAAATCCAAACCTCACAACCACATCCCAAGTCCGAACTCCACATCCACAAATCAGATTAGAAGCTTGAAATCACTGCTAAAATACCATACCAACCCAAATAAAACACACAAATACTAAAACAAATAAACCTATAGAAAGCACCAGAAAAACCCACAAAAAGAACCACAGATCTTGAAAGAAGAAATAATGAAAGAGAGAAAGAAACAAGACAAAGTTGAGAAAAGAAATGGGTAAAGAACAAAAGAAAGAGAAAAATAGAGCAGCAGGATCTAAGGCATTTATCGAAAAATACTTTATTAAAAAAAAAAAAAAAACAATTACACAGCATCAAATCTTCGTGGAGGCTGCTGGGTTTCGACTGGAGCTGTTGGGTTTCAGATGCTCCTGTTGGGTTTTGGCTAGAGTTGTGGGTTCAGATAGTGGAATAGAGATACAAATGAGAAGGAAGAAAATGGAGAGAGACGTTGGGAGTGGCTAAGGTGGATTGACTTGATAGAGACACGACATGATAGTGGGTTCCACATAAGTCCAAAAATTTACAACAATACTCCAATAACTCAGTTTTGATAACTAGAAAACACCTAAAATGTGTTTTCAGTTTCTATAACTCATTCCTCAAAAATCAAAGAATTGAGTGATGGAAATAAAAACTGAAAACAAATCCAAATAGCCATGGACCCACCAGTTTTGAATTATGGGTGATGAAAACAGAGTTAAGAGTGATGGAAAACAGCAAATCCAAAGAGCCTTTTAGAGTCTTCATTGCTCCACAAGTACATGCTGGTAATGGTTCATAATGAAGCAATTGATCCCAATGGTAACCTTGATTTGAGAATAACAGTGTTAAGGAACATTTTTGGACTTTATGTTCTTTGTTGGGCTGATACATTTGACCCAGAATTATGTTTCTCTGTTATATTGAAATATTAGTCTATCTTTTTTTTTTTCAAGGCTGCTCTGATTAAGATGTTTTCTTTTCTCCCTTTGGAAAGATTGTAGCTGAAGACTTTCTGAGGCATACTCGTGGCTGCAATGAGCCACGAGGCTTTGCTTTCATCTTGTATAGCACAAAAGATGTAATCTGATTGCTTTTTTTTTTTTTTTTTTTTTTTGTTTTTTTGTTTTTTTTTTGTTATTGTTTTCAAGCATTTTCTGATTCCCACCATTAAAGTGAGCATGCAGGAAGCTAAATTGGCCAAGGAGAAGATGCATGGGAAATTAGCTTGTAGGTGCCCGTTGGTTGTTTGTCTTGCTAGTGAGAACTACTTGGTGGTAACAGCAGAGAAGTTGTCCAAAGGTGTGGCTGACTCACATAAGACAAGCCTTTCTAGTAGTAGTTCAGGACAGATGAGTTGAACTGCTAAAATTGCTGCAATCAAGAACAAATTAAAAGCTTTGACGGAGGATAGCTCTATTTCAAAGAAGCAAAAGCTAGCTGAAAGCATCTCTACTAGTGAAAGTTTGGATCAGCCATTTTGGCAAAAGATGATAAGAAATTGTAATTGGGGTAGAATTCTATCTAACCAAGAGATTCTGCAAAACCTTTTACCAGACTTTAGAACTTGTGAGGTATTAGCATGGTGCTGAAATTGAAATGATTTCATAATTTCATATGTGATATTCCATGATGTTGTAATTGTCAATGGAATGTCTGTCAATCGAATTCTGATCCTGGCGTTGATAGTGCAAAGCAATTGTGAATTTGAGTTATGGGCTCCTTTGTTAAAGCTTATTTACAACTTTTAAATTATATTCAGCTAAAATGTAAAGATACGAATAGCAACCTTAAAGTCGAGGGTTGAAATTGAAAGATGGTCATGAAAATGAACCTTTTGAGTTGGACCTAGGATGGAAACTGAAGAGGGAAAATGAATGTCAATGGGTCTGAAAATCATCTCATCAATAATTTTTTTATGCATTCTGCATATATGATATATCTGTAATATGTCTTTAATAACATGTGGAACTTTTAGTTGAATGGATTATGAGAGACATGTTGTATGTACCTATGTGAAAAATTATCCTATGAGACGATCTCACAAGACATCTTTCTCATGATGTGGATATTTCACATATCATGTTAGAAATGTCTCATGAGATACCTTCAAAAATTATAGTTTGTGGGAGGGGTCTATAGATTCATTAATCACTATTAGTTCCTAATGGGTTGATGATAAGACTTACGTTATCTATTTATCGAGCCCATTTTGTTATCAGTTGGTAAAATTAGCAAGTAATTACTAATTATAGGCCATAGGCCACAAGTCACCCACAAATCTCATGCTAGCTTACCTGTAAATTGAAGTGGACTAAGAGATCATAATTTGCCATATAAAATGGGTATAGGAGAGGGCATGGTAAATGCTGCCATATAAAATAGGTATAAGAGAGAGTATGATAAAGGCCACCATATAAAATATTTATAGGAGAGAGCATGGTAAAGGCTATGGTTCTAGAATAACTTGTGGAATAAACAACTCTCATTGAAGTAATTCTAGTGTTACATAAAAAGTCACAACTTTTGTCATAATTATCTTATGTGGTAGGCTGTGATGAATTGAATATCGCTTTTATATGAACCAATCACTTTTTCTTTACCACTCATAATCTGCCACATGGACAGTTGTTGTAAGAGCTGTGGTTTTATCACGTGTTCTTAGAATTTTTTGCTCCCACCAACTCAAGACTAATTCCTTTTTTTTTTTTTTTTTGAATTAAACAAATCAAAACTACTTGCAATATTCCTTTTATTTTTTTATTTTTTATTTTATAATATTTTATGGGATCTACGCAGGTAAAATATTTTAGCAAGTCTCATACAGGCCACTTGTCCACTAAGTCCCCAAGTTGACGGAGAGGCCTCGCTCTCTGGAGGAGACTGCTTGACAATGGCGATGATGTTACATCTTCCTTCTTCAACTGTCTTTACTCCCAACTCTAACTCCAAGTTCCAACGCTCACATTTCTCTTCCCGCCAAATCCCATTAACCATCATCACTTCAATTCAAGCTCAACCTAATCATTTATCACCATCTTCTTCATCTTCCAAAACCTTTCTATCTCCTCCTTTAATTACCACCAAACCCAGTTTGATTCAATCCATAACAGCTCGGTCTCTCTCCAACCTCCCTCTCATTTCTCCTAATGACCACTGGAGCACCTGGACCTCTCTCTTTGCCATCGGTGCTTTCGGTATCTGGTAACTCTCTCTCTCTCTCTCTCTCTCTCATAGTTTTTTAGTTTTCTCTGAGGACCCAAATGGGAAAACCTTGTAAAAATGAAATAAAATTGCATGTTGTTAGGTTCTAAAGGTTTAGGAATTTATGTATTTAGAACTCTAATTTGTAATATTGGCAAACCATGATCAAAACAATATGTTAAGTCTTGTTAAAGTGTGCTCAAAGTTGATTAATTATTGTAAAGTTGGAATCGAGAGACTGTAGATGCATTGGGGCATTTTGGTCTGGCTCGATTGATCGAAAAATAGATTCGATCGATCGAAAGTCGACCAGATTGCATTTTTTGTAGCTTTTCCAACTCAGCCCTAACTCATTAAACGTTTAGGGTTTTATGTTTTTACCCTAGGTATATAAGGAAAAACCCTAGCCATGTTTTTAGAGTCGCTCCAGTTGTATTGTTGCTCATACATTGCGGTTTTGTGTAAATCTCTTGTGAGATCTAGAGGAGCTTTCCTTTACACAAAGCTTAGGGTTTTCAAGATTGAGATTACTTCAACATCTTGATGATCAACTTGGTTGCTACCATTGAAGCTTAAAGAATATCAAGCGTGGGTGCTTGTAGCTGATTGAAGAATTCAAGAAAGAAGGAGTCCGTGGATTCGGAGCTTGCATGGGGTTGTGTCAGTAAGTTCTACTGGTAGGTAGCATTAGGAAGTCGAGCGGGGAGCTTGTAAGTCCTTTTGTATGAACTTCGATTCTTTTATAGTGAATTCTGGTTTGCCTTGAGGATCGGTGGGTAAAATCCTCCTTAGGTTTTTTACCGGTTTGATTTTCCTGGTTGATCATATCCTGTGTTATTTATTATTCCGCTGCTATATATTCTTGATATGATTGTTTGATTGTTTTAACCTAGAATTGCTTAATTTGACTAAGTAATAACTTGGCTAATTAACTAGGCTACTCAATCTGGTTGTGTTTTAAGGGGTCTAAATTTCCATCAAGTGGTATCAGAGCAGGTAGCTCTATTGTCTGAGATTTTTGATCTCTGAGCTGATCCTTGACCCCTGTTGTTATGGAGCATGGACACTCTCTTGTTGTTCCTCCTCACTTTGATGGGAATAACTATGCTTATTGGAAAGTAAGGATGAAAGCATTCCTGAAATCCATTGATGAGAGAGTTTGGAATTCCGTTGAATATAGATGGGAGAAGCCCACTACTCCTGTGAGTGAGTGGCAAACTTCTGAAAAAGAAGCAGCAGGCTTCAATAGCAAAGCTATGAATGCCATCTTCAATGCTGTTTCTATGGAGGAATTTAAGAGGATCTCTAATGTTGAGGTTGCTCATACTGCTTGGAAAATCCTCCAAACTATGCATGAAGGCACAAAGGCAGCTAAGATAAACAAACTGCAGCAATTAACTTCTAGGTTTGAGAGCATTATGATGTCTGATGATGAATCCTTTGATGAATTTTATGCCAAACTGAATGATATTGTTAATTATGCTTTTAATTTGGGTGAAATCTATGATCAACCTAAAATTGTTAGGAAGATACTTAGATCTTTAATTGAAGACTTTAGACCCAAAGTGACTGCCATTACTGAGAGCAAGGATGTGGACTCCATCTCTGTTGATGAGCTTGTAGGATCTCTTCAGTCCTATGAGTCTGACTTACCTAAAACAAACAAATCCAAATCAATGGCTCTTAAGTCTGTTGATGATGTTGAGGCTGGTGGATTTAATGATGAGCTCTCTGCTACAGAGATAGTTTACCTTGCCAAGAATTTTAGAAACTTTCTGAGAAATACAAATAGAAGGGCAAGAGGTACAAACACTGCTGAGCCTAGAAACTTTAGGAAGAATGATCCCACTAAGGTTAATAACTTTGAAAAACCTAGAAAAAAAGTAGGTCAATCTTTAAATAATTCTTTGGGTGCTCAGTGTTTTGGTTGTCAAGGGTATGGTCATGTTAAATCTGAATGTCTTACATTCTTGAGAAATAAGGGTAAAGTTATGGCTGTAACCCTTAGTGATAATGAGGTTTCTGATGATGAGTCTGAATGTGACGAGGATGGAAACTTCATTACTTTCACTGCTACTGTAGTAGTCAATGAAAGCATATCTGTTAAGGAGAACCCTTCTATTGGGGAACTCTCTGAGGATGCAGATCTTCAAGAGGCCTATAATAAACTTTACAAAGTTGTTGCAAAGGATGCTATGAATGTTGAACTTGGCTTGGAGAAAATTGATGCTCTTGAGCTTGAAAAGAAAAATTTGCTTGTTAAATTATTTGATGCTAATGATCTTTTGAACCATGTGAAATCTGAGAACATGCTTTTACTTGATAAAGTTAAAACTTTAGAATATGATTTATCTGTTGCTAGAACTGCTAGTTCTAAACTTGATCACATGCTGAATGTTCAAAAGTATCCTTCTGATAAATCTGGGATAGGATATGTTGAAAGCATCTCTGTGTCTACTCCACATTCCACGAACTTTGTTCCTTCATCTTCTTCTGAACCTTCTGTGAGTGAGGTTGTGAGTGAAACTGTCAAACCACCTGTGAGTGAGGTAGTCAAACCTGTAGAAGTTTCACCTCCTAAGAAGATTAGGGTTGATCTGAGAGAAATTAAACCTACCCTTTCTAAGGGCAAGATGCATGGTAAACCTATTTGGGTTTGTCATTATTGTGGAAAGTCTGGACACATTCGTCCTAACTGTTACAAGATTCAAGCTGCTAAGAGAGCAACTAAACCAAAGGTGCCTATGCCTCAAGCACAAGATTCTATGGCACTTATTGGTGAATTGGTAAAAGCTTTGAACCTTTATTCCAATCCTGGAGTTGGAAATCACTCGAATGTGAATAGGAACTCCAATGCTCGGAGTGCATCTAAAAGGCTTTGGATGCAAAAGACTCGACCTAATTGAGTCTTTCTGACATGATCCTTGTGCTTCATTGCTCATTCCTTTGTGACCATTGTTCTTTGGTTTTTTGTGTTCCTTTTGTTTCTAGGATTTGCATTGCATTACATTCATGCATTTCATTCTAGGATTTATTTTGTTTTATCTTAAATAAAGAAAAAAATTAAAAAAAAAAGGAGAAAAGGAGAGAGCAAAAATGTGTTTGACATTGTTTTCTTGGTTTTTGAAAATAAGGTTGGTCAATTTATTTACACATATCATGTCCTATGTACCTTGTTTATCTTTGATAAGCTTATTTATTGCACTTGACTAGTTGAAGTTTTGTAGTGCATGTTGTGTGGGAAAGATGTTTATGGTGTTTATCACTTTGTCTTGATCTTGAAGTTACATGTTATTTGACTGTCGGACTTGATCCTTTTGAGAAAGGCATAAATAACCATCTCACCACTGTTAACTAGCCAATCATGAATATCTTAGTGCATAATTATAAGATTCTGTGCTCGAGAAAGTGTAGCACATGCACAAAAAGAACATAAGGTGTTGCCTAGGCTTAATTGCTTAATGATAAAATTGGTGTGTACTATTAGGCTTGATGCCATTTCAAATAATATATTTTACATTATAATGGGGCAAAATACAAGAAACTTAAATGATTGCAAGCTTTTGTTCTAGGAGATGTGGGAGTTATATGATGTAACTCTTTAGGTGATAGTCTCTTTTAAATTTTATGTGATGGATTGTGTAGACTTTGTGATTGATTGCTATTCACATATCACCTCACATATTTCTCAAAGTTTTTGCTAGTTGCACACACTACGCAAGTTACTCTTTGTTAAACTTTGTACATGTTATTGTGTGTGTTTTTGGTCTGACCAACCAAGTTTGAAAATACTTTGAGAATTATGCAAAACATTTTTTTTGCTTGAGAATTTAAAAAGAGAATGGCTGAAATTTTCTTTGGAGAAACTGGGATTAAATTTGGGTTTTTGAAAAATCATTTCATCTCATACTCATGCATTTTGTTTTCATAATTTAATGCTTTGAGGAATTGTTTTTCAAAATAAGGTTTGTGTTTTTCAAAACTGTGTTTTTTTTTCTCAAAAATTTTTGTGAGCTTCTGCCCAATTCGATCGATCCATTCTGATTTTCGATCGATCGAAAAAGTGCTTTAATTTGTTTAAAAATGACTGTCTCATTCGATCGATCGAATGTATTTTTCGATCAATCGAAAGTCGCGAATCAGGTTTTTAAAAAACACTGTTCTTGACCTTTTCAAACACTTTTCAAAAGTTTTTTTTTTCAAACTTTCTTTCTCTCTCCGACGAGGCAAGGCTCCACAGTCAAATTTTTGTCGTTCTCCTCCAAATTTTTTTGCAAGAATTCTCTTTCCTCAAGCCGGTATGTCTATCTTACCCTTCCTTTTTGAGTTTATAAACTAATTTCATGTATTTTTTCATGCATTTATACTCAAAATTTCGGACCCTTTTCCTTTTGGGATTGTTGTTGATTTAAGCCCAATTTTGTGTAATTGATTAATGGGTTTTTGTGGGGTCATACTATAAACATGTTCTTAATAGTTTAATTTGATCAATTTTGGGTTTTATGTGAAATTGAAAATTTTAGGGTTTATAATTGATCCGAATTAGGGATTTTTGTTCAATTAGGTTTAATTGATGAAATTGGCTTGTTGTTTTGATGAAATTGGTTATTCTAATATGTTTTCAACACCGTGTGATGATCAATTCATCAATTTGTTTCAAAATTATCATGTGGTTTTTCAAATTTTTTAGGGTTTTTGTTAAAAACTTTATGTTCAAGCCAATTTTGTGAAATTGAACCTAATTCGAACTGTGGTTACTGCATTAGTTCATGCATCACAACATTGTTATTGATCATGCATCATATAGATTTTTTATTTGTTTTTATTGTGCTAACTTGCAATCTGCCCTTGATTTTGTTTTATTCTATTTTTTTGGTTTTCTCTTTGTGTCTCTGTCCTTTCCTTAGCATCATACCTAGGAAAACTAGAGCCCGTAGGACTATTCCCTCCTCTTCTCCATCCCCTCCTTCTTTTGACCGTGAGAGGTTTCCGAGTGAGAAAAACCAAGAGCTGTTTGAGAAACTTAACCTTAAGAGAAAGATTTGGGTTGAGCGTTTTGTTCTCTTAGATGAACTTGATCTTGCCATTAGGGCAAACTTTGAGCGTCGGGGCTGGTTACCCTTGGTGGATATTTCTGATCCTCCTCTACCTTCTGCCTTGATTAGAGAGTTTTTTTCGAACATCACTATCCGCATCTATGATTCCAATACTTTGGTAAAGAGTTGGATACGAGGCGTATAGTACACCATTACTCCCCGGGTAGTGGCTGATGCTCTAGGGGTACCCTTGGTCTAGAATCCTGTCTATCCTTATGATGAGTCTCCCAAGTTGAGTAACGTCTTGTCTTACATCACTGGGACTTCTGTCCAATGGGGTTCTGATCCTAGGATCACTTCTGCTGAGCTCTCCGGGTTGCACTATTTGTTCTTTAGGATAGCCTGTCATTCTATCTGGCCCATCTCTCATGTTCACACCATTCCTCTTGAGAGGTGTGTATTTTTGTACGCCCTAGTTACTGATGCTCCTATTAGTTTTCCTCATCTCTTTCTTCGTTTTTTGAACGATGTTTATAGGAGTTCATCTACTACTCATGCTCTTGTGCATCCTATTTTTATTCATAGGATTTTGCTTTATCTTGATCTTAGTGGTTTTCCCTCCTCTGAGCCTGTTCATGTGATAGCTCCCATAGGTGCGTCTTTTCTTAGACAGAGGGCCGCTCATCTTCGAGCTGGTTCTAAACACCCTAGGTCTGAGCCGTCTAGTAGCGCACCTCCTCCTTCTTCTTCTACAGATCTTGCTAGTGAGGATGTTCCTGATCCAGTTGGTGATGATGCTGCTGCTGCTGATGTTCCTCCACCTCCTTCGACCGACTTTGATGTTCGTCGTACTCTGGAGACTGTCATGACTGTTCAGGCGGCTCATGGTCACATTTTGGTGGACTTGCTAGATAAGATTCGTGCTCTGCGAGCTGACTTTGCATGTCTTCATTCACCCTCACCTCCACCTTTTGATGGCGACTTGTGATTGCCCTTTGGCATTCCGTCAAAAAAATGAGGAGTGGAGTTTTTGACTTGTAGAGGAGTTTTTGTTGTTAGGGGGAGATTTTTTTGTTTCTTGAGGAGCTTGCGGAGTTTTTAGATTGTATCTAGGTGCTTCACTTTGTATATCATTTTTGGGGATATTCAAGTTCGGGGGAGTAACATTGATTGATATACATGTTATATTCATTGATTCTTGTTGCTTTGTGATTCACTGCTTATTGATTTATATTTATGAGTTGTTCATTCATATATATCATTATTTTGTCTTGTGTGAATCTTACAAGAATGTTAATACCTGTTGTTTTACTCTTTTCTGTCACACATGCGTTTGTTGAGTATTTCAGGAAGATACAGGTTGATTCAACAAAGCTGCTGTCTACACTTGCAACCGATCGATAGCAGTTAGGGTTGAATTTGAGTTTATGAGCATTATTTTTGTAAAGGGCTCTATACTTGTAAACTTTGAGCTTTTAATTAGGGTTTTGTCACGGATTGCCAAATGGGGAGTTTATTAGGTTCTAAAGGTTTAGGAATTTATGTATTTAGAACTCTAATTTGTAATATTAGTAAACCATGATCAAAACAATATGTTAAGTCTTGTTAAAGTGTGCTCAAAGTTGATTAATTATTGTAAAGTTGGAATCGAGAGATTGTAGATGCATTGGGCATTTCGGTCTGGCTCGATCGATCGAAAAATAGATTCGATCGATCGAAAGTTGACCAGATTGCGTTTTCTACAGTTTTTCCAACTCAGCCCTAACTCATTAAACGTTTAGGGTTTTATGTTTTTGTCCTAGGTATATAAGGAAAAACCCTTGCCACTTTTTAGAGTTGCTCCAGTTGTATTGTTGCTCATACATTGCGGTTTTGTGTAAATCTCTTGTGAGATCTAGAGGAGTTTTCCTTTACACAAAATTTAGGGTTTTCAAGATTGAGATTACTTCAACATCTTGATGATCAACTTGATTGCTACCATTGAAGTTTAAAGAATATCAAGCGTGGGTGCTTGTAGCTGATTGAAGAATTCAAGAAAGAAGGAGTCCGTGGATTCGGAGTTTGCACGGGGTTATGTCAGTAAGTTCTACTGGTAGGTAGCATTAGGAAGTCGAGCGGGGAGCTTGTAAGTCCTTTTGTATGAACTTCGATTCTTTCATAGTGAATTCTGGTTTGCCTTGAGGATCGGTGGGTAAAATCCTCCTCAGGTTTTTTACCGGTTTGGTTTTCCTAGGTGATCATATCCTGTGTTATTTATTATTCTGCTGCTATATATTCTTGATATGATTGTTTGATTGTTTTAACCTAGAATTGCTTAATTTGACTAAGTAACAACTTGACTAATTAACTAGGCTACTCAATCTGGTTGTGTTTTAAGGGGTCTAAATTTCCATCAATGTAAACTTGAATTTTGTGTTGTATATACTGTTTTGCTTTTGGTCAAAACAAGAAGGAAAAGTAAAAGGTTGCTCCCAGCTAAGCTACTGGTTGTACTGGTTCCAAATAAGGAAAGTTGCTGCTAGTGTTCTTTAAGCTAAATGAATTTATTTTTGTAAATTTGTAACTACTTGTTATGAAGAAGTTGTGTATATGTTTTGGTTGAAATTGAAGGTCGGAGAAGACTAAGATTGGAAGTACACTGAGTGGCGCTTTAGTGAGCATTTTGGTAGGACTTGCAGCAAGTAATTTGGGGGTTATTGCGAATGAAGCTCCGGCATATTCTGTTGTTTTGGGGTTTCTGCTCCCGATGGCCGTTCCATTGTTGTTGTTTAGAGCAGATTTGCGTCGTGTTATAGAGTCCACTGGGACACTTCTGTTGGCTTTCTTGCTAGGCTCAGGTAATACTAGTTAATATCAGAGTCTGCATTATAATGTGCTTTTTATATTAAATTGTTAATCTTTCGTTACTCTGTGCTTTCTATGTATTGATAAGGAGAATGTGACCGCTTTCTAGGTGCATTACTGGTCAATTAAGTAATCATCTCAAACAATGGAATTACCATATGCTACTTGTTAGTTAAGCTCAATTAGCGCTAGGTCTGTGTTCATATTGGTTTTTAAAAGGACTTGCAGATCAACGCGTTGCTTAAATTTTGCAGGGATTTTCAATTTATAAATCCAGCCTTTTTTATTCTGGTGTAAACTTTGGGAGGTTGATTAAAATTTTATATTTTCAGAACAGATGTAAAAACATAGAAGAAGAAAACTGAATCTGCAAATTGTCTTCCAATGCTTGCTGCTTTTTTCTATTCAAATTAATTTGACCTATAGTTTTTCTATTTATTTCTAGGCTTGCTGATTGAAGGCTTAGGTCCATAGTTTTTAGTGGACTACGTGTGATGGATCTTAGTGATAGGGTGATTACTCTGAGACTAACTTCATTTGCAATGTAGCAAGTCCCTTCAAGTCAATGATTTGGTTTCTCTAGTTTTTCCCTTGTGGTTCTGTAATTAGTTCATTCATATTGTATCAAATGTTCTTTTATTTCTTTGCTTTTTTGGGTGCATTAAAACTTAAAAGTTGAATCCAGTGCACAAAGCTTCCACTTTTGTGGGGGGTCTAGGAGAGGTATTTAGTAGGTAGCCTTACCCCCATTTTGTTGGAGGATGCTGTACAATATAGAAAAAGATTTTACGTGGATTGTAGTTACCTATCAGATAATTCATCTAAATTTGGGAAGAATGAAGCAAGTTTTATTGAAGGCAACCCTGCAACCAAGCAAACCTGTGTTTCATGTGTTTGTGGCCAATATATTTCACTCTATGTATCTAAATATGGGTGGGCTTGGCTTTTTATTTATTGAAGGATTATAGAGCAATGTGGTAGTTATGACTTATGCTTTGGGAAATGTTAAGAATATCAATCAAGTAATCACTCATATAGTCAACTTTTCCATGTGTTGGATTTTTCTCTACATACACTGATTTAGAGTCTTGTTGACATTATTTTCCTTTTGCTTTGTTCATATTATAGTTGCAACAACAGTTGGAACAGTGGTGGCATATGTGTTGGTACCAATGCGATCACTTGGTCAAGATAGTTGGAAAATAGCAGCTGCACTCATGGGCAGACATATTGGCGGAGGTAATTTGAATAAATTTTAGAGGCATGTAGATATTTGAAACCAGTTGGGATGCCTTTCTAGCTTTTCACTATTATATATCTATTTAGTTGTGATATTATCTTGCTTTTCTCATTTATTTTCCCAAGTTCTGTATCATGACTGACACTTCCTTTTGTTGTCTTTTTGAGATGTTGTACCGCTGTCAACTATGTTGCCATATCTGAAGCCCTTGGTGTTTCTCCATCAGTTTTGGCTGCTGGTCTAGCTGCAGATAATGTCATCTGTGCAGTATATTTTACGACATTGTTTGCGTTAGCTTCTAAAATACCTCCCGAGACTTCGACGTCAACTAATGGTGCAAAAAATTATATGTTGTTGTGGTTAACTTTGTCATTGTGGTAGAGTCGTTGGTTCAGCTCTTATACTCAGTAGTTCTACTTTAATCCTTAAATCGAATAAAATGCAAATTAAGCCCTCTAAGTTTGGGTTGGTTTTGATTGTGGTCCTCAACATTTCAAAATTGGAATTTAGTCCATGACATCTGATAGCGTTTTAAATCTCGATCGTCATTCCTTCCATGTCTGTTAAGAGGTGGCTGTTTAGTCCCAAATTAAAATCACCCCAAACTTAGAGTAAGTTACATTTTAGTTCTGTAAATCCTTTTCCATCTTATTGTAATGTATGATTTTGCATCCATCACCATTTTTTTATATCTAATATCTCTCAAACCTCAAGTTGTTTATGTCCTCTCTATTAATGAGTTTAGTAATCAAATATGAAAGTAGCAGGTT
Organism: Quercus variabilis; assembly: GCA_030445155.1. Lineage (NCBI taxonomy): Eukaryota > Viridiplantae > Streptophyta > Magnoliopsida > Fagales > Fagaceae > Quercus > Quercus variabilis. The sequence continues at coordinate 13,943,972 of CP129453.1, forward strand.
AACGTAATTGTACTACCATAATGGTTAATGAAAGCTGGAACTTTGACAGATGTTGCAATGGATGTTGATTCTGAGCCTTGCAACAAACCACCTGTGCTACGAATGGCTACAGCCCTTGCTGTGTCCTTTGCCATCTGCAAGACCGGCACTTTCCTCGCAAAATATTTTGGAATTCAAGGGGGCAGCCTTCCAGCCATAACAGCAATCGTTGTTATTCTAGCAACTGCATTTCCAAAACAGTTTGCTTATTTTGCACCATCTGGTGAGGCTATGGCTTTGATTCTAATGCAGGTGAGTTTACAAATTTAGTTGGATTTCAAAATTCTGAAAGTAGCACTAGTTTTTGTGAAAGATGATTAAATTTTTCAGGAAGTGACTTGTTTTTGGCAACTTGTTTTCTTGATCAACAGGTATTTTTTGCTGTGATTGGTGCTAATGGAAGCATACGGAATGTCATAATCACAGCACCTAGTATCTTTATGTTTTCTCTAGTGCAAATAGCAGTCCATCTTGCCGTGATACTTGGGTTTGGAAAGCTCTTTCGCTTTGACTTAAAGCTTTTACTTTCGGCATCAAATGCAAATGTTGGTGGCCCTACAACGGCATGTGGAATGGCCACAGCAAAAGGGTGGAGTTCTATGGTTGTTCCTGGCATTCTTGCAGGCATTTTTGGAATTGTCATTGCGACTTTTCTCGGCATTGTATTTGGCGTAGTGATAAAATACATGTAAAATCTTCGTATTTTAATGTCAAAACTGGCATGAGTTGTAACCAATATAAGCTTCATGTCATGTAATAAGAGAACCAGCACATTAGCAAAAAAATTCATTTCTGAGGATGCTTGAGTGGTAAGGATTATGCATATCCTTTTTTTTTTTGAGAAACTTTATGCATATCCTTATAGGCGATATGTTCCTTGAAAAGAAGAATCTTGCTCATGAAAAGTTATATAGAAGGGCGAGTGCTTAATTGTTACCATAATGTTTTTGGTGAGGGAAATGAAGCGTTTTAATATTTCAATATCTTTAAGTACACTGTAGCATAGTCGGCAATATGGCTTCAGAATCTTTTAATCAAAAAAGTGGGTGCCACATAATCATGGATTCACTAAAAAAAGAAAAAACAAAAAAAGAAAAAAAGAAAAAAAAAAAAAAAAAGAGAGAGAAGAAGATGCATATTTGTTATGCATGAGATACCTCGTTCACAACAAGCAGGAGATTTAAATCCAAGTTCTTTTCATTAACCATTGGGAAAGTTGGTTGGCAGTTGGTAATTGACACCAAACTAAAGCTAGGGTTAAGATTTCAGAGTTGATTACAATAAGGTTTTGTTTGGTTGGGGAGTGAAAAAGTGGGGGAAAGAAGAGATTTAGCTTTTTATTTTTTTATTTTTTATTTTTTATGTGTGTATGGTTGGGGGATGGAAAAGTGAAGAAATGAAAAATTCTTTTGTTTAGGTGAGAAAAATAATGAGGATAAAAAATGTAATTTGTATAAATTTACTCACATGCCCCAACTACATAAAAAAAAAAAAAATTTATATATTTGAAAGAATTTTTTTTTTCTATTAATCTATATCTATATATTATTAAAAGCTAAAACGTGACATTTATTACTATTAAGCTCTTGTTACGCTACCTCATCGCCACGTCATTCGCCACATAATTATTATTTATTTCTATTTTTTTTTACAATATATATATATATATATATATAGATTATTGACTTTACATATTCATCTTTGTCGGTTTTAACATCTATATATATTTTGTAGGGACAAAGGCCCAAAATTGCATATTGGGCCTTAGGCCTCATCCAAAGACGTGAGTATGTCCGAGGAGAGGCAAATAACCGTGAGAAGTTCCAAGTTTAGAGTCTCGAAGGGAAAGAATAGATGGAGAGGAGTTCAAGGAGTAACTTCTCCTCAGACGTGATGAATACAGTTCAAATCTGTATTCCAACAACTTGGGTGACCCTTCAGAAGGTTCCCACGATAAAGATGTGCATCATGCCCGTATAAAAGTGATAAGAACTCAAAAATATCTAAGGGAAAACTGCTACCACAGCATTAAATGCACTACATCTACTTTTCTAACCGCATTTACGTGGAGAAGACACCTGAATAGTGATACCTTGGCTACCCCAACTCATAGAAAGTCAAAAGGAATATCTGATGGGACAGGCACTCAAGTGAATGATTAGATGATCAACAAGTGTAGGGTCAAGATGGTCCAAAGGAGAGCTCTATATAATGTGAGAAACCCTACATAAGGTAGGGGATCGAAAAAAACTAGAGAAGAGAGACTGTAGCAATCAAAGTTGCACTTGTAATCAATTTTGTTGATTTATATCAAAATTTGCCTCCTCGGACAATGAATTCATTCAGTCTTATGTGTTTTGATTTTTGCTTGATCATTTTTTAAATCCATATTAGCCATTGTTAAATTGATAGAGGGCCTAGTTCTTTGACCCACTCTCTACAAATTTATTGTACTGGGCTCATTGGGTCAATATCTCATATCATTTGGGCTTAAGTTGCAAAACGAGACCTTACAATTGGCGCTATCTGTGGGAAGAACTTGGTTGATAGTAAAAACAACGATCAACTATGGCAGAACCAGGTCTACAACAAGCAGAGTTGAGGGGATCTCAACATAGTGACCCTTTTGTTAACCTTGAGTAAAGAGGTGACCGTGAAGGGAGTGTGCATACCACATATACTGACAGGAGTCAACCTTGAGGGGGAAGCCATATCTCCCATGCGAAGAGTAACAAGGGCATGTAGCTGGAGATTGATCCGTTAAAGAGGGAATTGCGCCATGCAAGAAGGAAGCGAGCTTCCCCGAACTCTGATGTTTCATTTGATGATGAAAGGGACGTTAATTTTAGGCGGAGGTCTCGAACCCTGCCTAGTGAGTCTTTCTCCTACGAAGAGGAGCATTATCATGAGCGGCGGTTTCGGAGCCTGTCACGTAGAGGCATGGGAAATAACGCTATGAGTAGGGCCCTGAACCAAATCTCTAAGTCGCCTTTCACGCACAGGATTGAGGAGGCAAGACTTCCTCGGCATTTTCATCAACCAATGTTCACCATTTATAATGGTTGAACAGATCTTGTGGAGCATGTGCGCCATATCAACCAGAAAATGGCTGTCCATTCCAAGGACGAGACTTTGATGTGCAAATTTTTCCCATCTAGTCTAGGACCTGTTGTGATGAGATGGTTCTATGGCCTAAGGGTAGAATCCATAAGCTCTTTTAATGAGCTCATCCAGGCATTTGGCTCCCGATTTGTTACTTGTAGGAGAGTTCCTCTGCCATTGGCTTCCCTCCTTTCTTTGAGCATGCAAGAAGGAGAGAATCTGAAAACATACTCGGATAGATATTGAGAGATGTTTAACGAGATCGAGGGTGATTTTGACGATGTGACCATCAGTACTTTTAAGCTTGGTCTCCCAGCCGAGCATGGTTTAAGGAAATCTTTAATCGGCAAGCCCGTTACTAGCATGCACCAGCTCATAGATTGGATTAATAAGTACAAAAGGGTAGAAGAAGATCAGGAGCAAGGGAGAGGAAAGGAGAAGGTCATCCCCCAGGAGAGGAGAGATTTCAGGTCGAACTAATATAACAACCGTCCATGAAGAGATTTTTTGGGACAGTCAGGATCCGTTAATATCCAGGTAGTCAATGTTGTATTTAGAGAATCGGTACAACAAGTTTTGGAGAAGATTAAGCATGAACCATTCTTCAAATGGCTGAATAAAATGGTAGGAAATCCCGCAAGACATAATCAAAACCTTTACTGCTAGTACCACTAAAACCAAGGATACACCACAGAGGATTGTATAAATCTGTGGGATCATTTGGATTAGCTCGTCTGTGAGGGAAAATTAAAACATCTCTTGCATCACTCTAGTAGCCAAGGGGGCCTGACTAATTTAGAGCCCAGGAGAGATGATTCCTCGAGACCTCCCTTGGGAATGATCAATGTCATCTTCGCAGCTCTGGGAAGAACCGGCTCCTATCCCTTTAGAGTGATGTCTGTGGCTCGACAACCTGCCGAGGACTCTAATTTGAAGCCCAAGAGAGCTAGAACAAAAATTCAGCTGGTTCTGGGTTTCTCAAATCAAGATAAGGTTGGAACCATACAACCTCACGACAATGCTCTGGTGGTTACGCTCAGGATTGGGGGTTATGATGTGAGAAGGGTAATGGTGGATCAAGGTAATGGCGCTGAGATCATGTACCCCGACCTATACAAGGGGCTGAACCTGAGACTCGAGGACCTAACGACCTATACCTCTCCTTTGGTAAGCTTTGATGGGAAAGTTGTCATTCCGAAGGGTCAGATCAGGTTACCCATACAGACTGGCTTAGAAACAGTGGAGGTGGACTTTATAGTGGTGGATGCTTATTCCCCCTATACGGCCATAGTGGGTAGGCCCTGGCTTCATGCCTTAGGGGTTGTCTCTTCTACTCTGCATCAGAAGGTAAAATTTCCATCAATGGGCCAGATTGAAGAAGTTGTTGGGAGTCAGTCCATGGCTAGACAATGCTTGGTGGTTGCCATCTAGCATCAGCCCGAAGCTGAGTCCTTGGCCCATGTTAAAGGAAGCTCATAGCAATTAGGAGTTCCGGCGCTACCCGCAGGTGGGCCAGCCGAGGAGGCTAGATGCGAGGATTTAGTAAAGGTTGTTATTGGTGACGACTCTAAGAAGTTCTTTCAAGTTGGGTCCCAATTGCCCACTCAAGAGAAGAAAGAGCTGCTAGAGTTTCTTAGAAGAAATGTAGATGTGTTCACCTGGAATGCTTACGAGACCCTAAGAGTGGACCCAAATTTTATCTGTCACCATCTAAATATCAACCCATCTGTCACTCCCAAGAAGCAACCACCTCGGCACCCCTCCAAGGAACATGCTGATGCTGTTAAAGATGAGGTGACCAAACTCAAACAGGCAGGGGCTATCAAAGAGGTCTTTTACCTTGAATGGCTAGCCAATACTGTGGTGGTATAGAAGAAAAATGAGAAGTGGCGAGTGTGTGTGGATTTCATGGACTTGAACAAAGCTTGCCTAAAGGATCCTTTTCTAATGCCTCGGATCGATCAATTGGTAGGCGCAACCGTAGGTCATCCTCGAATGAGTTTCTTAGATGCATTTCAAGGATATCATCAGATACCATTAGCTTTGGATGACCATGAGAGGACGGCTTTTGTCACTCCCTTTGGAAATTACCATTATAAGGTTATGCCTTTTGGTCTAAAAAATACTGGGTCTACCTATCAAAGAATGATGATCAGAATGTTTGAGCCCCAGCTGGGCAAGACTATTGAAATTTATATATACAATATGGTGGTGAAAAGCAAAGTAGTGTTTGAGCATGTGGGGGAGCTCGAAAATATTTTTGAAATTTTAAGGAAACATAAATTGCGCCTTAAAGCTTCCAAGTGTTCATTTGGTGTGAGATCAGACAAATTCCTAGGTTACATGGTAACTCACCGAGGAATTGAGGTTAACCCTGACCAGATCAAAGCTATTAACAGTTTACAACCACCTCGGAACCCCAAAGAGGTCCAAAAGCTTACTGGAATGACTGTTGTCCTGAACCGGTTTATTTCTCGGTTAGCTGATAGATGCAGACCTTTCTTCCTCTTAATGAATAAGTGGAAGGGATTTGAGTGGATTGAGGAGTGTGCTTTAGCCTTTCAACAACTCAAAGAATATCTAATTCGGCCGCCTATTATGTCCAGTCCAGAGGCGGATGAAATCCTATTTGCTTATATTGCTGTGGCTCCTTATGCAGTAAGCTTGGCGCTAATACGAGTTGACAGTGGCATACAACGGTCAGTTTATTATGTGAGTAAATCCTTACAAGAAGCCGAGGTTCGTTATCTACCACTGGAGAAGGCCATCTTAGTAGTGGTACATGCTACACAAAAGCTCCCCTATTATTTCCAAGCACACATGGTTATTGTCCTCACCCAGCTTCTGCTTAGATCCATATTGCAGAGTGCTGATTACATAGGAAGGATTGCTAAGTGGGGTACCATCCTGGGAGCCTTTGACGTCAAGTACATGCCTCGTACTTCTATCAAAGGCCAAGTCCTTGCAGATTTAGTGGCCGAATTCGCTGAGCCTTTTTTAGAAGAAGTAGCAGAGACATAACACATGGATGGAAAATCAATTGGCACCGTTTCTCTATAAGCACCTTTATGTTGGAAAGTGTATGTTGATGGGGTAGCCAACCAAAGGGGATTCGAAATGGGGCTAGTTCTAATCTTACTCAAGAAACTCACCATTGAGAAATCATTAAGATTGGATTTCTTGGCCACTAATAATAAGGCTTAATATGAAGCCTTGCTAGAGGGAATGTCCATGGTTCAGAAAATGGGAGGAAAGGTAATAACGATATTCTCTGACTCAAGACTGGTCGTCGACCAGGTGAATGGTGAACTAGAAGCAAGAGATGAAAGAATGTGAGGGTATCTAAGTCAAGACAAACATTTGCAATCAGGGTTTGAATCCTTCAACCTGCTACGTGTCCTTAGAAGCAGAAACACACACGCAGATTCTCTAGCCATGCTTGCAGCATCTTCGGAGCAGGGCTTACCTTAGGTCATCCTTATAAAAGACCTGCACAGACTCACAGAGATAAAGGGCAAGGTAGCTCATGTTCACCAAATTAGACTAGGGCTCAGTTGGATGGACCCTATAATATTATTCCTAAGAGAGGACGTCTTGCCAGAGGATAAATTAGAAGCTGACAAGGTGCGGAGAAAAACACCTCGGTTTTGGCTTTCCGAGGACCAAAAATTGTATAAGCGCTCTTTTTCAGGGCCTTATCTATTCTGCATCCATCCTAAGGCATCAGAGCTGCTCCTTGAAGAGTTACATGAAGGGATTTGTGGAAGTCATACGGGAGGCAGATCTTTATCCCATAGAGCCATCACTCAAGGCTATTGGTGGCCAAGTATGCAAAAAGAAGCACAAGAATAAGTGAAGAAGTGCGATCAATGTCAGAGATTTGCGCCAAACATACACCAACCAGGAGGAACTCTTAATCCCCTATCCAGCCCTTGACCTTTTGCTCAGTGGGGCTTGGATATCATTGGTCCTTTCCTTAAAGCAGTAGGGAATAAAAGATATTTGCTAGTCAGCATGGACTATTTCACCAAATGGGTTGAAGTCGAGCCTTTGGCGAATATCAGGGATGTGGACGCCAAAAAGTTTGTTTGGAAAAACATTGTTACTTAGTTTGGGGTCCCTCGTACTTTTATCTCAGACAATGTTCTTCAGTTTGACAGCAAATCCTTTAGAAAATATTGCTGTGATCTAGGCATTACAAATAGGTATTCTACCCCAGCGTAACCTTAAGGGAATGGACAGGCCGAGGCCATTAACAAAGTCATAGTGCACGGGCTCAAGAAGAGATTAGATGATGCCAAAGGGAAATGGGTAGAAGAGCTACCACATGTCCTATGGACATATCGAACCACGCCTCGTAGGTCTACCAGAGAGACTCTTTTTTCAATGACATATGGAGCAGAGGCTGTCATTCCTTTGGAAACTAGCTTCCCAACACTAAGGACCAGCTCATTCAATCTGAGCAACAATAATGAGCTACTAGAAAAAAGCATAGACTTGATCGAGGAAAGAAGAGAAAGTGCAACGGTTCAATTAGCATACTATCAACATAAACTCAAACAAGGTTATGATGCCAGTGTGAAGCCAAGGCCATTACTACCTAGTGATTTAGTACTGAGAAAGGTTCTAGGCACTGCAAAAAACTCATCATAAGGAAAGATAGGACCTAATTGGGAAGGACTATACCGCATCACCTTGGTGGCTAATATAGGAGCATATTTTCTAGAAGACTTAGACAAGCATGTAATACCACACCCTTGGAATGTAAACAACCTGAAAAGGTATTATTATTAATGAAAAGTCCCTTTGTCAATATTTTCTTTTATTATTTAAAGGTATTACACTTCTCACTAGTTAATCTTTATGAGTGTTAAACAGATCCTAAGCTATGTCAGGTTTCTCGGACCATATACTTAGGTGAAATTAACACTCAATGGCATCTTAATAAGTGTTAAACAGATCTTACGCTATGTCAGGTCTCTCAGACCATATACTTAGGTGAAATTAACACTCAATGGCATCTTTATAAGTGTTAAACAGATCCTACGCTATGTCAGATCTCTCGGATCACATACTTGGGTGAAATTAACACTCAATGACATCTTTATTAGTGTTAAACAGATCTTAAGCTATGTCAAGTCTCTTAGACCACATACTTGGGTGAAATTAACACTCAATGGCATCTTTATAAGTGTAAACAGATCCTAAGCTATGTTAGGTCTCTCGGACCACCTATTTTGGTGAAATTAACACTCAATGGCATCTTTGTAAGTGTTAAACAGATCCTAAGCTATGCCAGGTCTCTCGGACCATATACTTGGGTGAAATTAGCCCTCAATGTTATCTTTATAAGTGTTAAACATATCCTAAGCTATGTTAGGTCTCTTGGACCACCTACTTGAGTGAAATTAACACTTAATGACATCTTTATAAGTTTTAAACAGATCCTAGGCAATGTCAGGTCTCTCGTACCACATACTTGGGTGAAATTAACACTCAATGACATCTTTATAAGTGTTAAACAGATCCTAAGCTATGCCAGGTCTCTCGGACCATATATTTGGGTGAAATTAACCCTCAATAGTATCCTTATAAGTGTTTAAACGGAACTGTAGTTCTGTGTGGTTCCTCGGACCACATACTTAGCGGAAGTTAGCACCCCATAATATCTATTTGTTTCCTACTAAATGTCAAAACAGGTTTAAGACTATGACTAAATTCTTAAATTGATAACTCTGAGTAAGGTAAAATCCTTAATTATTTATTCAAGTATTGAGCAGTATAAAGGATATCTTCCCTTTTTTATTCTTTACAAATTTCACTACTTATCTTTATTAGATTCAGCCTTCATTGGTAATACTTAGTTAAAATTGCTTGCACTGATAGTAGGGTCTTTTTTTGGTTCTTATTGAAATTAAAGTGGCAATAGTTCAAGATCATTTGTAATAACAGTAAGCCTAAAAGCATATGAAGTAAAGACATAAAAGATAGAAGGAAAAGTACATTCATTAATTAAAAAAGAGAGAATACAATACATTCCATGACAACAATGCAAAAAAAAAAAAAAAAAAAAAAAAAACTACTACAAAAGGTCCTAATAACTAGATCCTGGTGGGGGCTAGAGGGTCAACAGCTTCCTTGGCTTTGGGATCAGCTTTGTTACCCTTAGCCTATATTGCCTTTGTTTTGGATGCAGCTTCTTTGTCTTTGGCTTCAGAAAGGAATTTCTTCTTTTCTTGGCCCTTGTCCTTATCCTGGGCTCCCTCAGCTCCTTGGCCCTGATCATCAGCCTGGCCAGATCCTTTTGAAGCATTAGGAAGAGTGAGAGTAGTTTGACTGGTAAAGGGTTGCTCGGATACCTCTAAGGCGTGTTCAGGGAGAGAAAAGTCAGAATCTGGGAGTTCACGAATTTCTGGGTGGTAATATATACTCCCAGGTTTCCTCAGAACAGAGTCTGCAGGAACTCTTGCAATGTTAAGGGCCTTACCCCACGATACGTCACAGTAATCCCTGCATACCCCGGAAAGCTCCTCAGCAAGTCTCACTTGAGTTTCTTCAACGCTGAGTTGGTAAGATACTTGTTTTTCAGCTTCAATTGCCTCCTTAGCCAGTTGAACTGCCTCTCTAGTCCTTTGCAGCTCTGCCTTGAGGTCCTTAACCATTTGCCTTTCCATGGCTAAGTCTATCTTTGTCAAATATAGCTTCTGGCGTTGGTCCTCGGCTTGTTGTTCTACAGTCTTTAAACCCACTTCGGCACTCGCATGAGCCTGGACTGCCTCCTTTAGCTTCTTGGACAGTCCTGCCTGCTCCTTTTTGAGAGCCCCCAAAACTTTCTCGGTCTTGGCATGGGAATGGGCCTCTGCTCGGGCCTGGTTACGAGCATCCTTGACCCACTCCTTAGCCACGAAGACATGTTTGGTAATCTGCATAAAAATAATAAAAGGATCACACTTGAAAAGAAGGAAAAATAAAAAAAATAATAGCGACTAAGTGTGTAATTCAAAAGATATATTAGACCACTTACCATAGCAAGGTCCCTCTTCAGGGACAGAAAGAGTTCTGGTTGCTTAAAGCTCCTATAAGCATCCATGTCCCTCGGCAGAAGTAATGGTTGCTCAAGAGCTTTAGCAACATGACCTCTGTGCCCCCCTTGGAAGTTTCAGACTAAGGCGTCCCAAGGGATAAGGGCTCCATCCACCTCCAATTTGGGGGACCACGCTCGCAGGTGACGGCGTACTTCAACTCCTTGGGAGTCCTCCCTACTCTTTACTAAGGATACCTACTTGTCTTTTGCGTGCTTGGGTTGCTTTGCCCCCTTCGGAGGAATCATCTCACCCTCCTCTACATTGTGCACCTCTGGCACTTTCCACTTCTTTTTTAAATTGAGTGAAGGAAGCTGCCCAGCTGTGACCACGGCGAGAGAAGGGGAAGGCGGAATGTTAGCTAGAACTCGAGGTTTAGAGGCCTTTTTTGAAATTGGCGCTTTGTTTCTTGCAGCCATAAGATCTCTAAGGCTTTTACCCCCCTTATTCGAAGCCATCTCGTCCTCCTCTTCCTCAGAGGTAGTTTCTTGACAGGAAGTTAAAAGGATAGGGACTTGGGCACTAGAATGCCTATCGGGCTCGTCCTTGGCGTCCGAGATAGGAATCACTTGCACCCCCTGAGGCTCTTTCTCTGAAAAATGAAACTTATCAATTTCTTCTTCGAGTGAGGAATTCAAGAAGGCAATCTCTTCTCCGATTGCTGCTTCAAGAGGAACTTGTTGAACTGGTTGGATGAATAGAGGAATGTTCTGTTGGTAAGGGTGTGCTACCGGTAGGAGGTCGTCTAGGGCTAAAAAGTTGGGCTTAGATACATCAATCCGAGCTATCCGTGGGTTACCCAATCTTATGGCGTGGCCGACCTCTTGGAATATCTCCAAAACGGGCTGAAAATCCAAAATCAGATGAATGGCCCACACCTGCCTATCTTCACTTACAAAGATCTCAGATCTCAGCAAGTAATTGAGGGCTTCGACGTTAGTTAAGCTATGCTTGGGAGCTACCTGCCTCCTATTTGTTAACATAAACGAAGAATAAAACACAGTTAAAAAGTTGAAATCCATCATTAAGAAAGAGCAAGACAACAAGAAGCAAAATGGGGTCAGGGTTAAAAAGTCTAAATCTATTGTTAAGAAACCTAATTCTAAGACATCCCACCTGGCCCTCCCTCTCGGACTAGACAATGAAGACCATTATGTCACCTGAAGCAATCAGGTAGTTGTCTTTCATTTGCTTGTTAGATTTGGGGAGACAAGAGATGAGCCTGACAACATCAGATCAAGATTTGAAGTAAAATCTTGCCCCTTTTTGTTTGTGACACTCGTACATGTGGACCACGTCGTGCTAGGTGCCTCAAGCCCAAATGCTCGTTCAGAGAATCAACACTTCCTTGGACCCTAAAAAGGTTAGATGCGCACTGGTGGGGGCATATCCTATGGTTGAAGAGGTAGTCTCTTGTTATCCTACCCATAGGGAGGATCATTCCCCCATCTATGAAGGCTATCATGGGGATTATGACTTCTCCCTCTTCTCGGTCTGTTACTATTTATTCTGGGGGACAGTATCATAGGGAGACTTCCTGTGGTATGTGGTATTTTTCCTTAAAGGCCTATATTTTGGCAGGGGAGTCCACTAAATGCTTAAACCTACCCATTTCAACAAACTAAAAGGGAACCACCGAAAGTGATAAGTGGAGAAATAAGAACTGGAGGGCCGAGGAGATTGGCCGAGGAGAAAAGAAAGGTTTAAAGAAATTAAAACTTACACAAACTAAGGTGTATGATGATCCTTGAAACCTTTAGAGAAACTCTCAAAGATTTCTTGGAAAATAGGTATGGAAAGCTTAATGACTTAGTAGGCTTTGTGTGTTTGAATGCTTGAGATTGCTGGAAAGCTTGAGAGTTCGAAAAATGAGGGAAAAATGGTTTCCCTCAAGGCTTTATATAGAAGGCAAAAATGAGTGGAAGTTGTCCCGCTTGAAATTCTAAAGAGAAAGGCCAATTGTTCAATCTGCATCTCACCATCAGATGCGGGGGACATAGCACTGCCTAGAGTAATTAATGACGCTTTGCGGGCTTCGAAGTGTCAGTAGCAATTATGAGACACATAAAACCGTACCCCCACATGTGTAAACTTAAGGATTTAATATTACTAACTCTTAGCAAATCAAAACCCCATTTTTTCTCCTCGGATGTGAGGAAAAAACCAGAGTTTTGAGGGGCTATTGTAAGGATAAAGGCCCAAAATGACATATTGGGCCTTGGGCCTCATCCAAAGACGTGAATATATCCGAGGAGAGGAAATAATCATGAGAAGTTCCAAGTTTACAGTCTTGAAAGGAAAGAACGGATAGAGAGGAGTCCGAGGAGTAACTCCTCCTCATACGTGATGAATACAGTTCAAATCTATATTCCAACAACTTGGGTGACCCTTCAGAAGGTTCCCACAATAATGACATGCATCATGCCCATATAAAAGTGATAAGAATTCAGAAATATCTAAAGCAAAGTTGCTACCACCACATTAAATGCACTGCATCTACTTTTCTGGCTGTATTTTTGTGGAGAAGACACCTGAATAGTGATACCTTGGCTACCCTGTTAGGACATATGTGTTTTACTTGTTAAGAACATATATCATTCGTTTATGTAGTTGGCTAATCTTTTGACAAAACGCACTTTACTTGTAATTAGGTAGTTCTAGGTATTCTTAATACTTCAAGAAACAAGGTTTTAAGATCAAGTGTTGAAGTCATCAAGTCTATCCAAGAAAACAAGCTGACAGTGCAAATTCATTAAAACTCGACAGTTGCATCTATCGAGCTTAAGAAAGCTGTCTCAAGCCCGTAAGCTCGATAGCTACTCGACACCTCATCGACACCTCCTATCTGTCAAGATTTAAGAAATTCAGAATTCTGATCTAATTTCTTAGGATTCGTGAATATGTATTTAGGCCTTCTTTTCTCCTAATCCTAGACATATAAAAGGATTGTTTTAAAGGCCGTCAAACAATTCACAAGTTGCACAAGCATTAAGAAAACTCTGTTGAAGCAAATTGTGACCAGAGATGAAGTTCTTGCCCTAGTTCATCTCTTCTGAAGAAGTTGCTGTGTATTTTGCACCAAAGGGTTTTGTGACCAAGCATCTTCTTGATCTTTATCATGTAGGATGAACTGAAGAACTTTGCAGCCAACCTCTCTTTCAGTTGGTGTTGAAGTCGCATACTGGGATCTGCGTATTGGTTAGTTACGTACTTAGGAGCCGTGCATCAAAGGTGGGAACTGTTACTACAGAACAAGTCCAATTGGGTATTGGGGTAAGGGTTCAACTGTAGGTTGGTAAGGTACTTGGGATTCCTTTACTTGTAATCGCTTGTTGTGATAATAGTAGAGTTTCAGGAGTGGTGACCTGAAAATCACCCGGTGGGGTTTTTACCGTTAGATTTTTCCCTATTCGTAAACAAATCACCGTGTCATTTAATTTTCATTGCATATTTAGTTAATTGGTGATTTGTTTGTGCTACCACGCGTTTGCATGTTAAATTGATTAATTAATAACTTGGCTAATTAATTAATTGGTTTAATCACAAGGGGTCAATTCAATTTGTTGCCTATCAAGTGATATCAGAGCAGGCACACTCTGATTAGGTTTAATCTTTGTTGTGTTGATCCATTGACCCCTGTTGTCATGGCTGTAACCAGCTTGAAGAGATCTTTGTTTTCAAATACATCTTGTTTTTCTAATCACTATTTGTTTAAGTGTCTCAGAAAATACAAGTCTAAAAGTTATTTGAATTCTCTTATGATGACTATTGGAAAAGATCTCAGTTTGGCTAAGAAGAAACTAGACTGTCTCAGAATGAAAATGTGCAAAGGAGTTCGTCTGAGAAGAGTGAAAGTTAAATGCTTAGCTCATAAAAGGCAGTTGAGTGAAAGAACCATTCCCTCTGATTTGTCATCTAAGCATTAAATGTGTTTCATGATGAAGTCTACATTTAAAGTGATGGACACATGTCTATGGTACTTTGACAGTGGTTGCTCAAGACACATGACTGGAGTCCGATCTCTCTTCAAGGTCTTCGAGTCTAAGAAAGGTGACAATGTTACTTTTGGTGATGGAAGCAAGTCACCTATTAAAGGGAAAGGAATCATATCTCTACCAGGACTGCTTAAAGAGGATGTTTATCTGGCTCAACCAAAAGGATTCATTGATCCACACTTTCTAGATCATGTGTTGTACCTCAAGAAGGCACTTTATGGGGTTGAAGCAAGCCTCTAGAGCTTGGTATGATAGATTTACATAATATCTGGTATCACATGGGTTCACAAGAGGAAAGGCTGATCAAACACTCTTCATCAAAAAGGAAGATGGCAAGTTGATTGTTGGACAAGTGTATATTGATGATATCATCTTTGGTTCAACTAAGGATGAACTTGCTCATGGCTTCTCAAAACTCATGCAAGCTGAGTTCAAGATGAGCATGATTGGAGAGCTGACTCATTTTTTTGGATTGTAGATTCGCCAACAAGATTCAAGTATATTCCTATCTCAATCTAAATATGCTAAGAATCTTGTGAAAAATTTTGGTTTGGAATCTGTTAGTTTTGTTAGAACCCCTATGAGCCTAAATGTTAAACTTACTGTAGACTTGTTAGGCAAGAGTGTTGATCCCTCTCTGTATAGAAGCATGGTAGGTAGTCTTCTTTACCTTACTGCTAGTAGACCTGACATTAGTTACAGTGTTAGAGTGTGTGCTAGATATTAGGCTAATCCCAAAGAATCACACATGACTGCTTTAAAAAGAATTATAAAGTATGTTAAAACCATTGCTGACTTTGGTGTGTGGTATAGCAAGGACACAAATGATGTCTTAGCTAGGTACTTAGATGCTGATTGGGCTGGCAATGCTGATGATAGAAAGAGTACTTCGGGGGGTTGTTTTTATGTTGGTAACAATCTTGTCTCCTGGATGAGCAAAAAGCAGAACTCCATCTCCTTATCTACTGCAGAAGCTGAGTACATTGCTGCCGGTAGCTGTTACACCCAACTCCTCTGGATGCAAAAAATCCTTCATGATTATGGTATTTGTCAAAAGTATCTCACCATTTACTATGACAATACCAGTGCCATCAATATCTCTAAGAACCCAGTTCAACATTCTTGAACCAAACACATAGAGATCCGATATCATTTCATTAGGAAGCTTGTCGAAGATGGTACTCTTACTCTTGAGTTTATCCACATTGATGATCAAAAGGCTGACCTGTTCACCAAACCTCTTAACAGTAAACGTTTTGAATTCCTTCGTCAAAACATTGGTGTCATCTCCATGGATTGATCTTCTTCTCCCGTTCTTCTCCTTTTTGCATTTGCATCTAGTTTTATGCTTTGCTTTGTTTAATATGTTTTTGTGTGTTTTCTTTCAGTTTGTTTGTTTTGTTTTTAAAATAAATGAAAAAATTGAAAAAAATCAGGAAAATACAAAAACAGTGTGTGTTTTGTGTACTTTGGTACTTGTGTACCTTGGATGGCCATTGAAACAAAGTTTCTAAATTTTATATCTTTTGTAACTTAGATGAGCATCTCTATACATAACTAAGCAAGTGAGCTTTGTGGCTCTTGTTTGTGATGAGTAAAATTAAGTTATCTCTTAAACTTAACACTTGTATCATTATTTTTGACAGGTAGGACTAGAAAATCTCAAGAGAAAGGCATAAATAACCATCTCACCATTGTTGCCCGCCAATCATAATATGACACCTGTATGCTTCGGCATAGCAAAAGTGCAGTATCACAGACACCTGTATGCTTCGGCATAGTAAAAGTGCAGTGTCAAAGACATCCGTATACTTCGGCATAGCAAAAGTGCAATGTCTATGCTTAACATGTTGGGTATTTCTTTTCTCTCTTTTATATGCCAATGCATGATATGCTAAATAAAAGAAAATATGCAAAGAAAATAAAAAGCAAAAAGATCAACAATGCTTTAAATATGATTGCAAGCGTGTTTTCTAGGAGACGTGGGAGTTATAGGATGTACCTCGAAGGTGATAGTCCCCATCAAACAGTTATGATTGTGTGTGAGTTAAAGTTATTTTCTCATATCTCAGATCATTATAACATGTATACACATATGCAATCTTGCGATATTTTTTACACACAACACGCAATATTCTTTACTACTTTTGATACATGTACAGGTACAATGTGATTTGGCCATCACAAGTGTTTACATGTGCTAATGTATGCTCACTAAACTGTCTTGACTCATTTTTAAAATATAAAATTGGTTAGACTTGTTTAGTGTGTGTGTGTGTGTTTCTGGGGATCCATGTGCTTGAAAATATTAGTTGAGAGATGATTTTGAGAGCTTAATATGTTGATTGGATCGTTGGTTGAGGTGCATGTTGGATTGCATTCATGTCTGTGTTTTTCACTTCTCGAAAAACTGTTTTCAAAAGCAAGCTCGACACCTCCTTTATACCTAGCTATCTGTCGAGCTTCTCAAGCTTTTCTTTATCGCAATCTCGACACATCTTGCACACTTGGTGGATCGATCAAGAAAGTTTCTGTCTTCTCGATACCTTCTCAACACCTGGTGGATCGATCGAGCTTTTGTTCTTGGTTCTGGTGTTTATTCCTCGATACCTTCTCGACACTTGTAGCTGTCTACGTGTATTTTCTCGACACCTTACTCGACAGATGTCTCGACACATCTCGATACCTCATCTGTCGAGAATTATTGAGGTTCCTATTTAAGCCCCTTCTGCGATCCGGTTCTCCTTTTCTCGATCTCTCTCGATCTGTCCGTGTCTGTTCATCTCCTAAACTCAGTTTTCTCACTCAAAACCATCAACCCACGTGATTTTCAGCCCTTCCTTGCTTCAAATCACTTGGTATGATCTCGTTTCACTTCATTCTTCATGCATTTCATGTTTTTGAATCTTAGATTTTGGGGTTTTTGAAAAATTTTGGGGTTTATCAAAATTGATGAGTTTTTCTTGAAATTTTGGAATGGGTTTTCATTTAAATGTGTTCAAAATCTCATGCATTGCATCGCATTTGCATTAGAATGGTCTGTCCATGCATTTAGATGTGTGAACTATGCTTGTGTGTCGGTAGGTTTGGATTGGGCTGAGCCCATAATGAAATTTCTTTTGCATGTCACATGTTCATGCATTCTCCATGCATACGTTCTCTCTATTCAATATATTTGATATATTTGAATTACTTTGGGACTTTTTTGATTGTCTCTTTCTCTCTCTCTTTCTCATTTTGTTTACGTTAGTAGTGTCTATGGCACTTAAGCATAAATCTACTCCAGCTCGGAACCCTTTGCGTTCTGGAGCTTCTTCATTTTCTGATTCTGCTCCTCTTAATCTTCGATTCCGTGATGATGATGCCTACAAGGCATTTTCAGAGAACTTTTCTAGACGAGGTGTTCATTTGGAATGCCAAGTCATTTTGGCGGACTTCGTTGACATTGACTTTTCCTCTGTCATTCACAGTAGGGAATGGGAGTCACTGTATGATGTTCCGGTCACATGTCCTCTCGTGCTTATTTAGGAGTTTTACTCCAACATGCATGGGATTGATCATTCAGTACCTCTCTTTTTCACTCGCGTTTGAGGTACGTGCATCCCTGTCACAGCGCAGCTAGTTGCGGATGTGCTTAGGGTTCCTAGGATAGAGTATCTTGACTATCCTTCTTGTTAGCGTCTGCGGACTGTGTCCAAAGACGAGCTCATATCTGCCTTCTGTGAGCGCCCTTCGGAGTGGGGTGAGTGTCAGTTCACATCATGTAGACCTTTTGCTAAAGGTCTTAGATTCTTAAACATGGTGATGACTTTTGTACTCCATCCAATTTCTCACTACAACTCCATTACAGAGCCTCGTGCTTGATTTTTGTTATCCCTTCTTGAGCATCTTACCATAGATTTTCCTTCTCATTTCATTTTTTCTATTATAGATGTTCATTTGGATGCGGCAACCTATGATAAGCTCATATTTCCTTCTGCTATCATGAGGATTTTACGCCATTTTTCCATTCCTTTTCCTGTGTCCAACCATTTCACTTTCATGTGTGCCATAGATGCCGCTACTATAAAACGTAGTGAGGCTCAGTTTAGGTCGAGACAGACAGATTCCACTCCTCCATCCTGTTCAGCTCCATCCGGATCTGTTCCATTTACATTTGCTCCTTCTTCCTCTTTAAGTGATGTTTCACTTGGAGACATCATGGCGCAGTTGCAGCGCATGGATGCTTGCCTCGATACACTCTTCACTGAGTTGTATTAGATGAATGTTTGTATTGGTTGTATTACATGATGGTAGGTGACCATGGATGGGTTTGCTCCTGAGGCTACTCCTTCACCACTTCCTCTAGCGGCTTCTGATTCTGAGGATGATGATGACGAGGACGATGATGCTTTGGATGATGATGATGGAGATGCTAGCTCTACTGATTAGATGTCTACTTGACACTCTACCCTTTGTCACTTGTAACAAAAAGGGGGGAGTAATTTTGGATATGAGAGTAGTTATCTTAGGGGGAGAGTTAGTATAGGACATTTGTGTTAAGGGGAGAGTGTTGATACTTGAGGGATGTAGTGAGGATATGATGTGTCTTTCTCTTTTCTACTTGCTAGATACATTGTTCT
This sequence comes from Quercus variabilis, assembly GCA_030445155.1. Classification (NCBI taxonomy): domain Eukaryota; kingdom Viridiplantae; phylum Streptophyta; class Magnoliopsida; order Fagales; family Fagaceae; genus Quercus; species Quercus variabilis. The sequence continues at coordinate 13,962,812 of CP129453.1, forward strand.
TGTATATGAGGTCTTGTAACTAGTTTTTACATACATTGTACTTATTTTCTCTATATGTGGATATATGTTTATGTCACCTATCTTTACATGTGTTGTTTCTTTTCTATCTTTATACACATGTTTCTTATACTTGTATGCAATCTATTATTTTTGTTTCACACAAAATGCTTTGATGATTTTTGTTTAAAGTGTTTCAGAAATATAGGTTGTCAAAGTCTACTTGCCATAAACTCTTTTCTTGCAAAGTTTTTCAAGGGTTTGTGATAGGATAGATTTTATTGTATTCAACAAGTGAATATGAGTTAAGTGATTTATGACTTCTCTCATATGTTCATTTGTTTGTTGTGGTTTTGTCACGGCTTGCCAAAGGGGGAGATTGTTAGGACATATGTGTTTCACTTGTTAAGAACATATGTCATTCGTTTATGTAATTGGCTAATCCTTTGACAAAATGCACTTTACTTATAATTGGGTAGTTCTAGGTGTTCTTAATACTTCAAGAAATAAGGTTTCAAGATCAAGTGTTGAAGTCATCAAGTCTATCCAAGAAGATAAGCTGATAGTGCAAATTCATTAAAACTCAACAGCTGCATCTATCGAACTTAAGAAAGCTGTCTCAAGCCCGTAAGCTCAACAGTTGCTCGACACCTCATATCTATCGAGATTTAAGAAATTCAGAATTCTGATCTGATTTCTTGGGATCCGTGAATATGTCTTTGAGCCTTATTTTCTCCTAACCATAGACATATAAAAGGATTGTTTTAAAGGCCGTTAAACAGTTCACAAATTGCACAAGCATTGAGAAAACTCTGTTGAAGCAAATTGTGACCAGAGACGAAGTTCTTGCCCTAGTTCATCTTTTTTGAAAAAGATGCTGTGTATTTTGCACCAAAAGATTTTGTGACCAAGCATTTTCTTGATCTTCATCGTGTAGGATGAACTAAAGAACTTTGCAGCCAACCTCTCTTTCAGTTGGTGTTGAAGTCGCATACTGTGATTTGCGCATTGGTTAGTCATGTACTTGGGAGTCGTGCATGAAAGGTGGGAACTATCACTACAGAACAAGTCAAATTGGGTATTGGGGTAAGGGTTCAACTGTAGGTTGGTAAAGTACTTGGGATTTCTTTACTTGTAACTGCTTGTTGTAATAATAGTAGAGTTTTAGGAGTGGTGACCTGAAAATCATTCGGTGGGGTTTACTTGTAACCGCTTGTTGTAATAATAGTAGAGTTTCAGGAGTGGTGACCTGAAAATCATTCGGTTGGGTTTTTGCCATCAAGTTTTTCCCTATTCGTAAACAAATCACCGTGTCATTTAATTTTCGCTGCATATTTAGTTAATTGGTGATTTTTTTGTGCTACCACGCGTTTGCATGTTAAATTGATTAATTAATTAACTGGTTTAATCACAAGGGGTTAATTCAATTTGTGGCCTATAATACCCCAACTCACAGAAAGTCAAAAGGGATATCTGATGGGATAGACACTCAAGTGAAGGCTTAGATGATCAACAAGTGTAGGATCAAAATGGTCCAAAGATGAGCTCTATATAATGTGAGAAACCCCCCCATAAGGTAGGGGATCAGAAAGAACTAGAGAAGAGACATTGTAGCAATCAAAGTTGCACTTGTAATCAATTTTGTTGATTTATATCAAAATTTGCCTCCATGGACAATGAATTCATTCAGTCCTATGTGTTTTGATTTTTGCTTGATCATCTTTTAAATCCATATTAGCAGTTGTTAAATTGATAGAGGGCTTAGTTCTTTGACCCACTCTCTACAAATTTATTGTACTGAGCTTATTGGGCCAATATCCCATATCATTTGGGCTTAAGTTGCAAAATGAGACCCTACATATTTCTTTTTTACTTTCAATTTTCCTATAATTTTTTCACATTCACTTATTTTTTTTAAATATTTACACTTTCTTCAACCTTTCTTCTTCCATCACATTTTCATCTCCCCACTACCTTCTACTTTAATACTGCTATTTTATCTTTTCCTTCATCTTCCTTTATTTGTCTCTTCTTATCCCTTCTCTCTTACTATAAATTTGTCATTTTTTTTTCGTTTTTTGCATAATTTTCTCTCACAAAAAAGTTCTCTCTCTCTCTCTCTCTCTCTCTCAATGTTTTGGTGGATTTTTATTTTTTATTGCATCTCCGCTTTAGTTTGATAAATTTTTGTGTTTTTAAGAATTCTAATTTAGGTTGATACAATTTATTTTTGTATTTTAAGTTGTTATTATTATTATTATTATTATTATTTTTCTCTTTGATTATTAAATTTTATCCGATTACATTATAAAAAATTAAAGATAGTAGATAAAAATAAAATAGTATTCCATTACATAGCATAATTTGGATAATTTAGTGTTTATTGTTAAATCTTTTAATTTTTTTTTTCTTCTCTTCTATTTTACTCAATATTGAAATTCAACCACATCCTCCTTATCATTAAATTATTTATATTTTCTCTCTCTTTTTGTTTTAAAAAATAAAAACTATAATATTTTACTTAAATTCAAATAAAAGAAAATTGTGCTCATCAAATTGTACTAATTTTTTTTTTTTTAACATTTACACTTTCTCCAACATTTCTCCTTCTCTTTACCTTTTCATCTCTTCGAACATTCTACCTTGATATCACATTTCCTCTTTCCTTTTATCTTCCTTTATTTTTTTTTCTTTTTATTATCATCCTCTTAGTATAAATTTGTCATTCACTCTTCCATTCTTTACATAATTTTCTCTCACAAAAAAAGTGGTTATTTTCCACTCTTTCTCCCTCAATTTTTTGGTGGATTTTTATTTTTATTTTTATTGCATCTCTATTTTAGCTTGATAAAGTTTTGTATTCTTTAGAACTCTATTTTGATTGATGGGATTTAGTTTTGTGTTTTAAGTTTTTATTTTTTATTTTTTTTATGACTTTAATTGTTAAATATTATCATATTGCATTATAAATAATTAAAAATAGTATAGAAGAATGTATTATTGTTATATTACATATAATTATTTGGATAAGTTAGTGTTTATTGTTATGTATTTTTCTCATATCATTTTATTTAACATTTAAATTCAGCCACATCCCCCATATATATCATTAAATTATTTATATTTCCACTCCTTTTTTTTTTTAATTTTAAAAAAATAATATTTTGCCTAAATTAAATAAATGAAATTGTCCACATTAAGTGGAGTAATGCTAGGGAAACACTCATTCTCACACCCAATGCATCAAAGGAAGAATGAAATACAACAAAAAAAAAAAAAAAAAAATCAAGTTAGAAACACTAAATTAAAAAAAAAAACTAATAATTCATATTTAATGTTATAGAATCATCATCAAATTTTAGAAAATGATAGGTTGCCAATGGAGAGAGAGAGAGAGAGAGAGAGAGAGAGAGAGAGAGAGAGAGAGAGAGAGAGAGAGAGAGAGAGAGAGAGAGAGAGAGAGAGAGAGAGAGAGAGAGAGAGATGGTATAGAAAAAAACCAATATAAAGTAATAAAGAGTAGATAAAGAAAAAAAAACCAAACGTCAATTAGTAATCGTTGATTGGAAAACAAAGTGGTTGTAAGGAGAAGTAAAAAATAAGATAGAGATTACCGTGTGGAGAACATTAAAAACATTATAGTGTAGTAACATAAACCGTTAAATTCACTTAAAATTAAATCAACAATCAACAATTAATTACAATCATAGTACTAAATTTAAATTTAAAACTAATCAAACTCTAACTATTGAAACCATATTAATCATAACTAAAAAAGAGATGTTCTCTAATAGTAGTAGAAATTACATAAGAAATAAAGTTAGAAAATTTAAAAATCCATTTTTTAACATTTCATTTAACCTTATTATATATATATATATATATATATATATGATGAGGTGTGAATTCGTCAGCCAATGAGTGTAGACAGAAATGATCTTCGGCCTCCTGCAAGTATGTACCCTCGAGTGTGGTCACCGGTGTGGTGCCTGCCACAATGTCTCCAATGCCAAAGTTAGTATTAGAAATTATTTAAGAAAGAGCAATGTTGTGTATTTACAGTAACTATCTCAATTTGCACATACCTCATTCTTGGCCATGTGGGGGGCTTTATATATGTTGTTGGAGTCTCTAGCCATTGGACAATTAAGGTGGTTCTTAACACCCCTTTGAATAAAGTTTTCTGGCCTCATCATGTTGCTTTTAATTCTATCCCAACGGTCTGTACAACTGGTTTTGTAACCGTCCAGGGCGTATATTGGCGGCATTGAATGAGGTGTTTAAGCCTCGTCAGTGAACTGGTAACTCGTCAGTGTAAATCCGTCTTGTCCGACCGGTTTTCCTCGTCTAGGCATGATTTCGTCAGTCCCATCAGTTGCCCCCGGATTCCATGGTCGTCATGACATGTCGTGTTGACCAGGGAAGGTGAAAAGCTTTGGAATTGTAAGCGGTTAGGTTCTTGAGCCGTATTAAAAGCATTGCGGCGGTGCCTTTTGGGTTGTAGCCTACGTGGCATATTTTGATTGGGGGAGTTAATGCTCCATATGATGGGTCTCATTGATTTTCCCACTGGTTTTTGAGCTTCTCAATCCTTGGTTTTAAAACCTCCCCTCTTCCTATTTTTCCCTTACTTTTTCAAAAGATCTTTTAATCATTGCTCTGACCTTCTTCTTCTTCACCCTTTCTTTCTGCGATTTCTCTTCTGACTGGTGTGCATTGCAGCAGTTTTCAAGGTAAGTTCTTCCTTCTGCTTCCTTTTATTTTGCCTATATACACCGTAGCAATTTTCTAATTTTCCATTTTTTCTTTCCTTGCTGTTTTCCTTTCTTTTGTTTGGCTTCCTTTTGGCCCAAATTTTCCTTACTTTTCGTGTTTTCTAGTTTTCTATGTTCAATAGTTCTGCGGTTAGATTAGGCTGCCCTTCGATTTCATTTTTTTTTTCTCGACTAGGGGGGGCGTTAGGAAACTTTCCACATCTCGAAAATTTCATTCACGAGGGTAGTAGTTTGGCTGTTGTAGTGGCTGATTTGTTGCCTCTGTTGCGTCAATCAGTCGATTGGTTTAAGAATTTAGTAAAAGAGGGTAGGATGATGTCAGAAGTCAGAACTAGTGAGCTCGAGACTGGATTATCGTCTAGCGGTAACCCAGTAGAAGAGGATACAGCCCTTTCCAATCCCCGGGAGGTTAGGGCTTTTTATGCCCTGGAGGAGGAATGTGGGCTGGACGCAGATACTTTGGGTAGATTTAGGGATAGATTTCAATTCCCAGATCGGGTTAGGGTTCGTCTGCTTGGTGAGGGGGATTGGGCCTGCCACTTCTTCCCCAAGGAGGTATGTTTCTATGAATCTACCTTCGTCTGTGGGTTGAGGTTCCTGGTCCATCCTTTCCTCATGGAGCTTTTGAACCGTTTTGGTATCGCTCCTAGGCAGCTCATGCCTAACTCGTAGAGGATTCTGGTAAGTTGTATGGGGATTTGGTTGGTTGCCAATGACGGGGACATGCTCAGGGTTGACGAGCTTGTTTACCTTTACCGTTTGAAAGCCTCTAAAGAGCATGGGTACTACGAGCTGGTGCCTTGGGAAAGAAAGACTAGGATCATCAAGGGGTTGTCGTCCTCTTTCGGGTACTGGAAGTCTAGGTTCTTCTTTGTGTCTGGGGATGATTTTGAGACACCCTCGAGCGAGTTGTGGGGTGATCTCCCAAGGTTACGTCGTCGGTGGGAAACCCTGACTTTAGGTGCGTCAATATTTCTTCTTTGTCTCTTGAATTCTGTTGTGCTTACAACTATGGTTGCTAAACTCTTCTTCTCTTTTTTTTTTTTTTTAGTCAAGAGATGACCAAAGCTTAAGAGTAGGTACAGGGAGCGGGTGCAGAAGGCTATTGAGTACGCATAAACAATTGAGAGTTGGGACGATCTCGTTGATCCTAGGACTTTTTCGTTTTACTGCCTTGGACCTGATCTTTTTGCCTTCGTCCTGCGGAACCTTGATATAGAAGGAAAAAAGAGTAAGTTTCAGCTTTGTCAATATTAGTCTTTTTTTTTTTTTTTTTTTTTTTTTTTTTTTTTTTTTTTTTTTGTGACTCATGCTCTTCTATTGACAGAAATGACGTCAAAATTCAATAAGGACATGTACGCGAAGATGAGGGCAAAGAAGGACGAGCCATTGTCAAACATTGGGCGAAAAACTGTGCGTGTGACCGGAAGGGGTCCATCTGCCACCCCGCCAGCGTCCGTCACTCCTCTCGTCTCTGGGAATGAGACAACGAGGACCGCTTCTCCATCTACTTCGGTGGAGGAGCTTCCTACGCCTGTCTTTAAGAGGCCACACCTGACGGAGAAGGAGAAAGAGAAAGGGGATTCTTGTCACTCGACAATTTAGGGGGATGAGAGGCTGGTAGTTGAGAGGGCCTACAGCATCGTCACGGCTGACGACTTGAAAGCTCTTTCTGGGGTCCCTTTTAATGCGGTTGCTGGTGGCCATGTCCACAGCCTCGTCTAGGTGAAGTGTTTTTACTTCTTTCATGAGCAATCCTTCCTAACCCTTTCTTTCTTTTTTTTTTTTTTTTTTTTACTGACGTTTTGGCACTTCTTTTCAGGCTTTGGGGGAAGGTTTGCATCTCGCTTCTGAGTATCTTACGCAAGAGGCTAAGCTGGCATCTCTCTCGTCAAGGGTGCAAGCTTTGGAGGGTGAAAACTTGAAGGTGAAGAAGAGCCTCATTGAGTCAATGGACGAAGCTACTTCTTTGAAGGAGAAGGTCAAGGTCCTGGGTGACGACCTTAGAGTGGAGCGTCAACTGAACTTGAAAAAGGACGAGCAGCTCCAGAATGCTAGGGAATCGTTGAGGACAATTGCAGCTAGATCAGTTGAGGCCTTCCAAACCACTGACGAGTACAATACAATAATCTTCAGTTGGTATTTTAAAGGATTTGAGCTCCTTCGAAGGTACATGGTCAAACATCCAGCTGGAGTTGATATTGAAAACCTGGACTTGGAAGAAGTGGACAGGGAGATGGCCGCTGATGGAGCTACTCAGTCCGCGGTTCCTGCTGGTGAAGGTCCAGAAAATGTTCCGGTTGACGATGCTGCTGCTGTTGACGCCCCTCCAGCTCTTGAAGCCTGAACCTGCTACTTGTGTTTTTACCAAAAATATTTATTTTGTTTGGTTGATCAGTGCCCATCGTGGCCTTTTTTGTAAATCTATTTTTGAGACATCTTTTTCTTTTATTTTGGGAACACTGTTTTAACCCAGCGTTTATGGGTTTGTGAAAACAATGGTAATTTTCTTGTTTGTTTTTGGTTTTAACTTACTTTTTGTATTTACCTGCGTTTGTAAGTTGCATGCTTTAACTGCTCATGTGATGTGCTTGATGAGGCTCTTGCATCTCCTTCTTTCTACTAGCATTTTTTGTTCCTATGAGATACATGATATGCGTCAGTAGCTCCGATTCGTCACGGCGTGATTCTGCTACTTAGCCTTTTTCATGGATTCTATGATCGTCAATAGCATGTATCCGTCAAAGTGAGATCTGGTTACTTGGTCATTTTTTATTCTTTTTGACTTACACATTTTGTTATCGTCAGTAGCTTACATCCGTCAGAGCGGAATCTTGCTACTTAGTTATTTTTGACTATGACTTACACCTTTTTTTTTTTTTAAGGATTTTGTCATCGTCAGTAGCTTACATCCGTCAGAGCGGAATCTTGTCACTTAGTCATTTTTTACTATGACTTACACCTTTTTTCAAGGATTTTGTCATCGTCAGTAGCTTACATCCGTCAGAGCGGAATCTTGCCACTTAGTCATTTTTTACTATGACTTACACCTTTTTTTCAAGGATTTTGTCATCGTCAGTAACTTACATCCGTCAACGCGGAATCTGCTACTTAGTCATTTTTTACTATGACTTGTGATCGCATACACCTGCTTGTAGAGAACCGTTAGCTGAATAACTTATTTATTAATTCCAATAATGAATAACGAATACATTTCGCAATTGCGTTTATTGATGGTACTTCTTCAAGTGTTCTATGTTCCATGGCCTAGGGAGTCTTTGCCCGTCTATGGTTTCTAGATAATAGCTGCCTTTCCTGGAGTAGTGGACAACTCGGTAGGGTCCTTCCCACGTGGGGCCGAGTTTCCCTTGAGTGGAATTCTTGGTAGCCGGGGTTATTTTACGAAGGAATAGGTCACCGATGTCAAGTTGTCTAAGCTTCACTCTCTTGTTGTAGTAGTCAGTTATCTTTTGCTGATATTCCATCATTCTGCTACAAGTTTTATCTCTTACTTTGTCTAGGAAGTCTAGGTTGAGTCGCAAATGATTGTCATTGACTTCCTCAATGAATGCCTCCCGCCTGATGTTGGTTATTCCCACCTCAACCGGGACCACTGCTTCAGTGCCGTAGGTGAGTCTAAAGGGCGTCTCTCCTGTTGGTGTTCTCGCGGTTGTTCTATAGGCCCACAACACATTGGGCAATTATTCTGGCCAAGCACCTTTCGCATCGTCCAGCTTCGTTTTGATAATCTTGAGCAACGTTCGATTCGTCACCTCCGTTTGTCCATTCGCTTGTGGATGACCTGGGGACGAGAATTGATTCTTGATGCCTAGGCCCGAGCAAAATTCCTTGAAGCCTTGGCTGTTGAATTGTCATCCATTGTCTGATATGATCGTCCTTGGAATCCCGAACCTGCAAATGATGTTCTTCCATACAAAGCTCTGGATTCTGGCTTCGGTTATGGTCGCCAGCGCCTCTGCTTCAACCCACTTTGTAAAATAATCAATAGCAACTAGTAAGAATTTTACCTGACCTTTGCCTTGGGGCAGCGGGCCGACGATGTCGATTCCCCACTGTGCGAACAGCCATGGGGATGAAATCGTCGTCAATTTCTTTGCTGGAAGTCGCTGAACATTTCTGAACCGTTGGCACTTGTCACATCTCTTGACGAACTCTGTTGCGTCCACCTACATAGTGGGCTAGAAATAGCCTGTTCGAATTATTTTTCTTGCCAGGGATTTGGGGCCAGTATGGTCCCCGCAAACACCTTCATGGATTTCCTTCAGGATGTATGTTGCTTCTTTCTCATCGACACACCTTAGGTAAGGCATGGAGAAGCCTCTTTTGTATAGGGCGTCATTGAGGATTATGAATTTGGCTGCTCTCCTTTTGGTCTTCCTGGCTTCTTCTTTGCTCTGTGGGAGATGCCCGTCCTGAAGGAATGATAGAATGGGTGTCATCCAGCTGTTTGAGCTCTGGATTGCAAATGTTGGAACCTCTTCAATGCTTGGGTTTTTCTAAACTTCTATCATCAGGCCTTCTTCCACCGCTCTTTCATCTGACGAGGCTATCTTTGAGACTTCGTCTGCCATCACATTCTGGCTTCTGGGGATCTGCATGAACTCCACCTTTTCAAACTCTTAAGCTAGATTCTTTGTCAATCTGAGGTACCTCTGCATCCTTTCTTCTTTGGCTTCGTATTCTCCCCTGGCTTGCCCAATTACTAGCTTCGAATCACTCTGGATCACTAGGTTCTTAATTCCAAACTCTCTTTCAAGCCTTAACCCCATCAGAATTCCTTCATATTCGGCCTCATTATTAGTTGCTGGGAATTTCAACTGAACCCTATATTTTAGCTTTTCTCCATCGGAGGTGATTATGACTACCCCTACTCCCCCTCTCTTATGGGCTGACGAGCCATCAGTCTGTATTGTCCATTGCTTGTGTTCACTGGTGAAGCCGTCCTCGTCCAGGTGGGTGAATTCCGCAATGAAGTCTACCAAAGCTTGTGCTTTTATGGCTGTCCTGGGGTGGTATTCAATATCAAACTGACTGAGCTCGATCGCCCACTGGACCATTCTCCCTGTCGCTTCGGGCTTACTCATGGACTTCTTGATTGGTTGGTCTGTCATTACCAAGATAGGATGCGCTTGGAAGTACTGCCTGAGTTTTCGTGAAGCTACTATTAGCGCGAACGTGATCTTCTCAATCTGAGGATACCTAGACTTAGCTCCCTGAAAGGCTTGGCTGATGTAATAGATGGGGAGTTGCTTCCCGTCCTCTTCTTTGATCAAGGCTTCGCTGACGGCCGTATTTGACACTGCCAGGTACAAGTACAAGTTCTCACCTTCTTTTGACGGGCTTAGAAGGGGTGGATTGCTTAAGTAACGTTTGAGCTCCTGGAATGCGGCCTCGCACTCGTCAGTCCATGTAAAAACCTGTCTCAATGTCTTGAAAAAGGGTAGGCATTTGTCCGTTGCTCTAGAGACGAACCTATTGAGGGCTGCAATCCTTCCTGTCAGCTTCTGGACGTCCTTGACGGTCTTGGGCGAGGTCATATTGATTACTGCTTGTACCTTCTCTAGATTTGCCTCAATTCCCCTTTAGGACACCATAAATCCCAAGAATTTCCCCGAGGCTACGCCAAAGACACATTTACTGGGGTTCAGCTTCATATGATATTGCTTGAGAGTAGCAAATGTCTCTTTGAGGTCGTCCAGATGGGTGAGTTCCTCCTTACTCTTGACGAGCATGTCGTCTACGTATACTTCCATGTTCCTACCTATCTGCTTGCTGAACATTCTATTTACCAATCTTTGATAAGTGGCGCCGCATTCTTCAGTCCAAAGGGCATTACCTTATAGCAATAGAGCCCTTGGCTTATGATGAAGGCTGTTTTCTACTGATCTTACTCTGCCATTTTTATCTGGTTGTATCCAGAGAAAGCGTCCATGAACGTCAGAAGCTTGTGCTCGGCTGTGGAGACTACCAACTGGTCTATTCTCGGGAGAGGGAAGCTGTCCTTCGGGCATGCTTTGTTCAGGTCTGTGAAGTCTACGCACATTCTCCATTTCCCATTTGCTTTTTTCACCAGGACGACATTTGCGAGCCAATCTGGGTAATATACTTCACGGATAAAGCCGGCAGCCAAGAGCTTATTAACTTCGTCAGTAACCGCTTGATCTCTTTCTGGTGCGAAAACTCTTCGTCTTTGTTTAACGGGCTTTCTTTCCGGGTCTACATTCAGTCTGTGTTGGATGACTTCTAGAGATATGCCTGGCATCATGGCTCCAAGCAAAGACGTCTAAGTTTTCTTTAAGAAATTGAACCAGCTTTGTCCTCATCTCAGGACTTAGAGTCGTTCCTATCCTGGTTGTCTTGTTTGGTTCTTCATCGGATAATCCTACTGTCTCCAAGGCCTCCATCTTTTCTTTCTCCTTTTCTTCGATCGTCCATGTATGGTTCTCCTTTGCACCCACGATGGCCTGGTAACACTCCCGAGCTAAAACTTGATCTCCTTTGACTTCTCCTATCCCATTCTCCGTTGGGAATTTTATCTTCAGGCAGTAGGTTGACGTGGATGATTTCCACTTATTGAGCGCTGGTCTTCCAATGATTACATTGTAAGTCGAGGGACAATCCACCACCAAGAATTCTAGATCACAGGTCAACTGCTTCGGGTAGGTTCCCACTGTCATCGTCAATGTCACTATGCCCTTGGGGTTTACCCTGTCTCCACTGAAGCTGACAAGGGGGGAGTCAAATGGACGCAATCTTTTTGGGTCTAGTTTCAATTGCTGGAATGTAGGGAAGTAAATGATGTCAGTAGAGCTTCCATTGTCCACGAGGATCCTCTTTGTGTTGAACCCTTCTATTGTAAGTGCTATGACGAGGGGGTCATTGTGAGGTTGTTTCACTCCCCTAGCATCTCCTTCATTGAAAATCACATTCTGATCGGTTCGTCTCTGTTTCAACGGGGGGGGGGGGGGGGTCATATGGATGCTGTTCACCTGTCGTTGATGTGCTTTCTTAAGGGACTTGAATGACCCACCTGCCATGGGTCCTCCTGCGATTGTCTGTATTTCCCCTATCACATTTTGAGGGGGCTAGTACTGACGGTTATTTCCCCTAGAGGTGGACTCGTGCTGACCCTTGTTTCCATCTTAGAATCTACTGTGTTCCCCTTTCTTGACAAACTTCTGTAGCTTTCCTTTCTGTATTAACTCCTCAATCTGTTCTTTGAGGTCTCGACAATCTTCAGTGTAATGACCGTGGTCCTTGTGAAATCGGCAATATTTATTCTTATCACAGATGTTAAGGGATAAGTGCAATGGTCGCGGCCACTTAAGGTAATGCTCGTCCTTAATCTGCGTTAGGATTTTATCGACAGGCATAACGAGAGGGGTAAATTTTATCGCTTGTGGTCCCTTGTCATCCTTCCTTCTGACTCCGTCATTGGTCCAATGATTTGGGCGCTCCTGCTTTTGCCCTCTACGATCATCATCTTTCCTTTCGTCTTTGTCTCTTAGTCTTCCTCCGTCCCTGATGGCCGCTAATGCGTCTTTGGCGTTCATGTACTTCTATGCTTTCAAGAGCATTTCAGCCATCATTTTTGGGGGATTCTTTGCGAGTGACGAAATAAGCTTTCTGGATCTCAACCCTGCCTTGAAGGTCGTCAGTTGCACCTCGTTTGCATCATTCACTTCCAGCGTTTCGCGAGTAAAGCGTTTCACGTATGACCTCAAAGTTTCCTTTTCTCCCTGCCTGATGGTAAGTAAATGATCCGCGGTTCTCTTAGGACGCTGTCCTCCAATAAAGTGACGCAAGAAGGCATTGCTCAACTGCTCGAAGTTGTCAATGGACGACGTTGGCAGCTTCGTGAACCATTCCCTTGCAGCCCCTTTGAGGGTAGTGGGGAAGGAGCGACATAGTATCTCGTCTGGGGGCTGCTGGAGCCCTAGGGTCGTCTTAAAAGTGTTCAGATGATCCTGAGGGTCCTTTAGCCCCTCGAATGGTTCAAGCTGGGGTAGTCGAAATTTCGACGGTACTAGGCACTCTAGGACTGTTGGGGTGAACGGCGAATCTGTTGCCCTAACCATTCGATCTACACTTCGATCTGTTTTTTCCTTGATGGCGTTTCTGAGTTCGTCCATCTCCCGCCTCATCTCGTGGAGAAGGTTCGAGTTGTGCTCAGTTGGAGTAGCGGGCCTTTGATGGTCACTTCTTCTGTGGCTATCTCCCTCGTCGTTTTGGTTCCCTTTAGATCGATTCTCTTCTTGTTGAAGCTGTAGTTTCAGCTCCTGATTTTTCCTGGTTAGTTCTTCAACGGTGGCTGCGAGGGCTTGAACTTGTTGAGCTAAGGCTGCGGAATTCGGATTAGACTCCATGTGAGACTTATTTTTCTGTATTGAACACGAAAAAGTCCTTCCCCATAGACAGCGCCAAACTGATGAAGTGTGAATTCGTCAGCCAATGAGTGTAGACAGAAATGATTTCCGGTCTCCTGCAAGTATGTACCCTCGAGTGTGGTCACCGGTGTGGTGCCTGCCACAACGTCTCCGATGCCAAAGTCAGTATTAGAAATTATTTAAGAAAGAGCAATGTTGTGTATCAGAGAAATTTTACAGTAACTATCTCAATGTGCACATACCTCATTCTTGGCCATGTGGGGGGCTTTATATATGTTGTTGGAGTCTCTAGCCGTTGGACAATTAAGGTGGTTCTTAACACCCCTCTGAGTAATGTTTTCTGGCCTCATCATGTTGCTTTTAATTCTATCCCAACGGTCTGTACAACTGGTTTTGTAACCGTCCAGGGCGTTTATTGGCGGCATTGAATGAGGTGTTTAAGCCTCGTCAGTGAACTGGTAACTCGTCAGTGTAAATCCGTCTCGTCTGACCGGTTTTCCTCGTCTAGGCATGATTTTGTCAGTCCCATCAATATATATATATATATATATATATATATATATATAATTTTCATACACTATTACTTTCGAAAATCTAATGAACGATGCTACCTCTCATTTATCGTCTTTGTTATACAAATCATCAGTTAGTAAATATATGATAATGGTAAGAAGAGCTACAAATGAGATCACTAAAAAAAAAAAAATTAATTAGTCACTATCATTATGGAGTAGTAGTTTATAATTTTATGCATCCAAAAAAATGGAATATCTAAAGTTTTCTTAAAGGTGTGTGTAAATATTCACTATATATATGTGTGTGTGTGTGTGTGTGTGTGTGTAAAGGTAAACAAAGGTATATTTAAGGTTTTTATTAACTTAAAAACTAATGGTTAATAACTAAAATTATAGTATTAATAAAATATTTAATGAGACCATCCTAAAAAAATTATTATGCCCAATGCGCGGGTATGCAACTAGTATTAATTAAAAACAAAACCCCTAAACATAAAAGTTGAAAAACAAAAAGGAAGAAGAAACCAACCTTAAACACAAGTGGGAGGAGATGGGGGTAGATGGGCAATTTTTCATCAAGCCACCTCTTCCCCCCACATTTTCTCCCCAAATTGGGAAGATTCCACTTCGGTTTACTTTGGTTCATATCAGTTTATTTGCTCCATTTTGGTCCACTTGGATGGTTTCTTTCGGTCTACTTTGGTCCATTTGGTCAATGTCGGTTTGTTTTCGTCCACTATCCGATGTGAATGATTGTGAATGGGGGAAAAAAAATTATGATCCATGTGAGGTTGTCAATTGTGGGTCATGTGAGAGTGATTGATAGCCAACAAGGTCAATGCATAGGTTATTCTCCCAACTCAAAAATGCCTGTTTTTGATCCTTCACTTCCAAAAGGAAAAAAAAAAAGAAAAGAAAAAAAGTCCATTCCCAAGTAGACAAGCCTTGCTCTTCGGAGGAGACTTTGCTTGACAATGGTGATGATGATACATCTTCCTTCTCGGATTGTCTTGACAATGACAATGTCGATGTGGATACTTTGGATAGTATAGAACCGAATAGAGTAGAGTGGACCAATGTGGACTAAAAATGATCGAGGGAGACCGAATAAGAACAAATGGATAGATTAGGACCAAAGTGGACATAATGGACCGAATATGAACAAATAGGACGGACATGGACTAAATAGGACCAATGTTGACTAAATAGGATCAAAGTGGACAAAATAGACCAAGTAGGACTAATGTGGATTGAATAAGACTGAAGTGGACATAACAGAACCAATGCGGACTGACTGGACTGAATAGGACCAAAATGGTCCAAATTGAATCAAAGTGGACTGAAGAGGACAAAACGGACCAAATAGGACTTTTGAATATTTATCATTTTTAGGGCTTATATTTCTAATTTCTAATGTCTATTTTATTTGTATTTTTTAAATCAAAACTAAACATTTTAGCCCAAATATAATAAAATTTCATATGTTTCAACCAAAAAAAAAAAAAAAAAAAATTGGAGCACAACTTGAAAAGGCAACGTACCAAAAGAATCTATTTAAGGCTCAATTAGTCCAAAATGGACCGAGGAGGACCAAAATTGACTGAGTGGAGCAAATTGGACCAAATGGGATCGAAGTAGACCTAATTGGACTGAATGGAAATTGTTTAATTTTTAGGGAGAACAAATTATCGTTAACAAATTTTAGAGAAAAAATTATACATTATATTACAATTACAAAATAATTATTTATTCCCACGCATCACATAGGTCTCCAACTAGTTTGTATAAATTTACTCATATGCTCCTATTAGTCTATTACATGAAGGAAAAGTTTGCCCTCATCTCCTTGAAAGCATCCCATTTCTCTCTCCCCAAATGTTTCATATCAAACACACAGGTACTGCCCTCCAAACCACATGCATCTCTAGTCTAACTCTATTGGAACCTACCTTCGAGCAATCCTGTAACACAGACCATGGATCTTTCATGGAAAAGAGGTTTGGCAATGTAGATGCTACTTGCTAGAGTGGATGGTAACCACAAGTTAAAAGGTCTCATTGGATTGGGTGCATTTTTGAAATGCTTTGGTTAGTGGGAGCCTTTTTTGTCTCATCATGATGCGCACTGCACTGAATTACTGCATTATTTGAGACTAAGTTGAGCACTTGGTAGTGTTCACATTTATTTCTCATTTTAGTTCATATGAGACACTTGGGTCTACGCATAAAAAATAATTTTGAGAGCTCCAATTAGCATTCATGGCATATTTGGAATATGGTGGATATAAGTCCTCGCTAGAACTAAATTTCCTATTTAATTCTTTGGATTGTAAATAATTCATTTTTATGAATAAGTTGGAGCAACCACTTTCTTGATCTAATTTATATATTCACATGTTCAATGATCTTGTGCATCATCTTGAACTCAGGGTAGAGCACCAAGTGGCATGGCTTTATCCATGCTAGGCACGATGTGCACCCTTTTTATTTTGTTAAGTATGTTATGCACTGTAATTTGTTTTTTTTTTTTGGGTATTCTTTCTTATTTATCCTTTTTTTTTTATAAACAAAATATTTTAAGCAAATCTAAATATTTCAAAAGTTACTATAATGAAAATTTTAGAATAATTTACTTTGTATTATTAATTTTTCATATCAAGTTTTTAAATGAAAAAAAATATATCAATACTTAAATAAATATTATTTAATTAATATTTAAATATAAGAAAATATTCCACTTAAAGTTATTGTTTTAGACTCCAAAATTTGTTGAGTTGACCCTATATTTACTTGAACCAAACAGAGAGGGCTTGGGCTCGGATGCATGGATTTGAGGTAGGTGTATATCACGTACCATTAGGTGAAAGAAACTTATACTTCTCTGTTATCTTAGTAATGATAATTGATAATAGACTTTGAAAGATTATCGTGATAGGAATCCATAATGGAATTCGTTCAATTTACATCTGTTAAAAAGATTATTAGCAGGTTAATTGATTGTCGTCAATTCTGTTGTTATTGATTGAACCAACAATATTGTTCTTAATCATTAGTGAATGATGTAAAGGAAACAAATGTGACACAATTCCATGGATTCATCTGCTTCTTTTGTTTTGAAATGCACTTCTTTCTTCTGTTTTCCTTTTTCTTTTTCTTTGCTTAAACTATGGTTAGTTTAGAAATTGCCCTGTTAACTCTCCCATTGATGTCAAGTTTCTTAGCGATGGATTACCTTGAAATAAATCCTAACCATGAAATGGACACTCTACATTTCACTTGCAAATGAAGAGAATGTAAATCCAAATTAATACAAGTAAATTTAGGAAGACCATACCAAGAATTAGATTTTGCTTTAAAAAAAAAAACATAGGCTGATGATAAGAGTTTGATTAAGCACAAAATGTCATCATTCACGAATGCATGTCATCAACTTCATCAACTGAGCATTTGCGCTAGTGCTCGCTTCCCAACGCACCTTCTCCACAGTATATATGTAAAACGTGGATTAAAGAAGTGGGGAAGAAAGCTTTTTTACAAATGTTAACCAAAACTATGATGATATATTAGCCAACCCAAATAGAATTTATTGAAGTTTCTCTGTTTTTTTAATAGTAAGTGGGTTAATCTTTAGGGATTGGCTAAATAATTCTTAAGACCTCATGATATCTATAAGATTCTGGGTTCGAAATCTTTTACAAAGATACTCGAAGAGATTTGGCTATTTTATTAATCAAAAGAAAAGAAGAAAAAGTAGTAAGTGGGTTTGACACTATTGTCGAAGATATAATATATACTCGAAGAGAAAAAATAGTAAGTGGGTTTAGATAATTTATTAATAATAATAAAAAAAGAAAAGTAGCAAGTGAGTTTAACACTATTGTCAAAGAGATAATAGATACACGAAGAGATTTGAATATCTTATTTTTTTTTTTAAAAAGATAAGTGGGTTTGACATTATTATGGGGGAAATAATATATATTTGTCCATTGGAGAGATACCTAACAATCACTACAACAAGAGGGAAGGTTCGACCTGAGCTATTCTCTTGCAAATTTTTAAATGAGTAAAAAAAAGAAAGAAATAGTAATGGCATATTCTTATATAAGAGAGAGAAAACATAGTTAATTTAGGCATAAGTAGTAATGGCGTCCTTTTTGTATCACTTAAAATCCTTGTACTTGCTTTCTTTTCTCTCAACGTTTGTGCAGCCTCTTTGCCATGTTCATGAAAGGTCTTACTTGTTACAATTTAAGGAAAGCTTTGTCATGAACATGTCTGCTTCCTCTGATCCTTCGGCTTATCCCAAGGTTTCATCCTGGACATTACAAGAAGGAAACAACAGTAACTGCTGCTCATGGGCTGGGGTTGAGTGCGATGAGTTCACGGGCCATGTAATTGGTCTTGACCTCAGTAGCAGCTGTCTACATGGTTCCATTAACTCCACCAGCGGTCTTTTCCATCTTGTTTATCTCCAAAGACTTAATCTTGCGGACAATCATTTCAACTACTCTCAAATCCCATCCACAATTTCCAATCTATCAAAACTAACATATCTTGATCTCTCTTTTTCTGCATTTACTAGTCAAATCCCACTAGAAGTTTCACAATTGTCCAAATTGTCAACCCTCAATCTGAGTAGAAACAAGTTGGAACTCAACAAGCCCAACCTAAGAAGTCTAGTTGAAAATTTAACCCTACTAGAAAAGCTTGATTTGAGTTGGGTGAGCATAATCTCAACAATGCCTAATAATTTGGCAAATTTGTCTGCTTTAACGTCCCTTAGTCTCAGAAACTGCGGATTGCATGGGGTCATTCCATCATCACTTGGTAATCTCAAGTATCTAAATTTTCTGCGTCTTTCGAAGAACAATTTCGAGGGTCACATTCCATCTTCACTTGGTAACCTCATCCAACTTTCTACTCTTGCTCTGAATTCTAATAACTTGACTGGTCCAATCCCTTTTGAGCTTGCAAACCTAACACAACTGACTCAACTTTTTCTATATTGGAACACAATTAAGGGTCAGATTCCTTTTGGTCTTATGAACCTCACACAATTAACTCTCTTGAACCTTGCGGGCAATAACCTTTCTGGCCAGATTCCAAGCTCAATAATTCAACTCAAGAATCTTGAATTTCTTGATCTTTCCATGAACTACTTTAGTGGTACTGTAGAGTTTGACATGTTTGTTAAGCTCAAAAGGTTAACTATATTGCATCTATCTTATAATCAAGTATCATTACTTATTAGTGAAACCAGTGCCAATAGAACACTTCAAAAGTTTCAACAATTAGGATTGTCTTTGTGCAACTTAAGCAAGTTTCCAGATTTCCTAGCAAATCAAGATAAATTGGAGTGGTTAGAGCTAAATGTAAACAACATTCATGGCCAAGTACCAGAATGGTTTTGGAAGATGAGTAAAGAAAGTCTACGGGGACTCAGCCTTTCTTACAACTTTCTTACAAGCCTTGGTCAACATCCAGTCCTCCTTCCATGGACTCGTCTGGCCATTTTAGACCTAAGGTCTAACAAGCTCGAAGGATCACTTCCAATTCCATCATTCTCCACCTTGGAATATCATGTATCAAACAATTCATTGACTGGAAAAATTCCAGAGTTGCTTTGTAACATGAGTTCTCTTCAGCACCTTGATTTGTCTGAGAACAACTTAAATGGTTCACTTCCTCAATGCTTGCACAACTTTGGTGATTCTTTGTTCATATTGGATCTACGAAGGAACAAATTTGAAGGAAGCATCCCACAAACATGGACAAAAGGAAGCAAATTAATCGTGATTAATTTTAGCCAAAACAAATTTCAAGGGTGGTTACCAAAATCTTTGGCCAAGTGTATAATGTTGAAGGTCCTTGATCTCGGCAATAACCAGTTCAATGATACTTTCCCCTTTTGGTTAGGAAAACTTCCAAATTTGAAGATTCTCATTTTGCGTTCAAACAAATTCTATGGCCCAATTAGGATTCTTAAAGCAAAATATGAGTTTTCTAGTTTGCAAATTGTTGATCTGTCGTACAACAATTTTACTGGAAGGTTGCCATTAATACTCTTTCAAAATTGGAATTCTTCCAAATTTGATCGTGTAGACCACTTAACATATATTCAAGTGGATTCATCTTTCATTATGGAAAATAGTCTTCAAAGTTACATATGGACCGTGACGTATAATTACTCAATGACAATGACAAACAAAGGAGTAGACATACTTTACGGGAAAGTCCAAGAAATTTTCACAGCTCTTGATTGCTCAAGTAATAGATTTGCGGGAGAAATTTCAGAATCCATTGGAAATTTAAAAGGCCTTCGTTTGCTCAATATTTCTAATAACATTCTCACTGGCCACATTCCACCGAGTTTAGGAAACCTTGCAGAGTTGGAATCATTGGACCTTTCTCAAAACAAACTCTCAGGTGAGATTCCTCAACAACTAATGCAACTTACTTTCTTGGAATACTTCAATGTTTCTGATAACCATCTCGTGGGACCTATTCCGCAAGGAAAACAATTTAATACATTTCAAAGTAGGTCATTTGAAGGAAATTCAAAATTATGTGGAAGGCCATTGACAAAAACATGTAAGAATTCTGAGGCTTTACCACCTTCAACCTTTGAAGAGAGTCAAGATTTAGGGTCTCCATTTCAAATTGGTTGGAAAATTGTTGTCATTGGGTATGGATTTGGACTAGTTGTTGGAGCGGCTATTGGGCACATTGTTACTGCAAGGAATCCTAATTGGTTCAAGAAGACATTTGGAATGAGGAGAGTGGTGAGGGGACATTAGGAATTGAACTAACTAGTTCGACAGATCTCTTCCAATATGAATAGGTTTTTTACACTGCCCTTTTTAACTTCCTTTTTCTTTTTCTTCTTTTATTTTTTTTTTCTTCTGTTGGGTGTGTAATGTAGTGTGCTAACTACTTTTTTTTTTCTTTATTGTATTGTATGTAAGAAGTTTTCTTATATAAAAATTAAATAAACAAATAAATAAAAAGAAATATTGTACGTAAAAAGTAACTATGAGTCTATGACTTTACTGATTTTTTTTTTTTCAAATAGACTTCAGTCATTTTTATGATTATTGATTAATACAATAACTAAAGGTAAAAAAATAGATCATGTGAAAAAAAAAAATCGACGAAAAATTCAATGCAATCCTAGGGTCCAATTATTTTAAATCATTAAATCAGATTAATAGAAACAAAGGATTTCTGGGTGCTTACCTCAAGAATCTTCAAGTCTCCTTTTCTTGAAATCCTTACTGCTATTTGAGTGAGAAACAACTTATAATTTTAAAGGTGAATAGGGTTTCTGACTAAAGGTATCTAGTTTAATCTATATCTACCATAAAACTGAAGTATAGTAGATATAGATTAAACTAGATACCTTTAGTCAGAAAAGGGTGGCGTTCTATGGTTGTTCCTGGCATTCTTGTAGGCATTTTTGGGATTCCCATTGCAGCTTTTCTTGGCATTGCATTTGGCGTGACAGTGTTAAAATTCATGTAAAATCTTTTTGTTTTGAATGTCAAAATTGGCATGATTTGTAACCAATTTAAGCTTCATCAATACCTATGCAATATCTAAAAGTTGAAACTAAACATTTATTATTGCTACTCTTTTGTTAAATAACTTAAATCACATCAGCTTAGCATTTTAGTCCACTTTGGTTCATTTTAGTCTAATTCGGTCTATTTGATCTACTTCGATCCAATTTGGTCTACCTCAGTTCACTTGGTCCTATTTGGTCCATTACGGTCTACTTTGGTCCATGTGATCCACTTTGGTCTACTTAGGTCCATTTGTCCCATTTTGGACTAATTTAGCCTTAAATTATATTTTTTGTAGGTTGCCTTTTCAGTTTTGGACTAAAATTCCCCACCCCCCCCCCCCTTAATTTTTGGGTTGAAAAGAATAAATATTCTATTTGGACCAAACTCTTTAGTTTATGTTAAAAATACAAACATGCATTAAAAATTAGAGATATGAACCCTAAAAAAAAAAAAAAAATAAAATTGATAAATATTCACAAGATTACCTTAAAATTCAAGTTTCAATAATATAGACATCATACTTATATTTGGAAAGAAAAAAAAATGTTACAATTCTACACTTATATAATAATATAAACTTAATGTAACATGTTACATATGTTTCATGGAGCAACGGTGTACATTTAAAAAAAAAAATTGGATATATTCAAATTAGTCGTTCGATTATGGTATGTGTGTGTATATATATCCTGAGTTTGTGATTAGTATCATGAAAGAAGAGAGCCAGCACATTAGCAAAACATTCATTCCAGAGTTTAGAAAAAACTATTAGTATCTCATGGTTCAACATCCTTGGTGAATCGTGAGATGATGCATATCAGCACATAATTAAAGATTTTGCAAAACGATTTTTTTTTCCTTGAAAAGAAGATTCTTGCTCATGAAAAGTTATAAAGAAAGGCCATTGGCAGTAAATTTGGACCATTATCATTTTGAAGGCTCAATGTCATGGACCCCAAATCCTGAACTCATTGGTCCATTTCGTCCAACATCGCCGACATCAACTCATCTGCGCTGCTTGTATGGCCCATGCTTTCCTGGGCCTCTTTTTGTTCCTATATTGGGTCCCTTATCACTCTCCCAGCTCAGTTTCTTGAGGCGGAGAAGGTAGTTGGGCCTAGCCCTACTTCTTCTTCTTTTTAATTAAATACTATTATTATTATTATTATTATTTAAGGAGTTTGGATTTCTACTTTTGAATGCCCAAAGTACTTTCAAATCCACTTGTTTAGAAAATTTAAATGATGGGGTAATCATGTAAAATTACTAATTTAAAAA
This sequence comes from Quercus variabilis, assembly GCA_030445155.1. NCBI lineage: Eukaryota > Viridiplantae > Streptophyta > Magnoliopsida > Fagales > Fagaceae > Quercus > Quercus variabilis. The sequence continues at coordinate 13,985,349 of CP129453.1, forward strand.
ATCCTAAATTAAAGTTTCTTACATGTTTTTTTTTTTTTTTTTTTCCCCTTTGTTTTCTTAAGCACATCTATTCTCACGTTCTTATTAACTTTACACTCTCAATAACAAACCGTTACTTCATTTTACATGTCTCTCCATCTTTGTCATTTTTTTTCTCTTTCTTCTTCAAATTCTAAAAATCAAATCAAATCTTGCACATTTATTCTCAAATTCCCACTCAAAACTCAATTAAAAATGTATGAATACATTGTTTGTTTTTAATAAATATCATTGTAGAGATTGGGCTTGAGCACCTCTACAGTTGGATGAGTTAACTCAAACCTAACTAGGCCAATACAATAAATTTGTAGAGAATGGATTCAAGAACTAGGTATTAGTGAGGATTACAACAAACAAACATAGTTGTGAAGGGGGTTTATTTATATGAATACAAGCTAAAGCATGAGATTTTGCTCCTCGGCACTTTCCTGAGGAACGTGTAATTCTTATTATTTCTTCAACGTTTGGTTACAAAGGTCTCTCAGACGATTCTAGTCACTATGGTCTTCCTTACTTCCAATTGCCTATCCCCTCTCTCAGAGGGATTTCTTACATTATATATCTCCTTTCAGTTGATCTTAGCCCTCCATTTGTTGATCAAGCAGGTCACTACTTGAGTGCCTGTCCCATCAGCCGCCTTCCCACTCTTTCTCTAGGTTGCAGCAGCCAAGGCTGCACTGTTCAGGAGTCATTTCTTCATTAATGCGGTCAGAACGTTAGTTGTGGGCATTTAATGTGGAGGTGATAGTTCATCCTAGAATTGTTCCTTCACCATATTTCTATGGCTGACACTTCGTACCTACTCTTTCTTCTGGGACGCTCCGGGAGGCTACTTTGGATGGCTCGTTGCTTCCTCCTCCCATGGTCTTGATTGGCTGAGGATAGGATTGTCCTCAGCAATGTCCCTGGGGCAACTTGGATTTTCTCACTTCGTCCTCGGGCGTCACTTCCTCCTCGGCATAGGCTTTGGGCTTGGTATAAGGTGGGTTGGGGTTGCTAGATTCTTTAGGCCCTATAATAGCCCTTTAAAATCCTGCTATCTGGAACCTCGGACGGGGAGGAGGATTTTGATGTCCTCGGATCTCTGTCATGGCTTGTCCAGTCCTATCCTACATCAGCACTAGGGTCCTTTCATCTGTCCAAAGCACGTTCTTGGCACCTTGGAATGTGAAGCGTGACTTCATTAAACTCGGGCAGCTCTGTGCGCCTCATATCCAACAGTGTGCTGGTGATCCTACAGTGGGGATTTCCTTGCATTTATAGGTGGGAAAACCTGCACAGTTCCTCTTTAGTTGAGGATATAAATGCCCATCAGGGCCGATTTGTCTCATTACTTTTGCACTTGAGAGTTCTTGCGCATATACTTTGTGGTCAAACCTCCACTCAAACTCGTGTCTCTTTCCAGCATAAAATGCCTGTCCAAGGAGCTTCTCCTCATTTCTGTAAGTTTCCTCCTTACCCTGTCTCATGTTTTTCCCTTTTCTAATTTTCTCTTCCCCTTATTCTTCTCTTTCTTTCACTCTTCCTTAAGTTTTTTAGTCGTTCTTTAGGATAGGTAGATTTAAGAAGTTGGTTGAGTCTGAGGAAGCGATGGAGAAATTTATCGCCGACTATAGGATACCCATTAATATGGGTTTCAGGTACTATGATGAAGGGGATTGGCTTATTAGGAGGAAAAAGGGTGAAGTGGTGATTACCATAATCGCCTTCTTAGAAGGTGGTATGAGAATCTCTATGGGGCCGGTGACAAGGGACTGCCTTAGGCATTTTTGGCTAGCTCCCATCCAGTGCGCCGTTAATGTGTTTAGGATTCTAGGGTGTGTAGACGCCTTAAACGAGAAGATGGGGTTGAGGTTGACCCATTATGATGTAAATTGGTGCTACAACCTCCAACTCCTAAAGGGTAAGTCTTACTACATGAAGACGAGGGAGGATAGAGTGCGGCTTATCCAGTGCCTCCCTGGGTCCAGCAAAAGGTTAGATAAGGACTTCCTTATTGTGTTCGGGGAGTGGCATGATAGTCTTCATTATCCAACGGAGGAAGGGACACCGAGTGGGGTATTGAGAGTGGGAAAGAATTTGATCTTCTATGTTATTCCAGCTTGCACTATTTGTTAGCTAATAGGAGTATGCTTTCTTTTTTGCAGATCAGAACACCTTCGAACGACACTTCCATTTGGTCAACAGTGAGGATTTGTAAACCGTACTGAGGGCAGAGGTTTTTGTGAACGAAGCCGACAATCAAGTTAGAGTTGCTCACAAGATCCTTGGATACGTTCAAATTTAAAAATCGTTCTCGGCTTCAAAGTACGTGATTAAAGCGAAGGATCCTCGGTTACACAAAATCACCATAGCCGAGCACGAATTTTTCTCCTCGAGGGATCTCCTATTCCGAAAGGCATTCTGTTGGCAGGTCCTTCCTTATTACCTCAAGTTGTAGAGGTCGGGGGAGTAGATCTAGGAGAAGAAGAGGAGGTTGCTGACTTCGGTCCATCTAAGGATGAATTTGGCCCATTTGACCAAGTCCATCTATCCGAGGATCCTTCTAGTGACTTGGGTGGCCTTCATTTATCTAAATTAGACCTTCTATCGCCAGGAATTGGTACCCAGGCTGAGATGGGTTTTAAGAGACAACCTCAAACCAACCTATTCGACCTGATTGAGGGCCAGCTGGGGAAGGGCACGCTAGGGAAGTCTTAATCCAAGCTTCCTCTGCCATCACCCAAGCGTCAATCGGTTCAAACTAGGTCATCTTCCACCCAGTTTAGGCTTCCACTTCCTCCGCCTAAGCCAAGTCTACCCCAAGGGTCCGAGCCCACTGACCCCAAAAACAAGAAAGACAAAGGCAAACGACCCATGGGAGCAAACTGATCCCGATCCTCCCAGGAGGAGGATGAAGCTTGGCTGCCCTCCAAGCAACAAAAAGCTGGGCACCAAGACCTAAGAAAGGAGGTGGCCTCACAGGATGAGCCCTAGGCCTGGCTCCTTGCCCCGATGCTCCACGAGGAGCCTTTGAGGGACAATGCCTCCCTTAGGGACTTCAGAGGTGGTGAAGGCACGTTCGTGGCCAATGCGTTGGAGAGATCTTTGCTACTCCTCGCTGATATGGCCAAATTGGAGAACTTGAGGAGGCAGGAGGTCGTCCTCAACCTGAAGAGGTACCTGGGCATGGTAAGACCTCTGACACTCATGCCCTTGTCAAACTTCGTTCCTTAGTTCCTAACTTACTGTGTGCTTGTTTCATTGGGCAAGTTATCTAGGTTACCTTTAGGTTGAAGGAGGAGGCTAACAACTAGAGCAAGACTTTTGACCTTGAGCACGAAAAGCGTCTGGACGTCGCTCGGACCCTCAAAAACTTCGAGATCGATCTCTTGAAAGCAAGGGAGAAGCTGAAAGAGATGATAAGGGCCTGAGACACCGCTAAGACGGTCCTTGCTAACGCTCAAAAGTAGGCTGAGGACCAAATGAGGCATCTGCGAGATGTTGAGAATCAGCTGAAGATCTCTAAGGAGTAGATCGTAGAGCTGAGGAAGAAGATAGCTAAGGTGGAGGGGGCCAAGAATGCCGCTGAGCAGGCCAGGGAGGCGACTTTGAGGGTTAAGGAGAAGGCCGAACTTGCCATAGCAAAGGCCGAGACCTCTAAGGAGAAGGTCGAGGAGGCGACCTATGACTTGGGAGTGGCTGACACCTAGGCCCTTCTCAAGTCTCAAGTGCCTGAGGTATGCAGACGTTACTGCTCTCAAACTTAGAGTGAGGCCCTTAAGCAAGCTGGAGTTGAGGCTTCATCTGACTTGTGGAAGGCGGAGTACCCTCCTACCATCCGTGAGGCTGCTCCTCCCAGCTCCGAGGTTGAGATGGTTCTTGAGGAAGTTGGTATTGCTCCTAATGAAGTTGCTCTGGCCATTGCCACTTCTGGTCTGCCTGCCAAGGAAGTTAAGCTTACGAGAGTGACCGAGGTAGATAAGGGTTCAAGCAAGGAGGTGCCTCAGGGTGTTATAGAGTCCTCCGTAGGCTCCCAGGCCACCAATGCGGAGGAAACGTCCCTTTTAGTTGATTCCCGGCAGGTTGCTCCTTCGGCCGAAGGCCCTAAGGATCCTGAGACTATTCCTATTTAGCCCCCTAGGGAAGGGGTCAAAATAAAGTAGAGGGAATAGACCTGCTTGGCTTGCTCTAATTGGACTTTCGCCTTCCGTTTCCCACCCTCTGCCTTTTTTTTTTTTTTTTTAACGTTGTAATGTAACTCTCAGATGGAATATACGAGGTTTCTTTTTACATTATATGCTTACTGTTATTACGATAGGTTTTGTTACTTGTATGCATTGTGCTTTGATTATTATCTAAACAATCTCAATAGTGTGATTTGCTTTATATTTTGGAATAACGGCCCAAAGAGGGAAAAATCTATGATGCTAGTTTTCATTTAGGTTTTGATTAATAATTGAACCATATTAACATTATGACTTGCTCTTGCTGAGTAGACTATAAAAGGCTATGAACTTGGAATATGAACCCCATGCCTTATGAATTTGGTCATTAAAAAGAAAAGGGGGGGTTGTTCCAAGGAGCCAAACTCCCACCCCCTTGTATAAACATTATTATTTTATTCTTTTCAAACGTTGTTAGTTTCCCCATAGGCCTTGAACCCGAGGACTATGCAAGACTTTGGTTCTGTCTAGTACTTAGATCTTTCTTGAAGCGACTAGTTCCCCCATAGGTTTGAGTCCGAGGACCATGCAAGACCTTGGTTCTGCCTAGTACTTAGATTTTCTTGAAGTAACTAGTTTCCCCACATGCTTGAGTCCGAGGGTAATGCAAGACCTTGGTTCTGTCTAACATCTAGATCCTTCTTGAAGTAGCTAGTTTCCCCATAAGTTTGAGTCCGAGGACCATGCAAGATCTTAGTTCTGTCTAGTACTTGGATGATTGCAAAAATACAAGTTCTATAATCATAATAGACTTTAAGATTCAAATTATAGAAAGTGCTTTTATTAATAATAATACCTCCTCAGATTATTTACATTCTATGGACGAGGTAAATCTTTTTCATCCAAGTCTTCTAAGTAGTATGCACCTATCCCTGCTACTGAAGTAATTCGATACAGCCCCTCCCAATTGGGTCCTAGCTTCCCATAGGACGGGTTCTTGGCACCCACAACCTTCCTCAGCACCAAGTCCCTTAGTGTTAGCGGACTCAGCTTCACGTTGGCATCGTGTCCCTGCTTGAGCTTCTGCTGATAGTAGGCCAATTGGATCATTGCCTTTTCCCTTCATTCATCAACTAGATCTAGATTCTTCCTCAATAGTTCATCGTTATTGGTTGGAGTAAAGGAGCTCGTCCTTAGCATTGGGAAATTTGCCTCTAGAGGGATAACAGCCTCGGTTCTATAAGTCATAGCGAAGGGTGTTTCCCCTGTTGACCACCGTGGTGTAGTCCGATAAGTCCATAAGACGTGTGGCAGCTCTTCTACCCATCTTCCTTTGGCATCATCCAGTCTTTTCTTAAGCCCATTGACTATGACTTTGTTGACAGCCTCGGCCTGACCATTTCCCTGAGGGTAAGCTGGTGTTAAGTATCTGTTTGTGATCCCAAGTTCGCAACAGTATCTTCGGAAGGCTTTGCTGTCAAATTGGAGCCCATTATCTAAAATGAGGGTATGAGGGACCCCAAACCGCATGACAATGTTCCTCCAGATGAATTTTCTAACATCCACATCTCTAATGTTGGCCAATGGCTCAGCTTCGACCCATTTGGTGAAATAATCTGTGCCTACCAGCAGGTATCTCTTATTTCCCGACGCTTTGGGGAAAGGGCTCACAATATCCAGGCCCCACTGGGCAAACGGCCATGGACTGGACAAAGGGTTGAGGACCCCTCCTAGCTGGTGAATGTTTGGGGCAAACCTTTGGCATTTGTCACATTTCTTGATGTACTCCAGGGCCTTTCTCTGTATCCCTAGCCACTAGTATCCCTAGGTGATGGCCTAATGCGACATGGATCTTCCTCCTGTGTGATTCCCACAGATCCCTTCGTGGGGCTTTTTGAGGAGTAATTCTGACACCTTAAGGTGGATACACAGTAAATATGGTCCGGAGTAGGAGCGCCTATACAATTTGTAGTCCTCGGACAATTAGAACCAAGGAGCGTTTCTTCGTACTTTCTCGGCCTCTAATTTCTCCTCGGGCAAGATATCATCCTTGAGGAATCTCACTATAGGGTCCATCTAGCTGGGCCCATTCCAATTTGATGGATATAAATCGTGCCATTTTCCACCTCATTTGCTCTTTCCAGATGTTCGATAAGAATCCGAGGCAAGTCTCTAACCGAGGAGGTAGCAAGTGTGGCCAATGAATCGGCATGGGTGTTTCCACTTATGGAGACGTGTGATAGGCTGAAAAAGTCGAAGTTTGACTACAAGCACTTGACCTTGTTTAGGTACTCTTGCATCCTCGCATCTCTAGTTTCTAAGTCTCTCGTTACTTGGCCTACTACTAATCTTGAATTCGAGAACATTTCCACTGCTTTACCTCCCATCTTCTGCACCATGTCCATCCCCTGTAGTAGGGCCTCATACTCGGCTTCGTTATTAGTGGCTGAGAATGCAAGTCTTAGTGATTTCTCTATGACAGACTTCTTAGGGGACACTAGGATTAGCCTCACTCCCGACCCTCTTTGATTTGCTGCGTCATCAACGTACACTTTCCATCGTGGGGGCCCTGGGGTAGAGATTGTCCCAACTAAATTTTCCTCCGTGTTTTGCCTCTCTACTATTGTTTCTACTAGGGGCTTAGCAAACTCGGCCACTAAGTCAGCCAGGACCTGGCCTTTTATAGAGGTCTGAGGCATGTACTTGATGTCGAAGGCCCATAGAATCGTGGCTTCGTTATTAGTGGCTGAGAATGCAAGTCTTAGTGATTTCTCTATGACAGACTTCTTAGGGGACACTAGGATTAGCCTCACTCCCGACCCTCTTTGATTTGCTGCGTCATCAACGTACACTTTCCATCGTGGGGGCCCTGGGGTAGAGATTGTCCCAACTAAATTTTCCTCCGCGTTTTGCCTCTCTACTATTGTTTCTACTAGGGGCTTAGCAAACTCGGCCACTAAGTCAGCCAGGACCTGGCCTTTTATAGAGGTCTGAGGCATGTACTTGATGTCGAAGGCCCATAGAATCGTGTTCCACTTGGCGATCCTTCCGGTGTAATCGGCAGCGCAAAGTACGGCCTTCAAGGGAAGTTGGGTTAAAATGACAACTATGTAGGCCTAGAAGTAATAGGGGAGCTTTTGTGTACCGTGGACCACAGCTAGTATGGCTTTCTCCAAGGGCAAGTACTTGACTTCAGCTTCGTGCAATGACTTGCTCACGTAATAGACTGGCTTTTGGATGCCGTTCTCATCACGTATTAGCACCAAGCTCACAGCATAAGGAGCCATGGCGATATACGCGTATAGAACCTTATCGGCGTCAGGATTAGGCATGATTGGTGGCCGAGACAAGTACTCCTTGAGTTGCTAGAAGGCCACAATGCAGTCCTCGGACCACTCAAATCCCTTCCACTTGTTAATCAAGAGATAGAATGGTTTGCATCTATTCGCCAACCTGGAAATGAATCAATTCAATACCGCGATCATTCCAGTAAGCTTTTGGACTCCTTGGGGTTTCGCGGAGGCTTGAGATTATTAATAGCCATGATTTGGTCGGGATCAACCTCAATTCCCCTATGGGTGATAATGTAGCCCAGAAACTTACTAGATCCCACGCCAAATGAGCATTTGGAAGTGTTTAGGCGTAGCTTGTACTTCCTTAAGATGTCAAAGGTGCAGCCGAGATCCCTCAGATGCTTGGACACCACTTTGCTCGTCACCACCATATCATCTACATAGATTTTGATGCTCTTGCCCAATTGCGGCTCAAACATTCTCGTCATCATCCTTTGATAAGTGGACCCTGCGTTCTTTAGACCGAACGACATTACTTTGTAGTGGTAGTTCCCGTTGTGTGTCACAAAGGCTGTCTTCTCCTGATCCTTCAAGGCCAGTGGTATTTGATGATAGCCCTGAAAGGCATCTAGAAAACTTATCCAGGGGTGGCCCGTAGTTGCATCCACCAACTGATCTATCAAAGGCATGGGGAACGGATCTTTTGGACATGCCTTATTTAGGTCCATGAAGTCCACGCAAACCCTCTACTTTCCACTTTTCTTCTTGACCACCACAGTATTGGCCAACCATTCGGGGTAAAAAACTTGTTTGATAGCCCCCGCACACTTAAGCTTCATCACTTCTTCTCTAATCGTATCGGCATGCTCCCTTGACGGGCGCCGAGAGGGCTATTTCTTGGGGATCATGGACGGATTAATGTTGAGATGGTGACAGATAAAGGATGGGTCGATCCCTGGGGCGTCACACGCATCCCATGCAAACACGTCAATATTGCTCTTGAGAAACTCAATCAACTCCTCTTTTTCCTGAAGAGGCAGCTAGACTCCAACCTGAAAGAACTTTTCTGGGTCATCACCAATGACCATTTTCACCAAATCTTCACATTTTGCCTTTCTGGCAGCTGTATCAGTAGGCGCCATCGGGGCCTTTGATTGCTATAAGCTCTCTTCGACAGTTGACGAGGGTTCTACGTCGAGCCGTTGTGAAATGGCGGCGACCATACATTGCCTTGCCGTGGATTGGTAACCACAGATTTCGAGGGCCTAATCTCCTACCAGGAATTTCACCTTCTGATGCAATGAGGAGGCAACAGCCCCTAAGGCATGGAGCCAGGGTCTGCCGACAATGGCTATATATAGGGAGTACGTGTCTACCACAATAAAGTTCACCTCCACTATCTCTGGGCCGGTTTGGATGGGTAGTCTGATCATGCCCTTTGGAATGACAAGTTTCCCATCGAAGTTCATTAGGGGAGAGTTATAGGGTGTTAGGTCTTTCGGCTTCAACCTTGCCTCTTGTAGAGGTCCGGGTACATAACCTCGGCCGCATTGTCGTCATCCACCATCACTCTCCTCACATCATAGTCTCCAATTCTAAGTGATCACCAGCGCATCGTCATGGGGTTGAATGGTTCCAACCTTGTCTTCCCTTGAAAAGCTCAAAATTCGGTGAAAATTCCTTTTAGCCTTTTTCGGCTTTGGCTGGGACTCCTCGGCTGGCAGCCAAGCCACAGTTAACACCCGTGAAGGGCGCGTGCCTGTTCTTCTTAGAGTAGCTAGGATCACGTTGATCGTCCTTGCGGGCGGCCCTAGGGTATTATCTCTCTGGGGTTCCTGATGGGCTTGGCCTTGATGCCTGCTGGAATGATGCAGAAGGTGCCTCAGCTTTCCTTCTCGGACTAACTGGTCCAGATAACTCCGAAGATTTCTGCAGCCCTTCGTGGTATGCCCATAGTCTTAGTGGTACTGGCAATAAAGGTTCTGGTTGCGGCTCACGGACTCTCTCACCATCTTATTCGGCCACTTAAAGTATGGCTCGTTCCTGATTTCCTCCAATACGCGGTGCACTAGTTCTCGGAACACAACGTCAATGGTTTGCGTATTAGTTGCAGGCTGCCCTGTAAAGTCTCTCCTTGGGCGGCTGTTGTTGTATCGGTTTGCCCTGAAATCCCTCTTCTCCTGGGGGATAACTTTCTTCTTTCCTTTGCCCTGCTGCTGGTCTTCTTCTACTCGTTTGTACTTATCAATCTGATCCATTAGCTGGCGCACACTGGCGGCAGGCTTGCCAGTCAGGGACTTTCTCAAGCCTTGCCCAGTTGGGAGACCACTTTTGAAGGTGTTGATGGCGACATCACCGAAATTGTCGTCCAGTTCATTGTACATCTCCCAATAGCAACCGAGTAGGCCTTTAGAGTCTCGCTATCATGCATGGATAAAGACAATAGCACGCTCAAGGGCCGAGGAGCTTTGCTGTTTGTAACGAAGTAGGAGCCAAAGGCCTGGGTTAGCCATCTGTACAAATCTATAGAGTTCGTCTTCAAGCCATTGAACCATCTCATTGCCACTAGACCCAAGCTAGAGGGGAAGACTTTGCACATCAGCGCCTCGTCCTTAGAATGGACAGCCATCCTTTGGTTGAACTGGCTCACATGCTCCACAGGGTCTATTCTGCCATTATAGATGGTGAAGGTTGGCTGTTGGAATCGCCGAGGGAGTATAGCTTTTTCTATGTGACGCGTGAAAGGCGACTTGGAGAGTTTATCCAGTGCCCTACTCATGGCGTCGCTCCCCAAGCCCCTAGGAGATGGGCTTTTACGTCTACGCCTACAGTAGTACTCTTCTTCATGCGAGAAGGTCTCGCTCGGAGGTGTTCTCGACCTTTGCCTATAGTCTTCGTTGTTTTCGTCGTCAGAGGGCATGTCAGGACTAGGGCGAGACCGCCTTCGTTATGCATGACGCAGCTGTCTCTTCAAGTTGTCTATCTCTCGCTGCATGGCGAGCTTATCATCCTGTTTCTGGGGTACATAGCTCCTAACTTCTTCTTCTCGTTGCATGACCCGGTTGTCATTTCGCTTCTGGAGCACGTGGCTGCCCCCACGTGAGTGGCTTCCGCTAGTTTGAGTGGTGTGCACACTTCCCTCTCAAAACCTTCCATTCTCTTCATTTCGATTGCGCTCGAGGTTATGGAAGTTACCTTGCTGTTGGGATCCAACCGGTTCAGGCTGGTAGGGGCCTGCCTGGTGAGGGTCTGATCCTGCCATGCTTGATTGCTGCCTTTACTAACACACAAGTTCTTCCCACAGACAGTGCCAATTGTAGGGACTAGACTTGAGCACCTCTACAGTTTGGTGAGTGAACTTAAGCCCAACTAGCACAATACAATGAATTTATAGATAATGGGTTCAAGAACTAGGCACTAGTGAAGATTACAACAAACAAACATAGTTGTGGAGGGGGTTTATTTATACGAATACAAGCTGAAGCATGAGATTCTACTCCTCGGCACTCTCTTGAGGAATGTGTAATTCTTATTATTTCTTCAACGTTTGGTTACAAAGGTCTCTCAGACGATTCTAGTCACTATGGTCTTCCTTACTTCCAATTGCCTATCCCCTCTTTCAGAGGGATTTCTTACATTATATATCTCCTTTCAATTGATCTTGACCCTCCATTTATTGATTAAGCAGGTCGCTACTTGAGTGCCTGTCCTATCAGCCGCCTTCCCACTTTTTCTTTGGGTTGCAGCAGCCAAGGCTATACTGTTCAGGAGTTATGTCCTCATTAATGCGGCCAGAACATTAGTTGTGGGTATTTAATGTGGAGGTGACAGTTCATCCTGGAATTGTTTCTCCACCATGTTTCTATGGCTGACACTTCGTACCTGCTCTTTCTTCTGGGACGCTCCGGGAGGCTACTTTGGATGGCCCGCTGCTTCCTCCTCCCATGGTCTTGATTAGCCGAGGACAGAATTGTCCTCGGCAATGTCCTTGGGGCAACTTGGACTTTCTCACTTCGTCCTTGGGCGTCACTTCCTCCTCGGCTTGGGCTTTGGGCTTGGTATAAGGTGGGCTGGGGTTACTAGATTCTTCAGGCCCCACAATCATTATATTGCCTTTTATTTCCCTTTGTCTTTCTCTTTGTTTCTCTTTCTCTAAGGCTAGTTGTTGTTGTTGTTGTTGTTGTTGTTGTTGTTATTTAAAAAGGAAGGGCATGAAATATCTTCTTTATAACAAGGAATACAAATTGAAGTTACTTTGCTTAACTACTTGAAAAGTTAAAATCAAACTAAATCAAAGGTTAAGATTTCATGGTATATTACAATAAGTGTTGGGACACATTTCATAATTTAATAGACTCCTAAAGGCACTGCTTGGATCACATTTTAAACAAATGTAAAAAAATATTAAGTTCTTACTTTTTAACTCTCTCGACTAACATGGCATCAAGTTTCATATGAGGCGGCAGGATGTTACACTTATACTCGTTATCTATAAAATTTTATGGTTTAAGATTAACTAGATTAAGATTGAAGTGCAATAACCGCGGTGCAATAACACTCTCAAGAGTTGAAATTAAAAGTTAAAAACCTTTTCTAATTTTTTAAATCTTTGGATAAATATTTTTTTAACCTTTTAAACTTTTTATTATGTTAACTTTTTGTTTTTGCACATCCTCCCAACCCAACTATACCACCTGAGCATTTGTATGGAATCAAAACTCGACAAAGAGAAGATGAAAAATCAATGATAAAACCCAAATTCTCAAACCAAAAAACCTCGCAGATAACTCGTTGACTGTGAATTATAAACCATACAGCAATCGTTAATGGTTTCCTTCACACTCACAGTACCATCGATCCTCACCCCACTCTCTCCATCACCACCAATCCCGTTGCTCCACCTCTTTTCCCGCCATGACAAACTCGCTCTCACTCTCTGTTCCCAAAATAGTAATTCTCATTCTCAAACAACAATGAAAACTTTTTTGTCACCGTTGGTTTTACCCGCAGAGAAGAACCGTGACTTGACTCGATCTGTGAAGCTAAGGTCACAGTTAAGGTACCCTATTATATCTCCGGATGACCATTGGGGCACATGGGCTGCTCTCTTTGCCACAAGTGCTTTTGGTCTCTGGTACCTGCTCTCCTTCAGTGTCTGTGTTTTTTTTTTTTTTTTTTTTTTTTGGGACTTGTAATTATAATTTTTAAATTACAGACATGTTTGGCTTCTACCTGGACTTTCTTTGGTTACGAAGACATCAAAATGTGGAACGAAAATACATTTTTTCTGGGGATTCTTTTAATGAAGTGGCTCTCAAATAGCTTTCTTAATTATGGTTCTATTACAATTTTTTGCTGAATAATTTAAGAACAACCCAACATAGAATTAGACATCATAGATGTTACTTTGGTGGTTTTTGATCTTTAACTGTCATCCAAGAAGTTGGGCCCATTTTGTTCAGGGATCAAATTTACCTTTTGAAAATAGTCTTTTTCAATATATTTTTTTTTAATGGATACATAATTAACAATTTATGACATTCCTAGAAAGATTGTCTCTCTTTGGATGGAACTGAGCCCACTTCTCACATAAGCCCGTCAATAAAAGGCAAAAATGAAATAGCTAGGGGTAGGGCATCATCTACTCACATGAAGACAGCCACACACACTAGTAAGAACACACCTGCACTAAACACTCAAACTTGGCTTTGGCATAAAACCGATGGCAGCAAGGGGAGATCAGAAAATCCATTTTAGTTTATAGCTTCAGTCCAACCCGAAGTGGGGCATCAATTTAGGGGGAAGAGTAGTGGAGATCCAAGAGATTGTGATTGCAGAAATTCGAGTAAACCCAATGCACATAATGGGTTGGTTTGACAGGAAGTTGAAGGAGGCGTGGAAGATGATTTGTTTGATGACAGAGTAAAGTATGAAGCTGGGGTACCTCCCTTTTACGGATCCAAGGTGGGGGAAGATGCCCAATTCTTGGGGTAATTTATGTCCGATGGGTTGTCACCGAAGGAGAAGCGGAAGATAGCATGGAGGATGATTCACTCTGTAACGGGAAACTGACATGCCACCAAGCTGAATCAAGTGTCCAAGCTGACCCTGGAGTTCAACATGCACTCATTAGCAAGGAAAATGAACATGGGGGTTTTGAGCATTGTCTGACCTTGTGCCCAAGGAGGGGGCGGACAAAGGAAATGATGGCGAAGTTGGGATGGAACTTGAGGATGGAGGTGGAGTTGCTGCCCCCGTTTGATGAGTGCCCAACCCTTAACCATCAGCTCACCATGAATATTATCGTCTGGAATAGTAGGGGTGTTTTGAAGCCCAATTTTCAGAAGCATGTAAGGGAGTTGGCAAGGAATCACAACCTCACAATTATGGTGATTATGGGAATCCGACTTGGGGGAGAAAGAGTTAGGGAGATCACTGACAAGCTCCCATTCAATGGTGCAATCCATACTGAGACAATTGGCTTTGCCGAAGGCCTGTGGCTTTGGTGGAATTCAGACATGGTGGAGATTGAGCAACTGGCTAATACAGAACAAGGGATTCATGTTGAAGTTAAGGTACTATCCTCTAACCTTTCCTGGTTTTTTACTGCAATTTATGCTAGTCCTAGGAGTGAGGAGAGATGTATCTTGTGGAATAATCTGTCCAGAGTAGCGAAGATGCATAATAAACCTTGGTTGATAGTTGGTGATTTTAATGAACCACTGATTAATGAGGATAAACTTGGGGGTAGACCAATGAGCATTAACAGATCCCTCCTTTTCAAGGATTGCTTAGATAGGTGTAATATGGTGGATCTAGGATTTAATGGGCCAAGATTCACGTGGACCAATAAGAGAGATGCCAATTGCTTTTTTCTAGGAAAGGATTGATAGATATTTCATGAATTTGAGTTGGTGTCTCCTGTACCCAAAAGCCAGAGTTTCCCATCTCACAAGATGTCACTCGGATCATTGCCCGATACTCCTTGAAACGCTACCTAGGAGGATGACTTATCTCAACAGACCATTTCGGTTTCAAAGCTTCTAGCTCTCCAACCCATCTTTTTTGAAAGTTGTCAATTAGGCTTGGAGGAGGGCTAGGGATCTATCGGAGAATATAGAAAATTTTGCTAAGAAGGCTAAGTTGTGGAATAAGAACCATTTCAGGAATATTTTTGCCAAGAAAAAAAGAATCATGGCTTGGCTAGATGGGGTCCAAAGAGCAATTGCAAATAATCCCTCTCCCCCTTTGATCACCTAGAAAATTAGCTCCTTAAGGAGTTGGACATGGTGAATGGCCAAGAAACGGAGCTCTAGGCTTTAAAAGCTAGAATAAATTGGCTGGTGTTGGGTGATCGAAACACTTCTTTTTATCACATTTTAACTCTAACCAGGAGGAAAAGGAACCAAATTTTGGTAGTTAAAAATGAGGCAGGGGACTGGATTTTTGAGGAAAGGGAAGTTATGAATTATTTTAGGGAAGGATTTTATAAGCTATACACCACAAGTCAGGATTCAGCCACATGGGAGTTAAACTACCACTATCAATGGCAGGCCAAACTTTCGAAGGAAGAAAAAGAAGGTATCAGTCATATGGTGACCGAGGAGGAAATTTCAGCTGCTTTGTGGTCTTTGAAGGCTTTTAAAGCTCCTGGACCGGATTGTCTTCATGTTGGTTTTTTCCAACGATTTTGAAACATCGTTAGGGATTCGGTTAGACAAGAAATCAAGACGGTGTTTAGATATAGAAAAATTCTTGAATATCTCAATAGCACAAACATTGTCCTTATTCCAAAGGTGCAAGGTCCTGAGACTATTGAAAGTTACAGCCCCATAAGCCTCTGTAATTCTGTTTATAAAATCATTTCCAAAGTGTTGGTTGGGAGAATCCACCCTTATTAAGATAAGATTATCTCCCCTTGTCAGGCAGCCTTTGTTCCAAGAAGAAGGGGGTGGATAATGCAATCATTGTCCAAGAAGTCATTCATATAATAGGCAAAACGAGAGGGACAGTAGGTTACATGGCTCTTAAGATTGACTTAGAAAAGGCTTATGATAAGATTAAGTGGAGTTTTATAAAAAGCATGTTGAGCAGATTCAACTTCCCTCATAATCTCATTGAGATTATCATGAGTTGCATTACCACTATCACAACTTCCATCATTTTCATTGGGGGTAATCTAGAGCCATTTTCCCCAACTAGAGGAATAAGGCAAGGGACCCCCTATCTCCCTACATCTTTATTATGTGCACGGAGTACCTTGGTCAGTTAATCCAAGAAAAATGTGAAAAGGGTCTATGGAAACCAGTGAAAGCCTCTAGAAGTGGCCCTTCCTTTTCACATTTCTTTTTTGCCGACGATTTGGTTCTTTTTGCAAAGGCTAATATTGAGAATTGTATGGTCATTAAAGAAGTTCTTGACAAATTTTGTACAAATTCAAGACAAACTATAAGTGGTGCAAAGTCAAGAGTCTTCTTCTCCCCAAATATTGGTCAGGATGAAGAGGAAGCCTTTGTTTTCATACTCAGGTTCCAATCAACGAGGTGTTTGGGGAAGTACCTCAGATTCCCCATTAAACACCGTGGAGGATCGAATCAGGACTTTAACTTTGTGTTGGATAAAGTTAAAACGAAGCTTTCCGGGTGGAAGGCAAACCTCCTGTCTAGGGCAGGAAGATTAGTCCTTATACAAGCTGCCTCTTCGACCATTCTGTCTTATGTTATGCAGAGCTGCATGCTGCTTGGCAAGGTGCTAGAGGGCATTGATAGATTAAATAGGAATTTCCTATGGGGCTCCTCAGACAACAACAAAAAAATGCATTGGGTGGGCTGGAAAAAGGTAACTAGACCAAAGGAAGATGGGGGGTTGGGCCTCCAAATAGCCAGGGGAAGGAATACGACATTGCTCACAAAATTAAATTGGCAGTTCCACACCAAAGAAAATGCCCCGTGGGCAAGGGTGCATAGAATGAAGTATTGTAATCATCAACGAGTGAAATTGAGGAATGTAAACAAGTTGTCAAGCTCTAAAGTGTGGAAGAGTTTGAAGAAAGGAGAGGAAATATTCAAGAAAGGCATCAGATGGCTACTTGGAGCTGATAGAAATTTGGACTTTTGGCATGATAATTGGTCAGGCATTGGTCCCTTAAGGCATACCATACAGGGACCTTTGACTCAAGAATCTGCCAGGATTAAAGTTAAGGAGGTTGGTCATCCTGGTGGGTGGAACTGGGAAAAAATGCAGATGGAGATGCCAATTAACATCAAAAGGGTCATTCAAGCCACCCCCATACCTTTAGCAGCTAGAACAGAAGACAAGTTGGCCTGGAAGCTTTCGTCTAAAGGATATTTTGACTTAAAATCAGTGTATTTACTGACCTTGCAGCCTGACCTGGAAGTTCCTTTTAGGGGGAAGTGGATTTGGAAACTTAAAACCTTGCCAAGAATTCAATTTTTTGTTTGGCAATGCATGCATCACAGTATTGGTGTTAGGGAGCGTCTCTCGGCAAGAGGCATTGCAATAGAAAATTCTTGCCCCATCTATCTTAATGGTCTTGAAAATATAATACATGCCTTGTGTGACAGCCCCTCGGCTAAAGCCATTTGGCATTAACTTGGAGTGCTTCCCTCGGATCCTGCCTTTTTTACTGAAAATCTAAAGGAGTGACTATTCTCTAATTATAGTGCTAAGCCGAGTCACAGGTCAGGTCAATTGTCGTGGTTTCAAGTGTTCTTGTTTGCAATATGGATGATCTAGAAAAACAGAATTCAACATATCTTCAAAGGTGGAGTGTAGAATCCGAATGTTGCTAAGGAGATCTTGGCCTGAGCCGTGGAATATAATCATTGTGCAAGCAGCCACACAGCAGCAAAAAAAAAAAAAAAAAAAATGGTGCTTAAAAGCATCAAATGGGAAAAGCCCAACACCGGTTGGACGAAGCTCAACATGGATGGCTCATCAGTTGATACTCTCGAGTTGGCTAGAGGTGGAGGTGTAGTTAGAGATGATCTGGGTAATCGGGTGACTGGATATGCCAGGAAAATTGGTTCAGTGAATAGTTTCCTTGCTGAACTTTGGGCCCTCAGAGATGGGCTTTTCCTATGTTTGCAAGCACAGGTTCAAGCACTAATTGTAGAAATGGATGCCAAAGCCTTAGTAGATGCTTTCTCAAATCAGACCAACTCTAATGTTATTATTTCTTCACTTATGGATGATTGCAAACAATTGGCTACCCAAATCCCCCAAGTGAGATTTAGGCATGTATACAGAGAAGCAAATAGATGTGCGGATCACTTGGCTAAACTAGGATCTTCCATGGATGTTGATTTTGATGTCTAGTCCTCCTGTGGACATTATTTCCTTTGTTGAGGCTGATTGCTGTGGGTTGTATGTTAACAGGCTGTGTCCTGAACCTGTGTTTTCTATTTAGTTTAATGTTATACCCTTTTCTACCCAAAAAAAAAAAAAAAGTTATGATGCTGCTATATTTTGATCTCTTTTTATTTTTTATTTAAGATATTTCTTATTAGATAACTTTGGCTGAATTAATGGGCATGCCTGCATATGCACAAATCATAAAAATTTCAGTGAATATTATATTTTTCTGCATCTTCATGCACCACTTATATATTAAATCTAGCATGTCAGCAGCCAAAAAATTAAAAAAAAAAAAAAATTCTAGCATGTGAACTTTTGTTTTGTACTTCCTATGCAATGCTCCAGTTGGTAGTCAACTATACTTGCATTATCCAATAAAAGGAAGGGGAAAAAGTCAGTTTACTTAGTATTGGTGGCGTTAAAAATATATAAAAATATTTTTCGCACTACAAATACCAAAATGCATTATATATTTGAGCTGCTAAATTTTAAAAAGTTTAAAAACTTAGAGCATTAGTATTGGTGGTGCTATAAAACTATATTGCTATTTTTAGCACCACCAAATAAAAATTTATGGCTACATTGGTGAAGCCAAAGCCAAATAATTTGGCTCCACAGCTACATAGGTTAAAAAAAAAAAGTATTATTAAATTGTGTGTGCAAACTGCTTTATATTAAATAGATTATTTTATTCATGTGCTGACGTTGCTTTATAATGAATATATTATTTTATTGTAGTAGATATATTATTTTATTATGTTGTTTATATTATTTTATTATGTTGAAAACTAAAATAAAACCACTGATATTGGATGTTTTGTAAAGCGAGAAGATAAGATAAATAAAGTAGTTTTTTGTGAAGCCATATTGCTAAATTTATGGCTCCATCAATGTGAATGTTCTTACTAAAGTAATTTGCTACTAGTAGCAATCCACTATAGCAAGTTGCTACTTGCTTTTATTAGTTTTTTATTCTCTCTCATCTCAGCCTCTCACTCTCTCTTTTGTAGGTGGATGTTTTGTATTATTTAAATAGGTGTTTATATTAAAATAATTGGGTGATGTGCTAAAGTAAGAGATGAGATATAGAGTGTATTGTTAAATGGAATATTAAAATAAATAAAGTAGGTTTTTAAGATGTTAAAAGCTAACTTTTTTAGTACCATCAATGTAAATGCTTACTAGCCTCGTATATTTGATAACTCTACAGAAATACCAAATTTAAACACCATCGCTTCAAGAAAACATATGCACCATATCGTTGTATTGTATGATTTATTCATAGCAAACATCAAAGACCTAAATTATACTATTTTCATGTTTTTAAGCTATTTTGATATATCTTAAACAATAATGTTACTTTCACTTACTTTCACACACACTTTGTCACAACTATTTTATCTAACAAACTGTAATTGATTGTATGTCATTATCATATAAACCTATAATTTTTTCTACGTCATCCACAATGCACATACGTACTATATATGACGTATAGAGGGAATTTAATTTGCCACTATAAATCTTTTATCAGAAGGCTTCTTAATGCATAGCAGAAGTTAAGTAATTTGTCTTTATTATTATAGCTTTTCCATATAGGAAAAGGGTCTCTTCCCATAATCAGTTCTCCTATTACAGGGGAAAGAGCTAAGAAGATGAGTATGGAAACTGCCTTAAGGATAATTTTCATTGTCTTGTTTCTTGGGTGGCTCATGGTTTGGGTTTTGTTACCAACAAAGACATACAAACAAGCATGGACTCCTAAGCTAAAAATCAAGCTCAATTCAACATATTTTGGAGAACAAGGTTGCCTTTATTTCTCTAATTTGCTTCTTCTTCTTCTTCTTCTTCTTCTTCAAACTTGGCTGAACTTTACATCATTGTACAGGAACAAATCTTCTTCTTTTTACCTTTCCCATGATGTTCATAGCAGCTTTGAGCTGTGTTTATCTCCATATTCAGAAGAAACCAAAGAATTTTAACTCGAAAAGGTTGCATTTAAAAAAAAAAAAAATTCAATTTCTTAAGCAAAATATGAATGTTTTCTGTTCATATAACTCATATGGAGTAACATAAATACTGTAGTGTTGTTAAAAGCAATCTTTTGGCCTTCTGGAGACGTCAACTGCTTGTGATGGCTCCTCTGGGAATTGTTACTGCAATGGAGCTTGCCTTTGCAGCCATGTTCGTTGTACTCTTAATTTGGTCCCTATCCAATTACTTATATGTCAGCTTCGGTCACCTCCATATGCATAAAGCAGGCGAGAAAGTGTATGTAGAAATCTTCTTCATTTAATTTTCTATATTTACTAAGATGAAGCTTAATTTGAAAGTATATTGGAAGACAGCTTATTACAGGGGCGGCGCCACCTTAAGGCCAGGGTGGTCCTAGGACCACCCTAACCAGAATTTTTTTTTTTTTTTTTTATATATATAATAATTTAAAATTTTTTATTTATCTACCCTTCAAAAAAAATTTGGGAATACCCTTAGTTTTTTTTATGTCAATAAAATTAAATTTTACTGCATAATGTGTTCTACATTCAGTGAATGAATGATTGCTTGGTTGTGTACATTGAAAGAGATGTAACTTGTAGCATTGATAATGAAACTATTATGCAACGATTTCAAAATATGAAAACTTGTAGAAGGTAATTGTAAATTTTATGTATTTGCATTTTTTTTTATTGCTGTTGTTGTTAATATATGAATTTTTCTTTTTATTAGATAATATAATTTATGTTTTTTAAGGAATACCCCGAGAAAAATTCATGGAACCGCCGCGGGTTTATTAGCTTTGTTTCTAGGATGATAGCCTAATTTTATTAAAAGAAACACCTTATTTTGATGATTCCTTATATCAATCTATTTTTCTTTAGACAAATGTTGTCTTAATTTTTCTCTACTATTTTTAGGATAACTTTTGAAGATGAAAAATCTAGAAATATGAAAAAATTTACCACGTAAACCTCACAAATCGATATATCACTAGTTATAACAATTAAGTAATTCGATATTAGTTTATTATTTTATTGAAGTGGTATCAATCATATTCATTTTTATGTTAGGTTGTAAATTAATATTTTACTATACCATTTGTATAGTACCTTTAATATTTTCTTTTTAAGGTAATAATTCTATTGGGATTTCCTCACAGGTGGCAAGCAAAATTTCGAAGTGTATCATTGAGACTGGGGTATGTTGGAAACATATGCTGTGCATTTCTCTTCTTTCCAGTGAGTCGAGGGTCTTCAATTTTGCCTCTTATTGGAATCACGTCAGAGTCTAGCATCAAGTATCATATCTGGCTAGGTCATCTTTCAATGATTCTTTTTGCTGCTCATGCTATAGGTTTCATTATCTACTCGGCCATGACTAACCAAATGGCTGAGGTAATTAATTTAGTCACTATTGAAGCAATTTAATCTTTATTAATGTATGTGACCTGTCTTTGATTGTTTTTTTGTGTGATAATAAGTTAATACACGTGAAATCTCTTTATCAACTGTGCCTTTGAATTCATTGTCTCTTTGTTTTTGGAAGTGAATTATTGTTGTCCTTGTTTGGTAGATGAGAGGGATGTGTGATGGTACTTAGATTCCTTCGTGCTTTCCTTTAATTTGTCCATATCTTATTCTTTTACAATTACAAGGAAGAAAGATATATTAGTGGTTGATTTTGTGTATCCTGTTCAGATAAGAGTATGACAGGGAAGAAAAAAAAACAATACCATCTATATACGTAAATAACCGGAGTAGGAGCATATTATATTTATATCTATCACATATTAGAGCTTATCCTACAATATTAAAATTTAACTTTTTAATGGAATATTCTATATTAGAGAATCTTTAAAAAATTCTTTTATTTTAAAATGCTTTGATTTTATAAAAACCTCATGCACGAAGCATGGCAGTGCATGCAGATGCAATTTTAACGTGGGGACAAGGGTGAAGCCATCCCCCTAGCCTGTTTGTTGATAAATATTGTCCCACATCTTAAAATTGGATTTTTTTTTTCTTTTCTTTTATTTTTTTTTTCATCTACTTGTTTTAATTATGTGTATTCTTCTTTCTTTCTTCTTCTTCTTCTTTTTTTTTTTTTTTTTTTTCCTTTTTATACCATGCTATTACTGATAGACTATTATTTCTTTTTATATTTCAAAAAACTTCTTTATTAAGGAAAAAAGTCTTTTCAACTTTATAATTTTTTTAAACTCAAAGATAATAAATTTTGATATAAATATAAAAAAGAAATAATTTTAATTGATAAAGAACATAGTAACATTATTCTTACCTTTAATTTAACAGAAATGATTAAAGAATCTCAAAGTCTTAATATAATAATTTATTCTTCTCAATAAAATTTGTGTATAAGTAATAAAATATAAGGAAAATTATGTAAAAAAAAAAAAAAAAAAAAAACCCAATTTATTTTTTTTATTTTCAAGTTAAACTTTGAAATTTCAAATGTATGTCTGTTCACATTATTTTAAAAATTTTACAATTCAATTATTTATGAGTTTATACTAACCAAAGTATCAATTCACGTTTGAGGTGATCTAACTACTAAAAATATTTTCATGTGAATCGTACGTAGGTGCAATTTTGTCTAAAATAAAATCATAAAATGCCTTATTTATCTTTAATCAAATCCCTAATAGATAAACACAATAAAAAAAAAAAATTGTTATTATTCAATGGACTCATGCTAAAATATCACATGGTGCTCACTTTTTATTATTTAGATGGATCTGAAGTAATTGTGTGTCTCAATTATAACTTTGCTCCCATATAACAAATCCTAGCTCCACCACTAGTTAGAAAAATTACAAATTTTATCATACAAGTCTTACAAATTAATGGGTTAATTTTGAAAATATAATAAAAAGGTAATTAAGAAATTTATTTTATTAAGTAATTAAGAAAACATTTTTGTCATCGTTGGTTTTACCTACAAAGAAGAACCGTGACTTGACTCGATCTGTGAAGCTAAGGTCATAGCTAAGGTATCCTATTATATCTCCAGACGACCACTAGGGCACATGGGCTGCTCTCTTTGCCACTGGTGGTTTTGGTGTCTGGTACCTACTCTCCTTTAGTGTCTGTGTTTCTTTTTTTGTTTGGGACATGCAATTATAATTCTTGAATTAAGGACATGTTTAGCTTCTGCCTAGACTTTCTTGGTAATGAAGAAATCAAAATGTGGAATGAAAATATATTTTTTTGGGGATTTTTAATTTTAATGAAGTGGTTCTCAAATAGCTTTCTTAATATGGTTCTGTTACACAATTTTTTGTTGAATAATTTAAGAACAACCCAACGTGGAATTAGACATCATAGATGTTACCTTGGTTGTTTTTTGATCTTTAACTGTCATCCAAGAAGTTGGGTCCATTTTGTTCATTGTAAAATACTTAGAAGAATCTAAATAAAATTGAGAGAGTTTTATTGATTGAAAAGAGAATTACAATGAATTGAAATGAAAAATACATAGTCTATTCAATTTATATACAGTCCTAATCATGTATA
The DNA here is from genome assembly GCA_030445155.1 of Quercus variabilis. Lineage (NCBI taxonomy): Eukaryota > Viridiplantae > Streptophyta > Magnoliopsida > Fagales > Fagaceae > Quercus > Quercus variabilis. Next base: position 14,008,734 of record CP129453.1, read on the forward strand.
ACTAATTTCCTAAAGTGGCGCCAAAAATTGTTACTTGAACCTTTTAGAACTGTACACGTGTCACCTTGGAATAGCAAGCTTTGTTACTCCCTAAATTCACGAATTTAACTCCTTAAAGCTCTGGATGAATGGCTCATGATAAGATACCTCCTTAATCACTTCTAAAATCTTTGTGCTAACCCAAGTAGGCTCTGATGCTACCCTCGTGGCTTGGCTTATGCAACTCTACTTTGTATTGTCATTTGCAACTTTACCACTCCCCCTCAAGAGCAGAGCTCTTGCTTTCCAACTTTGTGTAGTTGTATGAGGATATTCCACCACATGAGCAAAGATATTGATGATACCCAACCTTTTGATCAGCCTTAGATAGTCTTCTACCCCCAAGGCCTTTGTAAATCAATTTGCTAGCTGATTTTTGGTTGAGACATTAAAGGTTTTGAGTGTACCATCCAAGATCCTATTCCTCACAATGTGACAATCAGCTTCTATGTGTTTTGATCTCTCATGGAACACTGGGTTAGTAGCTATATGAAGTGCTGTATGGTTATCATAGTACATTAGCATAGGCTTGTCATGCATAACATGCAAATCTTACAGCAAGTATAAAAGCCAAGTCAATTCACAAGTGGTTGTAGTCATATCCCTATATTCTGCTTCTGCACTGGATCTTAGACACTATGCTTTGCTTTTTGGACCTCCAAGATATCAAAGCATCACCTAAAAACACATTATACCCTGTAAGAGACTTCCTTGTATTAGGCCATCCTGCCCAATTTGCATCGCAATATGCTTAATTTTAAGTGCAAATCAGATTTTATAGGAAAGAAAACACCTTTTCCAGGTGTACCCTTAATGTATTGAAGTATCCTGGTTGCTACCTTCATATGTGATACTCTAGGCTATGCCAAAAGTTGGCTAAGCCTATGTACTGCATAAGTGAAATTTGGCCTACTCAAAGTCAGATACATTAACTTTCTAATAAGTCTCCTATTCTGACCAGGATTTGGAAGCAATTCTCCACTACCTTTGGACAACTTTAATTGTTGTTCCATTGGTGTTTTGACTGGCTTGCAACCTGTCATGCCTGTCTCTTTGAGGACCTCAAGAGTATACTTTCTCTGGTTCAAGCTAATACCAGTCTTATTCCTTGCAATTTCTAAACCCAAAAAATACTTGAGTGATCCAAGGCCTTTAATCCCAAACTTCTGATTTACAACTGACTTTAGAGAAGTAACACAAGCAAGGTCATTGCCTGTGATTATAATATCATCAACATAGACTAGTAATGCATTAAACAAGGGTCCTTTGCTATAAACAAACAATAAGTGATCTACTCGGGACTTAAAAAAAAAAAAAAAAAAAAAAAAAAAAAAAACCAAGTTGCATGATTATGGCTGACAGCTTTGTATACCACTGTCTAAAGGCTTATCTTAAGCCATAACGGATTTAACCAACTTGCAGACCCTAGGAGTAGCTGATGAAGCAACTAAGGAAGAATCAGAAACACACTCCCCCTTATTGTGAAAACTAGGAGGCAGAGTCATGTAAACCTCCTTATCCAAATCCCCATGAAGAAAGGCGTTATTAATGTCCAATTGGTGTAAAGGCCAAGCTCTAGCAACAGCAAGAGTAAGCAATACCCTCATTGAAACAGTCTTAGCTACTGGAGAAAAGGCTTCTAGAAAATCAAGTCCCTCTCTTTGTGTATAGCCCTTAACCACCAACCTTGTCTTTTACCTCTCAACATTCCCATCAGGATTCAGCTTCATTTTGTATACCCACTTGCACCCAATAGGTTATTTACCGGGAGGTAAAGTAGTGAGATCCCAAGTGTGGTTACTCTCAAGGGCTTGGATTTCCTTGTCCATGGCAGCTTTCCAAAGAGGGTCTTGAATAGGTTGGTAAAAATGCTGGGGTTCTTGAGGGCAAGAACTGACTGCCAACAGGGTAGGACTGATAACAAGGCTCCAAATGAGAATAAGTGAGAGATTGCGCAAGATCATAAGGTGCACTAGGAACAACAACAGTACATGCAGTACATGCATAATCCTTTAAGTAAGTAGGTGGCTTGGTGTCCCTAATTGATTTTTTGAGAGGCCCTAATGGTGCTGAAGGAATTGGTGCAGGTGATTATGAAGAGCTCACTAAAACATCAGTGGTGAGAAGCTATTCATCACTAGGAAAATAACCATTAGACATTAATGGCAAAGATATGGCAACATTAGAGTTAAAAGGAACAAAGGAAGATGGAGTAGGTAAAGAATCAATAGAAATAGCGGGTGAATTAGCAATCTCAAGTATGCTAATAGGAGTGACAAAAGCACCATTATCAACTGAGGAAGAAGGAGCAACATCAACTTCAAAAGAAGAAGCAAAAGGATCTGCAACATTAGTAGAAACAGTGGCAAAAGGAAAAGAATCTTTATGGAAAATAACATCCCTAGAAATAAAAACATTGTGAATAGACAGGTCAAGAACCTTGTAACCCTTCACCCCAAAAGGATACCCCAAAAAAACACATTTCTTAGCTCTAGGAGCAAATTTGGTTCTATTGTTGGAAAGTGTGGAAGCAAAGCATAGGCACTCAAACACTTTCAAATGTGAATAACTAGGTACATGACCAAAGAGAATTTCAAAGGGAGTCTGATGCGATAAAGTTGATGTTGGTATTCTATTTATTGAATAAACAGCAGCAAGAACATAATGACCCCATAGATGTAATGGCAAATTAGATTGAAACATGAGAGCTCTTGCCATATTTAAGATGTGTTGATGTTTCCTTTCAACAACATCATTCTGTTGTGGTGTTTCAACATAGCTTAATTGATGCAAAATGCCTTTCTTGGCAAATAAATCTTTCATGATAAATTCAGTGCCATTATCAAACCTTATAGCTCTAATCTTTTTAGAAAATTGTGTTTCCACCATAGTACAAAATTGTTCCAAAATCAGTTGTGTTTGTGACTTATGTTTCAGCAAATAAACCCAAGTACACCTTGAGCAATCATCCACAATAGTTAAGAAATACTTGCAATTATCAATAATGGGCACTAAAAAAGGTCCCTGCAAGTCACAATGTATCAAATCAAAGCAATTATTAGAAATGTGAGAACTTTTATTAAAAGACAATCCTTTCTATTTAGCAAGTGGACAGCTCTCACAAGTAAAAGTCTCAGCAGAAGTAAAAAGCGGTACACCATTATTCTTCATCAAAGCCAATTTGGCATTAGACAAATGTTCCAGTCTAGAGTGCCACACATGAGTTGGAATTCTATGTACAGAAAGTCCTGAAGAAATGGAAGCAGAAATGGAAGGTGAAGTTGATTTGCTCTCTTCCAGCAAGTAAAGACCTTTGCATTCCCTACCCAGACCAAGTGTGCTCTAGTGAGCAATGTCCTGGATAAAGCACAAGTTTCCAAAGAAGATAAGACAACATAAAGTGGATTTAGCTAACTGACTTACTGAAATGAGATTTAAACTGAAAGATGGAACCCATAAGACATTATAAAGGGTAAGCTTTTCTAAAATTTTGACAGTTCCTATAAGTGTGACTAAAGCAATTTCACCATTAGGCAAACTGACATGAGTATTCAAAGTAGTAGTGATTGAAGTGAAGCATGAAATGGAATGTACCATATGATCAGTAGCCCCTGTGTCTATGACCCAATCAGTAGCATGAAAAACCTCTCTATTAACTATTTTAGCAGAGAAAATAGAGTGTTTTAAGGTAGGTGTGAAGGATAAGCTTGGAATGATACCTGACATAGTGTCAATGAAATTGGAATTGACATTAGCTAATGGTGAAGTTGATGTGGAAGCCACACCAGCTGTAGCAGACACACCAGAAGCTCCAGAAGTTAGGCTAGAGACACCATGACTTGTACTTACAGATGCAACATGAAGACTGCCACCAAGATCATCTCCAGCGTTGAAAAGAGCAAGCAACTGTTCACACTGTGCCTTGGAAATAGGATACAGAATAGATGCATTTGAAGGAGTCTCAATAGCATTGCCTTGTGGATATGAAACTTGATTAGCATTGACATTGGGCTTGCCTTTGTGCTTGTATCTAGGTGGATACCCATGGAGTCTGTAGCACTTGTCGACAGTGTGCCTAAGCATGTTACAGTGAGTACATAAAAGTCTCTCCTTCTTATTACCACCCTTATTACCAAAATTATCTTTGGTGTTAGCATACATTGCAACTGAATTAAGCCTAGGTGTGAAGGTAGAACCATGTCCAATGTTCTTATGAGACTCTTCTTGAAGAACCAAAGCATAGACCTTGCTTATTGAGGGAAATGGCTCAAACATGAGAATCTGACTCCTCATAGTCATAAAATTCTCATTTAGCCCCATCAAAAACCTCATAACATAGTCCTTCTCATATGCAACACTTAACGGTTGTTTGGTTTTAAAAAAACAATCACTCATCACTCATCACTCAATTTTCGTCACTCATCACTTATCACTTAAAATACCCCAATTTCCTAAACCTGCACGTTTGGCACACTATTTTCAATTGCTTATTACTCAAATATTTTTACTTTTTGTGGGACCCATACCTGAGCACTTGGTCAGAGACACCTTGACCTATACATGAATTCTATTAGCCTACCAGCCTCACCCTCATTCCCCACCATTTGGGTTTTGAGAAAACTGTTAGATTTTAGCTTGAACTCTGCTTTTCCTTTGTTTTTCCCTGTTGTTTGGTTGGTGAGAAAATAATAAAGGAGATGTCTTTTTGGTTTTTTTTTTTTGTTTATATGATATTATTAGGCTTACCCACTGTTGGATTGCTTCAATCGGATTATTTGTTCCCCTTTAGTCTTGTTTATTCTCCCAAACCCCTCCACGAACCCAATGTAAGTCTTAGCAAGAAGGAACCCCAAATCCAATCTTCAACTCTTCAAACCCTCACTCTGCCTCACTCTGCCTCTCATAAAATACCATACTAGCTTCAGCAAAGAAAAAAAAATAATAAAAAACCTAGACCCAGATGCGTGAAGAACAGAGAAGATGAAGCCCATCAAACTTTTCTCACATTTTCTCACCTTTCTCTTCCCCTACAGCTCAGATCCAAACCCACCACAACCACAGCCACATCACAAATCCAAACCCTGCACCCATAACCACATCTCAAAAATCCAAACCTCACAACCACATCCCAAGTCCAAACTCCACGCCCACAAATCAGATTAGAAGCTTGAAATCACCATTAAAATACCATACCAACCTAAAAAAAACCCACAAATACTAAAACAAATAAACCCGTAGAAAGCATTAGAAAAACCCACAAAAAGAACCACAGATCTTGAAAGAAGAAATAATGAAAGAGAGAAAGAAACAAGACGAAGTTGAGAAAAGAAATGGGTGAAGAACAAAAGAAAGAGAAAAATAGAGCAGAAGGATCTAAGGCATTTATAGAAAAATGCTTTATTTAAAAAAAAAAAAAAAAACTACATAGCATCAGATCTTTGTGGAGGCTGCTGGGTTTTGACTGGAGCTGTTGGGTTTCGGATGCTCCTGCTGGGTTTTAGTTAGAGCTGTGGGTTCAGATAGTGGAATAGAGATACAAATGAGAAGGAAGAAAACGAAGAGAGACATTGGGAGTGGCTGAGGTGGACTGACTTGATAGAGACACAACATAACAGTGGGTTCCACATAAGTCCAAAAATTTACAACAATGCTCCAATAACTCAGTTTTGATAACTTGAAAACACCTAAAATGTGTTTTTTTGTTTCTATAACTCATCACTCAAAAATCAAAGAATTGAGTGATGGAAACAAAAACTGAAAACAAATCCAAACAAACCAAATAGCCATGGACCCACCAGTTTTGAGTTATGGTTGATGGAAACAGAATAATTAGTGATGAAAAATGGCAAATCCAAATAGCCCCTTAGAGTCTTCATTGCTCCACAAGTACATGCTGGTAATGGTTCATAATGAAGCAATTGATCCCAACGGTAAGCTTGATTTAAGAATAATAGTGTAAGGAACATTTTTGGACTTTGTGTTCTTTGTTGGGCTGATACATTTGACCCAGAATTATGTTTCTCTGTTATATTGAAATATTAGTCTATCTTATATATATATATATATATATATATATATATATATTTTTTTTTTTTTCAAGGCTGCTCTGATTGAGATGTTTTCTCCCTTTGGAAAGATTGTAGTTGAAGACTTTCTAAGGCATACTCGTGGCCCAGAACGCGGTGAGCCACGAGGCTTTGCTTTCATCCAGTATAGCACAAAAGAGGTAAGCTGATTGCTTTTTCAAAAAAAAAAATTTTCCCAAGCATTTCCTGATTCCCACCATTAAAGTGAGCATGTAGGAAGCTAAATTGGCCAAGGAGAAGGTGCATGGGAAATTAGCTTGTGGGCACCCGTTGGCTGTCCTTCTTGCTAGTGAGAAATACTTGCTGGTAACAGCAGAGAAGTTGTCCAAAGGTGTGGGTGACTCGCATAAGACAAGCCTTTCTGGCAGTAGTACAGGACAGATGAGTCGAACTGCTAAAATTGCTGCAATCAAGAACAAATTAAAAGCTTTGGAGGAGGATAGCTCTATTTCGAAGAAGCAAAAGCTAGCTGAAAGCATCTCTACTAGTGAAAGTTTGGATCGGCCCTTTGGCAAAAGATGATAAGAAATTTTTATTGGGGTAGAATTCTATCTAACCAAGAGATTCTGTGAAACCTTTTACCAGACTTTAGAACTTGTGAGGTATTAACATGGTGCTGAAACTGAAATGATTTCAGAATTTCATATGTGATATTCCATGATGTTGTAATTGTCAATGGAATGCTTGTCAATAGAATTGCGATCGTGGCGTTGATAGTGCAAAGCAATTGTGAATTTCAGTTCTGGGCTCCTTTGTTAGAGCTTATTTACAACTTTTAAATTCTATTCAGCTAAAATGTAAAGATACGAACTGCAACCTTAAAGTCGAGGGTTGAAATTGAAAGATGGTCATGAAAATGAACCTTTTAAGTTGGACCTAGGAAGGAAACTGAAGAGGGAAATGAATGTCAATGGATTTGGAAATCATCTCATCAATAATTTTTTATGCATTCTGCATATACGACATATCTGTAATATGTCTTTTATAACATGTGGAACTTTTAGTTGAATGGATTATGAGAGATATCTTATTTGTACCTATGTGAAAAATTATCCTATGAGACGTTTCACGAGACATCTCTCTTATGACATGTGTATTTCACTTATCATATGAGAAATGTCCTATGAGATATTGTCAAAAATTACAGTTTGAGGGAGGGGTCTATAGATTCACTAATCACTATTAGTTCTTAATGAGTTGGTGATAAGAATTACGATATTTAATTACCGAGCCCATTTTGTTATTAGTCGGTAAAATTAGCAAGTAATTACTAATTACAGGACCTTAGGCCACAAATCACCCACGGATCTTGTAAGGTTGAATTTAATCAACCATTTAATTAGCTTTATTCCGTGACCAATTTGCTTGTAATTTAGCACTTAGCAACCCTGTATTTAGGTGGAAAAATTGTAAGGGTAGTGTGTGAGAAGATGTGAAGAAAAACTCAAGAGTGTGCAAGAAAAACAGAGGCTCGCGGCTAGGGCTCACGGGTGGATCGCGACTGGCAAGCCGCCAAAGACTGGCACGTGAGAGGCACACTGGGAAGCTAAAGGGTCGCACCAGCTGTCACGCTATAGGACAAAAGTTCCAGACTGGCCAGGCCGTTACGTCGCGACTTGAACTCGCAACTTGGACAAGCCGCGAGACCAAGTCGCCAACTTGCCCTGTTTGGCAAAAACTGACGTTTTGTATTCCCTTCTCACCCTACTATATATACACTCTTATACCCATCATATTGAGAGAGCTTCTAGAGAGAATTTTGTGAGAGAAAACCCTAGAGAAAAATAAGATTGCCTCATCCCCAATCTTCATCTAAAGAGACTCTACAAATTCCTCTACTCTCTTCCTTTCTATTGTCATACCCTTGAGAGGTTATTTACCAAACCCTTATCTCACCACACCCACGTCTGTGAGAAGGTCCATTTGGTGCTTAGGGAAGCAGTTTGGGAAGGAACCAATATACATTGGTTGATGCTATGGGCAAGTAATGGAATCCGGCAAGCTAAAGAAGAAATAGGTTCGGCGTAACCTCGTTGGAGTAAGAAGCTTGGAGGGCTTAGGCACTTGGGTAGATTAGGCTTGGAGGGTCTTCTACTGTTCATCTATCCCAACTATATTCTTTAGTGGATTTTATCACCGCTTGGAGGGCGGCGGAGAGGTTTTACGCCGAGGACTTCGGTTTCCTCTTTGATAACACATCGTGTATTGTCCGTGTGTTTGCATCTCTCTTTCCTTTATCTTTGCCTTATATTTACTGCTATGGATGTGTTCATATTTGGCTTAGATTGTTTGATAACACATCGTGTATTGTCCGTGTGTTTGCATCTCTCTTTCCTTTATCTTTGCCTTATATTTACTGCTATGGATGTGTTCATATTTGGCTTAGATTGTTTTATCAATTCTGTTATAAGTTTGTTATCATATTCCGCACATTAATTGTTTGATATAAAGCTTGAATTGGTATTTTGTATCTGGGGGTCTAAACGTTCAAGGGTGTTTCATACCCATATTGAACTTTCAATTGGTATCAGAGTGGGTACACTTGTTGTGGTTTAAATACCTAAGTGTGATCCTTGACCCCTTGTGTTTATTTGCCATGGATTGTGCTATGTATGCCTTTTTGTATGATCTAGTTGGTAATGAATGTAACATGTCAGGTGTTTGTGATAATGCCTTTATGAGTGTTAATCCTCATAATTGTGATGACATGTTACTTGAATCTATGGGTGTTGTTGACAAACTCTTGAAGAAAGAAGCAAAGAAGTTTCAAAATAATTTGAGCAAGTTCATTTGTGAAAATGATGATTTGATTGCTAAGCTCAATGAATCCAATAAATTGGTTGAGAAATATAAGAATCTTGCTGAAAATTTTCTTGAAAAGCTGAAAGAGTTTTAATGTTTGAATATGGACTTGGATGCTAAACTTGTTTTGTCTAACAAACTTTTTTATGATCTTAAATGTGAAAATGAATCTCTTAAGATGCATGCCAAGTGTTTGATTGTTGAAAATATTGATAAAAAGGATGAAAATATTTGATGCAATCATGTTGTGGTACCCGATATTGTGTCTATTGTGTGTTCTAACCCAAAGGACAAATCGGTGTACACTCCTCCACACAAAAGAAATCAAAAGGTGGAGAGAAAGGCTCCTAAGTCAATGCCTCCATTTAGGTCTCAACTTAAGGTTTTGGATGGATCTAAATTTGTTCCAACTTGCCACCATTGTGGTGTGAATGGTCATATAAGACCTCAATGTCATAAGTTGAAGAGGGAACAAAACAATGTTGCTAGATCCCTTCCCAAAAAGCTTAGTGGACCTAAACACATTGTTTGTCACCATCGTGGAGCCTTTGGTCATCTAAGACCTCATTGCTCTAAGGTTCATGCTATTAAAAGAATCAAAAGAAAAGAGAAACTTCAGCTTCTTAAAAGTTATGCTAAAAAGGATAAACCGGTTTCGAGTGAAGATAGCATGTTGTTAAAGAAATTGTTTAATGCTTTTAACTCCTTGACTATGTGCATCTCCGGTTCTCATCCCTCCAACCCTCGTCTCACTGCTTTTGAGACACTCATTCCAAACAATCGTTCTGTTTGGATGAGGAAGGGTTCATATGGTTGAGCTTTTGCTCTTTTGGTCCTTGATCTAATTCTTTCGATCTTTGTAGGACCCTTCATGCATTAGATGTTTCATTGTCATGCATTTGTGCATCATGCATTTGTTTTTACATTGGTTTGTTTTGTTTTTGATCTTACTTTTATGTCTTTATTTTGTGTGAGTAAAAATCCAAAACCACATAAAAAGTGAAAAATTCAAAAAGTTTGATCGTATATGTTTGAGCACATATCACATGTGAGTTTTGCCTTGTACCTTCGTACAAATGGCCTTATGCATTTACGAGCTTAGCTTGTTCTTTATGCACTTATATCTTTGTGGGAAAAATCTTGACATCTTTGTGTGATTGTTGTAAATCGATCTTCAAGTTTGTCATGAATGATTAGTCAATAGTTATGTTGGTTTTGATACATGCATAGACTTGTGCCTATATATCTTCCCACTCTTTTATTTTATTTTTTTATTTTTTGCTTAAAGAGCTCAATAAATGTAAATCTCAAAATGAAAAGAGATAATGAGCTACAAAAGCCGTCGCATATACTAGTATTTGACTAGGAAAAAGGGAAAGCGATTTTTATGAAATTGTATGATGCTCAAAAAGCCAAAGGCTTGTTCATCAAATTGAAATATCAAAAATTTCAGGCATCTATTTCACAATGAGATTTTCTTTGCTCAAAAATGGCAAATGATATGTTGAATATGGAGCCAAATGAAAAGCTTCAAAAATTATCAAGTTCTTGTGGGAGGTCATATATGCATGTTTCTATAATTGAGATAGACCACTTGACTTAGTACTAGTTGTGTATGACTTGATTAAATTGATCATTGAAACTTCATTCTAGACTAAGGACTATTCCACGCTTGATACACACACACAACACACATGCCTAATGTTCAATGAATGTCTTATTCATTTGTTCGATTGTACTTGTTTAAATGTGATGTGTGTGAGCTCAACTTTATATGGATCAATCCAAAAAGATTTTTGATCATTTTATATGTTTTTGGAAGTGATTTTTATCACTATTTGTGTTCTTGTTTAATGCTTACATTGTTTTACAGTGTTTAAACATGTTTTGTGTTGAAAAACAAGTGTTAGAATTTTTGGCGACTCGTTTTGGCAACTTGACCAGTCGCAAGTTACAGTCGCGAGTTTTGGCGACTCATTTTGGCGACTTGACCAGTCGCGAGTTACAGTCGCGAGTTTTGGCAACTCATTTTGGCGACTTGACCAGTCGTGAGTTACAATCATGAGTTTTGGCGACTTGCCCAGTCGCGAGCCCAGTCGCGAGTTCATCCAGAAGCTTTGGCGACTCACTCGCGACTTGCCCAGTCGCGAAATGCCTAGAAACAGCTTTTTAAAGGGCTTTTCGTCTTAAACTTGTTTTTAACCTCTCCCATCCTCTTTTAAACCCCTCTTTCAATATTTTTACATCAAAACCTAACCAATTTGAATGGTTTTTCATTCCTTTAACATCTCTAAGGTAATTTTAAACTCTTTTCATTGATTTGGATCCTTGGATTATGTTTTAGTGAGTTTTGTGCTCTTGGTTAGGATTTTCATCATAGGGGTTGGGAAAACTTAATTTTTTTCTCAAGATTTTTGTATGGGATTGGTTTCTTTTGATAATTTTCTTTGAATGTTGGCCCCTTGTGGCAAAAAGAGCATGTATTAAGGATGGATTTCATAATGTTCATGCATTGTTTCATATTGTTGTTCATAGTGTGCATGCTAGGTGTTTGATAAAATGTCTCTTAGACATTTTCTCACTTTTTTGGACTCTGATGAGTATCAAATTTTGGAATTTCTCATGTTTTCTCATTAGGAACATGTTTGGTTCATTGGTTGTGTATTTAACACACCTTGTCCCAAATGTGCATTTTCCATGCATTGGTCATGCATTGCACTTGCCACCTCTTGCACACACCTTGCTACCTTTGTCATGCATTGGTTCATACATTGTTTCTTCATCCTAGCATGTCATGTCTTAGGATTGAGCTTCATTTTCTCATTCATCTCGCACCCCTCATGCATCATTACACCCTCATGCATTATTATCATTGTTCATACTTTCATCTCTTGCCCTCTTTTCTCCTTGGCCCCTTTGTCTATTCGTGTCAAAAAGGGGGAGAGTGTACTCTAGAGTAGTATACCGGAGAGTGTTGTCATTTCTATATGACTCTTGTGCACATTCTTAGGGAGAGAAATTCCATTTCTCGTGCACATTCGTAGGGGGAGAGATATTCCATAGGGTAGATGCATATACCAAGGGGAAGAAGACTTTGTTTGGTCAAGTTGCTCACATGTTTCACATCATGATTACTTGATCACAATTTACGTGTTACATTATACTTGTCCATTTATTACTTACTTTACCTTGAGGGTCTAATGTGTCTTGTGCAAGTGTTTCAGGTTACAGGTATATATGTTCAAAGTTCATCACAGCTCCTATGATTCATGATAAGGGGAGTGATATGATAGGAAAGTATTTTATAGTTTGTTATGATTGTAGCTTTGTGCCCATTGCTACTTTTGTAAGCTTTGAGGGTTGTTTCTTGTTCTTATGCACTGTTTGTAGGCTTTTATGGTTTGTGCCATGTATTTGCAAAACTTTGCATATACAGCCTTTGTGCTTTATGCTTTGGTACTTGTTAATGCCTTGCATTATCTTAAGTACAACACTCTTGTGCCCGTGTAGGATTGTTCCTAGATGCATATATGTTTGTATGCATTGGTTGAGTGTTAGACTTGCAAATGATACTCTTCAATTGAGTTTATCACTTTTGCATGTCTGGATGTTCATTCCTTGTGTGAATGAACATAGTAATCACTTTTGCTTAGTGACTACTGGTGTTGATCTTGCCATGAATTATTGCTTTTATGCTTATGTTCATTCTTGCTTGATCATGCTTATTTTGCTCCATATGCATATTAAGTTTTCTGCATACAATGATATTGCTATTTTATTGTGTTTCAGGAGTTACTTATTCATATGTTCAAAAGCTTTACAGAATCTAGAGTTAGGTGTGAGTGAGTTTTCCAACTGTTCCCAACTCACGTTTAAGTCTAGAGTCTGTTGTAGGGTTTTGTCACGGAATAGCCAAAGGGGGAGATTGTAAGATTGAATTTAATCAACCATTTAATTGGCTTTATTCCGTGACCAATTTGCTTGAAATTTAGCACTTAGCAACCCTGTATTTAGGTGGGAAAATTTTAAGGGTAGTGTGTGAGAAGATGTGAAGAAAAGCTCAAGAGTGTGCAAGAAAAACAGAGGCTCGCGGCTAGGGCTCACGGGTGGATCGCAACTGGCAAGCTGCCAAAGGCTGGCACGTGAGAGGCACATTGGGAAGCTGAAGGGTCGCGCCAGCTGTCACGTTACAGGCCAAAAGTTCCAGACTGGTTAGACCGTTACGTCGCGACTTGAACTCGCGACTTGGACAAGCCACGAGACCAAGTCGCCAACTTGCCCTGTTTGGTAAAAACTGACGTTTTGCATTCCCTTCTCACCCTACTATATATACACCCTTATACCCATCATATTGAGAGAACTTCCAGAGAGAATTTTGTAAGAGAAAACCCTAGAGAAAAACAAGATTGCCTTATCTCCAATCTTCATCTAAAGAGACTCTATAAATTTCTCTACTCTCTTCCTCTCCATTGTCATACCCTTGAGAGGTTATTTACCAAACCCTTATCTCACCACACCCACGTCTGTGAGAAGGTCCATTTGGTGCTTAAGGAAGCAGTTTGGGAAGGAACCAATATACATTGGTTGATGCTATGGTCAAGTAGCGGAATCCGACAAGTTAAAGAAGAAATAGGTTCGGCATAACCCCGTTGGAGTAAGAAGCTTGGAGGGCTTAGGTACTTGGGTAGATTAGGCGTGGAGGGTCTTCTGCTATTCATGTATCCCAACTATATTCTTTAGTAGATTTTATCACCGCTTGGAGGGCGGCGGAGAGGTTTTACGCCGAGGACTTCGGTTTCCTCTTCGACAACACATTGTGTGTTGTCCATGTGTTTACATCTCTCTTTCCTTTATCTTTGCCTTATATTTACTGCTGTGGATGTGTTTATATTTGGCTTAGATTGTTTTATCAATTCTGTTATAAGCTTGTTATCATATTCCGCACATTAATTGTTTGATATAAAGCTTGAATTGATATTTTGTATCTGGGGGTCTAAACGTTCAAGGGTGTTTCATACCCATATTGAACTTTCAGATCTCATGCTAGTTCACCTGTAAACTAAAGTGGACTAAGTGATCATAATTTGCCATATAAAATAGGTATAAGAGAAAGCAGGGTAAGGGCTGTGGTTCTAGAGTAACTGGTGGAATAAACAACTAGAGCATGGTATAAAGGCTATGGTTCTAGAGTAACTCGTGGAGCAAACAACTAGAGCATAGTAAAGGCGGTGGTTCTAGAATAAGTTGTGGAATAAACAATTCTTAATGAAGTAATTCTAATATCACATAAAAAGTCATAATTTTTGTTACAACTATTTTATTTGGTAGACTATGACTAATTGCATATTATTTTCACATAAACCTACTATTTTTTTTTTATCATTCACAATCTGCCACATTGGCCGTTATTGCAAGAGCTGTGGATTTATTACGTGTCCTCGGAATTTTTTGCTCACAGCAAGTCAAAACTATCTCTTTTAAAAAAAAAAAAAAAAAAAAAAAAATTGATGGGATCTACGTAGGTATAATATTCTAACAAGTCTCAGACAGGCCAATAGTCCACTGAGTCCCCAAGTTGACAGAGAGGCCTCGCTCTCCAGAGAAGACTTTGCTTGACAATGGCGAAGATGTTACATCTTCCTTCTCCGAATGTCTTTACTCCCAACTCCAACTCCAAGTTCCAACGCTCACATTTCTCTTCCCGCCAAATCCCATCAACCATCATCACTTCAATTCAAGCTCAAGCTCAACCTCATCATTTATCATCATCTTCTTCATCTTCCAAAACCTTTCTATCTCCTCCTTTAATTACCACCAAACCCAGTTCGATTCGGTCAGTACCAGCTCGGTCCCTCTCCAATCTCCCTCTCATTTCTCCTAATGACCACTGGGGCACCTGGACCTCTCTCTTCGCCATCGGTGCTTTCGGTATCTGGTAACTCTCTCTCTCTCATAGTTTTTTAGTTTTCTCTAAGGACCCAAATGGGGAAACTTTGTAAAAATGAAATAAAATTACATGTAAACTAGAATTTTGTGTTGTATATACTGTTTTTCTTTTGGTCAAAACAAGAGGAAAAGTAAAAGGTTGCTCCCAGCTAAGCTACTGGTTGTACCGGTTGCAAATAAGGAAAGTTGCTGCTAGTGTTCTTTAAGCTTAATGAATTTATTTTATAAATTTGTAACTACTTGTTAAGAAGTTGTGTATATGTTTTGGTTGAAATTGAAGGTCGGAGAAGACTAAGATTGGAAGTACACTGAGTGGTGCTTTAGTGAGCATTTTGGTTGGACTTGCAGCAAGTAATTTGGGGGTTATTGCGAATGAAGCTCCAACATATTCTGTTGTTTTGCGGTTTCTGCTCCCCATGGCCGTTCCATTGTTGTTATTTAGAGCAGACTTGCGTCGTGTTATAAAGTCGACCGGGACACTTCTGTTGGCTTTCTTGCTAGGCTCAGGTAATACTTGTTAATATCAGAGTATGCACTATAATGTGCTTTTTATATTTAATTGTTAATCTTTCGTTACTCTGTGCTTTCTATGTATTGATAAGGAGAATGTGACTGCTTTCTAGGCTGTGATATGTTTCCAGAATAGGTGCATCACTGGTCAATTAAGTAATCATCTCAAATAATGGAATTACCATATGCTGCTTGTTAGTTAAGCTCAATTAGCGCTAAGTCTGTGTTCATATTGGTTTTTAAAAGGAAATGCAGATCAACGCGTTGCTTAAATTTTGCAGGGATTTTCAATTTATAAATCCAGCCCTTTTTATTCTGGTGTAAACTTTGGGAGGTTAATTAAAATTTTATATTTTCAGAACAGATGTAAAAACATTGAAGAAGAAACTGAATCTGCAAATTGTCTTCCAATGCTTGCTGCTTTTTTCTATTCAAATTAATTTGACCTATAGTTTTTCTATTTATTTCTAGGCTTGCTGATCGAAGGCTTATGTCCATAGTTTTTAGTGGACTACGTGTGATGGATCTTAGTGTATAAAATCTGGAGCACTCTCAGAATTTTATTTATTCAGAAAATTGAATTGATACAAGCAACTGATGTCTATGCAGTAAAGCTATTCTATATATACATATATACACGTCAAAGACTAAAATCCATAAAATCAGTAAATTAATTACTAACTATGCTAACAATACAATAGTGTTTTCATTATATACATGACAGCCTAATTGTTACAAGCCACGTGTATCATAGTCTCCAAAGCTATGTATGAAGACTTCATGATAAGGTATTGTCTCAATGGTTTCTAGCACATCCCACTGGTGCTCTGTATCTGATGCTTCTGCTGCACGTTTGCTCCACAATTGCTTATTGTTGTGGCTGTCCTTGTCTGCTAGAGATAATGCTATTGTGCTTGCACTTGCATCAGTATAGTTACCAGCTGTCTCTTTGCTTTGTTGGCTTGCTCCACCATTGGATTGCTGCCCTGCACTAGTCCCAGCAGATAATTCCTCAAGCCTTGAACAAATTGTATCAATTTTAACACCCCCCCCCCCCCCCCCTCAAGAGCAAGGCTCTTGCAGTTTGTGTTTCTGACACTGGTTCTGGAAATTCAATAGTAGCAACAAAGATATTAATCAAACCCAAATTCTTGATCAATCTTAGATAGTTGTCTACACCTAAAGCCTTGGTGAAAACATTAGCTAGCTGATTTTTAGAAGCCACATGAAAGGTTTTAATTGTTCCATCTAGAACCCTATTTCTAACAATGTGGCAATCAGCTTCTATATGCTTTGATCTCTCATGGAATACCGGATTTGCAGCTATATGCAGTGCTACCTGGTTGTCACAGTATAATAAAACTGGTTTATCATGCTTCACATGTAAATCTTTCAATAGAAACAACAACCATGTCACTTCACATGTTGTAGTTGCCATGGATCTATACTCTGCCTCAGCTGAAGATCTTGAAACCATTGACTGTTTCTTTGATCTCTATGATACTAATGAGTCCCCAAGGAATACACAATACCCTGTAAGAGACTTTCTGGTGTCTGGACATCCAGCCCAGTTAGCATCACAGTATGCTTTCAGTTGCAAGTCTGAATCACAAGAAAAAAAATACCCCTTGGCCTGGAGTTCCTTTTATATACTATAATATCCTATTAGCTGCCTGCATGTGAGGAACTCTAGGCTGAGCTAGAAATTGACTTAACCTATTTATAGCATAGGTAATGTCAGGCCTACTCAAAGTCAAATACATCAACTTCCCTATAAGCCTCCTATATTGACTTGAATCTTTTAGAAGCTCTCCATCACCCTTTGATAGCTTAAGTTGCTGCTCCATGGGTGACTTCAAAGGCTTACAACCCATCATTCCTGTTTCTTTTAGAATCTCAAGGGCAAACTTCCTTTGATTCAAGCTAATTCCCTTATCACTCCTTGCAAGCTCAAGTCCCAAGAAGTACTTGAGTGACCCTAAGTCTTTTATTTCAAACTTAGCATCCAGAACTGACTTTAAAAGTGCCACACAGTTTGGATCATTTCCTGTAATCACCATGTCATCTACATACACAAGCAATGCAGTAAACAAAGGACCTTTGGCAAACACAAATAATGAGTGATCAGCTTGGGATTGAATAAAACCAAGCTGCTGAATGGTTGAAGACAGCTTAGTGTACCATTGTCTAGAGGCCTGTTTTAACCCATAAAGTGACTTGACAAGCTTGCGAACAATAGGTGCAGTAAATGTAGATGCAAATGGAGAATTAAAATTTGAAGTTGAACACCCCCCCTTACTGTGAAAACCAGGAGGCAGTGACATGTATACTTCTTCAAGCAAATCACCATGCAAGAAAGCATTGTTAATGTCTAATTGATGAAGGGGCCAAGATTTAGCTGCTGCCAAAGCAAGAACCACCCTGACAGAAACAGTTTTAGCTACAGGGGAGAAGGTTTCAATGAAATCTAGACCTTCCCTTTGAGTATAACCCTTGGCAACTAGTCTTGCCTTATATCTATCAACAGTCCCATCTGACTTCAATTTAATTTTATATACCCATTTACAGCCAATAGGAGTTTTACCTGGAGGCAAAGTAATGAGATCCCAAGTATGATTTTGTTCAAGAGCTTGGATTTCCTTATCCATAGCTTCTCTCCAAAGTGGATCTTTGACTGCTTGGAAGAAGCTTTGACGCTCTTGAGGAGCAGAACTAACTGCCAAGACATAAGATTGATAGCTGGGAATAAGATGTGCATAGGTAAGACTATGACCAATATCATAAGGACCACCAGAAGCAGGAAAGCAAGCTGAAGCACAAGAGTAATCCTGCAAGTAAGCTGGAGGTTTTGAAGTCCTAGCTGACTTTCTGATAGGTGCTGGTGGTACTTCTGGTGTTGATGCACATGTCTGATCTGTAAGGCAGCTAAAGGAATTAAAGGAAACTGAGAAGGGTGACAATCAGTAGTAGGTGCATCAGCAAGTAAGGTGTTAGAAGTTTCAATAGAATGATTAACAAAATTAGGGGCAGAAGGTGAAACTAAAGAATCAGAACAATCAGAAAGAGAATCAGGTATAAAGATAGGAGTAACAAAAGAATCAGTACCTGTGCTAGAAGGAGTAGTACCTGAAAAGGCAGAATCTGAAAGAAAAGGATTAACAAGAGCAGCATGTGTACCAGCAAAAGGAAAAATATTCTCATGAAAAATTACATCCCTAGAGATGAAAATTGACTTACTAGAAAGATCATAGACCTTATAACCTTTTACTCCAAAAGGATACCCCAAAAACACACATTTTTTGGCTCTTGAGTCAAATTTAGATCTAGTATGAGAAAGAGTAGATGCATAACATAGGCAACCAAACACTCTTAAGTGATCATAGGTTGGCTCATAACCAAAAAGGACTTCATAAGGTGTTTTGTGAGACAATGGTGAACTAGGAATTCTGTTAATCAAGTAGGTTGTAGTTAAAACACTATGCCCCCATAGATATAAAGGTAATTTGGATTGAAACATGAGAGATCTTGCAACATTTAAGATGTGTTGATGCTTCCTCTCAACAATAGCATTTTGTTGAGGGGTTTCAACACAACTTAATTGATGCAAGATGCCCTTTTGAGCAAAGAAATCCTTCATGAAGAACTCAGTCCCATTATCAGTCCTCACAACCTTAATCCTCCTACCAAACTAAGTTTCAACTAGATTGTAAAATTGCTCTAAAACAGTTTGTGTTTGTGACTTATGCTTCAACAAATAGACCCAAGTAGACCTAGAACAATCATCTACAATGGTTAGAAAGTACTTGCAATTGTCAATAGTAGCAACTGAAAAAGGACCCCACAAGTCACAATGCACCAAATCAAAACAATTTTCAGAAATATGAACACTTTTATTGAAAGGTAATTGTTTTTGTTTTGCTAGAGGACAAATGTCACAATGAAAATTATTTACAAAACCATGAAGAGGCACTTTATTAATCTTCATCAAAGCCAATTTAGTATTTGATAGATGCCCCAATCTGAGATGCCAAACATGTGGCTGAACAGAATTGACAAAAAACACGGCAGAAACTGAAGTAGAAATGGATTTGCTTTCTTCCAGCAGGTAAAGACCATTGTACTCTTTACCCAGACCAATTGTGCTCCAATGAGCAAGGTCCTGGATGAAGCAGAAAGTACCAAGAAAAATGAGGCAACATAGAACAGATTTGGCTAATTTGCTGACAGAGATGAAATTAAAGCTAAAAGCTGGAACACAAAGTACATCATATAGAATAAGAGTTTCAGAAATTCTGACAGTTCCTATATCGGTTGCTAAGGCAGTCTCACCATTAGGCAAATTCACATGTGTGTTTAGAGTAGAAGTTATAGAAGTAAAGCAAGAAACTAAATGCACCATATGGTCAGTAGCACCTGTGTCTATGACCCAATCAATGGATGAAAGCATATCTTTATTGACTAGTTTTGTAGAGAAAACTGAATGCTTCAAGTTGGAATTAAAAGACAAACCAGATGCCATACCTGCCATAGTCTCAAGATAGGAATTAGATGTTGATGGATGTGAAATGGTGGCTGCCAAACTAGTACCAACAGGAACACCAAATGAAGAAGCCACACCAGCAACTCCAGTCATTAAGCTTGGCACTCCATCACCACTACTTACAGTAGCTGCTTGATGCTTATCACCAGAATTAGTGCTAATGTTGAGAAAAGCCAACAATTGCTCACATTGAGCCTTTGTGATTGGACATTGAACTGATCCAATTGAAGAATGCTCAATCATAGCTCCTTGATCATAAGACACTTGATTAGCATTAGATTTTCCCTTTGGTTTATAATCGGGTGGATATCCATGAAGCTTATAGCACTTATCAATGGTGTGCCCAAGCATATTGCAATGTGTACATAAAGGCCTTTCCTTTTTGTTGTTTCCCTTAGTCCAATTTGCATTCCCAGAACTATTGCCTTTTGAATTAACATACATAGCAACAGAATCTGGTTTTGCTACAAAAGATCCTCCATGTCCAATGTTCTTATGAGACTCCTCTTGAAGAACTAAGCCATAGACTTTGTTAATTGAAGGAAAAGGCTCATACATCAGAATCTGACTCCTTATAGTCTCAAAATTCTCATTCAAACCCATCAAAAAACGCATTACATATGCTTTATCATGACTTAGGGTAAATTGCTCCACAACTACACTCTGGTAAAGGCTCAAGATTCAACAATTGATCCCATAATCTCTTAAATTTTGTGAAATACTCAGTCACAGACATCTGATTTTGAGTAATGTGAGAAATCTCCCTTTGAAGATTATAAATTTTGGGACCATTGTCTTGTGAAAACAAGTTTTTCAATTCTAACCACATATCTCTGGCAGTTTAACGGTAGATTATATTGCTAGATACATCAACATGCATTGAATTCATAAGCCAAGAAAGTATCATCGTATTACAGCTTTGCCAGTCTTCATAGAGTGGAGATTCTGGATCAGGCATAGGGATTCTACCATTGATGAACCCTATCTTCTTCTTAGCAGTGAGAGCTAAGACCATAGCCCTTGACCAGGAGTGATAGTTTCGCATTCCAAGCAGTGGTTGTGTTATCGAAATGCTTCCTGGATTCTCACTAACACTGAGAAAGTATGGATTCTTAGGAATGGAATTATTATTGACCAGATCAGATTGGTTGTTAACTGGATCAGATTGGTTGCTTGAATTAGAGGACGCCATTGAAGAAGCTTCGTTTTGCTCTGATACCATATAAAATCTGGAGCACTCTCAGAATTTTATTTATTCAAAAAATTGAATTGATACAAGCAACTAATGTCTATGCAGTAAAGCTATTCTATATATACATATATACACGTCAAAGACTAAAATCCATAAAATCAGTAAATCAGTTACTAACTATGCTAACAATACAATAGTGTTTTCATTATATACATGACAGCCTAATTGTTACAAGCCACGTGTATCATAGTCTCCAAAGCTATGTATGAAGACTTCATGATAAGGTATTGTCTCAATGGTTTCTAGCACATCCCACTGGTGCTCTATATCTGATGCTTCTGCTGCACGTTTGCTCCACAATTGCTTATTGTTGTGGCTGTCCTTGTCTGCTAGAGATAATGCTATTGTGCTTGCACTTGCATCAGTATAGTTACCAGCTGTCTCTTTGCTTTGTTGGCTTGCTCCACCATTGGATTGCTGCCCTGCACTAGTCCCAGCAGATAATTCCTCAAGCCTTGAACAAATTGTATCAATTTTAACATAGTGATAGGGTGATTACTCTGAGACTAACTTCATTTGCAATGTAGAAAGTCCCTTCAAGTCAATGATTTGGTTTCTCTAGTTTTTCCCTTTTGGTTCTGTAATTAGTTCATTCATATTGTATCAAAGGTTCTCTTATTTCTTTGCTTTTTTTGGGTGTGTTAAAAGTTGAATCCAGTGCACAAAGCTTCCACTTTTGTGGGGGTCTAGGAGAGGTAATTAGTAGGTAGCCTTACCCCCATTTTTTTGGAGGATGCTGTACAATATAGAAAAAGATTTTAAGTGGATTGTAGTTACCTATCAGATAATTCATCTAAATTTGGGAAGAATGAAGCAAGTTTTAATTTGAAGGCAACCATGCAACCAAGCAAACCTGTGTTTCATGTATTTGTGGCCAATATATTTCACTCTCTGTATCTAAATATGGGTGGGCTTGGCTTTTTATTTATTAAAGGATTATAGAGCAATGTGGTAGTTATGACTTACGCTTTGGGAAATGTTAAGAATATCATTCAAGTAATCACTCATATAGTCAAATTTTCCATGTGTTGGATATTTCTCTACATACACTGATTTAGAGTCTTGTTGACATTATTTGCCTTTTGCTTTGTTCATATTATAGTTGCAACAACAGTTGGAACAGCGGTGGCATATGTGTTGGTACCAATGCGATCACTTGGTCAAGATAGTTGGAAAATAGCAGCTGCACTCATGGGCAGACATATTGGCGGAGGTAATTTGAATAAGCTTCTCACTACGATATATCTATTTAGTTGTGATATTCTCTTGCTTTTCTCATTTATTTTCCCAAGTTCTGTATCATGACTGACACTTCCTTTTTTTGTCTTTTTGAGATGTTGTGTAGCAGTCAACTACGTTGCCATATCTGAAGCCCTTGGTGTTTCTCCATCAGTTTTGGCTGCTGGTCTAGCTGCAGATAATGTCATCTGTGCAGTATATTTTACGACATTGTTTGCATTAGCTTCTAAAATACCTCCTGAGACTTCAATGTCAACTAATGGTGCAAAAAATTATATGTTGTTGTGGTTAACTTTGTCATTGTGGTAGAGTCGTTGGTTCAGCTCTCTTGTACTCAGTAGTTCTCCTTTAATCCTTAAATTGAAAAAAATGCAAATTATGCCCTCTAAGTTTGGGTTGGTTTTGATTGTGGTCCCTAACATTTCAAAATTGGAATTTAGTCCATGATGTCTGATAGTGTTTTAAATCTCGTCATTCCTTTCATGCCTTTTAAGGGTTGGCTGTTTAGTCCCAAATTAAAATCACCCCAAACTTAGAGCGGGTAAGTTACATTTTATTTCTGTAAATCCTTTCCATCTTATTGTAATGTATGGTTTTGCATCCATCACCATTATTTTATAACTAATATCTCTCGGATCTCAGTTGTTTATGTCCTCTCTATTAATGAGTTTAGTAATCAAATATGAAAGTAGCAGGTTAACGTAATTGTATTACCATGATAGTTAATGAAAGCTGGAACTTTGACAGATGTTGCAATGGATGTTGATTCTGAGCCTGGCAACAAACTGCCTGTGCTACGAATGGCTACAGCCCTTGCTGTGTCCTTTGCCATCTGCAAGACCGGTACTTTCCTCACAAAATATTTTGGAATTCAAGGGGGCAGCCTTCCAGCCATAACAGCAATCGTTGTTATTCTAGCAACTGCATTTCCAAAAAAGCTTGCTTATCTTGCACCATCTGGTGAGGCTATGGCTTTGATTCTAATGCAGGTGAGTTTACAAATTTAGTTGGATTTCAAAATTCCGAAAGTAGCACTAGTTTTGTGAAAGATGATTAAATTTTTCAGGAAGTGACTTGTTTTTGGCAACTTGTTTTCTTGATCAACAGGTATTTTTTGCTGTGATTGGTGCTAATGGAAGCATACGGAATGTCGTAATCACAGCACCTAGTATCTTTATGTTTTCTCTAGTGCAAATAGCAGTCCATCTTGCCGTGATACTTGGGTTTGGAAAGCTCTTTCGCTTTGACTTAAAGCTTTTACTTTTGGCATCAAATGCAAATGTTGGTGGCCCTACAACGGCATGTGGAATGGCCACAGCAAAAGGGTGGAGTTCTATGGTTGTTCCTGGCATTCTTGCAGGCATTTTTGGAATTGCCATTGCGACTTTTCTCGGCATTGTATTTGGCGTCAAAGTGATAAAATACATGTAAAATCTTCGTATTTTGAATGTCAAAACTGGCATGAGTTGTAACCAATGTAAGCTTCATGTCATGTAATAAGAGAACCAGCACATTAGCAAAAAAATTCATTTCTAAGAATGCTTGAGTGGTAAGGATTATGCATATCATTATAGGCGATATGTTCCTTGAAAAGAAGAATCTTGCTCATGAAAAGTTATATAAAAGGGCGAGTGCTTAATTGTTACCATAATGTTTTTGGTGAGGGTGTACGTTTTTAGACCCCTTAAAACACAAATTATTTAACCTAGTTATTTAGTCAAGTAATTACTTAGATAAATTATTCAGATTTAGGTTAACACAATCAAATCATATCATGTAAGTAATGCGGAAAAATAAATAACACACAATATGATAACCTAGGAAAACCTAATCGGTAAAAAATCTAGGAAGGATTTAACCTAGCTATCTTCAAGGTAAAACAGATCAACTATGAAAGAATTGAAGTTTTTACAATATAACTTAGACCCCTAACATCTTATTACTACCTCGTGTAGAAAACTTACTATCATGATCACGTGAGAGCTCCGAGTCTACGGACTACTTTTTTGATCCACTGCAACCACAAGTACTCCCACTTGTGACTTTGAGACTCCACTCAAAGGTTTCAAATCTTCTTGATATTCTTTATGCAACAATTGAAGTGATCACTAAGTTCTTGACATGAATTTTGATAACCCTAAGTGTGTATGAAGGGTAAGCACCTCTAGATCTCACAAGAGATTCAACATACAACACATCAACATGTAAAACATTGTTAGGGTTTTTCCTTTTATATTTAAAGTAAAATATAAAACTCTACACGACAAACCGAGCTTGGGTTGAGTTTGAAAAAATCTGCAAAAAATTAATCTGCGTGAGTTTCGATCGGACGAGCCTAATTTTCAATTGATCAAGCCTTGTAGATTTAGCCAATAAATCCTGCAATTCACTCGATCCCATCTTTACAAATAAATACACTTTGAGCAGCCTAAATCTAGACTTTAAGTTTTGATCATGATTTGCCAACAAATTACACATTGAAGTTCTAATACATTTAGTTTCTAAAGTCTTAGAACCTAAGAGAGAGAAATAAAGTGTTTTAATATTTCCATATCTGTAAGTACACTGTTGCATAGTCGGCAATATGGCTTCAGAATCTTTTAAGCAAAAAAAGTGGGTGCCACATAATCATGGAGTCGCAAAAAAAAAGAAAAAAAAAGAAAAAAAAAAAAGAGAGAGAGAAGAAGATATATATTTGTTATGCATGAGATACCTTGTTTACAACAAGCAGGAGATTTAAATCTAAGTTCTTTTCATTAACTATTGGGAAAGTTGGTTGGCAATTGGTAATTGACGCCAAACTAAAGCCAAGGTTAAGATTTCAGAGTTGATTACAATAAGGCTTTGTTTGGTTGGGGAATGAAAAAGTGGGGAATAGAAGAGATTTAGTTTTTGTGTGTGCGTAGTTGGGGGATGGAAAAGTGGAGAAATGGAAAACTTTTTTGTTTAGGTGAGAAAAATAATAATGATAAAAAATGAAATTTGTATAAATTTACTCACATGCATGCCCCAATTACATAAAAAAAATTATATATTTGAAAGAAATTTTTTTTTATGTTAATATTATAAACAAAACCCCTAAATGTAAAAGTTGAAAAAAAGAAAAGAAAAAAAGAAATCAACGTTAAACACAAGTGGGAGGAGATGGGGGTAGATGGGTAATTTTCCATCAAGCCACCTCTTTCCCCCACATTTTCTCCCCAAATTGGAAAGATTCCACTTCGATTTACTTTGGTCCACATCAGTCTATTTGCTCCATTTTGATCAGCTTGGATGGTTTCTTTCGGTCAACTTTGGTTTATTTTGATAAACTTTGGTCCATTTGGTCAACTTTGGTTTGTTTTATTCCACTATCTAATGTGAATGATTGTGAATGGTGGAAAAAAAAATTATGATCCATGTGAGGTTGTTGACTGATAGCCAATGACAATATATTTGTGAAAGAAGGTATGAAACTAGCTACGGATATAATCGTCTTAGTCAAGCCAGTATTACTGAAAACCTGGATCTTTTTAGATGCACATTGCAAATGCAGCAACACCAAGTCCACTCCTAAGAGTCCATCATGAAGGGATGCTTTACTTGGCATGCAAGAAATTAGCACGCTGTTAACCATATGAGAAAGAGAAGCTTGGAAGAAGGATACAGACAAGCCATACTCGTTGTTAGAGCATTCACATCAGATCATCTAAAATCTTCTAAAATACATCTATAGTGCAAATTTTACACATTTTGAGCAAAAAAATACCCACATCAGTGAGTGTAAAATTGTGCAAAATATACACCGGCTGTGCAAATGAACAGTAACTCGTGTATATATACACGGTTACTGTTCTCGTGTAAACAATTTTTTTAATTTATTTTCTCTCTCCTCTCTCAAACTACCTCTCTTCCCCAACCATTACAACAACCCAGTGTGCCAGATTAACTACCCAACCACCAAACACCGCAATCTAGCACAAAGTATTAACCAAAATCAACTGAAAATTAACCCAAAATCAACCCAAAAATCAACTGAAAATTAACTCAAACACATCCACACAGACAAATCAACACAGAGATACACTTGCTTAAAAGAAAAAAGAAAAAAAAAACACAAAGATACACAAACAAACCCAAACGGACAAACAACAAAGAGAGATCGGTGCTTATCAGAACTGTGAATCGGAGCTGTGGGTCTTGCTTGATCGGAGCTCATGGGTATGGGTCTTGCTTGATCCGAGCCTAATCAGAGCTATGGATCAGAGCTCGTGGGAGCTGTGGATCGGAGCGTGGTCGGAGCAATGATTCGGAGCTGTGGATCAGAGCGTGGATCAGAGCGGTGGTTCGAAGCTGTGGATCGGAGCTCGTGGGAGCTGTGGAGCGATATGGACTGAAAGGGAGAGTTGATTCAAAAATACCAGAGATGGGTACAAAGAGAGAGCAAAATCAGTAAAAATGGGTTCAGAAAAAATGGGCTGAGAGAGAGAGAACGTGCGTATAATAAGACGTTAGTTGAGAAAATAATAAAAAAAATTGAGAAAATTGATTATTTAAATTAAAGATGTGATAAAATAGATAAACTGATATGGGTGTTTTGTAAAAATAGATGTGTAAAATAGAAAAAATAGGTTTTTATTGTAAAAATAGATGTGTAAAATGCACGGACTGATGTGAATGCTCTTATCTTAGAAATCTTAGTCAAAGTGGATGGAAACTAGGACATCAACCAACAAGGTCAATGCATAGGTTATTCTCCAAACTCAAAAGTGCACGTTTCTAATCCTTCACTTCAAAAAAAAGAAAAAGAAAAAGAAAAGTAAAAAAGTCCACTCTCAAGTAGACAAGCCTCGCTCTTCGGAGGAGACTTTGCTTGACAATGGCGATGATGATACATCTTCCTTTTCCGACTGTCTTGACAATGACAATGGTGATGAAGAGACTTTGGACCGTATAGGACCAAAGTAGACCAAATAAAATATAGTGGACCAATGTGGACTGAAAAGGATCAAGGGAGACCGAATAAGAACAAATAAATATATTAGGACCAAAGTGGACATAATGGACCGAATAAGACCAATATCGACTAAATAGTATTGAAGTGGATAGAATGGACTGAATAGGACCATTGTGGACTGAATAAGACTAAAGTGGACATAATATAACAAATGTGGACTAATTGCACCGAATAAGACCAAAATGGACAGAATAGAGCTAAAGTGGACCGAAGAGGACAGAATGGACAAAATGGGACCGAAGTAGACCGAATAGGACTTTTGAATATTTATCATTTTTATTGCATTTTTAGAGCTCATATTTCTAATTTCTAATGTCTATTTTATTTGTATTTTTTTTTTAACTCAAAACTAAACATTTTAGCCCAAGTATAATAAACTTTGATTTCAACCCAAAAATTAAAATTTTTATTTTTGGAGCTAAACTTGAATGGGCAACCTACAAAAAGAATCAATTCAATGCCCAATTAGTCCAAAATAGACCGAGGAGGACCAAAATTGCATGAATGGACCAAATTGGACCGAATGGGATCGAAGTAGACCTAATTGGACTGAATGGGACCATCATAGACCTAATTGGACCTCATAGAGATTGTTTAATTTTTAGGGAGAACAAATTACCTTCAACAAATTTTAAAGAAAAAAAAATTATACATTATATTACAATTACAAAATAATTATTTATTCCCACGCATCATGTGATTCTATGACTAGTTTTTATAAATTTACTCACATGTTCATATTACATGAAGGAAAAGTTTGCCCTTATCTCTTTGAAAGCATCCCATTTCTCTCTCCCAAATGTTCATATCCAACAAGCAGATACTGCCCTCCAAACCACATGCATCTCTAGTCTAACTCCATTGGAACCTACCTTCGAGCAATTATGTAACACAGACCATGTCTATCTTTCATGGAAAAGAGTTTTGGCAATGTAGATGCTACTCGCTAGAGTGGATGGTAACCACAAGTTAAAAGGTCTCATTGGATTGGGTGCATTTGGAAATACTTTGGTTAGTGGGAGCTTCTATAGTCTCATCATGATGCGCACTGCACTAAATTACTGCATTATTTGAGTCTAAGTTGAGCACTTGGGTAGTGTTCGCATTTATTTCTCATTTTAGTTCATATGAGATATTTGGGTCCAGGCATAAGAACTAATTTTGCGAGCTCCAATTAGCATTCAATGTAATAATGTGTGTATGAGACAATAACATATCTGGGATATACTGGATATAAGTGTTCGCTAGAACTAAATTTCCTATTTAATTTTTTGGATTGTAAATAGTTCATTTTTATGAATAAGTTGGATATTCACATGTTCAATGATCTTGTGCATCATCTTGAACTCGGGATAGAGGACCAAGTGCCAAGTGGCATGGCTTTATCCTTGCTAGACATGATGTGCGCCCTATTTATTTTGCAAAGTATGTTATATAATTTGTATTTTTTGGGTATTCTTTCTTGATTATCCTATTTTTTTTTTATAAAAAAAAATATTTTAAGCAAATCTAAATATTGGAAAGGTTACTGTGGGGCCCGAGGGCCCAGAACCCCCGGCCCACCTTTAGGCTGGCCCAAGGCCCAAGCCGAGGAGGGCAATCATCCCAGATAGTCGGCCTAAGGGTTTTAGCTCTTCTCAGACCCGAGCCGAGGACACACCCCTTCTCGGCACACCTAGTCTAATCCAGGTAGGGGGCAGACCCAGAACAGGTGATCACATCCACACTTAACGAGTATGCCTGATCCTCCAGGCTACATTAATGATGACAAGACCCTTCACTAGAAAAACCTTGGAAGCAGCAACCCCCAGTATAGTGAGGAACCTGTCTGATGGGACAAGTCCTGAACCAGTAGCCCGGATGGCCAACAGCTGTAAGGCCAGGATCGAGCTAAAGGGCATATATAAGGCAAAGAACCCCCCTTGTGAAGGGGGGCCTCCTCGGACGCCAGCCGAGGAGCAACCCCAAGCGAAGAGCAATAGACGAAAAGTTCAAGGAAGACCGGCGAGGGACCGGCCGGAGCCAAACCCTTTGCCCCACTCTCTACAAATTCATTGTCGGGGGCCCACCTCCGAAAAAGGAGCCCCTACAATTGGTGCCGTCTGTGGGAAGGGTTAGAGCACCGGCCGGCGGAACCGGCGGTCGTTCCAAAGTAGTTGCTATGCAAAGTTGGCGGTGCAAAAGAAAAAAAAGGAGAACAAGAGAAGAGTTGCAGTACGAAAGGAAAATTCAACAGCGAAATAAAGGAAAAGTTCTTTATTATTGCAGAAAAGATTACAAGTACAACAATCTTTATTATTTCATAAAAGAAAAGTTACAAATACAATCAGAGGCTCAGACAGGCATGTTTTACAAAAAATCCTACCAACTAATCCTACAATCAGAGGCCCAGGCGGACCGGTCTTGGAACTGGCCGGGCAAGAGGCTTGCAAAGAATTAATATCAGGAATGAGGGAAGTGTCAACCCGTGCTTTTATTGGCGTCAAGAGAATGGGAGAACTTGACAGTAAAAGCACGGGAAGGGGGGCTGGGGGCTGGCTCACCTTCAAACCAAAGCTTGAACAAAGTGAGGAGCCAACCCCGAGACCCCGGAACACCTCCCCTCGTGATGCTTCCTCGACCCTCTCCAAACTGCACGAGCACCGACCGTCGGAGACGGCAATGCTCGGGCACCAACCGTGACGGGAGTTCGCGTGCCTCCTTCGTCGGAGGTGCGCTCTGCGGAGGGGCGTTAGGTACTTCAATGACGTCCCCCCTGGCCACCATACGAGGCCCTGCCAGTGTTACGCCTAAACTCTGCCGCGCCGGCAGCCCAGTGGGGGCTGCGGCCACGGCGGCCCTTAACTCCAGGTCTCCTAATTACGGTCACAACCCTGGTGGCGGTGTCAAAGGGGCTCAGGAAGGTGAAAGTGTATATTTCTGTTCGTGGTGTAGAATTCATGGAATGAGGAGAAACACTCCCCCCAGAACGCCTTTTATAGAGGGCGAAAACCAGTGGGAGTTGAGCCGCGCGGAATTCGAAGGGGGAATTGTCAAAGGGAATTAATTCCCACCCAATTCCAAGGGGATTGCCAGCTGCCTGATGCGTGTTAATTCACGAGGGCATTAATGAAGGCGCGTTACGGGCACCGAAGCGTCAAACAGGGAGTGCGAAAGGCCAAGCGACGCCTCGTAAACCAGAAAGATGAGGAACGCGAACCAGAAGCAAGATCAGCCCCACGTGCGAAGTCACAATCCGACCCGGGGAAAAACAGCTCACAGGAAAAGACCCGTGGACGTCTTCACACCAAAAACAAAGTCCTCGGATCCGAGGACGAACTCCTATTAGAGGCAACTGTGCAGTAGTGGTACAATGACTCTTGCTCCAGCAGCCTGCAAGGGGCTAAGGGGAGGGACTTCTACCTGACGTGAGACTGAGTTGCCCAAAGAGGTGAACACTGTGTCCTCATGCTCGGGGCCCACTTACAAACGATGGCAGCAATTGTACCTAGGACTTGCACGATCCTCGGACCCAAGCCTACGGGGAGCTGGCCACTCGTACTGAAGGCAGCAACTGCACCTAGGTCTTGCATGGTCTACGGACTCAAGCCTATGGGGAGCTAGCCACTTACAAACGATGGCAGCAATTGTACCTAGGACTTGCATGGTCCTCGGACCCAAGCCTACGGGGAGCTGGCCACTCGTACTGAAGGCAGCAACTGTACCTAGGTCTTGCATGGTTTACGGACTCAAGCCTATGGGGAGCTAGCCACTTACAAACGATGGCAGCAATTGTACCTAGGACTTGCATGGTCCTTGGACCCAAGCCTACGGGGAGCTGGCGACTCGTACTGAAGGCAGCAACTGCACCTAGGTCTTGCATGGTCCTCGGACTCAAGCCTATGGGGAGCTAGCCACTTACAAACGATGGCAGCAATTGTACCTAGGACTTGCATGGTCCTCGGACCCAAGCCTACGGGGAGCTGGCCACTCGTACTGAAGGCAGCAACTGCACCTAGGTCTTGCATGGTCTACGGACTCAAGCCTATGGGGAGCTAGCTATTTACGACGGAGCCAAGGTACTGCTCGGTCCGAAGACCTATTCCTGTGGAGAAACTAACTACCTATTAAAGAGCCTAAGGGTCGATCCAGCCACTCAGGGAAGAACCAGCCGGCTGAAGGCCTTCTAGAACATGGGGGCCGAGGTTTGCAAAACCCTCCTCCCCGTCCGAGGAGACATGCAGCAGGGTTTCGAGGGGCTATTGTGGGGCCCGAGGGCCCAGAACCTCCGGCCCACCTTTAGGCTGGCCCAAGGCCCAAGCCGAGGAGGGCAATCATCCCAGATAGTCGGCCTAAGGGTTTTAGCTCTTCTCAGACCCGAGCCGAGGACACACCCCTCCTCGGCACACCTAGTCTAATCCAGGTAGGGGGCAGACCCAGAACAGGTGGTCACATCCACACTTAACGAGTATGCCTGATCCTCCAGGCTACATTAATGATGACAAGACCCTCCACTAGAAAAACCTTGGAAGCAGCAACCCCCAGTATAGTGAGGAACCTGTCTGATGGGACAAGTCCTGAACCAGTAGCCCGGATGGCCAACAGCTGTAAGGCCAGGATCGAGCTAAAGGGCGTATATAAGGTAAAGAACCCCCCTTGTGAAGGGGGGCCTCCTCGGACGCCAGCCGAGGAGCAACCCCAAGCGAAGAGCAATAGACGAAAAGTTCAAGGAAGACCGGCGAGGGACCGGCCGGAGCCAAACCCTTTGCCCCACTCTCTACAAATTCATTGTCGGGGGCCCACCTCCGAAAAAGGAGCCCCTACAGTTACTATAATGAAAATTTTAGAATAGTTTACATTGTATTATTAATATTGCATATCAAGTTTTTAAATGAAAAAATATATAACAAAAGTTAAATAAATATTATTTAATTCGTATTTAAATATAAGAAAATATTCCACTTAAAGTTTTCGTTTTAGACTCCAAAATTTGTTGAGCTGGCCCTATAGTTATTTGAATCAAAAGGAGAGGGCTTGGGCTCGGGCTCGGATGCATGCATTTGAGGTGGGTGTATATCATGTACCATTAGATGAAAGAAATAAAGTTATATACTTCTCTGTTACCTTAGTAATGATAATTGATAATAGACTTTGAAAGATTATCGTGATAGGAATCCATCTTGGAATTAGTTCAATTTACATCTACTTAGAAAGATTATCAGCAGGTTAATTGATAGTCGTCAATACTGTTGTTTATTGATTGATCCAACCATATTGTTCTTAATCATTATTGAATGATGTAAAGGAAACAAATTTGACCCAAGTCACCCAATCCCATGGATTCATCTGCTTCTTTTGTTTTGAAATGCACTTCTTTCTTCATTTTTCCTTTTTCTTTTTCTTTGCTTAAATTGACGTTAGTTTAGAAAATGCTCTGTTGACTCTCCTATTGATATCAAGTTTCTTAGCTATGGATTACCTTGAAATAAATCTTAGCCATGAAATGGACACTCTATATTTCACTTTTTTTTTTTTTTTTTTTTTGAGAAACCACTCTACATTTCACTTGGAAATGAAGAGAATCTAAATTCAAATTAATACAGGTGGATTTAGGAATACCAGACCAAGAATTAGATTTTGCTTTTAAAAAAAAAAAACATAGGCTGATAAGAGTTTGATTAAGCACAAAATGTCATTATTCACGAATGCATGTCATTAACTTCATCAACTAAGAATTTGCGCTAGTGCTCGCTTCCTAACGCATGCACCTTCGCCACAGTATATGTAAAACGTGGATTAAAGAAGTGGGGAAGAAAACTTTTTACAAATGTTAACTAAAACTATGATGACATATTAGCCAACCCAAATAGAATTTATTGAAATTTCCCTGTTTTTTTAATAGTAAGTGGGATAACCCCCTTAGGCTAATGGTTCCTAAGACCCCATGATATTCGCAAGATTCTGGATTCAAAACCTTTCACAGAGACACTCGAAGAGATTTGGATACTTTATTTGTCAAAAAAAAAAAAATAATAAGTGGGTTTGGCACAATTGTTAAGAAGATAATATCTACATTGTCCAAAGATACTTGAAATGATTTTAATATTTTATTTATCAAATAATAATAAGTGGGTTTGGTATTGTTGTCGAGGAAATAATATATACATTGCCCATTGGAGAGATACCTAACAATCACTTCAATAAAAGTGAAGATTCGACTTGAAAGCCATTCTCTTGCATTTTTTTTACGAATAAAAAAAGAAAGAAAGAGTAACGTAATCCTTATATAAGAGCAAGTAAACACAGTTAATTTAGACATAAGTAGTAATGGCGTCCTTTTTGTATCATTTGAAATTCTTATACTTGCTTTCTTTTTTCTCAACGTTTGTGCAGCCTCTTTGCCATGTTCATGAAAGGTCTTACTTGTTACGATTTAAGGAAAGCTTTGTCATGAACATGTTTGCTTCCTCTGATCCTTGGGCTTATCCCAAGGTTTCATCTTGGACATTACAAGAAGGAAACAACAGTAACTGCTGCTCATGGGATGGGGTAGAGTGTGATGAGTTCACAGGCCATGTAATTGGTCTTGACCTCAGTAGCAGCTGGCTATACGGTTCTATTGACTCCACCAGTAGCCTTTTCCATCTTGTTTATCTCCAAAAACTTAATCTTGCTGACAATCATTTCAACTTCTCTCAAATTCCGTCCACAATTTCCAATCTAGCAAAACTAACATATCTTGATCTCTCTTTTTCTGGATTTGCTAGTCAAATCCCATTAGAAATTTCACAATTGTCCAAATTGTCAACCCTCAATCTGAGTAGAAACACGTTGGAACTCAACAAGCCCAATAGTCTAGTTGAAAATTTAACCTTATTAGAAAAGCTTGATTTGAGTGGGGTGAGCATAATCTCAACAATGCCTAATAATTTGGCAAATTTGTCTTCTTTAATGTCCCTTAGTCTCAGAGATTGCGGATTGCAGGGGTTCATTCCACCATCACTTGGTAACCTCATCCAACTTTCTACTGTTGCTCTTGAAGGTAATAACTTGATTGGTACAATCCCTTTTGAGCTTGCAAATTTGACACAATTGACTCAACTTTCTCTATATAATAACATAATTAGGGGTCAGATTCCTTTTAGTCTTGTGAACCTCACACAATTAACTCTCTTGAACCTTGCGGGCAATGACCTTGCAGGCCAGATTCCAAGCTCAATAATTCAACTCAAGAATCTTGAATTTCTTGATCTTTCCACGAACTACTTTAATGGTATTGTGGAGTTTGACATGTTTGTTAAGCTCAAAAGGTTAACTATATTGCATCTATCTTATAATCAAATATCATTACTTATTAGTGAAACCAGTGCCAATAGAACTCTTCAAAAGTTTCAACAATTAGGATTGTCTTTGTGCAACTTAAGCAAGTTTCCAGATTTCCTAGAAAATCAAGATGAATTGGAGTGGTTAGACCTAAATGAAAACAACATTCATGGCCAAGTACCAGAATGGTTTTGGAAGATGAGTAAAGAAAGTCTACGATTACTTAGCCTTTCTTACAACTTTCTTACAAACCTTGGTCAACATCCAATCTTTCTTCCTTGGGCTCGTCTAGCCATTTTAGACCTTAGGTATAACAAGCTCCAAGGATCACTTCCAATTCCATCATTCTCCACCCTGGAATATCATGTATCAAACAATTCATTGACTGGAAAAATTCCAGAGTTGTTTTGTAACATGAGTTCTCTTCAGCACCTTGATTTGTCTGAGAACAACTTAAGTGGTTCACTTCCTCAATGCTTGCACAACTTTGGTGATTCTTTGCTCATATTGGATCTACGAAGGAACAACTTTGAAGGAAGCATCCCACAAACATGGACAAAAGGAAGCAAATTAATCATGATTAACTTCAGCCAAAACAAATTTCAAGGGAAGTTACCAAGATCTTTGGCCAAGTGTATAATGTTGAAGGTCCTTGATCTCAGCAATAACCAATTCGATGACACTTTTCCCTTTTGGTTAGGAAAACTTCCAAAATTGAAGATTCTCATTTTACGTTCAAACAAATTCTATGGCCCAATTAGGATTCTTAAAGCGAAATATGAGTTTTCTAGCTTGCAAATCATTGACCTCTCATACAACAATTTTACAGGAAGGTTGCCATTAATACTCTTTCAAAATTGGAATTCTTCCAAATTTGATCCTGTAGACCACTTGACATATATTCAAGTAGAGTCATCTTTCGTGGTGGAAAATGGTCTTCAAAATTACAAATGGTTTGTAAAGTATAATTACTCAATGACAATGACAAACAAAGGAGTAGACATACTTTACAGGAATGTCCAAGAAATTTTCACGGCTCTTGATTTCTCAAGTAATAGATTTGTGGGAGAAATTTTGGAATCCATTGGAAATTTAAAAGGCCTTCGTTTGCTCAATATTTCTAATAACATTCTCACTGGCCACATTCCACCGAGTTTAGGAAACCTTGTAGAGTTGGAATCATTGGACCTTTCTCAAAACAAACTCTCAGGTGAGATTCCTCAACAATTAATGCAACTTACATTCTTGGAATACTTCAATGTTTCTCATAACCATCTCATGGGACCTATTCCGCAAGGAAAACAATTTAATACATTTCAAAGTAGGTCATTTGAAGGAAATTCAAAATTATGTGGAAGGCCATTGCCAAAAACATGTAAGAATTCTAAGGCTTTACCACCTTCAACCTTTGAAGAGAGTCAAGATTCAGGGTCTCTATTTCAAATTGGTTGGAAAATTGTTGTCATTGGGTATGGATTTGGACTAGTTGTTGGAGCAGCTATTGGGCACATTGTTACTGCGAGGAATCCTAATTGGTTCATGAAGACCTTTGGAATGAGGAGAGTGGTGAGGGGACATTAGGAATTGAATTAACTAGTTCGACAGATCTCTTCCAATATGAATAGATTTTTTACACTGCCCTTTTTAACTTCTTTTATTTTTTTTTTCTTTTTTTTCTTTCTGTTGGGTGTGTAATGTAGTGTGCTAGCTACTTTTTTTTCTTCTTTATTGTATTGTATGTAAGAAGTTTTCTTAAATAAAAATTAAATAAACAAATAAATAAAAAGGAGTATTGTACGTAAAAAGTAACTATGAGTCTATGACTTCACTAATTTTTTTTTTTTTCAAATAGACTTTAGTTATTTTTATGATTATTGATTAATACAATAACTAAAGGTCAAAAAATAGATCATGTGAGAAAAAAAAATCGACAAAAAATTCAATGCAATCCTAGGATCCAATTATTTTAAATCATTAGATTAGATTAACAGAAAAAAAGGATTTCAGGGTGCTTGCCTCAAGAATCTTCGAGTATTCTTTTCTTGAAATCCTTACTTTTATTTGAGTGAGAAACAACTTATAATTTTAAAGGTGAATAGGGTTTCTAACCAGGGGTGGCTCCAGAATTTTTGTCTAGAGAGGTCAATAAGAAACTTGAGTAGAAGATAAATCTTGAATAAGAGATGAATCTTGTGGCCTACGGAGTTTACTTATTACAAATTTGTCCATAGTTCTAGCGAAAGAATAAAAAATAAACTATAAGATCATTTGGCATATTTTTTTCTAATGTAATAAACATATTAATTATTATTGTTAATTGATTTTTTTTGCAAAATTTTTTAATTTATAAGTTTACAATTTTTTAAATATTTTATATTTTTATTGTCCTTTAGTATTAATGTATTAACCCACCCACATTGCCAACAACTACTCACAAGTCAGTCAAATAGTCAAAGTGCAAAAGACAAACTCAATTATGACTACACATAGATTCATAGAAACTACAGTAACAGTGATTACACAATCAGACACATATATGGCTCAAAACTCAATTAAAAAATACAAAACACTATAACCCATATACACCATATGGCAAGACATCAAACATGTGAGTAAGAGGTGGAGCTTCGAAGAAGACACATGAATAGAGATAAAGACAAAGCAAAAACACACTCACAATAAGAGAGAGAGATATGGAGGCGGCGATTAAGAACATAGATTGTCAAAACCAGATCCAGGCGGTATATCAAGTGGCAATTAAGTGGCAGGGCGGCAGATCGTGAGGCTAAGCAATGACAGATTTTGTGTGTAAAGCATAGACAGCCTTTTTCCTTTGGATTTGGAGAGTAAAGAAGGATAGTGGGAGTTTTTGAGGCCACGCAGAGGCAACTACTAGGTTTTATTTAGCCTTATCTTTATGATTTTCAAAATTTTATTTATAGGCTTTGTATTTCTGAAATTAAAGATCGAAATTTTCTATTGGACTTTTTTTTTTTTTTTTTTCCAGAGTTTAAGCTGGGCTTTAAATAAAAAGGGTCAGGTTTGAAGGTGAGGGTGGGAAAATTTGTATTGTCAGGGGTTCAAAACAATTTTTAATAAAAATATTATATATATATATAAAATAAAAAAAATTCAGGTTAGGGGGTTCATTTGAACCCCCTGACTACAACGTAGAGCCGCCTCTGTTTCTGACTTAAGGTATTTTGTTTAATCTATATCTACAATAAAGCTGAAGTATAGTAGATACAGATTAAACTAGATACCTTTAGTCAGAAAAAGGGTGGAGTTCTATGGTTGTTCTTGGCATTCTTGTAGGCATTTTTGGGATTCCCATTGCAGCTTTCCTTGGCATTGCATTTGGTGTGACAGTGTTAAAATTCATGTAAAATCTTTTTGTTTTGAATGTCAAAATTGGCATGATTTGTAACCAATGTAAGCTTCATCTATACCTATACAATATCTAAAAGTTGAAACTTAACATTTATTATTGCTGCTCTTCTGTTAAATAACTTAAATCACATCAGCTTAGCATTTTAGTCCACTTTGGTTCATTTTGTCTAATTCGGTCTATTTGATCTACTTCAATCCAATTTGGTCTACTTTAGTTCACTTGGTCCTCTTTCATCCATTACGGTCTAGTTTGGTCCATGCAATCCACTTTGGTCTACTTAGGTCCATTTGTCCCATTTTGGACTCATTTAGCCTTAAATTAAATTTTTTGTAGGTTGCCTTTTTCAGTTTTGGACTAAATTCCCCCCCCCCCCCCCTAATTTTTGGGTTGAAAAGAATAAATATTCTATTTGGACCAAACTCTTTAGTTTTATGTTAAAAATACAAACGATATGTGCATTAAAAATTAGAGATATGAACCCTAAAAAAAAAAAACAATAAAATTGATAAATATTCACAAGATTACCTTAAAATTCAAGTTTCAATAATATAGTCATTATACTTATATTTAGAAAGAAAAAAAAAATGTTACAATTCTACACTTATATAATAATTTAAACTTACTGTAACATGTTACATATGTTTCATGGAGCAACGGTGTAAATTTAAAAAAAAAAATGGATACATTCAAATTAGTCGTTCAATTATGGTATGTGTGTGTGTGTATATATATATATATATCTTGAGTTTGTGATTAGTATCATGAAATAAGAGAGCCAGCACATTAGCAAAAACATTCATTCCAGAGTTTATAAGAAACTATTAGTATCTCATGGTTCAACATCCTTGGTGAATCGTGAGATTATGCATATCAGCACATAATTATAGATTTTGCAAAACGATTTTTTTTCCTTGAAAAGAAGATTCTTGCTCATGAAAAGTTATAAAGAAAGGTCATTGGCAGTAAATTTGGACCATTATCATTTTTGAAGGCTCAATGTCATGGACCCCAAATACTGAACTCATTGGTCCATTTCGTCCAATATCGCCGACATCAACTCATCTGCGCTGCTTGTTTTAGTTTTTGTTCATTCTCCCATGTTCTTAGATCTTCTAATTGTATGGCCCATGCTTTAGCTTCCTGGGCCTCTTTTTGTTCCTATATTGGGTCCCTTGTCACTCTCCCAGCTCAGCTTCTTGAGGCGGAGAAGGTAGTTGGGCCTGGCCCTACTTCTTCTTCTTCTTTTTAATTAAATATTATTATTATTATTATTATCATTTAAGGAGTTTAGATTTCTACTTTTGAATGCCCAAGGTACTTTCAAATCCACTTTTTTGGAAAGTTTAAATAATAGGGTAGACATGTAAAATTACTAATTTAAAAAATCCTAAATTAAAGTTTCTTACATGTTTTTATCTTTTTATTTTTTACTTTATTTTCTTAAGTACATCTATTCTCATGTTCTCATTAACTTTATACTCTCAATAACAAATCATTACTTCATTTTATATGTGTGGTCCATCTTTATCATTTTTTCTCTTTCTTCTTCAAATTCTAAAAATCAAATCATATCTTGCACATTTATTCTCCAATTCCCACTCAAAACTCAATTAAAAAGGTATGAATATACTGCTTGTTTTTAATCAATATCATTATATTGCCTTTTCTTTCCCTTTGTCTTTTTCTTTGTTTCTCTTTCTCTAAGGCTAGTTGTTGTTGTTGTTATTATTATTATTATTATTTAAAAAGGAAGGACATGAAATATCTTCTTTATAACAAGGAATACAAATTGAAGTTCCTTTGCTTAACTACTTGAAAAGTTAAAATCAAACTAAATCTAAGGTTAAGATTTCATGGTAGATTACAATAAGTGTTGGGACACATTTTCATAATTTAATAGGCTCCTAAAGACACTGCTTAGATCACATCTTAAACAAATGTAAAAAATATTAGATTCTTACTTTTTAACTCTCCCAACTAACATGACATCAAGTTTCATATGAGGCGGGATGTTACACTTGTCCTCATTATCTATAAAATTTTATGGTTTAAGATTAACTGGATTAAGATTGAAGTGCAATAACTGCGGTGCAATAACACTCTCAAGAATTGAAATTGAAAGCTAAAAAGCTCTTCTAATTTTTTAAATCTTTGGATAAATATTTTTTTAACCTTCTTAACTTTTTGTTATGTTAACTTTTTGTCTTTGCACATCCTCCCAACCCAACTGTACCACCTGAGCAGTTGTATGGAATCAAAACTCGACAAAGAGAAGATGAAAAATCAATGATAAAACCCAAATTCTCAAACCAAAAAAACCTCGCAGATAACTCGTTGACTGTGAAGTATAAACCATACAGCAAGCATTAATGGTTTCCTTCACACTCACAGTACCATCAATCCTCACCCCACTCTCTCCATCACCACCAATCCCGTTGCTCCACCTCTTTTCCCGCCATGACAAACTCGCTCTCACTCTCTGTTCCCAAAATAGTAATTCTCATCCTCAAACAACGATGAAAACATTTTTGTCACCGTTGGTTTTACCTGCAGAGAAGAACCGTGACTTGACTCGATCTGTGAAGCTAAG
The DNA here is from genome assembly GCA_030445155.1 of Quercus variabilis. Taxonomy (NCBI): domain Eukaryota; kingdom Viridiplantae; phylum Streptophyta; class Magnoliopsida; order Fagales; family Fagaceae; genus Quercus; species Quercus variabilis. Next base: position 14,049,427 of record CP129453.1, read on the forward strand.
GTCACAGCTGAGGTATCCTATTATATCTCCGGATGACCATTGGGGCACATGGGCTGCTCTCTTTGCCACTGGTGCTTTTGGTCTCTGGTACCTGCTCTCCTTTAGTATCTGTGTTTTTTTTTTTTTTTTTTTTTTTTTGGGACTTGCAGTTATAATTTTTAAATTAAGGACATGTTTGGCTTCTGCCTGGACTTTCTTTGGTTACGAAGACATCAAAATGTGGAACGAAAATACATTTTTTCTGGGGATTCTTTTAATGAAGTGGCTCTCAAATAGCTTTCTTAATTATGGTTCTATTACAATTTTTTGCTGAATAATTTAAGAACAACCCAACATAGAATTAGACATCATAGATGCTACCTTGGTGGTTTTTAATCTTTAACTGTCATCCAAGAAGTTGGGCCCATTTTGTTCAGGGATCAAATTTACCTTTTGAAAATAGTCTTTTTCAATATATATATATATATATATATATATATTTTAATGGATACATAATTAACAATTTATGACATTCCTAGAAAGATTGTCTCTCTTTTTTTTCTTTTTTTTGATGTTGTGTGGGAAACTCTTGAAAATCATTTTAGATTGAAAAGTACACAACATTTTTCGCAATGGCTGATATGACCAGTTGTGATTAATGCATTATAGAAGTGGTGTCACTGGTGGATTAAGGTGAAAGAAATGTTCTCCAATTACAATCTCAATAGGCAATGTCTACATTTGTGTGAAAAATGTTGTAAAACGTTCTCTTTTTTAAATAATTTTTGTATAGGACTTTTCTTGGTAACTTAATACGGGATAAATGACATGAATATGTTTTTGGGTGCTAAGGTCCGAGAAGACCAAGATAGGGAGCATGGTAAGTGCTGCCTTGGTGAGCACTTTGGTTGGCCTTGCAGCAAGTAATGTTGGCATTATTCCACATGAAGCGCGGGCATATTCAATTATCATGGAGTTTATGCTTCCTTTAACTGTTCCATTGTTGTTGTTTAGAGCAGACCTGCGCCGTGTCATACGGTCCACTGGGACATTGCTGTTGGCTTTTTTGCTTGGATCGGGTATTGTACTTAACATTATAAAGTTGCTAAGGGTCGGCATTCTACTAAATCTATTTCTAGCTGTTGCCTTAATAATGTTAAAAATTAATATGTTTTGTTTCCTGAATTGTTTCACAACTACATTTGATCACCTTAAGATTTGTTTTTGTACAAATTATTAAAATTTATGGTAAAAAGAAGCTTAAAGAATTCTGTATCTGTTGTTTGTGCTCAATAACAGAATGCATCAAAAGGTGGAAAACAAATGCTTGTGTATGTACTCAGTAACACATAGTAATGTGCATTCTTTTCAATGAATAAATTATCAAATCAACCTTTCTATGGTATTGGATTTCTTTTAGTTACTTTTGTCTATTTTTATCTATGACAGTTGCAACTATAGTTGGCACTGTTGTGGCATTTCTGTTGGTGCCAATGCGATCACTTGGACAAGATAATTGGAAGATAGCTGCTGCTCTCATGGGTAGTTATATTGGTGGATGTAAGTTGTTGGGAAATGTTATTGAATATTGCTTCCGGAGTGAGCTCTTGTAACAAATGTAAGGAGATATCATGTCATTTCAGTGATAAAAATCATAATTGTTCATAATACTTTCAAATGATGTCGGATTCCTAACAGCATTATATCATTAATTAGCTCTGTGATAAGTAAACTCTATGAATTGCTCTTCATTATGTTGTATGAGTGGAGTTAACTATCCACTGTGATTTCAAATGGGTGCTTTTGGGAAGGAATTGCTATTGATCCTCACTATTCTTAAGAAAATCTTTGTATAATTTGTATTCACCAAATTCATTTTAAAGTGGGTTCAATTAGATATCAAATTCGTTTTAATGTGGGTATTTATGCTCACAGTCTTGGTAGCCATGGTCATTTCTCTTTGCAACAATCATATTTTTGTTAAATTATTATTGCAAGTAGTTATGTCTATAAATTCCACAGTTTATGTTACTATTTCTCAGGTCATATGACTTGTTTGAGCAATAAATATACCAACAAAATCAACTGTGTATGCAGAATACAGTTTGATTTTGGTAAACCATGCTGATTTCTTATATAAAGAATGGTATAGGGTAGGTCTATGTATATATTCCTGAATGTTAATGGGAATTATACTGTGCAGTTTTCATCACCCATGATATTCGCTTCTGGTTATATTGCATTCAGTTGTGAAAACATTTTATTCCCTTGATCTGCTTCTTCAGCTTCTTCATTTTTAAGTCTGGTATTTCTGCTTTGTTTCCTTGGGTGTTTTTGACTTATGACTGTTTTTACCAAGTTCAGTACATAACTGATAAAGATTCTCTTGTTTTTTTAAATTGTTGTAGCTGTTAATTATATCGCAATTTCAGAGGCTCTTGGTGTTTCCCCATCAGTTTTGGCTGCAGGAGTAGCTGCAGATAATGTAATTTGTGCTTTATATTTTTTGTCGTTGTTTGCTTTGGCCTCTAGAATACCTCCTGAAGCTTCAGCTAATGGTATGTAGTATACAATTTGGGTAACTTCACCTTGTGTCCTTTTTCTCTTGAAATAACTTAGTTTGTTACTTTATTTGTTGAACTACAGCTTCCAGTAGTTACACATCATTGTATGAATAGAAAATATGATTTTTCCAATTAGTTTATATTAATTTCGGTTTAAGCATGCTAAGTGTAAATATTATATGTTAACTAACTATTTCAATCAAGTGTTGTCATCAGTTTAATATTGATTTTGAGAAATACAAGTAACACAATATGTCCTTACTCTTGTTATCAAATCCTTAAATTCATTGGCAGATGTTGCTGTGGATGTGGAGTCTGATTCTGGAGGAAAACTCCCTGTGCTACAGGCTGCAACAGCTGTTGCTATATCCTTTCTGATATGTAAGACTTCAACTTATCTCACAAACATATGCGGAATTCGAGGAGGCAGCCTTCCAGCAATAACTGCTGTTGTTGTCATCTTAGCAACTGTTTTCCCAACAAAATTTGGTTTCCTTGCACCTGCTGGTGAAACTATTGCCCTGGTTTTGATGCAGGTAATTGAAATATTTCCAGTTAAGTCAATTTGCATCATATGGAAATGCACCTCTGATATGGAATTATTGCTTTATGGTGTGAATGCTTATGCAGGTATATTTCTGGATTTGGGTACTTAGCATTTGCTTCTTGCTCACATGCATAGACACGTAGACAGATTGTGCCGATATATATATATATATATATATATGGGTTCATCTTTTCTGAGTTGAAAAGGGAAAAAAAAAAAAGGATTCTTATGTAGCAAATTGTGGTGACTGTGGAAAGCACAAACAAACCCATTGAGCTTTCATGCTGCAAATACAATTCTTCTTATTTGTCTGCAGGATATGATCTAATTAGGCAAAATAAAGCATCATGTGAATGCTATAATCATCAAACATTAAACCCTCAATTAATTTGTTTTCTTTACTAGTTTCTACATGTTCAGTTTATTGGTTATCATTTATCTTGTTTTTGTTTCCCCCTATCTCATAAAAGTACTAATAATGGTTCAAATTAAGCCAAATCCCGCCACCTATATCTAATCTGATTGGTTCATTAAATCTGTTTTATTCTTCTGAAATTAGACATGTTGAACACGTTTGGACTACACTTTTTGAACTTACTTACGAAAAAAGACAAGACTAATTTGCTTGCAAATCCTAGAATTGATCTTAACCTTCTATGAAGGACCCCATTTATTTATCTTGTGATGTAATAAGTATATATGATCTGAAATGTGTAACTCAAGGTGGTTTACTTGGCAGGTATTTTTCGCTGCGGTGGGTGCTAGTGGGAGCATATGGAATGTCATCAATACAGCACCTTGCATTTTCATGTTTGCTCTCATTCAAGTCACTGTTCATCTTGCTGTGATCCTTGGACTTGGAAAGCTGTTTCGCTTTGACTTGAGGCTGTTACTTTTGGCATCAAATGCCAATATTGGAGGCCCTACAACAGCATGTGGAATGGCCACAGCCAAAGGATGGGGCTCATTGATCGTTCCTGCAATTCTTGCTGGCATTTTTGGAATTGCGATTGCAACTTTTCTTGGCATTGGTTTTGGATTGACAATACTCAGACATATGTAGAAAATACCGCTTCTGAATGTCAGTCCTGTACTATGTGTGTGCTTGCGCGCAGACATTACATTGTCAATATGGAAATCTGTTTATAATTTAGTTCAATGTCTTGGTGAAGTATACAAGTGAAGCACCAAAAATATGAGTGATATTACACAAAATTTCACAGTTTGGTGCTGTGGCAAGTCGTGATTGGTGATGGCATCTTTTGCCTGAGTTCTCCCATTAACACTATTTTTGTTGTACACTAAACACAACATGTCACCTCGACAGTTAAAGTGATTTGCAAGAAGTTAGCATCTTTTAATGCATATAAAGGTAATTTGCCCTCATCTCCTTGAAAGCATCTCATTTCTCTCTCCCCCAAATGTTTCATATCAAACAAGCAGGTACTGCCCTCCAGACCACACGCATCTCTAGTCTAACTCTTATGGAACCTACCTTTCCAGCAATCCTTAACAAAGACCATGGATCTTTAACGAAAAAGAGATTTGGCAATGTAGATGCTAGACTGGAGCAGAGACTCAGTACCAAATTCATTTAGGAAATTGTAGTTGTATTTGCATTAACAACGGTTTGCAGTACTCTCCACCTCCCCTTTTCCAAGAAAACAAGACCAACTTGTATGTCTTGCATGTTGGTACTAAGACTTCGCCGCTATGCAATTGTAAAAGGTGTAGCTTCTCCTGTTAGTCCTATGTTTGTGAAATCCAATTGCATTCAATTCACCTTGAAGTTGATTGGTTTCTCTTAGACCTAGCACGAGTCCCTGGTGATGGTAAGTTGAGGTATTGGCACACTGCTTTCATCTCCAGTCAGCAAAATCATTATCCAAAGCACCAAACCAGACAGCCATGCACATTCCAGTCTAGCTCATTTGTGCCTTACAAGAATAAAGAACTCGATTTAAATTCCCTTATCCTAGCCCCCTTGCTTTGTTGTGACTTGTGAGTATACTTACCAGTCCACTATACATACATACGTACATAGAATTGATCTAATGCCTTGAATTATGTAGATTTGAATTGTGAAGATTTGTGTGGGAGTATATTTTGAGTTCCACACCAAGTGTCTATTAGGTTTTTTTGTATTATATAAAAGATCAAGAAGAATTTTGATTATGACTGGCAGTATATATCTGGCTAGCATTTCCCTAGATCGTGACAACATAGTAAGGAATTGAGCAGCTAGACCTTTAGGATATGTTGAGTTGAGTCCCACATGGAGAAAAAGTTGAAATCATGAAACGCATGATTGGCACTCCATGTTTGGTCTCCCACAAAATAGTATGAATCTAGAGCTTAGATGATCAGTCAGAAGTCTGTGGGAGACAAAGCATTATCAAGAAGAAACTTCAGTTGCAATGTCAAATTGTGTTGATGAGGAATAAAAATGAAAGAATTCCCATTGGTGAAGTTATGATGCTGCGGGGTGAGTATGGTTCTCTCTAAACATCGGGTTCTCTCTAGAGAGGAGGAAGCTAAGCTATCGCGAAGTAAAAAGAAGCTTAAGGACGTTCACCATGCTGACTTCAATGACGGCCCAAGTGACGGCGGTCAGTCACAGAGCCACCAGAACGCATGGGGGTCTCCTAAAGCATCCTTTAAGGACAAATTATTCCGAGAAATTCCATGAGATTTTGCAGAAGCTTTTGACTTTACGGATTTGATGGAAGATGACGCTGAGTCAGACAATGAGGTCACGGATCTTCGGGAAGGTCTAGCTGCGACGAAGCTTTCCAAGGAAACTAAACTGCAAATAAGAGGACCGTGGACTCAAACGCTGATTATCAAGTTGTACGGAAGATCGGTTGGTTTTAATTTTCTCCAAAGCAAGCTCTAACTTCTTTGGAAACGAACTGGAAAACTGGACTGTGTCAATCTAGGACACGACTTTTATTTCGTTCATTTCACCCTGGAAGAGGATATGGATTCAATTCTAGAGAAAGGCCCTTGGTTCATTGGAGGGAACTTCCTATCAATCAGACCTTGGGAGCCTTTCTTCAAACCAACAGTGGCCAATGTCTCATCGATAGCGGTGTGGGTTTGTTTACATGAGCTTCTATTGGAACTTTATGAAACGGAGGTGCTCAAATGGATTGGAGAAGCCATTGGCAAAGTCTTACGAATTAATGCCCAAACAGCCATGGAGGCAAGAGGGAAATATGCGAGGTTATGAATTCAAGTGGACATGAATAAGCCACTCATCAACACAGTGTTAATAGGTAGATTTGAACAGCTGGTGGTCTATGAGGGAATCCATAATTTATGTCTCGCCTACTGTAGGAAAGGACATAAGAAGGATGACTGCCCACACATCATTCGGAGTTCTACACCGCCGGTGAAAAAAGGAAACGATGAACATGGTGACTTAGTAGGTTCACGCATGATGCATGGCATGGATGGTACAACCAGTGGGAGTGTCATGTCAGAAGGTAGTGGAGCGGCTACGGATAATAACTCGTACAAGCCTTGGATGATAGTGACACGTAAGAAAGCTGGACAACGTGGCTCTAGAAATTCCATGGCTTTGGAAGGCCCCATAGGATCGGGGAGATCATTATCGTATCAGGCAAGTGCGCAAGGCCTTTCTGTAAAGCCCATTACGTGGGTTGGGCCAGGGAGGTCAATACGCTTAATATAGTTGATTCGGAACCCAGCAAAAAGAACGATCAGCTTGGACCATTTTGCATGGGGACTACTTTGGATGGAACTGAGCCCACTTCTCACATAAGCCCGTTAATAAAGGGCAAAAATGAAATAGCCAGGGGTAGGGCTTCATCTACTCACATGAAGACAGCCACACACACTAGTAAGAACACACCTACACTAAACAGTCAGACTTGGCTTTGGCGTAAAACCGATGGCAGCAAGGGAAGATTAGAAAATCCATTTTAGTTTATAGCTTCAGTCCAACGCTAAGTGGGGCATCAATCTAGGGGGAAGAGTAGTGGAGATCCAAGAGATTGTGATTGCAGAAATCCAAGTAAACCCAATGCACATAATGGGTTGGTTTAACAGGAAGTTGAAGGAGGCGTGGAAGATGATTTGTTTGATGACAGAGTAAAGTATGAAGCTAGGGTACCTCCCTCTTACGGATCCAAGGTGGGGGAAGATGCCCAATTCTTAGGGGTAATTTATGTCCAATGGGTTATCATTGGAGGAGGAGCGGAAGATAGCATGGAGGATGATTCACTCTGTAACGGGAAATTGACATGCCACCAAACTGAATCAAGTGTCCAAGCTGACCCTAGAGTTCAACATGCACTCATTAGCAAGGGAAATGAACATGGGGGTTTTGAGCATTGTCTGACCTTATGCCCAGGAAGCGGGCAGACAAAGGAAATGATGGCGAAGTTGGGATGGAACTTGAGGATGGAGGTGGAGTTGCTGCCTCCATTTGATGAGTGCCTAACCTTTAACCATCAACTCACCATGAATATTATCGTTTGGAATAGTAAGGGTGTTTTGAAGCCCAATTTTCAGAAGCATGTAAGGGAGTTGGCAATGAATCACAACCTAACAATTATGGTCATTATGGGAATCCAACTTGGGAGAGAAAGAGCTAGGGAGATCACTGACAAGCTCCCATTCGATGGTGCAATCCATATTGAGACAATTGGCTTTGCCGAAGGCCTGTGGCTTCGGTGGAATTCAAACATGGTGGAGATTGAGCAATTGGCTAATACAGAGCAAGGGATTCATGTTGAAGTTAAGGTACTATCCTTTAACCTCTCCTGGTTTTTTACTACAATTTATGCTAGTCCTAGGAGTAAGGAGAAATGTATCTTGTGGAATAATCTGTCCAGAGTAGCGAAGATGCATAATAAACCTTGGTTGATAGTTGGTGATTTTAATAAACCACTGATTAATAAGGATAAACTTGGGGGTAGACCAGTGAGCATTAACAGATCCTTCCTTTTCAAGGATTGCTTAGATAGGTGTAATATGGTGGATCTAGGATTTAATGGGCCAAGATTCACATAGACCAATAAGAGAGATGCCAATTGCTTTTTTTTAGGAATTGATTGATAGATATTTAATGAATTTGAGTTGGTGTCTCCTGTACCCAAAAGCCAGAGTTTCCCATCTTACAAGATGTCACTTGGATCACTGCCCAATACTCCTTGAAATGCTACCTAAGAGGATGACTTCTCTCAACAGACCGTTTCGGTTTCAAAGCTTCTAGCTCTCCAACCCATCTTTTTCGAAAGTTGTCAATTAGGCTTGGAAGAGGGCTAGGGATCTATCGGAGAATATAGAAAATTTTGCTAAGAAGACTAAGTTGTGGAATAAGAACCATTTCAGGAATATTTTTGCCAAGAAAAAAAGAATCATGGCTCGGCTAGATGGGGTCCAAAGAGCAATTGCAAATAATCCCTCTCCCCCTTTGATCCACCTAGAAAATCAACTCCTTAAGGAGTTGGACATGGTGAATGGCTAAGAAACGGAGCTCTAGGCTTTAAAAGCTAGAATAAATTGGTTGGTGTTGGGTGATCAAAACACTTCTTTTTATCACATTTCAGCTCTAACCAGGAGGAAAAGGAACCAAATTTTGGTAGTTAAAAATGGGGCAAGGGACTGGATTTTTGAGGAAAGGGAAGTTATGAATTATTTTAGGGAAGGATTTTCTAAGCTGTACACTACAAGCCAGGATTCGGCCATAGGGAAGTTAAACTACCACTATTAATGGCAGGCCAAACTTTCGGATTAAGAAAAAGAAGGTATCAATCATATGGTGACCGAGGAGGAAATTTCAGCTGCTTTGTGGTCTTTGAAGGCTTTTAAAGCTCCTGGACTAGATGGTCTTCATGCTGGTTTTTTCCAACGATTTTGGAACATCGTTGGGGATTCAGTTAGAGAAGAAATCAAGAAGGTGTTTAGAGATAGAAAAATTCTTGAATATCTCAATAGCACAAACATTGTCCTTATTCCAAAGGTGCAAGGTCCTGAGACTATTGGAAGTTACAGCCCCATAAGCCTCTGTAATTCTATTTATAAAATCATTTCCAAAGTGTTGGTTAGGAGAATCCACCCCTATTAAGATAAGATTATCTCCCCTTGTTAGGCAGCCTTTGTTCGAAGAAGAAAGGAGTGGATAATGCAATCATAGTCCAAGAAGTCATTCATACAATAGGCAAAATGAGAGGGACAGTAGGTTACATGGCTCTTAAGATTGACTTAGAAAAGATTTATGATAAGCTTAAGTGGAGTTTTATAAAAAGCATGTTGAGCAGATTCAACTTCCCTCATAATCTCATTGAGATTATCATGAGTTGCATTACCACTATCACAACTTCCATCCTTTTCATTGGGGGTAATCTAGAGCCATTTTCCCCAACTAGACGAATAAGGCAAGGGGACACCCTATCTCCCTATATCTTTATTATATGCATGGAGTACCTTGGTCAGTTAATCTAAGAAAAATGTGAAGAGGATCTATGAAAACCAATGAAAGCCTCTAGAAGTGGCCCTTCCTTTTCACATCTCTTTTTTGCCGATTATTTGGTTCTTTTTGCAAAGGCTAATATTGAGAATTGTATGGTAATTAAAGAAGTTCTTGACAAATTTTGTACAGATTCAGGACAAACTATAAGTGGTGCAAAGTCAAGAGTCTTCTTCTCCCCAAATATTGGTCAGAATGAAGAGGAAGCCTTTGTTTCCATACTCAAGTTCCAATCAACGAGTTGTTTGGGGAAGTACCTTGGATTCCCCATTAGACACCGTGGAGGATCGAATCAGGACTTTAACTTTGTGTTGGATAAAGTTAAAACGAAACTTTCCGAGTGGAAGGCAAACCTCCTGTCTATGGCAGGAAGATCAATCCTTATACAAGTTGCCTCTTCGACCACTCTGTCTTATGTTATGCAGAGCTGCATGCTGCCAGGCAAGGTGCTAGAGGGCATTGATAGAGTAAATAGGAATTTGCTATGGGGCTCTTCAGACAACAACAAAAAAATGCATTGGGTGGGCTAGAAAAAGGTAACTAGACCAAAGGAAGATGGGGGGTTGGGCCTCCAAATAGCCAGGGGAAGGAATACGACATTGCTCACATAATTAAATTGGCAGTTCCACACTAAGGAAAATGCCCCGTGGGCAAGGGCGCATAGAATGAAGTATTGTAACCTTCAACGGGTGAAATCGAGGAATGTAAACAAGTTGTCAAGCTCTAAAGTGTGGAAGAGTTTGAAGAAAGGAGAGGAAATATTCAAGAAAGGCATTAGATGGCTACCTGGAGCTGATAGAAATTTGGACTTTTGGCATGATAATTGGTCAGGCATTGGTCCCTTAAGGCATACCATACAAGGACCTCTAACTCAAGAATCTACCAGGATTAAAGTTAAGGAGGTTGGTCATCTGGTGGGTGGAACTGGGAAAAAATGCAGATGGAGATGCCAATTAACATCAAAAGGGTCATTGAAGCCACCCCCATACCTTTAGCAGCTAGAACAGAAGACAAGTTAGCCTAGAAGCTTTCGTCTAAAGGATATTTTGACTTAAAATTAGCATATTTACTGACCTTGTAGCCTAACCTGGAAGTTCCTTTTAAGGGGAAGTGGATTTGGAAACTTAAAACCTTGCCAAGAATTCAATTTTTTTGTTTGGCAATGCATGCATCACAGTATTGGTGTCAGGGAGTGTCTCTCGGCAAGAGGCATTGCAATAGAAAATTCTTGCCCCATCTGTCTTAATGGTCTTGAAAATATAATATATGCCTTGCGTGACTGCCCCTCGGTTAAAGCCATTTGGCATCAACTTGGAGTGCTTCCCTCGGACCTTGCGTTTTTTACTGAAAATCTGAAGGAGTGACTATTCTCTAATTGTAATGCTAAGCCGAGTCATAGCTCAGGTCAGTTGTCATGGTTTCAAGTGTTTTTGTTTGCAATATGGATGATCTGGAAAAATAGAATTCAACATATCTTCAAAGGTGGAGTGTAGAATCCGAATGTTGCTAAGGAGATCTTGGCTCGAGCCATGGAATATAATCATTGTGCAAGCAACTACACAACAGCAAAAAAAAAAAAAAAAAAAATGGTGCTTAAAAGCATCAAATGGGAAAAGCCTAACACCGGTTGGACGAAGCTCAACATGGATGGCTCATCGTTTGATACTCTCGGGTTGGCTAGAGGTGGAGGTGTGGTTAGAGATGATCAGGGTAATTGGGTGACTGGATATGCCAGGAAAATTGGTTCAGTGAATAGTTTCCTTGTTGAACTTTGGGCCCTCAGAGATGGGCTTTTCCTATGTTTGCAAGCACAAGTTCAAGCACTAATTGTAGAAATGGATGCCAAAGCCTTAGTAGATGCTTTCTCAAATCAAACCAACTCTAATGTTATTATTTCTTCACTTATGGATGATTGCAGACAATTGGCTACCCAAATCCCCCAAGTGAGATTTAGGCATGTATACAGAGAAGCAAATAAATGTGTGGATCACCTGGCTAAACTAGGATCTTCCATGGATGTTGATTTTGCTATCTTTTCTAATCCTCCTATGGACATTATTTCCTTTGTTGAGGCTGATTACTGTGGGCTATATGTTAATAAGCTGTGTCTTGAACCTGTGTTTTCTATTTAGTTTAATGTTATACCCTTTTCTACCCAAAAAAAAAAAAAAAAGTTATGATGCTGCTATATTTTGATCTCTTTTTATTTTTTTTTTATTTTAGATATTTCTTATTAGATAACTTTGGCTGGATTAATGGGCATGCCTGCATATGCACAAATCATAAAAATTTCAGTGAAGATTATTATATTTTTTTGCATCTTCATGCACCACTTATATATTAAATCTAGCATGTCAGCAGCCAAAAAATTTAAATAAAAAAAAAATTCTAGCATGTGAACTTTTATTTTGTACTTCCTGTGCAATGCTCCAGTTGGTAGTCAACTATACTGGCATTACCCAATAAAAGGAAGGGGAAAAAGTCAGTTTACTTAGTATTGGTGGTGTTAAAAATATATAAAAATATTTTTCACACTACAAATACCAAAATGCATTATATATTTGAGCTGCTAAATTTTAATAAGTTTAACAACTTAAAGCATTAGTATTGGTGGTACTAAAAAACTATATTGCTATTTTTAGCACCACCAAATAAAAATTTATGGCTACATTGGTGAAGCAAAAGCCAAATAATTTGGCTCCACAGCTACGTAGGTTAAAAAAAAAAGTATTATTAAATTGTGTGTGCAAACTGCTTTATATTAAATAGATTATTTTATTTATGTGCTGATGCTGCTTTATAATGAATATAATATTTTATTGTCGTAGATATATTATTTTATTGTATTGTTTATATTATTTTATTATGATGAAAACTAAAATAAAACCACTGATATTAGATGTTTTGTAAAGCGAGAAGATAAGATAGATAAAGTAGTTTTTTGTGAAGCCATATTGCTAAATTTATGGCTCCATCAATGTAAATGTTCTTACTAAAGTAATTTGCTACTAGTAGCAATCCATTGTAGCAAGTTGCTACTTGCTTTTATTAGTTTTTTATTCTCTCTCTCATCTCAGCCTCTCATTCTCTCTTTTGTAGGTGGATGTTTTGTATTATTTAAATAGGTGTTTATATTAAAATAATTGGGTGATGTGCTAAAGTAAGAGATGAGATATAGGACGTATTGTTAAATGGAATATTAAAATAGATAAAGTAGGTTTTTAAGATGGTAAAAGCTAACTTTTTTAGTACCATCAATGTGAATGCTTACTAGCCTCGTATATTTGATAACTCTACAAAAATACCAAATTTAAACACCATTGGTTCACGAAAACATATGCACCATATCCTTGTATTGTATGATTTATTAATAGCAAACATCAAATACCTAAATTATAGTATTTTCATGTTTTTAAGCTATTTTGACATATCTTAAACAATAATGTTACTTTTGCTTACTTTCACACACACTTTGTCATAACTATTTTATTTAGCAAATTGTAATTGATTGTATATCATTATCATACAAACCTATAATTTTTTCTACGTCATCCACAATGCACATACGTACTATATATGACGTATAGAGGGAATTTAATTTGCCACTATAAATCTTTTATCAGAAGGCTTCTTAGTGCATAGCAGAAGTTAAGTAATTTGTCTTTATTAGTATAGCTTTTCCATATAGGAAAAGGGTCTCTTCCCATAATCAGTTCTCCTATTACAGGGGAAAGAGCTAAGAAGATGAGTATGGAAACTGCCTTAAGGATGATTTTCATTGTCTTGTTTCTTGGGTGGCTCATGGTTTGGGTTTTGTTACCAACAAAGACGTACAAACAAGCATGGACTCCTAAGCTAAAAATCAAGCTCAATTCAACATATTTTGGAGAACAAGGTTGCCTTTATTTCTCTAATTTGCTTCTTCTTCTTCTTCTTCAAACTTGGCTGAACTTTACATCATTGTACAGGAACAAATCTTCTTCTTTTTACCTTTCCCATGATGTTCATAGCAGCTTTGAGCTGTGTTTATCTCCATATTCAGAAGAAACCAAAGAATTTTAACTCGAAAAGGTTACATTTAAAAAAAAAAAAAAAAATCAATTTCTTAAGCAAAATATGAATGTTTTCTGTTCATATAACTCATATGGAGTAACATAAATACTGTAGTGTTGTTAAAAGCAATCTTTTGGCCTTCTGGAGACGTCCACTGCTTGTGATGGCTCCTCTGGGAATTGTTACTGCAACGGAGCTTGCCTTTGCAGCCATGTTCGTTGTACTCTTAATTTGGTCCCTATCCAATTACTTATATGTCAGCTTCGGTCACCTCCATATGCATAAAGCAGGCGAGAAAGTGTATGTAGAAATCTTCTTCATTTAATTTTCTATATTTACTAAGATGAAGCTTAATTTGAAAGTATATTGGAAGACAGCTTATTACAGGGCGGCGCCACCTTAAGGCTAGGGTGGTCCTAGGACCACCCTAACCAGAATTTTTTTTTTATATATAATAATTTAAAAATTTTTATTTATCTACCCTTCAAAAAAATTTTGGGAATACCCTCAGTTTTTTTTTTTTTTTATGTCAATAAAATTAAATTTTACTCTATAATGTGTTTTACATTCAATAAATGAATGATTGTTTGATTGTATACATTGAAAGAGATGTAACTTGTAGCATTGATAATGAAACTATCATGCAACGATTTCAAAATATGAAAACTTGTAGAAGGCAATTGTAAATTTTATGTATTTGCATTTTTTTTTTTATTGTTGTTGTTGTTAATATATGAATTTTTCTTTTTATTAGATGATATAGTTTATGTTTTTTAAGGAATACCCTGAGAAAAATTCATGGAACTGCCACTAGTTTATTAGCTTTGTTTCTAGGATGATAGCCTAATTTTATTAAAAGAAACACCTTATTTTGATGATTCCTTATATCAATCTATTTTTCTTTAAACAAATGATGTCTTAATTTTTCTCTACTATTTTTAGGATAACTTTTGAAGATGAGAAATCTAGAAATATGAAAAACCTTTACCACGTAAACCTCACAAATTGATATATCACTAGTTATAACAATTAAGTAATTCGATGTTAGTTTATTATTTTATTGAAGTGGTATCAATCATATTCATTTTTATGTTAGGTTGTAAATTAATATTTTACTATACCATTTCTATAGTACTTTTAATATTTTCTTTTTAAGGTAATAATTCTATTTGGATTTCCTCACAGGTGGCAAGCAAAGTTTCGAAGTGTATCATTGAGACTGGGGTATGTTGGAAACATATGCTGGGCATTTCTCTTCTTTCCAGTGAGTCGAGGGTCTTCAATTTTGCCTCTTATTGGAATCACGTCAGAGTCTAGCATCAAGTATCATATCTGGCTAGGTCATCTTTCAATGATTCTTTTTGCTGCTCATGCTATAGGTTTCATTATCTACTGGGCCATGACTAACCAAATGGCTGAGGTAATTAATTTAGTCACTATTGAAGCAATTTAATCTTTATTAATGTATGTGACCTGTCTTTGATTGTTTTTTTGTGTGATAATAAGTTAATACACGTGAAATCTCTTTATCAACTGTGCCTTTGAATTCATTGTCTCTTTGTTTTTGGAAGTGAATTATTGTTGTCCTTGTTTGGTAGATGAGAGGGATGTGTGATGGTACTTAGATTCCTTCGTGCTTTCCTTTAATTTGTCCATATCTTATTCTTTTACAAGGAAGAAAGATATATTAGTGGTTGATTTTGTGTATCCTGTTCAGATAAGATTATGACAGGGAAGAAAAAAAAACAATACCATCTATATACGTAAATAACCGGAGTAGGAGCATATTATATTTATATCTATCACATATTAAAGCTTATCCTACAATATTAAAATTTAACTTTTTAATGGAATATTCTATATTAGAGAATCTTTAAAAAATTCTTTTATTTTAAAATGCTTTGATTTTATAAGAACCTCATGCTCGAAGCATGGCAGTGCATGCAGATGCAATTTTAACGTGGGGACAAGGGTGAAGCCATCCCCCTAGCCTGTTTGTTGATAAATATTGTCCCACATCTTAAAATTGGATTTTTTTTTTTCTTTTTTTTTTTTTTTTTTTTTCATCTACTTGTTTTAATTATGTGTATTCTTCTTTCTTTCTTCTTCTTCTTCTTTTTTTTTTTTTCCTTTTTATACCATGCTATTACTAATAGACTATTATTTCTTTTTATATTTCAAAAAACTTCTTTATTAAGGAAAAAAGTCTTTTCAACTTTATAATTTTTTTAAACTCAAAGATAATAAATTTTGATGTAAATATAAAAAAGAAATAATTTTAATTGATAAAGAACATAGTAACATTATTCTTACCTTTAATTTAACAGAAATGATAAAAGAATCTCAAAGTCTTAATATAATAATTTATTCTTCTCAATAAAATTTGTGTATATGTAATAAAATATAAGGAAAATTATGTAAAAAAAAAATCCAATTTATTTTTTTTATTTGCAATTTAAACTTTGAAATTTCAAATGTATGTCTGTTCACACTATTTTAAAAATTTTACAATTCAATTATTTATGAGTTTATATTAACCAAAGTATCAATTCACGTTTGAGGTGATCTAACTACTAAAAATATTTTCATGTGAATCGTGCTTAGGTACAATTTTGTCTAAAATAAAATCATAAAATGACTTATTTATCTTTAGTCAAATCCCTAATAGATAAACACAATAATAATAATAATAATAAAATGTTATTATTCAATGGACTCATGCTAAAATATCACTTAGTGGTCACTTTTTATTATTTAGATGGATCTGAAGTAATTGTGTGTCTCAATTATAACTTTGCTCCCATATAACAAATCCTAGCTCCACCACTAGTTAGAAAAATTACAAATTTTATCATACAAGTCTTACAAATTAATGGGTTAATTTTAAAAATATAATAAAAAAGTAATTAAGAAATTTATTTTATTATGTTGTTGATATGGAATTTATTACATTACCATAAACCTTTTGTAGTAAAATTGGTAGTAATTTTGAAATTTTCCTAATCCCCCGCCCCTCCCCCCCCCCCCCCCCCCAAAAAAATACGCCCATCCTCCAACCAAATACAATTATGCTTTTAGAAATGATAAAATACAAAAAACACTTTTAAGGTTTGGACTAATACCAAGTATTACCAAGACTTTAAAAAAAATATACAGTTTGATTCCCAAGCATAAACAACATTGAGCATCATTTGAAAATTCCCTGCTCCTTCAAGTCTTTGGTCTTTTGCCAATAGCTTGTCTTGATTGCACGTGTCATAATAAATATATTGTGACAATTATATGTGAAAGTTCAAAAAACGTGCAAAACACTTTTGAACGTTTAGACCCCCAATTACAAAATTATCAATTCAAGTTTTATATCAAACAGTTAATGTGCGGAACATGATAACAAGCTTACAACAGAATTGATAAACAATCTAAGCCAAATATAAACACATCCACAGCAGTAAATATAAGGCAAAGATAAAGGAAGAAAAGATGCAAACACAGGATAACACACGATGTGTTATTGAAGAGGAAACCGAAGTCCTCGGTGTAAAACCTCTCCGCTGCCCTCCAAGCGATAAATAATCCACTAAAGAATGTAGTTGGGATACATGAACAGCAGAAGACCCTTCAAGCCTAATCTACCTAAGTACAATTATGCTTTTAGAAATGATAAAATACAAAAAACACTTTTAAGGTTTGGACTAATATCAAGTATTACCAAGACTTTAAAAAACATATACAGTTTGATTCCCAAGCATAAACAACATTGAGCATCATTTGAAAATTCCCTGCTCCTTCAAGTCTTTGGTCTTTTGCCAATAGCTTGTCTTGATTGCACGTGTCATAATAAATACATTGTGACAATTATATGTGAAAGTTTAAAAAACATGTAAAACACCTTTGAACGTTTAGACCCTCAATTACAAAATTACCAGTTGAAGTTTTATATCAAACAGTTAATGTGCAGAACATGATAACAAGCTTACAACAGAATTGACAAACAATCTAAGTCAAATATAAACACATCCACAACAGTAAATATAAGGCAAAGATAAAGGAAGGAAAGATGCAAACACACGGACAACACATGATGTGTTATTGAAGAGGAAACCGAAGTCCTCGGTGTAAAACCTCTCCGCTGCCCTCCAAGCGGTAAATAATCCACTAAAGAATGTAGTTGGGATACATGAACAGCAGAAGACCCTTCAAGCCTAATCTATCCAAGTACCTAAGCCCTCCAAGCTTCTTACTCCAACGAGGTTACGCCAAACCTATTTCTTCTTTAGCTTCCCAGATTCCGCTTCTATACCATAGCATCAACCAATGTATATTGGTTCCTTCCAAATTGCTTCCCTTAGCACCAAATGAACCTTCTCACAAACGTGGGTGTGGTGAGATAAGGATTTGGTCAATGACCTCTCAAGGATGTAACAATGGAGAGGAAGAGAGTAGAGAAATTTGTAAAGTCTCTAAGGTAAAGATTGGGGATGAGGCAATCTTGTTTTTCTCTAGAGTTTCTCTCATAAAAATTCTTTCTGGAAGCTCTCTTAAAATCGTGGGTATAAGGGTCTATATATAGTGAAGTGAGAAAGGAATACAAAGAGACAGTTTTTGCCAAACAGGGTAAATTGGCGGCTTGGACTCGCGACTTGTCCAAGTCGCGAGTTCAAGTCGCGATGTAACGGCCTGGCTAGCCTGGGACTTTTGTCCTATAATGCGATAGTTGGCACGACCCTTCAACTTCCCCGTGTGCATCTTACGTGCCTGCATTTGGCGGCTTGTAGCCACGAGCCACTCGCAAGTCCTAGCCGCGAAGCTCTGCTTTTTTGCACATAGTTGAGCTTTTCTTCACATTTTCTCATACACTATCCTTACAATAATCTCACCTAAATACAAGGTTACTAAGTGCTAAATTATAAGCAAATTGACATGGAAAAAGCCAATGAGATGGTTGATAAATTTCACCTTACAATCTCCCCATTTGGCTATTCCGTGACAAAACTCTAAAACAAACTCTAGAGTTAACGCGTGAGATAGGAACAGTTGAAAAACTCACTCACACCTAACTCTAGAATCTGTGAAACTTTTGAACCATAAGAGCAAGTATCTCCTGAAACATAACAACACAATAAATTCATTGTATACAAAAACTTGTAATGTATATGGAGCAAGCACAATGCGATCATGCACAATGGAGTAAAGTAATAAACCATGGCAAGACCAAAACATGCAATCACTATAACCAAGTGATCACAATGCTCATTCACACTAGGAATGAATATCCATACATTCAAGTTAACTAACTCAAGGCAAATCACTTAAATGACCAACACTCAACCAATGCACAAAACAGAAAGTATGCACATTTAGGAAAAATCCTACACGGGCACAAGAGTGACAATACCTAAAAAGGAATGCATAGCATTAGGTTAGAAGTACTGATTTAACAAAGTATAAAGACTGCATAAAGCATGGCACAAACCACAAAGGTCTACAAGAGTGCATAAACAAACCTTTAAAGCTTACATAAGCAACATGGGTACAAAAACAAAAACATAAACCTTAAAAACTTACAAAGGTAGAAGGTACAAACAGTAAATAGTACTTCCCTTATCATATTACTCCCCCTATCATGAATCATATGAGCTATGATGAACTTGGAACATATATATTTGTAACTTGAAACACTTGCATAAAACACACTAGACCCTCAAGGTAAAGCAAGTAATAAACGGACAAGTATAATGTAACAAATAAATTGCGATTAATTAAATATGATGTGAAACATGTGAGCAACTTGATCAAACACCAAATACCAAGACAAAGTATTTTTTATTAGCTCAATATCTTCTCCCCCTTGGTACATGCATCTCCCCTATGGAATATCTCTCCCCCTACAAGTGTGCACGAGAAATAGAATTTCTCTCCCTAAGAACGTGCACAAGGGTCATATAGAAATGACAAAAACTCTCTGGTATACTCCCTAGAGAATATTCTCCCCCTTTTTTGTCAGGAATAGACAAAGAGTCAAGAAGAAACGAGGGCAAGAGATGAAGGCATAAACAATGACAATGATGCATGGGGGTGCAATGATGCATGAGAAAATGAAGCTCAAACCTAAGATGAAACAAAATGCTACAAAGCATAAGGTAAACATGACATGCTAGGATGAAAAAACAAGGTATAAACTAATGCATGACAAGGGTAGCAAGGTTGAGTGCAAGAGGTGGCTAAGTGCAATGTATGACCAATGTATGAAAAATGCACATGTGGGGTAAGGTGTGTTAAATACACAACCAATAAACCAAACATGTTCCTAATGAGAAAACATGAGAAACCCCAAAGTTTGACACTCATTGGAGTCCAAACAAGAGAGAAAATGCATAAGAGGCATTTTATCAAACACCTAGCATGCACACAATGAAGAACAAAGTGAAACAATGCATGAATCATGAAACCCACCATTAATACATGTTCTTTTTGCCACAAGGGGCCAACATCCAAAGAAAATCAACAAAAAAAACCAATTCCATATAGAAATTTTGAGAAAAAAATTAAGTTTTCTCAACCCCTATGATGAAAATCTCAACCAAGAGTACAAAACTCTCCAAAACATAATCTAAGGATCAAAAATAATGAAAAGAGTTTAGAATTACCTTAGAGATGATAATGGAACGAAAAACCATCAAATTGATTGGGTTTTGATGTAAAAATATTGTAAGAAGGGTTTAAAAGAGGATGGGAGAGATTCAAAACAATTTTCCCACGAAAAAACTCTTTAAAAAGCTGATTCTGGGCATTTGGCAACTGGGCGAGTCACGAACGAGTCGCCAATAAGCCACGAAACCATTTTGCTTAAACTCGCGACTGGGCTCGCAACTGGGCAAGTCATCAAAACGAGTCACCAAATTTCGCAATTGGGACTCACGACTGGGCAAGTCGCCAAAAATTCTAACACTAGTTTTTCAACCCACAACATGTTTAAACTCTGAAAAACAAAGTATGCACTAAACATGAACACAAAGAGTGATAAAAATCACTTCCAAGAACATATAATTTGATCAAAAATATTTTTCAATTGATCCATATAAAGTTGAGTACACACACATTACATTTAAACAAGTACAATCGAACAAATGAATAAGACATTCATTGAACATTAGGCATGTGTGTTGTGTGTGTGTATCGAGTGTGGAATAGTCCATAGTATAGAGTGAAACTTCAATGATCAATTCAATCAAGTCATACATAACTAGTACTAAGTCAAGTGATTTATCTTAATTATAAAAATGAACATATATGACCTCCCACAAGAAAATGATTACATATCGTTCAAAATTTTCATTTGGCTTCTTTATAATTCATAACATTTGATCTTTTTGAATCAATACATCTCATTTTAGAAATTGATGCCTGAAATTTTTGATATTTCAATTTGATGAACAAGCCTTTGTCTTTTTTAGGGCATTATACATTTTATTTTGGTCGTTTTCCCTTTTTCCTAGTCAAATACTAGTATGTGTGTAGGCTTTTGCAGGTCTATATCACTTTTCATTTGGAGATTTACATTTGGTGAGCTCTTTAAGCAAAAACAACAAAATAAAGAGTGGGAAGATATATAGTCACAAGTCTATGTATGTCTCAAAACCAACAAGACTATTGACTAATCATTTATGACAAGTTTGAAGATTGATTTATAACAATCACACAAAGATGTCAAGATTTTTCCCACAAAGATATAAGTGCATAAAGAACAAGCTAAGCTCGTAAATGCATAAGGCCATTTGTACGAAGGTACAAGGCAAAACTCACATGTGATATGTGCTCAAACATATACGACCAATACTTTTTGAATTTTTCACTTTTTATGTGGTTTTGGATTTTTACTCACACAAAACAAAGATATAAAAGTAAGATCAAAACAAAAACAATGCATATGAATAAATGCAAGATACACAAAATATATGAAGATATAACATGTAATGCATGAAGGGTCCCATAAAGATCGAAAGAATTAGATTAATGACCAAAAGAGTAAAAACTCAACCATAGGAACTCTTCCTCATCCAAACAAAATGATTGTTTGGAATGAGTGTCTCATGAGAAGTGAGACGGGGGTTGGAAGAATGAGAACCGGAGATGCACACAGACAAGGAGTTAAGAGTATTAAACACTTTCTTTAACAACATGCTATTCTCATATCCGGTTTACTCTTTTTAGCACAACTTCCAAAAGACTCAAGTTTCTCTTTTCTTTTGATTCTTTTAAAAGCATGAAACTTAGAGCATTGAGATCTTAGATGACCGAAGACGCCACAATGGTGACAAACAATGTGTTTAGGTCCACTAGGCTTTTTGGAAAAGGATCTAGCATCATGGTTTTGTTCTCTCTTCAACTTATAACATTGAGATCTTATATGACCAATCACACCACAATGGTGGCAAGTTGGAACAAACTTAGATCTATCCAAAGCCTTAGGTTGAGACCTAAACAAATGCTTTGACTTAATAACCTTTCTCTTTACCTTTTGATTTCTTTTATGTAGAGAAATGTATACCGATTTGTCCTTTGGGGTAGAATATACAATAGGCACAAAATCGGGTATCATAACATGATTGCAACAAATAATTTCATCCTTTTTAACAATAGGTTCAACAATCAAACGCTTGGCATGTATATTAAGAGATTCATTTTCACATTTTAGCTCATTAACAAGTTTGTTAGACAAAACAAGTCTAGCATCCAAGTCCATATTCAAACATTCAAACTCTTTCAGCTTTTCAACAGAATTTTCAGCAAGCTTCTTATATTTTTCAACCAATTTGTTGGATTCATTGAGCTTAGCAATCAAATCATCATTTTCACAAAATAACTTGTTCAAATCCTTATTAAACTTCTTAGTCTTTTTCTTTAAGAGTTTGATGTTAGGAATATCAATAACATCCAAAGATTCATATAATATAGCATCACAATCATGAGGATTCACACTCATAGAGGCATTTTCACAAACACATGGCATGTTACAATCAACACCAACCAAATCATATAAAGATGCATACAATGCAACATCCATGGTAAATAACACAAGGGGTCAAGGATCACACTTAGGTATTTAAACCACAACAAGTGTACCCGCTCTGATACTAATTGAAAGTTCAAAAAATATGTAAAACCTTTGAACGTTTGAACCCCTAATTACAAAATTACCAATTCAAGCTTTACATCAAACAGTTAATGTGCGAAACATGATAACAAGCTTACAACAGAATTGATAAACAATCTAAACCAAATATAAACACATCCACAGCAGTAAATATAAGGCAAAGATAAAGGAAGAAAGATGCAAACACACGGACAACACATGATGAGTTATTGAAGAGGAAATCGAAGTCTTCAGTGTAAAACCTCTCTGCCGCCCTCCAAGCGATAAATGATCCACTAAAGAATGTAGTTGGGATACATGAACAGCAGAAAACCCTCCAAGCCTAATCTACCCAAGTACCTAAGCCCTCCAAACTTTTTGCTCCAACGAGGTTACGTCGAACCTATTTCTTCTTTAACTTCTCGGATTCCGCTACTATACCATAGCATCAACCAATGTATATTGGTTCCTTCCAAATTGCTTCCCTTAGCACCAAATGAACCTTCTCACAAACGTGGGTGTGGTGAGATAAGGATTTGGTCAATGGCCTCTTAAGGATGTAATAATGGAAAGGAAGAGAGTAGAGGAATTTGTAGAGTCTCTAAAGTAAAGATTGGGGATGAGGCAATCTTGTTTTTCTCTAGGGTTTCTCTCATAAAAATTCTCTCTGGAAGCTCTCTTAAAATTGTGGGTATAAGGGTCTATATATAATGGGGTGAGAAAGGAATACGAAGAGACAGTTTTTGCCAAACAAGGTAAATTGGCAGCTTGGTCTCGCGGCTTGTCCAAGTCGCGAGTTCAAGTCGCGACATAACGGCTTGGCTAGCCTAGGACTTTTGTCTTGTAGTGCGACAGCTAGCGCGACCCTTCAGCTTCCCTGTTTGCATCTCACGTGCCTGCATTTGGCAGCTTGTAGCCGCGAGCCACCCGTGAGTCCTAGCCACGAAGCTCTGCTTCTTTGCACATACTTGAGCTTTTCTTCACATCTTCTCACACACTACCCTTACAATAATCTCACCTATATACAGGGTTACTAAGTGCTAAATTACAAGCAAATTGACACGGAATAAAGCCAACAAGATGATTGATAAATTTCAATCTTACAATATGGGTAAAAGAGTGCCTAAATAGTTAATGGTAGATAAATTGGAGCTAGAGATATGGAGAAAGAAGCATGAGCAGCAGTAGAATTTTCAAATGATGTTAAGTGATGTTTGTGCTTGGGATATTTTGAAAAGTTTTGGTAGTATCTGACATTAAGCCAAACTTTAGGATTAGTTTATATATTTTTTCCTTTTAGAAATAACTAATATGTTGTGTGTCCTTACATGTGTGCACGTCTGTGCTTACCAGAGGCGAAGCCGGGGGGTCGAGAGAGGGCAACTGCCCCCTTGACTCCAAGTAAATGATCTTATAGTTGCTAACATTCAGGAACAACAAATGTTTTGCCCCCGGTCATGGTACAAAACCAAACAATCTTTCTCTATTCATATATAAATCTTTTCTCACACCAAAAAATATGCAAAACAAAATTCCCTAACACGGAAAAATACAACACTGGAGTCAAAATTCTTGTGTTTGATCTTTTCCACCACCTGTTTAGAAATGAAAAAAGTCACAGCACTTTTAGTGTTTATACTTTTTTATTCTTTCACGCCATTTTTTTAGTCAAAACATTTCAATTGGTGGGTCTTTTTTTTTTACACAAATTATTATTATTTATAAAAATTAAAAATTAAAATCCTTCCTAATGCTCTTGTATGGTACTAAAACCCTAAAGCCTCCAATGTCTTTTTTCTCTTCTCTATCTCTTTAAATTTTAGTTTCAAAATCTAGATTTTTGTTATAAACCAAAATTTTAAACCAATCATATTCATTAATGCATCAATTTTTGTAACTTTGATGTAGTATAACCTGTAGTGCTTTTAGCATTTTTTTTTTTTTCTAATTTTAAATACTTTGAAACTAAATTTGTCAAAACAATCTATTTACTGCAATGTGTATACAATACAACTTTGCACGTATATTGCTATATTCTTAATGCTTTTAAATTGATTTATTTCTCTCAATTTATTTAATGAATCAAATTAGATGTCTAAGCTTAATATATTTAGACCAATCTCTTACTTTGATTGTTAAAAACTATGTATTGGTTATTTTTATTTTTGTATTTTAATGATATGAAGTATATACTTGTAGCTAATTTAAACTATAGAAAATCCTAAGCGTAACAATAGATCAATTTTTTTTTTTATACAAGATAGAAATTATACTCTAACTTAATCTAAGTGTATATGTGTGTGAAACTTCCTTCTAGAGACTTGAACTCCAACCCTTGTCTCCCACACCCCACAAACACTTATATTTGTAAAGTAATCATCGCACCAAGGATGTGAAGTGGTACAATAAATCAAATTTTAATTGAAACTAGGTATATAAATTTTGTATGACAATTACATTTGTCTATTTATTTTGTTATTAGTATGTTTGATATTTTTTAGGAAACTATGTATATAAATTTTGTATGATAGTTACATGTGTCTATTTATTTTGTTATTAGTATGTTTGAAATTTTTTAGGTTTTTTTTTTTAATATTGCATTTTAATCTTGCCCCCTAAAATGAAATTCTGGCTTAGCCATTGGTGCTTGCACGCCCAAGAGGGCACGACTTCTCCATTTGAAATATATTTGTTTCATGATTTTAATTAAATGATCAAAATCTAAAAAATATATCGGTTGTCACATTTTAAATGATGTGATCTCTGAGCATGCATGCTTGTGTGACTTTTGCTACTCATTTAAAATTTTAAAATATGAGGTTTCTACAATGTTACAGATGCTTCAATGGAGTAAAAATGGGGTGCCAAATGTAGCTGGGGAGATTGCAATTGTATTTGCAATGGCAATGTGGGTGACAAGCTTTCCTCGCGTAAGGCGAAAGATGTTTGAGGTTTTCTTCTATACCCACCATCTCTATACACTCTATATCTTCTTCTATGTACTGCATGTAGGGTCTTCCTACTTTTGCATGATCCTTCCTGGTATATTCCTCTTCCTTGTCGATCGGTTCTTGAGATTCCTACAGTCCAGACAAAGAGCTAGGTTAGACTCCGCTCGCCTTTTACCTAGTGGCATTGTTGAACTGAACTTCTCCAAGAGCCAAGGTAAAACAACATTGATGATTTATTTGAATAGCAAACTTTCAAACTACCATTTTTCTAAAACTAACATGGAATTTTGCCTCCCAGGATTGACTTATAATCCCACAAGCACATTGTTTATAAATGTGCCTAGCATTTCCAAGCTTCAATGGCACCCTTTCACAGTTACTTCTAATTGTAACATGGAGCCAGATAGGCTTAGCATTGTCATCAAACGCGAAGGAAGGTGGTCTCAAAAGCTTTACCAAGAACTTTCTTCTTCTGTGGGTCACCTCAATATTTCTCTTGAAGGACCTTATGGTCCTACTTTGTCTCCTTTCCTGAGGTAAGTTTTACCTATATGAAAGAGTTCCTAAAAAAAAAAAAAAAAAACTAATTGAAAGAGTTACTATAGTAGTACTCAAATACTGAGGGTTTTAACTATCATACAAAGATAAAGCTACAACCAATTTTTGCTATAAAAATCTTACAAAAATGATGTGTTAATGAATTTGATTGATGATTCTTTTCAATAATATAATAAACAAATGTGGGTTTTTAGGTAATATAACTAATGACAACAGTATGTGTTAGGATTTTCTCTATTTGAAATGAATTCATTTTATACTTCACATTAAATATTATAAAGCATATTTAATACCAACTTATTCAAAATTTTAAATAACGTGATATTATGTTCATTATCAGATCCAAAAAATAAAATCTTAATTACAAAATGAATTTTTTCAATTTTAAATGAAATTGAAAGAAACTTATTGTTCTTGTTTAAATGATTTCTTTTGTTATTGATGATCCATTAGTTTTTGAGAATTATTTAGAAAAAAATTGTAATATTTTTATCATTACTCGATATGTCAATGATTTTGAAATTCTTTTTCATTTGATATGAATGGCTTTGTATGGCCCCAGGCACGAGTCCTTGGTGATGGTGAGTGGAGGAAGTGGCATTACTCCTTTTATCTCCATAATTCGTGAGATCATTTTCCGAAGCCAAAGTGCAAATTTACATATTCCTCGAGTGCTCCTAATTTGTGCATTCAAGAACTCGGGGGATCTCACCATGCTAGATCTCTTGCTTCCCATCTCTGGCACACACACAGAGATTTCCAAAATGCAGTTCCAAATAGAAGCATATGTCACCAGAGAGAATGAGCAGACTTTTACAGATTCCCAAAAGCTCCTCCAAACCATTTGGTTCAAGTCAGGCCCATCAGACTCACCTGTTTCTGCAACTGTAGGCCCAAACAACTGGTTATGGCTTGGTGCAATAATTTCATCATCATTTGTCATGTTTCTTCTCTTTTTAGGCATTGTCACTCGTTACTACATTTTTCCAATTGAACACAAAACCAATGAGACTTACCATTTCACCTTGAGAGCTCTTTGGGACATGTTTTTGGTTTGTATCTGCATTTTTATAGCTTCTAGTGCAATCTTTCTTTGGTGCAAGAAACAAAATGCCATGGAAGTGAAGCCAAACCTAAACTTGGAAGTGCCAACACCAACAACTTCACCAGGTTCTCACTTTCATGTTGCGGATAGGGAGCTTGAAAGCCTTCCCCATCAGTCCCTAGTTCAAGCGACCAAGGTGCATTTTGGTTCAAGGCCTGATCTTAAGGGTAAGTTACAAAGTTACCAGTTACCACCACCACCACACCCAAATATGAGAGTAAATGCACCAACTTATGATTAAGAATTATATTAAAGATATTGCAAAATTTACTAAATAAACTTTACAAAAGTGAGTGTCACCAATCCCAACAAATTAATCTAGACTTTTTTTTTTTATTGAAGTGACACTAATTACAATCATTGTCAGGTTAATTTGTAAGCTTTTTTTTTTATAGTAAAATTGATAGTAATTTTAACATTCTCCTATGATTAATATGTTTAATTGATGGCATTGCAGAAATTCTAAGTGAGTGCAAAGGATCGGATATTGGAGTCTTAGTTTGTGGTCCAAGGAAGATGCGACATGAAGTTGCCAAAATTTGTTCATCTGGGTTGGCAGATAAGCTGCATTTAGAGTCCATCAGCTTTAACTGGTGATGCATTTGGAAATTGATTGAGTGACGCAATTTGTTTCTGCATGATAGCATTGCAGATGGTCTCTTTTAGTGCATGCTGAGGATGCGATGTTGGAGTCTTTAAGTATGTGGCTCAAGAAATATGTGACATTTGCAAATATTTGTTCACCCTGTTTGGCGGAGGAGATGTGCACGTTTGTTTCATTAGCCAGTGATGAATGTTATTGTTTGAGGTTAAAACTGCGTATGCGTTTTCAGTTTGTTTATACCATACTATCATGGGAACTCCTTTTGTAAATCTTCATTGTAAAGTATTTATACTATTGTCTATATTTATACTACTCTTATTTAAGGTGCTTCCAAACTGGCTTCCGAACCTTCTAAGCCGTGAACTTTAAGTCTTGAATATTCTAAAATATCTTCTCCCTACTCACTTACAATTTTCAATTAAGGGAGACAAATTTGTAAAATAAAAGCTCACAATTTAATACCTCCCACTAAACCACATTCTCAATAGTTTACAATCCCCTTATCTCTTATCATTTTTGAATTTTAAACAAACCCACTCTATTTTCCTCTTTCATCTCTTATTCTTTTTAAAAAAAATTTAAAGGATGCACTCTATTTTCCTCCCCATCTTTTATCTCCTTTTAAAAATAAAAAAAGAATTTAGACAAACGCACTCTAATTTCTTTTCTTACTTCTTCTACATTCTCTTTTATTTTGAACTGAAAAATCTCTATGGGTATTTGGCAAATTCAAATTCATCACAGATTTCTAGTGCATGATAGTGAATCCAAAGGTAAATATAAAGGTAATTGCTAGATGATGGCATCCAAATTTATCTAAAATTTAGAAGAAATTTATGACAATAAAAGAGATGAATAAATGGAAATTTATGAAACTAATAACACCCCCCCCCCCCCCCCAAAAAAAAAGAAAATAGCCTCACTGCACATGCAAAACACGTGTGATGAGGCTAATATCAATTATGTGACAACTATATATTAGCACAGGAGCAAGACTTAAGTGTAGTACTTAGATGTTATTTCTTAGGTTCTCTTTTTAAGATTATACCATATAAATTTTTACTCATGAGATAGAAGCATATTTTTTAGTTAAATAACCACATGGCTGAATCTTAAAAGATGAACTTAAGAAACAACACCTAAAGTACTATACTTAAGTGTTGTCCATTACAACAATAATTTTCCCCCAAACGTAGGAAACATTCAAATTTCAAAATTTCAAAGTGATAGGTTTACTCTTTTGTTTTGTTTTTTGATACATAGATAGTTAAGAGTGAGAGATTTGAATACTAGATATCTCTATTAAAAACATTAGGAAGTGTAAAATTTTGAGATTTCAAAAACTTACGTGGCACAATATTATGAGATTAGCCAAAAGTCAAATAATTTCATAAAGAGTATAGATTATTCTATAACTTCGGCATGTCATT
Organism: Quercus variabilis; assembly: GCA_030445155.1. Classification (NCBI taxonomy): domain Eukaryota; kingdom Viridiplantae; phylum Streptophyta; class Magnoliopsida; order Fagales; family Fagaceae; genus Quercus; species Quercus variabilis. The sequence continues at coordinate 14,078,850 of CP129453.1, forward strand.
CTTCTCCAGTAAGGAGAATTCTGCACATTAAAAAATAATTGGAAAATCTTAAAGAGGCAATCTTATTTTGATTGTTTGACTTTACACAATTATCCAAATTAATTAGATTTGAATTTTTACACGGTCTGTTTCGATAAAAAACCTTAAGTGAACATAGTTTTTCGCATTTCTGGTATTTGATGGTATTAGAAAAAATGAGTCAATAAAAAATTATTTATGGTTAACAGAGAACCCTATTAAAAGCATGGTTTCTTTTTTAGAGGTTATTTTCCGCTAAAATATTTCGGAAAACAACTTTATCTCACATTAAGCTACATAATCGAAGTCAAGAAATAGTTTTCCAACTCATTTTTGAAGTTTCTACTAAAAATAGGAAAATATGCCTGATTGGTAGGAGGATTTTTGCTTTTGTTTTCAAAATAGTATAACAACAATTTTCAAAAAATTGAACTTGAAACTAGTTTTCAGATAATAATTTTTATATTATATGTGTTTGGCCCCCATTTTAAGAACAATTTTCAAAATATTAAAAACAAAAAATAATTTTTTGGGAGACTATTTCTATTTTTGAGATTAAAAAATATATATTTACAAAAAGTAATGTGTAGAATTTGTAGATTACTTTTTTTGTGGATAATAATAAGGGAATAGAGCTCATCATGTCCTTTTTTATTTTCTTTTTTTAAATGATAAGTTTCAAATTTGAGGTGTAGAAATTCTTTTTGTGACAAAAATAAACTCTTTAATTTAAGAAATAAAAGAGTTTGGACAAATATGTGAAATCCACTCTTTTCAATTTATTTACAATTATGTTATTAGAAACATTTTTTGTATCCTGAAAATTAAACATCCATTTAGCCTATTTCAAAATCCTGTTTTAAACCAGAAAAATAAAATACAGATTTTTGAAAACTGTATATAGAAAATATACAATTGAGTAGTTTTTTGAGTATGGAGACTACCTTAAGAAGTTTGTCTCCATTATAGCTTTTCACATCTAGGGAAATGGTCTCTTCCCATAATTATTTCTCCTATTACAATGGAAAGAACTAAGAAGATAAGTATGGAGACTGCCTTAAGGGTGATTTTCTTTGTGGTGTTTCTTGGGTGGCTCATAATTTGGGTTTTATTACCAACAAAGATATACGAAAACTCATGGAATGATAAGCTAAAAACCAAGCTCAATTCAACATACTTTGGAGATCGAGGTTGCCTTTATTTCTCTGCTTTGTTTCCATATTTATTTATTTCTGTTAGAACTTTGCTGAACTTTGCATCATTGTACAGGGCCAAATCTACTGCTTTTTACTTTTCCCATAATGTTCATAGCAGCTTTGAGCTGTGTTTATCTCCATATTCAGCAGAAATCAAAGAATTTTAACTCCAAAAGGTTACATTTTATATATATATATATATTTATATTTCCAATTTCTTAAGCAAAATATGAATGTTTTTCTATTCATATAACTCAAATGGAGTAACGCAAGTACTGGCATATTATTGTAGTGTTCTAAATAGCCGTCGTTTGGCCTTTTGGAGACGTCCACTACTTGTGATGGCTCCTCTGGGAATTGTTACAGCAACGGAGCTTGCCTTTGCAGCCATGTTCATTGCCCTCTTAATCTGGTCCCTATACAATTACTTACATGTCAGCTTCATTCACCTCGATATGCAGAAAGCAGACGAGAAAGTGTATGTCAGCTTCACTCTTCTTAATGTACATTCTTTGTACACATCGCCATTTTACATTTTAAATGCAGATATCACCTGTAAAATTATGAACATTGCGTATATGTAGTTTACATCAATAAATGTGAGAGAACAATTACCATTTCTTATATTAATCTGCCTTAAGCCAGCATTTTAAGATAATAAGTCTATTGTGATTGCCTGGCAGGTGGCAAGCAAAAATTCGAAGTGTGGCAATGAGGCTCGCGTATGTAGGAAACATATGCTGGGCATTTCTCTTCTTTCCTGTGAGTCGAGGGTCTTCAATTTTGCCTCTTATTGGGCTCACATCGGAGTCTAGCATCGCGTACCATACCTGGCTTGGTCATCTTTCAATGATTGTATTTGCTGCTCATACTATAGGTTGCATTTTGTATCGGGCCGTGACTAACCAAATGTCTGAGGTAATTAAGTCACTATTAAAGCATTTAATCTTTATTGTGCCATGTCTTTGATTGTTTTTTTATTCATTTATAAGATAATACACATGATATCTCCTTATCTATTGTGCACTTAGAATTCATTGCCTCTTTGTGTTTGGAAGAGAGTTATGTTGTCCTCCTTGTCTGACATAAAGAACATAATAACTTGTAGAAAATTTAAAAAAAAAAAAAAAAATCTAAAAGTATTAATATAATAATTTGTTCTTCTCCATGAAATTAATTTGTGATATATAGGTAATAAAATCCAAATTTTATTTATTATTTTTTTTTTTTCAAGTTAAACTTTAAAATTCAAGTGTATGTATATGTTAACAGTTTAATTTTAAAAATTTTACAATTCAATCTTTTATGAGTTTATAGTAACCAAAATATCAAAATTCACTTGAGTTGTACTTGAGGTGAATTTAACTACTAAAATCTTTTCATGTGGATCGTACGTAAATGCAATTTTGAAATGTATTTATTTTATTATTTAAATTAAATATTCAAAATCTAAAAGTGTATTTGGTGTCCCGTTTTAAATGAAGTAACACATTGAACATGCATATATGTGTGAGTCAATGTGACTACTCTTGCTACGAATTTAAGTATGGGGCTTCGACAATAATACAGGTTTTTGAATGGAGGAGAGATGGGGTGCCAAATCTAGCTGGGGATATTGCACTTGTATTTGCAATGGCAATGTGGGCGACAAGCTCTACTCGCATAAGGCGAAAAATGTTTGAGGTTTTCTTCTATACCCACCATCTCTATGCACTATATATCCTCTTCTATATACTGCATGTTGGCGCTGCCTACTCCTGCATGATTTTGCCTGGGATATACCTCTTCCTTGTCGATCGGTACTTGAGATTCCTACAGTCCAGACAAAGGGCTAGATTAGTCTCGGCACGCATTCTACCTTGTGACTCTGTTGAACTGAACTTCTCTAAGAGCCCAGGTATAAATCAACAATCAATGATTTACTTGAATAGCGGGCTTTGTTCAGAAACAACTTTTCCACATTTAACTTGCAATTTTGCCTCTCAGGTTTGATTTATAATCCCACAAGCATATTGTTTGTAAACGTGCCTAGCATTTCCAAGCTTCAGTGGCACCCTATTACAATTGCTTCTAATTGTAATATTGAGCAAGATACTCTTAGCATTATCATCAAACGCGAAGGAAGTTGGTCTCATATGCTTTACCAAGAACTTTCTTCTTTTTCCGTGGATCATCTCAATGTTTCTGTTGAAGGACCTTATGGTCCTACTTCGTCTCATTTTTTGAGGTCAGTTTAACTATGAAAGACTTCCCTAGCTAGCTGCTATTTTTTTTTTTTTTTGGGCAAAAGACTTCAGGCTATCTACTATAGTGCTACAAAAAATTTTATTGGTAGAAAATGTTAAACCTATTATAAATTTTACTAATTTATATGACAATGAATATGATTAGTAAATTTTTAAAACATAATAAACTAATATTAAAATTATTTTATTTTTTATAATTAATGATACATTAGTTTGTAAAGGTTACGTTGTAAAATTCATTATGTTTATGATTTCGAATTGCTTTCTCATTTAATCTCTAATTGATCTTTGTTTGGTGCTAGGCATGAGTCGTTGGTGTTGGTGAGTGGAGGTAGTGGCATTACTCCTTTTATCTCCATAATTCGTGAGATCATTTTCCAAAGCCAAAGTGAAGAATTAGATGTTCCGCCAGTTCTCCTAATTTGTGCATTCAAGAAATTTGCAGATCTCACCATGCTAGATCTCTTACTTCCCAACTCTGTCTCACACACAGAGATTTCCAAAATAAAATTGAAAATAGAAGCCTACGTGACCAGAGAGAATGAGCAATCTTTTGCAGATTCCCAAAAGCACATCCAAACCATTTGGTTCAAGTCACACCCATCTGACTCACCTATTTCTGCAGCTTTAGGCACAAACAGCTGGTTATGGCTTGGTGCAATTATCTCTTCATCATTTGTCATGTTCCTTCTCATTTTAGGCATGGTCAATCGTTACTACATTCTCCCTATTGAACAAAAAAACAACGAGACTTACCATTTCACCTTGACAGCTTTTTGGAACATATTTTTGGTTTGTACCTGCATTTTTATAGCTTCTAGTGCAATCTTTCTTTGGTGCAAGAAACAAAATGCCAAGGAATTGGAGGGAGTCCTATACCTGCAAGTTCCAACATCACCAACTTCATCAGGGTCTCAATTTTATGTTGCGGATAGGGAGCTTGAAAGCCTTCCCCGTCAGTCCCTTGCTCAAGCCACCAAGGTGCATTTTGGTGGAAGGCCTGATCTTAAGAGTAAGTTACCACCACGACACTCAAAATATGAAAGTAAATGCACAACCTTTTGATTAAGAGTGACGCTAGATATAATACACATTTTACTACATATGATTTATAAATTTATGTCACCAATAACCAAAAAGTGCACAATCCAATCATTTACTTATTAAACAGTGTTTATTACACACTACGTTACTTACACATTTACACACACAAAATCAACTAAAATTATGACTTAAAGTCACGATTTTAATTGTTTTTTAAAATATATATATATATATATATATATATATGTATAACAGCTTTATACCTTTATCTATTTATGTTATATATTGAAGTGACTCAAACTATGCATGCATATTTATTATCATATCTATAGTAAGTTGATAGTAACGATAGCATTTTCCTATGATTAATATGTTTTGTGCCATTGTAGAAATTCTGCCTGAGTGCGAAGGATCAGATATCGGAGTCTTAGTTTGTGGCCCAAGGATTATGCGACATGAGGTTGCCAAAATTTGTTCAGGGTTGGCAAATAATAATTTGCACTTCGAGTCCATCAGCTTTAATTGGTGATGCATTCGGAAGGTCATTATGTCTGATAGCATTGCAGAAAGTTCACTTTTAGTATAGGGGATGCGATTTTGGAGTCTTTAAGGCCATAGCTAAAGATTTAAAAAAAAATAATAATAAAAAATTTACCAGATAGAAATTTTACTATAGCCTAATTTAAGTATATATATATGTAAAATTTTTTCTTAGATATTTGAACCCCGGCCTTTACCCCTTCATACCCTACAAACACTTATACTTGTAAAGTGACCATTGCACCAATAGTATGCGATGGTGTAGCTAAAGAAATTAATGTGTGACATTTGTAAATATTTATTCACCCTATTTGGTGGATAATGAGATAATACTTAATAGTGATAAATTTTGGGGCACCAACTTCTTCACAGATTTTTTTTTTCACACCTTTGCTTATATTTATGTGCTGTGGTGGGCTTGGAGTGAAACAAAAACAAACAATCAAAAACACAACAGAGAGAGCATATTTATTATATTTTATTTATTTATTAGGGTTTTTTCACATGAATAATAATCATTTTTGTATTAAAAAAATTCAAAGCTGAAACTCCGGTCATGAATAGAAAGATCTTTAGTAGTTACATGGAACTTATACATAAATTTATACTATTTGTGGACTTTTTCAAAAGCGAAGACCAGCTCGCAACTATAATAACCCTCTTTATGGTACTTTCTAGCAGCTTGTATGACTAGATGCAACAACTTCAACCGAATCACTGAATCTTTAGAAATCTTCAATTTGATTTCTAAACGACGCTTTGAGAGATCTTGGTTAACCCAAACCCTAAGTGTACAATGCATGACTTTCCAAAAATCTGAAGTTATGTGCTTTATGTCTCATTTTATACCTTAGCTTAGAATCCAAAAAACACTCCAGATGCACTGACGACTAATTGAGCTGAAACAAAATTGTTACACATTTATTTTTATATTCTCAACTACATGTGTGATTAAATTTTCTTTTGCGTTTGATGGATTTTGTTTTTAGCTGTTTCAAAGCAACTAAATATTTATTATGGCTACGGTTGGTTAAAGTAGGCACGAGTGGAGAGGCAGGTGAGGAAGCGCAGGTGTAAAAGACTAAAAGTCGAGTCTAGTCCACTCTTTTTTACTATTCATATGCCTTGCATGAATAGTGCACCAGGCGCTGATCTTTAAAAAAACAAAAAAGAAAGAAAAAAAAAAGAAAGAAAGAGAAAACGTGCAAACGCGAACAAGCAAAATGTGAATCCAAACCGCACCATAATAAATTTTGGTGACATGGAAGGTTAAATGAAGAGAATATTATTTTTCCTTCTCAAAGAATGTACCATGTGACAACAAAACCTTAGCTAATGTGTCTGATGTGTGTGTGCACTTTAAGTTCTTTTTGAAATATTTTAAAAGAAATTTTCTTTATGAACAAGTTGATGTCACAGAAGTCTGAAGAAAGCACAAACAATACTTTCTTTGATGGACATAAACTAAACTGTTAGTTTCTAGGTAGTGAATCTCAAATCTATGAGTTCCTTGAATCCACGATATGATAAATTGGAATCCACCAGAGAAATAATTTGACAAAAAGTCTGTATTTGTTTAATAATAATTTGAAAATTGAATTGCCTTTAGAAGCTACAATGTGTTTAAATAGTAAAAAAAAAACCTAGGGCAACTAGAAACTCTAAGGCAACTACAAAAGCATATAAAACCCTAATTTGACTAAAAAAAATTAAAAGGTGCTTAAAAAGAATGAAATAAATAACCTAAACTTAAAATAACAAAAAGTACATAAAATACTAAAATTAAATAATTACAAATATTAAATATTAAATCATGTCCTACATCAAACCCCTCTATTCGAAACCAAGGTTTTCAAATCCGAACCGAACTGGGAGGTTAGATCGTGAAAATCGAGAATTGAAATGAAAACTGGTTTTTTAAGCATAAAGAATCGAATTTTTTGTTAATTCCTTGAACCCCTAAAACTGGGGTTGGACCGCACGAACCGGTCAGAACCGAGCTATCCAACCCCTTAGCAATTTTTTTAAAAAAAAAAAAAAAAAAAACCAACTTAACACAATTTTATTCTACTTAATTAAATTATCCATCTCTTACAAGAAATAAAAAAAAAATTATAATTAAAATCCTTCAAAGATATTCAACTTTACTTCAAAAATTAATCATAAATTTTATGTTTTCATGGTTATTATTTTATTTTATTAACTTTCTTATTTAATTATTAAATATATGCTTGAAAATCATTAAATTTCCCTCACATATATAGATATATTGTCAATTTTGCTAGTTTTATATATTTAATATCTATATTTAGGCTTTAATTAATTATTAAATTAATTATGACATCATCACGATTCCACTCCAGCTCGACCTCGATTCGACCTCAAAAACCTTGAATCTCTCCCTTTTACGGTTCAATAAACGGTCCAGGTCTAAAAACCTTACTTGAAACAAACTCATCCTCGAGTTGATGGCCGAAATCTGAAATCTTCCGCTCCAAATAAATAAATACTTTGAATGCTTTCATAACTTAATCCGGTTTTGAAACTTGAATTCTTCATAAAGTGTAGCATGAAATTTATTCTCATCTACCTTCAGTTTATTTGCAACATCAATCAACAAAGGGTTGATAATAAAATTAAAATTTTCTACTCCAAGAAAATCAACATATTGTGTAGTCATCTTCAACAAATCAATGGAACCTGGGGATTGTGGGTGATGAACTCATCCTTATATTTAAACTTAATTGGATCTTCCACAATATTCTTAGTAATTACTATCTCTTGACTTCTGTCACTATCCACAATCAACTCAACCTTTTTTTGTTTGACATGTTCATCAAACTTTTGACAAATGGTATCTTAAATCTTTAATTCAATAACTTGTTGCAATTCTTAATCTTTTTTAACCACTTCACAATTTTCTTTAGAAATAGGCTTTTTTTTCAACCCTTAAATCCTTTCTTTACTTGATACATGGACTTGACAATGATAATTTTGATTTTGTGGTTGACCTTTCATGTTTTGAACATATTACTTTTCATATGGATATACAAATTTATAATCAACACTTGTATAATCTAGTATATCATACTAGTCATTAGGAAATCATGAATCAATTAATATACATTTTTCATTCTTTGCCAAGAGCAAACTGAATGCTTGCCTCATCGCTTTCTATTAATTTCAATGTCTTCCAACCATTTATCTACTTCGTTGTCCAATTTATTAGATGCAAGCTACACTTTTTCTTCATCACAAATCTTCTAAAAATTAAAATACTCTTCCAAATCAAGAAGCCAGTCAATAAAATCCAACTTACACATATCTCCATCAAAGAGTGCAATTTTCTTGTTGTTAGGAGTGCGTCTTTAAATATATTGATCATTGTTGTTGTGAGATGATTTTCTAGCAAGAAGAGCAACAATCATTTGCTAGATTTTGCCTATAATTTGCTATGTGTCTTCACCAAATTGGTGGAACACAACCCTAGTGTGAACTATGTCTTCAACTTCGTTGTTGTAGTTGTAGTGGTTACTGTTACGGTGGTTAGCCATCATACAAGTGTAAGTCAAAGCTATGATACCAACTGATGTCGCAGAATATTAAAAAAAGCACACACGATACTTTTTTTAATGGACAGAAACTAAACTATTAGTTTCTAGGTAGTAAACCTTAAATCCATGTGGGGTTCCTTAAATCCACAAAATGATAAACTAGAATTCACCAGAGAAAAGTTTGAGAAAAACTCGGCAATTTTATTAATAACAATCTAATCACTTAATTGCCTTTGAAGGCTACAATGCGTTTAAATAGTAAAAAGAAAACCTAGGGCAACTAGAACCTCTAAGGCAGCTATGAAAGTATATAAAACCCTAATTTGACTAAACAACATTAAAATTATCTAAAAAGAAGGAAATAAATAACCTAAATTTAAAATAACAAAAATTACATAAAAACTATAAAATTAAATAGGCAAAAATGCAAAACTGACCCTCTAACTTTTAGCTTTTGTCATTTCAGTTCTCCAACTTTGAGTTTTGTCATTTCAATCCTCTAAGTTTCAATTTTTGTCAATGTAGTATTCTGTTAAGTTTCAGTTACTGGTGCTGTTAAGTTTGGCTTTTTTTTAAAAAAATAAATAAATTTTGTAATTAAAAGAAAAAAAAAACTTGGAAAAAAAAAAAAGAAAAAGAAGACATGGAACTGGAAGGTCCCCTTCTCTTTCTCTCTCTCTCAAATCCACCATCATATATGCATTATGTTTTAAAGCAGACAACCACCAAACCTCAATATTTCAACAAACCAACCCATCTCACACAACCAATCTCACACCGATGACCACCCACTGACCAACGCCAACCACCATCATCAGTGCTACAAAACTCATTACGCCTCTTTCCTGCACAAACCCATCTTCTCTTCACTCTTGCATCATCCTTGTGTCTAATTAACAAGCTACGACGATCTTGAGTTTTTGGTTGCTACCCGATCTCGCCTCCACTAGGTTAGATTTTCAAATTATGTTCTTTGTTTCTTGGGTGTTTTTTTTTTTTTTTTTTTTTGTGTGTGTGTGGCTCTATGATCTAAATTTTTGGTTGTTGGTGGTTGGTGGTGGTTTGGTGGCTGGTGTTGTTTTGGTGGCTGTTTTTTCTTCCAATTCCATGTTTTTTATTTTTTCAAGCTTTTTTTTTTCTTTTAATTACAAAAATTAATTTTAAAAAAAAAAAAAAAAAAAAAAAGGCCAAACTTAACGACAGTAGTAACTGAGACCTAACAAAATACTATATTGACAAAAATTGAAACTTAGAGGATTGAAATGACAAAACTCAAAGTTGGAGGACTGAAATGACAAAAGCTAAAAGTTAGAGGGTCAGTTTTGCATTTTTTCCAATTAAATATTTACAAAATTTAAATATTAAATCGTGTCCTACGTCACAAGTGCTAACACTCATTAAGTATTATAATATTTAACTTGGGGAATTTAATTCAGCTATGATTTCACTAGAAAATAGAAAAAGTAAAATTTGTATACTATATATATATATATATATATAACTAAGAATATAAACCCATCAATACTGTAAATTGACAAATATTTAATTATTTTTTAAGACTTATGCAAAATAAATAAATAAATAAATAAATCTATATATTCTTGATTGTATATTATTATTTTTTAGGTACAAGAGAGAAATTCTACTATAACCTAATATAAGTATATATGTGTGTGAAACTCCTTTATGGAGACTTGAACCCCAACACTTGCCCTCCCATCTCACAAGAACTTTGTACTTGTAGAGTAACCATCATGCTAAAGGTACGCGGTAGCATATTATTAAATTTTATTTTGCTTTCTATTGGATTTTGCTTCAATTGCTTAAAAAACAACAAAATTTGTGCAAGAGTGCAAGAAATATATAACTAGTTCACCACTACAAGATAATTCGTACATGGAAATAAATGTATTAACCCTATCAATACTCTTTATAATGACATAACACAAATTTAAGCTATCATAGCCTCGGCGCACACACACACACACACACACACACACACACACACACACACACACACACACACATATAAGTCAGCACTTCAGAATCTAAATAAATATTTAATTATTTTGAATAAATTAAATGAACAAATTTAGATATGAATTATTTTTCTGATGAACAATTTACATGTGCTACTAAATTTACTGTTTCCTTTTGATGATTTTTGTTTCAATCGTTACCAAACTAACTAAACATGAGCAAGAATGTTGTATTTCATATTAAATTTTTTTTGTTAATAATTAAATAAGTATTACAAATAAATTGTTTATAATATATATTTAAGAAAAGTAAATGCCTAAATTCCTTTTACATAAATAATTAGTGCACCTTCTATATATAGTTAATATATGGAAATAAATTAAATTACTCCATTAACACATGACAATAAATTAATGTTTTGAGATAAATGCAAACTTTTAATGGAGTAGAATGCTAAATGAAGAAGTCATTTTTGGGTCAGGCTTAAGTCCAGTGTCCAATAGTATTGGACCTATTGAGATGATAACATGTGTTCACCTTTGAACACGTGTCACCATTTGACCGGGTTCAGTGCACTAGATACACTGGACCTAAAACAAATCCGTCATTTTTAACATTAATAGTAGGTCCCATCAATTAAATTTATGATGGAACTCACCATTCATTTAAAAGGAGAGAATACTATCCCTATAAATAATTAATATATAGCACATAGAAATAAATGCAATTACTCCATTAACACATGACAATAAATTATTCTTCCATATATGTGTAAAGTTTTATGGGGGGCTAAATGAAACAGTAATTATTCATTTATTTATATGAATGTTAATCTCACTAATTAAATTTATTATGATATAACCCACTATTCATGTAATTAATGGGAGTAATAAATAATGTTTTTAAATGAAAAAAAAAATTTATTAATTTCTTTATGTTTCCTCTTCATTACATAACCATAGGCTACTAATAAGGTTGAGGTTCCTGCTTTTAGATTTCTGCAAAATAAATCTCATAAGCATGATTATTGTTAACGTGTATAGTGTTATGGGTTTTAAGCCCAACTAGATTACTTGTATAGCACACGTTCTTGTACTACACTTTTACTTGTATTGCATTCATATGCCTCTTATATAAAGGCACTCATATATATTCTTTCATGGAGAAATACAATACAATTATTTAGTAGTTCTAATATGGTATTAGAGCCATTGTCCTAACTTTCTTGTGTTTTGCAGTCTTGTCTTTGTTGGTACTTTCCGCTGCCTTGACTTCTTCGGTCAGTAAACCTTTTTCTATGCTCTCTCTTGACTGCTCCACCACCGTTAGAGGTACTCAAGGTTGAATCTCTGCCGCCAAAAGTTCGATCCCTGCCACCAAGACCACTACCTCCATTGGATTTTTTGCATCGAAGCTCCGATTAGGACATAAGACATATCATTGTGTCTATTCTCAATTTCTCTACACAACTCCACCAGAAAAATCATCATTTGATCTGATCAACCACGCACCAGTAAAAATTTCGGCAAATTTATTCACACGCTATCAATATTGCTCTGATCCTGTTGCTACTGCTACTGTCAGAATCGCCTTTTTGCGATCTACATAATCGGAAAAGAATCGGCGTCATTGGACGTCTCACATGCCCTCATGCGTCGCCTAAAATTCTCTGCAACATCAGCTATGCGCCACAAGCACTACATGCACCACCTTACTGCCCGCTGACATCACTTGCTAACGTCATCTACCACGTCAACCCTAGTTGTTTGCCTGCTGACATCATCATCCAATCAGCACTTATGTCAGCCTCTGTTGACCTTTGACTATTGACCGTTGACTTCACTATGTGTTGATAGTTTACTTTGACCAAGAGTTGACTTTTTACAGTCCAAGTGCTCCTTACCCAGTTTTTCATGTAGATTTCATTTTTGCAGTCCATTTTTTGCATATTTTGCTTTTAAATGAAGAATAAGGAAAGATCTTTTTCTTGTTGCAATAATTGTTGCCGACAATCCAGCAAACATTTTTGCAATTTTTGCAAACATTTTGGCCACAATATTGAGACTTGTTATCATCACAACAAATCAGTTGTTTCAAGTTTTGCTGCTACTGTTGCTAACACTGTGAGTGTCCAACCAGTGGCTCCCGTCTTTGCACAGTTTAAGTCTTTAGGACGCACTTTCACCATGTCCATAGATAACCTTAAAAACATCATTGCCAATGTCATTCGTATGGTTGGCAATGCATCTTATTCCTCTTCTCTCTTAGCTTTATTTGGTATGTCTCCTTCCTTTTGGCTTATGGATTCCACTTGTTGCAATCTCATGACACCTCACTCGTTCTTATTTTTTGAACTCAAACTTGCACCACACCTTCTTAATATTCCCACAGCAAATTGTTCCACAATGTCTGCTCATAATATAGGCTCTGTTTCAACCTCTAACCTCTCAGTTCCTAGGGTCTTTAATGTTCTCGACCTTTCTTACAATTTATTTTCTATGGGACAATTAACTAAGTTGGGTTATCGCACTATATTTGATTATTCTAGGTGTATTATGCAGGATCCGAGGACGGGACAGGAGCTTAAGACCGATCCCAGAGTTAGGCATATGTTTCCCATGAACAATCTTCGTCTTCCACTTATTGCTCCTATTTCTGTTGTGCAGTTGTTACAGTTTCTTTAATTCCTTCCCTTGCACTTTGGCATGCTCGACTTGGTCACACATCTTCCTCTCAGGTACAACAATTGGCTTCTAGAGGTTTGTTAGGTTTAGTGTCTATAGAAAAATTTGATTGTGTTTCATGTCAATTAGGAAAACAACTAGTTTTTCCTTTCAATACTAGTGAATCAATATCCACTGATATCTTTAACCTTATTCATTCTGATGTTTGGGAGCCTTCCTCTGTCTTTAGTATTGGTGGGTCTAGATATTTTATTGTCTTTGTTGATGATTACTCTCGTTATAGCTGGATTTTTAGTATGAAACATCGTTCTAAATTATTGCAAGTATATTCTAATTTTGCAAAAATGGTTGAAACTCAGTTTTCCAGACACATCAAAATTTTTCGGTTTGATAATGCTCTTAAATAGACTCAATATGCTTTCCAAACTGTTTTGCATTCCTATGGCACTATATATCAACTAACATGTCCAGGTACCTCTCAGAAAAATAGTAGAGCCAAACGAAAACTTTGTCATATTATTGACACTGTTCGTGCTCTCCTTCTCTCTGCCAAAGTTTCTACTCCTTTTTTGGGAAAAAGCTGCTCTTCATGTTGTTCATGCTATTAATCGCATTCCAAGTCCTGTTATCCAAAATCAAACTTCATATGAGCACTTTTTTGAGTCACCTCCAAACTATCACCACTTTCACTCCTTCGGTTCGCCTTGTTTCGTTCTTCTTTAACCACATGAGCATAACAAACTTGAGCCTCAGTCAAGGCTTTGTTGTTTTCTTGGCTATGGCAAAACTCAAAAGGGGTATCAATGTTATGATCCTGTCTCTCATCGTCTTTGTATCTCCCGCAATGTTGTCTTTTGGGAACATCGCCCCTTTGTCGAGCTCTCTCACTTCCATGCCTCCCTATCTTCCTCCTCTGTCTTAGATCTTTTTCCAGATGAGACACATATTCCTTCTATAGCTGCTCCTGATTAGGGGTGTCAATTCCGGTTAGCGTGTCAAGTTCGTGTCATGTCAAGGTAGATGTATTCAACTAAATGACTCAACCCTAACCCAACCCATTTAATAATCGTGTCATGATTCTTAAACCCTAACCCGACCTATTAACAAGTTGGGTTGACCTGACCCAACCCATTTGACACACTTAATAAACGAGTCGTGTTGGGTTGATATGAATGTAACACAACTCATTTCAACTTGCATAATATTAAATATAACATCCATCTAGAAATAATTTTTTTTACATCCCAAAAAGCAGTGCATACACTTCAAGCCTTCAACCCACATTCAAAATAATATAATTCAACAAAAATATAAGATTCATCTAGAAATAAGTTCTTTACACTCTAAAAGAAGTGCATACACTTCAACCCAAATTCAAAATAACAAAGTTTAAAAAAAATAAATAAATAACATAGTTCAACAAAAATATAATATCCTTGAAACTCTTCAAATGCTAAGTATCAATATTGAAAGAATTTGAGCAAACAATAGACTAATCCTGACTATGACCACGATTATCATCCACAGATTCTTTGTTGATGTCCAAATTTATAACATCTTCCACAAGCTCATCCATTTTTATTTGTGTAAGTTCTAAACCAAAATAATAATAATAGTAATAATAAATTATTAGTAGTTCTAGGGTTTGTAAAGTTTCAATTTCCAATTATATCCCTTATAAATTTTTGTAATTACTCATTTTTCTTTTTAAATTTAAAATATATATTGGATATAAAAGGTATTTGAAAAATCTAAAATAAAATAAATATTTATTTGTTATACGAGTTAAATGGGTTGTGTTAAGTGGGTGATTTTGGGTTGACATAAATAAATTGACGTGTTAAACGTGTCTATTACAGGTTACGCGGGTTGACCTGCTTATGACACGTTTCTTATCGTGTCACTTTCAGGTCGACCCGTTTATGACCCAAACCCATTAAGGCCCAACCCTAACCCGAAAAAACCCGTATTGGGTTCGTGTCGTGTTCACGAGTTGGATCGAACATTGACACCCCTACTCCTGATCCTCCTGTAGTTGCTCCTGATTCTCCTATAGACTTCTCTGTCCAACCACCAAATATCATTGATCCCTTTCCTAGTTCACCCTTTAATGAACAGATGAAAAATGAACAGGTCAAAGACGAGCTACCTAACCCCAACCCTGAGTTTGGGTCTCCTGCTCCTACTCTACTTGAAGATCTTGCACAAGATATTCTACCTCATCACTCAACTCGGGTAAGATCCATTCTTGTACATTTACTTGATTATCATTGTTACGCTGCCCTTGCTACACTACATGAGCCCCACACCTATCGTAAGGCTTCCACTGACCCTTTATGGCAAATTGCAATGAAAGAGGAACTTGATGCAGTATCTAAAAATTATACTTGGGATTTGGTGACACTCCCCCTTGGGAAATCTGTGGTTGGTTGTAAGTGAATTTACAAGATTAAGACTCGCTTTGTTGGGTCCATTGAGCGCTACAAAACTTGTCTTATTGCAAAAGATTTTACATAGGAGTATGGAATTGATTATAAAGAGACCTTTACTCTAGTTGCTCGTATCTTATCTGTTTGTATCCTTTTAGCTGTTGCTGCTACCAGTGAATGAGACCTTTTTCAGATGGATGTCAAAAATACATTCCTTAATGGGGATTTAAGTGAAGAAGTTCATATGCAACCTCCTCATGGTCTCTATGTTGACTTAAACAAGGTTTGTCACCTTCGACGTGCACTTTATGGCCTTAAACAAGCTCCACAAGCTTGGTTTGCCGAATTCAGCTCTACCATCTCTTGCTTGAGTTACATGGCCAATCATTATGATTTTGCCTTATTTCTTCGTCGCACTAACAAAAGCACTATTTCACTTCTCTTGTATGTGGATGATATGATCATAACTGGTGATGACCTCAGTGGCATTCAAGAACTTAAGGATTTTCTCAGTCAACAGTTTAAGATGAAAAATCTTAGACATCTCAGCTACTCCTTGGGTCTTGAAATCACTCATTTAATAGATGGACTTTATTTTACTCAAGCCAAGTATGCCTATGAACTCTTGTCTCGAGCTGGACTCACTGATAGCAAGACTGTTGACACTCCAATTGAGCTTAATGCACATTTGATTCTCTCAGGAATGAAACTATTGTCTAATCCCTCTCTTTACAGATGTTGGCAGCCTAGTTTATTTCACTGTCACTCGTCCAGACATTTTCTATGTTGTTTACTAGGTAAGCCAGTATTTGTCTGCTTCACGATTAACTCACTATGCTATTATTTTGCACATTTTTCGATACCTAAAGGGCACTCTCTTCTATGATCTTTTCTACTATGCTCAGTCTCCTCTTATTCTCCCTACATTTTATGATACTGACTGGGCAGGAGATCCCATTGATCATAGGTCCACCACTGATTATTGCTTTCTTTTTAGTTCTTCTCTGATTTCTTGGCGAAGTAAGAAACAAACATATGTGGCCCACTTCAGTACTGAAGCAAAATATCGTGCCTTTGCTGATACCACATCTGAGCTCCTTTGGCAACGATGGCTTCTCAAAGACTTAGGTGTGTCTACATCTTCTGCTACTCCTCTTTATTGTGACAACTAGAGTGCCATTCATATTGATCATAATGATGTCTTCTATGAACAAACTAAACACATCGAGATCGATTGTCATTTTATCCGTTATCATTTTGTTTATGGTGCTCTCAAGCAAATCTCAGTCTCATCTAAAGATCAACTTGCAGATATCTTCACCAAGTCACATCCTAAGGGACGCCTTCGTACTTTGGTTGACAATCTCAAGTTGGTCTCACATGCACCTTAAGTTTAAGGGGGGGTTATTAACGTATATAGTATTGTGGGCTTTAGGCCTAACTAGATTACTTGTATAGTATATATTCTTATACTACACTCTTACTTGTACTGTATTCATATGCCTCTTATATAAAGGCACTTATGTATATTCTTTCAAGGAGAAATACAATACAATTATTCAATATTTCTAACAATTACAATTCACTAGAGTTTTTAGGTTAACTTTACTATATATATTTCTTAAATTCTAACCTTTTATTTTAAAATGAGTGGATTAGATTTTATTATTTTACCACGTTATTAATTTTTTTTTTTAAATAATGTTGACTATCACTACTTTAGTATCAAGCATAATCCAACCCACTTTATTTCAAATTAAATGAATAAAAAATTTTAAAGAACTTGACAGTGAAGTTACTCCAATAACTCTAGTAGGTTAGTCCCATGAATAAAGTGGTGTAGACGTGCATGAATGCAGATACATACGATGATGTATGAAGGAAGTTTTGTCACCTATAAATTTCTTAATTTCAAAAGGCTTATTAGTGCATAGCAGAAGAGTTTTGTCTCCATTAGCATATCCAAAAAGCGTCTTTTCCCATTAGTTCCCCAATTCACAAGGGAAAGAACAAAGAAGATGAGTATGGGGACAGCTTTGAGGATGATTTTCCTTGTGGTGTTTATTGGGTGGCTCATGGTTTGGGTTTTGTTGCCAACAACGATATACACACAAGCATGGACTCCTAAGCTAAACTGCAAGCTCAATTCAACATATTTTGGAGAACAAGGTTGCCTATAATTCTCTAATTTGCTTCTTTTTTCCCCCTTAGAACTATATGCTTAAATTTATATCATTAATTGTGCAGGGACAAATCTTCTGCTTTTCTCATTTCCCATGATGTTCATAGCCGCTTTGGGCTGTGTTTATCTCCATGTTCAGCAGGAATCAAAAAAAATTAACTCCAAAAGGTTAATTACAATATTTCTATTGTAAATCTTCCATTTATTACTTGTTCTTCACCTTAACATTTTTATTTTTATTTTAAATCTTCACTTTCTTGATCAAAATATGAATATTTTTCATTCATATGACTCATATGGAGTAACATAAATACTGGCATATTATTGTAGTGTTGTTAAAAGCCATCGTTCGGCCTTCTCAAAACGCCCGCTGCTTGTGATGGCTCCTCTGGGAATTGTTACTGCAACGGAGCTTGCCTTTGCTGCCATGTTCATTGCACTCCTAATCTGGTCTCTATTTAATTACATACATTATTACACCTTCGATCACCCCTTTGTGCATAAAGCTGGCGAGAAATTGTAAGTAGGAAGACCTCTTCATTTGATTTTCAATAATTAATAAAAAATGAAGCTTAATTCATTTGGTATGTTGGAAGATGGTTTATAAGCCTTGTCCCAAGGATAAGAGCCTATTTTATTGAAGGAAAAAAAACAACACCTTATTTGTATGATTCCTTATAGTAATCTATTTTTTTGGGTTCAAATGGTAGCTCGACAACAATTGTATCCTTGATTGTGTTCCATATCTGTGATTCAAACCCCACTTATAATCTTCAATTTTGTCTATCTTAAGTCAACATTTTAAGAAAATAGGTCTTTTGGGATTCGATTGCAGGTGGCAAACAAGGCTTCGAAGTGTATCATTCATACTGGGGTATGTGGGAAACATATGCTGGGCATTTCTCTTCTTTCCTGTGAGTCGAGGGTCTTCAATTTTGCCTCTTGCTGGGCTCACATCAGAGTCTAGCATCAAGTATCATATATGGCTCGGCCATCTTTCCATGATTCTTTTTGCCGTACATACCATCGGTTTCATCGTCTACTGGGGCACGACTCACCAAATGGCTGAGGTAAATCGCTATTGAAGCAATTTTCATGAAAAGGATAGAAGTCAGTCCAATAGTGACTTCGTACCTAGAGAGGTAGGAAGTCACTATTGAAGCATTAATTTAATCTTTATTGTGCTATAAGATGATAGTAGACCTACAAGTCTACTTTATGCTCTCTTTTTAGAAGAGATTTCTTAATCTTTCTTTTTTCAATATATGTGTTACTGAAAAAAAGATTAAATGTTTATTTATTATGTTAATATAGTGCAATTGTATTTATTGTCACATCAGTTTATAAACATTTTTTAGTAAAATTTTAAGTATTTATAACATTTTTACTTTTTTTATGTTGTTTTTGAAAGTTGACATGTCAATTTGTAAAATCTGTCATAAAACTTGTAATATACCTAGCTTGCATCACTCTTTATAGTTTGAGAGAATTTTACAAATTTTATTACATAAAACTTAAAAATTAATATGTCATTAATCATAAAATATTAAAAAAAAAAAAAAAAGATTTTATTTATTATATTATTGTAGTGATACCCATCACAATTCATTGTTATGTTAGTTTAAAAAATTTTGTAGTAAAATTGGTATTAAGGAAAATGTCTCAAATATGATTATGTTATTAAAAATAATTGTTATATATGTCTATATGCATTTGCGTGTATGTGTTCGTTGCTAATTATGCCCAGAAGGGCATGAACATGTATGTGCGGGGATAGAGTCGTATAGTTTCAAAATACTATATGTATTTACCTGAGATTTTGGTATTTGGCCCAAAAATATTCTTCTTTGGCCCCCCTTTATAATCACAGAGAGAGAGAGAGAGAGAGAGAGAGACTAATGGGTGTTTGTTTTTTGTTTGAGAGAAAAATTGAGAAGTCAAAAGAGGTAATTAATGGGCTGGGGTTCTTATCTTATGTTTTTTTTAGTTTATTATTATTTCAAAATAAAAAAAAAAAAAAAAAAAGCCTCGGTCTTAGAGATGAGAGATGACTTAATGCTACAAGCTCAACAAAAAATTACAATAATTATACAACACCACCAAATAAGTATACCACGTCATTAATAAAAAAAATTTAATTGGTGATTGTGGTAAGTTTATATGTGAGTTGGTATGATAATTTAGAAATAGTATAAACTTATTGGTGTGTCCTTAGTATTACACTTTTCTTTTTCCCTACTCCTTTTGCCTCTTGAATTCATGTGCTTATAGATATATTTATATATTAACTTTGAATTTTTTTGTTTTCTTTAATTATTATATTACTAATATATTCAACTTTTATAGATATTTTGTGTAGTGTAAATTTATTAAAAAAATTTTTAATAATATGAGAATATTTACTTAATATTTGTAATAAACTATGAAAGAAATCATTTTTCTAATTAAGATTTATTTGTAATTATTTAAATTCTTTTTACATATTTTTTTCTCATTAAATGATTATTAAAATAGTTATTTTATCATCATGTTTTGATCTTCGATTGAATCTTGATCTAACTTTAAAACTTTGAACCTCTACTTTTTCCTATTTTTTGACTAGTATAGTTTTAAGACTGATATTGATATCAATTAAATAGAAAGAGTCTCTTCGACTGCATAGTAGTACAAGCCACACAAGATGCCATCTTACACAATGCATTGTCGATGAGATCATTGCACTCATGTTGTATATATCACACACACCACTCTCTCTCTTGTCTTTGTCTCTCTTCTCTCTTGCGTCTTTTCATTTATTAATATTTTGTTAATACTAAATAGATACTAATTTGGATTTTTTAAATAAATAAAAAAATGATTTCATACTCCCCCCCTCCACCCATAATTTGGTATCCTAACTTAGTCTCTACATATCTGAAGTAATTATTCAGTATTTCAAGAGTAATGCTACTTCTTCTCATATAATAGTGAGTACCATTTATATGTATGGAATGAGCACTGCTTCTCAGGAATAATTTTACATGCATGTGAAGGTTTTGTCGGCAATTCCTTTAAAACATAAGGTTTCGGCAATAACTAATGCAGATGCTTGAATGGAGAAAAGATTGGGTGCCAAATGTAGCTGGGGAGATTGCATTTGTATTTGCAATGGGAATGTGGGTGACAAGCTTTCCTCGCGTGAGGCGAAAGATGTTTGAGGTTTTCTTCTATACCCACCATCTCTATGGGTTCTATATCTTCTTCTATGTACTGCATGTTGGCGCTGCCTACTTCTGCATGATCCTTCCTGGAATATACCTCTTCTTTATTGATCGGTTCTTGAGATTCCTACAGTCCAGACGAAGGGCTAGATTAGTCTCTGCACGCATCTTACCTTGTGACACTGTTGAACTGACCTTCTCCAAGAGCCCAGGTATAAAACAACAATAATCAATGTGTACATTCACTACAACTATTCCACATTTAACATGCAATTTTGCCTCCCAGGGTTGATTTATAATCCCACAAGCATATTGTTTTTAAATGTGCCTAGCATTTCCAAGCTTCAGTGGCACCCTTTTACAATTACTTCTAATTGTAATATGGAGCCAGATAAGCTCAGCATTGTCATCAAACGCGAGGGAAGTTGGTCCCAAAAGCTTTACCAGGAACTTTCTTCTTCTGTGGATTACCTTAATGTTTCTGTTGAAGGACCTTATGGTCCTACTTCCTCTCATTTTTTGAGGTCAGTTTTAACCATGAAAGACTTCCCTACTATAGTACTGCAAAGGGTCTAGCTTCTAAATTATAACATATGCTAAACTACTACAAATTTTACAGCACATAACCTTTACAAATTGATGTGACAATAAATATGATTGACAGATTTCAAAAACATAATAAATTAACGTTATTTTTTGGTAGTGATTAGTAACAAATCAATTTATAAATATTATGCTGTAAAATTCATTATTATATGTTTATAACTTTGAATTGCTTTGTCATTTAATATGATTGATCTTTGTTTGGCACTAGGCATGAGTCCTTGGTGATGGTGAGTGGAGGAAGTGGCATTACTCCTTTTATCTCCATAATTCGTGAGATCATTTTCCGAAGCCAAAGTGAAGAATTAGATGTTCCGCCAGTTCTTCTAATTTGTGCATTCAAGAACTTGGCAGATCTCACCATGTTAAATCTCTTACTTCCTATCTCAGACACACACACACAGATTTTCAAAATGCAGTTGCAAATAGAAGCCTATGTGACCAGAGAGAATGAGCAGGCTTTTACAGATACCCAGAAGCACCTCCAAACCATTTGGTTCAAGTCAGATCCATTTGACTCGCCTATTTCTGCAGCTCTTGGCCCAAACAACTGGTTATGGCTTGGTGCAATAATCTCATCATCATTTGTCATGTTCCTTCTCATTTTGGGCATTTTCACTCGTTACTATATTTTCCCTATTGAACAAGAAACCTATGAGCCTTACCATTTCACCTTGAGAGCTCTTTGGGACATATTTTTGGTTTGTACCTGCATTTTTATAGCTTCTAGTGCAATCTTTCTTTGGCGCAAGAAACAAAATGCCAAGGAATATGAGCGAATCCTAAACCTGAAAGCTCCAGCACCACCAACTTCACCATGGTCTCAATTTTATGTTGCGGATAGGGAGCTTGATAGCCTTCCTCATCAGTCCCTTGCTCAAGCCACCAAGGTGCATTTTGGTACAAAGCCTGATCTTAAGGGTAAGTTCCACTACCACACCCAAGTATGAGAGTAAATGTGCACACGGCCTTCTTTTTTTTCTTTTTTTCTTTTTTTGAGCGATGCTATGAATATTACAAGCTTTATTACATATACCTTATAAATTTATGTGTCGCCACTAACCAAAAGAGCACAATTCAATCATTTATTTATTTAGTTATTAAAGTGACACCAATCACGTGTATGTATATATTATTATATCAGTTTGTAGGTCTTTTTGTAGTAAATTGATAATAACTTAAGCATTTTTCCATGATTAATATATTTGGTGACATTCTTGCATTGTAGAAATTCTGCCTAGGTGCGACGGATCAGATATTGGAGTCCTAGTTTGTGGCCCAAGAACTATGCGACATGAGGTTGCCAAAATTTGTTCTTCTGGGTTGGCAGATAATTTGCATTTCGAGTCCATCAGCTTTAATTGGTGATGTATTTGGAAGGTGATTGTGTTCGATATAGCTTTGCAGACAATCTACTTTTAACGTAGGGGATGCGATGTTGGAAACTTTTAAGCCCATAGCTCAAGAAATGTTTTGACATTTGTAAATATTTGCTCACCCTGTTTGATAGATAATCGAATTATTTCAGGACTACAAGCTACACTGGAAGGGGATTCTACTTTGCTGGTGGCGCAGTCCCTTGCCGATGATGCACTGAGTTTTTGCTGGTTTTGGTAGCTTAATTTATTAGAGATTCGATGATCTTTTTTAAGTGTTTCCATTGTTTAAACTTTTCTCACAGGGGAAGGAAATAACTTAGCTCATAATCTAGCCAGACATTTTACAAATGTTCTTGATATTTAGTGTGGATGAAAGATATTCTTCCACAATTTTATTTTATTTTATTTTTTTAGGATGATTTAGCCTTCTGTTCTTATTTTTAAAATCATTGACATTTTCCGCAGCAGCAACAACAACAAAAAATCTTATGTGGTAGATTATAATCGGTTGCTTAACACTTTTACATAGACATACCACTTTTTCTTTCACCACTCATTGACAACCACATATAATAGTTATGGCAAATGGTGTGAAAAAGTGTGTGGTCCTAGAATTTTTGTAAATAATGAGATAATAAAGATAAATTTTGGGACACCAACTTTTTCACAAAATTTTTAACACGTTTATATATATATATATATATATATGAGTTGAATTCAAATTATACTAGGTGTAACTCTAAGTAATGTTACATTACTCAATATTTTTTTTTCATTTAATGCGAAATTTGACAAATTAATCATTGGATTACATTATCTTTATATATTCTTCATGTTTGCAAAGTTTCAAAGTAATCAAAAATCAATAGTCATGTCATCAATCAATTGTTTAAATTCAAGTTTTTGTAATTTAAAATACTGCATAAAATATGAGTTCATGGATTGAATAGTAAATAACATCTGATTGGTATAAAACTTGGCATGCATGTTAAATATATAGAACATATAATCCAACAATGAAATTTTCAAAATATGAATTCAATAACAAGTTATTGGATGATGTAACATTACTTAGATTTACACCATGTGTAACTTGAATCCAACCTTATATATATATATATATATATATAAGATCAATTTCAAAAATAAATAACTATCCATTTGAATATTAAGGTATATTTTAACATTAAAAAAAAAACACAAAAAAGAGATCATGTTCATTATAATTTATCTAGGGAAAAGTTAATAGATATCCTAAGATCATTAGTTTAGAAAATATTTTAGAAACTTTTTATGAGAAAAGAAAAAGGTAATTAA
The DNA here is from genome assembly GCA_030445155.1 of Quercus variabilis. NCBI lineage: Eukaryota > Viridiplantae > Streptophyta > Magnoliopsida > Fagales > Fagaceae > Quercus > Quercus variabilis. The sequence goes on from CP129453.1 coordinate 14,103,222, forward strand.
TTTATTTGACGGATTTTTATATTTTCCTACAAAGTGGTGTCAAAATTTTTTTAAGACGATTTATTAACAATTGCTCTAAGAGTATTCGTTAATAGGACCCAGAGGAAAACAATCAAATTTCTTGTATGTTGGCTAATATAGACTCATATAATTTAAAATTGTAATAGTTTGCAACTATATATACTATGAATATTTATACATTTCAAACTATATTAAAGTTTGAATTTTATTATGTTAACATGATATTATCTCCATTAATGAAGGAGAATGAAATGCAATAATTTTAACATGATATTATGTATACATGATATATATATATATATATATATATATATCATGTTTTTAAAACTTTTGAAAGCTAACAATAATGTTTTTTTTTTCTCTTCAATCAAAATTATTGCTTCTTTATTTTACTTTTTTCTATAATAATTTTATTTAATATAGTGACTATAATAAACATTGAAAAATATGTTTCTTTATTCCCTTTAAATAAAATTTGACATATAATTGTTTATTAATTACACCAACAAGAAAATCTTACTAAGGGAAAATAGAAAAAAAATAATAATAAAATTATATAATACGTTAAGGAGGTTTGTGTTGTAATAAGCAAAAAGTGTTTTATACCCCTTGGTTGATTTAATCAAAATTTAATTAACCAGATTACTTAATGAATTCAATTTCTGATTAATAACTACAGTTTAAACACATTACACATCTCCAAATAAAGCAATCATACAAATAACACAACCATGTAGTGAAAAAAATTGTAAAACCATGTACGCATTCATACCCATATTCCTAATTATTACCCAATAAATACTTATTAACGTGATCCCACAATCTGCTTTAAGCAACTTAGACTCTTCTATATATCATAAAAAATTTTAATAAACCACGTTTATGACTATAGAGTGCTTTGAAAATTTCTTCTCCACCATAATGAACAAGGAAGGCTCTGTGACTTCAACCTTTGATCACCAATCAAAAATAATAGTTTTTATATTCACTTGTAGAGCACTCGGTATTTGGTCAAATTGAGCAGTTTAAATTTTTAATCTTGTTAGATGCATAACAAAGCACTCTTTAATTAATTTATTTGCAATTGACTTTAGTGAGCCCTTATATAGTTTAGGAAGTAGGGGTTAATTACCAACTCATTAGTTGACTTAATGAGCTTGATTAAGAATCAAGTTTCCCATGTCTCAATCAAGCAAGCCTTAGTCGAGAGACAATCAACAAGTTGATCTTGATCGATTAAGGGACGATTGAGGGTCCGTTGAAAATACAATAAAATACCCTTTCTTGAGATGAATCTTGGAGCTTGATCTTGTACTTTATATCTGACACCTACAGCTCCAAAACAAGATACATTGAAATAGGGTATTCTTATATTTTTAAGTCTTGTACTATTTTGCTATTGGAACTCTTTGTTAATTTTCATTGTAAAATGCTTAAGCTATTGTAACCATCTAATGTGATATAACTATGGTAATTCTCTTCGGTCAGACATAGGAAATTTATCTTCTTAAAAAAAAAAAATTCAAATTTTCAAAGTTGATAAATTAAATCGTCTTAAAAACTCCTAATAGCATGTGGGATTTTATACTACAAACAGGATTCAAAATTACAACCACTTATTTTGATATTATGATAATTTATCATTTTTTTCAAAAGTTTAAGTTGTTAGAAAATGATAAATTTAATCATTTAACCATAATTCTATTCAAAAGTGATAGGTTAGTCAACTTGAAAAATCCACAATAAGTTGTTTTTCATATAAATCTTATAAAAAAATAAAAATAAAATAATTTTATATAAATAATTAGTGCACCATGTATAAATAATTGATACATGAATACTATTAATTAGCACCTCCCCATGCACAAAATGCTTGGGGGTTTATTTTTTTTTTTTTTGAGAATCAAATGCTTGGGGGTTTAGGGGGGAAATGATTCAAACTGCAGGGTTAGCAGCATATTATAATTATCTCTTTAACAAAAAAAAAATTGAGTCTACTACAGTGTTTGTTTTGTAAATATATAAAACTAAAATTAATACAATTAAAATATGAATAATATGTGTATAGTGAATTAATAAATATTTAGTTATTTATTCAGTAAAAAATTACATTTAATTAATTTTTTCTAATTAAATGTACAATAATTTTTTATATTATTTGTATGGGTGTTGGGCCCAAGAACCCATATTTATGTGTATATTGGGCCAGGGACCCAATTCGAGGACGTTAAATAATCCAAGGACAGGTAAACACCTTCATAAGGAAGCATGTTAGTAAATGAAGAGGTGAAATATGGTTAGTGACATACAGAAGGGTGGTCCGAGAAGAAATCATTCCTTGGCTGAGCAAAGCTGAGGCCAAAGGATGTGGTCGCCCATCAAGAGTAACATTCTAGATCATTCCACTAAAGAGAATAAGTATCCAGAAGAAGCAGGATGAAAGGAGGAAATGAAATATCTTAAGGGAAAATTGCTACCACCACATTTAATACTCTGTAATTAACTCTCTGGCCGTATTAATAAAGAAGTGATACCTGAACAGACTTTCAGCCTTACAGCTACTACCTAAAGACTTTAGGAAGGTGCTGATAGGATAAAGATCAATATCTACAATCTGATCTGCACATGGAATGTGGAAATGAAAGGGGAAGATAGTATAAAATGGAGGGGAGACTTTGAGAGTAAGGGATCGGAGATTAAGAGAAAAATATTGTAGCAACCAAGAACTAAATCTGTAATCTAACTTGAGAGAAATCTATAAGAATTGATCTCCTCAGACTTTGCCGAGGAAGATTTTCTTTAGTTTAAATCGGTCTATTTTCTTTTTTTTTTTTTTGTCATCCAACTCATTAAAGCCTAATTTTCTAACTCATTCTCTACAAATTTATTGTATTGGACTTTTTGGGCCTAAGTTCATTCATCATTTGAGTTAGGGACCCAATTTGCGTCCTTACATTATTGATGGCATATATTAATAAATTTTCTTTTTTCTCTTTATAGTTTTTGTTTTAATTGTTGGCAAAACAACTAAATATATGAGCAAGAATTATATTCCAAAACCATTATTATTTTTGGATAATAATCACTATTCCAAATTGGCCGCTGGGTCTAAATTCTCACCCCAAAAAAATCACTATTCCAAATAAATTATTTTCCTATTTTTTATATAAATTTTTAATAAAATAGCCATATAAATTAATTTTATATAAATCACAATCTGTCATATATTTATTTGATTTTCCTTGTAAAATAACCAAAGTTTAAAATAGAAAAAGAAAAATCAATAACATTGCATACCATGGTTGGTGGAGTATAAAATAGGACACAAAAAAGTGAGATAGATAATTTGTATTCAAAATGTATAATAATTTTTCAATTATGAGCTTTAATGTACCTTTCCAAAGAAGTAAATACACTTGTTAATGATTCATTAGCTTACACACACAAATTCATTATGGTTACGTGTGCTTTTATAAATATGTAGAATTTGACTTTATCTTTTGAAAATTTATTAAGAAATCATTTAATAACGAATTAAATGCACTTTAACCCCTGCACTTAGGACATTTGTCAACAAAAGCCATATAATTATTAATAATTAGCATACCAAGATAATTAATATATTTAAATCCCATTAAAACATGACAATTAATTAGTAATATGATTCTCAAAATAATAATAATAATAATAATAATTAGGAATACTTTAACATTAGTGCAAAATTGAGGTGTAACATCATGCTCTCCCACGTAAAGTTTCTTTATATTGATATATTGATTTTACATTCTTGCTATATAAGGTATGGAAGAAACTCTCTCAACACCAATGACTACTCTTGTGGCTCTTGGCACATGTAGTGAGGGAGAAATGGATTCGGCCGAGATGAAAGCAACTGCTCCAAGTGAAGGAATGAAGGCCGTTCTATCAGCCATAAGGTTGCTTGTGATGATGATTTGTATTGGTTACACCATGGTTTGGATCATAATGCCCACAAACACTTTTTATTTGAAATGGTTGCCTGCTATCCATTCAAAAACAGATTCAACATATTTCGGAACACAAGGTTTGCACTCATAATAAAAATTTAATTCTCTTTTATATTATTTGGTGGAAGTTTGTAAAGTTCATTCCTAAATTGAAAGCCAAAATATTATTAGTGTTGAGCTGATGTTGGTGGTTCAAATTTGTTATGAAAACAATCCAGGTGTAAAGATATTTTATTATTTAAACCAAATGGTTATTGATAAATTATCATTTGTACTAAAAGTTTGAACTTTAGAGACAAGGTTTGAAATTCAAGACCACCTTTTTTTTCAAACCCGCCCATTTGCCACCCCTAGATATAACTCTCTAACTACCACACAAGGTCAATCGGTAAATTAATTAGTTATGCTCTTAACTGGCCAAAGGGAGCACTTTTTTTTATTTTTTTTCATCTTCTCAAGTTGTAACCAAGCTAAGTTTTACAGTCTCATATTTTTCCCTTTTCATTATATAGGGGCAAATATGCTTATTTTCACATTCCCCATCCTATTGATAGCCACTTTGGCCTGCCTATACCTTCATTTGAGAAAGAAAAATGTTGATAACAACAATCAAAGGTACGGAAGTTTATTTATATGTGTGTATAGTCATAAGATAATAAGAAAATGACTTTACCAAACAAAGAAATTAACGATCTTTTGTTTATAGCACGGTGGACAATTCTTGTTTGGCATCATGGAGAAGACCAGTGCTAGTGAAAGGCCCTCTTGGAATTGTTTCTTGGATTGAACTATGCTTTTTGACCATGTTTATTGCACTCTTGATTTGGTCGGTCTTTTCTTACTTACATGGTATGTTTGCCTATATCAACCAAGAGGCAGCACAAAAGAGAGAGCATGTGTAAGAGATCCTGTTCATTCTTCAAAGTTTACCATTTTTATCATGGATGCTAAGTGATATCATACCAAAAACTAAAAAGCAAAACTCATTTCTTAAGCATCTTTAACAATTTAAAAGGTTTTAAGTGATAACCTAGTAATAATATCTTTTGTGTTACTGTTAGTTAGTACCATATATGGTTCAAAACTTTCCTCTCCCTCCCCCATTATTTACCTAAAACAAAATTGTACCATTCGTTAGGTATAGCACCATAACTTTCCCAATTAAAGTTAATCATGTGGCCATAGAAACTACTTCTATACACAGGGAAATGCATTGGCCACTAAGCCTGGAAATCACATGGTTATGCCCCATTGACCAAAAGTGCATTGATTGGATTAAATTAAAGATCTCAAATATACAGAACTGTGAGTATCTAATTAATTATTTTTTTTCTCCTTTTCTTCCTGTACTATTTGTGAACTAAGGAAAAGGCAAAGAAAGTGAATCCCAAAGTGATTAAAGGTAGCAATTTTGGCAGGTGGGAAGCAAAGTTGGAAAGTTCAGCGCTAATGCTAGGCCTTGTTGGGAATATCTGTTTAGCCTTTATCTTCTTTCCTATATCTAGAGGATCTTTGGTTTTACAACTCATTGGCCTCACCTCTGAGGCAAGCGTCAGGTATCATATCTGGCTAGGCCATATCGTAATGACCCTATTTACTGCTCATGGCCTAGGTTACATTCTCTTTTGGGCTAATACACATCAAATTTCACAGGTAAATTATGGTATAATTTATAAGTTTTTATTTTAAGAGACTATGGAATTGTGAACTCTTGAACGTGCAAGCATAAATGGTGCCTTACAAAAGTTCGTGCCTTTCTTGGGGCCTAGGCAATGGCATGATTCATTTGATCAAATTTTCACTTCATCTTAAGCTAAATATGATATAACTTGGAAACAAAATTCACAACTATCGACATGACAAGTTGTTATTTGTGAGTAGAAAGAATGATATTAGTATAGACTTAGATGGAAACAAGTAAAAGCTTACCAATTAAATTTTTGTGAAAAATATTGTAAAAATTATTATGTTTGTAGTATCATTCAGCAAATAAACACATAACTCTCTGGAAAGCAAAAAAATTAATGTTGCTTTAAAATAAGTCATACATTCTACATACCATATAACTGATTGTGCTTGACCATAGATGCTAAAATGGAACAAGATCGGTATTTCAAATGTGGCTGGAGAAGTAGCTTTGCTGTCAGGATTAGTCATGTGGGCAACAACTTTCACACCTCTAAGGCGAAAGATTTTCGAGATCTTCTTCTATACTCATCATCTCTACATTATCTTTGTTGTCTTCTTTCTGCTTCATGTGGAATTCTCCTATTCTTGCATCATGCTACCGGGGCTATACCTCTTCTTAATTGATAGGTACTTGAGATTCTTACAATCCCAACAAAGGGTTAGCTTCGTTTCAGCCCGAGTTTTACCCTGTAAAGTAGTTGAGTTGAATTTCTCCAAAAGCCCAGGTGAAAATTTTCATTTTTGCAGTCATAACTGATTTAATCTTATGCTCTCCTTTTTTCTTTTCTTTTTTTTTTTGGTCCAGCTTCAATTTAATCTCTAACAAAGTAGTTGGACTAGTATCATGGATAGGAATTGTAATGGGACCTAAACTGCTTATTATATATAGAAGAAACATTAAGATATGCAATTTTCTTGCCAGAGTTGAGCTATACTCCAACAAGCACTATCTTCATAAATGTGCCTAGCATTTCCAAGCTGCAATGGCACCCTTTTACCATCACCTCCAGCAGTAATATGGATCTTGACCACCTAAGTGTCGTAATCAAATGTAACGGAAGTTGGTCACAGAAATTATATCAGAAGTTGTCGTCCCCTTCACCTGTGGACCGTATTGAGGTCTCCATTGAAGGACCCTATGGACCTCTTTCAACTCAATTTCTAAGGTGTTTGCATACATTTAAAGCTGCTCCCATATTTGGTTTGAACATGTTTTATCTAAAAGACAGTTTCCATGTAGTATTTAAAGCTGTGAAAATAAGATTGATGCACAATTGCTAAAGACATTTTCCCTGGAAGGTTCAAAACTCACTATAATGTGTATGTGTTCATTCAATAATTATCTCATTCATCCGATACATGCATCATCTCTCTCACAATATGTGGATCACACACAATATGGGACTCGCATGTTTACAAAAGAGATGATGCATATGCTAAATGTGGTGCAGGCATGACATGCTAGTAATGGTGAGTGGAGGAAGCGGCATTACTCCCTTCATCTCAGTCATTCGTGAGCTCCTCTTTAGGTCCAACACAACAGGTGGCAAGACTCCTAGGGTTCTTCTTATATGTGCTTTCAAGAAGTCTTCGGATCTTACCATGCTAGACCTCCTCTTCCCACTTTCAGACACCAACCTTGAGAGTTCTCGCTTGCAATTACAAATTGAAGCCTATGTAACAGGAGAGAAAGAACATACAACACACAACCAAAAGCTCCTTCAAACCATTTGGTTCAAACCCAATTCGTTGGACGCACCAATTTCTGCAGTTTTAGGCACAAATAACTGGCTCTGGCTTGGCGCAATAATTTCTACTTCTTTTATCATTTTCCTCCTACTCATCGGCATTCTGACACGTTGTTATATATACCCAATTGACCGTAACTCTGATAAGATATTCTCTTACACTTTGAGGTCTGCTCTAAACATGTTATTCATATGTGTGTCAATAGCTGTGACTGCCACTGCAGCTTTTCTTTGCAACAAAAAACAGAATGATAAGGAACTGAAGCAAATTCAGAACGTGGATATGCCAACACCAATGACCTCGCCAGGCTCATGGTTTCACAATGTCGGTAAAGAATTGGACATCCTTTCCAGTCAGTCTTTTGTCCAAACCACAAAGATCCACCTTGGTGAAAGGCCAAATCTGAAAAGTAAGCTATTTATCTTCAAAAATGATCTTGAACATCATAAAAATCCTCACATACATAGCACTTCTCAAATGGATAGTTTTTATCCGAACTTTTGATGGAGTTATGTCACTTTCAAGCCATAATCTGGCATCGTTGCACGCTTGTGCACCTGGTTACCAACTTCCTATTTGCCTACAGCATCCTGAACAAATCATTAAATCCAATTCTGAAGAATTTGAGAACCAAATAATGTGTCACAGTATCTGATATCTGTGCATTTCCAATTCTTGCATAAATGCTAATGGGGTGTAAAGGATCAAGCATTGGAGTTCTTGCTAGTGGCCCAAAAAGATTAAGACAAGACGTGGCAGCAATCTGTTCATCTGGTTTGGCAAACAACCTACACTTCGACTCTATTAGCTTTAGCTGGTGAGCTTAGGAAAAGCTATCATGGATTCAAACAAGCCACACTTGGAAAATGTTAGGCCTATAGAATATTTATAACTTCTTCAGTTATAACCTACTAAAAGTAGTACCATGGATTATCGTTTCTTTTTTAAGATTTGTAATAAATAAACGATCTCTTGAATACGATGTTAGAAAGATTGAAAGATCAAAGCAAAGCTTTCAGTATCAAGTAGTACAAATTCATCCCAAGAAACTTGGAGAGTGAAAAATCAATCAAACTGATTCCATTGCAAAGAAGCAAAACAAAAATATATGTTATATGCTGAGAACATAACAAGTGCAAAAATTATTACATTAGAAGTTCTAATAGCCATATACTTTTCTCCTCCAGATACTCCACCCTTCAAAGTCATAAAACTCAACCATCTCCACTAGATTCAAGAAAAATTGCAAACTGAAAATAACAATCGATAATGTACAACACTTTGTAATCCAATCCAAATTATACAGTTGCAAGAAAGAGTTCTTGACAAGATTGACAACTGGTGCCAAAACAATGATTTTCTCATTAAAAGAGAAGAATTCTTGGAGCCTTAATATGATTTTGCAAAAATGGCCACTTCCTCTGCAGGATTACCAGTCATCAAGCACGTTTTATTTCCTTGAGGCTGTTCAAAGGGAAAGCATCTAAGGGTTGCCCCTGTCTCTTCTTTCACTTTTAACTCATCCTCATCACTGTAAATTGATTGTAGCTTGATATTAAAATGTGTGATGCTACAATCACTAGAAATTTTACTACATAATCCTTACAAACTCATGTTTCAACTTTAAATACAAAGCAAAAGCATAATTTAATATTTATTTATTATGTTGTTGATGTGGCCCCGATCACATTCATTGTCACATTAGTTTTTAAGTCATTTTATGGTAGAAGTGATAATAGCTTTAGTACTTTCCTATTGGAATTACAATGTCATAGATCTAAGTTGTATGTTTCAACATACTTCACATACATGTCCTCTAAAGATTAAAATAATCAAATATAACATACCTAGCTGACCATGGACCCCTCGCCCATTTGCCCTGGGAGATTGCCACTTTAAGTTCATCATATGAGCTCACATCAACAATATTGCTGCAGAAGATATCATCCTTGTCAGTGGGTGCATATGTCCGTGTAATGTGTGTCAAATCACATGAAAGTAAAACTATAAAGGAAGCAAATGCTATCTAGGAATGTGCAAGATCCAGGCTATTCATAGTTGTAGGCATTATTATGTTTAAGTCCAAAAAACCCTTACCAGGCTACCAGAAATAGTCTTATGAATCCTTCCCATAGGTATAACATGGATTTATCATAGCCAAGTTTTGATCATTTAATAATTACAATCAGAGAGGGGGGATTTGAACCCTAGACATTTCCATTGGAAACACCAAGAGGTGTCAATTGAGCTACAAGGCTCTTGGCACGTATCATATCCATGTTATAACCATAAAACCACATAAACTTATATTAAGTTAAAAACCAGCAGAAATTCAAGTTCTTTATTATGATGCTTAAAGCCATTTGAAAGAACATAAAATCTATTTATTTATGCTTTTTAATTAGTGAACATAGATATACTTTATAAGTCAATTACGCTGACGTACTTTCTGGAAGTGAAGATTATGTAATCAGGTTTCTAACACAACTATCCCTCACATACTTTTGTGCATACCCACAAATTTGCTGAAAGAAAGAACCGACTTATCAAATTGTTGAACAATGTGGTATGCAGACTGTCCATGCCCTATATTTTCATATTATAATTTTTTTGGTAATAAAAGCCATATCAAGAGTATGCACCTGTCTCGAAATGAAGTTGCTTGTTCCAGAAGAGCTGACTGGATCTCGTCCAATTTGTCTTTTACATAAGCTTCTAAACTTGAAGGTTCCATAGATATTCCAAACACTTTCCCTTGCTTTCCAGGAATATCTCTCCTAGATATGACCACACTTCCACTGGAAACATCACGAGGACCAATCTCAATCCTTAGAGGGACTCCCTATAAAAATCAGGATCTTATTGAGGTACTTGATGGTAATACAATATCTTCGGGCAAACTCTTTTTCTTATTCTCTCATGTAAAAAGAAAAAAGTAGGTCCAGTTCATGTTAGCAAGAATCAAGATCCAACTATATTATGCAAGCCATACAATGATGTAAGCATGAAAAGTAACAATGAATATTGGGTGAAAATGTATAAAGGCACCTAAAATACTAAAAGCAACAATCAAGACCCAGTATATGAATGAGAACGGTCCATATGGGATCATATCACAGATTGAATACTATGATGAAGTCCAAAACTATGTCCAAGTCTGTTGAAATTTGTGACAGGTATCAAAGGCCCATTCCATCAACTTCCACATGAAGCATGAATATGAACAGATGAAATAGTTAACAGCTGATGGTTTTTTCAACTTATGCTGAGAGCTTACTACATAAGAAATTCATATTATTAAACCTAGGGAAGAAGCAGCAACCAAAGAGTGGCATTTATGTTTGATGCCTAAGAATAAGGACAAACCTTCATCTCCCAGAAATTGAATTTCCATCCTGGAGTTCTTTGGTCTGTGTCATCAAGTTTAACTTTGACCCCTGCAGTTTGCAGAACTTCTTTTACAGATGATGCAGCATTTAGAACTCCCACCTTGTCATCATCCTTCTTCCAAATAGGTATGATTACCACCTGGAAGCATGCAATGCACATTTTAAAAGATAAATTGTAAGAGCAAGAACGAACAGAAATAAAAATAAAAATAAATTTTTTTAAAAAAAGAGTGAATTTAACTATGCATTCATTTTTCTGAGAAACAGGAATATTAAACCAGAGTTAAGTAGGTTGTCCGCTTGTGTAAAATTTAGTCACTTTTCAAGAATGTGGCTGAGATGGAAACAAACAACCTATATCCTGTAATAATAGGATTCTAGCAGTAAAGACAGTTAAATTTTGACAACAAACAACCTCCGGAAGAGGGGGTTTGTTATGGCGGATTGGTGCTGTTTATGTTGATCTGATGGGGAATCTGTTAGTCATTTGCTGCTGCATTGTTCTCTTGTTTCCAATTTGTGGTTGTTCATATTTTGTCTAGTTGGGATTGATTAGATTATGCCAAATTCTGTTGCCACCATGCTGGAATCTTGGGATGGAGTGAGGGAAGTTCAAAGATTTGTGAAAGGTTGGAGGGCAGCTCCAGCTTGTCTTATGTGGCGTATTTGGAAGGAACACAATCGAGCATGTTTGAGGTAAAGGAGCTATCTCTGCCGAATCTCAAGTTTATATTTTTGAAGACTATTCGAATGGGTATCACAGTCCTTTACCCTTTCTACATACTCTTTAGTGGAGTTCCTAGATCTATATGCCTATGTTGTTGATAGAAAGGCTTTGATCTTTTGATTCCTTTCTTTTCCATTCTGCATGTTTCACCAATAGTATACTACCTGTATACATTTTTTAAAATTTTTAATGAAGTTCAATTACTTATCCAAAAATAGAAAAGGCAGTAAAGACAGCTATTGACTAAGATAGTAGATCTTTTTTTTTATAAGTAATAAGATTTATTAATATCAAAAAGGGGGACACCCTAGTACACAGGAAGTGTACAAGGGGTCAACAATTCAAGTACAAAAATTACAAGAATCAAGAAAATCAAGAAAGGAAGAGAATGATTGGTTTTGCATAGCAGCCAACCAATCCAATAACATTCTAAAGAAAAATAACTTGAGGTCTGGTATGGATCTCTCATTATCTTCAAAACACCTACTATTTCTTTCCCTCCAAAGACCCCACATTAAGCAATGGGGAACAATAAACCATATAGGATCATTTCGAAGACAACTAAGCCTTCCTTGCCAGCAAACTAGGAGCCCCACAACAGACTGCGGCATAACCCAGCTTACTCCAAATAAACCCAAAACCATAGACCAAAAATCCATAGCAACTGGACAATGAAGAAAGAGATGGTCAACCGATTCACCATTACACTTGCACATGCAACACCAATCCAATATCTTCGTAAATTACTAAGATAGTAGATCTTTTTGTTTCTGTCAGAATTAATCCAAATTAAACGATTCATAAATAAAACTATATTTATTATTAAGTTAAATCAAACAGAATCACATCTGCTAATATTTCATTGTAAGAATTTTTTATGCTATTTTATCAAACACAGAAACTTTCTAGGCTTATATCACAAGAACTACATTGAGTCTCATTCCTAAACTTTAGGAATTCAACCATTTAAAATAAATCTCAACAAATGCAATATAATGATTATGAAAACACCAAAAGGCACCGCAATCTACCTGTATTGGTGCAACCCTTGGGGGAAGCATTAGGCCTGCATCATCTCCATGGGTCATGATAATACCACCAACAAAACGGGTACTAATTGCCCAGGATGTTTGCCATACATGTTGCCTTTGTCCATTTTCATCTGTGAACTACAGAAACACATTTTGATCAGTTTCATTTCAGTTGACAGATCAAAACAATAGTTCAAGAAAGAAAATCAGTAATTAATGAATTTTTAGGAAGAACATTGTAAATTGAATTCTCTGAAACAAACATGGCAATAGTGAATAATAAAAAAAGATCATCTACCTCATATATTTTAGAATGAAAACAGTTTAGTGAGGGCAAACCATGCACAACTCACTATGACACTTGCACTAGACGGCTTATAATCAGAATGCAATTCATCAATTATATACTTATATTGCAGCCCAAACAAAATAATAAAAAGTGATGAAAGTAGTGACAAGAGAGAAGCAAAAATAATCTTGAAAATGCATCCCTATAACATGAATATTAAATTTTTACACACTAAGAGAATTTTTTTTAAATAAAAAGAAAACTTGGTAAAGAAAAATTGTTCCAAATAAGTTCATTGTAATAAACAAAAAGCGTGTTGACTAATTTCTGCAGTAAACAAATGTATTAATTAAAAACAAGACTCTTCACACACACCTGCATGCAAGCCAAGCCTCCCTTGAGATTAAATCAAGGGTTTAAGAATTATGGATGAATAGAGAAGTAGGGATAGAGGTCGGAACATGAAAATAAGAGTCAAAAGAGGAAAACTGCATTGTATAGATACACACACACAAAAGTATGATAGGACAGCCTTGTCAACATTGATGAGGCCACACCCATTCTCATATACATTGGTGAGATCACTTGCAAATAAAAACCGTTGAAATACATAAGTTTTCTAAATTTGGTTCAAAATACTGAGCCAAATGGCTTCATTTTCACTTGAATTTGAATAATAAAATGCATATAGAGATAACAGTGCATATAGAGATAATAATAAAATACCAATTTTTAATAGAAGAAAATAAAAATTATTTAAATTATTATTTTTCATCATATTATTCTAGCATAAGAACCCTTACCCTATTCAATATCTCAAAACTGTAATAAATTTTCATAAGTATAGGTGAAGCTCCATCAAGATTGATAGGGTATCAAAAAATCATAGTTTATACATACATAGCTACATACATATATAAATAAACACACACACACACACACACACATATGTATTTGTGTGTGTGTGTGTGTGAGAGAGAGAGCGCGTGTGTGTGCATGTGCACGTGCATGCACACACATAAACTAACCAAGAGAGAGTGAGAGAGAACATCTTCTAACAGAAATTTGAAGAAAAAATAGAAGTTATTTGTAGAATAGAGGCTATAGAGTTATTCAATAGTGAAGAAAAGTACCGCAAGCAGGTGGAGAGAGTAGAGGAAAAAGTCAAGAGTTGGTTATAATAGTATAGAACTTTTTTAAATTATTAAACTACCATAACAACCTTACAAGAATTAAGTTTTTTATCTAAAAGGTTAGTTGTTACTTGTTAAACAAGGTGATTTTAGGGATTTTATGAGAAAATGGCACACTGAAAACTACCTCACAATTGACTTCATTAGTAGCATAGATTAAAAAAAGAAGCACAATCAACGAGATTCTTAGAATGCTGCAGTGCACATTTACACTTGAAAATTACTCATTAAGAATTACAGTAGTGTCAACCACCTGGGTTTCAAAAGCACGAGAGAAGTTCTGCCCAAGATTATGGCTGGTTCCAGCCTGTAATGCCTTCCGATCACCCATCATGGCTTCAATTGTATAGGTAATAGAAGCACCAGCAAATGTTTCTACTCTAGATTTTCGACCTACAATAACAGGTATTGCAGCTTGCTCATAAGCAAATTTTGTATAGACATTAATCATCTGCATTGCCTGCAGTTCAGAAGCACCAAGCATTAAACGAAAACTATACTTTGATACAGCTATCAAAGAGTAGTCATTATGGAAAGAAGATGCAAACCTCATTCTCTGCCTCTTCTGGAGTGGCATGAGCAGTATGTCCCTCCTGCCAAAGAAATTCGAGAGTCCTCACAAAGGGTTTTGTGCGATGCTCCCATCTTGTGACATTCACCCACTGAACCAAATAAATTGTACCAAATAAGAAACAATAGTATGTAATCCACCCCCCCCCCCCCCCCCCAACGTTTCAATGTAACTGGAGGCACTTCAAATGAGATGACATAGCTCTACCTGGTTAACCATGAGTGGAAGATCACGGTAACTATGAATCCATTGAGTGAACATGTGATTAACCATGGTTTCACTTGTAGGTCGAACCTGCCAGAGCCTCAGGAAGTGCAACAATCAAAGCCAAACCTTAGGTCATAGTCTTTTAAGAACTTAAGAAGGCACATGCCTCAGTCAGCTTATGATTAAAATCATCATAGGAAAACAGTCGTATATGTCAAGAAAATATAGGCCAAACGTCAGGCAGTTGAAGAGTGTATGTACCACAAGTTTTTCTTCAAGTTCCTTTCCTCCTCCAATTGTCACAAGAGCTAATTCTGGACTGAAGCCCTCAACATGGCTAGCCTCTTTCTCTATAAATGAGTATGGTATAAACTGCAATAGCAAATGAGGATACAATTATCAACAACTGAGGTTTTTGAGTATACATCACATTTATCAGGGTTTTACATAGAAAGAATTCACTGACATCATTCAAAGAACTGTCAATTTCGAACGGTCAATTGCACAGGTCCCTTCCAATCGACTTTACCCATCTGTAACTATGAGGCATCAATAACCTCATTCAAGTTACAAGCCAATAAAATGAACCTCATTAAGGTCATTTCATCCCCAAAATCACTTCCTATACTAAAAAAAAAAAAGCTTGTAACTTTTTCGCCCTTTTGCAAAAAAGAACTCAACACTGAATCACAGATAGCTCATTTTGCATTACAACAGAGTGCAAAATCAAGGTGCATCTATGCCCCCTCAATAGAATATTTCGAAAGCAAAAACCATGAACTTTCTGATCAAATTGGTTAACTGAATTAAACTAAAAAACAGGATTTATACATTCATGTGCTTATCTTGAACAAATATATGAGGCTAAATATAAGAAAGTGAACACAATCAAGTAAATGTTGTTCTTTCAATTCTCTTTTAGGTTTCAAAGCTAACAATCATATATTAGAGCCACAACACACCTGTGGAAAATACATGTTACTGTGACCTGTCTCCTTGAACCTAACATTCAGATATTCCTGCAAAAACAAAACCCCCAAAAAAAAAAAAAAATTCACTGTGAATCCAAAAATCAAAAGAAATAGTTTTCCTTGCTTTTTTTTTTTTCTCGAGAAATGAAATTACATTGGAAAATAGAGTTAACCTGAATCGCTTCCCAAATGGCATAACCGTAGGGGCGAATAACCATGGTGCCACGCACAGGACCATAGTCAGCGAGCTCAGCGTTGGCAATGACATCCAGGTACCAAGCGTTGAAGTCCTGCGACCGAGGCGTGATGACTCGGTCTCTGTCCGGGTTGACTCGGCTCTTCGCGTTGCTATCGACTCGTTGTTCCTCGCTCGCCGTATCCGCAGCGGCAGTTCCCTGAGCCGACGAGAATCGAGCAGCTAACGGCGGCGGCGGCAGCGGCAGCTGAGTCTGAAACCGGTGGCTCCGACTCCGCCGTAGAAACGCCGGAGATCTCCGCCGGAGAGAATTGGCGGTGGTGGTGGTGATGGGAGAGAAGAGAGAAGTGAGAGATGGGAGTCTCAGAGACACCACCATTTTTACAGTGATGAGTGTGCAAGTGAAGAAGAGCGAGGGAGATGAGGTTTCGATACCGTTTATTTGTTATCAGACTGTTTTGGTTTTGATAGGCCCAATTTTGTTTTTGAGTTGGGGGCCCATCATGTGTATGGAAGAAATGAAGCCCACAGCTACTTTTATCCAACAGACGAATCCAAACTGAAATTTCAAGTGCAAACTTCCATCAAAACAAACACAAAAGAGAATTGAAATATTTTCACTTTGAAGTATTTTCACTTCACACACCCAACGGGTGGGAAAATTGAAAGTATATTATGTTTCCGCTTCATATGTTCTTTACAAAATAGGATTTTTTTTTTTTTTTTTTTTTAAGTGTTGGTTGTTTACACAATATTTTTTAGATGTGTTTCTCTAAAAAAATTCAACCGAACAAGTTTTTATAAGTGGGATTCACCAAATTTTTGTTTTTAAAACATGAAACTCGATGTGATTTTTGTCCACATTATCCTCAGAGTTCATTTTGATTTTTATGTACATTATCCTGAGAATTCATTAGCTTCGGAATACAATCCTTTCAATTCTAATTCACAGTTAATTTATTTATTAGTGTAGTGTATATATGGTACCACATCATTAGATATGATTCAAAGTAAACATGAATGCTGCTACTAGACGGTCTCTCTCAAAGATCCCCCAGAGATATCTAACATCAACATTTGAGGCCCATACCCTCAAGTTTCAAAAACATGTTAATACATCATTCTTGAACTAAAATGAAAAATCCAGGACTAAAGCAAAAGATAGTTCTACAATCTCTGAGTTAGTCTGAATTACCAACTCTCATAAGTCACAAAGGTAACAAATTAGATTAATCCAACTATGCTTCATTTAAAATCATTCAGACATTCACCCCAACCAGCAATGAAATTCTGAACAAGGCAACATTCTATTACTTAACAAGCAGCTAAAACAAATTTCGGAACAAGGCAACAAAGAAGAAAACATTCTTTCTGGGGCTACAACCAGCAATGAAATTCTAAAAAAGGCAACATTCTATTATTTAACACAGCTTAACACAGCTAATATGAGTCTAGAATATGAAAGTCTGCATTTCAATCCATCCAAGAGAAAGAGGAAGGGAGAGAATTGTCATCGCATTCTTGCCACAGATTGCATACAAGAGAACAAACATTTACACGAGAAATCAGTTCTTCGTCACTTCTGGAGTCTCCATCAACTTAAAATTGATGAAGTCGCAGTCCTTCCAGGGAGTGAAATCATTCAGCGATCTTGGGGTTTTGAAAGGAGTTGGAGAGGCAGGCATGCCTGACAGCTCATGCTTCCGAGAAGACACATCATCTTCAATCAGCAGCTCAGCCATCTCTTCCAATTCGAAGTACTTCAAGGGGCTTTCAGGCTGAACCAATAAAGGAGAGTAATTATTAAAGGGTTAAGACAACAAACCAAAAATATAAAAAAATTTGTCTAAGAGAAAAATGCCAACAAACCTTGAATTTACTCCACACTGGTGGTGCAGCACACGGAGATGCTAAGCACTTGGAATGATCTTAACAGAAAACAATAAATCAATCAACAAAAAAATTTCTAGGCAAAATTGCAAATATACATGTTAACAAAGTTTGATTACCATTATCTAGCCCAACTGTCGTCAGAAATTCATCAATGTCCATAGCCTTAGTCTGTGCTTTGATGCATTCTTGATGATTGTGCAAAAAATTTTCCTCAG
Source organism: Quercus variabilis (assembly GCA_030445155.1). Taxonomy (NCBI): domain Eukaryota; kingdom Viridiplantae; phylum Streptophyta; class Magnoliopsida; order Fagales; family Fagaceae; genus Quercus; species Quercus variabilis. The sequence continues at coordinate 14,121,349 of CP129453.1, forward strand.
CAATAGGATGAAGTGCTTCCTGTGCCGCCACACTAAACTTCTGGTTAAGATTCTTATTTGATGCCCCATGCAGATGTGGCTTGCTAGAGTTTGAAATGTCAGAAAGTGCTTTCCTGGTACCAGTCTTCACCTTCTCTGAGGCTTTAGAGATGCTTTTCTTTTTGCTTGTATCATTTCTTATTTGTGAGGCACCAGATTCTTCACCAATGAAAGCGAGATTCTTGGAAGAAGTTTGCTTTTTTGGTGCATGATTTAGATCAGGCTTCCCTGAGTTCGACAAATCACCAAGTGGTCTCCTTCCGCCAAGACCTCCTTTCCCTTTCAGGACGTTAGTCTTACCCCCAACAGAAGAACCTGCAATTGATATCATAAGGTTAGACCAACGTAGCCCAAGAGATTAGTGGAGAGAAATGAGTAATTTAAAGCATTGTACAAAAAACTTTGATAATGTACCATTGTGGGGAATAAGAAAATTCTGATCTTGAATCAGACGACCAGAATGCATTGCCATTCTCGATTTTCCAGGCAAAATTCAAATCAACAGCCCGCAAAGCTAGCAACCTATGAATGAGTAACCAAGCATATGAAACACAGAACAAGTAGTAGATTTAACAGATTTTATTGTAATACAAACAGAGTAAAACTAGGAAACAAAAATGAACGATCAAATAGCATCCAATGCCCTCTACTAGCGGCATCCTAAGACTCCATCTTGTAAGATGTGCATCTAATCTTTAATTAGATGTATAGAAAATGCTAATCACTTGCACCCAACCCCGCCCAACCAATTTCCATCTCCTATCAAACAGCATGACATTAAAAACACCAAACCAAGAAGATTTGAAGTATTCTTGTTACTAATAGTATCACCAACTGCTTCACCTCTCTATATTTCTTACAAATTGCTAGAGAAATAGGCAAGAATTGAATTGCATTAGTCTAACATTCTTAATGCACAGATCAATTACATAATATAATATCACAAATTAAAGTTTCTTTAAAAGAATCATCTCCCCATTCATCAAAAAGAAAAACAAGTCCCCTCTCCTACATCACCAAGAACAAGACCCCTCCATGATGACACTGCGAAAGCCAGAAAGAAATTTTTAAAAATAGCAACATTGTGATACAGTAATTTTCTATTCAGTTGGATTAAACTAATCCCTCTTTCTTTTCTTTTTTAATTTTCTTGGGTACAAGGGGAGTGCCCTAAATAAAGAAAGAATCAAAGGCTTCAAATTTATAATTATCTTTCTTTTCTTCTTCAATTTTTCTTGGCAACCAAACAGAGCATGGTTAATTTCTTGTTTTCTCCAATATTCAATTTCAGAAAAATGAAAGCTTTATTCCGAAGAAGAAAATGCACGAAACCCTAATAATCATAACACACAAAAGAAAGCCCTTTCTCAGATAATAAAAAGATAAATCTTCTAATTTTCATGCGTAAGCCCTAAGATCCTTTAGAAAATCAAAAACCCTAATAGGAAATTCCCAAAAACACTTTTCCCTTTTGTTTGGTTCTTGAGAAAATGGCACTTCGGTCTCTGATTTGATTCTTATCTAGACTTGATCAAGTGGAAACATTCAAGTTCTTGAACCCTAAGTAATGAAACCCTGCATTAAATATTTAATTTTTCTAACTAACCCACATTTTCTCGGCAACCAAACACCTTTTCCTTCTACTTTTTATTTGATATTCTTTAAAAATTTATCTACTTTTCAATCAGATCAGAAAAATAAAATAAAATAAAACTAAGAAGGAGAACTCACAGATAGGTTTCAAGGAGGAAATCTTTCTCTATCGTTTTAAGATTTTCTCGGGACTTTCTCGTCGATTTTCTTGCTTTTTCTCTGCGAATTCTCTGTTTCTTCTTGTAGGCAAATTTTGAAAATGGGTCTTTCAATTAGGTTGGTGCTATATATATTGAGGACTCCATGGGTTCTAACGGTAACATTTTGCGCTTTTACATTATTGCCCCTCACTGAGATAGTTACCGATATAAGGTAGGTACCACCAATAACATTCCGAATTTTTAAATTTTTTTGCCATCTGAATATATGAAAATTCCCAGTGGTTTTTTATTTTTTTTATCAAATTAATTTTATTGTGGCCAAAATACCACCTACATTTGTATACTTTTAATCCAAACTTTTATTTGTTCAAATTTTTGCATTCTTCTAGTTCCAATTTTTTTCATACATTTCCATAAGTACATATTCCTTTTCTTCTTCTTTTTTAAAGGTAGTACAAATTCTTATTTACTGGCTTTATTCAATTATGCTTTTTATAACAAAATTCAGTCAAATTTTTTTAAAAAAAATTTAACTCAATTAAACAGCCTGTTGTTTATATTTCATCCCATGTATTCGTAATATATAAATACATGATGAATATAACACAATTTTTAGAATTAAATGAGAAATTAACTGTTTTATAGATCAAATTAGAATTTCAACACTTTTGATTGAGTTTTGTACTTTAGGAATTAAATGAGAAATGAATTTTTTTTAAGTTGATTAAAGAACAAATCAAAGGTGTATTGGTTGAGGGAAGAAATTAACAAAATCAAATGTATAAGAACAAAATTGAAATTATTCTAAAGGACAAGCAATTTAGTTGGGCCTCTTTGTATTTATAAATAGCTTTATAGCTTATTTTGATGTCTTGGATTTTTTAAAAAGAGAAGACCTAATATTAAGGCCCATCAGGGTCAGAAGCCTTTAAGGGCTTTAAAGGCTTCTAAAACTAAAGAAAATGAAGTTAACGCCAAGCAGATGCGACTGTGATGGTCCGGCCCATCCAACCAATGCAAACGCCACCGTTTTGATCTGTAATCGTGAAACCCAGGTTGACTCGGTTCTCAGCAGTGAGTTTAGCTTTTAATGTTTTGGACACGTTTTGACTCAGTGGTTTCAACTCGAACCCAGCCATTCCCATCCGGGCCCGCCACTTCCCAAAAACCTCGCATCTTTCCACACGATCCCTCCCTTCACAAGCAACCGAGTTCCCTAACTTCCGACCCAGTCCCTCCTTAATCTTAACTCGCTCCGAGTTATCCCTTTTCATCGTTGCTTCGAACGAGTCAAACAGGGCATCGTAAAACGAGCAAGTCTCTGTCACCCGCGCCATAAATGGTGCCATATTTGTGTTCATCTCCTGCTCTACCAAAATCACCACACGCGGCCCCAACCCCTTCACGCACCTCAGCAACTCACCGAGAATTGCGAGGTTGGCAGCCATGAACCCAAGCTTGAAACGCAGCAACATATCGTACAGCAACTGAGTTGACTCGACGTGTTCTTTATTGAAAAGCTCACCCACGGGAGGTGGGTTTTCGACCGAGTTAACACGGGATTTCAAAGCGGATACCCAGTAACTCATCAGCCTCTCCTCTGAATTCCCTTTGGGATTCGAGAAGCGAGCCAAGCGCGTGAGGATCTCTGACGCGACCTGGCTTTTGCCCTCTGAAATGTTCATCGCAGCATCGATTATACACTGTTCCGAGCTAGTCATTGTTATATATAAAAATAAAAATTTGAACTTGTTTATATTTCATCCCATGCATTCGTAATATATAAATACTCCTGGCTACGTAGCTTTCAACCATTCAGAGTGACAAAGAGGAGCATGTATTCCAGGAAGGGAATAAATGTGCCAACGTGCTTGCAAAAAGGGGTTGTTCTATGTTGTAGGATATTCTGTTTAACCAAAAGTGTAAGTGTATATATATATATATATATACTAGTTAGGGTGAGATCTGGAAGATGAGAAATTTAAGATAAAATTTTTATTTAAAAACGTATGATACTATATGTGGGGGGTTTTGGGCCCGAAAATTCATTATGTTTGGATATTGGGTCTATGGCCCAATTCGAGGACAAAGTTTTGTCCGAGAATCAGAGAGGATAGCTTTGTCCATAATGACTCAACAGAATGAGCCGAGGACAAATACATCCTCAATAGACCAAGGCTAGAGTCTGAAGAGGTCATTTGCCAACTGAGGTAATATTCCAAGAAGATCTATTGGTGCAAGTTAGTATAGCGGAGATGTCAAGTAATAAAACATCACAAAGTATCTTAGGAGAAAGCTACTACCTCCACATTAAACACTCTGCAGCTAACCTCTTGGCTGTATTAATGTGAAAGTGATACCTGAATAATAGATTTCAACCTTATAGCTACTACATGGAGACTTATGGGAAGTGCTGATGGAACAAGTATCAAGATCAACCATCTGGCATGCACGTGGAAGATATGGATGAAAAGGAAAAGGAGTATAAAAAGAGAAGGAGGTAATGAGAAAAGGGGATCGAAGAAGGAAGGGTGAAATATTGTAGCAATCTAAAACCAAACTTGTAACCCCATCTAAGATTATTATATAAGAACCAGTTTACTCGGACATTGCCGAGGACATTTATTGCTCGTTCTACAATTGTCCATCTTCATTCTTTCACCATCAACCTACTTAATTTGTTGTTTGATTTACTAAAACCCAGTTTTCTAACTCATTTCTCTACAAATGCATTGTTTTAGGCTTTTTTGGCCTAGGTCCACTCATATATTTGGACTAGGAAGCCAAATTTGATCCTTACATTATATACATAAAAAATGTATGTCACACATAAAGTTATAGTTTCTTAGTACTTATTTGTTAAAGGTAATATTTGCTCACTAAAAACTTCTAAGAATGATAATAAATATCATCATCTTCCAATAATAAGCAGTTGAGTCTTGCTAAGACATTGTCACAATATTTAAATTTTCATAATGAATTATGTCATATGCTACAATTAAAGTTTTTCATCAAATACCTTCAACTATATGCAACAAACTTTTTTTTCATATGTACTTTCTTCTTTATCATTCTATATGAGTCTAGGTACAATGTTTAGCTTACTTAGTTTTTAATAATCACCTATTTTAGGCAAAGAAAAAAAAAAGATAACAAAAGGCATGTGTCATGAAATTTCCCATTAGATAAATTATAAGCTTTGAAGACTTAAATTTAAAAAATAAATGTTCTTTAGAAAATAAATAAAACACTTTATATCATCATTCAAACTTATTACTACTATCTTAAACTCAAAATACATAAAGAAAATTTTTGGATTGTTAAAATTTAGTGAAAGTATTTTAGACATTACACAATGTAATATTTTAATAATCATAAAATTTCATTAGAGTTTAACTAAGAGAATAACAATATAACATATTTACTCTTTTCCAAAATATTAAGGAGAAAGTTGCTTGATTTTAAAGTTTTAAGGTGGAATTTTGAATTACCCCAAACATAAAGGATGAAAAGAGTGTTTTATCCCAAGTTTTTTATTATTATTTTTTGTGTGTAAAACTATGTGTTTTTACTTAAAATATTATGTAAAGATAAACATACAATAAAAAATACAAAAAGTCAACTCAAGAAAACTAAATGTGAATTTTGGCTCAACAAAATTGAGTAAACCAAAAAAAAAAAAAAGGGGTTCTAGAAACACAACATAATGGTACAACATTTTCCTAATACCTTTATAATTTTTTTTTTTTTTTGGACTCGTAAAGAAATGATACCATAGTAGTTGTGAAAATATTATAACAACATCAAAATGTCTTAATATTTTTACAAGAGAAATGTTATGAGTAAACAAAAAAAAAAAAAAAAAGTTCTAGAAACACAACATAATGGTACAACATTTTCCTAATGACTTTATAATTTTTTTTTTTTTGGACTCGTAAAGAAATGATACTATAGTAGTTGTGAAAATATTATAACGATATCAAAATGTCTTAATATTTTTACAAGAGAAATGTTATGTCTGTAATATTTTTACAACAAATTATAAAGCAGTAGGTTGTTATTGGTTGGTAAAAAATAATTTCATTAATAAGTTTAAATTAGAACCAATAATAATTTATTATAAAAGTGTTGTGAAAAATGTCATAAATGTCGCACTTTTTTTTCGCAAAACCTTTATTTTTAGTTGTGGTTGGTTCTAATATGATATTTTATTATTTTATTTTGGCCTATAAGGAATTACCACCTCAACAGTTATGAAAATATTGTGACAATTTATTGTGTTAATATATATTTTTTGGGTAACAACTCATACGTAGATTAAAAAAATAAAAAGCATATTCAATAGGCGATATTTTCAAAAAGAAAAAGGAAAAAAAAGAAAAGAAAAGAAAAGCCAATGAAACTGTTTTGATTGAATAAACCAAAACTATAGTAGCTTTGGTACTGCAGCTTTGCACATTGACTCTTTTTTTATATATATAGCCATGATCAATACAACACAACAGCCTGAATTTAGAATTAAATGAGAAATTAATTGTTTTATTTTATATGTCAAATTAGAATTTCAATACTATTGATTTAATTTGATACTTTTGGGGTTAAATGAGAAATGCATTTTTAAAAGTTGATTTAAGATAAAATTGATACAACTAATGGTTGAGGGACAAAAATAACAAAATCAAACGTATAAGAACAAAATTGAAATTATTCTAGTAATCTTGTTTGATTCATGTGTTTAAACACATGTTTTCAGTTTTTAAACAATATTACATGTATTTTTACATACTTTTTTACCCACACATATTTCTTAAAAATATAAATAACATTACTAGAATAACATTACCAAATTGCCTCTAAATTCAAGACACGATTTAGTTGGGCCTCTTTTTATTTATAAATAGCTTTATGTCTTATTTTAATGTCTTGGATTTTTTTTTTTTTAAAGAGAAGGCCCCTCTGTGACCTAAGATTAAGGCCCATCAGGGTCAGGAGCCTTGAAGGGCTTTGAAGACCACAAGGCTTCTTTTACTTCAAGCTCCAAGCACTTAGGATCAGCTGTGAAGACTTTTAAAACTAAAGAAAATTTCTCTAAAATGGGTAAAAAGTAAAAAGAATCAGAAGCATTTTGCAGTGTACTCTCTTTCAGTCCACATATAATGTGGGGAACAGCATACACATTCCATCACTAAATTCTTGAGCAACCAATGCCATTTTTTCCCTATATTTGAACATTTCCTTCTCTCTCTCTCTCTCTCTCTCTCTCTCTCTTTTTCATTTTTTTCAGTAGAAAAGTCAAATGAATTTGCACCTAGTCATCTAGATAAGCTTTCATGTTATACTCTAGCTTCTAATCTTGTTGAAACCCTGTCTAATGGCAATACGGACATGCTAGCCTTAAAAGGGTTTTTTTTTTTTTCCCCTATAAGTAGTTGATATTTAATTACGCATGGCTAAAAAGCATCTTGTATATATAATTATATATATTAGAGCAATTCAGGCAAAAGTTGATGTTATCAGGATGGAGGTTGGATGCCTTGTTGTTTTGTAGTTGTTTTCTTCTTGAATAAAATTCTTCTTTCAACAAAAAAGAGCAATTCATACAAGAAAAAATTTTATAAAATAATAATAAAAGTAAAAAAGTCACCAAAGATATCTTTCGATACATTATGTATTATGTTGAGACACCATAATTCGGCTTTCTACAACCACTCTAAAATTTAATAGACTCGCAAAACACAATGTCGATTGATATAAAATGATTGAGTGCGACTTTCTTATCACCAATTAATTTTGAAGTGAAATATCATATAAATCACAGTCCGACATAACACAAAATCGAAAAAGTCCAAGTCATACTCAAATCTATATTTTACCAGAATTTTCTTTTTTCTTTTTTCATTCTTTCTTTTTATTTTTCTCCCTAAAAGACGTACTTCTAGAGCTGTTGGGGTATCACATATGAAACCTACCGCCTCTAATTTAGTCAATGGTACATTTGAATGGGTCAAGTAATCGACTTGGATACAGAACCAAAAAAAAAAAAAAAAAAAGAAGTCTAAAAACCATGAGCATTTTACGCATTCACTGCATTCCCATTTTCCCTGCGTTAACCATGCAATTTGTTTGAAATAAGGTTCTCGATGGTCTTTTGCTGGTCTTTACACGTGGTCTTTTATTAGTCTTTACACGTGGTCAGACCACGAAAGCAAATGCACCTTATTCCTTATTAGCACAAACAAAAATGTCAACTTTTAGTCTTGTGTAAATAGTGTCTCATTTGCTCATACAAGAAACATATATGGGTAAAAGTAAAACACTTTCAACTTCTCTTAGAAATTACTCAAAACGTTTCTCATATTATATATGTGACATACACGAAGTTCAGTTTGTCATTGACAGATCAAAATTTGGAAAGAATAGCACTAGCTTAAATAGTATGAAATACCTAAAATACCTTTAGTTTTGTCATTATAAGAATATTATAAACGTTTTTTTATTTTATTTTTTCCATTTTGAATTTTTCAAAACCAGGTTCTCTAGCCCTCATAGGCAATGTTATATTTTAAATTTTCTTCCTAGAATTGCAACATGCATGGTCCTTGTCTTGTTGTTAAAAATAATTAGAGTAAGATTGTATCAATATTTATTTTATGATTATAAAATCCTCTAATACAAAGTGTAATTTCAAAAGCACAAAGGAGATCCTTAATATTATAACGACAACAAAATATCTTAATATTTTCACAAGAGAAATGTTATGTTCACAATATTTTCACAACAAATTATAAAGTAGTAGGTTGTTACGGGCTGTTATTGGTGGGCAAAAAAGTAATTTTCTTGATAAGTTTTAATTAGAACCAATAAAAATTTACCACCTACAATCTGTTATAAAAGTGTAATGAAAAATATTGTGAATGTTGCACTTTTATTTTTCACAAAACCTTTATTTTAAGTTGTAGTTGATTCTAGTGTGATATTTTATTATTTTATTTTGGCCTATAAAGAATTAATATCTCAACAATTGTAAAAATATTGTAATAATTTATTGTATTAATATAAATATTTTTAGGTTAATAGCTCATACGTAGATCAAAAAAATAAAAATAAAAATAAAAAGCATATTCAATAGGCGATATCTTCTAAAAAAGAAAAGAAAAGGAAAGCCAGTGAAATAGTTTTGATTGAATAAACCAAAACTAGTGTAGCTTTGCACATTGACTCTTTTTATGTATAGACATGATGAATATAAGACAATAGCAAGTCTGAATTTAGAATTAAATGAAAAATTATTGTTTTATTTTATATGTCAATTTAGAATTTCAGTACTTTTTATTTAATTTGATACTTTTGGAATAAAATGAGAAATGCATTTTTAAAAGTTGATTAAAGATAAAATTGATACAACTGATGGTTAAGGGACGAAATTAACAAATAAAATGTATAAGAACAAAATTGAAATTCCTATTTTCCTGATTTAATATAGGATTTTGAAAACGGCTAGTGTTTTCAATATACAAAAAATATTTTTAATGACATAGTTATAAATAAATTGAAAATAGAGGACCTCACATATTTGTCCAAACTCTTTTATCTCTTAAATTATAGAGTTTATATTTTATCACAAAAAGAAGTTTCACACTTCAAATTAATGATGAGCTCTATTCTCTTATTATTATCCACACACACACACACACACACAAAAAAAAAAAAGTAATCTACATATTACTTTTTGTAAATATTTTTTTAAAAAAAACTCAAAAATAGAAATAATCTCCCAAACAATTATTTTTGTTTTTAGTATTTTGAAAATTATTCTTAAAAGTGGGAGCCAAATACGTAAAATATAAAAATTATTACTTGAAAACTAGTTTCAAGTTCATTTTTTTGAAAATTGTTTTTATACTATTTTGAAAACAAAACAAAAATACTTCTCCCAATCAGCCCCTTAAATTTTAGAGGACAAACAATTTAGTCGGCCCTCTTTTTATTTATAAATAGCTTTATGTCTTTTTTTTTTCTTTTTCTTTTTTTGAGGGGGAAATAGCTTTATGTCTTATTTTAATGTTTTGGATTTTTTTTTTTTTAAGAGAAGGCCCCACTGTGACCTAAGATTAAGGCCCATCAGGGTCATGAGCATTGGAGGGCTTTGAAAAGACCGCAAGGCCTTATTTTGCTTCAAGCTCCAAGCACTAAGGATCAGCTGTGAAGACTTTTAAAACTAAAGAAAATTTCTCTAACCTGGGTAAAAACTAAAAAGAATCAGAAGCATTTTGCAGTGTACTCTCTTTCAGTCCACATATAATGTGGGGAACAGCATACACATTTCATCACTAAATTCTTGAGCAACCAATGCCATTTTTTCCCTATATTTCTTTCTCTCTCTCTCTCTCTCTCTCTCTCTCTTTTCAGTAGAAAAGTCAAATGAATTTGCACCTAGTCATCTAGATAAGCTTTCATGTTATACTCTAGCTTCTAATTTTGTTGAAACCCTGTCTAATGGCAATACTGACATGCTAGTATTAAAAGGGTTTTTCTTTTTTTTCCTATGAGTTGTTGATATTTAATTACACATTGCTAAAAAGCATCTTGTATATATAATTATATATATTAGAGCAATTCATGCAAAAGTTGATGTTATCAGGAGGGAGGCTAGATGCCTTGTTGTTTTGTAGTTGTTTTCTTCTCGAATAACATTCCCCTTTAATAAAAAAAAAAAGAACAATTCATACAAAATAAAAATTTATAAAATAATAATAAAAGTAAAAGAGTTACCAAAGATATCTTGACTAGTAGGTTTCAATTAACTTAATTAGTAAAGTCTTTTATCGTAGAATAAAATATCTAAATTTCAACCCTGCCTATACCAAAAGTCAATTGATATCTTGATCCAATAATAAAGAACAATTATTAGAAGCAGACACTATAAATTAAACTATAACTCAAAAGTTGGTCCATATATATATATATATATATATATATATATGTATATGGACTGTAACATGTTTGGCTTTCATATTATATATTTTAACATAAAGTAATCCGTGAACTCCAATATAAGGATTCAACTTGCTCTTTCCTTTCCTCCAGCTAGCATTCTAAAGCGTCTTCAAATTAAATATCATATTATTAAAAAATTGTTGTCTACGATAAATGTCCAATGGAAATTTTAAATGGATTCCCTCGTGCACAAGTCATGGGTTCATGGCCCCTCTTCATATCATTAACAATCAATTAATTTGTGCAATGGTTTGGTGGAAAAGTCCAAATACATACTCATAATATTTGATACATTATGTATTATGTTGAGCATCATAATTCGACTCTTTCTGACTACTCTAAAAATTAATAGACTCGCGAAATACAATGTCAATTGTCATAAAATAATTTAGTGCAACTTTTTTATCACCAATTAATTTTGAGATAAAGTGACATAAATCACAATCCGACATATCACAAAATCAAAAAAGTATAAGTCATACTCGAATCTATATTTTACCAGAATCCTTTTTTTTTTTCTCTCCCTAATAGATGTACTTCTAGAGCTGTTGGGGTATCACATGTGAAACCTACCGCCTCTAATTTAGTCAATGGTACATTTGAAGGGGTCAAGTAATCGATTTGGATACAGAACCAAAATAATAATAAAAGTCTAAACCATGAGCATTTGACACATTCACTGCATTCCCATTTATCTTGCATAATAGCCATGCATTTTGTTTAAAATAAGGTTCTCGATGGTCTTTTATTAGTCTTTACACGTGGTCAGACCACGAAAGCATATACACCTTATTAGCACGAACAAAAATGTCAACTTTTATTCTTGTGTAAATAGTGTCTCATTTGCTCATTCAAGAAACATATATGGGTAAAACTAAAAGTAAAACACTTTTAACTTCCCTTAGAAATTACTCAAAACGTTTCCCATATTATATATGTGACATATACGAAGTTCAGTTTGTCATTGACTGATTGAAATTTGGAAAGAATAGCACTAGCTAAAATAGTATGAAATACCTAAAATACCTTTAGTTTTGTCATTATAAGAATATTATAAACTTTTTTTTTCCTATTTTGAATTTTTCAAAACCAGGTTCTCTAGCCCTAATAGGCAATGTTATATTTTAAATTTTCTTCCTAGAATTGAAACATGCATGATCCTTGTATTGTTGTTAAAAATAATTAGAGTAATATTGTATCAATATTTATTTTATGATTATAAAATCCTCTAATATAAAGTGTAATTTCAAAAGCACAAAGGAGATCCTTGTTCCAAAGAGGTTAGAGTAGTTTACCTCAAATTTATTGCATCAATTTGCTATGAAATAAAATATTCCATGAATCTCACCTACAACTAGTGGAAATTCAAAGAATATAGAGGATTGTCTCTCATTAATTATATGTAACCAAAAGGGATGGTAATAGGTTAGGTTTAGTGATTTTTTTTAACTCAACCTGACCTTAATATGAAGTATCAGGAAATCTTCAATTGTGTTTGAGAATATTTAATTTTTTACAATTTAAGTACTCGAACCCAAGCTATGTGTGTCGATTTAATATAAAAATGTAGGTGGTAATTTGGTCTGTAATGTTTTTTTGGACGGTTAGAATTTAAAATTATGTGATGTGAAGCAATTTATACTATTATTTTGGATTTTATGTTTTTTTTAGTGGTCTAAACATGCTGTATTAGCCTGAAACTTGAGAATTATAAATTTATAATACTTATTGTAAAAGTGCTAGTTAATACTTTATTTTAGTTAAATAGTGAGTAGTATATTAGTTGTTCACTCGTTCTACTAAATTCATGGTAAGAGAAACCGGATACGCTTTGGTTTTCCAAATTGAGTTTGAGATATTTAAAAAAAAAAAAAAAATTAAAAGGGTTTGGTATGAATTTGTTATGTAAAATATTTATAGAGTGTTGGTTAATAAATTAAGCAATAAGTATATGTGAAAATAGTTTTTTTTTTTTCCAACCACTTTGGGGTCTAGCAAAAGATTGTAAACCACATGATAGCCAAATAATAATAATAAATAAATACAAAGAATATTAGATAAAGAAATAGGCATCACAGTAAGGACTTAAGGCAGGGATTTTCCTATTCCAAGCTGATTGGTAGCAACTAGCAACTAGCAAACCAATAATAATGCTTGAAGTGTTCAGGCAACAAATGATACTTTTACACGGGGTACCTAAAAAACAAAATTTTACATATTAAAAAATTTTCAAATAATACTAGCCAATAATTTTGTTTAGGGTTACTTTTTCTTTTCCCTTTAAACTTATTTGAACACCCATATATCATTCAATTCTCTAAAAAAAAAAAATGGTGTTTTGATGTGATAACAAAGAGCAATCATTAAAAGCATATTTCATATGTTAAAACTCTCTTAAAATTCTACCCAAAAAAAAAAAAAAACTCTCTTAAAAAAAACGGTTAGAACAATTCTGGTCTGTTTTTCCATTAGATCAGGCACTACCACGTGCAAAGATGCAAGCATTAAAATAAAATCATGTCCAATGTCCAATATAGATGGATAATTCCGCTAATTAATGTAATAATGTAGTCATGTACACTATATATCTATATATATATATATATATATTTTCCCACCTTCATGACTTCTGCTTAGGTTTATACAACTCAAAAGGTAAAAAAAAGCATAAGGATAAATTTACCACTTAGCAAATAAAATTCTTAAAAAAAGAATAAATAAATAAATCGCAATCTCGAAAGTCATTGTGTGTGTTTTTTTTTTTTTTTTTTTTAATTTTGTGTATAGACTTTTTTTTTTTTTTTTTTTGAGAAAGAAAAAATTATTATTTAATTAAAAATAAATATATCTTAACTTAATATTCATCAATGAAGTTCTTTAAAGAATATAGGAAAGCCATTCTGATGTCACCGACTTAAAAAAAAAAAAAAAAAAAAAAAAAAAAAAAAAAAAAAAAAAAAAACAATTATAAAGTGTATTAGAAATTTAGCACAAAAATTCAAGAATTTTGTAATTCAACTAATGTCTTTAAATAACCGCTAGGATTCAAATTTTCTCTCCCTAACTATCAAATTATAAAAAAGAAAAAAAAAAAGAACTTAAAAAATACTTTATTTTATTTGTGGTTTGAAAATAAAATATGGTTGGCGGAGGGAGGGAGGGAGGGTGGAGGAGGGTGGCCCCCTCGGGTTTTAAAAAATCACCTATTTCGGTATTCTCTCGTGCAATTTTTTCTTTAAAAAAATAAAAACATATGTTAAGTTTCATTTACAGTATTTTTAAGAAAAAGTTTTAGTTTCGCCAACAAATACCATAAAATAAAGGATTTTGACCTTTATTACCTTTCTCTTATGTGACAGATTTTTTTTATCTTACTTTTGGTTTGGGTGACATCTAGTATAATCCACGGGCCATCAAATCCATGCTTTTTTTTTTTTTTTTTGGTCTCTGGATTACATAATACCTCATTGAATTATGTAATCCAATTCACTTCCTCTATAGCACGTTTGCTACCACTACTTTCCTATAATAAAAAAATAAAAATCTAGTAATAAATACCATTTACTTTTTGATGAATATCATTTAATTCATTTCTGCTCGTATGCAAATTATTTATTGAGTACTTGTTACACTTCCTATTTTTAGGAAACACAACAATAAATTTTTACCATCTGCCATCATGATAAAAGCGCCATTCACTTCCCATTATATTGAGCATTCATGTTTCTCCACCAAAATTAAATCATGTCTGATTTCTCTATTTGTCTTTCGGTAAACTGTAGTATCCAATAATATATATATATATATATATATATATATATATATATATTATTGGATATAATTTATTCTAGATTTTAATTTTTATGTTTTAAAATATAATAATATATTAAATTCATAAATACATAGATCAAATGATAAATGAAATCCGGTTAATATAAATTTTAGCGTGCATAAAAAAATAATGAAAGAACATGTATTTTAAAAAGATCTTGGTTATTACACCATATCTCAATCCAACTAATACAATTCAGGAGATGTGTACTAGATGTAAAAAAATAAATGCAAATTCCTCCTTTCTCTCTTATTCTTAAGTATACGGTGAATTAAGTTAATATTTTCTTATTTTTTACTATAATGTCATACACACGCTCAACAAATATTAAATTAATGACCACATCCTCTACTTTGTTCTTGTAAAATATTTCCCTCATATTTTCTCTCACACCTTTTTCTATTTAGTTCTAGTCATCATAATACAAAATTCGCATGGAACAATGTCGCATTGATCAAGAAATGTGGATCAATGTATGTACCTATGTATTTTTGTCTTAAAGGACTAGCTGTAAAGAACAAGGAGCACACCATGACACCATACTAGCCAATGATCCCACAAAACTAAAACAAAGGACCTACACTAATAGAGAACATGAATGGACCGAATCTCGAAAGTAAAACAGAATTCCATGCCTCCATAATCAAAATCTTCAACATCCTATTGTTTTCTTAAACTAGTAACACATATCATCATTAAAAAAATTGAATTGCTTATTCGAAGCACACCCATATGTGTATGTAAGAGAGAGAAAAAGAGAGAATCACTAGAAATATGTGTAAGATTAATCAAGAAACACCATCAAGTTGAAGCTTGATTTTTGTGCTCTCCTTTGAATACTGTAACTAATATTACTGCTAAAATGAAGTATTCTTTCAAGAATTCCTAGTGGCAAAACAAAATAATTTCAAAGTTGATTAGAGAATATAATTTGTCTGACTAAAATGGGCAATAATGGTAGGCTAGATATGCTGTTTTAGTTAGGGATTTGTAATGTGATTTTTCTTCATACTTCCATTTGTTTTTATTACATTAAGGTCATCCTAGATCTAAAGCATATTCTAATTTCTACATTGGAAATAGCCCTTTCAGATTTGGCAAAACCTTTTTCAAATAACATTATAGGTTCTTATAAAAGTAAACTTGTCTCAAAAGGAACATTTTGTTCGCAAAAATAAATACGCTGTAGCGAAATTTCCTCCATCACCATGTTAGGTTCCATTTTATTTTCGCAATAGAGAAAAAAAGTGCATCGTTCCCGCATCGACAAATTTCAAGGAACATTCATTGTTTTTTGGTAACAATGCATGCATTTGCTCAGCAAAAGTGTTGTGGCAACAACAAATTTCACAGAAGTGACAGAACATGTGCTTTGTGAATCGTTATCACACACAAGTCACAACCATATGTTTCCTAATAATGAAATTGCTTGGTCTTTCTAGTTTGTACTACAATCCAATGCACCGTGGGTGTTTGATGATCCAAGCATAGCAAAAATTTCGAAAAAACTAAAACCCAAATGTAATAATCCACCCAAAAAAAATATTATATAATTTCATTAAGTGGAGCCCTCAAATTGTTGGTAATGTAAACGCAATTCCAAGCAACAAAGTCAGCCATATACCAAACTAAAACAACTTTCACTAAGTGGTCAGTGCAAACCCAAATGATAAGAGAGAAAAACAAAATAAAATGCAGTGGCACTAGAATTTCCTTATAATCCCAAACACTCTTTTATAATTGTTTCCGTTTGGTGGCTTTGTCTTTTGCTTCTTCTTTTTTTTTTTTTTTCTTTTCCTTTTCCATTTTCTCAGGAAAACATTAACAATTAATAATAATAATAATAATAAGCAAAACCAAAAAAAAAAAAAATGAAAGAGAGAGAAAATGAGAAAAAAGAGTGAAGTTAACGCCAAGCAGATGCGACCGTGAGGGTCCGGCCCATCCAACCAATGCAAACGCCACCGTTTTGATCTGTAACCGTAAAACCCGGGTTGACTCGGTTCTCAGCAGTGAGTTTAGCTTTTAATGTTTCGGACACGTTTTGACTCAGTGGTTTCAACTCGAACCCAGCCATTCCCATCCGGGCCCGCCACTTCCCAAAAACCTCGCATCTTTCCACACGATCCCTCCCTTCACAAGCAACCGAGTTCCCTAACTTCCGACCCAGTCCCTCCTCGATCTTAACTCGCTCCGAGTTATCCCTTTTCATCGTTGCTTCGAACGAGTCAAACAGGGCACCGTAATACGAGCAAGTCTCCGTCACCCGCGCCATAAACGGCGCCGTATTTGTGTTCATCTCCTGCTCTACCAAAATCACCACGCGCGGCCCCAGCCCCTTCACGCGCCTAAGCAACTCGTCGCGAGGGTTGTCCGTCGAAACGCTCTCGTCAGCCATTCTGTACAATTTGAAAGCGAAATTCACCACCAGTGACTCATCCGGTTCGCAACCCAGCGACTCGCGAGTCAGCTCGCCGAGTTTTAGAATCGTTACTGTTTTAAATGCGAAACAGACCCCAACTTTCTTCGCTTCTTGAGTCAGGGCGTTCCCAACCTTCGTTAGCCTCTCTTGGGAGCTATTATCTGCTACAGCTGTGATCTTTACAATGAAGGACTTCCCGTTCTGACGCGCCGCGAGCGCGTGGAGAAGATAAACATACTGACCACCTTGCCCGATATCAAAGTCAATTACATGAATTTTGTTACCGCGGTTGTTGTTGTCCGATTTAGTATCGGACTCATCTAATGTAGCTTCGAGAATTGCGAGGTTGGCAGCCATGAACCCAAGCATGAAACACGGCGACATATCGTACAGCAACTGAGTCGACTCGACGTGTTCTTTATAGAAAAGCTCATTCGCGGGAGGTGGGTTTTCGACCGAGTTAACTCGGGATTTCAAAGCGTAGACCCAGTAACTCATCAGCCTCTCCTCGGAATTCCCTTTGGGATTCGAGAACCGAGCAAGGCGCGTGAGGATCTCCGACGCGACCTGGCTTTTGCCCTCCGAAATGTTCGTCGCAGCATCGATTATACACTGTTTCGAGCAAGTCGAACCCGGCGAAGCGACCGACGATGAAGACGAGGACGAAGAGGACGAAGTTGGCGAGAGCGAGATTGGCGGCTTCTGACTTGTCGGACTAATCAGGTTCTGAATCGTCTCGGACCACTCGCTGTTAGCGTTGGTGATCACCGAAACGGCGTCGTTCTCTTCCTCGTTCACATCGTCGTCGTCGTCGTCTAATAACTGCTTCTCCAGCTCCTGAAGCCGATCATTCATAATCTTCTGCTCCGACACGTGGGACGACGACGTACTGACACACGGAACGCCAGGCAAGGCTTGGGCGTTGTTGTTGTTGTTGTTGTTGTTGTTCGTAGTGACAATTCTGTTTCCGATGGAAATTGGCTGAGGACGAAATTGCTGTAAGATTGGAAGGCTATACCTTTCTAGAGACGAAGTGGTAGTTGTTGATGCGGCGGAAAATTCTATGGGTGAGAGCGGCGATATTGGAGAGGTGTGTAGAAAAGTGCGAGGCTTAACGTAGCGGGAGAAAAGGCCATTGAGCCCAGCTTGGTTGTTCTGAATCTGGTGGGCTTGGTAGTCGGAGAGAGTTCTTTTTCCGATTATTGTATGTGGCTGTTGTGGTTGCTGTTGTAGTTGAAGTTGTTGTTGTTGATGATGGCGAGCGATCTGGGTCGATGGGTCGTGAAAAAGCCCCTGGAGGTTGGATCGGTAAGAGGGTTGTGGAGCTTGATTCGTGGATCGGCCGGTGAAGAAGTCTGGGGCCCCACCACCCGTGAACCCCGATGCCATGTTTTTTGTGATTATTTGGGTTGGTAGTTTTTGAGAAAGAATGAGAGAAGGTAGAAAGAGAGAGAGAGAGAGAGATTAAAGGAGGAAATGGTGTTTGAAGAAACGCATGGGACAAAGAGAGAGTTTCTTATTGAATTGATTCTGATGAATATAACGGAGGGGTGAGGTGGGGTGTGGGGGCTCCAACTTAGCAATTTGCCCTTTCGATTTTTGGAGGTTCTGGTTTTTCTCTCTCCTTTTTTTTCATTTTTAAAAGAGAAAATGTGAATGGGGTGGGAGTGGTGTACGCGTACCATGTGATCCTCACCGTTCGTTTTGACTTAATTTTTAATATTCATGAAAAATTAAAATAAAAAATTTGAGTCGCGATTAATTCCGTATGCATGTACTTAGTGTCATACATTTTGTTTACCGTGTGAAAACGAAAAGAGCATAGCTAGAATAAATCTAATTCAATTACTTATAGAGTATTCTCAGAATATGTGTAGATGTTTTGAATGGCAATTAACTCGATATGCGTTTAAAATTAGTGTCATATATTTTGTTCATAGTCAATTTCATACCCGAGAAAGGGAAAATTATAGCTAGACTTATAGAGCGTTCTCAGAATGTTTGATTATAAGCCAGTTTATTGCTATCAGTTTTCGAAATGTGATGACCGTGATTGATTTAATTTAGAATTAAAAGGGCATCATATGTGGGTTGTATGAGAATTGAACGGTGATTAATCGAGTAAAACGTACTCTTTGGTGATGCATGATACTTTTTAGGTACTTAGAAAACCCGTTGAAGTCTGAAGGCAGAGCACTTCGTTTGGCGCATGAGTGGCACTTACCATTGAGGGATTAGAAAACCAGTTCTGTTTAGACATATGTAAATTAATGTGTTCGACACGCGCCTATGACGGGGTGTGAACCAAAAAGGCCTTTTTTCGATTGTGTGAATGAATTGATCTTTATTCGGTAGTGATCGACTGACAGGACAGTTACGAAATGTTGCAAAAAGCTATCGACAAATACCTTAGGAATGCAATCCAGAACATAAAGATAACGACCGTTTCGACACGTGGACGAATGGGAATGACATTCGCGACTGTTTCGCGTGACGGACCCGTGATGCTTGTAAAATTCCTGAACTAAGTTCGCTGATTCGAAATTCCAGTAGCTGGGGTTTTTGTGTACTTACGGGATTGGGTTGGGTATTACCGGTTGATTCTGGTGGGTTTTACCGACACGAGTCGGTAAGCCGACTTTACGTCTTTAGTAAGAGAATTTCAAAACCTGGAAAACCTTTTTTGTCTACGTTGGCTTTTAGCCCCAACCATTTAAAATATATACCACCTCTCCGACACACAAGGGAAAATTGGAAAATAAATTCATGGGATTCAAAGGCTTTTTTTGGTTGTTGCTTAAGGAAAAAAATATTACTCGTTCTTTGTTGCTTCAAATTAAAGTAAGATAAAAAGTAAGATAAC
Source organism: Quercus variabilis (assembly GCA_030445155.1). Lineage (NCBI taxonomy): Eukaryota > Viridiplantae > Streptophyta > Magnoliopsida > Fagales > Fagaceae > Quercus > Quercus variabilis. The sequence goes on from CP129453.1 coordinate 14,141,256, forward strand.
TTAACGGGGTCTACTTTTTAAATGACAAGAATGCCATTTGGTACAAGAATTTATACATTCATTTACTAATAATCATTTATTTTCATATATTAACTTGGTCAAATAGGAGTTGGTATTTGTTTGGATTTTTGCTCCATGACTACTATCTAACTAGAACAATGTTAGCTGAGTTAGTAAAAAAATTTACTGTTGAATCAGAGGTACGAGGTTCTTTGTTGCTTCAAATTAAAGTAAAATAATTTGTGGGATAATAGATTCTAATTAACTCAATTGGTAAAAAAAATTTGTTGTCGAATCAAAGGTATGAGATTCTTTGTTGCTTCAAATTAAAGTAAAATAACTTGTGGTGTTTACTTTTTAAATGACAAGTGTTAGGGCGGGTTTTGGATCCTCAGCCTAAAAGATAGATAGATTAAGGTCCAAAAAGCCTAATACTAGGCTTCAATGAATCAAACAACGCTCACAATGGGCCAAAGATATTGAGAGAGCAAGAAAAATAATGAAAAAACAAGTTGGTGAAAATAAATTCTTCCTCGGCAATGTCCAAGGAGAGTAATACTTAGATATCTATATTTCTTTTAGACTTGGTTCCAATTATAGTTTTTAGTGCTACAATATTTTCTCTCTTTCAATTATCAGATGCCCCCTTGTAATGGGATTCTTATCCTTTATATTACCTCCATTTGCTTTATCTCAACCCTCCATGTGTAGATCAAATGGCTGGCTTTTGTCCTTTTCCCATCAGCACCTTTATAAAACTTTTGGTGGTAGTTGTAAGGCTGAACATCACTGTTTAGACATTACTTCTATATTATTGCGGTCAGAGAGTTAGTTACAGAGCATTTAATGTGGTGGTAGCAGCTTTCCTTTAGATATTTCTCACTTTCTTCCTACCTTATCCCTTCCTGATACTTATCCCTACTAGCAGAATCACCCAGAACATTGTCCCCTGATATTAGGCCAACCCTTTTGACCTCTGCCCTGTTAAGCCGATGTGAAATTTGTCCTTGGACATACTTCTTGTAACCTTAAAACTAGACCCCTTTGCCCATTCACTATCTTGCATTCCCATAGTAGCGTCTACCTATCCTCGGACTATTGAATGTTCTTGGACAGAGCCCCTAACCCAATACACCCTTCTGGGCCTGCCATCCCTACAACAAGAATGCCATTTGGTACAAGGATTTACACATTCATTTACTAATCATTTATCTTCATATATAACTTGGTCAAATAGGAGTTCCGTAGGAAAACAATAAAATTTTGGAGTTGGTATTTGTCTGGATCTTTGCTCCATGACTACTATCTAACTAGAACAATGGGTTCTAGTTAGGTCAATTAATAAAAAAATTAGTCATCGAATCAAAGATCTAAAATTCAATTCTCGCTTATATAAAAAAAAAAAAAAAAACTAATTAGTGTATTAATCTAATGATAAAGAGTGGATGTTATACGTTAAAATTATCTCTTAAAAAAATAAAAACCTAGAAAATTGTATGGTGAATGTTTAAATAGGTTAGATTTTTTTTTTTTTTTTTTTTTTTGTCTTTTACGAACTAATTGAATTAAGCAACATACTTTTTGTCTAAGCAATTTCACTATTACAAATGCGTGGAATACACTTGACTTGGTCTTTTTGGGCAGGAGGGGGATGGGGGAAAGGGGGCTTATGTGGTCACATTGTAGCAAGTTGCAGTTTGTATGGGGTGCAGAAATCATAAGATATTAGCTGTTAAACCTGCAAAATTTTTAACGTGCACTTGCTATCTAAATAGCATTGAGTGAGAATTAAATAGACTACAATAAATATAGCAAGAAATAATTGACTTATTTCAACTTTTGCTTCCTCTCATCAAGGTGAAATAATAGGACATTTGTGTACTTTCATTTTTCTTTTTTTTGAGAGGAGACATTTGTGTACTCATGTGTGAAATATGAAGTGTAGTTTTTTTTTTTGGATCGAATGTAGCTATTACTTTTTGGAGTAGTTATTCATACAGAATAATTTGTTTATGATTTAGAAAATAAGAAATTCTTTGGATATGTTTGGTAGTGCATTGGCACTAGCAAAAAGGATGCTTTATTACTTTTAAATAAATCGATGTAGTGTGGCTTTGAGTGAAAAAATATTATATATAATAGACACACGAGTGTTTCTCTTTAGGAATATTTATAGAAATGTGTTCAAATAATCACATAACATCAATTTTTTGGGCTAAACATTTTCCATTAATGGCATTGTCATTCATGGAAATATGATTTGAACTTAAAATAAATAATTCAATGTAGGGTTTAACTTGAAACAAACCCTCTTTCTAAAAGTATTTATAAAAAAAAATAAATAAATAATAATAATAATAATAATAAAAAACTTGAAACAAACCCTACACTATGGGATTTAAAATGTTATTTTCCATATAAAAATTTATGAACCAAAATAAATTATAATCAGCAAGAATATAATTCTATAGCATATTTTATTCTCGAATAATATATTATTTGTATATTTTTACATTTTATTTGTTTATAAATTTATATTATAGTAAGTGTTATTTATTAAATTAAAAAATCATTATTATGTATAATAATATTTTTAATTTATATAAATTTTAAATCATATGAATGCTTGAAATAAGACCTACTAGATCCCAATTCTACTATACTATTGTGTCCAAATAAATGAAAAAGAATGATTATGTTGTTACTGTTAATTAGGAGACAACACTTTGGGAAGACTCCAAATAAATTCTTAATATAAAATTTTGGAACACTACTACTTGACACAAAAAATTTAACTTAAGGATTTGAGTCCAAATTCCCAATCATACAAAAGAAGCTTTTAATAATTTATGGTTTTCATTCCATAGCTCCTGTCATTTGTACTTCCGTAACCTAACAATAATCCTCTCTAATATCGATTTCTATTATTACTTACTTTAAGTCTCTATTTTGATTCAACATACAAAAGAAGCTTTTAATAATTTATTATGGTTTTCATTCCATGGTTCCTGTCATTTGTACTTCTGTATAAGAAAATAGGTGACATAGTTAATTGCCTGTATGATACAGAAGCAGACAGCCTCTATAAATTGTAGGCGCTACTGCATGTCCTTATATATTGGAACCCAAATGTGCCAATTAATTGCGTATAACTTCATGTACTATAGCTTTAACCCAATCAATTTCTGTTATAAACTTGTAGTGTAAATTTTAGACATCTTAATAACTACAAATAGAGGAGTTCCCAAAACTCTTTCAATAAAACTTTTTTTAAAAAAAAAAATCCTAGAATAACCATGATGGCATGATCTCACTCTTTAAGTACAATGATTTTTATAGATACTATAGGAATAAATCCATGGTATTTAACGTCTTGTAACTCAATTGATTTTCAATGGAAACATATAAGATTTACATGACCCTACTTGTGTATTGTAATTATTGAATTATAAAAAAATAAAAATAAAAATCTCTAGCATTTAGTTTGTTGTGATTTTTTTTTCTTTATATAATATGGTCAAGATATTAATGGGTTTTCTTTGGTGTAGACAAGAGTCAATTATACTTAAAAAAAAATCAAATCAACTTTCAAGATTATTATCCGACAATAATAGAGAATTAAAAATTGAATTAACGGAGGCTTTTTCACTTTCTTTTAAATCAAAGAAAAAAAAAAACTATTAATTAAGCTATAATGCAATCCATGAATCCATGCATATAAGGATAAAGATAAAGAGTAAAGACTATTTGAAATTTATCTAAAAGACTACAAATTATGGCATAATTGGCCTCAAAACTTTCATAGATATAACGCCGGCCTCCTTTGATATAAGAATATAAATAAAGAGGATGTATGTGCTACATGTGAATAACTTGGGTCAAAGTTAACTCATCTATATATTAATCAATAGTCGCAAATATATTAGGTTATACTTTCATTCTATCAAATACATAATCAAAGAAGAAAAAATATATATAAATACAACAGTTTGATGTAAAGGTTCAAATAATTGTTTTCACTTTTTACTCCTCTCCTCAAATATAAGTATGTAACAATTTTGCATAATGTCCCTTAAGTAAGTCCAAATAATTATGAAATTAAAGAATTAATCTTGGTCCCCGCTGTTGAAGAAGACTTTATTTTGTTATATTATCAACCCTATAAATAGAAGAGTTTCAGACTTATCTTCCTACATTCCTTATGTTTGTAAAGCATAAAAGGTAAAGCTAATGTAAATCCATTTTCGACTTTGTAATTGGACCTCATTAATAAGTATTGTGGGGGGAAAAAGGGCCAAGCCCAAAGTAATGGGCCGAAGGCCCATGGGAAGGTTATTTTACGTCCGAGAAGAGGAAGAAGAAAAAGGCAAGGCCCGGCTAGAAGTGGGGTCCTCAAGATGAAGAATTATCACAGTCCGAACAGGATATCTCCTGTCCGAAAATGTTGTAATCCTCTGACGTGATATCATAGATCTCTTGAATGCGTAGGTGGCCAGAACGACTTTCCGAGGACTCCACTTGATCAAGATAAGTTCTAAGCATGCTATGGAACAATAAGGATGGAGAAGTATCTAAGGGGAAAGCTACTGCCACCGTATTTAATGCACTGCAACAGCTTTTCTGGCCGCATTTATGTAAAGAAGACCCCTGAATAGTGCATCCCAACCTACCGCCACTCACACAGAGCTAAAAGAAGATGGCCGACGTGACATGTACTTGAGCAAACTCATGGATGGGGAACACGTGGACGGTGGAGATGAGGATAAGAGTGACTATATAAAGAAAGGAAGAGGGAAACTTAAGGGGACTGGAAGATTTTGATGGATGAGAAAAACAAACAGTGTAGCTCTTCGAATGATCAATGTTTAGATACAGATTAATGTTAACTTGCGTTTGAAAGTAATGGTCCATTGTTATCAATTCCATACTTAATCTGGCCCTCTCACTCATACTCTACAAATTAATTGTCTTTGGGTTTGGGTCACAAATCCCAACCCTACAAGTATGAAATCTACATATATAGATTACAACCCATCTATGATTTATTTATTTTATTTAAAACAGTAACTATATATTTGTATCCCAAAAAAAAAAAAAAACGGTAACTATATATATAAACTTCAAAATAAAGTACTTGCCTATCTTAATTAGTTCTCCTTTTGTTCAAGCGACTTGATTTTACAATAATAGACACTTACCAATACTTTGATGCCTTACCAATAGTTATTCAGTTGTTTAATTGTATAAAATAACTATATTTTTAGAAAGAAATAAAAATATACTTTTTAAGTGATTTTTGGTGTCATTATTTATTTTTTGTTTTTCAATTTGAGATAGAATTCTATTCTAGTTCAATCTATATGTGTGTGTGTGTGAAACTCATTTTTAAAAACTTGAACCATGACTCTTGCCCCTTACATCTCACAAGCCTTATACTTATAGAGCGAGTGATCATCATGCCATAGATATACGATAGTTAATTATAAAAAATTGTTTCCTTGCAATTTTCTTGTTCTGGTTAATAGTAGATAACGGTTATTACCATAACCGTTGTTCCCATAACATGATTATTTAATGAGTTGACCGTCTGTTAAACAAACTCGCTAAGGTCATTATTATTTCCGCTAAATTGTCTTGTGTGTGTGTGTGTGTTTTTATTTATTTATTTATTATTATTATTATAACAAGGGGGGGAGAATTTAAGATATGAAAGTAATGAAACTGTTAACATACACTTCGTATTGAATACACCCACGCACAGGTACACATACACACACATATATAATAATATTAGTGAAGTTGAAGGACAAAGTCACCAATATGAGAAGATTTAGTCTTTCATTTTGCATGACTAAGAATTGGAATCAACTTTAAGTTTGTTACAACAAGGTTAAAGGGTTAAGTACATAACAACCTTTTGCTCAAACCCAAGAAGAAAAACTTTCTCGTTAATTGGGAAAAAAAAAATATTCTCTCGCCTTTTAAATTAAAAAAAAAAATCTTAGTATGGTAAATTTTGTTGAATCTTTGTTAATTAGTCAAAGTTTTTTATCCAATCAAATGTACGAAAATACATGACATATGGGATCGATTCTCCATGCATTTGAATAGGTATCTATCTCTCTTATACACACAAAATAGGATATCTTATCTTATATAGTTGGTGTGTACAGTACTGTCCCTCTCACATATGAATTCTGTAATAATTGGTATAAGATATTCTTTACTAACAAAAATATTTGGTAGTAATCACCAATGGCAAAGCCGTGGGGCTATATATGACTCTCCTTAACTTTTAGAATTTTTAATTCCTTAATCACACAAAAGAGATACAAAAATATGTCAGGTATAATTTTACCTAAATGAGCCTCTAAACCTTTTTCTTAGTTTTTATTTTATTTTATTTTTTATAAAATTTATTTTTCTTTATTTCTAAATATAAATAACTAGTATTATGTCCATACGATATATATATATATATATATATATATATATATTATAAATCAACAAAGTGACAACAAAAATAATCATAACAAAAAGAAAGAAAGGAAAACTATGATGATAAATTTTACCAATGAAAGGGAGATAAATTTTATTAGAATAAAGAGATAACATATTGTAAGGATACGTGTTATAGGTATTAAGTTGTATCCATTTTTCTTTATTTTAAAATTTTTGGTAATAAAATTTGGTTGGGTATAAATTTCTTAAAATTTAGACAATAGAGTTTTTTTTTTTTTTTTTTTTGAGAAGATTGACAATAGAGTTATACTTGAATTAAACAATGCTCAAATCTTATAATTTATATTAGAATTATAATTAAATGATTAACTTCAAAATTTTATAATTGCTTAAGTTTTAGAACAATCAATAATTAACCTAGCATAGAGCACTATCTTTTGTCATTTTAAATATGTACATAGAATGAAAACTGTTATTAGAGTAATCCTATGAACAATTATTTAAGAATGAAAATATTTATCTTGAAATATATAATTAGTGACTTGAAGTTTTTTTTTTTTAATAATTGCTATATGTGGGAAGATAATATTTGTCGAACCATGTCATGACATATGTTAGGATATACTAGTAAAAGGTTGTTATTTTAGATTTTAAATTTTGTTTATATTACTTTGTCTGGCCCTATAAGAAAAATTCCTGCACCAACCACGATGTTTTGATGGCAAAAGAGAATCCGCAGTTTTTTGTCCACGCCCCTACCATTTGGCTTAAAGATTAAGCCATTATTTTTTTCTTTTATTTTTTATTTTTTTATTATAGAAGTTCAAGCCATTATTAAAAAGACATGGGATCATCTTTTCGTTAAATAAATAAACACATAATTTTTTTTTCTTTTGTTATTTCATGTTAAATCACAAATGGAGAATTTTGATATAAATATTGATAGTCAAGAGACTTATATTTTGACAGGTACTTCTCGGTATTTTCAGCGAAAAAATCTAGAGATCAAATGATCTTACATCCAATTATATCAAATTATATATATTCATACATTGACAGGAAATTAAGATGCATTAGCTCAATAGGAACGAGCTCAACTATGCTCACTCGACAACTTGGACTAGTTACATGGCTGGTTGGCAAAGGCACAAAAAACCATAGCCACAAAGTTCCGGTGGGTCAGTAGCTAGCCCAATTGTCTTCCCACCGTGATCCTCGAAGTCAAACCCAATCTTGATATCTATGGGAATAATTCCCCAATGAGAGGCGATTCAAGTGTAACTCTTTTGCTTAAATTTAATTAATTTTTTTTTTTTTGCTTTTTGTTTTAACTTTTTTTTATTATAAATAATCTAATTTTTAACTTTTTTTTAAATAAACTAACTTTTAGTTTTTTGTCACATATTTAACATAAAAATTACTAAAAATTATATCTTTTAACAAATAAGCCAAGTGGAGCGAAAGAGTCAAATGTTTCTTCAATTCTTTTACTTGGCGTAATTGGGTCATCTTGAACTTGAACCGTAGACCTTGCCTTTAATGTTATTTTTTTGTCTCTTTCCTCTGTCTGGTACCAAAGTTACCTGAACTCGAATGCCCAATCAACTATACAAATAGGCTATCAGAAATAAGCAAAAGCCAAATGCACTCTAAAAGACATCTCATTTTTTCCTTGAATCAATCACTTCGTAATCAGAGAGTCCTTCACTGGCACAACCTTGACAAAATATCTTGTGATCTTTCTTTTCTTTTCTTCAGGTATTCGCCGACCAGGTTACACCATCTAACTGTATCATCAATCATTTTTTTTTTTTTTGTTTAAAAAAAAAATCATAATAAGGTAGGAAGCTGTAACAATTAAAAAAATAATAATAATATCTCTTTGGTCTTTACCAACCAAATAAACAGTAGAACATTTTGATAGCAATTTTTGTTGCTTCTTTAAATCCAAAAATATCCGAACGTCATGAACAGCCAATAAAGTCTTGGATTTGAAGTATTTGACTCTTAATTGAAGCACTTTTGGCCTTTTCAACCTTCAAAATAATTGTCAAGGAAGAGGAAAAAAAAAAAAAAAAAAAAGAAAGAAGAAAAGATCCCCCCTATACTTGGAAAAGGCAGCTAAGGCCAAAGGGGGTGGGTCAACCCATGCCCCAAAAAGTGGAAGATAGAGAATGAGATTCTATACTGTCATTAATTGTGATTATTAAGGGTATTTATGTCAATCAATTTTGAACCAAATTTTAATGTTTTAAAAATTTTCACAAATATATGGTACTTCTACTCTATTTGACAATTCATACCTTTTTTTTTTTTTTTTTTGGAGAATGTTGACAATTCATACTTAGGTTGCGTGTAGGCAAAACTAAAGGTTGAGAAATTGGTTAGCAACTAATAAAACCATGCAAAAAAATAAAACCATCCAAACAACCTTTTATCCTACTTTCCTCAAAATATTCGAATCTGGGTCTCTAATACTGACACGTGTCGAGCATAGAACATATGTAATTATGTATCACTTGTCCCTTGCCTAACTCAACCTCCTCTGTAACCATAAATATATATATATATATATATATCCTATTTCCTCAAAAAGAACACAAATACTTCTAGATTAGTAGAAGTTGCCTTCCTATTATTTATGATGATTTGGTATAACTCATTTTAAGTGGGTGTGTGTAATTAAAGCCGTAAACCATTAAACATCCCTACAAATAAACAATGGGGAATCATGTGATGAAAAAAAAAATGTCTATTTTTAAAAATATATTTTTTTTTTACCTAAAACAATACAATAATGAAGCTATGTGCTATTTTCAAAAACTTAATTGTATTTTGTACTTTAGGAACAAATCATAAAAGAGTTTGGTAAATTTAAAAAAGGGTAAAATTATATATAACACCTACATTTGATTCATCAATTGAAAATTCAAACACGGATATAATTTGAATTTTTAATTATTTAAAAAAAAAACAACAGCATTTTTATTTTATTGGTCAATGTAGTCAGGTGTTTGAATCCAATTGATAAAATACATTGTACCTAAAGTTGCATCTAAGATTTACTATTAAAAAAAAAAAAAAAAAAAAAAAAGAGAGGCAAGCAAAGCTACAATGTCATAAATTACAGGTTCATGAGTTGCACCCACCAACAGTCCACTACACCTAAAAAATAACTACCCCTAATTATATTTCATTGAGGGGGGTATAAATGTAATTTCAAAAGAGCCATGCAGCAACACACTTTATTTAATAAGAAAAGCCGTCTTAGCTAGGGAGTAGGTGGAAGCTGCCTAAACTCGTGGCACCGTAAAGGGAGGGGGTGTTTTGGTCATTTTAGGTGACAGGTGGACCCACAGTTTGATTACCAGGTTGGAGTAAACTGGGACTAGCCGGTTATCCCAACTAGATGTTGGAAGTTGGAAGCAAAAACAGTAGAAGCGCCGACGGAAAAGAATCCTACGCGCTATTTGTAGGCGCGGCAACGCGCACACGAGCATCCAAGCCACACGAAATCCACACTCCGCATATAATCTTGTTTTGTTTTATTGGTCCCAGCGATAACAGGCTGATCTGGTTCACACTTCACACTTGATGTCATCAAAATCCCATGGTTGTAGGTTTGAGAAAAATTAGCAAAATCTGGGATCACAATCTTTCTTTTTGTAACGTAATTTTGCCATCATTTTTAGAAAATTCGCAGGCGCTCTAAATGCACAAATAAATTATGCTATTTTCTTTTACATTTATGGCAGATTTTATTATGAATTTAATAAGTGAACTTCATAGTATTTAGTTTGGAGATGAAAAAATTGAGAAAATAAAAACTCGTTTGTTTGAATAGGAAATATTGTTTGTAGAAATTTACTCTCATTCTTATTAAAAAAAATTATATAATTATTTTATTAGGAAGAAAAACTGGAGTTGAGAATAAAAATTCAAGTCTTCAAGTGAAAAAAAAAAGAACAAAAAAGAAGAAGAATAAGTTAACGTTAAACAGTGTGGAGGGAGGGGAAGGGGGATGGTAATTATTATCAGCTCCCTCGTTTATCCCCTATTTTCTCTCCAAATCAAGGGGCTGGAAATTGGGGAGCCTGAAGTCAAAACTATAAGGTCCCACCATTTTCTCTCCCATTCCCTTCTTAGCCAAATACTCATCCTCCCATTTTCTCTCTTGTTTTATCTCTTCCGGCTTCTATCTTCTCTATTTTCACTCTAATCAATTAGAACCTAAGTGGTGAAGCAAAAGTTATGAATTCACGTGATAAACAACCAATTACAGTTTATCACATAGGCTAATTGTAAAAAAAAAAAAAAAAAAATTAAAAATTTATAAAAATTATGGCCCTAAAGCTTTGTTTGGATTGCGTCTGCGGAAAATGCAAATACTTTTTTTTTCATTTTTAAATTCCAGTGCATGGTGCACTGTTCATGGGATATGAACAGTGCATCAAGGCAAATGCATAGTATTTTCATTAATGAACAGTAATCAGAAAATATTTTTTTTATTGTTTTTAGTTTTCAGCAAAATAAGTGGTATCCAAATGCACACTAAACTAACTTTTGAGAAATTAATATCACGTAGGACTAAAATTAATAGCATTTTTTCTCTACACCAATTAGATTGTGAATATTGTTGTGACAGGAGACTTGTTGATTAAACAATATTTGTTGTTTTTGGAATCTTGGGTCCTTAATTAAACATTAGCATTTTAAAAAAAGACCTTGTGGGTATGGTAGTCAAAGGGAAAGAAGAATGGACTTATGGAAGCATGCCAAGTTATATGCAACATGCAATCAAAAGCTGGCGAAGGGTTGGCTACATTTGGGAAAACCAAACCATTTTCAGATTTGTTTGAAATATTGTTGGAAACTTTGTAAGAAAAAGCGGTCACCAGCTTTCATGGTATGAGTCTTTCACACTCCAACGTTTTGAAGTTATTTTTGTTCAAAAACAAAGAGGGCACTACCAAATCATTGATAGATTTTAAGAAATTTATATAATGTAGATGTATTATGTAAAAAGTTAAATATTAAGTTACAATATGTGTAGTAGGTTTTTTTTCAAAAAAAAAAAAAAAATATATATATATATATATATATATATGTAGTAGGTTTCAATTAGCTCAACTGGTAAAATTTTTGATGATTAAATAAGAAATCTAAGATTCAATCTCTGTCTACACAAAAAAATCAATTAGTATCTTGATCTAATGATAAAAAGCATCACCAAGAACGGACGTCATAAGTTGAAGCTCTCTTAAAAAAAAAAAAAAAAAGTTATAGTATGTGTATTGGTTAAAACTTAAAAGCGACCGCTACCTATATATAGTCTATACTTAAACTCTATCTTTACCATCATGATAAGAATGTGGATTCACATGCAAAGGGGACATTGAAGATAGGTTAAGATTTAAGAGGTTTGCAATAGGGTCTGCAACATTATCCAAACTCTGTTCCCATTTATCCAAATCGAATCCCAAATTGACATTTAATCTTCCACTTTAATTAAGAACAAAATAAGTTTGGATAGTTTCTTTTTCCTTCAAGAATAAAGGACAAAATTAGTTATACTTGTGCAGTGAATTGTTGGTCCAATAGTGGTTTTCTTTTTTTTGGGGGTCCAGTAATGTTGATTATTGTTGAACAAGTGGTGGGAGAGCAATTTTATATATATTTTTAATTAAAAAAAATTTCTATAGGCCTATAGTGACATTGAAAGTTATTCTATTGAAGAGTATACCGACAAGTTCTATAGCTTAATTATAAGATAGAGATTCCCATGAAATAAAAAAGTGATGATTTCTATGCATCACCGGGGCTTGAATCCTAATATTTCTTCGAATATATATATAATTTAATTTAATTTAATTGCTTTTATACTCATCCTATTTATAATTCATTTTTATATATTTTATTATCATGTCTCAAACACTTGTCCCTCCCCCTCTCAATTATTTTTCATTACTATCTTATTAATGTTAAAGCAACTTCATTAGAGATGACAAAATATCCCAAACCCATCTCCCCTCTTGGGCCACCTTGATTTATCTCGTGCAGATTTGTCCCACCCCAAAGGGGAATGAAACATCCCTAAACTAACTCCGCCTTATCCCATTACTATCCCTACAATAAATTGTTGTGCAAGCAAGGTACGTGCTTCAAATTAGAGAGGTCCTTCTCATTAAGTTAAAGCAGCAATTTTTTTTTTTTTAAATGATACTCTAGGTGAGCCAATTTAAATTGAGACTAATGCAAACGTTGTGTGTGGGTGTGTGTGTCTGTGTGTTTTTTTTTTTTTTTTTGGTGTCTTATACTCCAAAAAATTTTAGTGAGACCCACTTGTCAGTGAAAAAATAGTCTCATGCGCACGGCGCATGAGATACCATCTCCCTAAACTACTACAAAAAAATTAAGTTTAGAAAGGATAGCATGTGCTTTCGCGTGCATTGCATTATGCATACTTCTGCTACTAATAAACAAGTTCTTTCTCACAGTCCTCTAATTTGGTGACGGCAAATTAAAGTTTTGGTGACATTTGAAAGTTGTGAACATATTAATTTTATTTAGATTCATACTAACATCATGTTTTTCCAGTTACATTCGAACTTCAAATTTAAGTGGATAAAAATCTTTATAAATGCGTTATATGGATTTTTACGAACAGTATAAAGAATTCCATAGAGTTTCAATTTATAAATTCAATTAAATTCGCGCAGGGGAGAAAACCATATAAACTAGCAAATCAACGTTGAAGTAAGCACCAGAGTTCTTTTTTTTGGATTGTTGAGAGAGGATTTAAATCTTGAATATCTTAGTTGAAGATATTAAAAGGTGCTAATAAGTTGAGTTACACGATTCTTAACAAAACACTTGAAAATTTGGTATAATATTAAAGTATTGAATAAAAAAATAAAAATAAAAACCTCATGTACAAGTAATGATTGTCTAAGCAAAATAAAAATTGATGGCTTTGCCCTTAAAAATTCGAAAGCAAATCTCCATTTCTTCTCCCTCAAAAAAAAAAAAAAATCCAAAAAAAAAATAAAAATATATATATATATATATATATTACAATTCTCTTTAGCATAATAAAACCTTTTAAAGTGAAATATTTTTAGCCTTCAACACATAATTAAGTAATTAACCACGCTATTGACTATTGAGTCCCAATCATCTGGCATGTTTCATGTGGTCATCAAACCAGTATGACATAATAATACCAGGAGCAAAGAAAAATTTATTAGTTCAGAATTTTTAATCTATATATATATATATATACATATAACCGAAGTATCTGAAACCCTCATAAATTTCCATGTCACCACTATTTTCTTTTTCTTTTTATTTTAGGTTTTATATCTTATATATTTATTATTTCTCTTTAACGTGTAATTATCTTATCAATGTTATAATAGTTTAGTTTAAATAAAACTCTATTAAATATATGTTTCAAAAGTTAGAAAATTCTACTTCAACTAAAATTCTATAACAAAAATTTAAACAAATTTATAATATAAAATCATTATCTATATATAATATATATATATATATATATATATATATATACGGAAGACTTTGATTTTTTGTTGACATCTCCAGAGCTTGCCACATGGCCCACATCATTATTATTTTATTTATTTATTTTATGTCCCAATTCCAATTAAAGCACATCTACTTTTGAGAATTTCAGTACATAACAAACTCTACTATTAGAATTTCAAATAGTAATAAAAACCTTAAACCCTTCTTTTACATTTTTTTTTTTTTTTGAGAAATAATTACAACATACTGCTAACTTTGCAGTTCGAACCTTTTTCCCCCTAAACCCCCAAGCACTTTGTGCATAGAAACGTGCCAATTCAGCTACAAGACCTTTGGCCTTCTTTTACATTTAAAACACAATTCTCTATTTCTCTCTTTTTTTAGAATTCTGTAACAATGTCTGAGTTCATACAGATCTTGCGTGAAGTCAAGTTGCTCAGGCTTTTACGGCATCTTGATATTGTTGAAATTAAGGGCATCATGTTGCCACCATCAAAGAGGGAGTTCAAAGACATGCATTTACATTGTCTTTGAATTTTGGGATCTGATCTTCACCAAGTGATTAAAGATAATGATGACTTGACCCATGAACATCACCAAATACTACGTGCAGTGAAATATATGCATATAGGTAATTTTCTTAATATCCTTTTTTTTTCTTTAGTTTTAGTCTTTGTTTAGCTCCAGTGAAATTTGTGGTACAAAGTATTTAGTATCATAGTTAATACTTAGCCTGTGATTCAAATTTGAGAGGGTCTTTGTGGTACAAAGTATTTAGTATCATAGTTAATACTTAGCCTGTGATTCAAATTTGAGAGGGTCTTCAATGTCAACTTTGATTATTTTTATTGTCAAGTTGAGATTTTAATTGGTTTATCAAGTATGGGTTAGTTGAGAAATCTAGTCCTCATATGCAATTGACAGATGATTACTAAGAGAGACAATCACTTATTATAAATAGAGGTTGAGGAGTTCAACAAGATTTTGGGCATGTGAAAAGCATGGCTTAATGAGTAGCAACATGAGAGAAATCGATGGAGGGAGGAGACTGGAGAGTTTTTGGACCTTTTTTTTTTTTGTGAGTGAGTATTTCGTAGTGTATTATTTTGGGTATTGGGTATTTTGTTGTCCAAGTAGGAAATAGAAAACCTAGTTGATTTGTTATTTGTTGTTTCATACTTTTGAATTGTTTCCGTAGTTTGTGAGTGTATGGAAGGAATTAGGGTTATTTGGAGTGTGATTTTTGGTGGATAAGGCTAGAAAAATATATAGAGGTAAGGTTTAGAATATATAGCAATGCATAGATCCTATGAAGTTAGATATGCTATCATTTTTCTGCAAGGAAATATATGAACTTAACTGAAATTTTACATGATTAATAATGTTATTTATTTTTTTATTTATGGATTGTGGCAACATGGTTGTGACTTCTATGCAAAATACAGATGGAGTAGATACAAAAAAAAAAAAAATAAAATAAAAATAATAATAATAATAATAATAAATGCCTAAAATTATTTAACATTTGTTAATTATCCCGTGCGTCAAGGAAATATATGAACTTAACTGAAATTTTACATGATTAATAATGTTATTTATTTTTTTATTTATGGATTGTAGCAACATGGTTGAGACTTCTATGCAAAATAAAGATGGAGTAGATACCCAAAAAAAAAAAAAAAATGCTAGAGATAATAGATGCCTGAAATTATTTAACATTTGTTAATTATCCCATGCATCGCACAAGTTAGTGATTAGTTAATTAAAAGAATGATGCTAACTAATTTATCAAAGTTTCCACTTTCCAGTGATCTGCATCATATATATTAATGTCAACACAACTTGGTTCCAGTTCCAATAATCATGCGATTATGCTTTTGATCATTTCTCATATGTTATAACTCATTTCATCGTCATAAGATGATTAATTAAACAAACACTATCACATCTAAATTTGCTTGGATCAACCAAAATCAGTGAACTCGTCATACATCGATCTGAAACTATCATATTACAATATTTCACCAAAGGGCTTTTAAATAAGCTTACCATTATATGATATCTAGTTAATTTCCATGATTCCATCACGAGGGGAAAAAAAGGTTGACAAGGCTCTTTTTTTTTTTTTTTTAAGAATCAAGATTGAAATATTGAACGGAACTCAACATATCCTGCTCAACATATCCTGTTCTGATACCATATTAAATTACTTACTATCATGTTAAATTACCGATTCTCTCAAAAGATTAAGTTATTGAGATATAATAAATTTAATTATTTAACAACATACTTCTAATAGTTTAAAATAAAATAAAAATAAATAAAAAATATTGAAATGTTTCTCATATATTTTTATCCAATATTTACCATTAACATGGTTGCTAAAATCAGGAAACCATTCCTAACATTTGCCACTACAGCCTTGTATAAATCAAGATCTAATGCATGGGTTAATTCATTGCAAGTGTTTCTTTTCAAATTTTTTTTTTTTTTTTTAAGAAAGTCTCAGTCTCTAGCGTCTACTTTAACTTTATCAATTGAGTTAATTAGAACTCAACGTGTTTCATTCAATCTAATTATACTATAATCAACTAGTTCACGTCATATATCATGTTACAATTTTCAGTACCTTTTGTATTAAATATTGGATTTGTAAGTTGCATCACGTCCCATTTGGTGCAAGTTTCATCTGCTGTGAGAGTCTCACTCTTTCAATTAATATATTGTTCTTATTTAATGTAGCGTTATGATTTATGAGCTATCAGCCTAGCACCACATTTTTATTGCACAAATCGAGACTATGGCTAAAGTAGACCGCTTGTCTATTATTTCGGTGCACGCGGTTAAGTAAGTTGGTCATCGTGATTTATTTCTGGTTTCAATGTGTTTCTTGATTTTAATTTTTGGGGTCAAACATCAAAGTTTGTCAATTAAATTTGAATTTGATATATCGCAACTTTGATTTTGAATGACCCACCTCCAGATCTTCAATTTCTTAATTGCATTTGTCAGATTTAGAATTCTCTTTTTTAATTTTACACCAACTAAAAATAAATAACAATCATCAACTTTTATATTTCATTTTGTGTAACCTTGTGGTTAGAAGATTAAAAATGTCTGGCTAAATTGTAAACTACATCTTTAAAATTTGGTAATATTTGAATTTTTATTTCGTTTACATTTATAGCTTTTTCATCCATATTTTCCATTAAGTGCCACATAATCTTGCTGCGCATATTTAGTTCATCCAATAAAATAATTCTACATCATTTTTATAGCATAAAAAAAATAAATAATAAAAAATGACATGGCATAATAAAATCTATTGTTGCAAATGGATAAAACTTCATGTAAAATCCAAATTCTGAAATTTTAAAATATAAAATTCAAACACTCTCAAACTTCAAGAGTATAACTTGCAATTTAGGTAAGACATTTTTATTGCACTTTTAGCGAAGTTATATCTTCTGCATGACCATATAGCCATATAGGACTACTCATTATTAAAAATAAAAAAGAAATATTGATTGTAACGCAACAATTATGAAAGATGACTGGGAAAAAAAAAAGAGTAATTTTGCTTTCAAGCTTTGATAAATTGGGTATTGGATAAGCTGCATTTTTTTTTTTTTTTTGGATAAGCTCGGTTATTTAACATACACGTTAGCGCCGCAAGTTGTGAGCTGTGATACAATCACTACAATATATAAGCTGCCATTACAAGCATCCGTTACCACTTACCACGCTTTAAAACTTGTCAAACGATTTTCTCACACTGGACGGTCATATAGAATTATAGATGATAAGCTTGCAATGGCGGTGGCGGTCGGTTACACTTACGTGCTTGATTTTTCTTTGGAAATAGTGAATATCCGAATAATCGCTCCAACAAAATTGACACAAAAATTCTATATTTTTAAAGTTAGCTCAACTGGTAAATATTCTGGTAATTGAATAAGAAATTTGAGATTCAAATCTCACCTATGCCAAAAAATTAATTAGTCTTTTAATTTAATAATAAAGAGTTATCATTAAGAGCAGATAATATAAGTTAAAACTTTCTCAAAAAATATATAATTAAATTAAAATAAAATAAAATAAACTCACCCGCTTCACTTGATTTTTGGGCAAAACCCCAAACTCTCATACCTTTCACCGAAGAATAAACCAACACAAGAATCATGACACTCTCGGGCGCATGAAATGTGCTCTCTTGGACCTCTCACATTTGTTCTCTTTGAATTTATAGATTTTCTTTTTTCTTTTTTCTTTTTCGTCAATTTTTTTTTAATGCCCTATTAGAGATATTGGATTGCAAGCACTGCATAAATATAATTAAAGGTGGTTTGATCACTGTACATCCTTGATGCCGTCATTCCATAAGTGTAAGTGCTTGTGAGGTATGAAAGGTAAATACAGGGGTTCAAGTCTCTAGAAGAGAGTTTCACACATATATACATATAAATTAGGTTAGAGTAGAAATTCTATCTTATAAAAAAAAAAGAAAAAGAAAAAAGAAGGTGGTTTGGCTATCATTTGTATTTATTAAAAATATTTATTTCAAAATAGTTATTTAATTTTTTAAATGAAAAATGCAATTTTGAATGATTTTGGAACAGAAATCAATGAAAGTCTATCCTAATCCATTGCCATGATATTGCTTGCCATAACTTGAAAATATATACCGTCCACGAAAATAACTTTTACTACAATTCTAAAACAATGAAAGTGAATAATGAATAAAAAATTGATGAATTTATGTAAAAATAATTATTCACTGTTCATCAAATTGTGAAAAAAAAATTGTGGTCGTCGAATATCTACTGCTAGATACATAGTAGACTTTTATGTATAACTGTTCATACAATAGGTTTTTGGTTTTCAAAATTGTAAGGTAAAATGAAAATCTGGATAGGCCATATGTTAATTTGGGCATTGGATACTCTTTGTGCTAGGATGGGCCAATGACCACATTGCCTAATTTAAATAGAGAACAACTACCTGTAAAACAATAATTATACCTAAGTTGTCCCTTAGCTAGTATGAAAAGAGGTAGATTTCTTCATAGTGTTGGTCAAGTTTTCTTCATAAAAAATCAACTTTGATCGGGGTCGGGGACTTGTGAAAAAATAATAAAATATATGTACCCTCTGTACATGTATCATAATCTGTTTATTAACTCAGAGAGAGAGAGAGAGAGAGACTCTGATTTTTTTTTCTCTGTTACATAAGAAATCTTTACCCTCTATTCTATGTGTTCAACGTTTGCACTGACTTCAAAACTCGAAATTTCTACTTTTAAATTATTTTAAGACTTTTAAAGGGTATTTGTGTTGATAATTAATTAACAACAGTTTTTTAAGACATAAAATAGAATAGAATATATTGTATGTATAATTATACTAAGTCATTTTACGGATTCGCATTTTTTTTAAAGGTCATACCTAACACACAGAAGTCCTTTTTTTTTTTTTTTTTTTTAACATATTTTCAGACTCAAAATTCTGGCATGTCAATTTGAGTAGAAGGTATTTTTCATTATATTAAACTTAGGTTAAATCTTATTCTTTCTATATATTATAAAAATATCATCCATATACTGTAGGACCTAATAGATGATACCTAAAAGAATTTGTGCTTATGAATTTCAACTTAATAATAATAATAATAAAAAAGCTTTAAAAAGGAAAAAAGTTGACAATGACAAGTTGAGATCGTTGGGTTGAATTTAAAGAAAAACGAAGTTCTACCACATGTGCACAATTATGAGAGATGTTTGGTCACAAAATGCTAAAAGCATCAAATATCATTTGTTCCATATTAGATATTTAGAACTAGAGGCTTTGGCACTTCCTTGAATGTTGACATCCACAAACAAATAATGTTAGCAAATATTGAAAAAGAGTCTAGAACATGGATTGTTTTCTACAAACACCAATGTTTAATTTTTCCTTTTTTTTTTTTTTTTTTTTACCCCTAAGCTAAACTTAACAATTTTACCAAGACTTTATCCAAATATTTTCACAATAAATCTTAGTAGTTAATTGTTATTAGTTCTAATTTAAATTTACTATATAAATTACTTTTTTACTTGCCTATAACAACCATTAACAACTTGCAACATAAAATTTGTTATAAAAATGTTGTATAAATTGTCGATTGCTTATAAGTCGATAAAAATTTATTATTTAAGATTTATTGTAAAATTATTATAATCTAAACTTTTTTCTTATAATTATTTTTATTATTAGCAATGACCGAGTATAGCCGGTGACAGTGACAGTCACAGATTTGTGAATTGTCAAATCTTGAAACTAGTGGCGGCATACGTCACGGGCACACGACGGCAGAAATCTCACTTTTTTGGATTTTTTGTTTTTTTTTTTTTTTTTTGTTTTTAGAAGCTCTGTATGTAATAAGAGATCTGAAGGAGCTTTTCAGAATGATTGAATCAGAACCGTCCGATTTGTTCACTAGATTTTGTCATGAGCACGTGTCGAATGTCTATTTGGTGGCGCAATATAAGTTTGTCAGTGAACTTACATCCTTTATGTATAAAAGCTGACCCAATCAGTATGCATGGGTTACTACCTGGGCTGGCCAAGATTTAGCCATAGTTTCAGCCCAAAAAAAAAAAAAAAGAAGATTTATACATAGTTTTTTTTTTTTTTTGCTAGGTTAGCCATAGTTTTTGATTGCACGCCAATCGCTCCCACTTTTATTTTTTATTTATTTGGCAATTATCATTTATAAAAATGAAAATAAATATTATAAATTTCACAAATTATTGAGTAAGTTGTGTCAATCACTATAAATCTACTGATTTAACAATTATGAAATTTATTATAAAAAAAGTTGTGAATATAGTATATTACTTTAAGTCTTATTTATTAGCTTTTTGGTATTTTCATTTTCAAGTGTTTGTCCTATGGCTCAAGTTAAGAAGTAAGAACTAAGTTTTTCCTCAAAATCAAGTTTAATAATATATTTTTAACCTATTATGTGGCGATTCAAATCATCATCCATACATATTAAATTACATGATTTATTAATAAATCATTTAAACAAATTGCATGATTATTAAGTAGATTATGTAAATAAAAGTTCATGTTAATATTTTTTGAGTTGCAACACAGTGAATTAGATGAAGGAAGAACTTTCCTCTAAACTAAGTTGGTGGAAAATTCTATCATTTTAAATGTTTATAATATGAGAATAGGTATTGCCTATAACATTTACTAGAAATATAACATATTTTTACATTATGATACTCCATTCCTTATAATATGGGCAATACTCCACAATTCACTCCTTTTCATTTTTGACATTTTTCTTTTTCTTCTTCATTTATTAGCCATCCCCTCTCTCTCTCTCTCTCTCTAACAATATGGCAAGCCTAAGACTTATGTTGTTTCTTGTAATTTGATGATCGTGTCTTTACATCAATAAGCATTGGCGTGGGCGTTGCGACGTCAAAAGGTTAACAAAATTGTGTTACAGATCATTTAGTGAGTTGAGAGAGAGGAAAGCTTAATTTGGTGTGGGATTCCATGTGATGATCATGTCCTTTGTGATGTGCATTTTTCTTTTTCTTTTCCTTTCTGGCCCAATTCTAAATTTACAAAGTGTGAAATATTTTTGGCCGATACATTTTAATTTTATTGAAATTCAAATAAAATTTATAAAGAGAATAGAAGAAATAAGAAAAATAATGCAATATTGTTTAGTTCCCATTTGGTGCAGGTAGTTTAAAACCATACCTTTTCAAATACATTCTTTTTTACTATACTCTTTTTTTAAGTACCAAATTTTCAAACCATTCAGTTTTTAAAAAGTTGCAAAAGTAAACAATATCAAACAGTCATTTGGTCACCAAGGTTTGAGTCCATCACAGCAAAGGACCAAATGATTACATATTTTTATTTGCTTGGTTAAGATAATATTACACAGTAACCCATATTTAAGCTGATCTTTTCAATAAGAAGTAAATTTTGTTTAACATATTTATTTGTTGAATTTGACTTTTAAAATCAATTTTCATAAATTAGTCTCATCATCATAATTTATTCAAAATTATCAATGACTTGACCCGCTATAATATGAAAAGTCAAAGTGTCAAACCATACTTTCCAATTAAACTTGAACTATAATAATTTTTCACTGTCCATAGAGTTCATTAGCTTAATTAAAAATCTAAGTTAAAATCATTGTGTACAGCTCATTTTAGCATCTTTCATGTCACAACACTGAACTGATTGACATAATAATAGTTTAAGTCCCTTTACGTGGTTTGGTAGGATGCAGACTAATAAGTAATAAGTTAACAATAGGTGTCATGACCAAAAAAAAGAAATTAACAATTAGTGTTAATTTACATTATAGTATTGTCAATGTTGATGTTGCTAATATCTGTATTGTTGTTTTAAAGTAAATCTACAATAATTGAAGTCTCTTTGTAGCTAACGGTGTCTTCTTATATTGAAATGGAAACGTGTAGTTAAAGAGTTTTTCTAGTACTCGTAGCCTAATAAAGTATTTCTACTATTTTCTATCATACTTTTTAATCTTCTTTGTCTTTGGACAAGACTAAAAGAAACGATAAGTTCTAAGGGATATTATTCAAAATATAAGTTTAGTAACACAATTTTTTTATATAAAAATAGTTGATGTAACATGTTATTATAGATATATAATAAAAGTTATGACATTAATGGATTTATGGAATACAAACAACGGCGGAGCTAGGATTTGAGTTGAGGGTGGGTAAAATTTATATATTATATACGCACTTACACAAATTTATATGAATATATAATATTTGAGACCAATTTGAAAAATTAAAAGCTATTCATTTAAATACTAATTGACATTTAATGTAATTATACAAAAAAAAAAATCTACAAAAAAAAGCGCATTCATAATATTGTATTTATCTATTAAGATATTTCTAACATGAGTGATCTATTTTTTTTAAATTTATTTTAGAGCCAAAACTCAAGTTATGAATGAAACTATTAGTAATTAGATAGATACTGAGTGCAATATATGTAAATTTCTATTATTTTGATTAATGTGTTCCCATAAAATGTTCAAATTGTAATATGGTAGGGACAAACTAAAAAAATTTCAGTGTAAGACATCTAGGGGAGGACTTAAGGTTCCTCAATAGTTTATTTAGAAATTATGCTTTTTTTTTTTTAAGACCAAAAAAATAAAATGGCATTTAATAAACTCAAAAATAGAAAGTAGGCAAGGTTATTTTAATAACTAAAGGTATTTTTTGGTTTTTGTATTCTACTTTTATATTTGAAAGGTTTTGAATTTGGATTCATGAGTAAAGCAAGTACTATTACTGTTAAGTCTGCATTATAACTTATCACCTTAATATAAGTTGTGAAATATATTATAAAAAAGTTGTATTTCTAACATTGTTCTTATTGTGGGATCTAGTTAACTTTTTTTTTTTTTTTTTTTTTTTTGAGAAACGGGATCTAGATAACTTAATGTATAGGTTTCAAATTTTTATGATTTGTATAAATAAAAGAACATTGCCTTAGTTGAAATTAGTTTCTCTCAGTAACCAAGAAAATGGACGTAGTAGTAGATCTCTGAAGCTGAGCATCTGGTATCAATGATCATACGACGTGGCCCATCGGGTCAGAAATTAAAAAGGAATCTTGAAAAGAATAATGGCTTTTAAAGCCCTTTTAATTACTTTGTGGCATGCTTGCTCATATAGTCATATTATATCCCTTTGTATGTTGATTTGAGTGGCGCATTCCGTACATTCCCTCAACAAATTGCCATAAGTACTACATTATGGCAAACTTAGTTTAATAGTTTAAATTCAATAACTTGATTATGGAAAAATAAGATACAAATCACCCATACTCTTATACGTAAAAACAAATGTTGACCACATGAGGTCATGAATGATATCATTGTATCAATCTATTTAGAATCCATTACAAGGGTTCCTTATTATATTAAAAGGTTGATTTTATTAGTCATAAATTTTCTGGTTATATGACAAACTAGTTTTCTTTTTTCTATTTTACTTTGTAATATGACAAATTAGCTTAGATTTGTATCAATACTATCAATGTTATAGTAGTGGATCTCAGCAAAATAAAAAAAAATGTTATAGTAATGGATAGGTGATGATGCTTTATAGCCGATGTGAGGTTTGAGAGATTGAGCTGCAAAGTTGGTCCTGTAATGTGATTAAATAAAGTGAAAAAGGTTCTCATTTTTTTTTTTTTTAATAAGAATAGAATGATTTGTCATTGTTGATCAACAAATTGCAGCTTTCCCACTTTGATTGAAAATGTTTGGATGATTAGAAAGTCGGGCATTCATTCATATTTTCTACTATTAACACCAATGTTACTTTCCACATTCCTAACGGACACCAAAAGAAGGGGTTTCTATGAACTATGTTATGTGATTGCTTTCTTTAAAACTTTATTTTCTCTCCCCTTTTGTGTGCGTTAAAATATTTAGTATTCTCAAAAATAAAAATAAAAAACGTTATAGTGATTGCTGAGCTTGATGGTGTATTCAATATTGTTGTTTTGGTCTTCACATGAAAATAGAAAAACATGGACATGTTGATTATGTTAAACAAGTCCAACAACCTTTGGGCCATGTTTACCCAATCAGTTTCCAACACAAACCCCATTCTACAAAATTGTGCGGACTGTGGAGTGCCTTTCTTTAAAGAGCTTAGTATGTCAAAAAAAAAAAAAAAAACCTTAATAAGGGCATGAAGCCCAATACATGTTCCTCAGGGGGCTCAGTCCAACTCTTCAACAAGCGCGTCCCTTGTTTCTCAAAAAAAAAAAAAAAAAAAAAAAAAACAAGCGCGTCCCTTAGGCCACAGCCATATTTCAAATGGATTATTCCATATAAATTGGGCCGCATATGGCCCTTTCAGAGATTCACATATTGCATTTTAGGCTCTGGTCATGTCTTAAAATCTTGGCGAGAAAGAAACTTTTTTTTTTTTTTTTTTTTTTTTGAGAATCTGGCGAGAAAGAAACTTTTATAAAAACATAATGATGTACTAATAAGGTTTTGAAGATGGATTTGAGTTAGAATGAAGGTTGAACCATAATTAATGATATACTAATAATTAATTAATATGAAAACAAATGGAAAGATTTGTACAAATTAGTAATTTTTTTTTTAATACAAGATAGAATTCTACTCGAGTCTAATTTAAGTGTATATGTGTGTTAGGCAAAGGTTTAGAAAAAAAAAATGGTTCGAGTTGCGAAGTTAGAAATATATTGTAATTATTTTTTTTTAAAGTAATGTTTATAAATCAATATCTAATGAGTTTTAAATGCAATGAAACGTTTTTTGCAATTTAATACAGGGTGCTTTAAAGTTTAAATATAATGAGAAGCCCATCTTTTAAGTTTAATTTTCCCCCCTAAAGTGACTAAGACTTAGATTTATATAATATATTGGTTGATTTTATAATATTTTGCTAGATAAATTTTTGAGGTCTCACAATTTTATACACCATTATTCTAATATATATATATGTGTGTGTCAATTGAATTTAAATTTTATTTTTTTATTTAAACGCTCAATTAGAATCTCAGTAGTTAGTACATCATATCATATCTCTTTTTTATTGAAAAATAAATAATTCTATATATAAACAGAATCATAATAAAATGTCTATTCAGCAAAACAAAAAACAAAAGAGAAAAAAATTATATCATATTAAATCTTTTTGTAGGTTGCATAGATTACGGACTAGTATATAAAGATTAAAAACAATTGTCTCCTCGTGCAACACCATCAATCTTACAAATACCAAGTCCAAACAATGTATTGGATTAAAACAAACATAGCTCAAAATTAAGGACATCATTTGTGGAGTATCTTCATGTTTGATTTAACAGACTTTAAAACATATTCTTTGAGGGCACTCTATATATATAACTGTGTCTCTGTTTTAGTTTTAATAAAACATAAAAGCTGAGCGATATCTTTCAAAAACTAAGAATTACATGTGGAGGGGACCGAACCAAGATCATTGGTCGAGAGCCAAATATGGATGGAGTCAGGTGTGTTTGAGAAATTGACAAATGCGTAACCACATTAAAGAAGATTTAGTTGGAGTGTTAAACAGACCTAAAATCTTATTTCCATTAATGGTACTTCGAACTACCATCTAGAAATAAGAGACTAGTGTCAAGAGAAAAATGTACATTCTTCTTATTGAAACACTCCATAGCTAATACACTATTTTTTGCTTATTGGTGAAATTTTTTTGTTAAAAGTTCCGTAAATAAAAAATAAAAAATAAATAAAAATAAGTAGATGACTCACGTGAGATCTACAAATAACATAGTAAGAAAAACAAGCAATAAATTGACTTATAATCAAAATTCGAATGCTCTATATAAGTATTGGCGCAATCTCGGAAGTTCCCCCTAGAGGATCACAAAGAACTGAAAGAAGTAACTAGAAAGTTCATCTCTACTTCGAGGAGATCGTGACAAAGAAAATGTAAAATCCCAGTGTTCAACTCCTTCAACCCATTAGTATTACACACAAACATGCATGTTAAAATATGAATGTTTTACATTTTACTAGAGAGGTGAGCCATGTCCTTTGCGTTAGGTAATGGTAATTTAAACCATCGACAAATCTGGTCACATGGTGGTTTAGATACCTTTTTCTCTATACGCCTATCTGACACAGTCGCGGATAATGATTGACGCAACTCATCCGTAGCAACAGCATGGGACGGGAGGTGATACATCCCCCTCATGTCCCTTCTTCTGCTATATGACAATTCACACTCTTCACAGTCACACGGTGACGCTAATTAATGAGGTACCTACATTCATACTTCATGGGTCCTATTATATATATATATATATATATATATATATAAAATAGAGGCGGAATTAGAGGCCTACTCCTATTTTTATAGGTTATGACTTTAAAAATGTTTAATACAGTTGAGAAAAAATAACTAATTGGTCTAATAGTGTTTAGGGACTAAGTTGGCTTTAGAGACCAATTAGTTTGTTTTGAAAAACTTTGTACCTAATTAGTATTAGGCTAAACTTCAGGGTAATCTAAGTGTATATGTGTGTGAAACTCTTTCTTGAAAGCTTGAACTCCGGTCCTTGCTCCTCACACCCTACAAGCATTTATATTTGTAGAGTAACCACCGCACTAAGGATGCACGGTGGTCAAGTGAATTATTAAGTATAAAAACCAAAAAGTCTAGAATAAATGAATCTTATAAAAAAAAAAAGTGCTTCACAATAATTAAAAAGAAAAAAAAAGGACAATTTACATTTTATACCTAATAATATCCTTACAAAATTTTTTAAAATATTAAAAAAATATAAAAATGACTATCAATAGTATTTAAATTATATATATAGGAATTATATTATGCATCTTATTGTATATCTTTAAGTATTTTTATGCATATACATGAAGTTACAAGCTAGTTTAGATTAAGCTAAGACTACTTTTATTATCTTTTTCTTCAATTAATTATGGAATTTTATTGCACAACTAATCCAATACTATTTACTATTTAAAGAAGTATACATGAATTAAAGTAAATAATTAAATACTTGTCATCAAGTACAAGTACTTATAAAAAATAATTCACATCATCCTCTCTCACCAAATCCCCACTCCTTTAATTTGGCCCTACCAAAACCGGAAATGGGATAAAGAAATGAATGTCAAAATGCATGCTTAAAAAGAAAAGATTGTGTTACTTATATAAGTTGAATCTATGGGTGGCAATTTTTATTTATATCCATGAACCCGCTCATTACTCATCTTATTTAGATAAGTTTTAACCCAATCCATTTGAGTATTTAGATTAAATAGATAAAGACTCATTTGGTTATTTAATTAAATGGGTCTAAATAGATAAACCTACTAATACCCACTAAACCCATCTAAAATTTAAAATTAAATAAACCCACTAATACCCACTAAACCCTTTTAAAATCTAAAACTTAAATAGACAGAATGATCTCAGTCTCACTCTCCTTCAGATTTTCTCAATAACCAAACACTTTAACTTGTAGATTTCTAAACATTTTCTCAGAGAGAGAGAGAGAGAGAGAGAGTTCAATTCTTTCAAGCCCTAGAAATTTTCAAAGAACGAAGAGAAACCCTAGCTTTTTCAGAGTCAGCCATGGACAATGAGAATTGAGCAACGACATCGTTTTCTTCTTCGTTGAATTCAAGCGCGTTCTCCTTCATATCCAATGGTTAGTGAGAGGTTTGTGACTCGCCGGATGTGGATATCCAACTCATGCGCCACCGAGCCAACTCGTTCAAGAACTTAGTGATAACGCCATAAAAGTGTACTTGTTATATATTTATGTGGGCGTTATCTCCTTATTACTATGCTTAATTTGTATAATTAAGCCATGATTTGCATTAGTCCCTATTATTTATCTTTACATAATTTCTTCGATAAGATTCTATTCATTATGTGTAATTTTCTACTTTCAGGAAATCATGTGAGAAAAATAAGTTTACAGGAATTTGTGAGAGAATGGAGGCCAAACTAGAATTAAAGTGGAGCTAAGGACCATGCTTAAATGTCTAAGGAGGTGCAGCTAGAGTGCTTGGATTGTCTACCATAATTGAAAGTTTCAAATAAGGAAAGAAATCAAAGAGACAGAATCTGAAAAGGAAAAATCTGATTTGAGCACTGATCAGTATTTTGGGCATATCTCTCTCCTCAAAAATCCAATTGACACAAGGCTAGATGGGTAGGAACCGTGACTTAAATATCTACAACTTTCCAGTTTTGAGTTTTCCCAAATTCTCAACTTTGGAAGGCCGAAATTAACTCACAAATTACTAATGTAAACCTGGACGGAAATTAAAATAGTAAAAGTTTTATTTACTTTGGACACTTAGACATTAGGGTTTTAGAAGGAAGGCTGTGAGAATGAATTTTGGCAAAGAAAACCTTGTATTTTTCTTTCTCTGATGGCAGCCTAAACTCTTTACTAGGGCTAGGGTTTATGTTTCTTCTATACGGTATGAATATTCAATGTGATTCTTTCTAGAATTTTTTCAAAGACATATTTGATTGTTCAATTAGATTTCTTTTGATGTATTAGTTCTTCCATGCTTTCAATAAGTTCAATCATGTTTTTCTTATTGTTTAGATGAATTTCTAATAGTTTCAAATAGAAATCAGGTTTTAAAGTGAATGGGTTTTTTTGAAATCTTTTCTAACCGCATTATTAATCGAGGTTATCATGCGTTCTTAAATTGTCTCAGTTCAATCGAATCATAAGTTTTTAATTGTATAAGAACAATCAATTATGAAATATATATTTTCTTAGATCACAAAGAATTTTATATCGATATAGGGAAACACCCTGATGCCCTAGTATTTACATTATTGATTTAAATAAGTTTTTATTATTATTCTTGTTAACACTCACCAAGCAAAAGTATTTTTCTTCTTCACCCAAATTTTTAATTAATTATATTGTCTTTGAATTTACCCTGCTCCTTGTGGTTCGACCTCGGTACTCTGAGAATTATATTGCTACGATCTCCTGCACTTGGGAGTGAGCAAGCACTTAGCGACGTTGTTCGACCGAGAGCTCGAGAATTTCTTCAACTCGGCTTCGACTTCCTTCTCTGTGCAGGCGATTCGATCGCCTTCGGCGGAGATCGATTTCGTGAAGAGGCTCTAGCCGAAGCTTTCGGAGTTCCAGTGGATATACTCGTCGTTGGATTTCAGCAAGAAGGTTCTGGAAAAGTGGACTCCAAGGTTGCGGCTTCAGATCAATTTGTTGGCAATAAGGAACGCAATTGTGGCGGAGGTGGAGGATGGGGATGGAGTTATTGATTTCGATAGGGTTAGGAAGAGGAACGTGGTGAGTTTCAAAGAGTTTTAGGGGGAGTGGAAGAGTGAGGTTGAAGGAGACGAAGTAGCACAGAGAAGAAAAAAGTCATTTTTTTTTCTCTTTAAGTGGCTTTGTTTGGTTGCTGAGAAATGAATTTTGTAAAGGGAAAATGAAAGGAAAGAACAGGAAAAGTGATTTTTGAACTTTTCAAGTTTTCTTTTTAAAGTTTTTAACAAGTTATTTATTTATTTGGGTCATACTGGGTTAAATGGATGAGTTACTAATTAAATGGGTTGGGCGGGTAATGGATAATTAATTTATATATAAACGAGTTATAAATAAATAAATGAGTAATTACACACCCAATGTATTTATGACCGAACTCATTCAACTTGAATCCAATCTCCTTGATGATACTATGGTTGCTGGCATTTGCGATTACGACCGTTTATAATGCCCAGTTATAGCACACTGACCTTATACCACAAATTTTGTATGGCGTTTACATGGCTCATAAACAACCTGCGTGTGATTCTTTACACCAATTTATGACTGATGATGAGCTATAAGTTTGGATTGAGTTCAAACTGATGAAATAACTCTTCTTATGACTCGTGATTCTATGCAGCCTCTTTCAGTATTTATCCAATAAATTAGACCTTTGAGGTCTAGATTCTAAAAAATTAAAGGAAAAAAAAACCTTGGGAGTATAATAAGCTTTAACATACTTCAAAATTATATGTTGTCGGCTGTAGTGGATCCATAGCATCGAATACAGTATATATAAGATGTTCAGTGTGCGAGCATCTTTATCAACTGTGGCATAATTTATGCCATTTTGCCACATAAAAGACCTACTTTATTATTTTACCACATTATTTTACAACATACCATTTATCAGATGTTCTATACTTTAATTCTATACATTAAAATAATATAAACTACACAATAAAATAATATATTTAACACAATAAAAAACATCCACAACACTACTGCCGCCACCACTGCCACCACCACTATCGTGGCAGCCACAATCCATTACAGAACCACCACCACAACCACCGTTATCAACAATCCACCCCAAAACCCATTAAAAACAGAGCAACGCCCACTAGCATAGCAACTTAAACCCAGAAAACACAATCAAAACCCAGGCAACCCAAACCCATGAAACTCAAGCAACCCAAACCCAGGCAACCCCAACCCACTATCATTGGCAACCCACGATCAAGATCTCAACGTCGATGCCCACGATCACGATCTCAATGTCGATGCCCACGATTGTGACGAACACTCCAATCTCACCTCAACGTCAATTCCGATCTCACCTCAACGTCGATGCCCACGTTGATTCCGATCGGCGATGACGATGACGATGCCCGAAGAGATCGGCGATGACAGATCAAGATCAACAAAATAGAGGTGAGAGGGAACGGTGAGAGTGAAGAGAAAAGAATAATCTGAGGAGAGAGGAGAGAGAGAAAACATAATAAAAAAAAACAATAAAAATTATGCCATTTTTCTTCCGTACCGTTGCAAATTTGCAACAGTACTGTTCACATGTGGCAAATTTTATGGGATTTAGCACATATGATAAAAGGGAATTTTGGTGTTTGGTGTGGCAAATGTGCCAAATATTTGGCATTTGGCACATTTACCACATCTGATGGTGATGCTGCCATTAGGGCATTGGTTAAGAATCAATTTTAAGAAAGTTTTGATATCACTTTTATGGGAAATGAAAAAAACTGTCAAAACATTAATTATTATTTTTTCTTGAGAAATGTTAACGAGTGCCGTTGGGGCATTGGTTAAGAATTTATTTTAAGAAAGTTTTGATACCACTTTTATGGGAAATGAAAAAAGTTGTTAAAACATTAATTGTTTTTTTTTTTTTTTCCATAAAAACTTTCTTCAATTGGATTATTAACTAATACCCTATGACACTCATTAACATGACCCTTTTAAAAATATTTTATGAAACAGTAATAAAATAATTAATTACCTTGACAGCTTTTTATATTTTCTATAAAAATGATATTAAAACTTTCCTAATATGTTTTAGGGTCATGTTAACGAGTGCTGTAGGACATTAGTTAACAATCCAATTAAAAAAAGTTTTTATGGGAAAAGAAAAAATGACCATGTTAACGAGTGCCGTAGGGTATTGGTTAACAATCTAATTAAAGAAAGTTTTTATAGGAAAAGAAAAAAAAATTAATAAATGAGAGACGTGTGTAAAATTAACTACCCACTAACACGTCTTTTATTTGTTAGTAGGGTAATCATTTTTTGCCGACATATCTCACACTTAGATTTTAATACATTGGCGTGTTATCATTTGATATCAAATACCTTCTTGTTAACATGACCCTTATTTTTATATGAGAAGGGGAAAAACATATGTACATTAAAGATTTGCTCGTTTAAGCTTATAAATTAGGTTTCTAAAAAAATAATAAAAGGACATATATTAAAGATTCACTTGTTTAAGCTTATAAATTAGGTTTCTAAAAAAATAATTGTAAGGACCATGTTTGAGATCCCAGCCCACTACGTGGATGGACTTAGGTCCAAAAAGCCTAAAATAATAAATTTGTAGAGAATGAGTTGGAAAATTAGGCTTTGGTTGATCAAACAAACATTGGAATAGATTCAGATGATTATAGAATGAAAAAAAATAGGGTTGTATTGAAGAAAAATAGTCTTCGGCAAGGTTCGAGGTGCACTATTCTTGTATATTATTCTTAAATTGGGTTACAAGTTTGGTTCTTGAATGCTACAGTGTGTCTTCTTGTGATTTTCGATCCCCCTTCTTGTTGCTTCCTTTTCCCTTTATATCATCCTCCCTTCTCATTCCCACTTCACACGTGTATACTGGTGGGTTGGTGTTGATATTTGTCCCATTAGACTATCCTTTAAGTCACGATGCAGTAGCTGTAAAGCTAAAACGCAATGTTTAGGTATCACATCCACATTAATGTGGCAAGAGAATTAACTGCAGTGCATTTAATGTGGAGGCAACAGTTTTCGTTGGAGATACTACATGATCATGTTCTGTCCTATTCACCTATAGTACCTATGGAATGTTGCCTTTGTCAGTAAAACACTCTTTTGTACCTCGGCCTTGGTTAATCAAAGATGGGTTCGTCCTTGGCGTAGTTTCCTGGACTGTTACAATCAACACTGTCTTCTTCGCCTATAACTGTGGGCTTCTATGACATAATTACGTGTTTGTCCTCGGACATGTACTTGTCCTCGATTTGGGCCTTGGGCCGAATACATATGTGGATTCTACCTTTGGACCCTCCGGCCCCACAATAATAAAAGGAGGTTATGTAAAAATTTTTAAAGTTCTCATTTTTTTTAGCATTATTTTATTTTATTTAAAAATTATAATAAACAGAATGGCAAATTTAAGCAAGAAGATCTACCTTAGATTTGCTAGTTTAAGTCAAACACATCACACATGCCTACATTGGATATAATTGTGGAATTTTTATTTTATTTTGCGTTAATTATTAATGCAACCATATGTATAAATTCAACTGAAGAACATAAGGTATATTACATAGGGAACCATACCAATGGTTTCCTCCAATTTGTATAAAATATAAGTTTATTGAGATTGAATTCTATCTACACTAACTTGACCAACTTGACCATTGATATCTTAACTTGATGTAAAAGAGCAAATATTATAAAATGGACATCATATGTTTTAAATGCTATTGACTCTCAAACAATGTGAGAATTCAAAATTCTCAGGAGTACTGAAATTAGAGGTTTTTGGCTGACTAATATTGAGATAATTAATATTAGGAAAAGACAAGCTTTGAGATTATTAAAAAAACCAATATATTCAAATTCCTAAGATTGTAACTTTCATGTAATTGGCAATTTTGATCTTCTTGCTTAAATTTGCCACTCTGTTTATTATAATTTTTAAATAAAATAAAATAATGCTAAAAAAATGAGAACTTTAAAAAATTCTACATCACCTTCTTTTATTATTTTTTAGAAACCTAATTTATAAGCTTAAACAAGCAAATCTTTAATATATGTATGTTTTTCCCCATTTCCATTTAAAATTAAGGGTCATGATAACAAATGCCCACAAGGCAATTGTTTATAAAGCATATTAGGAAAGTTTTAAAATTATTTTTATAGGAAATATAAAAATATGTTAACCTAATTAATTATTTTATCATTTTTCCATAAAATGTTTTTAAATATAGTTCCTTAACTAATGCCCTTAAAGCATTTGTTAACATTTCCCTAATAGTAAGAATATTTCACATTAAGTTCTAAAGAATTGAACATATTGAGTAATGCTATAACCACAAACTATTTTACAACATTTTGTTATGATCCTAGTGTCCCACATTGGTTAAGTGTAAGCTTAACCATGTGTTTATAAGCTTTTGGGCACCCTCCCCTTACAAGCCGATTTTTAAGGGTGAGTTCTACCTATGGGTTTGTAACATTTGATATCATAGCCAACCATCACTCCAATTAATTAGGTGTAGCTCATTGAGTATGGGAACAAATGAGTTGCAATTTTGTGGTTGGATCCCGGAAGGGGCGACCTAGAGGTTGGTTAAAATTACTGATAGTTGAGTGGAGCCACCATAAAGAGAAAGGGATACCAATGGGTCAGTGTCGCTAGAGTGAGCCATTGTGGATGTCAGCTGCAGAGTATGGTGGTGTGTTATGATCCTAGTGTCCCACATTAATTAAGTGTAAGTTTAACCATATGTTTATGAGTTCTTGGGCACCCTTCCCTTGCAAGCTGGTTTTAAAAGGCGAGTTCTACTTATTGGTTTGTAACACATTTTTACAAATGGTTGTTATGGCAAACTTCTTACTGATTTGCATCTAGGCCTACCAATTATGCATAAAAAAATAAGTTTATGAAATGCATGATAAATAACATCATATTTGCATGAGTTTGTGTTAAAAACATGGAGAATATGTAATCCAAGAATGAGATTTTCAAAATACTATCCCATAAAAAATTATTAGGTAGTGTAACTTCATTTAAAATTACCCTGGATGTAACTTGATTTTATCCATGTGACACAGCAGTACACCCAAAATTTTTTTCCATGTGGGAGTAATGTGGAGATGGTGCGAACACAAAATCTTTTGCAAGTTGCTACCAAGATAAAAACTGAAGTTTTATTGTATTGAACAATTATGAAATATTACAGGGAAGATTGCCTTTTTATATTGGTAGAGTGTCTATGGTGCAGTACAATAGTATGATGGGCCTAGCTAACAAGTTGGTCTCATATTCTACCAAAAATTATAATCACATGAGTTGGCAATTTGCATTTATTGGGTGCAATTATTACAAAATTTTGGTACCATTCTTTTTTTTTTTTTTTTTTTTAGAGCTTTAACCTATGACGTCTGCTATACTTCTTTATCATTAGATTAAAAACATCAATCAGTTTTTGGGATAGGCGAAAATTCAACCCTAGGTCTCTTATACAACTATAAGAGACTTTATCGTTAAACTAACTGAAACCCACAATTTTAGTATCATTTTTGTACTTTTATTGAGAAACCAAAATTATTCTTTGTCTAAGTTTCATAAAAAAATTTAAAAAAATTATTCCTCAAAAAAAAAAAAAAAAAAAAAAAAACTCTTTGTCTAAGGTTTTTTTTTTTTTTTTTTTTTTTTTTTTTTTTTTTTTTTTTTTTGAGAAATGTCTAAGTTTAATAGGCACTTGATTAAGTGCTTTTATTTTTGCAACAAGCACTTTTATTTTTATGGGTTATAGTTATCTTAACTGGTAAAAAAATTTTCCGTCAAATAAACAAATTTTATCTACACAAAAAATCGATCAGTGTCTTAGTCTAATGATAAAAGATAGTTATTTTAGAGTAGACATTATATGTTAAAATTACACTGTATCTAACAAAAAAAAAAAAAAAAAACCATTTTTAGTACATGCCAAAAAGAAAAATTGCATATATTGACTAATTGACAAATGAGTAAAAGAGATTGTCACAAACAATTTAAAAGGTAAAATTTATTCTCTAATGAAATTGTAGGGACTGGATCTGAGCGCTCCTTCTGCTAGATGAGTGGACTCGAACCCAACTAGCCCAATACAATGAATTTGTAGAGAATGGACGTAAGAACTAGGCCTTAGTGAGGGTTACAACAACTAAACATGATTATGAGTGGGTTAAATAACTAGGAAATAGATTTAAAGCATGAAAATCTGTCCTCGACCCTCAACTGAAAGGTTTGCAGTTCTTATTGCTTTTTCCAATATCAAGTTACACGGGTCTCTCCGTTGATACCAATTACTATAGTATTTTGTGCCTCTAAGTGCCTCTCTCTTTTCTGGAGGACTTCTTTACATTATATACTCCCTCTTAGTTAATCTTGGTCCTCCATTTGTTGATTATGCAAGTTACTACTTGAGTGCTTGTCCCATCAGCCACCTTCCTCAGCTTTCTATGAGATGCAGTGGCCTCGACAACACTGTTCAGGAGTCATTTCCTCATTAATGCAGCCAGAATGTTAGTTGTGGGTATTTAATGTGAAAGTGATAGTTCCTCTTGGAATTGCTCCTCCACCATGCTTCCATGGTTGGCCCAATGCACTTGTCTCTTTCTTGAGACGCTTCAGGAGGTTGCCCTTGGTAGCGTGCTACTTTTCCCTTCTATGATCTCGGCTGGCCAAGGACAGGATCATCCTCGGCTAAGTTTCTTGGGAACCTGGGCTTCCTACTTTCGTCCTCGAACATTTCTACTTCTTCGGCATGGGCCTTTGGGCCTGACACGAAGTGGGTTGGAGTTGACAAATCCCCAGGCCCCATAGAAATTATATGCATTGAACCAATAATGTAAATAAGAAGATTTTAAAATTAAGAGGACCAGTGGCGGCTCCAGGAATTTTTTTAGGGTGTTTCTTTAGAAGCATAAATTACACAATCTTATTTCTTTTTAGCCTTTAGGTAATTAGGTTTGATTCGATGTTATTAATTCCATTCTGTTCCGGTCGAAACGGCTAGAAAATACTGTGTCGGTAAACGAACCGAAACAATAACCCCCCTATTCCACTTCGGAAAAAATTTCGGGTCATTTCGGTCCATTTCGGGTGTTTTAGTAAATACCAGCTGAAATTCAAGATTCGGCCTACATGAAGTTTATGCTTAAAAAAAAAAAAAAAATTGTTCTTAAAACCAAAAAAAATTTGCATTCTATAAATCAAAAAACCTCAAAAGGAAAAAGAATGAAAAGAAAAGAAATGAACAAAGGTACCCATACAGCTAAAAAAAAAAAAATCGTATTTAGAAATTTGAGATTCAAAACTTGAGAAGAGGTACTACCGCATTAATATTGGTAGAAGACACAAAAGTTACGAATAAAGAGGAAGGCAAAATATAGATGTAAAATTTTAGATGAAGATGTGATAAAATTTAAAAGTATGAAGTATAAAAATTGAGGAGACAGAAGATGTGTGTGATTAAGAATAAACAAGAAAAAACAATTAAAAATGAGAAGTAAGTAATATATGCCTAGTGAAGAAAAATAATACTATAATAAAAAAATAATAAAAAGTTGAAAATTGTGTTGTATTGAGCATTGTGCTTAGTCAAAGGAATCAAGCTATTGCCTACCTGTAGTAGTTTTATTTTATATATATATATATATATTTCAAATTTTAGTTCAATTTTTTTTGAGTTTTTCTTTTTTGTTTGAAAGACTCCAATATATTGTTAAGTTGCTCAAATTATGGACTAAAATTTAATTTTATTGACATAAAAAAAATTCAAAGTGATCCCAATTTTTTTTAAAAGTAAATAAATAATAAATAAAAAATTATTATATTTAATTTTTTTTTTCATGTCAAGTGGTCCTGGGACCACCCTAATCATAAGGTCACGCCGCCACTGAGGACCAAGGTGTATAATTTACAAGTCGTTGTAATTTTCCCTTAATTTATTATTCTTTTTATTATTATATAAGAAAAATAAATTCCACTGAGGACCAAGGTGTATAATTTACAAGTCGTTGTAATTTTCCCTTAATTTATTATTCTTTTTATTATTATATAAGAAAAGTAAATTTTGGAAAACGTATAAAAATATTACGTACAATTTTTTCTATATAAATAAAAAATGGTGGAAGTAAGTAGTAACCTAACATCACTCTTTTAATTCTAGAGGCAAATAGATGGGTACAGTTCACACACGTCACACGCATGAGCATTATAAAAACAGCTGATGATATCGTAGAGTTTACAAAACCAAACCAAAACAAAACCAACGACTTGACGACTTAGTAGTCATTGTTGAAGTCTTCAAAGGAGCGAAAGAAACTACTTTGCTCCTAGTAGTCGAGGAGTGAGGAGAGGAGGACACGTGTCCTCTTGAGCCCAGCCGGAGAGTCGGAGAGATGGATACGACGCCGTTGATCGACGGCGGTGACTACACGCCGGCGAGGAGCTTGAAGGAGGTGAGGTGGGTGTTTTGGAGAGAGACAGTGAAGGTCTGGAAGATAGCTGGACCCATTGCGTTCAACATTATTTGTCAGTACGGCACCAATTCCATCACCAACATCTTCGTCGGACACATCGGTGCAGTCGAGCTCTCCGGCGTAGCTATCGCTCTCTCTGTTATCGGAACCTTCTCTTTCGGTTTCATGGTCTCTCTCTCTCTCTCTCTCTCTCTCTCTCTTTGTGTTTGTGGGTCCCAAAAAATAATTATATTTATGTCGGTTCACCAACTACCAGTCTACTGCTACTACATATATACAAAGGTGGATGCAATCGTTCGTGTGTGTGTGTGTGTGTGTGTGTGTGTGTGTGAGAGAGAGAGAGAGAGAAAAGAAAGAGACTGTATGTTTGCTTGTGTGTCCGACGTCGATGTTATTCAATGAAGCTCGATCGTTTTTGTTTTCAGTGTCTTGTCTTTTTTGTGTTTTTAGGTACTCACATGCCCTATCGATAAGATTTAGACTTTTTGGTTTTTGAGACGGGTAGATAGATTGTGGGGAGGGAGATTGCAATGATCAATAGATTTGTCGTTCCGTAAAAAATGCCATCATCACTCTATTGAAACTTAAATCCCAAAACAAGCTGCCCATTACTGAAACTCAAAAGTTATTTGAAAAAGTTAGATTTCGTAGGGTATAGACATACATTAATATTGTGTTACGATGAATCCCAGTTAGGTTGCTAAATTGACAAAAAAGTCAATTTAGCAACCAATTCTTTAAATTAAAATTGTGGCTACAGTAAAGTAGCTAAACTTAAAAAATTTTACTTTGAGCTACAGTAGGCTACTATCTATAGCAGCCCACTGTAGCTCAAAACTCAAAACAAAAAATAATATTTAATGTAAAGTGTTAAAAAAAATGTATTTTAATGTATTGATGATTGTGGTTGTTAGTTATTGTGTTAGATATATTTTTTTATTGTATTGTTTATATTATTTTAATGTTTGAATGTTAATATAAAACTTTTACTATTTGCGGTAGGATGTATTATAAAGTGAGTTGTTAAAATAAATAAAATTGTGTTGTGAGTTGCTAAAAACTAAATTTTTTTGATGCTTTATTGTGAATGCTCTAAATAGGGTATACATAGGTGCTAACTCTAGGCTAAACCCATACTAGCATGGACATACATTATAGACGGGCTTCTTAGGCCACAACATCTTTAACACAACCCACAATGTTTTTAAGAAGTGCTACTTGGGTTGAGACTTGTGAGTATCTAATAATTTTTCATAACTCACTTATGAGTTCCAATTCTAAAAGAAGGAAGAAAGGGGGATTAGAAATAAGAAAAGGAAACTAAAATTTGGTTTAGACTGTTTGAATTTCTAATTTTGACTTGTAAAATCTTGAATTTTATTATTTTATAATGTATGTAAGTACGTATGTATTACTACTCAATGCCTTGAATTCTTGTGAATCTTTTTTAATTCTTCTGTCCACTTTTTTGTCTTGGGCAACTAGCAAAGGTTTACTGTATTATATAAATCTTTGTATTTTGTATTATATACTTTTCTTAATTTGAGTCCCATAGTGTTTTTTTTTTTTAAGAAAAAGATTTAGGTGGAAACATCACAATTTTTGTGTTTGATTTATGTACCTTTGCAATGTCAATCCTACAAAGCTACTTGTTCATCGATAAGCCTTATGAAAAACATGAAATTTCCATGGTTTGTGCATCATTTAAGCTAAGAAGAGTTGGTCAGTCTCAACTTCTTGTTTTTTGTTCTCATAATTTCTCTACTGAAAAACATATCATAACCATCCAAAGTGGATGAAAGTTGTTTCTCTAATGAGTTACTTCTTTCTAATGGTCAAAGCTTACATTGTTCGCTCTCAGGGAATAGCTTGATTATGCACATTGTATGTTTGTCACGTACTACAATTAGTTCTATGGTAAATATGTAGCACACGCCCTGTATAGAGGTCTTGTTAGTCAATGTTGATATCTTCATCTACCAATATTTCATATTTGTTTGAACAAACAGAGCCTGAATTTATTATACAAATTTGTAGCTTGGTATGGGGAGTGCACTCGAGACGCTTTGTGGTCAAGCTTTTGGTGCTGGACAAATTCACTTGCTTGGTGTTTACATGCAGCGGTCTTGGATTATCCTATGGGTTACCTGCATCATTCTCTTGCCAATTTACATCTTTGCGGCCCCAGTTCTAAAGCTTCTGGGGCAAGAAGATGATGTAGCTGAAATTGCAGGAAGATTTACTATATTAATTATTCCTCAGTTATTCTCACTTGCCATCAATTTCCCTACGTCGAAATTCCTTCAAGCCCAGAGCAAGGTTAATGTGATGGCCTGGATCGGTTTTGTGGCTGTACTATTACACGTATTACTGCTTTGGCTTTTCATTTATGTATTCGATTGGGGTTTAGCTGGTGCAGCCATAGCATTTGACATCACAAGTTGGGAAATTGCTATAGGTCAGGTTGTCTATGTTGTAGTTTGGTGCAACGAAGGGTGGACTGGGTTGTCCTGGTTGGCATTCAAAGAGATATGGGCCTTTGTTAGGCTCTCCCTTGCATCAGCAGTGATGCTTTGCTTAGAGATCTGGTATTTTATGAGCATAATAATTCTAACTGGTCACCTTGATAATGCAGTGGTTGCTGTTGGTTCCCTATCTATTTGGTAAGATACATATACTTGGGCATAATAATTCTAACTGGTCACCTTGATATTCCTGTTTTCCTTTTGTTGGTTTGGCCTGGACTATTATGTCTCATTTCTATGTTTAATATTCTGAATTTTCCTTTGCTTTTTACTTATTGATTAAATTTTATTTTTCAGCATGAATATCAATGGGTGGGAAGCCATGTTGTTCATTGGAATAAATGCAGCTATGAGGTACATAACCTATAATCTGAATTCTTTTCACAGCATTTTATGGCAACTGACACTTAAGGTACCAAATTAGACACGGGTGACCTAAAAATAAGTAATTATGATTTAAACTATGACAGTGTATCAAGTATTGTTCTAACATACTCCATGAATTTAAGATTCAATTAAAAAATTTAAAGAATTTTGGCAAATTTATTACAAGAGTTGCTTGAGATGGAAATTGCTGTAGTATAAAGAACTTTATACTGTGTTGGGTTCTATGGAAACTTTGCACCTTGTAGGATTTGTATACGGCACAATGTGGCCCTGTTTTGATGCACTAGGTTGACAAATTATGTTGCTCACTGCATTTAGTAATTGTTGGTGTGAATATGTGTGTTTGCATGCATCTTGCTACAGTATGTGTTTGCGTTTGGCCTATCCTTGTTGTGTTTTCATTCTTACATACATTATTTTATTGCGTAATTGTCGTTCCCTTTTTAAATTTTTTTGTTACTCTATAGCTAATTTTCTTCTTTCCTGGTGGCAGTGTCCGAGTTTCCAATGAGCTCGGGTTGGGGCATCCAAGAGCTGCCAAATACTCTGTTTATGTGACAGTCTTTCAGTCTCTCCTTATTGGGATCTTTTTCATGGTTGTTATCCTGATAACTAAAGACTATTTTGCTGTCATATTTACAAGCAGTACAGAGTTACAAGTAGCTGTCTCTAAATTAGCAATCCTCCTTGGTGTGACCATGGTTCTTAACAGTGTTCAACCTGTGATTTCAGGTATCATACTATTTGGCTTCTCCTACTTCTATGTTCTATAGTAAACCACGGAATTCCAGCCCTTTTAATATCTATGGAATCATTTTTGTAGGGGTTGCCGTTGGCGGTGGGTGGCAAGCATTGGTGGCTTATATAAACTTGGGTTGTTATTACATTTTCGGGCTTCCATTTGGATACCTTCTTGGTTATAAAGCAAATTTTGGAGTGATGGTAAAACATTTCAATTCCATTTCTACTTTTAAGTTATTTGCATTGAAAAAGCTTTCCTATAAATGCCACAATATAAGCTTTGTCATTGTCTCCAGAAACAGAATAGGGCCTACTATATCTTTTTTACTTTCCATAATAATCTGCAAGTATAAAGTGTAGTCTGATAGTTGCAATTTGGTTTTATCTTTGCTTATTGGCTATGAAAGGGAATAAAGGCCTGAAAGAGGAAGAAGAAAGAAAACATATTTACTTCCATTGTTTTTGCTCTCCTTCTAGTTTCTTCACTAATCTATTTCGGGATTGTAGGGACTTTGGGCGGGCATGATAAGTGGAACTGCTC
The DNA here is from genome assembly GCA_030445155.1 of Quercus variabilis. Taxonomy (NCBI): domain Eukaryota; kingdom Viridiplantae; phylum Streptophyta; class Magnoliopsida; order Fagales; family Fagaceae; genus Quercus; species Quercus variabilis. Next base: position 14,183,840 of record CP129453.1, read on the forward strand.
TACAAACTTTGCTTCTCTTGATTGTACTCTATAAAACCAACTGGAACAAGGAGGTAAGGGATTTTTTATTAAAAGCTACACACTAGATTCTTTATAAAGTTATGTTTATGACATGAAGCAGTAGGTGATTGTTTCATTGTACAATATATATATATATATATATATTAGCATGATGTTTTGAAGCTTTTAATTTACTAAGCCTTTGAAACATTTGGCTGATGATGGATTAAAAATATTTTTATTTAAAAAGAAAAAGGAAATGCACAACCTGATAATTGATTTTACATCTGATATAAATATATGGATCCTTCCTAAACTCTTTCATAGTATGTGTGTATGTTCATATCCCTTCAAATATTGACAACAAGTCACTGTCAGGTGGAACAAACAACTGAACGCATGCGGAAGTGGGGTGGCCAAGACATCAACATCGAGAAGATAACCGATAATGTGTGAACTTGCTTATTAACAAGCTGGATTATTATTACTTCCAAGTTCCAACAATTTTGAAGTCCTTTAAATGGTCCCAAAATAACTAACCCCCTAAGACATTGCATGTTAATGTTGTTCGGGGAGTTACATTTAGTTTTTGCATTGAAGTACTCCAGTTTTCATATTGGCCACAATTTTGAGGCTGGAGTTAGCAGCATCTGCATAATTGGAGATGCATGTTGCAGATCTTTGATTTAAAGAGTTCTGATATCTCTGAAACTAGCTAGATCCAGTTTGAATGTATGCGTTGTAAGCTTAGCTGACATTATTGAAGATGGTTAAGATTATTTATTTCCCATTCTGTCTCAATGTTTACATTTTCCTTTTTTAACAAAAAAGGCTATAACTTAATAAGTAAATTTTTTTACTTCTAGTTTTAGAGGTTCCTTTTTCTGTATGCAATGTTGCGATTGTAAGGTAGCTTTCATTTGAATAGTTGGGAATTTTCTTTCTGTTTTAGGGACTTAATGTCATCAGCCAGTTTGTTCAAAAGTTCAATGTCTCATCTGCTTTGCACATTCTATATGATACAAATGCATATTCCAGCGAGTAGGTTGACATTTGAATTCTATGACTTCCGGATCTTGAGAAATATTTTCTTAGTGGATATATGAAAACTCTGCATAAGTTTGTGTATGGATCGTGTTATATTGGGTTGAGAGTAGGGTATTTTCCAACCCAATTTGACTTCATCCAATTGAGAAATCTTCAATTCAACCTGATATTAGCTCTAAAAAGCAAAAACCAAGCCAACCCAATTGGTAGGTTGGATCATCGGGCTATTTTCTTAAACCCATTTGAGACCATCTTGCAATCAAATTATTACAATTTACATAAAGCCTAATTCTCCAATTCCAGTAAAATTAAGTCTCAATAATCAAAATAAATTAAACTAACACATTTAAAATAAACCCATGATCTAAAATAAATCGAACTAAGAAACTTAAAATATACACACATATCTATATTAATCTGTTAATATTGTGCTTTGGATAGGGTTACTTGGATTAAAAATTTTGACAACCCTAACCTAATCCAATTACCCAAGTTTCAAATTAACTTAGAACTCAATTCAACTTATCAACCCTTGAAAAATCAATCCAAAATGTTGGGTTGGATTAGGTTGTGTCCGGCAAATCATTGGGTTTAATGTACACCCCTAAATTAATTTCATTTGTTGGATATAAGTATTGTAATTTTATAAAATATATATGCAAAGGAAAACCCTCCCCCCTCTCTCATTCATTTACGGTGTGGTTAAAAGTCAAATTGCCTATATTAACTTATGCTCCATTAAACATGGTGTGATTTACTAGTTATGGAAAGATGTGTTGTGAATTGATAACTGTGATGATACATGTAAAATGCACACCAATTAAATAATGAACATGAATATTCACAAATTTAAAAATTTTATCAAAGGGATTTATTTGAAAGGAATTAATTTCTATTAGCCATTTTTAAGTGAAGCAATTTAAAAATTAATGAGATATTTAATCAATTATAGACATTATGTTTGAATGGAGGGAGAAAAGTTGTGATGTAAGATCTTAGAATGAGGACTGAGAAGGCATGTGTTTTGGTTTTTCCATTCCTGTCCAACATTTGAGGAGAATGAAGGAACTACATATTGAAGGTGGATATTTTGTAAAAAGTCAAATAAATACTAAGATAAAAAAGCTTCACACAATCAACATCTGGGTCAGGATGGCCGAGTGGTCTAAGGCGCCAGACTCAAGTTCTGGTCCTCTAACGAGGGCGTGGGTTCAAATCCCACTTCTGACAATTTTTTCTTCTTATTTTTATTTTATTTTTTCCCCAACCCTTCTTTTTCTACACTTAACTAATCCTGTGGCAAAGAACATGCCACTAATTCTGGGAAAATTGCCATTGGATGGAAATTGGATTCAAGTATAATGAAGGTCTTTTCTTTGATTAAATTATCTTGGTAAATCAAAGCTCAATCCTATAGAAGATTTTTTTTTTTTTTTTGGAGAGACAATAGAAGTTTTATGGTTTACACTTTACACTACCACCATTATTGTACTACTAGTGTCTGGTGAAATCTTAAAAAAAAAGTTATGCTAACGGGTTCTCTTAAAGTAATGGTTAACAATCCATTTTAAGAAAGTTTTGATACCACTTTTATTAGAAATAAAAAAAGCTGTCAAAGCATTAATTGCTATTTTTTTTTTCTTTTCCCATAAAAACTTTCTTTAAATGAATTATTAATCATTACTCTAAGAGCATCTGTTAGCGTTTCTAAAAAAAAAAAAAAAAAAAAAAAAAAAAAAAAGCTCTTCAACAATGAAATCTTATAATATCACAAAGCTAGAAACAAAAAGCCCTTCAGCAAAAATACCTTGTTTTTTTAACCACAGTTGCTAATTGATATTTGGAGCCAAAGTCATCATTTCTTCTGCATAGTATGCTGACAATTTTTGAACAATTGTATGTGATGAGACCTAGCACTTAAAAAAGAAGAAAAAAGTGAGACACGAATCAATACAATCAATTACACAAAAATTATTTAAAATTAACATGTAATACAAAGCTATATTCAAATTTCGATAATCCATTAAATTTTATCTTAGCCTATAATACAAGAGAATTTACGTTCAAAATATTTTCATAATACTTCATAGGTAGTAATTTATTATTGGTTCTAATTTGAATCCACAACTTAAATTATTTTTTTTTCTCATCCATAACAACTATTAAAATATTAGCCTTAAATTACTTTTCAATAATCTATTAAATTTTATCTTAGCCTACAATACAATAGAACCTTTTTGTGCAAGGAACTTGTCTTTCTCTAATTAGGTATTGTCCACATTGGGAATGGACCGAGAACCGATGCCACTCTTACGAATTTGTTCAATCTTACATCGGAGAGAGACGCCTCCCACCCTTGCCTTCTAAGCATTGAGCCTAAGAAAGGGTGTACCATCATGTGTGTGATCACACACGCGATGGTACACCCTTCCTTTAAAAGCTAAAATTTTCCAACAAAAATTTTCTTTTAAAAGCCAATTCAAAATTGACAGGTTATGTTTTTTTTTCCCTAAAACATTGACATGTTAATAAATAAATAAACTTACTCAAACCCATATAAAGGGAGAGGAAGAGATATTTATGTTTAGAAATTTAAAGTTTTTTTTTTTTTTTTTAATAAAAGTTTTTCATTCATCCCAATTTAAGATTCATACATTGTGTAATGAAGTTTATTTATGCATTTTTCAATCACTAAAATAAAAAGAAATGTGATGAGACCTATCACAAAAAAAAAAAAAAAAAAAAAAAAAAAAAAAAAAAAAAGCACAAAAATAAAATTGGAGTTATTAATTGAGTTTTTTTTTTTTTTTTTTTTTCACAAGATATGAATTATACTCTAACATAATCTAAGTATATATGTGTGTGAAACTCCTTCCTAAAGGCTTGAATTCCGACTCTTGTCTTCTCCCCCCACTTTGCAAGAACTTTGTATTTGTGGAGTAACCATCATGATTAGGGTGTGCAGTGGCAAAATGGTAACGAACTATATGTAAGTAGCGTTGTGTTAATAGACACCGTAAAGTGTCCATTAAGAAATTATTTTATGTCAAATTTGTTATTGACAGTATAAAGTGTGGAGCCACTAAAGTTAAAATTTTGAGTCTTGCATATTACTTTAGCAATATTTTCAGCTATTCTCATAAATTCATTCCAATATTTTTTTATTAATTAGACCCCTTAATAACTCATTCACAACACAATGACGGTTAACATTTCCTGTGTAGACATTACCTGTACTAGGTTGAAATCACAAAGAAACTCTGGTTATATCGAATGGTTATGAATGATGGTTGTATTAATTGTAGAGAATAGACAGGTACATGGGATCTGCATGTTCTTATTTTTACAAGTCCTTTCTTAGGGGTGGCAATTCGTGTTCGCGGATTGAGTTTGTGTCGTGTTGAGTCATGAGTATTCGGTTATATGAGTTGACTCGAATCCGACCTGTTTAGTAAACATGTCAAGAATCTTCAACCCGAACACGACCTATTTATTAAGCAGGTCGATCCGACCCGACACGTTCAACTCGTTTAATTAACAAGTCATATAAAGGTCAATACAAATGACTCATTTAATAATCTATTTGATTAATAGGTCATACTAAACTTATATAATTTTTATCAATTCTCATATATCTAAAATTAAAATACAATTACAACTATAAATATAGTAATAAACATATAAAAACAATCATTAATTAAGCAATAATATCAAAATAACTAATAATTTTATATGCTAAACAGGTCAAATAAATTTTCATGTTGAATACGAACACGACCTGTTTATAAACAGATTATTCGTGTCAAGTTCACAGATTGTGTCAAATTTTGCCACCCTTACCCTTTCTCATTGTCTTTTACTCTACTTGTATTTTTTTTTCTCTCTCCTGCCAATAAATTACTAGTACAATATAAAATCAAATTAATCCATATCAAACAAAAACCATCCAATCCATCAATTCTTCCCCCCCCCCCCCCCCCCCCCCCCCCCAAAAAAAAGCTACCCTGTTTAAATAGGCCTCAAGAGTTAAGTATATAATATAATGGATTTATTTACCTCCAAAAAAAATGGATTGAAAGTCAATTTTTTTAACGCAGCGACAGTCGACAAGACAACAAATTATTATTATACCTTCTAAAAAAACTAGTTGCGTTATAATTATATAAAAGGGCCAATTAAAGTATGCTTTTAGAGTATATATCAATCATTTATTTAAAAAAAAAATTTATAAAAATAAAAAGAAGCTGTCAAAAAAATTAGTCAAGATTTTTTTTTTGTTAATTTTTTTTTAAATAGTTTATTAATCATGCATTAGTAAAACCCTTTTATAAAAATGACCTAGCTAGCAGCAAAAGAGAGAGAGAGAGAGAGAGGAGAAGAAGAAGAAAGCAAGCAGCAAAGCGAAGAAAACAAACAAATTGAAACAGCATTAAGTTCTACTTCCACTTACATTAAGTTTCTGAGTTTGATCAGTACATGCATTTTCCACAACTGCTTGGCTGACGAGAGGGATGAGCCAACACCCATTGACTCTAGCACCAACTACCTGCAACAAGCACATATATGCCACATTGATTAACTAGATCATTTCAATTTTTTCTTCATAATGCATATGGTAGGTGTATTTTCCGACATTCCCATTTCAAGCAAAAAAAATTCCATTGCTTTTATTAAGTAGTTCAGACAATTATATAGCTAGAATGTTGGGACCTTTTACATTGAAATCATATTATATGTCAAAGTTAGAAGCATGAATGATGAAACCCTTCAGCAAAATGCTTCCTCTTTTTTTTTTTTTTTTTTTTTTAACCTCAATTGCTAATTGATTGTTGGAGCCAATTTCGTAACTCTTCAGGTATAGCATGCTGACAGTTTTTGAATGGTTTTTTTTTTTTTTTTGTATGTTAAGTTCAATGCAGTTATTCAAGCAATTTTGTAGGATGATAAAACAACTTCAGCATCTTCACATTGCAATCCACTCAAGATATAATCCTTACAAGTAAAGTTTTTTTTTTTTTTTTTAACCCCTAAAATGGTTTAAATATTAAAAGTCAGGATCTATGAAAGAAACAAGATTCATTCATAAACTAGCCTTAAAACTTCTTTCCTGTATTTTTTAACCTACCTATTACCTGTTTCTCAATTTGACGAACCAACCAGGTCCTTCCTGGACCAAGAAAAAGATGAAAAAGTGCAACAGCTGAATCTAAATCGTTTGAAATATATAAGTTTTAATTTTCCTATATGGCAAGTGTAACCATCGGCTGTATTTCATCCTTACTGCCCCAGTGTTCTTTCACTTTGATTCCACCTAAATTTATTCTTTGTTTGGAGACCTTTTTTATTATTATTTGTGTTTAAATTTAATTTAAGTTTCTGGCTCATCTCAAGATTTTTTTATGTTTAGTTGAATTATTTCATCTCAAGAATTCCGTTGTTATGAGTAGAAGGTGAAGCTTTATTCATTTTCAAGTGATTATTTATTCCACCACTGCGCACCATTAGTGTGGTGGTCACTTCACAAGTATAAGTGTTTGTGGCGTGTGGGAGTAAGGGCCGAGGTTCAAGTCTTCAGAAAAAAACTTCACACACATATACACTTAGATTATGGTAGGCTAGAAATTCTATCTTGCATATAAAAAGAAAAAAAAGATTATATATTCCAATCAAAAAATAAAGAAACAATTATTTCTTTAAGTATGTAAATATTTAACTTTTGTTAAACTATTTTGTGTATAGCACAGGTTAGCAACTAGTACTTATAAATAGAATATGTTTGTGTATTTAACACAAATCTAGGGTGTTTACTGTGTCTTTCCATTTTAGCCCAAAAAATCCCAAAAAAAAAAAAAAGAAAGATAATAAAGTAAAAAAGTAAAAGACTAGAACCCCAAATCCCTCTAATAAGTTGAATATACAAAATCGTGAAAATTCAATGAAAAATTGTGTACATTAAATATATAGATTTTCTGGATTTGAAGTAAAATTTTAATACAATGGATACGTTAAATGTACAAAATTTTTTAAATTTAACAGAAAATTGTATACATTAGATGTACAGATTGTTTAGATTTTGATTTTTTTTCTTCCAATCTATACATCTAACGTACACAAATTTCTATTGAATTTTTACGGTTTTGTACATTCAACGTATCCAATGTATTTGAAATTTTCTCAAAATCCAAACAAATAGTATATCTAATGTACACAATTTTCCATTGAGTTTAACAATTCTGTGCATTTAATGTGTTCAACGTATCTAAATTTTTTGTACATCTAATGTACACAATTTTTCGTTAAATTTAACAATTTTGTACATTCAATGTATCTAACGTATCTAAATTTTTCTTCAAATCTAGACAATCTATACATCTAATGTACACAATTTTCTGTTGAATTTTAAAAATTCTGTATATTTAACGTATCTACTGTATTTAAATTTTACCTTAAATCCATAAAATATGTACATCTAATGTACACAATTTTTCATTAAATTTTCACGATTTTTTACATTTAGTGTGCGTTTGGCAACATTTATTTTTGTCAACTTATTTTACCATTCAGCTTATTTTTGCTACTATTCATGGGCCTCACTACACTTTTTGGTACTATTTATAGATCCTATTGTATTATTTCAACTAACTATAGTTGTTAGTATCGTACGATACGTGATACGTATCGTACGATATGTATCAAATCGTGTGTAAAAAGTTCTGTATCGTATCGGTATATCGTAAGTGCTCATGAATTGTACGATACAATATGCGTATTGTATGAATCGTATCATATCGTAAAATTATACGTATTGTACGATACATATACAAATGCTTTAAAATGAGATTTTTTGTTAAAATTTTACTTTTATTTGAATCTAACAAGTTGTTAGACTTGTTTTTAACACAAAATTATTAGTTTACTTAATTTAGCTTACTAAAATAACATATTTATAAGTTTTTTTCCCCTCACTCCATAATTGGACTAGTACACACTTACCTTCACATTAATATTTAAAAATTTATTTTAATTTATTTTTATCATTATTGTTATAAGTCCAAGAAACTAGAATGCCAAAAAAAAATTTATTAAAATAGAAAGAACAAGAAGAGGTAGTAAATGTTAATGACGAATGACGATGAAGAAAATTTTAATGAAAAAATAAGTTTGCAAAATTATAAATATGATGATAGTGTTGACTTAGAAGGGGTTGATTAGGCAATTTGATGAATATGAGGAAAATAAATTATTATTTTTGGGTTATTTGTAATATATATGATCACTTTTGAATTTAAGTAATTTTAATGTGTATGTTATGAACACATGTTAGTTTGATTTATTTAGTTAGCTTGTTAAATATTATCACATAAGTGATGAATAAATTAGTCATTAATTGAATATATTCAAAATTTGTAATGTATATATCCTTTATATATGTATATTTATAATTTTTTATAATTTTTTGTGTATCTTATGATACACGATACGATACGATACACAATACGAAAAATTAAAAATCGATTCACGATATGATTCACGATTTGATAACTATGCAACTAACTTTTACATTTATCTACAATACTTTCAACCAAAAGTTTTCTGTTTCAACAAAATAAGCAGATCCCAAATAGACACTTAACATATTAAACGTATCCAAATTTTTCTACAAATCACGATTTGAATCTGGTGTGCAGTATCCTCTAAATCCCTCACAAAAAGTTTCAACTTTTTAGTGCCTGTTTGTTTCAGCTTTCCCAACCCAAAAAGCACTTTGTGAAATTATAAATATAATATATGTATTTAGTGACGTCTAAAAAGCAACTTTTTAGAAAAATTTGCATTTTGAAAATGTGAAGAGAATGCGCATTCTGCCAATGGAGCTGTGAGGAGCATTTTTCAAAAGCCTATGCACGTTGAGAAATCCTACCGTTGGACTTTGGGTGAAGCTACCAAATTGCCCATTGTGTTTGCAACCCCAGAACGGCAGAACCCTTTGATAAATTAATTGCCACAAAGACCACAAAAAAATAGCATCTAGCCCAGGTTCAATTCAATAACAAATTTCCAAATCCAAATGCAAAAAAATCTATAACAAATTCCCAAATTAGCTAAGGAAAAAAAAAATAAAAATCAATCCCTTGCAAATTAGGATTCCTCAAAATGCAAAACAAAAAAAACATCAGAATATAGCAAAATCTTTCAAATGGAGTTTGTACCCATCTTGCGGTGGATGGATTATATATGGAGGTTTGGAGAAGAAGTTAAAGAGTCTCTCCAAGAGGACAGATGAGTTCATGCAAGCACTTATTGATGAGCAAAGGCGTAAGGAGGAAGAGGGTAATACTATGATTGACCATGTGCTTTCGTTTGCTCTGCTCTGATCCAATCTTTCCAATTTGAATCATCCCGTTTGTGTGTGGTTGAATTTAGAAAAAAAAAGAAAAGAATCAAGAAGATCAAGGTGAAGAAGTGTATGGGTGTTACAGACGAAGTGCTAAGAGAAAAGGGAGAAAAAAAAAAGGAAGAAGGAGAGCTCTGTGGAATGTTCTAGAGTTTGGAGGAAGTGGTAGGGAAAAAAAGAAAAGAGTAAAGGTACGTGTGTGAAGGAGAAAAAAAAGAGGGGGAAAAAAAGAGAGAAGGAAATGTGGTACATGTTTGGAGGAGAAAAAAAAGAGGGGAAAAAAAAGGAAAAAAGAAGAAAATGTTATCACAATATTTTCATAATAAATTTTAAGTGGTAGGTTATTATTAGTTAATATTGGTGAGAAAAAAATAATTTTTTTAGAAAGAGAAAAAAAAATAACTGTAGTAGTGTTCAAATTAAAATCAATATCATTTATTCATTTATCACAATATTTTCAAAATAAATCTTAGGGTGCGTTTGTTTTGGTGGTAAATGATTTCCGGAAATCATTTACCACCTGGCCTCAGTGTTTGGCAGGAACGGAAAATTTTATTTTCCGGAAAATCAGCTTCAGTTTGACCTTTTTTACGCCTTTGACCCGGAAATTATTTTACGCCTTCATTTTCCCTTCAAATGGTTTCCGTAAAATGCCCAAAACGCACAAAACAGAAATGTTCAGAGAGAACGCAGAAAAGAGAGAGCCAAGAAACTTACCCATCCTCCACGGCGAGACCAGCCACACACCGACGATCCACACACCGATGAGCTCCATGCTCCAAGCTCCGATCTACTCTCCGACGAGCTCCAAGCTCCAAGCTCCGATCCACACCAAGCACCGCGTCGCCTTCACTCGATCTCGCCTTCGATCGCCTCCGCCCGAGCTCGCCTTTGCCGCGTGATCTCGCCTCAGCTCGAGCTCGCCTCTGCCGGCGACCCACGACCAAAGCCCAAAGGCGTTCGACCCAGACCCAGGCATTCGACCCAGACCCAGGCATTCGATCCATTGCCTTCGACCTTCGACCTTCGATCGACAACCCAGACCTTCGACCCAGACCGGGGATGGCCGCGGTGGCTGTGGTGGAGGTTGTTGGTGTCGGCGGCAGAGGGTAGGATCGATTATACCGGCCGGATTCCCACTGGAGATGAAGGACGGCGATGGTGAGATGGGTGGGAAAGTTTTGTTTGTTTGTTGTTGTCGTCGGAGGAATTAATCTTAGGAGACCCATCTTAGTTTGTTGTTATTAATTTGTTGTTGTTGTTGTTGTTATTGTTGTTGGAGGAATTAATCCCAGTGGACGGCGAATTAATTTGTTGTTATTGTTGTTGTTGGGGTGCTGTTGTTGCCGTGGTGTTGTTGTCGCCGGAATCAACGTGAAAAAATGGTTAGGAAAATAGCATTTTCCTAATAGAACCAAACACATAAACTCAATTTTCCACAACAATTTTCATTATTCAACCAAACACTTAGAAATATTTTTCTTTTCCGGAAAATAGCATTTCCGAAAAATACATATTTTCCGAAAAACGTTTTACACGAAACAAACACAGCCTTAAGTGAAAAGTTATTATTAGCTAATATTAGTGAGAAAAAAAATAATTTCACAATATTGATTTAAGTATGAAATAAACTCTTATATATACATTTTCATTTTTTGTAATTTGTCACTCGAACCACTACTTTTATAAGTGTTAGCTAAACACTTAGTTTTTTCAAAAAGCACTTTTTAACAGTTTATATCAAATACTCAGTTTTTACAGCCTAATTTCATACTGCACTTTTTGAAAACTCCACTTTTCAAAAAGTCTAGTTTCAAAAAACTATACCAAACTCATCCTTAATCTTTTACTTTTTTAACTTTTAACTTTTTTATTTTTTAAAACCCTTTAATCCAGTAGTTGATATTAAAAGTAAAATTCCTAGCTAACTTTTGGGACATTCTGGGCTTTTGCCCTTAATTTTTTTTTTATTTAGTAATTTGCCTCTATTTCAAAAATAGATAGGAATATGCCCCTGTTTCGATACTCGATTACCTTAAAATCGAGTTTCAATGAAATAATCGATTCCTAGAAAATCGAGTATGCCTGATCAAACTTAAAAAATAAAAAAATAAAAATGCATGGAACTCGATTTTACCAAAATTGAGTTTTAAAACGCCACTCTATGGCTCCCAAACTTCGTATGGGGCAATCAAACTTACCAAAAAAAAAATTTTTGCAAGAAAACGCCGCTATAGGGCTTAAAAACATCACTATAAGGTCCAAAAATGCCACTATAGGGCTCCCTAAACCTGGTATACAGGGCAATTAGACTTACAAAAATTTTTTTGCATAAAAACGCCGCTATAAGGGTTAAAAACGTCACTATATGCCTCAAAAACGCCATTATAGGTCTCCCTGAATATGAGCTATCACACATAAATTTTTTTTTGCATGGAACTCGATTTCCCTAAACTCGAGTTCCATGCAATTTTTTTTTTTTAAAGTTCGATTAGGCATAACTCAATTTTCTACGAATCAAGTATTTCATTGAAACTCAATTTTAAAGTAATCGAGTATCGAAACAGAGGCATATTCCTATATAGTTTCGAAATAGGGGAAAATTGCTAAATAAAAAAAAAAAATTAAGGGCAAAAGCCAGAATGTCCCTAACTTTTGATATCAACCATTAAAAAAGATAGCACGGTACCCAAGGAATTGCATGGTGCCCCAGCTATTACATGGTGTAATAGCAGATCTTAATCCAAAGAAAAACCCTAATTCCTATGTTCGAATAAAGCACCCAAAACTAAAAGTCTCTCACACCGCCTCAGACTCTCGCGCTTAAAAACACTCAGTGCTTAGCTCTCTTTTCTCGTTGCAACAATGAGTCCTCCTCGTGGCCGTAGTGGTGGATTCGATGGCCGTAGCGGTGGATTCAGGGACAGAGGTGATGGAGGAGGAAGAGGCAGAGGAGGCAGAGGAGGAGGAAGGTGTTAGAGATATATATTAGACATATATTAGCCCAATGTAATAGGTTCAAGCCCATTCCTACTTGTACTAGTAGTCTAGGGTTTAGTCGCCTATATATACTCATGTTATAGTTCATTGTAACACAGGTTATTGTACTACACTCTTATAAAATAAAGATGTAGCTCTTAAGGGATTCCTCCGTGGATGTAGCCCTTATGGTATCAGAGCTAATATTTAACATGGTATCAAAGCCAAACTCTGTTCTTGACATTAAATAAACATCTCTATACAGCAAAGAAGATTCTCACGTGCATACCACCATCTGAAGTCACACATGTTTGTTTGTTGGATCCAGACTCCACAGCATCACGCAGCCATCATGGCTCTGTGCTGTGTCAAAATCTAACAACCAAGCAAGCCGTGGCTTAACTTATAAGATCTGAGCAAATCCATGCCTCGCCTATTGAAACCAACACCACAGACATACTCCATAACCTCCGGCGACCAAAACCCAGAAATTCAGTCACCCTAAGCCTTGCCATGTGCCTCCACACGCCGCAGTTGTCTCCGGTAAACCACCCATGTGCCGCCTCAGATTCCCATTTCCAGATCGTCTTCTTGGTACACACGCCGCCCCTACGACCTCCTCGTCGACCGATCTACAGAACCTGAAATTTCGGCAATCATCTGACCCTGCACGCACCCTCACGCGCCTCTAGGATTTCAGGCTTCTCCTCCACGCGCCGGTGAACATCGCACGCTCCTGCCACGTGCCAGAAAACTGATGCTGATGTCATCTGATGTCATCACTCCACATCAGCAGCCACGCAGCACGTCCACATCAGCTCTAGTCCACGTCAACGACACGTCATAGGATGACGTCAGCGGCTCTGCTACCTGATCCGTGACCCGACCCGGAAACCTGGAACCGACCCGGACCAGTATCCGTTGACTTTGACCCTGGACCAGTTGACTTTGACTTTTTGCGTTGACCTTTGACCAAAAGTCAAAATTTCCGGAAGGGCTTATCTTGCTCAGTTTTTCGCGTAGATTCCAATTTTGGACTCCATTTCTTCATTTAAAGCTCTGAAATTGGTCAATTGGCACATTCTTCATTGTGGTTTCTTCAAAGGCATTCTTCAAGGCATCTTCAAGTGATCTTTTCATTCTTATCCAACCTCAAGCCTTCATCGAGCTTCCACCTTGAGTTTGAGGGAGGGTGTTAGAGATATATATTAGACATATATTAGCCCAACGTAATAGGCCCAAGCTCATTCCTACTTGTACTAGTAGTCTAGGGTTTAGTCGCCTATATATACTCATGTTGGGGTTCATTGTAACACAGGTTATTGTACTACACTCTTATACAATAAAGATGTAGCCTTTAAGGGATTCCTCCGTGGATGTAGCCCTTATGGTATTAGAGCTAATATTTAACAGAAGATTTGGTGACAGAGGAAGTGCCATGAAAGTGCATGGCAGAGGACGTGGTGGCCGAGGTTTTGGTGGTGGTGGTGGAAGAGGCCGAGGTGGTGGTGGAGGAAGTAGAGGTGGTGGAATGAAAGGTGGAAGTAAGGTGGTGATTGAGCCTCATAGGCATGAAGGTGTGTTCTTTTCTAAGGGTAAAGACGATGCTATTCTTACTAAGAATTTGGTCCCTGGTGAAGCTGTCTACAACGAGAAACGGATCTCTGTCCAGGTCTTTATGATTTTAAAAAGCTGTGTGTGGATTTATATTTGTTAAATTATGGAAGTAGGTATACCCTACTGTGTGTTTAGGATTAGCTTATAAGCTAAAAACAATGAGCTTTGCTGAAAAAGTTTTAACCTTTTGAGCTTATTTTGATGAAACCAATTTTTTAAATTTGCAATCAGCAAAGGCAAAACAAACTATTTTTGTATTCATAGTGGTAGATATATTCGTGCTCGAAAGGTTCCTTTTGTGTTCATTATTTGGTGATTAAAATTTTGCTGATTTTTTTTTTTAATAAAAAAACCATTTTGCTGATTTGTTGAAAGTTGGGATACCTATATATAAATATTTGATCTTTATTTTTAACATTAAAAAAAAAGTAACTTTTTAGATTTTTTGAGTTAATTTTGTTTAGATAAGGTCTGATACTACTTATTTTACTAAAACTGAAAACTTATTACAACAAATAAATGTAAAATTAGTTAAAATAGTATTGTGAGTACCAAGAATAGTATAAAAAAGTGCAGTGAATACCATAAATAATAACAAAAATAAGTTAAATAATAAAAAATTTTAATTTTTCATTAGTATCCAAACACATAATAATAAATATATTTGTTAGTATTGATGTTTGGACTCTAAAAACTCTCAGTTTGCTTCTACAGAATGAAGATGGAACAAAAGTTGAATAGAGGGTTTGGAACCCATTTCGTTCAAAGCTTGCTTCTGCCATTCTTGGTGGGGTTGATAATATATGGATTGTGAGTGTCTCTTTTTAGTTCTCAATTTCATTTTATCCGTGTACTGCATGTATATGTCTTTGCTTCATTATGATTTTTATTTTTATTTTTATTATTATTTTTAAAAATCTGTAAAGAACTGAACTTGTTTTTCCTAAAATGAAGAAACCTGGTGCGCGGGTACTTTTCGTTGGGGCTGCTTCTGGAACCACAGTCTCTCACGTGTCTGACATTGTTGGCCATGTGAGTATTTATTGTGAAATATGTGGTCTTTACATGCTTTGGTTTATTGGAAATAGTTGCTTAAAGTTAATATTGTTGTACTTTGATTGTAGACTGGAGCGGTTTATGCAGTGGAGTTTTCTCATAGAAGTGGTAGGGATTTGGTTAACATGGCAAAGAGGCGTACTAATGTTATCCCAATCATCGAAGATGCTAGACATCCTCCCAAGTATCGAATGCTGGTTGGCATGGTGGATGTGATATTTTCTGATGTTGCTCAACTGGATCAGGTTTGTTCTTTATCTGTTTTTTTAATTGATGGGACCATGAAATGATGGTCTCTATCAAAAAGAGATGCCCAAGGTATTAAGTGGTCTAAATTAGGAAAACAAATTCACAAATTTAAGCATGCATGGTTTGTCCCTATAAAAAAGATTGCTCTTTTTTGAAACTCTTTTTGACTATTTTATATGTCATTGGGACTTGGGATGCAAAGTTATAAGTTTGTTTTCCTTGTCTTCATTCTTTAATGGTACATATCTTATTTGATTTTATGTTTTGTTAAGAAACCTAAGCTTTATATGCGACTGTGTCTGGTCACATAGATCATTTTAATTTTTCAGATTTTGTATCTTGTTTTATATTATGACTCATATAATGAGTTACTTTAGATTCCGCTTCAAGACATATTGGGTGTTGCAAGCCCAAGTTTTTGATGCTGTTGTTTAGTTATGTCTTATTTATTGTTTGAATTTATATTATATTATATTATTTTTACCTTTTTATCTGGTTTTCATCTTGAGAATACATGATAAGTTAGTCAAAAAATACTGTGTGTATATGTATCTTTTTTTTTATCATTTAATATTTTTGCGTATATTTCACTTGTTAGGCATAGGGGTTTGGTTATTCACTTATTTGGCCTTATCTATATCATTTAGGGGGGAAAAAAATACTTACTATGCTCAAAGATGAACATTTAGTGCTACATTTTTCTAGTAAATTCTTACTAGAATCTTTTAATTTTTCACATTTTGTATCTTGTTTTATGTCATTACTCATATGATGGGTTACTCGGAATCCCCTTCAAGACATAATGGGTGATGCAAGCTCGAGTTTCTGATGCTGTTATTAAGTCATTTCTTCAATATTATTATTATAATTATTATATATACTCAAATGTATAATTTTTAGAACTTTTTATCCTGTTTTCATCATGAGCATATACTCTGATGCTTGTATTTTTCATTTGAATTTGCTTGCTATACTCAAAGATGAACACTTATTCCTACATTATAGGTAGGAAGAATTGGCTATTATTCTAAAGATACATATATGAAAAATTGACAATTGCTTAATAAAATGGTTTCTAGGATGGATATTAATATAATGAAAAAATTATCACCTGTAAATGGAATGCTCAATGAATTTACTACCCTTATAAGTCCTGTTTCCCAACGATAGTTTTGATAGAGTACTTGGATGTTTACAAATTCCAACTGATTGATAATTTTCCATCTTTAAGATGCATCATGGAATAAATCAAAGTGCTAAATGTGGAAAATTTAATTTAAACTTGGTGGTGGTAGACTCCCATGTTCCTAGAAAGAAACATAAACGAAGATGTTGTTCATGTTGATACTTCTTCATGACCAAAAGCTGTAATTAAAACTACTGAACCCCATCAAAAAGATGACAACGTAAACTGATATGTCTCACATATCCTTCATACTTTATCTGATTTTTCCTTTTATTGTCCTTATAGGCAAGGATTCTAGCTTTGAATGCATCATATTTTCTGAAAGCTGAAGGTCATTTTGTAATTTCCATCAAGGTTTGTACATGTTCTTTTTCTCATGTTGATTATGTATTTGGACTAATGACTACATGATTGACAGAAATGTTTGTCCTTTTCTGACAATTTTAAAGTGTAATAATTAAAAAGGTTTGGTTAATGTGTGCCTTAAGAGCACACATTAATCATCTATTTTTAAAAACATTTTATATGAAATTGAAAAAATTGTAAAAAAAATTGATAAATTTTTCATTTTTTTCAATAAAAAATTTCATAAAATGATTTATTATTATGTGCCCTTGCGACACACGTTAGTAAAATCCTAATTAGAATTTCGCCTTTTGGTGTTGTACTTGTTGATGATATCTACCTTAATCATTTCAGGCCAATTGCATAGATTCCACACAGCCTGCTGTGGCCGTGTTTGACAGTGAAGTGAATAAGCTAAAGCAGGATCAGTTCAGACCAGCTGAACAAGTTACTCTTGAACCTTATGAGCGTGATCATGCTTGTGTGGTTGGTGGCTACCGTGTCCCCAAAAAATCAAAACCTGCATCCTAGAATAATGTAGGCCATCTAATGTTAATACTTATTTTATTTTTTATTTTATTTTTTTTGCCTGTTTGTGACTATAATATTATAATTGCATAGAACCCAAGTCATTAAGTGCATCAGCACACTGAGATCGACTTCCCTAAAATAAATGTTAAAGGCTTAAAGCGTCCTGAAGTCAATTTTAGTCAATGTTATTTTCCATTAATTTTATCAAAAGGGCCACAGGCATTTAGGTGAGAGTTTGTACTTGGAAAGATTGGCTTGTTTGATTGTGTTGTTTAAACAATAATTTTTGTTGTTTAAACAATACAACACGTATTTCCACAATACTTAAAACGTTACTAGGAAAACAATACAAACGAGCCTACTGGTATCAATGGTGAAGTCCAAATTTCAATTCGAGGAAGGCAAGATTTAAAAACAAGATTTGAAGCAAAAGAAAGTTGTAATACTAATATAATATAAATTTAAATTGTAATATATCTTTCTAATATTGGTTAAATTTACTCTAGGGGTATCCACCGGAACCCAGAAACCGACCCACCCACCCAAACCGCTCAAGCCGACCCAAAAACTAGCTGACCCGATGCCGGCGACAGTCAGAGACGGGTCTTCACCACCAAAAACCGACTTAAGATGGGTTGAATGGCAAGTTTTCTTCCTCAAAACTCGATTTACCTGATCTGATCGACAAAACCCATGAAAGAAGGCTGGATTTACCTAGATCCGTTCATATTCATCGATATTTCAGTGAAGGTTTGGTAGTTTTTGGTTAGATTTGGTGAAGATCTAGGTTTTCTTACTTAGATCTAGTGGTGAGATGAAAATTTTGCTCATATCTAGGCTTGATGTGGTGCTTTTGCTTCAATTTTTACATAGATTCAGCGATGAGATGAAGTTTTTGCTCAAATTTGGGCTTGATGGTTTTGATCTTCGATCTAGCAATGATTCGGTGGTTGTAACTCTATCCTAAAGCCAACTGACCCAATCGTTGTCTACTGGAGATCGATCCAACTTGACCCGAGGTCATTTGCCGTCAACGGTCGATCGTTCAACCGTCCACCTGATATAAGTAGGTCGGTTACGGGTTGGGCATAAACCTGACCTGTGGACACCCCTAATTTACTCAATTGCCCTTAACGATTTTTCATTTTTTAAATGATCTTTTTTCCATATCTAATAATTTGATTACTCAAAATAATAATAGGGAAATGTTAATGAATGTCCTAAGTGCATTGGTTTATAAACTATTTTTAAAAATATTTTATGAAAAAATGATAAAATAATTAACTTTTTTGACAGCTTTTTATATTTCTCATGAAAATGGTATTAAAAACTTCCATAATATAGTTTATTAACAATTTAGGGCATCCGTTAACATGACCCATAATAATATACTTGGAGAGTTGTCTACTTAGTGCCTTAATTGCTTTTAAAAAATTATATAGATTTCAATCTTTCTTTCTATATTCTTTTAATTATTTAACAGATTTAATTTTATAACAAAAACCTAGAGTTTGAACTTTAAATAGTGAAAGAATCAAGAGATTGATCAAAAAATATATTAATGGAGAGATGGAGTCATTGGAGAATTATTGTTGTGAGAAAATAATATACAAATAGTGGACATTTTAAATTATTTTGAATATAAAATATAGGATTTGATTAAACAGAAATGATGTCATGATATGGGATATAACACGTTGAGTTTCAATTCCAGTAAAAGACTACTATTTCTATGGTAATTTTTTTTATTTGTCACATGGCAAAGAAATAATCCCATTTTTAAAATAAGGAATACAAATACCACAAGAGAAATGCCAACTACTTCCACAATGTCTACTTCCGGATAATGCCAAAAATAGTTGTGGTAATAGCCTTCCTCAATCCTCACTCGATTAAGCTAATAATAGACACAACTTTTTTTTTTCTTTACAATATTTGGGTACAAATTTTTTTTTTTTTTTAGATTTCATTTTATACCTTATTTTTTTATATTTAAATTCAACCATATTATTTTATTGATCAAATTTTCAATGATAGTTAAATTTAAGGTTAAATTACAAATTGCACCCTTTAAGTTTACATAAAATTCAATCCAATTTTTTCACTTTATATTTGTTCAATTCATCATTTAAGTTTCATTTTTATTTAATTCAATCTCATGTTAGTTTCTGTAAAATTGTGCCAAAACAACAAAGTTTTAAATTTTTAATTAATAAATAAAAAATATTTGTTTCCAAAAAAATATAAAAAAAATATTTTATTTTATTTGTAACTCTTTAAAGGAAGAGAGAGACAGAGAGAGAAATATTTAATTTTGTTTTGTAAATGATTAAATAACATAAACATCACATTTTTTTTTTTTTTTTGTAAGTGAGGAAAAGACGGGTATTAGGAAAGAAAAGAAAACAATATTGAGAATGATGTTTATTTTCCTCCAACCCAACCATGAGATGACACGTTATTTCAACACAGGAATCTTAATTAATTGATGAGAAGACCATAACTGAACAACATGTTCCATTTCAACAAAAAAAATCACATAAGTGGACAGAGCAACCTCATCAATTCAGAATTCTGAGCTTGAATTCTTCTTGGCTTTCGAAATCTTCACAAGCTCCTCTTTTGCCTATGCTATGCCTATGGCCAATAGAGTAGGCCCAGACTCGAAAGACTAGCTTGATTGAGAGAGTACTGAGATAAATTTTGGACATAGTTTTGATTTTTTTTTTTTTCCCTTCAAAATTTTATTAAAATAATTTTGGTAAAATAATATTTTGGTCCTGAATTTCACTAAGAATTTGTTTTACTTTAAATTTTTTTTCCACCTCTAAACTTTGTTTGTAAAGAGTATCTTTAATAGTTTAGAAACAAAAATAAATATTAAAAAAAATTGATAATTTAGGGATAAAAACAATCTTTTGCTAAAGTTTAAGAATATAAATAAAACATATTTAATAATTTAGAGATGAAAAATGAAATTTTTAATAGTTTAGGGATGAAAAATGAGCTTCTTAAAGTTTAGAGATGAAATACAAATATTTGGTAAAATTTAGAGACTAAAATAGTATTTTACCTAAATAAGTTATTTTAGGAAAAGCTTTATATAATAAAAAAAAAAATCAAAACTAGATCGTTTTGTAGTAACTAACAACACAATTATAACGAAGACTAAAGAGAGGATTGAAATGAACAACATAAAATTATATGACTAAATTAAATTTAATAATGTGCTCATTTACTTAATTTAATTAAACATCTAAGATACAATAATTAAACAATTATACCTAAATTTGATCATTTCCATAATTATTTATTATTATTGTGGAGGGCATGTTATTAATAGTTTAATAGAATAATTATCTATCTATCTATCTATCTATCTATCTATATGCATATATATATATATATATATATATAACCTAAACTTCTAAAACTCTCACAATTTTTCACATCAACACAATATTTAAATAAAATTATTTTTGTTTAATCCAAATTTAATAAGGAGTGAAACTCTATCTCTCTAACAAGTCTAACTTAAACTCAAACTCATTATTATCATTTTTTAAAACAAAATTATTTTTGTTTAATCTGAACTTAACAATGAGTAAAATTTTATCTCTCTAATAAGTCCAACTTAAACTCAAACTCAAAAATTAATAATTTATCTCTAAATTTGCTAGGTTAATCATGAACACTATAAAAGTAAAGCAAACTCCAATATTTTTTTTAAAAGCTGAGTAGAGGTATGAGCTATTCTTATGTTATTTTCTTCTCCTCTACTTAATCTGTTAATATATATATATATATATATATATTTTCATGTATTTTAAAAAAATTAATTTTTATACATGAACCACCAAACTCTCTTTAACTGTTTTTTACAAGATAAAAAAACTTGCAATAATTTAAATTATTCTTTCGAATGTAACTCGTCTTTCTCTTATATTTCTCTATTGTTTAGTCATATATATTTTGTTTTGTTTCAATAATTTCTAAGTAGTGAATTATCTGATTTTTTAATATTTTTTGGTCTTTCAAAAGTTTTAATATTTAAATTTTTGAGTTATTTTTTTGGAATATCTGAAACTATAACAAAATTTTTGTAAGTCATTGCACGTTCAGGCAATGGCTTCTTTATCAAATTATAACACAAATTGAAGTCATACAAGAGCAAATCATGTAATGGTATAGTTTCTTAAATTTTTTATAAAATTATTTTAATCTACCTCACAAATAGATAAGTTTTCATGTATAGTATATGCTAGCAGTTAAGAATAATCCAATTGTCCACATTTCTGGTAGATTTGGTTGAAGATGCTGTGTAGAACCCTTAGAAGCAAGCTAGCAGTGGTTTGGTTTGTAAATCTCTTTGCTTTTTTTTCTTTAGAAATGGATGAAATATATAGGAAATGAAGAAGTATTACGAGAACTGTTGGAACAAGACCAGTTCTACTTAATCAACCAATCATAATTATTGAACTCTTTTAATATAGTGTACTTTTTTTTTTTTTAATTTTATTTTAGATTTAGAATCATTAGTATAGACTATAGAGTACTTGATTCTTTGTTAATGATGCTTTGGTCTATATTAAGATTAAAGACTAAATTACATTTTAATCTGTACGCTATTACATAATATTTTATTCAATATGATACGCCATAGCATTATCTTTTTTGATTTGTACGCTATTACATAATATTTTATCCGATACGATACGCTATTGCATTATCTTTTTTCAATTGCATTATCTTTTTTGATTTATAAGCTATTACATTATCTCTTTTTTAGAGCCAACCACGCTACTTTAGTACACTGTGCCACGTCCTCATCTCCACAAATCAGATAGTCACCACCCCCACCAAATTATCTGAAAGTTACAGGATGAGAACTGTTGGAACAAGACCAGGTCTACTTAGTCAACCAATCATAATTATTGAACTCTTTCAAAGGTTAATTTCAGATAATTTGGTGGGGGTAGTGACCATCTGATTTGTGGAGATGAGGACGTGGCAGAGTGTACTGGAGTAGCGCGATTAGCTCTAAAAAAGAGATAATGTAATAGCTTATAAATCAAAAAAGATAATGCAATGGCGTATCGTATCGGATAAAATATTATGTAATAGCGTATAAATCTATAAATAAAAAAAGATAACGCAATGGCGTATCGTATCGGATAAAATATTATGTAATAGCGTATAAATCAAAAAAAATAATGCAATGGCGTATCGTATTGAATAAAATATTATGTAATAGCGTACAAATCAAAATGTAATTTAGTCTTGAATCTTAATATAGTTGACCAAAGCATCATTAACAAAGAATCAAGTACTCCATAGTCAGGGGCGGCTTGATGCATTTAGGGGCCTTAGGTGAAAATTAACTTGAGACTTTTCATATATTTAAATATGACTTTTTTATAAAAAAAAATTAATATTACTTAAATTCTATTATCTTGTTTTAGATACAAAATTATTAATTAACCATGTAAAGTCTTTTTTTCTTTAGAAAATCTATAGACACAAAAAAAAAAAAAAAAAAAAAAAAAAAAAAAAATTGACAAAACTTTGCACAGTTGTTTATATGGCAGATTGGTAATGGTAAGTAAAAATATGAAGTTAGTGGCAGACCTACATGAAAACTAGTAAAAATTTGCCAGCTCAACTGTTGTGAAATTCTTTGTGTGTATATATATATATATATATATATATTTTGTGTGTGTGAAAAGTGTTATATTCACAATATTTTTACAATAAATCCTAAATATTAAGTTGTTACTAGTTCTAGTTTAAACCCACCACTGAAATTACTTTTTTCTCCACCAATAACAACCTTAGAATTTATTATGAAAAATGTTGTGGACGTAACATTTTTCTCTCTTTTTTCTTGTTTTTTATTTGATAAAAAAATGTTATTTTATTTATTGACTAATATTTTTGGGCTTAATAAATAAGTTTATAATATAAAAAATTATTGTATTGGCCAAAATTTGGGGGCCTTTTTCTACTTAGGGGCCCTAGGCGACCACCTAACTTGCTTTCATACTAGAGCCGGCCCTGTCTATAGTCTATACTAATGATTCTAAATCTTAAAAAAAAAAAAATAGTACACCATATTAAAAGAGTTCAATAATTATGAAAAATATTATACATATAATATATCATATTTTTTTATAAAACTTTATTAGTAATGAGTTCATCATAAAATGTAACAACTATAAATTGCACACATATATCTATTATAATTATTTTGTTCAAGTAATGAGCAATAATTAAAACAAGTTGGAGTAATATTGTATAATAAAAGTTTATAAAAATATATTAATTCATTCTATATTATTGATTTTTATTATGTGATGTAATAAAAAGCTTCATTACGAAATCTTTTTTTGTTTGTTTCTTCAATGCTTTGTTATTGCAGCATGGTGACACTTGTTATCATCATTAGTTTCTCCATCTTCAACATTTGAAGTTTAGTCCATCTATATTTGTTCAATTTTTGAGCTTTTATCATTTTTTCCTTTTGTTGCATCATTTGTGTTAATCACTAATGAATTGTAATGAATTGACATCGAGAGATTCTTGATTAGATCTTACAAAGTTTGGACTTCGTCACTAAGATTTTTCATAGGTATTTGCATTTATATTAAATTTCAATGATGTGACAATTTTTTGTAAATGTTTTTATTTTTTATTTTTGTTAATTTTGGAATAGTGTAGCAAAAAGAATTAATATAACATATTGAATTTTGTATTTTTTTTTTCTTCCAATTTATCATTTGAAGGAGCATAAAAAATCTTAGCAACTATGTAATTTTCAAAACCATCCTTTATATTGAATTCATTCAAATGAAGTAGAGGAATTTTTTTTTTTTTTTTTTCAAATCACGTGGGATTCCTTCTCCAATATCAATATTTTTACAATAATTTAAATAAGTTGTACCTTAGTTTATTTTTCAGCAAGATATCTTGTAGATTTATTTAGGATTTTCTCAGCATCTCGATCAAATATCTCAAAATTTGTTTTGTTAATTGCATCGAAAACTTCAATTTAAATCCTGTATCTGAAGTAGTTTGCAATTGTGTGTGTGTGTGTGTGTGTGTGTGTGTATATATATAGTAGTTATAGTGAGATAAATATATTATAAATATTTGGAGAGTATGTAGTTAATATAAGTGCCTCTAACTTTGGAATAGAAAGATTTATTTTTGTTTCACATTTTGCACACCAAAATAATCCTACTTGTGGTTTGACATTCCTTTCACAAAAAACGCACAAAATATGATACCAACCCATTATTGTATTAATGTTACTTATTATTGCAATACCCTAGCAATTCACATCTTGCAATGAACTTTGAAATTAATATGTATTATTTTTTTAACGTAAATAATATGATGTATTATTATTTTTTTACGTAAATGATGAGTATAATTTGAAATGATTAACAAACCTGTTTCGTAGGATCTCATTCAATGCATTTTATCTTTACTATTGTATTCATATTATTTAAAGATAAATCATCTCATGAAAATTGTTTTGCATGTGTTCTTGGTATTTCTTGTATAGGATCATATTTTTTACCATTCCTATCATTGAATTTTTTTAAAGAAAATATTAAGTTAATGGCATTTTGTGAGATAGTATATGCTATTTATTAGACTTTTTTGTTATTATAAATTTTAGAAATATGCACTTGTTAATTATTTTAGCAACTTTAGGGATCTCAAGATTTATATATATTTTTGTTGCACTAGTTGATGACAAAGAATTTGTCTGCATAAATTGCATAGAACATTATTAATAGACAAAAGCATATTGAATTGAAATTGGGGGAAAATGAAGACATGATTTCATGAGAATGAGATTTTGTAAAAGTATCACCTATACGTGGAGGAGGAGGAAGAGAGTTTGTAAGAGGGTAAGAGTTTTCGCTTTGATTTACACGTGAAAAGGATCAAACTTGGGTCATAATGTGTAAGGTAAGAACTAGACTTGAGATTTTCATAAGGTTTGGTCTACTTTTAAAATGTAGTCCATTTTATTGTAAATAACTTTTGGTCTAATTGTCAATAACAATCCATATTTTACATAATAGTAAAAAAAAAAAAGTTACTATGATCTATTGGGTAACATTAAAAAAAATAATAAATAAATAAAAAACTTAATAAAAAAAGGTAAAAAAATGTTAAATGCAATATTAGAGTGCCATGTAGCAGGACCTCATACACTCTCACGCTTTTATATATATATATATATATATATATATATATATTGATTTCATCCATTCCTAAAGAAAAAAAAAAAAAAAAAAAAAAGCAAAGAGATTTACAAACCAAACCACTACTAGCTTGCTTCTAAGGGTTCTACACAACATCTTCAACCAAATCTACCAGAAATGTGGACAATTGGATTATGTATTGTAGCAGTACTGGTCATATAATTAAATTAAAAAAATAAAAAACCCATCAAGGTCAGTCAAGATGCCGTTCTCTAAGGATCTGAAGTAGCACCACCAAGGTCAGTCACGCTGGATCTGAAGCACCACCACCAACCTCCAACGCCACCACAACCACAAGACATTACTATCGTTCTCTCTCTTTAAGCTCAACCACCAAGCAAAACAGTAACAACTATAGCCAGCAAAAATCCAACCAAAATAAATCTAAGAGGAGTGAATGAGAGAAACAGAGGGTGGTAGCAAATTTGCCGCATGTTGTTCGGTTAGAGCTCAGGAATATATATAAAAGCTTTGTTAAATTTTCCAATTTCTTTAATAGCCATGAGTTACTGGTGGTTGAGGGTGGTGATTATGTTTGTGCCGGCAGCGGAATGGCCATATTGGTGGCGGCAGAGTTCGGTGGTGGTGCTAAGATGTGTGAGGATTTTTATTTTTATTATTTTAGTTAAGTGAATTAAAAAAAAAAAAAAAAAAAGCATAAAATAGGGAGTTGATTAAATTGATGGACACATGGCAGATTTTTATTCGTGGTATATAAAGTGATATAGATAAAATGGTATAGAAGATTTGGACTCCACTTTTTATATATGTTTGTCCGTTTGATCTTATTATGTTCCACTCCTTTTGGAAAACATACATACAATACATACATGCCATTGAATCTAAGCCATTCCAAATATTTAGTCCAAACTTAACAAGGAGTGAAATTCTATCTCTCTAATAAGTCCAATTTAAAATCAAACTTATCATTATCATTTTTTTAAACAAAATTATTTTTGTTTAATCTAAACTTAACAATGAGTGGAACTCTATTTCTCTAATAAGTCCAACTTAAACTCAAACTCAAACTCAAAAATTGATAATTTATCTCTAAATTTGCTAGATTAATCATAAACATTATAAAAGTAAAGCAAACCCCAATATTTTTTTTTAAAGCCGAGTAGAGGTATGAGCTGTTCTTATGTTATTTTCTTCTCCTCTACTTAATTTGTTAATATATATATATATATATATATATTATGGTTTTTCATGTATTTTTTAAAAAGTAATTTTTGTACATGAACCACTAAACTCTCTCTAGCCATTTTTTACAAGATAA
Organism: Quercus variabilis; assembly: GCA_030445155.1. Lineage (NCBI taxonomy): Eukaryota > Viridiplantae > Streptophyta > Magnoliopsida > Fagales > Fagaceae > Quercus > Quercus variabilis. The sequence goes on from CP129453.1 coordinate 14,210,803, forward strand.
AAAAGTTTGCAAAAGTTGAAAGGGAAATGCTAACGAGTGCCCTTAGGGTACTGATTAATAATCCATTTAAAGAAAATTTTTATGGGAAATGAAAAAAAAAAGTAATTAATATTTTAACAGATTTTTTCATTTATCATAAAAGTGGTATCAACATTTTCTTAAAATGAATTATTAATGAATGCCCTAAGAGCATTCATTAGCATGACTCTAATTGAAATTATTCTTTCCACTGTAATCCATCTTTTTCTTATATTTCTCTATTATTTAGTCATATATATTTTGTTTTGTTTCAATAATTTCTAAGCAGATTTTTTTGCAGTATCTGAAATTGTCTAACAAACTTCTTGTAAGTCATTACACATTCAAGCAATGACTTCTTCATCAAACTATAACACAAATTGAAGTTATACAAAAGCAATTATTGCAATGATGTAGTTTCTTAAATTTTTTATAAAATTATTTTAGTCTACTTCACAAAAAAGTAAGTTTCTATGCATAGCATGAGTTAACAACTAGTTAAGAATAATAATGAACAATAAAAAAAAAAAAAAAATTTTACAAGCTCAACGTCACCACCAATAGTAAAAATATTTGTTCTTAGCAATACTATGAATATAAATCTTCTATATCACTTTTTGTGTACTACTTTATGTTCCACTAATTACTATTTACCATATGTATAATTACTTTTTATTTTAAACTTTAATTATTTTATAAGAAGAGTAAAATAAAAACAGGATAAATAATGGTTGGTGGAGTATAAAGTATATACCCTGTTACCGTGAGGCCAAGACGTGTTACTGTTACACGACGTTCAGTTCGATCTATTTGTTGTCTCCTTGGATTTTGAAAGAGAAGTACTAAGCTCCACTTTTATGTCTCCTTATCAGGTGTGAAAGCTCCCGCTATTTTTTTTTTTTGAAGCAAGCTCCCACATTTTATATATGTCAGCCCGTTTGATGATTTGATCTTATTCTGTTCTACTTCTTTTGGAAAACATTCATACAATACATGCATGCCACTGAATCTAGTCCATTCCAAATGTTCAAGAAAAGATTTTTAGCTTTTACATGCAAATAAGACCCGGTCCAAAATTTGGAACTTGCAGTTTCCGTTGACTTCTTCTTGGTCCAGACTTCTGGAGAGAACATACCTCTTTTTCAGGTTAGAAATTGTTTGTTTTCACACTGTTTTTCGTTTTCAGAGAGAGTTTAGGAATCTGGGTATTGCATATTTGGTTGAGATTTAGCTTAGAAATTGACTGAAATGGCTGTTCAAGAAGTTGCATGCGATATAAATTGTAGGGTCATGCAGAAAGCCAGTCTGACATTTTTGCATTTGATCATACGTGTGGCGCTTTATTGGGTTCATATCAATGTATGCTTCTACAATTCTTTGCACTGAGAATTTGTGAATTTCTGGTTTTTCGAGATTTACCTTGGAATCTTACTGAGATGGCTATGGAAGTGACATTTCTTGAAAATAGTCGAATAATTCATTCTGTTAATATCAAGATTTAAGGGTATTGCAATAGATACAAAGTATCATATTTGGCTAGATTCTGCTTTCTATTTGAAATCTGGCTTCTTCTCTTAAGAAGTTCTAGAAAAATAAGAACAAAGGAGGAAAAAAAAGGAGTATATTGTTAGTTACTATTAGTTGAACTCCCCAATCCCTTACATTTCTTGATTTTGAATGTTCTGTTAATTTATTATGCCTTATAATCTATTAATAGCTGCAACAACTTTACTTGCTTATCTTCCCAGCACTTGTTATAATACGCTTACTATTTGCCTTCTAGCTGTTTGTTCACCATGAATTTCACTATCTTGTAGCTTAAGTATCATGAGATTGCATTGAATGAATGATAACTTCAGAAACACAGTTTAAATTAATTAATTCGTTTTTTCTAACGAGGGTATTTCTTTTCTTGCTTGTAGATGTTGCAATAATATGGCATCAGCTAGGGAATTCCATTAACATAGAGCCTTGGAATAGTATAACAACAAGATTTTCTCTTGCTCGGCAGCAAAAATGGCTTTGGCTTCTTCTGTAAAAGTGGTTCTAGGCTCAATTGCTTTTGCAATCTTCTGGGTATTGGCGGTTTTCCCAGCTGTTCCTTTTCTACCAGTTGGGAGGACTGCAGGGTCCCTCCTGGGGGACATGCTAATGGTCATATTTCAAGTCATAACTCATAACTGCAGATCAAGCATATGCTGCAATTGATCTTCAAATCCTTGGTCTTCTCTTTGGGACCATGGTTGTCAGTGTATATCTTGAAAGGGCAGATATGTTCAAGTACTTGGGAAAGTTGCTCTCATGGAAGAGTAGAGGGGCAAAGGATTTAATTTGTCGAGTCTGCCTGATTTCTGCCATTTCAAGTGCTTTTTTTTACTAATGATACCTCTTGTGTAGTTTTGACTGAATTTGTCTTGAAAATTGCAAGGCAGTATAATCTCCCACCTCATCCTTTCCTTCTTGCCCTGGCCTGTAGTGCAAATATTGGGTCGGCAGCAACTCCAATTGGCAACCCCCAAAACCTGGTTATAGCCGTTCAGAGCAAGATATCTTCTGGGAATTTTCTAATAGGAATTCCCCCTGCAATGATCATGGGTGTAATTGTCAATGCCCTACTTCTTCTATGTATGTAATGGAAGTTGTTTATCTATTGAGAAGGATGAGGAAGATGTAGCTGTAGAAGTTATTGCAGAGGAGGAAGTGACTTCTCATCGTTTTTCACCAGCCACAATGTCAGATTTTACATCCTTGAGTTCTCAGGAATGTAACTCTAAATTGGAAGTTATGGCTGTGCAAAGCTCTCCTGGGATGAGTGTTCCCATGGGACATGTTGAGAAACATAGGAACCGATCAATTCCGAGTGAGAATGAAATCCAAGGGGTTCCTAGTGGCACATTGGAGCCTGCAAGAAATTCTAATGCATCAAAAGAGGCAGCAAATGATGTATCTTCTCAGGTAAAGGAGGAAACAATCCCTTCAAAGAGAGTTGCATCATTGGATAGACTAAGAGGATGTACTTTCTGTACTGTCTTCAGAAGGAAAAGATGATTTGACCACGAGATGGAAAAAAATATTGTGGAAAGCATGTGTTTACCTTGTTACTATAGGAATGTTGATTGCTTTGCTTCTGGGTCTAAATATCTCGTGGACTGCAATTACTGCTGCGCTTGCTCTTGTGGTTCTTGATTTCAGGGATGCTAGGCCAAGCTTTGAAAAGGTATAATCTGCAAGCACGTTGCTTTCTACCTTTAAATTATTTTTTCCCTATCAAAAAACTGTAAATCATAACTTGTTGGTGATTGTGACCATTGATTGCTTGTTGGAGAGTTTACTATATGTCAAGTTTATTTCTCTTCTTTGCCAGGTCTCGTATTCTCTGTTAGTTTTCTTTTGTGGAATGTTTATCACAGTTGAAGGCTTTAACAAAACTGGAATCCCAAGTACTCTATGGGACTTTATGGAGCCCTATTCAAAAATCGATTGTGTTAGTGGGATAGCAATTCTCACCGTTGTCATACTTGTCATGTCAAATTTGGCTTCAAATGTACCAACTGGTATGTCAATGGATTTCTTCCACATATATATATTTTTTCTATTATCTGTTTCATAATTCTTTTTTTTTTTGGATATGTCAGATGAAGTTAGCTTTTTGGACTAACACTTGTTTGAAAGTCCGTTTTAAACAACTTTTTTCCTTATTGAATAAAACGAGTTTGCCAAGCTTTCTTGTTAGCAATTTCAAGCTGTACAGAGGCTAACTCAACATTGGGATGCATATAAGTTTGTTGTGCTGTCTTTAGATTTCTGGGGAATATGTTAGTGAATAGTTTGGACTTTGCATACAGATTATCTCTTCGGGATATCATAGTATTCCCAGTTTTTATTTTTTCATGCATAGCTGTATAAGTTATTGCAGAGGAGGAAGATTGTTTCAACATTTGAGCATTTCAAAGCTGACAAATGTTGTTTTTCTCTTAATCTCTATTTTATCATAAAGTACATCTCTTAGTCTATCCAATTATGCAACTCTCTTTGAAGGGATTGTTTCCTCCTTTACCTGAGAAGATACATCATTTGCTGCCTCTTTTGATGCATTAGAATTTCTTGCAGACTCCAATGTGCCACTAGGAACCCCTTGGATTTCATTCTCACTCGGAATTGATCGGTTCCCAAGGTTCTCAACATGTCTCATGGGAACACTCATGCCAGGAGAGCTTTGCAACTTCCAATTTAGAGTTCCATTCCTGAGAATTCAAGGATGTAAAATGTGACATTGTGGCTGGTGAAAAACGATGAGAATTCACTTCCTTCTCTGCAATAACTTCTACAGCTACATCTTCCTCATCCTTTTCAATAGATAACAACTTCCAGTACATACATAGAAGAAGTAGGGCATTGACAATTACACCCATGATCATTGCAGGGAGAATTCCTATTAGAAAATTCCCAAAAGATATCTTGCTCTGAAAGGCTATAACCAAGTTTTGGGGGTTGCCAATTGGAGTTGCTGCCGACCCAATATTTGCACTAGAGGCCAGGGCAAGAAGGAAAGGATGAGGTGGGAGATTATGTTGCCTTGCAGTTTTCAAGACAAATTCAGTCAAAACTACACAAGAGGTATCATTAGTGAAAAAAGCACTTGAAATGGCAGAAATCAGGCAGACTCGACAAATTAAATCCTTTGCCCCTCTACTCTTCCATGAGAGCAACTTTCCCAAGTACTTGAACATATCTGCCCTTTCAAGATATACACTGACAACCATGGTCCCAAAGAGAAGACCAAGGATTTGAAGATCAATTGCAGCATATGCTTGATCTGCAGTTATGAGTTATGACTTGAAATATGACCATTAGCATGCCCCCCAGGAGGGACCCTGCAGTCCTCCCAACTGGTAGAAAAGGAACAGCTGGGAAAACCGCCAATACCCAGAAGATTGCAAAAGCAATTGAGCCTAGTACCACTTTTACAGAAGAAGCCAAAGCCATTTTTGCTGCCGAGCAAGAGAAAATCTTGTTGTTATACTATTCCAAAGGCTCTATGTTAATGAAATTCCCTAGCTGATGCCATATTATTGCAACATCTACATGCAAGAAAAGAAATACCCTGGTTAGAAAAAACCAATTAATTAATTTAAACTGTGTTTCTGAAGTTATCATTCATTCAATGCAATATCATGATACTCAAGCTACAAGATAGCAAAATTCATGGAAGAACAGTGAGCAAACAGCTAGAAGGCAAATAGTAAGCGTATAACAAGTGCTAGGAAGGTAAGCAAGTAAAGTTGTTGCAGCTATTAATAGATTATAAGGCATAATAAAGTAACAGAACATTCAAAATCGAGAAATGTAAGGGATTGGGGAGTTCAACCAATACTAACTAACAATATAGACTTTTTTTTTCCCCCTTTGTTCTTATTTTTCTAGAACTTCTTAAGAGAAGAAGCCAGAATTCAATTAGAAAGCAGAATCTAGCCAAATATGATACTTTGTATCTATTGCAACACCCATAAATCTTGATATTAACAGAATGAATTATTCGACTATTTTCAGGAAATGTCACTTCCATAACCATCTCAGTAAGATTCCAAGGTAAATCTCGAAAAACCAGAAATTCACAAATTCTCAGTGCAAAGAATTGTAAAAGCATACATTGATATGAACCCAATAAAGCGCCACACGTATGATCAAATGCAAAAATGTCAGACTGGCTTTCTGCATGACCCCACAATTTATATCACATGCAACTTGATTCTTGAACAGCCATTTCAGTCAATTTCTAAGCTAAATCTCAACCAAATAAGCAATACCCAGATACCAAAACTCTCTCTGAAAACGAAAAAAAGTGTAAAAACAAACAATTTCTAACCTGAAAAAGAGGTATGTTCTCTACTTCTGGACCAAGAAGAAGTAAACGGAAACTGCAAGCTCGAAATTTGGACCGGGTCTTATTTGCATGTAAAAGTTAAAAATCTTTTCTTGAACATTTGGAATGGATTAGATTCAGTGGCATGTATGTATTGTATGTATGTTTTCCAAAAGAAGCAAAATAAGATCAAATCATCAAACGCACTGACCCCACAATTTATTTTATTTAATCATGTGCAAAACAAAATTAAATATTTCTCTCTCTTTCTCTCTCTTCCTTTAAAGAGTTACAAATAAAATAAAATAAAATATTTATATTTTTTTAGAAACAAATATTTTTTATTTATTAATTAAAATTATAAAACTATGTTGTTTTGGCACAATTTTTACCAAAACTAATAGGAGATTGAATTAAATAAAACTGAAACTTAAATGAATGAATTGAGCAAATATAAAGTGAAAAAACTAAATTGAATTTTACATAAACTTAAAGGGTGAAATTTGTAATTTAATCTTAAATTTAACTATCATTGAAAATTTGATCAATAAAATTATATGGTTGAATTTAAATATAAAAAACTAAGGTATAAAATGAAATCTAAAAAAAAAAATTGTACCCAAATATTGTAAAGAAAAAAAAAAAGTTGTGTCTATTATTAGCTTAATCGAGTGAGGGTTGAGGAAGGCTATTACCACAACTATTTTTGGCATTATCCAGAAGTAGACATTGTGGAAGTAGTTGGCATTTCTCTTGTGGTATTTGTATTCCTTATTTTAAAAATGGGATTATTTCTTTGTCATGTGACAAATATAAAAAAAATTACCATAGAAACAGTAGTCTTTTACTGGAATTGAAACTCAATGTGTTATATCCCATATCATGACACCATTTTTGTTTAAATAAAATCCTATATTTTATATTCAAAATAATTTAAAATATCCACTATTTGTATATTATTTTCTCACAACAATAATTCTCCAATGACTCCATCTCTCCATTAATATTTTTTTGATCAATCTCTTGATTCTTTCACTAATTAAAGTTCAAACTCTAGGTTTTTGTTATAAAATTAAATCTATTAAATAATTAAAAGAATATTGAAAGAAAGATTGAAATCTATATAATTTTTTAAAAGCAATTAAGGCACTAAATAGACAACTCTCCAAGTATATTATTATGGGTCATGTAAACGGGTGTCCTAAATTGTTAATAAACTATATTATGAAATTTTTTAATACCATTTTCATAAAAAATAAAAAATAAAAAAAAAAAAGCTGTCAAAAAAGTTAATTATTTTATCATTTTTTCATAAAATATTTTTAAAAATAGTTTATAAACCAATGCACTTAGGACATTCGTTAACATTTCCCTATTATTATTTTGAGTAATCAAATTATTAGATATGGAAAAAAAAATCATTTAAAAAATGAAAAATCATTTAGGGCAATTGAGTAAATTAGGGGTGTCCACGGGTCGGGTTTATACCCAACCCGCTTACATCGAGTGGACAATTGAACGACCAACCGCCGACCACAGACGACCTCGGGTCAAGTTGGATCAATCTTCGATAGACAACGGTTGGGTCGGTTGGCCTTGGTATAGAGTTACAACCACAAGATCATTGCCAGATCGAAGATCAAAACCACCACATCAAGCCTAGATTTGAGCAAAAACTTCATCTCATCGTCAAATCTAATTAAAAATCGAAGCAAAAGCACCACATCAAGCCTAGATCTGAGCAAAATCTTCATCTCACCGCCAAATCTAAGCAAGAAAACCTAGATTTCACCAGATCTAACCAAAAACTACCAAACCTTCACCAAAATATCAATGAATCTGAATGGATCTAGGTAAATCTAGCCTTTTTTCATGGGTTTCGTCGATTGAATCGGGTAAATCAGGGACCCACCACTTGACCCACCTTAAGTTAGTTTTTGGTGGTGAAGACCCGTCACCGACATCAAGTCAGCCGGTTTTTAGGTCACCTCCAGTGGTTTGGGTGGGTGGGTCAGTTACTGGGTTCTGATAGATACCCCTAGAGTAAATTTAACCAAGTATTAGAAAGATATATTACAATTTAAATTTATATTATATTAGTATTACAACTTTCTTTTGCTTCCAATCTTGTTTTTAAATCTTGTCTTCCTCAAATTGAAATTTGGACTTCACCATTGATACCAGTAAGCCAATTTGTATTGTTTTCCTAGTAACGTTTTAAGTATTGTGGAAATACGTGTTGTATTGTTTAAACAACACAACCAAACAGGCCAGCATTTCCAAGTACAAACTCTCACCTAAATGCCTGCGGCCTTTTTGATAAAATTAATGGAAAATAACATTGACTGAAATTGGCCTCAGGACGCTTTAAGCCTTTAACATTTATTTAGGGAAGTCAATCTCAATGTGCTGATGCACTTATCGACTTGGGTTCTATGCAATTCTAGCATTGGTAATACATTTTTATAAGCCTCGTAAAATTTATAATATCTCCAACATCATTCATTCAAATATTTTTTTTATTATTTTCTTAAAGTGTCACTAATCACATTTATTGCTACATCGTTAGTAAATTTTTTGTAGTAAAATTTGTTATAGTTTTAGCATTTCTTCAACAACAACAACAACAACAACAAAAACCATATTACAAGATGTAAAGAATTAAAAAATTATGATATTAAAAGCTAGTTAAATATTATTTAAATAGTAACAAAATGGCCCAATTTAAATATATTGCTTTAGGCTTCAAAGTTTGTTGGACTGGCCCTAAAGTTTGTTGGGCCGGCCTTGTGTGCTCTAATGGCTGTTAGTACTCGTTCTAAATAGACTACTGGCGAGAACAATATTACTATCGATCTTATATTATATTCAGTTAAATTTCAAGTTGGGAAAAAAAAAAAAAAACATATTGAATGGATAGAATTTGACTAAATTTGATTGAACACAAAATTTGGCCAAATAGATAGAACTTGTATACTTATATTCAAACCTTGCAATTCCACATCTATTCAGTTCTTGAGTTAAGATCGAAGTTCACGTTCTCATGCTATATGAGAACTGTACAAAAACTTTCTTTGCCCCCATTAAAACTGGTTGAAGGCCCTAAAGCAAAATAAATACATTTCAAAGCTTAGCAAGAACTCAGAGCAATCACATTAGCCTATGGATAGTCTTCTAAAATAGAAAAAGGTTCCAATTTTACACATTTTTAGCAAAAAAACTCCCACATCAGTGGGGGTAAAAATGTGTAAATATACACATGAGCTACAGTAATCGTGTATATTTACATGATTACTGTAGCTCGTGTATAAGTTATTTTATTAATTTTTTTCTCTCTCCACCTCACTCTCTCTTTTTCTCTCGAGTTGTTGACTATTGCCTCACGCTCTCACTTCCTCCACTGATCTCCGTTACTCTCTCAAGTCTCGCCACAGCCGTGCCACTGCCGATCACCTCACTCGCCGTTGCTCATGCCGATCGCCACTGCCTCGCCAATCGTCATTGCTTTGATCGTTGATGGTTTCCCCTCGCCATTGCTTTGATTGTTGATGTAGCTTAATCTTTATTTGATGGTTTTGTGATTTTGATCCATGGATTTTGATGATTTTGATTAGTGGGTTTTGGGATTTTGATTAGTGGGTTTTGATGATTTTGATTAGTGGTTTTGGGATTTTGATGGTGGGTTGATGATGGAGGCTGGCTTGATGGTGGTGGTTGTGTGGGTTGTAGATGGAGGCTGGTTGATGATCACTGTTGCTCTGAGCATTGATGGTGGCTGGGTGTTGATTCACGAATGAATATTTTATTTGAATAAATATGTATAATAGACAAATTGATGTGGGTGTTTTGTAAAAAGAGAGTGTAAAATAAAAAATTAAAAAAAAAGTTTTAGATGTGTAAATTTACAAAAATTATGCATCCACTGATGTGGATGCTAAGCCTGAACTAGGACCTACAGTTGGGCCAACTCAGACCAAGATGCGTTCTTTCCATCTGGCTGTACGACTAAGATTTTTAACAAATTCAAACCTTTTTTTTTTTTTTTAATCTTTACTGTTAAGGATTCTATCTTGGGGTAATTCCATAACTTGCATTCCCCCTCTTACACTTTGATGATCCCTCCCTAAACTTTCTCAACAACTCAGAGTGCACTGTTTTTGCTCTTATTAAGTTATTAGTTGCTAACCCGTGCAATGCACGGAATAGTTAATTAAATAAAAAATGCAATATAATAATTATTCTAAAATCATAAAAACCAAAATTAAACTAAAATGCACTACCAGATTACAAAAAGAAGTTAAGATATATACTTCCCCCCATATATATATATATATAACTATTAATAAGACCACACATTACATATGCAAACTTATCATGATTAGCAATTATGCTACAAAGAAAGCATGCAAGATAGGAATAACAATTAGATCAATATAAATTCAAAATGTGAAGATGCACCAACAAGGGGGTGGTTGAATGAAAATTTTGAAAAATGTCTCTTCACTTGAGACAATCATAATCCTAATGCATTTAAAATTCAAGCAAGTATTCAAAATTAACTGTAAAATTAAATTTAACACGATTACTCTATTTGGTAATTTTTTTCTTTTCTTTCTCAACTAAGAATAATATCAACACAAATTAAGTGAATTATTAATTCATAAGCCTATTGTCTAGCATATTCTAATAAGATTTATCACGTCCATATTTGTTCCATCATTTATCAATTATGGATAAAAGTCATTCGATTTTTTCTGCACCTTGCTTTCCTTTATGAAAACATATAGGTTGTGGCTTTGATTTTTCACCAAAAATAAATGCACTTCATATGCCTTATACAATATCCAACAATTAGTAGAAACTAGTGTATAGCCTTGTACATATGCATAGCTACAATTAAAAATAATCATAATTATACAATTCAAATTATACATATTTTTGAAAAGACATTCAAATTATACATATTTTTGAGAAGATGTTCATATTTTTTAATAAATTACATTGCTCACTGCATTTAGTAATTGTTGGTGTGACAGAATGAATTGTAGGTATATTAGCTAGATATTTGAAGGCTTGTTTTTGAATCGCACCCATGTGAATATGTGTAACTGCGTTTGTATGCATCTTGCTACAGTGTGTGTTTGCGTTTGGTCTATCCTTGTGTTTTCATTCTTACATATATTATTTTAGAGACTGAATTTGGTAAGAATATGGTGTAAAACCTATGTTTTGACACCTTCCAATAAGAGATTGCTAGATTAGCTTTTTACTTAATACTCAATACACCCTACCACACATAATAACATCTCAATAAACTCACAATTAAATTGGATTTTCAAATGGATATTAAAATTGATTGAGTGTGATTGTGTCTATTTTATGATATGTAATATGATGATGTGGCATATTAAGATTAGAGAGGTATAACTTGGGTTTTACACCACATTTGTATACAATTTAATCTCGTTATTTTACTGGGTAATTGTCCTTCCCTTTTTAAAATTTTTTGTTACTCTATAGCTTATTTTCTTCTTTCCTGGTGGCAGTGTCCGAGTTTCCAATGAGCTCGGGTTGGGGCATCCAAGAGCTACCAAATACTCTGTTTATGTGACTGTATTTCAGTCTCTCCTTATTGGGATCTTTTTCATGGTTGTTATCCTGATAACTAAAGACTATTTTGCTGCCATATTTACAAGCAGTACAGAGTTACAAGAAGCTGTCTCTCGCCTAGCAATCGTCCTTGGTGTGACCATGGTTCTTAACAGTGTTCAACCTATGATTTCAGGTATCATATTAGTGTGGCATTATGATACTCCAATTTTCAGAGCTAGAATTAGCAGTATCTTGCGTAATTGGATATGCATGTTGCAGATGTTTAAATTTAAAGGGTCCTGTTATCTCTCAAACTAGATCCAGTTTGAATGTATGTTGTACACTTAGCTGACATTGTAGAAAATGGGCAAAGATTATTTATTTCCCATTTCTGTCTCAAGATTTACATTTTTTTTGCAAACATATTAACATGTTAAGAGCAAATTTCCCATTTCTGTATGCAATGTTGTGATATGTCAGACATGGTAAAATCATATTTGGATTACAAAATGATAGGCTGATGGAAATTACTAAGTTAGAGACTCAATAATGAATTCAAGAACAGGAAAATAAATGCAAGTTTTTTTAAAATTTTTTATTTATTTATTTCAAATGGTAAACTCATACTTTCTCAAAAAAAAAAAAAAAAAAAAATACTAACATCTAGACTATAATGTGACAAAATATGTACCTCAGTGGGAAAAGAAATCCAACATTTTACGATAAATAAACGACTTGGTTGGTTTCTAGGTAGCTTTAATTTGAATAGTTAGGAATTTCCTTGTTGTTTTAAGGACTTAAAGATGTCATCAGTCGGTCTGTTCAAAAATGTTGTCCAACCTTATAAGAAAAATCTTTTTTTTTTTTTGAGCAAAAGAAAAAAAAAAAAAAATTAACTATTGAAGTCCACGTTTCATCAAAAGATTACAATTTACATTATTGAGCTTAATTTTTCATTTTCATCTAAATTAACTCTCAAAAACCAAATTAAAGTTCAACTAAATTCCAAAATCTAAAATTGAAAATTTTGTTTAGACCCTTAATACGGCTTACTACCAATTATAACTATTTATTCGATTATTAAGTCAAGATAATTAATTATGCAATTTTATACATAATGTGCATCACAGATAGTCAAGCACATAATAAACATCAAATGAACAACTCACACACACAAAGACAAGGATTTGTTCACGTAATGAAAAAACGCTTTTGAGTCAAAGCTCAACTAATCAAATCCCCTATGAAAGTTGTTGCGATAGACTTCCCGTAAAAGTAAGATAGACATCATACCCAAGCTCCTTACTCTTATTAGCAACTACCAATTTATTCCGTGTTCCTTCGTATATTTGATGACATCCTAATATATGACATCCTTTTAGACTTGAATGTCATCTTTGGATTCAATTTTTCTCCCCATATTATATTTTTTCCATGTCTCACATTTGTTTAGGTTTAGCCAACAGTTAGAGAAAATATATAAATTTCAAGAAATCTTTATTATTTAATTATTTGTTTTATATAAAACTAGTGTGTAACCTAGTGCATATGCACGGGTACATTTAAAAATAATCAGAATTACACACACACACACAAGAGCTAGAATCTAATTGGATGACTCTTTGCTTTTTGCATCCAATAATTTATTTGCCGTAAAATTTTTTAAAAAAAAATTAAAATTAGATGGAACACATGATGCAAAATTTAACTCCAATTAAATTTCAGTTTAGAATCTAATTGAATATAAACTCTTTGATTTTTGCACATAATAATACATTTGACACACAAATTTAAAAATTAGATGAGACACGTAGTGTTGGACTCTAATTTAGAATTTAATTAGATTTTCTCTTAACTTTAGCTATATATATATTTATATATATTTTAAAAATTTTGGAGGAAAAAAAAAAGGCAAAGATATTATATTGCCCCTAAGCTTTGATTGAAGTTTGTCTTTCATTCTTAAAACTTTTATTTTATATTTTGGTATGGCTCAATGCACTAGATATATCAGTAGGATTGACAGTTGACCAATGCTTGGATGCTCAACTAATGACTTTTAGCACAATAATTGGGTATAAAAGAGGGTGGTGGCTATTTCTTCGTAAATTTTGCAAAAATTGTCATTGGATGGAAATTGGATTCGAGCATGATGAAGGTCATGCCAAACATTGAATTATTGGATAATTCAAGCCCAATCCAATTGAAGTTCAAGTTTTGTGGTTTGCAAATTACAATACCAACATTATTGTTTTATATGTTGTCTTCCTGGTCAATGCTTCCAATACTTACGCCTTAAAACAGTAGTTCAGAGTATCATGCTGGCCTAGAATGTTGGGACCTGTTACATTGAAATCTTATTATATGTCAAAGCTAGAAGCATGAATGATGAAACCCTTCAGCAAAAATACATCTGTTTTTTTTTAACCTCAATTGCTAATTGATTGTTGGAGCCATTTTTGTAATTCTTCCAGTATAGCATGCTGACAGTTTTTGAATGATTGTATTTGTATGTTAAGCTATTTTGTAGGATGATAAACAACTTCAGCAGCTTCACATTGCAATTAAACAAAAGATAAATAAATAAATAACCCCTAAAATGGTTTAAATTGTAAAAATGGAAAGAATACATCTTGAGCCGTGTTGGCCCATTCTTAAGCTTAGAGCGGGAACTCTGTAAAGACTTCTGGCTAAGCTAGAAATGGGTTTGTTTTGCTTTAGCGCCTCAACCGGGTTTATTTAAGTTTTTGCATAGTTCTCTATTAGCATGAGAATTGTGAATTTCGATCTTAACTTAGAAATTGAATATATAGAAATGACATTGGTTCCAATTCTTTTTGGCCCAAATTTGTGTTCAATCGAATTTAGTCAAATTTTATCAATTCAATATGTGCAAAGCAAATTTCTTTTAGCTTTCGGCTGGTAATTTAACTGAAAATAAGAACTATCTTGCATTTAACAAAATTGTACTCTGACTGCTTTCCAATAGTCTTCACATAACAAGGAACAGGCCAATGCCATAGTGCACAAACAGGCACAATACAAACATACAATACAACATGATAAACAAAACTTAGATGGCATAGATACTGCTAAAATGCTGGTTTTGAACAACACAATTTAGATGGCCTACATTCTTCTAGGATGCTGATTTTGATTTTTTGGCAACACGGTAGCCACCAACCACACAAGCATGATCACGCTCATAAGGTTCAAGAGTAACTTGTTCAGATGGCCTGAACTGATCCTGCTTTAGCTTATTCACTTCACTCTGAAATACGGCCTCAGCAGGCTGTGTGGAATCTATGCAGTTGGCCTGAAATATTAAGGTAGATATCATCAACACGTACAACACCAAAAACCAAATTTCTACTTGTTACACTTTAAAATTTGACAGTCTTAAATTTGACATAAAAAAACTATTAAAACACCTTCTGTCAGTCGTGTAGATATGAGTCCAATTATGTCATCAACATAAGAAAAGGAACATATACAAACCTTGATTGAAATTACAAAATGACCTTCAGCTTTCAGAAAATATGATGCGTTCAAAGCTAGAATCCTTGCCTGCAAAGATAGTAAAAGGCAAAAACCAGATAAAGCATACTGAAGGATATATTGGCAATATTGGTCTTCCTTATCATCTTCATTAGAGTATTGTAACTTGAGCTTGCATCATGTATAACATCATGAAGAGAAACCCGAGTAACTCTTTATATGCTCATGATGAAAACAAGATAAATAGATCGTAAAATTATATATTTGAGCATATATTATAACAATAAATAAGAAGATGACTGAATAACAGCATCTGAAACTCGGGCTTGCATCACCCATGATGTCTTGAAGGGGAATCCAAGTAACTCGTCATATGCATCATCATATAAAATACAAGATACAAAAAGTGAAAGTAAAAGAATCTATGTATGAGTAAAAGAAAATGTAGCAATAAATGTTCATCTAAATGATATATACAAGGCCCAAACCATGCCCCGTGTCTAAAGATCATCTTTGAGCAGAATATGGAAGATAAGTGAAATTCAATCAAAAAAATTAAATGATAAAAAAAAAAAAAAAAAATTGAAACAGATTATGTGTGTGTATAAAGTGGGGAGAGAGAGAGAGAGAGAGAGAGAGAGTTCTTAAAAAAAAAAAAAAAAAAAAAACTTCTTTGGAGTATCTGAACTCGAGCTTCATCACAAATAAAATTATGAAGTGAAACCCGAGTAACTCTTCGCAGCTCATGATGCAAACAAGATAAAAACACCAGAGATTTATATATTTGACAGTTTATTATTACAATAAACAAGAATTGACTTAATTAAAGCATCAGAAACTCGGTCTTTCATCTCCCATTATGTCTTGAAGGGGAATCCGAGTAACTCATCATATGCATTATGATATATAACAAAATACAAAATGAGATAATTCAAAAAAAAAAAGTAACTAGGAGATAATACAAGTACAAGAAAATGTAGCAATAAATGTTAATCTAAATGATAAAGACAAGGCCCAAACTATGCCCCGGATCTAAAGATCATCTTTCAGCAGAATATGGAAGACAAGTGAAATTCAATCAAAAATATTAAATGACTAAAAAAATAAAAATTGAAACCGATTGTGCACGTATAATAGAGAGAGAGAGAGAGAGAGAGAGAGAGAGTTCTTAAAAAAAACTCCTTTAGAGTATCTGAACTCAAGCTTCATCCCAAATCAAATTATGAAGTGAAACCCAAGTAACTCTTCATTAGCTCATGATGCAAACAAGATAAAAACACCAGAAATTTATATATTTGACAATTTATTATTACAATAAACAAGAATTGACTTAATTAAAGCATCAGAAACTCGGTCTTTCATCACCCATTATGTCTTGAAGGGGAATCCGAGTAACTCATCATATACATTATGATACAAGACAAGATACAAAATGAGATAAATCAAAATAATATATGTAACTAGGAGAGAACAAAAGTATTATTCAGATACCAATCAAATAAAATATCTCAAAGTCCCATGAGAAATTAGTGTACTTGAAATTCCCATTAAAGAATGAAGACTATGAAAACAAACCTGATCCGGCTGAGCAACATCAGAAAATATCACATCCACCATGCCAACCAGCATTCGATACTTGGAAGGATGTCTAGCATCTTCAATGATTGGGATAACATTAGTACGCTTCTTTGCCATGTTAACCAAGTCTCTACCACTTCTATGAGAAAATTCCACTGCATAAACCACTCCAGTCTACAATCAAAATACAACAATTTTTTTAACTTTAAGCAACACTCTCCAGTAAACAAGCATGTAAAGACCACATTTTTCATAATAACTACTCACAGGACCAACAATGTCAGACACATGAGAGACTGTGGTTCCAGAAGCAGCCCCAAGGTAGAGCACCCGTGCACCAGGTTTCTTCATTAAGACATCAAAACGCAAACAGAGGGAAAAGAGATCAATTATTCATAGATTTAATAATCATAATGAAACAAAGACATATGAAGCACACAAATGAAATGAAATTGAGAAGTAAAACAGACACTCACAATCCATATTTCATCAACCCCACCAAGAATGGCAGCAGCCAACTTTGAACGAAACGGATTCCAAACCCTGTATTCAACTTTTGTTCCATCTTCATTCTGTAAAAGCAAAACGAGAATTCTTAAAGCCAAAAAAATTCATTTGTGTAAGTACCACTATAAGCTCAAAAAGTCCAAAAAATTTAACTTTTTTAGCTAAGCTCATTTTTTTCTAGACATGCCCACTTTCAACAAATCAGAAAATTGTTAATCCAAACACACTTTTAAATCATAAAGATGATATTTTTACCAAACAATGAACGCCAAACACATTTAATTGATAGAGATTCTTTAGAACACAAATATATTTACCACTAGAACGCAAAAATATTCGTCAAAATAAGCTCAAAAAGTCCAAAAGGCAAAACATTTTCAGCTAAGCTCATCGTTTCTAGGTATACCCACTTCAACAAATCAACAAATATTAATCCGAACACACTTTTAAGCCATAAAGATAGTAAATTTACCCAACAATGAACACAAAAAATAAATATCAAGCACATAGAAATTGACCTGGATAGAGATCCTTTTCTCGTTGTAGACAGCTTCACCAGGGACCAAATTCTTAGTAACAATAGCATCTTCTTTACCCTTAGCAATGAACACGCCTCCATGTCTATGAGGCTCAACCACCACCTTGTTTCCACCTTTCATTCCACCACCTCTACCACCACCTCGGCCTCTTCCACCACCGCCACCACCAAAACCTCGGCCACCACGTCCGCCGCCGCGAACTTTCATGGCACTTCCTCTGTCACCGAATCTTCCACCTCCACCTCTGCCTCCTCTGCCCCCTCTACCTCCTCCATCACCTCTGCCCCCCCTGAATCCACCGCTACGGCCACGAGGAAAACCCATTGCTGCGACGAGAGATGAGAGCTAAGCACTGGCTATTGTCCTTTCAAGTGCGATAGAGTGGCGATGTTGAATGTGTGCGTTTTGGGCTATTTTATAGCGAAGACAGGGTTTAGGGTTTTTTTGTGTTAGGGTTTTAGTTGTTGCTTTTTTTCCAGAAAGGGCAGCTCTTGCATAGTTACAGAAACACCCTTAGGCTTTTTATTTTTATTTTTATATAATTTTAATTCCCTCAGTTTACCATTCCAGTAAAATTAATCTCTAATCTCTATGTGTTGGCAGTGTTGCCACGTGAAAAAGATTTACCAACAGATTTGCACCACTATTCACGTGATGGTATGCAACAAGTTAATAATGATGCCAAAAATTTATCATGAAATTTTAAACTACTCGTAACTGCATGAACTGTACTAAAGTATAGTTTGACAATAATGAGGTTAAATTCACAAAGACTTGTATTAACATAAAAAAATTAATTAAATCTTAACCAAACTAATCCTATTCCTTTTTTTGAGAATCAAATTAATTCTATTCTAGTTTAATAAATTTTATTGTTTTGAAATTAAATAAAGCTAAGCAAATAATTAAACTAAGCAAAGATGTGATAAAAGTAGTAAAAATACGTAAACAATCGAGAGAAAAGAATTAAAGTTCTGAAATCTGCCTTATTAATTCATATTAGTATATAATGATCATTAATTTTTTTCAACCCACTGCATGATAATCTAGAAACCAATCTTACTATTATGGAAAATATTATCATTAAAACCTCCGTTTTAAAAATATAAAGCGTGCTGTTTTTTGCTTCCTAAGTATAAAGGTTTGTGAATATTCTTTTTCTCATGTTGATTATCTATTTGGACTCTTAACTACGTGATTGACAGAAGTGTTTGTCCTTTTTCTGACAATTTTAAAGTGTAATAATTAGAATTTCGCCTCTTGGTGTTGTACCTGTACATGTTGATGATATATACCTTTAGGGGTGTAGCCAAGAGTTTTAATTTTGGAAGATTGAATTACATCTTTATACATACATTTACACAACTACATTTTTACCCTTAACATTAAATTATCCTCTATTTTTTTTTTTGTCATTCAACATTTTTAATTTAAATCAAGCATTGAAAAACAATTGGAAACTCAACAACAACAATAACAATAAAATACTTAGTCCCAAATTAAAAATTAAAATTATATATGTGTGTGTGTCCAAGAGAAAATAAATTGCTTTTTAAGTATCCATTTGGAACAGTTTATTTAACTAAAACTGAAAACTTTTTACTGAAAGTGTAGAAAAAATGTTAAAAAATAAGTTGAATAGTACAATGGGACCTATGAATAATAGCAAAAATAAGTTGAAAATAGAGATAAGTTAAAAAATTCAGCCCATCCTAAACGTACACTAAATATTCACTCCCTAACATTACATATCCATAGTGTAATTTTTTTTTTCATTTAATGTTTTGTGACTAACTAATTAAGTATTGTCAAACAATTTGAAACTTATCAAAAACAACAAAAAGACTTAGTCCCAAATAAAGTAAGATAACTCTAAGAGTAAATTAATGTTATTAAAAACTTACCAATTAAGAGAGGAAAAAACTAAAAATTTGAAATTAACAACTATTTTTTGGAACCCAACAATTAGTTTTCCAGCTCTTATTTTTTGGAGGGCCAAATATTAATTTTAAGGTCTAAAAGCAACTACATTAGCTTGTGTAAACTTTTACAAAATAGAAAAAGGTACTCCATTTACATATTTTGGCCCAAAAAAACACCCACATCAGTGGGTGTAAAATTGTGCATTTATACACAATTGCTACAGTAACCGTGCATATATGCACAGTTACTATAGCATTTGCATATAATATTTTAGTATTTTTTTCTCTCTCCTCTTCTTCTCTCTATCCCCTCTGACTCTCACCTCACTCTTTCGTTTTCTCCATCAGATCAGAACAGCAAAACACACTCTCAGCTCTCTCTCTTACATCTCATTCCTCTAGCTTCCACAATCGCCAATCACCATCGATCTCTCACCGCCACTACTACTAATTGCCATCGCAACCAATCACTAATCTCTCTACTGATCTGATTGCTTTCCTTTATTTCTGGTTGTTTGATCAGTGGGTTTCGGGTTGAATGGGGTTGATTTGGCTTTCGTTTAGGTTGAATGGGGTTTCAGGTATTTGTGTTGATTTGACTTTGTTTTGGGTTGTATGGGGTTTCGGGTATGTGGGTTGATATGGCCAGGTGAGTTAATGATGTTTGGCTGGATGGGTTGATGATGGTGAAGGTTGGTTGCTTGATGATGGCGGTTGGTTTGTTGATGATGGTGGCTGGTTGCTTGATGATGGTGGTTGGTTTGTTGATGATGGTGCCTGGTTGCTTGATGACAGTGGCTAGTCGGTTGATGATGGTGGCTGATTTCTTTGACGGTGGGTGTGGTTTGGTCGTTAATGGTGGCTGGGTGTTGGTGATTTTGGGTTTTGTTGGGTTCGTGAGAGAGAGATAGGTAGTGAGTGAGAGGGATGTGAAGAGAATAATTAAAAAAAATTGTAAAAGAATGAATATTTTATTGAATAAATGTGTAGAATAGATAAACTGATATGAGTGTTTTGTAAAAATAAGTGTGTAAAATAGAAAAAATAGGTTTTAGACGTGCAAATTTACAAAAATTTTGCATCTACTGATGCGAATGCTCTAATATTTTATGAGCGTGATCATGCTTATGCAATTGGTGGCTACCGTGTCCCCAGAAAATTAAAACCTGCATCCTAGAATAATGTAAACCATCTAATGTTAATGCTTATTTTTTTGCCTGTTTGTGCACTAATGGCTATTAGTGCTCGCTCTGAAAAGACTCCTAGGGAGAACAATATTACTATTGATCTTATATTATATTCAATTAAATTTCAAGTTTGGCCAATATGAAGACAGCCAAAAGGTTAAAGAAGTTTGCATTTAACATTTTGAATGGATAGAATTTGACTAATGGTCCGAATGGATTGAGGAAGAGGGAAGGGGAGTAGAGTAGAGTAAAGTAGATTTAGTACAAAATTAGCTTATTTTTAGTTAACTCTACTCTACTCCCTTCCACTTCCCCTCCTTCCCCCTCAATCCATACAGGCAATAAATTCTAGTGAACACAAATTTTGGAACAAATAGATAGAACTTGTATACTTATATTAAAGAATTGATAACATCAAATTTTCTTAGGCTCTTACAACTTGATTTGAAGCTTAATAATTACAATGGATCCTCCAAACATCCATGCTTGGAGAACCTTGAAATAGGTGGTCAAATTAAAGAACTTTTGTCGAGTAGTGCATATTTAAACTTGGTTCACCTGGAAAACTCAAAAGTTCAAGCTTGGCCTGAGCTCGTGACAAGCCTAAAACTAGCATTTGAGCTTGAACTCATGGAAAAACCAAAAAGTTTGAGCTTGGCTTGGCTTGACTAATACTTGATTAATTAGTCAAGCCAAACTCAAGCTTAATATCAAATTCAAACTTGAGCTCAAATCAAGCTTTTGAGTTTGAGATCTAACAAAATTTCATTATCAAATGCTAAATCTCTAAAATTAAGAAAAAGGAAAAGAAAATAGTATAGTTATTTTATAATGCATCTAGTCTTACTTATGATTAGTCATTATTCAAATTAAAAACTTACGTAATTAAATTCATTTATTTATCATTTCTTGTCTATACATTCAGCAATTTTTCAAAATATAATTTTTACATTCACGTTAAACGGTGAAAAACTAGAAAAATATTTGTTTAGAACTATTATGAATAAGAAAATACTAACATGTTTCATAACTTTACTTTTGATAATTGATAGAGAATGATCATATGTGGCCTACTTAATTAAATAATTATTTTTTAAATGTAACTATAGTCTAAAGTGATTCTTGGTCAATTTAGAGGGAAGGAAAAAATTAAAGTAATGGGTAATGGTCATATGTTGGCCATGTCATTATAAAATATGTGTAATAAGATATTTAGTAGGGGTGTACAGAAAACCCACCGACCCGCCAAACCCGACCAACCCAACCCGACCCATTGGGTTAGGTCAGTTTTTAAGGCTTGGTGGGTTGGGTTGGGTCACAAATTTTTTTTTATAGTGGGTCGGGTTTGGTGTGGGTCATAAAATTACAAACTCGCCAAACCCGACTTGACCCACCCATATTTAATATATATTTAAAATATATTATATATTTAATAAATTTAAAAAAAAAAATCAGCTGTAAATTTAATATATACTAATAATAATATTATATACTATAAGTGCTTATATATAATATATATAAAATATATATATATATATATATATATAATATACTAATAATAATATATTTAATAAATTTAATAATAATAATAATAAAAATTTGTCAAACCCATGGGTTCAATCCGACCCAACCCGATCCATGTGGGTTAGGTTGAATTTTTTTGAACCACCATGGTGGGTTGGGTCAAAAAATCCCTTCAACTCGACCCAACCTGATTCATGCACACTCCTAATATTTAATTAACACATATGAATTTATAAATAAGTCTATGCTTAAAATATTTTGTATCAAGCCTAATAGTTCACTAGTCTATTTGTAAATAAATTTTTTTGTGCTCAAACTTAATTTATTTATAAATAAACAATCCTAAATAAGTTTTTTATATCGAGCAAAGCCCGAATGGTTCATGATTGGATTGATTCATTTACGCACATTGGGTCAAGGCTTCTTTACTACCCTTGGGCCTCAACCACCACCACTAAAAAGTGCACCAAAGGTTAGTATCACACAATTTTCCTTCCCTCGGTACTACTTCATCTCTGTCACAGTGTCAGAGGGAATTCAAAATACTCGCCAATGCTAAGGCTCCCATTTTTCTCCCCCCATGGCCCATGGAACCAGGTGATCATCATATATTTTCCAGTTGTTTATGGTTGTAAAGTTTTTTCTTGACTTGTGTGTGCATTCGGATCAATTTTAACTCTTTCAAGAATTTGAGCGAGGAGGAAACAATTTGACTGGAGATACTTTTTCATGTCCGTTTATTTTGCTTGATTTCTAATGCATAACTGGTGAGTCGGCTGAAGTTAGATATGGACAAACAATGTTAAAAGTAAATGGTTTAATTCATCCAGCAAAAAAAGAAAAGAAAAAGCAAATGGTTTGATTTGGCAATGGGCTGTATTTTATTATACTTGTTAACAAGCAAAGATCAGTAAACAAATTGAAATTCTTCCTTTGTAGAAAATGTTGTTGGATGTATACAATAGCCTTGTCTCAATTTAATAGAACTTCTTCAAATTTATTACTCTTGGAAATCAACTTCCCAGCAAACAGACAGTCCTTTAAAAGTTGATAAATTCCTCAGGTTGGAGGGAGAACAGAACAGTAAGAGTTGGGGGGAATGGCAAAAGGTTCTGGGATGATCCATCCAAATATTGATTTTAATAATTGTGTTATTGCATTTTAGAACACAAATTTGAGCAGTGAACAAATCTCTTAAGAGGAGCAATGCAAGAGGGAACAACGCTCACATTTATGAAGCAGTATCCTCTTATTCATTATATTAAAAAAATATATAAATATATTATGGACAAGTATAATTCTTTCACAAAGAATGAGAACGCAGAAATTTGAAGCTTATCTTAATGAGTTGGAGGGTGAGGTCGTGTTGTCGTGGGTGATCCATTCGGTATGTAGGTAACTTACAAATAAATAAATAAAAAATTTTGTGGTGTAATTTTGATTTCAAACTCAGCAATATCCTGTGATTTTAGAGAAGTGACCAGCCTATACATTCTACCTTGGATATGTAGGTGTCTGTGACAGGTGCAGGCAGTGAGGCTGAAGCAGCAAAGATTGCATGGTGGCATCTTCTTCACTTGGGAAGGCATGATTTTTAAACTTGACTATCCTTCCAAGACCTCACTTTTAAGTCTAATCTGCTGACAGTTTTGTTAAGCAGGGTGCTGTATAAAGGCAGAGATCCAAATTGGGAGCGCATTGCTGCTGCTGCAGGTTATGCAGGGATTTCTTTCCACCAGAACAAGCTTTGAGTATTGCTAGGAGACATTCTGCTCATGGATGCTAGGGAAAACAACCGTTTGACCTGTAATTCTAAGTCTTGACTTTTTAGATAAAACCAAGAACTAGTTCATTCAAACGGTAATTCTAACTCTTGACTTTTTAGATATAACCAAGAACTAGTTCGTTTCTCTGTAAGATTTGATCATTCATGTGTTTCTTTTCTTCTCCTCAGTCCAGTTTTCATCAATTATTTCCAGTGCTCTGCGGAACTAGATCATAATCTTCTTCTTTTCTTGTTCTTTTTTTTGGGGTGGGAGGGGGTTGGGGGTTACCTATCACACATCATGAGGACACTTGAAAATTTTCTATGTGATGCTTTTTTGGTTGCTCTGTGTTAAAAAATGTAATCAACCTTGCAATCTTAGTTGCAGTTTTGATAGATACAAGGTGTAGACATCATCCAGATGCTAGTGCAAGTGCCTTGTCTCTTTCCCAAGCTAGTGTGCTTCTAACTGAATTTTTAAGGGAGAGGACTCTTGTATTTATAGATATGCGTGCAGTTTTTATTGTGTGAATGCATGCCTGTTGTGTGTGCACTTTGCCTTTTAAGCATGTCACTTTTTGTTTTCCAAATATCTCCTCACCTTGTCACTAAACAATCTCTGATTCTCTCGAGTAATTGGTGATCTTTTCAGAGCTGAAGCAAGTAACTATCTGAGGAAGGCTGGTGAAACCCACAGTACAGTTGAAATTCTTATATCAGTTGGTAAGCTTCTGAAGTACACATGAAGCATAAATATGCTACTTTTGCTCTCTATTGACAGTGAATTCAAAAACCAAGTCTACTAATATTAGCTGGTTAAGGTATCACACTCGCCTAGAGGGTGGGATTGACATAATTTTGTAAAAAATACCACCAAAAAAAATATCTGCAATTCGGCCTGCTAACTTTTCTTTGCACAATGAATACTAGCATTAGTATAGTATGTTAGTCCATAAACTAGATCCAAACAATTCAGTTAGGCTTACATCCCTGCTTATGCTGCAGATTTGCTGGTTGTTGAAGGGCTAGGATAAATGAATTCTCTTGTAAAACAATTTAAATAACTACTTCACTTTTTTGAAAACAATGTGTTATCTCTTAAAGTGAACAAGTCTGCTAGCTGAATTTAGTATTGCTTATTGGGCCGCCATCTTCAAAAATTGAGATTTACTCTAGTATGTAGTCGACAACTCACATTTAGTTACCCAATGGTTGATGGCTCCAAAAGAATAAAACATTCTCACCAGCTGGTCTTGTTTTGATGAGGTTAACTTTCCTAGTCTTGTGGCATTGCATTTGTCTTGCCTCATATCTTCTTCCAAACAGGTGATGGCTTGGGAAGCGGGCAAGCATGTGGATGCGATTTAAGTTGTGACTATGTCAAAATAAACGCAGAATACATAACATAGAAGAATTCGTGTTGTGTCATCTCATATTTCTTCTCCCTTCGCAGGATTTTTAAACAATAAAGCCCACTTATCACATTTTGCTTCTTGGATTAATATTTTATCATTGTTGTATCTTAGCGGTGACAAGGTTAGCAATGTGTGTTTTTCAATGAAGATCTGCTTATGCAAATCATTTTTCTGCAATCAACACAAGCTATTCCTTGATGTTGGATTGAGATGAATTGATATTCTCTACTCAATGTTACAAATATATTTCAAAGCTCAATCCTACTATCATAAGAAATAATTAAAAGTTTAACTGGATATAGCATAGAAATCGAATAAAGGAGTCTGCAGTTAAAAACTCCTTCCCATGATATATTACATGATCAGCCTAAAACATATTCAATTTTCATGTGGCATAAAGCCAACAAATTTGTGGTAAGTTAGCAATAGAAACATATTCCCCATTCCAAACACCCCCTTAAAGCACATTCCCATACCAATATTTATCTTGAACATGAATCTCTACCTTGAAAAAGGAAAAGTAACGCCTAAATTCTAGCAGCACTCAAAGGAGTACAATTGCATTACAAGCTACATTACAGAGGAGATTCCTGGCCAAACAAGTGCATCTCAAAATGTTACTGTTGTGTGTCAAAATGGAAGTTCAAGATAAAACCGGATCTTCCAAATGACCGGTCTGTCACTTTCCCAGGAAAATCCATTGCCGTGAATTTTCCGGTAATATCTTTGTCCAACTCCCTTTGTTTTCCATCAGATTTTGTTTCAACTTAAACTAAGGCATAGAATCATTTTGTGTTTAGTAGAGTAAATTTTTTTTTTTGATAAGTAGTAGAGTAAAATTCTTTGTACCTTGGTACTGAATAGTGAAAGCTTAAAGAATGAAAATTTTATATCTCACCTTATGTCCAAATAAAATAGATGGAATTTGGTTTTTGCTTTGTTCTGTTTGTTTTACAATTCAAATGAATTTGTTTTCAGAAACCAAATTTGTTCATTACATTGTCAAAAATCTTGTCATTGGTAGAAACATATTTGATGGGGCCTAATTGTGTTGCTTCTTGCTAATTGCAAGGTGTTACAAGTGAATATTTCTTAGGATTTGAATATTATTAGTGTGAATTGTTTATAGGGTTTTGAGGTTAGTGGCTCAGATATTAAATGGAGCAGCCACATGGACGGCCTACGAGTCATTCAGGTTTGAATTTTAAAGGGAGTGATGGGTCAAGATTACCTAATGTGATAGTTGTTTCAAGTGCTATTCCTCAAGACAATGTAGAGATTTTGCAATGCAAAGTCTGCTGGAGTGCCTGTGTGAGTATATCAATCTTTAAAATTTGGCATTTTTTTTTTTTGCTACAATTCTTTTTTATTTTTACTGTGTAAGTACTTTGGCTCTTTTTCAGCGTATTCACATTTGGAATCCTATGATCTGCTTTCAAAAGTAAAAGTTGCTTTGAAATTTCCTCATTAGATCTGTAAAAGTACTTTCCAATGTTGCCAGTGATCTCTAGCTCGACTGGCACCTCCTCCCCTTGCAAGTGCTAGGTGGACTAGTGAGGTTGTGGGTTTAAGACCCACCAAGTGCATGTGTATCTTACCAATCCAAAATAAATAAAAAAGTACTTCCCTGTGTTAGGCATTTGTAGATTGGTTAACTTTGTAGTTCAAATAGTCTAACTGTTTGTTTCACTAGGCAGATGATGGAATTTTTTAATCTTCAATTTATGAAATATAAAGCATTGGTTTACTTGATTTTCCCTTATTTACAGGCACAAACGGGATTATTGGCTGGCAAGGCTAACGGATTGCTACAAGCTTATTGCTGTTAGTGGTAGCCATGGTAATCATATTATAGGCTGCAGTTCAGTAGTTTATACAGATTGTAATTTATACTGACTTCTCTAAACTCTAGAATTGATGTTGTAAGTTGTAGCTCAGTTTGTACATTTAATATAGGACTTTTGAGTAGTTGTTCTCTGTTCTATTACACCATAATATATGATGTACTGCTGCTTGGTTAATTATTTGTGGATCTAGAGCCATAGATTTTCTTTTGTACTGAATCCACCAAGTTATGAAGATTAGCTTAAATATTGCTTTTGTTTCCATTGTAATCGGAGACCAAGATTGCACTTACGAAAAGTGTAAACATTGGAGCTATCATTGTTGTTTTAGAATTTTTTTTAATTGGTTAGTTTACACACACACCCAATGGGTTTGTGAATGTAAGTTTAATCAATCACTTTTATTACATATTTATATTGAATGTTCCTGTCTCAATTAAATATTACTCCTAGCTTGCTTAAATTTCCAACAACAAACTTTCAATACTGCAAATAAGTTGAATTAAGCAGCTAGCATGTTTTATTTTGCTTGATTATGCTTCTGATAGTGAGATGTTATTAACAAGAAAACAAGCTAGCATGTTTTTTCTATCCTATTTAGTAAGTTACCACACTTATTAATCTCCGTTTTCCTTGAAAGGAGTATGCACATTATTGTTTTTGCAGGCAAGAGTACAACAGCAAGTATGCTGGCTTATGTTTTGAAAGAATTGGCGATGATCTTACAGCGGTAATTGGAGCATACAAACAGGAGACTGTAGTTGATGAGTTGGAGGTTCAGATATCCAAGGAACTTAATCGCCAAATTGTTGTTTTGATCCTTGGACCAGGCTAAGATCTTTACCGCTTACCTTTGGATTTTCTTTCATCACATTTTGCAATTGTGTTAACCCTTTAAACAAACAGGTGATATCACTACTACAGGCCCCAAAGTGCTTCATAAGTTGCAACACCAATACAAGTGAACTTGTAGATTCCATGTGGCACCTACTTGCACATTCCTTGATTGATTTTTTGAAATTCTGACATGTCATGATTCTGAACCTCTGAATGAAGATTCCGAAGACAAAGATAATTCATACACTTCCCCGAGATAAAGTGTGAATTGGTCTTGCCAGTTGCCACTGATTATGTCTGGTGTGGTACGTGAGGTTTTTTTTTTTTTTTTTGGTAATAAGACCCGAATTGCCTCTTCTACTTTGGCAAGAAATGACTTGTGAGTCTGTGACTGTTCTTGTGTGACTTCCGTTTGATTCTTCTATGCAAAGATGAAACTGGTGGCTGGTTACGTTATTGGTAATGGGAGTTTCTTCTATATACATGGATGGATGTGGAACTATCAAGAAGAAAGCTGATGACACTGCAACTGCTAATTGCGTTCCATGTAAAGAATTTGCATTTACAACTTGTACAATACTATGTTCCCATTTAAGGAAAACGGAAAGAAATGAATAAAAATGTATTGTTGTGTTGTGAGGAACTGAACAACAGAGTTCTTTTCAAGGCTATTAGTGATAAGCTGGACATTTCAAGAAAAATGCAGCATCATTTATCATTAAAAGAATTCGAGAAACAAACTTGTAATAATAAGGAACTCCTCAAACAAGTCCAATTTATATGCTACTATAGTATCTTACGTGAATCGTATTCACACAGTACAGTTTATATGATACTAAAATAAATCATTTAATACACAGATTTTGAAGTAAATTCAACAGATCATGTATTGAAGTTAACTCTGGTACGAAAATATCATGTTAGTTGTATTTGTCTTGTTAACCGGTGCTCTTAGAGCAATCGCTAATAAACTTTTTTTTAAAACAATTTTATAGAGAAATATTAAAAGCTATTTTTTCTTTTCCCTTATAAAAAATTCCTTTTTTTTTTTTTTTTTCTAAAGCAATGTCCTTAAGACATTCTTTAACTTTTTTCTATGTAATAACGATCACTGACTGAAAATATCTAAAACTTAAAGTGTGATGGTGATATAAATTACTAAAGAATATCATGATAATTAACGATTTTAAAGTGAAATTGATGTTGTTAAAAAGTTCTTGAGGTTATAAATGATGTGGTGATTATGTAGCAAAGCTCAATGCATCACTTATAATACAAGCCCATCATATTTTAGATTTTTTTTCTTGGAAAATTTATTTGAGCTTGTATTTAAATGAGCCATTACACTCAAAGTCCACAATTATTTTCAGTTTTTAGTGGTATTTTTTTTTTTTCATTTTTCATTTTTCATTTGATTTGATTTGATTTTTAATTTTGAAAAAAAGAAAAAAAAAATCTTTAATTAAAATCTTTATCCCAGTCCATCAAAGTTTGGGTGTGCTGTGACTTTATGGCCCATTAGCTTCCTCAAAGTTTATGGTTGTTATTGGGCTTTGTATTTTTTGAGCAAATGGAATTGGGCTTGTTGATTGAGCTTGATATAAGCTTGATATTCCTCTGATTTTGTTTTGGTGACACGGGATGAGGTTGGATGCTAGTGGACCAAGCATCCAATAGCTCTAACAAGAGGCACATGCCAATGACACCAGAATTCTGAATCCACATTAAATTTATTTAATCTAAAGAAACTGACCTATTGTCCTCTGTTTTTGTTTCAACTCCTAAAGTGAGGATAATTACTATTCGATGGTGACACCTTGCATCAGGTTCATGTAGCTGCACATGCCTTTGAATACAAGTTAAATTTGTTTCTCAAACAAAAGAAATAATGTCTTCGCTCTGTTTTTGTTTTAACGCTTGAAATGAAAAAGTTATGATGCATGCACATGAAACATGGCTTGGTGTACACTACAAGAAAAAAGACATAATACAACAAGTATTATTGCAAATAATAATAATAATAATAATAATGGAGGTAATAAATATACTATTGCATCTCTAGTTTTTTTTTTTTTTGTTACAATAGTAACTTAAATTTATTACATCAATATGAGATTGTAGCAATAATTATTATGTTATATTGAAATGTGTTGTTGTAATAGGTAACTCTTATTATATATTGAGATATGTTGTTGCAATTGGTAATCTTATCGAACTATATTGTTGGTATAGTTCCTAGATATGGTTTTTGAATTGCAAAATAGGTTAATGAAAAAATTATTATTTAAGAAAATGATTTATTTATTTTTCAATTTTTTTTAATAAAAAAATCAACCTATTGCAATGAAATTTTTTCAACCTATTGTCTTGAAGTTTATTATAACGGCTTACATCGACTTTTTTGTCATTGCAATAACACCTATTGCAACGAGATTTTCAAAATAACTCATTGCAATATGTAGAACTTATTGCAACAAAAATCTAGTGTTGCATAAATCTATTGCCTCAGAATTTATTACAACAACTTGTATCGATTTTTTTATCGTTGCAATAACATCTATTACAATGACATTAGTCGTTATTGCAACAACTTATTTTGTTGTATTAAGTCTTTTTTCATGTAAGGATTGATGGCATTCTGAAATGTCAGTTGAGAAAATATCAGCAATGTATCACCCTAACCCCTCTGAATACAAGTTAAATTTGTTTTTCAAACTAAAGAAACAACGTCTTTGCTCTGTTTTTGTTTAAACGCTTAAAATGAAAAAGCCATGATGCATGCACACGAAACATGGCTTGGTTTATTGATGGTATTCTGAAATGTTGGTTGAGATATTTTCTCTATAAAATATCGACATTGCATGGAATTCATTACCCCCCCTCTCTCTCTCCCTCTCTATTTTTACTTATCTTATCTTCTTTTCTCCCCCTCTCAACGACAATGGCTAGCAACCATTTTACTGTCCATGTCTTCGACCAAGAAGTTTCCTTAAACATTATGGCAACTGCCCCAACATAATTTGCAGGCACTGAGATTTGGTTCCCCCTCTCTAGCCAAATCTCTAAAGATGACTATCAGAAAATCGAAAATGATATGATTCTGTGCAATGCAACACAAAACCGAGCTAATGGAATTATCGATCAATGCCCCGGCCCCTCTTTTACCACCACCAACCATACGAATTCTAACATTGGAGGAGTTTCATTCTGCCTTGGTGGAACGTGAGACTCCATTCATGATATATGTTCCTGCCTTGCCAGTTGTCCATCTTGTTGTTCGGCTAGCCATCATCAACACAACAATGCTCAATGGTGTTGAATAAGCATGATCAGTAGAAATGGGAAGGAACTTGTTTCTTTGTTTTTGTTGTGGTGACACAGGGGATGAGGTTGGATACTAGTAGATGAAGCATCCAGTAGCTCTAACAAGAAGCACATGCCTATGAAATGAAAAAGCTATGATGCATGCACACGAAACATGGCTTGGTGTACACTACAAGAAAAAACACACAATAAAACAAGTATTATTGCAAAATAATAATAATAATAATAATAATAATAAATAATGGAGGTAATATATATACTATTGCATCTCTAGGTTTTTTCAATTAATTTTTTTTTTTTTTTGTAATAGTAACTTAAATTTATTACATCAATATGAGATTGTAACAATAATTATTATGTTATATCGAAATGTGTTGTTGTAATAGGTAACTCTTATTATACATTGAGATATGTTGTTGCAATAGGTAATCTTTTATTTCCCATCGAACTATATTGTTAGTATAGTTCCTAGAAAAGGTTTCCGAATTGCAAAACAGGTTAATGAAAAAATTATTATTTAAGAAAATGATTTATTTATTTTTTATTTTTTTTTGATAAAAAAAATCAACCTATTGCAATGAAATTTTTTCAACCTATGGTCTCAAAGTTTATTACAACGGCTTGCATCGACTTTTTTGTCATTACAATAACACTTATTGCAACGAGATTTTCAAAATAAATAATTGCAATACGTGGAACTTATTGCAACGAAAATCTAGTGTTGCATAAACCTATTGTCTCGAAGTTTATTACAACGGCTTGCATCAACTTTTTTATTGTTGTAATGACACCTATTACAATGATATTAGTTGTTATTGCAACAATTTATTTTGTTATATTAAGTCTTTTTTCTTGTAAGGATTGATGGCATTCTGAAATGTCGGTTGAGATATTTTCTCTATAAAATATCAGCATTGCATCACCTTAACTTCTCTGAATACAAGTTATATTTGTTTTTCAAACTAAAGAAACAACGTCTTTGCTCTATTTTTGTTTTAAAGCTTAAAATGAAAAAGCTATGATGCATGCACACGAAACATGGCTTGGTTTATTGATGGTATTCTGAAATGTTGGTTGGGATATTTTCTCTATAAAATATCAGCATTGCAAGAAATTCATTAACCCCCCCCCCTCTCTCTCTTTGTTTTTACATATCTTATCTTCTCTTCTCCCTCTCTTAACGATAATGGCTAGCTACCATTTTACTATCCATGTCTTCGACCTAGAAGTTGCCTTGAACATCATGGCAACTGCACCAACAGAATTTGCAGGCACTGAGATTTGATTCCAGCTCTCTAGCCAAATCTCTAAAGAGGTTTATTAGAGAATCGTAAATGATATGATTCTGAGCAATGCAACACAAAACCGTGCTGATTGAATTATCGATCAACGCCTGGACCCTTTTTTACCTCCAACAACCATATGAATTCTAACATTGGAGGAGTTTCATTCTGCCTTTGCGGAACGTGAAACTCCGTTCATGATAAATGTTCCTACTCTGCCAGTCGTCCACCCTGATGTTCAGCAAGCTATCATCAACACGGCAATGCTCAATGGTGTTGTATAAGCTTGATCACTAGAAATGGAAAGGAACTTGTTTCTCTATTTTTGTTTTGGTGACACATAGGATGAAGTTGGATACTAGCGAACGAAGAATCCAGTAACTCTAACAAGAAGCACATGCCTATGACACCAGGATTGAATCACCATTTAATTTATTTACCAATCTAAAGAAATTAACCTATTATCCTCTATTTTTGTTTCAAATCCTAAAGTGAGGATAATTACTATTCGATGGTGATACCTTGCATCAAGTTCAAGTAGCTGCACAGGCCTCTAAATACAAGTTAAATTTGTTTCTCAAACTAAAGAAACAACGTCTTTGCTCTGTTTTTGTTTTAACGCTTGAAATGAAAAAGCTATGATGCATGCACATGAAACATGACTTGGTGTACCCTACAAGAAGAAAAACATAATACAACAAGTATTATGGCAATAATAATAATAATAATAATAATAATGGAGGTAATATATATACTATTGTATCTCTAGGTTTTTTTTTTTTTGGTAATATTAACTTAAATTGATTACATCAATATGAGATTGTAACAATAATTATTATGTTTCATCGAAATGTGTTGTTGTAACAGGTAACTCTTATTATACATTGAAATATATTGTTGCAATAGGTAATTTTTTATTTCCCGTTGAACTATATTGTTAGTATAGTTCCTAGATATGGTTTTCGAATTGCAAAACAAGTTAATGAAAAAATTATTATTCAAGAAAATGATTTATTTATTTTTTATTATTTTTTGGATAAAAAAATCAACCTATTGCAATGAGATTTTTTCAACCTATTGTCTCGAAGTTTATTACAACGGCTTGCATCAACTTTTTTGTCATTACAATAACACTTATTGCAACGAAATTTTCAAAATAAATCATTGTAATATGTGGAACTTATTGCAACGAAAATCTAGTGTTGCATAAACCTATTGCCTCGGAGTTTATTACAACAGCTTGCATCGACTTTTTTATTGTTGCAATAACACCTATTACAATGACATTAGTTGTTATTGCAACAACTTATTTTGTTATATTAAGTCTTTTTTCTTGTAAGGATTGATGGCATTCTGAAATGTCGGTTGAGATATTTTCTCTATAAAATATTAGCATTGCATCACCCTAACTCCTCTAAATACAAGTTAAATTTGTTTTTCAAACTAAAAAGACAACGTCTTTGCTCCATTTTTGTTTTAACGCTTAAAATGAAAAAGCTATAATGCATGCACACGAAACATGGCTTGATTTATTGATGGTATTCTGAAATGTTGGTTGGAATATTTTCTCTATAAAATATCAGCATTACATGAAATTCATTACCCCCCCCTCTCTCTCTCTCTCTCTCTTTTTCTTTGTTTTTTACATATCTTATCTTCTTTTCTCCCTCTCTCAACAACAATGGCTGGCAACCATTTTACTCCATGTCTTCGATCCAGAAGTTGCCTTGAACATCATGGTAACTACACCAAAAGAATTTGCAGACACTGAGATTTGACTCCAGCTCTCTAGCCAAATCTCTAAAGAGGTTTATCAGAGAATCGTAAATGATATGATTCTGAGTAATGCAACACAAAACCGTGTTGATTGAATTATCGATCAACGCCTGGCCCCTTTTTTACCTTCAACAACCATATGAATTTTAACATTGGAGGAGTTTCATTCTGCCTTTGCGGAACGTGAGACTCCGTTCATGATAAATGTTCCTACTCCGCCAGTCGTCCACCCTGATGTTCGGCAAGCTATCATCAACACGGCAATGCTCAATGGTGTTGTATAAGCTTGATCAGTAGAAATAAAAAGAAACTTGTTTCTCTATTTTTGTTTTGGTGACACATAGGATGAAGTTGGATACTAGCGAACGAAGAATCCAGTAGCTCTAACAAGAAGCACATGCCTATGACACCAGGATTGAATCACCATTTAATTTATTTACCAATCTAAAGAAATTAACCTATTGTCCTCTATTTTTGTTTCAAATCCTAAAGTGAGGATAATTACTATTCGATGGTGATACCTTGCATCAAGTTCAAGTAGCTGCACAGGCCTCTGAATACAAGTTAAATTTGTTTCTCAAACTAAAGAAACAACGTCTTTGCTCTGTTTTTGTTTTAACGCTAGAAATGAAAAAGCTATGATGCATGCATATGAAACATGACTTGGTGTACCCCACAAGAAAAAAAACATAATACAACAAGTATTATGGCAATAATAATAATAATAATAATGGAGGTAACTTAAATTTATTACATCAACATGAGATTGTAGTAATAATTGTTATGTTTCATCGAAATGTGCTGTTGTAATAGGTAACTCTTATTATACATTGAGATATATTGTTGCAATAGGTAATTTTTTATTTCCCGTTGAACTATATTGTTAGTATAGTTCCTAAATATGGTTTTCGAATTGCAAAACAAGTTAATGAAAAAATTATTATTCAAGAAACTGATTTTTTTAATTTTTAATTTTTTTTTGGATAAAAAAATCAACTTATTGCAATGAGATTTTTTCAATCTATTGTCTCGAAATTTATTACAGTGGCTTGCATCGACTTTTTTGTCATTGCAATAACACCTATTGCAACGAGATTTTCAAAATAAATCATTGCAATATGTGGAACTTATTGCAATGAAAATCTAGTATTGCATAAACCTATTACCTCGGAGTTTATTACATCAGCTTGCATCGACTTTTTTATCGTTGCAATAATACCTATTACAATGACATTAGTTGTTATTGCAACAACTTATTTTGTTGTATTAAGTCTTTTTCCTTGTAGGGATTGATGGCATTCTGAAATATCAGTTGGGATATTTTCTCTATAAAATATCAACTTTGCATCACCCTAACCCCTCTGAATACAAGTTAAATTTGTTTCTTAAACTAAAGAAACAACGTCTTTACTCTATTTTTATTTTAACGCTTAAAATGAAAAAGCTATGATGCATGCACACGAAACATGGTTTGGTTTATTGATGGTATTCTGAAATGTTGGCTGGGATATTTTCTCTATAAAATATCGACATTGCATGGAATTCATTACCTCTCTCTCTCTCTCTCTATTTTTACATAACTTATCTTTTCTTCTCCCTCTCTCAACAACAATGGCTGGCAACCATTTTACTGTCTATGTCTTCGACCCAGAAGTTGCCTTGAACATCATGGCAGCTGCCCCAACAAAATTTGCGAACGCTGAGATTTGGTTCTGCCTCTCTAGCCAAATTTCTAAAGAGGGCTATCAAAAAATCGTAAATGATATGATTCTGTGCAATGCAACACAAAACCGAGCTGATCGAATTATCGATCAATGCCCTGACCCCTTTTTTACCACCACCAACCATACGAATTCTAACATTGGAGGAGTTTCATTCTGCCTTGGCAAAACGTGAGACTCCGTTCATGATATATGTTCTTGCTCCGTCAGTTGTCCATCCTGATGTTTGGCTAGCCATCATCAACACGACAATGGTCAATGATGTTGAATAAGCTTATCAGTAGAAATGGGAAGGAACTTGTTTCTTTGTTTTTGTTTTGGTGACACAAGGGATGAGGTTGGATAGTAGTGGACGAAGCATCTAGTGGCTCTAACAAGAAGCGCATGCCTATAAAATGAAAAAGCTATAACGCATGCACACAAAACATGGCTTGGTGTACACTACAAGAAAAAACACATAATACAACAAGTATTATTGCAAATAATAATAAAAAAAAAAAATAATTGAGGTAATATATATACTATTGCATCTCTAGGTTGTTGTTGTTGTTGTTGTTGTTTTTTTTTTTTTTTTTTTTTGTTGTTGTTGTAATAGTAACTTAAATTTATTACGTCAACATGAGATTGTAACAATAATTATTATGTTACATCAAAATGTGTTGTTGAAATAGGTAACTCTTATTATACATTGAGATAAGTTGTTGCGATAGGTAATCTTTTATTTTCTATAGAACTATATTGTTAGTATAGTTCCTAGATAAGTTTTTCGAATTGCAAAACAAATTAATGAACAAATTATTATTTAAGAAAATGATTTATTTATTTTTTAATTTTTTTTGATAAAAAAATCAACTTATTGCAATGAGATTTTTTCAATCTACTGTCTCGAAGTTTATTACAACGGCTTGCATCGACTTTTTTGTCATTGCAATAACACCTATTGCAACAAGATTTTTAAAATAAATCATTATAATATGTGGAACTTATTGCAACGAAAATTTAGTGTTGCATAAACCTATTGCCTCGGAGTTTATTACAACGACTTGCATCGACTTTTTTATCGTTGCAATAACACCTATTACAATGACATTATTTGTTATTGTAACAAATTATTTTTTTATATTAAGTCTTTTTTCTTGTAGGGATTGATGGCATTCTGAAATGTCGGTTGGGATATTTTCTCTATAAAATATCAGCATTGCATCACCTTAACTTCTCTGAATACAAGTTATATTTGTTTTTCAAACTAAAGAAACAACGTCTTTGCTCTATTTTTTTTTTAAAGCTTAAAATGAAAAAGCTATGATGCATGCACACGAAACATGGCTTGGTTTATTGATGGTATTCTGAAATGTTGGTTGGGATATTTTCTCTATAAAATATCAGCATTGCAAGAAATTCATTAACCCCCCCCCCTTCTCTCTCTTTGTTTTTACATATCTTATCTTCTCTTCTCCCTCTCTCAACGATAATGGCTAGCTACCATTTTACTATCCATGTCTTCAACCTAGAAGTTGCCTTGAACATCATGGCAACTGTCCCAACTGAATTTGCAGCCACTAAGATTTGGTTCCACCTCTCTAGCCAAATCTTTAAAGAGGTTTATCAGAGAATCGTAAATGATATGATTCTATGCAATGCAACACGAAACCAAGTTGATCGAATTATCGATCAATGCCTGGCCTCTTTTTTACCACCACCAACCATACAAATTCTAACATTGGAGGAGTTTCATTCTGCCTTTGCGGAACGTGAGACTCCGTTCATGATAAATGTTCCTACTCCGCCAGTCGTCCACCCTGATGTTCATCAAGCTATCATCAACACAGTAATGCTCAATGGTGTTGTATAAGCTTGATCAATAGAAATGAGAAGGAACTTGTTTCTCTATTTTTGTTTTGGTGAAACGGGATGAGGTTGGATACTAGCGAACGAAGAATCCAATAGCTCTAACAAGAAGCGCATGCCTATGACACCAGGATTCTAAATCCACATTTAATTTATTTACCAATCTAAAGAAACTAACCTATTGTCCTCTATTTTTGTTTCAAATCCTAAAGTGAGAATAATTACTATTCGATGGTGACACCTTGCATCAAGTTCAAGTAGCTGAACATGCCTCTAAATACAAGTTAAATTTGTTTATCAAACTAAAGAAACAATGTCTTTGCTCTTTTTTTGTTTTAACGCTTGAAATGAAAAAGTTATAATGCATGCACACGAAACATGGCTTGGTGTACCCCACAAGAAAAAAGACATAATACAAGCATTATTACAAAAATAATAATAATAATGGAGGTAATATATATACTATTGTATCTCTAGGTTGTTTTTTTATTTTTATTTTTGGTAATAGTAACTTAAATTTATTACATCAACATGAGATTGTAGCAATAATTATTATGTTTCATCGAAATGTGTTGTTGTAATAGGTAACTCTTATTATACATTGAGATATGTTGTTGTAATAGGTAATTTTTTTATTTCCCGTTGAAATATATTGTTAGTATAGTTCCTAGATATGGTGTTCGAATTGCAAAACAAGTTAATGAAAAAATTATTATTCAAGAAACTGATTTATTTAATTTTTATTTTTTTTTTGGATAAAAAAATCAACCTATTGCAATGAGATTTTTTCAATCTATTGTCTCGAAGTTTATTACAGTGGCTTGCATCGACTTTTTTGTCATTGCAATAACACCTGTTGCAACAAGATTTTTAAAATAAATCATTGCAATATGTGGAACTTATTGCAACGAAAATCTAGTGTTGCATAAACCTATATCTTCGGAGTTTATTACAACAGCTTGCATTGACTTTTTTATCATTGCAATAACACCTATTACAATGATATTAGTTGTTATTGCAAAAACTTATTTTGTTGTATTAAGTCTTTTTTCTTGTAGGAATTAATGGCATTTTGAAATGTCGGTTGGGATATTTTCTCTATAAAATGTCAGCTTTGCATCACCCTAACCCCTCTGAATACAAGTTAAATTTGTTTCTCAAACTAAAAAAACAACGTCTTTACTCTATTTTTGTTTTAACGCTTAAAATGAAAAAGCTATGATGCATACACACGAAAGATTGCTTGGTTTATTAATGGTATTCTGAAATGTTGGCTAGGATATTTTCTCTATAAAATATCTACATTGCATGGAATTCATTACCCTTCTCTCTCTCTCTCTCTCTCTCTCTCTCTCTCTCTCTCTCTCTCTCTCTCAGTTTTTACATATCTTATCTTCTCTTCTCCCTCGCTCAACAACAATGGCAGGCAACCATTTTGCTGTCCATGTCTTTGACCCAGAAGTTGCCTTGAACATCATGGCAACTGCCCCAACTGAATTTGCAAATGCTGAGATTTGGTTCCGCCTCTCTAGCTAAATCGCTGAAGAGGTTTATCAAAGAATCGTAAATGATATGATTCTGTGCAATGCAACACGAAACCGACCTGATTGAATTATTGATCAATGCCTGGTCTCTTTTTTACCACCACCAACCATACGAATTCTAAAATTGGAGGAGTTTCATTCTGCCTTTGCGGAACGTGAGACTTTGTTCATGATAAATGTTCCTACTCCACCAGTTGTCCACCCTGATGTTCGGCAAGCCATCATCAACACGGCAATGCTTAATGGTGTTGAATAAGATTGATCAATAGAAATGGGAAGGAACTTGTTTCTTTGTTTTTGTTTTGGTGACACAGGGATGAGGTTGGATACTAGCAGACGAAGCATCCAGTAGCTCTAACAAGAAGCACATGCCTATGTCACCAAAATTCTGAATCCACATTTAATTTATTTACCAATCTAAAGAAACTAACCTATTGTCCTCTGTTTTTGTTTCAACTCCTAAATTGAGGATAATTACTATTCCATGGTGACACCTTGCATCAAGTTCAAGTAGCTGCACATGCCTCTGAATACAAGTTAAATTTGTTTCTCAAACTAAAGAAACAACGTGTGTGCTCTATTTTTGTTTTAATGCATTAAATGAAAAAGATATGATGCATGTGATGAAAAACTCAATAACTCGAGAATTGAGTTCTAAAGACTATCACCAATTGAATCAACAAAGAAACACAAATCACAGAGAAAGGAAAGTCTGAGAAAATGAAGGAAAGTGCAAGAAAGTAAAATGGCGCATTTTAATGCTTCCTCTATTAAATGAAACGACGTGTTTAATTAACACGCAATCGTTTTATCCTTCTTCTTCAAACTTCTTTTCAGACTTCTTCTTCCTTCCTTCAACATCCCCCCTCAAACTGATGGGGGAAGAATCAACCAGAAGTTTGGACCGATGAAGATGGAACAAAGGAGCAGGAAGGGACTTAGTAAAAATGTCTGCAAAATTATGGTGGCTTGAAACAAAACCAATCTGCAATTGCTTACGAAGAACTTTCTCACGAGTGAAGTGATAATCAACTTCAAGATGTTTGGTGCGAGAATGAAAGACTGGATTAGCAGAAAAAGCTATAGCAAAAACATTATCACACCAAATGACAGGAACATTAGTGAGAAAAATGCGAAATTCCTTGAACAAAGTATGAAGCCAAGATAATTCAGCTTCGGTAGTAGCTAAGGCACGATACTTTGCCTCAGTTTAAGAACGAAACACAGTACTCTTCTTCTTAGCAGACCAAGAAATGGGATTGGGCCCAAGAAACACAAGCAACCTAGTTGTAGACCTACGATCTGTAGGATCCCCTACCCAATCTATGTCCAAGAAAGCAGATTGGGTTAAAGGCCCTAGAGTAAAAAAAAAATCCCAAATTGTAAAGTGCCTCTAATATAACAAAGAACTCTCTTCAAAACCTCAAAATGAGTAGTGGTAGGGTGACTCATGAATTGGCATAATTGATGAACACTAAAGGCAATATCTAGGCGAATAAATGTCAGATACTAAAGAGCACCAACTATGCTTTTGTACTGAGTGGGATCAGAAAGAAGAACACCATCATGAGGAACCAAACGAGTGGAAGGACATGAAGGAGTCTTGGTAGGCTTGGAATTTTCCATATGGAATCTATGAAGCACATCAGAAGCAAATTTAGTCTGTGTCAGAGTGAGACCATAAGTGGATTTAGTAATTTGAATGCCTAAGAAATAGTTAAGAGGCCCCAAATCCTTGAGTTCAAATACTTGACCAAGAACTGCAATCAAATTATGAATTTGGGTGGAATCATTCCTAGTAACAATGATGTCATCCACATATAAAATGAGATAGATGATGGTATGAGCTGAGCAAAAAACAAAAAAGGAGTTGTCAGTCATGGAGGCAATGAGGGCTAGATGAAGCAATTGAAAGGCAAATCTCTCAAACCAAGCCCTTGGTGCTTGTTTGACACCACAGAGAGATTTGTGAAGCTTGCATAGATAATCTGGATGAGCACGATCCACATATCTAGGGGGTTGATGCATATATACCTCTTCTTTGAGAAAGCCATGAAGAAATACATTATAC
Organism: Quercus variabilis; assembly: GCA_030445155.1. Lineage (NCBI taxonomy): Eukaryota > Viridiplantae > Streptophyta > Magnoliopsida > Fagales > Fagaceae > Quercus > Quercus variabilis. The sequence continues at coordinate 14,252,459 of CP129453.1, forward strand.
ACATCAAGCTGTCTCAACTCCCACCTATAACTCATAGCAATAGCCAAAACAAGTCTCACTGTTGCAGGCTTAACCATAAGACTAAAGGTTTCATAAAAGTCCACACTAGCTTGTTGATGGAATCCTTTAGCAACAAGTCTAGCCTTGTACTTAAAGATGGAACCATCACTGTTCAATTTAAGTTTCAACACCCATTTGTAGCCAACCAAGTTAACATGTGGAGGAGCATGAATAAGGGACCAGGTCTGCTGTCTCTAAAGTGCCTGAAACTCAACATCCATAGCCTCACACCACCTGGGATACTTAAAAGCAATTTTATAAGAGGGTGTTTCTATATAGGTATAATCAATGGTAGCCTTATAGCAAAGTTTGGGATTAGGTTTGGTAATGCCACTCTTGGGCCTAGTTTGCATAGGACGGGAATTAAAGGTAGGGATAGGTAAAGGAATAGGTGGAGGAAAGTCATGGGAGAAATAGGTAAAGAAACAAAATCTGTGAGTGTGGAAATAGACAAAGTGACAGGTTCAGTGATTGTGGAAGGTAATGAAGAAGGTGTAGCAGTAGGTGGAGAAGGTATAGGAGTAGGAATGAGATTAGCTAAGAATGAGGAATTTGTAGTAGATGAAGATGTGGTAGAATTGGAATGTGATAGACTAGGGGAGTGAGATGGATAGGGACCAAGTAATGATGACTGATTGGTAGAGCGTAAGTAAAGCTGATCGGAAAACCAAGTAGGAATAGTAGAAGTATAAGTATTGGTGGACACAAATTGAATAGGTAAGGTAGAAAGGAACTTAGATTCATTAAAAACCACATGCCTAGAAGTATATACATGATTTGTGTGAGGATCAAGACAAAGGTATCCCTTAGATTGAGAAGGATAGCCAATGAAGATACACTCCCTAGTCCTAGGTTCAAGTTTATGAGCTGTATAAGGTCTAAGATTTGGATAACAAGCACATCCAAAGATTTTAAGATGAGTAAGGTCTAGTTAGGAAAAGTAAAGTGTAAACCAATGAGATTTTCCATGAAGAACAAAAGAAGGAAGTAAATATATCAAGGTAACTGCAGTTTGAGCTGCAAAAGACCAAAATGAGTAGTTCAAAGAAGCTTGAGATAAAAGAGCAATAACAGTTTCTATGATTGCCTGTGTTTCCTCTCAACAACTCCATTTTGTTAAGGGGTATGAGGGCAAGAAATCTAATGAGAAATGACATGATTTGTCAAATAAGATTTGAATTCATTGGAAGAAAATTCACCCCCTCCATCAGATCTAAATGTTTTAATTTTCAAAGAAAATTGAGTTACAACCATAGCATTGAACTAAACAAACTCATCACAAGCTTCTGATTTGGCATATAGGCCTATCTAATCAAGCCAAATGACCAAGCTTTCCACAGATTTGGCATATAGGCCTATCTGATCTAGGACCACCTGAACTGGATTGACCCTGTTGGAAATGGTTGAAAAGACTAAACTGAGAAGATTGACCATTTGAGCCTCTACCACCTCTTCCTCCTCTATTATTAAAATCCCTCAGCCTCTCCCTCTATTTTGGTTTTGATTATAACCATTGCCATTAGACTTCTGATTTGCTGATGCAGCCATAGCAAAGATAGAGTCTTTAACCTCTAATCTTTCATTAAAGGATTCTTCTTCTACATTTAACAACGTTGAGAGCTCATCGAAACCAAGCTGAGTACTCCTGGTTTTTATTAATGATCTGAATGCATTAAATTCTTTTGGAAGTCCCTTAATTGCAATGTAGAATAATTCCTCATCATCCACAATAACTCCAACAGCTAATAGCTTGTCTCTACAACTTTAATTTTTTGCAAATACACATCCACAGAATCACTTCCTTTCTTCAAATTATGAAGTTCACTCTTAAGATTCATGATGTGAGATCTTGAGACTGAAAAAAACCTATTTTCCAACATCTTTTAGACTTCTATGGCAGTTGCACAACCAACAGTGAGTGCAAGCACAGATGGAGACAAAGTTGAACTTATAAAGGTAAGCAAAGCCTTTTCCTTTGATTTCCAAATCAAGAAATCTGGATTCACAATTGTAGTGTATGATCTAGACAAATCCTTAAGAAACTTCTTAGGAAAAAGTTGAGGCTCTTCAAGCAGCTTATACAAGGAATAGGTTTCAAGAACCATGGAAATTTGATGTTTCCATAAAATATAGTTTGTATTGTCAAGCATTAGTGTCATTATAATGGACATATTAGAGAGAAGCAGAAGAGGTTGATTTACCAGACTTAATGACATTAAGGAAGTAGATGAAGATGGTGCCATTGTTAAGCTTGAGGCAACCATAGTTAAAGCTTGAGTAGCAGCAGCAGTAGTATGCTTTGATACCATGATGAAAAACTCAGTAACTAGAGAATTGAGTTCTGAAGACTATCACCAATTGAATCAACAAAGAAACACAAATCACAGAGAAAGGAAAGTCTGAGAAAATGAATGAAAGTGCAAGAGAGAGAGAGAGAGAGAAAGAGAGAGAGAATGGAAGATTTGTATTCAATTACAATCTTTCTGCATAAAAATACATTCATGCTTATAGAGCTGTCTATATACTACAAAGACTGCTTAATAGCTTAATTTAACAACCCAAAATATCTATAACTAAACCCCAAAAATATTTGGAGCTAAGTCCCTGGAAATTAGGAAATCTATTAAGCTAACTAACAAAATTACGCGCCCAAGCTTAATGAACATTTAAGCAAAAGTGAAGCACACCGTTTTATTAATTTTTGATGAAGTCAATCACTTAAATAAAACGGCATGTTTTAATGCTTCCTCTATTAAACGCAATCGTTTTATCCTTCTTCTTCAAACTTCTTTTCAGACTTCTTCTTCCTTCCTTCAACAGCATGCACACGAAACATGGCTTGGTATATTGATGGTATTCTGAAATGTTGGTTGGGATATTTTCTCTATAAAATATCAGCATTGTGTGGAATTCATTACCTCACTCAAAATTCAATCACCTTAACCCCTCTCTCTCTCTCTCTCTCTCTCTCTCTCTCTCTATTTTTACACATCTCATCTTCTCCCTCTCTCAGCAATGGCAGGCTACCATTTCACGTGTATCATGAAAGGAGTGTTATGTTCAACCAAGACACTCCTCCATGGTATGGACTCTTATGGTTGGAGGTGAAGTAAATGGAACTGGGGCGTTTGTTGATGATGCGATCCATACAGTTTCGAGTTAAATCAGCCAGAACTAAGTCATTCTGATTTGGCTTATTTAACTCAAAACTATACGGATCGCATCATCAACCAATGCCCAGCTCCATTTGCTCCACCTCCAACCATAAGAGTCCATACTATAGAGGAGTTTGACCTGCCTTGGCTGAACATGACACTCCTTTAATTTTATGCGTTCCAGGTCTGCCACTTCCTGAGGCTTAAAAGGATGGTTCTTCTTGTTGTTGCAACTTGGAGTTGGTAGGGGTGGTGGTTTGGGTTAAAAAACTAAGTTGAGTTATGTACTGTGTTTTATTTATGGTGTGTTTAGATTTTCTGTTGTTGTTGTTGTGGCATGGGTTTGTGTTTATTTGCTTTCCAAGAATGTTTAGTTTGGTTTGTTTCTAGTTATGAGTGTAGTTATCGTTCATCCTCCTTTGTAATAGCAGCAAGTTTTAAAATTATTATAATAAAACTAGTCGCAAACCTGTGTGTTGTGCGTGATAAATTTTTAGGTAAAATACTATTTTAGTCCCTAGACTTTATAAAGAGTTTTTTATTTTTTTTATTTTTTTTTATATCACATTTTTCATAATCTTGTCTATAACATTTTTTACCATTATTATATATTTTTTGGTTGATGATTTGCATAACATAGACATTAAATAAGAGGAAGAACTATTCATTAGATTTTTTAAAGTCATGGTGTATGAAGATTATGATTATATATATATATATATATATATATAAGGTTAAATGATATGTCAACAAATGAGATTATAAAACTTTCCAACTTTATTTCTAATATAATTTCTAAATTATTGAAGAACGTCTCATTTTTAGTTATGATATGAATTATAATTTCCCTAGTTAGAGTTTGATTAGTTTTAAGTTTAAATTTTGTATTATTATATTTTATTTTTGATTATGGATTTAATTAAGTGAATGTAATGGTTGATTTTATTGCACTATAAAGTTTTTAATGTCCATTGTATAGCCATTTCTATTTTATTTCTTACTCCTCTTGAGCATCTTTTTATTTTCTAAATAACGGTTATTAATTGACTTTTGATTTCATTTCATTTTTTTTTTCTTCCGTTATTTATTCATTATTACTTTGTATGGTCGCTTGCTAGTTGTAAATTTTATGGTTATCAGTAATATATAGATATCATTGATGGCTTAAATAGGTTTTTACGCTAGTGGTATGTCAAAGGTTTTTTTTTTTTTTTTTAAAGGAAATATGAAAGGCATTTCTTTAGTTTGGTCTCAATCAATTAAGATATCCATAATATATTAACGGAAGTAATAATGAGCCTTAAATTTTTTTTTTTTTTTAATGTATGAAGTGGTTAGGTTAGTGATATGTCAAAGTTTTTATATAAAAAAAAAAATAAATAATTCCAAGGAAATGAAAAAGGCCTTTTTTTGAAAAAAAATAAATTGTGATTTTTTGAATTGTAGAAATATGATTTTTTTTTTTAAATTACCTTATTTATAGATTTCATTATTAAATTATAAACATCTAAATTAAAGTAGATAAATATATAAATGCAAAATTATATGTAAAGTTACAACCGCACAAGATAAATATGTATAGATAATTTTTTTTTTTTTTTATTATTCATGAATCTTTATTTCATTGTTTACTTATAAATATCTAAACTAAAGATTTTTTTTTTCTTAAAAAAATATATATAAATTAAAATAGATGAATATGTAAAGGTAAAATTATATGAAAAGTTAAAATTACCCAAGATGAACGTTTAACCATTGGTAGATATGTGTTTTTTGAAGACTAAAAGTATACTTGATTGCTTTAACTAGAACTATATAACTATGCAAATATTGTTACGAGTGGCCTTACAAAATAGATATTTCATTTTGCAAAAAACTTTACATGAGCTCCTCTTTTGTGACAACTTTTTTTTTTCCCTTTTTGCCAAAACAACTTAAAAATATTAAGACTTAAGTTAACACATATGGCAGTTGTAGAACACGTCAATGATATGAAAAATAGAAAGGTTTTAATATTTAAAAAGCATTTTTAGTAGATTGTAATATAAAACATTTTTTCTCAATATTTTATGTAATTTTCCCCTTAAGATCAATATTGTTGCATCCTTTAAAGATGATACATAATATTTTTGAGAAGAAGAAGAAGAAGAAGCAGAGATGATGCTAACATATTATATAAAATTATGGACAAAATTTAGCTACAAAATTGGTTGTAACCTAAGGCTAAATCCTTACTTAATAAAATAAAAATTACTACATATTTTAAAAATCTAACCATTGAATTACATGTTCTTTATACTCTTAATACACATGTCAAATTTTGTGTCAATCGGAGATTATTTACTATATGATTTGTAAGTTCATATTTTATACATAATTTTAAACTAAAAAACTTACAATTTAAACAATTTATTGATGACATAGCTATTGATTTTTAATTTTTTAGAAATTTTGCAAGCATTAAGGATATAAGAAGAAGATGTAATCTAATGGTAGATTTGTCAAAATTCACCTCCAATAAAAAGATATTGATTAAAGTTGTAAAATAAACTACAACCAATTTTGTAGCTAAATTTTGTCCTAAAATTATTAAGTTTGCTTGATTTAAATTTGTGGCCAAAAAAAAAAATTAATGTATCTATGATAAAAGTTTTTATCTAAATGATATATAGTAGTTCATATTTTTTTAGTCTTGATTCAAAAAGTTCGTTCTCAATAGCCTTTTAAGTCTACAAATTGCTCAATCTATAGGCCTAGACACATTCAAAGAGTGCTATCTAAATTATAAATTATATGACCCTTTATCACACGAATATTTTGATTTCCCTAATGTATGGTAAAGGAAGGCAGGTTTGGGTCTAGCCATTTTCTTGATTTGTGCTGCATAATTTAATAGTATGGAGGATATGATTGGATTTAAATGTTGAATAAAATAAGATGGGAAGGAAAAAAAAGTAAAAATAAAATATATAACAATAAACATCAAATTATCCAAGTCATTTTATGTAACATTATAACAATATATTATTATATACTATATGTACAATGCAGTAGGATAATATTTAATTAAAGAGAATATAAAAGATAATAACTTAAAACACAAAATTAAATTGCATCAACCCAAAGTAGAATTCTAATTAACACAAAAATTCATCAACCTAAAGAATTGATGCAATAAAAATAAACATAAAAATCAGACAAAACATGAAAAAAAAAACTGAGAGAGAGAGAAGTAACATTTTTTGTGTGAAAAAACTATGCATAGAATGAAAAAAAAAATGTCAAATTTATAGTAAGATGTTAAGAATAAGAAAAGTCAAAATAAAGGAAGATAAAAAGATAGAGAAAGAATAATATTAAGGTGGAAAGTAGTGAGTAGATGAAGAGGTAAAAGGGAGGGAGAGTTTTGGAAATTAATAATAAAAATAATGGTTAAAAGATATTTTAATTTTTAAATAATGGAGTTTTTAAGTCACCTTAAATGAGAAAATTTTTAAAAATATATATTAAAAAAGTTGGACACAAAAAATGATAACGTGGTTACTGATGTAGCTCAACGCAAGTGTAACAACATTAAATACTATGCTTCAACTTTTAGTAATATATAAATATAGATTTGTTTATTTGATTTGCAGAGCACTATTTTTTGTACTTTGACTTCCAAATGGGTAATTAAGGTTATTAACATAAAAGAACCCACAGCTAAGGGAAATGTAATGACACTTATGTCCCAGACAAGACAAGGAGTCCCAAGTCATAAATTAATTAATTATCCCTCTTCCTCATTCTGCTTAAGTTGATAGTGTTGTAATTTGCATATAATATAATATGCGCATATGAGTCTCTTATTAGAGTAAGCTAATTACCATACATAATAGCAATCAATAATGTTGACGTAAATTAATTTTTAAGAGAGTGCCATTAATGATCAATGCATCATTTATAATACAGTAGGGGATGCTCTTTCAAATAATTCAACATCATCAAACTTATGATTAAAGTCCAAGTGTATCAAATGTGAAAAGTACTAATTTTTTTAAATGGTACCAAAAGATTGAGTTTAAAAGTTTAAAATTTTTGTTAGGGGAATTGGAGGCATTCACAGTGTTGTATTGCGTTGCATCACTTGCTGTATATCAATCTGGATATAAATTTTGGGCTTTTTGTGTGGTGGTGAATAAGAGAAATGCATTTTTGCTTAAAATATTCTGACGCCATATTGCCGACTATGCTATAGTGTATTTATAGATATGGAAATATTAAAACCCTTCATTTCTCAGATACTGAGTTGAGCTCGAGCGAGTTACAACAAGACGAGAGAGAGAACAATCATTTAATATATAAAATCCATAATTGAATACTTATTTATAAAATCCAAAATTTTAAGAAAACAATCATTTAATGTATGGTCTTTTACATAAAATTGAAGACCCTCGACTCATTGGAAATAAGAAAAATGCCCAACATATGTTTCCAACTTTCCTAAATCTCAATGATACACTTCAAATCTTTGCTTGCTACCTGCCAGGCAATCCCAATTGATTTTCAAATTGATGTAACAATAAATATAATTAATATATATGTCACTTTAACACCATAATAGATATATATATATATATATATATATTTGTTTTTATGATTTGTGAGGCATCAATTTATACCTTTTATGTAGTATATATTAATATCCCTAGATTAATCATCTTAAATAGTTGGCTTAAGAATATAAGAGGAAATTTAAGACACCATTTGTCTAGAGAAAAATAGATTGATATAAGGAATCATCCAAATAACATAAGGTTTTTCTTTTAATAAAATTAGGTTATATCCTTGAAGCAAAGCTCATAAACTGTCTATTCCAATATAGTTTCAAATTAATTAAGCCTCATCTTTAAGTATATAAATATATTTAGAGGAAGAGATCTTTCTGGGACACTTTTTCACCTGCATATAAGTAACTGGATAGGGACCAGATTAAGGGTGCAACGAACATGGCAGCAAAGGCAAGCTCCATTGTTGTAACAATTCCTAGAGCAGCTTGAGGTATATCTACTGTGGATAATTTTGCTGTAACATTTTGACTAATCACTTATAATATTTGCTCAATTGTCACAAGTTTTGCCACTTCTTAGAAGCGTAATCTGTGATTTCATATTGTTAAACAACTCATCATTGCCAATAGGTACAAAAGAAACTGCAGATGAGGATAGAGCCCAAGGGAAGTACATGCAGGCTATATTAATCAGAGAAAGCCCAAAAGATTACTTTTTAGGCTGTTCACTAAAATTCTCGCAGCACTCAAAGGAGTACAATTGCATTACAAGCTACATTACAGAGGAGATTCCTGGCCAAACAAGTCCATCTCAAAAAGTTACTGTTGTGTGTCAAAATTGAAGTTCAAGATAAAACAGGTCCTGCAGTAAAGCAAATTCACATCCAAACAAATAATTAACGCTTGACCCATTGAAAGCTCTTTCTTGCTTTAGCTTTGCCCGGTTTTTTCCTTTCCACAACACGTGAGTCCCTTGTCAAGAAACCAGCTGTTAAACAAATTAGCTGTTTTACTTTTTGATAATCATAAGATCATGATTAATTAACAATCAGAATTCAGAATGCAAGAACTAGCCTTGTAAAGATGCATTGCCACAAATTATATTTGAAAGAGCTACCCGGTAAAGTGGGAAAGAGTTATTTATGTTTTCCTCAGAATATGGTGTGATGTGCAATATATGGTATATTAGCCTTATTAGGCAGAAAAAAAGAATATATAAAAAGTTAATATGTGTTTAGAGATTTTACCATCTCTGAGTGCAGGACGTAGGTCTGGTTCCCAATTTTGCAAGGCCCTGCTGATCCCCAACCGAATAGCTCCAACTTGACCTGTCACCAAGTTCAGGCAATTAGTTCATGAGGTGATCAATTAAGTTAGTGGCTTATAGATAGTACAATAATATAGAGCTCAGAGTCATATATTAAAAAAATCAGAAAAGGAAAGGAATCAGCTTCCTCTGTAATATTAATACTACAAAGCCAAAGCCCAGAAGCTATTTGTAAATTATACACTTCAACCACAACCAACATCCCCACCCCCTCAAAAAAATAAGTAATCAAAAAGGTCTAACAACTTAGTCCATGTATCATGTATGTTTCCAACATGTGCAGGCAGAGCTAATATAGTGAAATAGCCAAGATTGTCTAAATTAAATCACCACCACTCAATCACAAATATAATTTAGATTTTCTTGAGAAGATACATATATATGGGCATTTCTTCTTTCTTTACATTGGTTTTCAAAAATAAAAAATCCTAAAAAGAGGTTGGAAAATTTTCATAATAAAAAGGAACACTAATGAACAAAAAAACAAAGCAGACACTATAAACCATGATTTTTTTTTTTTTAAATGAAAGGTTTTTCCAGCAGGTAGTAATACAACTCAGACAAAAGTCTTGAAATTTCCCCCCACCTTTATGTAGGGGGAAGATGCCATTTGGCCCAAAGACCATAGGTAGCGAAAAAACAAGAAAGGTTAAGACAAAAGTCCCAAATAATATCCTCAGTAAAGATGGCATCCTTTCTGAACAAGGAAACAAGGTAATGATATTCTGAACTTGAAATTGATGTCAAGGAGCACCCATTCAGTTTATCAATTTCCATCACCTTTATAATCTATAATACATCTACAAACATTATAAAAACATCTCCTTCTGGCGTCTTGTATTCCACTGCTAGCATACAGTTTAGAAAAGGTGAAGATGACTGTTTCTTATAATCTGTCACATTACAACCTCCTCTTCCAGCACTCTATATCAAAAGGCAGAGTGGCTTCATATTAGGAAGGATGTTGGGAGTGACAGTCTACATTAGTGCCTTAATGGCAGTGGTAAGTTCGATACTCGGTCCATTTACCATGAGCTTCGGGATGCTCCTAACTCCATCTTCCCTTGGAAAGGCATTTGGAAAGTAAAGGTTCCTAGAAGGGTGGCTTTCTTTATGTCGGCAGCAGCTCATTGTCAGATTCTTACTTTGAATAATCTCATGAGTAGGGGTCTCCCTTTGGTGAATCAGTGTTGTATGTGCCGTTGTAATGGGGAATCTGTGGATCATCTCCTTCTTCATTGTCATGTAGCACATTCTTTATGGGTGCGCATGCTTCAGGTTTTTGGGATTCAATGGGTCATGCTAGGCTCTATAGCGAGTTTATTATTTTGTTGGAGACACTGACTTGGGAAACATTATTCAGATATTTTGAATTTGGTTTCAGGCTGTTTAATGTGGATCGTTTGGATGGAACAAATCATTGCTCCATTGAGAATATTGAGAAATCACTGGTTTAGTTAAAAGGTTTGTGTTAGCGAACTCTTTTTGATTGGTCTTGGTGTTGGAATTCCTTGGATTGTTCTTCTATCATAGAGTTCCTCTTTTCTCTTAGAATAGTCTCTTGATTTCTCTGGTTCTTTGCCTTTTGTTGTTGTTGTTGTTGTTTTTTTTTTTTTTTTTTTTCCTGTGTTCATTATCGTGAACACCTTGTATTCTCCTTTCTTTATCTTTTATCAATAATATATGCTTATTACCCATCAAAAAAAAGCTGATGATGAAAAAAAATAGATGCTAATAAATTGGAGTAGACTAATTTCAGGGAGAGTCAATTGCTAGCAACTGAGAGACAAATAGTATAAACATACCCAAGGAATCACCAATACAGTGCAGTCCTTAATGAGGTATATTTTACAGCAGTAATCATCTTAATACAGCTATTCAAAAGGGCAAAGATATGGGGAAAGAAAATGCCAGGTAGAAGCAAGTTTGGATGGCTAAGTAGAGATGTAGAATCAACAAACAATCAGTGTCAATAGTCTTTCAACTAAATAGCATCTCTCCCACATAAAAAAGAGATGGAGGATGAAGTCATGGGTACAATCAAGTATAGCTGTACGAGTTGCATATACCAATCAAAATAAAAATCAAATAAATAACAGACACCACACCAAGCATGCTGAGGTAGAGGAAGGAATATAATGGGAAGCGGGGATTGTGTAACATACTTTCTTTGGAAGAAATTTTATTAGAAAATACAATCTATTCCCCTAGAAATTACAATCCAAGATTCAAGGAATGAACACACAAAATCAGTTGGAAAACTGAGCAACAATACTAGTTAGATAAGGAGCTTATGAGAATGTAAAGATGGTTTGCTAAGCAAACACAAACAAAAAATATATACAAAACCACAGAGAGAGAGACAGAGATGGAGTTCAATGGGTCATGCCAGGCTTTGTTGCATGTTTACTATTTTGTTGGAGAAATTGGCTTGGAAAGTATAAATCAGATATTTGGAATTTGGTTCTAGGTTGTTTGATAAGGATTGTTCGGTGAGAGCGGAATCATTGCTTGTTTAAGGATACTGAAAAATCATGGATCATTTAAAAGATTTGTGTCAGCAAACTCTATTTGATTGGTATCGGTGTTGGGGTTCCTCAAAATGTTCATCCAGCATTGAGTTTCTTGCTTCTCTTAGTATAGCCCTTTGATTTTTTGGGTCCTTTTTTTTTCTTTACTCTTTGCCCTTTTGTGTTCATCATGGATCCTTTGTTTCCTTTTTTTTTTTTATGATCAATAATACTACTCTTATTACCTATCAAAGAGAGAGAGAGAGAGAGGGAGAGAGAGAATGATCCGCTCTGAATCAAGCTGCTTTCAGTATGCTTGGCTAACATCAAAGCTATTTTTGAAAGTATTCTCAGCTAATATTTTAAGTGATCTATAATAAAGTACAAATAGACAAAGCAATCAAAAGAATTCAACTTGTGCTCAGTACAACTACTGGTTCTTAACATAGGAATATCTTCTTTTCTTTTTCTTTTTCTTTTTTGGGAAGGCCGGATGGGGTGGGGTCAAACTCAGAAATGATGTGGAAGGAAAAACTAGTTCAACTACTGATTGCTATTGACAGAAAGTGTGAGTTGATGTAAAAGGCACTATTTTCATATGTAGATAAGTTTAAAGGCCAAAATGAAGAACAAATTATGTGTCGAGACCAAAGACAAACTAGTAATATGAGTAATGACTAAACATGTATCTCAATCCTCATCCATTTAATAAAAGAAACCCCCTTTGAGATATTGTTTAGCTGGAAGCCTGAATGTCTAAAGACGGTGTGTGTCCTGGTCTCTAATGGATATTTTGGATTCTCTATATATTCTATTGTAATTTCAGGGGTACAGTCCAGTAAACAGCCAGTGTACTTTAGCAATCTTTCTCTGTTATGGAATAAATTTTCATACACTTAGAAATATATTCCCAACCTATTCAAGCCACACTAGCCTTACTGCCTTATCCAATCTGGCCAAGCTTGGCTTGCATAGTTAACAAAATTAAGGATTCCCAACCCATTTTGAACTGAGATTAACCACCATGGATACACACAAGTCACTATTTCAGGACAACATGAAAATCAGAGAACAAATTGGGAGGTCTGGTCAAAAATTTAGTAGTACAAGTATGAATGATCAGACTAAGAAGCATGTACTTCAAAGTTCAAAACTAAAATGATCTTATAGGTACATGTATAGATCTGCTGTGTATAAGTGATGGAAGATAGGTTTTATAGAGCTTTTGAAGATTGGGAACTAGCTGCATCTTATTCTCTACTTTAGTTTATCCAACCTCGTATTCCTCGGGGTGATAGGAGGGATTCCCTTTGTTGGCGGCTCACAGCTGATGGGAAGTTTGACACCCGATCTTTTTAGCTAGCAATTCAAGGTTCTCCAAATTTTTTATTCCCTTGGAAGGTGTTTGGAAACCAAAGATTCCTAAGCGAGTGGCTTTCTTCTTGTGGACAGCTGCTCACGATCGGATTCTCACGTTGGATAATCTCATGCTTAAGGGTTGCAATTTGGTTAATAGGTGTTGTATGTGTTGTTGTGATAGGGAGTCAGTAGCCCATCTTCTTCTTCATTGTCCTGTTACACACACCTTATGGACCTTCATGCTTCAGGCTTTTGGTATTCATTGGGTTATGCCAGGAACGGTGGCGGGATTGTTATCTTGTTGGTATCAATGGCTTGGGAAGCATATCTCGAATTTTTGGAATTTGATTCCAGGGTACTTAATGTGGATAGTTTGGTTAGAATGAAATCGTCGCTCGTTTGAGAACAAGAAGAAGACGTTGGATGAGTTAAAGATTTTATGCCAGCGTATTCTTTTTGAGTGGTCTCGCTTTTGGGGCTTTATTGATTCTTCGTCTCTTTCAGAGTTTATGTTTTCCCTTAGATTATCTTTTTGATCTCCCTCTCTATTGTCTTGTTGTTTGTTTTATTTGTTTCTTGTTGTTCATCATCATGAACAACTTGTACTTGTCTTTTCTTTTTTCTTTTTTTTTTCACATTAATAATAGTTCTCGTATTACCTATCAAAAAAAAAAAGTATAAGTGATGGAAGACATTTAAATTTTTCCACTACCTTTAATTACCATATATTATCGATTTATACTAACATATTCAATAAAAGTAACAATACACTCAAATTGGAAAGTAAAAAAGAAATAAGAGAACTAAATCCTAGGTGTTTGGTTAGTAGAAGATGTCTTTGCTGAATAGAACTCGAGTAAATGCAAAACAGAGTTGGTGGAACATCCCCTCATTCATTGCTCAGTAGCTAGGAAACTTTTAGCCTTCTGTGGATTATGCCTGAATCCATGAAAGATCTATCCAAAACTCGGGAGGTTACAAGATTGATAAGCCTTCTTAGCCTATCTTTACATAATTTATATAGGTTTATTAATCATTTTAATTTATGCAAAATAATACACTTGCATTTGTTTTACATTCTCCAGACGAAGCATATTCATACCATATCAAAAACAATTTGGCCCAAATTAAGTCATAACAGATAGCGGGACGAAAAAAAGAAGCATGTGATAAAATCAAAGTTCTCCCTAATTTTCAACTTGCATAAAATGAACTCAACAAAATAAAAAATTTAAACCTTTTTTGAATTTTAGCTACAAACAGTTAACTAACCTGAGACACCACCTCCTTTCACAGTACAGTTGATATCCCAAAGGCCCAAAGTCTTTGTCTCTGAAAAAGGTCGCAGGAGTGCAGCACGATGATCAAGCATGGGAAAATAGACATCGAATTCTTTATCATTAACTACAAATTTTCCATCACCAGGTTGAAGAAAGACACGGGCTATACTGCATTTTCTCCTCCCTGTTCCATAAGCTCTTCCCTTCTCATCTACTTGTCTCACTCTTGCTTTGGCAACTTCCTCCTGTTTCTGGCGCTCTATTTCAGCTCTTGAGGATTTTCTTGTATTTTTCTCATATCGCATTTCCTCTATTTCACTTAGAGGAGGTAATCCCTCAATCCCTTCTAAGTCCTTGAGGGCAATCAAACTGTCTAGCATTTCATCTGTGATTCCAGATGCAGCAATAAGGTCACCAAATGCACGATTTGGACCTGCAATCAGAAATACAGAATCAGTACACATTTCGCTGCTAATTTGTAAACTTGATATGAGAAAAGTGATGGATTTCACCTAGATAGTTTAAGCTAGTAAACAACCACCAATTAAGTCAAACTTACAAAAACTACTTTCAGTCAAGCTTGTTTTCACTCAATCAAGTTGAAGTTGTATTGGAAATTTACTAAACGTCTAAACCAAAACCAACACTTTGCTTGGCCTGGCTAAGCTATTATTCTCAATAACATAAACAAAATCTCAAGGAAATCAGGAAAATAAAAAGAGCATGACATTCAAATTCAACAGCAACAACCAAGTCCTAGTCCTATAATTTTGGGGTCTGCAATGGATTCCGGACATATTAGATAGGGTTGACCACAAGTATTCTTTTCTGCCATTCTATTCTATCTAAAGCCATACTCTCTATTACTTCCTTAATTAACATTTTTTTTTAAAAAAAACTGTTTCTATCATTGTTATTTTTGGTCTTCCTTTACCTTTTTCCATTCCCTCAACTTAAATCAACTCACTCTCTCATTGGCGCCAATAACCAGCATGACATCCATATTTCCCAATCAAAATTTCCTAAGCTCCAAACTTAACAAAAAGCCCATATGCCAAGTTCAATATCTTCATTAAGAACTCTACCGTCAAGTATTTGCATTCAAAAAGCCCTTTTTTTTTTAATTAAAAATCCTAAGAAGAATTACTTGGCAAGAGAAAACAGTTGGTGAAAAGTATAAATGCAGTATTCCCATTCCTAGTCACAGACCAATAAAACAGAAATCCCTTTTTTTTTTCTTTGGTCTAAAAATATAGAAACGCATCCAAAATACCCATAATCCAAAATGATCAATTATATGGGGTGGCCTCGTTTCTTGAAAATTGGGAATACTAAGTCTAATTTTGCTACACTAATTTAGAAACCCATATGCAAAAACTAATACCCAAAAAACCAAAAATAAAATTATGCTCTAAATAACACAATGTACCTTTCAGTACAGCAGTGAGCTCTTGTTTCTCTCTCTCTAACAACCTCGATGCCTCCTCTCTCTTCTCTCTCTCCACATCATCACCACCACCACCACTAGTACTGCTGGCACTACTCTCACCCGCGGTATCGCCGAGCTCCCGTACACCCACCTCCTCCTCCTTCAATCCGAACACGTCGTCCTTGTCCTCGTCCACAAGGTTCCAGGGCTTGTACTCCACATCCTCGCCGCTCTTGACGCCGATCGCCTCGCTCGATTTCAGCCACGAGTCCACGTCGTCGTTTCCGGCCGGAGAGTCCTGGACGAAGAACTGGTCGAATTTCGAATCGCTCTCGTGGGAAAGGTTCCATGAAGTCGATGAAGGTGGGTCCTTGCCATTGTTGTTGGAGGAGGAGAAGAATTTGGGGATGAAACTGGGGCTTTGGATTTGTGGGGTTTGGGGATGTGAATGGGATTTTGGGGAAATTAGGGTTAGACGACGGAGATGCGAGGGTTTTGGAAGGAGACGAGAGAGCATGGTGGTGAAGGTGAATCACGGTTCACACAGAGTGTGTGAGAGAGAGAGAGTTTAGGGAGGTTTGGACCGTTTGGTTTTGGTAGGGTTTTAGAAATGGAAAAAAGGGTCCGGGACAGTCCAGTTGTAGAAATTGGGCCGGTAAATCAGATGGATTTGGGCTGTCTTGGCCCGTTTGGAATAAAGGAAACTCAGTGGTCTAACAACATTATATTTTTTTAGAACAAGGTTTGGCTACAAAGTTGTAGCTTTAAGCTACAATTTCACTTAATATCTTTTTATTAAATGTGAATAATGATAAAATATTGTTGGATTGCATTTACATCTTATATCTTACATGCTTGCAAAAATTTTAGAAGATTAAAGATCAATAACTATATTATTAATCCAGTGGCGGAGTTAGGATTTGAGTTGAGGGGTGGGGGCAAAATTTATATATGATATACGTACTTACACAAATTAATATGAATATATAATATTTGAGACCAATTTGAAAAATTAAAAGCTATTAATTTAAACACTAAGTGATATTTAATGTAATTATACAACCAAAAAAAAAAAAAAACCTACAAACAAAAAAAGCTTGTTCATAATATTGTATTTATTTATTGAGATATTTCTAACATGAGTAATCAATAAAAAAAAAAAACTACAAACAAAAAAAGCTTGTTCATAATATTGTATTTATTTATTGAGATATTTCTAACATGGGTGATCAATTTTTTTTTTTTAGAGACAAAACTCAAGTTATGAATGAAACTATTAGTAGTTAGATAGATATTGAATGCAATATATGTGAATTTCTATTATTTTGGTTAATGTGTTCCCATAAAATGTTCAAATTATAATATGGTAGGGACAAACTAAAAAAAATTCAGTGCAAGGCATGCTAGTGGAGGACTTTAGATTCCTCAATAATTCATTTATAAGCTATGCTCTGTTTCAAGATCGAAGAAACAAAGTGGCATTTAAAAAACCCAAAAACAAAAGGTAGGCAAGGGAATTTAATAACTAAAGGTGTTTTTTAGGTTGGCCGGGGGCAACCCCCCCCCTGACCCCCCTGACTTCGCCCCTGCATTAATCAATTGTTTAAATTGCAAGTTTTAGTATTCTAAAATTATGCATAAAAAAATAAGTTTATAGATCGTATAGTAAATAACATTCAATTTGAAAAAAATTTAACCCGTGTGTTAAAAGCATAAAAAACATGTAATCTAATGGTTAGATTTTGAAAATATATAGTTTTGTTAATTATTTTAATAGAAGTTGTAGCCAAACTTTGTCTTGTTTTTTATTTTATTTTTTTAAAGATTAAATTTACTTGGAGTGAACCCTTTGCTTTACGCCCTTCAATGAGGACAAAAGCACTTAAACTTTTGTCACATTTACATATTATGAGAATAGTCGCTCTAATTCGCTAAAATACTATTTAATTTATGATCCGTTTAGATTGAGAAGTAGTAGAGTAGAGTAAATTTAGCATAAATTTAACTTATTTTTAGCTAATTCTACTCTACTCCATTTCACTTTCCCTCCATCCAAACACGCCATTAGAGTATCTGTGATGGAAGAGTTAAAACTAAAAGTATAGGCAAAGATGATAGTGAAGCCTTAAAAACCAAGTCTAGTAGTATTTCCAAATGAGGCAAATTGTTTTTTCTCATCTTCGGCCACTCTCTTTATCTTGAAGTTACTGGAGATGAGTAAAATAATTTAAAATTAATATTTTCTCTTTCCTCTTTTTATATTTTTTTATTTTGTAGGTTTGTTTAGATAAAACTTATTTTACTGAAACTGAAAATTGAAAATGTAGTAGTAGTAAAATAATTTTTAAATGTGTAAATAGTACCGTGAAATTAATTTTTAATGAAAATGTTGCTAAAAAGTAAAGAAAAGTCAGAATATGCAGCTAAAAAAAAAAAAAAAAAAAAAACCGTGAACATGGAAGCAGAATTAGTATACATTGGTTGGAACTGAATAATTTTTTTAAAAAAAAATAAAGTAATAATATATAAATAAGATAAGAAAATAATAAAAAATCGGTTGAAAAATGAGTTAAAAAAAAGTAACTAGGCAAAATGTAAAAGACAAAAACAACCACGCGTTAAAAAAAAAAAAAAAAACCCTTAAACGCCACACCCTTTAATCAAAAGATGAATCTCCGATCGGTAAAAGACAAAACGGTGAAATAAAATCTCTTCCTCCTCCAAATTTTCAGCTTGACACCCGTTCTGTTTCGCTTCTTTTCTGCAACACCATATACCCAAAGCCAAAGGTCAGCATTTTGATACTCGCTCTTTATTTTGATGCTTTCTTCCCGATTTATCACAATCCAGGTTTCGTTTTTTTCAATGGGGTTTTGCCCTTGAATATTTGTGGAAAAAAAAACATGTTTACCCTTGAACGGTTCACTTTTCAATGCTGCTATGAGCATCTATATCTGAAACTTTAAAAAAAAAGGTCTAAAACCCCTTTCATGTTTTGTGCTAAAAACTAATGTTTTCACTTGTTGAATTTGATTGACGCCTGTAAAACTGTTGTGTGCCCATTAATTTTTTTTTCCCTTTTTTCCAGTAGCCAAACGGATGGTTAGAGTTCTCTTTTTATATTTTGTCTGCTGTGCTTTGCAATCAATTTGGCTTATTTGTGTTTGTGTGATTTTATTGCTCAATGATTACATTGCGTTGGTTTTGAGGAATTCGAGTTTCTATTAGTGATGATTCTATAATTGACATGTAGAAATAAATAAATAAATAAATAAAAACCCACTTACACTTTTACCACATTGTTCCTTTAGTGAAGTTTACCATAAATGAGCTTTGTGATTAATATTTAATCTGGGTCAAGCCAGGCACTAGGAAGATTGAATTTGCCATTGTTTGATTTGAATAGGGGGACATGGCTCTAATGCTATAAGCTACATCAATAAGTTTGAGTCTAGGTACAAATTTACTTTGTTCATCATTAGAGTTTGACATGTTTCATCTTTAATATTTCTATCTTAGTTGAAATTTTAGGCAATAAAACTCTATACTGTCAATTTTCCTAGATGCTTTTTTGTTTAATTTTATTGTGTGATTATTTCGTACTCAGTTTCAACTTAACTTTCTTTAATAACAACACTAGTCTATAATATTTTCCAGTTCCAGAATTGCTAAAGCTTATAGTTTAAATTGGTTAGGATTGAACACTAATACTGTCAATGTTCAAATTAATCCTCTCTCTACGAATTTTATTGAAATTCTTCTGTCTGTATAATATTATTGGGATTATATTCATATAAGTATTTAAAATCACTTAACTTCTCCACTATTTCGCGAGATTTGCATATTGTACATATATGTGCTTTACTATGTTTTAAAAAAATTGATGCATTGCCTTAGAGATTATTATTGTGGACGTTTGATAGCAATGTAACGACCTACTAAATTATGTGTTTTTGTTTTTAGGTGCTAAATTATGTGTATTTGAACACGAACATAATGATAAGATAACTAGTGTCTGTCTTATTTTATCTAAAGTTTGTAACTTTACTTTTTTATTCCATTGTACCTTTTCCTTTTTCTTGGTATTTTAAAAGTTTGTATGTTTTCATTATAGATAAAAGTCTATGTTACAAAAAATATATAACAAAAGCAGTTGATGAAGAAGAAATTAGCTTGATGAAACAATTTTTTTTTTCTTTTTTTATGTGTTAGTAAATGGGTAACATTTAGTCAATGGGATTTGGATCTGAATTTGACATGGTAGTTGTTCCTAATCGGTAGACTCTCTTTGAGTCCAGATTGTTCGATTAAAATCCCAAAAAAAAACTTGTTGTCACTTGCCAAAACTTGCTAATCATTCCAGTCCGGTTTCTTAAGATATGTGGATCAGTTTTTCCAATTGAATAGTGGTTTATAGTATTGATATCGTATTTGTACTCCAAATGATTCTACTGACAACGCTTTTCATCTTTATGCATATGTGGTACCACCTTAGTACCATAGGTTTGCAGTTCTCCACAACGCAAGTCACTACCATCTTAATTATTCTCCACATCATTTTGCACATGTGACCAAATTTACTTCTAGACTTTTTGTGGATGGAATGTGTGTAGGAACTCAGTTTGTATTTTGTTGAACCAGTTTTACATTGATGTTTATCAGGGTTTATGTATTTTCAATGACATCTTTTTTTCTTTTTCTTTTTTCACGTGTTTTTGTAGAAGCATAGAGGCAAATAAGACCGTTGGTTATTGTTCAAGAAGAGTTACTGAATAAAATTGAAAGGTCAGGATAGTATAATTTTCCCTCTGTTGCTTTTTTTTTTTTAAAAAAAATCATTGTCTTTCTCATTTGTTAATGCTTGATAATTTTTTTTTTTTTTTATAAATTAGACCAAAAATAGTCATGCAAATTTTCACGTGTGTATTCTCTGTAACAAAAAAAAAAAAAAAACACTATTAAAATTACTTTTGATCATTTACAATGTTATCATAGAAAAAAAATAGTGCAAGAGTAGCACATCAAAGAAGACAGATGATAATGTTTGAGAAGTGAACCAAAAGAAAAGGGCATGGAAGAAGAAATAATTTCCAAAGTATGTGCGTTAGAAATGGTCCTACACAAGCTAGGAAAAACAAGAGAATGGTCGTGGGAACAATTGGATCCATCTTCTACTAGAGTTTCATTTATATGTTTGATTTAGCTGCTCCATAGGAATGGCCAATATGCATATATTATGCTATTTCTTGAGTCGCCAATTAATTAAAGTGTCAATCATTGTAGGAAACAAAAATGTCCATTGACATTTAGAAAATACAAATGACACAAACCTCTGAAAGTTTTTTATGAAATATTTTCTGTGTTAAGTTGATTTATACAACTATTTTTGAATTGTTATGATATAATGTTTATACAATTAAAGTCTGAAGTTGGTTGATTTCAACACTCAATTAAGTTGTATTATGCTAAAATGATTTTTTGGTATTATCTTAATATAGATTTCAAGTTAGATTTTGAAGTCTCTATGAAAGACTCCCTGAATTTAGGTTTTTTCCTTGCAAGTAATTATTTGAATTTTTTTGGTATTAATATAAAATGTTTAAATTTTCACTTTTTTTTAGAAACATTAAATTTTCACTTACCATGTGTCTTTTGTAATAATTAAAAGTATCCTGCACATTATGCAGGTTATAAGCTAGTATAATTAATTCGAGCTCTCATGTTTACAAGCTTGTTCACAAACACATGACTATGTTTGAGCTTGGCTTGTTTACTAAATAAATGAACATAAACAAGCTTTTTCTTGAGCAGAGTTCAAGTTGTTCATAAATAGTGTGGTTCATTTACTGCTCTAAAATGATCCCTTCCCTTGCTATAGAGAGAGAAAGTTTTGCACATTAGGTAAATGGGTGTGGTTGAGTGTTGAATGATCAAATGGATGAAACATGGTAATGAGATTGAGATACTCAAATTTTATCATTTTATATGGAGATGGAGATGAGGGCGACGGAGGACATAGAAATAGGGGAAGATATAACACCTCCAATACCCCCACTCTCATACGCTCTCCACCACTCATTCCTCCACTCCCACTGCTACTCCTGCTTCTCCCCTCTCCCTCTCCCTCTAAATTCCAATTACAATAATGCTAAAAACCACCACCATTACTACTACTGCTCCCCTGCCTGTACTACTACTAGGGTCGTCTCCACCGAAAAACTCCACATCCTTCAATCCCACTACCACCACCCCTTCTCCTCTGACCTCCGTGCTGCCCTCCGCTTCCTCCAATCCCATCCTGATGATCGCATCGCCGGTTTGCTCACCAACTGCCGCAAACTACTCCTACTCCAAGAGGACGATGAGTTTGTGGCCACAATTCGTGAGGGCGCCAAAGCCATAGTCACAGCCACAGCCACAGACACGGCTTCAGCTTCAGCTGCACTGTGCCTTGTGCTAACCAATGGTGTGGAGGTGCAGGATTATGATGGGCGCAATCTGGGTATAGCAGTATACCCACAAAACTTCTCATGGATCAATCACAGCTGCTCTCCCAACGCTTCTTACCGCTTTTTCCTCTCTCCACCGCCACCCTGTTGCCCCAACTCCACCAAGCTTCGGATTCTTCCCCAACATACTGTCTTAACAAAAGGTGTGTTTCTCTCTTTCTGTCTACTCATTTTCTTCTTATCTATTATATTTCAAACTTTAATCAATCTTCATTGTTAATAATATAATGTTATAGATGATGAGGTGTGCCAGGATAATGGTCCCAAAATTGTTGTTAGGAGTATTAAGAGGATTAAGCAAGGGGAACAAGTCACTGTTACCTACACTAACTTGTTGCAGCCTAAGGTATTCTTTTAATTATTTTACTCTTCTCTGCTACTATTTCTTTGAATACTATAATTTCTTTTTCGTGGAAAATGTCAACACTAAACTTGGGTGATTATTACAATTATCATGCTTAAAATTCACTTGAAGCTAAGCATTTATAGTCCAAGTACATTTCATCAAGATGTTTTTGATTCTTTGAAGTCCTTTTTGAGTCTCTGTATTATCTAAATCAATTACATCTTTCGTACTAATAATTTACATGCAACTCTTTTCCCCAGCAAATGAGGCAATCAGAGTTATGGTCAAGGTATCGATTTATCTGCCGTTGTGAGCGATGTAGTGCTTCACCCCCAACCAACGTGGATCATACTCTGCAGGTAAGAATTGGGGGGAAAATTAAAGGCATAACATCTGTTTGTCTGAATTTTTTTCATGTCTTTGAATACAGTCTATTGACTTATAGTTGTAATTCAATGATTTTTCCATTATTCTTTTTTCTTAATTTGCTTTTTAATGGACTTTGTTTTGAGTTTATATTTATATTTTCCAAACCTTTGGCTGGATCTTTCTTTCTTTCTTTTTTTTTTTTTTTTTTTTTTTAACAAACACACCTTTTAACATAATTATATCAAACTTGCCAACATTCTTCTTAACATGACTTAATTAAGATTTTAACCCCAAACAGGCAAATATTGATGATAGTTTTAGATTCATTTGCATGTATAAATGGGCTCATTTAACTGGACTTCATGAAGTTTAGTTCTAGGAAAATATTTGTAATGTTTTCAAATTCTTTACCGAATTACTCTGATTGCTTCCTAATTTATTTTTTAACTTTAGTTCATGCTAGTTTCTGATCCCAAAAAAAAGTTCATGCTTTTTACTGTCTTAATTACATATCTTATGTCTGTAAAAAGTAGCATAATACTGCAACTTGAGAAATTATTGATTAGTTATCAATACTAATTGAAATTATCTCCAGTTGCTGTTGTTTTGCTTTCCTTGCATGCTTCCTAATTCTTGTGACTTCGCAAAAACAAGCACCTTTAACTGTCTTGTACCATTGGAAGTTTTAACCATATTTACCTTTTTCACCTAGCCTAATTTGCCTCTTTGAACCTAATGTTATCTGTCGGAGATATTACTTAACAGAATATTGCATTTTTTTTTTTGGTTTAAAGGTATGGAGATGCCTAAACTCTCTATGAAAGGGTATCTTCAACTAATGTAACTTTGTGCTATTTTCCTCTCCAGGAAATTTCTTCAGCAAATCTTGATGCTTCCAGTTTGAGTTCTGATCAAAATGTCTATCGTGACTATGCAATAAGAAGGCTGACTGATTACATTGACGATGCTATAACTCAGTATCTTTCATTTGGTGATCCCGAATTGTGTTGTGAGAAGCTTGAAATCTTGTTGACACAAGGTCTCCTTTATGAACAGTTAGAAGGCAGGGAAGTAAAATCACAACCAACCATCAAGTTGCATCCCCTGCACTACCTCTGTCTAAGTGCCTATACTACACTGGCTTCAGCATATAAAGTCCGTGCAAGTGACTTGTTGGGTCTATATTCTGAATTGGATGAGCATCTTTTGGAAGCTCTGGACTTGAGCAGGACCAGTGCAGCATACTCATTATTGCTTGCAGGTGCTACTCACCATCTGTTTCGCTTTGAATCTTCTCTAATTGCAACAGTTGCAAATTTCTGGATAAGTGCTGGGGACTCCTTATTAACTCTTTCTAGAAGTCCTGTAGGGAGTGAGTTTGCAAAATGGGATCTGCCTATAGCGAACCCGCCTCTCTTGAAATGCATATGCTCTAAGTGCTCACTAATGGATAATTTTAAAGCCATTCTATTTCATAGGGAAGCTCAAAATGCGGATTTTGAGGATATATCTAGTGAGTTCCTTGATTGTGTCACTATCATTACACAAAAGGTTTGGAGTTTTCTTATTCATGGTTGCCGTTATTTGAGAGCATTTAAAGATCCCATTGACTTTAGCTGGCTTGGAACTTCAAAATATTCCAGCTTAAGGGATGTTCAGCCTCATCTTTGCAGCACTGCTGAAGGACCTGGTTACACTCTCCAAGAAAGGATGCATATCTTCCAGCTTGGTGTCCATTGCTTACTGTATGGAGGGTATTTAGCAAGCATATGTTACGGTCGACATTCCCATTTGATTAGTCAGGTTCAAAATATTCTAGACTGTGAAGAGTGTTTGATAAATGATTCACATGAAACAGATTGAGCTATGAATTAAAAGGAGTTTATACTTTGTCCAAGCAGTTACTAATAAACTTGAGCCGGTATTACTAAAACATAAATACATTTGATCATACAAGATAACATTTTAATAAATACCATATTTCAAGTTTTCAGTAAAAGGCTCATAAAGTGTTATTAGGTGTGGTATGGTGTATTGAGTTTTTAAGTTATATAAAAAAAAAAAAAAAAAAAAAAAAGTGATATGGCAATCTCTTAGATGGTGTAAAACATAAGTCCATCCTCATCAAATTTAGATTTTTTTTTTTTTTTTTAATATAAAAACTCTAAACACACAAAAACAATGAGTTTGATAAGAAAGAGGACATGAAATTAGTATCTAAAAAAACAAAACATTTCCCTCTTAAGCTAAAAGAAAAGGACAAAGATTGGCCTAGGTGTAGAATGGAGATTGCATCCAATTCCTCCTTCAATAAAATCAATAACATGTTTGCATACTTTCAACTTTGGGTTCAACTATTTTAGTTTATTAAATTTCCATACCTAAAGGATTTGGATTTGGTCCATTGCTTTAATATATTAGACTTGTCAAGATAGCAACACATGTTTACCTTTAAAGGTATGTAGCTATTGGACCAAAAAACTTTATCCTACCTCAAGAACTTTCGGGTATATGTAATTGGATGATACGAGGTCAAGTGGATAAGGTCTTGTGTTCACACCACAACTTTTATCGATCAACGTGATACATGAATACTAGTGATTAATAATCATAAAATAAAGCTAAAGAGACCTGCAAAAAATTGAAAATGTAAAACTAAAATAAAATCATGACAAAAAGAAGAAGGACAAGGCAATTTTGAGAGAAACTCTTCAAACTCATATGTATTTTAATTAAATGTGAATTTTAAAAATTTAATTATTGAATTGTATGTTCTTTGTGATTTTAACGCGCATATCAAATTTCATTTTTATTTACTATTCAATTAGTAAACTTATTTTTCATGCATTATTTTAGATTACAAAAACTTGAAATTAAAATTTTTGATTGATGACATAGTTATTAATTTTTGATATTTTTGAAATTTTGCAAGTATAGATGGTATAATCCAATTCATCGGTTGAATTTTTAAAATTCAAATCAAATAGAAAAATATTTTTAAAAAAAGTTCAAAGAGTTGAAGAGAAACGTTTTTTTTTCTTCTTTTTTTGATGTAAGATAAAATTTCTATTCTATGCTAATCTAAGTGTATATGTGTGTGAAGCTCATTTCTGAAAACTTGAACCTAAGGCCAGCTGAACAATAGATGCAATTGATGCAATCACCTAAGGCCTCTAAATAAAAAAAGGCCCCCACCTGTAAAAAAAAAAAATTATATATATAATATATTTTAATTAAAAAAAAAATTAAGTACTTTTATTGATCAATAAAATGTATTAAAAATGCTACATTGTATCCTAAAATGCAGAATACTGCACAATAACAATACGCACAACTTGATAGGACAAGACTGCATAGTGTTATATGGATTATACAATCTTGTCCACCAGCCCCAACACATCACAAGGCCTAAGCTAAGCTAGCCCACACGACCCTACATTAATTAATAAGTTATCACATTTTTTTTAATGCTTCAATTATTATAAATTATCACAGTAATTAATAATTTGATGCATACTATATTAACTCATTTGTATTATAGCAATACTAATTTATTAAACCATGTAATAAATTAATTTTTATCTATGCATGTTTAGACTTTAAAGTTTAGAAAAGAATCCACTTAAAATTTTTGCCTAAAGTCTCCAAAATTGTTGAGTCGACCTTGCTTAAATCTCGGTTCTTGTCTTTCACACCCACAAATATTTATACTTATAAAATGACCACCGCATTAAAAGTATCAGCGGTAAAGAGAGAAACGGTTTTGAAAGAAGAATAATCTACCCTTTATTTTTTGAGAAAAAGAAAGAATAATCTACTATACATGGAAAATGATTATAAATGGGTTTGTATATTTACATTAGAGAACTAGAGAAAGTGACAAAAGAAGGGGTAATTCCGGGTTTAGCCAAGAACCAAAAAAAAATAATTGCGAGTACTGTGGGGCAGGGTTTAAGCCGTGTTTGAACCGCGCAGCACTGTTGGATGTTGACTGGGTCACGTGTGTCACGTGGGAGACGGGTTCCAAGATACGGTTCTTTCCTTTGGTGGAAAATAAAATACACGGACAAACCATAACAGACTTAATTTTCCGGATCCGCCAATTGTTGGTTTGGTTCCCAAATGGAGCAAAAATATAGATCAAATTGGAGCCTGGACAAAAGAAAAGAAAATTCCCTTGGATTTGACTTGTACAGGAATATGCCTTCCTCGGGTAAGCACTTCATCTCAACTCCTAAATCCCAATGTTTACGTAACGTTTTCCCTTCATGAAAGCCGGCAATGGCCTGAACTTGAGTACTACATTTTATATTCAACAAACCTTGTCCCACCGGCAATTCCGGTTATAACTCGTGATATTACCTCCCCACCACGAAAATTATTAGGTTGGAATTGTTGAGGTGTTATTTATATACATATGTGCAGTCACTTTTTTAATTAGCACTAGCTTCTGAGTATGCGTGCTTACATGCGTGTTTAAAGACTCTTTTATTTTTTAGGTAAAAATTACTTTACATCGTGATGAAGTTAAAAATAAATAAATAAATGGGGCGAGTTTTGTAAATTGGAGGAGTTTTAAAACTGACAAAAGAGTGATCATATTTTGTAAGGAGTTAGTGAGTAGAAGTACGAATTTAAATCAACATAAAAGTAGGAGTTTATTAGAAGCAGGAAGACATTTTAACATACAAGTAAGAATTTATTATTTTTGTCAATTTACTATTTTAATTCTATTTTTAAGTTTTAGGTAGGGGTATTTTCTACAGTAAAAAAAGTAATAACTAACTTTTTTTTACTGATTTACTATTTTAATCCTATTTTTAAGTTGTTGGTTAATTAATTTAGGAGTATTTTTGATAGGAAAAAAAAGTAATAACTAACTTTCTGAATCCTCTTAATATATACAGATAAGAAATATAAAAAATAAAAAATCACTAAGCGATGCTATATTTGCATAAATGATAGTATTTTATTAGTTTTTTTTTTTTTTAAAAGAAAAAACATAGTGCATATTATTAAGAAAAGCTGGCATTGATAACAAGGATAACAAAAAGAATGGTGGAACATTTTTCATTCACACGACAAAATTTGAAACACATAAATCATGTTTAACTAAATTATGAACAATCTTATTGCCTTTTCTCTCAACATGAGATTAACGTAATTGATAAAAAAATAAAATAAAATAAAAAAACCTAGCATTAATAATGTACGTTTTAAGTATTTTATTAGTTGGTAGACTTGATAATTTCTTCCCTGTTAGTCGTTACAAAGATATACCTTTTTTTTTTTTTTTTTAAGTACAAAGATATACTTAGTTGCTAAGCATTCGTTTTCCCTATTAACCCACCCCACCCAACCCAAGTCACCATAAACAAACCTGCCTAAGCTAATAACTCTACCCATATCATCCTTCCCTAGAATACCCTTTCACCAAATCCACTCTCCTCCTGCCAATTCGAAGGGTAATTCGGTAATTGACGCAAAAAATATTCTTCTCCAGGGCGATATTGTAATAATCTTATCCGTAGGACCTATAAATACCAGACCCAAGACTGAGACACACTTCAAACATTCCAAAGCAGTGCCTTCGTTCCCATCAAATTTACCAAATTCTGCCATTATCCATGGCCTCTCGCTACGAAGTTGAGGTGAAGATCTCCTCAGCCAGGGACCTCAAAAACGTGAACTGGCGCCACGGCCCAAACAGGCCCTACGCCGTCGTTTGGGTCGACCCCAAAAACAAGTGCTCCACCAAAGTCGACGAGGGTGGCGACACGTGTCCCAACTGGGACGAGACACTTGTCCTCCCCATACCTGGCCAAATCGACGACTACTCCACTCTCTTCATCGACATCGTCCACGCCGGCTCCGAGGACGGGACCAAGCCGCTCATCGGCTCGGCTCGGCTCAAGCTGACCGAGGTCCTCGATGACGTGGGCTTCAACGGTCGCTGCCAACGGTCGCTCCAAGTGAAACGGCCGTCCGGTAGGCCCCACGGGAAGCTCGAAGTCAAGGTTGAAATCAGAGAGCCGCGCTACCGTGCGCCGGACCCCTACTACGCGCCGCCGTACGGGGCGGGCTCGAGGTCGAGAGACTACGCTGCTCCGCCGGCGTACGGCAACCCATACGCCGCCCCACCTCCGCCTCGGGACCCTTACTACGCGGCTGCTCCGCCAGCTGGGTACCCTTACAGCGGGTATAACCAGCCAGCGCCACCGGTGCAGTACAGTGAGCCTAGCTACGGGCAGCAGAATTACGGGCAGCCGAGCTACGGTCAGCAGAACTACGGGCAGCCTGTGGAGGAGAAGAAGAGTAAGTTCGGTGGTATGGGGACAGGATTGGCTGTGGGTGCGGTCGCAGGAGCTTTGGGTGGAATCGCATTGGTCGAAGGTGCTGAGTACGTGGAAGACAAGATCGCTGACGATGCGGCTGAGAGGGTGGAGGAAAATCTTGACGACGACGGTGATGGTGGTGGATACGACGGCGATGATTACTAAACAATTTGTGATCTGAAGCTGGTGGGGCCCGTTTAAATTTTAATGGTTTTTTTTTTTTTAATTTTTTATTCTCTGCTTTTTTCTTTTTTTTCTCTTTTTGGTTTTGAAGTATTCGAAAATGCTTTGCTTTAATGGATGGACCTGACCTGGACTGTGAACAAAGGAAAAGAATGTGGGCCCTAGGCTATTGTTAATGATGTCTTCTGCTACATTAAAATATGAGGTAAAGTTTAGGACTTTTGGCTTGAGTTTTTGTACAAAGTGTGTGACCCAACATTCTCTCAAAAAAACAAGTGTGTGACCCAACAAATGCGTCGATGACTCATTTTTGCATTAGTTCACTGTTGAGGAGTTAGGGACATTTCACAGTACACACTTGGGAAAAATGAAAATGACATTTTTAGAAGGGTAAGAAGTCCAATTGGAATTCGGACTTGGCTTACCTTGATGTTGGACTAATATTCTGTTTAATACATAGGCGCACTTGATCAAAGTTTAACTCTTGGATTTCAAGAGCTTCTTGCTGATGTTAATGGAGATTCTTGGGAAAAACTTAGAAATTTAGAATTCAAATCTCCCTAGGGAAAAAATTAGAATAAGTGAGCTTTCTTAATTATCCATATATTACTAGCATGGAAAATTATTAGGTATTTTTGGAGTACCATAAATGTATACTTTCTCATTTCACATAAATGATAGGTCTCACCATGAACTTAATTAGTAAGACCCACCATTTATGTGAGAGAAGAGAATATGCATTTATGGTACTATGGGAGTATATTACTAGCATAGTAGTAATTTCTAAATGTGATATGGGCTATGGAATAAGGATGTGAGAATTAAGATAATCCATGTGCATTGTGTACTTTCTATATTTGGGTGGTTGATAATAAATTTAGATATAATTAATTTAGTTGTTACTTTTTATTCCATTTTTGATAGATAGATAGATCATAGAATTTTAACATATGGATGTGAATTTCACTTCATAATAATTATTTTTTTATCATTAAACTAAAACACTAAGTAGTTTTGATAAATAAATAAATAAAACAATTAGTTTTTAATTTGCTGTTACTAGGATGAGAAGGAAAATTAGATTTAGATGAAACATAATGTCAATAAAAGATAAATATCATCAAGGGGAGAGACAATTAGGATTAGGATAAACAAGTTTGAAATAAGCTAGTCACATAAAAAAAGATAAGGATTTTAAAAAGAAAAAAGCGAAATTTTGGGTTTTAGTATTTATTTAGTTTATTTGCCGAATAAAATAAATAAAATGCAACCAAGATAAATAAATAAAAGGCTGAGGACGGTTCAGGTTCTTTCCTTCGCGTGCTAAATTATTTGAGATAGACTTGATGCCAACTCGGAATTTTGACTCCTAAGTCTCTAATAAGTACAAGAAATAGGAGCTTGACAAGACAATATATATGAGTAATGTTATGACAATATATGGTGTTACTGAGAAAAGATATTAACCATAAACATTAACATCATAATAATAAAAGCAAAAACATAAACATCATAGACTGAGAAAAAGCATATTTCATCGGCTCTTTTGTAGTCTAAATTATCGATGTCTTTTATGCCCATGATGACGTTATAACGTAGTCGAGTTTCACTAACCTAAAACCTTTTTTAGAAAGTTTAATTAGATTAGAATTTAACACACAAGAGAGGGGAAGCAAGTCTCACAAGAGCTTACAATACTTATCCCATTAGATGGGCCATCCTCTTAAGGGAATAATCAAGGCTTATAAAGTCTTACTACACACACAGGGGACCGATGTGGGACTACAACCCACAGAACCTTTTTTTTTTTTTTTTTTTTGAGAAAGTTTAGTTAGATTAGAAGTTAACACACAGGGGAGGGGAAGTAAGACAGCCTGAAACTTTTTTTAATTAAAAGATTTGAACTTAATCTTACTGCCCCACCATGCAACAAAGTCAAGGAATGAACGTGCTGTAATTAGCCCTAGGATTACGAGTGGGAGACCCAAAAAGTCTTTTTATTACTATTTTAAAGAAAAATTATGTTATTATATTTAGCTGTTCATGACAACTTTAATGGGTATTACATGTGCTGTTATAACCTGCATTTTTTGTAGTGACATTTGCATAAATGATGTATAATATTGTACATTGTTCACGCAAATGTATACAATTGTGTACAATTTACATAAACAGTGAATGTAAACATAAAAATGTCGTATTTTAATTTTACATAACTTACATTAGAGTGTAGCTAGCTAGCATCTTAAGGTTGGTATCTTTGCATGACTTGTGCTTTGTTGTGAGGCTTGTGACATCATTTGTTTAATTATGATAAATAAGAATTCATTAAAAAAAAAAAATATGATATATAAGGTGAAACGTCAAGAAAGATGCCCCTAGCAATTAGTGACTTGACTTTAGGGTTTAGGCATCTCTGCCTGCCGTGTGGGGAACCTTTGTTTTTTTCAAAAGAGTGAATAATGCTCGAAAGCCTCGAATATGCCAGGCTTCTTCATGTGGTGGCGAATAATATTATGGCGTTTGGATACGAGGATAGGGCTAAGAAAAAACTTGTTTAGTTGGAGTATTGGATTTGGATGCTTCCAGCACAAACACAAAAACAAGAAGGTGGCAATGGCTATCCATTTACTTGCTAGGTTCAGGAACATACCTTGCTTGAGAATCTAAGTCACAAGTAGAGATCAGTGAGTAAAAGATCAGTTCATGAACTTGGATAGTTAAGACTTCGTCCAACTACCAAAAGGTCCAAAACTTGTGGTTAGTAATGTTATCATGATAAGAAAATATCGTAGAAATAATCGAATAAATAAGAAGGGAGATAAGATAAATGTTTGGGTTACGTGCAAATTAGGATTAAGTTTTTTTCTGTCTTTGACTGATATTTTTTTTTTAGAAACAAACTAATTAGTAAACACACACACTTAATTACACTATTTCATCAAACTCAAACACATTACTTAGCCCAAAGTACCATTACAAAAAGGCCTTTCTTAATGGTGTTTATTTTACGATGATTGTTATTTATTATTTGGTCAAGATACCAATGAGTTGTTGGTGTAGACAGGGTTCAAATCTCAGATTTCTTATTCAACGATAAGAGATTTTATTACTAATTAAAGTAATTGAAACCCACATAACTATAATTTTTAGTCTAATTTGTATGTAAAGACTTGAGTCGTAACTCCTATAATAAAATAGCCTCGACCCTTAATTATATCTTGATTCTTGAATACATTCATTCATACATAATGTGTATGAAATAATCCAAGAACCCTCACAAGTGAGCACACTATGCCATTAGAGTTCGACTTAGAGAAACCATTACTCCCCATTATGAGAAGCAACAATTGCATGATTAAAATATTGCCCATAATGGAGGCAGTTATGCTTCTCAATACGAGCTAATTAAATCCATGGTAAAGGAAATGGCTTAAGAAAAAAACAATACAATAGCATGCCTATATATTTTTTATTGGGAAATCTAAACTAGGAATAGCTATGAGAAAAACATTGAAAATTTGAAACACCCAAAAAAAAATATTGTTCTTGTAAAATAATCAGCATATATATACTATATAATAAAAATTGAGCTTAGAAACTATGGATGCACCAAAGAACTACTCTCATTAATTAGTAAATTAATTATATATTTTTTTGTTAGGATATATTTCCATAATTAAGGGATAATAATATTTAACAATTGTTTAATTTAGGTAAAATTTAATCATTTAAATTTCAACAAATTTAAAATCTATTCAAACTAAAAATCTATTATAGTAAATTTCTAAACTTAAATCTACTAAGGGATAATATTTAACAATAATTTAAAACAAATTTAAATTCTATTCAAACTAAAAGTCTATTATCAAAAATTTCTACACTTAAATCCCACACAATCAATGTTTTTTTTTCCCCTCAAGATGCATGATTTAATTACTATATAATAAAAGTTTGGCTTAGAAGTCATGGTTAAGCCAAGTGGCTACTCTTACTAATTAGTAAATTAGTTATATATTTTTTGTTAAGATATATTTCCTCAATTATGGGATAATAATATTTGACAACTATTTAATTTAGGTGAAGTTTAATCATTTAAATATCAACGAATTTAAATTTTCTTCAAACTAAAAGCCTATTATAAAAAATTTCTAAACTTAAATCTCACACAACAACCCACATTTTCTTTTCCTTTTTTTTTTTTTGGTGTAAAAACACCATGTTTTGACTAGGGGTGGCAAAATCTGACATGACTTGCGAACTTGACACGACGAACTTGACACGACTAACTTGTTTATAAACTAGTTATGGGTTGAGGCTAAACGGGTTCGGGTCATATTCGAGTTGATACGATTAACCCTTTTAATAAACGGGTCGTGTTCGTGTTTAACATGTGAACTCGTTTGACTTGTTTGACCCGTTTAGCTTATAAAATTATTAGTTATTTTGATATTATTGCTTAATTAATGGTTATTTTTATATGTTTATTACTATATTTATAGTTGTAATTGTATTTTAATTTTTTTTAAAGCAATTGTATTTTAATTTTAGATATATGGGAATTGATAAAAATTATATAGGTTTGGTATGACCTATTAATCAAATAGTTTATTAAATGGGTCATTTGTATTGATCTTTACATGACTTGTTAATTAAACGAGTTAAACGTGTCGGGTCAGGTCGAGCTGTTTAATAAACAAGTCGTGCTTGGGTTGAGAATTCTTGACACGTTTACTAAACAAAGTCGGGTTCGGGTCAACCCATATAGCTTAATACTAATGGCTCGACACGACATGAACCCGACTCACTAACACGAATTGCCACCCCTAATTTTGATTAAGTGATAATATTTAACGATAATTTAAAACAAATTTAAATTCTGTTCAAACCAAAAGTCTATTATCAAAATTTTCTAAACTTAAATCTCACACAACCCATGTTTTTGTTTTTTGTTTTTTGTTTTTTTTTTTTCCTCAAGTTGCATGATTTAACAATAATTTAAAACAAATTTAAATTCTATACAAACTAAAAGTCTACTATAAAAATTTTCTAAACTTAAAAATCCCACACAACCCACTTTTTTTTCCTGAAGTTGCATCTTATTAAATTAATATTTTACTAGGATATTAAGTTACAAAGCTCTTGATTAAGGGATAAGATTTAAAAACAATTTAATATAGATAAAGCTTTATCATCTAATTTTTAGAAATTTAAATTATACTCCAACGAAAAGTCAATTATCAAAAATGTGTGGGTCCTTTTTTGGACAGTACCCAGGCCCAACGAACATGATGTCATGGCTCCTAGGTGTACTAGGTCAGTAATCCATGGAACCTAGAATTTTTGGTTCCTTGAACTGGAATCTTTCTCCATGCTTATTATGCAATGGAGTTTTGTCCTTTCTCTTTACCTCTATAGATCCTGCACAAGAACAACTATACAATACACATATCTTTAAATATTGTTAGATCTTCAAATTAGGATATACATTCTAATACATATACATATATGTAAATGAATTTCATAAGAATGAGTCAGTCATGAGGATTCTGACCCCAATTCTCACAAATTTAGTACTTTTGCACAAGACTTGTGAGATTTCGATCTAAAGTCTAAGTAGCTTTGCTTGGGTATTGCCTTCCCAAATGGTTAAGTGAGGAGGATTTTGTAGGAGAGAGTGATATCTAATATGTGCATGCTTTTGGCATATGTTTCTTTAGAGGCTAAGTGATATTTTGAATAATCTTAAGGATATGAGACGAATTCCTACTCCTTCGCTCTCTCTTGTTTTGTCCCTTTTTTCTTTCCCCTCCCTTGCTGGGCTTTTAAAACTCTAAGAATATATCTTTTGAACCTCTAAAATCACCCTCTAAATCCCCATTTTTCTCCCCCCCCCCCCCCCCGCACCTTCTGCTATGCCTTAGTGTTCCTTTTATAGTGGAAATGGTCTGGTACCCCAGGTGAGGACGTCTCCGGTCTGATGGGTAAAACTATGTCCTCTGGAGCCTAAAAAAGTGCGTTGGGCAAGGGTTTAGCTCAATTAGGCAATTATAACTTAAAAAGGGCATTTGGATTTAGCTCTAAATGAAAGATTCTTTCTTGAAAAGTTAAAGGAGTGGGTGGGCTGCTTAATGTACTGGATAACAGTTTTAGTTGAAAATGACAATTGAAAGGAAATTGTGGGGAGGTATCATGCACATGGAGGAACTGAATTTTCCATTGGTTCATGCATTCCAAGCAAATATATGAACCAAGGGAAACCTTCGGGATCCTCATTTCACCAGAAATCACTCTTCTACCAACTAAACCACTTCTCCCTTACTATCCACTCGGGATCCCACGGGTTTGGACCATGGGTTACAAGTATAATGCCTAGTTATGCTGGTTTTTTAATGGTTTTTTTGCTGGAAATCTAAACATACACCTTGGCTTTCCCATATGTCAACCAAGGTCCTCTTCTCAAAGTTTCAAAAGGACACATCAAGGCGTCCTAGGGCCTTGATGTGCTTCTTGTTGCATATCCTTTGATTCGACCAGGATCCTTCTTTCGAGATCCTCTTTTTTTTTTCTTTATTATTATTATTTCTTTCTTTTTCCTTCTTTTTGGGACTTTGGGCCTTCATAGTCCTTCTTAACTTCATGAATTGGGCATTCTTTTGTTCGAGCCCATGGTCTTTCCTTACTTTTCATGGAATGAGCTTTCTTGTGAAATTTTAGCCCTCAATAGCTTTATCATCTAATTTTTAGAAATTTAAATTATACTCCAACGAAAAGTCAATTATCAAAATTTTTAGAACTTAAATTTTTTTTCCCTCAAGTTGCATCTTATTAAATTAATATTTTATTAGGATATTAAACTACACAACTCTCGACTAAAAGATACTATTTAACAATATTTTAATTTAGATAAAGGTTTATCATATAATAATATAAGTTTTAGAAATTTAAATTCTATTTCAACTAAAAGTCTATTATCAAAATTTTCAAAACTTATATATATTTAGCCATGACTTTTTGATATAATCCCTCATAACCAATAAGTCATTCCTATAATTAAATCGGACACAATACACCCAAATTTTTTTTTTTTTTTTTTTTTCAAAATGCAACTTACGCTTATGTTTTAATCTAAAAAATTCATCTTATTTATTGTTCTTTGCTTTTGAGTTTGCATGTAGGATATTATGCCGAAGGAAATTTACCATAAAGAAGTAAAACAATGGATATCAATTTAAGTTCTTGGTTCTCTTATGTAAGTATAGGAACTGGATTTGGAAGCCCAAGCCCACTTAGATTAATGGTGACTTGCACTTCAACCCAAGCCCAAACAATAGAATTGTTTTAATGTAGAGATGAGAAGGTAATCACAATACAGTTATACATTAAGTTTCAAGCTAATGATTTAGGTCACAGTTAAGGAAAAACAAGAGTCAAATAAGTAAAAAAACTATCCTTGGTCCTTCCCGAGGATGTATTCTTATATAAGTCTTTCTTAGGTTTTCTTAGATAGTTTGTACACTGTTCTTTCTCATTTTTTCTTGTTTCATTCAAAAAGTCCTCTCATTTCAGAACTTCTTTCTTCTTATATATCCTACTGCTTGCATCATGACCTTCCACATGTACGTCCCAAAACTCTCCCTCTAGTACTCGTCCCATCAAGGTTTTGCTGAAGGTGGTAGAAGGGATTGTTAGCTGTGAAAACACTGTTCAAAGGTCACCTTTTCATTATTGCAATGGATAAGTTTGCTACAGAGCATTCAATGCGGGGATAGTAGGTATACTCTTTCAGGTAACTTCTTAAAACCACACTGTTCCTCCCCCAAAGTGTTACCTCTCTTCTTGGGGTGCTCGTAAGACCTCATGCCTCTTTCCATCTCCTACTCTAGTATACCACTTTCTCAGATCTGAGGCACTTTACAAATGTTTTGGTGAGGAATGTCATGCTCCTTGTCCTTATCGGTCCTCGAACACCCCACAGTAAGATTTTATTTTATTTTTTTATGTTCTTAATTTTTGAACTCTTTTGTGCTTGTTTTGATTTTCGGTTTTGGTTATTGTATTTAATTTGTGAGTGTGTTGAATTTTTTTCAATTAGATTATCATTAGGAAAAAATCGATAATGAGGAATTATTTTGTTTATTATTGTTTGTGATGGTTAGGGCATAAATTAAACATAACCCAAGTAGGAATGATCAAATCAAACTCATTCCATATCTCATATTAAGAAATCAACACAAAGTACAAAGAGAATTTTAAAATTTTAAAATAGATGAACACTTATAAATTCTAAACTCTAAGTAATCAAATCTTAAAGTAATTTTTTAATTAAAATTTTTTACTTATTTTATAATTTATTATTACTATTTATATAATAATTTAACTTTAATTTTAAAATTTTTTTTAAGCTTATATATGAATTGTCATCAAATCAGGCATTGCACGGGAATATACTAGTGTGTGTGTGTATATATTTATATATATATATATATATATATATATTTTTTTTTTTTTTTTTTTCTAACTGAGGCATCATAGACTTCCTGCTGGGTCTCATCCTAGTGGAAGTGGTTTCTTAGATTACTTTTCTCCTTTTAACAGGTGTTAGAAGTCCAAACTGATTAATGCAAACTTTATGCATCAACAATTCATAGTGCGAAATCGTGTAAATTTGGCTAGTAAAATGTCAAATTTCATGGTGACATGGAATGGGGTGGTTAGGGCGTGTGATGCGAAAAAGGACAAGATAGTTGATACAAATTAGTGCTGAATTCGGCGGTTGAATTATTGAATCCAAAAGTCCAATTGCTAAATTCAGTTTATTAGAACATTATTACTGGTAGAGCTAAATAACTTTTTAGCACCACTAACTACAAAATTGGGACTGCATTGGTGGAACAAAAACTAAATATTTTGGCTTCTCAACTACAGTGCACATTTACTTTTGACTGTGAACTATAACTCAAATGTAAAAAATAAAATAATAATAACAATAATAATAATAATAATATGGGTTCAGATTCAACCTACAAACTCAAGATTTAAATAAAAAATAAATTTAAAAAAAAAAGAAAAAAAAAAGAAAAAAGAAAAAAAGGGAGAAGAAGAAGCTTTTGACCAAAAGAATTTATCTCTTACAAGTAAATCCAAGACACCTTCTCTTACTAAAGGTGAGTAAGACTATAGAGTATAGACATAATAATCTTCACAGCAGTTGTAAATTGTTATGACTCTAGAGTTATTGATTAAACGAATAAAAGAGCCACTATGCTATAATATTTAAAATTGATGAATCAAAAGTCCTTTACGTGACTAATTAGTAATTACCAATAAAATGACACCTAATTTCAATCCTTACCAAATTATCCAACTCAAAAAGCCCTCTATGTTGCTAATCTAAGAGTTATAAGTGAGTATGACTAAAAACGTATA
Source organism: Quercus variabilis (assembly GCA_030445155.1). Taxonomy (NCBI): domain Eukaryota; kingdom Viridiplantae; phylum Streptophyta; class Magnoliopsida; order Fagales; family Fagaceae; genus Quercus; species Quercus variabilis. The sequence continues at coordinate 14,291,299 of CP129453.1, forward strand.
GTTTTGAACTAATTATAAATTTGGTAGTTCTAATTAATTATAATATTAACTTACTAATTGTGTATCTTCTAAAAAAAAACTTACTAATTGTGTCTATTTGCAATTGGCCGTAACGTAGGCGTGTGGCATTTTCATTTGTGTCTATTTGCGATTTTTTTTTTTTTTTTTTTTTTGGTGGAGAAAAAAGCCAAATCAGCAATTTAAATTAATCCTTGCAAATCAAAATTGTAACAACAATAAAGATTGGAGAAACAGACTCCATCCAAACTTGAAAACTAGAACAAAATCTCACTCTCTTGGTTAGAACATAAGTCAAAGCATTGCCTTACCTAAGGGTATGCGAGAAGGAATAGTTTTGTAGAAAACTAATCAAAGGCATTATATCTTTTATCAAGTGACCAAAGGAAGAATTTGAGCAATTTCCATGCCAAAGAGCGTTTGCAGAGATCTCAGAATCACCTTCTTTGTTTTATCTCTTTGATATAAAGACCGTAAACTAAAAAAATAAAACAATCTTTATTTATTATTTAGCAGCCCACATTAAGTCACCAACTCACCATACACTACTATCCACTCAAATGCTCAACTTTTCTACTGTTAAAATATAAACCTCAAACTTTATTGATTATAAAGAAGAGAACTTTGAATGGGTTTGGCTTCTATAGAATGCATATGAACATTGGATGAGACACAGACATAGACACAACACGTGTTTATAATTAGTCATGCGTCAATCTCATGTCTCGTGTGAAATGCTAAAAAATGGGTTAGTGGAAATTTTTTGCTGTTCTTTGAGCTAAAAGCATTCACACCAATGAATGCAAAATACAAAAACTGTCCAACTTTGTATATTTAACCCCAAAATTCCTCAAAATTCTTATGCATCAGCTTGTCTAAATTTGTGTAAATTTGTAAAATTACTATAGTAATCATGTAAATATACACGATTATTGTATCTATGCATATCTTATTATTTTTTTTCTCTCACCTCTTTTCTCTCTCTCCCTCTCCCTCTTTCTTTTCCTTTGAACCAAACAAAACTGATCGACCATCGACCATTGTCCAACCATCACCACAACCTAGCACAACACCTTAAATTTAATACAAAATTGACCCAAAAATCAACAAAAAATTAAACTAAAATCAACAAAAAAATCAACCCAAAATAAACAAAAATGTAAACCAAATTCAAAGGAAAATCACAATACAATCTTTGCCTCAACCCAAAAAACATGTTTCGCTTCAACCTAACTTCATCTCAACCCATTTCACCTTAACCCAAAAAACCCATGTTCGAGTCATGGGTGAGATCAAGAGATAAAAGCTTTCAACCGAAAAAACTAGTGATTCCGTCTTATTGCCGATCAAATTGAAAGAGAGAAATGTTGGGGTCTTGGCTGGGTTAGATCGAGAAAAAGGTAAAGATTAGTGGTGGGTTGAGGGTGGTACACATTGAGAGAGAGGAAGGACGAGGATGGCGATGAAAAAGAGTAGAGAGGAGTGAGATGTTTGAGATGAGGGAGTTGATAAATGAGAGGATGAAGAGAGGGGAGACCATTGAGATGACGGAAGGAGAGAGTAGAGAGAACGGAGAACACAAGAGACTTGAGTGATGAGAGAGAACCGGAGAAATTAAAGGTAAAAAAATAATTAAAAATGATTATTTAATTAAAATATAGTGTAAAATAGATAGAATGATGTAGTTGTTTTGTAAAAGTAATTGTGTAAAATACTAAAAATAGGTTCCTAGTGTAAAATAGACAAAAAAAATTTAGACAAACTAAAGTGGATGCTCTAAGTTTTGTTGTTGTATTTTGGATGATTTAATTTTTGGTCAAGGGGGCCAGAATTATGATAGAAAGGTATCAGAGTTTAATTTCTTGAATATAGATTCTAAATAAAAATCAGTATGTACATAGTATTTACTTTTATTAAGTTAGTGTCTTGATTTCATCTTCTTTGATTATGTTAGTGTCTAATTTCTTCTTCTTTCGTATTAGAGCTTGTCATTGAAGACTGAAGTTGCAACTTGGCCCACTCCCAAAGCTTTCTTCACCCACTTAACTTGGAGCCGAATACAGAGCAAGTGTCTAAGGCAATGATTGAATAAAATAAAAATTCTACATTTTTTTTCTTCCAAGTATCAGTAATAGATAAGACTTAACGTGCACTACCAGAAGCAAATCCATTTTCCTTACAAGCAAAAACAACATAAATTTTTTTTTTTTGGGGCTATAAGGACCACTTTTTCCCTCTAATTTCTTCCTCAACTGTTAGAAGAATTGAAGCCCTGTGTCTTTTTGAGCCTCTCAGAGATCGAGACGTACAGGTTGGTATTTTCAGCTTATGCATGCTAGATGCTACTCTTTATGTTTTGGTCCCTCTGCCTTATATATAACATCCAATAACTTCTTTTTAGATTTTCTTTGTAGTTTTCAAATTTGCACTTGACTAGCCAGGATGAGGAAAAGAATTAGCTCTCGTGTCAGAAAATTTCTTTCATGCACTGGTAAGCATTGTTTACTTTCATTAAGACCATCAACTTGCCTTGCTTTTAGACAACTAACCAATAAAGTAGGAGAAGATGATGAGTTTAATTTATATAATATCTAAAAGTTGAAAATAACATTTATTGTTATTATGTTTATTTTAAGCTATAACAATGTAAATTCAGTCTACTTCAGTCCATTCCGTCTAATTCAATCTAATTCGGTCCATTTAGTCCAATTTGGTTCATTTTGAATTAATTAGGTTTTAAATTAATTCTTTTTGTATGTTAACTTTTTTTAGTTTTTGGCTCAAAATTTCATTTTTCCTTAATTTTTGGAATAAAAAGTATGAAATTTTATTCTTTTTGAGCTAAACTCTTTAGTTTTGGATTAGAAAGTATAAACAAAAGAGGTATTAGAAATTAGAGATATGGGTGCTAAAAAACCAATAAAAAATTATAAATATTCAAAACCTTAAAATTCAAGTTTCAATAATATAGGTATTATACTTATATTTGAAAAGAAAAAAAGAAGCTACAGTTCTAAACTTATATGATAATTTAAACTTAATATAACATGTAACATGTGTTCCATGGATGAGAGTGTACATTTTAAAAAAAAAATATTCCTAAATAAGTTCAAATTAGTCATCTGATCATGATATATTTAAAAAAATTCATTTAATAGCATCTTCTCCATTTATATAAAACAGTATTATAATTATGTAATTTAAATATTTTTATAAAATTACATTTTACACACGTGTGCGTGCGTGCACGCACACACTACATAAAACTTATAAAAATAGAAAATACTTTTAAATGACACATGCACTATTTAATCTACAAATTTTATATTAAATTTTTATAAAATAATTACATTACATTTTTTGTTTACGACTAGTTGAATTATAAGAGTATGAAAATGGAATATGATAATCTCTCTCCAGAATTATTTAAAGCAATTTGTTGTATTAAATTATAATATAATCTTCAAACATGTGACTCGCTGCTTGAACTCTCTTGTTTTTATGCTAGCAAGGGTGTTTCGGGTGGGTATATTGAAACCAAAAATGGGATACAATTTTTTTACATGAATTTTGATTGGACAAGTGATTTCATGCACCTATAATCATACCCAAAATAAGAAAAAAGAAAACCACTATATATATATATATATATATATATTTTTTTTTTATATGGAATACCAATTTGAATATACCTAATGTTGTTAATTGTTTATTTTGACACATGTAATTTCTTGGGGTCATTGTATCGATAGCTAAAATCGTGTCAAGAATTGAACAAAATTTGTGGGGGGCTAAAACTCATAAAAAGAGTTTGAATGCCTGATCTTGGCTCAAATAGGAAATAAGAAAATATTTGCCTTTTTGCATGGTCAAATGGACTTGAACTTGGGCCTTACTTGGGCCTGGAATGCGGTACTTTTGTCTTTTTAGATTACTTCTCAAGGTACCATTAATCACGAGGTGGGCCGTAGTCCCCCACCCAATTCTTAGGGCATTAGAATTGAAATCTAAATAAAATAAAAAAAAAAAAAAATTGATATCACTTTTATAAAAAATAAAAAAATTATTAAAATATTAATTATTTTTTTTCCTTCATAAAAATTTTCTTTAAATAAATTGTTAACTATTACTCTAAAGACATCCGTTAGCATTTCCTTATAATTTATACGGACTTCAGCATTGATATCAAAATACATATTGAGAAAAAAAAAAAATCAAGGAAGTTATAATAAAGATAAAAGATAAACTCATGAAATGAGAAAGCCCCAAATTGGAACAAAATGGGACAAACCTAAACAGGAGTAATGGCTAAGTATTTTTACTAAAATTTTTATAGACTAATTTGTAATTAATCACAAAAAAATAATTTAAATATTTATTTATTCATTATTATGTTGGTTTTAATGCTTTTTATAGCAAAATTTGAATTAACTATAATATTGATATATGTGGTTGGAGTCTATCTGCTCCTTGTTCACCGATCACTGGGTTTGCTTCTTGTAATTACTAAAGGTTTCATATCTTATTTATTTCAATTTAGTCATGAAACAATTTATATGTGGTTGGAGCCTGTCAGCTCCTTGTTTAACAGTTTCCATGTTGTGAGTTTGCTTCTTGTAATTTCTATAGGATTCATACTTTATCTATTTCAATTTAGTAATTTTATCTTAATTTGTATAATGACAATAATAATTTCATTATTTACCAATAAAATTTAACCTTTTGGATACCAAATGCCCTTAAAACTTCAAGAAATAAGAATCTTCTTGTATGATCAAATATTAAGTATGTGTTTGGATACCGCTTATTTTGCTGAAAACTGAAAATTTATTATTGAAAACACTATAACAAAATATTTTTTATTGCTACAAATTACTGTTCACCCTTTTTTAGCACTTAGCTAGTCCATGAACAATACCATAGACCAGCCAAAAAAAAAAAAAAAACACAAGGGAAACAAACGCAAAAACAGCCGCTCTACACAAACACACCTAAATCATCAAGATTTCAAGTGTTCTTTTGTTAATATTTTTATGTTTGGAATGTAATGTAGCTTCCAGAACTAACTCAATTGACCCACCAACCAACGTGGACGTTCGTGAGGAATACGCAAATGCCTTCCGTACTGAATCATACTTAGAATTTTGGACACATGTCCTCACATTACCCAATGGTGATTCTACCACATGTACCCCAGCGGAGTCTACTACAGCAACCAGACTCTCATCCTACCGACTCTTTGTTGAGTATCTCTTGGAACCAGACCAACCCACGGTTACCCGTATTCTAGCTTTGGCCCAGAATCAACCTGTAATCCAATCCCTCCTCTCTGATTATTTTACCCAAACTGCTAATGCTTCTCTCCTATGTGGCCTATTATTGAAAAATATTGACCATGCACGTGGCGTATTTCGGTATTTTAAAACCACCATTCAATCTCTTGAAAAAACCCAATTGTCACCAATAACATTGACCCGCTTAACCGAGTTATCCAATTTTGTCAACCCGTTTACCTCGGCCACTTCATCAACCACTCGGGTTCAAACCATTCAAGCCAGTTGCTCCGAATTGTTAAAACGACTTGAGTCAAGCCGTGACAAGGCTCGAGCCAAGCTTCGACTTGCAAATAGATTAAGACGTGGCTCGGCCATTTGTCTCGTGGCATTAACGGCTTCACTAACTGTAATAGTTGCAGCTAATGCTATGGCTCTGCTTGTGGCTGCACCGGGTCTTATAGCGGCTTCGTTTGAGCTGGCTTCAACCAGAAGGCTAGCCAGATCAGCAGCTCGGCTCGATGCAGCTGCCAAGGGGACTTATATATTGAATAAGGATTTGGAAACAATAAGCCGGCTAGTGGCTAGGCTGAATGATGAGCTGGAACACATGCGTACAATGGTCAAGTTTTGGCTTGAGCGAAGAGAGGACCGAGTTCAAGCCAGCGGTGAAGTGGCTCACCAGCTTAAGAAGAATGACTGCAGCTTTAGCTGGCAGCTGGATGAGCTAGAGGAACATTTGTATTTGTGTTTCATGACCATAAACAGGGCTAGAAATCTTGTAGTAAAAGAGGTTAACCCACCATGGCTCTAAATATATTACCTTAGTTGCAACTGTAAATAATTTATTATTATTATTATTATTATTATTTATCTCAGCATGAGAACCAATTAACTCAAGAACTAATCATGTTTAGGGATTAACTTTGGCTGTTATAAATAGGCACTTGCCATTAATCACATCAAGAAAAACCGGTTTTGTATTTGATTAGCATTATCTAGAAAAATTTCCTTTCTTCCACTTTTTCTTGTATAACTAATTCATCACCAATCATTTGGGAAACATTCATTTTGGGTTTAACATGTTGATGAGTTTAGCAAATTAGTTTTCAGTTATAAACTGTCTCAAATTATTAAAATATAAAGCTTGATTATTACTTATTCTTTCTAGATATTCTTTAGATACTTAAAAAAAAAATAAAAATCAACGAAGCAGCGAAAGCTTCAATCGTTATTGATTTTAAATTTCATACAAGCTTCTTTTGCATTTTTCAAATAAAAGGGTTATGTATTTAACGATGTCATGCATAAGTTAAGAAATCCATAGTAAAAAAAAAAAACTGGTTACTCTTGTGCAATTACAATTTCCATACCCAAACCAAATAATAGTAAACAAAAAAAAAAAAATATATATATATATATATATATCAATACATACAACACCAAAAATTAAAAAAAGAAAAAGAATTCTTATGGCACTTGATTTCTCAATTGTGGAAACAGTATCTTGTGTGCTCGTTTCATGAAGCACGTCTCTCATAATACAGACATGTAAATCTTATAAGTGTGAAAATTAAATGCTTATGAGAGGTGTATACAAAATTTTATAAGACGGGTATATAAGATCATTTTTTCTGATCTAAGGACACTTAACATGAAAAAATAAAAAAAAATAAAAAAAAGAAAGAAAAAAGAGTAGAACTGCAAAGCCGGTGCAACATTAGAGAGTCCTTTACTCCTACGGCAATCCAGCCACTCATCGCAATACGGCAATAATGACGGTGCCCACTGCCATCTGCATTATTTAAGCAGTTAAAGCTGTTATTGCAGACCAAAGCTACATTTTAAGCTATCAGTATCATAATCAAAGTGATTGAGTTAAACAGTGCTCTTGTTACATCAATGATTTTGGCCGATCCACTAAGCTACTATCCCTTTTATGTGTAAATTGTACTGATAAAAGTCAAACTAAAACATAACAAAGAACAAGCAAATTTGTTTACCCTCAATCAAAACTATCTGTAAATGAGATTTTTTTTTCCCATTCGGTCCCAACTCATGACCCAATCAGACATTGAAGAAAAGCAAATAATGTTGGCCAATGGCAACTGGTCCACATTAATGGGAGCCTGAAAATGATGACTGCATTTATGTCACCCCCATAGTGGCTACTAGTCAGCACTCACTACTTGTCCTTTGCTAGAGGTCACGTTATATATTGATGGGCATTAACTAAATAACCAAACAGGAAACAGTACCAAACCATGGTGTACATTTTTAGTTTTGTGATCCAAGTGTCTATGTATTATAACCTTGGCTAGTTTTGAATTCTAACATGGATTAATATGGACATTGCCAAAAGTTTTGTACGTAATTTAGCGACATATTTTATTAACCTTTGTTAGGAGAATCATAGTTCAAATCTCTTATCCTTCAATTTCCTATCAAATTATCTAAAAAATAAAATATTTTTGAATATTTAATGTATTATGTTATTTATCACAGTTTATTTGCTAGGAATAGACGCAATGTGGCATATCACGTATGTAATGTCAGGTTGGTCCGCCCCTTCTAAATTCTAAGTGTCATTTTTGTATTTTAAGTTTAAGATTTGTGGTACTACAACAAAATTCATACAATCCCCAACATTTCAAAAGCGATTACTATGCTTGCTAATTGGAGCGTATGCTCGAATGAATGCTATCAACGTCAGTGTCAAGAACTTGTGATGGTTTTAAAGTTGCAAATCATGATGTTTCTACGGATTATACACACCATATGACCATATATAATAACATAGTAATAGAAACAAGTCTTGTTTCTTTTTCTTTTTCTTTTTTTTTTTTTTTTTTTGGGAGAACAAACACACACACAAATGGAAGAGGGAAATGGGTTCTAACACAAAAGAACACCATAACTTCAATTACCATACTTTTGTGTGAAGTTGTGGTGTACCTCTGTATTAGAACTCCTTTTTCTCTTCCTTGTATGTGTATTTGTTTCTTAAAAAAAAAAAAAAGAATGGGAAATTGTCCTACATTGCTTAAAAAAGTGTGTTGTGTGCAATATAACTTGCTCACCCTCCCTTAAAAGTTATTATGGCTTTTGAGTAGAGTTGTGGTGTGTCTTTGTGTTGGAGCCAATTTCCCTCTTCCTTGTGTATGTGTTTGTTTCTCAAAAAAAAAAAATTCTCTTATTTCCAAAAATTAATGAAATATTCGCCCCACTTTCACAATGCCTCAATTGTTATTGAAGACGCTGGAAATAAAGCTCTTGCCCTTGCGAATATGCCAATGTTTTGTGACATGTCCTTTCCATATATTATTTCTTTCTTTCCTAAAAATAGTTTCAAGGGGATGAACTAGAAATCCCTGCTAATTAAGAAGAGGCAAAGATACCACTTGATCTGTGGGGCTTGGTGGTTTTCATTATTTCATATGTTTGAAATTGCTAATTAAAATGTCCTTTTCATTAGTTCATCTTATAGATACACGCTTGATGCTTGTATAGTTTACCTTAATTATAGACTTAAAAAAAGGAAAACCAATAACTCTTTGCTTCCAAGGACTTCAATCTCCCAAATCTCAACTAGAATTAACAACGTAACATCGGAAGAGCATCTAACCCCAGAAGCTGCAAGAAGCATTGTCAATGGCAACATCACTAAATTGACTATAAGAAAAGGATTTATTATGGGCAAAACAATTATAAAGGACTGTGGGGATCCAGTGAAGGTACATAAATGGCCTTTTTTTCCAACTTATTAAGCTGGCCCTTTGAATTAACATCGATCTTTAACAATTTTGTTATAAAGTCATTCAATTATGTACAATACTTCCCGACAAATCTGTTCAATTTTGTCATAGTATTGGTTGGTGTTGTAGTGTGGTCACTGTGGTTCTGGACTACTTAGGTGCTGTATTTATTTCCTCTTTATCTTTATATACACACACACACATCTATCTATTTGGCAAAAAATAATTGAAGTATAGATTGAATTTGAATCATGTGGATCAGAATCCGCAAGTGTAAAACACTTCCACATATTCTTGAACCATACAGCTAAGGAATGCAATCATTGTGCCATGTTATGCATCTTATACTTCATAATTATGAGACTCACTCAGTTACTAAAAACTTATATTATCAATATGTAATTTCTTTGGTGTCAATGACTAAACACGAAACCTTTGTAACCATTATATGGAGCCTATATATGATGCTACTTTGATTATAGTAAATTGAGAAGATGGGAATCTTAAGGAGGTACTTTCATGGATATGCCCAACTAATTAAACGGTCTACAGGTATTTTTCAACAGAGTTGTAGGCCACATGTGAATTCTATAATTAATCTCAACCTATTTTGGTGACTAGGGGTTTGCATTGATTAGGAAAGTGTGTGTTAAATGGAACACCTCTACAACTTCTTGCAAGAAGAAGAGAAGAGCAAGGAAACAAATGAGCTAGGAGAAGTGGAGAACTAGGGATATGAATGTGTGATTTAATTTGGAATTGGTTCTTGCTTGTCTCCTATATTTCTTTTCTTATTTTGAGAGAGAGAACAAATATATTACTTGATTTCAAAAAATATATTACATCACATTGAATATTTCAACTTACTAGGGATATACTTTTATTTGTATTAATATTAATTTTGTTATTGATACTGTGGTTCTAAGCAAAGATAACATTATTAGAGAAAGACAACATAAAAAAACAAAAATAGTAGAACTTCAATTAACAAAATTAAATTTTAGGAGACAAATTGATTAACTCATTCTTGAAATATGCTAAAATCAAAATTAATACTAGACAAATTCATTAATAATACAATGTAATTGTCTTGAAATATGCTAAAATAGAGATTATAAATTTCTAAAACAAAAGAAAAAATCTCTCATCTCTCTGTTTCTCTGCCTATCCATCTATATTCTTACCTTTCTTTTCTTAGTCTTGATTCTTGATCTTTTTTTATAATCTCAGTCATTCTTTGCAATAGCTTGAAATCATTCTTTGTTTACTGCCTTTCACAATAGATTTAAGATTGAAGAGGGACGGTGTGGGCATAGCAGATGTAAACTCTCTCTCCCTTTCTATCTTTTCGATATTTAACATTGAAAAGTTTGCTTTTTTATTCAATTTAAATATTTTAAATAATATTTTTTTAATCTGATAGCCTGATAGGACAACACACTAGTCTTGCTCTCTTACACGAGAAAATACACCCTGTTACGAGTATTTGTTTCTCTCCTCTCACAGCTGGTGGGACCCATAAGCTGTGGGTCCCACTAGCTTGTGAGAGGGAGGAAACATACACTTGTAAGAGCATTAGCATTGGGGAATGCAAATGCCAAATGTAAGGAGAATTTGGCATTTGCAGCCCCAAAATGCTTTGCGTCAGAGAATTGTAAAGCCAAGTATTGCAAATTTTTTTGCAATACTGCTACAGTGCAAAAAAAAAAAAAAAAAAAAATTATCTCTGACTCTCTCATCTCTGTCTCTCATTTTAGTCCTCTCATCCTTCAGTCCTCTCTCCCTCACTCCCACTCTGTCTTTCCGTCTCCCACTCCCTGTTTCTCCCCATCACACCCTATCAAACTCCATTCCCACACCCACACCCATACCCTCCCCCTGTCGCCACCCCAATTACATCCCCAATCACATCTTTGATCCCAACTATGTTTGCATATTCGATACCACTCTTCGCGATGGCGAGCAATCCCCCGGCACCTCTCCAACCTCCAAGGAAAAACTCGACATAGCCTGGTAGCTCACCAATCTCGATGTCGACATAATCAAGGCCGGCTTCCCCGCTGCCTCCAACGACAATTTCGAGGCCGTGAAGACCATTGCGAAGGAAGTTGGCAATGCTGTCGATGTCGATGAGTACCTTGTGGTCATCTGTGGCCTTTCTCTACGATTTGTAATGGGGTCTGATGGTGTGGGTGTGGGGTTTTGATTTGTGAGAGTGGGTTTTGGGTCATGGTGGTGTGGTGGCGGCATGGGGCCGTGGTTGTGGTTGGCTATTGATCTTGCGTGGGGTTGTGGTTATGGAGAAAACTCTGGTGGAGGCGTGGAGATCAGCTTCCGATGTGTTTTGATTGGGGATTCTAAATGGATTTTTCTTTGATTTTTTGTGGGTTTCTTTGCATGGTGGTGGTGGGTGTGTTGTTGCCGTGGTGGTGTCTTTGGTTGTGGTGGCAAATGTGGGTTTCATGGTGGTAGATGTGGGTTTCATTTGTTTGAATTTTTTCTGTGGGGTGGTGGCGTGGCCATTGGTTTCGGTTTGGGTATGTTCTTTGTGGTGGTGGTGGTAGCAGGTGGTTATAGGGGTGATTTGGGGTTTTTTATTTATTTATTATTTGTGTTTTAATATATATTATTTTATTACGAAGATATATTATTTTAATGAGTAGAATAGAAAAATAAAAATTTGGGATGCTGGAAGTATTGTAAAATGGTGTGATATAAGTGATAAAGTAGCTTTTTGAGATGGTAAAATAGAGTAGAGTAGCATTTCCTGATGCTAATGCTTTAACAGGGTGTACTTTCTCCAATTACATAGTCCATTGCCCCAAAGCACTGCACTCTGCATAGTGCATACCTACACATGAGCATATACTGATTCAAGCCATTAGCCATAAGCCCATAGTGCACTATTCACACTTCACAGCTGGCCCCCATACGCCACACACTAACCCACCCACACCCACACTCACACTCAATGTATACGCACACACCCACTATGTCTTTTACCTTTATTTTTTTTAAATGCAAACTTTTACTTTATCAATTAGTATAAGTTATCACACAAATTAATAATTTGATGTATATCATATCAACTCATTTGTATTATTTTCTATATATAAAATAAAATAAAAAAAACTCATTTATATCATAGTGATATTAATTTATTGAATCATGTAATAAATTAATTTTAGGCAAAAATATAAAACTGACCCTCTAACTTTCACGTTTTTTCATTTCAGTCATCTAACTTTCAATTTTGTCATTTCAACTCTCTAACTTTCAATTTTTGTCAATGTAGGACTCCGTTACAACTCAGTTAGTGGCTACCGTTAGAACTCCTAAAACGACGCCATTTTGGTTTTTTTTTTTTTCCTTTTTTTAATTCGAAATTAAAAGAAATTAAGAAAAATCTAAAAAAAAAAAAAGAAAAAAGAAAAAAAGAAAGGTTTTTAGCTGATCTAAAGAACAAAGATCTGAAGAACACCCAAATCCCTGATCATGTAGATTTAGCAGATTAGCACTCTCCGTTATCAAACAAACCAGACAAGTTCAAACTTGACAAGAATGAAATGATATCAAAGGCATTCAGTTCTGTAACCTCAAACTCCTCCACCTTAACCTCCTCCTCGTAGAAATTCACTTCCTTGTACCTTTTCTTAAACCATGGGTCCTTCATCATCTCATCAATGGTGATTCTCTTCTCAGGATTCGTGTCCAAAAGCTGAGACAAGAACTGTTTCAGATCCGAGGAAAACCACTTCGGACATTGGTACACTCCTTTGTAAATCTTCTTGTACATAGCCATCAGATTGGGATCATTAAACGGCAAATAGCCCGTGTTCAGAACGTACAAAATGACGCCGCATGACCAAACGTCGACCATCGTGCCGTCATAGCCTCTCTTCGTCAAAATATCCGGCACCACATAAGCAGGTGTGCCATATAGGGTGTGTAAGAGTTCGTCGGATTGGATCTACTCCTTGACGGTGGAGAGTTCGAAATTGGAGACTTTCAAATTGTCGCTCTCGTTGAGGAGGAGACTCTTCGACTTCAGATTATGGTGGAAGATGCTGTGCGAACAGCAAAATCCAATGGTGGAGATAAGCTGCTGAAAGTACTTCCAGTTGAGAACTTCGGTGAATCGGCCTTTAGCGACCTTTGCGAATAACTCGCCTCCTTTGATTTTTTTTTTTTTTTTTTCAGATTTTTCTTATTCTTTTAATTCTGAATTAAAAAAAAAAAAAAAAAAAAAAAAAAAAAAAAAAAAAAAAAAAAAAAAAAAAACCATGCAAAATGGCGTCGTTTCAGGAATTCTAACGAGAACCACTAACTGAGTTGTAACGGAATCCTGCATTGACAAAAATTAAAAGTTAGAGGACTGAAATGACAAAATTAAAAGTTAAAGGACTAAAATGAAAAAACGTAAAAGTTAGAGGGTCAGTTTTACATTTTTGTCTTAATTTTATTTGTGCAGGTTTAGACTTTAAAGTATAAAGTGGTCATGGCTTTAAAAAAATTGCAATAACTTGGTTTTATTATTCCATACTTTAAATTTTATTTTTAGTTAAATTATCATTTTTAATTATAAATTGTATTTTATTTGTCTATAAATATTTTCTCATTATAAATGTCTAATAGATTTTTTTTTTTTAAAAAAAATCAATAAATATTATTTAATTAATATTTAAATATAAAAAATGTCCCACTTAAAATTTTCGTCTAAGACCCTCAAAGTTGTTGATCCTTAGACCTAATATTTAAATATAAAAAATGTCCCACTTAAAATTTTCGTCTAAGACCCTCAAAGTTGTTGATCCTTTGATTTTTTTTTTTTTTTAGATTTTTCTTATTTTCTTTTAATTCTGAATTATAAAAAAAAAAAAAAAAAAAAAAAAAAAAAAAAAAAAAAAAAAAACCATGCAAAATGGCGTCGTTTCAGGAATTCTAACGAAAACCACTAACTGAGTTGTAACGGAATCCTACATTGACAAAAATTAAAAGTTAGAGGACTGAAATGACAAAATTGAAAGTTAAAGGACTAAAATGAAAAAACGTAAAAGTTAGAGGGTCAGTTTTACATTTTTGTCTTAATTTTATTTGTGCAGGTTTAGACTTTAAAGTATAAAGTGGTCATGGCTTTAAAAAAATTGCAATAACTAGGTTTTATTATTCCATACTTTAAATTTTATTTTTAGTTAAATTATCATTTTTAATTATAAATTGTATTTTATTTGTCTATAAATATTTTCTCATTATAAATGTCTAATAGATTTTTTTTTAAAAAAAAAATCAATAAATATTATTTAATTAATATTTAAATATAAAAAATGTCCCACTTAAAATTTTCGTCTAAGACCCTCAAAGTTGTTGATCCTTAGACCTAATTTACGAAAAGTTTTAGTAATTACTCTCTGTTTGTTTTGGCAATAATGTTTTCTAGAAAATGAGTCATTTTCTAAAAAATGTTTTCTATAAAACTATCTCATTTCCTATGTTTGATTGTGTAAGGAACGGATTTGGAACCTAAGCCCACAAGTCTGGACCAAAGGCCCAACGGACCTTGCACAATAAATTTGTAGAGAGTGGGTGAAAGAGCTGGACTGGGTCTGATATAAACAATGACGGACAGGATTATATTAAACAAAAAAGAGACATAAAATAACACCAAGGAAACTCTTTTGTCAGTGTCCGAGGAAGTGTTTCATTGAACAATCAATAGTTACAAGGTTTAGGGCTACAGTAAAGTTATTCTTTTCCTTTTTCTTTTTTCTTTTTGCTCCCCCTCCCCTCTATCAGGATCTCTTCTTCTTTATATAGTGTCCTTCCCCATCATCTTCATCGTCCACTTGTTCTTCATCTATGTATCTACTTGAGTGCATGTCACATCATGGGTATGCTTTAGTTATTTGGGAGTGACGGTAGCTGAGAGTGCACTGTTCAGAGGTCTTCTCCACATAAATGCGGCCAGAAAAGCTGTTGTAGTGCATTGAATACGGTGGTAGCAGCTTTTCCATTAGATATTTCTTCATTCTTATCATCCCCAGCCTTTGTTCTGAGCTTATCCTGATCTGATGAAGTCCTCGGACAGCTACTGACTTTCCTCGTGCTCAAATAGCTTGAGACTTCCTGCTGAAGTGATATGTTCTCCTCGGACAGGTGATACTCTCCTCGGACAGGAAATGTTCTCCTCAGATAGCGCTGATCTTTCATGAAGATCCCACTCCTAGCTTGGCCTTGCCCCTTTTTCTCGCTCTCTCTATCTTCGGGTGTAAGACAGCCGTTTCGTGGGCCCTTGGTTCATAATGTTGGGCTTTAATAATGTTGGGCCTGGATTCTTCTCCCCCACAGATTGTAACTTTAAATGAATTGAAAAACAATCTTTTTATTTCCTTTATTTAGTTTACTGTGAGATAGAGTTGTTTTCAAAAAAAAAATTAATGGAAAACAATTTCTAAAAATAAGCTATACTTTTTATGTTGACCAAAAATAATTTTCCCTTGACTCATTTTTTCTAATATTTTTATTTAAACTTTTAAAACTTTAGCAATAAAGTTTCAAATGGAATAAATTATCTTAATAATGTTAATTTACTTATAGTGAACCATAACGCGAAAGTATATTGTGGGGGAAAAGGAGCCAGGCCCAAGGTAATGGGCCGAGGGCCCACAAAACGGCTATCTTACATCCGAAAAGAGAGAGGAGAAAAGAGCAAGGCTCAGTTAGGAGTAGGATCTTCATGATGAAAGATCAGTGCTATCCGAGGAGGATATCTCCTGTCCGAGGAGGGTATCTCCTGTCCGAGGAGGACGTTTCACTTTAACAGGATATCACAGGCTAGTTAAGTACGAGAAAAGCCAGAGTGACTGTCCGAGGACTTCACCTGATCAGGATAAGCTCAGAGCAAGGGTTGGAGATGATAAGAACGAAGAAATATCTAAAGGAAAAGCTGCTACCACCGTATTTAATGCACTACAACAGCTTTTCTGGCCGCATTTATGTGGAGAAGACCCCTGAACAGTGCAACCTCAGCTACCGTCACTCCCAAATAACTAAAGCATACCCATGATGTGACATGCACTCAAGTAGATGCACAGATGAAGAACAAGTGGACGATGGAGATGATGGAGAAAGGTACTATATAAAGAGGAAGAGATCCTAATAGAAAGAGATCGGAAAAACTGGAAAGGAAAAAGAAGAGTAGTTTACTATAGCTTTGAACCTTGTAATCACTGTTTATTCAATGAAACACCTCTTCGGACATTGACCTAAGAGTTTTCTCGGCATTATTTTATGTTGCTTCTGTTTTACATAATACAACCCACCATTGTTAAATTCAGACCCAGCCCAGCTCTTTCACCCACTCTCTACAAATTTATTGTCTAGGGTACATTGGGCCTCTGACCCATACTTTTGGGCTTGGGTTACAAAAGCTGACCTTACATATATCATTCCACGTGTAGTGCTTATTTTAAACCACATGATATTTTAACATTCAGCATACTGCAGTACCATATGTTTAAGTTATATTAAGTTATATATTATGTAACTTTTACCCTCAAATTCCTAGGCTAATCTTTTTATGTATAATTTTGAATTTCAAAACATATTTAAAATTATAATTTTATATATGAGATAATTATTATTCTTATATCATCTTGAGATTATGCGAATATATAAGCTAATACTTTTTTTTTTCCTCCCCCTCCTTGTATTTGTTTTTGTTTTTAACAACAATAACAACAGTAAATACTCTTATTTAAAAAATAGAAATATTAAGGAATGCCTTAAAAGCATTGGTTTAGAAATTATTTTATGAGAAAATTATAAAACAATTTATTTTACTTATAGTTTTTTTTTTTTTTTTTTATATTTCTCATCAAAATGATGTTAAAACTTTTTTAATTAATATGGTTTATTAACAATTGTCTTAATGGTATTGTTAACATGACTTGCGAGGCTTGCTCTCAATTTGCCACATAGACTGAAACAGGGGTGGAGTCACATAGTGGCTTGGGGGGGCCCCAGCCCCTGCAAAAAAAAAAAAAAAATTCCATTAGATTAGGTAGAAAAAATTTTTTTTGGGCCCCTCCAATATTGGACAGCCGGCCCCCTCCATGCCCAATTCTTAACTATTCTCCCAAGCCTAGCTCAAATATTCTCCCAAGCCTAGTTTTAGTTTTAGGCCTTATCACCTTATGTATTCCAAATAAAACAAGTTGGCCTGCTCAAGTCTAAATACTAAAAACAAAACTTCACTTTCTCTTCATCACAAAAAATCCACCCACTAACCCACAAAATCCCTTTCTTTACTTCTTATTCTTTTGTTTTGTCTTCTTTGATACACTTTCATTTGCACTGGTACCGTTGCCTACCTACTAGCCCCCAAAACTTCAATCCTTTGTACTCACAGTTTGGAAAAAAAAAAAAAAAAATCCTGACCAATTTTTTCTTTCTTCATCAATTTTAGTTTTGAAACTTTGTGACTACTTGGTGACTGGTGAGTTTTCTTTTCTTTCTTAAGCATTAGACATTCATCTCTTTTTAGTGTCTTTTTTGGATTTTCTCAACTATCTACACCTAAATATTCATATGCTCTTTATATTTTCATAAATTTTTAGAGAAATACATGATTGAAGGCATGGGGAGATTGTTTGTGATGAGTCTTGAATGGAAGATCTAAAGTTGGAGGCAGTCAAGCTGAAGCAGTAAGCATTTGCCACATGGGTGATATCTTTGCAATTTGTGAAGACAAAGTTTCTAAAGTAAAATTGTTTTGATTTATTACCTATTTTTGATTAGTTAGATATCATGTGATTATGGGTGTTGTTAAATTGTTTGGTTTATGTTGTGTACCAATACTTGTGTGTTTAATTTTTGTTTTTATTTGAGGGGTTATTATTAATTAAAGTTGTATTAAAAATGGTTGTATGTTTAAATTATAGTGAAAATTTTATTTTTTCTTGAGTATGAACAACATCCATATAACTAAGTAAAAATTTCTAATTAAAATTTTATTTTTTTAAACTTCTTTTCAGGTTAATTTTTGAGTCATATTCTTAAAGTTAAAAGAATTATGAGCAAACGAAAAACAATTGATGCATTCTTTACGAAAAAAAATGTTAGCAATTTAGAAATTAAGACACTTGTGGCTGTAAAAACAAATGTTGATAGTTCAATGCCTGATGAACACCCTGACCTCTCCAAATGTTCAAGAATTCAATCTGAAGAGATAGATCGTGATCCAGGATCACGTAAACATATATGTGAATTCCCGATCAACAAATCAGATGAAATCCGACGAGCTTATCTCAAAGAAGGTCCATATCAACCTAAAAATATAGACTATCCATACAACGATAATACTTATCATCGTCGATTTCAACCTTCATCGTTCGAATCGGCCCCCCATGTAAAAATTCTTGGCTACGCCCCTGGACTAAAACATGCAGGATTGCCATGACCGAGCGTTTTGATTGATGAACTAGCGAATATACCAAACACTCTGCACTTCTGCAGTCTGCACTGACCAATTTCTATGCAAACATTAATGGAAAAAAAAATCCAAAAAAATCTAATAATAAGTAGTTTGACCTATTTCTGCACTGATCAATTTCTATGCAAACACCCAATGCTTTTAACAATGTTAGTTTATATCTCACACTTTCATTAAACTATTCTAAATCTAATTGTCTTACTCCATTTCTGTTTGTTTAGTCCGGATAATGTTTTCCTTATTTTCTTGTGTTTAAGACTGTGGAAGAACTTGATCAAACAGAAATAAATTTTTTTGTTCACAAGATAAAAGTAAAACACATTGTTTGGGATTTAAAATGTTTTACACCTATAGAGAGCCAAAAATCATTTTCAAATACGACATAAACCTCTCAAATGATAAAGATATATATTAAAATGTCATTGAAGTTTCCAAAATAACCATAAAAAACATTTTATATATTAATAGTTGGGGTTCGGGGTTGAACCGTGAATGTCTTTATTAAAAAGACTAAAAAAATATATGTCAGTTGAACTGCAACTTCTACAAACCGCTTGGCAGGTATGGATGTGAGTTTTAATTGGTATTGGTATATTAATGAAATGACAAAACTTAGGTACAATACCTTAAGTATTGTTATTTAGGTTTCATTCTTAAGATTCAGTCATGTAATTACTTAACTAAAAAATACACTTTTATCCCATGAGAAAAAATTCACATGGCAAAATTTTAAGAGGAGAATCTAAGGAACAGTACCTAAGTAATGTATCTAAGTCATGGCTTTAATGAATATATATATATATATATATATAGGGTTTTATTAAAAGCATAGAAATATAATTAATTTGAAGGTTTCTTTTTTCAACGTTAATTTATGATGCCAACCGTTTCCTAAATTATACGACATGTAGTTCTCAGTGCCATTCTGAGCCCAAGATCCAAAATGAACATTGGTGGAGAATGTAAAATTATTCAACATAAAATGAATTGGTCGACCCTAATAGGTCAACAGGTGGGTTTTTATTTGTTTGACTCTATACTCACAAGTCACAAGCTGCAACCACATGCACAACATTGGGATTAGGGTTTTCTTTTTTTTCTTTTCCGAAGGTAATTTGTGATTTTCAAACTCAAATTTGACTTAAGATCGAGTGAGGGCTGCTTGGTACTGTTGTTTAAACAACAATGTTTAGTGTTTAAATAACAATAATACTTTTAACATGTATTTTTATAACATTCAAACACGTATTTTCACAACTTTGAAAACTAAATAACAATACTTAAACACTGTTATCAAACAGACTCTAATGTTCTTTAACACAATCATAAAATGTGCCATTCGAGTGAAGATTGGACCATATTTTGGATCTTGCTAGAACTCAATTTATGGTGTGAAACTGTGAATATATGACCATAGGTGGTGCAACGTCAATTTATTTTACCTTTCATTACTTATAAATGACCACAGGCCTTGCTTCATTCAAAGCAGGTACAAGTGCTTATAGCACAAAGATACAAGCACTTCACAGCAAGGTAGAGCACCAATTTTGAGGTTACTTTAACACAATCGTAAAATGTGCCATTCGAGTGGAGATTGGACCATATTTTGGATCTTGCTAGAACTCAATTTATGGTGCGAAACTGTGAATATATGACCATAGGTGGTGCAACATCAATTTATTTTACCTTTCATTACTTATAAATGACCACAGGCCTTGCTTCATTCAAAGCAGGTACAAGTGCTTAAAGCACAAAGATACAAGCACTTCACAGCAAGGTAAAGCACCAATTTTGAGGTTACTTTAATTTTTTTTTCAGGCATCACAACAAAAGTAGATAGAATTGAAGTAACTATTTACTCGATACCAATCACACCGCACAGCACACCAGCAAGGTGAATGGAAGGCATTAATGTTTAGCAACCGCCCAATTGAAAAACATAAATGCACCCCAACTACATCAAATTTAATCTTCTAGTATAAGTATAGCTAGACTGTGTCTGAGCTTCCACATCCCACAAGTCACAATTGTCCTCTTTTATCTAAATTTCTTTCTTTGTTTTTTATCATCTTTTCTTTTTCAATCAACCATGGCAGCTGAGGTTGGGAAAAAGTGTGAAACAAAGAATGTGAAAATCACCACCAAATCCCATGTCATGCCCAACAAGAAAATAGGAAGAAGAGAATGTCAATTGGTCACATTTGATCTTCCATACCTAGCTTTTTACTACAACCAAAAGCTGCTGTTTTACAAAGGAAATGACTTTGGGGACATGGTTGGGAAATTGAAAGATGGGTTAGGTCTGGTTTTGGAAGAGTTCTATCAGCTGGCTGGGAGGCTAGGCAAAGATGAGGAGGGAGTTTTCAAGGTTGAGTTTGATGATGAAATGGACGGTGTGGAAGTTGTGGAAGCAATAGCTGAGGGGATCGAAATTGCTGATCTGATGGTCGAGGAGGGTGCTAGCACTTTGAAGGAATTGACACCCTACAATGAAGTCTTGAACTTGGAGGGGCTCCATAGGCCTCTTTTGTCTGTGCAGGTAATACTTTGGATTTCATGCATAACATCTTTTTAAGCAATCTGAAACTAAATTGATCATTGTTTTCTAACTAATGAAATACAAATCAAAATCATCTATGACTGATTTACAATTTTACACATATATAACAATTATCATACACATAATAGGAATAAGAGTTGTGTGCAAGTATAAAGTCGTTCACCGTCAATATTTTCATTCCAATTAATGAAGAGGATGGTGGTTTAGGGTCTTAATTGTGAGATCAACACAATTGTTTATGGCCATCAAGTGCATTAAAAAGAAATCGCTTTTTTTTTTTCCCCACAAATGAATAATGATAATGACGTTACATGCATGTACATATATACATAATTTATGAGTTTCGCTATAGCTTGTCAGTGGTTAGGACAACCGATTTATGGCCATTAATTATGTCCCTCAAAAGAAAGAAAATAGAGCCACACAACCGTTTTAATCTTCACTATGCTTAAAATGGTTACCAAAGCATAGGACCATGAAGTATGTACATTTTTAACTATGATTTGGAGGTAAATTTTTTTTTTCTTTTTAACTATGAGATTTTTGTTTTCTAAACAAAATAAAAGAAGAGAAACTCTGCTAATATCTCCACGAAATTCAGGGACTTAATTGGTGCATGCTGTTCCTCCTTGATTATTTACTAAAAAACCGATAGAACCAAAGCCAACTCATTCCAAATGTTTTTAGTTTTTACTGCAGAGAGCCTGAGACTGCAGTCAATATTTTGAAACTCTGTTGCTAATGAAAAGATAAAGGAATATAAAACAAGCTACTATTTTTTCACATGAAGCATGCCTTTGGTATGGATAAAATTTGCTAGCTTATTTTATTATTTAGCTTATTATTTAGCTTATTTCATGGACCCACTATAATTTTTTATATGGTTCATGGGTCAATTTTACTATTTCAATTAATTTTTACATTTATCTACGGTATTTTCAGTAAAAAGTTTTTAGTTTCAGTAAAATAAGCTGAGTTCAAATAGACCCAAAGTGTGTGTTTGGCTTCAGCTTAAAAAACCAGCTTATTTTACTATTTAGCTTATTTTTTTTACTATTTATGGTCTTATTGCACTTTTTGATACTATTCATGATTCTCGCTATACTATTTCAACTAATTTTTACCTTTATCTACGTACTTTCAGCAAAAAAATTTCAATTTCAGTAAAATAAGGAATCCTAAACATACCCGAAATCCTTGTTTCGCCTCTTTGTAATGGGTTTTCTTTCTTTCTTCTTTTCTTTTTTTTTTTTTTTTTTTTTTGCAAAAAAAAAAAAAAAACCATAAATTAATAACCTTTTTATTTTCTATTGTTAAATTCATAAATAACCTATTATTACATTTACATTTTGGCCTGCTGCCTATCAATTCCTCCACCTAAATTCAACCTTAAAGTCTTTTTGGGATCTATTTATTTTGTTGAAACTGAAAACTTTTTACTGAAACTACGGTAAATAAAGGCAAAAGTTAAAAGTTAGCTGAAATAGTACAGTGAGACCCATAAATAGCATTAAAAAGTACAGTGGGGTCTATAAATAGTAGCAAAAATAAGTTAAATAGTTAAAAAAAAAAAAAAAAAAAAAAAAAAAAAAAAAAAAAAAAAAAAAACTTCTTTCTTCTATGGACCTCACAATTCTTAAGTCTTAATTTAATTCTCAACTTTATTTTGGCCCCTCCAAGTTCTGATTCTACCTCTGATGAAGAAAAAAATGCATGCCCCATACAAATTTAAAGTACAAACAAATTTTTTCGACAATCCAAACAGAATTGCTGAGGCTTGCTTTTCATAAATATGTTGTCAGTTTTAGTGCACTATTCACGGGATCCATAAGTATTTTTTTTTTTTTTTAGAAAAACAACTTTAAAACTAGGTCCCATAGTATTATTCACACATTTAAAAACTATTTTGCTACAATATTTTTAATTTTCAACAATAAACAGTATCCAAACAGTCCGTATATGTTCCAAGTTTTTTTACCATATACTAAATGCAACCCACGCGACATAGAAGAACATATATCATACACCAGATAAATGCATTATTTTTCTCACAATACATATTTCTGAACCATGATATAAGGATTACTGCTATCCGTAGTGATATGTTCCTAGGGCTCATTCACAGCACACCTTCGCATAAGTGTGTTTAAACTACTGTTTGTAATGCTTTTATGTGTAAACAGTAAAAAATTTCACCCGTGTGGGATCAATGATGGACTGCCCCCTTCTTGATAATCATTCACATTTTGAAATTATTATTAGAAGTAATGCTGCTCTAAGTTTTTTTTTTCCTTTCTTTTTTTCTTGGGCACTATTTTATAGTATAGATTTGCTCTTATTCTTAGGGGAGGGCATGATTTTCTTAATCATAAGTCTCACAAACATATGATGATATGAATGTATGTTTTACAACGTTCTCAGAAGAAGTAAGCATAATTTTCATTAATGGATGAAATTGAAAATGTGCAAAGAATTTCAGATTTAAGTAAAAAGAAATGTACCAAAGCACTGTTGAGTAATGGGACACCACCAAAAAGTGATCTAAGGATTGGAATGTAAACACAACTTTTATTTCAGCTACTTGCCTATCACGAGTCACACAGCTCAATTCTATTTATATCTCGTGGGGCCAATTAATTTTTTTTTGGTTGAGCGTTAATGTCATCTTTCTTTATAAAAATATAAAGAGCCTTATACTTTAGTGATATTTTTTACCTTTCTTATAAGGAGAAATGGAGAATCAAGATTTAAGTTCCTTCTCTCTTACTTGTTGTAACAATTATAAATTATAGTAAAAATTAAAAAAGTTCCCAATGCATATGATGAAATTAGGAAAAGGGTTGCATTGTAAAATCAAACTTCTTTTTAAGAAATACACACAAGAGAGAGGAAAAAGGAAAGGGGTTTGCAAAATCAAACTTAATTAGGTGAAATTTGATACTGTTGGTTGAGCGGGACGAAGCCAGAACTTAGAATTAAGGGGGGCAGCTCTGCTACTAGTTGTATGTGGCGCCTTCGGCCTTTGAATCTACTGCTTTATTACTAAGGATTTTTGTTTAAAATTTTTTAAATGGCCAAAGTTGTTTGTTTTGGGTATAATAAATTGATTGGACTTAATTTTTTTTAGTTTTATTATTGATAATTTTTATTTTTGGGCTAATATTTTTAGGCTTGTATATTTTGTTTTAGATTTAATCTATTAATTTTTTATGTTTTTTCAAAGGTGAAAAGTGCTAAAGCTACAAAATTTTTACAAATTACTAATGTGGTGAGTGATTATTATTGATAAGTAAAAAGTGACGCAAGTGTATGAACTAATAAGAATTTGCTACCTTAATGGTTTGTATAAACGTTGTACAAACATTTGTGGCTATGACATTACTCTCAAAATAATTGATAGCATTATTAAAGGGGGCAAAGTGTAATTTTATTGAATGAAACTGCTAAAATTTGTACCTATTAATATAGTACCTATTAATATAGTAATATTAAAAAAGAAAAAATTAGGGGGGGCCATTGCCCCCCCTAGTCCAATAAAAGCTCCGTCCATGGTTGAGCCAATATAGTATTAGCCTATTATAGGTACAAGTGTACAATATTTACTTTAATTATTTATATTTATTTGTTTGGTTATGCGTGTGGAGTAAAACTCAAAATTAATAATTGTATAATACAATATTGATAATAACTAATATCATAGAAAAAATAAATAAGTATAATTCATAATTATAATTAGTCTCATTTCTATTTCTATTTTCATTTTTAGTTATAATTCATTTATATGAATTTATAACATTTCTAAAATAAAATTTTATATATTATACCAATATAATCTGATAGAAAATAAAGAAAATTTAATCAATATCTCCAATTAATGTGTATGATTATAGATAATTAGAGATATTGATTAAAATGTTTTATTTTACATGAAAGATGAGATCACTATTGTAAGGGGCAATTTTTTAATAGAATTCTTGTTTTTCTATATTGTGAAAAGTAAGATAATATTAAAAATTAAAGAAACTGTATAGATTCGCTTATTTTGTTGAAACTGAAATTTTTTTTGATGAAAATATTATAGATAAATGCAAAAGTTAGTTGAAATAGGACAGTGAGAACCATGAATGATACTAAAAAATAAAATGAGACTTATAAATAGTAATAAAAATAAACTGAATAATAAAGTAAGTTGACAAAATTAATTTTTGTCAAACAGCCACTAAAGATGAACACGTAGATGAGAATTAAGATATTGTGAGCATTTGGTTTCATCTGAAAGAGGCGTTTACGTTTTGCGTTTTTTAGATTTTTTTTTTTTTTTCCCTGC
This sequence comes from Quercus variabilis, assembly GCA_030445155.1. Taxonomy (NCBI): domain Eukaryota; kingdom Viridiplantae; phylum Streptophyta; class Magnoliopsida; order Fagales; family Fagaceae; genus Quercus; species Quercus variabilis. The sequence goes on from CP129453.1 coordinate 14,316,722, forward strand.
ACGTGAACAGTAACATCACATGGGTTTACTGTGTAGAGGACAAAAATCACTATTTACGCACTATTTATTACTGTTTACACACTAAAAAATATTAAAAATAGATCCCACAGTATTATTCATATTTTTAAAAATGATTTCGTTACAATATTTTCAATTTTAGTAACAATAAGTTCCATCCAAACTGACGAATTCTATTTCTATGTTGGAATGATAAGACAGGAGTATCTTTTACACTATACTAGGCACATGGTTTGGCGGGATTGTTGTTGGTGGGTGAGGAACATAGGGGGCCCAATCCATTAAGAACAAGTATGCAAGAACCTAGTGTATATAACCAATCAAAATTTTTAAGGAATATTATTTTTTTACTGTACTATTTTCATAAGTTTTCAAGATTGTTTACATTAAAATTATTTTTAAAATAAATTTTTTTTTTTTCAAAGATATGTCAAAAATTAAATACTCCGCAAACAATATGAAATTGAGCAGGCAACATCTTCCCACTTCAGTTTGTAGTGATTCATGTTGAGATCTAACTATGCTTTACATTTTCATCTTCGATCAATACAATTTTTTTATTATAGTTTTTTCATAATTATTAAAATGATATATTATAATTTATGCATGGTAAAAAATTATCAAGAATTAACTCATGTCAAATTAATATTATTTTAATAATTACAACTTACCACTTTAAAAAGTGATAAAAAAATATTATGAAGAAAATTGTCACTTTCATGATCCATCTCATATGCCATCACCATTGATCTTTTGCTTTCTTGAAGGTCATGAACGGTGTTGATGAACCATTTTTTTTTTTATTTACCAAAATTATTGATAATTATTGGTTACTTTTTCCTGGCCACAGTTAACCAAGCTGAAAGATGGACTCGCAATGGGCTGCGCGTTCAACCACGCGATTCTCGACGGAACTTCCACGTGGCATTTCATGAGCTCATGGGCCGAGGTTTGTGGCGGGGCCGCCTCTGTCTCGGTCCCGCCCTTCCTCGACCGCACCAAATCGCGCAACACGCGCGTGAAGCTCGACCTCACAGCCCCACCGGACCCACTAGCATCAAAATCCAACGGGGAAGCAAAGCCGAGCCCACCACAACTCAGAGAAAAAGTCTTCAAATTCTCCGAATCAGACATCGACAAGATCAAGTCAAAAGTCAACTCCAACCCTCCATCGGACGGCTCAAAACCATTCTCAACATTCCAATCACTCTCCGTCCACATCTGGCGCCATGTAACCCATGCACGTGAACTAAAACCCGAAGACTACACTGTCTTCACTGTCTTCGCCGATTGCCGGAAAAGGGTCGACCCACCGATGCCCGAAAGCTACTTCGGGAACCTAATCCAAGCCGTGTTCACCGTCACGGCTGCCGGGCTGTTATCTGCGAACCCACCGGAGTTCGGAGCTTCAGCGATTCAGAAAGCCATAGAAAACCACAACGCTAAAGCCATTGATGAGCGTAACAAGCAGTGGGAGAGTGAGCCTAAGATCTTCCAGTTTAAGGATGCCGGAGTGAACTGCGTGGCGGTCGGGAGCTCGCCGAGGTTTAAGGTTTATGATGTGGATTTTGGGTGGGGAAAGCCTGAGAGTGTGAGGAGTGGATCCAATAATAGGTTTGATGGGATGGTGTATTTGTACCAAGGGAAAAGTGGTGGGAGGAGCATTGATGTGGAGATTAGCTTGGAAGCTCAGACTATGGAGAGGTTGGAGAAAGATAAGGAATTTCTTATGGAGGTTTAACTAGCTAGCTAGGGGTTGATGATTTTAGTTTTCTATGTGTTGGGTAGGTTTTCACTTTTCACGTTGAAACACTGAAATCAGAATAGGAGTGATGTGTTGGTATAAGCTAGCTACTATATTGGGATTGTTAAAGGAGTGTATGTATGCATGTGCTTGTTCTTCTTGTTTTTGGCATTTTGTGTTTGGTTTGGGGACTTTGAAGTTGTGGTAGGTATCAATTAAGTTTATGGTTCCATTAAACAATTACGTTTTTGGAAAATTTTTATCGGAAACTGAAAAAGTTATTAAGACTTTTTTAATTTCCGATAAAACTTTTTCTAAAACTGATATACTATTGTGTGATCTTAGAACACTTGTTAGTAAAATCTTAAGTTTATTTAATTGAATAAGTTATTATCATATATATATATATATATATATATGTATATATGTATATGTATGTATTAATTGTTATTAATGTGAACTGTAATATTGTTCCCTTTATAATGGGATAAATGATGAAGAGTCAAAGGCTTAAAGCTCTGTCAACTTACGAGTATGATCACTTACAAATTGCGGCTGCCTTGTACTCTTGTGTGATTAAATATATCAATGATTGAGAATCATACAAATCTTGGATCTAGCTGATATGAGAATGAGAGTATGATTGAATATATATCATGATTTCTGATTGGTGAAGATTTGCATTGCTGTGATAATTAACTTTTTAAATCTCCTCTTGCGGACACAAAATGGTCACCTTTTTAGAAATGTGGTGCTTGTTTAAGAAATCAACCAAGATAGACAAACAGAGAGAGGAGTAATTGCCAAATACATATATAACAAATCCTTCAGCCTTTGATGCCAAGGAGTGTTGGCTAATCAAATGATATTTTCTCTCTTTATTAGACTTTAGGGGTAGTTAAAACCTAGTAATTACGTGGATAGACTCGAAATTTCAAGCTAGGGGCCAAAGTATAAGAACAAAAAAACTCTAAAAAAAAAAGCATTCATGTAATATTAACAAACTAGCAATCAAAACAAATATAGAAAATCAATCATTATTTAATTTCTTAATACATTAAGATGCAATTATCTAACAATAAAGACAAAAAACAAAAAACACTATTGATTTTTATTTTTTATTTTTTATTTTCTAAAATAAAATTTGTTATGTTTTGAGCTGAGGATTTACATGGATTTGGGCTGAATTGAGCTGGCCCGTCCCTATATGTATACTTTATTTGAAAAAATTAAATTAAATTCTTTGATGCCTTTTGCCTGTGATATAACATTTGGTTTGGTGAATCGTAGTCCTATTTTCTAAGCTATAATTTTAGTCCCATAAATGAATGCCCCTAATCAAATGAGCACGCACGAATCTTGTTGAATAATTTTTGTCCACACTATGAGACATTCAACCACGCGCTATGAGGCATTTGAAGGTAGGGCCCTCCTTTCACTAGGCCAATTAGGTCATTGTCAAAAGCCTCCAAGTGAAAGGGGCCCAAAATTTTAATAAAGAAGGAGGAGTAGAAAAATAAAAAATAGTTTCAGATGAAATTTCAAAAAATCTAATACATCATTATGACCAAAAAAACAAAAAATCTGGAATGTCCCTATAAACATTGGTATCCTAAATTTTTTTTGATCTAAACAAAAATGAATTATCCCAAAGATATTATCCTTAACCTCTAGAAAAATAAAAAATCAATAGGATAAAATGCAAATTCAATGTAAAAAATTACTCACAAAACAATCTCAAATCAAAACAAATCAAAAATCTCAAATCCCTAAAATTTTACTTACACCTTTTCTTTCTCTCACTCTCACTCTTGTTCTTTGCCTCTCTCTCTCAACTCTTGCTCTTTGTGTCCCTCTCTCACCTAGATGATGATAGTTTGCAAAAATACTGTCTTAAACTTGAATATTTTCTCAAACATGCTATTTATTATGATATTGATGATTTAAATTTATTTTCAAAGTTAAAAGTTTTAAAAGAAATTTTACAAATTAAAAAATATACTCCAATTGACATACTAAATTATATAAAAATTTTACAAATTATACTAATAATACCTATTAAAGTTGCCTCTGTAAAAAGAAGTTTTTCAAAATTAAAATTAATTAAATCATATCTAAGATTGACAATGTCTTAAAAAAGTTTAATTGAATAATAAGTTATACTATCGACTGAAAATGAGATGTTAGAAGAACTTGAATACAAAAATTTAATAAGTCAATTTACATCTCAAAAGACAAAAAAATTAGATTTTAAATGAAATATATTATAATATAAAAATATTAAATAAATATTAATTTAATTAATACATAAATATAAAAAATATCTCATTTTAGTTCTCGCCTAAGGCTCCAAAATATCTAGGGCTAGCACTATTTGAAGGTGTTAATTAAGAAAGGCCATATAGCCTTCTACGACCATGAGATATTGTGGAAAGTTGTCAAGAGAGCTCGCTTTACGAATCAAATTCAACTTGGCAAAACTTAATCTATGTGAATGCATCTAAGTTAATTAGTTGAGCTAGGAACTTGATCTGTGGGAGCTTTCTTCATAAGCTTGCAGAGAGTAAGATCTTATGCATAGTAAGATGACCCATTTTTAAAACTTTATGAAATTCATAAAAATAATCCATTTTTAAAACTATATAGTATTTGATTACATGCAAAATTTAATTTCTCTTTGCTATTATGCCATGACAATAATTAATTTTTGGTTCTAGTGGAATTCAAACTCATTCTTATTTGATGATAGTGCAGGTGGAATTTGAACCTAATCCCTTATTTTATAATGATGAGCTCAATTAGTAAAATACCTTATTATTGAGCATGCATTTGGATTGCGTTTTAAAAAAAAGATTTTTGCATTTTGCTGAAAATTTGGTGGGTCCCATACTTTTTGATACTATTTATGAGTCTCACTGTACTATTTCAATTAACTTTTACTTCTATCTATATTACTTTCAGCAATAATTTTTCAGTTTTAGCAAAATAAGAAGTATTCAAATACGTCCTGAATAAAAGATGTGGATTCAAATCCCGCCTATACTAAAAAACCAATTAAAATATTGTTCTAATGATAATGAACAATCATAGAGGCCATAATTAAGATTAAATTTATCTTCTCCATAAAATTTAAAAAAAAAAAAAAATCAAATCTTGCTTGCACCAAAAAGCTAAATAGTGTTTTAATTTTTTTTTTGGGATAAGAGTGTTTTAACTTTACGATAAAGTACAATCATAAAGCCATAGTTAAAATCTATCACATGTGTAATTGGAAAAAGTTTGGCTATAAACTTTGTTGTAGCCTAAAACTACAACTCTACTCAATATATTTTTTATTAGATGTGAATTTTAACAAATTCATCATTAAATTACATTTTATTCTTGTATCCTTTATGCTTGCAAAACTTCTAGAAGATCGAATATCAATAGTTATGTCATGAATTAAATATTTAAATTTTAAGTTTTTACAGTCCAAAGTTATGCAAATATAAAAAATAAGTTTATGAATTAAATAATAAATAACATCTAATTGATACAAAATTTGATATGTGAGTTATAAATATAAATAACGTACAATTCAATGATTATATTTTCAAAATATATAGGCATATTAATTTTTTTAGTTGAAGTTGTAACTTTAGATTACAAACTTACTTTATCCTATATAATAATTAAAAAAATAAAAAATAAATAACTTTTTAGTTTGAGTTAATTATAACACCATAGGTCCATAAGTTGAAAAAATTCTATGTATGTATAAAAAAAAACTATATAATTTATCCATGACCCAATTGGTTTCTACTAAGTTAATGTTATAAATACTGTTTTGATTTATCCATTGGAACAGAATGTTTCAGTATCGGTCTATTTTAGCGTACCGTTGCATGCTATTTCGGTTTTGGGGTTACCAATATATATATATATATATATATTAGTGATTAAAAAAACCCATATAATAAATAATTAAGGGTTTTAAAGTTATAAGTAAATATTTCAACTAATATGTAATCTTTAAGTTAAAACACCAGTTCAACAACAAGAAGTATCAGTTCAATTATGTATTGAATATAATAAGAGTAATAATATGGAAAAAAAAATGACAAACCTAGATGTTAATTTTAGTTGAGTTATACTTGTACCATATAAAATGACACAATTTGTGCCACAACTTGTTCACGTGGCGAGTTGATAGTGAATCCACTATCACTCCTCTACCACTCACAACTTGTCACATAGGCAAGTTGTAGCATAAATTATTCCACCTTATGTGACACCAATATAACTCATTTTAGTGACCGGAACATTGAAAAATGTTTAAAATCTTCTCAAAAAAAAAGAAAAGAAAAGAAAAAAGGATAAAAGGCTGAATGTTTCCAGTTTTTATTGTAAGTCACATGGGGCTCAAAACAAAAGAGCTTTAAAGGAAGGAGCATTACTTGGGCTCACAAAATCAAAACAAAGAAAATATCTTGACACAAGTGGAGGACAGTAGTACAAACACAGTGACACAAGAAGAGGAACGTAGTGGACTGAAACGGCCGAAATTTGTATTAACTACCGCTAAGTGTGGGCTAAGTAATATTGGTCATGGGCTTCGTCTTTTTAGTCTGGGTTTTGTTTGTTTGGGTCAGGCCCATGTGTGTGTTGGTTTGGGTAAAAGAGAAGGCTGACATGGGTTAGAGTACTAAAACATTTATTTAAGATTGTTATTTTTGTTGTGTCTTTGAAAAAACACAACAGCAAAAAAAAAAAAAAAAACCCCCAATAAGAGGTTTTTCACTTTCTTCTTCTTCTTCTTCTTCTTCTTCTTCATCTCTTCAATCCCAAAACTCAGGTACTCTTTCACTCTCACTCATGAATTAATTGTTTTAGGAAATTCATTGTTTTTTTTTTTGTTTCACGCGGCCATTTTTTTTTAAAGGATTCTGTCTGCTTTAATATTCAAAATCTAGTATCTGGGTCTTGTATGTTGTTCCGTTTTGTATCCGAGAACTAAAAAAAATTTGAGTTTTTCTATGTTGTGTTTGGTGGCTGAGAAAAATGTTAGGGAAAGACAACCGACGAACTATGAGTTTCAGCCAAGTATTGAAACTGGGTTTTCATGTAGCTTAGCTGGGCATCTGGCGAATTCTTCAAATTCGCTACTAAATTTTATGTTCAATATTGTATCTTGCTTCTCTTTCTTTCTTGGGTTTCTTGGCAACCAAACGGAGGGTTTGGTTTTGGTTGTTTTATTCGGTGCAATGATGGGTTCAGATGTTGGGATTCAAGTTTTTTAGGGTTTTTTTTTTTCCTAAGTTCATTGGGATTTGGGTAGTTTCGTTAATTTTGGTCTGAGCTTGCAATTTTTTACTTTGATTGTGGTTGAATGTTCATGTGCTGCCAAAGACTACTACAATGGGATTAGCCAATTTTGTGTTTTATTGGTTTCGAATCTGAAGTCATAGGGCCTTGGAGTTCGAGACCCTTTATGTGAATGGTTTGGTTTGGTATTTTACTTTATCTCCTTGGCTTCTTTCAAATTTTTATTTCATTTTTTATTTGGTTTCAGGATTATTTGTTGGTAGGTTATTCATACATATTGACCTGCTGTGGAAGTAAGCTCATTATCTAAAGCGGTAACTGTAATTTGACGGTTTTGCTTATGATGGATTCACCTGAACGAGGTCGTTATGTGAAACGGGATGTAGAGGATGGTTTGGACGTGAAGAGTGATAGGGCTTTTGATGATGAAGAGTGGGAGGGCAGTGATAAGAGAAAGCATAGGTCAAGTAGGTCAAGAAAACTGAGCAATGGAGAAGATGCTGAAGGGTTAGACGGAAGAAGAAGAAGCTCTGGGGATAGAAATGAGGGTCGGAAACGGTCAGGTGGATCTAGTAGAGCGGGTAGTGATGAGGAGGATCACGACTCAAGAAAAGAGTCGCGCTCTAAGCAGATCAAGAAAAGACAAGAAGAGAATACATTGGAAAAGTTGAGCAACTGGTACCAAGATGGAGAATTAGAGAACAAGAAAGATGGTGTAGATAAGTTGGGGAGTAGAGGGCATGGTCGAGCTGATGAAAGTGAGAAAAGAAAAACAGCATCCAAGTTTTCGGAGCATGAGGGTTCTCAAAGCAGGATTAAAAGCAAAGAAGAAAGATCCCATGATGTAGAGATTGAAAAAGTGGTTGATAGAGATTCCAGGTATTCAGAGAGGAGGGAAACTGGTCGAGAGAAGGGTCATGGATCTTCTGAGGAGCTGAGAAATTCGAGGAGAAAATGGGATGAATCTGATGCTGGCAAGAAAGCCGAAGAAACTTTTTCCGAAAGAACTGAGCTTAGAGACCGTAAGTTGTCTGATCCTAAGTATGAGAGTGCTAGAGAGAGAAGTGTGTCTGCTAGGAATGAACCCAGTGAGAGTAAAAGCCGGGGTGTAGATTCAAACAGTGAGAAGGGTATGAAATCTAGCAATAGAGAAGAGAGAAGAGCTGATGCTGAGAGGAGTAAGAGCAAGGTGAGATCAGAGGTGCTTGAAGAAGATAATAGGGCTAGTCCCGTTACTCATGAAGACCGATCAGGCAGGGAAAAAACTGAGAAGCATAAACAGCAGAGAACTCCGACTCAAGATGTTGCTGAAAGCCGGGACAGAACATTAAGTGCTGACGAAGATAGAAATATGCGGATGAGGGATAAAAATGCTAGAGAAGTGGGGCACTCCAGGAGGTCAAGGACCCCTGAGAGGAGTGGTAGGCGCCATCAAGAGACAGATCACTCTGAGATGGATAGTGAAAGAGGTTTCAACCTCAAGCGAAAGGAACTGGAAAAGGATGGTTATAGGGATGATAGATTGAAAGGCAGAGATGATAGCTGGAGTGACAGAAATAGGGACCATGAAGTTTCCAAAGAGAATTGGAAAAGAAGGCAACCCATCAATAGCGATAAAGACTCAAAGAATGGTGATATTGTTTATGATCATGGCAGAGAGTGGGAGATGCCAAGACATGGTCGTGAGAGGACCGACAATGAAAGGCCTCATGGCCGGTCTGGTAATAGGAAAGATGGAAGCAGGGGTGAAGCTGTGAAAACCTCATCAAACTTTGGAATTTCAAATGAGAATTATGATGTGATAGAGATTCAAACCAAGCCTCTTGATTATGGAAGACCTGATTCTGGATCCAACTTTGCCAGGAGAAATGAAGTTGCTCAGCAATCTGATGTGAAATTAACACCAAATGATGAAGAATGGGCATATATGGATGACAGGGCAAGAAGGGGTGATATATATAGCTCTGGGCCACCTGGTGAAGATTCAAAGGAAAGATATACAGATGATGGTACCTCCATGCGAGATCAAAATTCATGGAGGGATGACTTTGATTTCCATGGAGGAAAAGGTAGGGGCCAGAAAGGTGCTATGTCTGGTCGCAGTGCTGGTGGCCAAAGTTCCGGTAGTGGTTCACAACCTCCTTATGGAAACCAGGATCTAGGGTCCTTCAATAGAGCGGCCTCACAAGGAGTAAAAGGGAGTAGAGTTGGGAGAGGCGGAAGAGGTAGGCCAACTGGGAGAGACAACCAACAGGTGGCAATCCCATTGCCAATAATGGGATCGCCTTTTGGACCTCTTGGAATTCCTCCACCCGGACCAATGCAGCAACTTAACCCTAGTATGCAACCTGCTCCAGGTCCACCAATGTCACCTGGCGTCTTCATTCATCAGCCATTTAGTCCGCCTGTTTGGCCTGGGGCTCGAGGTGTTGATATGAATATGTTAGCTGTTGCACCTGGCCTCTCTCCTGTTCCTCCTGGACCATCAGGTCCAAGGTTTCCTCCTAATTTGGGGAATTCACCCTCTGCTATCTATTTCAATCAACCTGGCCCTGGCCCCGGCCCCGGAAGAGGAGTAACTCCTAGCATTTCTGGCCCTGGTTTTAACGCTGCTGGGGCAATGGGACGAGGAACTCCACTTGATAAAACTCCAGGGGGTTGGGTTCCGCCTAAAAGTGGTGGGCCTCCTGGTAAAGCTCCTTCTAGAGGAGAGCAGAATGATTACTCTCAAAATTTTGTTGACACTGGTATGCGTCCCCAGAATTTCATTAGAGAGCTGGAGCTTACAAATGTTGTTGAGGATTACCCTAAGCTTAGGGAGCTTATACAGAAAAAAGATGAGATTGTTTCTAAATCTGCTTCTTCTCCTATGTATCACAAATGTGACCTGAAAGAGTTTGAACTGTCCCCAGAGTTCTTTGGAACCAAGTTTGATGTCATTCTTGTGGACCCCCCATGGGAGGAATATGTTCATCGCGCTCCTGGTGTGGCTGACCATATGGAGTACTGGACGTTCGAAGAAATAATGAATCTTAAGATCGAGGTGATCTTTTTGCGCACAACTTTTTCTCCCCAATTGTCTTATAAATAGAAATAGACATATTCTTTGTACTTGTTCGGTGTGTGCCTTTTAGAAGTAATGGTAGAACTTGCTACAAGTAATTCTAATCACTTCATCTTGTAGAATGATAAATGCTAAGAAATTATATTATTAGGTTTATGATATGATAATATCCATACCAACAAACCTGAATTGGAATTTTATTATGTAACTTGCATTAACCTCTGGGACAATGAAATGACCATATAGACAATTTGCATGTATTGAAATAAATTTCTTTCACTTTTGACTCACATGTCTAATTTTTTGTTCTTGTGTTCACAGGCAATAGCAGACACACCTTCTTTTATCTTCCTTTGGGTTGGTGATGGTGTGGGCCTTGAGCAGGGCCGTCAATGTCTAAAGAAGGTGTATAATCAAGCCTTTAGATTTTTTTTTTTTTTTTTAAAAAATTTTTTTATAATTACATATAGGACTAGCCTTTTCTTTTTGGCTGCAATTTATATTATGAGATTGATTATGTGTACCTTTAAATTAATAATTCTTTTTTGGGTGCTGTAGTGGGGATTCCGTAGGTGTGAGGATATTTGTTGGGTTAAAACAAACAAAACTACTGCAACACCAGGGTTGCGTCATGATTCTCATACTTTATTTCAGCACTCAAAGGTTGGTTCAATGTTTTCCTTGTACGTTTTGAGTGTATGTAGTACTTATTAAAAAAAAAAATTGTTTTGAGTGTCTGCAGCTTCATGTTGCTGCCTCACCTATACTTATCAAAAAGGAAAAAAAAAAAAAAATTGCTGCCTTGCATCCTTTCTTATTTCATTAAATGCTTTATTGATGCATGTATTATTTTCCTAAATTGTTTGTTGTATTGTCATTATGGCAAAGGAACACTGCTTGATGGGCATCAAGGGAACCGTTCGTCGCAGTACTGATGGTCACATAATCCATGCCAACATTGATACTGATGTAATAATTGCCGAGGAGCCTCCTTATGGTCAGTATCCCTAGTAATATCTTTGACACCATTGACCTATGTTGCAGAAACTCTGCCATAACTAGACTTAAGTTTTTACTTATCAAAAAAAAAAAAAAAAGACTTCAAATTTTACAAGGAAAGCATTTGATTTTATCATAATTGTAATGTTAGTAAAGGTGAACATACTAACCCTGTTATGGTCTAGTTGCTGCTTAGGACTGGTAGATCTTAAAAATAATTTTGAAAAACAGTAAAGCAACATGAACTGGCAATAATGTTTAGTCTCATTCTAAAAAACAGATGTGTTTTTAGCGTCAAAAAAAAAAAAAAAAGGAAAAAAATTAATCCTGGAAGGGGTTTCTAAAGCAATTTTAATATGTGTATATACATAGAGAGAGAGAGAGAGAGAGAGAGAATAGAATGGAGGAAAAGAATCGCAGAAAATGTCTAGAAGTTACATATAGTAATTCCACTATGTTTGAAGAAAATGATGGCAAAAAGGAAACCTCGCAAATGGTTTAGGGGTTTACGTGGGTTTCATTATTTTTCTTAATTAGAGCATTTCCAATGGTATAGCTAAAGGCAAAATATTTTCTATAATATAGAATGAGACCAAAAAAATAGTCTCCAATAGATTCTTTAAAATCTAAATTTTTTTTGGCTCATGATCAATAACTCATCAAATCTGATGGGCTACTGTTCATTCTTCAAATGTTTTTTTCTATTATAATAATTGGGTGTTGAATAAAAAAATGTTGGGAGATGTGTAGTTGTTTAAAAAAGAATAAATAATGAATAAAGAAATAATATTTAAATGAGACAGAGAATGTGATAGAGAATCTGTTGGAAAGTGTATTTGAAAAAGTGGGTAGATAAAAGGTAAAAGTCATTGTTCAGTTTCCAAACAGTACAAAAATTTGATGAATTTGCTAGAGATGCTCTTAGCATAGTAAACAATTTTGGCATGAGATTGTTGTTTAAAACTGCAGCATACTATTTGTTGTTTAAAATTGCAGCATAATGACTTGTATGACATATCTTCTTGTTTACAAACATTGTTTTTATATTTTTAATGGTTTATATGTATAGTGATGAAATGATCTCTTTTGACATAAGGTGTATGCCAATGGAATTGCAGGTTCAACCCAAAAGCCTGACGACATGTATAGAATTATTGAGCATTTTGCCCTTGGCCGCAGAAGACTTGAGCTCTTCGGTGAAGACCACAATATTCGGTCTGGATGGCTGACTGTTGGCAAAGAACTATCCTCGTCAAATTTTAATAGTGAGGTATGTTAATCAATATTTGGTCTTAATGGAATTATCTTACAACCTTAACATACTTGAGCATTTGGCACTCAGTTCAGATTTCAGAATTTGACATAGAATGGGGATACATTTCTTACACATATTTGATCTGCCATGTCTCTTATTATTGTCTTGTTCAAAGTAACCAATCAAAAAATTACTCTGATGCAGAAAATCTACTTCCATTAGAAAACACTATGCTGAAAAATAGGCAAATCTTGCAGACCTTCATGTCCCAAAATCGGGATTATTGTCACTATGCTTTCTTTCTATATATTATGGAAAACCTATCATCACCATCCTACAGTATGAATCACTGGGTGGATCAGTACTATCTATGAAAAAAAATAAAAGTTTAGGACCTTAATCCTTTGTTCATAATTGTTTCTTGGGTTCTATTGGTTTGTTTTCCTAACCACAACTCTGATTTGGATTTGGTTGGCATTCAGGCATATGTCAGGAACTTTTCTGACAAGGATGGTAAAGTTTGGCTGGGAGGGGGAGGACGAAATCCACCCCCAGAGGCACCTCATCTTGTTGTGACAACCCCTGAAATAGAGTCTCTCCGGCCCAAGTCACCAATGAAGAACCAGCAGCAACTTCAACAGCAGCAGTCAGCATCCATCCCCCTGGCTACGGCCAATTCCTCCAATAGAAGGACTGCTGGAAACTCACCTCAAAATCCGGGTGCTCTTGGTCTAAACCAAGAAGCTTCCACCTCTAACCCTTCAACTCCAGCTGCTTGGGCCTCACCGATGGAGGGTTTTAGACGAGAAGGGAGCATTATGACTTCAGATGATAAGGTTTTTGATATGTATGGCGGGTTTAGTGGGCAGGGAAATCAAGACTATCTAGATTTTGAGTCTCACAGACAAATGAATTTGTTGTAACAAAATACTCAGTATAATAATCTTCTGTTTTGTAGCATGTAATATTTTTTTGGCCTCCAATTTAAGTGGAAAGAAAATTCCATATGTTTTGTGCGTGAATTCTCATTGGCTTTAGGTCTCATAACAGCTGTGGTTTGAATGGCCTGGTGCGAGTCTACACTGCTTGCCTTTTCTTTTCTTTCTTTTTCATATTTTTTTTGTTTGAATTAAATTCAAGTTTGGGAATGGAAGAATCCCGGGCATCAGGTGTCATTGATGATGCCAGTGTTCTGCCTAAAATCCAAGAAACAATGCAACCTAACACTGAGTAAACATATTGTAGGCACAAACTATTATGGCAAGTCCTCTGCTCAGGACGCACAAACATTTCACATGAAGAGTAATACTATAGACACAAAATATTTTACAAACATTTTACAAACAATTGATGTAGCATTACTCTTCACATGAAATCATATGGCATCAGAGCATTGGCACAAAAAGATGATAAAATTTTAAATATAAATAAGGAAATGTTTTAAATTTAGAAACCAAATGACAATGCATATTGGCTGAAGATAGTTGGAGAGGTAGCTGCCTGGCATGTTGTCTAAGGGTCCATTTGGTTGGGTAGATTGTAGGAATGATAGAAAAATAAAGAGTGAAAACAAGAGGAAAATAAATTCAATGAGGTGTTTGGTTGGATAGATTATTGGAAGAAAAACTAGTAGGGCCTACCAAAATGTTTTCAATGTTTTAAAAACAAGGTTTTAGTTAAAATTGTAAAACCCTGTTTTAAAACATGATTTCAAACACAATTTCAACTTATGTAGCAGTGTTTATGAAATAAGTATATAAAATAGAGCGATAATTATTCTCATATTCTATAGAGTGCAAATATATATATATATATATATATATATATTTTGGAGAAGATGCACGTATTCCTTCAGTTGGCGAAGATGACAATGAAGTGCAGCACGTGTGGTTTGTGTCCATGTTCTTTCAATTTGTTGAGAATAGATACAAATTTGTTTGGCGTATTATAATTAGAAAAAAATAACAAAATTCACAAATATATAAGAAGTTTATAAATATTAAGTATCAGATTAACAATACATAATAAAGTTTATAAATATTAAGTATCAGATTAACAATACATAATAACAAAGTTGTACTAAGGTTCATTTATTATTTTATTTATATAATGATTATATATATATATATATATATTCTTTACTTATACAATATGTTAGTATTTTTTTATCTTAGGATGACAATTTATATTTATTTCTTTAAAATGAATAGAATAAAGTCATAATTGTCTATTTATACGAAATTCCTCTCTCTCTCAAGACTCATCTCGCTTTAAAACATTCAAACAAAGGGGAACCATATTTATTCTCTTTACCCCTACTTAATTTTTGAAACATTTAAATAAGGTGAAGGGGTAACCATTTTCCTCTAGTCTCATTTACTCTACTTTTCTTTCTCTTTTTACCCCTTGCTCTCCTCTCCCACCAAACATTCACACATAATCTGAGAGAGAGAGAGAGAGAGAGAGAGAGAGAGAGAGAGAGAGAGAGAGAGAGAGAGAGAGAGAGAGAGAGAGAGAGAGAGAGAGAGAGAGAGAGAGAGAGAGAGAGAATGTATTTTAAGACATGGTAGTGTGTAAAAACATAAAATTATAAATAAGATATGGACAGAGAATATTTCTCCACACCTTTCTCATGTACACTATGCCGATTACGGTTGATTTTTTTTTTTTTTTTTTTTTTTTTTTTTTTTTTTTTTTTTATCTTAATAAAGTTCAAGTTCTTGATTCTCAAAAAAATAAAAAACCCATCCCCACCTTGTAACCTCCTTGAGGTGGGGAAAACCTAGTTAAGAATTGTTAGGGTTATTTTAGTGTTGGCTAATTTAGTGTCAAAATTTTTATGTAATCAAAATAATTTCCATATTTTCATTTTATTTTACTTGAATTGTAATTGGGTTGGGTGTTAAACGGGAAGATGTCAGAAATTGAATTAATTTTCAAGAATCTTGGTTGAGCGAGATATTTGGTCAAGTTAGATCATTAGTATGTACTTCTAGACAGGTTCGCTAGACACTTGCCTAAAACTAAGGTAAGCAAGATTAAAATAAGGAGGAGGCTTGCCTAACATTTGGTAGTCATTAGGATGAGCGAGTTTTGTAGAAAGCCACCGATATAGGCTTCTTCAAGGACTTTTAGTAGCCAGTTAAACCCCAACTCTTACACATATAGACAAGGTTTTGTAGCCTTAATTTTGAGAAGAGGAAGATGGCCAAAGAGCAAAGAAATACTATATCAGAGAATTCTCAGAGTCTTCCTACCTCTCCCGTTGAATATCAAAAAAAGTGTTGGATATCTATTATACAAGAAGCAAATTGACTCGGTTCCAAAATCTAATCGTAATCCTACCCGGTTCCAAATCAAAACCCCACTTGCTCATTAGATTCTGAAATGAGAGAGATAGTGATTGAACAGACCTTACTCACATCCAATTCAGTCAGCCCAAAAATCGGATCCCACAGTGCAATTCTCAGTGCCGATTGACTCAATTTGAGATTGGGGATAGGCATTATGAATTACTGTGTCTTTAGTCTTTACATTGCAGTGATTCTAAATGATCCCAAGCAATAAAAACAAATAAAAAAAAAAGTTTGGCTTGCAATTCAATTATACAGCGATCAAGAAAGAAAACAATAGATAGAGTAGGAATATAGATCCAGATTCCAACAATCTTCAAATGACTAAGAAGCAGAATTAAATAATCAACAATCAAAGCACTTTTAACAAAAAAAAAAAATCAAAGCACATGTTATACGAGATAATAACAAGTTACAATGTCATTGATCTCTTAGAGAAAGAAGGAAAGGAGTTCTTGGACCACCGTTTTTGTGTGGCGTTAGTTAAAGGAGCAAGGAGAAAGAAGTGCACTACCAGCCAATGAAGGAGCCCATCAAATGTGTAAAACTAACTTAGCCACACGGCAGATTCTTAAGGTGAGAATCTAAGGAACAGTATCTAATGTACTATATATAAGTTTTGTCCTTATTTTAAAATGTTAAATGTTTTATAATTTTATTGATGACACCAAGTTTAAGTTTTCCAGTGGGTCTACCACAATTTTAACCCCACATTCCACTCACCAATTCAAACTAGATCACTCACTCCTAACATTCTCAAACCCTTGACCCTCCAACTACCTTCCACTCCCACCTCACTGTTAACCACAAATCTACCGCTCCTTGGTATACCAACCCAGCATATGAATCCCTTGGAACCTGGCAGAAATAACCCATTGTAAATTTTCAAATTTGTATTAGTGCAAGCCCAAAGAAATAACAAAATAAGAACAAAAAAATATGCACGAAACAGGATCAAATTCACAAAGCAAAATCAAGATTATCCATTTAACACAACTAAATGCTGAAACTTCCTTCTAACTATTATCATTTTCAAGCTTAGTCTCTTTTGAAGGCTAAGGCTACCAAGCTTTGGAATGATTGTTGGGGCTTGTGATTGTTACAGGTCCTTCGGTTTTAGGGATGCATAGGCTAATTGTGGTATTGACTAGGATCTGAAAGTGGGGTATGTGATAATGGCAATCGAACGTGATGGTGGGAGATTAGCTCCACAGTGGTTGTTTGGTTTTTCAGAATTCATAGATTCTATCAAAGTAGGTGGCATATTGATGGCTGTTGATTGCTGGTCGCTATTGTTAAAGTTAAAGAAGTCATCTGAAAAATTAATATATTTTTCCAAAACTTAGATGACACAATATAATAAGGTTAACAAGAAGTTAGAGGATTCCATTATATAATATTTATAAATCAGTAAATCAGGCATGATCTATATTTAAATGTCACATGCAAGTCATTAGTACTTGGCCAAAAAAAAAAAAAATTGCTAGTCATTTGATTAGTTTTGATATTGGAGGATCTTAGCAGCATGCCTGAAAGTAATGTCTTTATTTTATTATTTTGAAAGTTAGCAACTACGTTATCCAAAATGGATCTATAAAATCTAGTGCCTAAGGTAAAGGCCCCCAAACTACATGTCACGTCTCCCACATACGTTATAGAAACCCCAACCTTTACTACCTGCCTTTCTGTCTCTCTCATCCTAGCTTTCTCAGTGAATTGAACATGAGTTCTAATTATCAAAAGTCGCCTTCAGGTAAAATATTTAGTTTGTTTGTGTAGGGGCCTTTTTTACTGTGTTGGGCTGGGTTGTTCCTTTGTGGTTGTAGGCCCGAGTGTTCTAGGTTGCGGGAGTCGAGACCAGTCCAACTGGAACTCAACTTGGCCGGGTTGTGCACAAACTAGGCCTTGTCTGCCAGGAGAGTGCTTGCAGCAGGCAGAGTTGTTTCAGAGGAGCTTGCGGCAGGCAGACATAATTGATAAAAAATAGAGTAATGTATTCTGGAATGACCAGATAGTTCTTTTAATAGTGAATGACCAAATGATCCATAATCACAATAATATGAACAATTTTAACAAATAAAACAGTAAGGGCAAATGGTAATTAAGATTAATCAACAAATAAAGGAAATAAGCCCAATTCGGTCCGCTAGGGCAAGGTCAGGGAGGAAGAACACCTCTTCTCAACACGATTAACCTCCGAGGAAAAGAATTCCTGCTGTGGAAATTAATGGGTGTGAGGGAGGTGGACCTGAATGGACAATGCCCAGAACGATTATATAAGAGAGTAGGGATTTGAGAGGGAGAGAAGGGAAGAGACCTATCGGTGCATACCACTAACACTTGCTCTTTTCTCTCTGTCTTCCTCTCTTTTCTAGTCTTTCCTTAGTGATTTCCACAATTGTCGTTTTTTGTATTGTGCTCCCCTGTTTTTCTAAGTATGTTTCAGAGTCTTTTTCTTTACGTTGTGTTGTATTGCTCTCTTCCTTCTTGTTGTTGTTCCTGTACACGGCAGAGGCTTCCTTTTTATAGTGCATGTCACGACCGAATTTTACTATTCTACCCCCTAACCACCTTTGTCTAGTCTGGGCGTATTTACCGACCATCACTGTTCCGTTTGCGAGTTCTCCTGTTACAGACAAAGACAAATTTTTTGTCTGTTAGTCTGCCGCAGCACCTCTTCCTGCCACGGTGATGTTTCTCTCTCTCTATTCCTCATGGCATGCACCTATTGGTTCTGACTCAGCCTTGCCTCTTTTGGGTAGTATGTCATCCCAGCAGGACGTATTCCCCAAAAGAGCTTGAGCAGGAACCTCAAAACAGGTCTTCCCCTCTCCCTACCTCCAAACCATGCCCTCTTACCTCTAACCCACGACCCCACCACGTCCTGTATTGGCTGGGTACAGGCTGGTGGTGCCTGGGCCTTGCGCGTGCATATGTCTGAAATCTGCCTGCTGTTCATGCATCTGCCATGGACTGGAGACTTTGCTTGTATTGCCTGCTGTTCGTTTTTGGCTTTTCACGAGCTGCTACTTTGATTTCCCGCTCCCATAGGGTCTGGGCTTTATCGAGTACTGGGCTTTGCGTTCTCTTCAACCCAATTCTTTAATTGCCTTGGCTTCTTACCGCGATACTCGGCCTTTCCTGCTGTAGCAATTTGTTCCTGTTGGGCCTCTTTTCAGGCCTGCTGTTCCTTTCCTTCCCCTAGTGGCTTAATATGGCCACTGGTGTTCTCACTTATGGGCTCCAGTGTCCCTTTCTTTTCACTTGGGCCTTTCTGGCCCATTTACTTCCTTTGGACTTCCTTAGTTCATTTACTAGCTCCGCGTCCCATGGGTTTTTACTAACTTAATTGGGCTTCCCTGGCCCAATTTCCTCATTCACATCCTTAGGGTTCATGGGCTTGCCGTTATCCCCTACTTTCTTTGTTTACATTGCTTCGGGCTTGTCGCGGCCCATTCTCACTTTTCCATACCACATACTGCCCATGGGTGCTGTTTTCTCTCTTTTCGGGCCTTTTAGGCCCACTTACTTCCTCAAGACCCATTCATTTATATTAAGAGCTTGTGATCCATTATTCCTGCCGTCTGGACCTAATGGTTTTACTTAGTCCGCCGCTTCTTTGCTGCCCGTATTTCTGGATTGGGCTGCCTTCTGCCTATTTCAAAAAAATGACCCTCAACAGTTTGTTTAACCTTTTTTTCTTGGGAAAAATGCTATGCATATAATATTTTTACAACAATTTTATAATAAATCTTAAGTGGTAAGTTGTTATTGGTTGTTATAAGTGAGTAAAAAGGTAATTTAAGTTGTGAATTCAATTTAGAACCAATAACAACTCTTTTTGGTAATGGAAAAAAAAAAACTTACCATTTATAATTTACTATATAAGTATTATGAAAATATTGTCTATAAGGTTATTGGACCGTACAATTGTGACTAAGACTGAAAATTTAAAAAGTTCCTCATTGACCATTATATGTGTATTACTTTATTGCAAATGTTTGAGTTTGTGCAGAGGCAAAGCCTCGTCAAACGAAGAAACTGTGCCCTTCAAACAGTTCAAAGCAGGTTACGAAAAACCCTCCTGTGGTTGTAGATCGCGATACCTCTTCTGCTTCAACCATCAATCACTCTTCTCTTGTATTTGTTGGTGGTCAAACTAGTTTCTACAAAATATGGCTAAAGAGCCTTAGATCCTAAACAATGTAGTCAAATGTTTATCGAAAAGAGAAAAAAAGAAAAACTATATAGTCGATTAGTCTACTTTTAAACTATTTATTAAAATGCCACTTTACGATAAATGAATAAAGTAACACTAATTACAAGTTCCATTGTTTCTATAAAAAATGAAGATATTAAAAAAGAAGTTCTTATTGAATTTCTGTAATGAGTGTATGTTAATTAGATAAGTCCTGCATATATTAGAAAGCTAGCAAATGTAAATTTTAAATCATTTGTTATCCCATTGCAAATGGTCTTTCATGTCTAATGAATTTTTTTTTTTTGGTTTGATGCTGATTTTGTTCTTAGAGTATTGGCATTGGGGTGTGTGTCGACATATTAAAATTTTAGCACTTGGCACAGTAATAACCAAATACTAAAAAACCACCTACATTACATGTTCCAAGTGCTAAAAAATTTGGTATAAATCTACAATACCATTCTTATTTACATTTCATCTTTTGTTTTCCTCAAAAAGAAAAATAAAAATTCAAGTTCCTTTCTTACCAATGGCTGTCAACATACCAGTGCAAATTTATACCCAAGAAATTCTCAATGAAAGGATGAAATCTTTTAAGTAAAAAAAGTTTCCAAACCAAATTGAGGAGAAAATTGAAGGGAAAACCGGACCTGTCATTGAAAGACAAAAATGCCCATGTGAATCGGTCTGTGACTTTTGTTGTTTTCCAGTTTTCTCTTCTTTCTTCTTCTTCTTCTTTTTTTTTTTTTTTTTTTTAAATCTTTTTCTTCTTCTGTTACCGTGTTACGGTTTTCAGTTTTTATTTATTTATTTATTTATTAATTTCTAAAAGACACTCATGTGAGGTGAATCGCATTTGGTTGGCAACCACAACCAGAGAAGTCAGATGCTTTAACACATATGGAATGGTTGTCACCCAAGAACAAAGCAAACTCGTGCCTTTGGAAACCTTTTTCAACAAAATTCATGATAACTGCGCATATATTTACATGAAACTTAGTTGATATTAGACTATTAGTACTCTTCTCAAGGCGCACGCAACAGTCCTCCTCTAAGATGCAGGGTAGGACTGGATAGATATATAGGAAATGTGTTGTGTATCTCAGTGTTTCTAAGATTGCTGCTCCTAGCCACGGAGGCCTCACCAGGCAGACCCCTGATGGGCCAATACGCCCAGCTGAATAATGCACACACTATATGGTGCACATAGCATATGCTCAAGTTCCTTTACTGTTTACCCCTTGGATTTTTTTTTTTTTTTAAATGATCACAACTATGCTCTGTGAGGAAAAAAAATAAAAAAAAAAGAACAAAAAAAAAAGAAAAAAAAAGAGGAATCTAAACTCATTTCCAAAATTTAGCATTTCTTAGCTACTTAATACAAAATCATAAACTACAAGGTCAGTAACACCTAGAACTCATGCATGACTGTCCTCTTGAACCAATATAGAAATTCTAAAACTCTTGCAGTTAACAAAAAATAAATAAATATACTTTTTCCCACTTTTTTGCACCTATCATCATATACATGGAGTTACATGTCTCACTGTGAAAAGCCTGAAAAAAGGCTTTCCTTTTTGAGGTTTCATGTCTCACTTCCAGGCTTTTGAGGTGGAGGCATTGTGGTGGCAGCTTCTTGAATGGTAGCTGATAACAAATTATACACATAAAATTACTGATCGAAACGCATGTGTATACGGAGAGAGAGAGAGAGAGAGAGAGAGAGAGAGAGAGAGAGAGAGAGTGAGTGTGTGTGCAGTTTAACAATGACTAACCTTGGGGCTGGCTTTGAGTTTCCAAATTGCCTTCTACTGAAGGTATCTGGCTCTGCTGTTGGGCAGCAGATGCCTTTAGCTGCTCTTCTGTGATCTTTAAGTACTCTTCAGTGGTGTATGCTCTTTTTGGGGATGAAGCACCATCTGCCATTTTAGAGAATAACATGGTTCTGTCAGATTTGTTTAAAAGGAAAGGAGGGTAGGGGAAGGTGGTTGGAGTTTCTGATTGGTTTTGAGGATATGAAGTAGCAAAAAGCATCTCAAATGGAACTAGAATTATCATTATTAACTAACGCAATGAGTTAAATGATCAGTGGAACACTTGTCACACAAGCAGAAAAGTTAAATGACATAATATGCAATCATTAAAAAAAGGAGAGGCTAAATTACAAATTGCACTCTCTAACTTTGCCTAAAATTCAATTCAGTCCTATAACTTCAATTTCATTCAATTCAATCCTCTAATGGACACTAACGAGAGGACTGAGTTGAATTCTAGGCAAAGTTAGAGGGTGTGATTTGTAATTTAGCCAAAATAATACAATAGTGTGGCTAAATTCAACGTTTTATTGATGTTGCTCTGGGCTCTTAGCTTTTTTTTTTGGCTGTAAGATTATTTGATGAAATTTCAAATGGATAGAAAATTTTTAAATCTTTCTAAGACTTGATTATCATGATCATGCAGATATCTCAATCATTCAGTTTCCTATCCTAACAACTGTCAAGCAAGTATTTTATACACAAGAATTATTCTGGAGTGTGAAATACTGTTTCAACTGCCTAAATCAGTAAGACCCCAAATGAAAACCACCGAATAATCAGACAGTCAGTATTTTGTGTTTAACCAAAATAGGTCTATAAGAGAGATTTTAGTATCAGATATTTGACCCAGCTGGGCTAAGTTGGGGCTCATCAATTTGAAGTCAAGAATACAAACCAAAAGTTTTACCCTTCCCTCTCTTGTGGCCTTTTACAAAGCAGTAGCTTCAATCTTCTTATTAAAGCTGTCAATGAGCTCTAGCTCAAATGGTACCTTCTCCCTCCATAAGAAAGGGTGTAGAGTGACCTCGAGCCTTTTTTCTTCTTCTTTTTTCCCCTACTTAAAAAATAAAAATCTTATTGGAGAGACAGTTCTTGACATGCTACCTGGAAGACATTTAGGTTTTTTGTTAAGAAGAAGATGGAAAAGAGAGAATCTGAAAATTTAGGCATTACAGTCAGAGGTTTCATTTTGGAAGGCAGTTGAAGGACCTCTAATGATTTTTAGAAGCATCTGTTAATTTGATAAAATTCTTAGGTTTTGAACATATCTGCTTATCAGATCCCCACCCCTGCAAATCAAAAAAACAAATTTGGCTCCCTATTGAATAATATTCTATGTGGTTTGAATGGACGTCACATACTTGAGAATTTTTCTAGACAGGAACAGGGTTTACCTTGATAACTATTTACCTATATAGAAATTAGAATGGCCATTGAATATGCTCGTTCTCCTAATTGGTATTTTAGTTACATTAGTCACTTAGATCTTACTTATGCTCCGCATTAGAGGTCTAGTAAACTTGTTAAAACTCTTACTCACCTATTAGCAATTTAATGTTTCATTTAAAATCACTAAATTGCTTTTTTTGGATGACAAATGCAAATGTTCTGCCTAAAACCCATAAATCATGCAACCTAATACTCAAGTAAACATACTATAGGCACAAACTATCACGGTAAGTCCTCTGTCAAAGGGCTCACAAACATTTGACATGAAAACTTGTGGCATCAGAACATAGGCTTATAAATATATTAAATTTCAAAATATAAGGACCTCTCAAAAATTAACATAATATATCAATTTCTTTGGAAAGTGTGAAATTTTCCCAATTTACATAAATCTGAACTCCAGTTGATTGATTCTATAGAATTAAATTTCCAAAATGACAACAACGTGCTTCACAGTCAGCACTCGTGTTTGCCATTTCTGCATAGATAGGAAACCAGCCAATGCTGGCATCTTTTCTAACAAGAATTTTTGTATACTTCAGGTTCATATGAAATGGTACTACTATGAAAATTAAATAAGGGCTCAATTAACAATAAAAAAATATAAATTTAATGTAACGTAGATGTTGAATGACTTAATTACTCACTCAGATCAACTACAGTCTGAGAATCTTCAGTGATGGTAGTGGAGGATGGGGTTGATGTAGCACTGGGTTTGCTGGAACTGTTAGTGTTTTGTGTTGAAATGTCATCAAGACCAATCTCCCGTTCAAGGGTGCTCTTGAATTCCCTTGAAACTTCCTACATATGAATAAAGAGGGCACCACTAATAAAATCAAGGCATCTCATGAGTGAGGTAATCAAGACAAAATTCAACCAAATGTTTAATGCTTCAACCTGAAGTTCTTTGATTGTAGGTTGGAATGCACGTAGAGTTTTGCCCAAATTCCGAGCAACCTGCATTTAGCTAACTTAAATTGAGATACCAAATAGATAATTTAAAAGAAGCATGCACGCACGCACACACACAAGAAGATTTAATGCACCCTCATATGATCCACATAAGAAGCACGCACACAAGAAGTACAAATGCAAGCATGTCTAGGCACTCAGAACCTACCGCAACTCCAGTTCCCCAACCTTTTGGTATAATAGAGCTAGTTTCCCCCAGTTTTTTACTACTGTACATGTAATGATGTGAACTTCAATCCTTGTATGTCTTTTCGATGAATAAAGAATACAAATATGTTTCTTGACATCATATATAGATCCTTTGTATGAAAGGTATCACTAACACCTTAATTATCAAAAAAGAAAGGTATCACTAATGCCTTACCTAGAAAGCACCCAAAAAGAAGTAGACAAAAGAGTACAGTAATCCTCATAAATTCTGTACTAATGCATAAAGGAAGAAGCAGTGAAGCTAATTATATATGCCTCTCCTATAATGCCATATTTTCTTTTATCAGTATTTAGTGGCAACGGATTAAAGTACAATGTTGCATAGAATTCTAGCTTTGGTGTGTTTCCTATAAGGCTTGTTTTGTTGTTCAGAATCTGGGATGTAACTATACGAATAAAAATGGTAATTGGGAACAAGGAATACCTACCAAATTGGTCCTTTTTTTTTTTTTTTTTCTTTTTTTTTTTTGCAGAATTGCATAGAGCAAAAAAAAAAAAGAAAAAAAGAAAAAAAAAAGAAAGGAAAATCATAAATCATAAATACTGGGTTGATTCAAATAAAGATCACATACAAATATGTAGACCATTAACGGTTTAGTAACCCCTCAAATGTAAGACCTGAAATTTTAAATTTTATACAGACAACTCACCTCAGCAAGACCTTTAGGACCAAAAACCAACAAAGCCACCACCCCAATGACCAGAGCCTCAGGTGCTCCAACTCCAAACAGAGATGCATAAACCACCTTACCCTTACATCTCCCTTTCCTATCTGCACCACCATCATTGCAATTTCAAAAGAAAGCAAAGCACAGATTCCAAATTGATTCAACTGACTTGAGAAAACAAAGCACAATCCCAGATGAGAAAAAGTACCTGACTTGAGAGGCTTTGGTGTGATTGAGATACCCAGATGCTTTAAACCACTCCATGGGGAGAAAACCCCGAGACCCAGTGGAGGAAACCATGTGGAAAGATGAAATTTTGGGGTTTTGGGGTATGAAAATGGAGAAGAAGATGAGGTATAGATTGCTGACTTTGTAGTAAAACATGAAGATGAGAATGTGGGAGTACAAATTGCTGAGGCCATGACTATAAGTGTAGAGGTCACTTGAAAAATGATTTGATTCTTACACTATAGTGTCTGATTTTTGAGGTGGCTATGAGTCATGGCCTTTGAAAGTAGTCCAATATATTATCTTCATCATGGAAAGGAAAGAAAGAACAGAAGCTGTTTGGAGTCTATTACTCTTTGGACATCTCTGTCACTGTGTGTTTTGTTTTTTGGAGTGGGGCTGCGAATTGGGCTTTGACCATGTGACCCAGAAGTCCTAGCTCATTAGGCTGTGAAATCTACCTGACTAGCCCAGCTGACTAAGATTTTTTCTTTTCTTTTCTTTTTTTCAATAATTCAATAGTTTGAGAGAGAGAATTTCAATCTTAAATCTCTCTTTTGAAACACACACTAAGGTATCAATTAAGTTACAAGTTAAGATTCAAAGTTTTAAACAACAGTTAAAAATGAGAAAATATTCTCTTACACTCATTTTACATCTACTGTTTTATATAATATCTACAATTAATACGTTGATGTATACATTTTAAAAGGTAATGTGGACGAGAGAGAGGAAAAGGCCACTGAAAAATTAAAGAATTTTTTATCAAGAAAAGCTTGTGGGGATATCTTAGCTTGGTTGGTAAGTGGTCTAAAATGGCCTAAACTTGGGCCCTTAATGCGTCAAATGGCTAGGGAGGGCATTTCTATCCCAGAATCATTCTGAAATGGGTTAATCAAAATTGGGCTGGTTATGAATTGGACTGGTGAAGTCCTATACTGGTTTTGGACTGACCATGGGCAAGTACAATGGCCCAATCACCTCAGCAATGGTAAATGATTTCTACGAAGTTAAATCTTTTTCTTCTTCCTTTTCGTTATTCTTATGTTATACCTAAGTGATGTTCTATTCCAAGATTTTTTTTTAAAGATAAATAGATAGTGAGAAAGGGAGAGGTGAGAGATCATGTGTTAATATACAGAGTTTAAAGATATTGGTATGTAGACTGTTGCGAATATACAGAGTTTAAGTCTCATCATTATCTTTTACTATCTTTATCCTTCTATATATATACTGTGGGGATATTAGGTCTGGGGGTCCGTCGTTGGTTTGTGTTATGAGCTTATGGCCTAATCCAAGGACAAGGGTTTATCCAAGGAGGAGAAATCTTTGTTAAACAAGGTTGTGTTAGTGAATAGAAGTTAACTTTGACCATAATGGCTCAAGGAGTAGGTTGAGGATAAATTCATCCACGGCTAACCAATGCTGAGGTCCAAAAAGGTTGTTTGTCATTTAGGATGATATTCCAAGAAGTCTCGTCGATGTTGATAAGTATTGTAAGAGTAGTGAACAGGGTAATGTCCTAAAATATCTAAAGAGAAGGTTGCTACCTTCACATTAAATGCACTGCAGCTAACACCCTAACCGCATTAATGTGGAGGTGATACTTGAACAGTAGATTTTAGCTTTACAGCTACTAAATGAAGACTTATGGAAGGTGATGATGGGACAAGCATCCATACCAACTATCTAGTATGCACGTGGAAGGTGGAAATGAAAAAAAAAGGGGTATAAATGAAGAAGGAGGCAACAAGATTGGAGAATCGAGAATTGAAAGGAAAAACACTGTAGCATTCAGGAACCAAATTTGTAACCACACTTGAGATTAACATATAAGAACAGACCTTCTCGGATCTTGCCGATGATGAATTTTCTTCAGTACAAGCCTCTTTCTTTCCATTATTTTATCATCTAAATCTATTTTAATGTTTGTTTGATCAACTAAAGCCTAGTTTTTCCAACCCATTCTCTACAAATTTATTGTTTTGGGCTTTTTGAGCCTAAGTCCATCCATGTAGTGGGCTACAAGTTCAAATCTAATCCTCACATATACAAATATAAGAAAATATTGAACATTGTCCTATGACCTATCACAAATTGTTTGGCAGATAGGTAATATATTAGTGCCTATAGAAACTGTAAAACGCTAAATAACAAAAAAGTTTTGGAAAAGTTTTTATCATTGGAATGCTTTTGCTGTCAATATAAGTTCAAATAGATTTTTTTATTTTTATAATTTGTATTTTTTTTCCCCAATTTCTTGTGAACAAAAAATTAGGCGGGGCCAATTGAATAAGGAGTGCTTGATCAACCCCACCAATCGTGCACTTTTTATCCTTAAGGCCTTGATAAAGATGGGTTGTCTACAATATACCTGTGATGCTTGAACTTTGCTTATACAAGTGTGAACCTAGCATTTTGATTTTATCATCACAGGACTCCTAGTAGTATATAATATATATGAGGGATCTTGAAGCAATACTCTTAGTAGGTGAATATTTTCTGGTTCATATATTGACTACAAATCTGAAATCAACCCCCACCTACTTGATAAACTTGAACATGTGGTGTGCTGGTTTAGCTCTTTGCATTGTAGGACCATAATCACACTAAGCCACCCCATCACAGGTTCATCTTGTGAAGTATCTAGTAGTCTCCAGTGGACCCGACAATAAAGGTCGTTAGGTGTTTTTTTTTTTTTTTTTTTTTTTTTTTTTTTTAAGTGAAAGTTGAGGGAGTTTCATGATCACAAAGATGAAAATGGAATGTCCCTAGGCCAAAATGGCTACTAACCTAATTTTCTATGTGTTATTTTAGATAAAACTAAAAAGGTGAATCATCATGAATCAAACAGCTTTTTTTATTTTATTTTTTATTTTTTTTTAACATAGCAATTCAAGGAACAAATGCATCATTTTAAATAAAGTGAATCTACTAATTAGTAATTACTCCTAATAATATTAATATATTATAATCCCATCAATATTAGAAATTAATTATCAATAATATGCTCAGAGAGAGAAATAGAATCTCATCAATATTAGAAATTAATTATCAATAATAAGCAAAAAGAGAGTTAAGACAAAAAAGTGTCTCCTATGTCAGTCT
Source organism: Quercus variabilis (assembly GCA_030445155.1). NCBI lineage: Eukaryota > Viridiplantae > Streptophyta > Magnoliopsida > Fagales > Fagaceae > Quercus > Quercus variabilis. The sequence continues at coordinate 14,345,112 of CP129453.1, forward strand.
CATGAAACTCATGTTTCACAGATGTCTGGATCTCACATATTCCCGTGAGACATGAATTTCATGAGACTAACAAATACAAGATTTTTCCGATTGAACAATTTAACTCAAGTCATCCTAACATGTCCTAGAGGTAAAAATTACTAATAAAGCTTTTTAATGTGGTAGATAACTTTTTATTTTTATTTTTATTTTTTATGGGGTAAATAAATTATTTATTTAAAAAAATTGGGCGTTGGATAGGATAACTGATAACTTTACTTTAAAGAGCCTTTTTAAACCAACTTTTGTTACCAAGACCGGGTCTAGAAAAGTGAATCATGATGATAATTCTGATTTCTGAGCTAGTCCAAAATCTACTAAAAGATACATAAAAGGTTAAAAAGCTAAGAATAATCAAACACTCATGGAAAGGTTACAAAGGTAGAAGTTCAGCAACAAAGTTCCTTTGGAGAAAGAAAAGAAAAGGGGGAGACTCTGAGTGAGAGAGAGAGAGAGAGAGAGATGCTGCAAAGGCCAAAAGATAGAGTCTAGGTGTGTTAGGATATCATTATCAGAAAGCAAAAGGATAATGGGTAGTAGAGGGAGAACCACTCGTGTAAAAGAAGAAAAGAAAGAAAGTTTTTATTTTTTATTTAGTTTAAGAGTTAAAAAGGACTGTCACCATCTTACGCACGAGGGGTGCGCACAAAAATCCATCAAAAACAACACAAAGTGGAACTGCACACGTGCACTACTTTGACAAAAAAAAAAAAGGTTGCTTTGCTCTTTGTGTTGTAAAAAAGCAATACCAGTTAAAAAGAACAGGAAACATACATGACCTTTGGACTGAAACACCCCTCATTCTTCACTATTTATATGCCATGGGAGTACCAATTAGGTATTTGATTTATCAATGCTGCCAATGGGGTTGGATTAGTTGGTAAGACTCAAGTACTTTGTCTAAAGAGTTTAGATTCGAGATTGCTGCCACCAGTTCTCTTTTGGTGAGAAATCTATTAGTCCAATGTAAGTCCTCTCTGAGGCTTATAGTTTGCTCTCTCTGGTACGTGGTAACCTCCCCTCACCTAAACTTTTTCTTTAGCCCAAAAAAAAAAAAATGCCTTACTTTTTAGGTGACTTTTTGGGTAGAAACTGAAAGCTGAACTACTTAAATATATGTGTACAAAACTACAAATAATTCATGGTCTTATTTTCTCCACATGTTTGGCACTCCAATTACTTATTCTTCATCATTTTTTTTATATGACAATGATAATATTGGAAAAAAAATATCCTTAATTCAAATAAAGGTCTAATCTTGCTTTCTAGATGATATTTGTTGCAAAAGTGTGGTGGACATAACATTTCTTTTTTTGATTAACCAGTTGGTTAAATAGTTGACTTATAAGAGGAAAACCTACCTTAAATGAATTACACTTGAAGGCACTGGTGTGATACAAGCGTAATAGCTTTCATGCCTAAGACAGAAAAGTTATGAATGAGAAGAAAAAATTTGGTGAAATGAAGGTAGTCTCGTACTAATCCTTGATGAGAGTTCATTCATTTGTACGATTTCTTGTCTTTAGTCATTGTTTCATTACGGTTTTAATGGGCATTAAATGATGGCCATAACACCCACCATTATGTATATGATTCAGCTAATTCTTGGTTTATGTAATTGTTGCTCTTCAAATTTGGTACTTAGCCCTTAATACTGGTTATCATACTTGTTAGAATGCTTGACTTTTTTTTTTTTTTTTAGATCACCTCATTCTCTGTTTGGGCCTCAATACTCGAACTCACTAAGCTTATATTGTCCATGGTTTGATTTTTTCCTACCTAAACTCTTTTGTCAATTTGGTCGAGCCATTTTTAGTCATTAGTGACATTTTCTAATCGCGGTATACTCACATTTTCTAAATCGAGAACTGAAATCTATTTACCAATATCATAAATGTAGATTGCTCTAAAATATATGGAAGTTTCCTTAAAATTATAAAATATATAAAAATTATTTTTAGATTTTTTTTTGGTACCAAAAGTGTGCGGTGTGCGGTATTTTTAGATTATGAGAATAAACAAAATGTTTCATTGACTATCTCTAAATTTACTGTTTAAAAAAATAAAAATTGCAGGCGAAAGCATACTTAATTTTAAAATTTGTTAAATTTTGTAAGTGTGAGTAGTCAACATTTTTTATCCATTATTGACTTCTATCAGTATAATCCACTATTTTTTTTATTAACCGCTTGCAATTACACATGTCAATAAGTTGTAAAATTTGATTCGAGAATAATTGTGTCCAAAATATTGTTGTTAATATCAACGTTACTCAGCAGCACACATTGATATACAACTACAAGTACTAATAAATGGGATGCCACACCATTAATACGTTGTCACGAGAGTCGTGTGTTTTGAGCTACAACGTTCAGAAAAAAAACAGGAACATAGAGTAAATAACAACAATTAAGTCACGGGAATCTCACATGCACCCACACCCACCTCTTGTTTGGATTTTGCCATTTAAGTCTTTTTTTCTTTTCTAACGTCTAAAACTTTAAAAAGCCCACAGTCAAAACTTTTACTTAGTGGCATCATGGGCAAATTTGAGACCAATTTATGGGCAATTCAGTCAATACTTTTACTGATTACTATAAGGCTAAAAAGCATGATTATCTTTATTGAAACCCACGACGATACTACTTATGCAACAAATCTTTGTTATTGGATGTTTGACTTTAAAAAAGATTTAAATAATTGCAGATTAAAAAAAAAAAAAAAATTAGTGCGCAGAGAGAGAGAGAGAGCAGACAACTCCCCTTTCTCAAAGGAAAATGTTAGGTTGAGCGTATTCCCATCTAACATGTCTCATTGTCTGAGAAATGACGCGTTAATCTAATAATTCTATGCATTAGATCAAATAATATCATTTTATGATATATGTCGTGTTTGTATTTCTTTCCAAAGAACTAGAAATAGAAATAAGTCAGGATACTGTTATTTTAGGATATATGTCATACTCGTGTCTCTTTTAATGCATAATAGTACTGAAAATAACTCAAAATTTTATTTTCACTCTCATTTTAGGAGATTTAATATGGATTTTTTTTGTTGTTGCTAAAATATAAATTATATCCATTAAATTTGAGTGAATTATATAACATTTAGCGAAGATAAATTATTGTTTTTGTTATTTGTATCTTCAAAATATTCTGTCAATTTAGTCCTTCTATTGTCTACTTTACTAATAAACATAAAAAAATTAATGATGAATTTAAAAAATGCAAATTTCTAAATAAAAATACAAAAACTAAAACAAATCATAGAACAACAAAATAGCTTGAAAAGTCTAAAATGACATTGAATTATTTATTTATTTTTATACAAACTTGAACCCTGACCCTTACTATCACATAAACTGTGTGCCGTGATATGACATTAAATTTTTAAATAAAATAAATAATAAGATAAAAGTTTTATTTACCAATTCTAGAAAGACGACTTTATTTTTGGACATTCCAAATTAAAATAGAGGCAACAATTTAGGACAAAAGGTAAAATAATTACACAAACTACCAAATAAAAATCCATTTTCTATTCTATTAAAAAAAAAAATCCATTTTCTAACCTGCCAGTTACAAATAGTAACAACAAAATAAAAACTCATGGAATGATTAAAAAGAAAAAGAAATAGAAGGGTAGATAGAATGATGTAGTAATAAAAACTAAAAAGTTAGAAAGAATCAGAAAAAATGGGAACATAAAAAACAATAATTTTGATGGGACCCCATTATCCTTTCATGATGACGTGGTCACGATTTAGCGCAAAAATGGAGGAAACCGGAGAATAAAACCAAACCAATAGTCCACACATACACACATACATACTTCACACACACAGAAAGAAAGAGAGAGAGACTCTGAGTTTTGATTTTTTGGTTTTTATATAATAGCAGTGAGAGTAGTGACCGTTTCGTGCTCTCTCTATCTCTCTCTGTTTTTTTTTTTTTTTTTTTTAAATTTTTTTTTTGCCAGATCAAAAACTATACTCTATGTTCTCAAATCTCGCCGGAAATCCAACCGTTTTTTCACTCGCCGGAAAATCCAGTCGCCGTAAAAGTTGTTGTTGTTCCAAAAAGCAGAGCTTTGTTTTTTTGGAAATTGGCAAAGCTGGATTCGGATCGTGAATCGAGGATGAGAAGCGTGAATAACAGCGTCGAGACTATAAACGCCGCTGCTACAGCTATCGTCTCCGCCGAGACTCGTGTCCAGCCCACCACTTATTCAGTAAGTTAAATTTTGATTGCCTTTTTTGCTTTTTTTTTTTGGGGTCCTTTTCCTGTGTTTGGGAGCTGAGAAAATTGAGGAAAACGAAAGAGATTTATACGTTTTTTTTATTATTATTTTTTTCGTTTTGGTTTGTTTTTATGTGATTCGGTTTGCTCTGTTTGGCCGGTGGGAAAATGCAAGAAAGATAGAAAATTTTCTTTTTTTCTTTTTCTAAGGAAAAAGGTTGTTAGGATTAGTTCATTTCATGTTTATTATAATTTTATTTGGCGGGTGAGATGAAAAATTGTACGGTAAGTTGGATCTAATGCTTGTTTAGTTGTTTCTATCTCAAAATTAAGTTGACTAGTTAAGTAAGATCGAATTAATTAAAGGTTCTAGTAAAATCCCAGTTCTTATATAGTGCACAGGATTATAAATTTTAATGCTTTTTTTAAAATTACTTTTGGATAAATATATGGTATATTTTTATGTTAATCATTCAATTTGCTTGGATGCTGAGAAACCAAGGGAAAGGAAAATGAAGAATATTTTTTAAAGACAAAAATTTGATTCAGTTAGGTGGGTTTCTTGGTTTGCTCAGGAAATGATAAGTATAAATTGTGAAATTCTCTTTTTTTTTTTTTTTTTAAAGAAATTAAAATCTATCTTTGTACGGTAACGTTCCTTATGGTTCAAGAAATTTGTTTGAGTTGTCGATGTGCAATTCCTGTTCTGTGCATTCTATTGATTAGGTTGCAATTTTTTTTAGAGGTGATATGACTATAATTTGTATGTGACACACATTGCGCATTTGGCTATAGAAAAGTAATGATGTCTTGATGATCCAGGACTTAGATTGAAATCTGTACAGTTGTGTGTGTGAAATTCACATATCACACTCTAGGTCTAGTATTAGAAGAAATTGTCATACATTCCTATATGTTAAGTGGAATTAACTTTTCATTCAAACTGCAATGATATATGGTTGCTTAATTTGCATTTGATGACGATTTTGGCTTGATTGAATGGGTCAAATGCTGAAATTATTTAAAGTTGGTATTGAATGTCCAACACAATGATGAAGAGGGTTGGATCTGTGCTTAAAATTGTAGTGAGGGACTGAGGGTTGTATCTGTGCCACCGGTGCATCAAACTACTCTTGTTGTGTATGCGCATACACACACCCAAGTGTGTACAAATTTGTATGTGTGACATCTTTGAATTAAAGTTCACTAGGTGAGTCTAGCTGGGTTTTCCTCTTTTGGTCTCTACTGTTGTGTGCTGAATGATTGTGGGTCTTACAAACCATAGAAGAAATGATATTTATGTTCCATTTAAACTCGTAGTAATTCAAATTTTTATTTTTTATTTTACAGAAAAGAAGATGGGGAAGCTGCTGGAGCCTATATTGGTGCTTTGGATCTCAGAAGAACAGCAAGCGAATTAGCCATGCTGTCCTTGGTCCTGAGCCAGTGGTACCTGGAGCTGCTGTGCCTGCTAATGAAAACCCAACCCCCCCAACTGCCATTGTAGTACCCTTCATTGCCCCTCCCTCTTCTCCTGCATCCTTCCTACAATCAGATCCTCCATCTGCTTCCCAATCACCTGCCAAATTACTGTCTCTCACTTCTCTTTCTGTCAATGCCTATTCACCAGGTGGAACTGCATCTAATTATACCATAGGCCCTTATGCATACGAGACACAATTAGTCTCACCCCCTGTATTATCTACATTAACGACCGAACCATCTACTGCTCCTTTCACTCCCCCCCCTGAATCTGTGCATCAGACAACACCTTCATCTCCTGAAGTGCCATTTGCTCAACTGCTAACGTCTTCACTTGACCGCAGTCGTAGAAACAGTGGGACTAATCAGAAGTTTGCATTATCCTTTTATGAATTCCAGCCTTATCAACAGTACCCAGGAAGCCCAGGTGGCTACTTAATATCACCTGGGTCAGCAATCTCGAATTCTGGAACATCAACTCCTTTCCCTGATAGACGCCCTATCCTAGAGCTCCGCATGGGGGAGTCTCCCAAACTCTTGGGCTTTGATCATTTTTCAGCTCGTAAATGGGGTTCAAGGCTAGGTTCTGGATCTTTGACCCCAGATGGTGTGGGGCTCGGTTCAAGGCTAGGCTCTGGATCTTTGACTCCGGATGGTATGGGGTTGGGTTCAAGGTTAAACTCTGGATCTATGACACCAGATGGTGTGGGGTTGGGCTCGAGGTTGGGTTCTGGATCTTTGACGCCTGATGTTATGGGCCCTGCCTCTCGAGACAGTTACCTTTTGGAGAACCAGATTTCTGAAAGTGTATCCCTCGCCAACTTAGGGAATGGATGTCAAAATAATGGAACTATAATTGATCACAGAGTATCATTTGAGTTGACAGGGGAAGATGTTGCACGCTGTCTTGCAAATAAATCAGCGGCATCTATTAGAAATGCATCAGAATCTTCACAGGATATAGTTGCAGAAGCCCCAACTGATAGAGAAGGGATAAAAACAGACACCAACAATTGTTGTGAGTTGCCTATTAGTGAAACATCCAGTGAAACACCTGAAAAAGCTTCAGAGGAAGGGGAGGAGCAGAGCTATCGGAAGCATCGTTCTGTTTCTCTTGGATCGATCAAAGAGTTCAATTTTGACAACACAAAAGGAGAAGTTGCTGATAAGCCCACCATTGGCTCTGAGTGGTGGGCAAATGAAAAGGTATCAGGGAAGGAAGCTAGGCCTGGCAGCAACTGGGCTTTCTTCCCAATGCTGCAACCAGGGGTCAGCTGACATTCAATTGATGCAGCAAGGCTTAACCTCTACAACTTTGAGATAGTTCTATGATGCTCAAATGACTAATTCATCTGGGTGTAAATCTGATGGTAACAGTGAGTGGAAAACATAGTTTGGCAAGCCAGGGAGAAAATGATTGATAGACGATTTGTTGGCAGAGGTGAGACTTATGTTTTCAATTCCCTTGTGACTCTAGAGACAATGCAGAGAGGAAATAGTTTGTTGGGATTATTAGTATGGGTACTGATAGATCATTCTTTTTAGTGTTTTGTTACCTCATGTATACAAGAAAGAGCATTCACATATAGGTATTATGTTGTGGATTATTGTTTCTTGTCATCTGTAATAATAAGAAATATCATTCTTCCACACTTTTTGTTCTAATAACAAGGGAACCTATCTTAAGAGGAGCCCTTTGGGTTCACCTCTAACCAATTACTTTCGGGCAATTGATCCCGCCAGAACTAATTATAAAGTGATTCAAGGGCATTTACCCTCGACGAGCTAAGCAGTTTATGCTCATGTCCAGGAGCAGTTGTGATGTATCTGATTATAAGGACAGTTCTGATTTCATTGATATATCTTCCATCTATGTTCTGTATTTATCAATCCAATTAGGCATCTCTTGGCTATCCATCTGCCATTAGATTGTTGCATAATGCCAATGTGCTACAAGCAAAATGGGCTATGAAGAAGACCATCCTCGTTGTATTGCGGGGTTGTGAATTGTGACATTAGAGTCTGTTCAAATATCCTGCAGACAAAAGGACAGGAGCCCTGATATGTTAGTTGGCCCTGCTTCAAAGTTATCTCTTCACAGTGTGCAATGCAACTACCCAGGTTTATTGTTGTTGAGGCTGTAACTACTTATTCAGAGGGTGCAGGAATCTGGTCGAGACGAGCTATATCTATATAATAAGCCTATTCAGCAAAAAGCTCTGAATTCGCTCCTGCAGCTTTTCTGCTTTTGATAAGCACAATTTTGCAAACATAGCCATACACACTGGACTGAAAAGGGCTGGCATCACACGCCGACAGCCGCACGTCTTGTCCTACAAGACCTGTACCAGCACTGTTCTATGTTTCTTTTGAAGTACCACTACCCCTAGTGTACAATGTACATGGGTGGAACTGGGTTCAAGGTTGGGCCCATTACTTTGAAAAACCTGTCTCGTTCCGTTAAGGGAGGATATAATGGGTCTCCGCTGGGAAAACAAATATTTCTCTAATTGATTGAAGTGCCGAAAAACATATCGATTATAATAAAAAATTCAATCTTAATCACTACTTTTAGGCACTTGTTTACAGGACTCATATAAAATGTTAATAGTTTAATACAAGTAAATTTTTAACCTTTTTATTATTTTTATTATATATATATATATATATATATATTTTTTTTTTCTGGCTTCCACAAAAAATAAAATTATGAGCTCCTCCACCCTCCAAGAAAAGTTTAGGCATCTTGAAGATAAATTGAATAAATTTATGTTAAAATGACAATACATATGTTCAACTCACATTCCTTAAATCTTTTATATAAAATTAATAAATCTTTGATTATTCAATATTGTAAGGTAAATTTTCAATATTTTTTTACAAATCTTATATCAATGATGCCATATGATGTTAAAAACTTTAAAAGAGAAATAAAATCAAGAGCCTTTCCTATGAATGATGTTAGTTTGGTACTCTTTTCGTAATAAAGCATTAAAGTTTTTGATTACATTATTACATGTTTCAACTCTTGTACCTGAAGCTGAAACTGCAATGTTGGTAGGGATAGAAGGTTGATTTCACGGATATATTGTGTCAAAGTGTCTTAAATATGTAGGGCATAGAGTTCATTGGTGCAAATGTAGGGTAACTTATCATTATATTTGCCATTCATGGTTGATGCCAGCACTTTTAATACTGGCTATGGCTAAGGATAAGCAATATAAATGTTTTGTTAGGTAACCGCCAAACTTCATGTCCCTGCCACACTGCCCTACCTACTTTTCTGTAACAAAATTACAATCACAATTGAAGAACACAGGCTGTGACCCAACAAAATTGGGATTTTTTTTTAATTAACTTCAATATATATAAAACGGATACATGGCACATAGTCAACTTCACAAACTGCCCTTAAGACATTTGAAAGACTGAGGTTATTAAAAGAAAAAATGACCTAGAAGATGAAAGGGAGAGCTTTGAAGCAACATGAGTTGCTGAATTACAATCTCTCCTAACCCTAGGATGGTTGGTGAGGAGGATAAGGGATCAAAACAATTTTTCGCATTTCCTTCAATGACTATGCATGGCCATTTTTCAACTTTAGCAAGCTGGATAGCCCAAAGAATGGTAGATACCTCAGGTCTGAGGGGGGAGCATGTAGGAGTAGATCTTGAAATTGGGCTCTTCTTCTTGAACAAGAAGATAATATAACAAACAAACAAAGAATATCTCAAGAGGTATAGGATGCAAATCATGCAAATTGTGTGTGCTACTACATTTTATTTATTTACTATTACTATGTCTATATGGGTTAGTAAAATTCTTAATGGGGTGACCCTCAATATGACTGAATCCTTCCATGTGCAAAAATAATAATAAAATAAAATAAAATAAAAAATCTTATGAAAAATAAAGAAATTTTTTGCTAATATCATCAAAATGAACAATAAATAGTCAAATAAAAAATCACCTTAATAACTATGAATGTAATTAAAAAGTTTCAAAATACTACTAAAAGTTTAAACATTCTATTAAAAAAATTGTAGAAATAGAATTTTAATCAAAATAGTAATTTAAACTTTTTGTAACTTAAAAAAAAAAAAAAACCTTTCTGCATTTCTGTAACTTTGGTAATAGAGTTTCAACTAGAGTACAATTAACTAAATAAATACTCTTTTTTTTGTGCGGTGAGGAACTTTTTGCCATTCAGAATAATAAATTTTAAGTGTGTAAATAAATGGATAAAATGACTGTCCACGTGGCATTGGCCTAATTTTTTTTTTTTTTGGTTAACAACTATTCTTGATTAGGATTTCTATTTTAAAGGCCGCTCTACTGGAGTTCTTGGATTTTAGACATTTTGTTGTCAAGACATAATGGACCTATAATGAGGGGGCATACCTGCCTCCATTATGACTGAGATTATGGGCATGTAACCCTTGATTCTCACAAGAAGGGTAACAATTCTTCATATTAGAGTAACTAACCCTTGGTCCTTTGAGCTCATTCCCTTCAACTTGACTTATTAGGTTCGAGCCTATGTTCTTTGTCATATGTGTGTTGTTCCTTGAGATCATGCTTAATGTGAATAAAAAGTCTTGAGGTTGGGCTCTTTAACTAATTATCAAAATGGTGGGGGGACTACATATTTTTGAAGGAATAATTAGATATTCGGAGAAGTTTAGATATTATTGTTTGAAGAAAAAAAAAAAAAAACTAGTCATAAAACTCATGTCTAAACTGCTTTTGATAATAGCTTTTTATCACTAGATCAAGACACCAATAAGTTTTTAGTATAGACGTGATTGAATTCCAAATCTCTTATTCAACTATTAGAGACTTTACCAGTTGAGCTAATTGGAACTCACACTGTAATCTATTTGATAATAGCTCTTTATCACTAGATCAAGACACCAATTGGTTTTTAGTGTAGACGGTGATTGAACTCTAAATCTCTTATTCAACTATCAGAGACTTTACCAGTTAAGTTAATTGGAATTCACATTGTAATCTATTTGATAATAGCTCTTTATTACTAGACTAAGACATCAATCGGTTTTTAATGTAGACGGTGATTGAACTCCAAATCTCTTATTCAACTATCAAAAACTTTACCAGTTGAGCTAATTGAAACTCACATCATAATCCATTTGATGCAACCACATTTAGGATACAAGTTTTATTATATAATATATAATATAATTTATTTATTCATTGAATAAAAATAATTTTATTCAAAGAGAATTTAACCAAAAGGAGCAGAAGGCCCAACCCATCTCTCTACTAGGCTAAAAAGACAACGCGGAGGTAGGCCCTACCGCTTATAATGGGCTGCCCAACGGGCTGAAATGTGACCATGATGAGTTGGATGGACCACTCGCTATGAACTTCATGGGGTCTTCTAAACTTTTGCTCATTTTCAGCAAAAGTTTACTCCCATTTATATAATTCTGTTTCTCCAACCCACTATATAGCAATTGATAAAACTATTTATGTATATGAATTATGTGACTTATTCAAACAATGCATGTGGAAGGTTTAATGAGTTGCCACGGGTTGGAAGAGGTTATTCAAAATTGGTTTGTAAAGAAACTAGGCAAAAAACTTATTTTAGTCCCTACATTTTCACATAATTCCCACTTTGGTCCCTAACTTTTTTTTTTCATCGATTTTAGTCCCTATCCTGGAAAACAAGTCTCATTTTAGTCCTTAACATTACATCAGAGATAAAAATTGCACAGCTAGCAAATGGAAAAAATTAAAAATATTAAAATAATGCCTATTGTGTCCACGTGGCTTTCCACGTTAGCCTTTAAATTAAAAAAAAATTAATTTATTAATTTTCACTAAATAAAAAATTAAAAACAGAAATAAAAACCAAACCCAGCAAGAATAACAAATTTAAAACTTAGCAGGAATAAGATTAACAAAACACAAACCCAGCAAATTTCGAACCCCAAAAATTAAATTCAAACCCATATTCAAACCCCCACACCAACAAAACATCAAACACAAAAATCAAATCCAGATTTTCGGCCCCTAAACTCAAAACTCAAAACCCAAATTTTCTTATACTTTTTGAGAAACCAAACACAAACCTCAGATCCAAACCATAGAGTTGAAACCAAACCACCTCCAACCTCAAATTCAAAACTATCAAACCCAAACGAAATCAACATTACCTGACAACAAAACCATCTCCTCTCTTAGCCGACATTGCTTTCTTCTTGCTCGTGTTTGCCTGGGATGTGGGTTTGCATGGAGGTGCTTTCATGGTGGAGATCGTGGGTCTTGGGTTTTGGGTCTTTGGTCATGGAAATTGTTTTGTAGATCGGTGGTTTTGGGTTTCTTGCTCATTCTCTATACGAAACTCATCGAAGAAGAAGAATTGTAGCGTTGTTGTTGTTGTTATTGTTCTTTGTCTTTGTCTTCGTGAAGCTCTCTCCGGTTTTGCGTTCTTTGCCTCCTCTCGCGCCGTATTGCTTCAAGACCACAAGGAAGAACCAGTCCTCGCTGCTGTTCTCGTGATCGCTTCAAGACCACGAGGAAGAACTGGTCTTCGCTGGTGGTGACTCGCATCATCTCCTCCCACTCCGCCTGTATCAGCGTTGAGGTAGACCGAGAATTGGTGCGGCGATATTCCGATCTTCTGGCTTAAAATCGATTGGAAGCCCTCGAATTGCAACGATAGGTAAACGAACACGCTTTCGATGTCAGTGTGGGTTTGATGTAGCCCTGGGTATGGTGGATTCTGGAGTGTTTTGGTGGTGTGGGGGTTTGAAATATGGGTTTGAATTTAATTTTTTGGGTTTTAAATTTGCTGGGTTTGTGTTTTGTTGATCTTGTTTTTGCTGGGTTTTAAATTTATTGTTCTTGTTGGGTTTGGTTTTTATTTTTGTTTTTAATTTTTTATTTAGTTAAAATTAATAAATTAATTATTATTTTTTTTAATTTAGAGGTTGACATGAAAAGCCACGTGGACATAGTGGGCATTATTTTAATATTTTTAATTTTTTCCATTTGCTAGCTGTGTAATTTCTATCTCTGATGTAACGTTAGGGACTAAAACAAGACGTGTTTTTCAGGATAGGGACTAAAATCGGTGAAAAAAAAAGTTAGGGACCAAAGTGAGAATTGCGTGATAATATAGGGACTAAAATGAGTTTTTTGCCAAGAAAATATTGTTTGTCAAATCATAAGAATTGCTTCTAATAATTGCTCAAATATATAACTAGAGAAAGTAAATAAAATGTACAAGTCATTTGATTTGACTTGAATTTTGGGTTCAAGTTACACTTGGTGTAACTCTAAAAAGTTACACATTTTTTAAACCATTGGATTTAGTAGATCCAATGGTAAAAAAAATGCCCTCATTAATGCTGATAATCTAATAAGGATCTTATTTATTATCCTTATTTATAACATTCCATACCTATCTCTAATATCAAAAATAGGTATATTTTTCTCTTTGATGTCTCTTTCTCATCCACTACATGTTTCTCTCCCTTTCATTACTCTTTCACCTCTATTTTCATAAAGTTCCACATCCACATCCATATCCACATAGAATTATTTATCAATTTAATAGAAAAAGATTATGAGATTTAAATCTTTCCCAAAAGAAAACATGAAAAATGATATACGTCTCCGATAACTAAAGCAAGACTTGTATAAATAATTAAGGATGGTAGGTACCACAATCTTTTTTAAACATTTAGTTGGATATAATTAATTATAAACATTGACTTAATATTGGATAACACTTATTCCTTTATTATATTGAGAAAAAAAATACTAATGAAGCGTGTGATGATATTTGGATGAATACATGTTACGAATTTAATATTCTAATTTCATGCATATATAGGACGTTTCATCTCTTTTAATATCCATTTGACGAGCCTAACTTTGGCTTGGGGTGGTTATCTTTGTTTTTTTCCAATCCTTAAGATCAAAGGTCGGTGAAGGTTGAAGAAAGAAAAAGAAAACAAGTTCAAAATCCAATTAGAGAAAAAAGAACTCGTCACAACACCTATGCCTAATGCCCTACCACCCTTACGTGTTAATCTTACAATTTTAAGTAGAACTTTATTCATTAGATTCTATGAGGCTGTGGAGATGGAATCTTATGAAAATGGAGTTGGAAAAGCAATGGAGGAGAAAGAAACGTGTAGTGGATGAGAAAGAGAGAGCGAGAAAAATATACCTATCTTTGGGATTAGAAATAGGTATGAAATGTTATAAATAAGGATAATAAATGAGATTCTTATCAGAATATCAGCATTAATGAGTGCATTTTTTTGACCGTTGGATCTGCTTATCCAATGGTTTAGAAAATGTGTAACTCTTTAGAGTTATACTAGAGGTGTAACTTGCTCTCTCTCTCTCTCTCTCTCTCTCTCTCTCTCTCTCTCTCTCTCTCTCTCTCTATATATATATATATATATATAAGAGTTGAATTTAGTTATACTAATTGTAACTTTCAACAATCTTACATCATTTAATAACTTTTTATTGGATTGATATTTTGAAATTTCACAATTGGATTACATATTCTTTATACTTTTAACATGCATACCGAATTTCGCTCCAATCAAATATTGTTAAACATATCTTCTACAAATGTGTATATTTTAAGTTTTTGTACTTTAAAGATATGCATAAAAAATGAGGTTTATGAATTGAATAGTGATTAACATTCAATGATATGAAATTCGACTTGCATGTTTAGAATATATAGAATATATAATCCAACTGTAAGATTTTCAAAATATCAAATCAATAAAAAGTTATTAGGATTCATGTTTTAATGTCTTTGCTATAATGATGTAATTTTTTTCATGTGAGGGAGGGCAACTAACTTTCTCGTTCCCTTGTTAGAAGAACATTTTCATCTATATACAATGATGTTTGGATGCTGTATTCCAAACACATTGTATTCATCAATAGAAGCTTCGCTTATTATTTTTTAAAAATAAAAAAATAACCCAAACTCCATATAGAAGTACATATTACATTTATTTTTTGAGCCAGTACATATTATATTTGTGTTAATTGATGAAACTGCTATGAAACACGCCATATGTACATCTAGGTTTATTAATATTAAAATCTCATCAAATTAATAAATGTGTCACACTCATACTCGTACCATCCGAAAAGGATGTTTTTAATAATAGAGGGTACTTGTTCAATATTTTATGTGACAATTCAATTTTATGTGACAATTCAATGATCCGACTGATTAGTCGGTGAGTGTAATAATTTTTTTATTTATTTTGTCCTATATATTTATAAATAAAAAAAGATTTTTTCTGATTCATATCTATAATGTATAAATAGTATTTTTGATAAAGATTAATATCTGTAATAAGTCAAAAACAACTTGCACTAAGCAACCTAACAAACTACAAAGTACGTAACATTTGGATAAATTGACAATTTTCTAATCCTTTGAAGTCTTTGGATCTTTGCTCTCTTCAAAAGAAAAGAAAAATAAAACATATAAATGGAAGAATAGAAAAGAGAAAGTAAAGAGTAATTTAAGATTCTTTTCGTTCATGGAGATTTGTTTAAAAAAGAAAAATCAATATTAGGGTTGACATAGGAATTTTTTCATAATCTATTAAGGTGGCAAATTATAATTGAATCAAATGAAATTTTTATGACCTTATTGCTAACATTATTTTTTATTATGTCCTAATCCCAATAAGTTACACTAATTACATAAAAGTTCCAAAAAAAAGCTCAAATTAGGTCCGGAAGTTTGAAATTGATTCTCCAAACTAACTTATATTTCAAACATCTGAGTTTAAAGACATGAATTTATATGTAAATATAATTAATATAAAATTAGAATGACACTTAGCATAAAATGAGAATGTATTTAAAATTTAAAGATACTTAGCATAAAAGTATTGAATAATTAAAATGAAACTTGACAAAAAATTAGAGCGTAATTATAATCAAATTTTAGATTCTTAATTGAGCTTCTAATTTTTTTTTTTATTTAATTTATAAAACTGAGCCTTCAAATTTAATATATTGTTACATATGATATATGATAGACAAAGTTTCTTCAGCATGCTAAGCAATGCTCTCAATTAATTATGGTAAAAAGGAACTCAGCCACGAGTTATTAGGCGCAGAAATGGAGAATATTCTAACTCATTTACAGCTCAAAGTCCGGACAAAATTAGGAAATGCCCCATTTGAGCAAAAAAAGCAGCATTATGCCATTTTTTTCAAACTAAACAGGGAAATGCTCCTCTTTTGTAACAAGATTTTCTCAAAATCAAGTTATTAAAAAAAAAAATTTTGGAGCCCTATAGCGGCGTTTTTAAGGACTCATAGTGACATTTTCAGGACCTATAGTGATGTTTTGTAAATCGACTTTAATAAAATCGAGTTATAGGCAATTTAATTTTTTTTTTTTTTTACCTATAACTCGATTTCATATAAATCGAGTTAAAAATCGCCACTATATGTCCTAAAAACGTTACTATAGGCTCCTAAAAAATGCTGCTATAGGGCCTAAATTGATTTTGAGAAACTCGATTTTCAAAAGAGGGGCATTTTCCTATTTAGTTTGAAAAAGAGGGCATAATACTGCTTTTTTTGTTCAAACGGGGCATTTCCCAATTTTGTCCCTCAAAGTCCACTTCACAATCGAATGGGGGTAAAAGCCTAAATGGAACACGACAAGCTTTCCAACAAGATACACGTATCTCTAATATACAATTGAGTTTATCTTTATTGTTTGAAAAAGCTTACCATAAGATTTGACATGATTAGTTATTATATGTGCCATCTAAATCCAAGGATTACAAAATTCTTAGGTAGTAAAGTCCCAATCAGATGGGGGGATAATTTTAGCTCTTTGCGTTTTGTTTCAATTTTTTAAAATTTTTTTTAAATAAGTTAGTTTTTAGTTTTTGGATTTTGGTCGAACATTTAACATAAAATCTATATTAAAAAAAAAAAAAATATATATATATATATATATATATATATTTTTTTTTTTATGCCATACATAACAAATAAGCCGGTATGTCCAAATAACCTCTTTTAGGCCTGCTAGCATGCTCATGGCAGCTCTGCATGCACACTACCAAGTTCATAACATACTCAAATAATCTCCTTTGAACACGTCTATGGAAGCCCATTGTATACGCAGCTAAGGTTATGTGATGAAATTATATGATACCCAAACAAAAGAAACAAGGAAATTTGTCAAAGCTTTTTTTTTTGTGAAAAGTTTAAAGCTATTATTCTTTGACGTGTTTGGATTAATGTCATTATTTGTGTTTGTCTTTTTCTTCCACCATGATTGATACACAAAATTAGTATAACATTTCTGTAAAGCCTGAATATTATTATCTGTCGCTCCATCTATCAGAAGACGCCAGTACAGGTTGTAGCTTGGGCAGGTCAGGGGCGGCACCAAGTAACGAGGGTGGTCACGGAACCAATTTATTTTAATATACCTTAAAAAATTTTGAGTTTTAAATTAATATGAATTTTTTACCCACCCTAGAAAAAAACTTGAGAACCCTAAAATTAAAAAAAAATTAAAAAACTTGAACACCTTTAGGGCCTGTTTGGATACAGCTGAAAACTGAAAACACTGTAGCAAAATAATTTTTAAATATGTGAATAGTATCGTGGGACCCATTTTTAATGAAAAAGTTGTTGAAAAGTGAAAATTATGGGTCTGTGAACAGTGCACATATGCACTGTTTATTGACAAAAGTCAACAAATGCGGCTACTGTTCATTGAACAGTAGCCGCACAGTAACCGTGAACAGTGCATTCACAGTTGAAAAAGCCTTTTTATACTGCTGAAAGCAAAAAAAAAAAAAAAAAAAAAAAGAAGGAAAAAACGCAAACGCAAATCGTAAACGGGCTGCCCAAATGATCTCTTAATAACAATTGAGCCCATCAAAAATAAAATTCAACCTCTTTAAAATTTTGGTCCATTGAATGTTGAACAAAAAAATTGCAAAAAATGCAATTTTCACAATATTTTCGTAACAAATCCTAAATAGTAGGTTATTACTGGTAAAAAATAATAATTTCAATGGTAAGTTTAAATTAGAACCAGTAGAAACTTACCATTTAGGCTTTGTTGTGAAAGTGTTGCAAAAATATTGTGAACATAACACTTCTCAAAAATTGCCCAAACAAACAAATTAGCCTAAAATCTCAAATCAAATGTTTAATTGTGATTTTTTAAATTGTGTTTTTAAATGACATATTTTAAAATCTCTAAATTTTTATATATAAAAATTGCACACTTTTTAAATAGCTAATCTGTTAATGCTTGCTTTAGTCTTTAGCCGAATTTGTTGGATTGATGTGATATATATTTTCAAAAAGATAATGCATTTTGTTTATATCAGTACTTATTTAGGCAATATATTAGTAATTGAATGAGTGGTTAATAAATTAATAATTGCTTGATTGTGTACATTGAAAAGATGTAGCTGATAACATTGATAGTAAAACTATCATATCACACAATGATTTCAAAATATGAAACTTTGTGAAAGGAAATTTTAAAACTTTATGCATTTGCGTATATTTTTATTTTGCAATGTTTGAAAGCTCGAAAATTGTGTTGAAAACACAAGAGCTATTTAGACCTCTCCAATTAAAGTTACGGTTCGATAGATTTTACACTAACTTACTACAAAGTGCGAAATAGTGTAAATGCGAGCGGATGAACAAATAAGTTACTCTAATCCATAAACTAAGCAACACAGCAGTATAATGAAATTTAAAAGAGTAGAGAAGAAGGATGCAAACACAGAAACACCGAGACGTGTTTTCAAAGAGGAAACCGAAGAACTCGGCGAAAAACCTCTCCGCCGCCCTCCAAGCGGAAATCGATCCACTAGATAGTTAGTTGGGATACATGGTTAGCAAGGGACCCTCCAAGCCTAATCTATCTGATGCACCTAAGTTCTCCAAGCTTCTACTCCAACAAGGCTTCTCGGAACCGTGTTTTGTTTAGCATCCTGGATCGCGCAACAAGCTCCATGTTGCATTTGCCATTCCAGGCTTCTTCCAATGCTTCCCAGCAACACCAAAATGTCACACAGCTCTCTTAAAGGGTGTAAATGTTTGGGCTATCAACCTCTCAATGGTGTGTAAATGGAGAAGGAAGGGTTGAGGAGATACCACAAGCAAGAGTATAGAGAAAGGTGGGGATGACAATCTCTAATTCTCAATGTGTTTGGCTAGGGTTTTCTCTCTGAAGTATTCCTTAACATTTGTAGGTAATAAGGGTATATATAGGATAGGTACAGAAAGTGTGAGTCAATCAGTACAGGCTGGCAGAACAGATTGCCTCGCGGGTGTCTCGTGGGAAGGCCTTACCCGTGAGATACTCGCAAGACATAACTGTCTCCACCTAGCCTGACTCTTCGCATTCCAGCATGTGCATGACACATGATTCATTTCGCGGGAAGCTAGGTCATGACATACTCGCGAGAATTCTTCAGCTTTCAAATGCTTGAGTCTTCACACTTTCTCTCGATCACACATCCCTTACAACAAATCCCACAATAGATATAGGGTATAAACGATTGATAATGATTACAATCAAATTTGGCACGGAATAAAAGTCAACAAAATACATAGTTATAAATAACAACTTTACAATCTCCCCCTTTGGCTATTCCGTGACAAAACCCTAAAACAGACTCTAGACTTAAAAGTGAGTTTGGGAACAAAGGCAAAACTCACTCATACCTAATTCTAAAATCTAATAAACTCTTGAAACATATGAACAAGTATCTCCTGAAATACAATAACATAATAACATCATTGTATGCAGAAAAAAACTTGAAAAGCATATGGAGCAATAATAGCATGATCAAGCAAAATGAAGTAGAAACACTAGATCATGGCAAGATCAAACAAGCAATCACTATACAAAAGTGATCACTATGCTCATTCATACGAGGAATGAACATCCTGACATGCAAAATGATAAGCTCATTTGAAGAGTATCATTTGCAAATCCAACACTCAACCAATGCGAAATACACGAAATATTTGCATTTAGGAACAATCTTACATGGGCACAAGAGTGTTGTACTTAAGTAAAATGTATGACATTAAACATCAAGTACACAAGCAAAAAAGGCTGCATAAGCAAGGCACTGCATATGCATGACACAAACCATAACAGCCTACAAGCATGCACTTAAACAAACCCTAAAAGCTTATAAAAGTAACATGGGCACAAACAAGACATGCTACAAAGCAAAGAAAATAACACAAAAGAACTACTGAAATTATATTGAAATAAAAACAGAGTATCAAAGTTTTAAACCAACAACCGTAAAATAGTTATAAAAACTAAAATAAACTGAATTAAATCGTCTGTAAGACCAATAACCAATGTTACTATGTTTCTAAGCTATGCTCCCCTTATCGTTGTGCAAGCTCTTCTTCAGCTCCCCCTCAAAATTTTCTCCCCCTTTTTGACTGGAATGACCAAAGGGCTAGAACTGATCTGACTCTGAATCTGAGCCTTGCTCCATAGACAAGTCTCGTATCTGTGACGATAGCGCGGTGATTTGTCCTTAAAGATATGCAAACTGGTCTGCGGTGTGCTGTACATGAGAATCCATCACTGTAGACATTTGATCCATTTTAGCTAGTAATAGATTAACTTTGCTTAAGCCTTGTGGTGGAGTTGAAGATGATGGCTGTGCAGTTGGCTCTGGAGTCGAGGTGAACCTATCAATCTCCTCCTCTATCCTCATCTTGCTCAACACGAGTTTGTGGGATGGTATTCACACCAGTCTTGGAGCCCTTGATGTGTGCAGTGCTTCTAGTCAGTGTATGACCACCAATGGGGTAGTCCCTCTGAACAACTGTGAGGCCACTGGGTAGCTTGAGCTTTGCCTTGGCAATCAATCCCATGATCAAGGAGGGGAACGACATCACAGTTCGTGAATTCTGCTTTGTGATGCTCTTCTTCAGGACATGCATGATATGACCACAAATGTCAATCTCCTTATGTGTAAAGAGATCATACAGGAATCTTGTTCTCGAAGCAGATAGAGTGGTGAGATTGGTGATCAGATACAGATTATGAATCATCACATAACTTAGTGTCCTCATTTCCGAAGAAAACTTGATGGTGTTCATGGATGATTTCTTCGGTTCACTACCAAGAGCTGTAATCATCTCAGTAGTAGAGCCTAATCTGTCCTCATATGCAATTGTAGTTGGTTGAGATGGAGGACGAACTTCCAAAAAGTCTTGGGTGATCTCTCTCGTAATCACAAATTCCTTGTGTCTTACCCAGCACTCAATACAATCTCCGTTGACTGTGGCATTTGAGAAGAACTTCCTGATTATCTTTGAATAAACAACCCCTGTTGGGTTCAGCAGCTTGGTCTAGGTTCTATCTTTGAACACGTCAGGGACAAAAGTGTCCTCAAGAGTTTCTAACTGAATCACTCTCTCCATAATGATCGTCTTGTCCTTATAGCAGTCATTGTACTTCATATCTGCTTCCGCGGACTTGAAATGATCAGAATCAGTGCATGCACGCTTTGAGGGTTTCTTCTTAGTTGCATGCTTGGTAGGAGACATCTGCACAATTTCACAAAGCAGAAAGGAAACAAGTGCACAAACACCAAAACAGAACACACAAACAAAAACACTTGATTAGATTCAAGTTAATCCTAAAGCACATGAAAACAATCCTAAAGCAAATCATAACCAACTCAAGGAATATGCAACAACATGTAAAATAAGAGAAAAATAAGCACAGTGCATGAAAGTAAGTAACTGTGCATGTGTGTGCATTTGTGTGCATATGTTGATGCATGTGTGTGCAACATGAGATGCATGGGGGTGAGTCTAGAGAGTGCCTAGGTGTGTGCCTAGTGAGTGCATCATGAGCAAAGTGTAGGAAACACATGAACAAAGATCAAACCAAGTGAAGTAAGGTTAAACATATGGAAATTCATAAATTGGAACTCACATGAATTAAATAAAGCACAAAAATGTCACTCAGACATTTTATCAAACACCTAACATGCACATATGAACTCTAAGCATGAACAATGCATGAACATGAGAAAAACTACCCTCAATATAAGTTAAAATGCCATAAGGGGCCAACACAGATACACAGAAAACAAAAGGGACACAACCCAAACAAAAGAAATGACAAATTAACACCCAATTTAGAAAACCAACCTAAATTTTTGAAAAACCCCAATTAACAAAACCCTAACAAAAATCCTGCAAAATTTAAGTAAAAACTTAAAAATGAATAGTTTGCAAGACATACCTTGAAGAAAAAATGCAGAAGAGAAGCTTGGATTGAAAGGGTTTGAATGGAATAGTAATTTTGGAAGAAAAGGGTTTGAAAGAGTTTGAGAGAGGGAATAGGTTTTGATTTGAAAAGGTGTCACATCAGTAATATAAAACTGAAAACATGCGTTTTTTGTGGGTTAGAGAGTAGCGACATAGTCGCGATACAATCGCGAAAATGGCCACTGAAGCACAAAAACTTTCGCGAGAAGCTGTAAGCCGCAAAACAGTCGCGATACCTTCTGTCTGAATTTTGAAAAAAATCCAATTTTTGGCCAAACAACATTTTGCGAGAAGTTGTTGGTTGCGAGATAGTTGCGATACAGTTGCGAGAGTTTTTGTGTGACATGATTGAAAAATTATTCCCCTCAAGCCCTTTTCTTGGGAAGCTTTAAGTCGCAAGCTTCTCGCGAAACAACCCCTAAACCAGTTTTTGAAGGAAAGCACACAAAAGCATTTTGAACAAAACCAAAAGACACGAAAGTATAAAATCACTTCCAAAAACAAATAAAGCACTCAAAAATCTTTTTAGGTTTGATCAACCAGTTCTTGAGCATACACATCACATTTGAACATGTACAATCACACAATAAGATAGGCATTGATTGAATCAAAGTCTTGTGTGTTGCGTGTGAGAATCAAATGTGGAATAGTCTATAGACTAGAGCGAAGCTTCAATGATCAATTCAATCGAGTCATACACAACTGATACGAAATCAAGTGGACTATCTCCATTATAGAAATGAGTATATATGACCTCCCACACATTGAATACAAAACTTAGAAGCTTTTCATTTGGCTTCTGCATAAGGCAAAACAATTGGTCCAATTTATTTTATTTAGACAAGAACATCTCATTTTGAGATTGGTGCTTGAAATTTATGATATTTCAACATTAATGATTAGCCTTTGGCTTTTTGAGCACCATAAAGAAACATTAAGAAGAGTCGCTTTCCCTTTTTCCTAGTCGAATACTAGTGTGTGCGATAGGTTTTTGCAGCTCAATATCTCTTTTCATTTTGGAGATTTACATTTGGTGAGCTCTTTTTGCAAAACATAAAAATAAAGTGGGAAGAGATATAGACACAAGTTTATCCAAGAATCAAGACCAATAAGACTATTGACCAATCATTCATGACAAGCTTGAAGATCTATTTATAATAGTCACACATAGTGTTCAAGATTTCTCCCACAAATAAATGAGTGCATACATGACAAGCCAAGATCGTAAATGCACTACGCCATAAGTACGAAAGGTACTAGGCCAAACTCGTATGTGACATACACAAAACTAGTGATCAAACTTTTGAGATTTTTCAATTTTTATGGGTTTTTGAATTTTTTGAACACACCCAAAACAGAACAAGAAAAGTAAGATCAACAAGAAAATAACTGGTACAAACCAAAACAGATAAAAGAACAGCAGCAAAAAGAAAGCAATGCATGAAATGATGCAATAACAAATGTCCCTAAACACTGAAAGAATTTATGCATGGACATATTATAATGCTTATGCATCAGTACCCCTCTTCACCCACTCGTCACGTGCATTTGGGGTGATATCCTTGACGGATTGGGTACGAGAGTTTGGACTTTCAAACCTTCTGGTGAAACTCTCCAAGCAAGTAGTGAAGGCACCGATCATGTTCATCATATCCGTCATACTGGGATCATGATTTTGACTTCTTGTTTGCTCCCCATCCCAAGACCTCATGTCATTTCTCCTTCCTCATGACCGAGGTGTGCTTGCATTGTTGTCTGATCTTAACTTTTGACAATTGGGTCTGGTATGTCCTTGCAGTTCGCAATAATGACACACATAATCCATTCTAGGACCCCATTGTGATCTTGGGAGAGATCTTCCTCTGGTTTCATATTTAACCACAGATTGATTTCGGGGCTTATTTACCATTCGATGCTCAACCGCATTCTTCTTCTTTACATCCTCAACTTTCTCAAGAATGGTCTCTTCATCAACCGTCTCATTTGTCTTTACAAACTTTACTTCTTTGGTGACTTTGGCTGATGAGCAGCTTCCTCCGTTGTATCCTAGCCCGGACATGTCTGAAGAAGGTTTTTGAGATAATATAATATCTTTTAACTTCTGAGAAAAGACTCTCTCTATCTTAGCATGAGCTTGCACAACCTCTTGCTCAAGAAATCTCACCTTCGTATACGCTTCAGACAACTTGCCATTTAGTATCTCAATCTCACACTTAGCCTCTTTATATTTGATCAAGAGACTTTTATAATCTTCCTTAGCTTTCTTCATTTTCCTTACAGCTGCCTTGGCTACTCCGGAATACTCTCCCGACTTCCCAAGTAGTAAGGAGTAATTTTTTTGAAGATTAGCTGTATTCTCTTCCTCTTCAGCATCTGATTCTTCCACAATCCCAATAGACTCTGAATTAGAATGCTCACCAAGCTCCTTTACAAGTGCACCCAAATCATCTGATGACTTCACATGAGCAATGGTCATGAAGATGGAGTAGTTTCCCTCCCCGTCACAACTCTCTTCTGAGTCAGAATTAGAAGATTCTGTATCACTGAGCGTCGTGGCATAAGCCTTGCCTTTTTCCCTTAGAAAATTTGTACACTTCTTCTTTAGATGTCCATGGCCATTGCACTCATAGCACACAATGTTTGAAGAAGGCTGAGAATCATTCCCTTCTTTCCTCGTAAACTCTTTTCTATCACCTCTTGAAAATGAAAATTTCCCTCTATTGAATGGTTTTGCACTGTTCTTCATCTTCAGGAATTTTCGTAAGTTTTTCGCAAGAAATACTACTTCCTTCTCCACTCCATCTTCTTTGGAAGGATCGTCCATTCTTTTGGTGATGGTTTTAAGGGCAGGCAATTTACTCGTCTTGTGGGAAGGTAGTCCAAGCTCATACGTTTGAAGTGATCCAATGAGCTTTTAGATCTTAATTTCATTCAAATCCTTACTTTCCTCTATGGCTGTGACTTTTGCCCGAAAGCTCTCCGGTAAAGACCTCAAAATTTTTCTCATCACCTTAGTATCTTCAATCTTCTCCCCAAGATTGGGTTTAGCAATTACAATTTCATTGAGCTTCCCATAGAATGAATCAAATAGTTCATCATCCCCCATCTTGAGCTCTTCAAATTTTGTGGTAAGAATCTGAAACTTTGTGTCCTTAACTTTCTTCATACCCTCATATGTCATCTCCAAAATCTCCTAAGCTTCCTTGGCTACCGTCATATGAGAGATCCTGTGGAATTCATCAGGAGACACACCATAAAAAATAGCATTTAACGCTTTACTGTTAGCATTGGCTGCTGCGAGAGTTGCCTTATCCCTAGTGGACTTAGGATCCATCGGCTTAGTCTAACAAGTTTCAACCGCATCCCAAACGGTATCATCCATAGAGCATAAAAATGCTCTCATTTTGACTTTCCAGAAAGTATAATTGTTCCCATAAAAAAATGGTGGAACATTGAGCGATTGAGACCGATCCATCTCAAATAGGGTCAAGGATCACACTCAGGTATTTAAATCACAGCGAGTGTACTCGCTCTGATACCAATTGAAAGCTCAGAAATTGTGTTGAAAACACAAGAGCTATTTAGAACCCCCCAATTAAAGTTATGGCTCGATAGATTTTACACTAACTTACTACAAAGTGCAGAATAGTGTAAATGTGAGCGGATGAACAAATAAGCTACTCTAATCCATAAACTAAGCAACACAGCAGTATAATGGAATATAAAGGAGTAGAGAAGAAGGATGCAAACACAGAAAACACCGAGACATGTTTTCGAAGAAGAAACCGAAGAACTCAGCGAAAAACCTCTCTATCGCCTTCTAAGTGGAAATTGATCCACTAGACAATCAGTTGGAATACATGGGTTAGCAAGAGACCCTCCAAGCCTAATCTACCTGATGCACCTAAGCCCTCTAAGCTCCTACTCCAACAAGGCTTTTCGGAATCGTGTCTTGTCTAGCACCCTGGATCCCGCAACAAGCTCCATGTTGCATCTGCCATTCCAGGCTTCTTCTAATGCTTTCCAGTAGCACCAAAATGTCACACAGCACTCTCAAAGGGTGTGGTAAGTGTTTGGGCTATCAACCTCTCAATGGTGTGGAAATGGAGAGGGAAGGGTTGAGGAGATACCACAAGCAAGTGTATAGAGAAAGGTGGGGATGACAATCTCTAATTCTCAATGTGTTTGGCTAGGGTTTTCTCTCTGAAATATTCCTCAACATTTGTGGGTAATAAGGGTATATATAGGATAGGTACAGAAAGTGTGAATCAATCAGTACAGGCTAGCAGAACAAATTGCCTCGCGGGTGTCTCGCGGGAAGGCCTTACCTGCGAGATACTCGCGAGACACAGCTGTCTCCACCTGGCCTGACTCTTCACATTCCAGCATGTGCATGGCACATGATTCATTTCGCGGGAAGCTAGGTTGCGACATACTCACGAGAATTCTTTAGCTTTCAAATGCTTGAGTCTTCACACTCTCTCTCTATTACACATCCCTTACAACAAATCCCATAATAGATACAGGGTATAAACGATTGATAATGATTACAATCAAATTTGGCACGGAATAAAAGTCAAAAAAATACATAGTTGTAAATAACAACTTTACAATGTTCATATATTCAAGTTTTATTATTATTAATTTTTTTTAATGACCACCTTGAAAAGAATTTCTAGAGCTGCCACAGGGTTTGAAATTTTAAACCCATTCGATGGACAAAATTGGCCTTTGCCCTTTTCGGGCAAATTATATAGCCTATGCCTCTCTTTTGAAACTCGACTTACTCAAAATCAAGTTAAGCTCTATAGTGACATATTTAAGGACCTATAGTGGCCTTTTTTTAACTCAACTTCCATGAAATTGAGTTATAGGTAAAAAGATTGCCTATAGTTATAATTTCGAGTGTTAGATTGTTCTTTTAGATGTTATGTAAAAGACTCATGTACTTTATTTGTTTATCTTGATATAGAAATTTTTAGTTGTTAAGAACTTCAAACCAATTTTTTAGCTTGAAATTTTGAATGTTGTGAAAAAACTCATGTTTGGGGCTCTCTCTCTCTATCTCTCTAGAACATTTTTAGTTGACTATGATGGAAGATATTTAGTCATCATCTTGTCAATTGGCTATGTAGAAGGTTTAAAAATAATAATAATTCAAACACAACCTTATAGAGGAGTTCATGGATTTGGAGCTACTGTTAGTAAGTTCTACATGAAGTAGCAAATTAAAATAGAATCCTTCTATTTGTAAACTCCAATTCTATATAGTGGATATGTCTTTCTTAGAGTCGGTGGTTAAGCCCTCATAAGAGTTTTAATTAGGAATTTTTCCAATTGATTTTTCTAGTGCTAACATATTGCATGTAATTTTATTTACACTGTTATTTAATTAAGCAATTTTGTGTTTGATTGCATTAAACATAGCCATATTGATAATTAGATTAAATAATATAGGTTTAATGATTTAGTTAATTGGCACAACTAGAATATAAATTACCTAACACATTTATACCAAAAAAAAAACTTATTAGCATCTTAATCTGGTAATAAATTTAGTAATAATTAAGAAATGTGCGTCATAAGTTTTAAATTCTATTGTATCTTAATAGGAAATATATATATATATATATATATTGATGAAAGAGAGGAATAATATTAAACATATATTGTTCTACTATAAAAGAGTTCTCAACCTTGTCAAAAGATAATGAGTTACTCATCATTGGCATCAAAATATCATACAAAATAATAATATTAGAATTGCATAGAACCCAAGTTGGTAAGTGCATCAGCACATTGATTGACTTCCCTAAATAAATGTTAAAGGCTTGAAGTATCCTTAAGTCAATTTCAGTCAATGTTATTTTTTATTAATTTTATCAAAAGGGCCACATGCATTTAGGTGAGAGTTTGTGCTTGGAAAGGTTGGCCTGTTTGGTTGTGTTGTTTAAACAACACAACACATATTTCCACAACACTTAAAATGTTACTAGAACAACATTACAAACGGGCCTACTGGTATCAATGGTGAAGTCCAAATTTCAATTTGAGGAAGGCAAGATTTAAAAACAAGATTGTAAGCAAAAGAAAGTTGTAATACTAATATAATATAAATTTAAATTGGAATATATCTTTCTAATACTTGATTAAATTTACTTTAGGGGTATCCATCGGAATCCAAAAATTGACCCACCCACCCAAACTGCTCGAGTCGACCCAAAAACCAGCTGACTCGATGCTGGTGACGGTCGGAGAGGAGTCTTCACCACTAAAAACTGACTTAAGGTGGGTCAAATGGCGGGTTTTCTTCTTCAAAACCCGATATACTTGATTCGGTCGACAAAACCCATGAAAGAAGGTTGGATTTACCTAGATCCATTTAGATTCATCAATATTTCGATGAAGGTTTGGTAGTTTTAGTTAGATCTGGTGAAGTTCTAGGTTTTCTTGCTTAGATCTGGTGGTGAGATGAAGATTTTGCTCAGATCTACGTTTGATGTGGTGCTTTTGCTTCAATTTTTACTTAGATTAGGTGATGAGATGAAGTTTTTGCTTAAATCTGGGCTTGATGTGATGGTTTTGATCTTAGATCTAGCAAAAATCTGGTGGTTGTAACTCATTACCAAGGCCAACCGACCCAACTGTTGTCCACCTGAGGTTGTCTACAGTCGACAGCCAGTCGTTCAACTGTCCACACGATGTAAGCGGGTTAGTTGCGGGTTGGGCATAAACCCGACTTGTTGACACCCCTAATTTACTTAGTTGCCCTTAACGATTTTTCATTTTTGAAACGAAATTTTTTTCCATATCTAATAATTTGATTACTCAAAATAATAATAGGGAAATGTTAATGAATGTCCTAAGGGCATTGATTTATGAACTATTTTTAAAAATAATTTATGAAAAAATGAAAAAATAATAAACTTTTTTGACAGTTTTTTATATTTCCCATGAAAGTGGTTTTAAAAACTTTCATAATATAGTTTATTAACAATTTAGGGCACCCGTTAACATGACCCATAATAATATACTTGGAGAGTTGTCGACTTAGTGCCTTAATTGCTTTTAAAAAATTAAATTGATTTCAATCTTTCTTTCTATATTCTTTTAATTATTTAACATATTTAATTTTATAACAAAAACCTAGAGTTTGAACTTTAAATAGTGAAAGATTCAAGAGATTGATAAAAAAAAAAAAAAAAAAATTTAATGGAGAGATGGAGTCATTGGAGAATTATTGTTGTGAGAAAATAATATACATATAGTGGATGTTTTAAATTATTTTGAATATAAAATATAGGATTTGATTTAAACAGAAACGATGTCATGATATGGGATATAACACATTGAGTTTCAATTCCAGTAAAAGACTACTATTTATGTTGTAATTTTTTATTTATTTGTCGCATGGCAAAGAAATAATCCCATTTTTAAAATAAGGAATGCAAATACCACAAGAGAAATGCCAACTACTTCCACAATGTCTACTTCCGGATAATGCTAAAAATAGTTATGGTAATAGCCTTCCACAATCCTAACTCGATTAAGCTAATAATAGGCACAACATTTTTTTTTCTTTACAATATTTGGGTACAATTTTTTTTTTTTTTTAATATTTCATTTTATACCTTAGTTTTTTATATTTAAATTCAACCATATAATTTTATTGATCAAATTTTCAATGATAGTTAAATTTAAGGTTAAATTACAAATTGCACCCTTTAAGTTTACATAAAATTCAATCTAGCTTTTTCACTTTATATTTGTTCAATTCAATCATTTAAGTTTCAGTTTTATTTAATTCAATCTCCTGTTAGTTTCTGTAAAAATTGTCCTCAAAACAACATAGTTTTAAAATTTTAATTAATAAATAAAAAATATTTGTTTCTAAAAAAATATAAAAAATTAAATTAATTTTATTTTCAACTCTTTAAAGGAAGAGAGAGACAGAGAGAGAAATATTTAATTTTGTTTTGCACATGATTTTTTTTTTTTTTTTGAGAATTAAAAAAAAAATTGTACCCAAATATTGTAAAGAAAAAAAAAAGTTGTGCCTATTATTAGCTTAATCGAGTTAGGATTGAGGAAGGCTATTACCACAACATAACAGTTTTTTTTTTTGGTAAGTGAGGAAAAGACAGGTATTAGGAAAGAAAAGAAAACAAAATTGAGAATGATGTTTGTTTTCCTCCAACCCAACCATGAGATGACATGTTATTTCAACACAAGAATCTTAAGCGGGTGTTTGTTATTATTGTTTGAACAACAATTTTCAGTATTTAAATAACATTATATGTATTTTCATACAATTTTTCACCCACACGTATTTTTACAAAACAACAACATTGCTAAAAATCTTTGTCCAAACAAACCTTAATACCATAACTAAACAACAAGTTCCATTTCAACAAAAAAATCACATAAGTGGATAGAGCGACCTCATCAATTCAAAATTCTGAGCCTGAATTCTTCTTAGCTTTCGAAATCTTCACAAGCTCCACTTGTGCCTATGCTATGCCTATGGCTAATAGAGTAGTCCCAGACTTGAAAGACTTGCTTGATTGAGAGAGTACTGAGATAAATTTTGGAGCTAGTTTTGATTTTTTTTTTTCCCTTCAAAATTTTATTAAAACAATTTTGGTAAAATAATATTTTGTCTTGCATTTCACTAAGATTTTTTTTTTTCTTTAAAAAGTTTTTTTTTTTTTTTTTTTTTTTTCACCCGTAAACTATGTTTGTAAAGAGTTTCTTTAATAGTTTAGAAACAAAAATAAAGATTACATTTTTTTTTGATAGTTTAGGGATAAAAATAAACTTTTGCTCAAGTTTAAGAACTTAAATAAAACATTTTTAATAGTTTAGGGATGAAAAATGAAATTTTTAATAGTTTAGGGATGAAAAATGAGCTTCTTAAAGTTTAGAGATGAAATACAAACATTTGGTAAAGTTTAGAGACTAAAATAGTATTTTACCCAAATAAGTTATTTTAGGAAAAACTTAAAAAAAAAAAAGACAAAAAAAAAAAAAAATCAAAACTAGATCGTTTTGTAGTAACTATCAACACAATTATAACGAAGATTAAAGAGAGGATTGAAATGAACAACGTAAAACTATATGGCTGAATTAAATTTAATAATGTGCTCATTTAGTTAATTTAATTAAACATCTAAGATACAATAATTAAAAAATTATACCTAAATTTGATCATTTTCGTAATTATTTATTATTATTGCGGAGGGCAAGTTATTAATAGTTTAATACAGTAATTATATATATATATATATATAACTGAAACTTCTGAAACTCTTACAATTTTTCACGTCAGCACAATATTTAAATAAAATTATTTTTGTTTAGTCAAAACTTAACAAGAAGTCAAACTCTATATTTCTAATAAGTCCAACTTAAAATCAAACTCATCATTATCATTTTTTTAAACAAAATTATTTTTGTTTAATCCAAACTTAACAATGAGTGAAACTCTATCTCTCTAATATGTCCAACTTAAACTTAAACTCAAAAATTGATAATTTGTCTCTAAATTTGCTAGGTTAATCATGAACACTATAAAAGCAAAGCAAAACAAACCCCAATATTTTTTTAAAAGCCGAGTAGAGGTATAAGCTGTTCTTATGTTATTTTCTTCTCATCTATTTAATTTGTTAATATATATATATATATATATATTATGGTTTTTCATGTATTTTTTAAAAAGTAATTTTTGTACATGAATTACTAAACTCTCTTTAGCCGTTTTTTTACAAGATAAAAAAGCTTACAATAATTGAAATTATTTTTTTGAATGTAATCCATCTTTCTCTTATATTTCTTTATTGTTTAGTTATATATATTGTGTTTTGTTTCGATAATTTCTAAGTAGTGAATCATCTAATTTTTTAATATTTTTTTGGCCCTTCAGAAGTTTTAATATATGAAATTTTGAGTTTTTTTTTTTGGTAGTATCTGAAACTATCTGAAAATTTCTTGAAAGCCATTGCATATTCAAGCAATGATTTCTTCGTCAAATTATAACACAAATTGAAGTTATACAAGAGCAATTCATGCAATGGTGTCGTCTCTTAAATTTTTTATAAAATTATTTTAGTCTACTTCACAAATTAGTAAGTTTCTATGCATAGCACGAGTTAGCTACTAGTTAAGAATAATAATGAACAATAAAAAAAAAAAAATTATTTTATGAGCTTAATGTCACCACCAATAATAAAAATATTTGTCCCTAGCATTACCATGAATGTAAATTTTCTGTACCACTTTTTGTATGCAGCTCTATATTCCACTAATCAGTACTTACCATGTATATAATTGATTTTCATTTTAAATTTCAATTATTTTATAAAGAGAGTAAAATAAAATCATGACAAGTAGTGATTGGTAGAGTATAAAATGATAGATAAAACGTGGTACAGAAGATTTAGACTCTCAAGGCCATGACGTGTTACTGTTACATGACATTTAGTTCGATCTATTTATTGTCTCCTTAGATTTTGAAAGAGAAGTACTAAGCTCCACTTTTATCTCTCCTTATCAGGTGTGGAAGATCCCAGTTTTTTTTTTTGGGAAGTAAGCTCCCACTTTTTATATACGTCAGTCTGTTTGATGATTTGATCTTATTCTGTTCCACTTCTTTTGGAAAACATTCATACAATACATACACGCCACTGAATCTAATCCATTCCAAATGTTCAAGAAAAGATTTTTAACTTTTACATGCAAATAAGACCCGGTCCAAATTTGGAACTTGCAGTTTCCGTTGACTTCTTCTTGGTCCAGAAGTAGAGAATATACCTCTTTTTCAGGTTAGAAATTGTTTGTTTTTACACTTTTTTTCGTTTTCAGAGAGAGTTTTGGAATCTGGGTATTGCATATTTGGTTGAGATTTAGCTTAGAAATTGACTGAAATGACTGTTCAAGAATCACGTTGCATGCGATATAAATTGTGGGGTCATGCAGAAAGCCAGCCTGACATTTTTGCATTTGATCATACGAGTGGCGCTTTATTGGGTTCATATCAATGTATGCTTTTACAATTCTTTGCACTGAGAATTTGTGAATTTCTGGTTTTTCGACATTTACCTTGGAATCTTACTGAGATGGTTATGGAAGTGACATTTCTTGAAAATATGTCAAGATTTATGGGTATTGCAATAGATACAAAGTATCATATTTGGCTAGATTCTGCTTTCTATTTGAATTCTGGCTTCTTCTCTTAAGAAGTTCAAGAAAAATAAGAACAAAGGAGGGAAAAAAAAAAAAGAGTCTATATTGTTAGTTAGTATTAGTTGAACTCCCCAATCCCTTACATTTCTTGATTTTGAATGTTCTGTTACTTTAATATGCCTTATAATCTATTAATAGCTGCAACAACTTTACTTGCTTATCTTCCTAGCACTTGTTATACGCTTACTATTTGCCTTCTAGCTGTTTGCTCACTGTTCTTCCATGAATTTTGCTATCTTGTAGCTTAAGTATCATGATATTGCATTGAATTAATGATAACTTCAGAAACACAGTTTAAATTAATAATTGGTTTTTTATAACCAGGGTATTTCTTTTCTTGCATGTAGATGTTGCAATAATATGACATCAGCTAGGGAATTTCATTAACATAGAGCCCTTGGAATAGTATAACAAAAAAATTTTCTCTTGCTGAGCAGCAAAAATGGCTTTGGCTTCTTCTGTAAAAGTGATTCTAGGCTCAATTGCTTTTGCAATCTTCTGGGTATTGGCGGTTTTCCCAGCTGTTCCTTTTCTACCAGTTGGGAGGACTGCAGGGTCCCTCCTGGGGGGCATGCTAATGGTCATATTTCAAGTCATAACTGCAGATCAAGCATATGCTGCAATTGATCTTCAAATCCTTGGTCTTCTCTTTGGGACCATGGTTGTCAGTGTATATCTTGAAAGGGCAGATATGTTCAAGTACTTGGGAAAGTTGCTCTCATGGAAGAGTAGAGGGGCAAAGGATTTAATTTGTCGAGTCTGCCTGATTTCTGCCATTTCAAGTGCTTTTTTTACTAATGATACCTCTTGTGTAGTTTTGACTGAATTTGTCTTGAAAATTGCAAGGCAACATAATCTCCCACCTCATCCTTTCCTTCTTGCCCTGGCCTCTAGTGCAAATATTGGGTCGGCAGCAACTCCAATTGGCAACCCCCAAAACTTGGTTATAGCCGTTCAGAGCAAGATATCTTTTGGGAATTTTCTAATAGGAATTCTCCCTGCAATGATCATGGGTGTAATTGTCAATGCCCTACTTCTTCTATGTATGTACTGGAAGTTGTTATCTATTGAAAAAGATGAGGAAGATGTAGCTGTAGAAGTTATTGCAGAGGAGGAAATGAATTCTCATCATTTTTCACCAGCCACAATGTCACATTTTACATCTTTGAATTCTCAGGAATGGAACTCTAGATTGGAAGTTATGGCTGTGCAAAGCTCTCCTGGCACGAGTGTTCCCATGGGACATGTTGAGAACCTTAGGAACCGGTCAATTCCGAGTGAGAATGAAATCCAAGGGGTTCCTAGTGGCACATTGGAGTCTGCAAGAAATTCTAGTTCATCAAAAGAGACAGCAAATGATGTATCTTCTCAGGTAAAGGAGGAAACAATCCCTTCAAAGAGAGTTGCATCATTGGATAGACTAAGAGATGTACTTTCTGTACTGTCTTCAGAAGGAAAAGATGATTTGACCACGAGATGGAAAAAAATATTGTGGAAATCATGTGTTTACCTTGTTACTATAGGAATGTTGATTGCTATGCTTCTGGGTCTAAATATGTCGTGGACTGCAATTACTGCTGCGCTTGCTCTTGTGGTTCTTGATTTCAGGGATGCTAGGCCAAGCCTTGAAAAGGTATAATCTGCAAGAGCGTTGCTTTCTACCTTTAAATTATTTTTTCCCTATCAAAAAACTGTAAATCATAACTTGTTGGTGATTATGACCATTGATTGCTTTTTGGAGAGTTTACTATATGTCAAGTTTATTTCTCTTCTTTGCCAGGTCTCCTATTCTCTGTTAGTTTTCTTTTGTGGAATGTTTATCACAGTTGAAGGCTTTAACAAAACTGGAATCCCAAGTACTCTATGGGACTTTATGGAGCCCTATTCAAAAATCGATCGTGTTAGTGGGATAGCAATTCTCGCCGTTGTCATACTTGTCATGTCAAATTTGGCTTCAAATGTACCAACTGGTATGTTGATGGATTTCTTCCATATATATATCTATATATATATATATATTTTCTATTATCTATTTCATAATTTTTTTTTTTTTTTTTTGGATATTTCAGATGAAATTAGCTTTCTGAACTGACACTTGTTTGTAAGTCCTTTTTAAACAACTTTTTGCCTTATTGAATAAAACGAGTTTGCCAAGTGATGCAGGACAACCTAGGCTTCTCACCTAGATTAGTCCTACCGAAGAACCTTAGGCTTCCCACCTAAGGTGTTTGGAATCACCGCCAAACAATTCAATGAAAATAATCTCAATAATAATAATAATCTGTAAAGTACAAAAAAAAAACCATCTGGAGTTTTATATATAGCTTCCAAGAATCACAAAGATAAAGATAAATTCTCCTAAACATATCCTAAACAATCTCAAATACTAATACGATAATCCTAACAATCTCAAATACTAATCCAATACTAAAGATAAACGCAAATAAAGATAACATAAATGATAAAGGTAATCTCCACAGATGCGCTATCATGTGGTGTCTGCACCAACTCCCCTGGGGTGGGAGAAACTCAACCTCGTCGAGTAAAGCTCATGAAGATCATTTGACATTAGAATAAACTTCATCAATCCACAAGCTCACTGAGTCAGCTTGGCACCTCCGTCGATGCTCATATGTGCGGGTGATAGGAGGTAGAGATGAAGTGGTAGCAAGTGTATCCAAGTAAGCCTCCAAAAGAGTGGGATCAAGCTGCTGCAACTCCTCTCTGGTGATCCATGTACAATCAGAATTAGGCCACCCTTGCTAGCGAACCAAGAAGCACTGAACTGTTCCAATCCTAGTGAAAAGAGACTTCTCATCCAAAATAACATCAATAATATCTTTATATGCCTTTTGGATACAAGATGGCGTAGGGCTAGGGATAGGGTTAGCCAAAGAAGAAGAGGGAGGATCATTAAAAGGGTCATAGGAAATAACAGCTGGACGTTTAAAAGCAATTAAATCAGCAATATTAAAAATATAACTAATACCATCATCTGAAAGTATATCAATCACATAAGCATTAGGTCTAAGTTTCTTTAGTACCTTGAATGGGCCAGCATTGCGGGCCTGCAGTTTCTTAATGGTTCTTGAAGGATACCGTTTAGGCATGATACGAATCATAACATAATCTCCTACATCAAAGTCTAAATGACGTCGATGTAAATTAGCCTGAGTCTTATACTTAAGATTACTAGTATGAATGTTGATCTCTTTATGCAGCTCATACACGTGACTAGCAAACTCTATTGCAGACACAGAAACCCTATCATGTGAGGACATTGGGAGAAAGTCTAAAGGTCTCCTAGGTGTATAACCATGAACAACTTCAAATGGGCTCATACCTATGGACCTATTAACTGAGTTATTGTATGCAAATTGGGCTATAGGGAGTATAGATTCCCAAGTCTTACCATTCTCACCTATGAGACATCTCAAAAGATTTCCTAGGCTCCTATTGACAACCTTAGTTTGACTATCAGTTTGAGGATGGTATGCTGTGGAGAATTTCAACTTTGTTTCCATCATGTGCCAAAGGGTCTTCCAAAAATAGCTCATGAATTTAACATCCCTATCTGACACAATTGTTTTAGGTAACCCATACAACTTAACAATCTCATCAAAGAAAATCTTGGCTACCTTGGAGGCATCAGAAGTCTTAGAGCATGGAAGAAAATGAGCCATCTTAGAGAACCGGTCTACCACTACAAGGATGGAATCAAACTTCCTAAGGGTACGGGGAATACTTAGTATAAAGTCCATGCTAATATCCTCCTAAGGACGGTGTGGAACTGGTAAAGGAGTGTAAAGGCCAGTATTTTGCTTACAATGCTTAGCCAATTGACATTGACGACATTTACCAATTATCTTAGCAACATCCCTTTTAATACTTGGCCAATAGAACTGCCTCTTTACCTCTTCAATTGTCTTATCACATCCAAAATGTCCTGAAAGTCCCCTCGCGTGCACTTCCCAAACCAAAAAGTCTTTAACTGATGTGCGGGGAATAAAAGCTTATCGGCTTTAAACAAGTAGCCATCTTGGAGGATAAAATCATCAACAACTTGAAGATGCTCAGTCCTAAGTGTAGTGTACAAATCTCCAAAATCTGGGCAAGATTCATACTCCTCTTGCAACTTTTCAAACCCTATGACATTTATGCTCATCACAGAAAGTAAGGTGACTTGGCGACTCAAAGCATCAGCTACCTTGTTCTCAACACCAGATTTATGTCTCAAAACAAAAGCGAATCTTTGCAAAAACTTAACCCAAGGGACATGTCGAGCATTTAATTCTTTTGGGAATTGATGTGGCGGAGAGCATCATGATCAGAATAAATGGCAAACTCATGGGGTGTCAAATAATGGCTCCAATATCTTAAAGCTTGTACCACAGCATAGAGTTCTTTGTCATATGTTGAATATTTCTTCTTAGCCTCATTTAATTTCTCATTAAAGTAAGATATAGGGTGACAATCTTGGCTAAGAACTCCTCTTATGCCTACATCAGACGCATCACATTCCACTTCAAAGACCTTATCAAAGTCTGGTAGGCGCATCACCGGTGCTTCTGTCATTTTCTTCTTGATTTCTTGAAATGCTTTCCTAGCAGCATTTGACCATTGGAATTCACCTTGCTTCATACAATCAGTGATTGGTGCCATGATTGTACTAAATCCACGTATGAAGCAACGATAGAAAGTTGCAAGCCCATGAAAACTATGAACCTCATGAATGTTCTTGGGTTCGGGCCAATCCACTATGGCTTTGACCTTTTGTGGGTCAGCAGAAACTCCTTTAGATGAGACCACAAAACCTAAGAAAATGACACTATTAGTGAAGAAAGAGCATTTCTTTAGGTTGGCATACAAGTTTCCTCTCTCAAAGTGGAACAGACTTGTTTAAGATGGTCCAAATGTTGCTCCTTTAATTTACTATAAATGAAGATGTCATCAAAGTACACTGCCACAAATTTGCCCATTAAAGGCTTTAGTACTTGTGTCATCATTCTCATAAAGTGCTACGAGCATTTGATAAACCAAAGGGCATCACAAGCCACTCATATATACCATCCTTTATCTTAAAAGCAATCTTCCATTCATCATTTGGGTGGATCCTGATCTGATGGTATCCACTTTTCAAATCAATCCTCGAAAAGATTGTGGCTCTTGACATCATATCAAACATATCATCTAACCTAGGGATAGGAAAACAATACTTTACAGTAATCTAATTGATTACGCGACTATCCATGCATATTCTCTAGGATCCATCTTTCTTTGGGGTCAAAAGTGTAGGAGCTGCACATAGGCTTAATCTTTCACGCACAAATCCTTTGTGCAAGAGCTCATCCACTTGTCTAACCATCTCATCATGTTGAGGAGGGCTCATTTGATAGTGGGGCAAATTTGAGAGTGCTGCTCCTGGGATAAGATCTATGGCATGTTGAATATCACGCATAGAAGGCAATTGATTTGGAAGCTCCTTAGGGAAAACATCTTGGAACTCTTGAAGCACTGACCGTACTTCTTTTTTTGATTCTTCAAAGGTATCTAGTGCAACTTCCTTAACAACCAAAGCAAAGATGGTGGAGTCTTGATTGACAGCTCTTTCAAGTTCTTTTGGGCTAATGAGATTCATACTTTGCTTTTTGGGCTCTTCTCTAGCCTTACTTGCACTAACAAACTTTGTTTTGACAGGGTTAAACTTAATTCTTTGTCCATTGTGCATGAAGGAATAAGAGTTTGAGCAACCATAAAGAGTGACATCTAAATCATAGAGCCATGGTCCTCCCAAAATTATGTGTCCTACATCCATTGGATCACATCACATGAAATTTGAGCCTTGTATGAGAGGATATGAATAGGAACAAGACACCTATCCTTGATGGTGATAGATGAATCATCTACCCAAGAAACCTTATAGGGCTTAGAATGGGCAACTAACTTCAAATCTAGGAGGGAGACAAGTTTAGAAGAAACTGCATTAATGCAACTTCCACTATCAATGATAACCTTGCAATTTGTGGTTCCACACTTGACAAAGGTTTGGAAGATAGTATTTCTTTTCCAATCATCACTTTCGTTGGACTGTGCTAGAGTACACCTAACAACACTCATTGAGATTATCAACAGATCGTAGAGCTTTAATGCAAGCTAATTGGGTCTATTTCTACAATGTCTTCAATGTTAGGCTCATAGACTACTTCTTCTACCTCTTTCTCTCCATCCAATTCTTTAATCAACAAAGTCTTATTAGGACATTGGGCAGCCATATAACCAAAGCCTTGACATTTAAAGCACTAGATTCTAGAATTGGGCTTAAATGTCTCTCTAACTACACTCTTCCCTTTGTCTTCTGGGTGCAAGGGCCTATTGTTGGGATTGGGTCTAGTTTGAGGACCTTGTTGGTATCTACCTTGAGGATTCTCTTCTATGTGCAAGGGTCTATTGTTGGGATAAGACCTATTTTGGATACCTTGGAGGTATCTACCTTGGGGACCATCAAAATTGTTGTGAGGCAATATGCGATTGTCAAATCTCCTACCACCTTGGAGCCCAGGGATTAGCTCTAAATCTTGCACTAAGGTATAAGCATCATCAAGAGTTGAGATCTGTCGAGCCTCCAATTCTCTTTGAAGATCATAATTTAGACATTTCCTAAATCTACTCAAGGTAATTGGCTCATCTTTAATGGCATTGCTACGTATCCTGTACCCTTCAAATTGTTCTATGTGCTCAGTAGCATACCAATTGTCTTGTCTCAAATCATGCCATTGATCCAACAAGTTACCTAGATGAGAGACTGGGAAGTACTTTTCATTGAGCTTGGCCTTCATTTCTTCCCAAAGAGTTATGAGTGGTTGGCGGGTCTTACGGAGGTGGTTGACAACACTATCCCAATGGAGTTTGGCTCTTCCTACAAGTTCCATTTTGGCAAACCTAACCTTTCTATCCTCAGATAGGTCATACCACTCAAAGAAATGCTCCATTTTCCGCACCCAATCATTGTAGACCTGGGGGTTCCTAACACCATCAAAGTTAGGGGCCTCTACTTTGATATGCTTAGCTGAGTTGTCTTTATTGTCTCTATGGTCTTGCCTAGGGTGAGGGCCATGTCTATTATTATTTCTTCCATTATGTGCATTATCCTCGTCATACCTAGCCTTTAAGTGGCCTAGAGGGTAGTAAGCTCTGCAATGGCTTGTCTTAATTCATCTTGGGGAGGAGTATCTATGTTTAGGTGGGATTGGAGATTAGACTGGGATTCAGAACTAGACTCTGATTTGGAATTAGACTGTTCTTCAAAACTAGTTACTAGATGACCACTACGCAAATG
Source organism: Quercus variabilis (assembly GCA_030445155.1). Taxonomy (NCBI): domain Eukaryota; kingdom Viridiplantae; phylum Streptophyta; class Magnoliopsida; order Fagales; family Fagaceae; genus Quercus; species Quercus variabilis. The sequence goes on from CP129453.1 coordinate 14,385,795, forward strand.
CATGCAAAGAGATCAACAAACTAATTCTAGCAAGTGAATAGTAAGGACAAAACTCAAGTTAAATTATATGTGAAGAGAAGTCATGAATTCCACAGGTTGTTGCATTCAAGCAGTATTAGCTTCAACAAGAATTAAATTAAAAGGACCTAATTATTGCAATGTGATTAGGCTAGTTCAACTACTAATATTGAGAATAATTACTTTAAAGGATTTTTTTTTGGCTAAAATAAAATGCTAAAAGAAAATAAACCGGCAGCTAAAATAATAAATTCATGTGAAAGTTTAAGCAGAACAAAGGGCAAAGGTAGTAGCATGTAACTGAAGGTAAAGTTGAAGCACATAGTAGATATATTGATACTAAATTTGAAAGTGCATTTCAATTTATTAAGTTAGGAAAGTCCACACCTTGGTTGGGCTGACTTGACAACCTGGGCCTCACTGGATAGTGGGTCAGTTACTAACAATGGAAAGTTGGGCTTGTGGTTCCTTACGTGGCACTAGGACCTTTTTGAGACTTCTGCCTTGACTTGATTTTTTTTTTTTTTGGGAATTTATGTTCTCTGTTTCTGATCTGGTGGTAGTCCTTAGAATCGGGCACGGATTGGGGTCACAGGTTTTGGGGGAGTAGTGGGCTTTTCTGTTGGTCTTGGGATGAAGAATTCGTGTGGGTAACGAGGGTATATGATATGGATTGGTTCAGGTTTTGGTTTGCAGATCTCGTGAGATAAGTATTTGAGTAATGGCACGTCTAGTGGTTGAGTTGTTTCTAATGGTGAGTGCGGCTGTGTGTTGTCAGTCGTGATTTTGGGTTGCTGAAAGGGGTGATCGGGTTGGGCTCTAATACCAAGTTGATGTAAGATAACCTAGGCTTCCCACCTAGATTAGTCCTACCGAAGAACCTTAGGCTTCCCACCTAAGGTGTTTGGAATCACCATCAAACAATTCAATGAAAATAATCTCAATAATAATAATAATCTGTTAAGTACAAAAGAAATCATCTGGAGTTTTATATACAGCTTCCAGGAATCACAAAGATAAAGATAAACTCTCTTAAACAAATCCTAAACAATCTCAAATACTAATATGATAATCCTAACAATCTCAAATACTAATCCAATACTAAAGATAAACTTAAATAAAGATAACAAAAATGATAAAGGTAATCTCCACAAATGTGCTATCATGTGGTGTCCGCACCACCAAGCTTTCTTGTTAGCAATTTCAAGCTGTATAGAGACTAATTCAACATTAGGATGCATGTAAGTTTGTTGCGCTGTCTTTAGATTTATGGGGAATATGTTAGTTTATAGATTGGACTTTGCATATAGATGATCTCTTTGGGATATCATAGTATTCCCAGTTTTTTTTTTTTTTTTTTTAATGGCATATTTCTGGTTTTCACTTCTTCTCAAGATCCTTTCTCTACTTGAGACAAACTGAGACAAATTGACATTAACCTTTCTCAAGATTCTTCCCAATTTCACTTCTCCAAAAAAAATACCTGAGACAATTGACATTAACCTTTCTCATGCATGTTTAAATCTTACTCAAGCTGATAGTACACCACCATTTTACTGAACAGGTCTTTAAGTCTAATAAGTGTCTTTCACTTCACTTAGTACACAAACTAGCACCCTTCTGGGTCATTTCTCAAAGTCTTGGGATAATTGCAATGACAACAGCATTTCTCACCAAGTTGTTGTTTTCAATTGACATTTTGTAAAACCATAAACGATTTTTGGATATGCTTACCCCCTCAGAATTCTGCCATAGCATTCAATTAAACAACAAACATTCTGCAGTTTGTGCTAGAAGGAAAATTTCCTTTTAGTAACAAAGGGATTTTTATACTAGTAATGATAACTGTGAGTTGACAAGGCTCTCAGTTATCCATGGCCCTTGTGTACATAATATAGGGAACAAGGGATGCTTTTGCACTGAATCTGTGAGATTGTTTTTCATAAATGAGCTGATAGCCTGGTAGTGTGGTTTAATCTTTCTTTCTGCATCTCTGATTAAGAATTGTTTTTCTTTCATGTACAACAACAAGAACAATGAATGAAGCCTTAGTCCCAAAATTTTGGGGTCACCTATGGATCCTCAATAGACTAGTTAGGTTTTTCTTTCATATGAAAAGTATCTAATGTTTTTGGTGATACATCTCTAAGTTGATGTTGTATTCTGTTTGTTATGAACATTCTTGAGGTTCATGTTAATGTTCATTTCTTTTGTTTCGTTTTTCCCCCCTAACATTTTGTTAATCTATGATAAATTGTTTGTTTGCTGTAAGCCATTATTTAGCATCATAAAGGCCATTTTTAAAACTATTTACATGAGAGTTCCTATAACTCATGTTAATTTTGTGTAGTTCTCTTGCTTGGAGCACGAGTGGCAGCATCGGCAGCTGCAGTTTCTGCATCTGATAAGAAAAAGGCATGGCTTATCTTAGCTTGGGTCAGCACAGTAGCTGGGAACCTCTCATTATTGGGATCAGCTGCTAACTTAATCGTGTGTGAGCAGGCTCACCGAGCTCCCCAACTTGGGTACACTTTATCCTTTTGGAGCCATCTCAAATTTGGAGTCCCCTCAACTCTTATAGTCACTGCCATTGGTTTGACACTTATAAGATGATGTTGATGCTCTTACACATGACACACAATGTTTTTATGTAATAAATTTTGTAGAGGAAGATTGTTTCAACATTTGAGCAGTTCAAAGCTGACAAAGGTTGTATTTCTCTTAATCTCTATTTAATCATCACATTTTTCAATAGTTGCTGAGTGATTATTTCAGATAGACATCCACAGAACAATGGGGTGAACTGTGCATCACTTGCTTGTTTATACTATTAGTTTGACCAGCTCAGTGTTTGTTCAATTCTTCCTTTTCTTTTATTGCAAAAGAATTCTACTTTCTTCTCTCTCTCTCTCTCTCTCGTTTGTTTGTTTGTTTGTTTGTTTTTGTTTTGTTTTTTTTTTTTTTTTTTGTTTTTTTTTTGTTTTTTTGTTTTTTTGTTTTTTTTGTTTTTTTTTTGTTTTTTTTTTGTTTTTTCCAGCCTACCAAAATAAGGATGTACATCTCATAAATAGACATATGCATGTTTGTCAGAAATGAAAAATGAAATAAAAATATCAAACAGGTCAAAGTTTAGAAAGAAGAAGCCTTTCTGAATTCAAACTACTATAATTATATATTCAAATCCCAATTCGATCTACTAATACTATTCTGGCCTTAGTCACTTATATTTTGAGAAATCCAAACAAATTATAGTTTTTATTTTATTTTATAGTACTTAATTATATGAGGTCAATTTGAAATGTTCATTGTTGTAAGATAACATTTAACCATATTCAAGAACTGATAGCCTAGAGTCCTATAATTTATAGCTCAACTAGTACTTCTTAATGTTTTTAATGAATGTATCCAGTGTTTAAATCTCACTTTCCCTGTTGGACTATCAAATTATAAAAAATAAATTAAAAATTGATAAAAACAATTGACATTAGTCATTCAATTTGTTTTAAACTTTAGTATACCAACAATGAGCATACCAATTACTATTGTTTAGGATTTAGTATTGGCAACTTCTATATGAAAAATTATGTGTCAGGAGAGTTGAATTTGATGTTATTAAGTTATTTATTTATTTATTTTATTTTGAGAATCTAGTTAGTTAAGAGTTTGTGTAATGAATTGCATTAAGGAGTTAAAGTTCCTAAGGCTTGCACAAGCAAAGTTAAGATTCGATTGAGCAATCATTGAAGTTAATCAAAAATTTACATGATTCTCATTTAACCATCACTCAAGTAAATTACAAAGCTATTAGTCTTTAACTTGACTAAAAAACTGATTGAAGTGATGATTCTTAACCTAAGGGTATTGAAGCGGTGATTCTTAACGAGTTCCTCCCTCCCTTGGCTAGTCCTAAGGATATTGTTTCTCTAGTCATCATCATTCCTATCTCTTGTCCTCACTCAAAGTGTGTTATGTCCCTAGGAGGTAATGGCTGACAATGTAATCAATTGCTTGGAGAATATGAAGTTAACTGCTGAGGAAGAAGAAACAATAAACATTTTGGACGAAGGTAGGAAATTGAAGATTGAGAGTTGTACTCTAAGCCTGATTGGCAAGTTCATTACATGCAAAACCTTCAATAAAAAGGCTAATAGCAGGACAAGGTGCAGACTGTTGAAGTAGGTTCTAACTTATTTCAATTTACAACTCAGAGTTTGACTTGGAATTGTTAGGACATATGTAAATTATGTTAGGAACATATGTCAATATAGAATTAGATAATCCTTTTGACAAAATGCACTTTACTTATAATTGCGTAGATTTAGGATGTGTTTAATACTTCAAAAAATAAGAGTTCAAGTCTAGTATTAAAGCCATGAAGATTGGACCAAGAAACAAGTGAAGAAAAGCTGTTTATTAAAGCTGGACAGATTCTTGACATCTCTTAACAAATAATATCTATCAAGGTTTAATGAGTCTCAACAGCTCTCGATAGATACTATCTATTGAGGTCTCGACAGCTGTTTGACAGATATATCTATCGAGAATTACGAAATTCAGATTTCCATATATGATTTTTGGCCCATTCTGACATGTATGTGTAAGGTTTCTTTTCTCACAACCCTAGACACATATAAGGCTTATTTTAAAGGCCGTCATATAAGAGAATACAAGGAAAACACATGTAAAAAGTAACTGAGTGCCTTATTCTCTCCAAAAAGAAGTTACTGCGTCTTTGCACCTTAGGGTTTTGAAACCAAGTGCTTTTTAATCTTCATTGTTGATGAAGTGAGGAATTTTGTAGCCAACATTTTCCTTAAGTTGGTGTGTTAGTCACGTATTGGGAGCCGTGCATCATTGATTAGTTAAGTACTGGGATTCGTGCAAAATGGTGGCGTTCATATATTGAAGAGTTCAGAGATTCTGAAGCAGTAGAAGGTTTCTGTAGTAAGTTCATCTATGGGGATTGTAGAGTCTAGGGACAAAGATTTTGTATTAGATCTGAAACTTCTCTTTATTATAGTGGATTGCTTTTCAGGAAGGTTTCCCCCAAGGTTTTTACTGTGAAACTGGTTTGTTTTATTGGTTTTCTTGGGTCATCATATCTTGTCTTATTTAATTTTTTGCTGTGCATGATATTAATGTTTGTTTGTTTTAAAAAAGTTTATTCATAATAAATCTAATTAACAACTTGAGTTTAAAACTTGTTAATTCTATCAACCAGGGTCTAAATTTCTCAACAAATGGTATCAAAGCGGGTACACTTTGATTGGATTAATTTCCTGAGTGTGATCTTTGACCATTGTTGTCATGGATTATAGACAATCTCTTTTGATTCCTCTTTTATTTGATGACACTAATTATGTGTACTGGAAAGTTCGTATGAAAGTTTTTTTGCAAGCTCTAGGTGAACAGGTATGGCAAGCTATTGAAGTTGACTGGATTAAGCCAAAGGAAGCATTGGTGAATTGGGATGAAACAACAATCAAAGCGACAATTTCAATAGTAGGGCCTTGAATGCTTTGTTTTGTGGGGTGACCAATGAGGAATTCAAGAAAATATCATCCATGGAAGTTGCCAAGGAAGCATGGACCATTTTTGAGACCACTTATGAAGGTACTAAGGCAGTAAAAACTGTGAAGTTTCAAAAACTCACTAGTAGTTTTGAAGAAATAAGGATGGAGGAGAATGAGACCTTTGATGAGTTCTATGCTAAACTCAAGGATATTGTGAATTTTGCCTTCAACCTTGGAGAATCCATAGCAGAATCCAAAATTGTTAGGAAAATCCTTAGGTCCTTACTTGAAAGATTTCATGCCAAGATCACTGCTATTGAAGAAGTGAAGGACATTGATAAAATTCCTTTGACTGAGCTTGTAGGGAACCTTCAAACCTATGAGATGGGATTAGGTGTAATGTGAAAAGGTGAAAAGAGTAGAAACGTGGCTCTTAAGGGTATAGAGGAAGAGATTAATAACTCTGAAGATAAAGATGAAAGCAAAGATGAAGATAAAGATGATGATAAGGATGAGGATCTAACATTCATAGTAAATGAGATTATCAAGTTTCTTCAATTTAGGAAAAAGGATAAGGACAAACCTCCTAGGAAATCTAAATCCTCTAGGAAGGGTAAGAGTGAGAAACCCCTTATTCAGTGCCATGAGTGTAAAAGTTTTGGTCATATGAGGATAGAGTGTCCAAACTACCTTATAAAGGAAAAGACCAAGAATTCAAAAGATAAAGGGTCGGTTGCTACATGGAGTGATACTGAGAATGACTCTTCTGATGAGTATGTAGATGAATGTGGTCACTTTATAACTTTTGCTACCATAATCGATAAGGTGATTGTGGAGAGTGCTAATGACAGTGAGGATTCTTCTGATGATGAAGTACCCAAGAAGTTAACCCTTCAGGAAGCCTATGATAAGTTATGCACTGAATTTATAAAACTTGGAAAGACTTCTCATCTTTGTAAAAAAGAGCTTAATGAGGTAAAAACTAAAAAAGTTGACCTATTAGTCAAGTTAGATGAGACTACAGGGTTGGTTGAGACTCTTGTTATGGAGAACACCTTATTAGAAGAGAAGGTCAACAATCTTGAGGTAGAGCTTAGTCAAGCTAGAACTCAAATAGAGAGGATGTCTAGTATAAAACTTGATGAGGTATTGAGTGCTCAAAAGCCTAGTTTTGATAAGACTAGTTTAGGATATGCTATTTCATTTGGCCCCTCCTCTTCTACGGCTTTTGGATCAAGGACTATTTTTGTGCCCCAATTTGAGAAATGTGATAAAAGTATGAAATCCATAACTGATTTTTCTAATTCTGAATCCAGTGTTAGACCTCATGTATGTCACCATTGTGGTATTTTTGGACACATTCGTGCTAATTGCTTTAAGTTGTATCCTCAAAAGTAAGTGTCCAAACAGTCACAGGTTTTCTCTCAAGGATCTACACCTTTATTTGGAGAGTTATTAAAAGTCTTGAGCTTTTTAACTCAATTTTAGGAGAATTTTAATCCTTTTATGTCCCTTAGTAGACATACTAAGACACGTGCCTTTTCATCTTCATGGCCAAAGGCTCGTGTTATATGGGTGAGAAAGGAGTCTAAGACTTAATTGTCTTTTCTGTTTGTCCTTTACTTTAATTCTTTCTATCTAAATTAGGATTCTCTTTGCTTAATTTCTTATCTGCTTTTGGAATCATGCTTTCATGCATTTGCATATTTCTTTCATGCTTTCATGTTGTTTGTCTATTTTTGTTTGGTTGTTTAGTTTTTATTTTGTTTTGTTTTCAAAAAAAAAAAAAAGCAGGAAAAATCAGAAAAATACAAAAACAATGTGTGTTTGTGTACTTTGGTACTTGTGTACCTTGGATGGTCATTGAAACAAAGTTTTCTAAACTTTGTATCTTTTGTAGCTTAGATGAGTATCTCTATGCACAACTAAGCAAGTGAGTTTTGTTACTCTTGTTTGTGATGAGTAAGATTAAGTAATCTTTTATATTTAACACTCATATCTTTTGTAGCTTAGATGAACATCTCTATGCACAACTAAGCAAATGAATTTTGTTACTCGTGTTTGTGATGAGTAAGATTAAGTAGTCTCTTGTATTTAACACTCGTATCACTCTTTTTGATAAGAAGGACAATAAAATCCTAAGAGAAAGACATAAATAACTATCTCAGCACTATTGTCTACCAATCATGAAATGACATCTGTATGCTTCGGTATAGCAAAAGTGCAATGTCAAAAGCTTAACATCATCAGATATTTTTTTTCTCTGTTATATGCCCATGCATGATATGCTTAATAAAATAAAAATGTGCAAAGAAAAAAAAAAAAACAAAAAGAATAAAATGCTTTATATATGATCGCAAACATGTTTTCTAGGAGATGTGAGAGTTATAGGATGTACCTTGAAAGTAATAGTCCCCATCAAACAGTTATGATTGTGTGTGCGTTAAAGTGATTTTTTCATATCTCAAATCGTCATAACATGTAGACACTTATGCAATTTTGCGATGTTTTTCACACATAGCATGCAATATTTTTTGCTATTCTTGATACATATGCAGGTACACTTGATGTAAGCTAGTCGGTTGCGAGTTGGGCAAACCTGACCTGTGGACACCCCTGATTTACTCAGTTGCCCTTAATGATTTTTCATTTTTTAAACGATTTTTTTCCATATCTAATAATTTGATTACTCAAAGTAATAATAGGGAAATGCTAATAAATGGCCTAAGGGCATTAGTTTATAAACTATTTTTAAAGATATTTTATGAAAAAAATGATAAAACAATTAACTTTTTTGACAGTTTTTTTTTTTTTTTTTAATATTTCCCATGAAAGTGGTATTAAAAACTTTTATAATATAGTTTATTAACAATTTAGGGCACCCGTTAACATGACCCATAATAATATACTTGGAGAGTTGTCAACTTGGTGCCTTAATTGCTTTTAAAAAATTATATAGATTTCAATCTTTCTTTCTATATTCTTTTAATTATTTAACAAATTTAATTTTGTAACAAAAACCTAGAGTTTGAACTTTAAATAGTGAAAGAAGCAAAATATAAATGGAGAGATGGAGTCATTGGAGAATTATTGTTGTGAGAAAATAATATAAAAATAGTGGATATTTTAAATTATTTTGAATATAAAATATAGGATTTGATTTAAACAGGAACGATGTCATGATATGGGATATAACACATTGAGTTTCAATTCCAGTAAAAGATGACTATTTCTATGGTAATTTTTTTTTTTATTTGTCACATGGCAAAGAAATAATCCCATTTTTAAAATAAGGAATAAAAATACTACAAGAGAAATGCCAACTACTTCCACAATGTCTACTTCCGGATAATGTCGAAAATAGTTGTGGTAATAACCTTCCTCAATCCTCACTCGATTAAGCTAATAATAGACACATTTTTTTTCTTTACAATATTTGGGTACAATTTTTTTTTTTTAGATTTCATTTTATACCTTAGTTTTTTATATTTAAATTCAACCATATAATTTTATTGATCAAATTTTCAATGATTGTTAAATTTAAGGTTAAATTACAAATTGCATCCTTTAAGTTTACATAAAATTCAATCCATTTTTTTCACTTTATATTTGTTCAATTCAATCATTTAAGTTTCAATTTTATTTAATTCAATCTCCTATTAGTTTCTGTAAAAATTGTGCCAAAACAACATAGTTTTAAATTTTTAATTAATAAATAAAAAATATTTGTTTCTAAAAAAATATAAAAAATTTATTTTATTTTATTTGTAACTCTTTAAAGGAAGAGAGAGACAGAGAGAGAAATATTTAATTTTGTTTTGTACATGATTAAATAACATAAATGTCACATTTTTTGTTGGTAAGTGAGGAAAAGACGGTATTAGGACAGAAAAGAAAACAAAATTGAGAATGATGTCTGTTCTCCTCCAACCCAACCATGAGATGACATGTTATTTCAACACAGGAATCTTAGTTAACTAATGAGAATACCATAACTAAACAACATGTTCCATTTAAACAAAAAAGAAAAAAAAAATCACATAAGTGGACAGAGCAACCTCATCAATTCAGAATTCTGAGCCTGAATTCTTCTTGGCTTTCGAAATCTTCACAATCTCCTCATGTGCCTATGCTATGCCTATGGCCAATAGAGTAGGCCCAGACCTGAAAGACTAGCTTGATTGAGAGAGTACTGAGATAAATTTTGGAGCTAGTTTTGAATTTTTTTTTCCTTCAAAATTTTATTAAAATAATTTTGGTAAAATAATATTTTGGTCCTGAATTTCACTAAGAATTTTTTTTTTCTTAAAATTTTTTTTTCACCCTTAAACTTTGTTTGTAAAGAGTTTCTTTAATAGTTTAGAAACAAAAATAAATATTAAAAAAAAATTGATAGTTTAGGGAAAGAAACAAACTTTTGCTAAAGTTTAAGAACATAAATAAAACATATTTAATAGTTTAGGGATGAAAAATGAAATTATTAATAGTTTAGGGACGAAAAATGAGCTTCTTAAAGTTTAGAGATGAAATACAAACATTTGGTAAAATTTAGAGACTAAAATAGTATTTTTCCCAAATAAGTTATTTTGGGAATTTTTTTTTTTAAAAGACAAAAAAAAAAAAAAAAAATCAAAACTAGATTGTTTTGTAGTAACTAACAACACAATTATAATGAAGACTAAAGAGAGGATTGAAATGAACAACGTAAAACTATATGACTGAATTAAATTTAATAATGTGCTCATTTAGTTAATTTAATTAAGCATCTAAGATACAATAATTAAACAATTATACCTAAATTTGATCATTTCCATAGTTATTTATTGTTATTGCAGAGGGCAAGTTATTAATAGTTTAATATAGTAATTATATATATATATATATATATAACCGAAACCTCTGAAACTCACAAATTTTCATGTCAGCACAATATTTAAATAAAATTATTTTTGTTTAATCCAAATTTAATAAGGAGTGAAACTCTATCTGCCCAACAAGTCCCACTTAAACTTAAACTCAAACTCAAACTGAAACTCATCATTATCATTTTTTTAAACAAAATTATTATTTTTTAATCCAAATTTAACAATGAGTGAAATTTTATCTCTCTAATAAGTCCAACTTAAACTCAAACTTAAAAATTGATAATTTATCTCTAAATTTTCTAGGTTAATCATGAACACTGTAGGGATAAGGGCCCAAAAATTATATATTGAGCCTTGTGCCTTATCCAAAGACGTTGACATATCCGAGGAGGGACAAATAGTTACGAAAGATTCTAGTTTAGGGTCTCATTTGTAAGAAAGGAGTAGAAGGCAATCCGAGGAGGAATTCTTCCTCGGCTACGACAAATATAGCTTAGACATGTATTCCAACGACGAAAATGACCTCCATAGAAGCTATAGTGTTAGAAGCATGCCTCATGAACATACGAGAAGGTAGGGAACCCAAAAATATCTAAGGAAAAGCTGCTACTTCCTCATTAAATGCACTGCAGCTACTTTTCTAGTCGCATTTATGTGGAGATAACCCCTGAATAGTGCTTCCTTGGCTACTGCAGCTTATAGAGAGCCAGAAGGGGTGTCTGATGGGACGGGCACTTAAGTGGTGGCTTTGACGATTGACAAATGGAGGGCCAGGATCACCGGGAAGGAGATATATAATGCAAAAGACCCTTGAAGGAAGGGAGATAGGAAAAATAGAGAAAGAATACTGTAGCAATCAAAGTAACAATTGTAATCAGTTTTATCCATTTATAATAAGATTTGTCTCCTTGGACAGAGAATTCATTCAGTCTTATGTGCGTTGTTCTTACCTAATCATCTCTTGAATCCATACTAGCCGTTGTCAAATTCATTAGGGCCTAGTTCTCTAACCCGTTATCTATAAATTTATTGTACTAGGCTCACTAGGCCAAGACTCCATACATTTTGGGCTTAGGCTACAAAATGTATCCTTACAATTGGCCCGTCTGTGGGAAGAACTTGTGTAATAGTGAGTGCAACGGTTAATTATGGTAGGATCAAGTCCACACGAAGCAGAATCTTTGGGATCCAAGCATGCTGACCCTTTTGTCAACCTTGAACGAAGAGGTGATTGTGAGGGACGTGTGCATACCATACATACAAATAGGAGTCAACCTTAAGGAGGAAGCCACATCTCCCATGCAAAAAGTAACAAGGGCATGCAACTGGAGATTGACCAGTTGAAGAGTGAGTTACGCCATGCATGGCGAAGGCGAACCCCCTCCAATTCTGATGTTTCTTTTGATGACGAAAGGGACGTTAGTTATAGGCAAATGTCTTAAACCCCGCCTAGCGAATCTTTCTCCTATAAAGAGGAACACCATCATGAACAGAGGGTTAGAAGCCCACCTCGTAAAGGTGTAGGAAATGACACTATTAGCAAGGCCTTAAACCAAATCTCCAAGTCGCCCTTTATGCGCAAAATCGAAGGGGCAAAACTTCCTCGACAATTCACTCAGCCCACTTTCACCATGTACAATGGTAGAATAAACCCCGTGGAACATGTGAGCTACTTCAATCAGAGAATGGCTATTCATTCCAAGGACGAAGCCTTGATATGTAAGTTTTTCCTATCCAGTTTGGGACTCGTTGCAATGAGATAGTTTGATAGCCTGAGGGAAAATTCCATAAGTTCCTTTAAGGAGCTCACCCAAGGGTTTGGTTCCTGATTCGTCACCTGTACTAGGGTTCCTCGGCCTTTGGCTTTCCTGCTATCCTTAAACATGGGAGGGGGAGAAACCTTGAAAACATACTCGGATAGATACTGGGAGATGTTCAATGAGATAGATGGTGACTTCGACGATGTAGTCATTAGTACTTTTAAGATTGGCCTCCCAACCGAGCACGATTTGAGAAAATCTCTAACTAGCAAACCCGTTACTAGTGTGCACCAACTTGAGGAAGACCAACAGCAGGGAAAAGGAAAGGAGAAGGTTATCCCTCAAGAGATGAGGGATTTCAAGTTAGACAAATACAATAACAACCGGTAGCAAAGAGATTTTGTTGGGCAATCAGGATCTGCTAATATTCAGGTGGTCAATGCTATGTTCTGAGAATTGGTACAAGTTTTGAAGAAGATTAGGGATGAGCCGTTCTTCAAATGGCCAAATAAGATGGCAAGAAACCCCGCAAGGCACAATTAAAACCTCTATTGCCAATACCACCAAGACCATGAACATAACACGGAAGATTATAGAAGTTTGTGGGACCATCTAGACTAGCTCATCCGTGAAGGAAAGTTAAAGCAACTCTTGCATCACTATAGTGGCTGGGGGGGGGGGGGTAGACAAACTCAGAATCTCGAAGAGATGATTCTTCGAGACCCTCCATTGGGAACAATAAATGTCATCTTTGTTGCTTTAGGGAGGACCAGTTCTTGCCCTTCCAGAGTGATGTTTGTGGCTCGGCTATCCGCTAAGGACTCTAATCAAGAGCTAAAGAAGGCTAGACTAGAAATCCAACTGATTTTGGGCTTCTCGGACGAGGATAAAATTGGAACCATCCAACCTCACGATAATACTTTGGTGGTTACCCTTAAGATTGGGGGATATGATGTGAAGAGGGTGTTGGTAGACTAGGGTAGTGGTGTTAAGATTAGGTACCCCGACCTGTACAAGGGGCTAAATTTGAGACCTAAGGACCTAACACCCTACAATTTGCCCTTGTTAAGTTTTGACGGGAAGGTCGTTATTCCGAAGGGCCAGGTTAGACTACTCGTACAGACTGGGTTAGAAATGGTGGAGGTGGATTTCATCGTGGTGGACGCTTACTCACCCTACATAGCCATTGTGGCCAAACCTTGGCTTTAGACTTTTGGGAGTCATCTCTTCTACTTTACACCAAAAGGTGAAATATCCGTTCGAGGGACAGGTTAAGGAAATTTTGGGAAACCAATTTGTAGCTAGACAATGCCTAGTGGCTGCCATCCGGCATCATCTCGAGGCCGAGTCTTCAGCCCATGCTGAAAGGGGGTTTATAGCAATTAAAAGTTCTGGCGTTGCCTGTTGATAGGTCGGCCGAGCAGGTGAAGTGTGAAGATTTGGTAAAGGTTGTTATTGGTGATGATCCAGAGAAATTCTTTCAAATTGGGGCTCAGCTATCTCCTTCAAAGAAGGAAAAGCTGGTAGAGTTTCTTAAAAAAAATGTTGATGTCTTCACATGAAGTGCTTATGAAGCCTCAGAGGTGGACCCAAACTTCATCTATCATCACCTAAATGTTAATCTGTCTGTCACTCCCAAGAAGCAACCTCCTTGGTGCTCGTCTAGGGACCACTATGATGCTGTCAGAGATGTGGTGAAGAAGCTCAAACAGGCAGGGGCTATTAAGGAGGTGTTCTACCCTGAGTGGCTGGTCAACACTGTGGTGGTGAAAAAGAAGAATGGAAAATGGCGAGTATGTGTAGACTTTACAGATCTAAATAAAGCTTGTCCAAAAGATCCCTTCCTTATGCCTTGGATAGACCTACTAGTGGATGCAACTGTGGGCCATCCTCAAATGAGTTTCTTAGATGCCTTTCAAGGATATCATCAAATACCACTAGTTCTGGATGATCAAGAAAAAATAGCTTTCGTCACACCCACTGGAAACTACCATTACAAAGTGATGCCCTTTGGTTTGAAGAATGCTGGGTCCACTTATCAAAAAATGATGACAAGGATGTTTGAACCACAATTGGGCAAGAGTATTGAGGTCTATATAGATGACATGGTGGTGAAAAGTAAGGTGGTGTCTGAGCACATGGGAGATCTCGAGAATATTTTTGAAATCCTAAAGAACCACAAACTACGACTCAACGCTTCCAAATGTTCTTTTGGTGTCGAATTAGGCAAATTTTTGGGCTATATGGTCACTCATCGGGGAATTAAAGTCAATCCTGACCAGATTAAGGCAATTAACAACCTCCAGCCACCTCAGAATCCTAAAGAGGTCCAGAAACTAACTGGAATGACTGTTGCCTTAAACTGATTTATCCTTCGGTAAGTGGATAGAAACAGGCCCTTCTTCCTATTGATGAACAAATGGAAGGGATTTAAGTGGACAAAGGAGTGTGCCCTAGCCTTCAAGCAATTGAAGGAATATCTCTCTTGGCCACTTATCATGTACAGTCCTAAGATGGATGAGGTCTTGTTTGCCTATATTGCTATGTCCCCTAACGCCGTAAGCTTAGTCTTGATACGAGTTGATGATGGCACATAAAGGCCAGTTTACTATGTGGGCAAGTCATTACATGAGGCCGAGATCTGTTATCTACCGTTGGAAAAAGCTATTTTAGCAGTGGTACACACCGCATGCAAACTCCCCCATTACTTCCAAGCACACACGATTATCGTCCTAACTCAACTTTCGCTCAGAACTTTGCTCCGAAGAACTGATTACATGGGGAAGATTGCTAAATGGGCCATAATCCTAGGGGCCTTTGACATCAAATACATGCCTCACACCTTTGTCAAGGGTCAAATCCTCGTGGACCTAGTAGTCGAGTTTGCTGAATCCTCGTTAGAGGCAAAAGTAGAGAATCAAAACATGGATGGAAAATAGGTTGACGTGATCTCCCAACAAGGTCCCTTATCTTGGAAGTTGTACATTGATGGTACAGCAAATCAAAAAGGGTCTGAAGTGGGGCTAGTTCTGGTCTCGCTCGAGAAAATCACCATTAAGAAATCATTAAGAGTGGGATTCTTGGCCACAAATAATGAAGCTGAATATGAGGCTCTGTTGATAAGAATGACCATGGTTCAAAAAATGGGTGGAAAGGATATAAAGATGTTATCAGACTCGAGATTGGTCGTCGACCAGGTAAAAAGGGAGTCTAAAGCCAAAGATGAGAGAATGCAAGGGTATTTAAGTCAGGTTAAATTTTTGCAGTTAAGCTTTGAATATTTCAACCTATTGCATATCCTTAGAAGTGGGAACACACATGCTGTTTCCCTGGCCACATTAGCAACCTCCTTGGCACAAAGCTTCCCCCAGATCATCCTTATGGAAGACTTGAGCAAGCCCACAAAGGTGAACAAAGTGGTGGTTCATGTTCACCATGTCAAAGTAGGGCCTAGCTGGATGGACCCTATAGTACTATTCTTGAAGAAGGATATCCTACCCTAAGAGAGATCAAAAACTGACAAATTATGGAGAAAGGCTTCTCGGTTCTAGTTGTCTGAGGACAAGAAACTATATAAACACTCTTTTTTCAGGCCATACTTGCTATGCATACACCCCAAAGCAATAGAGCTACTCCTCGAGGAGTTGCATGAAGAGATTTGTAGAAGCCACACTAGAGGTAGATCTTTGGTGCATAGAGCCATCACCCAGGGCTATTGGTGGCTAAATATGTAAAGGAAAGCACAAGAGTATGTAAAAAAGTGTGACTAGTGCCAAAGGTTTGCACCAAACATACACAAACCGAGGGGAGTCCTTAATCCTCTATCCAGTTCTTGGCCATTTGTTCAATGGGGCTTAGACATTATGGGCCATTTCCCCAAGGCAGCAGGAAACAAGAGATACCTGTTAGTCAGCACGGACTACGCTAACTAGGTCAAAACTGAGCCTCTAGCAAACATCAGAGACGTGGATGCCAAGAAGTTTGTATAGAAAAATATCGTCACACAATTCGGAGTCCCTCGTACCCTCATCTCAAATAACGACCTTCAATTTAATAGCAAATCTTTCAGGAGATATTATTGTGACTTAGGAATTACAAATAGATATTCTACCTCAGCCTATCCTCAAGAAAATGGATAGGCCAAGACTATTAACAAGGTCATTGTAAGCAGACTTAAGAAGAGGTTGGATGCTGGGAAGGGCAAATGGGTGCAAGAATTGCCACACGTCCTGTGGACATACCGAACCACACCTCACAAG
Source organism: Quercus variabilis (assembly GCA_030445155.1). Classification (NCBI taxonomy): domain Eukaryota; kingdom Viridiplantae; phylum Streptophyta; class Magnoliopsida; order Fagales; family Fagaceae; genus Quercus; species Quercus variabilis. Next base: position 14,402,210 of record CP129453.1, read on the forward strand.
TCGATAGGGGAGATTCCTTTCTCAATGACATATGGAGCCGAAGCTGTTATCCCTTTAGAGATTGGCTTCTTGATGCTGAGGACAAGTACTTTTGATTTGAGTAATAATGATGGATTGCTGAAAAAAAACCTAAACCTAATTGAAGAGAAGAGGGAAAATGCAATGGTCCAACTGGTATACTACCAACACAAGATCAAGTAAGGATATGATGCAAATGTAAAGCAGAGGCCATTAGTGCTTGGTGACTTGGTATTGAGAAAGGTTCTGGGTACTGCAAAGAATCCAGCATGGGGGAAGTTAGGACCCAATTGGGAAGGACCTTATTGCATCACCTTTGCGGCGAGTATAGGAGCATATTTTCTCGAGGACCTAGATGAGCATGTAATACCCCATCCTTGGTATGTAAACAAGTTGAAAATGTATTATTATTAATGAAAGTTTCCTTTGTCATGTGCTTATTTGTCAGATAAATACATCATGCTTCCCATTATGACATCTTTATAAGTGATTAAACAGAACCTTAGTCATGCCTGTGTCCTCGGACCAGATGCTTTGCGGAAATTAATATACTCTGACATCTTTACAAGTGATTAAATAGAACCTTAGTCATGCCTGTGTCCTCGGACTAGATGCTTTGGGGAAATTAATACACTAGAACATCTTTTATAAAGTGATTAAATAGAACCTTAATCATGCATATGTCCTCGGACCAGATGCTTTAGGGAAATTAATACATTATGACATCTTTTTAAGTGATTAAATAGAATCCTATTTGTGTATGACTCTTCGGACCACATACTTAGGGGAAATTAACACCCCATGATATCTATTTGTTTCTCACTAAGTGTCAAGACAGATTTAAGATTATAACCAACTCCTTAAGTTGGTAGCTCTAAGTAAGTCAAAATCCTTAATTATTTATCTAAGTGTTGAGCAGAGTGAAGGATATCTCTCCCTTTCTTGCTCTTTACAAAGTTTATCACTTATCTTTACGGGATTCAACCTTCATTATAGAAAGAGCAGTTTATAATGCAAATATGGGGTAAATCTCTTCATTATTGATACTTAGACAAATTACTTACACTAGCGGCAAGGTATTGTTGTTAGTGTTTGTTAAAACTAAAGTGGCAACAGATCAAGTTTATTCATAATAACAATGAGCCTGAAAGCAGGTAAAGCAAAGACATAAAAAATTGAAAGAAAAGTCTATTCATTAATCAAAAAGAGGGAGTACATTACATTCTGTGAGAGCGTGCCCTCACAAGAAAAAGGAAAACTACAGGAAAATTCTAAGGGCTAAGCCTTGGCCTTAGAGGTAGGAGGGTCTTCTGTCTAGCTCGGCTGGGAGGAGGTAGCATCCTTGGCCTTAGGATCAGCTTCATTATTCTTGGCCTCCGATTCCTTGTCCTTGGCATTCGAGAGGGGCTTCTTTTTCTCCTTGCCTTTACCCTTGTCCTTGGCATCCTCAACCCCCTGACCTTGATCACTAGCTTGGCTGGATCCCTTCGAAGCCTCAAGGAGAGGGAGAGCAGCTTGGCCAGTCAGGGGTTGCTCGGACATTTCTAGAGTATGTGTAGGGGTAAAGGAGTTGGCACCTGGGACTTCATGGACATCTGGGTGATAATAAATGCTCCTAGGTTGCCTCCAAACAGAGTCTGTAAGGACTCTTTCAACAGTAGGGGCTCTATCCCATGTTACGATGTAGTAATCCATGTAAACCTCTGATAACTCCTTAGCAAGCCTTATTTGCATTTCCTCCACACCGAGCAGATATGATGCTCTCTTCTCAGCCTTAATTGCCTCTTTGGCCAATTGAGCTGCCTCCTTAGCCTTCTGTAGCTTAGCCTTAAGATCTTTGACCAACTTCCTTTCAATGGCTAGGTCTATCTCTGTTATGTATAGCTTCTGGTGTTGATCCTCAGCTTGCCTCTCCAAGGTTTTTAGACCAGCCTCGGCACTCTTCTAAGCCTGGACTGCCTCCTTTAGCTACTCGGACAATGCTATCTGCTCTTGTTTGAGGGCTTATATGGATTCCTCAACCTCAGTGCGGGAGAGGGCCTCGGCTTTGGCCTTATTGCGGGTGTTATGGACCCACTCCTCGGCTACAACAACTTGTTGAGTAACTTGCATAAAAACAACGGAAGAATAACCTGAGTAAAAAAGAAGGGAAAAGACAAAAATGCAACTTAGCATTTAAACTCAAGGGTATGACAGATTACTTACCATAGCAAGATCCTTGTTCAAGGACAAGAAAAGCTCATTCTGCTTGAAGCGCCTATAAGCCTCCATGTCTCGAGGGAGGAGGAGAGGTTGCTCCAAAGCTTCAGCAATATAGCCAGCATGCCCCTTTTGGAAGTCCCTGACCGAGGCTTTTCAAGGGATGGTAGCCCCATCCACCTCTAGTTGAAGAGACCAGGTGTGTTGTTGGAGACACACCTCAGCTTTATTTTGTTCCTCTCGGCTGTCCACAGAAGTGGACCTCTTGTCACGAGAGTCTTTAACTACCTTTTGATGTTTAGACCCCTTCTGAGGGGCCACCTCCCCTTCTTTAATCTCTTGAAGAGGCCTTTTCTTCTTTAGGTTGGGAATGACCTTTAGCTCGAGGTCAGTAGGAAGTGGAGGAGGAGTAGGAAGTGTGGGCGGAAGTTGGGACTTAGTGGCTTCTTTTGAAATTGACACCTTGCCCGTGCAGCCATAAGGTCCCTTAAACTCTTGTTTCCCCAGTTTGAGGCCATCTTACCCTTTTCTTCTTTTGAGGTATCGTCTGGACTAGCAATCAACAGAATCGAGGGATGAATGGCTGAATGCCTATTAACCTCCTCCTCGGTGTTCGAGATATCAATTACTCAAGCCTCTTGGGTCTTTTCTTCTGCAAAGTGAAACTTGTCAATCTCCTCCTCAAGGGACAGACGTGAAGAGGCAATCTCCTCCTTGGGCACTGCTGTTGCTTCAGGCAAGACTTGTTGAGGGGGCAGCACGACTGGCAGAAGATCATCTCGGGCTAAGAAGCTTGATCACCCACTCTTATGGCGCGGTTTACTTCTTGGAATATTTTCGAGATGGGTTTAAAGTCCAAAATTAAATGGACTGCTTTCAACTGCCCATCTTCATTTACGAAGATCTCGGACCTCAACAAATAGTTGAGAGTTTTGACGTTGGTCAAACTGAGCCGAGGTGCTACGTAATTTTTATCTGCAAAAGTAGCCGAAGAGCTAAATATGATTAGAAAATTGAAATTCATCAACAAATGAAAACAAAATGAAAGAGCAACAATGACATAGTTTGGGTTAAAGAATCTAAATTTCTCGCTAAGGAACCTAACTCTAAGGTATCCCACCTAGCTTTCCCTCTCAGACTGGGCAATGAAGACCATCATGCCACGCCCCATAAGCAATCAGAAAGTCGTCTTTCATCCCTTTGTTAGATTTGGGGAGACGCAAGATGAGCCTAACAACATCAGATTGGGATTTGAGGTAAAATCTCGCACCTTTAAGGTTGTGGCACTAGTATATATGGACTACATCGTGCTAGGTGAGCCCCAAGCCTAGATACTTGTTGAGAGCATCGACACTACCTAAGACCCTAAATAGATTGGGCACGCATTGGTGGGGTCAGATTGTAACGCCTCAAAATTATAAGCAATAAAAGTCTATTTAATTTGAATAATCCATAAAAATATTAAATAAAGGACATCAAAAATCTTAAATCTCATCACAAAATGTCAAAGTTCTAGTTCACCAAAGACAAAACATCATCAAAATAATTCTCCAATACAATATTTAATTCCATAAAAATAATAATAAAATCCTCAATTCCACAAAATAGTTCATAACTGCTATTTTCCAAGAATCTCTACTCTAATAATCCCTCTAATGTATCTGTAATGGGAAATAAAAGAGGAGTGAGATAACTCAATAAGTGGAATTCACTAACATTGAGGTGTGGGAACAAACCTTTTAAATAAATAATTCTTACAACAATTTCATAACTTGTAACTCATCAATATTTATCATCAAATACTTCATAAATATAAAAAAAATCTTTATATTGTGATCCATCATAATATATATATATATATATATATATATATATATATATATTAATATCATCATATAAACAATTTCCTAGGCTTTTCTTGTGGTCAATGTTTACACCCCATTAACAGGGTTGTGCTATCCCCTTTTTGAAACCAGAAGCTCCTTTTCATCCCCTTTCTTAAGGATGGTTCCTTTGGAACCTAAAGGTGCACTCCATTGCTAAGGAGCTTCCTTTTTGGATCCTTAATAGTATACATTCTTGCTAAGGAGCTATCAAATGTGCATTGTCCTCTTTTCTGAGACCGGCCCTTGCTAAGGACTAGTTGTAGTATGATTGTTCCTTGCTAAAGACTAAATACAATACTGAACTTTTAATCACGACTTGCCATAGTTTTCAAAACATATTCAATATGCTCACAAAAATAATCCATTCTAGATGCTCCCAAAATAGTCCATTCATAATTCTAAAAAATATAAAAATATATTCTCGCATATAAGTTTAAATAAATTCAGGTTGTTCCAGAAGTTTTTCATAAAATGAATAGCCAATGTGCACATCAAGCATTTATAAAATATCGATTTACATATAGAATATCAACATATTTCTTTGATATAAATAGTTTAATAATCAATGCTATTTTGAGAAAACCCCTAAAATTAGTAAACACCACTTATCTCTTAGTTGCAAAAATAAAAAAATCAACCTCCCTTGAATCACAAAAATTCAGTAGAATTAGAACCTAGCAACACCAAAAAAATATGTTCATCAATACAAAATTTCCCACTTAAAAATCTATTTTCACACTTAAATGGTTTTATCCTAGACAATATTGATATATCCAAAATTCTCCTTTTATTCAGCTGACTATCCAATTTACACTAATATTATATATATATATATATATATATATATATATATATTCAACCTAGTATTGGAAGCCACGTGATAGCCCTCAAATTATCAATCTAGTTGCCTACAATTTTCCCTTGATGCCGCTGAACTAGTTTTAGACAATAATAAAGGTGATGGTCAATCGGTCAACAATTGAGGCTATGTGTGAATGCATATTAACCACAAGCACCCTTTGCCCGTTAAAATAATCATAGTTTTAGATCCAAGATGGCCATATACGGATATACATATAAAACCATAAAGCAACATTTTCCCTTTCACATGATGACAAAGTCCAAGCCTATTACTCTATTTGGTTCAATTTCAAAGTCCGTGGCCCTTTGCTCCTTGACATATTGACCATTCCTTATCCAATATAATACAATTATAGTAGCCCTTTATTGACTATTCAAACTTCTTAAATCTAGAGCATGAGAAAATCATACCTGCAGCTCATGCCACAGTGAAGAAAGGCAAAGTTCAATAGTCGGCAAAAGAAAAAGGAATCCTCATCAGTAAAATACACGTGTGACTAAAGAGGAAGAAGGCTAGGGTTTTGTTTTATTTTATTTTTTAAAGATGACCAAAGTCCATATATTTACTTATGCCACATCACTTGGGCTTTATATTCCATAGTATTCATCTTATTTTAATATCTTAGGCCCAAATCAATTTAATCCATTAAATTGTAGGCCTCCTTTATAATTTATGTATAATAATTAAATTGGTGCCAAAATTATGGAGTGTTACATAGATTCTATGGTTGAAAAGGTAGTCCCGTGTTATCCTCCCCATAGACGGGAGAGTTATCTCTCCTTCTATGAAAGCTACATGGGGATGACGACTTCCCCCTCCTCCCTGTGTGTCATTATTTGTTCTATAGAACAGTATCATAGGGCTACTCCCTGCGGTATGTGATATTTATCCTTAAAGGCCTCTATTTTGGCAGGATAGTCTAATAAGTGCTTAAATCTACCCATTCGGACCGGTTAAAGGGAAACAACTAAAATTGGTAAATGAAGAAGAAAGAGCTAGAAGGCCAAGAAGATGGGCCGAGGAGAAAAGGAGAACTTTGAAGAAATAGAGACTTACGAGAACTAGGATGTGTGCTAGTCCTTGAAACCTTTAGAAAGATTTTCAAGGATTTCTCAGAGGAAAAGCGTGGGAAGTTTGCTAACTCGGAGAGCTTTGTGAGTTTGAGTGCTTGGGATCTCTGGAGAGTTTGAAGACTTGTAAAATAAGGATTTCTCCGGATGCTTTATATAGAGGGTGGGATTGAGTGGGAGTTATCCCACTTAAAACCCAAGGAAAAACGTCAGCCGTTGGATCTGCGCCTTGCCGTTGGATGTGGGGAACATAACGTTGCCTGAAGCAATTAGTGATGCCTCGCAAACCACAAAGCGTCAGTAGCAATCATGGGGCGCGTAAAACAGCAATCCTGCACGTACAAACCAGAGATATAAATGGTTTTGTCTCTTAAAAATCAAAACCCTGCCTTTTCTCCTCGGATAAGAGGGAAAAATTGGAGTTTTTAGGGGCTATTGTAGGGATAAGGGCCCAAAAATTATATATTGGGCCTTGGGCCTTATTCAAGGACGTTGGTATGTTCGAGGAGGGACAAATAGTTATGAGGGATTCCTGATTAGAGTCTCATGAGTAAGAAAGCAGTAGAAGGCGGTCTGAGGAGGAATTCCTCCTCAGTTACGACAAATATAGCTCAGACACGTATTCCAACGATGAAAATGACCTCCATAGGAGCTCTAGTGTTAGAAGCATGTCTCATGAACACGCGAGAAGGTAGGGAACCCTAAAATATCTAAGGGAAAGCTGCTACCTCTGCATTAAATGTGCTGCAGCTACTTTTCTAGCCGCATTTATGTGGAGAAAACCCCTGAATAGTGCTTCCTTGGCTACTGCAACTCACAGAGAGCTAGAAGGGGTGTTTGATGGGACGGGCACTTAAGTGGTGGCTTGGATGATTGACAAATGGTGGGCCAGGATCACCGGGAAGGAGATATATAATGCAAGAGACCCTTGAAGGAAGGGAGATCGAAAAAATAGAGAAAGAATACTGTAGCAATCAAAGTAACAATTGTAATAAGTTTTATCCATTTATAATAAGATTTGTCTCCTCAAACAGAGAATTCATTCAGTCTTATGTGCCTTGTTCTTATCTGATCATCTCTTGAGTCTATACTAGTTATGTCAAATTCATTAGGGCCTAGTTCTCCAACACACTCTCTACAAATTTATTGTACTGGGCTCACTAGGCCAAGACCCCATACATTTTGGGCTTAGACTGCAAAACATGTCCTTACAAACACTATAAAAGCAAAGCAAACCCCAATATTTTTGTTTTAAAGCCGACTAGAGGTATGTGCTATTCTTATGTTATTTTCTTCTCCTCTACTTAATTCGTTAACACACACACACACACACACATATATATATATATTATGGTTTTTCATGTATTTTTTAAAAAGTAATTTTTGTATATGAACCGCCAAACTCTCTTTAGCCCTTTTTTACAAGATAAAAAAGTTTGCAATAATTGAAATTATTCTTTCGAATGTAACCAGTTTTTCTCTTATATTTCTCTATTGTTTAATCATATATATATATATATATATATTTTGTTTCAATAATTTCTAAGCAGTGAATCATCTGATTTTTTTAAATATTTTTTGGTCTTTCAGAAGTTTTAATATCTGAATTTTTGAGTTATTTTTTTGCAATATTTGAAACTGTTTGAAATTTTTTTTGTAAGTCATTGCACGTTCAAGCAATACTTCTTTATCAAATTATAACACAAATTGAAGTCATACAAGATCAAATCATGCAATGGTGTAGTTTCTTAAATTTTTTATAAAATTATTTTAGTCTACCACACAAATAGGTAAGTTTTCGTGCATAGTGTATATGCTAGCGACTAGTTAAGAATAATAATGAACAATAAAAAAAATGAATAATAATTTTACGAGCTCAATGTCACCAATAATAGTAAAAATATTTGTCCCTAGCATTGCCATGAGGCCATGACGTGTTATTGTTACATGACATTCAGATCAATCTATTTATTGTCTCCTTCATAGTTTTAAAAACCAGACCAAGCCGGTCGGTTCAATTAGAAACCGGACCTTAATCCGGTTCGGTTATTATTAAAAACTAGAATTTAAGAAAAAACCAAAAAAACTGCCAGTTTAATTAGAAAATTGTAAACCGGTACGGTTAAACCGATTTTAAGCTGCTTTGTTCATTAATACTTTAACCATTGTGTTTCTGACAGGAAAAAAAAGAAAAAAAAGAAAAGAGATTTTGTTTTAGATTTAAGAAGAAGAGGGATTTCGACTTTGAAGATGCTATTAAGTCGAAAGCTGTGAAGCCTAAGACGCCCTCATTGACACTAAAAATATCAGATTTACTATTTATGACTTGACACAGTTGAAAAAGAACTGAGGAAATCCAAACCATGGTTTTAAAAAGCGGTATGGTCAAAGAACTGGAATGAAGAGTAGTTCTCGGCTTTATGGTCGAACCAGTGTTAAACCGATGGTCGAACCAATGATATCATAATTAATTAATTAATAATTACAAAATATAAATAAATAAATAAATAATTTTATAACTAATATTTTAACTAAAAAATTAAATTAAGTAATAGTAAAACATTAAACTTAACTTTAATTTATAAGAAATAATATGTCCATAACATTTTCACAACATTTTTACAACAAATCCTAAGTGGCAACTTACTGATTGTTATTGTTAGGGCAAAAAAGTAATCTTAGTACTAAGTTCAAATCTAAACAAATAACAACTAAACACCTATAATTTGTTATGAAAATATTATAAAAATATTGTGAACATAGCATCTCTCTTTATTTATACATTAGACAACTAAACTCAAGCTCACTACAAAAATTATTTTAGTTATTCTTTCATTTTTCAAATAACAAAAAGTCACCGGTGAGTATCAATATCATTGCCCACTTGATATTTCTTTTCCACCACATATCCTACCTTTAGTCCTTTACTCGTTGCTTCTCATCTCTTTGCCTTTAATGCTCTCTCTCTCTGTGTCTCTCTCGTCAATATATGTGCATGTGCAAGTCTACAAGAGCAGCAGCAAGATTTTTCTCATACTTTTTATTCAGGAAAAAAAAAAAAATACAAGAGCAGCAAGAAAAGCTCTTAAACTGAAGCGGATAGATTGTACTGACATGGCTGCATCTATTTGGTCTGCTATCTTGTAGCTTAAGTATTATGAGATTGCATTGAATCAATGATAACTTCAGAAACACAGTTCAAACTAATTAATTGGTTTTTTTCTAACCAGGGTATTTTTTTTCTTGCATGCCGATGTTGCAATAATATGGCATCAGCTAGGGAATTTCATTAACATAAAGCCCATGGAATAGAATAACAATAAGATTGTCTCTTGCTGGGCAGCAAAAATGGCTTTGGCTTCTTCTGTAAAAGTGGTTCTAGGCTCAATTGCTTTTGCAATCATCTGGGTATTGGCGGTTTTCCTAGTTGTTCCTTCTCTACTGGTTGGGAGGACTGCAGGGTCCCTCCTGGGGGGCATGCTAATGGTTATATTTCAAGTCATAACTGCAGATCAAGCATATGCTACAATTGATCTTCAAATCCTTGGTCTTCTCTTTGGGACCATGGTTGCCAGTGTATATCTTAAAAGGGAAGATATGTTCAAGTACTTGGGAAAGTTGCTCTCAAGGAAGAGTAGAGGGGCAAAGGATTTAATTTGTCGAGTCTGCCTAATTTCTACCATTTCAAGTGCATTTTTTTACTAATGATACCTCTTGTGCTGATTTCTGCCATTTCAAGTGCCTTTTTTACTAATGATACCTCTCTTGTAGTTTTGATTGAATTTGTCTTGAAAATTGCAAGGCAACATAATCTCCCACCGCATCCTTTCCTTCTTGCCCTGGCCTTTAGTGCAAATATTGGGTCGACAGCAACTCCAATTGGCAACCCCCAAAACTTGGTTATAGCCGTTCAGAGCAAGATATCTTTGGGAATTTTCTAATAGGAATTCTCCTTGCAATGATCATGGGTGTAATTGTCAATGCCCTACTTCTTCCATGTATGTACTGGAAGTTGTTATCTATTGAAAAGGATGAGGAAGATGTAGCTGTAGAAGTTATTGTAGAGGAGGAAGTGAATTCTCATCGTTTTTCACCAGCCACAATGTCACATTTTACATCCTTGAATTCTCAGGAATGGAACTCTAAATTGGAAGTTATGGCTGTGCAAAGCTCTCTTGGCACGAGTGTTCCCATGGGACATGTTGAGAACCTTAGGAACCGATCAATTTCGAGTGAGAATGAAATCCAAGGGGTTCCTGTGGCACATTGGAGTCTACAAGAAATTCTAATGCATCAAAAGAGGCAGCAAATGATGTATCTTCTCAGGTAAAGGAGGAAACAATCCCTTCAAAGGGAGTTGCATCATTGGATAGACTAAGAGATGTACTTTTTGTACTATCTTTGACCACGAGATGGAAAAAAATATTGTGGAAATCATGTGTTTACCTTGTTACTATAGGAATGTTGATTGCTTTGCTTCTGGATCTAAATATGTCATGGACTACAATTACTGTTGCGCTTGCTCTTGTGGCTCTTGATTTCAGGGATGCTAGGCCAAGCTTTGAAAAGGTATAATCTGCAAGCACGTTGCTTTCTACCTTTAAATTATTTTTTCCCAATCAAAAACTGTAAATCATAACTTGTTGGTGATTATTGTTAGGACATATGTGGTTTCACTTATTAAAGAACATATGTCATTCTTTTATGTATATTGGCTAATCCTTTGATAAAACGCACTCTGCTTGTAATTGGGTAATTCTAGGTGTTTTTAATACTTCAAGAAATAAGGTTTCAAGATCAAGTGTTGAAGTCATCAAGCCTGTCCAAGAAAAACAAGCTGATAGTGCAAATTCATTATAGCTCGACAACTTCTCGACACCTCCTCGACACCTAGCTATCTATCGAGGTTTAAAGCTCGACACCTCCCAATCAATTGAGGTTACAGGAAATTAGAATTTTCAGATCTGATTTTTGGGCCAGGCTTTTGTATTTGTGTAGGGTTTCTTTTCTCACAACCTTAGACTTATATAAAGTTTATTTTAGAGGCCGTCACATAAGAGAATACAAAGAGAACATATGAAAAAGGTGATTGATGCCTTATTCTCTCTGAAAGAAGCTACTGCGTCTTTGGGCCTTAGGGTTTTGTAACCAAGTGCTTCTTAATCTTCATTGTTGATGAAGTGAAGAACTTTGCAGCCAATATTTTCTTCCTTAAGTTGGTGAGTGAGTCACGTATTGGGATTTGTGCAAAGGAATTAGTCATGTATTGGGATCTGTACAACATCAAAGGGTGGCGTTCATATATTGAAGAGTTCAGAGGTTCTAAAGTGGTAGAAGGTTTCTGTTGTGAGTTCATCTACGGGGATTGTAGAGTCTAGGGACAAAGGTTTTGTACTAGATCTGAAACTTCTCTTTACTATAGTGGATTGTTTTTCGGGAAGGTTTCCCCCCAGGTTTTTTACTGTGAAACTGGTTGGTTTCATTGGTTATCATATCTTGTCTTATTTATTATTCCGTTGCATGATTTTGACATGATATTGATGTTTGTTTGTTTTAACAAGTTTTATTCATAATAAACCTAATTAACAACTTGGATTTAAAACTTGTTAATTTTATCAATCGGGGTCTAAATTTCCCAACAATTATGACCATTGATTGCTTGTTGGAGAGTTTACTATATGTCAAGTTTTATTTCTCTTCTTTGCCAGGTCTCCTATTCTTTGTTATTTTTCTTTTTTGGAATGTTTATCACAGTTGAAGGCTTTAACAAAATTGGAATCCCAAGTACTCTATGGGACTTTATGGAGCCCTATTCAAGAATTGATCATCTTAGTGGGATAGCAATTCTCGCTGTTGTCATACTTGTCATGTCAAATTTGGCTTCAAATGTACCAACTGGAATGTTGATGAATTTCTTCCATATATATATATATATATATATATATTTTCTTTTCTATTATCTATTTCATAAATTTTTTTTTTTTGGATATGTCAGATGAAATTAGCTTTTTGGACTAACACTTGTTTGTAAGTCCGTTTTAAACAACTTTTTTCCTTATTGAATAAAACGAGTTTGCCAAGCTTTCTTGTTATCAATTTCAAGCTATACAGAGAATAATTCAACATTGTGATGCGTATAAGTTTGTTGCGCTGTCTTTAGATTTCTGGGGAATATGTTAGTGTATAGTTTGGACTTTGCATACAAATTATCTCTTTGGGATATCATAGTATTCCCAGTTTTTATTTTTTAATTGCATATTTCTGGTTTTCACTTCTTCTCATGATCCTTTCTCTACTTGAGATAGATTGAGGCAAACTGACATTAACCTTTCTCAAGATTCTTCCCAATTTCACTTCTCAAAAAAAAAAACTTGAGACAACTGACATTAACCTTTCTCATGCATGTTCAAATCTTACTCAAGTTGATAGTACACCACCATTTTACTGAACTGGTCTTTCAGTCTAAGACGTGTCTTTCACTTCACTTTGTACACAAACTGGCACCCTTTTGGGTCATTTCTCAAAGTCTCAGGATAATTGCAATGACAACAGCATTTGTCACCAAGTTGTTGTTTTCAATTGACATTTTGAAAAGCCACAAACAATTTTTGGATATGCTTACCCCCTCAGAATTCTACCGTAGCATTCAATTAAACAACAAACATTCTGCAGTTTGTGCTAAAAGGAAAATTTCCTTTCAGTAACAAAGGGATTTTTATACCGCAATGATAAATGTGAGTTAACAAGGCTCTCAGTTATCCATGGCCCTTGTGTAGATAATATAGGGAACAAGGGATGCTCTTGCGCTGAATCTGAGAGATTGTTTTTCATAAATGAGCTGGTAGCCTGGTACTGTGGTTTAATCTTTCTTTCTGTAGCTCTAATTAAGAATTGTTTTTCTTTCATGTACAACAACAAGAACAACAAACAAAGCCTTAGTCCCAAAATTTTGGGGTCACCTATGTATCCTTAATAGACTAGTTAGGTTTTTCTTTCATATAAAAAGTATCTAATGATTTTGGTGATACATCTCTAAGTTGATGCTGTATTCCATTTGTTATGAACATTCTTGAGGTTCATGTTAATTTTCATTTCTTTCATTTCGTTTTTTTCCCCAATATTTTATTGATTTATGATAAATTGTTTGTCTTCTGTAAGCCATTATTCGGCATCATAAAGGCCATTTTTAAAACTATTTACACGAGAGTTCCTATAACTCATGTTAATATTGTGTAGTTCTCTTCCTTGGAGCACGAGTGGCAGCATTGGCAGCCACAGTTTCTGCAGTTGATGAGGAGAAGGAATGGCTAATCTTAGCTTAGGTTAGCACAGTAGCTAGGAACTTCTCATTATTGGGATCAGCTGCCAACATAATCGTGTGTGAGCAGGCTCACCGAGCTCCCCAACTTGGGTACACTTTATTCTTTTGGAGCCATCTTAAATTTGGAGTCCCCTCAACTCTTATAGTCACTGCCATTGGTTTGACACTTATAAGATGATGTTGATGCTCTTACACATGACACACAATGTTTTTATGTAATAAATTTTGTAGAGGAAGATTGTTTCAACATTTGAGCAGTTCAAACTGGCAAATGTTGTTTTTCTCTTAATCTCTATTTAATCATAACGTTTTTTAATAGTTGCTGAGTGATTATTTCAGATAGAGACATCCACAGAACAACAGGGTGAACTGTGCATCACTTGCCTGTTGATACTATTAGTTTGACCAGCTCAGTGTTTTGTTTTTCAAAGCATTAAATAATGGCTGTGGTTTGCATTTGAGAAGAGTGTTTTTCAATTCTTCCTTTTCTTTTATTGTAAAAGGTGTTCGCGTAAAATAATCTGCAAGCGCACAGAATCGTAACAAGTAGTAAAGTGTTTTTAGAAAACGAATGTTGAACCCACAGGGATTAACTATGTTATTGAATACCGAAATTTACTAAATTAAGTACTATTTGGAAAATCGAAAATAGATGGAACGTTCTGCTATTTGAATTAAATGAAACTATTTAATAAAAATAAATCTATGAATAAAAAATTAACAAAGCGTAAAATCTAAAAGTGTAAAAATATGATAAGAATGGATCTAGAGCAGTTGATTTCACCTAACAAATCTCACACAATTTATTCTTCCTAATTATTAAATTCTAATAATCTCCTGTTGATGATTAAAAATTCCTTAAGTATTCAATATCTTCTCTCGAATAATATTAAAAATATCTTCAACTAACAATTCCATATCTCTATGTGAATTTAATTAATTGGAGACTCATTACATACTTTGAATTTTTTGAAAAATCACACTAGTCACAGTAAAGCATCTCTACTTTCGCTCAACTAATGGTGTTTAATTCTAGAACTAAAATAACAAATCACCTCTCGATCTCATTGTAATTCAATTGATCAAACCATAATTCGTAAAAAATAGTAAGCATTAAGAATAAGAATTAAACACTCAATCATGGAAATATTAAAAATAAAATAATTCAGAATATAAATTGTGTGTTCATTGCTAGACTACATCAACACTCTAGAAAATAAAATTTAGTTCATAATAAAACTGAAAAGAAAACAAATAAAACTTATGTCTTTCATCTGATGGTTGATCAACATGAAGCTCTCCCCTTTGCCCTCAGATCCTCCTCTTCAGAAAGACTCCTAAAAGAAAAATCTTCAATGCGGCAGCCCCCTTTTCCTCTCAGGTTTTCTCTTCCTCTTTTTCTTTTTACCCTAAAGAGCCTTTAAATAGGTCAAGGAATCCTATTCCCGTTTGGAGAAAATCCTAGATTTTTAGGCTTCACTTAACCGACGATTTTGGCCCATTTAACGTTGGAATTCGGACTTTTGGTAAACTAAAAAGTTGTAGCCCTTTAAGTTAACTTTCCAGCCCAAATTGAATCATCTCGATTGGATATCTGAGCCCAAAGTTATGCTGAAAATACTAACTGATGTGCAGGCTGGAATCCTAATCCGAATTGGACTTGGATTTTGTACAAAATTCCTTTGATTCCTTGCTCTTCTCATTCCTTCAAAGCACAAATGAATAGATAAATATAAATAAAAAAAATCAAATCAAATCAAAAGAAATAAAGGAAAACTAACAATTTTAATAAATAAGAGGATAATAAAAATCATGTAAAAATTACACTTATCAAATTCCCCCAAACTTAAGTTTTACTAGTCCTCGAGCAAAAAGAGAAAAGAGAAAATAAATAAATAAAATTTTTCTGGCCTCAAAGATCTGCATAAAGCTTATAATTCAAAGGAATCATTCCAAATTAATCAAGTCCAAAAGTTAATTCAAAACTCAACTCCATCGCATTATCATTCTCACTTCATCAATAGCCTCCCGGATAGTTTTATGCAAACAAGTAAATAAGTACAGATCTCTAAAAACTCCATAAACTTGCGTTTTAAATCACTCCACTAATATAAAACAAAATATTACCCAGGATCAATAGGTCTTTATTAGGCTTGTGATGTATGGCTATGGTGAGGGCTATAAAGAAAAGATAAGGTTCAAGCAAATAGAGCACTTTCACTTCTAAAATATAAATTTTTCTCAGTCCTTTGAATATCTCAAAATACCTCTCTTCATCAAATTTTTTTTTTTTCTTACTTCAAGTCGTCACTTATCTTTTGACGTGAATGCAGGCATTTGTGATGGATGCACCCAGTTACTCAACAAGTCACAAACCTGAAGTGCTTTTGCATACTCATATTTTAAGTTATGGTTTGATGTAAGAGTAAACATTGGTAATGAATACCCCTAGTTACTAAGCAACTCAAAACATTGGAGTAAATGGAACTTTGTACAATTTCCTTCTTCTTCTTCTTCTTCTTCTTTTTCTTTTCAAACACTCATATATTTTCTCTTTTCTTCAACCCAGTGTAAGAATAGATCAATTGGGTAACTAGGGATAAAGATAATAAAGAGGTAAGCTTGAAAGGCTCAATCGATTCAAAGAATGCCTAAATCACTTCCCAAGTAATATTCTGTATAAGATTTCTCCATGAGAGTTATTCAACAAGTTCTAGAATAAGTAGAGATCGTCCAAATTTACAAAATTCACATAAAATTTCTCTAGGTATGCACAATGATTAATGATCATATCAAATTAAACAAGATCAAGTAAAGAATTAACAACTGGACTTAAGCAATGAGAATGATTCCTAAAAATTATAAGAAAATTCAACCATAATCTTATCATAGGCATTTTTTTTTTGAAATATTAAAAATAAAATAAATTCCCTTCCCCCAAACTTAAATTTCACATTGTCCTCAATGGAAAAAAGGAAGAAAAAGTAATTAAAAGAATGAGAAAGGAGAAGAGATGCTCTCCTGATTTTTAATTGAATATTTTTCCTTGAAGTGCAGCCGTGTACCCATTGAAGATTTCTTTGGTCTCTTTATTCCTACAAAATGAAAGAAAAAGAAAAAAAAGGAAAAAAGAAAAAAAAAATAAGATAAAGAAAAAAAAATAAAAACATAAACATAAAAATAAAAAACTTGGGTTGCCTCCCAAAAGCGCTTTATTTAACGTCTATAGCTAGACGCTATCCTCTCATCCTTTTTTACTGATGAGATTGATGGAGCATTTTTCTGAGTTGAAGTCTCCATCCATATAGGGTTTTAATCTCTGCCCATTTACTTTAAATGTCCCTTTTTGTTCATTATGGACTTCAACCGCCCCATAGGGAAAAACTTGGGTTACCACAAACGGTCCTGACCACCAAGAGCGCAGCTTTCCTGGAAAGAGTCGAAGTCTGGAGTTAAATAATAGAACTTTTTGTCCAACTTCGAATTCCCTACTTAGAATATGCTTATCATGCCATCTCTTAGTTTTATCTTTGTAAATTCGAGCATTCTCATAAGCATCATTGCGGAACTCATCCATCTCATTGATTTGCAATATTCTCTTCTCGCCAGCTACTTGCAGATCAAAGTTCAGTATCCTTGTCGCCCAATAGGCTCTGTGTTCTAGCTCCACCGGTAGATGGCATGCTTTTCCATAAATGAGCCGGTATGGTGACATCCCGATTGGTGTTTTGAAAGCTGTTCTATAGGCCCATAAAGCATCATCTAACTTTCTCGCCCAGTTTGTACGAGAGATATTTACGGTCTTTTCCAATATACGCTTCAGCTCTCGATTAGATACCTCAACTTGTCCACTCGTTTGAGGATGGTACGGTGTTGCCACGTGATGTGTAACTCCATACTTATTCAGTAGTGCTTCAAATTGGTGATTGCAAAAATGCTTTCCACCATCACTGATTATTGCCCTTGGAGTGCCGAATCGGGAGAAGATATTCTTTTGTAGAAAATTCACAATGACTCTCGCATCATTAGTTGGCAAGGCGACTGCTTCCACCCATTTGGAGACATAATCTACAGCCACCAAAATAAATTTGTTAGAATATGAGGATGGAAAAGGACCCATGAAATCTATACCCCAAACATCAAATAATTCAATAACTAAAATATTGTTTAAAGGCATCTCATGTTTCCTAGAAATATTTCCAACTCTTTGACAATGATCACACAAATTAACAAATTTAAATGCATCTTTAAAAAAAGATGGCCAATAAAACCCGGATTGTAGAATTTTTTCCACTGTTTTTGCTCCACCAAAGTGGCCGCCAACTTCCAATGAATGACAATGTCGGAGTATGTTCTCCATCTCCTCCTCAGGCACACATCTTCTGATTATCTGGTCTGCACAGTGCCGGTATAAAAAAGGCTCTTCCCAAAAATAATATTTCAAGTCGGAGAAGAACTTCTTCTTTTGTTGATATGTTATCCTAGGAGGTAGAATTCGCGACACCAAGTAGTTGACTATGTCAGCGTACCATGGAACAACTTGTATAGCCATTAAATGCTCATCTGGGAATGCTTCTTTTATTTGAATTTGCTGCTCATCATCCGTACCTTGAAGCTCCATCCGAGACAAGTGATCTGCCACCAAATTTTCAGTACCTTTCTTGTCCTTAATCTCCAAATCAAATTCTTGTAGAAGCAAAATCCATCGAAGCAATCTTGGTTTAGCATCCTTCTTTGCAAGCAAGTACTTCAGAGCAGAGTGATCAGTGTAGACACTCACCTTCGAACCTATCAAGTAAGGACGAAATTTGTCAAAAGCAAAAACAACTGCTAATAATTCTTTTTCAGTAGTAGCATAATTCAGTTGAGCTTCTGTTAAGGTCCTACTTGCATAATAAATAACATGAAAATTTTTATCTTTTCTTTGCCCTAAAACAGCCCCTATAGCATAATCACTGGCATCACACATTAATTCAAACGGTAAATTCCAATCCGGTGACATAATTATAGGTGCTGAAATTAATTTCTTTTTCAGTGTTTCAAAAGCATGCAAGCACTTATCAGAAAATTCAAATCGAGTGTCTTTAATCAACAAATTGCAAAGAGGTTTAGTAATTTGGGAAAAATCCTTAATAAACCGTCGGTAGAATCCGGCGTGTCCCAAGAAACTTCTCACGCCCTTCACATTGGCTGGTGGTGGGAGTTTTTTTATCACTTCTATTTTTGCTCTGTCAACTTCAATTCCCTTAGAGGAAATGCAGTGGCCCAGCACTATCCCCTCCTCTACCATGAAGTGGCATTTTTCCCAGTTCAATACTAAATTTGTCTCCTCGCATCTCTACAAAACTGAAGATAAGTTAGACAAACAATTATCAAAAGAATATCCAAAGACAGAGAAGTCATCCATGAAGACTTTTAAAAAATTTTCCACCATGTCCGAGAAGATGGACATCATGCATCTTTGAAATGTGGCTGGTGCATTGCAAAGGCCAAAAGGCATCCGCCTATATGCAAGTGTTCCATATGGGCAAGTAAAAGTGGTCTTCTCTTGATCTTCAGGCGTGATGGCTATTTGATTATAACCAGAGTATCCATCCAGAAAACAGTAGTAAGCATGCCCTGCAAGTCTTTCTAGCATTTGATCAATAAAAGGTAAAGGAAAATGATCTTTCCATGTTGCATCATTAAGTCTTCTGTAATCTATGCATATTCGCCATCCCGTGACCATCCTTGTTGGTATAAGTTCATCATTATCATTTTTTATCACAATTATTCCCCCTTTCTTTGGGACGACTTGTACTGGACTTACCCATGCGCTGTCCGAGATAGGATAAATAATTCCGGCATTTAATAGCTTCAACATTTCTTTATGCACCACTTCTTGCATTGATGGATTCAATCTTCTCTGTGGTTGGAAAATCGGCTTATATTTATCCTCCATTAAAATCTTGTGTGTGCAAATTGAAGGACTAATTCCTTTGATGTCAGAGATGGTCCAACCTAAAGCCATTTTGTGTTCTCGCAAGATTCTCAGCAACTTTTCCTCCTTTACATCACTCAAAGAATTGTTAATAATAACTGGAAAAGTAGAGTCTTGGCCTAAGAAAGCGTACCTTAAATTTGATAGAAGCGGTTTGAGCTCAAGTTTAGGTGGTTCCTCTGGTAGAGATGTTGGCTGACATGATTTTAAGTCTTCCACTTTTGGTTGCATTGAAGCAGGAAAGAGTGGTGTAGCCTCCAAATATCTTTCACACTCTTTAACCTCTTCATCATTGAATTTAACAGGTGTAGAGCGAGTAAGACATACCTCAAGTGGTAACTTTAGAAAATCAATTGCACAAGTCTCATTGGCCATGATCATGTCTCGGTCATTTATTTGAAAACAAGAATGTGTCTCAGAAGGTAATTCCATAGACTTAAATACATCAAAAGTGACCTCCTCCTCTCCGACCCTCAAAACAAGTTTTCCTTGCTAGACATCAATTAAGGTTCTCCCAGTTGCAAGGAAAGGTCGACCCAATATTAAAGGAATCTCCTCGTCCTCATCCATATCAAGGACAATGAAGTCAGCCGGGAAGATGAACTTGTCGACTTTTACTAATACATCCTCAATGACTCCTCTTGGATATTTAATAGATCTATCTGCCAATTGTAAAGAGATAGTGGTCGGCTTTACTTCTCCAAGACCCAATCTCTTGAAAACAGAGAAAGGCATTAAATTAATACTTGCCCCTAAATCACATAAAGCTCTATCAAAATAAGATTTTCCTATAGTGCAAGGGATAGTGAAACTCCCTAGATCTTTCAGCTTAGGTGGCAGCTTCTTTTGTAAGATTGCACTACTCTCCTCTGTCAGCAATACTGTTTCATGATCCTCCAGTTTCCGCTTCTTTGATATAATATCCTTCAAAAATTTAGCATATTTAGGCATTTGTTCCAAAGCTTCAATGAGAGGAATATTAATATGCAATTGCTTAAATATACTTAGAAATTTAGAAAACTGATCATCCACATTGCTTTTTCTTAATCTTTGCGGAAAAGGAATTGGTGGATCATAAATTGAAGGAGAATAAGTCTCAAAAGTAACTTCCTTGGATTTTTTGAATTTTGAAGCTCTTTCATCCTCCTTAGTTTTCTTAGCTTGCTCCACTTCTTTCATCTCTGACTTGGCTTCCTTCATCTTTGACTCCTCATTATCTACAGCTTCATCTTGCTTGGCATTTGGTACTTTTGGCTCCTCATATGTTCTTCCACTTCTTAATGATATTGCCTTTGCATGTTCTTTAGGATTGGTGACAGTGTTGCTTGGCAAAGTTCCTGCAGTTCTCTCTGTGAGCAGGCTTGAGAGTTGACCGATCTGCGCCTCAAGATTACGGATTGAAGCTGAGTTGTTTTGGATTGCCACATCTGTCTTCTGCAAGTTCTGCATGAACATGTCCTCAAGTGTCAACTTCTTCTCTTCCTGTGGAAATTGCTGAGGTGGTTTAGCTTGCCCTTGGTTATTGCTCCATGAGAAGTTGGGGTGATTCCTCCATCCAGGATTGTACGTGTTCGAGTATGGATTATTTTGTCGTTGAAAATTTGACACGTAATTTGCTTGTCCGTAACTCGATTGGGCAAAAGGATTTCCCACTTGGCAGTCGGCACTTGAATGATTTCCTGCACAATGATCACAAACAACATTAGTTTGAATAGCATTAACATTCATTTTACCTAGTTGTTGAGACAAAGTTGCCATTTGTGCCACCAATGAGGTAATAGAATCAAGTTCTAAAACTCCAGCTGTCTTTCTTGGCATTGCTCTTTCTGTAGGCAATTGGTAGTTGCTGGATGCCAATTCTTCCAGAAGTTCATAAGCTGCCTCATGAGTTTTACTCATTAAAGCTCCACCAGCTGCTGCATCAACCATTGACCTGTTTGTAGCTCCTAGACCATTGTAGAATGTTTGCACTTGAAGCCATGCTGGAAGGTCATGATGAGGACACCTTCGCAATAAATCTTTGTACCTCTCCCATGCTTCATATAATGATTCACCCTCAAATTGGATGAACGTGGTGATATCATTCCTTAGCTTTGCTGTCTTTGCGGGAGGGAAATATTTTGCTAAAAATTTTTGTGCCAACTCCTCCCATGTAGTAATGATGCTAGGTGGCAAAGAATTCAACCAAACTTTTGCTTTATCCCTAAGTGAGAAGGGAAAAAGCCTTAGTCGAATCGCATCATCTGTCACTCCGTTATGTTTAAAAGTATCACAAATTTCCAAGAAATTTGCAATATGGACATTAGGATCCTCTTGTGACAGCCCCCCCGAACTGGACAGTCTGTTGTATCATCTGAATGATGGCCGGCTTGATCTCAAAATTATTGGCTTGTATGGTTGGCCTCCTTATGCTCGATGTAGCTCCATTTACCGAGGGCATAGCATAATCCCTTAACGCCTTTTGCTCTTGATCGGCCATCTTAGATAGAGATGTGTTGGCCTCTTTCTTCTTTTCCTTCTTGAGCTGATGTAAGGTTCATTCAATTTCAGGATCAAAGATTGTATGGTCTAATGGTTTAGATCGGGGCATGCACTTCTACTTCCTGAAAAGAAAGAAAACAAACTCAGATGCACCTAAAATTTTTCTTTATTAAATAAAATAAAATCCAAAGTAGTAAATATCTAGCTAGTATCAATATCAATAACAAATAGTTAATCCTCGGTAACGGCGCCAAAAACTTGTTCGCATAAAATAATCTGCAAGCGCACAGAATCGTAACAAGTAGTAAAGTGTTTTTAGAAAACGAATGTCGAACCCACAGGGATTAACTATGTTATTGAATACCGAAATTTACTAAATTAAGTACTATTTGGAAAATCGAAAATAGATGGAACGTTCTACTATTTGAATTAAATTAAACTATTTAATAAAAATAAATCTATGAATAAAAAATTAACAAAGCGTAAAATCTAAAAGTGTAAAAATATGATAAGAATGGATCTAGAACAGTTGATTTCACCTAACAAATCCCACACAATTTATTCTTCCTAATTATTAAATTCTAATAATCTCCTATTGATAATTAAAAATTCCTTAAGTATTCAATATCTTCTCTCGAATAATATTAAAAATATCTTCAACTAACAATTCCATATCTCTATGTAAATTTAATTAATTGGAGACTCATTACATACTTTGAATTTTTTGAAAAATCACACTAGTCGCGGTAAAGCATCTCTACTTTCGCTCAACTAATGGTGTTTAATTCTAGAACTAAAATAACAAATCACCTCTCGGTCTCATTGTAATTCAATTGATCAAACCATAATTCGTAAAAAATAGTAAGCATTAAGAATAAGAATTAAACACTCAATCATGGAAATATTAAAAATAAAATAATTCAGAATATAAATTGTGTGTTCATTGCTAGACTACATCAACGCTCTAGAAAATAAAATTTAGTTCATAATAAAACTGAAAAGAAAACAAATAAAACTTATGTCTTTCATCTGATGGTTGATCAACATGAAGCTCTCCCCTTTGCCCTCAGATCCTCCTCTTCAGAAAGACTCCTAAAAGAAAAATCTTCAATGCGGCAGCCCCCTTTTCCTCTCAGGTTTTCTCTTCCTCTTTTTCTTTTTACCCTAAAGAGCCTTTAAATAGGTCAAGGAATCCTATTCCCGTTTGGAGAAAATCCCAGATTTTTAGGCTTCACTTAACCAACGATTTTGGCCCATTTAACGTTGGAATTCGGACTTTTGGTAAACTAAAAAGTTGTAGCCCTTTAAGTTAACTTTCCAGCCCAAATTGAATCATCTCGATTGGATATCTGAGCCCAAAGTTATGCTGAAAATACTAACTGATGTGCAGGCTGGAATCCTAATCCAAATTGGACTTGGATTTTGTACAAAATTCCTTTGATTCCTTGCTCTTCTCATTCCTTCAAAGCACAAATGAATAGATAAATATAAATAAAAAAAAATCAAATCAAATCAAAAGAAATAAAGGAAAACTAACAATTTTAATAAATAAGAGTATAATAAAAATCATGTAAAAATTACACTTATCAAAAGGATTCTACTGTTTTTTACTCTCTCTTTTTATTTTTTCAGTCTGCCAAAATAAGGATATACATCTCGTAAATAGACATATACATGTTTATCAGAAATGAAAAACGAAATAAAAATATCAAACAGGTCAGAGTTTAGAAAGAACAAGTCTTTCTGAATTCAAACTTCTATAATTATATATTCAAATCCCAATTTGATCTAGTAATACTCTTCTTGCCTTGGTCACTTATATTTTGAGAAATCCAAACAAATTATAATTTGTTTATTTTATAGTACTTAATTATACGAGGTCAATTTGAAATGTTCATTGTTGTAATATAACATTTAACCATATTCAAGAATTGATAGCCTAGAGTCTTATAGTTTATATCTCAATTGGTATTTTCTGATGTTTTTAATGAATGTATTCAGTGTTTAAATCTTACTTTCCCTGTTATATTATCAAATTATAAAAAATAAATTAAAAATTAATAAACACAGTTAACATCAGTCATTCAATTTGTTTAAAACTTTAGTATACCAATGATGTGTATACCAATTACTATTGTTAGGATTTAGTATTGGCAACTTCTATATGAAAAATTATGTGTCAGGAGAGTTGAATTTAATGTTATTAAGTTTTCTATTTTTTGAGAATCTAGTTAGGTAAGAGTTTGTGTAATGAATTGCATCAAGGTGTTAAAGTTCCTAAGGCCTGCACAAGCAAAGTTAAGACTCGATTGAGCAATCGTTGAAGTCAAGCAGAAATTTACATGATTCTCATTTAACCATTGCTCAATTAAATTACATAGCTGTTAGTCTTTAACTTGACTCAAAAACTTATTGAAGTGATTGAACGGTTTTTGACCCCTTAGCCCAACCAAATTAACCTAGTTAATTAGTCAAGTGATTAACTTAGTCAAATTATGCAAATTTAGGTTATCGCAATCACACAATCATATCAAGAATATAAAGCAGCGAAAAAATAAATACACAAGATATGATGACCCAATAAACCACACGGTAAAAACTTGGGGATGATTTGACCTAGCTATCCTCAAGGTAAACTTGAATCCATTATATGAAAGAATCGAAGTTCATACAAAAGGACTTATAAGCTCCCCGCTTGACTTCCTAATACTACCCATCAGTAGAACTTACTAACACGACCACGTGCAAGCTTCGAATCCATAGACTCCTTCTTTCTTGGATTCTCCACCAGTTACAAGCACCCACGCTTGTTTTTCTTTTAAGTTTCAATGGCAGCAATTGAGTTGATCATTAAGGTATTGATAATATCTCTACCTAGAAAACCCTAAATTTATGTGAAAGAAAGCTCCTCAAGGATCTCACAAGAGATTCACACAAATAGCAAAATATGAGCAACAATACAACCAGAGAAACTCTCAAAAATGTGGTTAGGGTTTTTCCTTACATACCTAGGGCAAAAACAGAAAACCTAAAACGTTTAATGAGATAGAGCTGAGTTGGAAATTCTATAGAAAAAACATTCCGGCCGACTTTCGATCAATCGAGCCAGGCCGAAATGCACCAATGCATCTGTAGCCTCTCGATTCCAACTTTACATGAATTAAAAAAAACTTTGAGCAAGCCTAAACAAGACTAAATATATTGTTTTGATCATGGTTTGCTAACATTATACATTAGAGTTATAAATACATTAAATCCTTAGTCTTTAGAACCTAACAAACTCCCCCTTTGGCAATCCATGACAAAACGCAAATTAAAAAGCTCAAAGTTTACAAATAAAAGCCCTTTACAAAAATAAAGCTTATAAACACAAATTCAATCCTAACTACTATTCATCAATTGCAAGTGTAGACAACAACTCAATTGAATCAACCTGTATATTCTTGAAACACTCAACAAACGCATAAATGCATGTGTGACAGAAAGACAGTAAAACGTTCTTGTATGTTTCACACAACACATAATAAAGACATATATCAATGAATATCTCATAAATATAAATCAATAAGTAGTGAACACAAAAAACAAGAATCATGTATATCAAAATCAATGTAACTCCCCCTATCATGAATAGCCAAAAAAAATGATATAACAGTGAAACACCTAGATACAATCTAATAACTCTAGTAGCTCTGCAAAACAAAAGAAATACTCCCCCTAACTACAAAAACTCCTCTATAGTGTCAAAACTCTACTCTCCCTTTTTGTGACAGAATGCCAAAGGACAATCACATGCCATCATCAAAAGGAGGTAAGTCCACCAAAATTTGACCATGAGCTGCCTGAACGGTCATGACAGTCTCCAAGGTACGATGAATAACAAAGTCATCCGAAGGAGGTAGAGGAACATCAGCAGCAGCAGCAGCATCACCAACAGGATCAGGAACATCTTCACCAGCAGGACTTGTAGAAGAAGAAGAAGGAGGTGCACTACTAGAAGGCTCAGACCTAGATTGTTTAGAGCCAGCTCGAAGATGAGCAGCCTTCTATCTAAGAAAAGACACACTTATGGGAGCAATAACATGAACAGACTCAGAAGAAAGGAAACCATCTAGACCAAGATATAACAAAATCCTATGAATAAAAATAGGATGGACAAGAGCATGAGAGGAAGATGAACTCCTATAAACTTCGTTCAAAGAATGAAGAAACAAATAAGGAAAACTGATAGGAACATTAGTAACAAGAGCGTAGAAAAAGACACACCGCTCGAGAGGAATGGTGTGAAGATGAGAAATGGGCTAGATAGAATGACATGTTATCCTAAAGAAGAGATAATATAACTCAGATAGCTTAGCAATGGTGATCCGAGGATCAGAACCCCATTGGATAAAAGACCCAATGATGTATGACATGACATCACTCAAAAGAGGAGACTCATTATAAGGGTAGACAGGGTACTGGACCAAAGGTACCCCTAGAGCATCAGTCACTGCTATAGGAGTAATGGTGTACTCTACACCTCGTATCCAACCATTTACCAAAGTGTTGGAATCATAGACTCGAATAGAGATGTTTGAAAAGAACTCTCTAATTAGGGTAGCTGGAGGAGGAGGATTAGAAATATCCAACAAAGGTAAACAGCCCCAACGCTCAAAATTTGCCGTAATGGCAGGATTAAGCTCATCTAAAACTACAGAATGCTTAGCCCAAATCTTTCTCTTAAGGTTCAGTTTCTCAAAAAATCTCTTGGTTTTTCTCACTAGGAAACTTCTTTCGGTCAAAAAAGGTGGGGGAGGAGATGGTGAGGGAACAGAGCTACGAGCTCTTGTCTTCGTTGGCATGATACTAAGGAAAGGACAAAGACACAAAGATAGAACCAAAAGAACAAAAAATAAAACACAAACCAAGGGCAGACTACAAGTTAGCACAAAAAAAAAAAAAAATGAAACAAAAATCTATATGATGCATGAATAATTACAATGTCATGACGCATGTTCTAATGCAGTTAAACTAAGTTTAATTTAAGTTCAATTTCACAACATTGGTTTGAGCACAGAGTTTCTAACAAAAACCCTAAAATTGAAAACCACTTGGTAAGATTTTGGAAAAAATTTGACTAATTGATCATCACATAGGCTAGAATACATCATATAATGATCAATTACATTAATTCAACAAGCCAATTGCATCTATTGAACCCAATTTGAACAAATCCCCAATTCGGATCAATTTCAAGCCCTAGAATTTTCAATTTTTCATAAAACATAGAATTGATCAAATTAAAGCACCAATATCATGTTTATATCATGTCTCAACAAAAACCCAATGATCAATTTCACTTAAAAAGGCTTGAATCATGAAAATCCTCAAAATGAATAGGTCCGAAAATCTCAAAGAAAAATGCATGAAACTCGAAAATAAAAGGAAAAGGAGGGGTAAAATAGACTTACCGGCCTCAAAAGACAAATTCCTTGCAAAAGATTCAAAGGAAAACGACAAAAAAAAAAAATTGCTGAGTGAGCTTGCCAAGTCGGAGAGAGAGAAAAAAGTTTTGAAACTATTTGAAAAAGTGATTTGAAAAAGTCAAGAATAGTGTTTTAAAAAACCTGATTCGTGATATTCGATTGATCGAAAATTACATTCGATCGATCGAATCAACTCGAGACTCCTAGAAGGATTTTAACTAATTTTCGATTGATCAAAAAACAGAATGGATTGATCGAAATAGGAAAAGGCTCACAAAATTTAAAAAAAAAAGGGGTAAAATATCATTTTCGTCCCTAAACTATCACAAAAGTTCGTTTTTCGTCCCTAAACTTTCAAAAGTTCGTTTTTCGTCCCTGAACTATCACAAAATTTCATTTTTCGTCCCTAAACTTTCAAAAGTTCTATTTTCGTCCCTAAACTTTTTCAAACGTATTGATTTTCGTCCCTCCGTCTGACGAAGTGCTGACGTGGTTTTGACAGTGTGCTGATGTGAGAGGGACGAAAATCAATACATTTGGAAAAGTTTAGGGACAAAAATAGAACTTTTGAAAGTTTAGGGACGAAAAATGAACTTTTGTGATAGTTCAAGGACGAAAAATGAACTTTTGAAAGTTTAGGGACGAAAAACGAACTTTTGTGATAGTTTAGGGACGAAAATGATATTTTACCCAAAAAAAAAAAATTTGAAAAACAACAACCTTATTTTGAGCACAACTCCTCAAAGCATTAAAATAGATGAATCAAAATGCATGAGTATGAGATGAAATGCTTTTTCAAAAACCTAGGTTTTAAGCCCAGTTTTTCAAAGGAAATTTCAGCTATTCTTCTTTTAAATTCTCAAGCAAAAAAAAATGTTTTGTATAATACTCAAGGTATTTTCAAACTTGGTTGGTCAGACCAAAAATACACACAATAACATGTACAGTGTTTAGCAAAAAGTAACTTGTGTAGTGTGTGCAACTAGCAAAAGTTTGAAATACATGTGAGGTGATATGTGAATAGAAATCAATCACAAAGTCTACAAAATCCATCACATAGAATTCAAAAGAGACTATCCCCTAAAGAGTTACATCATATAACTCTCACATCTCCTAGAACATAAGCTTGCAATCAAGTAAGTTTCTTGAATTTTGCCTCATAATGTGCACACAGATTTTAGTTATGTGAATTGGCATCAAGCCTAATAGTACACACCAGTTTTAATTATGTGAATTGGCATCAAGCCTAATAGTATACACCAATTTTAAGCATTAAGCAATTAAATTGAGGCTACACCTTATGCTCTTTTTATGCATGTGCTATACTTTCTCGAGCACAGAATCTTACGATATGCACTAAGGTGTTCAAGATTGGCTAGTGAACAGTGGTGAGATGGTTTTATGTCTTTCTCAAAAGGATCAAATTCGACAGTCAAATAACATATGACTTCAAGATTAAGACATACTGATAAACACCATAAACATCTTTCCCACATAACTTGCACTACAAAGTTTCAACTAGTCAAGTGCAATAAATAAGCTCATTAAAGCGAAACAAGGTACACAAGACATGTTATGAGTAAATGGATTGACCAACCTTGTTTTCAAAAACCAAGAAAAAATAATGCCAAACACAATTTGCTTTCCTCCTTATTTTATTTTAAAAGAGAAAACAAATAAATCCTAGAATGAAATGCATGAATGTTATGCAATGCAAATCCTAGAAACAAAATAGCATAAAAACCAAAGAACAATGGTCACAAAAGAGAAGAACAATGAAGCATAAGGATCATGTCAGAAAGACTCAATTAGATCGAGTCTTTTGCATCCAAAACCTTTTAGATGCACTATGAGCATTGGAGTTCCTATTTACATTCGAGTGATTTCCAACTCTAGGATTCGAATAAAGGTTTAAAACCTTTACCAATTCACCAATGAATGTTATAGGATCTTGTGCTTGAGGCACAGGCACTTTTGGTTTGTTTACTCTCTTAGCAGCTTGAAACTTGTAACATTTAGGACGAATGTGTCCAGAGTTTTCACAAAAATGACAAACCCAAGTAGGTTTACCATGCATCTTGTCCTTAGAAAGGGTAGACACTTTAAGTTTAGACTCTCCCAGATCAACCCTAATCTTCTTAGGAGATGAAACTTCTATAAGTTTGACAACCTCACTCATAGGGGGTTTGATAGTTTCACACATAACCTCACTCACGGAAGGTTCTAAAGAAGATGAAGGAACAAAGTTCGTGGAATTAGGAGTAGACACAAAGATGCTTTTAACAAAACCTAATCTAGATTTGTCAAAAGGAGCCTTTTGAATATTTAGCATTTGATCAAGTTTAGAACTAGTAGATCTAGCAATAGATAAATTATGTTCCGAAGTTTTAACTTTATCAATCAAGAGCATGTTCTCAGATTTCACATGGTTCAAAAGATCATTAGTATTAAATAATTTAACAAGCAATTTTTTTTTTATCAAGCTCAAGAGATTCAATTTTCTTTAGGCCAAGTTCAACATTCATAGCATCCTTTGCAGCAACTTTGCAAAGTTTATTATAGGCCTCTTGAAGATCTGCATCCTCAGAGAGTTCCCCATCAGAAGGGTTCTTTTCAACAGACATGCTTTCATTTTCTACAGCAGCAGCGGTGAAAGTAATGAAGTTTCCATCCTCATCACATCTAGACTCATCATCAGAAACCTCATTATCACTAAGGGTTACATCCATAGCTTTACCCTTAGACCTCAAGAATGTAGGACATTCAGATTTAACATGACCATACCCTTGACATCCAAAACATTGAGAACCCAAAGAATTGTTTGAAAATTGACCAACTTTTTCTCTAGGTTTTTCAAAGTTATTAACCTTAGTGGGATCATTCTTCCTAAAGTTTCTAGGTTCAGCAGTGTCTGTACCTCTAGCCTTTCTGTTGTTATTCCTAAGAAAGTTTCTAAAGTTCTTGGCAAGGTACGCAATCTCTGTAGTAGAGAGCTCATCATCAAATCCACTAACCTCAATATCATCAACTGACTTAAGAGCCATTGATTTGGATTTATTAGCTTTGGGTAGGTCTAACTCATAGGACTAAAGAGATCCTACAGGCTCATCAACAGGGATGGAGTCCACATCCTTGCTCTTCGTGATGGCAGTCACTTTGGGTCTAAAGTCTTCAGTTAAAGATCTGAGAATCTTCCTAAAAATTTTAGGTTGATCATAGATTTCACCAAAATTAAATGCAGAATTAACAATATCATTCAGTTTAGCATAGAATTCATTGAAAGATTCATTAATCATAACTGCATTTGTGCCATCATGCATAGTTTGGAGGATTTTCGAAGCAGTGTGAGCAACCTCAACATTTGAAATTCTCTTAAATTCCTCCATAGAAATAGTATTAAATATGGCATTCATAGCTTTGCTATTGAAACCAGCTGCTTCTTTTTGAGAAGTTTGCCACTCACTCACAAGAGTAGTGGGCTTCTCCCATTCGTACTCAATGGAATTCCAAACCCTTTTATTAATAGATTTTAGGAATGCTTTCATCCTTACTTTCCAAAGAACATAGTTATTCCCGTCAAAGTGAAGAGGAACAACAAGAGAGTATCCATGTTCCATGACAATAGGGGTCAAGGATCAGCTTAGTGATCAAAAGATCTACAACGAGAGAGTTACCTGCTCTGATACCACTTGAACGGTTTTTGACCCCTTAACCCAACCAGATTAATCTAGTTAATTAGCCAAGTGATTAACTTAGTCAAATTATGCAAATCTAGGTTATCACAATCACACAATCATATCAAGAATATAAAGCAACAGAAAAATAAATAACACAAGATATGATGACCTAGGAAACCACATGGTAAAAACTTGGAGAGGATTTGACCTAGCTATCCTCAAGGTAAACTTGAATCCACTATATGAAAGAATCAAAGTTCATACAAAAGGACTTACAAGTTCCCCACTTGACTTCCATGGATTCCTTCTTTCTTGGATTCTCCACCAGTTACAAGCACCCACACTTGTTTTTCTTTTAAGTTTCAATGGCAGCAATTGAGTTAATCATCAAGGTACTGATAATATCTCTACCTAGAAAATCTTAAGTTTATGTGAAGGAAAGCTCCTCAAGAATCTCACAAGAGATTCACACAAACAGCAAAATATGAGCACCAATACAACCAGAGCAACTTTAAAAAATGTGGCTAGGGTTTTGCCTTATATACTTAGGGCAAAAATAGAAAACCTAAAACGTTTAATGAGATAAGGCTAAGTTGAAAATTCTGCAGAAAAAACATTCTGGCCGACTTTTGATCGATCGAGTCTATCCTTCGATTGATCGAGTCAGGCTGAAATGCACCAATGCATCTACAGCCTCTTGATTCCAACTTTACATGAATTAAACAACTTTGAGCAAGCCTAAACAAGACTAAACATATTGTTTTGATCATGGTTTGCCAACATTACACATTAGAGTTCTAAATACATTAAATCCTAAGTCTTTAGAACCTAACAGTGATGATTCTTAACCTACCTTTAAATGCCCTCTGAGACACAAATAAGATATTTGCTATACAAAGTAGATCTAAATGTGCCTTTCTTCTTATTCTAAACAAAAAACTTCCCATGTTGGTTCAATGTTAAGAACCCAACTTGTGAGCTTAAATTGATTCCTTTGAAACCATAGAAATAGCCACCCTCTATAAGTAAGCTCACAGACCTACTAGAGTTCATAATTGGTGTGGACGAGTTCGTTTGTGCAGAAGAAGTCTGGAGTTCAAATCCTAATGCTACTTTATTCTTTATTTTAATGGGTTTAGATTGTGGTGACATATTTGTGATTGCTTCATTATTGTGGTTCCAACTATTGTTTGATTTTGTATACAAGTGAGAGTCAATCCACTAATTAGAACACTTAAAAGTCAAAATCGGTTTTTTAAACTGTCACCACTAATATATGTATTGGTTAAGTACCACTAATAGTACTAATAACATTTAAATTATTTACTTCACAATGACTGTTTTAATCTAATATTAAGGATAAGAAAGAAATAGTAAAATTTATAGAATACATATGGCTTTTGTTAGATTGTTAATATTAGAGGAAGATTTTAGTTAATAATCAATAAATAATAAATATATAAAAGCATAGATCTCATGTTAGAAAACATAAGGTTGTGTCATGTGGTACAATTCTTGAAATTCTCTTTATTTATTTTTTATTTTTTTTATGAACAAAAAAATGGAGTGTGAACTAATATAAAAGAAATAACTTTTAGTTGCAATTATAATAATAGATTTAGAATTTGACATTCTTCATTATATTTAGTTGCTTTAATAACAATTGACACAAAAGCCATAAAAATTAGATATGTGAATTTACTAAAATTAATCTTAACCATTTAAATGTTCTAACTCCTTATTGTCTTTCTATTTTGTCTATAAAAATAAATAAATATTACACTTTTTTACAAGGAAAATTATTGAAATATTTTTTATATATATCAATAGTTAGGGGTGAGGATTTGAACCCTCGATATCTATGTTGGAAACACAATGTGGTATTAATTAGTTAAACTACAAGATTCCTGGCAAAAATTATTGAAATATTGGAGAAAACTATTAATAAGTTGTGCCACACATTGTGCGGAAATTCAACTAGTTTATATAATCAAATACAACTAAAGTTTCCAAAACGTTTAAACCCGAAATTTATTAGTTTTTCAATAGAATCCAATTTATAAACACAAAAAGAAAAAACTCATAACAAAAATAACAATAGATAATAATAGAATATATCATAAAGATTCTATACTAGAGTAACTTTGGAAAATATCGATTGGTGATGAGTAGTTGAAGGTTTTTAGGAATAGTCCAACTGATAAGTTATAATAGGCTCGATTCATCATTTTTGTAAGGGCACGATTTGATCCCTAGGCCTAAAGGGTGAAAGGATTTAGGCCCAAAGAGCCTAAAACAATGAATTTGTAGAGGATGAGTCAAAAAACTAGGCTCTAATGAGTTGGACAACAATTATAGTGAGTCCAGATTACAAGAAAACAAAGATGAACTGGTTTTATTCAAAGAAAATCGTCCTCGGCTCAATACGATGAGGTTAGTCCTTGTATATATTTCTTTTGAATTTGATTACAAGTCCAGTTCTTGTTGCTACAGTGTCTTTCTATCAATTTTTCGATCCCCATCATTCAGGGGCTTCTTTCTCTCTTATACTATCCTATTTCTTCCATCTCCACCCTCCACGTGTAGATCAAGTTGCTGGCTTTGATCCTTGTCCCATTAGCACCTTCATGAAGTCCCTAGAAGTAGCTGTAAGGCTGAAAATCACTGTTCAAGTATCACTTTCACATTAATGCGTCTAGAGAGTTAGTTGCAAAGCATTTAATGTGGTGGTAGTAGCTTTTCTTTAGATATTTCTTACCTTCTGACCTCTGCACCGTTATTTGCTAAGGAGGAATTTGTCCTCAGACCACCTTCTTGAACTCTTAGGACTAATCACTTTCCACTATTTACTAGCCCGCACTTCTACATCAATGTTCCCTTGTCCATAGACTACTAAGTGTCCTTGGATAGGGCCCATGGCCCAATATACATTTCTAGGCCTATCTTCCCCCTAATAGCCCCTCAAAATTATCCCCTTTTGCTCCTCGGAGGAAAAAAGGACTTCGATATTATTACAATTACCCTAACATTACCATACATCATCTCTATCTGTGCAGGCGTCTTTTCAATTGCTCGAAGCACGCTTTAAAATTTTTGGCATCCGGGACGCGCTCGCATTTAATTTTTGCAGATCCATGCTCCCCACATTCTACGGAGCGATGGAGATCGAATGGCTGGAAATTTTATGGGGATTGGGGTGGGAACTTTCCCACTTGTATATCCCTTTCATATATATAACACCTAAAAGCTTCGACTGCTTCACTTTTGCACTCTCAAAACTCAAGAGCTAGTCTGATGAGCCTTTCTTCCTTTCTATAAGTCATCTCTAGTATTTTCTCCTTTTCTTTCGTCTCTTTTCATTTTAGAGCCCTTCTTTCCTCAGCTCTTCTAATTCCACCTCATCTCTCTGTTACCTTCCACCTTCATTTCATATGGGTAGATTCGCTTATCTAGTAGACACCTCGGAAGGTATAGAGAGCTTTAAGGCTTAATACCGAATTCCCTAGGGGGTTTCCATTTGGTACTGTAAACAAGGGGAGTGGCACACTAAGAGGGAGGAGGGAGAAGTAGCAATCCTCATGATTGCCTTCATAGAGAGAGGGATGAGAATCCTTATGGGTAGAGTCAGTTCAACGAGAAGATGGGTGTGAATCTCACCCATCATGATGTTAACTGGGTTTACAACCACCAGAAACTAATGGGGCAGAAATACTACTTAAAAACTAGAGAACCTGCAATCAGGCTCATATTATGTCTCCCCGAGTCCAACAAAGGAATGGACAAGGATTATTTAATTGTCTCAGGGGAGTGGCATGATGGACTCCACTACTCGACACGAGAAGGTACACCAAGTGGGATACTTAGGTTTAGGTCCATTACTCTAACAATACCCCTTCCTTTCATACTAACATTTTATCTGCTCAACCTTTCCTTTGGTAACCGTAATTTACCTTTCCTTTTGTATGTGTTGTTTTCTAATAATACTTCTGGTTTTTGATGAATTTGCAGATAAGCATTCCGCTGTTCCAAACTTCAGCCTTGTTAACAAACTTGATTTGATGAAGACACTCAAGGCAGAAATCTTCATCCACACCAACGGGCAATTAAGAGCAGCCCACCTCATCCTCGGCTACAGCTTGCTCTCAACTAGCTTCCAAGCACCCAAGTGTGTGATCAAGGCAAGAGACCCACGCTTGCACCAGATCAATGTAGCAGTCCCCGACTTCCTCGTCCCCGGCCCCATCCCAACGGGCTTACAACAAGTAGTATTGCCATTTCAACGCCCTATCGAGGATAAGGCCCCCTTCCCAACCAACAATTAAGAAGGAGTAACAAGTCATTGAAGTTTCAGACTCTGAGGACGAGTTTGAGGTTTTCAACCTTCCCTAATCTCCAGAGCCTCAGGTCGGCGACTCTAGCCATCTTCCTCTAGCCTAAGTAAGTAGTATCCAAGAAGATACAAGCATTCCCGAAGCAATGGGGGTACAGGCAAGGCATCTGGGGGGGCCGGTTAAGCTTAACACCCCTCTCTTCCCACTCCTCATGACACCCAGCCTGAACTTGCAGATAAGAAGAGGAAGTAAGAGCAAAAGGGGAAGGATGTGATGGAAGAGGGCTGAGGTGTTCCTTCTAAAAAGAATGAGCTTTAAAGAGGGGCTAAGGCAGCCAAGACTACCCAAATGAGGTCCTCAAGCAATGGGGCTCCTAGGGACAAGGGACGTGACCTTTGCACCAAGATTCCAAACTGGAATCCCCTTCTGGTGTTAGACGGATCCCCTCTCCCTCCGAACTCTTTAATAAGGGACTTCTAGCAGGGGAAGGCCAGGTATGTAGCAGACGTCATGGAGTAGGCCTTACTACTGTCCAACGACATGGCCGATTTGGGGACCATGAAAAGACACGAGGTGTTTCTAGGTTTGAAGAGAGACCTCGCTATAAGTCTTTAAAGTTGAGCCCCCTTTTTCTTTGCTATATTATTAGTTTATATTTTTATAAATTTTTTTATTCACTACTATGTTTCCTTTGCAGGCTGTTCAAGCTACTTTTAGGGTAAAGGAGTTAGTGAATTTCACTCACCGAAAAATGAAGGACGAGGAGGGCAAGCATATTGTTGCTATTAAGGCCTTTAACGTGGCCAAGAAGAGGATCAAGGAGCTGAACACCATGCTCACCGAGGCTGACAGGGAGAAGAAGAGTGTTAGGGCTGCTCTGGAAGGGGCAAAAAGGCAGGTCGAGACTTAGTGCAAGCAACTTCGTCAGGCCGAGGATGAGCTTGTTATAGCCAAGGAGTAAACAAAAGTGCTGAAGAAAAAGCTGTAAGATGCTAAGAAGGCTAGAGACCAGGCCAAACAAGATGGCTATGATGTGGGGGTAGTTGAGACCAAGGAGGCCCTCAAGGCTGAGGTCTCGGGGGTATGTAGAACATACTGCCTCTAGATGTGGAATGAGGCCCTCAACCTAGTTGGGGTTAAGGCCTGTTCGGCACTTAGGAAAGCAAAGAATGTTTACTATCCCCTTGCAATCTGGGCATCAGACTTCTTAATCTCCCAGGATGATGTAGCACCCAAACATCCGAGCTCCATCGATGAAATACTAGCCAATGACCTTCCTCCTGCCAACAGTCCTCCAAAAGAGGCAGAGCAAACTAGTGTAGCTGAGAAGGAAAAAGAAAACCTAAAGGAGGTTGCCCCTGAAACTACAAAGCCTCCAGCTACACCCAAGGATTCTTTCGAGGGAAATGTGGTTTCCTAAAGCCATAAGCTGGTTTTGGAAACTTTCCCTATTCTTGCGAAGGAAGAATCCAAGGGTAAAGGCCTAGCATCCTCAGTAGCAACAACTACCCAATCCACCAAGGCCCCAGCAAAAGACAAACTTCTAATAAAAATGAAGTAGTCTTTAGAGTAGCTTTCTCTTCTTCTTTTTTTAAATTGTTGTTTTTGTTTCCAAAATTTGTAATCAATTTGCCTTTTTTCTCAACTTAATGACAATTGTGAGCTTTTCTTTTACTCTTGTGATATTCATACAAATCCTAACATAATTTTTGTTCCACCTAACACTTAACCAATATGAAAATGAGACACAGCTTCATGTAGTTATCTGCATAAATGATAATATGTTTACTACATCCACACAATCAATAACAAGACAGGCTAATCATCCTAAGTTTTCAATCTCAAAAAAGTATACCCTTCATTTCAAAAACATAGCTTAAGCAAAATTAATCTGAAGGACCCTACATATCACTGGACTTTCTCTTAATTTCAGAAAAATGGTGGAGCATTTATCTCTCCAAAAATCCACATAACCTTCCATTTAATAGCAGATTCAAGGGATTGTAGATGATAATTAGCTCATTAATAGATCATGAATATACTTACAAATGCTTTATTTGATGCTCAAGAGTGTCCTTTTGACTAAGTTATTACAATGAGAGTCTTTGCTACTCAACATGGCAAGGCTGAGTACTAATTTTCCCAAGGCTTGTGATTCAAAGAACCTAACATGGACAAGGTTCTATCTGATACTTAAGTAAATAATAAGAAGTATTAATTTACCCAAGGTATGTGGTCCGAGGAGCCAGGCATGACCAAGGTTTTGTTTAATACTTAAACAAATAATAAGAAATATCAATTTACCTAAGGTATATGGTCCGAGGAGCCAAGTATGACCAAGGTTCTGCTTGATACTTAAGTAAATAATATGAAGTATTAATTTACCCAAGGTATATGGTCCAAGGAGCCAGACATGACCAAGGTTTTGTTTAATACTTAAGAAAATAATATGAAGTATTAATTTACCCTAGGTATATGGTTCGAGGAGCCAAACATGACCAAGGTTCTGTTTAATACTTAAGAAAATAATAAAAATATCAATTTGCCCAAGGTATGTGGTCCGAGGAGCCAGACATGATCAAGATTCTATTTGATACTTAAACAAAAAATAAGAAATATCAATTTACCCAAGGTATGTGGTCCGAGGAGTTATGCATGACTAAGGTTCTGTTTGATACTTAAGAAAATAATAAGAAATATCAATTTGCCCAAGGTATGTGGTCCAAGGAGCTAGACATGACCAAGGTTCTATTTGATACTTAAACAAAAAAAAAAAAAAATAAGAAATATCAATTTACCCAAGGTATGTGGTCCGAGGAGCTAGGCATGACCAAAGTTCTGTTTGATACTTAAGTAAATAATAAAAAATATCAATTTACCCAAGGTATGTGGTCTACGGAGCTAAACATGACCAAAGTTCTGTTTGATACTTAAACAAATAATAAGAAATATCAATTTACCCAAGGTATGTGGTCCAAGAAGCCAGGCATGACCAAGGTTCTGTTTGATACTTAAGTAAATAATAAATGTAACACATAATGTCACAAATAAAAATAAGGCAAAAATTCCTTCCATTAATAATAATACATTCGCAGGTTATTTACATTCTACGGGCGTGGTACAACATTTTCATCTAGATCTTTTAGGTAATATGCACCTATTTCAGCCATCGAGGTGATACGATATAGCCTTTCCCAGTTGGGCCCTATGTTAGGTTCTTTGCAGTACCCAAGACTTTTCTTAATACCAAATCTCCGTGTTAATGGTCTAAACTTCACATTTAAGTTGTACCCCTGCTTGAGCTTTTGTTGATAATAAGCCAACTCAACCATGGCATTTTCTCTTTACTTTTCAATCAAATCTAAGTTGTTCTCTAATAACCCATCATTGTTGTTCGAAGTGAACAAGCTTGTCCTTATCATGGGAATTTAATCTCCAAAGGAATTACAGCCTCGACCCTATAAGTCATTGAAAAAGAGGTTTCTCCCGTTGATTTAAAGGAGTAGTGCGATATGTCCAAAGAACATGTGGCAGCTCTTCTACCCATTTACCCTTGGTATCGTCCAACCTCTTTTTTAGTCAATTTACTATGAATTTATTGACAGCCTTGGCCTGTCAATTCCCTTGTGGGTAAGCTGGAGTTGAATACCTATTCTTGATACCTAATTCACAACAGTACCTTTTGAAAACTTTGCTATCAAATTGAAGTCCGTTATCCGAGATGAGGATGTGAGGAATTCCAAACTGAGTGACAATGTTTATCCACATAAACCTTTTAACATCCATATCTCTGATGTTCACCAATGGCTCAGCTTCAACTCATTTGGTGAAGTAATCAGTGCCAACCAAGAGCCACCTCCTGTTCCTTGCTGTCTTGGGGAAGAGCCTTACAATGTCCGACCACCACTAAGCAAAAGGCCAGGGACTAGGCAAAGGATTGAGGATACCCCCTGGTTGATGAATGTTGGGAGCGAACCTTTGACATTGGTCACACTTCTTCACATACTCTTGTGCTTCCTTTTGCATATCTGGCCATCAATATCCCTGAGTGAGGGCCCTGTAGGACAAGGACCTGCCTCCAGTATGACTTCCACAAATCCCTTCGTGTAACTCCTTTAGGAGTGGCTCTACTGCTTCAGGATGGATGCATAACAAATATGGTCCTAAAAAGTAGCGCTTGTGCCACTTTTGATTCTCAAACAACCAGAAACGAAGAGCTTTCCTTCGCACTTTATCAGCTTCCCCTTTCTCCTCAGGTAAGATGTCATTCTTAAGGAATAGCACAATAGAATCCATCTAGCTAGTTTCCACCTTGATTTGATGAATCTGAACATTCTCCTTCTTTATCCTAGTAGGTTTACACAAGTCCTTAACAAGAATAACCCAAGATAAGCTCTGTGCCGAGGAGGTTGCAAGAGTGGCAAGAGAATCGGCATACGTATTTCTACTATTGGGGATTTGTAGTAAGGTGAAAGACTCAAACACTAATTGAAAATGTCTAACCTGATTTAAATACTCTTGCATTCTCATATCTCTGGCTTCCAACTCTCCCTTTACCTGTCTGACAACCAACCTTGAACCTAAAAACATTTCCACTGCCTTTCCACCCATTTTCTAAACTATAGCCATTCTTACTAGCAGAGCCTTATACTCAGCCTTATTATTTGTGGTCGAGAAACCCAACCTTAAGGATTTCTCAATAATGATCTTCTTAGGAGATACTACAACTAGCCTACTCCAGATCCTCTTTGATTTACTGCACCATCAACGTATACCCTCCAGGATAAAGGTTCTTGTAAGGAGACCACACCAACTAATTTTCCATCCATGTTTTACCTTTCTCCATCCTCTTCCAATGGGGATTTAGCAAACTCAACCACCAAATCAACAAGGACCTAGCCCTTGATAGAGGTGTGAGGCATATACTTGATATCAAAAGCCCCTAAGATTGTATCTCATTTGGCAATTCTTCTTGTGTAGTCTGCTATTCGAAGTATTGACTGAAGTGAAAGTTGGGTTAAAACTACAATTGTGTGAGCTTGGAAGTAGTGAGGGAGTTTATGTGTAGCATGTACTATTGCCAAAATGGTCTTCTCTAGTAGTAAATAATGAACTTCTGCTTCATGCAATGACTTGCTCACATAAAAAATTGGTCTCTGCACATCATTATCAACCTGTACTAGCACCAAGCTCACGGTATAGGAAGTCACAGCAATGTTACCAAACAAAACCTCATCCACCTCGGGCCTGGACATAATAGGTGGTCGAGAAAGGTATTCCTTCAGTTGTTGGAAGGCCAGGACGCACTCCTTGATCTATTCAAATCCTTCCATTTATTCAATAACTAGAAGAAAGGTCTGCACCTATCCGCTGACCGAGAGATAAATTGGTCTAAGGCAGCAATCATTCTTGTTAATCTCTAGAATTCTTTGGGGTTACGAGGTGGTTGCAAACTATTAATTGCCTTAATCTGATCAGGGTTGACTTTAATTCCATAATAATTGACCATATAACCCAGAAATTTCCCTAAACTAACACCAAAGGAGCACTTGGAAGCATTAAAGTGTAGCTTGTGTTTCCTCAATATTTCAAAGATATCTCCCAGGTCACCAACATGCTCAAACTCTTCCCTACTCTTCACCACCATATCATCTATATAAACCTCAATATTTTTTCCTAATTGTGGCTTGAATATCCTAGTTATCATCCTCTGATAAGTGGACTCTACATTCTTCAAACCAAAAGACATCACCTTATAGTGGTAATTTCCAGTAGATGTAACGAAAGCTATCTTCTCATGATCATCAAAAGCTAATAGTATCTGATGGTATCCTTAAAAGGCATCTAAGAAACTCATCCGAGGATGGTCTATAGTTACATCCACCAACTGATCTATTCAGGGTATAGGGAAGGGGTCCTTAGGACAACCTTTATTCAAATCTATGAAATCTACACATACTCAGTACTTCCTGTTCTTCTTCTCTACAACCACCATATTGGCCAACTATTCAGGGTAGAACACTTCCTTAATAGGCCTAGCCTGCTTAAGCTTGAGCACCTCCTCTTTGATAGCCTCAAAATGCGCTTTAGATGAGCGTTGAGGTGGTTGCTTTTTGGGGATGACTGCTAGATTGACATTTAAATGATGACAAATGAAATTTGAATCAACTCCGGGAGCTTCATAAGTACTCTATGCAAACACATCAATATTCTTCCTAAGGAACACCATCAACTCTTCCTTCTCTTAAGGAGGCAACTGAGCTTTGACTTGGAAAAACTTCTCCTTATCATCACTTATAACAACCT
Source organism: Quercus variabilis (assembly GCA_030445155.1). NCBI lineage: Eukaryota > Viridiplantae > Streptophyta > Magnoliopsida > Fagales > Fagaceae > Quercus > Quercus variabilis. Next base: position 14,443,809 of record CP129453.1, read on the forward strand.
TTTCTAATTCCTCATAGCTTGCCCCTTCTAACACCATATCCATAGATAACAATAGAATCCTTGATTGCTATGAGCCTCCCTTAATAAAGGCTAAGGACTCATCTTTAGGCTAATGCGTAATTACAGCTACCAAGCACTGCCTAGCCATGGACTATCTCCTAACTAGCTCCTCAATCTGGTCCCTGGATGGGTATTTCACTTTCAAGTGCAGGGTGGAAGAAATAGCTCCCAGGGCAAGAAGCTAGAGTCTTGCCACAATGGTGGTGTCAGGGGAGTAAGCATCCACTACAATGAAGTCCACCTCCACCACTTTTGAACCTGCTTGTACCGGTAGTCTAATCTGACCCTTTGGAAAAACAACTTTCTCGTCAAAGTCTAACAAAGGTGAATCAAAACTTGTCAAATCCTCAAGTTTCAAGTTTAGCCATTTATACAAATCAAGGTACGTGATTTCTGTCTCGCTGATCCACCAACACCCTCCTTACATCATACCCCCTTATCATGAGGGTGACCACTAAGGCATCATCATTTGGCTGTTTGGTTCCAACTTTGTCCTCATCCAAGAAACTCAACGCTGGTCAGACCTCCATCCTAGCCCTTTTCAGCTCAGAGGTGGAGTCCTCTACATGTGGCCGAGCTATGGACAATACCTGGGAGGGACGAGAACCAGTCCTCCCCGGAACAGCTAGAATAACATTAATTATGCCCAAAGGGGCACTCAAAGAAGCATCTCTTCGAGATCCCAATCCTAGTTGGCCCCTTTGTCCACTAGGTTGATATTAAAATTGCTTTAACTTTCCTTCTTTAACTAGTTGCTCTAGATGACTCCACAACATTCTACAATCTTTTGTGGTGTGTTACAGCAAAGAAAAATCATAAGCAATCACAACCTTCTGGTGAAGAGATACATGTAGTGGTTTCAAAGGTGTCTATACTCACTTGGCTTGAAATATTCAAAATAATTAAAAAGCTAATACATGGAAGTGAAGAGGACTTTTAAGTATTTAAAAAGTCCTTCAAATGATGATGATAAGGACTAGACACGACTTCTACTTAGTCCCCCATTAGTTATAATTTCGAGTGTTAGATTGTTCTTTTAGATGTTATGTAAAAGACACATATACTTTATTTGTTTATCTTGATATAGAAATTTTTAGCTGTTAAGAACTTCAAAACCAATTTTTTAGTTTGAGATTTTGGATGTTGTGAAAAAATTCGTGTTTGGGGCTCTCTCTCTCTCTAGAACATTTTAGTTGACAAGACATTTTTTTAGTTGGTTATGATGGAAGATATCTAGTCATCATCTTGTCAATTGGCTATGTAGAAGGTTTAAAAATAATAATAATTCAAACACAACCTTATAGAGGAGTTCATGGATTTGGAGCTACTATTAGTAGGTTCTACATGAAGTAGCAAATTAAAATAGAATTCTTCTATTTGTAAACTCCAATTCTATATAGTGGATATGATTTCCTTAGAGTTGGTGGTTAAGCCCTCATAAGAGTTTTAATTCTGAATTTTTCCAATTGGTTTTTCCAGCACTACCATATTGCGTGTAATTTTATTTACACTATTATTTAATTATGCAAATTTGTGTTTGACTGCATTAACCACAACCATATTGATAATTAGATTAAATAATCTAGGTTTAATGATTTAGTTAATTGGCACAACCGGAGTATAAATTACCTAATACATTTGTACCTTAAAAAAACTTATTAGCATCTTAATTTGATAATGAATTTAGTAGTAATTAAGAAATGTGCGTCATAGGTTTCAAATTCTATTTTATCTTAATAGGAAAAAAAATTATATATATATATATATATATATAATACTAAAGCAATGTAGATAATGTATTCAAAATTTCAAATCTTGCTTTTTTTAACATAAAGAACAAGACATTGCAATTGTACAATAGATGCCCCAAATTCAAAATTTTATTGTTTAAAAAAGAGAGTCAAAATATGATATTAACCCACGATAGGGCATTACTACCACTTGCCATACCACTTTCTAAGTTACTATATATCTTAGCCACACCACTTAGACTAAGTTACTATATCTTATCACACAATGACTCCTCATTTCAGTTATAAATGTTACTAAATATCTTTCTATTTTTTTATAGGACACTTACTAAACATCTTATTGCACTATGACTCATCATTTCAATCAATGTTTTATATGTTGTTCTACTATAAAAGAGTTCTCAACTTTGTCAAAAGATAATGAGTTAGCCATCATTGGCAGTAAAATATCATACAAAATAATAATATTAGAATTGCATAGAACCCAAGTCGGTAAGTGCATTAGCACATTGAGATTGACTTCCCTAAATAAATGATAAAGGCTTAAAGCGTCTTGAGGTCAATTTCAGTCAATGTTATTTTCCATTAATTTTATCAGAAGGGCCACTGGCATTTAGGTGAGGGTTTGTACTTGGAAAGGTTGGCCTATTTGGTTGTGTTGTTTAAACAATAGTTTTTGTTGTTTAAACAATATAACACGTATTTCTACAATACTTAAAATGTTACTAGGAAAACAATACAAACGGGCCTACTAGTATCAATGGTGAAATCCAAATTTCAATTCGAGGAAGGCAAGATTTAAAAACAAGATTGGAAGCAAAAGAAAGTTGTAGTACTAATATAATATAAATTTAAATTGTATACATCTTTCTAATACTTGGTTAAATTTACTCTAGGGGTATCCACTGGAACCCAAAAACCGACCCACCCACCCAAACCGCTTGAGCCAACCCAAAAACCGTCTGACCTGATGCCGGTGACGGTTGGAGACGGGTCTTTGCCACCAAAAACAGACTTAAGGTGGGTTGAATGGTGGGTTTTCTTCTTCAAAACCTGATATACTTGATTCGATCGACGAAACCTATGAAAGAAGGTTGGATTTACCGAGATCCGTTCAGATTCATCGATATTTCGGTGAAGGTTTAGTATTTTTGGTTAGATTTGATGAAGATCTAGGTTTTCTTGCTTAGATCCGGTGGTCAGCTGAAGATTTTGCTTAGATCTAGGCTTGATGTGGTGCTTTTGCTTCGATTTTTACTTAGATCCGGCGATGAGATGAAGTTTTTACTCAAATCTGGGCTTGATGTGGTGGTTTTGATCTTCGATCTAGCAAAGATTCGGTGGTTGTAACTTAGTACCAAGGCCGATAGACCCACCATTGTCCATCGGAGATCAATCCAACTTGACCCGAGGTCATCTGCGATCGGCAGTCAGTTGTTCAACCGTCCACCCGGTGTAAGTGGGTTGGTTGTGGGTTGGGCATAAACCCGACCCTTGGACACCCTTAATTTACTTTGTTGCCCTTAATGATTTTTCATTTTTGAAACAATTTTTTTTTCCATATCTAATAATTTGATTACTCAAAATAATAATAGGGAAATGTTAATGAATGTCCTAAGTGCATTGGTATATAAACTATTTTTAAAAATATTTTACGAAAAAATGATAAAATAATTAACTTTTTTGACAGCTTTTTATATTTTCCATGAAAGTGGTATTAAAAACTTTCATAATATAGTTTATTAACAATTTAGGACACCCGTTAACATGACCCATAATAATATACTTGGAGAGTTGTCTACTTATTGCCTTAATTGCTTTTAAAAAAATTATATAGATTCCAATCTTTCTTTCTATATTCTTTTAATTATTTAATAGATTTAATTTTATAACAAAAACCTAGAGTTTGAACTTTAAATAGTGAAAGAATCAAGAGATTGATAAAAAAATATTAATGAAGAGATGGAGTCATTGGGGAACTATTGTTGTGAGAAAATAATATACAAATAGTGGATAATTTAAATTATTTTGAATATAAAATATAGGATCTGTTTTAAACAAAAACGATGTCATGATATGGGATATAACATGTCATGCCCTAAACCCGATATCCAGATTTATGACCATAACCGGCATGCTAATATCAAGCTTAAACCTAATATTAACAAGAACCAACTTAACTTTTACAAAACTTTTACAAAAGCTTCCCTCTTTCTTTTCATTCTTGTGTCTTTACTTCTTGATATAATTTTTTCTTGATATTCTGAGCATCTACACTATACTCAAAATATAACATAATCCACCAGTCATTTAATTTTCACACTTTCACATAATACATCTCTTAATACTTTAAGGTACACAACTTTCATTAAATCCTAAAATACACGATACTACAAAACTAACATCAAATTGCTAATTTGGGATCTATACATTAACACTGAAACTAGTTCCTTCTAAAACTCGACTAAGGCTCTCTCTGCTGCAAAATAAAACCTGTTGACTAAAATAGTGGAAGGGGTGAACTACACAACTTAGTAAAGGTAAGATATATGAGAAATTAATAAGGATGCATGTAAATCAAATTGTTTCATTCTATAAATATGCAGATAGGGGAACATCTTTTCATGTGTAGTATTTTATACTATGTACAGTGTAGTCAAAGGCATTTCGGGTGCTTGCCTAGACGCCCAGGCAAGGCGAGGCGCCAGAAAAGCGCCTCAGTGCCTTTGAGGCGAGGCGCCTTTAGTGAGGTGCTTGCCCAGATGTATTTTGTTAGGCTAGAGGCGAGCGCTTGAGGCTGATTTATGCTTTTGAGGGCTGTGATGGCATATTTTGTAAATTTAAAGAGGTCTATGGTTGATTTAAAATTGTAACCTTAGTGGGGGATGAGCTATCACCCACTATATCAAATAAATTAATATATATATAAAAAAAAAAAAAAAAGCATAAAAAAGATAAAACAAAAGATAAATCAAAGAAGTTTCCGGAACATCAGATCAAAGCAAGCAGTCAACCCACATCAAAGCAGTTTCTCCAAAAAAAAAAAAAAAAAAAAAATCAAAGCAAACTCGGCAAAGGCATTTCATCTTCTTCTAGGGTTTGGAAGAAAGTGGGCCAGTTGTTGCCGACAATCAACCAACATTAGGTAACATTTTCCTATTCTTTTAGTTTTTTTTTTTTTTTTTTTTTTTTGCACTTTTTCTTTTACTGAGTGTTCTCTCACTGTAACACTGCATTGGAAAGTTTGTTGTTTTCCACACTTTCAAAGCATATAAAACTCTTTGCTCTCTACTTTTTTCCCCCCTTTTCTCTTCTTTGTTGGACTCTGTTTTTTTCCCTCCCTTTTCAGAGCATATAAAACTCTCTCCTCTCTGTTTTTTTGGGCCTTTTCTTTTCTTTGTTGGACTCTTTTTTTCCCCCTTTTTCTCTTCTCTGTTGGATCCTCTATTTTTTTTCCCCTTTTCAGAGCATATAAAACTCTCTCCTCTCCGTTTTTTCTCTGTTTTTCCCCCCCCCTTTTCTCTTCTCTGTTGGACTCACTGTCTCCGACAACTTTCTCCTCTCTGTCTCCAACAGCTTTCCCTTGTCTTGAACTCATTACTTCACTCAATTTTTAGAGCTTAAACCATAGTAAATGATACATAGCTAGCTTAATATAGAATCCTATTAAATGTATTGTGTTGGGTTTTTTTTTTTTTTTTTAATTTTTTTTTATGTAGAATGGCTTCAGATAATGGGAGGAGAAAAGATCCAGGATGGAAATATAATTATTTAGCTAATGTAAAAGACAAAAATGCAGTGACTTGCCTCTTTTGTAATAAAGTCACAAAGGGAGGGATACATAGAGCTAAACAGTATCAAGTAGGGAATTTTAAAAATAGTACAAAGTGTTTAAAATGTCCTGATCATGTTAGAAAAGAGCTTGCACAGTATATGACAGAGAAGAAGAGTGACAAGGAGAACTATGACAAGATGCTTGATTTTGATGATATAGAAAATATGATTGAAATTGAGGATGTAGATGATGATGAGGTAGAGGAAGTAGAAGTTATCCCAAAAGGGAAAAAATTATGCTCTAGTAAGAGAGGGGTTGGCAGTAGCACTAGCACCCAAGTGAAAGCTGTGAAATTAATGCCAAAATCTAAGAAGTTGAAAGGTCCCATGGATTCTTTTGTAACGTTAAAGCTAGAAAAAGTAGTTGCACTTAGAAAACAGGGTAAGATGAAGCAAACTAACATCAATGATAAACTTGACAAAGAGAAAAGAGCACGAGCATGTTAATATATTGGCCGGCTATTTTATCTAGCTGGTATACCATTCAATGTTGCTCACTTAGATGAATTTAAATGGGCAGTTGAAGCTATTGGGCAATATGGTCCAAATATGAAGCCTCTTAGTTACCATGAGTTAAGAGTTCCAATTCTCAAAAAGGAGGTGGCTTACACAAATGAGTTATTAAGTGGTCACAAGCAAGATTGGAAGAAATATGTCTGATAGGTGGACTAGTAGAACCAGTAGGACCTTGATTAACTTTTTGGTGAATTGTCCATCTGGAACCATGTTTGTGAAATCAATTGATGCATCATCTTTTATGAAAACTGGGGAAAAAACTTTTGAATTACTTGATGCATTTGTAGAACAGATTGGGGAGGCTAATGTAGTCCAAGTAGTATCGGATAATGGATCCAATTGTGTGTTGGCTGGGAAGTTGTTGGAAGCAAAAAGGCCAAATTTGTATTGGACTCCATGTGCTGCACACTACATTGACCTTATATTGGAGGACATTGGGAAAATTCTTAGAATTGCAAAAACTTTGGAAAGGGCCATTCAATTGACTGGATATATCTACAACCATGGGGGGAGGGGGTCTTAAATATGATGGGAGAATACACAAAACAAAGAGAGTTAGTTAGGGCTGGAAAAACTAGGTTTTGCACTTCATATCTTACAATAAAACCCATTTATAAGCAAAAGCATAACCTAAGGGTCATGTTTACTTTTGAGGAGTGGGTTCATAGTAGATGGGCAAAGGAAGCAAATGCTAAACAAGTAGTAGAAACGATTTTGATGCCTTCTTTTTGGAATACTATAGTTTACATTCTTAAAGTTATGGGCCCTCTTGTTCGAGTTCTTCGCCTTGTTGATAATGAGAGAAAACCAGCTATGGGTTATATATATGAGGCAATGGATAGGGCCAAAGAAGCTATTATAAAAGCTTTTAATGAGAATGAAGAAAGATATTCAAATATTTTTAAAATCATTGATGAGAGATGGGAATGTCAATTACATCGGCCTTTGCATGCAGCGGGTCATTTCTTGAATCTTGAGTACTTCTATTTTGATGATAACATAGCAACAAATCATGAAATTATAGCAGGATTGTATGCTTGTATACAAAGATTAGTTCTTAATGCTGAAATTCAAGACAAGATCATGGCTGAACTACCCATCTATAAGAAAGCTGAAGGACTCTTTGGCATTGAATTGGCTAAAAGATCAAGAAAGACAAGGGCTCCAGGTAAGAAAGCATTTATATCTAACTTATAATAACTAGAACAGTGGCACTTTTTACACACACAAAAAAAAAAATATATATATATATATATATATATTTTTTTTTTGTGTGTGTGTAAAAAGTCTTCTAATATACCATATATCATTACTCATACTTATTTTTTATTTTTTTTAACATAGCTGAATGGTGGAGTTTGTATGGGAGCTCAACTCCGAATTTGCAACAGTTAGCTATAAGAATCTTGGGCTTGACTTGTAGTGCATGTGGTTATGAGCGTAATTGGAGTGTGTTTGAGCAGGTGAGTTTTAAAGTATGATAAGTAGATTTTATCCTTTGATGAGCTACTTTATTTCATAGAAAATTCCAGTGGTTTAATTATTCACTATAGTCTAATACTTAGTTTTCATAAATGGTTGTAGATTCACACAAAAAGAAGGAATAGACTTGCACAAAAACGACTAAATGATTTGGTCTTTGTGAAGTATAATCAAAAGATGAAGGCACAATATGATAAGCGTGATGTTATTGATCCCATCTCCTTAGATGATATCGATGAAAGTAATGAATGGTTGTTGGGGGAAATGGGTGCTGAATCATCTATGAATGTTAAAGATGAGTTGGTTTTTGATGATGATGATGGTTTGATATGGGGTGTAGTGGTAAGAGTTACTGGTGTTGGAGAACCAAGGAAGAATACTAGATTCCAAACAAAATCAAGGGCAAGCTCAAAGGCCTCAACATCACATCCAAATATTGAAGAGGAAAATGCTGATTCTGATGAGACTGAGGAAGAGAATGTTGATGATTATAAATCTGGTTCAAGTGGCTTTGAAAGTGATGGAAACTTGATTGAGGACTCTGATGATGACCTTTAGATTAAAAATAACAACCACATTTAGGCTATTAAATAAGCTAATAGGCAGAATGTTCAATCTAATAGGCAGAACAGAATGTTTAATCTTCAAATGCTTTTGTTTTGTCATGGATAGTCATGAAGTTCAGTCTTCAATGTTTTGTTAGGAGTTTTCTTCTTTCTAATATGAAGTTATGAACAATATTTTGGTTTAATATTCAGGTTTAGTTGATATTTGGATGGAGACTAATTTTTAAATAGTTATTTATATTTGTATTCAGACTTCGTTGATGTTTGATAATTATTTGGAATTAGTTGATTGTTGATATTTGGATGGAGACTAATTTTTTAGAATTTGGCACCTCGCTTCACTCGGGCTAGCGCCTTTTTGGCGCCTCGTCGCCTCGGGTGATACAAGGCCTTGGCGCCTTAAGAGTGCCTTTCACCTTTGACTACCTTGACTATGTATAATAATAACTTATATGCCCTTCGTAGTAAAATAATTGTTCTCCCCCTTCTTATCAGAAAAATTTTACCAAAACCTTCTAGATTGAATTTCTTTCATTTCTTACAAAGTCACCATATATATTTTCATTTCAAAATAATCATTTTAACTTAAATCAGATAATCAACAATTTTTTCTTAAACTAGAAACATCTTAAAGAATAATAAAACTTTCTTTTATAAACTTCTTCTCACAAAATATTATAACTTTCATAATCATAAAACTTAACATTTCATAAAGAAAAACAGATATCTGATAACTTCTTAACAAAAACTTGTACTTTCCTCAAAAGCTTTATCTTTATAACACAACAGAATTTTAGAAGCTTTTATCTTTAATGAACAGCTTTCTTTTCATCAAAAACTTCTCCTTTTCAAGAGAGCTTTTAAATTTTCACAATGTGTAAAGTTGTGATTTACAACTATGTTTTATATTGGCTTTATTCCATGATAAAATGTGTTGTAATTACTTTAATTCATTTCCTTGTATTTTGTGGGATTTAATTGTATTGGGTTTAGTATCAAGGTGGTGAAGACTCAAGTTTTATTGAAGATCAGTGGATCTCGTGGGTGTGTCGCTGGAAGCTAAGCCACGAAAGAGTCATGTGAGAAGCACATGACTGGAAGCTGAAGAGTCATGCCAGGTTGTCGTTTTCGCGAGTGTCTCGCGGGTAAGTCCTTCCCGCGAGACAGTCGCGAAACATTCTGCCTGGAGGATTTTAATAAGTGACTTTCTTACCTTTCACCCATACTATAAATACCCTCATTACCTATAAATGTATGAGAGGTTATTCAGATAGAAAAACCCTAGATAGGTTTTCTACAACACACACACCCATCTTTTGAGAGAGAGCTACTCCTCCTTAGTGAGAAATCATTGTAGCCTCTTCTCCATCCCTCTCCCATTATCATACCTTGAGAGGAGATTTGTACCCAAACACAACCCACACTTATTTAGAGTGTAGAGAGTGCTTTGGAGTTGCTGGGAAGCATTGGAAGAAGCCAAGGATGGCAGATGCAACATGGAGCTTGTTGCGGGATCCGGAGAACTAAAACAAGACACGGTTCCGAGAATCCTTGTTGGAGTAGGAGCTTGGAGAGCTTAGGTACATCAGGTAGATTAGGCTTAGAGGGTCTCTTGCTAACCTATGTATCCCAACTGATTGTGTAGTGGATCGATTTCCGCTTGGAGGGTGGCGGAGAGGTTTTTCGCCAAGTTCTTCGGTTTCCTCTTCGAGAACACGTCTTGGTGTTTTCCGTGTTTGCATCCTTCTTCCCTACTCTTTTATATTCCATTATACTGCTGTGTTGCTTAGTTTATGGATTAGAGTAATTTACTTGTTCATCCGCTCGCATTTACAATATTCCGCACTTTGTATTAAGTTTGTGTAAAATCTATCGAGCCGTAATTTTAATTGGGGGTCTAAATAGCTCTTGTGTTTTCAACACATTTTCGAGCTTTCAATTGGTATCAAAGTGGGTACACTTGTTTTGGTTTCATTACTTAAGTGTGATCCTTGACCCCTTGTGTGTTTTGCCATGGATAATGCTTTACATGCTTGTATGGATATTGTTGATTGTAACATGCCACGTGTTTGTGAGAATGCCTCTATGAGTGTTTATCCTCATGATTGTGATGCCATGTTATATGAATCCATGGGTGTTGTTGACAAACTCTTGAAGAAAGAAGTAAAGAAGTTTCAAAAGAATTTGAGCAAGTTCATTTGTGAAAAGGATGATTTGATTGCTAAGCTCAATGAATCCAATAAATTGGTTGAAAAATATAAAAAACTTGCTGAAAATTCTCTTGAAAAGCTGAAAGAATTTGAGTGTTTGAATATGGACTTGGATGCTAAACTTGTTTTGTCTAACAAACTTGTTGATGATCTTAAATCTAAAAATGAATCTCTTAAGATGCATGCCAAGTGTTTGATTGCTGAACCTACTGTTAAAAATGATGAAAATGTATGTTGCAATCATGTTGTGGTACCCGATTTTGTGTCTAATGTGTGTTTTGCCTCAAAGGACAAATCAGTGTACATTTCTCCACATAAAAGAAATCAAAAAGTGGAGAGAAAGGCTCTTAAGCCTAAGCCTTTGGTTAGGCCCAATCCTAGGGAATTGAGTGGATCCAAGTTTGTTCCAACTTGCCACCATTGTGGTGTGATTGGTCATATAAGGCCTCAATGTTCTAAGTTGAAGAGAGAACAAACCCAAGTTGCTAGATCCATTCCCAAAAAGCCTAATGGACCTAAATACATTGTTTGTCACCATTGTGGTGCCCTTGGTCATCTTAGACCTCATTGCTCTTAGTTTCAAGTTTTTAAAAGAATCAAAAGAAAAGAAAAACTTGAGCTTCTTGCAAGTTGTGCTAAAAATGATAAACCGGATTTGAGTGAAAATAGCATGTTGTTAAAGAAAGTGTTTAATGCACTTAACTCCTTGACTATGTGCATCTCCGGTTCTCATTTTCCCAACCCTCGTCTCACTTCTCTTGAGACACTTATTCCAAGCAATCATTCCGTTTGGATGAGGAAGGGTTTTTATGGTTGAGTTTTTGCTCTTTTGGTCCTTGATCTAATTCTTTTGATCTTTGTAGAACCTTTCATGCATTAGATGCTTCATCTTCATGCATTTGTGCATCATGCATCTCTTCATATGCAGTGTTTTGTTTTTGTCTTTGATCTTACTTTTTTGTCTTTGTTTTGTGTGTGTAAATAATCCAAAACCACATAAAAAGTGAAAAATTCAAAAAGTTTGGCCTAGTACCTTCGTACTAATGGCATTGTGCATTTACGAGCTTAGCTTGTTTTGTATGCACCTAGTTCTTTGTGGGAGAAATCTTGAATACTATGTGTGACTGTTGTAAATAGATCTTCAAGCTTGTCATGAATGATTGGTCAATAGTCTTGTTGGTCTTGATACTTGCATAGACTTGTGTCTATATCTCTTCCCACTTTATTTATTTTTTTTTTTTTTGCAAATAGAGCTCACCAAATGTAAATCTCCAAATGAAAAGAGATATTGAGCTGCAAAAGCCTGTCGCACATACTAGTATTTGACTAGGAAAAAGGGAAAGCGGCTCTTTTTAATATGTTTTGTATGGTGCTCAAAAAACCAAAGGCTAATCATCAATGTTGAAATATCATAAATTTCAAGCACCAATCTCAAAATGAGATGTTTTTGTCCAAACAAAATGAAATGGACCAATTGGTATGCCTTATATAGAAGCCAAATGAAAAGCTTCTGAAGTTATGTATTCAATGTGTGGGAGGTCATATATACTTATTTCTATAATGGAGATAGTCTACTTGATTTTGTATCAGTTATGTATGACTCGATTGAATTGATCATTGAAGCTTCACTCTAGTCTAAGGACTATTCCACACTTGATTCCCACACACAACACACAAGTTTAATGTTCAATAAATGCTTATTTCATTTGTGTGTTTGTACATGTTCAAATGTGATGTGTGTGTGCTCAATCATATGTGGTTCAAACCAAAAAGATTTTTGTTCTTTTTGTTTGCTTTTGGAAGTGATTTGTATCACCCATGTTTTTCAAAGTTTTTTAAAGTGTTTTTGTGTGAAAAACATGTTTTCTGGGTGTTTTTGTGACCTATTTCACGTATAGGCTCAAATGGGAGTTAAATGGTCCAATTTTAAAGCTTTTTCAGCTTTGGACAGAGAGTTTCGCGACTGTTTCGCGAGTAGCTCGCGGTAAGGCTTACCCACGAAAATTTTCGCGAGTACTTTCGCGAGTAAGGCTTACCCGCGAAAATTTTCACGAGTACTTTCGTGAGTCAGCTTCCCGCGAAAATTTCCAGATCAGCTTTTTAAGAGCATTTCGTGGGTCATTTGTTTTAAACGCCTCCCATCTTCTCCCAAACCCCTGTTTTAATGTTTCTACATCAAAACCCAACTAAATTCAAGTGTTTTTCATTCCATAAACATCTCTAAGGTAATCTTTAACTCATTTCATTGATTTTGATCTTTAGATTACGTTTTGGGGGTTTTATGTTCATAGTTGGGATTTTCTCAAATGAGAGTTGGAAAACTTAATTTCTGTCAATCTTTTTGATTGGGATTTGTTTTAAATGATAATTTGCTTTGGATGTTGCCCCCTTGTGGCAAAAATAACATGTATTTAGGCAAGATTTTCATATGTTCTTGCATTGGTCATCATACATGAGTAGTGTATGCACTTCAAGTGTTTGATAAAATGTCCAAATGGCATTTTCTCGTTGTTTTGGACTCCAATGAGTACCAAATTTTGGGGATCACCATAATTGTTCATGTTTATCATGTTTTGATCATTGGTAATGTGTTTTGTACACTTTGCCCCTTGAGTGCCTTGCTCATGCATCTCACATGCACACTAGATGCACACTAGTTGCACCTTTGCTGCACACACTTGAACACTTGACATGTTTTTGCATTCACTCATGCTTGTTAAGTCTTTTTAGACCTTCTAACACATATAACATGTTCTTGTGTCCATGTCATGTCTAAGTTTACATCATGTTCCATCATCCTTAGCATGTCATGTTCTTTATGCTTTGTAGCATTGTTTTAAAATGTTTTTGTCTTATGTTTGAGTTTCATTTTCTCATTCATCATGCACCCTTCATGCATCATCTTTTACCCTTGTTCTTATCTTCTTTTCTTTCCCTCATTCCTCTTGATTAGTTTGTCTATTCATGACAAAAAGGGGGAGAGTATCGTCATTTCTATATGACTCATGTGCACACTCTTAGGGGGAGAAATTCTACCTTGTGCACATTCGTAGGGGGAGAAAGCCATAGGGGAGATGCATATACCAAGGGGGAGAAGACATTGTTTTTTGAAAAAATCTTGATTTACTTTATGCTTGTTTTCTCGTTGCTTTATGATACTTTGTGTTACTTTTAGTATCTATGCTTTGCATCTTGTTTATGTGTTGGAACATCCATGTACCCATGTTGCTTTTGTAAGCTTTAAGGGTTTGTTTCATTGCATGATTTGTAGGCTTTTATGGTCTGTGCCATGCATATGCAATACTTTGTTTATGCAGCCTTTATGCCTGTGCTATTGAAGTTTAATGTCATACATTTACTTCACTACATCACTCTTGTGCCCGTGTAGGATTGTTCCTAGATGCATATACATTCTATGCATTGGTTGAGTGATGAACACTCTTGTGCCCGTGTAGGATTGTTCCTAGATGCATATACGTTCTATGCATTGGTTGAGTGATGAACACTCTTGTGCCCTAGTAGGATTGTTCCTAGATGCAAATACTTCGAGTATTTTGCATTGGTTGAGTGTTGGATTTGCAAATGATACTCTTCAAATGAGCTTATCATCTTGCATATCCGGATGTTCATTCCTTGTGTGAATAAGCATAGTGATCACTTTTGTATAGTGATTGCTCGTTTGATCTTGCCATGGTCTAATGTTTTATTCCATTTTGCTTGATCGTAGTTTACTTGTTGCATTATACTTGTCTTTTTATCACCTGATTTACCTTGAGGGTCTAATGTGTTTTGTGCAAGTGTTTCAGGTTACAGGTATACATGTTCCAAGTTCATCACAGCTTCTACATTTAGGTGTGAGTGAGTTTTGCCTTTGTTCCCAAACTCACGTTTAAGTTCAGAGTCTGTTATAGGGTGTTTTGTCATGGAATAGCCAAAGGGGGAAATTGTAAAGTTGTGATTTACAACTATGTTTTATATTGGCTTTATTCCATGACAAAATGTGTTGTAATTACTTTAATTCATTTCCTTGTATTTTGTGGGATTTAATTGTATTGGGTTTAGTATCAAGGTGGTGAAGACTCAAGCTTTATTGAAGATCAGCGGATCTCGTGGGTGTGTCACTAGAAGCTAAGCCGCGAAAGAGTCATGTGAGAAGCACATGACTAGAAGCTGAAGAGTCACGCTAGGTTGTCGTTTTCGCGAGTGTCTCGTGGGTAAGGCCTTCCCGCGAGACAGTCACGAAACATTCTGCCTGGAGGATTTTAATGAGTGACTTTCTTACCCTTCACCCATACTATATATACCCTCATTACCCACAAATGTATGAAAGGCTATTCAGATAGAAAAACCCTAGATAGGTTTTCTACAACACACACACCCATCTTTTGAGAGAGAGCTACTCCTCCTTAGTGAGAAATCATTGTAGCCTCTTCTCCATCCATTTCCCATTATCATACCTTGAAAGGAGATTTGTACCCAAACACAACCCACACCTATTCAGAGTGTAGAGAGTGCTTTGGAGTTGCTGAGAAGTATTGGAAGAAGCCAAGGATGGCAGATGCAACATGGAGCTTGTTGCGGGATCCGGAGAACTAAGACAAGACACGGTTCTGAGAAGCCTTGTTGGAGTAGGAGCTTGGAGGGCTTAGGTACATCAGGTAGATTAGGCTTAGAGGGTCTCTTGCTAACCCATATATCCCAACTGATTGTCTAGTGGATTGATTTCCGCTTGGAGGGCGGCGGAGAGATTTTTCGCCGAGTTCTTCGGTTTCCTCTTCGAGAACACGTCTTGGTGTTTTCTGTGTTTGCATCCTTCTTCCTTACTCTTTTATATTTCATTATACTGCTGTGTTGCTTAGTTTATGGATTAGAGTAGTTTACTTGTTCATCCGCTTGCATTTACAATATTCCGCACTTTGTATTAAGTTTGTGTAAAATCTATCGAGCCGTAATTTTAATTGGGGGTCTAAATAGCTCTTGTGTTTTCAACACATTTTCGAGCTTTCACAATGCATTTAAACAAAATCATTCTCTCATGATTAATAACATAATATAGCTGTTCATAAATAACTTATTAGTTAGTCCATATTTGATAAGTCTATACAGAGAAGGCCTCATCACATTTAGGTGCTCTCGTGTGCATGATATTGTCCTCTTTGGGAGGCTTGATGGCATATCCCCTCAAGGTTTTGTTCCTCCTTGCCATCCGTACACATTGGGGAAAAGGCCTTATTCAGATTAGAGTTACGGGTAACCCCATTTCCTCTACTTTAAATGGCAAAACAGATAACATTTTCCATGGAAAGCCACTAATTAACCCCTACTGGTCGAGTTCAGATCACTAGAGAACATAACCCAAAAACATTTCATTCTTATAAATTGGACTGAGATTCATAGTTTGCATTAAATTTCACAATAATAGCATTTCTGTTGGGAAATATAGACCCCGGTTAATAGAATTAACAAGTTTTAAATCCAAGTTGTTAATTAGATTTATTATGAATAAAACTTGTTAAAACAAGCAAACATCAATATCATGTCAAAAATAAATGCAGTGGAAAAGTAAATAAGATAAGATATGATGACCCAGGAAAACCAATAAAATCAACCAGTTTCACAGTAAAAAACCTGAGAGGAAACTTTCTCGAAAAGCAATCTGCTATAATAAAGAGAAGTTTCAGATCTAGTACAAAACCTTTGTCTCTAGACTCTACAATCCTTGTAGATGAACTCACAGTAGAAACCTTCTACCGCTTCAAAACCTCAGAATTCTTCAATATATGAATGCCACCCTTTGATGATGCACGAATCCTAGTATGTAACTAACCAATTGCGCGGATTCCAGTACGTGACTTCAATCACCAACTAGAAGAAGATTGTTGGTTGCAAAGTTCTTTACTTCATCAACAATGAAGATCAAGAAACACTTGGTTACAAAACCCCAAGGCGCAAAGACGCAGTAGCTTCTTTCAAAGAGAATAAGGCATCGGTCACCTTTTGCATATGTTCTCCTTCTATTCTTTTATGTGACGGCCTCTAAAATAAGTCTTATATAGGTCTAGGGTTGTGAGAAAAGCTATCCTACACAAATACAAAAGCCTAGCCCAAAAATCAGATCTGAAAATTCTAATTTTCGTAACCTCGATAGATACCTCGATGGATAGTATCTGTCAAGCCTCATTAAACCTCGATAAATAGCTAGGTGTTGAGGAGGTGTCGAGAATCTGTCGATGGGACAGGAGCTTTCTCGATTGATCCACCAGCTATCGAGAAAGTGTCGAGATTGTGATAAAAAATACCTTAAGAGCTCGATAGATAGCCTAGCTCTCGAGAGGTGTCGATCAGCTATTGATCTATCTGTCCGCAGGTGTCGAGCTATCTGTCCAGCTTTAATGAACAGCTTTTATTCACTTGTTTTTTGGTCTAATCTTCATGGCTTTAATACTAGACTTGAACAACATGTTTCTTCAAGTATTAAACACACCTAGAACTACCCAATTACAAGTAAAGTGCATTTTGTCAAAGGATTAGCCAACTACATAAAAGAATGACATATGTTCTTAACAAGTGAACCACATATGTCTTAACAATTTCTAATATTTTTCTTAAACATCATGTTCATGGAATTAGTAATAGCATCAATATGCTTAAATCATATACATAAGGTTTCGAAAACTCAAGTACATATCTTTGTCTGAAACATGCTTATATGCCATATCTCTAATCAAAAACCTTTCAATGCATTGTATACTTTAAAATAACCTCATGACTTACCAAATGCCCATATAACTTATCCCTTACCTGAAAGTAGAGGAATCGAGAGCCTAAAGTCGAAGGAGCTTAGACCTGATGACTGGTAACACCTAAACCAAAATCCCACCTCAAAGACTATCTCTTAGAACCAAGGAAATCCTAATCCCACCTCAAAGAGGTTCCCATAAACATATTATGCACACATCAACAAATAATGTACCAACCTAACGAAATATCATCCTTCTCACATTAATATCATATTTTTAGAAGAGCCAACTTCATTTCAAAAGGTGCTTTGAGTTTAGGGCAATAATGCATGCATAAACGTAAACTCTTTTAAGCATGGTTATATAACCATATACACTCAAAAGGCAACATACAACATGTTGAACAAAACAACTTCATAAATACAACCGTCAAATGGTTTAGAACCCCTCCTTTAGAGTACTAAACCTTGAACCAATTTATACAAAATTACTCTGTGATCCAGACATATCAAATGATGAGCATAATAAATTATAGCTCAAATCACTCACCCTAACTTTAGAATTAAATCCTCAAAGTTAGGCATATCCCTTACTGTTCACTGTTTCATTCCAGCAGCATACACTTCACTTATAAAATACAATGGGCTACAATTCACATCCAAAATTCATGAAATTTTACAGAGAAACTCCTCTGGATGTCTATTAAATACCCTATCAATTTCAGGGTTAAAAAATAAAGCTATGATTTATTAAAAATCATACAAGACAACATGCACAAATCTGTCCTGACAGAATTTCATGCAACTTAGAAATTAAACCATTATTTTTATATTTATCCAAATGCTATGAGACCACTTCCATTACATCCATATGTGTCTTATATTTCAAATAAAATAACCCTAGAATCCAAATTCAATATATACAATTTAATACATAATTTATCATACCTAAACACGGAATCTGTCTCAGTGATAGTTTTGCAACATTTTCTTGTAAATTCACAAAAAATTATCAAATAATGGTATTTTCGTATGGGGATTTTTATGCATTCATCAGACATGTTATAAAACACTTATATATAGTCATTTAACCATTTAGAGCAAAATTAAATACCACACAAATCCCAGCAATAACATCAAAAGTAATCATCGTAGATTTTTCTTACTTAATCATATAAAATCATTAATTAGTAAAAATCCTAATCTACCTTCAACAAATCACCAACACAATTTCAAAGCTTCTTAAAACACTATATATATATATATATATATATATATATAAATATATATATAGGCTTAGAAGTTTCCTAATTTCACAAACCACAAATACCAATACTATAGATTCCATGAATAAATTATGGATTCTAAGGTGAGAGTAGCTAGACCCTTACCAAATTTCTAGTTCCAAGAAGAAATAGAATCACTCTTGCATGGAAGGATTTCTCCTTTCCTAGTGGCTGGACCAAAATTATGAGAGGTAGAGAGCTTGAGAGAATTTTCTTTCTTTTGGTTTAGGACCCATGGAAATGAAAGGGAGAGAGTGTTCTTGACTATTCTAGTTGCTTTGAAAGAGTAGAAAGAAGAAATGAGTTTGGCCTTATGTTCCTTTCGATGTGTGAACCCGTGGACTTGAGGGAAGACTTAAGAGAGCTTCCTAGCTCTTTCCTTAAGAGAAAAGAGAGAAAAGTGAGGGGAAGAATTCTGATTTGTGTGTGGACCTCTGGAAAATGTGAGCAAGAAAGTTTCTTAGGGTTCTAGTGTCTTGAAAAAAGTCAAGGAAGAAACTAGGTGGAAATTTGCTCATTGCATGGCCTGCCAAGAGGTCTTTGGGTTTGTCCACATGTATGGTACTTTGGCATTATGTGTGTTGAATTTCCATTGGTTGCATGTGGGTGGAATTTCTACTATAATATCTCATGCATCATGCTTAATTAAAACACCAACTATGTATTAATAACTTAAACCACTTAATATAATTTTGTACATACTAAGTATATATTTATAATACAAATAGCCATTTCAATTATTTATAATCTTCACAATTCTTATCCAAAAGCATTATAAAAAAAAATATTTATTTAAATACTCTTTTATTAATTATAAAAGAAAGTAGCCTAAAATAATAATTACCCATTCAAACACATAGTTAATATAAGGTTGGGTCAGGGTGTTACATAACACATTGAGTTTCAATTCCAGTATAAGACTACTATTTCTATGGTAATTTTTTTTTTATTTGTCACATGGCAAAGAAATAATCCCATTTTTAAAATAAGGAATACAAATACCACAAGAGAAATGCCAACTACTTCCACAGCTTCCAGATAATGCCAAAAATAGTTGTGGTAATAGCCTTCCTTAATCCTCACTCGATTAAGCTAATAATAGGCACAATTTTTTTTTTCTTTACAATATTTGGGTACAATTTTTTTTTTTTTTTTTTAGATTTCATTTTATACCTTAGTTTTTTTATATTTAAATTCAACCATATAATTTTATTCATCAAATTTTCAATGATAGTTAAATTTAAGGTTAAATTACAAATTGCACCCTTTAAGTTTACGTAAAATTCAATCCAACTTTTTCATTTTATATTTGTTCAATTCAGTCATTTGAGTTTCAGTTTTATTTAATTCAATCTCCTGTTAGTTTCTATTAAAATTGTGCCAAAACAACATAGTTTTAAATTTTTAATTAATAAATAAAAAATATTTGTTTCTAAAAAAATAAAAAAATTATTTTATTTTATTTGTAACTCTTTAAAGGAAGAGAGAGACAGAGAGAGAAATATTTAATTTTGTTTTGCACATGATTAAATAACATAAACATCACTTTTTTTTTTTTTTTTTTTTTGTAAGTGAGGAAAAGACAGGTATTAGGAAAGAAAAGAAAACAAAATTGAGAATGATGTTTATTTTCCTCCAACCCAACCATGAGATGACATGTTATTTCAACACAGGAATCTTAGTTAACTGATGAGAATACCATAACTGAACAACATGTTCCATTTCAACAAAAAAAAAAATCACATAAGTGGACAGAGCAACCTCATCAATTCAAAATTCTGAGCTAAATTCTTCTTGACTTTTGAAATCTTCCATGTATGGCCAATAGAGTAGGCCTAAACCTAAAAGACTTGCTTGATTGAGAGAATACTGAGATAAATTTTGGAGCTAGTTTTGATTTTTTTTTCTTTTTTCCTTCAAAATTTTATTAAAATAATATTTTGGTCTTGAATTTCACTAAGAATTTGTTTTTCTTTAAAAAGTTCTTTTTTCACCCCTAAACTTTGTTTGTAAAGAGTTTCTTTAATAGTTTAGAAACAAAAATAAAGATTAAAAAAAATTCGATAGTTTAGGGATAAAAACAAACTTTTGCTAAAGTTTAAGAACATAAATAAAACATTTTTAATAGTTTAGGGACGAAAAATGAGTTTCTTAAAGTTTAGAGATGAAATACAAACATATGGTAAAGTTTAGAAATTAAAATAGTATTTTACCCAAATAAGTTATTTTAGGAAAAAATTTTTTTAAAAGACAAAAAAAAAAAAAAAAAAAAAAAAAAAATCAAAAGTAGATCATTTTGTAGTAACTAACAACACAATTATAATGAAGACTAAAGAGAGGATTGAAATGAACAACGTAAAACTATATGATTGAATTAAATTTAATAATGTGCTCATTTTGTTAATTTAATTAAACATCTAAGATACAATAATTAAACAATTATACCTAAATTTGATCATTTCCATAATTGTTTATTATTATTGTGGAGGGCATGTTATTTATAGTTTAATACAGTTGTAAGGAGACAATTTGAGTCCGTAGCCCAAATGATAAATGAAATTTGGCCCAAAAAACCCAATACAATGAATTTTTAGAGAGTGGGTTGGGAAACTGGGCTTTAATGAATCAATCAACAAATAAAGTGGATTTAGATGACAAGAAGATGTAGATAGACTAGTTTTACTTAAAGAAAACTGTCCTCAGCACAATCCGAGAAGATCAGTTCTTATATATTAATTCTCAAGTTTAATTACAAGATCAGTTCTTGACTGCTAAAGTGTTTTTCTTCTATTTCTCGATCCCTACCTCTTAGGGCCTCCCTTTTAATTTATACTACATCTCCCCTTTCATATCTACCCTCCATGTGGACAACAGATTGCTTGTGTTGATCCTTGTCCCATCAGCACCCTTCTGAAATCTTTGGGGTAGTTGTAAGGCTAGAAAGCACTGTTCAGATATCACTTCCTCATTAATGCGACCAAAGAGTTAACTACAAAGCATCCAATGCGGTGTTAGCAGCTTTCTCTTAGATATTTCTTAGCTCCCACCTGTCATGTATGTTCATAGTGCATATCCCTATCAATAGAACTTCCTAGCACATCATCATGGATGATAGGACACACATTTTGATCTTTGCTTCATTTAGTCGAGGAGATATTCCTCCTTAGACCACCTTCCTCAACCTTTACAATCATAACTTGCTCGTGAAACTTACAATCTTACATTCTCCTTACTACTGATCTACCCTCGGACCACTGAACCTCCTCAGACAAGGCCTGAGGCTCAAAAATATATTTGGGCCCCTTGTCCCTACAATAGTAATTATATATATATATATATATATATATAATTGAAATCTCTGAAACTCTCACAATTTTTTACGTCAGCACAATATTTAGATAAAATTATTTTTGTTTAATCCAAACTCAACAAGGAGTGAAATTTTATCTCTTTTAACAAGTTCAACTTAAACTCAAACTCATCATTATCATTTTTTTAAACAAAATTATTTTTGTTTTATCTAAACTTAACAATGAGTGAAATTTTATCTCTCTAATAAGTCCAACTTAAACTCAAACTCAAAAATTGATAATTTATCTCTAAATTTGCTAGGTTAATTATAAACACTATAAAAGCAAAGCAAAACTCAATATTTTTTTTTTAAAGCCAAGTAGAGGTATGAGCTGTTCTTATGTTATTTTCTTCTTCTCTACTTAATTTGTTAATATATATATATATATATATATATATTATGGTTTTTCATGTATTTTTAAAAAAGTAATTTTTGTACATGAACCGCCAAACTCTCTTTAGCCATTTTTTAAAAGATAAAAAAGCTTGTAATAATTGAAATTATTCTTTTGAATATAACCCATCTTTCTCTTATATTTCTCTATTGTTTAGCTATATATATTTTGTTTTGTTTCAATAATTTCTAAGCAGTGAATCATCTGATTTTTTAATATTTTTTGGTCTTTCAGAAGTTTTAATATCTGAATTTTTGAGTTATTTTCTTGTAGTATCTAAAACTGTCTGACAAATTTTTTGTAAGTCATTGCATGTTCAAGTAATGGCTTTTTCATATAACACAAATTAAAGTCATACAAAAGAAAATCATGCAATGATGTAGTTTTTTAAATTTTTTATAAAATTATTTTAGTCTACTTTACAAATAGGTAAGTTTCTGTATATAGCATGGGTTACAACTAGTTAAGAATAACAATGAACAATAAAAAAAAAAATGAATAATAATTTTACGAGCTCAATGTCACCACTAATAGTAAAAATATTTGTCCATAGTATTAGAGCATTCACAATGAAAAATGCAATCCTATCTTATTAATACACCAACATCCCAAAACTCTATTATTTTACCATTTTATTAAAATATTATTTTTAATCTTTCTTTATTATTTCTTTCCAAATATCATACCAAACATCAAGAGACCTCCAAATGCGTAAAGAAAGACCTCAGACGAATAAAATATTATTATTTTGTTTTGGCGTAGTGCTACAATACCATCATACATTTACGATAATACGGTAGCACTATGCTAAACAAATTTACATTTTTCCATGTTTAGCCTTCGGGCTATTGAGACAAAGTGGGTTGAATGCTAAATTTTGGTTACATTTGGCATATCCCTAACCCATTGCAAATGCTCTTACCATGAGGCCATGACGTGTTACTATTACACGACATTCAGTTCAATCTATTTATTGTCTCCTTAGATGTGGCAAAAGAGAAGTACTAAGCTCCACTTTTATGCCTCCCTATTAGGTGTGGAAGCTCCCACTTTTTATATATGTCAGTCTGTTTGATGATTTGATCTTATTCTATTCCACTTCTTTTGGAAAACATACATACAATACATACATGCCACTAAATCTAATCCATTCCAAATGTTCAAGAAAAGATTTTTAACTTTTACATGCAGTGGCGGCTTCAGGAATTTTTTTCAGAGTGTTTCTCAACAAACATAAATTACACAATCTAATAAAAAGAAAATTTTGTATATTGACCATAACAACAATAAAAAAAAACACGCAAATACATAAAGTTTACAATTGCTTTCTACATGGTTTTCTTATCAAATATTTGTCCATAATTCTAGGAAAAAAATAGACAATAAACTATAAGTTCGTTTGAAATATTAATAAAATTATTAATTATTTTTGTTTAGTTGTTTCATTAATTTGTTTGTCTTTTATAAACTATAATTTGTTATATTGTTGTTTCATTAATTATAAAATTATTAATTGTTGTTTAGCCTAACATAATTTAATTTGTTTGTCTTTTATAATGTATTGGTTAATTAAATTATTAATTATTGTTTATTAGTTGCTTCCCCCAAATAATTATTGGTTAATTAAATAATTGTTTATACTTATGTATTAATTAAATTAATATTTATTTTATATTTTTATATTATAATATATTTCATTTAAAATCTATTTTTTGGTAAATTTCTTGCTCATTTGTGATATTTTCATCTAAATTTTGTGTTATATTTTGTTTATTACTAATAACAAATTTATCCATTGATCGTTTTTGAGACTCAATTAGTCTTTCTTCTTTTTTCTTTTTTCTTTTTTTTTTTTATTTAAAATTTTTCATATCTAGATGCATATTTTCTAGTAGACATTTCTAATCAAACAATATATTTATGAAAACTAAAATAAAAAATAACTTTCAAGTGTAAAGCAAATGGAAATAAAACATGATTTATATAAAAAGTATTGTTGTAATTTCACCGAATAATAACAAGTTTTTAGAAATCTCAAACTTGCATATTCATTATACTATCAATAACTAAAATATATATATATATATACACACATAAACACACAAGATTAAAAATTAAACACAACACTGCACAAGCCTTGCTAAGATGGCACCCACAAAAAGCATAAAACAAATCCTATTGCGAAAAATAAATAAATAAATAAATAAATAAAAGGCTTGAAGGCCCAAACGTGGTGAAACGTCTAGCCCACTGCCCAGAGAAAACTTAAGTCTTTAACAAAGGCCAAAATTGGGACTCTTTTGAAAGTATATTTCATACTAACATCTCGAGTCTAAAAGACTCAGATTTCATGTTTTAATTAGATCTGAGTTGGACGCTTTTCCACATGGCGTCCACCTAGAAATCGAGTCTTAGAGACTCGATTTATATTTGTAAAACGTTTATAGTGAGAAGAAAGTGTGAATAGGGAAAAGAATCTCTGACACTAAACAAAAAGCAACTCTAACACTAAACAGTACCATCCTAGCAGATAGCAAAGCTACAGTGGATAGGGAAAAAAAATTAGAGTGAATGCTATTGGTTTGTCTTGCAGAATTTAAAGGAGTAGGTAAGAAAAAAAATTTCAAAGTACATAATTTATTTTTTCTAAGTTTGCATAGTCACGGGTTGAAGATACTCAAAACTTCTCTCTTTTTCTGTGTTTGAGGTTTACTTTAATTAGACAAATTTCTTGGAGTAGGTAGGACAAGGACTAAATAATTCTAGGCTCAGTCTATTATGCCTAGTTGGCTTGGACGGAGTGGTCATGTCTGAAGGGTCTCCATTTTCAGCCAAAATTGGGTTGGCTCATAAATCGAGTCTTAAAAACTCGATTTCCAGGTCGACGCCACGTGGAAAAAATGCTAAATCAGGCGCGATCAGAACACTAAAACCGAGTCTTTGATACTTGATTTATAAGCCTTAAATCGAGTCTTTTAAACTCGAGATGTTAGTAAAAAAATATAGTTTTGTAACAGTGCCTACTAATTATATTGTTTCACAAATAGGGTTAATTCCCAATTTTGGCCCTTTAACAAATCTAAATAAGAGTCTAGAGAAAGACAGAAATCCAAGTTCCTCAAAAGTCAAAAGTCAAAACCCATTCAGCCATTCTTCAGTTTTGCAGAATTAAAACCCAAACGCAACAGCGGAAAAAAGAAAGAAAGATGAGATCAGAGGAAGCTTGGTATAGGGCTGACCCTAATAGTGGGAGTGGAGAGAAGGAATGAGAGAGGCAGAGAGCAAGAGTTGAGAGAAAAAAAGCAGAGCAAGAAAGAGAAAAGGAAAGGTAAAGATTTGTCGTAAACACACCTTTTCAATTTTTAAACAACATTATACATATTTTCACACACTTTTTCACTCACACGTATTTTAAAAAAATACAAACAACATTACTCAAACTCTTCTACCAAACGGACCCTTAGAAATTTGAGGTTTTTTTATTTGTTTTGACAACTTGTAATTGCATATATTGGGTTTTGGTTTTTTATTTATTTTATTATTATTATTATTTTGAGAAGCTGTGAGTTTGCTACCATATTGGGTTTGCTTTACCTTGTTTTTTCTTTAGATTGAGTTTGTAATATGATGTTTACAATTGATGTTGGGCTTTTTTTTCTTGGTGGGCTTGCTTTGTTACAATTTTTTTTTTTCTAAGATTTTAGTTCAAAATTTTTTTTGGGTTTTTTTTTTTTTTTTTTTTGAATTAAAAGTAGAACAAATATATATATATATATATATATATATTTTTTTTTTATTTGAAGGTGTTCCTAATTTTGGTTGAGGGTGTGCCTACCTTCTTCTTCTTCTTCTTCTTCTTCTTTTTTTTTTTAAGAGGATAAACAAATAAGTTTTTTTAATTAATATATATAAACTTTTTTTAATTTTTTTCAGGTCAGGGTGTTTCCAGGTTCCTGGAAACACCCTGACATGTTCGTGGCACCGCCACTGTTTACATGTAAATAAGACCCGGTCCAAGTTTGGAACTTGCAGTTTCCATTGACTTCGTCTTGGTCCAGAAGTAGAGAACATACCTCTTTTTCAGATTAGAAATTGTTTGTTTTTACACTTTTTTTTTTTTGTTTTCAGAGAGAGTTTTGGTATCTGGGTATTGCAGATTTGGTTGAGATTTAGCTTAGAATTGACTTAAATGGCTGTTCAAGAATCAAGTTGCATGCGATATAAATTGTGGATGTAGAAAGCCGGTCTGACATTTTTGCATTTGATCATACGTGTGGCGCTTTATTGGGTTCATATCAATATGTGCTTTTACAATTCTTTGCACTGAGAATTTGTGAATTTCTGGTTTTTCGAGATTTACCTTGGAATCTTACTGAGATGGTTATGGAAGTGACCTTTCTTGAAAATAGTCGAATAATTCATTCTGTTAATATCAAGATTTATGGGTATTGCAATAGATACAAAGTATCATATTTGGCTAGATTCTGCTTTCTATTTGAATTCTGGCTTCTTCTCTTAAGAAGTTCTAGAAAAATAAGAACAAAGGAGGAAAAAAAAAAGAGTCTATGTTGTCAGTTAGTATTAGTTGAACTCCCCAATCCCTTGCATTTCTTGATTCTGAATGTTCTGTTACTTTATTATGCCTTATAATCTATTAAAAGCTGCAACAACTCTACTTGCTTGTTTTCCTAGCACTTGTTATACGCTTACTATTTGCCTTCTAGCTGTTTGCTCACCGTTCTTCCACGAATTTTGCTATCTTGTAGCTTAAGTATCATGATATTCCATTGAATGAATGATAAGTTCAGAAACACAGTTTAAATTAATTAATTGGTTTTTTCTAAGCAGGGTATTTCTATTCTTGCATGTAGATGTTGCAATAATATGGCATCAGCTAGGGAATTTCATTAACATGGAGCCCTTGGAATAGCATAACATCAAGATTTTCTCTTGCTGAGCAGCAAAAATGGCTTTGGCTTCTTCTGTAAAAGTGGTTCTAGGATCAATTGCTTTTGCAATCTTCTGGGTATTGGCGGTTTTCCCAGCTGTTCCTTTTGTACCAGTTGGGAGGACTGCAGGGTCCCTCCTGGGGGGCATGCTAATGGTCATATTTCAAGTCATAACTGCAGAACAAGCATATGCTGCAATTGATCTTCAAATCCTTGGTCTTCTCTATGGGAACATGGTTTTCAGTGTATATCTTGAAAGGGCAAATATGTTCAAGTACTTGGGAAAGTTGCTCTCATGGAAGAGTAGAGGGGCAAAGGATTTAATTTGTCGAGTCTGCCTGATTTCTGCCATTTCAAGTGCTTTTTTTACTAATGATACCTCTTGTGTAGTTTTGACTGAATTTGTCTTGAAAATTGCAAGGCAACATAATCTCCCACCTCATCCTTTCCTTCTTGCCCTGGCCTCTAGTGCAAATATTGGGTCGGCAGCAACTCCAATTGGCAACCCCCAAAACTTGGTTATAGCCGTTCAGAGCAAGATATCTTTTGGGAATTTTCTAATAGGAATTCTCCCTGCAATGATCATGGGTGTAATTGTCAATGCCCTACTTCTTCTATGCATGTACTGGAAGTTGTTATCTATTGAAAAGGATGAGGAAGATGTAGCTGTAGAAGTTATTGCAGAGGAGGAAGTGAATTCTCATCGTTTTTCACCAGCCACAATGTCACATTTTACATCCTTGAATTCTCAGGAATGGAACTCTAGACTGGAAGTTATGGCTGTGCAAAGCTCTCCTGGCATGAGTGTTCTAATGGGACGTGTTGAGAACCTTAGGAACCGATCAATTCCAAGTGAGAATGAAATCCAAGGGGTTCCTAGTGGCACATTGGAGTCTCTAAGAAATTCTAATGCATCAAAAGAGGCAGGAAATGATGTATCTTCTCAGGTAAAGGAGGAAACAATCCCTTCAAAGAGAGTTGCATCATTGGATAGACTAAGAGATGTACTTTCTGAACTGTCTTCAGAAGAAGAAGATGATTTGACCATGAGATGGAAAAAAATATTGTGGAAATTATGTGTTTACCTTCTTACTATAGGAATGTTGATTGCTCTGCTTCTGGGTCTAAATATGTCGTGGACTGCAATTACTGCTGCGCTTGCTCTTGTGGTTCTTGATTTCAGGGATGCTAGGCCAAGCCTTGAAAAGGTATAATCTGCAAGCACGTTGCTTTCTACCTTTAAATTATTTTTTCCCTATCAAAAAACTGTAAATCATAACTTGTTGGTGATTATGACCACTGATTGCTTGTTGGAGAGTTTACTATACGTCTTATTTCTCTTCTTTGCCAGGTCTCCTATTCTCTGTTAGTTTTCTTTTGTGGAATGTTTATCACAGTTGAAGGCTTTAACAAAACTGGAATCCCGTGTACTCTATGGGACTTTATGGAGCCCTATTCAAAAATCAATCATGTTAGTGGGATAGCAATTCTCGCCGTTGTCATACTTGTCATGTCAAATTTGGCTTTGAATGTACCAACTGGTATGTTGATGGATTTCTTCCATATACATATATTTTTTGTATTATCTGTTTCATAATTCTTTTTTTTTTTTTTTGGATATGTCAGATGATATTAGCTTTTTGGCTAGCTTGTTTGTAAGTCCGTTTTAAACAACTTTTTTCCTTATTGAATAAAACGAGTTTGCCAAGCTTTCTTGTTAGCAATTTCAAGCTGTACAGAGACTAATTCAACATTGGGATGCGTATAAGTTTGTTGCACTGTCTTTAGATTTCTGGGGAATATGTTAGTGTATAGTTTGGACTTTACATACAGATTATCTCTTCGGGATATCATTGTATTCCCAGTTTTTATTTTTTAATTGCATATTTCTGGTTTTCACTTCTTCTCAAGATCCTTTCTCTACTTGAGACAAACTGAGACAAACTGACATTAACCTTTCTCAAGATTCTTCCCAATTTCACTTCTCAAAAAAAAAAAAACTTGAGACAACTGACATTAACCTTTCTCATGCATGTTCAAATCTTACTCAAGCTGATAGTACACCACCATTTTACTGAACAGGTCTTTCAGTCTAAGAAGTGTCTTTCACTTCACTTTGTACCCAAACTGGCACCCTTCTGGGTCATTTCTCAAAGTCTCGGGATAATTGCAATGACAACAGCATTTCTCACCAAGTTGTTGTTTTCGATTGACATTTTGTAAAACCATAAACAATTTTTGGATATGCTTACCCCCTCAGAATTCTGCCATAGCATTCAATTAAACAATAAACATTCTGTAGTTTGTGCTGAAAGGAAAATTTCCTTTCAGAAACAAAGGGATTTTTATACCGGTAATGATAACTGTGAGTTGACAAGGCTCTCAGTCATCCATGGTCTTTGTGTACATAATATAGGGAACAAGGGATGCTCTTGCACTGAATCTGTGAGATTGTTTTTCATAAATGAGCTGGTAGCCTGGTACTGTGGTTTAATCTTTCCTTCTGCATTTTTGATTAAGAATTGTTTTTCTTTCATGTACAACAACAAGAACAACAAACAAAGCCTTTGTCCCAAAATTTTGGGGTCACCTATGGATCCTTTATAGACTAGTTAGGTTTTTCTTTCATATAAAAAGTATCTAATGATTTTGGTGATAGATCTCTAAGTTGATGCTGTATTCCGTTTGTTATGAACATTCTTGAGGTTCAAGTTAATGTTCATTTCATTTTTTCCCCCAATATTTTGTTGATTTATGATAAATTGTTTATCTACTGTAGCCATTATTCAGCATCATAAAGGCCATTTTTAAAACTATTTACATGAGAGTTCCTATAACTCATGTTAATATTGTGTAGTTCTCTTCCTTGGAGCACGAGTGGCAAGATCGGCAGCTTTAGTTTCTGCAGCTGATGAGAAGAAGGCATGGCTAATCTTAGCTTGGGTCAGCACAGTAGCTGGGAACCTCTCATTATTGGGATCAGCTGCCAACATAATCGTGTGTGAGCAAGCTCGCCGAGCTCCCCAACTTGGGTACACTTTATCCTTTTGGAGCCATCTCAAATTTGGAGTCCCCTCAACTCTTATAGTCACTGCCATTGGTTTGACACTTATAAGATGATGTTGATGCTCTTACACATGATACACGTTGTTTTTATGTAATAAATTTTGTAAAGGAAGATTGTTTCAACATTTGAGCAGTTCAAAGCTGACAAATGTTGTTTTTTCTCTTAATCTCTATTTAATCATAACGTTTTTCATTAATAGTTGTTGAGTTATTATTTCAGACAGACATCCACAGAACAATGGGGCGAACTGTGCATCACTTGCCTGTTTATACTATTAGTTTGACCAGCTCAGTGTTTGTTTTTCAAAGCATTAAATAATGGCTGCAGTTTGCATTTGAGAAGAGTGTTTTTTCACTAGACTTTAGGTTTAATTCTTCCTTTTCTTTTATTGCAAAAGAATTCTACTTTTTTTTTTTTAGTCTACCAAAATAATGATGTACATCGCATAAATAGGCATAGGCATGTCTGTCAGAAATGAAAAACGAAATAAAAATATCAAACAGGTCAGAGTTTAGAAAGAAGAAGTTTTTCTAAATTCGAACTACTATAATTATATATTCAAATCCCAATTCGATCTGGTAATACTAATTCCGGCCTTAGTCACTTATATTTTGAGAAATCCAAATAAATTATAGTTTGTTTATTTTATAGTACTTAATTATATAAGGTCAATTTGAAATGTTCATTGTTGTAAGATAACATTTAACCATATTCAAGAACTGATAGCCTAAAGTCCTATAGTTTATAGCTCAACTGGTACTTCTTAATGTTTCTAATGAATGTGTCCAGTGGATGTGTGTTTTATGCTTGTGTTTTGATAAGATTGGATTGGGCTGAGCCCATGATGCTTTTCACTTTGCATGTCACATGTTCATGCATTCCCCATGCATACGTACTCCTTATTCAATATATTTGATTTATTTGAATTATTTTGGTACTTTTCTGATTGTCTCTTTCTCTCTCTCTGTCTTATTCTATTTACGTTAGTAGTGTCTATGGCACCTAAGCATTAATCCACTCCTGCTCAGAACCCTCTTCATTCTAGAGCTTCCTCCTCTTCTAATTCTGTTTCTCTTAATCTTCGGTTCCGTGATGATAATGCCCACAAGGCATTCTTGGAGAACTTCTCTAGACGAGGTGTTTATTCAGAACGCCAAGTCATTTTGGCAGACTTCGCTGACACTGACTTTCCCTTTGTCATTCACAGTAGGGGATGGGAGTCACTATGTGACGTCCCGGTCACTTATCCTCTCTTGCTTATTCAGGAGTTTTACTCCAACAGGCACGGGATTAATCGTTCAGTACCTCTCTTTTTCACTCGCGTTCGAGGTACACGCATCCCTATCATACCGCAACTAGTTGTGGATGTACTTCAGGTTCCTAGGATAGAGTTTCCTGATTATCCTTCTTGTGAGCGTTTGAGGACTGTGTCCAAAGATGAGCTCATTTCTGCTTTTTGTAAGCACCCTGCTGATTGGGGTGAACATTAGTATACACCATGTAAGGCTTTTGCTAAAGGTCCTCATTTCATAAACATGGTGATTACTTATGTACTCCATCATCTCTCTCACTACAACTCCATCATAGAGTCTCATGCTCGATTTTTGTTATCTCTTCTTGAGCATCTTACTATAGTTTTTCCTTCTCATTTCATTCTTTCTATCATAGATGTTCATTTAGATTTGGCGTCCCATGATAGGCTCATCTTTCCTTTCGCTATCACGAGGATCTTACACCATTTTTCTATCCCTTTTCCTTTGTCCAACCACTTCACTCACATTTGTGCCATAGACGCCGCTACCGTAAAATGTAATGCAGCGCAGTTTAGGTCGAGACAGCCGGATTCCACTCCATCTTCCCGTTCTGCTCCATCTCCTACTGCTCCGTCTACATCTGCTCCTTCTTCCTCTATGGGCGATGTATCTCTTAGAGACAGCATGGCGCAACTGTAGTGCATGGATGCTCGCCTAGATACGCTCTCTACTGAGTTGTATTAGGTGAATGTTCATGTTGGTTGTATTGCACGACGGCAAGTGACCATGGGTGGGTTTGCTTCTGAGGCTACTCCTTCACCAGCGGCTTCTAATTCTCATGATGATAATAATGGTAATGACGATGATGCTTCAGATGATGACGGAGATGCTAGCTCTACTGATGAAATGTCTACTTGACATACTTACCCTTTGTCACTCGTGACAAAAAGGGAGAGTAGTTTTGGATATGAGAGTAGTCATCTTAGGGGAAGAGTTAGTATAGGAAATTTTTGTTAGGGGGAGTGTTGTTACTTGAGGGATGTAGTGAGGATTTGATGTATCTTTTTCTTTTCTACTTTTTAGATATATTATTCTTGTATATGAGGCCTTGTGACCAATTTTTACATACATTGTACTTATTTTCTTTATATGTGGATGTATGTTTCTTTCACCTATCTCTTCATGTGTTGTTTCTTCTCTATCTTTATACACATGTTTCTTATACTTGTATGCAGTCTATTATTTCTGTTTCACACAAAATGCCTTGATGAGTTTTGTTTAAAGTGTTTTAGAAATACAGGTTGTCAAAGTCTACTTGCCATAAACTCTTTTCTTGCAAAGTTTTTCAAGGGTTTGTAATAGGATAGATTTTATTGTATTCAACAAGTGAGTATGAGTTGAGTGATTTATGACTTCTCTCATATGTTCATTCGTTTGTTGTGATTTTGTCACGGATTGCCAAAGGGGGAGATTGTTAGGACATATGTGTTTTCACTTGTTAAAAACATATGTCATTTGTTTATGTAAATTGGCTAATCTTTTGACAAAACGCAGTCTACTTGTAATTAGGTAGTTCTAGGTGTTTTTAATACTTCAAGAAATAAGGTTTTAAGATCAAGTGTTGAAGTCATCAAGTCTGTCCAAGAAAAACAAGCTAAAGTGCAAATTCATTAAAGCTCAACACCTACTCGATAGCTTTTCGACACCTTGCTATATGTCGAGATTTATAAAATCAGATTTTCTGATCTAATTTCTTGGGATCCGTGGATGTGTCTTTGGGCCTTTTTTTCTCTTAACCCTAGACATACAAAAACGATTGCTTTAAGAGCCATCAAATTGTACACAAGTTGCACAAGCATTGAGCAAACTCTGTTCAAGCAATTTATGATCAAAGACAAAATTCTTGACCTAGTTCATCTCTTCTAAAGAAGTTGTTGTATATTTGCACCAAAGAGTTTTATGACCAAGCATCTTCTTGATCTTCATCGTTTAGGATGAACTGAAGAACTTTGCAACCAACATCTCCTTTTAAGTTAGTGTTGAAGTCGCGTACTGCGATTTGCGCATTGATTAGTCACGTACTTGGGAGCCAAGTATCAAAGGTAGGAACTGTCACTACAGAACAAGTCTAATTGGGTATTGGGGTAAGAGTTCAACCGTAGGTTGGTAAGGTACTTGGGATTCATTCACTTGTAGCCGCTTGTTGTGATAATAATGGAGTTTCGGGGGTGGTGACCTGAAAATCACTCGGTGGGGTTTTTGCCGTCAGGTTTTTCCCTATTTATAAACAAATCATCGTGTCATTTAATTTCTGCTGCATATTTAGTTATTTGGTGATTTGTTTGTGCTACTACACGTTTGCATGTTTAATTGATTAATTAATAACTTGGTTAATTAATTAATTAATTTCTATCACAAGGGGTCAATTTAGTTTGTGGCCTATCATTAATCATTTGATGTTATTGTATTCAGCGTCAATGTCTGGTTCTGGCAACCCTTTCATCTATAGGCCTTGCGATGTGTTCACTGTTATAGGTTGTTGCTGGATATTGAAAAATGAGTTCAGCTATCCAATCGATCCGAATTTGCAAAATAGTGCAAGGGTTCACAATACCATGAGACAGGAGTGAGCTTGGTTACTCCGTGAATAGGAAATGTTTTATGATGAGTTGGTTGGTTATAAATTGCCAGTGCCTCGGTGACTTGCATCGCAGATGCCAAGAAACACGATCGACGAACTTCCTAAAGTATTAAACTGCATAAAAGAAGAAAATAATTGAATGAAGATACGTTTTAATCAATATCAGACCCAAGTCGAGATTCAAGAGTTAGTGGTACGAGCACACACAATACATGCAATCATTTCTTACTGATTCCATGTAAAGCGTTGGACTCGTTCACACGAAACTCCCACTCCCGCTGCAGTCTGACATAGTATTTCCTCTCATCGGAATCTCTCTCCCTCCTATAGTTATCTGGAAAATAAGGTAGCATCTAATTGCATATTAACATTGGAAAATGTAACTTCAAATCGGTATGTGTAGATGTTTTGCAAGGGTAGATGTAAATGAGACTTTATATAGGAGTTTTGCAAAGGCAAGTATTCACGTGGAAGTGACTATATGTAAGGGTAAGTATTCACGTGAATAAAGATGATATGACTCGACAGTGTATTCTTCAATAGTGAGCTGTTGAGTAGCACATGCAAAACTGCGAACATGACTTGGCTTAATAGTGGCATCTATTGGTGCATATGGTTCACTGAGGCAGCTATTTGATATGACTACAACTTGTACTACAGCAGTGGGCTGGTGATGTGTACTACAAAAGAGGTTGTGTATTTATTCACATAAAGACTATTCAGCATTCTTGTGCTTCATCTGACATAACTTGAAAAGACAATGCTGAACTGTGTGAAATGTATCATAAATATTTCAGGAATGCTCTGCATTCTTGAAAATGGTGCATTGCAAAAAGATGAATATTTGTGTATTGACGTGCGTGTAGATGATATGACTGGATAGGGTTCAACAATGTGAAGCCCTTGAGCAGCACATGCAGCACTGTAAATATCAATGTAGCAATGGTGGACAGCTTACCCCTAAAATTGATGCATAAACTTTTTAGGGATGCTTTGCTTCCTTGAAAATGATGCATTGCAAAGGGTTGCCCATTTGTGTATTTACGTGAGTGTGGATGGGTACTTATGGTTAGGGTTCAACAGTGCTGAACTATTAAGTAGCACATGCAAAACTACAAACATCAGTGTAGCAATGGTGGACAGCTCATCTCCAAAATTTTGCTTAAACTTTTGCGGGATCCTCTACATCCTTGAAAACAGTGCGTTGCAAAAGGTTGCATATCTGTGTATTCTCGTGAGTGTGGATGATATAACTGGACAAGGTTCAACAGTGCCAAGCTGTTGAGCAGCACATGCAGAACTACAAACATGACTTGGCTGAATAGTGCTGAGTTGTGTTAGCCTTCTCCAACTTTACTTGTCAAATGCTACTATTATGAGTAGTGAGTGTAGCAACATTGGAGAGTTTATTCCCATATATCTTTACAAACTTTTCAGGGAGTCTTTGCGGGTACAAAATTTAGTTACATTTTCTCAACGTCAATGTAAAATTACATGAAGAAAACTATGCTTCCAAGGTTTACATCAATAGCTTCTGATCATTACAATTGCGACATTAAGGAGTTTTGGAGCAATGCTACAACAAACTAATAACTTGAATGAAACATTTTAGAGGCTGATCAGGCTTTTAGGCTTTTACCCTATTTTTAAGTAAACCAAATATCATTGTGACAATGTGTTGTGTGAGCCATATAGATTTTCAGTGAATGAGTGGTTAGTCTGGTTTAGATGAGTCTGTATGTAATGTATCTATATAAAGCAGTACACTAGCAGAACTAACATACACAGATACAAGTATATGATACAGCAACTCAAACAACTCATATGAATGAATTATTCTATTATTGAATCATATATGTGGTTGATCTGTGTGATTTGGATGAGTCTGTATGTATTGAATCTATTCAATTTTCCTATAAGTAACGTGCAATAAATCTAATTTGGGTAATAAGTGTTGTGTGTGTAACATTTCAAATTACACAGACAAAATATTGAAAACATCAACATATCTAGCTGGAGGCATGTCACTTTCTAAGGCTTTTCCTACATTACAAAGCAAATGACATTGTCTAACCAAAGCACTAGAATCATATGTAGCAACAAAGAATAGTAGGGAAAAAAATGAGAAACTAATTTCATATAAACTTAGCCAAAACTAATGAACAGTTAATCTTTAGAGTTGCAAAAGTTGAACGTACATAATCATCATTTGTCAGACATTAACAACAACATTCTGTATTGCACAAAATGTGTAGACATTATCAACAACGTCTAATGTTCGTAGATAGAAATTTTTGGAAATCATCATTGCTTGAATCTAAGAAGTCTGAAATATCTCTTTCATTATCTAACGTAGTAATTTCATTAATAGACTTGATGTCTCGCTTTTACGCCTTCCCCTTTAGATGCTTCTTAGTTTTTTGGATTGTGAAAACAGTCTAAATGCCTTTGCATTTGATTGTTCTCTTGTTCAAGAGGAGTAAATATGTTGACAGGTTCATCTCTAGGTAACTCAGCTGAGCGTGCCTTTGGAACTTATAACCCGTGCCATTGACAAAACACCTCCAACTCACACATCTTCTCATATAGGGATGGCCATGGTGGTTCTGCTATGGTGAACTCTATTGTGGTGTTATCTGTACTTAGTTTTGTAGGTTTGTTGACCATGATGTGCCCAACGCTTCTAAGACTCTTGTAGGTGTATAATGGCATATTAACGAAATCTCTCTTCTTTCCAACCCATTTTCCTCTATGGTGGTCTGTGTATGTCTGCAATTTTTGATCTGTTAGAACTTGTGATGATCCATTTGTTGAAGTAGATCCAAACTTGTTTCGCATTGTACGATTTGATGTTGAGGCATTGTGACTCATAGCTTAGTCAATATACGAAGTTAGTGGGGTAGAAATAAGATTATTATTGCGATGCATCCAATTAGATGTAAATGGGACATCTATGCATCCAATTACACAACTGTGTATTCATGTGAGTGTAGGTGTGAAATAGTGTCGAGCTGTTGAGCAGCACATGCAGAATTGCGAACATGATTTGGCTAAACAATCGTGTCTGTTGGCACATGTGGTTCGTTGAAGAAGTTTGATATGACTACAGTTGGTGCTACAACAACGGGCTAGTGACATGCCTTCAAAGTTTGAACTTGGTCATCTTGAAACTTCACTATATGAATTGTGTTAGGTCTTTCACGCTGAAATTTTGCTATATAATTTATTAATTGTGTTTGATTTTTCACAAAACATTAAACATCACAGTGTTTATTATCTTTTGTCATTTTCAAGGTGTTTAAACATCATGGTGTTTAAACATCATGGTGTTTATTATCCTTGGTCACTAAACATTACACATAAAAGCATCACTTTGCTCTCAAAACCATCACTCTTACAAATTGCATAGCCCCACAGCCTGAAACATTGAAATATCTCTTGTAATCATAGCCAATTAATGTGACACTGTAGATTTGGAATACATATTTACTGGACTATTCGGTCAAATATTGTGGTCACACTTTTTTGATTATGGTAGCTAAATCAAAGACTTGCTAGTCTGAAGTGAAGCCCAATTGGAACTGACTTTGAAATCTGTTATCCCTTTGATGTTGATGACTTGAGCTCACTGTTATAACTGTTTAATTGTGTTTGGTCCTTCACAAAACATTAAACATCAGGGTCTTTATTATCGTTGGTCATTTTCAAGGATGTCAGTCAAAACGATCTTCCCATAATCTGTGACTGCTAGTTAGAAAAGATTGCACATGGTAAAGCCATCTTGAACCCTGAAACTGAGTTGTCAAACAATCGCATCCCATAAACATTTAGAGGTTAAAAGCATCACTTTGCTCTTAGAACTTTGATGTTGGTGGCTTGAGCTCACTGTTATATCTGTGTAATTGTGTTTGGTCCTTCACAAAACATTAAACTTTACGGTATTTATTATCACAGTGTTTATTATCTTGAGCTCATTGTTATCTATACTATTATTTAAAGGGCTTCCCCTATTTGGATTCTTTATATTTTATTTCAAAAATGCCTCTACACCCCTATGTTTAAGTAGAGACAAAACTAAAGGACAATCCGGTAAAAATACAACTCTAACTCTCACTATTACATTGTCCAAAATACCCTTATCATACCCACCTACAAGTTTTCAAATAATGTGGATAAATATGTAAATTAAAATCCTACACTTTAAGACCCATAAACTCATGTACACTGCCAATTTCTATCTTTCACTCTTCTTCAGATTGAAGGCATTTAATTTAGCTCTACATCCTTCTTTATTTTTATTTAAATTGAAGACATTTACTGTTGGCATGTGTGGTGTGTTTGATGTGGTTGACATGACTGGTCTTGGTGCAACAACAGTAGGTTCATGCAGTGTAGTGCAGAAGTGTGCGTAATGAGTCACATGAATGTGTTTCTATCTTAGTGAGCATGGTGAAACTGTCAGAAGTTGTCGCGTAGCAGAGGAAAAGTTGGCTACATTAGTCATTTGAACTGTATTCACGTGATTTGATTTGATATGACTAGAATCGAGGCAATAGTAATGGGTTGATGAGGGTACTGTGAGAAAGTTTGCATACATATTCACATGAAGTAGTTTGATAGGACTAGACTTTGTGCAAAAGTAGCTGGCGTATCTAGTTACTCTATTTTGTTTTTTTTTTTTGTTTTTTTTTGGAATGACTTGGTGCCCATTGTAGTTATTATTGCTATTGTAGTTATTATGACTATTACTGGTCGCTAACCCATGCGATGCATAGACCAATTGAACATGCGCTATTGCAATGGAGTATATGAATGTTAATCTTATAGAATATTAATCTTCAAATAGCGCAAAATCAATACAATCAATATTTGATTAAAAAAATTAAAAAAAAAAAAAAAAAAAAAAAAAAAAAAAAAAAAAAACTTTAAACCTAATGCGGGAGTGCATAAGGTCATGCCAAGTGTCACTCTATTTTTTTTGTTTTTTTTTTTTTCTTTGCACTACAAGGTTTCATCAATAAATTTAGTAATGAAAATATGATGCATGAGGTACAGTCCAAATGGGGACCAAATTCAGAATAATATAAATGATGATTTAAGAGCAACAACAATATCCAATCACTAGAAAATACATGATTGAAAAGAAAAACCTGCAATAAAAACAGTTGCCTGAAGATATAGCTTGATCCATTTCTCCAAGGAAAATCTCGTAGGTGGTTCATCGGCAATATCAAACCCTATAAACCAATTGTGCTTTCACAAACCTTCAATTTGTATTAATAATTACTATAATCTAATAACACGTGAACACTGTACAGAATTATAAAATAAATCTTATTTACATTTTTGGATCTACTTGATATTATATAGAATCACATAATAACATAAAAAATTTTTA
The DNA here is from genome assembly GCA_030445155.1 of Quercus variabilis. Classification (NCBI taxonomy): domain Eukaryota; kingdom Viridiplantae; phylum Streptophyta; class Magnoliopsida; order Fagales; family Fagaceae; genus Quercus; species Quercus variabilis. Next base: position 14,483,307 of record CP129453.1, read on the forward strand.
CAATTAGAACCATTTCAATAATACTAATAATAATAACGACGGGCATGAAACTAACCATTATATTAATAAATCAAATTACTTTCCATAGATACCATGCTCCTCAAACTGCCACTAAAATAACAAAATATACAACTGGTTGAATGGCACTTCACAGAACTGTTATACAATTCTCCAAATATGCTACAGCAATTACATGAAGTTCTTCTTCCCTTTGGATACAATGGCCAATGGCAATAATCAAGAGTCAAATGGTAAAGAAGGTGGAACAAGACATCTATAATCAGCTAAGTCCACTCGCAGAGCTGCAACCTCAGCAAGAAGACCATCTAGAAGCTGCCCATGGGCTGCGTGAGTCGTCATAACGGCCTCCATCATAGCTCGAAGAGAGGGAGGAAGAGGGCCTGTATGCACTGTAGTAGCAATGTCAACATCTACCTCATCATCACCATCCTCGACAACAGCAACTATGGGATCCCCATGCATGTCCTCATCTGGAACATCTCCAGTAGTAGACTAAACTCATGGTCTCTTGGATGAACCAACACTGGGGTCGGCAAACTTTTTTTGGGTACTTCGCTATTTCAAAATTTTGGCTCCTATGGGGGCTTGGATGTGGACTAACTCTTGGGAAGGAAAGTTCTCTAATTCTAAATATTTGAGGACCCTATGGATGAGAACTGGAAAGAACAGACCATGCGTTGTATACTTGTTCCTACACACCTCCATAATGGTTTCAATGAAAAGGGAAGGAAAACAAATTGAACTATCGGTGACAAGGGCGTAAAGAAAGAAACACATGTCTACAGGGATTGTTTGGATATGAGAGATAGGGAAAATGATGTGACAAACTATCTTAAAGAAGATATAATTAAGCTCAGTTAACTCACTTGAGCTAATACTTCGGTCAGAACCCTAAATGACTGATCTTCCACAAAAAACATCCATAAAATTATCAATACGAGAAGACCTAGAGTATGGATAAGTAGGTGTACAAATTATAGGTATATCAAGAGCTTTAGATACGTTGCCCCTAGTTATTGTAAACGGTACACCACATATCAACGATGCCACTTTATGACCATGGTCATCCTCATGCACCAAGAAATTCGAATAGAATTCTCTAATCAAGTCAGCTGGAGGGGGTTGTTTGTTTGTACACAGGGATAGCCAATGCCTAAACTGTAGATTCTCACGGACAAAAGTATGCAGTTCATGTAGATTGATTTGCCTCTCTCCCTAAATATGCCAACTCTTAATCAAGGTTTCAAAAGTTTGCTCATTTGCATGCGTGAGGAACCTTAATTGATCAAACACCACTTTAGGTTCGGATGCAGCTTTGGATTTTCCCCTCTTAGCCCTCCTTAAAGCCATAACTAAACTGATGGTTAGCAGTGGAAACACAATCAGCTCACAAAAAAAAATAGAACCAAAAATCGCATTAGGAAGAGATAAACACAACATTCATACTACCTAACCCATTGATATTTTCATAGCCAAACAGATCATTTCATCACAATCTACATAGACAATGAAGTTTGAAGCAAAGAACAAAAATTGGAAAATAACACACTACCATGTGTAGAAAATCATTCATACAATGTATTGCCTAAAGTAGTTTACAACAATAAAATGAAAAAACAATATTCTTATTCACAAGTTGTTTAGTTGGTGAAATAATTGTAATGCATTTTGGTTTGAGTCAATAATTTGAAGATAAAGATGATTATAAACTTTAGTTGAACTTAAAGAGCCAACATGCAATTTGTTAACATATTGAATTTTGTCAAAATGATCAGTAATGTCACGCACCGATATCAAGCATTCTAACGGCAATATATTCTACAGGAAAGATACAAGTGGATGTAGGACCTGACACATTTTCGAAATTCTTAGTTATATGTAGTAAGTTTCACCAACTTATACAAAAAACATTAAATTGTACAATGTACAGTTCAGATATACAAACAGCATAAGGACTAACAAACACATATGGAGCCACTGGAAAGTTCATTTTGTGGAAGGAGACTAGTCGAAGACAACCTACGAGATAAGCAAGTAACCTTACTAACAACAAAGCATTTGACTAGCCAAACACCCAATTTCATCACAATCTACATAGACAATGAAGTTTGAAGTAAAGAACAAAAACTGGAGAATAACGCACCACCATGTGTAATTTTAAAGACAATAACGGTTAAAAGAGTCTTACTGCATAAAATCTTCGAAGAATTTGTGCGGAAAATTGTCGACTCTGGCTGGATGCAGTGAAAGCAATCGAAAATGTCAATATTGGATTGCTTCAAATTTTGCAGAACTAGGGAGAATTTATAATCGTGGGTAATCAGCATAACTCGATTATATATATATATATATATATATAAGTTATATATATCTCGATTTCTTATTAATCAAGTTATTAAGAAAGTTGAGAATACACAAATCGGGTTATGTGCACTGTGGTTCCAAACCTAGTCTAAATATTTGGATTGATCCAGATGCGGTCCAAGAGGAATCCAAGTGTCCAAATGGGTCTTCCACATAACTCGATTTTAATATAATCAAGTTATGTGCAGTGTAACTCGATATATAGTAAATTGAGTTATTTGGGATTGGTCCAAGCCCAGTCCAGATATTTGGACTAATCCAAATGCAGTCCAAGAGGAATCCAAGTGTCTAGTGTGGGTCTTCCACATAACTCGATTATACTATAATCGAGTTATGTGTAGTGTAACTTGGTATATAGTAGATCGAGTTATTTGGGAATACATTAACTGCATTAAGTAAGAACTAATGCAGCACTGTTCACACCCATACTAATTTGTGCCTAAAGCTGAAACTGCAATGTTAGTAGGGATAGAAGGTTGGTTTCATGGATATATTGTGTCAAAGTGTCTTAAATATATAGGGCATAGAGTTCATTGGTGCAAATGTAGGGTAAGTTATCAATTATCATTATATTTGCCATTCATGGTTCATGCCAGCACTTTTAATACGCGCTATGGCTAAGGATAACCAATATAAATGTTTTGTTAGATAACTGCCAAACTTCATGTCCCTGCCATACTGCCCTACCTACTTTTGTGTAACAAAATTACAATTACAATTGAAGAACACAGGTTGTGATTAGGGGTGGCAAGTGGGTGAGTTGGGTCATAAATGGATTGGGTCATAAATGAGTTGGGTGTGTAATTACCCATTTATCCATTTATGACCCGTTTATATATAAATTAATTATCCATTATCTGTTCAACCCATTTAATTAGTAACCCACCCATTTAACCCATTTAATTAGTGGGCAGTGAAACATGGATCTCTATTCTCTACCATTAACGATATTTTTTAAAACATGGATCTCTATTCTCTATTCTCGTCAAGCTCTCCAAGTCCCACCGTCGTCATCATTGTCGGCGCTCTCCTCCATCAATGCCTTTTTCTACTCTCCCACGATATTCACCCTATGGTTATTTTTGATTCTCTACATGAGGCTGCTCTCAAAGCCGTCAATGTTCTCACTACCATGGCCATCCCCGTCGAGCTCTCCGATCTCAAGTCTCTCAACAAGTCCGCTTCCACTTTTCTTAACAGCAAGGTCATTAGTTAGTACTCCAGTCTCCTCGCTCCGCTCGTTGTTGATTCTGTTCTCTCTATAATCAATCCAATGAAACCTGATATTGTCGATCTCCGAGATATCAAGATCATGAAGAAACTCGGCAGTACTATGGACGATACCGAGCTTGTGAAAGGCCTTGTTTTCGACAAGAAAGTGAGTCACGCTTCTGCTGGACTCACTCATATGGAGAATACGAAAATCGCTGTCATTCAATTCCAGATTTTGCCGCCAAAGACCAATATCAAACAGAGTATTCTGGTTTTGGATTATGCGCAAATGGATAGGATATTGAAAGAAGATAGGCTGTGTTATGTAGTGTATGTTTGGTTGCCGAGAATGTGATCGTGTGCTATTTTTGGTTTTGTGTTTGTTACGAGTTTGTTTGGATGATGAGAAAATGTAAGAAATGTCGAAGAGTAGGTGGTAAAGTGTGTTTGACTTTTGAGTCTTGTTCTAGGAATTTTATTTTCATCTCTCTCTAGAATTTCCTTACTTTTGTTTGGTTACTAAGAAAATCAGAGGGAAAGTGTTTTGGGTTTAAGGAGGTTATATTGTTTATTTAAGTTTTAGATTTTAGAAGGGCTTAGTGGGTTTTATTGGGTTTATTTAAATTTAAATTTTAGATGGGTTTAGTGGTTATTAGTGGATTTATCCATTTAGACCCATCTAATTAAATAATCAAATGGTTCTTTACCCATTTAACCCAAATATTCAAACGGTTTGGGTTAAGACTTATTTAAATAAGGTGGGTAATGGGCGGGTTCATGGATATGAATAAAAATTGCCACCCCTAGCTGTGACCCAACAAAATTGGGCATTTTTTTTTTTTATTAACTTCAATATATATATATATATATATATCAAACGGATACAGGGCACGCAGTCAACTTCACAAATTGTCCTTAAGACATTTGAAAGACTGGGGTTATTAAAAGAAAATGACTTAGAAGATGAAAGGGAGAGCTTTGAAGCAGCGTGAGCTGCTAAATTACAATCTCTCCTAACCCTGGGATGGTTAGCAAGGAGGATAAAGGATCAAAACAATTTTTCACATTTCCTTCAATGACTACGCATGGCCATTTTTCAACTTTAGCAAGCTGGATAGCCCAAAGAATGGTAGATGCCTCAGGACTGAAGGGGGAGCATGTAGGAGTAGATCTTGAAATTGGGCTCTTCTTCTTAAACAAGAAGATAATATAAAAACCAAATAAAGAATATCTCAAGAGGTATAGGATGCAAATCATGCAAATTGTGTGTGCTACTACATTTTATTTATTTATTATTAATATATCTATATGGGTTAGTAAAATTCTTAATGGGGTGACCCTCAATATGACTAAATCCTTCCTTGTGCCAAAAATAATAATAATAATAAAATCTTATGTAAAATAAAGAAAATTTTTGCAAATATCATCAAAATGAACAATAAATAGTCAAATAAAAAATCACCTTAATAACTATGAATGTAATTAAAAAGTTTCAAAATACTACTAAAAGTTTAAATATTCTATTAAAAAAATTGTAGTAATAGAATATTAATCAAAATAGTAATTTAAACTTTTTGTAACTTCAGAAAATAATAATAATAATAATAATAATAAAATAAAAATAAAAAAACCTTTCTGTATTTCTGTAACTTTGGTAATACAGTTTCAACTAGAGTACAATAAACTAAATAAATACTTTTTTTTTTTGGGGGGTGCGGTGTGGAACATTTTGCTATTCAGAATAATAAATTTTAAGTGTGTAAATAAATGGATAAAATGACTGTCCACGTTGCATTAGCCTAAAATTTTTTTTTGTTAACAACTATTCTTGATTAGGATTTCTATTTTAAAGGCACGCTCTACTGGAATTCTTGGATTTTAGACATTTTTTGTCAAGACATAATAGACCTATAATGAGGGGGCATACGTGCCTCCATTATGACTAAGATTATGGGCATGTAACCCTTGATTCTCACAACTAGGGTAACATGTAACCCTTGATTCTCACAACAAGGGTAACAATTCTTCATATTCGAGTAACTAACTAGCCCTTGGTCCTTTGAGCTCAATCCCTTCAACTTGACTTATTAGGTTCAAGCCTATGTTCTTTGTCATACGTGTGTTGTTCCTTGAGTTCATGCTTAAAGAGATTAAAAAAATCTCGATGTTGGACTCTTTAACTAATTATCAAAATGGCGGGAGTACTACATATTCTTGAAGGAATAATTAGACATTTGAAGAGGTTTAGATATTATTGTTTGAAAAAAAAAAAAAAACCTAGTCATAAAACTCATGTCTAAAGATGAAATGACATTATAATCCTTTTTTTTTTTAAGAGGGTTTCAATCTATGATGTCCGCTTTTAATAATAGCTCTTTATCACTAGAATAAGACACTAATCGGTTTTTAGTGTAAATGGTGATTGAACTCCAAATCTCTTATTCAACTATCAAATATTTTATTAGTTGGGCTAATTGAAACTCACACAGTAATTCATTTGATGCAACCACATTTAGGATACAAGTTTTATTATATAATATATGATATAATTTATTTATTCATTGAATAAAAATAATTTTATTCAAAGAGAATTTAACCAAAAGGAGCAGAAGGCCCAACCCATCTCTCTACTAGGCTAAAAATACAACTCGGAGGTAGGCCCTAGCGCTTATAATGGGCTGAACTGTGACCGTGATGGGTTGGATGGACCACTGCCATGAACTTCATGGGGTCTTCTTCAGTGGCTGAAACAATACTGGAGGAATCGCCTTCAAAAAACACATATTCATAGCCTCTTCTCTCTCTCCTTCGTTTGTTTGTTTGTTTGTTTTTTTTTTTTTTTTGGTACTTTTTTTTCAGTCAAGATTGTACTCCTATTTATACAGTTGAGCTGTGCTATAAGAGTATGAATTGGGCTTTGCTCATTTTCAGGCTTTCAGCAAAAGTTTACTCCCATTTATATAATTTGGTTTCTCTAACCCACTATATGGCAATTGATAAAATTATTTACGTATATGAATTATGTGACTTATTCAAACAATGCATGTGGAAGGTTTAATGAGTTGCCACGTGTTGGAAGAGGTTATTCAAAATTGGTTTGTAAAGAAAATATTGTCCATTGAATCATAAGAATTGCTTGTAACAGTTGCTTGAATATATAGCTAGAGAAAGTAAATAAAATGTACAAGTCATTTGATTTGACCCAAATTTTGGGTTTAAGTTACAAGAGATGTTATGTTTACAACAATTTTACAATATTTTTACAACAAATCACAGGTGATTAATTGTTATTAGTTTAAATTTGAAACTAACACTAAAATTACTTTTTTGCTCCAACAATAACAACTAGTAACAACCTGCCATTTAGGATTTGTTGTAAAAATATTGTAGACATATCATTTCTCTTAAGTTACACCTAGTGTAACTCTAAAAAATTACACATTTTCTAACCATTGAATTTAAGTAGATCCAACGGTAAAAAAAATGTACTCATTAATGCTGATATTCTAATAAAAATCTCATTTATTATCATTATCTATAACATTCCATACCTATCTCTAATCCCAAAAATATGTATATTTTTCTCTCTGCTCTCTCTTTCTCATCCACTACATGTTTCTCTCTCCTTCATTGCTCTTCCACCTCCATTTTCATAAGGTTCCACCTCCATAGCCACATAGCATCATTTATCAATTTAATAGAAAAAGATTATGAGATTTAAATCTTTCCCAAAAGAAAACATGAAAAATGATATACATGTCCGATAACAAAATCAAGACTTGAATAATTAATTAAGGATGGTAGGAACCACAATCTTTTTTAAACATTTAGTGGGATATAAGTAATTATAAACATTGACTAAATATTGGATAACGCTTATTCCTTTATTATATTGACAAAAAATACTAATGAAGTGTATGATGATATTTGGGTGAATACATGTTACTAATTTAATATTCTAATTTCATGCATATATAGGACGTTTCATCACTTTTAAAATCCATTTGACCAGCCTAAGTTTGGCTTGGGGTGGTTATCTTTGTTTTTTACCATCCTTAAGATCAAAGGTCGGTGAAGGTTGAAGAAAGAAAAAGAAAACAAGTTCAAAATCCAATTAGAGAAAAAAGAACTCGTCACAACACCTGTGCCTAATGCCCTACCCTTACGTGTTAATCTTACAATTTTAAGTAGAACTTTATTCATCAGATTCTATGTGGCTGTGGAGGTGGAACCTTATAAAAATGGAAGTGGAAGAGCAATGGAGAGAGAAATGTGCAATGGATGAGAAGGAGAGCAAAGAGAAAAATATACATATTTTTAGGATTAGAGATAGGTATGGAATGTTATAAATAAGGATAGTAAATGAGATCCTTATCAGAATCCAATAGTTTAGAAAATGTGTAACTCTTTAGAGTTATACCAGGTATAACTCTCTCTCTCTCTCTCTCTCTCTCTCTCTATATATATATATATATATAAGAGTTGAATTTAGTTATACTAAGTGTAACTTTCAACAATATTATATCATTTAATAACTTTTTATTGAATTGATATTTTGAAATTTCACAATTGGATTACATATTCTTTATATTTTTAACACGTACACCAAATTTTGTTCCAATCAAATATTGTTAAACATATCTTCAACAAATGTGTATATTTTAAGTTTTTGTACTTTAAAGATATGCATAAAAAATGAGGTTTATGGATTAAATAGTAATTAACATTCAATGACATGAAATTTGATACGTATATTTAAAATATATAGAACATATAATTCAACTGTAAAATTTTTAAAATATCAAATCAATAAAAAGTTATTAGGATTCATGTTTTAACATCTTCGCTATAACAATGTAATTTTTGTCATGTGAGGGACGGCAACCAACTTTCTGGTTCCCTTGTTAAAAGAACAGTTTCATCTATATACAATGATGTTCGGATGCTGTATTCCAAAGATATTGTATTCATTAATAGAAGCTTCGCTTATTATTTTCTAAATATAAAAAAATAACCCAACTCCATATAGAAGTACATATTACATTTATTTTTTGAGCCAGTACATATTATATTTGTGTTGACTGATGAAACTGCTATGAAACACATGCCATATGTACATCTAGGTTTATTAATATTAGTAGTTCCTCAACAAAAAAAAAAAAAAAGGTTTATTAATATTAAAATCTCATCAAATTAATAAATGTGTCACACTCTCATACTCGTACCATCCGAAAAGGATATATTTAATAATAGAGGGTACTTTTTTTTTTGGCTGAATAATAATAGAGGGATCAAAAAAAAAAAAAAAAATAGAGGGTACTTGTTCAATATTTTATGTGACAATTCAATGATCCGAATGATTAGTCAGTGAGTGTAATCATTTTCTTGTTTATTTTGTCCTATATGTTTATAATAAGAAAGAGATTTTTTCTGATTCATATCTATAATGTATAAATATTATTTTTGATAAAGATTAATATCTATAATAAGTTATAAACAACTCGCATTAAGCAACCTACCAAACTACATAGTATGTAACAATTGGATAGATTGACAATTTTCTAATCCTTTGAAGTCTTTGGCTTTTTGCTCTCTTCAAAATGAAAGAAAAATAAAACATGTGAATGGCAGAATAGAAAAGAAAAGGCAAAAATGAAAAACTCACCCTCTAAGTTTCATCATTTTTCATTTCAATCCTTTAAATTTGAGTTTTGTCATTTCAGTCCTTTAAGTTTCATTTATTCTCAATCAAGTCCTCCCTTAACAACCTGTTAAATGTTGCCATTATCTACATTAAAAACGCCGTTTTGTCATTTTTAAAAATTTTTAATTTTAATTTATTATTTTAAGAAAACGTTAATTTCAAACCAAAAAAAAACCCAAAAATTATACTAAGAAACGACAAACATCATTGAAGAACAAAATTGAATCCCTACCCCATTCCCCAACCCAATACCGAGAGATTGAGAAAGAGAGCAGGTGATGCCACAAAATCTCACCAAAATTGAAAATCATGAAACCCAATTTGTTGCTTTCAGAGAGATAAACTTAACACCAAAAATTGAAAATCATGAAACCCATTTTCCAAAATGTAAATTAGTTGCTTTTAAAGAGTTGAACTAAACACCCCAAAATTGGGTTTTGAAAACAAAAGGCAAAGCAATTCCAAATAACAAAGTTGGGAAAGAAAGAATAGTAAATTGTTACTGGATCCCTTGGTCCTCACGCTCCCACTCCTCGCCGCCAGTGCGTCGGTTTCCATGGCCCAGGCTAGCGTTGTGGGCACAGAGTTGTGGTGCGTGGCGAAGAACAACGCGAAGGATGCAGCGTTGCAGACGGTGTTGGACTAGGCCTATGGGCCTTGCACCACCAACTGCAGCCTAATACAACAAGGCGAGCCTTGCTACGACGTGAGCGACATAGTGGTTATAGTGTCGTATGCATTCAATGACTATTCTTTGAACCCCAGTCAGTCCCAAAAACTCCCCTTCTTTTTATTTTCTTTTCGTTTTTCTGATTGGGAATTTGAATGTTTCGAAGGTTATTAGATTTGACTTTCGTAAAACCTTTGTCTTTTTTTCTTTTTCTTTGTCCTGTTAACACCCAGAGATTCGACAGCCGAGAACTCTATCGATGAATTCCAAGGAATCGGTGACGATCTTCAAGAGTGGTTTTGCATTCCGAGTAGAGTACAATGTAATATCCCTATTTTTTAAGGGAGGGAGTTTATGATATCCGAAATTGAATTCCAGTGAGATTTTGTGGTATCTCCCATTCTCTTTCTCAATCTCTCGGTATTGGGCTGGGGTATCGGATAGGAATTCAATTTTTTTCTTCAATGATGTTCGTCGTTTCTTATTATAATTTCTGGGATTTTTTTTTCTTTTGAAATTAATGTTTTCTTAAAATAATAAATTAAAATTAAAATTTTTTAAAATGACAAAACGGTGTTTTTAACATGTAGATAACGGCAGCATTTAATAGATGGTTAAGGGAGGACTTGATTGAGAATAAATGAAACTTAGAGGATTGTAATAAAAAGTGATGAAACTTAGAGGATGAGTTTTGCATTTTTGCATTAAGCAACCTACCAAACTACAAAGTATGTAACATTTGGATAGATTGACAATTTTCTAATCCTTTGAAGTCTTTGGCTCTTTGCTCTCTTCAAAAGGAAAGAAAAATAAAACATGTGAATGGAAGAATAGAAAAGAAAAAGTAAAGAGTAATTTAATATTCTTTTCGTTCTTAGAGATTTGTTTAAAAAAGAAAATCAATATTAGGGACATAGGAATTTTTTCATAATCTATTAAGGTGGCAAATTATAATTAAATCAAATCAAATTTTCATGACCTTATTGCTAACATTATTTTTATTATGTCCTAATCCCAATAAGTTACACTAATTACATAAAAGTTCCCAGAAAAAGCTCAAAACTAGGTCCAGAAGTTTGGAATTGATTCTCCAAACTAACTTATAATTCAAACATCTGAGTTTAAATACATGAATTTATATGTAAATATAATTAATATAAAATTAGAATGACACTTAACATAAAATGAGAATGTATATTATCTAAAATTTAAAGATACTTAGCATAAAAGTATTGAATAATTAAAATGACACTTGACAAAAAATTAGAGCGTAATTATAATCAAATTTTAGATTCTTAATTGAGCTTCTAATTTTTTTTTTTATTTAATTTATAAAACTGAGCCTTCAAATTTAATATATTGTTACATATGATATATGATAGACAAAATTTCTTCAGCATGCTAAGCAATGCTCTCAATTAATTACAGTAAAAAGGAAACAAGTTATGAAGCGCAGAAATGGAGAATATTCTAACTCATTTACAGCTCAAAGTTCACTTCACATTGTTCACAATCGAATGGAGGTAAAAGCCTAAATGGAACATGACAAGCTTTCCAACAAGATATACGTATCTCTAATATACAATTGAGTTTATCTTGATTGTTTGAAAAAGCTAACCATAAGATTTGACATGATTAGTTATTATATGTGCCATCTCAACCAAGGTTTACAAAATTCTTAGGTAGGAAAGTCCCAATTAGATGGGGGGATAATTTTAGCTCTTTGCTTTTTGTTTCAATTTTTTAAAAATTTTTAAATAAGTTAGTTTTTAGTTTTTGAATTTTGGTCACACATTTAACATAAAATCTATATTAAAAAAAAAAAACTATATTTTTTATATCGTACGTAACAAATAAGCCAATATGTCCAAATAACCTGTTTTAGGCTTGCTAGCGTGCTCATGGCAGCTCTGCATGCACACTACCAAGTTCATAACATACTCAAATAACCTTCTTTGGATATGTCTATGGCAGCCCATCGTATACGCAGCTAAGGTCATGTGATGAAATTATATGATACCCAAACAAAAGAAACAAGGAAATTTGTTAAAGCTTTTTTTTTTTTTTTTGAAAAGGTTAAAGCTATTATTCTTTGACGTGTTTGGATTAATGTCATTATTTGTGTTTGTCTAAGGGGCGGCTTTATGATTTTTGTCCTGGAGGTCTATAAGAAACATAAATTATATAAAATCTAAAATAAAAGAGACTTGAATATATCAATATAAATAAATACAAAACATGAAATTCTACAATTGTCTTTTACAACGTTTCATATTTTGAAACCATTGCATAATAGATTTATTATCAATCCTAAGAACTATATCTTTTTCAATGTACATAGTCAAACAATCATTCATCCACTGATCTCCCATAGTACTAGCAAAAGAATAAAAAACAAATTATAAGCTTATTTGACATATTTTTTTCTAATACACTATAACATATTAATTGTTGTTGTTAAGTGATTTTTTTGCAATTCTTTAATTAATAAGTTTACAATTCTTTAAATGTTTTATATTTTTATTATTCTTTAGTGTTAATGTATTGACCCATTCACATAGCTAACAACCATCACATATGACATATCATGTTCAACATCTTTCTCCTAAAAAAATAAAAGTCGCATTCAGTCAAATTAAAAAATCACTCACAAGCCACAAATTTAGTCAAACAAGCAAAGTGCAAAAGAAAAGCTCATAACTTTATATCAAATCAATCCAAACAGTACTTAGGGTAAGTTTGGTTCAGCTTTTTGATAGTGCACTTTTTCCAAAAGGTAGAGTTTTCAAAAAGTGTATAATGAAAATGTGTTTTTTTAAAAAGCTGAGTATTTGGTAAAAACTGTTAAAAAGTACTTTTTGAAAAAGTTGAGTATTTGGTTAGCACTTATAAAAGTGGTGGTTTGAGTAGTAAATTATCAAAAATAACAATGAAAATATAAAGGAGTTTGTTTCATACTTAAATCAACTACTTCATTGTACTTAAATCAATTTTTCTCTTTCTAAAAAAATTATTTTTTTCTCACCAATATTAATTAATAATAACCTATCATTTAAGATTTATTGTGAAAGTATTGTGATAATATTATGATAAAAATTGATACTAATTTTAATTTTAACGTACTATTAAAAAAAATTCTCTTTCTAAAAGATTTTTTTTTTCTCACCAATATTAGCTAATAATAACCTACCACTTAAGATTTATTGTGAAAGTATTGTGAAAATATTGTGATAAAAATTGATATAGATTTTAATTTTAACATACTATTAAAATTATTTTTTTCTCGTTCTAAAAAAATTATTTTTTTCTCACCAATATTAGCTAATAATAACCAACTCCTTAAAATTTATTGTGAAAATATTGTGATAACATTTCCTTCTTCTTTTTTCCTTTTTTTTCCCCTCCTTTTTTATCCTCCACACACGGCATTTCTTTCTCTCTCTTTTCCCCTCTTTTTTTCTCCTCCACACACGTACACTTACTCTTTTATTTTTTATCCTTCTTTGCTCCTTTTTTTTCCCCTGCCACTCTTCCAAACTCTAGAACGTTCCAGAGCTCTCCTTCTTCCTCTCTCTCTCTTTTTTTTTTTCCCCCTTTTCTCTTAGCACTTCATCTGTAACACCCATGCACTTCTTCACCCTAATCTTCTTGATTCTTTTCTTTTTCTCTAAATTCAACCACTCACAAAGGGGATGATTCAAATCAGGAACTCTTCAACTTCTTCTCCAAACCTCCATAATCCACCCATTGCAAGATGGGTACAAACTCCATTTGAAAGATTTTGCTATATTCTGATGTTTTTTTGTTTTGCATTTTGAGGAATCCTAATTTGCAAGGGCTTGATTTTTTTTTTTTTCCTTAATTGATTTGGGAATTTGTTATAGATTTTTGTGTATTTGGATTTGGAAATTTGTTATTGAGAGGGCAGAGGGTAGAGCGGAGAGATGAGAGGAATGAGGAATGGTGTGAAATGGTAATTGGGTAATTGCTTCGTGAGTCCAACGGATAGATTTCAAACGCGCATGGGGCTTTTTCCAAAATGGAGCTCTGAGCTCCTTTCCCATCTTGCTCGTTTTCTTCACAAACCCAAAACACAGCTTTTTCCAAAAAGTTGTGTTTTGGTCTCAGCCAAACAGGCTTTGGACATTGGCTTTTTTCAAAACGGGCTTTTTGGGCTGAAAAAGTGGAAACAAACAGACACTTAACCATATACCCACACACACGGTCAAACTTACTCAAAGACTCAAAACTCAACCAGTCAACCACAAAAATCAGAAGAACACTATAACCCCACACACACATACACACACACACACACACTCAGTCTCAAAGATTCAAAACTCAAACAAAAAAAATAAAAAGACCATAACAATATAACTCCACACACACATGGTGATGCACTCACACAAATTCAATGAAAGAGTATATCAAAACACTGTAAACATACTCTCACAGTAAAAGAAAGAGAGAAATAGATAGCTGAAAAACCAGATCAAGCGCGGCAGATCAAGCGGCAGCTGCAGTGGCAAATTGTGGAGGCTACATAGCGGTAGATTTTGTGTGTGTGAAACAAAGGCAGCCTTTTTTCTTTGGGTTTGGAAAGTGAAGAAGGATAGTGAGAGATTTTAGAGGCTAGACATCTGCAAATTCTTAAGTTTTATTTGGCCCTTTTTATTTATTTATGATTTTTCGAAATTTGATTTATGGGCATTTTATTTTTGAGATTAAAGACCAAAATTTTCTGTTGGACTTCTTATTTTTCTGGAGTTTAAGCCGGGCTTAAAAAAAAAAAGGATCAGGTTCATGGACATGGTGAGGGTGTGCAAATTTGTATTGAGGGGGTTCAAAACAATTTTTTTTTTTAAATATTATATATATATATATATATATATATATATATATATAAATTTCAGGTCAGGGGGTTCATTTGAACCCCGCTGACTATAACGTATAGCGCTCCTTATTTGTCTTTTTATTCAGACAAAATTGATACACAAAATGTTTTATTAAATTAGTATAACATTTCCGTAAAGCCTGAAAATTATTATCTATCGCTCCATCTTTCAGAAGATGCCAGTACAGGTGTAGCTTGGGCAGGGGCGGCGCTAAGTAATGAGGGTGGTCACAGAACCATTTTTTATTTTATTTTAATATACATTAAAAAAATTTGAGTTTTAAATTAAATGAATTTTTTAACCACTCTAAAAAAAAAAACTTGACCACCCTAAAAAAAAAAATTTGAACACCTTTAATAACAATTGAGCCCATCAAAAATAAAATTCAACCTCTCTAAACTTTTGGTCCACTGAATGTTGAACAAAAAAATTACAAAAAATGTAATGTTCACAATATTTTCACAACATTTTCTTAACAAATCCTAAATAACAGGTTGTTACTAGTAAAAAAAATAATTTCAACGATAAATTCAAATTAGAACTAGTAAAAACTTACCATCTAGGCTATGTTGTGAAGTATTGCAAAAATGTTATGGACATAGTACTTCTCAAAAATTGTCCAAACAAACAAATTAGCCTAAAATCTCAAATCAAATGTTTGATTGTGATTTTTTAAATTGTGTTTTTAAATGACATATTTTAAAATCGCAAAATTTTTATATATAAAAAATGCACACTTTTTAAATAGTTAGCTTGTTAGTACTTGCTTTAGTCTTTAGTCAAATTTCTTAGATTTATTTTTCTCAAAAAAAAAAAAAATTGTTGGATTTATGTGATATATATTTTCAAAAAGATAATGCATTTTGTTTATATTAGTAATTATTTAGGCAATATATTAGTAATTGAATGAGAGGTCAATAACTTAATAATTATTTGATTGTGTACATTGAAAAAGATGTAATTGATAATATTAATAGTAAAACTATCATATCATACAATGATTTCAAAATATGAAAACTTGTGAAAGGAAATTTTAAAACTTTATGTATTTGCGTATGCTTTTAGTTTGTAATGTAGGGACTCGATTTGAGCACTTCTACTGTTGAATGAGTGGACTCAAGCCCAGCTAGCCCAATACAATGAATTTGTAGAGAGCGGATTCAAGAATTAGGCCCTAGTGAGGGATACAATAACTAAGCATGGATGCATAGGAATTAAACGGCATGAACTTGGATTGAAATGTGCAATGGTGCTCCTTGGCCCTCCTCCGGGAAGCTTGAAGTTCTTTTATTCCTTTAGTGAACGGTTACAAAGATTTCAGTGATGGTCTAGAATGCTACAGTGCTCTATATTTCTACCAGCCTTTCTCCCTTTTTTTGTCCCCCGTCTCAAGAGAGATTCCTTACATTATATACCCCCTTACAGTTGATCTTAGTCCTACATTTGTTGATCAAGCAAGTCACTACTTGAGTGCTTGTCTCATCAGCCGTCTTTCCATTCTTTCTGTGGACTGCAGCAACCAAGGCTGCACCATTCAGGAGTCTTTTCCTCATTAATGCAGCTAAAATGTTAGTTGTGGGCATTTAATGCAATGGAGTTGATACCGTACCGTACCGGCCGGTATGGCTAGTATTTACCGTTTCGATGCTGAGACTGGTAAAAAAATGCAGCTGTTTCGTATCGGTTTATATACTGGTTGTATTGGGACCGTTTCGGTCGTACCGGGGTATATATCAGTTTTTGGTCGAAAAATGAAAACTGGGCGGAAAAAAAAAATCTTAAAAAAAAAAAAATAGTAGTTAAAAGGAAAATCACATTACTACTATTTCTGCTAATTCCGATACTAAATTTTATTATGCCGATAATCCATCAGCTCAGATCTCTTCCTTTTCTTCATCATCTTCTTCTTCTTCTTCGCTCAAAGACTTTTTCTCCGCTCAAAGCTTGGACCAGTCTACTAGACGCTCTTTGCCTCTGGCTCTCCCTAGTCTTCAATTATTTTACTTTTTCATTTGGTAGTCAAAAGCTCCTTTCAATTTTGTTAAGTGTGCCCTTGAATGACAACACACTACTCCCACTGATAGCACACACTAACACTACAGCTACACGTTAGACTCAAATTTTATATTGCTATCCAACTTTTATTTTTTTTTTTGATGGGATGTACTGCCATCCAACTGTAAACAAAAAAAATGAAATTTTGTAATTCGCAATAACTTTTGATAAGTACATATGGTAATTAAAATTTTTTATAGTCACTCTTTTCTTTTCTTTTCTTTTTTTTCTTTTTTTCCTTTTCTCTTATTAGATAAATTCTACTACCATTTTTGTTAGACTTTAGATAAGTACAATCATATCTTCTTAAAAAATAAAAAAAGAATAAGTATAAACTTACAAATTATATAGATTTTGACCAAACCAATGTATAAAAAAAATAAATAAATTTAAAAGTAAATATTTTTATATATTTATCTATGTGTATACTTAGAGGAATTTCAATTTATGTAAGAATATATAAAATTAGCGGTAAATCCGAAACGGTATACTGGTATTAACCGGTATCCGAAATATATCATACCGTTGGCTAAACCGGTACAGCCTCCGGTACGGTATTGACTCCCTTGATTTAATGTGGAGGTGACAGTTCGTCCTAGACTTGCTCCTCCACCATGCCTCCATGACTGACATGTTATACTTGTTCTTTTTCTTTAGACGCTTGGGAAGGTTGCTTTTAGTGGGCCCTTACTTCCTCCTTCCCTGGTCTTGGTTGGCCAAGGACACGGTTGTCCTCAGCAAGGCTTCTGGGCAATTTGGACTTTCACATTCTGTCCTCAAGCGTTTTTTCATTCTATGCATGGGCCTTGGGCTCAGTTCGAAGTGGGCCGGGTTTGCTAGATTTTCTAATCCCACATGTAATGTTAATATATTCAAGTTTTATTATTATTTATTTTTTTTAATGTCCACCCTGAAAAGAATTTCTAAAGCCTCCACAGGTTTTGAAATTTTAAACCCATTGGATCAATCATAACAAGATGCAGTCTTCACAAAAGTGCATTCTAATCTAATCATCCTTGAAATTTGGTGATTACATGTAGCCCCAGTATATCATTATCAGACCACTATTTTTTCACATAGAATAATAGGCTTTTTAAACAAATAAAATCAAAAGATTTGGATTTTTTTTCAGCCTCTAAAAGTAAATCAAACTTATCAAAGTACCTTTTAGCTCGTTCACGCAGTGAAGTTGTTTAACATATATGTGTCTGCGCGCATGCAAGTGCGTATGCATAGTTTTTCCACTTTAGAAGTAAAAGAATGAAAAAAAAAATCAAAACTTTAATAATTTACGCAAGCAAGCCTTTGGTCTATGGCATTTGACATTTGCTGAATAGAAGTGTGCCTTCTAGCTAATGAATGACCTTTATTCTAATTTTTGGATAAAAAGATAGCGTAATCTCTGAGCTTAGTTGTCCCTGTTATTAGTGGATTGAATTATTGTCACTCTTTCTAAGATATTCGGAGGAAAATAGAATGCCATCATTATTGTAGAGTGGCCTGAGTGGAAGTTAGTGTTTTTTTGGATTTTCTAATAGTGTAAATTTTGTTCTAATAGTGGAAATTCTGTAATTTAAAGTTCTATAGAAAGTATAATTTTTCTTTCTTTTTAGCAAGAGATAGTCTCTGGAATCATTCTGCGCATATCTTTTAATGATACATCTTTGTGGTTTTTGTGGTCAATTCTCATTTTTCATTGCAAAGCTCAATTGGGGTTCTTCTCTAATTATCTAAAAGTCATTCTAGAAACAATTTTCAAACTGTTTGTTATCTTGGTCATAAAGTCCAATGATTAATTAACCGCTTTTTTTTTTTTTTTTTTTGCTGCCCCCTATCTGACTATCTCACATTGGATTTAGAAATCTTACTCTTTTGATGAGTAAAATGTGATGAGCCAGTCCTTGGCATTTAAAATTGCATGGAACATTGGGACGGTGCAGGGACCACTCTATTGGCAACACATTGTAGATTTACGAAGCACATTGCCATGCATTTACCAACATTATGTTGTTTTAGTTGATAAAGCCGGATATTTTATGTACAAATTAATATGTGCTAATCAGGATTGCTTCTTAGTTATCCATGTTATTATTGGGTTAAACTGATTAGTTTCTGAGTTTTTAGAGTGATACTACGTGCATGAGTTTTTTAATTAGCTACAGATTTTTATTGTTTGTGTTTTAAAAAATAAACAGAGACAAAAATTAGATGAATTCTCCAATTGCATAACAACAACGTCAACATTTAGTATTAACAAGTTCTGCAAAGATCTACTAATTGAAGTTATTGCAGATATTAGTTATTCTCCAAAAAATTACTTCACAACAAAGAAAAATCAAGAGCAATCACAACATTCTGGTGAAGAGATACATGTAGTGGTTTCAAAGGTGTTTAGACTCACTTGGCTTGAAATATTCAAAATGACTTTTAAGTATTTAAAAAGTCCTTCATATGATGACAATAAGGACTAGACACGACTTCTACTTAGTCCCCCATTAGTTATAATTTCGAGTGTTGGATTGTTCTTTTAGATGTTATGTAAAAGACGCATGTACTTTATTTGTTTATCTTGATATAGAACCTTTTAACTGTTAAGAACTTCAAACCAATTTTTTAGTTTGAGATTTTGAATGTTGTGAAAAAACTTGTGTTTGGGGCTCTCTCTCTCTCTCTCTCTCTCTCTCTCTCTCTCTCTCTCTCTCTCTCTAAAACATTTTAGTTGACAAGACATTTTTTTAGTTGGTTATGATGGAAGATATCTAGTTATCATGTTGTCAATTGGCTATCTAGAAGGTTTAAAAATAATAATAATTCAAACACAACCTTATAGAAGAGTTCATGGATTTGGAGCTACTGTCAATAAGTTCTACATGAAGTAGCAAATTAAAATAAAATTCGTCTATTTGTAAACTCCAATTCTATATAGTGGATATGTTTTCCTTAGAGTCAGTGGTTAAGCCCCCATAAGAGTTTTAATTCGGAATTTTTCCAATTGGTTTTTCTAGCGCTACCATATTGCGTGTAATTTTATTTACGCTGTTATTTAATTATGCAATTTTGTGTTTGACTGCATTAACCAATGCCATATTAATAATTAGATTAAATAATCTAGGTTTAATGATTTAGTTAATTGGCACAACCAGAGTATAAATTACCTAACACATTTATACCTTAAAAAAACTTATTAGCATCATAATTTGATAATAAATTTAGTAATAATTAAGAAATGTGCGTCATAGGTTTTAAATTCTATTGTATCTTAATAGGAAATATTAAAGCAATGTAGATAATGTATTCAAATTTTCAAATCTTGCTTTTTTTAATATAAAGAACAAGACATTGCAATTGTACAATAGATGCTCCGAATTCCAAATTTTATTGTTTAAAAAAGAGAGTCAAAATATGATATTAACCAACGATAGGGCGTTAGCATTACTACCACTTGCCATACCACTTTCTAATTTACTATATATCTTAGCCATACCACTAAGACTAAGTTACTACATCTTATCGCACAATGACTCCTCATTTCAGTTATAAATGTTGCTATATATCTTTCTATTTTTTTATAGGACACTTACTAAACATCTTATTGCACTATGACTCATCATTTCAATCAACATTTTTTTTTGGGGGGTAACGAGAGGAATTATATACATACATATATATATATATATATATATTTGATGAAAGAGGGGAATAATATTAAACATATTTTGTTCTACTATAAAAGAGTTCTCAACTTTGTCAAAAGACAATAAGTTAGTCATCATTGGCAGTAAAATATCATACAAAATAATAATATTAGAATTGCATAGAATCCAAGTTGGTAAGTGCATCAGCACATTGATTAACTTCACTAAATAAATGTTAAAGGCTTAAAGTGTCCTGAGGTCAATTTCAGTCAATGTTATTTTCCATTAATTTAATCAAAAGGGCCACAGGCATTTAGGTGAGAGTTTGTACTTGGAAAGGTACGTTTGTTTCGTTGTGTTGTTTAAACAACGGCTTTTGTTATTTAAACAACATAACACGTATTTCTACAATACTTAAAACGTTACTAGAACAAATTTACAAATGACCCTTTATTCTAATTTTTGGATAAAAACATAGCGTAATCTCTGAGCATAGTTGTCCCTATTATTAATGGATTGAATTATTGTCACTCTTTCTAAGATATTCGGAGCAAAATGGAATGCCATCTTTATTGTAGAGTGGCCTAAGTGGAAGTTAAGTGTTTTTTTGGATTTTTCTAATAGTGTAAATTCTGTTCTAATAGTGGAAATTATGTAATTCAAAGTTCTATATATAGAAAGTAGAATTTTGCTTTCTTTTTAGCAAGAGATAGTCTCTGGAACCATTTTGGGCATATCTTTTAATGATACATCTTTGTGGTTTTTGTGGTCAATTCTCATTTTTCATTGCAAAGTTCAATTGGGGTTCTTCTCTTTAAACCTGAAAGTCATTCTGGAAACAATATTCACACTGTTTGCTATCTTGGTCATAAAGTCCAATGATTGATTAACTTTTTTTTTTTTTTTTTGCCCCTATCTCACATTGGATTTAGAAATCTTACTCTTTTGATGAGTAAAATGTGATTAGCCAGTCCTTGGCATTTAAAATTGCATGGAACATTGGGATGGTGCAGGGACCGCTATATTGGCAATACATTGTAGATTTACGACGCACATTGCCATGCATTTACCAATATTATGTTATTTTAGTTGATAAAGCCGGATATTTTATGTACAGATTAATATGTGCTAATCAGGATTGCTTCCTACTTATCCATGTTATTATTGGGTTAAACTGATTAGTTTCTGAGTTTTTAGAGTGATACTACGTGCATGAGTTTTTTAATTAGCTATAGATTTTTATTGTTTGTGTTTTAAAAAATAAACAGAGACAAAAATTAGATGAATTCTCCTATTGCATAACAACTACGTCAACATTTGGTATTAACAAGTTTTGCAAAGATCTACTAATTGAAGTTATTGCAGATATTAGTTATTCTCTAAAAATTACTTCATAGCAAAGAAAAATCATGAGCAATCACAACCTTCTGATGAAGAGATACATTTAGTGGTTTCAAAGGTGTCTAGACTCACTTGGCTTGAAATATACAAAATGACTTTTAAGTATTTAAAAGGTTCTTCAAATGATGACGATAAGGACTAGACACGACTTCTACTTAGTCCCCCATTAGTTATAGTTTCGAGTGTTAGATTGTTCTTTAAGATGTTATGTAAAACAGACATATACTTTATTTGATTATCTTGATATTAGAACTTTTTAACTATTAAGAACTTCAAACCAATTTTTTAGTTTGAGATTTTGAATGTTGTAAAAAAAACTTGTGTTTGGAGCTCTCTCTCTCTCTCTCTCTCTCTCTCTCTCTCTCTCTCTCTCTCTCTCTCTCTCTCTCTCTCTCTCTCTCTCTCTCTCCAGAACATTTTAGTTGACAAGACATTTTTTTAGTTGGCTATGATGGAAGATATCTAGTCATCATCTTGTCAATTGGCTATGTAGAAGGTATAAAAATAATAATAATTCAAACACAACCTTGTAGAGGAGTTCATGGATTTGGAGCTACTATCTGTAAGTTCTATATAAAGTAGCAAATTAAAATAAAATTCTTCTATTTGTAAACTCCAATTCTATATAGTGGATATGTTTTCCTTAGAGTCAGTGGTTAAGCCCTCATAAGAGTTTTAATTTGGAATTTTTTCAATTGGTTTTTCCAATGCTACCATATTGTGTGTAATTTTATTTACGCTATCGTTTAATTATGCAATTTTGTGTTTGACTGCATTATTAACCATAGCCGTATCGATAATTAGATTAAATAATCTACGTTTAATGATTTAGTTAATTGGCACAACTGGAGTATAAATTACCTAACACATTTATACCTAAAAAAAACTTATTAGCATCTTAATCTAATAATAAATTTAGTAATAATTAAGAAATGTGCGTCATAGGTTTTAAATTCTATTGTATCTTAATAGGAAAATATATATATATATATATATATATATAATAACAAAGCAATGTAGATAATGTATTCAAAATTTCAAATCTTGTTTTTTTTTTAATATAAAGAACAAGACATTGCAATTGTACAATAGATGCTCCGATTTCCAAATTTGATTGTTTAAAAAAGAGAGTCAAAATATGATATTAACCCACGATAGGGCATTAGCATTACCACCACTTGCCATACCACTTTCTAAGCTACTATATATCTTAGCCATACCACTAAGACTAAGTTACTATATCTTATCGCACAATGACTCTTCATTTCAGTTATAAATGTTACTATATATCTTTCTATTTTTTTATAGGACACTTACTAACATCTTATTGCACTATGACTCATCATTTCAATCAACGTGTTTTTTTTTTTTTTTTTTTTTTTTTTTTTTTTTTTTTTTTTTTTTGAGGTAACGAGAGGAATTATATATATATATATATATATATATATATATATATATTTGATGAAAGAGAGGAATAATATTAAACATATGTTGTTCTTCTACAAAAGAGTTCTCAACTTTGTCAAAAGATAATGAGTTAGACACCATTGGCAGTAAAATATCATACAAAATAATAATATTAGAATTGCATAGAACCCAAGTTGGTAAGTGCATCAGCACATTGATTGACTTCCCTAAATAAATGTTAAAGGCTTAAAGCATCCTGAGGTCAATTTCAATCAATGTTACTTTCCATTAATTTTATCAAAAGGGCCACAAGCATTTAGGTGAGAGTTTGTACTTGGAAAGGTTCACCTGTTTGGTTGTGTTGTTTAAATAACAGTTTTTGTTATTTAAACAATACAATATGTATTTCCACAATACATAAAATATTACTAGAACAATGTTACAAATGTGCCTTTATTCTAATTTTTTATAAAAAGAAAGCGTAATCTCTGAGCATAGTTGTCCCTATTATTAATGGATTGAATTATTGTCACTCTTTCTAAGATATTCGGAGCAAAATGGAATGCCATCTTTATTGTAGAGTGGCCTGAGTGGAAGTTAAGTGTTTTTTTGGATTTTTCTAATAGTGTAAATGCTGTTCTAATAGTGGAAATTATGTAATTCAAAGTTCTATATATAGAAAGTAGAATTTTGCTTTCTTTTTAGCAAGAGATAGTCTCTGGAACCATTTTGGGCATATCTTTTAAGAGAAATGATATGTCTACAACATTTTTACAACATTTCTACAATAAATCCTAAGTGGCAAGTTGTTACTGGTTGTTATTGTTGGGACAAAAAAGTAATTTTAGTATTAGTTTCAAATTTGAACCAATAATAACTAACCACCTGTGATTTGTTGTAAAAATATTGTAAAATTGTTGTAGACGTAGCATCCCTCATCTTTTAATGATACATCTTTGTGGTTTTTGTGGTCAATTCTCATTTTTCATTGCAAAGCTCAATTGGGGTTCTTCTCTTTAAACCTGAAAGTCATTCTGGAAACAATATTCACACTGTTTGCTATCTTGGTCATAAAGTCCAATGATTGATTAACTTTTTTTTTTTTTTGCCCCTATCTCACATTGGATTTAGAAATCTTACTCTTTTGATGAGTAAAATGTGATTAGCCAGTCCTTGGCATTTAAAATTGGATGGAACATTGGGATGGTGCAGGGACCACTCTATTGGCAACACATTGTAGATTTATGAAGCACATTGCCATGCATTTACCAATATTACGTTGTTTTAGTTGATAAAGTCGGATATTTTATGTAAAAATTAATATGCGCTAATCAGGATTACTTCTTAGTTATCCATGTTATTATTGGGTTAAACTGATTAGTTTCTGAGTTTTCAGAGTGATATTACGTGCATGAGTTTTTTAGTTAGCTATAGATTTTTATTGTTTGTGTTTTAAAAAATAATCAGAGACAAAAATGAGATGAATTCTTCTATTGTATAACAACTACGTCAACATTTGGCATTAACAAGTTTTGCAAAGATCTACTAATTGAAGTTATTGAAGGAAGTTAATACCTTACCGGTAGCTGTACCGGTTTGATCACCAGTACGATATATTTCGGATACCGGTCAATACTGATGTACTGTTTTGGATTTATTGCTATTTTATATTTTATATATATATACACACAAAATAAAATAAAAATTATAAATAAAATTAAAAAGGGGGGGGGGGGGAAACGGTTAATGATATTGTCAGTACCATTGTTATTGATTCTATTCCGTTCCGGCTAGAATTTTTCGTACCGGTATGCAAACCGGTACGAGAATACCTCACGTTTCACCTCGGGTCAGATTTCGAGCCATTTCCGGTCATTCTGGAAAATTTCGGCCAATTCCGGCCGAGATGTGAATTTCGGCTGGTATAGGATTTGGCTTGTTTTAAAAAAAAAAATTATTATTTTGTGGTTAAGAACTTAGGAGTTAGGAGTTAAGATTAAGTGTTTAGAACTTAAGATATGTGATTGTGGTATACATTGTCATAAATAATGTCTTTTGTTTGTTCATTCCTTCTCCCTCTGTCATAAATTTTTTTTTCTTATGATTTGTTTTGTGGTTAAGAACTTAGGAGTTATTATTTGATAGTTAGTTATTGACTTGTAAATCTTCTTATTGTGTAATGTTAAATTGATGTTATATTGATGTTTAAGACTTAAGAGTTAAGACTAAATGATTTGTATTATTTGATATTTAGTTATTGACTTGTAAATCTTCTTATTGTGTGATGTTAAATTGATGTTGTAGGGGCTCCTTTTTCGGAGGTGGGCCCCCGACAATGAATTTGTAGAGAGTGGGGCAAAGGGTTTGGCTCCGGCCGGTCCCTCGCCGGTCTTCCTTGAACTTTTTGTCTATTGCTCTACGCCTGGGGTTGCTCATCGGCTGGCGTCCGAGAAGGCCCCCCTTCACAAGGGGGGTTCTTTGCCTTATATACCCCCTTTAGCTCGATCCTGGCCTTACAGCTGTTGGCCATCCGGGCTAATGGTTCAGGACTTGTCCCATCAGACAGGTTCCTTCCCATACTGGGGGTTGCTGCCTCCAAGATTTCTCAGTGAAGGGTCTTGTCATCATTAATGGAGCCTGGAGGGCCAGGCAGAATTGTTAAGTGTGGATGTGACCACCTACTCTGGGTCTGCCCCCTACCTAGATTAGACTAGGGGTGCCGAGGAGGGGTGTGACCTCGGCTTGGGTCTTGGAAGAACTAAAACCTTTAAGTCGACCATCTGGGGAGATTACCCTCCTCGGCTTGGGCCCTAAGCCAGCCTAAAGGTGGGCCGGGGGTTCTGGGCCTTCGGGCCCCACAATAACCCCACAAAACCCTGCTGCACGTATCCTCGAACGGGGAGGAGGGTTTTGCAAACCTCGGCCCCTATGGTCCGGAAGGCCTTCAGTCGGCTGGTTCTTCCTTGAGTGGTTGGATCGACCCTTAGGCTCTTCAATAGGTAGTTAGTTTCTTCACGGGAATAGGTCTTCGGACCGAACAGTACCTTGGCTCCGTCGTAAATAGAAAGCTCCCCGTAGGCTTGAGTCTGTAGACCATGCAAGACCTAGGTGCAATTGCTGCCTTAAGTACGAGTGGCCAGCTCCCCGTAGGCTTGAGTCCGAGGACCATGCAAGACCTAGGTACAATTGCTGCCATCGTTTCCAAGTGGCTAGCTCCCCATAGGCTTGAGTCCGTAGACCATGCAAGACCTAGGTGCAATTGCTGCCTTAAGTACGAGTGGCTAGCTCCCCGTAGGCTTGAGTCCGAGGACCATGCAAGACCTAGGTACAATTGCTGCCATCGTTTCCAATTGGCTAGCTCCCCATAGGCTTGAGTCCGTAGACCATGCAAGACCTAGGTACAGTTGCTGCCTTAAGTACGAGTGGCCAGCTCCCCGTAGGCTTGAGTCCGAGGACCATGCAAGACCTAGGTACAATTGCTGTCATCGTTTCCAAGTGGCTAGCTCCCCATAGGCTTGAGTCCGTAGACCATGCAAGACCTAGGTACAGTTGCTGCCTTAAGTACGAGTGGCCAGCTCCCCGTAGGCTTGAGTCCGAGGACCATGCAAGACCTAGGTACAATTGCTGCCATCGTTTCCAAGTGGCTAGCTCCCCATAGGCTTGAGTCCATAGACCATGCAAGACCTAGGTACAGTTGCTGCCTTAAGTACGAGTGGCCAGTTCCCCATAGGCTTGAGTCCGAGGACCATGCAAGACCTAGGTACAATTGCTGCCATCGTTTCCAAGTGGCTAGCTCCCCATAGGCTTGAGTCTGTAGACCATGCAAGACCTAGGTGCAATTGCTACCTTAAGTATGAGTGGCCAGCTCCCCGTAGGCTTGAGTCCGAGGACCATGCAAGACCTAGGTACAATTGCTGCCATCGTTTCCAAGTGGCTAGCTCCCCATAAGCTTGAGTCCGTAGACCATGCAAGACCTAGGTACAGTTGCTGCCTTAAGTACGAGTGGCCAGCTCCCCGTAGGCTTGAGTCCGAGGACCATGCAAGACCTAGGTACAATTGCTGCTATCGTTTCCAAGTGGCCAGCTCCCCATAGGCTTGAGTCCGTAGACCATGTAAGACCTAGGTACAGTTGCTGCCTTAAGTACGAGTGGCCAGCTCCCTGTAGGCTTGAGTCCGAGGACCATGCAAGACCTAGGTACAATTGCTGCCATCGTTTCCAAGTGGCTAGCTCCCCATAGGCTTGAGTCCGTAGACCATGCAAGACCTAGGTACAGTTGCTGCCTTAAGTACGAGTGGCCAGCTCCCCGTAGGCTTGAGTCCGAGGACCATGCAAGACCTAGGTACAATTGCTGCCATCGTTTCCAAGTGGCTAGCTCCCCATAGGCTTGAGTCCGTAGACCATGCAAGACCTAGGTACAGTTGCTGCCTTAAGTACGAGTGGCCAGCTCCCCGTAGGCTTGAGTCCGAGGACCATGCAAGACCTAGGTACAATTGCTGCCATCGTTTTCAAGTGGCTAGCTCCCCATAGGCTTGAGTCCATAGACCATGCAAGACCTAGGTACAGTTGCTGCCTTAAGTACGAGTGGCCAGTTCCCCATAGGCTTGAGTCCGAGGATCATGCAAGACCTAGGTACAATTGCTGCCATCGTTTCCAAGTGGCTAGCTCCCCATAGGTTTGAGTCTATAGACCATGCAAGACCTAGGTGCAATTGCTGCCTTAAGTATGAGTGGCCAGCTCCCCGTAGGCTTGAGTCCGAGGACCATGCAAGACCTAGGTACAATTGCTGCCATCGTTTCCAAGTGGCTAGCTCCCCATAAGCTTGAGTCCGTAGACCATGCAAGACCTAGGTACAGTTGCTGCCTTAAGTACGAGTGGCCAGCTCCCTGTAGGCTTGAGTCCGAGGACCATGCAAGACCTAGGTACAATTGCTGCTATCGTTTCCAAGTGGCCAGCTCCCCATAGGCTTGAGTCCGTAGACCATGCAAGACCTAGGTATAGTTGCTGCCTTAAGTACGAGTGGCCAGCTCCCCGTAGGCTTGAGTCCGAGGACCATGCAAGACCTAGGTACAATTGCTGCCATCGTTTCCAAGTGGCTAGCTCCCCATAGGCTTGAGTCCGTAGACCATGCAAGACCTAGGTACAGTTGCTGCCTTAAGTACGAGTGGCCAGCTCCTCGTAGGCTTGAGTCCGAGGACCATGCAAGACCTAGGTACAATTGCTGCCATCGTTTCCAAGTGGCTAGCTCCCCATAGGCTTGAGTCCGTAGACCATGCAAGACCTAGGTACAGTTGCTGCCTTAAGTACGAGTGGCCAGCTCCCCGTAGGCTTGAGTCCGAGGACCATGCAAGACCTAGGTACAATTGCTGCTATCGTTTCCAAGTGGCCAGCTCCCCATAGGCTTGAGTCCGTAGACCATGCAAGACCTAGGTACAGTTGCTGCCTTAAGTACGAGTGGCCAGCTCCCCGTAGGCTTGAGTCCGAGGACCATGCAAGACCTAGGTACAATTGCTGCCATCGTTTCCAAGTGGCTAGCTCCCCATAGGCTTGAGTCCGTAGACCATGCAAGACCTAGGTACAGTTGCTGCCTTAAGTACGAGTGGCCAGCTCCCCGTAGGCTTGAGTCCGAGGACCATGCAAGACCTAGGTACAATTGCTGCCATCGTTTCCAAGTGGCTAGCTCCCCATAGGCTTGAGTCCGTAGACCATGCAAGACCTAGGTACAGTTGCTGCCTTAAGTACGAGTGGCCAGCTCCCCGTAGGCTTGAGTCCGAGGACCATGCAAGACCTAGGTACAATTGCTGCTATCGTTTCCAAGTGGCCAGCTCCCCATAGGCTTGAGTCCGTAGACCATGCAAGACCTAGGTACAGTTGCTGCCTTAAGTACGAGTGGCCAGCTCCTCGTAGGCTTGAGTCCGAGGACCATGCAAGACCTAGGTACAATTGCTGCCATCGTTTCCAAGTGGCTAGCTCCCCATAGGCTTGAGTCCGTAGACCATGCAAGACCTAGGTACAGTTGCTGCCTTAAGTACGAGTGGCCAGCTCCCCGTAGGCTTGAGTCCGAGGACCATGCAAGACCTAGGTACAATTGTTGCCATCGTTTCCAAGTGGCTAGCTCCCCATAGGCTTAAGTCCGTAGACCATGCAAGACCTAGGTACAATTGCTGCCCTAAGTACGAGTGGCCAGCTCCCCGTAGGCTTGAGTCCGAGGACCATGCAAGTCCTAGGTACAATTGCTGCCATCGTTTCCAAGTGGCTCCGAGCATGAGGACACAGTGTTCACCTCTTTGGGCAACTCAGTCTCACGTCGGGTAGAAGTCATTCCCTTTAGCCCCTTGCAGGGTGCTGGAGCAAAAGTCATTGTACCATTACTGCACAGTTGCCTCCAATAGGAGTTTGTCCTCGGATCCGAGGACTTTGTTTTTTGGTGTGAGGACGTCCACGGGTCTTTTCCTGTGAGCTGTTTTTTTTCAGGTCGGATTGTGACTTCGCACGTAGGGCTGATCTTGCTTCTGGTTCGCGTTCCTCATCTTTCTGGTTTACGAGGCGTCGCCTGGCCTTCCGCGCTCCCTGTTCGACGCTTCGGTGCCCGTAACGCGCCTCCATTAATGCCTTCGTGAATTAACACGCATCAGACAGTTGGCAATCCCCTTGGAATTGGGTGGGAATTAATTCCCTTTGACAACTCCCCCTTCGAATTCCGCGCGGTTCAACTCCCGCTGGTTTTCATCCTCCATAAAAGGCGTTCTGGGGGGAGTGTTTCTCCTCATTCCATGAATTCTCCCCCACGAAAAGAGATATACACTTTCACCTTCCTGAGCCCCTTTGATACTGCCACCAGGGTTGTGACCGCAGTTAGGAGACCTGGAGTTAAGGGCCGCAGCCCCCACTGGGCTGCCGGCGCGGCAGAGTTTAGGCGTAACACTGGCCGAGTCTCGCATGGTGGCCAGGGGGGACGTCGTTGAAGTACCTAACGTCTTTCCCCAGAGCGCACCTCTGACGAAGGGGGCACGCGAACTCTCGTCATGGCTGGTGCCCGAGTATTGCCGTCTCCGACGGTCAATGCTCGTATAGTTCGGAGGGGGTCGAGGAAGCATCATGAGGGAGGGTGTTCCGGGGTCTAGGGGCTCCTCACTTTGTTCAAGCTTTGGTTTGAAGGTGAGCCAGCCTCTAGCCTTCCTTCCCGTGCTTTTACCGTTAAGTTCTCCCATTCTCTTGACGCCAATAAAAGCACAGGTTGACGCTTCCCTCATTCTTGATATTAATTCTTTGCGAGCCTCTTGCCCGGCCAGTTCCAACGCCAGTCCGCCTGAGCCTCCGATTGTAGGATTAGTTGGTAGGAATCTTTGTAAAACATGCCTGTCTGAGCCTTTGATTGTATTTGTAGCTTTTCTTTTATGAAATAATGAGGATTGTTGTACTTGTAATCTTTTGTAATCCTTTCTAAAATAATAAAGAATTTTTCTTTTACTTGTTGTTGAGTTTCCTTTTCGCACTGCCATTCTTCTCTTCTTCTTTTCTTTTTTCTTTCTCTTTTTTCTGCACCGCCAACTTCTGAGTAATAACTGTCTTAGAACGATCGCCGGTTGCGCCGGCCGGCGCACTAACCCTTCCCACAGACGGCGCCAATTGTAGGGGCTCCTTTTTCGGAGGTAGGCTCCCGACAATGAATTTGTAGAGAGTGAGGCAAAGGGTTTGGCTCCGGCCGGTCTCTCGCCAATCTTCCTTGAACTTTTCGTCTATTGCTCTATGCCTGGGGTTGCTCCTCGGCTGGCGTCCGAGGAGGCCCCCCTTCACAAGGGGGGTTCTTTGCCTTATATACCCCCTTTAGCTCGATCCTGGCCTTACAGCTGTTGGCCATCCGGGCTAATGGTTCAGGACTTGTCCCATCAGACAGGTTCCTTCCCATACTGGGGGTTGCTGCTTCCAAGGTTTCTCAGTGAAGGGTCTTGTCATCATTACTGGAGCCTGGAGGGCTAGGCAGAATTGTTAAGTGTGGATGTGACCACCTACTCTGGGTCTGCCCCCTACCTAGATTAGACTAGGGGTGCCGAGGAGGGGTGTGTCCTCGGCTTGGGTCTTGGAAGAACTAAAACCTTTAAGCCGACCATCTGGGGAGATTACCCTCCTCGGCTTGGGCCCTGGGCTAGCCTAAAGGTGGGCCGGGGGTTCTGGGCCTTCGGGCCCCACAGATGTTATATTGATGTTTAAGACCTAAAAGTTAAGACTAAATGATTCGTATTATTTGATATTTAGTTATTTATTTATTAGAATTGACAATTTTATGTTCTACAAGAATATATATAAATTATTTTTTAGCTATGAACCCTGAAACACCTTGAAACGGTACGCTGAAATCGACCGGTACCGAAATATTCTATTTCACTAGACAAACCGAAACGGAGTTCGAAATGGTATTAATAACAATGGTCAGTACAACAAGAATCATGTCTACCAAACTAACATTTAGAGCCACATTGACATTGTAGATATTAAGTACGTGTAGAAAAGAAATAAAAAAGCTCAACACTTTTCTTATTCTAGATTTCTCTTCCCTTGTCCCACATTTATTTTATTCTTTCATTTATTTTTTTCTTTTGTTGCACGCCTGAAGCTAGTTGCCTACCAACCTATCACTCCTATTTCCACGTTCCAACACATCATAGCTTCACACGCTATCTCTTTACAACCACATATTACCTCTTCCTCTTTCAAATTAATTTTGTCTTCACTCTTCACTTTTTATTTCATTTCTTCCCCATTAGTAACAGATCTCTCTCTCTCTCTCTCTCTCTCTCTCTCTCTCTCTCTCAGTATCACACGATTTACACCAGTTTAACTCTTTTAGCATCAATCCAATCTATTTTTTTCTTCACTTCAAACCGATTTCCAATGCATGAATCACCGATGCCTTTCCTCACCACCAATCGGTATTTCGTCATCATCGGTGTGATAAAAAGGAGGCAAAGAGAGACAAAAGCTTAGTGTGGCGTGAGAAAAGGTATCGGTCCGATATCCACTAACCGGCCCAAATAGCTGGATTTCGCCAGTATGAGGCTAGTACGACTGGTATTTTTTTGGGTACGAAACAAGAGGGCTATCTGTACCGGTGCATTGGCCGGTATGGTATGGAATTGACTTCCTTGAAAGAGATACATGTAGTTGTTTTAAAGGTGTCTAGACTCACTTGGCTTGAAATATTCAAAATAATTAAAATGTTAATACATGGAAGTGCAGAGGACTTTGAAGTATTTAAAAGTCCTTCAAATGATGACGATAAGGACTAGACACGACTTCTACTTAGTCCCCCATTAGTTATAATTTCGAGAGTTAGATTGTTCTTTTAGATGTTATGTAAAAGACACATATACTTTATTTGTTTATCTTGATATAGAATTTTTTAGCTGTTAAGAACTTCAAACCAATTTTTTAGTTTGAGATTTTGAATGTTGTGAAAAAACTCGTGTTTGGAAGGTCTCTCTCTCTCTCTCTCTCTCTCCAGAACATTTTAGATGACAAGACATTTTTTTAGTTGGTTATGATGGAAGATATCTAGTCATCATCTTGTCAATTGGCTATGTAGAAAGTTTTAAAAAAATAATAATTCAAACACAACCTTATAGAGGAGTTCATGGATTTGGAGCTACTGTCATTAAGTTCTACATGAAGTAGCAAATTAAAATAGAATTCTTCTATTTGTAAACTCCAATTCTATATTGTGGACATGTTTTCCTTAGAGTCGGTGGTTAGGCCCTCATAAGAGTTTTAATTCAGAATTTTCCCAATTGGTTTTTCCAGCGCTACCATATTGCGTGTAATTTTATTTATGCTGTTATTTAATTATGCAATTTTGTGTTTGACTGCATTGACCATAGCCATATTGATAATTAGATTAAATAATCTACGTTTAATGATATAGTTAATTGGCACAACCAAAGTATAAATTACCTAACACATTTATACCTGAAAAAACTTATTAGCATCTTAATCTAATAATAAATTTAGTAATAATTAAGAAATGTGCTTCATAGGTTTTAAATTCTGTTGTACCTTAATAGGAAATATATATATATATATATATATATGAAAAAATAACAATAATAATAAAGCAATGTAGATAATGTATTCAAAATTTCAAATCTTGCTTTTTTTTTTTTTAATATAAAGAACAAGACATTGCAATTGTACAATAAATGCTCCGAATTCCAAATTTTATTGTTTAAAAAAGAGAGTCAAAATATGATATTAACCCACGATAGGGCGTTAGCATTACTACCACTTGCCAGTTGCCATACCACTTTCTAAGTTACTATATATCTTAGCCATACCACTTTAGACTAAGTTACCATATCTTATCGCACAATGACTCCTCATTTTAGTTATAAATGTTACTATCTATCTTTCTATTTTTTTATAGGACACTTACTAAACATCTTATTGCACCATGACTCATCATTCAATCAATGTTTTTTTTTTTTTTGGGTAACGAGAGGAATAATATATGTACGTATATACTTTTTTGATGAAAGAGAAGAATAATATATATATATATATATATATATATATATATATATTTTTGACGGGAAGAGAATAATAATATTAAACATATGTTGTTCTACTACAAAAGAGTTCTCAACTTTGTCAAAAGATAATGAGTTAGTCATCATTGGCAGTAAAATATCATACAAAATAATAATATTAGAATTGCATAGAACCCAAGTCGGTAAGTGCATCTGCACACTGAGATTGACTTCCCTAAATAAATGTTAAAGGCTTAAGGCATCCTGAGGTCAATTTTAGTCAATGTTGTTTTCCATTAATTTTATCAAAAGGGTCATAGGCATTTAGGTGAGAGTTTGTACTTGGAAAGGTTGGCCTGATTGGTTGTGTTGTTTAAACAACAGTTTTTGTTGCTTAAACAACACAACACGTATTTCCACAATACTTAAAACGTTACTAGGAAAACAATACAAACGAGCCTACTAGTATCAATGGTGAAGTCCAAATTTCAATTCAAGGAAGGCAAGATTTAAAAACTAGATTGGAAGCAAAAGAAAGTTGTAATACTAATATAATATAAATTTAAATACTAATATATCTTTCTAATACTTGGTTAAATTTACTCTAGGGGTATCCACCGGAACCCAAAAATCGACCCATCACCCAAACTGCTCGAGCCGACCCAAAAACTAACTGACCTGATGTCGATGTTAGTTGGAGATGGGTCTTCGCCACCAAAAACCAACTTAAGGTGGGTCAAATGGTTTTTTTCTTCAAAACCCGATTTACCCAATCCAATCAATGAAACCCATGAAAGAAGGCTGGATTTACCTAGATCCGTTCATATTCGTCGATATTTCGGTGAAGGTTTGGTAGTTTTTGGTTAGATCTGGTGAAGATCTAGGTTTTCTTGCTTAGATTCGACGATGAGATGAGGATTTTGCTCAGATCTAGGCTTGATGTGGCGTTTTTGCTTCAATTTTTACTTAGATTCGGCGATGAGATGAAGTTTTTGCTCAAATCTGGGCTTGATGTGGTGGTTTTGATCTTCGATCTGGCAATGATCCGGTGGTTGTAACTTTATACCAAGGCCAACTGACCTAACTGTTGTCTACTGGAGATCAATTCAACTTGGCTCAAGGTCGTCTACTGTCGGCGGTTAGTCGTTCAACCGTCCACCCAATGTATGCGGGTCGGTTGCAAGTTGGGCATAAACCCAACCCGTGGAGACCCCTAATTTACTTAGTTGTCCTTGATGTTAATAAATGTCCTAAAGGCATTGGTTTATGAACTATTTTTAAAAATATTTTATGAAAAAATGATAAAATAATTAACTTTTTTAACAACTTTTTATGTTTCCCATGAAAGTGGTATTAAAAACTTTCATAATATAGTTTATTAACAATTTAGGGCACCCGTTAACATGAACCATAATAATATACTTGGAGAGTTGTCTACTTAGTGCCTTAATTGCTTTTAAAAAATTATATAGATTTCAATCTTTCTTTCTATATTCTTTTAATTATTTAACAGATTTAATTTCATAACAAAAACCTAGAGTTTGAACTTTAAATAGTGAAAGAATCAAGAGATTGATCAAAAAAATATAAATGGAGAGATGGAGTCATTGGAGAATTATTGTTGTGAGAAAATAATATACAAATAGTGGATATTTTAAATTATTTTGAATATAAAATATAGGATCTGATTTAAACAGAAATGATGTCATGATATGGGATATAACACATTGAGTTTCAATTCCAATAAAAGACTACTATTTCTATGGTAATTTTTTTATTTGTCACATGGCAAAGAAATAATCCTATTTTTAAAATAAGGAATACAAATACCACAAGAGAAATACCAAATACTTCCACAATGTCTACTTTAGGATAATGCCAAAAATAGTTGTGGTAATATCCTTCCTCAATCCTCACTCGATTAAGCTAATAATTGACACAACTTTTTTTTTTTCTTTACAATATTTGGATACAATTTTTTTTTTTTTTTTAGATTTCATTTTATACCTTAGTTTTTTATATTTAAATTCAACCATATTATTTTATTTGATTTGATTTTATAAATAATGCATCAAGTACAAGTGTATGCTAATTCATTGAAAATTGAAGCCAGTATAATTATATTGTACATTCAAAATACACTGGCCAGTTAACTACTTCATCTCTCATTCTTTTAATAATTAATACTAGAGAAGAATAGGATTGAGAGAAAAGAAAACAAAGGGATTAGAGAAGAATAGGATTAAGAGCAGACTGAATTCTCATTGTATGCCTCTTACAATCATTGGACACAACTAACTGACTAACACTAACTGCCAGCTGGCTACACTGATCTAATAGTCTAACTAACTAACTGTTAAGCACATGGCTTCTAACTGATCAACAATTAAGCACATGGCGAAATCAATTAATAAGCACGTGACTCTAACCTTCAATTACAAAAAGAAGATACAAAACTTTACTAATAAACTGGCACTGTCTGGAACCAAGTGTTGATGCTGTGCTGCTGTTGTTACTGGAGCTGCATATTCTCCTCATGATCGATGCACTATCTGGATCGCATTAAGTCAAGCTGCTGATAAGTGCCTTGAATTTAGGTTATCACCATCCACACACATTCACTAGAATTTTATTTTTCAATCCAAATGCAATGTTTAATAAATTGAATTAGGGTTTATCACATGCACACACATTAAATTCAACATGTAAATTAATTGACATATTGGATGATATGATATGATTGTTGGCCACCATAGTCTAGAAGACCGGTTTCACCGGGCAAGGTGGGTGCTTAACACCTTCCCACCTTGTAACATAGCCTCCGAACTTAGATCAAGGGTTAGTAGATCAAGTGCTTATCCTTGTAATTTTCAATTTCTAGATTATAACTAGGAAACAAAATCATGTACTTTATCTTAGATTGTATCTAGGACCAAAGCCGTGTAATTTCCTATGTTCAATGTAAATTCAATTTCAAATTAATAAAATGATGAATTTTTCAATTATGGTTTTCTTATTTATTCCAAAAATTAAATAAGTGGTGACTCCATTGTAAAACCCTTAATCTAAAGGGAAAAATATAACTAGTCGAACCTCTATTTTGAGAGGCAATAACACGACTCCACCCATTCACGTGGGTTTGGCCCAACATTCATTAAAACGGGCCGGGAACGCGGTCTCTCACAGTGGAGAATAGTCAGCACCTAATTAAGCTTTCTTGGATGGCACCATATAACAAAAAATGTACAAAAACCAATCATGGTTGACGTCGGCAGACGGAGACGAAATTGTTGAAAAGGTCAGTCTTCGTAATATGAGTGAAACAGTGAGGGGTGTTTTTGGCAACATGTGAAAAGAGAGAGAGGGAAGAAAAGAAAAGAAAACAGAGAAAGTGTGGGAGGAATCAAAATCACATGGGCTTGTTGTAGCTGTTGTTGTTGTTTCTCTTGGGTCCGAATTCCTCTCTCTCTCTCTCTCTCTCTCTCTCTCTCTTTCTCCCTCTCTCTTTCTCTCTCTCTCATGATTTCCTTCTTCTTCATCTTCGTTACCAGTTGAGCCAGCCTACGACAACGACAACGACAACAATATTCCTCATTCCACTGCCGTGCCGAGCCGAACATGGTTGACGACAAGGTACTCTCCATCGTTTTTCCACTAAAAAATATAAATATTTTATTTTATTTTATTTGTAACTCTTTAAAGGAAGAGAGAGACAGAGAGAGAAATATTTATTTATTTATTTATTTATTGCACATGATTAAATAACATAAACATCGCTTTTTTTTTTTTTTTTTTTGGTATGTGAGGAAAAGGTGAGGGTATTAGGAAAGAAAAGAAAACAAATTGAGAATGATGTTTGTTTTCCTCCAACTCAACCATGAGATGACATGTTATTTCAACACAGGAATCTTAGTTAACTAATGAGAATACCATAACTGAACAACACGTTCCATTTCAACCAAAAAAAAAAAATCACATAAGTGTACGGAGCAACCTCATCAATTCAGAATTCTGAGCCTGAATTCTTCTTGGCTTTCAAAATCTTCACAAGCTCCTTTTGTGCCTATGCCATGCCTATGGCCAATAGAGTAGGCCCAAACCTGAAAGACTAGCTTGATTGAGTGAGTACTGAGATAAATTTTGGAGCTAGTTTTGATTTTTTTTCTTTTTTCCTTCAAAATTTTATTAAAATAATTTTGGTAAAATAATATTTTGGTCCAGAATTTCACTAAGAATTCTTTTTTCTTAAATTTTTTTTTTCACCCCTAAACTTTGTTTGTAAAGAGTTTCTTTAATAGTTTAGAAACAAAAATAAATATTAAAAAAAAATCAATAGTTTAGGGATAAAAACAAACTTTTGTTAAAGTTTAAGAACATAAATAAAACATATTTAATAGTTTAGGGATGAAAAATGAAATTTTTAATAGTTTAGGGACGAAAAATGAGTTTCTTAAAGTTTAAAGATGAAATACAAACATTTGGTAAAATTTAGAGTCTAAAATAGTATTTTACCCAAATAAGTTATTTTAGGAAAAACTTAAAAAAAAAAAAAAGACAAAAAAAAAAAAAAAAATTGAAAACTAGATCATTTTGTAGTAACTAACAACAGAGAATTGAAATGAACAACGTAAAACTATATGACTAAATTAAATTTAATAATGTGCTCATTTAGTTAATTTAATTAAACATCTAAAATACAATAATTAAACAATTATACCTAAATTTGATCAGTACTATTATTATTTATTATTATTGCGGAGGGCAAGTTATTAATAGTTTAATACAATAATTATCTATATATATATATATATATATTTATATGTATAATTGAAACCTCTTAAACTCTCACTATTTTTCACGTTAATACAATATTTAAATAAAATTATTTTTGTTTAATCCAAATTTAACAAGAAGTGAACTCTATCTCTCTAACAAGTCCAACTTAAACTTAAACTCATCATTATCATTTTTTTAAATAAAATTATTTTTGTTTAATCCAAACCTAACAATGAGTGAAATTCTATTTTTCTAATAAGTCCAACTTAAACTCAAACTCAAAAATTGATAATTTATCTCTAAATTTGCTAGGTTAATCATGAATACTATAAAAGTAAAGCAAACTCCAATATATTTTTTTTAAAAGCTGAGTAGAGATATGAGTTATTCTTATGTTATTTTCTTCTCCTCTACGTATTTTGTTAATATATATATATATATATATATATATATATATATTATGATTTTTCATGTAATTTTTAAAAAGTAATTTTTGTACATGAATCACCAAACTTTCTTTAGCCATTTTTTACGAGATAAAAAAGCTTGTAATAATTGAAATTATTATTTCAAAAATAACCCGTCTTTCTCTTATATTTCTCTATTGTTTAGTTATATATATTTTGTTTTGTTTTAATAATTTATAAGCAGTGAATCATTTGATTTAAATTTTTTTTTAAATCTTTCAGAAGCTTTTAATATCTGAATTTTTGATTTATTTTTTTGCAATATCTGAAATTGTCTAACAAGTTTTTTGTAAGTCATTGCACATTCAAGTAATGACTTCTTCATCAAATTATAACACAAATTGAAGTCATATAAAAGTAAATCATGCAATAATATAATTTCTTAAATTTTTTATAAAATTATTTTAACTTACCTCACAAATAGGTAAATTTTTGTGCATAACACATATTAGCAATTAGTTAAGAATAATAATGAACAATAAAAAAAATGAATAATAATTTTATTAGCTCGCCGTCACAACCAATAGTAAAAATAATTGTCCCTACCATTACCATGAGGCAATGATGTGTTACTATTACACAACATTCAGTTTGGTCTATTTATTGCCTCTGTGCTTTACTCTCTTTTGAGCTTTAATTTTTTTTTTTTTTTTTGGAGCTAATAAGAGTGGAAGAGAATGGTGAGAGAGGCACTCTACAGGTGATGGGGAGAGGCACTATTGAAATAATAGAATGGTCTGAGACTCAGCTCAAGTATGGGACCATAAAAAAGTTGAAATATTTGAGTGAAGTGAATTAAAAACAGTTGTCAAATGAATGTGATCCAGAGAGTTAGATATTTTAAATAATAAATGATAAATAATAAATGATGAATGAAGAAAATAGGGTGAGAAGTGATAAGTACTGACAATAAAAAATAAAAAAAATCCAAAATGCCCTTAAATCTTCTCTCATTATTATACTCCCCAAGTGTAAAAACTAGAGATTTGGACACCCAAAAAATGAATAAAAATCTAAACCATCCTATCAACCACCAGCCGCCATCACCCACCTTCACTGA
This sequence comes from Quercus variabilis, assembly GCA_030445155.1. NCBI lineage: Eukaryota > Viridiplantae > Streptophyta > Magnoliopsida > Fagales > Fagaceae > Quercus > Quercus variabilis. The sequence goes on from CP129453.1 coordinate 14,523,492, forward strand.
CGTCGTCAACGGTCAGACACCACTACTGGCCACTATGTCACCAGTCACGGCCACCACTTTCGCCTGATTTACACACCGCTGGAAACCCAAGCCAATCCCACCGCCCCTCTCAATCCCATCAACCACCATAAATTAAAAAATAAAAAACCCATCAGGGTCAGTCAAGATGCCGTTCTCTCAGGATCTGAAGCAGCACCACCAAGGTCAGTCACGCTGGATCTGAAGCACCATCACCAACCACCAACGCCACCACAACCACAGGACAGTACTATCGTTCTCTCTCTTTAAGCTCAACCACCAAGCAAAACAGTAACAGCTATAGCCAGCAAAAATACAACCAAAATAAATCTAAGAGGAGTGAACGAGAGAAACAGAGGGTCGGAGCAAATCTGCCGCATGTTGTTCGGTTAGAGCTCAGGAATATAAAAAGCTTTTTAAAATTTTCCAATTTCTTTAATAGCCATGAGTTACTTCTTCTATGTAACTCATTGTGGACTTGTGCCGGCAGCGGAATGGCCATGTTGGTGGCGGCAGAGTTCGGTGGTGGTGCTAAGATGTGTGAGGATTTTTCTTTTTATTATTTTAGTTAAGTGAATTAAAAAAAAGCATAAAATAGGGAGTTGATTAAATTGATGGACACATGGCAGATTTTTATTCGTGGTATATAAAGTAGTATAGAAAATGTGGTATAGAAAATGTGGTATATAAAGTAGTATAGAAAATGTGGGCATCGCATATTTGGTTGAGATTTAGCTTAGAAATTGACTTAAATGGGTGTTCAAGAATCAAGTTGCATATTCCCCTCAATCATTAAGAGAGCATATTGTTAGTGACTATTAGTTGAACTCGCCAGTCCTTACATTTCTTGATTTTGAATGTTCTGTTAGCTTATTATGCCTTATATTTGGCTATTGCAATAGATACAAAATATCTATTTGGCTAGATTCTGCTTTCTATTTGAATTCTGGCTTCCTCTCTTAAGAAGTTCTAGAAAAATAAGAACAAAGAATGAAAAAAAAAAAAAAGAGTCTATATTGTTAGTTAGTATTAGTTGAACTCCCCAAACCCTTACATTTCTTGATTTTGAATGTTCTGTTACTTTATTATGCCTTATAATCTATTAATAGCTGCAACAACTTTACTTGCTTATCTTCCTAGCACTTGTTATGCGCTTACTATTTGCCTTCTAGCTGTTTGCTCACTGTTCTTCCATGAATTTTGCTATATTGTAGCTTAAGTATCATGATATTGCATTGAATGAATGATAACTTCAGAAACACAGTTTAAATTAATTAATTGGTTTTTTCTAACCAGGGTATTTCTTTTCTTGCATGTAGATGTTGCAATAATATGGCATAAGCTAGGGAATTTCATTAACATAGAGCCCTTGGATTAGTATAACAAGAAGATTTTCTTTTGCTGAGCAGCAAAAATGGCTTTGGCTTCTACTGTAAAAGTGGTTCTAGGCTCAATTGCTTTTGCAATCTTCTGGGTATTGGCGGTTTTCCCAGCTGTTCCTTTTCTACCGGTTGGGAGGACTGCAGGGTCCCTCCTGGGGGGCATGCTAATGGTCATATTTCAAGTCATAACTGCAGATCAAGCATATGACGCAATTGATCTTCAAATCCTTGGTCTTCTCTTTGGGACCATGGTTGTCAGTGTATATCTTGAAAGGGCAGATATGTTCAAGTACTTGGGAAAGTTGCTCTCATGGAAGAGTAGAGGGGCAAAGGATTTAATTTGTCGAGTCTGCCTGATTTCTGCCATTTCAAGTGCTTTTTTTACTAATGATACCTCTTGTGTAGTTTTGACTGAATTTGTCTTGAAAATTGCAAGGCAACATAATCTCCCACCTCATCCTTTCCTTCTTGCCCTGGCCTCTAGTGCAAATATTGGGTCGGCAGCAACTCCAATTGGCAACCCCCAAAACTTGGTTATAGCCTTTAAGAGCAAGATATCTTTTGGGAATTTTCTAATAGGAATTCTCCCTGCAATGATCGTGGGTGTAATTGTCAATGCCCTACTTCTTCTATGTATGCACTGGAAGTTGCTATCTATTGAAAAGGATGAGGAAGATGTAGCTGTAGAAGTTATTGCAGAGGAGGAAGTGAATTCTCATCGTTTTTCACCAGCCACAATGTCACATTTTACATCCTTGAATTCTCAGGAATGGAACTCTCCTGGCATGAGTGTTCCCATGGGACATGTTGAGAACCTTAGGAACCGATCAATTCTGAGTGAGAATGAAATCCAAGGGGTTCCTAGTGGCACATTGGAGACTGCAAGAAATTCTAATGCATCAAAAGAGGCAGCAAATGATGAATCTTCTCAGGTAAAGGAGGAAACAATCCCTTCAAAGAGTGTTGCATCATTGGATAGACTAAGAGATGTACTTTCTGTACTGTCTTCAGAAGGGAAAGATGATTTGACCACGAGATGGAAAAAAATATTGTGGAAATCATGTGTTTACCTTGTTACTGTAGGAATGTTGATTGCTTTGCTTCTGAATCTAAATATGTCGTGGGCTGCAATTACTGCTGCACTTGCTCTTGTGGTTCTTGATTTCAGGGATGCTAGGCCAAGCCTTGAAAAGGTATAATCTGCAAGCACGTTGCTTTCTACCTTTAAATTATTTTTTCCCTATCAAAAAACTGTAAATCATAACTTGTTGGTGATTATGACCATTGATTGCTTGTTGGAGAGTTTACTATATGTCAAGTTTTATTTCTCTTCTTTGCCAGGTTTCCTATTCTCTGTTAGTTTTCTTTTGTGGAATGTTTATCACAGTTGAAGGCTTTAACAAAACTGGAATCCCAAGTACTCTATGGGACTTTATGGAGCCCTATTCAAAAATCGATCGTGCTAGTGGGATAGCAATTCTCGCCATTGTCATACTTGTCATGTCAAATTTGGCTTCAAATGTACCAACTGGTATGTTGATGGATTTCTTCCATATATATATATATATATATATTTTTTTTTTCCTATTATCTGTTTCATAATTCTTTTTTGGGTAAACTACATATTTGATCCCTAACCTTTACACCATATTTCAATTTAGTCCCTAACCTTTCAATTGTGTCAATTTGATCCCTAACCTTTCAATATCGTGTCAATTTAGTCCCTGATATTATATCTTAGATGAAAATTGCTAACATGACAAATGGCCAAAATAAAATTTAAGTGTATTGTCTCATCAACATAGGCTAATTTTTTGTTTTGACCATTAGACACATTATAAATTTTCATCCAAAAGATAACGGTAGGGACTAAATTGACACAATACTAAAAGGTTAGGGACCAAATTGACACAATTGAAAGGTTAGGGATCAAATTGAAATATAGTGTATAGGATAGGGACCAATTACGTAGTTTACCCTTCTTTTTTTTATTTTTTTATTTTGGATATGTCAGATGAAATTAGCTTTTTGGACTAACACTTGTTTGTAAGTCCATTTCAAAACAACTTTTTTCCTTATTGAATAAAACGAGTTTGCCAAGCTTTCTTGTAGCAATTTCAAGCTGTACAGAGACTAATTCAACATTGGGATGCATATAAGTTTGTTGCGCTGTCTTTAGATTTCTGGGGAATATGTTAGTGTATAGTTTGGACTTTGCATACAGATTATCTCTTCGGGATATCATGGTATTCCCAGTTTTTATTTTTTAATTGCATATTTCTGGTTTTCACTTCTTCTCAAGATCCTTTCTCTACTTGAGACAAACTGACACTAACCTTTCTCAAGATTTTTCCCAATTTCACTTCTCAAAAAAAATATTTGAGACAACTGACATTAACCTTTCTCATGCATGTTCAAATCTTACTCAAGCTGATAGTACACCACCATTGAACTGAACAGGTCTTTCAGTCTAAGTAGTGTCTTTCACTTCACTTTGTACACAAACTGGCACCCTTCTGGGTCATTTCTCAAAGTCTCGGGATAATTGCAATGACAACAGCATTTCTCACCAAGTTGTTGTTTTCGATTGACATTTTGAAAAACCATAAAAAAATTTTGGATATGCTTACCCCCTCAGAATTCTGCCATAGCATTCTATTAAACAACAAACATTCTGCAGTTTGTGCTAAAAGGAAAATTTCCTTTCAGTAACAAAGGGATTTTTATACCAGTAATGATAACTCTGAGTTGACAAGGCTCTCGGTTATCCATGGCCCTTGTGTACATAATATAGGGAACAAGGGATGCTCTTGCACTGAATTTGTGAGATTGTTTTTCATAAATGAGCTGGTAGCCTGGTACTGTGGTTTAATCTTTCTTTCTGCATCTCTGATTAAGAATTGTTTTTCTTTCATGTACAACAACAAGAACAACAAACAAAGCCGTAGTCCCAAAATTTTGGGGTCACCTATGGATCCTTAATAGACTAGTTAGGTTTTTCTTTCATATAAAAAGTATCTAATGATTTTGGTGATACATCTCTAAGTTGATTCTGTATTCCGTTTGTTATGAACATTCTTGAGGTTCAAGTTAATGTTCATTTCTTTCATTTCGTTTTTTCCCCCAATATTTTGTTAATTTATGATAAATTGTTTGTCTGCTGTAAGCCATTATTTGGCATCATAAAGGCCATTTTTAAAACTATTTACACAAGAATTCCTATAGCTCATGTTAATATTGTGTAGTTCTCTTGCTTGGAGCACGAGTGGGAGCATCGGCAGCTTTACTTTCTGCAGCTGATGAGAAGAAGGCATGGCTAGTCCTAGCTTGGGTCAGCACTGTAGCTGGGAACCTCTCATTATTGGGATCAGCTGCCAACATAATCGTGTGTGAGCAGGCTCGGCAAGCTCCCCAACTAGGGTACACTTTATCCTTTTGGAGCCATCTCAAATTTGGAGTCCCCTCAACTCTTATAGTCACTGCCATTGGTTTGACACTTATAAGATGATGTTGATGCTCTTACACATGACACAATGTTTTTATGTAATAAATTTAGTAGAGGAATATTGTTTCAACATTTGAGCAGTTCAAAGCTGACAAATGTTGTTTTTCGCTTAATCTCTATTTAATCATAACGTTTTTCAATAGTTGCTGAGTGATTATTTCAGATAGACATCCACAGAACAATGGGGTGAACTGTGCATCACTTGCCAGTTTATACTATTAGTTTGACCAGCTCAGTGTTTTGTTTTTCAAAGCATTAAATAATGGCTTTGGTTTGCATTTGAGAAGAGTATTTTTCAATTCTTCCTTTTCTTTTATTGCAAAAGAATTCTACTCTTTTTATCTCTTTTTATTTTTTCAGTCTGCCAAAATAAGGATATACATCTCATAAATAGACGTATGCATGTTTGTCAGAAATGAAAAATGAAATAAAAATATCAAACAGGTCAGAGTTTAGAAAGAAGTCTTTCTGAATTCAAACTACTATAATTATATATTCAAATCCCAATTCGATCTAGTAATACTCTTCCGGCCTTAGTCACTTATATTTTGAGAAATCCAAACAAATTATAATTTGTTTATTTTATAGTACTTAATTATACGAGGTTAATTTGAATTGTTCATTGTTGTAAGATAACATTTAACCATATTCAAGAATTGATAGCCTAGAGTCTTATAGTTTATATCTCAACTAGTACTTTCTGATATTTTTAATGAATGTATCTAGTGTTTAAATCTTACTTTTCCCGTTCGATTATCAAATTATAAAAAATAAATTAAAAATTGATAAACACAGTTAACATCAGTCATACAGTTTGTTTAAAACTCTAGTATACCAACAATGTGTATACCAATTACTATTGTTAGGATTTAGTATTGGCAACTTCTATATGAAAAATTATGCGTCAAGAGAGTTGAATTTAATGTTATTAAGTTTTTTATTTTTTTATTTCTTGAGAATCTAGTTAGGTAAGAGTTTGCGTAATGAATTGCATCAAGGAGTTAATGTTACTAAGGCCTGCACAAGCAAAGTTAGGACTCGATTGAGTAATCGTTGAAGTCAGGCAAAAATTTACATGATTCTCATTTAACCATCGCTCAAGTAAATTACATAGCTATTAGTCTTTAACTTGACTCAAAAACTGATTGAAGTGATGATTCTTAACCTACCTTTAAATGCCCTCTAAGACACAAATTTTAAGATAAGATACTTGCTATACAAAGTAGATCTAAATGTGCCTTTCTTCTTATTCTAAACAAAAAACTTCCCATGTTGGTTCAATGTTAAGAACCCAACTTGTGAGCTTGAATTGATTCCTTTGAAACCATAGAAATAGTCACCCTCTATTAGGAAGCTCACAAATCTACTAGAGTTCATAATTGGTGTGGACGAGGTCATTTGTGTAGAAGAAGTCTAGAGTTCAAATCCGAATGCTACTTTATTCTTTATTTTAATGGGTTTAGATTGCGGTGACATATTTGTGATTGCTTCATTATTGTGGTTGCAACTATTGTTTGATTTTGTATACAAGTGAGAGTCAATCCACTAATTAGAACACTTAAGAGTCAAAATCGGTTTTTTAAACTGTCACCACTAATATATGTATTGGTCAAGTACCACTGATCGTACTAATAACATTTAAATTATTTACATCGCAATGACTGTTTTAATCTAATATTAAGTATAAGAAGGAAACAGTAAAGTTTATAGAATACAATCATACATATGGCTTTTGTTAGATTATTAATATTAGAGGAAGATTTTAGTTAATAATCAATAAATAATAAATATATAAAAGCATAGACCTCATGTTAGAAAATATAAGGTTGTGTCATGTGGTACAATTCTTGAAATTCTCTTTATTTTATATTTTTTTTATTAACAAAAAAATGGAGTGTGAACTGATATAAAAGAAATAACTTTTAGTTGCTGTTATAATAATAAATTTAGAATATGAGATTCTTCATCATATTTAGTTGCTTTAATAACAATTGACACAAAAGCCATAAAAATTAAATATTTGTGAATTTACTAAAATTAATCTTAACCATTTAAATGTTCTAACTCCTTATGTAATTAGAAAAATTACTAATAAAATAAATATGTTTATTTTATTATATTAATTATTTTAAGCATAATGAAAATTTAATATCATTTTTCTAAGATTTATATGTGAAACAATTGATTTTTTTTTTAATGTGAGAAAAAATTAATCTAAAATAGGGTATTTGATCAAATTTAGTTGTTTTTGCAACAATTGAAAAATGTCCAACAAAAAGGAAAAAAAAAAAAAAAAAACAGTAACACACAACAAAAAAATGTTAAAAAATATATATATATATATATATATATAGATATTTTAAGGATATTTTCATTTTTAGTAGGCATGAAACATGCCTATATATTAACCACTATATCATGCAATTTTCAATTCATAAAACACACACATATATAGTATGATCAAATCACTACACTTCTCTTATTGTCTTTCTATTTTGTCTATAAAAATAAATAAATATTACACTTTTTTACAGGGAAAATTATTGAATTTTTTTTTTTTTTATATACCAATAGTTAGGGGTGAGGATTTGAACCATCAATATCCATGTTGGAAACACAATGAGGTATCAATAAGTTAAACTACAAGATTCATATAAAAAATTATTGAAATATTGGAGAAAACTAATAATAAATTGCGCCACACATTGTGCAAAAATTCAACTAGTTTATATAATCAGATACAACTAAAGTTTCCAAAACATTTAAACCCGAAATTTATTAGTGTTTCAATAGAATCCAATTTATAAACACAAAAAGAAAAAATTCATAACGAAAATAACAATAGATAATAATAGAATATATCATAAAGGTTCTATACTAGAGTAACTTTGGAAAATATCGATTGGTGATGAGTAGTTGAAGGTTATTAGGAATAGTCCAACTGATAAGTTATAATAGGCCTGATTCATCATTTTTGTAAGGGCACGGTTTGATCCCTAAGCCTAAAAGGTGAAAGGATTTAGGCCCAAAGAGCCCAATACAATGAATTTGTAGAGAATGGGTTAGAAAACTAGACTCTAATGAGTTGGACAACAATTATAGTGGGTCCAGATGACAAGAAAACAAAAATAAATTGGTTTTATCCAAAGAAAACCGTCCTTGGCTCAATCCGAGGAGGTTAGTCCTTGTATATATTTCTTTTGAATTTGATTACAAGTCCAGTTCTTGTTGCTACAGTATTTTTCTATCAATTTTTCGATCCCAGTCATTCAGGGGCTTCTTTCTCTATTATACAATCCTATTTCTTCCATCTATACCCTCCACGTGTAAATCAAGTTGTTGGCTTTGATCCTTGTCCCATCAGCACATTCCTAAAGTCTTTGGGAGTAGCTATAAGGCTGAAAATCATTGTTCAAGTATCACTTTCACATTAATGTGGCCTGAAAGTTAGCTACAGAGCATTTAATGCAATGGTAGCAGCCTTTCCTTAGATATTTCTTACCTTCTCCATGTCTTGTTCCTTCCTGATTCTTATCCTTAATAGTGAAATTGCCTGGAACATGGCTCTTGATGGTAGGTCAACCCTTCTGACCTTTGCACCGTTACTGCTGAGAAGGAATTTGTCCTGGAACCATCTTCTTGAACTCTTATGACTAGTCACTTTCCACTATTTACTAGCCCGCACTTCTACATCATTATTCCCTTGTCCTCGGACTACTAAGTGTCCTTGGATAGGGCCCATGGCCTAATATACATTTCTAAGCCTATCTTCCCTACAATAGCCCCTTGAAATTCTCATCTTTTGCTTCTCGGAGGAAAAAAGGAGGACTTTGTTATTGTTGCAATTACCTTAACCTTACCATACGCCATCTCTATCTGTGCAGGCGTCTTTTCAACTGCTCGAAGCACGCTTCTAATGTTTCAACTTCCAAGATGCGCTCGCATTTAATTTTTGTGACTCCATGCCCATAGATTAGCCCCCACTCAATGTGCCCCAAATATGTTTAGGATCCTAGGTAGTGTCGACGCCCTCAACGAGAAGATGGGTGTGAATCTCACCCATCATGATGTTAACTAAATTTACAACCGCCATAAACTAACGGGGCAGGATACTACTTAAAAACTAGAGAACTTGCAATCAGGCTCATATCATGCCTCCCTGAGTCCAACAAAGGAATGGACAAGGATTATTTAATCGTCTCAAGGGAGTGGCATGATGGACTCCACTGCCCGACACAAAAGGGTACACCAGGTGGGGTACTTAGGTTTAGGCCCATTACTCTAACAATACCCCTTCCTTTCATACTAACATTTTATTTGCTCAACCTTTCCTTTGGTACTCGTAATTTACCTTTCCTTTTGTATGTGTTGTTTTCTAACAATACTTTTGGTTTTTGATGAATTTATAGATAAGCATTCCGTTGTTCCAAACTTCGACCTTGTCAACGAACCTAATTGGACGAAGATACTCAAGGTAGAAATCTTCGTCCACATCGATGAGCAATTAAGAGTGGCCCACCTCATCCTTGGCTAAGACCCACTTTTAACTAACTTCCAAGCACCCAAGTATGTGATCAAGGCAAAAGACCCACGCCTGCACCATATCAATGTAGCAGTCCCTGGCTTTCTCGTCCCTGCCCCCATCCCAACAAGCTAACAGCAAGTAGTATTACCATTTCTACGCGTTGTCGAGGAGAAGGCAACCCCTTCCCAACCAACGATTAAGGAGAAGGAACAAGTAGTTGAAGTTTTAGACTTTGAGGACGAGTTTGAGGTTTTCAACCAGCCCTAATCTCTAAAGCCTCAGGTCGGCGACTCTAGCCACCTTCCTCTAGCCTAAGTAAGCAGCATCCAAGAAGATACAAGCGTTCCCAATGCAATGGGGATATAACGTAAGTCTAGGGCTAGCCTTCTAGAGATCATGGAGTCTTAAGCAGGGGGCAAGGCACCCGAAGGGGCCAGTCAAGCTAAACACCCCTCTCTTCCCATTCCTTATGACACCCAGCCCGAACCTGTAGATAAGAATAGGAAGCAGGAGCAAAAAGGGAAGGATGTGGTGGAAGAGGGCCAAGGTATTCCTTCCAAAGAGAATGAGCTTCAAAGAGGGGCCAAGGTAGCCAAGACTACCTAAACGAGGTCCTCTAGCAATGGGGCTCTTAAGGATAGGGGACGTGACCTTTGCACCAAGATTCCAAACTGGAATCCCCTTCTGTTGTTAGACAGATCCCCTCTCCCTTCGAACTCCTCAATAAGGGACTTCCAGTAAGGGAAGGCCAGGTACGTACGGACAGTGTGGAGCAGGCCTTACTACTACCTGATGACATGGCTGAACTGAGGACTATAAAGAGACACGAGGTGTTTCTAGGCCTGAAGAGAGACCTCGCCATGGTAAGTCTTTTAAACTGAGCCCCCTTTCTCTTTGTTATATTATTATTTTTTTTATTATTATTATTTTTTATTCACTGCTACGTTTCCTTTGCAGGCAATTTAAGCTACTTTTAGGGCTGAGGAGTTGGTGAATTTCACTCACCGACAAATGAAGGACGAGGAGGGCAGTCGTATTGCTACTGTTGAGGCCTTTAACATGACCAAGAAAAGGATTAAGGAGCTGAACATCAAGCTCACCAAGGCTAAAAGGAAGAAGAAGAGTGTTGAGACTGCTCTGGAAGGGGCAGAAAGGTAGGCCGAGACTCAACTCAAGCAACTTCGTCAGGTCGAGGATGAGCTTGTTGCAGCCAAGGAGCAAACAAAAATGCTAAAGAAAAAGCTGGAGAATGCTAAGAAGGCTAGAGACCAAGCCAAACAAGATGGCTACGATGTGGGGGTAGTTGAAACCGAGGAGGCCCTCAAGGCTGAGGTTACAATGTTATGTAGAACATACTGCCTCCAGGTGTGGAATGAGGCCCTTAACCTGGCTAAGGTTAAGGCCTCATCTGCACTTAGGAGAGCAGAGAATGTTTACTATCCCCCTACAATCCGGGCACCCAAAAATCCAAGCTCCATCGATGAAATACCGGCCAAGGACCTTCCTCCTCTTAGCAATCCTCCAAAAGGGGCAGAGCAAGCTAGCGCAAATGAGAAGAAAGAAGAAAACCCAAAGGAGGTCGCCCCTGAAACTACAAAGCCTCTAGTTGCACCCAAGGATTCTTCCTAGGGAAGGGCGGTTTCCCAAAGCCATGAGTTGGTTTTGGCAACTTCCCCATTCCTGCCAAGGAAGAATCTAAGGGAAAAAGCCAAGCATCCTCAGCAGCAGCAACTGCCTAATCCACCGAGGCCCTAACAAAAGACAAACTTGTAATAAAAATGAAGTAGTCTTTAGAGTAGCTTTCTCTTCTTCTTTTTTTGAACTGTTGTTTTTGTTTCCAAAATTTGTAATCAATTTGCCTTTTTCTCAGCTTAATGACAATTATGAGATTTTCTTTTACGCTTGTAATATTCATACAAATCCTAACATAGTTTTTGTTCCACCTAACACTTAACCAATATGAAAATGAGACACAACTTCATTTAGTTATTTGCATAAATGATAATATGTTTACTACATCCACACAATCAGTAATAGGACAGGCTAATCATCCTCAGTTTACAATCTCAACAAATTATATCCTTCATTTCAAAAACATACCTTAAGCAGAATTAATCCGAAGGACCCTACATATCACTAGACTTTCTCTTAATTTCAGAAAAATGGTGGAGCATTTATCTCTCTAGAACTCCATGTAACCTTCCACTTAACAGTAGATTCAAGGGATTATAGATGACAATTAGCTCATGAACTGATCATGAATATACTTACAAATGCTTTATCTAATGCTCAAGAGTGTCCTTTTGACTAAGTTATTACAATGAGAGTCTTTGCTACTTAGCATGGCAGGGCTGAGTACTAATTTTCCAAAGGCATGTGATTCAAAGAACCTAACATGGACGAGGTTCTATCTGATACTTAAGTAAATAATAAGAAGTATTAATTTACCCAAGATATGTGGTTTGAGGAGCCAAGCATGACCAATGTTCTGTTTAAAACTTAAACAAATGATAAGAAATATCAATTTACTCAAGGTATGTGGTCTGAGGAGCCAGGTATGACCAAAATTCTGTTTAATACTTAGGTAAATAATATGAAGTATTAATTTACCCAAATTATGTGGTTCGAGGAGCTAGACATAACCAATGTTCTGTTTAATACTAAAAAATAATAATAAGAAATATCAATTTACCAAAAGTATGTGGTCCAAAAAGCTAGACATGACCAAGATTCTATTTGATATTTAAGTAAATAATATGAAGTATTAATTTACCTAAGGTATGTAATCCGAGAAGCCAGACATGATCAAGGTTTTGTTTAATACTTAAGGAAATAATATGAAATATTAATTTACCCTAAGTATGTGGTCCGAAGAGCCAGACATGACTAATGTTCTGTTTAATACTTAAGAAAATAATAAGAAATATCAATTTGCCCAAGGTATGTGGTCCGAGGAGCTAGACATAACCAAGATTCTATTTGATACTTAAACAAATAATAAGAAATATCAATTTACTCAAGGTATGTGGTCCAAGGAGCCAGACATGACTAAGGTTTTGTTTGATACTTAAGTAAATAATAAGAAATATCAATTTACCCAAGGTATGTGGTCCAAGGAACCAGGCATGACCAAGGTTCTGTTTGATTCTTAAGTAAATAATAAATGTAACACATAATGTAACAAATAAAAATATGGCAAAAATGTCTTTCATTAATAATAATACCTTCATAGATTATTTACATTCCATGGGAGTGGTACAACATTTTCATCTAGATCTTCCAAGTAATATGCACCTATTCCAGCCACCGAGATGATACGATATGGCCCTTCCCAGTTGGGCCCTAACTTTCCCCATGCTGGGTTCTTTGCAATACCCAAGACTTTTCTTAATACCAAATCTCCGGGTGTTAATAGTCTTAGCTTCACATTTGAGTCGTATCCCTGCTTGAGCTTCTGTTGATAATAAGCCAACTAAACCATGACATTTTCTCTTCGCTCTTCAATCGAATCTAAGATGTTCTCTAATAACCCGTCATTATTGTTCGGAGTGAACGAGCTTGTCCTCAACATGGGAAATCCGGTCTTCAAAGGAATTATAGCCTCGGCCCCATAAGTTATTGAAAAAGGGGTTTCTCCTATTGATCTAGAGGAGTAGTGCTATATATCCAAAGAACATATGGCAGCTTTTCTACCCATTTATCCTTGGCATCGTCCAACCTCTTTTTGAGTCCATTTACTATAACTTTATTGATAGCCTCGGCCTATTCCTTCCTTTGTGGGTAAACTGGAGTTGAATTCCTATTCTTGATACCCAATTCACAATAGTACCTTCTGAAAACTTTGCTACCAAATTGAAGTTCGTTATCTGAGATGAGGGTGTGAGGAATTCCAAACCGAGTGATAATGTTTATCCACATAAACCTCTTAGCATCCATATCTCTGATGTTCGCCAGTGGCTCAGCTTCAACTCATTTGGTGAAGTAATCAATGTTGACCAAGAGCCACCTCCTGTTCCCTACTACCTTAGGGAATGGCCCTACAATGTCCAACCCCCACTGAGCAAAAGGCTAGGGACTAGATAGAGGATTGAGGACACCCCCTAGTTGATGAATATTGGGAGCGAACCTTTGACATTGGTCACACTTCTTCACATACTCTTATGCTTCCTTTTGCATACTTGGCCACCAATATCCCTGAATGGGGGCCTTGTGGGACAAGGACCTACCTCCAGGATGACTTCCACAAATCCCTTCGTGTAACTCCTTTAGGAGTGGCTTTACTGCTTCAAGATGTATGCATAACAAATATGGTCCTGAAAAAGAGTGCTTGTATAACTTTTGATTCTCGAATAGCCAGAAACGAGGAGCTTTCCTTCGCAATATATTAGCTTCCCCTTTCTCCTTAGGTAAGATATCATTCTGAAGGAATAGCACAATAGAATCCATCCAGCTAGGTCACACCCTGATTTGATGAATCTGAACATTCTCCCTCTTTATCCCAGTAGGTTTACACAAGTCCTCAAAGAGAATAACCCAAGGTAAGCTCTGCGCCGAGGAGGTTGCGAGAGTGCCAAGAGAATCAGCATCATATTTCTACTCCTAGGGATATGCAGTAAGGTGAAAGACTCAAACCCTGATTGCAAATGTCTAACCTAATTCAAATACTCTTGCATTCTCAGATCTCTAGCTTCCAACTCTCCCTTTACCTGTCCAACAACCAGCCTTGAATCTGAAAACATTTTCACTGCCTTTCCACCCATTTTCTGAACCATAGCCATTCCTACCAGTAGAGCCTCATACTCAACCTCATTATTTATGGTCGAGAAACCCAACCTTAAGGATTTCTTAATAATGATCTTCTTAGGAGATACTACAACTAGCCCCACTCCAGATCCTCTTTAATTTGCTGTACCATCAACGTATACCCTCTAGGATAAAGGATCTTGCAGGGAGACCACACCAACTGATTGTCCATCCATGTTCTACCTTTCTCCATCCTCTTCCAATGGGAATACAGCAAACTCAGCCACCAAATCAACAAGGACCTGACCCTTAATAGAGGTGTGAGACATATACTTGATATCAAAAGCTCCTAATATTGTACCCCATTTGGCAATCCTTCTTGTGTAGTCTGCTCTTCGAAGTATTGACTGAAGCGAAAAATAGGTTAAAACTACAATTGTGTGAACTTAGAACTAATGAGGGAATTTACATGTAGCATGTACTACTATCAAAATGGTCTTCTCTAGTGGTAAATAATGATCTTCTGCTTCATGCAACAACTTGCTCATATAATAAACTAGACTTTGCACACCACTGTCAACTCGTACCAATACCAAGCTCACGGCATGGGAATCCACAGCAATGTAAGCAAACAAAACCTTATCCACCTTGGGCCTGGACATATAAGGGGTCGAGAAAGGTATTCTTCAATTGTTGGAAGGCCAGGACATACTCCTCAATCCATTCAAATCCCTTCCACTTATTCAACAACTGGAAGAAAGGTCTGCACTTGTCCTCTGACCGAGAGATAAATCGGTTCAAGGTGGTAGTCATTTCATTTAATCTCTGGACTTCTTTGGGATTACGATGTGGCTGTAAATTATTAATTACCTTAATCTGATCAGGTTTGACTTCAATTCCACGACAAGTGACCATATAACCTAAAAATTTTCCTGAACTAACACCAAATGAGCACTTGGAAGCATTAAGGCGCAGCTTGTGTTTCCTCAATATTTCAAAAATATCTCCCAGGTCACCAACGTGCTCGGACTCTTCCCAACTCTTCACCACCATATCATTTATATAAACCTCAATATTTTTTCCTAATTATGGCTTAAACATCCTAGTTATCATCCTCTAATAAGTGGACCCTGCATTCTTCAAACTAAAAGGCATTACCATATAGTGATAATTTCCAGTAGACATAACGAAAGCTATCTTCTCCTGATCATCAAAAGCTAACGGTATTTAATGGTATCCTTGAAAGGCATCTAAGAAATTCATCCGAGGATGGCCTATAGTTGCATCCACCAACTGATCTATTCAAGGTATGGGAAAGGGGTCCTTAGGGTAAGCTTTATTCAAATCTATGAAATCTACACATACTTGCCACTTCCTGTTCTTCTTCTTCACTACCACCATATTGGCTAACCATTCGGGGTAGAACACTTCCTTAATAGCCCCAGTCTACTTAAGCTTGAGCACCTCCTCTTTAACAGCCTCAGAATGCTTTTTAGATAAGCACCGAAGTGGTTGCTTTTCGGGGATGACCGCTAGATTGACATTTAAATGATGACAAATGAAATTTGGATCCACTCCACGAGCTTCATAAGCACTCCATGCAAACACATCAATATTCTTCCTAAGGAACACCATCAGCTTGTCCTTCTCTTGAGGTGGCAACTGAGCTCCGACTTGGAAAAAATTCTCCTTATCATCACTTATAACAACCTTTTCTAATTCCACACAACTTGCCCCTTCTAACATCGTATCCATAGATAACACTAGAATCTTTGATTGCTATAAGCCCCCTTTAGCAGAGGTTGATGACTCATCTTCAAGCTGATGCATAATTGCAACCACCAAGCACTACCTAGCCACGGACTGGCTCCTAACCAGCTCCTCAATCTAGTCCCCAGATGAATATTTCACTTTCAAGTGTAGGGTGGAAGAAATAGCCCCCAAGGCATAAAGCCAGGGTCTTGCTACAATGGCGATGTAGGGGGAGTAGGCATCCACTACAATGAAGTCCACCTCCACCACTTCTGAGCCTACTTGTAACGGTAGTCAAATCTGACCCTTTAGAAAAACAACTTTCCCGTTAAAGCCTAACAAAGGTGAATCACAACCTGTCAAATCCTCAAGTTTCAAGTTTAGCCCTTTATACAAATTAGGGTACATGATTTCTACCTCGCTGCGCTGATCCACCAACACCCTTCTCACATCATACCCCTTATCCTAAGGGTGACCACTAGGGCATCATCATGTGGCTATATGGTTCCAACTTTGTCCTCATCTGAGAAACTCAACACTGGTTGGACCTCCATCCTAGCCCTTTTCGGCTCAGAGGTGGAGTCCACTGTGTGTGGCCGAGCTATGGATAATACCCAGGAGGGACGAGAACCAGTCCTCCCTGGAATAGCCAGAATAACATTAATTATGCCCAAATTGGCTCTCAAAGAAGCATCTCTCCAAAATCCTAATCTTGCCTGGCCCCTTGCCCACTAGGCTGATATAAAAATTGCTTTAACTTTCCTTCTCTAACTAGCTGTGCCAGATGACTCCACAAAGTTCTACAATTTTTTGTGGTGTGTCACAACAAAGAAAAATCAAGAGCAATCACAACCTTCTAGTGAAGAGATACATGTAGTGGTTTCAAAGGTGTCTAGACTTACTTGGCTTGAAATATTCAAAATAATTAGAAAGCTAATACATGGAAGTGCAGAGGACTTTTAAGTATTTAAAAAGTCCTTCAAATGATGATGATAAGGACTAGACATGACTTATACTTAGTCCCCCATTAGTTATAATTTCGAGTGTTAGATTGTTCTTTTAGATGTTATGTAAAAGACACATATACTTTATTTGTTTATCTTGATATAGAACTTTTTAGCTGTTAAGAACTTCAAACCATTTTTTTAGTTTGAGATTTTGAATGTTGTGAAAAAAACTCGTGTTTGGGGCTCTCTCTCTCTATCTCTCTCTCTCTCTCTCTCTTTCTCTAGAACATTTTAGTTGACAGGACATTTTTTTAGTTGGTTATGATGGAAGATATCTAGTCATCATCTTGTCAATTGGCTATATAGAAGGTTTAAAAATAATAATAATTCAAACGCAACCTTATAGAGGAGTTCATGGATTTGGAGCTACTGTCAGTAGGTTCTACATGAAGTAGCCAATTAAAATAGAATTCTTCTATTTTTAAACTCCAATTCTATATAGTGGATATGATTTCCTTAGAGTCGGTGGTTAAGCCCTCATAAGAGTTTTAATTTAGAATTTTTCCAATTGGTTTTTCCAGCGCTACCATATTGCGTGTAATTTTATTTACACTGTTATTTAATTATGCAATTTTGTGTTTGACTGCATTAACCATAGCCATATTGATAATTAGATAAAATAATCTAGGTTTAGTGATTTAGTTTATTGGCACAACCGGAGTATAAATTACCTAACACATTTATACTTAAAAAAAACTTATTAGCATCTAATTTGATAATAAATTTAGGAATAATTAAGAAATGTGCGTCATAGATTTTAAATTCTATTGAATCTTAATAGGAAAAAATATAAAATAATAATAATAATAATAATAAAGCAATGTAGATAATGTATTCAAAATTTCAAATCTTGCTTTTTTTAATATAAAGAACAAGACATTGCAATTGTACAATAGATGCCCCGAATTCCAAATTTTATTGTTTAAAAAAGAGAGTCAAAATATGATATTAACCCATGATAGGGCATTACTAGCACTTGCCATACCACTTTCTAAGTTACTATATATCTTAGCCATACCACTTGGACTAAGTTACTATATCTTATCGCACATTGACTCCTCATTTCAGTTATAAATGTTACTATATATCTTTCTATTTTTTTATAGAACACTTACTAAACATCTTATTGCACCATGATTCATCATTTCAATCAATATATATATATATATTTTTTGGGTAACGAGAGGAATAATAAATGTGTGTGTGTGCATATATATTAGGGCTGTCCAGACCCGACCTAGACCCGCCGGCCCGACGAACCCGCCCGATTTTCACTCGATTTCAGCTCGAACCGACCCTTCCGTCGGTCGGTGATGGGTTTTCACGCCTTCCACCTGACGCCGGGGGGTCGAGTGGCGGGTTTTCTTCTCCAAAACCCGAGCCACCCAACCCGACCAATGTAATATACAAAGCCATGAACTCCGGCAAGATCAAGCTCAGATTCGAGGAGATCTAAGTGGATTTCGGCGAGATCTGGACCATACTTGGTGAAATCCGACGAGATTCAAGGAGATCCAAACTAATTTCTGGCGAGATTCGAGGAGATCCAAGCTGATTTCGGCGAGATCTCGGCCATATTTGGTGAGATCCGGTGAGATTCGAGCTTATTTCGGCGATTTTCAAAGCAATGTACTGAGTTTTTTGAAAATTCTGGTGACTCTTTTGAAGATTCCGGCAACGTTTGCAGAATTCGGCGAACCGACCAACCGACTGAACACTACCCGAACCCGAAACCGACTCGACCGATTGACATCGACAATCGGATTCAGGTCCCTCCACCATTCACCCGACGGAGGCGAGTCGGGTCTGGGCTGGGTCGAAAACCGACCCGGCCCGACCCGTGGACAGCCCTAATATATATATATATATATATATATATTTTTTATGAAAGAGAGGAATAATATTAAACATATGTTGTTCTACTATAAAAGAGTTCTCAACTTTGTCAAAAGATAATGAGATAATAATATTAGAATTATCCAAGTGGACATCAGTACATCGAGATTGACTTCCCTAAATAAATGTTAAAGGCCTAAAGCGTCTTGAGGTCAATTTTAGTCAATGTTATTTTCCATTAATTTTATCAAAAGGGCCACAAGCATTTAGGTGAGAGTTTGTACTTGGAAAGGTTGGCCTGTTTGATTGTGTTGTTTAAACAACACAACATGTATTTCCACAATACTTAAAACATTTCTAAGAAAACAATACAGACGAGCCTACTGGTATTAATGGTGAAGTCCAAATTTCAATTCAGGGAAGGCAAGATTTAAAAACAAGATTGGAAGCAAAAGAAAGTTGTAATACTAATATAATATAAATTTAAATTGTAATATATCTTTCTAATACTTGGTTAAATTTACTCTAAGGGTATCCACCGAAACTCAGAAACCGACCCACCCACCCAAACCGCTCGAGCCGACCCAAAAACCGATTGACCTAACGCCTGTGACGGTTAGAGACGGGTCTTTGCCACCAAAAACCAACTTAAGTTGGGTCAAATGATGGGTTTTCTTCTTCAAAACCCGATATACCAGATCCAATTGATGAAACCCATGAAAGAAGGATGGATTTACCTAGATCCATTCAGATTCATCAATATTTCGATGAAGGTTTGGTAGTTTTTGGTTAGATCTAGTGAAGATCTAGGTTTTCTTACTTAGATCCAGTGGTGAGATGAAGATTTTTCTCAAATCTAGGCTTGATGTGGTGCTTTTGCTTAGATTCTTTCTTAGATCCAGTGATGAGATGAAGTTTTTGCTCAAATCCGGGCTTTAAGGGGTGGTTTCGATCTTCAATCTGGTAAAGATTTGGTGGTTGTAACTCAGTACCAAGGCCAACCAATCCAACCGTTGTCCACCGGAGATTGATCCAACTTGACCTGAGGTTGTCTGCGGTCAGCGGTCGGTCGTTCAACCAACCACCCGTTCTAAGCATGTTGGTTGCGGGTTGGGCATAAACCCGACCCGTGGACACCCCTAATTTACTCTATTGCCCTTAACGATTTTTCATTTTTGAAATGATTTTTTTTTCCATATCTAATAATTTGATTACTCAAAATAATAATAGGGAAATGTTAATGAATGTCCTAAGTGCATTGGTTTATGAACTATTTTTAAAAATATTTTATGAAAAAATGATAAAATAATTAACTTTTTTGACAGCTTTTTATATTTCCCATGAAAGTGGTATTAAAAACTTTCATAATATAGTTTATTAACAATTTAGGACACCCGTTAACATGACCCATAATAATATACTTGGAGAGTTGTCTACTTAGTGCCTTAATTGCTTTTAAAAAATTATAGAGATTTCAATCTTTCTTTCTATATTCTTTTAATTATTTAACATATTTAATTTTATAACAAAAACCTAGAGTTTGAACTTTAAATAGTGAAAGAAACAAGAGATTGATCAAAAAATTATTAGTGGAGAGATGGAGTCACTGGAGAATTATTGTTGCGAGAAAATAATATACAAGTAGTGGATATTTTAAATTATTTTGAATATAAAATATAGGATTTGATTTAAACAGAAACGATGTCATGATATGGGATATAACACATTGAGTTTCAATTCTAGTAAAAGACTACTACTTTTGTGGTATTTTTTTTTTTTTTTTTTTGGTCACATGGCAAAGAAATAATCCCATTTTTAAAATAAGGAATACAAATACCACAAGAGAAATGCCAACTACTTCCACAACTTCTGGAAAATGCCAAAAATAGTTGTGGTAATAGCCTTCCTCAATCCTCACTTGTTTAAGCTAATAATAGGCACAACTTTTTTTTTTCTTTACAATATTTGCGTACAATTTTTTTTTTTTTTTAAATTTCATTTTATACCTTAATTTTTTATATTTAAATTCAACCATATAATTTTATTGATCAAATTTTCAATGATAGTAAAATTTACAATTAAATTGCAAATTGCATCCTTTAAGTTTACGTAAAATTCAATGCAGTTTTTTCACTTTATATTTGCTTAATTCAGTTATTTAAGTTTCAGTTTTATTTAATTCAATCTCCTGTTAGTTTCTGTAAAAATTGTGCCAAAACAACATAGCTTTAAATTTTTAATTAATAAATAAATAATATTTGTTTCTAGAAAAATATAAATATTTTATTTTATTTTAGTTTCAACTCTTTAAAGGAGGAGAGAGACAGAGAGAGAAATATTTAATTTTGTTTTTCACATGATTAAATAACATAAACATCTCTTTTTTTTGGTAAGTGAGGAAAAGACTGGTATTAGGAAAGAAAAGAAAACAAAATTGAGAATGATGTTTGTTTTCCTCCAACCCAACCATGAGATGACATGTTATTTCAACATAGGAATCTTAGTTAATTGATGAGAATACCATAACTGAACAACATGTTCCATTTCAACAAAAAAAATCACACAAGTGGACAGAGCAACCTCATCAATTCAGAATTCTGAGCCTGAATTCTTCTTGGCTTCGAAATCTTCTCAAGCTCCTCTTGTGCCCATGCCATGCCTATGGCCAATAGTGTAGGCCTAGACCTGAAAGACTAGCTTGATTGAGAGAGTACTGAGATAAATTTTGGAGCTAGTTTTGATTTTATTTTTTCCTTCAAAATTTTATTAAAATAATTTTGGTAAAATAATATTTTGGTCCTGTGCAGCATCCAAACAGTTAGGCCCACTCAGTCCCTAATCTCCACTTCAAGTGTACAGTAATTGGGCCCAACTCCCATTCGCCCAAAAGCCCGGTCCTTACTAACACCAACCGGGGGCCTAAGCTTCGCTACTAAAGTTATGCTCGGCAGAGATTTACTGAGTATGAGGGGGAAGGTCACTGAACGGCGCATCATCCTTGTTTTGTTCAGAGAAGTCCCTCTAAGTGCTGCTGCCGAGCTATCAACGGAGGTGGGCACCAAGTCCTAAAGCCATCCAAGCTTAAATTCTCACTTATCATCCCCCTGATTGGACCTTCTGTAACACTAAGCGTGCACCAACTCTAACAAGCTACCAACGTAAGTGGAAACCAAGTTCCAAAGCCACCCATACCTGACCTCCCACTTATAGAGAACCCTACTGGATCCTCTGTCGCACTAACTATGAGAGCATTGATGACCTGCGTCTGAGTTTTGAACTATAAATAGGAGGGGAGGGTAAGATGGAGGGGGTTGGTTGGAAAAGGAGGGGGGGAGAAGATAGAGAATAGAAAATTCAAATAGAGAGAATATCTTAGGGGAGGAAGAGGAGGTAGTGTATTGCTGAAGAGGAGAAAAGTGATCTCATTGAGCCTGTAGTTGGAGAACGACCTATAGTAGGAAATTCAGCCCAACAAACAAATAAGTTGTGAGCCTAAGTGGGGCTGGGTCCATCGGCCTCATTTACGACCCACACAGGTCCTAAATTCAATAAGAATTTGTTTTTTTTTTTTTAAAGATTTTTTTTTCACCCCTAAACTTCATTTGTAAAGAGTTTCTTTAATAGTTTAGAAAAAAAATAAAGATTAAAATTTTTTTTCGATAGTTTAGGGATAAAAACAAACTTTTGCTAAAGTTTAAGAACATAAATAAAACATTTTTAATAGTTTAGGGATGAAAAATAAGCTTCTTAGAGTTTAGAGATGAAATACAAATATTTGGTAAAGTTTAGAAATTAAAATAGTATTTTACCCATATAAGTTATTTTATGAAAAACCTTTTTTTTTTAAAGACCAAAAAAAAAAAAAAAAAAAAAAAAATCAAAACTAGATCGTTTTGTAGTAACTAACAACACAATTATAACAAAGACTAAAGAGAGGATTGAAATGAACAACGTAAAACTATATGACTAAATTAAATTTAATAATGTGCTCATTTAATTAATTTAATTAAACATCTAAGATACAATAATTAAACAACTATACCTAAATTTGATCATTTCCATAATTATTTATTATTATTACGGAGGGCAAGTTATTAATAGTTTAATACAGTTGTAAGGACACAATTTGAGTCCCTGGCCCAAATGATAAATGAACTTAGGCCCAAAAAGTCCAATATAATAAATTTGTAGAGAGTGGGTTGGGAAATTGGGCTTTAATGAATCGGTCAACAAATAAAGTGGATTCAGATGACAAGGAGAACGTAAGATTGTAAACTTCATGAGCAAGTTCTGACTGTAATTTTGTTGATTGATTGGACCACTGAGCTTTCTCAAACAAGGCCCAAGGCCCAAAAATATATTTGGACCCCTTGTCCCTACAATAGTAATCTGTATATATAATAATAGGTGAAGTAGAGAGAATGTCAAATTACAATTCTAAATTAGAACTCTAATTGTGTGCCATGTGTACACACCAATTTCAATATTCCTCTTATGAAACGCTGTAACCCTCTTCTTTTTTCCTGAATAAAACGCTAGATTCACCTCCCCTTCTAGAAATCTGTGTTTTACATTAAATGTTGTGCTTTTTTTTTTGGGCAAAATAAAACCTTTTGATATCAGACACGCCTGGTTCACCTCCCCTTCTACAATAATCAAATGCAAATTAGAAATACAGCTCCCTACAGATCCAAAACTCTTTGATTCAACACCTCCAGAACTCACACTTCGACCCCAATAACACCCACAATGACTTCTTGGAGCCTTTGTGTTCTTAGCCTGACCTCAACCCCAAAACCCCATGGGACCTCAAGCCTAGAGGCCTCTTCGATGAAACACCACCGTCTAACCCTAACAACAATGTTCCTTACCCGTTCGACCATGACTCTTCCACCCTTGCTTCCAAGCTCTGTAACCACCAGATTTCCACCCTACTGCCTAGGACATGGATCTCGACACATCCTCTGATCATCCCAAGGTCGACAACAACAATGACAACAACAACAACAACAACAACAACGAGGCGGTCGATTCTTCGTTGTCAACCAAGTGACCCAGAGAGAAAGAAGAAGAAAAAGAAAAAGAAGAGCCCCAAAACCAAGACAACAACAATGGCGACGGTGTTGTTTTGAGTAAGAAGCAGAAGGTAGAGGAGGAGGAAAAGTCCTCGGAAGAAGAGCGATTGGAAAAGCTAGTTGGAGGAGGAGGAGAAGAACAAGAACAAGAAAAAGAAGAAGAGGAGGAGAAATCGGGTCAGACGAGCTTGGGTCCGAAGGATTTTGGGTCTTCGATCGAGATGTTTGATTATTTCTACAAGTTTCTCCATTTCTGGCCTCCTAACCTCAACGTTAACAAGGTAATTAAACCTTTTAAATTTTTGTTTAAATTTGTGTTTGGTTGATGAGAAAGTTGGCTCTTTTGTTGTTGTTGTTGTTGTTGTTGTTGTTGTTTTTTTTTTTTTTTTTTTTTTTTTTTTTTTTTAATTCTGTTGCGGATTCTTTTGGGATGATCAAGAAAAAACTGAATTGAATTGAAAGTTTCCAATTTTTCTTGATAAATTTTTGGATTGTAAAAGAATTTGTTTTGTTTTGTTTGTTTTGTTTTCTGTTTGGTTGCTGATAAATTGGAGTGAAAGCCAAGAAAAGGAAATTAATGTTTTTGGGCTTTACCATGCAGTGGTTTTTGTGGGTTTGGTTTACTTAAAAAGATTTGAAATTTGCAACTCTTTTGTTGTTTTATTTGGTTTTCTTGGCAAGCAAACAGGGGTTGTGTTACTCTTTTGTTTTTAACCTTTTTGTCAAAGTTCAAGCTTTTGATAGTTTTGATTAATATTTTGTGTTTGCTTAACTCACCAAGTACCCTGAGTAATAGAGAAAGAGTAATGAAGTACTCTGTTATGTTATATTGCAAAGTTAGTTTTATACACAGGAGTATTATTATTTTTTTTTTAATTTTTAAATGTTGGTAATTGGTTATTGTAGAATCAGAAAATATGTTTGAAAAGAATTACTATGTATTGGTTTTGGGGTTCTTTTCAGTTCCCAATTGATTTCTTTATGGGTTTTTACCTTTTATTCTTTCACATGGTTGTTGGGTATTTTGAATGATTGAATGATTAGTTCATCAATTCAGTTATGGTGATGTGCCCATTACTGTTTCCATAACCTACTCATGCATTTTTTATTGTGGAAGTGAATTTGGATGTTTAATAGATGAGAGATTCTGAATTTATTATATTCTAGTTGTAGTTGTAGACGTTTAAAGTCCTGGTAAACTAATCACCTAGGAGTGTATTTTTCTTTTTCTTTTTTCTTTTTTTGAAGTAGGGTTAGCTATGGTGCCAACGCCGGAGCCAACAAGTCTGGTCTGATACAGATGCCACTTTCTTTGGGTGCCTCCAACGATGTTGTTGATGGGTCATCGTCTTTCAAGTCTCCCAATACGGTGAGTTTTCAAGTTTTGAGCTTGACTTTACAGTAACTGTTTGTGCTTTGAGTGGTATTAATGTACATAGTGGTGAATTATGAAGGTGTTTTTGTTTAATTTACTAGGGATCAATGATGAATGCTTTTCAGTTGTGACTATTCTTATTTAATATTTTCTGGTTATTGGTATTTTTTGATTTCAAGTATTTTGGATTTATATTTGTCAATGTCAATTCCTTTCTCTACAGAGATGAGGTGGGTTCTTTCTAAGCTTTTCTTTTTCAAGGTTTGTAGGTGGAAAGGGAAATCCTTGGAAGCAATCCAAGTTTGAGTAGAAGCAGTACTACCAGGTATAGTTTCTACTTTATTGGAACCATCACCAGTATTTTTTTTTTTTAATTGAATGTTAAATATCTTTATGTTTGGATATTTGGTTGGATTGGTTTGATTTTTAGGTATTTGGGTTAGAATTTTTTTTTTTTTTCATTTAGGTATTTGGGTTTGGATTTTTTTTTTTCCTATTTGTTTTTGTTTTAAATATTAGGATTAAAATGGTTCTAGGCTATCCTATGATTGATTTTACAATGTGCATACTATGCTGCCAACCATGTCTTCTTTGCTGGATGCTGCTTCTCTCTTTACAAAAATCTAAACCTAAACAGGTACGTATTGTTTTAGACATTTCTTATATGATTTATTCTATTCTAATCTATTAATTTATAGGACTTCTACTAGATGTTTCTTTGCATATATTTTATTTGAATTTTCTTCAATTTATTTATTTAATGGTATATTGCTATGATCAACATGAAGATTAATTAATGTTTTAGATGCCTCTTAGAAGTAGTGAATCTAATCTATATATCTATATATCTATGGAAAAAGGTTGAATTTACACCAAAGAGATTCTTGGTATTCTTTCATGGACTTACAGATTGACTAATTTTGATAGCAACCAGATTCCAAGATCCTTCAAAGGCAATGATTTTTTAAGATATAATATTTGGTTCCGGTAAATTAGCCTGTTTTCTATTGAAACTAATAGAATTTGTATTGCTCTATTTATTTATTTGGTTGGTTGAGAAATTCTGTTGATAGGTTTTGTTGGTGAGAATTTCTACGCTGAATCTAAAATTTAATACTAAATATTAAATTTGATGTTCGCTTCTTTTTTTTTTTTTCTTGTCCTAATTTCTTTGTCTCATTAACAGGCTTCAAGCGTAGGAATGGTGCACACAATCTTTTGTTAATACCTATGCAAGTTTGTATTAATTTCATGTGATTTTTTTATTTTTTATTATATTTATGATAGTTAGATATCTATTTGCTTTATTTAAGATTATGCTTGATACCTATTTGCTTATGAATGATATCAGATCTGACCCTCACTTAAACAAAACATAAGGTATCACATTCACAAAACTTAACGTAAGGTATCCTATGCTTTCTTGCTTTCTGAGAAAATTTCATTTCCATTCCATGTGTTTGTCTCAAGTTTTTGTTTTGTGTGTCTTTGGGTTAATAAGGCAACAAAACTAAAGTTTTTAAGGCTGTCTGAGATTGTCAACAACATCACATAATGGTAGCTTAAATTCTTCTTTCATTGCCGATTTTTTTCATTTGCTTTGATTTGTAAATAAGGACTATGTTTTTGGAGAAGTGAATAATGACTCTAAGTTCGTTACATTTCATACTTATTGTACTGTCGACTGCCTGAATGGAAGTATATAAGTAAGATTTCCCTAACTTAAATGCCATTGTGATTTTTTCTGTTTTTTGTGATGCACTTGAAGCATAGAGTTTCTTTATTCAAAAATTGATAGTTGATACTAGGTTAATATTTCTTCTTATTATACTCTATGGACTTTGTTTTCCCTTTACTACACAAATACAAACAAAATTCCAATATGTTATTTATTTATGTAGTTATCCCAGATTTTTTAAAATTTGGGTTGCCAACCATAGGTGTATATGATTTAGACTCAAACCTTAAATAACTATCATTTGTTGTGATAAGATTGTATTGAAATTATGCACCATAAATGTTTATTATCCATACTTTTAATCCATACTTCTAAGAGGATTGGCTTTGTTCCTTCTGTGCCTACTTAGATAAAGTGGATGTGGTTTTGTAAGGTGCCACTAGGTGCCCTCATCAGAGGTTCATTTGAGACCAATTGTGAGAATTTGTAGTATAACAAAATTTGAAAATAATTATATTAAAAGTTAACACAAATCTATCTTTTAGATTTATTGGTTGAAGAGCAATTTCTTCAAAATTGGCTAGCACTGATAAGCAAGAGTTCAATGCAAATGTTGGTTATTTTGGAGTAGGAATTTGTCATGATATATGCTTCTCTAAAGTTGCTACATTCTTGTCAAGGTAAGCAAAATACTAAAATTTTGAATTGTTGTAGAGATTATAAACAAAAGAGACATGCTAAATCTGCCTTCAATTAAAATGTTAAGTTTTTAGGAGTTATCTTGCAACTATACAAAGTATTTTCAACCTTTCATTAGGTTATCCCACTTGGAAGACCATTTTTTAGTTATTATTACATGTGTTTTGTGAAATTTCATTAGACATGTGATATGTAATATTTAGTCTCGATTCCCACTTTATCTCATCCTATTATAGATTTGCATCTCCTCTATAGGCCTCAAATATCACATTGGATTCTTGCTTATCACAAGTGTAGACTATGTTGGTAAGGTATTGCTTGCTTTGCTAAGCTAAGTTCATTTTTTGGAGTTCATGTAATTGTTTTTTTTTTTTCTTTTTTTTTATACTTCATTAGTCACAATTCTGCATTGTGTGCTATCCGAACATTTGAGTTAAATAGTCAATATTATCTTGGTTTGAGAAAACCCAAGACCTAATTAGGGTGGCCAAGAGCTTCCTTAGTCTTTGTATTATTAGGTGCACCAAGATCTTTCATGCCCTTTTATTTCTATTTTTGTAGGGATCACTATTTTCATTCTTTAGATTGTATTATGAACTTTCATTATTGTTTTAATCATTTTCAGGTGTGGATTTTGAGATTAAGTTGCTCAGAATTGGTGGGAGAAGATTGAAGCTTACAATTTGGGACACAGGCAACTGCTGGAATTATTTTGAATTATAGTTTCAATTTAATCTTTGATTAATGATGCTTTTGGAAGTGATAGTTAATGCTAACATGTAATCTTTCTCTTCTTTCAAGTTAGTCATTTCTTTTGGTGCATAAATAGATTGTAGAGCTATTAACAATTGATGAAAGATATGTATATATGATTTTTAGTTAGGTGAACTTTTGGATTTTAATAGAACCATTTTACCTTCGGATGTTGAAAAAACAAGAAGGTAAAATGATCTGTAAATTTTAATTTTGTGCAACTGATCAATGGCAATTTAAAGTGATAAAAGAGACAACAATATTCACTTCAGCTTGAAACGTACTCAAAATAAACTCAAGGACAACATATTAGACATGTCTATAGGGGAAAAGTGCTATCTGATGGCATCTCCACTAAAAAGTGTGAATTGCAACACACTTCTGATTCCAATACGCTATTCATGTCCAATTTTATTAGAAACTTCTGAAGAAAGTTCCATTAATGTCCCTTTATATATTTTAAATAATAAAATGCAGTACTCTCTTTTTTCTTCGCTGTAGCATCACTTAAATAATAAAATGCAATACTCTCTTTTTTTATTCATTGTTTTATCTAATGCCATCCTATGTATGATAAAAAAAAAAAAAAAAAAAAAAAACCAATAGCATTACTTAAATAATAAAATGCAATATATATTTTTCATTGTTTGATTTAATTCTATCATCTGTGTGATAAACCCCCCAAAAAAAAAAAAAAAAACAAAAACAAAAAAATTGGCCAATAGCATCATTACAATTAACCAGTCTGTTGCGGTAACACGGGGTTACATACTAGTTACATATATATAACCGAAACATCTAAAACTCTCATAATTTTTCACGTCAGCATAATATTTAGATAAATTTTTTTTGTTTAGTTCAAACTTAACAAAGAGTGAAACTTTATCTCTTTAACAAGTCCAACTTAAACTCAAACTCATCATTATTATTTTTTTAAAAGAAATTATTTTTGTTTAATCTAAACTTAACAATGAGTAAAACTCTATCTCTCTAATAAGTCCAACTTAAACTCAAACTCAAAAATTGATAATTTATCTCTAAATTTGCTAGGTTAATCATGAACACTATAAAAGCAAAACAAACCTCAATATTTTTTTTTAAAAGCCGAGTCGAGGTATGAGCTGTTCTAATGTTATTTTCTTTTCCTCTACTTAATTTTTTAATATATATATATATATATATTATGATTTTTCATGTATTTTTAAAAAATAATTTTTGTACATAACCACCAAACTCTCTTTAGCTGTTTTTTACAAGATAAAAAAGCTTGCAATAATTGAAATTATTATTTTGAATGTAACTCATCTTTCTCTTATATTTATCTATTGTTTAGTCATATATATTTTGTTTTGTTTCAATAATTTCTAAGAAGTGAATCATCTAATTTTTTTAATATTTTTTGGCCTTTCAAAAGTTTTAATATCTGAATTTTTGAGTTATTTTTTTCAGCATTTGAAACTATCTGACAAATTTTTTGTAAGTTATTGCACGTTCAAGTAATGGCTTCTTCCTCAAATTATAACACAAATTTAAGTCATACAAGAGCAAATCATGCAATGATGTAGTTTCTTAAATTTTTTATAAAATTATTTTAGTCTACTTCACAAATAGGTAAGTTTCTGTACATAGCACGAGTTAGTGACTAGTTAAGAATAACAATGAACAATAAAAAAAAATGAATAATAATTTTACGAGCTCAACGTCACCACCATCCCAATAAAAAATGCAATCCTATCCTATTAATACACCAACATCCCAAAACTTTACTATTTTATCATTTTATTAAAATATTATTTTTTAATCTTTCTTTATTATTTCTTTTCAAATATTAGACCAAACATCAAGAGACCTCAAAATGTGTGAAGAAAGAGAGAGACCTCAGACAAATAAAATATTATTATTTTGTTTTGGCATAGTGCTATAGTACTATCATACATTTACGATAATATTATAGCACTATGCTAAAAGAAATTTACATTTTTCCATATTTAGCCTTCAAGCTGTTGAGACAAAGTGGGCTAAATGCTAAATTTTAGTTACATTTGGCATATCCTAACCCATTGCAAATGCTCTTACCATGATGCCATGACATGTTACTATTACACGACATTCAGTTTGATCTATTTATTGTCTCCTTTGATGTGAAAAAAGACAGGTACTAAGCTCCACTTTTATGTCTCCTTATCAAGTGTGGAAGCTCCCACTTTTTATATAAGTCAGTCTGTTTGATGATTTGATCTTATTCTATTCCACTTCTTTTGGAAAACATACATACAATACATACATGCCACTAATCTAATCAATTCCAAATGTTCAAGAAAATATTTTTAACTTTTACATAAGTAGCCATTCTAAGAATTTTTTTAGGGTGTTTCTCAACAAACATAAATTATACAATCTAATAGAAAGAAAAATTTGTATATTGACCATAATAACAATAAAAAAAACACGCAAATACATAAAGTTTACTATAGGGTCAAGATTTGTGGCCCAAGCCCAAAAGATGTGGGATGTGAGCCCAACAAGCCCAATACAATGAATTTGTAGAGAGTGGTTTAAACAACGGCTAATAAAGATTTAAAAGATGAATAAACATAAAAACACACTTGAAACTTGAATAAATTGGTTTCCGAGGAGATAAACTATTGTTCTTGAAAGCAAATACAATTCTTAGAGCTACAGTAAATCTTTCTCTCCCTTCTATTTCTCTTTTCTCCAATCCCTCTCTTATGGGGGATCTTTTACATTATATAGTTTCTTTTCAGACCATCTTGATCATACATTTGTTAATCATCTAAGCCTTCAATCGAGTTTATGTCCTATTAGGCATCTTCTTTGGCTCTTTGTGAATGGTGGTAGTTGACATTGTATTGTTCAGAGGTCTTCTCCACATAAATGCGGCTAGAAAAGTTGCTGTAGTATATTTAATGCGGTGGTAGTAGCTTTTCCTTTAGATATTTCTGTATTCTTATCATCTTTATACATGCCTGAAGTTCATCCTTATCGTTAGAACTTTCTAGAAGGTCACCTAAATCGCCCAAGTACTTGCTTGATTGATATTCATCGTATCCGAGAAGGATGCACTCCTCGGACTATATTCCCCTATCCTTTCCTTACATGATTCTCCACTCTGCGGCCTTTCCTAATAACTTACTCCTCCTCAGACGTACTCACATCCTTAAATAGGGCCCAAGGCCCAATATACGAATTTGGGCTTTTATCCCTACAATAGTCCCTTGAAATTTTAATTTTTTTCTCGCATCTAAGGAGAAAAAATGGGATTTTGATTTGCCATAGAAATAAGGGCTAGAATGTAAAAGTACCTGAGTTTACACATGTGGGATCATAGATTTAGACGCTTCATCATTGCTACTGACATTTCGAAATTCGCGAAGCGTCATTAATTGCTCTAGGCGGCGCTATATCTTTGGCATCCCACGGTGAACCATTGATCCAACGAACAACATTTTTCTTCAAGTTTTGGGCGAGATAACTCTCACTCATTTTCTAACCCCTATATAAAGCCTCAAAGGAGATCAATTTTTCTTTACTTCACAATTTCTCAGACTTTCCAGCGAACTCAAGTGTTCAAACTCACAAAGATTTTCAAATCATCAGTCTTATTTTTTAAAAAATCCTTCAGAATCCTTTTGAGGATTTCAAGGATCACTTTCCAACCTAGTTTGTGTAAGTTCCAATTTCTTCGTACCCTTCTTTCTCTCCTTGGCCTTCAAATTCTCACTTCCCAGTTGTCGTTCTTAGTGTTTCCCTTTTTTTGCTTATCCGAAATGGGTAGATGTAAGTATTTAGTGGATAGTCCTGCCCTAATAGAGATATTTAAAGAAATGTATCACATATCACAGGACATAAACCTGCGGTATTGTCCCCCGAAAGGACTAGCAACTGACCGAAGGGTGGGAGAAGTCATAATCCCTATTATAGCTTTCATAGAAGGGCGAATGACTCTCCCTATAGGTTCCATTACAAGAGATTACCTTCGTAATCATAGGATTTGTCCTAATCAGTGCGCACTTAACGTCTTTAGGATCCTAGGAGTAGTTGATGCTTTGAATTGACATTTAGGCTTGGGCCTCACCTGCCTTGACGTAGTCCATATGTACGAATGTCATAGACAAAAATGAGCGAGATTTTACCTTAAATCCCGATCCGACATAGTTAGGCTCATCTCCTGTCTTTCCAAGTCTAACAAGGGGATGAAAGACGACTATCTGATCGTCTCGGGAGTGTGGCATGACGGTCTTCATTGCCCAACCCAACCAGGAGAGCCAGGTGGGATATCCTAGACTTAGGTTCCCTAACAATAGATTTAGGGTCTTCATCATTAACGTTGTTTTTCTTCTCTTTGTATTAGTGTTTTACCTTAAGTTTCTAATTATGCTTAGTTCTGTTGTTGTGTTAACAGATAAAAAACACGTAGCTTCTTGGCTCAGCCTGACTAATGTTGCCGCGCTCAACTATCTACTGAGATCAAAGATTTTTGTAAGTGAAGACAGAAAACTTCGAGCCATCCACCTTATTCTAGATTTCAAGCCTCTCTCAGACACGTTTCAAGCGGTCAGCAACACTATAAGGCAGAGAGACTATCGAATAAACCGGATAGATGTATCTTGGCCTAATTTTTTAGCTCCAATCGATCTTCCCCCTATACCACATCCAGTCCCACAAGGTGTACCACTGTTCATCCCTCCAGTTCAACAGATTCCCCTTAAAGCCGTCGCAGTAGGGAAAAGAGTTGCTTTCTCAACCTTTTCACTAGAGGAATAAATTGACAAGTTTCATTTTGAAGAAGAGGCATCTAGGAAGGTTCAAATAATTCCCCTCTCGGACGCTGAGGAAGAGACTGATAGGCATTCCAGCGTCCACGCCCCCGTTTTAATAACTGCCCTTCCAGATGACTCTTCAAAAGAGGAAGAAGGAATGGCTTTGAATACAGGGAGCAAAAGCATAAAGGTCTTTATGAAGGCAAGGAACAAAGCACTTGAGCCTAAAGAAACCAATAAGTCCCAGCCCGCTGTTAATCTTCTCCCACCCCCTCCTCAGCTTCCTGCTAACCTTAGCCTAAAGCCAATCCCTGAGCTGAAGAAGAAAATGCCTAATGCAGCTCTTGAGGAAGGTGAGGTGGAACCCTCAAAAGGAAATAAATAACAGAAAGTGGTCAAGGACCAACGAAGCAAAAGGGCTTCATCTGTTGAAAGCCGAGAAGACTCTCTCGCCGCTGACGTGCGCCAAGGGTCGCGCATCTGGTCCTCGCAGCTGGAGTTGGATTGTGCCCCCTCCCTTAGGACACCTTAGTCAGGAATTATCAAGGGGGCATGCAGGTCTTATTGCTGAGGCCCTGGAGCAACCCTTTTTCTTACCAAAGGATATGGATGCTTACAGGCGCTTCAGCCAACACAAACTCTTCCTATCCCTTAAAAGTGACCTGGCCATGGTAAGTGATTTGATCTGTTTCTTTAAGTAAACCGTTGGTCATTTTTATTCACCCCTTTCCTTCGTTTTATATTAAATTTTTCCATTCTGTTATACAGATTGCCCAACAAGTTTATGTGGCCGAAGAATGGAATAAAGACGCCCGCAATGAAACCAAGGTAGAGGCCCATTCTTGGTCCGAGATTGAGAAATATTTGGGTAATCTTAAGGAAAATTATGCTAAGCTGTCTGAGCAGCTAAAAGAGTTGATAAGGGCCAGGGACAATCTTGATGCAGACCTCAAGAATGCTTAAAAGTAGGCTAAAGATCAACGCCAGCAGTTGCATATGACTGAAATTAATTTGAAAACAGAGAGGCAAATGGTGAAGGATCTTCGAGCCGAGCTTCAAAAGGCCAGGGAAGTTGCCTAACTGGCCAAGGAGGCAGCCGAGGATGAGAAGCAAGCAGCATATAAGCTTGGAGTAGAGGAGACTCTAGCCAGACTCACAAAGGAGCTCTCTGCAGTATGTAGGGACTACTGTGACATATCTTGGGGTAAAGCCCTTGATGTTGCTGAGGTCCCTACAGATTCTGACTTGAGGCGACCTAGGTGCGTCTACTACGACCCTAAAATTTTCAAACTCCCAGGTGCTGATCCCTCTCCTTCCAAACAACTTCTAGAGGCATCGGAATAGCCTTTAGTCGGCCAAGTCCTTCCTGCCCTCCTTGAAGCTTCTAAGGAGTCTAATCAAGCTGATGGTCAAGGCAAGAAAGCTGAGGATCTTCAAGACAAGAGTAAGGGCCTAGGTAGGAAGAAAACTCCTTCTAAACCCAAGGGCCAAGCCCCAGATGCTGCTGCCACCCAGTCTAGTCAGACTATAGACCCCTTAGTCTCCAAGACAAAGGTTTAGATATTAGGACCTTAATTTTCTTTTTCTTTTTTTTTTTTTTTTGTTTTAGTGTTGTAAGGAACTGAAAAATACTATCTTTTTGATCAATGAAAGCGTTCTTCTTTTATTTTCTACATTTTCATTACACGCCTTATAAAGTTCATTGTTATTGCAAATAATGTTGATCTGTAACTACTTTACTCTGAGCAGGCTCAACAACAATATCTTGCTAATGATGCAAATAACTTAGATAAATACTAGCAAAATTTGGGTCATATAAGAATGGTTAATGATCTTAGTAAGCAATGAAAGATATAAAGGTTTTATATATTCTCTAATACCTAAGTAAATAATTAAAGAGTTTACCTAAATTGGGTTATGTACAACACTTACGAAGGGCACCATTGAGCGTTAATTTTAAACCAAGTATATGATCCGAGAGGTCTAACATAAGTTAGGGTCCGCTCAAATGTTTGTAAAAGTTGTAATGGATTGTTAACTAGCTCATGTCATTTGGTTCGAGGACTTCAAGTGTGATTAAGTTTAAAAACTTACAAGAACTGTAATGGAATGTTAACTAACCCATATCATCTGATTTGAGGACTTCAGGCATGATTGTATTTAAGTTTAAACACTTATAAGAATTGTAATAAAGTGTTAACTAACCCATATTATCTGGTCCGAGGACTTTAGGCATAATTGGATTTAAGTTTAAACACTTATAAAAATTGTAATTGAGTGTTAACTAACCCATATCATCTAGTACGAGGACTTCAGGCATGATTGGATTTAAGTTTAAACACTTATAAGAATTGTAATGGAGTGTTAACTAACCTATATCATCTAGTCTAAGGACTTCAGGCATGATTGGATTTAAGTTTAAACACTTATAAGAATTGTAATAGAGTGTTAACTAACCCATATCATTTGGTCTGAGAACTTCAGGCATTATTGGATTTAAGTTTAAACACTTATAAGAATTGTAATGGAGTGTTAGCTAACCCATATCATTTGGTCCGAGGACTTCAAGTATGATTGGGTTTAAGTTTAAACACTTATAAGAATTGTAATGGAGTATTAACTAACCCATATCATCTGGTCCAAAGACTTCAAGCATGATTGAGTTTAAGTTTAAACACTTATAAGAATTGTAATGGAGTGTTAACTAACCCATATCATCTGGTTCGAGGACTTCAGGCATGATTGGATTTAAATTTAAACACTTATAAGAATTGTAATGGAGTGTTAACTTACCCATATTATCTGGTCCAAAGACATCAGACATAATTGAGTTTAAGTTTAAACACTTATAACAATTGTAATGGCAAGAAAGACAAAACCTTTATGTAATAGATGAACATATTGATTAGAAAAAAAACTCGTTTAATAATAATACCTTTTGAGGTTGTTTACATTCCATGGATGTGGTATCACATTACTATCTAAGTCTTCTAAAAAATACGCCACAATGCCAGCCCCTAATGTAATACGGTATGGCCCTTCCCAATTGGGTCCTAATTTTCCCCAAGTTGGGTTCTTTGCAGCGCCCACAATTTTTCTTAACATGAGATCACCAGATGTTAAAGGCCTTAGCTTTACGTTGGCATCATAACCCTGTCTGATCTTTTGTTGGTAATATGCCAATTGAACCATTGCGTTTTCCCTCCTTTCTTCAATCAAATCCAAACTCTTTTCTGGCTGCTCATCATTGCTACTTGGACTGAATGAACTGGTTCTTAACGTTAGGAAACCAGTCTCTAGAGGGATAACAAGTTCAACCCCATAAGTCATTGAAAATGGGGTCTCCCCAGTAGACCTACGAGGCATAGTTCTATATGTCCAGAGGACATGTGGCAGTTCCTCCACCTATTTGCCCTTCACGTCATCTAGTCTTTTCTTTAGTCCATTTACTATGACCTTGTTAATAGCTTTTGCTTGCCTATTCCCCTAGGGATAAGTAGGGGTAGAGTATCTGTTCGTGATTCCCAATTCGTAACAATAACTTCTGAACGCTTTGTTGTCAAACTGAAGGTCGTTATCCGAAATGAGGGTATGAGGAATTCCAAACAAAGTGAAAATATTTTTCCAGACAAATTTCTTTGCATTCACGTCTCTGATGTTAGCTAGGGGTTCAGCTTCAACCCATTTGGTAAAATAATTTGTGCTGACTAGAAGATACTTCTTATTTCCTACTGCTTTAAAGAATGGACCCATGATATCTAAGCCCCATTGAGTGAATGGCCACAGGCTGGATAATGGATTAAGGATTCCCTCTGGTTTGTGTATATTCAGTGCAAACCGTTGACACTGATCGCACTTCTTAACATATTAATGGGCCTCCTTCTGCATATTTGACCACCAATAACCTTGGGTAATGGCTCTATATGCCAAAGATCTGCCTTCAGTATGACTTCCACATATTCCCTCATGTAATTCCTCGAAGAATGATTCAGTTGTTTCAGGATGTATACACAACAAATATGGCCCTTAAAAGGAACACTTGTATAATTTCTAATTCTCAGATAGCCAGAATCTAGTAGTCTTCCTCCGAATTTTGTCATCTTCTAACCTTTCTTCAGGCAAAGTATCCTCCTTCAAGAATTGAATTATAGGGTCTATCCAACTTGGCTTAACTCTGATTTGACGGACTCAAATTGCCTCTCTTCTTATCTCCATGGGTTTGTGCAAGTCCTCAACGAGGATAACTCGATCTAGATTCTGTGCTAAGGAGATTGCAAGTGTGGCTGGAGAATCAGCATGTGCATTGTTATTTTTGGGGATATGCAGCAACTTAAAAGATTCGAACTCCGATTACAGACATTGAACTTGGCTCAAGTACCCCTGCATTCTTTCATCTTTCGCCTCAATTCCCTTTTTACTTGGCCGATGACTAGTCTTGAGTCCAAGAACACTTCCACTGACTTTCCTCCTATTCTTTGAACCATTGTCATTCCTAGCAATAGAGCTTCATATTCAGCCTCATTATTTGTGGCCATGAAGCTCAGCCTTAATGACTTTTCAATAACAATTTTCTTAAGGGATATTAGCACTAACCCCACTCCAGAACCTTTCTGATTTGCTACACTATCAACATACACCTCTTAGAATGAAGGGCCTTGTTGAGAGATCATGCTAACCGATTTTTCATTCATGTTCTGTGCTGATTTCAATTCTTCTAACAAGGGCTCATTGAACTTGACTACCAGATCCGTGAGGACTTGTCCCTTTGTAGAGGTATGAAGCATATACTTGATGTCAAAAGCCCCTAGAACTGTACCCCATTTAGTTATCCTCCCTGTGTAGTCAACACTTTGAAGTATGGTTTTAAGTGGAAGTTGGGTAAAAACAACTACCATATATGCTTGGAAATAATGAGGCAGCTTTCATGTACCAAGTACTATTGCTAGGATGGCTTTCTCCAGTGGCAGATAACAAATCTCGGCCTCATGCTTCAACTTACTTACGTAATAAACTGGCCTTTGTACACCACGATCCACCAATACCAAACTTATAGCATAAGGGGCCACAGCAATGTAGGCAAACAGGACTTCATCTGGCTCAGGACTGGACATGATCGGTGGCCGAGCTAGATAGTCTTTAAGTTGCTGGAAAGCTAGAGCACATTTTTCAGTCCATTCAAATCTTTTTCACTTATTGATCAGCAAGAAGAAAGGCTTACACCTATCCACTGATCGAAAGATAAATTAGTTTAGAGCGGTAGCTATTCCAATCAATTTTTGGACTTCTTTGGGATTCTGAGATGGTTGTAAATTGTTGATGGCCTTTATCTGGTCGGGGTTGATCTCAATTCCCCTGTGAATTACCATATAACCCAAGAATTTGCCTAACCCTATACCAAACAAGCATTTGAAAGCGTTTAGACGCAACTTGTACCTTCTAAGAACTTCAAAAATGTTTCCAAGATCCTTCACATGCTCAGAAACAATCTTGCTTTTCACCACCATGTCATCTATGTAAATCTCAATACTTTTATCCAACTGTGGCTCAAACATCCTCATCATCATTCTTTGGTAGGTGGAGCCCACATTTTTCAAGTCAAATGGCATCACTTTGTAGTGATAGTTCCCAATAGGGGTGACAAAAGCAGTTTTCTCCTGATCATCCAGGGCTAAAGGTATTTGGTGATAACCTTGAAAGGCATCCAGGAAACTCATCTGAGGATGGCCAATAGTGGCATCCACTAGTTGGTCTATTTTGGGCATAGGGAATGAATCCTTAGAGCAAGTCTTATTTAAGTCCGTGAAATCTACTCACACTCGCAATTTTCCATTCTTCTTCTTCACCACCATAGTATTCGCTAGCAACTCAGGATAAAACACTTCTTTAATAGCTCCAGCTCGTTTGAGTTTCGTTACTTTCTCTCGTACTACATCAGCGTGCTCTTTGGATGGGGGCCGAGGGGGCTGTTTCCTAGGGGTGATCAATGGGTTGACCTTCAAGTGGTGACATATGAATTCTGGATCCACCCTCGGGGCTTCATAAGCATTCCAGGGAAATACATCAACGTTTCTTCTAAGGAATTCTATTAGCTCTTACTTCTCTTGAAGAGGTAATTGAGATCCAACCTAAAAGAACTTCTCTGGATCGTCTCTGATAGCAACTTTTATCAAATCTTCACACCTCGCCTCCTCGGCCGAATCATCAATAGGCAATTCCAAAAGTTTTAACTATTATAAATCCCTTCCAGCATAGGCCGAGGACTCAGCCTCAAGCTTATGTTGAATGGCAACCACTAAGCATTATCTGGCCATAGATTGATCTCTTAAAATTTTATTAACCTGGCCTTCAAATGGATACTTAACCTTCTGTTGCAGAGTAGAGGAAACAGCCCCTAGCGTATACAGCCAGGGTTTAGCCACGATTGCAGTATAGGGTGAATACGCGTCTATGACAATGAAATCTACCTCTACTACTTCTGGACCAGTCTGCACAGGTAGTCGTATTTGGCCCTTCGAGACAATAACTTTTCCGTCGAAACTCACCAGGGGGGAACTATAGGGCGTTAAGTTTTTAGGTTTCAAGTTCATCCCCCTATAGAGATCGGGGTACATTATCTTTGCTCCACTGCCTTAGTCTACCATTACCCTCTTCACATCATACCCTCTAATTCTGAGGGTGATTACCAAAGAGTCGTCATGGGGTTGGATGGTTCCAATCTTATCCTCATTCGAGAAGCCTAGGATTGGTGGAATATCCATTTTAGCCCTCTTCGAATCTTGATTAACTTCTCTTGTGGATAGACGGGCTATGGATATTACCCGGGACGGACAGGATCCTATTTTCCCTGGTGCAGCGAAGATGACATTAATAGTTCCCAAGAGGGGTCTCGAAGAAACATCTCTTCGAGATTCTGAGCTTGCTTGACTCCCCTAGCCACTGGAATGATGCAGGAGTTGTTTTAACTTGCCCTCACAGATAAGTTGGTCCAAGTGATCCCAGAGACTTCTACAATCTTCTATGGTATGCCCATGATCCTAATGGTACTGAAAATAGAGGTTATGATTACATCTTTCAGGATTTCCCATCACCTTATTCAGTCGTTCAAAGAAGGGTTCATTCTTAATCTTCTCCAAAACTTGATGCATTGGTTCTCAGAACATGGCGTTGACTGCTTAAAAATTCGTCGACCCTGATTGTCCAGCAAAATCTCTCCATAGGCTATTGTTACTATAACGATCCAACCTAAAATCCATCTTCCCCTGAGGGATAACCTTATCCTTCCCTTTCCCCTACTGTTGATCCTCTTTAACCCTTTTATACTTATCAATCATGTCCATCAGTTGACGCACACTGGTGATAGGTTTTCCAATCAGAGATTTCCTCAAACCATGATCAGTGGGGAGGCTAAGCTTAAATGTACTGAGGGTCACTTCATCAAAATTGTCATTCATCTTGTTAAACATCTCCCAGTACCTATCTGAATACGTTTTCAGGGTTTCACCCTCTTGCATGTTCAAGGATAACAGGGAAGCCAAGGGCTAAGCGACTCTACGACATGTGACAAAACAGGAACTAAATGCTTGAGTGAGATCTTTGAAGAAATTTATAGAATCTGCTCTCAGGTTGTCGAACCACCTCATTGCAACTAGTCCCAGACTAGAGGGAAAAACCTTACACATCAAAGCTTCATTCTTGGAATGGACAGCATCCTTTGGTTGAAATGGCTCACATGTTCCACAGGGTCTGTTCGACCATTATAAATAGTGAACGTTGGCTAATGAAAATTACGAGAAAGTCTTGCCTCTTCAATCTTAAGTGTGAAAGGCAATCTGGAGATTTGGTTCAAGGCCTTACTTATAGCGTCATTCCCTACACCTCCACGTGAAGGGCTTCAAGGCCGCCGTTTACGATAATTTTCATCTTCATAGGAAAAAGATTCACAAGGTGGGGTTCGAGACCTCCGCTTGTAATTAACATCTTGTTCGTCATCAAAATTGTCATTAGAGTTTGAAGAAGTTTGCTTCCTTTTTGGGTGGCACAACTCCCTTTTTAACTTATCAATCTCTAGTTGCATGTTCTTGTTATTCTCTACATAGGACATATGACTTCCACCTCGAGGTTGGTTTCGATCAGTATGTGTGGTATGCACACTGCCTTCACAATCACCTATCTGCTCTAAATTGAGAAAAGGATCAACATGTTGGGATGCCCTAGATTCTACTGGTTGTGGTACTGGTTTTGCCATCGTTTGATCTCACTCTTGCTCAATCTCTTCCAACAGACAGCGCCAATTGTAAGGTCAAGATTTGTGGCCTAAGCCCAAAAGTTGTGGGATGTAAGCCTAACAAGCCCAATACAATGAATTTGTAGAGAGTGGGTGAAAGAGCTGGGCTATTTGTGAATTAAACAACGGTTAATAAAGATTTAAAAGATGAATAAGCATAAAAACACACTTGAAACTTGATTAAATTGGTGTCCGAGGAGATAAACTATTGTTCTTGAAAACTAATACAATTCTTAGAGCTACAATAAATCTTTCTCTCCCTTTTATTTCTCTTTTCTTTGATCCCTCTCTTATGGGGTATCTTTTATATTATATAGTTTCCTTTCAGACCATCTTGATCGTACACTTATTAATTATCTAAATCTTCAATCGAGTATATGTCTCATCAAGCATCTTCTTTGGCTCTCTATGAATGGTGGTAGTTGAGATTGCAGTGTTCAAGAGTCTTCTCCACATAAATGTTGCTAGAAAAGTTGCTATAGTACATTTAATGCGGTGGTAGCAGCTTTTCTTTTGGATATTACTGTATTCTTATCATCTTTATACATGCTTGAAGTTCATCCTTATCGTTGAAACTTCTTAGAAGGTCACCTAAATCGGCCAAGTACTTGCTTGACTGCTATTCATCGTATCTGAGAAGGATACACTCCTCGGACTATATTCCTCTATCCTTTCCTTACGTGATTCCCCACTCTGGGGCCTTTCCTAATAACTTACTCCTCTTCGGACGTACTCACATCCTCAAATAGGACCCAAGGCCCAATATACGAATTTGGGCTTTTATCCCCACATTTACAATTGCATTCTACATAGTTTTCTTATCAAATATTTGTCCATAATTCTAGCAAAAGAATAGACAATAAACTATAAGTTCATTTGAAATATTAATAAAAGTATTAATTATTGTAGTTTAGTTGTTTTATTAATTTATTTGTTTTTTATAAACTATAATTTGTTATATTGTTGTTTCATTAATTATAAAATTATTAATTGTTGTTTAGTCTAACATAATTTAATTTGTTTGTCTTTTATAATGTATTGGTTAATTAAATTATTAATTATTTTTTATTAGTTGCTTCCCCCAATTAATTATTGGCTAATTAAATTATTTTTTATACTTATGTATTAATTAAATTAATATTTATTTAATATTTTAATATTATATTATATTTTGTTTAAAATCTATTTTTGGTGAATTTCTTGCTCATTTATGATATTTTCATCTAAATTTTGTGTTATATTTTGTTTATTACTAATAACAAATTTATTCATTGATCATTTTTGAGACTCAATTAGTTTTTCTTCTCTTTTTATTTTTTTAAAATTTTTATATCCAGATGCATATTTTCTAGGAGACATTTCTAGTCAAACAATATATTTATAAAGACTAAAATAAAAAATAATTTTCAAGTGTAGAGCAAATAAGAAATGAAACCTAATTTATATAAAAAATATTGTTATAGTTTCACTGAACAATAACAAATTTTTAACAATTTCAAACTTGCATAAATAAAAATTTATTCATTATACTACCAATAACCAAAAAATATATATAAACACACAAGACTAAAAAATAAATAAACACAACACTGTACAAGCCCAGCGCCCCAGCCCAGCCATGAGAATGCCCGCCAAGATGGCACCCACAAAAAACATAAAACAAATCCTATTGCAGAAAAAAAAATAAAAAATAAAAAATAAAACGCAGGCTTAACCCAAAAAAAAAAAATATATATATATATATATATATCCTTGAAGGACCAGAC
Organism: Quercus variabilis; assembly: GCA_030445155.1. Lineage (NCBI taxonomy): Eukaryota > Viridiplantae > Streptophyta > Magnoliopsida > Fagales > Fagaceae > Quercus > Quercus variabilis. The sequence goes on from CP129453.1 coordinate 14,566,671, forward strand.
GTTGTGAAACGTCCAACCCACCCCACAGAAAACTTAAGTCTTTAACATATCTTAAGAAGAGTCTAGAGAAAGCCAGAAATCCAAGTACCTCAAAAGTTAAAAGTCAAGAGTCAAAATCCATTCAACCATTCTTCAGTTCCGCAGAATCAATAACCAAAAAAAAAATGTATATCCTTGAAGGACCAGACGTTGTGAAACGTCCAGCCCACCCCACAGAAAACTTAAGTCTTTAACAAATCTTAAGAAGAGTCTAGAGAAAGGCAGAAATCCAAGTACCTCAAAAGTCAAAAGTCAAAATCCATTCAACCATTCTTCAGTTCCGCAGAATCAAAACAACGTTACACGTTTTTCCTAGTACGTATTTCAAAAAAAATATAAATAATTTTATTTAAACTCTTCTACCAAATGAGACTATAGAGATTTAAGGTTTTTTTATTTGTTTTGACAACTTGTAATTGCATATATTGGGTTTTAGTTTTTTATTTTATTTTATTTTTTTTGAGAATTTGTGGGTTTGCTACCATATTGGATTTGCTTTATCTTGTTTTTTTCTTTATATTGAGTTTGTAATCTGTTGTTTATGATTAATGTTAGACTTGTTCTGTTACAATTTTTTTTTTTTTTTTTTTTAATTTTAGCTCAAAATTTTTTTTTGAGCTCGAAAGTAGGACAAATAAATTTTTTATTTTATTTGAAGGTACACCTAATTTTGGTTGAGGGAATTCTTACTTTTTTTTTTTTTTTTTTTTAAGGAATAAACAAATAAATTTTGGTCAGGGTTCCTGAAAACTCCCGCCTGTACGTGGCGCCGCCGCTGTTACATGCAAATAGGACCCGGTCCAAATTTGGAACTTGTAGTTTCAAGGGTCTGGCTTGTGTACTTTTCCACTGGACACAAGCCGTGTACTTCAATGAACGCCTTGACGGGACGCCGCTACTGTTTACATGCAAAAAAGACCCGGTCCAAATTTGGAACTTGCAGTTTCAAGGAAGGATCTGGCTTGTGTCCTTTTCCACTAGACACAAGCCGTGTCCTTCAAGGAACACCCTCTAAGTGGCTCCGCCACTGTTTACATGCAAATAAAACCCGGTCCAAACTTGGAACTTGCAGTTTCCGTTGATTTCTTCTTGGTCCAGAAGTAGAGAACATACCTCTTTTTCAGGTTAGAAATTGTTTGTTGTTACACTTTTTTTCGTTTTCAGAGAGAGTTTTGGTATCTGGGTATTGCATATTTGGTTGAGATTTAGCTTAGAAATTGACTTAAATGGCTGTTCAAGAATCAAGTTGCATGCGATAAAAATTGTGGATGCAGAAAGCCAGTCTGACATTTTTGCATTTGATCATACGCGTGGCGCTTTATTGGGTTCATATCAATGTATGCTTTTACCATTCTTTGCACTTAGAATTTGTGAATTTCTGGTTTTTCGAGATTTACCTTGGAATCTTACCGAGATGGTTATGGAAGTGACATTTCTTGAAAATAGTCGAATAATTCATTCTGTTAATATCAAGATTTATGGGTATTGCAATAGATGCAAAGTATCATATTTGGCTAGATTCTGCTTTCTATTTGAATTCTAGCTTTTTCTCTTAAGAAGTTCTAGAAAAATAAGAACAAAGGAGGAAAAAAAAAGAGTCTATATTGTTAGTTAGTATTAGTTGAACTCCCCAATCCCTTACATTTCTTGATTTTGAATGTTCTGTTACTGTATTATGCCTTATAATCTATTAATAGCTGCAACAACTTTACTTGCTTATCTTCCTAGCACTTGTTATACGCTTACTATTTGCTCGCTGTTCTTCCATGAATTTTGTTATCTTGTAGCTTAAGTATCATGATATTGCATTGAATGAATGATAACTTCAGAAACACAGTTTAAATTAATTAATTGGCTTTTTCAAACCGGGGTATTTCTTTTCTTGCATGTAGATGTTGCAATAATATGGCATCAGCTAGGGAATTTCATTAACATAGAGCCCTTGGAATAGTATACCAAGAAGATTTTCTCTTGCTGAGCAGCAAAAATGGCTTTGGCTTCTTCTGTAAGAGCGGTTCTAGGCTCAATTGCTTTTGCAATCTTTTGGGTATTGGCGGTTTTCCCAGCTGTTCCTTTTGTACCAGTTGGGAGGACTGCAGGGTCCCTCCTGGGGGGCATGCTAATGGTCATATTTCAAGTCATAACTGCAGAAGAAGCATATGGCGCAATTGATCTTCAGATCCTTGGTCTTCTCTATGGGAACATGGTTTTCAGTGTATATCTTGAAAGGGCAGATATGTTCAAGTACTTGGGAAAGTTGCTCTCATGGAAGAGTAGAGGGCCAAAGGATTTAATTTGTCGAGTCTGCCTGATTTCTGCCATTTCAAGTGCTTTTTTTACTAATGATACCTCTTGTGTAGTTTTGACTGAATTTGTCTTGAAAATTGCAAGGCAACATAATCTCCCACCTCATCCTTTCCTTCTTGCCCTGGCCTCTAGTGCAAATATTGGGTCGGCAGCAACTCCAATTGGCAACCCCCAAAACTTGGTTATAGCCGTTCAGAGCAAGATATCTTTTGGGAATTTTCTAATAGGAATTCTCCCTGCAATGATCATGGGTGTAATTGTCAATGCCCTACTTCTTCTATGTATGTACTGGAAGTTGTTATCTATTGAAAAGGATGAGGAAGAAGTAGCTGTAGGAGTTATTGCAGAGGAGGAAGTGAATTCTCATCGTTTTTCACCAGCCACAATGTCACATTTTACATCCTTGAATTCTCAGGAATGGAACTCTAGATTGGAAGTTATGGCTGTGCAAAGCTCTCCTGGCATGAGAGTTCTCATGGGACGTGTTGAGAACCTTAGGAACCGATCAATTCCGAGTGAGAATGAAATCCAAGGGGTTCCTAGTGGCACATTGGAGTCTGTAAGAATTTCTATTGCATCAAAAGAGGCAACAAATGATGTATCTTCTCAGGTAAATGAGGAAACAATCCCTTCAAATAGAGTTGCATCATTGGATGGACTAAGAGATGTAGTTTCTGTACTGTCTTCAGAAGAAAAAGATGATTTGACCATGAGATGGAAAAAAATATTGTGGAAATCATGTGTTTACCTTCTTACCATAGGAATGTTGATTGCTTTGCTTCTGGGTCTAAATATGTCGTGGACTGCAATTACTGCTGCGCTTGCTCTTGTGGTTCTTGATTTCAGGGATGCTAGGCCAAGCCTTGAAAAGGTATAATCTGCAAGCGTGTTGCTTTCTACCTTTAAATTATTTTTTCCCTATCAAAAAATTGTAAATCATAACTTGTTGGTGATTATGACCATTGATTGCTTGTTGGACAGTTTACCATATGTCAAGTTTATTTCTCTTCTTTGCCAGGTCTCCTATTCTCTGTTAGTTTTCTTTTGTGGAATGTTTATCACAGTTAAAGGCTTTAACACAACTGGAATCCCACGTACTCTATGGGAATTTATGGAGCCCTATTCAAAAATCGATCATGTTAGTGGGATAGCAATTCTCGCCATTGTCATACTTGTCATGTCAAATTTGGCTTCAAATGTACCAACAGGTATGTTGATGGATTTCTTCCATATATATATATATATATATATATATTTTCTATTATCTGTTTCATAATTCTTTTTTTTTTTTTTTTTTGGGGATATGTCAGATGAAATTAGCTTTTTGGACTAATGCTTGTTTGTAACTCCATTTTAAACAACTTTTTTCCTTATTGAATAAAACGAGTTTGCCAAGCTTTCTTGTTAGCAATTTCAAGCTGTACAGAGACTAATTCAACATTGGGATGCATATAAGTTTGTTGCACTGTCTTTAGATTTCTGGGGAATATGTTAGTGTATAGTTTGGACTTTGCATACAGATTATCTCTTCGGGATATCATAGTATTTCCAGTTTTTATTTTTTAATTGCATATTTCTGGTTTTCACTTCTTGTCAAGATCCTTTCTCTACTTGAGACAAACTGACATTAACCTTTCTCATGCATGTTCAAGTCTTACTCAAGCTGATAGTACACCATTTTACTGAACAGGTCTTTCAGTCTAAGAAGTGTCCTTCACTTTGTACACAAACTGGCACCCTTCTGGGTCATTTCTCAAAGTCTCCGGATAATTGCAATGACAACAGCATTTCTCACCAAGTTGTTGTTTTCAATTGACATTTTGAAAAACCATAAACAATTTTTGGATATGCTTACCCCCTCAGAATTCTGCCATAGCATTCTATTAAACAACAAACATTCTGCAGTTTGTGCTAAAAGGAAAATTTCCTTTCAGTAACAAAGGGATTTTTTTACCAGTAATGATAACTGTGAGTTGACAAGGCTCTCAGTTATCCATGGCCCTATGTACATAATATAGGGAACAAGGGATGCTCTTGCACTGAATCTGTGAGACTGTTTTTCATAAATGAGCTGGTAGCCTGGTACTGTGGTTTAATCTTTCTTTCTGCATCTCTGATTAAGAATTGTTTTTCTTTCATGTACAACAACAAGAACAACAAACAAAGCCTTAGTCCCAGAATTTTTGGGTCACCTATGGATCCTTAATAGACTAGTTAGGTTTTTCTTTCATATAAAAAAGTATCTAATGATTTTGGTGATACATCTCTAAGTTGATGCTGTATTCCATTTGTTATGAAACAGTCTTGAGGTTCATGTTAATGTTCATTTCTTTCATTTCGTTTTTTCCCCCAGTATTTTGTTGATTTATGATAAATTGTTTGTCTGCTGTAAGCCATTATTCAGCAACATAAAGGCCATTTTTAAAACTATTTACACGAGAGTTCCTATAACTCATGTTAATATTGTGTAGTTCTCTTGCTTGGAGCACGAGTGGCAGCATCGGCAGCTGATGAGAAGAAGGCATGGCTAATCTTAGCTTGGGTCAGCACAGTAGCTGGGAACCTCTCATTATTGGGATCAGCTGCCAACATAATCGTGTGTGAGCAGGCTCGCCGAGCTCCCAAACTTGGGTACACTTTATCCTTTTGGAGCCATCTCAAATTTGGAGTCCCCTCAACTCTTATAGTCACTGCCATTGGTTTGACACTTATAAGATGATGTTGATGCTCTTACGCATGACACACAATGTTTTTATGTAATAAATTTGGTAGAGGAAGATTGTTTCAACATTTAAGCAGTTCAAGGCTGACAAATGTTGTTTTTCTCTTAATCTCTATTTAATCATAACGTTTTTCAGGAGTTGCTGAGTGATTATTTCAGATAGACATCCTCAGAACAATGGGGTGAACTGAGCATCACTTGCTTGTTTATACTATTAGTTTGACCAGCTCAGTGCTTGTTCAATTCTTTTATTGCAAAAGAATTCTACTTTCTTTGTTCTCTCTCTCTCTTTTTTTTTTTTTCAGTCTACCAAAATAAGGATGTCCGTCTCATAAATAGACATAAGTTTGTCGGAAATGAAAAACGAAATAAAAATATCAAACAGGTCAGAGTTTAGAAAGAAGAAGTCTTTCTGAATTCAAACTACTATAATTATATATTCAAATCCCAATTCGATCTAGTAATACTAATTCCGGCCTGAGTCACTTATATTTTGAGAAATCCAAACAAATTATAGTTTGTTTATTTTATAGTACTTAATTATATGAGGTCAATTTGAAATGTTCATTGTTGTAAGATAACATTTAACCATATTCAAGAACTAATAGCCTAGAGTCCTATAGTTCATAGCTTAACTAGTACTTCTTAATGTTTCTAATAAATGTATCCAGTGTTTAAATCTCACTTTCCCCGACTATCAAATTATAAAAAATAAATTTAAAATTGATAAACACAGTTAACATTAGTCATTCAATTTGTTTAAAACTTTAGTATACCAACAATGTATGTACCAATTACTATTGTTTAGGATTTAGTATTGGCAACTTCTATATGAAAAATTATGTGTCAGGAGAGTTGAATTTAATGTTATTAAGTTATTTAATTATTATTATTATTATTATTATTTTTGGAGAATCTAGTTAGGTAAGAGTTTGTGTAATGAATTGCATCAAGGAGTTAAAGTTCCTAAGGCCTGCACAAGCAAAGTTAGGACTTGATTGAGCAATCGTTGAAGTCAGGCAGAAATTTACATGATTCTCATTTAACCATCACTCAAGTAAATTAAATAGCTATTAGTCTTTAACTTGACTCAAAAAATAATTGAAGTGATGATTCTTAACCTACCTTTAAATGCCCTCTGAGACACAAATTTTAAGATAAGATATTTGCTATACAAAGTAGATCTAAAGACTAAATGTGCGGAGAAAATTGGCAAATGCACCTTTCACACAAACTTTCTAGCATTTTGCCCCATTTTCCAAACTAATTAGGAAAATGTCCCTGTTTTGAAACTCGATATTCTAAAAATCAAGTTTCAATTTAAAACTCGATTTTTGGACAATTGAGTTATAGCGAATCGAAAAATAAAATAAAATAAAATAAAATAAATTTTTGGAACTTGAGTTCATGGAACTCGAGTTCCTGGAACTCGTGTTCCTTGAAAAATTTAAATGGAACTCAAGTTCCTTGAACTCAAGTACTTCACATGGAACTCAAGTTTCAAAAAAAAAAAAAAAATCTCTAAGTCCATGTTCGCTATAACTCGATGTTCTAAAAATTGAGTTTTACATTTGAAACTCAATTTTTAGAAAATTGAGTTTCAAAATAAGGGCATTTTCCTAATTAGTTTGGAAAAGGGGACAAAATACTGAAAAGTTTGTGTGAAAGCGGCATTTGCCAATTTTGGCCCTAAATGTGCCTTTCTTGTTATTCTAAAAAAAAAAAAAAAAAACTTCCCATGTTGATTCAATGTTAAGAACCCAACTTATGAGCCTGAATTGATTCCATTGAAACCATAGAAATTGTCACTCTCTATTAGTAAGCTCACAGACCTACTAGAGTTCATAATTGGTGTGGACGAGTTCTCGTGTAGAAGAAGTCTAGAGTTCAAATCCTAATGCTACTTTATTTTTTATTTTAATGGGTTTAGATTGTGGTGACATATTTGTGATTGCTTCATTATTGTGGTAGCAAACTATTATTGTTTGATTTTGTATACAAGTGAGAGTCAATCCACTAATTAGAACACTTAAAGAGTCAAAATTGGTTTTTTCAACTGTCACCGCCAATATATGTATTGGTTAAGTATCACTGATAGTATTAATAACAGTTAAATTATTTGCATCGTAATGACTGTTTTAATCTAATATTAAGGATAAGAAAGAAACAGTAAAGTTTATAAAATACATCTGACTTTTGTTAGATTATTAATATTAGAGGAAAGGCTTTGGTGCGGTGGTCACTTCACTAGTATAAATGTTTTTAGGGTGTAGGGGGTGAGAGTCGAGGTTCGAGTCTCCAAGAAGGAGTTTCACATACATATACACTTAGATTAGGCTAGAGTAGAAACTCTATCTTGTATCAAAAAAGTTAATAATCTATAAATTTTCAACATGAGGTTGTGTCATGTGGCACAATTCTTTTATATTTTTTTTATGAACAAAAAAATGGATAGGGTGTGAACTGACATAAAAGAAATCATTTTTAGTTGCAATTATAATAATAAATTTAGAATATGACATTCTTCCTCATATTTTGTTGCTTTAATAAGAATTGACACAAAAGCCATAAAAATTAAATATTTATGAATTTACTAAAATTAACATTAATGGTTTGAATGTTCTAACTCCCTTATGTAATTAGAAAAATTACTAATAAAATAAATATGTTTATTTTATTTTATTAATTATTTTAAGCAATAATTAAATTTTAATATCATTTTTCTAAGATTTATATGTGAAACAATTGATTTTTTTTTTTTTTTATGTGAGAAAAAATTAATTTGATATATGGTATTTTTGATCAAATTTAGTTGTTTTTGCAACAATTGAAATAGTGTCCAACAAAAAGGAAAAAAAAAAAAAAAAAAAAAACAGCAACACATAACAAAAAAATATAAAAACAAAATTATTTTAAGGATATTTTCATTTTTAGTAGGCATAAAACATGTCTATCTATATAAACTGCTATAGGGTTAGGATTTGTGGCCCAAGCCCAAAACAATAAACTTATAGAGTATAGGTGAAAGAGCTAGATTAGATATAGGATTAACAACAACGAATCACAACTTTCAAACACAAGCTAACATGGAACTACGCGTAAAGAGTGAATATCCAAAGAGCTATATTATTGATTATCTGATGAACAAAGATCTTAGGGTTATAGTCCAGTTCTCCCCTCTTCTCTTTTCTTTTTCTCCCTCCCCCCTTTCGTTAGGAGCTTCCTTCCTTTATATAACCTCCATTCTCTTCATCTCCATTGTCCACTTGTTCCTCATCTATGAGTTTACTTGAGTACGTGTCACGTCAAGCATCTTCTTTTAGCTCTGTGTGAGTGGCGGTAGGTTAGGATGCACTGTTCAGGGGTCTTCTCCACATAAATGCGGCCAGAAAAGTTGCTGCAGAGTATTAAATACGGAGGTAGCAACTTTCCCTTTAGATATTTTTCCATCCTTATCGTTTTCCAGCATACTCAGAGCTTATCTTGATCAGGTGGAGTCCTCGGAAGGTCATTTTGGCCTTTTACACACTCAGTTGATTTATAATATTTGTGTCAGAGGATTATAACCTCTTCGGACAGGAGATATCTTCTTCGGATTGTAATAATTCTTCCTTCTGAGGGTCCCACTTCCAGATGGGCCCTGCCCTTACCATCTCCTTCTTCTCGGTCACAAAATAGCTCTCATATGGGCTCTCGGCCCATTATGTTGGACTGGGCCCTTTTCCCCCCACAATAGCCCCTTAAAATTTTAATTTTTCCCTCGCATTCAAGGAGAAAAAGTAAGATTTTGATCTGCCACGCAAGGAAAAAGAGATAAAAATAAAGAAAAATAAAGAAATTTAAAAAGGGGGAAGTCATAAATACCCCCGTTTACACGCGGGCGGGCATAGAGACTTCATTATTGCCGCTGTCAGTTTCGTATTCCCAAAGCGCTGTGTTAATTACTCCAGGCGGTGTTTTGTCCTTTGCATCCACCGGTGAGTTGTTGATCCAACGGACAGGGTTCTTCTTCGGGATTTGGACGAAATGAATGACATCGCTTCATCTGTCTCCGTATATAAACCCCTGGATGAGGTAATTTTTCTTCACTTTACGCATTCTCAGAGTACCCAGAGAGTTCTTTCCTTCAAAACCTTTCAAGCCTTTTCGGATTTCTGTGTTCTTTGCTTCTAGGATCTACAAAGAATCCATCTTGAGTCTAGGGATTTTACTTCAATCTTATTTGTGTAAGTTTCGACACCTCCTGATTCTTTACTTTCTTCTTGGCTATCGTTTTCTTCCCTCAAAACCCTTTTCCTGTCCACTGCTTCAGTCATTCTCTAAAAATGGGCAAATTCCAACATCTCGTCAATAGTCCGGCGTTGATAGAGGAATTTAAGCGAAATTACGGTATCTCGCGGGGGATAAATCTGAGATATTGTCCTCCAGAGCAGATACTAGCAGCCCGAAGAGAGGGAGAGGTCATAATCCCAATGATAGCCTTCATTGAAAGGGGAATGACCCTCCCAATGGGCTCTATTACTCTAAATTACCTTCGCAACCACAGGCTCTCACCTGAGCAATGCGCGCCCAACACCTTTAGGATATTAGGGGCCATCGATGCCTTGAACGAACAGTTAGGACTAGGGCTGACCTGGCATGACTTAGCATACACGTATGAATGTCATAGCTAAAAAGGGGCGGGATATTACCTTAAATCTCGATCCGATATCGTTAGATTGTTCTCCTGCCTTCCCAAATCGAATAAAGGGATGAAAGACGACTATTTAATCATCTCGGGCGCATGGCACAATGGTCTACACTGTCCGACCGAGCCAAGAGAACCAGGTGTGACTTCTTAGACTTAGGATCTCTAATAATAGTCTTAGGATCTCCATTCTCCATAGCCTATTTTCTTTTTATGTCATTCTATTTCAATTTTCTGACCCGATTTGTTTGTTTGTTTGTTTTACAGATAAGGCATACACTACTCCTCAGGTCAGCCTTATCAACACCCTCGCCCTCAATTACCTACTACACTCGGAGATATTTGTAAGCGAAGACGGACAGCTCCAGTCCATCTCGCTCATACTCGGCTACACGCCTAAGAAAGCAGACATCCAACCAGCTGGCAACGCCATCACACAAGGTGATCACCGATTACAGTGAATAGACGTTGCTCGGCGACACTTTTTGGCGTCATATGACCTTCCACCTGTTCCACACCCCAATCCACAGGGCATTCCCCTGCTAATCCGACCAGTTCAACAAATTCCTCTCGAACCGACGACAGTAGAAGAGAGAGTAGGCTCTTCATCCGCTTCATTAGAGGAACAGATTGACAGATTCAAATTTGAAGGGGACACTTTAGGGGGGGTTTAGGTAGTACCCTCTTCAGATTCCGAGGAGGAAGCCAACAGGCAATCCTACGTCCGCCAACCACTTCTGCTGACTACAGTCCCTGAGGACTCTTCCGAAGAAGAAGAAATGTCTAACTTTAAGCTTTTTCTGAAGAAAAGGGGTAACAAAGCTGAGTCCAAGGCGACGGGGACCTTTTGGCCAGCGGTGAACTTACCTCCACCCCCACCCCCACCTCAAGTTTCTGATCCGGCCTTGAAACCGATTCCGGATCTAAAGAAAAAGAGGCCTCTCGAGCCTGAGGACCGGGAGGTGATGCTGCCAACAAAAACCACTAAGCAGCAGAAGGTGATAAAGGATCACCGCAACAAAAGGGCCTCTTTCGTTGAGAGCAGAGAAGAGTCTCCTGTGGCCGACGTGCGCTAAGGGCAGCCCATATGGTCTCCCAGGCTGGAACTAGATGGGGTTCCATTTTCTTAGGAGACCTCGGTCAGGAACTACTATGGGGGCAGAGCGGGGCTGATAGCCGAAGCTTTGGAGCAACCGCTGCTCCTCCCCCGCGACATGGAATCATACAGGCATTTCAGCCAATATGATCTCTTCATGTCCCTGAAGAGGGACCTGGCCATGGTAAGCATACTCACTTGACTCTTCGATTGGACTTCTAATTTTATATATTTTATGCTAACTTCGTTACTTTACTTGTTCAGATTACCCAGCAAGTCTTCGGGGCCGAAGAGTGGAATCGGAAAGCCTACATCGAAGCCCAGGCGGAGGCCCACTCTAGGTCCGAGGCTGAAAAGGCACTGGGCAGCCTAAAGGAGGAGCTCTCTCAGATCTCGGACCAGCTAAAAGGGGTGACCCAGGAAAGGGATAGCCTCAATGCCGGTCTAAGAAATGCTGAGACCCAGGCTGAGGCCCAACGCAAGTTGCTGAATGATACTCAGAACAAATTGGCATCTAAGAAGGCGCTTGTGAAGGAACTTCGCGCCAAACTCCAGAAGGCCAAGGAGGCTCGGAGGGATGCTCAGCTGGCCAAGGAGGCGACTGAGGCCGAAAAGAAAGCGTCCTACCAACTGGGAGTGGAGACAACAAAAAAGGGTCTTACTGAGCAATTTGCTTCAGTCGCCCGGGACTACTGCGACATGACCTAGGGCAAGGCGCTAGATGTTGCTGGAGTGCCTGCTAACTCAGAGCTGAGGCTACCCAAGGATATTTTTTATGACCCAGACATCCGAGAGCTTCCAGAGGCTAACGCCCCTCCTCCAACACAACTCCCAGAGGTCTCGGAGCTACCTTTGGTTGACCAAGCTCTTCCAGTCATCCTTGAGCCTACCAAGGATTCCAGCCAGCTAGGTGATCAAAGCCTTCCTATTGAGCCACCTAAGGAGAAAGGTGAGGGCTTAGGTGAAAAGGAAACTTCCTCGGAACCCAAAGACCAAGCCTCAATAGAAACTTAGACTTTAGGTTTTTTTTTTTTTTTTTTTTTTTTGCTGTTCCCCCTTCATATAAGGGATTGTAAATTATTCAATTTCAATCAATGAAGAAGTTTCTATTTTATCTTTGGTGTATTTATTGCATGTCATATGGTTTTCCTTTGTCACAAGTAACTTCATTTCGTAATTATGATAATGTAGGCACACATAATCACTTGACCTCGCTGATAATATATATAACTAAAATTGATTTCGAAGAGGACAGTACAGAAAGGTTACTGTTAAGTGATGACCAAGTATTATAAAAGTTGGATAGAGTTGATATTAAACAGGGTTAATAATGCCAGGTAGGACTTATTCTAGAAATAACCTTCAGTATCAATGAAAGCATAAAAGTAGTAACTAAAAATTACCTGGTCCGAGGATCACAAGCATGATTGGGTTTAAGTTTAAATACTTAGAGAACCAATAAGGAGCGTTAACTAACCCAAAATCATCTGGTCCGAGAACTACAGGCATGATTGGATTTAAGTTTAAACACTTAGAGAACCAATAAAGAGTAAATCATCTAGTCCGAGAACTACAGGCATGATTGCATTTAAGTTTATACACTTAGAGAACCAATAAGGGGCGTTAACTAACCCAAAATCATCTGGTGTGAGGACTACAGGCATGATTGGATTTAAGTTTAAACACTTAGAGAACCAATAAGGGGCGTTAACTAACCCAAAATTATCTGGTCCAAAGACTACATGCATGATTGGATTTAAGTTTAAACACTTAGAGAACCAATAAGGATAACAAGTTATCACAATGAACAAAGAAATAATTCGATTAATAATAGTACCTTTTGAGGTTATTTACATTCCAGGGGCGTGGTATTACATGACTATCCAAGTCCTCTAGAAAATATGCCCCAATGCCAGCACATGAAGTAATGCGATATGGTCCCTCCCAGTTTGGTCCTAATTTTCCCCAAGCTGGGTTTTTCGCAGTGCCAACAGCTTTTCTGAGCACCAAATCACCAGGTTCTAAGGGTCTTAGCTTGACATTGGCATCGTAGCCCTGCCTAAGTTTCTACTGGTAATGCGCCAGCCGAACCATTGCACTTTCTCTTCTTTCTTCGATCAAATCTAAGCCTGCTTCTAAGAGCTCATCATTGCTGGCCGGACTGAACAAGCTAGTTCTTAAAGTTGGGAAACCTGTTTCTAAAGGAATGATAGCTTCAGCCCCATAAATCATTGAAAAAGGAGTTTCTCCAATAGATCTGCGAGGCGTAGTTCTATAGGCTCAGAGCACGTGTGGCAACTCTTCAACCCACTTACCCTTCGCTTCATCCAACCTCTTCTTTAACCCATTAACTATGACTTTATTAACTGCTTCAGCTTGCCCATTCCCCTAAGGATAGGAAGGGGTTGAGTATCTGTTCGTGATTCCCAGTTCGCTACAATAACTTTGAAATGCATTACTGTCGAATTGTAAGCCATTGTCCGAGATGAGAGTATGAGGAACTCCGAAACGGATGATGATACTCTTCCACACAAAACTTTGCACATTTACGACTTGGATATTGGCCAGAGGCTCAGCTTCGACCCATTTTGTGAAATAGTCTGTGCCGACCAGAAGGTACTTCCTGTTTTCTGCAGCTTTTGGGAATGGACCCACAATGTCCAAACCCTATTAGGCAAACGGCCACGGGCTGGGTAGCGAGTTGAGGACTCCACCTGGTTGGTGTATGTTCGATGCGAATCACTGACATTGATCGCACTTTTTTACATAGTTATGGGCTTCTTTTTGCATGTTCGGCCGCTAATACCCTTGAGTAAGGGCTCGGTGAGCCAATGACCTGCCTCTAGTATGACTCCCGCAAATTCCTTCATGCAACTCCTTTAGTAGCGACTCAGCCGCCTCTGGATGAATACACAATAGGTATGGTCCTGAGTAGGAACGTTTGTATAACTTTCGGTCTTCGGACAGCCAAAATCTGGTAGCCTTCCTTCGGATCTTGTCAGCCTCTCCCCGCTCTTCTAGCAAAGTGTCATCCTTCAAGAATTTAATTATGGGATCCATCCAGCAGAAACTATCTCGAATCTGGTGGACTCGAGCTGCATCCCTTCCTGCTCCAGTGGGCTCATGGAAATCCTCGACAAGGATAACTCTCAGCAAATTTTGCTCCGAAGAGGTGGCTAGTGTGGCCAAAGAATCTGCGTGCACATTACTACTTCTAGAAACATGTAGCAAGCTAAACAATTCAAATTCCACCTGCAGACGTTTTACTCGATTCAAGTATCCTTGCATTCTTTCATCCTTCGCTTCAAACTCCCCCAGTACTTGGCCCACAACTAATCTTGAATCCGAGAACAACTCCACTGCCTTTCCTTCCATTCTTCGAACCACAGCCATTCCCATCAATAGGGCTTCATACTCTGCCTCATTATTGGTTGCACCGAAATCCAGCTTTAATGACTTTTCAATGATGATTCCTTCTGGAGATATCAAGACCAGCCCCACTCCAGAACCTTTCTGGTTTGTAGCGCTGTCTACATACACTTCCCAACGAGCAGGATCTTGTTGAGAAATCATGCCATCCGATTTTCCATCCATGTCTCTCTTTGTTGTTACTTCTTCTAAGCTGGGCTCCATGAACTCGGCCACTAAATCCGCTAGGATCTGCCCCTTAATTGAAGTGCTAGGCATATATTTGATATCGAAGGCTTCTAAAATAGTACCCCACATGGCTATCCTTCCCGTGTAGTCGACACTTCAGAGTACTGTCTTAAGTAGGAGTTGCATGAGCACAACGACAGGTGGAAATTCTCAACGAGGATAACTCTCGACAAGTTTTGCTCCGAAGAGATGGCTAGTGTGGCCAAAGAATCTGCGTGCGTGTTACTACTTCTAGAAACATGTAGCAAGCTAAAAAATTCGAATTCCACCTGCAGACGTTTTACTCGATTCAAGTATCCTTGCATTCTTTCATCCTTCGCTTCAAACTCCCCCAGTACTTGGCCCACAACTAATCTTGAATCCGAGAACAACTCCACTGCCTTTCCTCCCATTCTTCGAACCATAGCCATTCCCATCAATAGGGCTTCATACTCTGCCTCATTATTGGTTGCACCGAAATCCAGCCTTAATGACTTTTCAATGATGATTCCTTCTGGAGATATCAAGACCAGCCCCACTCCAGAACCTTTCTGGTTTGTAGCGCTGTCTACATACACTTCCCAACGAGCAGGATCTTGTTGAGAAATCATGCCATCCGATTTTCCATCCATGTCTCTCTTTGTTGTTACTTCTTCTAAGCTGGGCTCCATGAACTCGGCCACTAAATCCGCTAGGATCTGCCCCTTAATTGAAGTGCTAGGCATATATTTGATATCGAAGGCTTCTAAAATAGTACCCCACTTGGCTATCCTTCCCGTGTAGTCGACACTTCAGAGTACTGTCTTAAGTAGGAGTTGCATGAGCACAACGACAGGTGGAAATCCTCAACGAGGATAACTCTCGACAAGTTTTGCTCCGAAGAGGTGGCTAGTGTGGCCAAAGAATTTGCGTGCGTGTTACTACTTCTAGAAACATGTAGCAAGCTAAAAAATTCGAATTCCACCTGCAGACGTTTTACTCGATTCAAGTATCCTTGCATTCTTTCATCCTTCGCTTCAAACTCCCCCAATACTTGGCCCACAACTAATCTTGAATCCGAGAACAACTCCACTGCCTTTCCTCCCATTCTTCAGACCATAGTCATTCCCATCAATAGGGCTTCATACTCTGCCTCATTATTGGTTGCACCAAAATCCAGCCTTAATGACTTTTCAATGATGATTCCTTCTGGAGATATCAAGACCAGCCCCACTCCAGAACCTTTTCGGTTTGCAGTGCTGTCTACATACACTTCCCAACGAGCAGGATCTTGTTGAGAAATCATGTCAACCGATTTTCCATCCATGTCTCTCTTTGTTGTTACTTCTTCTAAGCTGGGCTCCATGAACTCGACCACTAAATCTGCTAAGATCTGCCCCTTAACTGAAATGCGAGACATATATTTGATATCGAAGGCTTCTAAAATAGTACCCCACTTGGCTATCCTTCCCGTGTAGTCGGCACTTCAGAGTACTGTCTTAAGTGGGAGTTGCGTGAGCACAACGACAGTATGTGCCTGGAAGTAGTGGGGCAATTTTCGCGTTCCCAGTACTACTGCCAAAATAGCTTTTTCCAATGGCAAGTATCTGATCTCGGCTTTATGTAAAGACTTACTTACACAGTAGACCGGCCTTTGTACACCTTGATCCACTCTTATCAGCACTAAACTTACAGCATGGGGGACCACTGCGATATAGGCAAATAAGACCTTATCTGGTTCAGGGCTAGACATAATTGGTGGCCGAGACAAGTAGTCTTTAAGTTGTTGGAAAGCTGAGGCACATTCTTCAGTCCATTTAAATCCCTTCCACTTGTTGATCAGTGAGAAGAAGGGTTTACATCTATCCACGGACCTGGAGATGAATCGGTTCAAAGTAGCTGTCATCCCCGTTAACTTCTAGACCTCTTTCGGATTCCGAGGAGATTGCAGATTTTGAATAGCCTTTATCTGATCAGGATTGACCTCAATTCCCCTATGCGTTACCATGTAACCCAAAAATTTGCCTGATCCCACACCAAATGAGAACTTCGATGCGTTCAAGCGCAACTTATGTCTCCTCAGGGTCTCAAAAACGTTATCAAGGTCCTTCAAATGTTCAGAAATAACCTTGCTTTTTTACCACCATGTCATCTATATAGACCTCAATGCTTTTGCCCAATTGTGATTCAAACATCTTGGTCATCATTCGCTGATAAGTAGAACCTGCATTTTTCAAACCAAACGGCATCACTCTATAGTGGTAATTACCAATGGGGGTAACAAAAGCGGTTTTCTCCTGGTCATCTAGGGCTAACGGTATCTAATAGTAACCTTGGAAAGTATCCAAAAAACTCATCCGAGGATGGCCGACAGTAGCATCTACTAATTGATCAATCTTCAGCATAGGGAAAAGATCCTTAGGACAAGCTTTATTCAAGTCCGTGAAGTCCACACAAACTCGCCACTTTCCACTCTTCTTCTTTACCACCACAATATTTGCCAACCATTCGAGGTAAAAAACTTCTTTAATAGCCCCAGCTTGTTTGAGTTTCATCACCTCTTCTTTAACTGCTTCAGCATGCTCTTTGGATGGCCGCCGAGGAGGTTGCTTCTTTGGTACACTCAGAGGGTTAACCCTCAAATGATGGCAAATGAACTCCGGGTCCACTCCTAAGGCTTCATAAGTACTCCAGGTGAATACATCAATATTTCTTTTGAGGAAATCAATTAGCTCTTCTTTCTCTGGTTGAGGTATCTGGGACCCGATTTGAAAATATCTCTCAGGATTGGTCCCAATTAAAACCCGCACTAGATCCTCGCATTTAACGCCTTCATCATGACCTTCGACGGGTGACAACCAACCCTTTAACTGCTATAGGTCTTCCTCCGTCCTGGCTAAGGATTCAATCTCAGGCTCGTGTTGTATGGCAGCCACCAAACATTGCCTAGCCGAGAATTGATCTCCGCGGATCTCACAAACGCGCCCTTCAGAAGGATATTTGACTTTCTGACGCAGAGTGGAGGAAACAGCCCCTAGCGTGTGTAGCCAAGGTCTGGCTACAATCGTCATATAAGGGGAATAGACATTGACAATAATGAAATCCACTTCAACCACTTCCGAGCCAGTCTGTACGGGCAGACGTATTTGTCCTTTCGGGGTGACCATCCTTCCCTCGAAGCTAACCCGGGGAGAACAGTATGGAGTTATGTCATCCTGCCTGAGGTTCAACCCCTTGAAAAGATTGGATACATAATCTCCACCGCGCTACCCTGGTCCACCATCACCCTCTTCACATCATATCCCCTAATCCTGAGTGTGACTACCAAAGCATCGTTATGAGGTTGAATGGTTCCAGTTTTATCCTTGTCCGAAAAGCCCAGCACGGGCGAGACAGCTTGTATATGGCTCCTCGGATCTCGGCCAATATCCCCTGCTGGTAGCCGAGCCACTGACATAACTTTGGACGGCTAGGACCCTGTTCTTCCTGGCGCTGCGAAAATGACGTTAATAGTACCTAATGGAGGTTTAGTAGACTCCCTCTTCTCGGACTCAAAATTTACTTGGCTTCCTCAGCCACTGGAATGGTGCAAAAGGTGCCTCAACCTGCCTTCGTGGACTAACTGGTCCAAGTGATCCCACAAACTTCTACAGTCTTCAGTGGCATACCCATGGTCTTAATCGTATTAACAATATAGATTGTGATTACGCCTCTCAAGGTTCCCTACCATTTTACTCGGCCACCTAAATAATGGTTCATTCTTGATCTTTTCCAGAACTTGATGAACTGGCTCCTTGAATACTGTATTGACTGCCTGGGCATTTGCTGAGCCCGACTGCCCAGCGAAATCTCTCCTCGACTTATTGCTGTTGTAACGGTCCGACCTAAAGTCCTTCCTATCCTAGGGGATAGCCTTATCCTTACCCTTCCCTTGCTGCTGATCTTCTTCAACCCTTTTATATTTTTCAATACGATCCATAAGTTGACGCATGTTAGTGATAGGCTTACCAGACAAGGATGTCCTTAAACCATGATCAGTGGGGAGACCCAGCTTGAACGTGTCTAGGTCCATTGCATCAAAGTTACCCTCTATATCGTTAAACATCTCCTAATACCTATCCGAATACGCCTTAAGGGACTCACCTTCACACATGCTTAAAGATAGCAGAGAAGACAAGGGCCTGGCCACCCTTCGGCATGTGATGAAATGTGAACCAAAAGCCTGAGTGAGCTCTTGGTATGAATTGATGGAGTCTGCTCTCAAATTGTCGAACCACCTCATGGCCACGGGTCCAAGGCTAGAAGGGAATACCTTGCATATCAAAGCTTCATCTCTAAAGTAGACAACCATCCTTTGGTTAAAATGGCTCACATGCTTCACAGGGTCAGTTTTACCATTGTAAATAGTAAAGGTTGGCTGGTTGAAACACCGAGGAAGCTTCACTCCTTCAATCCTACGTGTGAACGTTGACTTGGAGATTTGGTTCAAAGCCTTGCTCATGGCATCATTTCCCACTCCTCCATGTGATGGCCTTTGAGGTTGCTTCTTGCGAGGGTGTTCATCCTCATATGAAAAAGATTCACTGATTGGAGTTTGAGACCTCTGTTCATAAGTGATGTCTTACTTGTCACCTGAGTCGTCATCAGAATGCAAGGCAGCACATTTTCTTTTCGCATGGCGCAGCTCCCTTCTTAACCTTTCAATCTCTATTTGCATGCTGTTTTTCACTGCATAAGAAACATGACTTCCGCCACGAGGTTGAGTTCGTTCAGTGTGTGTAGTATGCACACTGCCTTCACGGTCTTGTCTTCGCTCCAAATTGAGAAAAAGATCTCTATGCTGGGACGCCCCAGATTATGTCGGTTGTTGCCCTGGTTCAACCATGATCAACTGCTGCTACTTCCCCTTACACTCAAACTCTCCCCACAGACGACGCTAATTGTAGGGTTAGGATTTGTGGCCCAAGCCCAAAACAGTAAACTTGTAGAGTATGGGTGAAAGAGCTAGGTTAGATATGGGACTAACAACAACAAATCACAACTTTCAAACACAAGCTAACATGGAACTATGCGTAAAGAGTGAATATCCGAAGAGCTATATTATTGATTATCTGATGAACAAAGATCTTAGGGTTACAATCCAGTTCCCCCCCTCTTCTCTTTTCTTTTTCTCCCTCCTCCCTTTCGTTAGAAGCCTCCTTCCTTTATATAACCCCCCTTCTCTTCATCTCCATCGTCTATTTGTTCCTCATCCATGAGTTTACTTGAATACGTGTCACGTCAAGCATCTTCTTTTAGCTCTGTATGAGTAGCAGTAAGTTAGGATGCACTGTTCAGAGGTCTTCTCCACATAAATGCGGCTAGAAAAGTTGCTGCAGAGTATTAAATACGGTGGTAGCAGCTTTCCCTTTAGATATTTCTCCATCCTTATCGTTTCCCAGCATACTCAGAGCTTATCTTAATCAGGTGGAGTCCTCGGAAGGTCATTTTGGCCTTTTACACACTCAATTGATTTATAATATTTGTGTCAGAAGATTACAACCTCTTCAGACAGGAGATATCCTCTTCGAATTGTAATAATTCATCCTTCTAAAGGTCCCACTTCCAAATGGGCCCTGCCCTTACCATCTCCTTCTTCTCGGTCGCAAAATAGCTCTCATATGGGCTCTCGGCCCATTATGTTGGACTGGGCCCTTTTTCCCCCACAACTGCTATATCATGCAATTTTAAATTCGTAAACACACACTTTTTTACAAGGAAAATTATTGAATTATATATATATATATATATATATATATATATATATATATTGTGGGGGGAAAAGGGCACAGTCTAACATAGTGGGCCGAGAGCCCATATGAGGGCTACTGTGCGACCGAGAAGAAGGAAATGGTAAGGACAAGCCCCATCTGGAAGTGGGACCCTCAGAGGGAAGAGTAATTACAATCCGAAGAAGTCATCTCCCGTCCGAGGAGGTTATATTCCTCTGACGCGAATAGTATAGATCAATTGAACGTATAAAAGGTTAAGATGATCTTCAGAGGACTCCTCCATATCAAGATAAGCTCTGAGTACACTGGGAGACGATAAGGATAAAGAAATATCTAAAGGGAAAGCTGCTACCACCGTATTTAATGCTCTGAAGTAACTTTTCTGATCGCATTTATGCGGAGAGAACCCCTGAACAGTGTATCCTTACCTACCGCCACTCATACAGAGCTAAAGGAGATGCTTGATGTGACATATACTCAAGTAGACTCACGGATGAGGTACAAGTGGATGATGGAGATGAAGAGAAGGGAGGTTATATAAAGGAAAGAAGCTCCTAATAGGGAAAGGAGAAAAAAAAAAAAAAAAAAAACTTGACTATAACCCTAAGATCTGTGTTCATCAAATAATCAATAATATAGCTCTTCGGATATTCATTCTTTACATGTAAATTCATGTTTGCTTGTGCTTGAAAGTTGTGATTCGTTGTTGTTGATCCCATACTTAACCTAGCTCTTTCACCCATACTCTACAAATTTATTATTTTGGGCTTGGGTCACAAATCTCAACCCTACATATATATATTGATAAATTAGGGGTGAGGATTTGAACCCTCAATTTCTATGTTGGAAACACAATAAGGTATCAATCAGTTAAATTACAAGATTTTTGACGAAAATTATTGAAATATTGGAGAAAACTAATAATAAATTACACCACATTGTGCGAGAATTCAGCTAATTTATATAATCAAATAGAACTGAAGTTTCCAAAAGGTTAAAACTCGAAATTTATTTGTGCTCCAATAGAATCAAATTTATAAACACAAAAGAAGAAATTCAAAAGGAAAATAACAAAAGATAGTAATAGAATATATCATAAAGATTCTATACTAGAGTAACTTTGGAAAATATCGATTGGTGATGAGGAATAGTTCGACTGATAAGTGATAATAGGCCTTATTTATCATTTTCTTGATTCAAAGAGCAAATGAAGCTCAATATTGTGGACAATGAGACTCAGATACTTGGGTCTGTTTAGATACCACTTATTGCTGAAAAATGAAAATATTGTAGCCAAATAATTTTTTAATGTCTAAATAGTGTCGTGGGACCCAATTTTAAAGTTATATTTGCTAAATTCTGTACTTGCAAGGCACGTGAACAGTGCATGGCACCCACAGAAAAAAATGCAGACGCACAAAGCAATGCAAACGCATTGCTATCCAAACCCAATCTTGATATCAAAATGATGTAACATGGTAAAATCATAAAATTTTTAAGGAGCCAAGTTAAATATATCAATCATTTTTATATTCACAAAATAAAACAAATGTATAATTTATACATAAAGTAAGTCTTAATGTGATTTTTTTTTTTTAATCGTAAGGACACAAAAATTAAAATGCCCAAGACCAATTAGAGTAGTGAGGTTTGTGCAGCTTAATTAGGCCCAAATCAATAGATATTTGTAAGAGAGTGGGTTAAACAAAAGGAGGGACTTAGCCTGAGGACAAGAATAGGGTAAGAATGACTATAAATCAAAGTTTGAGTATATATGACTTATTACAAGCTTTCCGAAGAAGGCAAATCTTACTCAGAAGAATACATTGTTCACTCTCTTCTCTCTATGTTCTTGTTCTAGATTCTATTCTTTTTCTTCTCTTCTCTTCGGATCCCCTTCATCTAGAATTTTTCTTCCCCTTATATACTTCTCAGCACTTCATATCTTGGCCCCTCATCTGCACCTACCCATATTCTCATCATGACACTTATCCCCTTAAATTCCTAATGAAGATGGTACAAGGAGTTGCTTATCTGTGATCTCCACTGTTCAGTTCATTTCCTCATCAATATAGCTAATATAGTTGTTACCAGCCATTTAATGTGGAGGTAGTAAGCTACTCACTGGAAATTTCCTTTACCCTCCATGATTCTCTCTCCACAACCTGTCCTTCCCAACTAGAACTCCTAAAAGTCTTTTGTCTTTTCTCCTCCTCAAGTGGATTCCCTCATCGGGCTTATGATACCCTAATAATAATGATAACAGCTCAACGATCCCTTACTCGGTCCTCGGACGCCCACAATAGCCCCCTAAAACCTTGCTATTAACTCTAAGGTAAAAAGTAAGGTTTTAGTCATATATCCCACTTGACACATGCCAAACGCATTCCCACGTGGTAACGTCCTTTCACTTGTCATCAGCACATTCTTGACACTTCGGTATCCATGATCCCGTATTTATTATGTTAGGTGGCTGCTTGTTCCCCCACGTTCTTTGGTGCGATGACGATCCTACAGTCCTTATTTACTTGCATTTTTGAGCAGGAATTTTACCACTCATTTTTCACCCCTATATAAAGAGAGGTTAAGGCTAATTTGGCCTCATTTACTCATTTAGAAAATTTTCGTTGAAGCAGCAGCCCGAGGAGAGACTCTTCTATTGCTTGTAGGTGTGTTTGGATCCATATTCTTTTGCACGTAGATTTTTTATTTCCTACACCATAAATCTCCATGGGTAGATTTGCTAGGCTAGTAGATACCCTTGAAGGCATGGCTGCCTTTAGGGCTCGATATAGTATCAAATAAAGGGATGGACGAGGACTTCCTTATCGTCTTGGGTAGGGGTGTGCACAATTCGATTTGCTTATTTTTTTCAAATTTGTTACCGAATCGATAGGGATCGATTTTGTAATAATTAAAACTGATGCATACCGATTAGGGTTGGTATTCCGACCTATAGCAGTAAGGTTTAATCAGCTTAGTTTAATCTGTTTGGTCAGTTTGATTTGAAACATTAACAAAAAATCTGTTCACATTAAAAAAATATGTTCAACAAATCTATTTACATAAAAAAATCTGTTCACATAAAAAAAATATGTACTTTGTTTAGTATTTAATATACAACAGTAGAGCTTGGCAAGAAATAATGAAACTAACATAATAAACTTCCTAATAGCTATCTGACGTGGAACAATAGCTATCTGGCATCTGTCCACTCACTAAATTGTTCTGAGACATCTATTTAGTTTGGTCAATGGATAAACACTCAACACGTGTCCATTATTAACTAAAACAGGGAAAGATTCTGTTATGTGAGACAACATCGTTTGCATCAAGTGATACAAGTCATTATGGAAGGAGTAGCAAAACAGTGTCGTATACATTAAGATCAACAGCTCATCATTTACACAAAACGCTGTCATATCTTGAGCTTCATTTAGTTGCAATTGAAGTGATGTCATTTTGTACAGCTATGCTTCTTTCTTATTTTCAACACAAGTGAAACAGTAAACACACCACTTCAATGAGATGGCATAACTAGAAAGGCAGAAACACAAAGTCACTAAAAGATAAACGAGTCAAAACTCAACAGCACTGTGGACCAATAACTAATCAAAACCCAACAAATCTTTTGCCTTCGCATTATATTCTCGGTTCTCTAAAGTCTGGGCCAAGACACAAAGATAACAAGAAAGTAGAAACACAAACGTGACAAACCGATGTAGATGTAAGGTAAACATTCACAAAGAAACACAAACCCTGCAACATGTACAGTTTGTACTACAAACAACCAAAAAAATAACAAGATACCCAAGAGGCCAAGACACAAAGATGGCTTACCAGTGACTATAAGCACCTGTCCGCGATGAGCTGGTGCGAGCTCAGACATGAGGCGACAAGGTGGCAGTCCGACGAGAGGCGAGAGGCGAGAGGCGAGAGGCAAGAGCAAGAGAGAGAGTTAAGTCTTATGACAGAGAAATAGAGTGTATTTATAGTAAGGGAAATTTGAAAACTTAGAACCAAACGGTGTCATTTTGTGTTTTCTTTTTTTTTAATAATAATAATACCCAATACGATGTCGTTTTAGAGGAAAAAATTAAAATCCATACTCAATAAAATGACACTGTATCCAAAATTTGAAAAACTAATACATGATTTCGCATATATCGGTTTGGTTTGGTGATTTTTCGGTGAGGGATTGCAGCTCCGACGACTGCACCACACTGGCGTTGGATGTCTCTTCACGTTACAATCACCGGCATCAGCCCCATCAGTCGGTTGCAGAGGTGGTGCGAGAAGGTTGGCACCAGTCAGGAAGGTCAGTTCCGATTTCCTTTTGCATAGTCCTAGTCTCGGGTGACTGGCATCATAGGTTGCATTGTCCCACCTAGGAAGGGGTACCAGGTAGGGTTCCCACAAATCTTAGATGCACGTAGGATTTTTATATTTACATAAAGAAAATTTTTTCCAAGGTTTTTTCTCTAATCCTGTGACTTATGTTCATTTTTGGCAAATGAATACCACATCGCCTCAAACAAGAACCTCATGAATTTTCCCGACCTAAACCAGATCCTTAGGTCAGAAATTTTTCTACATAATGACAGCCAACTCCTAACTGTGCATATAATCCTCAGGTTTGAACCCATCTCTAAATGTTTCCAAAGCCCGAAGAACGTAATTAGAGCTAAAGACAAGCGGTTAGCCTTAATTGACGTAGCAGTCCTCAGTTTTCTACTAACAAATCCTCGTCCACCTAAAATACAAGACACCTAACTTCCAGCCCCGCTAGTAACCAAACTCCATTTTTCTTACAAGCAATCCATACCCTCAGACAACGAGGATATAGAGTGCACTCTCGAACCCACCCAAGAGGTGACAAACAAGGATTTTGAGGTCTTCTACCATCAAGAGGACCCCGAAGATTCCCCCGACCCCTCCCAATGTCATTTACCTCCTGCCCAAGTCAGCACTAGCCAAGATGTAGCTAACATACCTAAAGGGTTGGTGTTTCAAAGAAAAGACCCCAGACTTGTTGGCGCTGCTCATAGCCCACGCTAGGGGTGCCTCCCCAACAATTCCCATAGTGCCCCAACCATCCACTCCCACCCCCACGTGCACATCCTTTGGTGATGCTACAGACAAGAAAAGAAAAAGGGGCTAAGGGGGAAAGGGATCCGAGGATGTTGAAGAGGGAGAAGTCACACGTCCCTTGAAGCAGCCCTCATCCAAGGAGCCCCCAAAATCTAGGGCTCAGCAGAAGAAAAACGTCCCTTTTGGGACGTCCAAAGGCTCAGAAAGAGAACAACAACCAAAGGCCTCAGCCTAGAGGCCTTCATTTGTGTTGAGCTTAGGGAGCCCTGTAATGGATAAACCAATCTCAAGGATCCCCAAAAACGAAGATCGGGCATTCTAGCAGAATGTATGGAAAAGGCTCTCCTTCTACCTGAAGACATGCAGAAGCTTCGACCTTTTTGGAAACATGAGGTCTTCCTTTCATTAAAGAGAGGCATTGCTAAGGTATATACTCACTCTCTTCTTTTCATAAGTTAATATAACACATGCAAGGATAGTAACCAATAGCAATTTTCTAGTCTGTGCAAACAGCCTTTTTGGTTGAGGAATAGGCAAACCATGCCCTGGGCCAAGCTCGTGAGGCTAAAGGCAAACTCGAGGCCGTTAAGAAAGCCTATGCCGAGACTGAGAAGAGTCTAAAGGACATTCTCTTCCACCTGGCTAAGGTAGAAAAATCAAGAAAAAAATGTCCAGTTTGCCTTGGCTGGGTTTGAGAAACAAGCAAAAGAGTAAGGGCTTCTTAGAAGAAGGTCGAAAGTCAGCTAGCCTTGGCCATGGTGAAGGCCAAACAACAACGAAGCAGCTGGAGGCTAAGGATGCTGAAAGAGTTAAGGCCGAGCAGGATGACCATTATGCAGGCATGACTAAGACTGCTTAAAGTCTTACAGCACAACTTAGGAATGTTGCTCAGACCTTTTTCTTAGAGGTCTAGGGTGAAGCCCTAAACGTAGCTGGGGTTAGTGTTGAATCATAGCTTTGAGTCCTTAATAAGGTATACTATCCCCCAGCCTTACGTTATGCTCCCAGTCTTCCTCAGCCCCTAGTTAATCCCGACCCTACCTCCACCTCAGATCAACCTACCTCCACTTTAGCTACCACACCTTCTACAAAGCAAGGGCACGATCAACCAACTCCAGTAGCTGTTGTGGACGTGGAATCCAAGGAGGTAACTGAAGTTGAGCAACTAAAGAGGAAGAAAAAGGAAAAGGAGAAAGAAAAAGAAAAAGAAAAAAAAAAAGGTTGTAGCCCAACTTAGTTATAGGTTAAGCTTTTTAGCCAATTTTGTAATTAGGCTTAAGTGTAGTTAACGTCTCATCCTTCTCTTATTGTAATCCAACTCTTGAACTTTAATGAAAATATTTGATTTTTACTTTGCACTTTTTCATCTATTTAAGTTTAATTTGTCCAAGTATATCCCCTACTATTTCCCTTTTTTAATTATTATCTAGAACATTCTAATCTTTAACTAACTTAATTAATTCCCTATACTATCCTATTCAATCTGAAATGAACCTTGGGGAAGTTATTGGACTGACACTTGGTATCAATTTCAAACAAAAACTTACCTTACTTTGTACTTGGAATGCTAAAAGACCAATCTGCCCTGTGCTTGTAACTTGAGGAAGCAAGCAAGACTTATGGTTCTATCCAATACTTAGAAATTCCCACGTAAATGATAATTTGTCCAAGGTTTGTGACTTGAGGAGATAAACAAGACCAAGATTTTGTTTAACACATGGAAACTTTTTTCTACAAAGGTTAATTTACCCAAGGTTTGTGACCCGAAAAGTCAAACAAGACCGAGGTTTTGTTTAACACTTAGAAACTTTTTTCCACAAAGGCTAATTTACCCAAGGTTTATGACCCGAGGAGTCGAACAAAACCGAGGTTCTGTTTAATACTTAGAATCTTTTTTTATACAAAAGTTAATTACCCAAGGTTTGTGACCCGAGGAGTCGAATAAGACCGAGGTTTTGTTTAACACTTAGAATCTTTTTCCCACAAAGTTTAATTTACCCAAGGTTTATGACCCGAGGAGTCCAACAAGATTGAGGTTCTGTTTAACACTTAGAAACTTTTTTCCACAAATGTTAATTTGCCCCAAGTTTGTGACCCGAGGAGTTAAACAAGACTGAGGTTCAATTTAACACTTATAAAGTTTTTTCCACAAATGTTAATTTACCCAAGGTTTGTGACCCAAGGAGTCAAATAAAACCGAAGTTCTGTTTAACACTTAGAAATTTTTTTCACAAAGATTAATTTACCCAAGGTTTGTGACCTGAGGAGTCAAATAAGATCGAGATTTTGTTTAACACTTAGAAACTTTTTTTCACAAAGGTTAATTTACCCCAAGTTTATGACCCGAGGAGTCGAACAAGACCGAGGTTCTGTTTAACACTTAGAAACTTTTTTCCACAAAGGCTAATTTACCCAAGGTTTGTGACCCAATGAGTCAAACAAGATCGAGGTTCTGTTTAACACTTAGAAATTTTTTTCCACAAAGGTTAATTTACCCAAGATTTGTGACCCAAGGAGTTGAACAAGACTAAAATTCTGTTTAACACTGAGAAACTTTTTTCCACAAAGGTTAATTTACCCAAGGTTTGGGACCCGAGGAGTGAAACAAAACCGAGATTCTGTTTAATACTTAGAAATTTTTTCCACAAATGTTAATTTACTCAAGGTTTGTGACCTAAGGAGTCAAACAAGACCGAGATTCTATTTAACACTTAGAAATTTTTTCCACGAAGGTTAATTTACCCATGGTTTATGACCCGAGAATTCGAACAAGATTGAGGTTCTGTTTAACACTTAGAAACTTTTTTGCTTAAGCAACCACCACATTACTCACAACCATAGTAAGCATAAATGAACCATATATGAATAGAAAGAACTTCATATCATTAACAGTAATAATGTTATAGATTATTTACATTCTAAGGACGTGGAACTACATTTTCATCCAAGTCTTCCAAATAATAAGCTTCAATACCAGCCACTAATGTTATTCTATAGGGGCCTTCCCAATTGGGACCTAGCTGTCCCTAAGCTAGGTTCTTGGTTATCCCTATTACCTTCCTCAATGAAAACTTTGCTATCATATTGAAGTCCGTTATTTGAGATGAGGATGTGAGGAATTCCAAACCAAGTGACAATATTTATCCACACAAACCTCTTAGAATCCATATCTCTGACGTTCATTAGTGGCTCAGCTTCAACCCATTTGATGAAGTAATCAGTACCGACCAAGAGCCACCTCTTGTTCCCTTCGGCCTTGGGGAAGGGCCCTACAATGTCCAACCCCCACTAAGCAAAAGGCTAGGGACTAGACAGAGAATTGAGGACACCCCTTGGTTGATGAATGTTGGGAGCGAACCTTTGACATTGGTCACACCTCTTCACATACTCTTGTGCTTCCTTTTGCATACCTGGCCACTAATATCCCTGAGTAAGGGCCCTATGAGACAAGGACCTACCTCCAGTATGACTTCCATAAATCCCTTCGTGTAACTCTTTTAAGAATGGCTTTACTGCTTCAGGATAGATGCATAACAAATATGGTCCTGAAAAGAAGCGCTTGTACAACTTTTGATTCTCGGATAGCTAGAAACGAGGAGCTTTCCTTCGCACTTTATTCCCAATAGGTTTACACAAGTCCTCGATGAGAATAACCTAAGGTAAGCTCTATGCCAAGGAGGTTACGAGAGTGGCAAGAGAATCAGCATGTGTATTTCTACTCATAGGGATTTGGAGTAAGGTGAAAGACTCAAACCTTGATTACAAATGTCTAACTTGATTCAAATACTCTTGCATTCTCATATCTTTGGCTTCCAACTCTCCCTTTACCTGTCCGACAACCAGCCTTGAATCTGAAAACATTTCCACTGCCTTTCCACCCATTTTTTGAACCATAGCCATTCCTACCAATAGAGCCTCATACTCAACCTCATTGTTTGTGGCCAAGAAACACAACCTTAAGGATTTCTCAATAATGATCCTCTTAAGAGGTACTACAACTAGCCCCACTCCAGATCCTCTTTGATTTGCTGCACCATCAATGTGTACCCTCTTGGATAAAGGTTCTTGCAGGGAGACCACACCAACTGATTCTCTATCCATATTCTGCCTTTCTCCATCCTCTTCCAGTGGGGATTCAGCAAACTCACTCACCAAATCAGCAGATACCTAGCCTTTGCCCTTGATAGAGGTGCGAGGCGTATACTTGATATCAAAAACCCCTAAAATTATACCCCATTTGGAAATCCTTCCTATGTAGTCTGCTCTCCAAAGTATTGACTGAGGTGAAAGTTGGGTTAAAATTACAATTGTGTAAGCTTGTAAGTAGTAAGGAAGTTTACGTGTAGCATGTACTACTACCAAAATGGTCTTCTCCAGTGGTAAATAACGAACTTTTGCTTCATGCAACGACTTGCTCACATAATAAACTGACATCTGCATACCACTATTAACCCATACCAGCACCGAGCTCGCGGCATGGAAAGTCACAGCAATGTAAGCAAACAAAATCTCATTCACCTCGGGCCTGGACATAATAGGTGGCCGAGAAAGGTATTCCTTTAGCTGCTAGAAGGCCAAGACACACTCTTCGGTCCATTCAAATCACTTCCATTTATTCAAAAATTCGAAGAAAGGTCTGCACCTGTCTACTAACTGAGAAATAAATCGGTTCAAGGCGGCAGTCATTCCTGTTAATCTCTAGACTTCTTTAGGATTACGAGGTAGTTGCAAACTGTTAATTTCCTTAATCTGATCAGGGTTGATTTCAATTCCACAATGAGTGACCATATAACCTAGAAATTTTCCTAAATTAACACCAAAGGAGCACTTGGAAGCATTAAGGTGCAGCTTGTGTTTCCTTAATATTTCAAAGAT
Source organism: Quercus variabilis (assembly GCA_030445155.1). NCBI lineage: Eukaryota > Viridiplantae > Streptophyta > Magnoliopsida > Fagales > Fagaceae > Quercus > Quercus variabilis. The sequence continues at coordinate 14,596,874 of CP129453.1, forward strand.
ATCTCCCAGGTCAGCAACGTGCTCGGACTCTTCCCTACTCTTCACCACCATATCATCTATATAAAGCTCAATATTTTTTCTTAATTATGGCTCGAACATCCTAGTCATCATCCTCTGATAAGTAGACCCTGCATTCTTCAAACCAAAAGGCATCACCTTATAGTGGTAATTTCCAGTAGGTGCAACTAAAGCTATCTTCTCTTGATCATCAAAAGCTAACGGTATCTGATGGTATCCTTGAAAGGTATCTAAGAAACTCATTCGAGGATGGCCTACAGTTGCATCCACCAACTGATCTATTCGAGGCATGGGGAAGGGGTCCTTACGGCAAGCTTTATTCAAATCTGTGAAATCTACACATACTCACCACTTCCCGTTCTTCTTCTTCACCACCACCATATTGGCCAATCATTCAAGGTAGAACACTTCCATAATAGCCCCAGCCTGCTTAAGCTTGAGCACCTCCTCTTTAATAGCCTCAGAATGCTCTTTAGATGAGCGCGAAGGTGGTTGTTTTTGGAGATGACCGCTGGATTGACATTTAAATGATGACAAATGAAATTTGGATCCACTTCGGGAGCTTCATAAGCACTCCATGCAAACACATCAATACTCTACCTAAGGAACACCATCAGCCCTTCCTTCTCTTGAGGAGACAACTGAGCTCCGACTTGGAAAAACTTCTCCTTATCATCACTTATAACAACCTTTTCTAATTCCTCACAGCTTGCCCCTTCTAACACCGTATCCATAGATAACACTGGAATCCTTGATTGCTATAAGCCCCCCTCAGCAGAGGCCGAGGACTCATCTTTAGGCTCATGCGTAATTGTAGCCACCAAGCACTGCCTAGCCACGAACTGGCTCCTAACCAACTCCTCAATTTGGTCCCCGGATGAATATTTCACTTTCAAGTGCAGGGTGAAAGAAATAGCCTCCAGTGCATGAAGTCAGGGTCTTGCCATAATGGCGGTGTAGGGGGAGTAAGCATCCACTACAATGAAGTCTACCTCCATCACTTCGAAACCTACTTGTACCGGTAGTCTAATCTGACCCTTTGGAAAAATAACTTTCCCGTCAAAGACTAACAAAGGTGAATCATAACCTGTCAAATCCTCAGATTTCAAGTTTAGCCCTTTTATACAAATCAAGGTACATGATTTTTGCCTCGCTGCCCTGATCCACCAACACCCTCCTCACATCATACCCAACCTATCCTAAGGGTGACCACTAGGGCATCATCATGTAGCTATATGGTTCCAACTTTGTCCTCATCTAAGAAACTCAATACTGGTCAGACCTCCATCTTAGCCCTCTTTGACTCAGAGGTGGAGTCCTCTATGTAAATTTTTAAACCCCTTAAACACAAATAGATTAACCTAGTTATTTAGCCAAGTGATTAACTTAGGTAAATTATTCAGATCTAGGTTAACACAAGTAAATCATATCATTGAAACAGTGCGAAAAGATAAAGAACACAACGATATGATAACCCAGAAAAACTAAACCATTAAAAAACCTGGGGAGGATTTAATCTAGCTATCCTCAAGGTAAAACAAATCCACTATGAAAGAATTGAAGTTTTACAATAGCGACTTAAACCACTAACATCCTATTACTACCTCGAGTAGAAAACTTACTACCACGACTACATGATAGCTCCAAGTCCACAAACTACTTCTTTCTTGGATTCACAGCAACCACAAGTATTCCCACTTGTGTTTTTCTTTAAGCTCTTTATGCAACAACTGAAACGATCACCAAGCTCTCGACATTTATCTTGATCTTGATAACCCTAAATATGTATGAAGGCAAACACTTCTAGATCTCACAAGAGATTCATACACACAGCATAAACAACAACTATAAAACATGGCTAGGGTTTTTCCTTTTATACTTAAGGTAAAACATAAAACCCTACATGTCATACGGGCTTAGGCTATGTTGGAAATTTTGTAGAAAAAACAATTTGCATGAGCTTTTATCGGTCAAGTCTAATTTTCGATTGATCAAGCCTTGCACATTTACATAATAAATCCTACAGTACACTTGATTCCAACTTTATACATAAACACACTTTGAGCAGCCTAATTCTAGACTCTAAGTTTTGATCATGGTATGCCAACATTACACATTGAAGTTCTAATAAATTTAGATCCTAAATCCTTAGAACCTAATAAACTCCCCCTTTGACAATCCGTGACAAAACACATAATAAAACAAAATGCTCAAAGTTACAAAAACAGTCCATTACAATAAAAATTGCCTAACCAAAAACAATTCACCCTAAATATTATCTATCAATTGCAAGTGTAGACAGTAGCACAACTGAATCAACCTGTAAATTCCTGTAACACTTAACAAACACATAAACGCATGTGTGGAAAATACAAGTAAAACAAAATAAATTCTTGATTTCACATAACATAAAATAAAAGAAACATAATGTAAATAAATTCTTGATTTCACGAATAACCTCATAAATATAAATCAATAGCCAATGTAGCACAATGTGAAACAAGAAACAGAAATAAGAACATAATGTCTCCCCCTATCATATACAACTCATAAAAAAATAAAGACATCAAAACAAATACATCATGAGCCAAAAAATAAGTACAATGTGAAGCACCTAGATACAATCTAAAGCTCCAAAACAACAAAATCTCCCCCTATCTCCATCCATATGTACTCCCCCCTTTTTGTGATGAATTGCCAAAGGGCAATCAAGACTCATCATCAAAAGGAGGTGGTGAAGGTGACCATCTAAAGCTCGCCAAATCTGCACACAAAGCCTGAAGCTCTGTGAGCACATCCACCAAAAGCTGACCATGAGCCACGTGAACGGTCATGATAGTGTCCAACATACGACGAATGCTAGAATCATCCGAAGTAGAAGGTGAAGGAGCAATAGCAACAGTCAGATCAACATACGCATCAGCAGTCAGATCACCTAAAGGAGGAGGAGGAGGTGCAATACCCGAAAAAGACTCAACTCTAGGGCATTTAGAGCTAGCTCACATCTGAGCAGCTCTTTTCCTAAGGAAGGGGGCACCTATAGGAGCAATAACATGTATGGGCTCAAAAGCAAGAAACTCACCTAAACCTAAATGCAACAAAATCCGATGAATAAAAATCGGGAAGAAAAGAGCATGAGAAAAAGAACTACTCTTATGAACCTCAACTAAGGAACGAATGAAAAGATGAGAAAAACTCATAAGAGCATCTGTCACAAGGGCATACAAAAATGCACATCTCTCGATAGGAATAGTGTGCAAATGAGAGATGAGCCAGATAGAATGGCAAGAAATCCGAAAAAATAGATAATGAATCTCGATCAACTCATAAGAAGTGATCCGAGGATCAATACCCCACTGGATGGAAGTACTAGTCAGATATGACATAATGTCATCGAGTGAAGGAGACTTATCGTAAGGATACACAGGATGATGTACCTTAGGCACCCCAAGCAGAGGTCACTACCGAAGGAGTAATGACATACTCTTCACCTCATATCCAAGTCTTTACAAACTGAGTGTTGGAATCATTGGAGTAGATAGAGAGGTTCGAATAGAACTCTCTAATCAAGGTAGCTAGAGGAGGATGGCCTATATCCATCAAAGGCAACCAGCCCCGACGCTCAAAATTTCTCTTAATTTCTGGGTCAAACTCATCTAAAATAGCCTTTCTCTTAGCCCACACAATTCTAAGAATGTTCAGCTTCTCATAGGTCTCTTGGTTTTTCTCACTACAAAACCTCTCACTATCAAAGGATGGAGTAGAAGAGGAGGTGGATGTCCTATGGGCTCTAGTCTTCCTAACCATGATCCTAAGGGTTGGAAAGGACAGATAGAAAAGAGACAAAAGAGAAAAAGAAAAACCCAAGAGCAAACAGCATCAGACATGGTTAGAGCACCAAAAAAAAAAAAAAATCTACATATTGCATGAACATAATAACCACATGATGCATGCTCTAATGCATTGAGAATAGTCCAATTATACTTGAAAAACAAAAAATTGGCTTGAACATAGAGTTTTAGAACAAATACCCAAACTTTGAAAAACCCAATTTCAAAAATCCCAACAAATTGATCAATTTATCATTACACAAGTTAAATAACAGTATATAATGACATAATTAATCAATTACACAAGCCAATTTCATCAAATTAATCTTAATTGAACAAATTCCCCAATTTCGGTGAGTTTTAAGCCCTAAGATTTTCAATTTTTCCCAAATCACCAAATTGATCAAATTAAACTATGAGAAACATGTTTACATCATCCAATAACAAAAACCCATTGATCAATTGTGAAAGAAAATATCACAAACATCAAAATCACCAAAATCCAATAGGTCCGAAAATTTCCCTAAAATGCATGAAAAATGAAATTAAACCAAAAAAGAAAGGGTGGAATGGTCTTACCGGTGCTAGAAGACAAAAATCTTGAAGAAAATTTGAGGGAAAACGACAAAAAATTGATGTTGAATCTGGATCGGTCGAAGAGAGTGAGAAAAACTATTGAAAACTTTTGAAATAGTGAAGAACACGTGAGAATCTCATATTTCTAAAAAACTCTATAATCGATTTTTGATCGGTCGAAAAATAGGTTCGATCGATCGAAAATCAATTTCGATCGATCCAACACCAATTGAGCCAAGCAGATTCAAACCAAATTTTTAATTGTAATTTTGATCGGTTGAGCAACAGGTTCGATCGATCGAAAATTTAGAAAAATCAAATTTTTGAATAATAGAGCATTTTAATGCAGAAACTCCTCAAAGCACAATGTTTTATGAATAAAATGCATAGGTATGAGATGAAAGTTTTCCAAAAACCCTTGAATTTAACCCAGATCTTCCAAAAACAAGATTTTCAATTAATTTGTCCTAAAATCTCAAACTTTAAACACATTTTGCATTAAGATCAAGGAACTTCTAATCTTGGATGACCACAACAAGATCACCCAAATATTGTACCAAGTTTAGTAAAGAATAATTTGTGTAGTGTGTGCAACTAGCAAGAACTAAAGATACATGTGAGGTGACAAGGAAATAGTGATTAATCACAATTTCTACAAAATTTACCACATAAGTTTGAAAAAGACTATCACCTAAAGAGTTACATTATATAACTCTCACATCTCCTAGAATAAAAGCTTGCAATCATGTAAGTTTCTTGATTTGCCTCATAATGTACACACCAATTTTATTTGATTTAAAACTCATTAAAATAGCCAAAATAATGTACACATTAATTTTATTTGATTGTGAAGTAATTATATCCCAATAATGTACACACCAATTTTAGCATTTAATCCGAGGCTACACCTTATGTTCTTTTTGTGCTTGTGCTACACTTTTTCAAGCACAAAATCTTATGATATACACTAAGGTGTTCATGATTGGCTAGTAAACAGTAGTGAGATGGTTATTTATGCCTTTCTCATTAAGTTCAAGTCCAACAATCAAAAGCACGTGACTTCAAGATCAAGATCATATAATCAAAAACTATAAAAAAAACTCCCACACAACATGCACTACAAAGCTTAAACTAGTAAAGTGCAATAAAATAAGCTCATTCAAGCTAAACAAGGTACATAAACATGTTATGTAAAGATAATATGCTCAACCTTGATTTCAAATCCAAGAAAAATTAATGCAAAACACATTTTTCTTCCCTTTTCCTTTTTTTTTTTTTTTTTCGAAAAGAAAAACAAAAACAACCTAGCATGGAATGCATGAATGTTATGCAATGCAAATCCTAAAAAAAAAAAGGCAAAACAACAAAGAGGAATGGTCACAAAGAATAGAGAGATGAAGAACCAGGACCATGAAAGCGAAAGATGACCAAGGACACAAAATCACACCAATTACTTGACGAAGTATCTCAAACTTACTTCTATCAACAGGTTTGGTGAAGATGTTAGCATTCTGGTGTTTAATAGGGATATACTCAAGAGCCACAATCTTTCTTTCAACAAGATCCCTAATAAAGTGATATCTAATCTCTATGTGTTTAGTCTTAGAGTGTTGAACAAGGTTCTTAGAGATATCGATAGCACTAGAATTATCACAATAAACAATCATGGTGTCTTGTGTTATCCCATAATCACTCAAAAGTTTTTTCATCCAAAGAAGCTATGAACAACAACTTCCAACAGCAATATATTCTGCTTCTGTAGTAGACAGAGAGATAAAATTTTGCTTTTTACTCATCCAAGCAACAAGATTGGCTCCTACATAAAAAAACCCACCAATGGTGCTTTTTCTATTGATGTGCATGAAATATATACAATAAAGTACTCACATATCTACATATTTAGCTTTACTTTTATGTTATTTTGTGACTGATTATATAATATCTTTGTGTTGTAGGTAACAAGGGTTTTACATGCAAAGTGGGGCTAGGCCAATTGAATCAAGCCAACTTACATCCAACCAGGCATGAATTCAAGAGAAGACCAAGTCAATTAAATTTAAGTCCAATTGGAGCAAGGAATCAAAAGAAATTTGCACCAAATCCAAGTCCAATTCGGATTAGGATTCCAGCCTGCACATCAGTTAGTATTTTCGGCTTAACTTTCGGGTCAGATGTCCAATCGAGATGATTCAAGTTGGGCTGGAAATTTAACTTAAAGGGCTACAACTTTGTAGTTTACCAAGAGCCTGAATTCTGATGATAAATGGACCAAAATAATCGGTTAAATGAAGCCTAAAAATCTGAGATTTTCTCCAAACGAGAATTCAACTTGTAATAGGATTCCTTGACCTATTTAAAGGCTCTCTAAGGAAAAATTCAGGGGAGAGGAGGCTAGTGCTAGGGCTGAATGTATAGAGAGTACGGCTACTTTTTTGGTTTTCTTCCATGACAATTAGTTTTAATTATTTTTCTAGTTTAATGTTTAGTATTTTATTTTTGTATTTCATTTCAATTACCATGAGTAGGTAAATTTATAATTAGGGTTGAGGATGAAACCTTGTTAAGGATTATCAGTAATATTTATGTGATTTGATTTTTTCCACAATAGTTGTTCTTTAACGATTTAAATTGTTCTTGCTTCATATCAATTGACTAAGATGAGATTCTAGATATGAGTTCAATCATGTTTTTCTCATGATTTAGGATTTGTCTTAATTAATTGAATGCTTGGTTTGTTAATTCTTGATTATAAAATTGGATATCATTTGTGATTTGTCTGTCAATGGATACAATTTATGATTTGATTTTTAGAATTGAATATATTTTGTGATTTGTTTGGCTACGGATACAATTGATGATTTGATTTTATACTTAAGAAGCAAAGAAGAACATGCTTTAGATTTTTAAAATAAGGATTTTAATAAGAATATTTTCCATGATAGCAAGATTGATTTTTAGATTATCATATAATGAGTTGGGAAAAATTAATGATCATAAATATATGCTGATATGACTTAACAAGGCGGATTCCAAAACCTTAATTCCTTTCTCTTGATTGTTTCCATCTTTTTATTCCTTTATATCTTTTGCTTAGTTTAACTATTTTCTTAATTTTATTATTTGCTTAGTTTTTTTTAATCTCAGAAAAACTAATTTTTATTAAACTAGATTATGATCAATTTGGTTAGGATTTAATTAATTTTCTTACGTTTATTCAAGTCCCTGTAGGTTCGACCTCGTTCTTGTCAAACTATACTTCGGTACGGTTCGTACACTTGCAAGTACTTTAAAATTTTATAACAAGTTTTTGGTACCGTTGCCGGAGACTTGGTTAGGAAAATAAATTAGGTCTTAATTGAATTTTTCCTTCTACTAGTTGTAGTTATTTTTTTTTTTAAAATAAAAAAAAAACAAAAAAAAATTATTTCTTTGTACTTGGTGTATGAGAACTTAGATACATGATAAAGAAAATCATCTTGTTAGTTTTGATTATTCATCCACAATGGGAGAAATAGGAGATGATTCAAAAACTCTTAGGGAGTTGTTCTCACCCATAACCACCAACCCTCCATCTTGCATAGTATTGCCTGCAACAACTGCTGCACATTTTGAGTTGAAGCCATAGATAATTGACCTTCTTCCTACTTTTCATGGATTGGATAAAGAAGATCCTTATATGCATGTGAAGGATTTTCTTGAGATTTGTGCTACTTGTAAGTTCCAAAATTTCACTGATGACTCTGTTTGCTTGCATTTATTCCCTTTTTTCTTGAAGGATAAAATAAAAACATGGCTTAATTCTTTGGAACCTGGATCATCACTTCATGGGAACTATTGGTCACAAAATTCCTCTCTAAATTTTTCCCAATGGCCAAGACCAATGCTTTGAGGAGAGAAATTGTAGATTTTTATCAGGATGAACAAGAGAAATTTTATGAGAGTTGGGAGAGATATAAGAACTTGATCTTAAAGTGTCCTCACCATGGTTTTGAAACATGGAGACTAATACAATATTTTTATAATGGTTTGACTCAGACAAATCGTAACATGATTGAGTCCATGAATGGTGGTGGATTTTTGAGTCTTATGGATGATGAGGCATACAAATTTCTTGAGAATTTATCAGAAAGCTCACAACAATGAGATTTTTCCAATCGTAGAGAGAGATCTGCCCCTGCAATTAAGAAAGGAGGATTATATGAAGTCAGTAAAGATTTAGACATAAAAGCTAGGTTGGAAAATCTCACTCGTAAGGTTGAAGCTTTAGCTTTAGGTAGAGGGATGAATTCTGTCAATCAAGTTCAAAGTGAAGCATGCTTTATTTGTGCAAGTCCTATGCATACAACACAAATGTGTCCTTCCACAGTTGGTTACCCTAAATACTATACTGAGCAAGCAAATGCACTGAATAATTATGGAAGGCCACTTGCTAGTCCATTTTTAGAGACATACAATCCAAATTGGCAAAATCATTCTAATTTCTCTTGGAGGCATAACCATTCCCCCACAAATATAGGTGGACAACAAGTGCATCAACAAAGTCAATTTCGTCCACCTACTCAAGCATTTCCTCCCATTCCTCAATCAACTCCTCAATTTATGGCACCACCAAGACAACAATCATCTTTGGAGGAGTCTCTTAAAACTTTCATGCAATCAACTAGCCAAGCCATTTAAAAGATAAAAAGTTCCACCCATTTGAATAATCAAGCTATTTCAAAGTTGGAAAATCAAGTTGGCCAGTTAGCAACCCAAGTTGGAGAGAGGGAAAAAAGAAAGTTTCCTAGTCAACCTATACCTAACCTAAAAGGGCAGTATGCAATTAATGGTTCTTCTAGTTCTACTCATGCAGATGGATCTATTTAGTCTATTACTACCCTTAGGTCTGGTAAGCAAGTTGATAATCAAGTGAAAATGCCAGAAGTGGAGGATAATGAAAATACTATGTTAGAGGAAAAAGGAGTTCACAGTTCACAAGATGATCATAAAGAAAAGAAGGGCAACTCAACCTTAATTCCGATTTAGGATCTTAGTTCTCCCCTTGATAGGAGGTTTGTTCCTAAAGCTCCATTTCCTCAAAGTTTATTTAGTCCTTAGAAAAGTGCACAATTTGGAGATATTTTAGAGGTTTTTAAGCAAGTTCAAATTAATATTCCATTTCTTGATGCAATTCAACAGGTTCCTGCTTATGCTAAGTTTCTAAAAGATCTTGAGACAATGAAGAGAAAGACAAATGTTCATAAAAAGGCATTTTTGACAGAGCAAGTCAGTTCAATCATTCAGAATAAATATCTAGTGAAATATAAGGACCCTAGATCTCCTACAATTTCATGCAAGATTGGGGACCGTCTCATTGAGCGAGCTTTGCTAGATTTGGGGGCAAGTGTGAACTTATTGCCATATTCAGTATATTTACAGCTAGGTTTGGGGGAGTTGAAACCCACAACCATGACACTTCAACTAGCTGATATGTTTGTGAAAATCCCCAGAGGTATTGTTGAGGATGTGCTGATTAAGGTGGATGCATTCTATTTTCCTGTTGATTTTGTTGTATTAGACACTGAGCCTGCTCTGAATCCTAGTACACAAATCCATGTCATTTTGGGTTGCCCTTTCTTAGCCACATCCAATGCTTTGATAAATTGTCAGAGAGGATCCCCTAAAGGCTTGCTTAATCCGTGTTGATTGCAATTTGGATACTGAAAAATCAATTGAGGAGGTCAATGCATTGTTATTTATGTTCCTCTCTTAAGTATTGATAGTTGGCAGCCAAAAGTGGTCCCTTTTTCCGCTTTCTTCATCCCCATTCTTATCTATTGTAGAACCGCCAAAGTTGGATGACTTTTAGGAACACCAATTGATAAGTATACTTCAAGAGCATAAGGAAGCTATAGGATGGAAAATTGTTGATATTAAGGTTATTAGTTCCTCTATGGTTATGCATAGAAGTCACTTGAAAGAGATTGCAAAAGCTTCTCAACATGTTTTTGACCCAGGTAAGTTACAATCTCATTGGACTAGTCCATTCATAATATGCATTATTTATCTCCATGGTGTTGTTGAGATTTGGATGGTCCTGTTTATCAAGATTGATCTCCAATTGTGTTAAATATTTTTGCAAAAAAAAAAAATCTCTTTCTTGTTTATTTTCTGCTTCTAGATTAGACTTTGTATTTATTTTCTTGTTTAGTTTTATTTCTTTTGTTCTAGCTGATATTTGACAGAAAATGAAATTTATAACAATCAGCTTAATCAAGTTACGTCTCCTCCTTCTCCTTACCTTACTTGTTTCTACTTGATTCTCATGTTGCATATTAATATTTTGCTCTCTTTTCATTCAAGACATATATTTGAGAGTATCATTTTTAACATTGAGGACAATGTTTGGTTTAGGTTTGGGGGGGATATATATAGATTTCTATCTTTTTGTTTTGTTTTGTTTAGTTGTGTTAAAAAAAAAAAAAAAAAATCTTTTGCCTAGCTTGAGGTTTATGTTTTGAGTTCATTATACTACTCTTGCGTAAAGAATTTCATGGCTTTCATGCTCAATTCATTGCACATGCACGTAGCCACTCAAAGACAACTTGTTGTTGAAAGATAAAAATGATTAGAAAATCTTGATGATAACAATGTGGAGACTGTAATCCTTGTGAGTTTTGAGCCAATCATTACTTTTGGAGGTTTTTTTTTTTTTTTTTTTTTTCTAATCTTAAAGTTCATTTGAAAGTGCATAGCATATTTTCCTTGTTGTAGTCTCATTATTCTTTCTTTTTGCCAAGAAAAAAAAATGATTTTATGCCACACTTGAATCTTTTGAAGTCATTGATATTGAATGAACTATACTAGTCTTTGAGAGATGAGATTAGTCCATTTTTGTCTACTTTGGGCCATATATGTGTTTTTCTTTTTTGATACATTATCGCTAGTCACCCCGTTGGAAATTCTACAGAAAAAACAATTTGCACAAGCTTTGATTGATCAAGTCTAATTTTTGATCAATCGAGCCTTGCAGATTTACATAATAAATCTTGTAATACACTCGATTCCAACTTTACACATAAACACACTTTGAGTAGCCTAATTCTAGACTCTAAGTTTTGATTATGGTTTGCCAACATTACATATTGAAGTTCTAATACATTTAGATCCTAAATCCTTTGAACCTAAAACTCTGTGTGTGGCTAAGCTATGGACAATACCCAGGAAGGATGAGAACCAGTCCTCCCCGAAACAGCTAGAATAACATTAATTGTGCCTAAAGGGGCTCTCAAAGAAGCATTTCTCCGAGATCCCAATCCTGCCTGGCCCCCTTGCCCACTAAGCTAATATAAAATTTGCTTTAACTTTCTTTCTCTAGCCAGCTGCTCCAGATGACTCCACAAAGTTCTACAATCTTCTATGGTGTGTCACAGCAAAGAAAAATCATGAGCAATCACAACCTTCTGGTGAAGAGATACATGTAGTGGTTTCAAAGGTGTCTAGACTCACTTGGCTTGAAATATTCAAAATAATTAAAAGGCTAATACATGAAAGTGTAGAGGACTTTTAAGTATTTAAAATGTCCTTCAAATGATGACGATAAGGACTAGACATGACTTCTACTTAGTCCCCCATTAGTTATAATTTCGAGTGTTAGATTATTCTTTTAGATGTTATGTAAAAGACACATATACTTTATTTGTTTATCTTGATATAGAATTTTTTAGCTGTTAAGAACTTCAAACCAATTTTTTAGTTTGAGATTTTGAATGTTGTGAAAAAACTCATTTTTGGGTCTCTCTCTCTCTATCTCTTTCTCTCTCTAGAACATTTTAGTTGACAAGACATTTTTTTAGTTGGTTATGATGGAAGATATCTAGTCATCATCTTGTCAATTGGCTATGTAGAAGGTTTAAAAATAATAATAATTCAAACACAACCTTATAGAGGAGTTCATGGATTTGGAGCTACTGTCAGTATGTTCTACATGAAGTAGCAAACTAAAATAGAATTCTTCTATTTGTAAACTCCAATTCTATATAGTGGATATGTTTTCCTTAGAGTCGATGGTTAAGCCCTCATAAGAGTTCTAATTCAGAATTTTTCCAATTGGTTTTTCCAGTGCTACCATATTGGGTGTAATTTTATTTACATTGTTATTTAATTATGCAATTTTGTGTTTGATTGCATTAACCATAGCCATATTGATAATTAGATTAAATAATCTAGGTTTAATAATTTAGTTAATTGGCACAACCAGGGTATAAATCACCTAACACATTTATACTTTTTTTTTTTTTTTTTTGAGAAGAAGTAAAGGGAATTTTATTCAAAACAAAACTCATAGGTCTTTCTGGAATACATCATCTAGATCACTAGGTAGCTCTTCTACCCATACATCTGTGTCTGCAGTTAAAATTGCTCTACGTGCTAGAGAGTGTGCTAATAAATTACCCTCTCTAAAAACATGGTGAAAAGAACAAGTCTACAACGTGGCACCTAATCTTCGAACATCCTCAATCACATGCCCATACAATGTGAGACTTCTACCCAAGGCCTGTAAAGCTTGAATCACCCTTTTGCAATCACCATCCACCATCACCCTTAGGAAACTCATCTCTGTAGCTAGTTGTACTGCCCGTTTGACTACTAGAGCCTCTACCATCTCCAAGGACTGAGGCAGCACCACCTTTTGGCTGAGAGCAGCCAAAACATTCCCTCTACAATCCCTAACTACCACACCCAGCCCAGCGAATCCCAAGTGATCGAATAGGGCAACATTGAAGTTGGCTTTATACAGGATTTCTGTCGGTAGGGACCAACGTACATGGGCAAGTCTGGGAGTCACCAATGGCTTCGGTTTATAGGCGTCAAAATATTCCTCCACCATTGCTTTTGCTCTCCTTCCAATTTCAAATAGTAGCCATGTGGTCTGATGCTCTCGGATTCGATTCCGTCGTTGCCATAAGCTCCAAGCTATGGTTGCAAACCACGCCGTTTGAAAGGTGGACCCCTTCTTATTCACCATCTCAAATAAATCCATAAAGGACTGGTGTTGTTTCTTGTATAGGTCCATGAAGCTCTTTTCAGCTTTCAAAACCGTTTAGGCTTGCTTATAGTACCACAGAGAGTGCATGATCGTTTCCTTCCCATCCTCACAGAGAGAGCAAGTTTCATCCACCATGATATTCCTGATCCGTAAGTTTGGTTTTGTAGGAAGTGAATCTCTAAGTGCTCGCCACACAAAGTGCCTGATCTTACTGGGAGCATGGATTTTCCACACCCCTTTCCATACTGTTGCAGCAGCATCTTTGGAGGAGGAACTTGGGTTTTACTAAAGCACTCCATTTTCTTGTAGTCTATAAGCAGTCCGTACATAATACTCACCATCAGAAGTTAGGGGCCAGACAAGTGTATCATTATCCTCCACTTCGCTTACAATAGTTCTAGCAATCATTGAAGCTTCCCACGGATAGAACATAGCTTCGATAAGGTCCACATTCCAAACCTTAAAGTTAGGTAGGAATAAGTCACAGACTTTATTGATCTCTGCATCAATTCTAGGAGACACCACCTTACCATATGCTGAATCCGGAAGCCATATTTGGTCCCAAATATCAATCCTTTTCCCATCTCCAACCCACCACACAGCTCCTTTATTGATGACTTCCCACGCCTACAAAATGCTCTTCCAAGCATAAGAGCACTTGGGGTGGATGGGAGCATCTAGAATATTGCCATGTGGAAAATATTTGGCTCTAAAAACCTTGTACAGTAGCGTATCCCTACTGTGGAAAGGCGCCAAACTTGCTTTGCCAACATTGCATTATTGAACTTTTGGATGTCACGAAACCCCATTCCTCCCACTGACTTTGAAGCACACATAGTCTTCCAATTCACCCAATGGATCTTTTTATTCTCTCCTTGCCCCCACCAAAATTTATGAATCATGGCTTCAATATCCTTGCATAGGCTTGTTGGCAATCAAAACACACTCATAGAATAAGTAGGGATAGATTGGATGACCGCCTTAATCATAATCTCTTTTCCAACTTGTGAGAGGAGTTTCTCCTTCCACCCTTTCATCCTAGACCAAATCCTTTCTTTTATTTGAGTGAAGCTTGCTTTCTTGGACCTCCCAATGAAAGAAGGTAATCCCAAGTATTTCTCATAATGTTGGATAGCAGGCACATTTAAGGAATTTTTTATAGCTTCTTGGGATTGCTCACTTGTGTTCTTGCTAAAAAAAAGAGTAGTCTTATCCTTGTTTACCACTTGGCCCGTTGCCTCCTCATATTAGGCTAAAATCTGTTGGATCTTCTCACATTCCTCCAAGGTGGATCTACAAAATAGCAAACAATCATCTGCAAAGAATAGATGGGTGAGTTTTGGTCCATTTCTACAAATAGAGAATCCATGTATGTCCCTATTTTCACTAGCTTGGTTGAGTATAGCATTCCACCCCTCCGCACAGAAGAGAAAAGGTAAGTAATAGTGGGTTACCCTGCCTTAATCCCCTTGTGGGAGTGCCCTTTGGTTCCCCATTAACCAAGATAGAATAAGTCACCATGGTAATGCACTCCATAATCATAGCAACCCAAAACTCTTGAAAACCCATATTCAGCAATATTTTTTCTAGAAAACACCACTCCACCCTATCATAGGCTTTGCTCATATCCAATTTAAGCACCATGAAACCTGTCCTCCATGTACAGTTAGTCTTCATATGGTGTGAAGACTCAAATGCAATAAGGACATTATCAGTAATAAGCCTATCAGCAAGAAAAGCAATTTGTGACTTTGATATGATATCATTAAGAATAGGCTTAAGACGATTAGCAATGACCTTACTTATAATCTTGTAAATTACATTACACAGGCTAATAGGTCTAAATTCAGACACTCTTTCCAGGTTTTTTACTTTCGGGATAAGGGTGATGAAGGTATGGTTTATAGATTTTAACAAAGAACCAGAATTCAGACATGAAAGAACAACCTGGGTAATGTCCATACCAATATTCAACCAATATGTGTGATAGAATAAGGGGGCATCCTATTTGGGCCTAGAGCCTTCAATGGAGCCATATCTTTGATTGCCTTCTCTACTATCTGTCACCACTTCTTGTACTCCATTCAATATCCGCTCCATATTCTAAGGATTTGATGAAGCAAACAACTTCTCATAGAAACCAACCAACAAACTCGAAAAAATGTGCTCATCATTTTGCCACACATCCTCCTCATCCCTCAACCCTTTAATGAAATTCCGCCTCTTCCTTTGAGTAGCAATCCCATGAAAAAATTTCGTATTCTTATCCCCATTCTCAAGCCATTGCACCTAGGACCTCTACTACCACATCTTCTCTTCCTTCTCTAATAATTGGTTCAACTCTTTTCTGATAGTTTCTACTTCCTGATGGGCCCCACTTCTTGCTGATGTCTCTTCAGCCACCCACAATCTCTCCCTCGTCTCCTTTATCCAGTTGTTAATACTTCCAAAAGAGTCTCTGCTCCACTTCTTTAGTTTCATCTTACACTTCTTCATTTTAGTTATGGAGGTAAACATAGGATTTCCCACCACTGGTTTAGCCCAAGCTTCATTTATTACAGCTTTACAACCCGAATCAGCCACCCACATAGAATCAAACCTAAACGGTTTCCTTCTCCATCTTTGCTTTTCACCATTCCCATTCAAAGATAACAGAATCGGTTTATGGTCTGATGTGTAACAGTAAAGGTGTTGAATCCTAGCAGTAGGGAAATGTGAAACCCATTCATGCCACCCTATGGTCTAACCTCTCCCATATTAGCTCTCCTCTTCTCCACCCATGCCAAGTGAAGTCCGGCCCCGAGTATCCAAGGTCCATAAAGCTGTAATGATCCAACACTTCCCTAAACATCTGCATTTATGAGTGGGAACGAGGTGCACCACCTCTTTTATCGCATACCTCCAAAAGCTCATTAAAATCACCAACACAACACCATGGGAGCTTTGGTTTTGAGCTCAACATCCTCAACATGTCCCACCCCTCACTCCGATGACTATTATCAAGTTCTCCATAAAATCTCGTAAATCTCCACGCACTCTCCAAACCACCATTTACTATGACATCAATATGATATTTTGAGAAGCTATCCACTCACACCATATCTCTTCCTTTCCACATAAGAGCTAGTCCACCAGCCCACCCATCACTAGGGACAGTGAACAAACCATCAAAATCTAACTTATTATTCTTAAACCTCTCCATCTGTGACTTGCTTGACCATGTTTCCGAAAGAAACACAATCGTGGGATCTTGAGTTTGTATAATATCACCAAGCTCTATTTCTGCCCGACGGTTCCTAAGCCCCCCGACAGTTCCAAGCTAAAAGATTCATTGTAACGGGTTTGGGAACTAGCCTTCATCGATATCTCATTGTCTGTCTCGGTCCTCTTCTTTTTGTAGCTCATTGCATGGTCCTCTTCTTCTAAATACTTACATAAATTTCTTTTCATCATCATGGACTCTTTTTTCGTCCCACTACTCCCTTCATTAATTATTCCTTGGGCCCATCTTCTGCCTTCTATACCCTCATACCCATCCTGATCATTCTTGGAATCAAAAGGCCCAACAATAACACCTTGTTGGCCCATTTGACCAAGCCCATCAACTCCTAATGCTTGCATACTATCCGGTCCCACCTCTGCTCTTCCCTCAACAGTTTCAAATTTGTTCAGCTTATTATCTATCTCCTCCAATTGCGCCTGAAAAGCTACATCCGAATCAGTGCTAGCAGTCATCCGGTTTACTTCCCTTGAGATGTTGACGTCCGTGATTTCCGCACTTGCCATGATCACTTGCTCAAAATTTGGACTTTCCTAAAAAAGGTCCTCTTGGTCAACTCTCCTATCCGAGTTACTACTATGGTTGCTCCGTCGTTCCTTCTTGCTTGCACCACCCATCATCGTGGTGCCACCGTTTATAGCACTCCCATGCTCAATCACGTTACCCCCTGTGCCAGCAACCCCATCGTCCTCGCTATCTTCATCATACCCCTCAACACGGATCACAGACTTTTTTGATGAATGCGGGGTCTAGGGGTGTCCAGTCCAACCCGGACCCGACCAAAACTGCCCGGACCGACTCGACCCGATTAGATATGAGTCGGCTCCGAATAAGTTTCAGTCGGCAATGGGTGTGAACTTTCAAATCCGACCATATTCGATTCGGATATCGGTTTTCAATTATGGCAACCAGTAAAAACTGAACCGACCGATTATTTTGAACTAACAATTTTTTTAGTTGAGAACCGTGTCTCTACCTTTTGAAACTCTTACTTCTTTGCATGGCTGACACGTCCTACCAGCCATGTCTCTTCCATTCCATCTTTTTATGCAAACTTTCTCTTTCTTTATTTTTATAATGCAAACTTATCTCTTCCTGTCTTCCATTCTTATCAAACATCATTTCTGACTCTTCTTGTGGTTCTCTTTGAAATCAAAAGCTAAAAACCACTCATCATGCGAGTGTGAGTCCTTTGCCAAACTTCTCTCTGTGAAGTAAAACACAACTCCTCCCTCTCTCAGGTTCCTCCCAAAAAAAAAACTCCTCCCTCTCTCTCTGCATATGACTGTCATCTTCTCTTGCTCTCCCCTCTCATTTTATTCTCGGAGTTTGATCTTCACTTTTGCAATTTTTTGGTGGTGTGAGTGTAATAGTTGGCCATGGGTAATTTGGGTATGGTGAGGTGGGTGAGGCAGTAGCTGTGATGTATTTTGATGTTTTGTGTTGTACTATGTAGTCTATTTTTGGGGTTTTTTGTGTGTAGTTGCTGATTTGAAGCCAACCGCCAATCCGACCGAACCCGTCCATGAAACTGATGGCAAACAGCGGTCGGAGACCCGAGGACTGTCGGTCGACAACGGGTGACAGAATCCAGGACCCGATGAGATCGGGTCGAGTCACGGGTTAACCCTCAACCGGAGTCCGACCGACCCGTGGACACCCCTAGCGGGGTCTATGCACAAAGCCAACATCCAAATTGCTTATCACCTACCCTCTGTGACCTTCTTAATCTCGGCCCCAACGTACAATCTCTATCACTATGAGTAAGCTTTCCACATCCATAACAAATAATAGGAAAACATTCATACTTGAAACTGACCCACCCATCGACGCCTCTCCCTGTTGTAATTCTTCACCCCCTGCATAGAGGTTTCGTAATATCAATGGTGACCCGGATTCTCATAAAATTGTATTTGTCTTGCTGTCCCTTATCAACTACATCCTCAACCACCTCACCAGCCAGGGAAACAATTTCCTTCACCATATCCATCAATGCACTTCGGATCGGGATATCGTGGACCTGAATCCAAAAGCTCATTCTATCAAAGATCACATTCTGGATGGGAGTAGTCTTCTCTACTCGTTTCAAGGCCACAAGATGTTTATCGAATGACCATGGTTCGCCTTGCATAACTTGAACAACATCTTCTTCCTTGGTAAACATAAACAACACCCTATGGTTTCCCATGTCCCTGACTTCAAAACCTTTTTTCGTTCGCCACACCAATCTTAAAGTTTGAGCAAAAGCCTCAATACTGATAGCCCTCCTTGTGAAAAATCTTGCTGCGATGAAGTATTCCTCCCCCACGGGTTCGTCTTGGACCTGATACTTACTGCCTTCACTCTCAGACAAAGAGAGCGTCCCCAACATTTTAGAAAGCCTCTCCATAGCACCTACGTGATGAAAAGATAAAGCCTGTACTCATAACAGATACTGTTGAAACAGAAGACTCAACCGCCTCACTCAAAAGTAGGCACATTTTTCACTGGAACCTAGGGTTTTTGGGAGCGCCGTAACCCTAGGTCAAGAAAACTATTATGAACCGGCACCTTGTTTTAACACATTTATACTTTAAAAAAAACTTATTATCATCTTAATTTGATAATAAATTTAGTAATAATTAAGAAATGTGCATCATAGGTTTTAAATTCTATTGTATCTTAACAAGAATATATATATATATATATATATATAAAATAATAAAGCAATGTAGATAATGTATTCAAAATTTCAAATCTCGCTTTTTTTTAATATAAAGAACAAGACATTGCAATTGTACAATAGATGCCCCGAATTCCAAATTTTATTGTTTAAAAAAGAGAGTCAAAATATGATATTAACCCACGATAGGGCATTACTACCACTTGTCATACCACTTTCTAAGTTACTATATATCTTAGCCATACCACTTAGACTAAGTTACTATATCTTATCGCACAATGACTCCTCATTTTAGTTATAAATGTTACTATATATCTTTCTACTTTTTTATAGGACACTTACTAAACATCTTATTGCACTATGACTCATCATTTCAATCAACGTTTTTTTTTTTTGTTTGGGTAACGAGGGGAATAATATATATATATATATATATATTTGATGAAAGAGAGGAATAATATTAAACATATGTTGTTCTACTATAAAAGAGTTCTCAACTTTGTCAAAAGATAATGAGTTAGTCATCATTGGCAATAAAATATCATACAAAATAATAATATTAGAATTGCATAGAACCCAAGTTGGTAAGTGCATCAGCACATTGAGATTGACTTCCCTAAATAAATGTTAAAGGCTTAAAGCGTCTTGAGGTCAATTTCAATCAATGTTATTTTCCATTAATTTTATCAAAAGGGCCACAGGCATTTAGGTGAGAGTTTGTACTTGGAAAGGTTGGCCTATTTGGTTGTGTTGTTTAAACAACAATTTTTGTTTTTTAAACAACACAACACATATTTCCACAATATTTAAAATATTACTAGGAAAACAATACAAACGGGCCTACTGGAAGCAAAAGAAAGTTGTAATACTAATATAATAAATTTAAATTGTAATATATCTTTCTGATACTTGGTTAAATTTACTCTAGGGTTATCCATCGGAACCCAAAAACTAACCCACCCACCCAAACTACTCGAGCCGGCTCAAAAACTGACTGACTCGACACCGGTGACGGCTGAAGACGGGTCTTCGCCACCAAAAACCGACTTAAGGTGGGTCAAATTGTGGGTTTTCTTCTTCAAAACCCGATATACCCAATCCGATTGACAAAGCCCATGAAAGAAGGCTGGATTTACCTAGATCTGTTTAGATTCATCGATATTTTGGTGAAGGTTTGGTAGTTTTTGGTTAGATCTAGTGAAGATCCAGGTTTTCTTGCTTAGATCCGGCGGTGAGATGAAGATTTTGCTCAGATCTAGGCTTGATGTGGTGCTTTTGCTTCGATTTTTACTTAGATCCGACAATGAGATGAAGTTTTTGCTCAAATTTGGGCTTGATGTGGTGGTTTGATCTTCGATCTAGCAAATATTCGATGGTTGTAACTCAGTACCAAGGCTGACTGACCCAACTGTTATCCACCGGAGATCGATCCAACTTGAACCGAGGTCGTCAGCGGTCGGTCGTTTAACCGTCCACCTGTTGTAAGTAGGTCGGTTACAGGTTAGGCATAAACCCAACCCGTGGACACCCCTAATTTACTCTGTTGCCCTTAATGATTTTTCATTTTTAAAACAATTTTTTTTCCATATCTAATAATTTGATTACTCAAAATAATAATAGGGAAATGTTAATAAATGTCCTAAGTGCATTGGTTTATGAACTATTTTCAAAAATATTTTTTGAAAAAATGATAAAATAATTAACTTTTTTGATAGTTTTTTATATTTCCCATGAAAGTGGTATTAAAAACGTTCATAATATAGTTTATTAACAACTTAGGGCACCCGTTAACATGACCCATAAAAATATACTTGGAGAGTTGTCTACTTAGTGCCTTAATTGTTTTTTTTTTAAATTATATAGATTTCAATCTTTCTTTCTATATTCTTTTAATTATTTAACAGATTTAATTTTATAACAAAAACCTAGAGTTTGAACTTTAAATAGTGAAAGAATCAAGAGATTGATAAAAAAAATATTAATGGAGAGATGGAGTCATTGGAGAATTATTGTTGTGAGAAAATAATATACAAATAGTGGATATTTTAAATTATTTTGAATATAAAATATAGGATTTGATTTAAACATAAACGATGTCATGATATGGGATATAACACATTGAGTTTCAATTCCAGTAAAAGACTACTATTTCTATGGTATTTTTTTTTTTTTTTTTTGTCACATGGCAAAGAAATAATCCCATTTTTAAAATAAGGAATACAAATACCACAAGAGAAATGCCAACTACTTCCACAACTTCCGGATAATGCCAAAAATAGTTGTGGTAATAGCCTTCCTCAATCCTCACTCGATTAAGCTAATAATAGGCAAAACTTTTTTTTCCTTTACAATATTTGGGTACAATTTTTTTTTAGATTTTATTTTATACCTTAGTTTTTTATATTTAAATTCAACCATGTAATTTTATTGATCAAATTTTCAATGATAGTTAAATTTAAGGTTAAATTACAAATTGCACCCTTTAAGTTTACATAAAATTCAATCCAGTTTTTTCACTTTATATTTGCTCAATTCAGTTATTTAAGTTTCAATTTTATTTAATTCAATCTCCTGCTAGTTTCTGTAAAAATTATGCCAAAACAACATTGTTTTAAATTTTTAATTAATAAATAAATTATATTTGTTTCTAAAAAAATATTTTTTTTTCAACTCTTTAAAGGAAGAGAGAGACAAAGAGAGAAATATTTAATTTAGTTTTTCACATGATTAAATAACATAAACATCACTTTTTTTTTTTTTTTTTTTTTTGTAAGTGAGGAAAAGATGTATTAGGAAAGAAAAGAAAAGAAAAAAAAAATTGAGAATGATGTTTGTTTTCCTCCAACCCAACCATGAGATGACATGTTATTTCAACACAGGAACCTTAGTTAACTGATGAGAATACCATAACTAAACAACATGTTCCATTTCAAAAAAAAAAAAAAAAATCACATAAGTGGACAGAGCAACCTAATCAATTCAGAATTCTAAGCCTGAATTCTTCTTGGCTTTCAAAATCTTCACAAGCTCCTCTTGTGCCTATGCTATGCCTATGGCCAATAGAGTAGGCCCAGACCTGAAAGACTAGCTTGATTGAGAGAGTACTGAAATAAATTTTGGAGCTAGTTTTGATTTTTTTTTTTTTTCCTTCAAAATTTTATTAAAAAAATTTTGGTAAAATAATATTTTGGTCCTAAATTTCACTAAGAATTTGTATTTCTTTAAAAAAAAAAAAAAATTCACCCCCAAACTTTGTTTGTAAAGAGTTTCTTTAATAGTTTAGAAACAAAATAAAGATTAAAAAAAAATTTCGATAGTTTAGGGATAAAAACAAACTTTTGCTAAAGTTTAAGAACATGAATAAAACATTTTTAATAGTTTAGGGATGAAAAATGAAATTTTTAATAGTTTAGGGACAAAAAATGAGCTTCTTAAAGTTTAGAGATGAAATACAAACATTTGGTAAAGTTTAGAAATAAAAATAGTATTTTACCCAAATAAGTTATTTTAGGAAATTTTTTTTTTAAAAGACAAAAAAAAAATAAAAAAATAATCAAAAATAGGTCGTTTTGTAGTAACCAACAACACAACTATAACGAAGACTAAAGAGAGGATTGAAATGAACAACGTAAAACTATAAGACTAAATTAAATTTAATAATGTGCTCATTTAGTTAATTTAATTAAACATCTAAGATACAATAATTAAACAATTATACCTAAATTTGATCATTTCCATAATTATTTATTATTATTGCAGAGGGCAAGTTATTAATAGTTTAATACAGTTGTAAGGACACAATTTGTGTCCCTAGCCCAAATGATAAATGAACTTAGGCCCAAAAAGCCCAATAAAATGAATTTGTAGAGAGTGGGTTGGGAAACTGGGCTTTAATGAATTAGTCAACAAATAAAGTGGATTCAAATGACAAGAAGATGTAGATAAACTAGTTTTACTTAAAGAAAACTGTCCTCGGCACAGTCCAAGGAAATCAGTTCTTGAATGTTAAAGTGTTTTTTCTTCTATTTCTTGATCCCTTCCTCGTAGGGCCTCCCTTCTAATTTATACTACATCTCCCCTTTCATTTCTACCCTCCACATGGACAATAGATTGCTTGTATTGATTCTTGTCCGATCAACACCATTTTAAAGTCTTTGGGGGTAGCTGTAAGGCTAGAAAGCACTGTTCAGACATTACTTCCTCATTAATGCCAAGGTTTCGAAACCCAGACTGGATCGTACAGTCCGATCAGGAAAACCTCGAACCGACCATTTTTAAGGTCTGTTAAACATGAAGAACCATTCCATGCAAAAAAAAAGCAATGAACCGTACAGACCACAGTCGGACTACCCGGTTCTATGAATCGTGACCGGTTCAGGTGATTCACACAGGTCCTTTGTTTCAAGCCTTAAACGGCACTATTTTGGACTCTCTTCCCTGTTTTTTTTCCCCCTATACGACATCGTTTGGACTTTGGAATTGGATCATTCTCTCAAACAAGAAACCCTCGCCTCACTCTTTCAATCAAGAAACCCTCAGTAAATACCAGCCGAAATTCAAGATTCAGTCGGCATGGAGTTTGGACTGTAAAACTAAAATCTCAACCAAAAAAAAAAAATAGAAGAAGAAAGAAATGAAATAAACAAACATACCTTACAAAAAAAATAAAGCAAAACAAAAAAGCCACGGTGAGAAACTTGAGTGAAAAGTGGAGAAAAGTGAGATGAGATGAAGCACTAGTAAGTTGAAGAAGACGCACACAAAGGAAAAAAGTAGAAGAAAGAGGAAGACAACATAAAATGACAAAGATGAGAGGAAATTTACAACTGAGAAGAGCAGAAATCGAGGAGTGTGACTAGACATGTGTGGATGAGAAAATAGAAGAGAAAAAAAAAATGACAAGGGAGTGAACCAACTGGTGAGGAAAAAAAGGAGTAATATAAATATTGAAAATATAATTGGTTGGGCAGAGTGCAAGCCAACTTTCTAAGTTTCATACTTTCATTTTGTTCTTTTGTTCTTTTCTTTTTTTGCATTAAAAGAATTCATTAGTATACTTTAATAAAATAATAGTAGTTTAAGTAAATGATCATATTAGTTCTAAGATAACAAGTTTTATAAATGTATTAAAAATTTAAATTTAAAATTTTTTTTTTGTAAGTAATAAGATATGAAATTATATATATATATATATATATATATATATATATATATGCAGTAGTTCCGAAATGGTACACTGAAATGAGCCGGTATCAAACCGGTACCGAAACATTCCATTCCAATAGACAAATTGAAATGGTATTCATAAGAACATTGGTTTTATGTATTTTTGTAAGAAACAATGTGTAATGGATTACACATTGTTACTATGAAGTGGTCAATTCTATGAAAGCCGTTGTTACTGTGAAACCTACTGTTGGTGGATTACTTTCAAACCTTGGGATAGATCAAGGGCTAGATGATATAAAAGATTTTCTTGGTGAAACACTCGGCTTGGAGCTTGTTAGTTAAATCCTTGGTGAATTAGACTATTTTAGTTAATTTTTCTATTTTTTATTAATTTAATATTGTTATATATATTTAAAATAATTATTAAATTAATTATGATGTCATCGTGGTTTGACCTTCGTTCAACCTCAGTTCGACCTCAAAAACCTTGTACCTCTCCCTTTTATGATTCAATGAACGGTCCAGGTTTCAAAACATTGATTAATGCGGCCAGAGAGTTAGCTACAGAGTATTCAATGCGGTGGTAGTAGCTTTCTCTTAGATATTTCTTAGCTCCCACCTGTCTTGTACGTTCATAGTGCATATTCTTATCAATAGAACTTCCTAGTACATCATCTTGGATGATAGGACACATATTTTGATCTTTGCTTTGTTTAGCCGAGGGGATATCCCTCCTCAGACCACCTTTCCTAGCCTTTACAGTCATAACTTGCTTTTGAAACTTACAATCTTACGTTCTCCTTACTACTGATCTACCCTCAGACCACTAAGCCTCCTCGGACAAGGCCCAAGGCCCAAAAATATATTTGGGTCCCTTGTCCCTACAACAGTAATTATATATATATATAGTCGAAACCTCTGAAACTCTCACAACTTTTTATGTCAGCACAATATTTGGATAAAATTATTTTTTTTTAGTCCAAACTTAATAAGGAATGAAACTTTATTTCTTTAACAAGTCCAACTTAAACTCAAACTCATCATTATCATTTTTTTAAACAAAATTATTTTTTTTAATCTAAACTTAATAATGAGTGAAACTCTATCTCTCTAATAAGTCCAACTTAAACTCAAACTCAAAAATTGATAATTTATCTCTAAATTTGCTAAGTTAATCATGAACACTATAAAAGCAAAGCCAATATTTTTTTTTAAGGCCAAGTAGAGGTATGAGCTGTTCTTATGTTATTTTCTTTTCCTCTACTTACTTTGTTAAAAATAAATATATATATATATATATATTATGGTTTTTCATGTATTTTTTAAAAAGTAATTTTTGTACATGAACCACCAAACTCTCTTTAGTTATTTTTTACAAGATAAAAAAGCTTGCAATAATTGAAATTATTCTTTCGAATGTAACACATCTTTCTCTTATATTTCTCTATTGTTTAGTCATATATATTTTGTTTTGTTTCAATAATTTATAAGTAGTGAATCATCTGATTTTTTAAAAATATTTTTTGGTCTTTTAGAAGTTTTAATATCTGAATTTTTGAGTTATTTTTTTGTAGTATCTGAAACTGTCTGATAAATTTTTTGTAAGTTATTGCACATTCAAGCGATGGCTTCTTCATCAAATTATAACACAAATTGAAGTTATATAAGAGCAAATCATGCAATGATGTAATTTCTTAAATTTTTTATAAAATTATTTTAGTCTACTTCACAAATAGATAAGTTTCTGTACATAGCACGGGTTAGCGACTAGTTAAGAATAACAATGAAAAATAAAAAATATGAATAATAATTTTACGAGCTCAACGTCACCACCAATAGTAAAAATATTTGTCCCTATTATTAGAGCATTCACAATAAAAAATGCAATCCTATCCTATTAATACACCAACATTCCAAAACTCTATTATTTTAACATTTTATTAAAATATTTTTTTTAATCTTTCTTTATTATTTCTTTCCAAATATCAGACCAAACATCAAGAGACCTCAAAATGTGTGAAAAGAGACCTCAAACGAATAAAATATTATTATTTTGTTTTGGCATAGTGCTACAGTACCATCATATTTACAATAATACTGTAGCACTATGCTAAAAAAAAATTACATTTTTCGGGCTATTGAGACAAAGTGGGCTGAATGCTAAATTTTGGTTACATTTGGCATATCCCCTGACCCATTGCAAATGCTCTTACTAGGGGTGTTCGCAGTGCAGTGCCGGACGATTTTGGGCTATTTTTAGTACCGCATTTTGCAATGCAGTTTAAATAAAACTATAATCGCACCGCATCTTATTTTTGTGGTCACATGTGCGGTATGGTTTAAAGTTTAGTCAAAACCATAACCGCACCACATCTCATTTTTGCGGTCACATATGCGATGCGGTGTATAAGATGCAGTTTGAATGATTTGAAGTTGGTATATTTTTCAAATTTAGGGCTTTTTCTACCCAGCCCAAAACTAATTTTTCCCTTTATTTTGGTCCAAGTACTATTGAGCTAGTTTTTCTTTATTTTGGGCTAACTTTCCTAATCAACACTTGCTAGGATTATCAAACAATTTTTTTTTTTTTGAAAAACTAGGGTTATTAAATTATTAATAATATATTTAATATTAAAAATAATTAAATATATTAATATATAGAGAGGGTGTGGTGCGATGCGGTTTGTGCAGTTTTCTTATTATAAAACCGCAAACTGCACTGCACCATGCGGTGTGGTACGGTGTAACATTACTTGTAGTGCGATGCGGTTATGCCATTTTATGGACGATTTTTGTGATTTGTGCGGTTTATGCGTCTTGGTAAACACCCTAGCTCTTACCATGAGGCCATGACGTGTTACTGTTACACGACATTCAATTCGATCTATTTATTGTCTCCTTAGATGTGAAAAAAGAGCAGTACTAAGCTCCACTTTTATGTCTCCTTATCAGGTGTGGAAGCTCCAACTTTTTATATATGTTAGTCCGTTTGATGATTTGATCTTATTCTGTTCCACTTCTTTTGGAAAACATACATACAATACATACATGCCACTAAATCTAATCCATTCCAAATGTTCAAGAAAAGATTTTTAACTTTTACATGCACTCTGGGAATTTTTTTTAGGGTGTTTTTCAACAAATATAAATTACACAATCTAATAAAAAGAAAATTTTGTATATTGACCATAACAACAATAAAAAAATACACAAATACATAAAGTTTACAATTGTCTTCTACATGGTTTTCTTATCAAATATTTGTTCATAATTCTTGCAAAAGAATAGACAATAAACTATAAATTCATTTGAAATATTAATAAAATTAATAATTATTGTTGTTTAGTTGTTTCATTAATTTGTTTGTCTTTTATAAACTATAATTTGTTATATTGTTGTTTCATTAATTATAAAATGATTAATTGTTGTTTAGCCTAACATAATTTAATTTATTTGTCTTTTATAATGTATTAGTTAATTAAATTATTAATTATTTTTTATTAGTTGCTTCTCCCAATTAATTATTGGTTAATTAAATTATTATTTATACTTATTTATTAATTAAATTAATGTTTTTATATTATTAGATATTTCATTTAAAATCTATTTTTGGTGAATTTCTTGTTCATTTGTGATATTTTCGTCTAAATTTTGTGTTATATTTTGTTTATTACTAATAACAAATTTATCCATTGATCGTTTTTTAGACTCAATTAGTTTTTCTTCTTCTTTTTTATTTTTAAAAATTTTTCTTATCCAGATGCATATTTTTTAGTAGACATTTCTAATCAAACAATATATTTATAAAAACTAAAATAAAAAATAACTTTCAAGTGTAAAGCAAATGAGAAATAAAACATAATTTATATAAAAAGTATTGTTTTAGTTTCACTAAACAATAATAAGTTTTTAGCAAACTCAAACTTGCATAAATAAGGATTTATTCATTATAGTACCAATTACTAATATATATATATATATATATAAACACACAAGATTATTAAAAAAAATAAATAAATAAATAAACACAACACTGTACAAGCCGAGCGGCCCAGCCGAGCCAAGAGGATGCCGGCACCCACAAAAAACATAAAACAAATCCTATTGAAAAAGAAATAATAATAAAAAAAATTAAAAATAAAATTAAAAAGCTAGAAGGCCCAAACGTGGTGAAACGTCCAGCCCACTGCCCAAAGAAAACTTAATGGCTTGTTTGGAAGTTTAGAGAGGGAGGAGAGTAGAGGGGAGTAGAGGGAAGGAGAGTAGTGGGGAGGAGAGTAGAGGAGAATGATTCACCTCCACCTTATTTGGATGTTTTTAAAATTAGTAAGGGGAAAGGGAGTAATTTGCCCTTCCCCTTGTGTAATTTTGTTAATATAATAAAGGTAAATTAGGTAATTTATTTGGTCAATAGTTTATGTACTCTACTCCCCCTCCAAATCTCTCCAATTTGGGGGAATTAAAATTGGGGGGTTAGAGGGAGTCCAAATCCCTCCAAACTCCTCCAAACCCCTCCCCCTCATTCTTTAAAAAACTTCCAAACAAGGTAATTGTATTACTCTCCCTCCCTCTACTTTACTCCCCCTCCTTTTTTAAACATCCAAACATGCCATAAGTCTTTAACAAATCTTAAGAAGAGTCTAGATTTGCCCATGAATACCCGAATATCAATACCTATTACTACCCATATCCGAACCTTATCCAAATTTATTATTCATAAATATTCATACCCTAACTACCCTGATACCCATTTAATTTTTTTTTTTTTAATCCAAAACATTTGAACTTAAAAATTAACCAATAGCTTTATCTTAAAAAAGAAAAAACTAATCAATAAAAACCGGACCCTCCACTGCTACTTTAAATACCTCGGAGTTCGAATAGTTTGTTTAGTTGTTACACTTCACACAAGCACACACAGATAGAGTTTCTGGATGGCTCTTCCGAAGTGTGAGCAGAAAATCCCTATCTCTAGGGCTAGCGGTTGGCCATGTTCGTGGGTTGCAGAGCTTCTCGCTGCCTGAGCTGCCTTACGACTATGGTGCTCTGGAGCCAGTGATTAGCGGAGAGATCATGCAACTCCACCATCAGAAGCACCACCAGACCTACATCACCAACTACAACAAGGCGCTGGAGCAGCTTGACCAGGCCCTCGCGCGCCAAGGCCGATTCCTCTTTCATTGTCCAATTGCAGAGCGCCATCAAATTCAACGGCAGAGGTTTCACTCTCTCTCTCTCTTTCTTGCTGCATGCATGTTGTTGTAACTCATTTCTTTCATTGATGATCAAATTAAGAAAGAATCAGAGATTCTTCCAATTTAACTAATCAAAAGGTCTGTTCTTTTTTTTTTTTTTTTTGCTGGTTGGGTTTGGATAATATCCATACCCTACCCGGTTAAGCTCTACCCATGAAAAACCGGAAATTATCCGAAACATTTGGATCGGGTAGGGTTGGATACCCATTATCCAATTGGTATGGCCATCCCTAGGGCCGGCCCTGACAGTGGGAGTGGAGTGAAGGAACGAGAGGCAGAGAGCAAGAATGAGAAAAAAAAAAGGTAAAAATTTGTCTTGCATTTTCAATTATGGTTGAGGGTGTTCCTTTTTTTTTGTTTTCTTTTTTTTTTAAGATAAACAAATAAATTTTTTTTAATTATTATATATAAATAAATTTTTTTTTTTTTTTTTTTTCAGGTCAGGTTCCTGGAAACACGTGGCGCCGCCACTGTTTACATGCAAATAAGACCCGGTCCAAATTTGTAACTTGCAGTTGCAAGGAACACCCTGACTTGTACGGGGTGCCGCCACTGTTTACATGCAAATAAGACCCGGTCCAGAAGTAGAGAACATTCCTCTTTTTCACGTTAGAAATTGTTTGTTTTTACACTTTTTTTCGTTTTC
Source organism: Quercus variabilis (assembly GCA_030445155.1). Taxonomy (NCBI): domain Eukaryota; kingdom Viridiplantae; phylum Streptophyta; class Magnoliopsida; order Fagales; family Fagaceae; genus Quercus; species Quercus variabilis. Next base: position 14,627,338 of record CP129453.1, read on the forward strand.
AGAGAGAGTTTTGGTATCTGGGTATTGCATATTTGGTTGAGATTTAGCTTAGAAATTGACTTAAATGGCTGTTCAAGAATCAAGTTGCATGTGATAAAAATTGTGGATGCAGAAAGCCAGTCTGACATTTTTGCATTTGATCATACGTGTAGCGCTTTATTGGGTTCATATCAATGTATGCTTTTACAATTCTTTGCACTGAGAATTTGTGAATTTCTGGTTTTTCGAGATTTACCTTGGACTCTTACTGAGATGGTTATGGAAGTGACATTTCTTGAAAATAGTCGAATAATTCATTCTGTTAATATCAAGATTTATGGGTATTGCAATAGATACAAAGTGTCATATTTGGCTAGATTCTGCTTTCTATTTGAATTCTGGCTTCTTCTCTTAAGAAGTTCTAGAAAAATAAGAACAAAGGAGGAAAAAAAAAGAGTATATTGTTAGTTAGTATTAGTTGAACTCCCCAATCCCGTACATTTCTTGATTTTGAATGTTCTGTTACTTTATTATGCCTTATAATCTATTAATAGCTGCAACAACTTTACTTGCTTATCTTCCTAGCACTTGTTATACGCTTACTATTTGCCTTCTAGCTGTTTGCTCACTGTTTATCCATGAATTTTGCTATCTTGTAGCTTAAGTATCATGATATTGCATTGAATGAATGATAACTTCAGAAACACAGTTTAAATTAATTAATTGGTTTTTTCTAACCAGGGTATGTCTTTTCTTGCATGTAGATGTTGCAATAATATGGCATCAGCTAGGGAATTTCATTAACATAGAGCCCTTGGAATAGTATAACAACAAGATTTTCTCTTGCTGAGCAGCAAAAATGGCTTTGGCTTCTTCTGTAAAAATGGTTCTAGGCTCAATTGCTTTTGCAATCTTCTGGGTATTGGCGGTTTTCCCAGCTGTTCCTTTTGTACCAGTTGGGAGGACTGCAGGGTCCCTCCTGGGGGGCATGCTAATGGTCATATTCCAAGTCATAACTGCAGAACAAGCATATGATGCAATTGATCTTCAAATCCTTGGTCTTCTCTATGGGACCATGGTTTTCAGTGTATATCTTGAAAGGGCAGATATGTTCAAGTACTTGGGAAAGTTGCTCTCATGGAAGAGTAGAGGGCCAAAGGATTTAATTTGTCGAGTCTGCCTGATTTCTGCCATTTCAAGCGCTTTTTTTACTAATGATACCTCTTGTGTAGTTTTGACTGAATTTGTCTTGAAAATTGCAAGGCAACATAATCTCCCACCTCATCCTTTCCTTCTTGCCCTGGCCTCTAGTGCAAATATTGGGTCTGCAGCAACTCCATTTGGCAACCCCCAAAACTTGGTTATAGTCGTTCTGAGCAAGATATCTTTTGGTTATTTTCTAATAGGAATTCTCCCTGCAATGATCATGGGTGTAATTGTCAATGCCCTACTTCTTCTATGTATGTACTGGAAGTTGTTATCTATTGAAAAGGGTGAGGAAGATGTAGCTGTAGAAGTTATTGCAGAGGAGGAAGTGTATTCTCATCGTTTTTCACCAGCCACAATGTCACATTTTACATCCTTTAATTCTCAGGAATGGAACTCTAGATTGGAAGTTCTGCCTGTGCAAAGCTCTCCTGGCATGAGTGTTCTCATGGGACGTGTTGAGAACCTTAGGAACCGATCAATTCTGAATGAGAATGAAATCCAAGGGGTTCCTAGTGGCACATTGGAGTCTGTAACAAATTCTAATGCATCATTGGATAGACTAAGAGACGTACTTTCTGTACTGTCTTCAGAAGGAAAAGATGATTTGACCACGAGATGGAGAAAAATATTGTGGAAATCATGTGTTTACCTTGTTACTATAGGAATGTTGATTGCTTTGCTTCTGGGTCTAAATATGTCGTGGACTGCAATTACTGCTGCGCTTGCTCTTGTAGTTCTTGATTTCAAGGATGCTAGGCCAAGCCTTGAAAAGGTATAATCTGCAAGCACGTTGCTTTCTACCTTTAAATTATTTTTTCCCTATCAAAAAACTTTAAATCATAACTTCTTGTTGATTATGACCATTGATTGCATGTTGGAGAGTTTCCTATATGTCAAGTTTATTTCTCTTCTTTGCCAGGTCTCCTATTCTCTGTTAGTTTTCTTTTGTGGAATGTTCATCACAGTTGAAGGCTTTAACAAAACTGGAATCCCAAGTACTTTATGGGAATTTATGGAGCCCTATTCAAAAATCGATCATGTTAGTGGGATAGCAATTCTCACCGTTGTCATACTTGTCATGTCAAATTTGGCTTCAAATGTACCGACTGGTATGTTGATGGATTTCTTCCATATATATATATATATATATATATATATATTTTTTTTTTTTTTTCTATTATCTGTTTCATAATTCTTTTTTTTTGGATATGTCAGATGAAATTAGCTTTTTGGACTAACACTTGTTTGTAAGTCTGTTTTAAACAACTTGTTTCCTTATTGAATAAAACGAGTTTGCCAAGCTTTCTTGTTAGCAATTTCAAGCTGTACAGAGACTAATTCAACATTGGGATGCATATAAGTTTGTTGCGCTGTCTTTAGATTTCTGGGGAATATGTTAGTGTATAGTTTGGACTTTGCATACAGATTATCTCTTCGGGATATCATAGTATTCCCAGTTTTTAATTTTTAATTGCATATTTCTGGTTTTCACTTCTTCTCAAGATCCTTTCTCTACTTGAGACAAACTGACATTAACCTTTCTCAAGATTCTTCCCAATTTCACTTCTCAAAAAAAATACTTGAGACAACTGACATTAACCTTTCTCATTCATGTTCATATCTTACTCAAGCTGATAGTACACCACCATTTTACTGAACAGGTCTTTCAGTCTAAGAAGTGCCTTTCACTTCACTTTGTACACAAACTGGCACCCTTCTGGGTCATTTCTCAAAGTCTCAGGATAATTGCAATGACAACAGCATTTCTCACCAAGTTGTTGTTTTCAATTGACATTTTGTAAAACCATAAACAATTTTTGGATATGCTTACCCACTCAGAATTCTGCCATAACATTCAATTAAACAACAAACATTCTGCAGTTTGTGCTAAAAGGAAAATTTCCTTTCAGTAACAAAGGGATTTTTATACCAGTAATGATAACTCTGAGTTGACAAGGCTCTCTGTTATCCATGGCCCTTGTGTACATAATATAGGGAACAAGGGATGCTCTTGCACTGAATCTGTGAGATTGTTTTTCATAAATGAGCTGGTAGCCTGGTACTGTGGTTTAATCTTTCTTTCTGCATCTCTGATTAAGAATTGTTTTTCTTTCATGTACAACAACAAGAACAACAGACAAAGCCTTAGTCCCAAAATTTTGGGGTCACCTATGGATCCTTAATAGACTAGTTAGGTTTTTCTTTCATACAAAAAGTATCTAATGATTTTGGTGATACATCTCTAAGTTGATGCTGTATTCCGTTTGTTATGAACATTCTTGAGGTTCATGTTAATGTTCATTTCTTTCATTTCGTTTTTTTCCCCAACATTTTGTTGATTTATGATAAATTGTTTGTCTGCTGTAAGCCATTATTCGGTATCACAAAGGCCATTTTTAAAACTATTTACACGAGAGTTCCTATAACTCATGTTAATATTGTGTAGTTCTCTTGCTTGGAGTACGAGTGGCAGAATCGGCAGCTGATAAGAAGAAGGCATGGCTAATCTTAGCTTGGGTCAGCACAGTAGCTGGGAACCTCTCATTATTGGGATCAGCTGCCAACATAATCGTGTGTGAGCAGGCTCGCCAAGCTCCCCAACTTGGGTACACTTTATCCTTTTGGAGCCATCTCAAATTTGGAGTCCCCTCAACTCTTATAGTCACTGCCATTGGTTTGACACTTGTAAAATGCTGTTGATGCTCTTACACATGACACAATGTTTTTATGTAATAAATTTAGTAGAGGAAGATTGTTTCAACATTTGGGCAGTTCAAAGCTGACAAATGTTGTTTTTCTCTTAATCTCTATTTAATCATAACGTTTTTCAATAGTTGCTGAGTGATTATTTCAGATAGACATCCACAGAACAATGGGGTGAACTGTGCATCACTTGCCTGTTTATACTATTAGTTTGACCAGCTCAATGTTTGGTTTTCAAAGCATTAAATAATGGCTGCAGTTTGCATTTGAGAAGAGTGTTTTTTCACTAGACTTTAGGTTCAATTCTTCCTTTTCTTTTATTGCAAAATAATTCTACTTCTCTCTCTCTCTCTCTCTCTCTCTCTCTCTCTCTCTCTCTCTCTCTCTCTCTCTCTCTCTCTTCAGTCTACCAAAATAAGGATGTAAATCTCATAAATAGACATAAGCATGTTTGTCGGAAATGAAAAACGAAATAAAAATATCAAACAGGTCAGAGTTCAGAAAAAAGAAGTCTTTCTGAATTCAAACTACTATAATTATATATTCAAATCCCAATTCGATCTAGTAATACTAATTCTGGCCTTAGTCACTTGTATTTTGTGAAATCCGAACAAATTATAGTTTGTTTATTTTATAGTACTTAATTATATGAGGTCAATTTGAAATATTCATTGTTGTAAGATAACATTTAACCATATTCAAGAACTGATAGCCTAGAGTCATATAGTTTATAGCTCAACTAGTACTTCTTAATGTTTCTAATGAATGTATTTAGTGTTTAAATCTCACTTTCCCCATAGGACTATCAAATTATAAAAAATAAATTAAAAATTGATAAACACAGTTAACATTAGTCATTCAATTTGTTTAAAACTTTAGTATACCAACAATGTGTATACCAATTACTATTGTTTAGGATTTAGTATTGGCAACTTTTATATGAAAAATTATGTGTCAGGAGAGTTGAATTTAATGTTATTAAGTTATTTATTTAATTTTTTTTGTTTTTTTTTTTCTTTTTTTGAGAATCTAGTAAGGTAAGAGTTTGTCTAATGAATTGTGTAGGGTTAGAATTTGTGGCCCAAGCCTAAAACAATAAATTTGTAGAGTATGGATGAAAGAGCGAGATTAAGTATTGGATTGACAACAATGAATCACAACTTTCAAACACGAGCCAGCATGAATTTACACGTAAAGCCTGAAAATCCGAAGAGCTATATTATTGTTTATCTGATGAACAAAGGTCTTAGGGTTACAGTCAAGTTCTCTCTTTCTTTTTTATTCTTTTTTCTCCCTCCTTCTTGCGTTAGGAGCTTCTTTCCATTATATAACCTCCCTTCTCTTCATCTCTATCGTCCACTTGTACTTCATCCGTGAATCTACTTGAGTATGTGTCACGTCAAACATTTTCTTTAGCTCTGTATGAGTAGCGGTAGGTGAGGATACACTGTTCAGGAGTCTTCTCCACATAAATGCGGCCAGAAAAGTTGCTGCAGAACATTAAATACGGTGGTAGCAGCTTTCCCCTTAGATATTTCTTCATCCTTATCGTCTCCCAGTGTACTCAGAGCTTATCTTGATCAGGAGGAGTCCTCGGAAGATCATTTTGACCTCTTATACGTTCAATTGACCTATACTATTCTCGTTAGAGGAATATAACCTCTTCGGACAGAAGATGACCTCTTCGGATTGTAATAATTCTTTCCTCTGAGGGTCCCACTTCCAGATGGGCCTTGCCCTTACCATCTCCTTCTTCTCGGTCGCACAATAGCTCTCATATGGGCTCTCGGCCCATTATGTTGGATTGGGCCCTTTTCCCCCCCACAAATTGCATCAAGGAGTTAAAAGTTCCTAAGGCCTGCACAAGCAAAGTTAGGACTTGATTGAGCAATCATTGAAGTTAGGCAGAAATTTACATGATTCTCATTTAACCATCGCTCAAGTAAATTACATAGCTATTAGTCTTTAACTAGACTCAAAAACTGATTGAATTGATGATTCTTGACCTACTTTTAAATGCCCTCTGAGACACAAATTTTAAGATAAGATATTTGCTATACAAAGTAGATCTAAATGTGCCTTTCTTCTTATTCTAAACAAAAAACTTCATTTGTGAGCCTAAATCGATTCCTTTGAAACCATAGAAATAGTCACCCTCTATTAGTAAGCTCACAGAACAACTAGAGTTCATAATTGGTGTGGACGAGTTCATTTGTGTAGAAGTAGTTTAGAGTTCACATCCTAATGTTACTTTATTCTTTATTTTAATGGGTTTAGATTGTGGTGACATATTTGTGATTGCTTCATTATTGTGGTTGCAAACTACTATTGTTTGATTTTGTATACAAGTGAGAGTCAATCCACTAATTAGAACACTTAAAGAGTCAAAATCAGTATTGAGGGTCATTTTTGTAAAACACAAAAAAAGGAAGGAGGCCCAACCCAGCAGTACAGGCAGCGAATAGAAGTGGCAGGCAGAGAATAAAACCATTAAGCCCAAGCGGCAGGAATAATGGGTCACAGGTCCATTTGATAAATAAATGAGTCTTGAGAGAGCAAATGGGCCCAAAGAGCCCGAAAAGAGAGACTAACAAACCCATGGGCAGTGTATGATATGGAAAAGAAAGAATGAGTTGCAGCAGACTCAAAGTAATGTAAAGCAAAAAGAGTAGGGGATTGTTGGCAAGCCCACAAACTCCAAGGATGAGTATGAAGTAATTGTGTCGGGGAAGCCCAATGAAGTAAGTAAAAACCCGTGGGAAACACAAAGTGAGAAAAAGGGCCGAGGAAGCCCAAAACGAGTAAGCGGGCTGAGGATGCCCAAGGAAAAACAAAGGGGACACAAGAGCCCCTAAGTAAGAAGGCCCATAGCCATGCAAAGCCATTTAGGGAGGAAAGTAAACGGCAAGTCTAAAAATAGGCCCAGCAGGACCAAGTCATTACAGCAGGAATGACAGAACGATATGGCAGAACAGAATGGCAATCTAGAAATGGGCTAAGAGAAATGTAAAACCCAGTATTCAAATAATTCAAATAAAGCCCAGTCCATAAAGGAACAACGAAAACCTAAAGCAGCCCACCTAAAAGAAAGAAGAGGTGCGGCAAACTGTGCGAACAAAGCTCCAGACCGCGGCAAACGCATGAGCAGCAAGCAAATTTTGGTTGTACGTGGAAGGAAAACATGCGCAAGACCAAGGCACCACCAGCCTGTACCCAGCCAATATGGGACGTGGTGAAGTCATGGGTCAGAGGTAAGAGGTAAGAGGTAAGAGGGGGTATGGTTTTGTGGTGGAGAGAGGGAAAATGACCTATTCTGTGGCTCCTGCCCAAGCCCTTTTGGGAGGTACATCCTGCTGGGATGACAGACCATCCAAAAGAGACAAGGATGAAGGGGGAACCGTTAGGTGCATGCCATGAGGGAAGGAGAGAGAAAAGCATTTACATCGTGGCATGAAGGAATGCCACAACGCACTAACAGAATAAAACAAACTTGCCTCCGCCTGGCAGGGGTAAGTACACAGACGAACTCCTTGGTGGTCAGCAAGTACGCCCAGACCAGACAGAGGCAGTTAAGGGGTAAAATGGTAAAATCTAGTCATAACAAGCCCTATAAAAGGAACCTCGCCGTGCCCTGTAAAGTGGACCGAAAAAACAGAGGCATTAGGGAGAAGAAAAGAAAACAAAAAGAAAAACAAAGAAAAGAAAAAGATAAGAGAGAAAACGAAAAACAGAGAGAAACAGATACAATGGGCATGCACTAGTAGGTCATTTTCCTTCTCTCCCCTTCGAAATCCTACTCTCTTTGAGAAAGTAAACAAAAATGAGATTCCCTTGGGCACCAACCACTCAAGTCCGATTTCCTCAAAGTCATTAATCCCCACAGCAAGATCTTTTTCCTAGGAGATTAGTTGCATTGAGAGGAAGCGTTCTTCCTCCTTGGTTTTTTGCCACTGTGGACCCTAACTTGACTTGATATTTATTTTCGATTAACTTCTATTATCGCTTAATCATTTACTTCTTCTTGTAAAAGCTGTTATTATCATTGCCATTGCTATTACTGTGATTGTCATAAAAATAGAGATTACTTAGTCATTTTTCTGTTAAGAAAAGGCCACTGTATTCTGTTTCTTTGTTGTTATTATATCTGCCTGTCGTAAACCATTTGTAACAGCTCTGCTTGCCGTAAGAACATTCCTGGCAGACGAGGCCTAGTTTATGCACAAGTCGGCCCGAAGTGAGTTACAGTTGGTCCGGTCTCAACTCTCCTACTCAGAAATACTCAGGCCCATCACCGCAGGAGGCAGCCCAGCCCAAGCTAAAACAAAAAAAAAAGGCCCATACAATCGGTTTTTTAAAATGTCACCTCCAATATATGTATTGGTTAAGTACCACTGATAGTACTAATAACATTTAAATTATTTACATCGCAATGACTGTTTTAATCTAATATTAAGGACAACAAAGAAACAGTAAAGTTTGTAGAATACATATGGCTTTTGTTAGATTATTAATATTAGAGGAAGATTTTAGTTAATAATCAATAAATAATCAATATCATATTATATATAATAAAAGTTGGCCTTAGATGCTGTGGTTGCGCCAAGTGGCGGTACCAAATTGCAGAATTTTTCATAAATTTTTAGATTTCTAGAAGGAAAAAAATATAAGTTTTCTCCAACGATAATTTCTAAGTGGATATAATTTTTCTTTAACTATAATTTCTATGTGGATAAAAATATTAATTTGATTAAAGTTGAATTAGACTTGCAGTATTTATGAGTGGATAAAAACAAAAATCATAACAATTAAAAGTCGTGCATCAGGTTAAAGCAATTAAAGCTATTCATCTTTCACTCAAATGTGACTTAATCTGAAGATGAAGGTTAGGTATAAAAAAACAGTGTTGTGCTTCCTTGAAAATTAAGACCCCGGTGAGGTTGAAACTTTAAAATTCAAGAGAGGAAAAGAGATGCAAATGACATGTAGCACTCAAAGATAGAGCTACAAGGCATATACTTTTCCTCTCTGACATGTGTGGCATCTTAGTTTTAAGGATATAAAAGTATATACTTCACGTGGTGCTAAAAACACCTAGCAATAGTTCGGTCACATGGAGCTAAATATTAAACAAAATCAAAACAAAATTAACTTTTGCTAAATATTAAAAGACCTAGCAATAGTTGGGTCACGTGGTATTTGCTAAATATTAAAAGACCCGGCAATTGGCTTATCACATGGGGGTTTAAATAACTTTATACTTTTTGTTCATATAAAATTCTTCAATGTGGAATGTGTGTGTATATATATATATATATCAAATAATTCATAATTAATACCCATCATACGGTTCCTTTGCGCTATTATTCTCTTCTTCTACCTACAAGTTTTTTTTTTTTTTTTTTTGAGAATACTAAATATCGGCACCAAATTGTAGAAATTTTCTTAAATTTTTAGATTTTAAGAAAAAATATATATAACTTTTTTATCAACTATAATTTCTAAGTGGATATAATTTTTCTTCAACTATAATTTCTAAGTGGATAAAAATCTTAATTTGATTAAAGTTGAATTAGACTTGCTATATTTATAAGTGGATAAAAACAAAAGTCATAACAATTCAAAGCCGTGCATCAGGTTAAAGCAATTAAAGCAATTCATCTTCCACTCAAATGTGACTTAATTTGATGATGAAAGTTACGTATAAAAAATAGTGTCGTGCTTCCTTGGCCAATAAGACCCCAGTGAGGTTGAATCTTTAAAATTCAAGAGAGGAAAAGAGATGCAAATGACATGTAGCTCTCAAAGATAGAGCTAGAAGGCATATACTTTTCCTCTCTGACATATGTGGCATCTTAGTTTTAAGAATAAAAAAGTATGTACTTCACATGGTGCTAAAAAGACCCAGCAATAGTTGGGTCACGTGGTATTTGCTAAATATTAAAAGACCCAGCAATTAGCATATCACATGGTCGTTTAATTAGTTTTAGACTTTTTGTTCATATAAAATTCATCAATGTGGAGTGTGTGTGTCTGTGTGTGTGTGTGTGTGTGTATAATAATTCATAATTAATACCCATCATACAGTTCCTTTGCACTATTATTCTCTTCTTCTACCTACAATTTTTTTTTTTTTAGAATACTAAATATCGGCACCAAATTGTAGAAATTTTCTTAAATTTTTAGATTTTAAGAGACAAAAAAAAAAAGTTTTCTTCAACTATAATTTCTAAGTGGATAAAAATCTTAATTTGATTAAAGTTGAATTAGACTTGCTGTATTTATACATGGATAAAAACAAAAATCATAACAATTAAAACCCGTGCATCAGGTTAAAGCAATTAAAGCAATTCGCCTTTCACTCAAATGTGACTTAATCTGAAGATGAAGGTTATGTACAAAAAACAGTGTCGTGCTTCCTTGGCCAATAAGACCCTTGTGAGGTTGAAACTTTAAAATTCAAGAGAGGAAAAGAGATGCAGACGACATGTAGCTCTCAAAGATAGAGCTACAAGGCATATACTTTTCCTCTCTGACATATGTGGCATCTTTGTTTTAAGGATATAAAAATATATACTTCATGTGGTACTAAAAAGACCTAGCAATAGTTGGGTCACGTGGTGCTAAATATTAAACCAAATCAAAACAAAATTAAATATTTGCCAAATATTAAAAGACCCAGCAATAGTTGGGTCACGTGGTATTTGCTAAATATTAAAAGACCTAGCAATTGGCATATGACATGGTCATTTAGTTAGTTTTAGACTTTTTGTTCATATAAAATTCTTCAATGTGGAGTGTGTGTGTGTATATATATATATATAATAATTCATAATTAATACCCATCATACAATTCCTTTGCACAATTATTCTCTTCTTCTACCTACAATCTTTTTTTTTTTTTTTTTTTTTGAGAATACTAAATATTGGCACCAAATTGTAAAAATTTTCTTAAATTTTTAGATTTTAAGAGACAAAAAAAAAAAAAAAAAGTTTTCTTCAACTGTAATTTCTAAGTGGATAAAAATCTTAATTTGATTAAAGTTGAATTAGACTTGCTGTATTTATAAGTGGATAAAAACAAAAATCATAACAATTAAAAGCCGTGCATTAGGTTAAAGCAATTAAAGCAATTCGTCTTTCGCTCAAATGTGACTTAATCTGAAGATGAAGGTTATGTATAAAAAACAATGTCGTGCTTCCTTGGCCAATAAGACCCCTGTGGGGTTGAAACTTTAAAATTCAAGAGAGGAAAAGAGATGCAAACGACATGTAGCTCTCAAAGATAGAGCTACAAGGCATATACTTTTCATCTCTGACATATGTGGCATCTTAGTTCTAAGGATATAAAAGTATATCCTTCATGTGGTGCTAAAAAGACCCTAGCAATAGTTGGCTCACGTGGTGCTAAATATTAAACCAAATCAAAACAAAATTAAATATTTGCTAAATATTAAAAGACCCAGCAATAGTTGGGTCACGCGGTATTTGCTAAATATTAAAAGACCCAGCAATTGGCATATCACATGGTCATTTAGTTAGTTTTAGACTTTTTGTTCACATAAAATTCTTCATTGTGGTGTGTGTGTGTGTATATATATATATCAAGTAATTCATAATTAATACCCATCATACGGTTCCTTTGCACTATTTTCTCTTCTTCTACCTATAACCCTTTTTTTTTTTTTAAGAATACTAAATATCGGCACCAAATTGCAGAAATTTTCTTAAACTTTTAGATTTTAAGAAAAAAAAAATATATATATATATATATATATATATATATATAAGTTTTCTTCAACTATAAACTTATAAAAAACAGTGTCATGCTTCCTTGGCCAATAAGACCCCGGTGAGGTTGAAACTTTAAAATTCAAGAGAGGAAAAGAGATGCAAACAACATGTAGCTCTCAAAGATAGAGCTACAAGGCATATACTTTTCCTCTCTGGCATATGTGGCATCTTAGTTTTAAGGATATAAAAGTATATACTTCACGTGGTGCTAAAAAGACCCAACAATAGTTGGGTCACGTGGTGCTAAATATTAAACCAAATCAAAACAAAATCAAATATTTGTTAAATATTAAAAGACCTAGCAATAGTTGGGTCACGTGGTATTTGCTAAATATTAAAAGACTCAGCAATTGGCATATCACATGGTCATTTAGTTAGTTTTAGACTTTTTGTTCACATAAAATTCTTCATTGTGGTGTGTGTGTGTGTGTGTGTGTGTGTGTGTATAGATATATATCAAGTAATTCATAATTAATACCCATCATACGGTTCCTTTGCACTATTTTTCTCTTCTTCTACCTACAACCCTTTTTTTTTTTTAAGAATACAAAATATCGGCACCAAATTGCAGAAATTTTCTTAAACTTTTAGATTTTAAGAAAAAAAAAAAAATATATATATATATATATATATATATATAAGTTTTCTTCAACTATAAACATATAAAAAACAGTGTCGTGCTTCCTTGGCCAATAAGACCCCGGTGAGGTTGAAACTTTAAAATTCAAGAGAGGAAAAGAGACGCAAACGACATGTAGCTCTCAAAGATAGAGCTACAAGGCATATACTTTTCCTCTTTGACATATGTGGCATCTTAGTTTTAAGGATATAAAAGTATATACTTCACGTGGTGCTAAAAAGACCCAACAATAGTTGGGTCACGTGGTGCTAAATATTAAACCAAATCAAAACAAAATTAAATATTTGCTAAATATTAAAAGACCCAGCAATAGTTGGGTCACGTGGTATTTGCTAAATATTAGAAGACCCAGCAATTGGCATAACACATGGTCGTTTAATTAGTTTTAGACTTTTTGTTCATATAAAATTCTTCAATGTGGAGTGTGTGTGTGTGTGTGTATATATCAAATAATTCATAATTAATGCCCATCATACGGTTCCTTTGCACTATTATTCTCTTCTTCTACCTACAATTTTTTTTTTTTTTAGAATACTTAAATATCGGCACCAAATTGCAGAAATTTCCTTAAATTTTTAGATTTTAAGAAAATATATATATAAGTTTTCTTCAACTATAATTTCTAAGTGGATAAAAATCTTAATTTGATTAAAGTTGATTTAGACTTGCTGTATTTATCAGTGGATAAAAACGAAAATCATAACAATTAAAAGACATGCATCAAAATAAAGCAATTCTTCTTTCACTCAAATTTGACTTAATCTAAAGATGAAGGTTACTTATAAAAAGTAGTGTGCTTCCTTGGCCAATAAGACCTTGGTGAGGTTGAAACTTTAAAATTCAAGAGAGGAAAAGAGATGCAAACGACATGTAGCTCTCAAAGATAGAGCTACAAGGCATATACTTTTCCTCTCTGACATATGTGGCATTTTAGTTTTAAGGATATAAAAGTATATACTTAACGTGGTGCTAAAAAGGCCCAGCAATAGTTGGGTCACGTGGTGCTAAATATTAAACCATATCAAAACAAAATTAAATATTTTCTAAATATTAAAAGACCCAACAATTGGCATATCACGAGGTGGTTTAATTAGCTTTGAACTTTTTGTTCATATAAAATTCTTCAATGTGGAGTGTGTGTGTGTATATATATCAAATAATTCATAATTTATACCCATCATATGGTTCTTTTGCGCTATTATTCTCTTCTTCTACTTTCAAAAATTTTTTTTTTTCTTTTGAGAATACTAAATCTTTTTAACACACACACAAGGGGAGAGGGGAGAAGGTTTTCAAAGAAACTTACAGTGGTGTATCTACCTACAATCTCTATTATTCATAATCCTTATTTTTTTTTTTAATTTATTCTTATCATTAAATAAAATTATATTAACATTATTTTTTTATTTATTAGGATATTTTAATATTATTAAATTAATATTATTTTATCATAATATCAAGCTACAAAACTTGATTATTAAGGGATAAGCACAATCCAAATTCTTTAAGAGGTGATTAATATAAATTTATCCCAAGAAACAATATATATCTCCAATAATTTGATAATCTCTATCGATCCTAAAAAATAGTATATATCTCCATTAATTTGATAATTTCTACGTTGATGACATTTAAAAAAAAAAAAAATATATATATATATATATCAAAATTCCTTATAGCTATCAACCATGTTCTCTTTCTCTCTCTCTTTTTTTTTTTTAATTTTTAATTTTTTATATGTTATTTTATGTTGAATCAACTTTTTTTTTTCTTTTTTTTTTTCATTCTATTCATATGACCTTTTTTTAATTCCAATTTTTATGGGATAAAAACAAATACATTGATTAGATATCTTTAATTTCAATAAGATTTAAATGAATTATATTTCAAATGGAACTCTACCAATATATATAACCCTATATATCCTTTTTGGAGTAAAGCTTATTTCAATAGGCGAATGCCTAAATCCCATGACAATGCAGGTATGCATTCTTTCTTCTTTTATTATTATTATTTTCATTTTGTTTATTTTCTTTAGTGTTATTATTGGTTCTTTGTCTTCATGTGGTTTTAATTAATGAATTCAAAACATTGTCAAGTTTCTAAAGGCTCATTCTTTGTTTTTATTAAATTGATTAGGTTTTGTGTATTGGTTGCCTTTCGTTTAAACTAATTTTCTTAGCTTTGATCTAATTTATATGCTTAGGGTTAGGGTCTTAGAATTAATGATTAAATATGGTTAGAATTATTAGATTAATTTTACATCAAATTATCAAGATGTTCTACATGTGTATTCTTGAAAAATCAACTTTAATTTTAATTTATAATATTATCAAGATTATATTAATTTTAGATTTATCAATTTTTTAGTACTTTTTTAAAAATAGTTATCAATTTAAAATTCAATTTGGAATTATCAATTTAATTTAGTTTTAGGAAGAAATCTTACCCCTTATTTTAGAGAGATAATTATTTACACTTGATAATTTTTTCTATTATCTTTATTGAATCTATTAAAATATATAATTATTTATACATTTATTTTATAAGTTTTTTTCATAAAACCGTGCAACGCACGTGCCTATAACTAGTATATATAAAAGCAAAGACCTCATGTGAGAAAGTATGAGGTTCTGCCAAGTGGCACATTGTATGACATTCTACACATTTAGGCTTCCACCTCATCTTTATGTCAAACTTTTAAGTAATGGTAAATGCATTTATTTCAATGTATTAATAAAATTCAAAGAATTTGTATACATTTATAACTTTACATGCTTTGAATTGATATGGATAGATTTAAAAAGTCATGGGAAATGTAGGAATAAAATTCAAAGAATTTGTATATATTTATAACTTTACATACTTTGAATTGATAGGGATGGATCTAAAAAGTCATGGGAAATGTAGGAATCAAAAAAACTTTTCAATTTTCTACATAAGACTAACTTTTTTTTTTTTTTTTTGAGAAACAAACACACACACACAAGGGAGAGGAAAGGGGTTCTAACACAAAGGCACACCACAACTACATAAGACTAACTTCAATGTAGAATTGCAAGAGTTGAATTCAATGAATTAGGCAAATATTATTTGTCTCCACATTTGTCCAATATAAATCAAGTCATGGGAAATGTAGGAATAAAATTCAAAAAAATTTTATATGTTTATAACTTAACACACTTTGAATTGATACGGATGAATCTAAAAAGTCATAGGAAATGTAGAAATCAAAAAAACTTTTCAATTTTCTGCATAAGACTAACTTCAATGTAGAACTGCAAGAGTTGAATTCAATGAATTGGGAAATTATTATTTGTCTCCACATTTGTCCAATATAAATCTCATTTCCTAGGGGTGTCAATTTGGGTTAGCATGTTGGGTTCGTGTCGTGTCGAGGTAGGAGTATTCGACTAAATAGCTCAACCTAATCCCATCTCATTTAATAATCATGTTGTGATCCTTCAACCCTAACCCGACCTGGTTAATAAGGTGAGTTAACCTGACCCAACCCACTTGACACACTTAATAAACGGGTCATGTTGGGTTGACATAAATGTAACACAACCCATTTTAATCTGCATAATATTAAATATAACATCAATCTAGATTTTTTTTTTTTTTTACATCTCAAAAGTAGTGCATACACTTCACGTTTCAACCCACATTAAAAATAATATAGTTCAATAAAAATATAGCATCCATGTAGAAATAAGTTCTTTACACTCCAAAAGAAGTGCATACACTTCAACCTAAATTCAAAATAACATAGTTCAACGAAAATATAATATCCTCAAAACTCGCTAAATGCTAAGTATCAATATTGAAAGAGTTGGGGCAAATAGTAGACTAATCCTGACTATGAATACAATTATCATCCATAGATTCTTTGTTGATGTCTAAATTCATAACATCTCCCACTAGTTCATCCAATTTCATTTGTGCAAGTTCTATGCCAAAAAAATATTTATAGAACTAGGGTATTAGATATTTATAAGAAGGTTTAGAGATCTAAAGTTTGTAGGGTTTAGAGATCTAGGGTTTGTAAAGTTTCAATTTCCAATTATACTGAGCAGCCGAGGTCACGTGCTGCTTCGGGTAAGTACAACCCCCGACCAACCCATACATGATCGGCATGGGCCTATCTTGCTACTAGATGTACAAGCCTACCATTGCATTTGGGCTTGAGAATATCTTAGGAGTGTGTTCGAGCCTAGGCCCAAGGCCCAATGGGCTTAGGACCATATGTAGTACAATAGCCCCCCCTTGATTAGTGTCCAGCTATCGAGAACAAATCAAGGATAACCAGATAAGATTAAGGAGTTCTTGGGAAGCTTAACCGTCAGTCATTAATGAAGAATATGACGGTTGTTAATGCCCTCTTAAAAGCAGCGCTATGACAGCCCAAGGACATGGTCGACCTAAGGTCGATGAGGAAGCACGAGGTCTTCTTCAATTTAAAGAGAGACCTTGCCTTAGTAAGTTCACTAATTGCCCCCTTTCCCCCACCTTTTTTCTTTCTTTCTTTTTTTTTTTAATTTTTTTTGTTAATACTCATACTTATATTTGTTTTCCCTAACCTTCATATTTCTTTTTCCTTGAAAGGCTATCCAATCTGTGCACAGGGCTGAGGAGATAGTGAATAGTTCTCATCGAATAATGAAAGACGAGGAGGCCAGGCGCATTGCTGCTATGGAGGCTTTTAAGGTGGCAGAAGAAATCCCAAGAGTTGACTACTAACCTCACCAAAGCTGAAAGGGAGTAGAAAAGTGATGAGGCAGCTTTGGACAGTTTAAAAAAAGAAGAAGAGAAAGCTACTCTAAAGAATACTTCATTTTTATTACAAGTTTGTCTTTTGCTAGGGCCTTAGTGGATTGGGCAGTTGTTGCTGCTGAGGATGCTGGGCCTTTACCATTGGATTCTTCCTTGGCAAGAGTGGGGAAAGTTGCCAAAACCAGCTCATGGCTTTGGGAAACTGCCCTTCCCTCGGAAGAATCCTTGGGTGTAGCTAGAGGCTTTGTAGTTTCAGGGGTGACCTCCTTTGGGTTTTCTTTTTCCTTCTCAACTGTGCTAGCTTGCTCTGCCCCTTTTGGAGGACTGTTGGGAGGAGGAAGGTCCTTAGCTGGTATTTCATTGATGGAGCTCGAATCTTTGGGTTCTGCATCATTTTGGGAGATTGAGGAGTCTGGTGCTCGGATTGCAGGGGGATAGTAAACATTCTCTGCTCTCCTAAGTGCCAAGGAGGCCTCAACCCCAGCCAGGTTGAGGGCCTCATTCCACACCTGGAGGTAGTATGTTCTACATACCCCCGAGACCGTAGCCTTAAGGGCCTCATCGGTCTCAGCTACCCCCACATCATAGCCATCTTGTTTGGCATAGTCTCTAGCCTTCTCAGCATCCTCCAGCTTTTTCTTCAGCACTTTTGTTTGCTTCTTGGCTACAACAAGCTCATCCTCGGCCTAACGAAGTTACTTGCGCTGGGTCTCAGCCTACCTTTCTGCCCCTTCTAGAGCAACCTCAACACTCTTCTTTTCCTTGTCAACCTTGGTGAGCTTGGTGTTCAGCTCCATGATCCTCTTCTTGACCACGTTAAAGGCCTCAATAGCAACAATACGCCTGCCTTCCTCGTCCTTCATTTGTTGGTGAGTGAAATTCACCAACTCCTCAGCCCTAAAAGTAGCTTGAACAGCCTGCAAAGGAAATGTAACAGTAAATAAAATAATAATATAGCAAAGAGAAAGGGGGCTCAGCTTATAAGGCTTATCATGGCGAGGTTTTTCTTTAGACCTAGAAACACCTCTTGTCTCTTCATGATCCTCAGATCGGCCATGTCATCGGGCAGTAGTAAGGCCTACTCCACAGCGTCCGCTACATACCCAGCCTTCCCCTGCTGGAAGTCCCTTATCAAGGAGTTTGAAGGGAGAGGGGATCCGTCTAACACCAGATGGGAATTCCATTTTGGGATCTTGGTGCGAAGGTCACATCCCCTATCCCTAGGAGCCCCAATGCTGGAGGACCTCGTTTGGGTAGTCTTGGCTACCTTGGCCCTTCTTTGAAGCTCATTCTCTTTAGAAGGGACATCTCAGCCCTCTTCTATCACATCCTTCCCCTTTTGCTCTTGCTTCCTCTTCTTATCTACAGGTTCAGGCTGGGTGTCATGAGGAGTGGGAAGAGAGGGGTGTTTAGCTTGACCGGCCCCCTCAAGTGCCTTGCCCCTGATTATATAAACTAGTTGAATTTTCGCACAATGTGTGGCGCAATTTATTATTAGTTTTCTCCAATATTCCAATAATTTTTGCCAAGAATCTTGTAGTTTAACTGATTGATACCTCATTGTGTTTCCAACATAGATATTGATGGTTCAAATCCTCACCCCTATCTATTGATATAAAAAATATATATATATATTTCAATAATTTTCCTTGTAAAAAAGTGTAATATTTATTTATTTGTATAGACAAAATAGAAAGACAATAAGAGAAGTGTAGTAATTTGATCATACTATATGTGTGTGTGTTTTACGAATTGAAAATTGCATGATATAGTGGTTAATATATAGACATGTTTCATGCCTACTAAAAATGAAAATATCCGTAAAATATCTCTATATATATATATATATATATATTTTACATTTTTTTGTTGTGTGTTACTGTTTTTTTTTTTTTTTTCCTTTTTTTTTGGACATTTTTCAATTGTTGAAAAAACAACTAAATTTGATCAAATACCATATTTCAAAATAGTTTTTTCTCACATAAAAAAAAAAAAAAAAAAAAAAAAACCAATTGTTTCACATATAAATCTTAGAAAAATGATATTAAAATTACATTATGCTTAAAATAATTAATATAAGAAAATAAACATATTTATTTTATTAGTAATTTTTCTAATTACATAAGGAGTTAGAACATTTAAATGGTTAAGATTAATTTTAGTAAGTTCACAAATATTTAATTTTTATGGCTTTTGTGTCAATTGTTATTAAAGCAACTAAATACGAGAGTTGGAAGAAGAATATGGAGGGGATGGAAAAAAGGAGGGAGAGAGAATAGAGAGAAAAGTGGTCTCATTAAGTCTTTGTGCTGAGAACTATCAAAAGTAGGAAATCCTAACCCCACATACAAATAAGTTGTGAGCCCAAGTGAGATCTCAGCCTAGTAACCTCATTTTTGGCGTGCACATTGTCAATGCCCTACTTCTTCTATGTATGTACTGGAAGTTATTATCTATTGAAAAGGATGAGGAAGATGTAGCTGTTGAACTTATTGCAGAGGAAGTGAATTCAAAAGGAAAAGATGATTTGACCCCGAGATGGAAAAAAATATTGTGGAAATCATGTGTTTACCTTGTTACTATAGTTGTCCCTACGACAGTAATTATATATATAACTGAAACCTCTGAAACTCTCACAATTTTTCACGTCAACACAATATTTAGATAAAATTATTTTTGTTTAGTCCAAACTAAAGAAAGAGTGAAACTTTATTTCTTTAACAAGTCCAACTTAAACTCAAACTCATCATTGTCATTTTTTTAAACAAAATTATTTTTGTTTAATCTAAACTTAATAATGAGTGAAACTCTATCTCTCTAATAAGTCCAACTTAAACTCAAATTTAAAATTTGATAATTTTTCTCTAAATTTGCTAGGTTAATCATGAACACTATAAAAGCAAAGCCAATATTTTTTTTTTTTTAAGGCCGAGTAAAGGTATGAGCTGTTCTTATGTTATTTTCTTCTCCTCTACTTAATTTGTTAATATATATATATATATATATATATATATATATTATGGTTTTTCATGTATTTTTTAAGAAGTAATTTTTGTACATGAACCACCAAACTCTCTTTAGCTGTTTTTTACAAGATAAAAAAGCTTGCAATAATTGAAATTATTCTTTTGAATGTAACCCATCTTTCTCTTATATTTCTCTATTGTTTAGTCATATATATTTTTTTTTGTTTCAATAATTTATAAGTAGTGAATCATCTGATTTTTTTAAATATTTTTTGGTCTTTCAGAAGTTTTAATATCTGAATTTTTGAGTTATTTTTTTTGTAGTATCTGAAATTGTCTGATAAATTTTTTGTAAGTCATTGCACGTTCAAGCGATGGCTTCTTCATCAAATTATAACACAAATTGAAGTTATACAAGAGCAAATCATGCAATGATGTAATTTCTTAAATTTTTTATAAAATTATTTTAGTCTACTTCACAAATAGGTAAGTTTCTGTATATAGCACGAGTTAGCGATTAGTTAAGAATAACAATGAACAATAAAAAAAATATGAATAATAATTTTACGAGCTCAACATCACCACCAATAGTAAAAATATTTGTCCCTATTATTAGAGCATTCAGAATGAAAAATGCAATCCTATCCTATTAATACACTAGCATCCCAAAACTCTATTATTTTAACATTTTATTAAAATATTTTTTTTAATCTTTCTTTATTATTTCTTTCCAAATATTAGACCAAACATCAAGAGACCTCAAAATGTGTGAAAAGAGATCTCAGATGAATAAAATATTATTATTTTGTTTTGGCATAGTGCTACAGTACCATCATATTTACGATAATACTGTAACACTATGCTAAAAAAAATTACATTTTTCCATGTTTAGCCTACAGGCTGTTGAGACAAAGTGGGCTAAATGCTAAATTTTGGTTACGTTTGGCATATCCCCTAACCCATTGCAAATGCTCTTACTAGGGGTGTTCACAGTGCGGTATGGTGCGATTTTGGGCCATTTTTAGCACCGCATTTTGCGATGCAGTTTAGCTAAAACCATAATTGCACCGCATCTTATTTTTGCAGTCACATGTGCAGTGTGATGCAGTTTAAAGTTTAGCCAAAATCATAACTATACCACATCTTATTTTTGCGGTCACATATGTGATGCGGTGTATAAGATACAATTTGAATGATTTGAAGTTGGTATATTTTTCAAATTTTAAGCTTTTTCTACCCAGCCCAAAACTAATTTTTCCCTTTGCTTTGGTCCAAGTTTTAAACTATTGAGCTAGTTTTTCTTTATTTTGGGCTAGCTTTCCTAATCAACACTTGCTAAGATTATCAAACTATTTTTTTGTTTTTTGAAAACTAGGGTTATTAAACTATTAACAATATATTTAATATTAAAAATATTAATATATAGAGGGCGCGGTGCGATGCAATTTTTGCGGTTTTCTTATTATAAAACCACAAACTGCACTGCACCATGTGGTGTGGTGCAACATTACTTGCGGTGCGATGCAGTTATGCCATTTTGTGGACGATTTTGGTGCGATTTTTGCAATTTGTGCGGTTTATGCAGCTTGGTAAACACCCTAGCTCTTACCATGAGGCCATGACGTGTTACTGTTACATGACATTCAGTTCGATCTATTTATTGTCTCCTTAGATGTGAAAAAAGAGTAGTACTAAGCTCCACTTTTTATATATGTCAGTCCGTTTGATGATTTGATCTTATTTTGTTCCACTTCTTTTGGAAAGCATACATACAATACAAACATGCCACTGAATTGAATCCATTCCAAATGTTTAAGAAAAGATTTTTAACTTTTCCATGCACTCCGGGAATTTTTCTTAGGGTGTTTTTCAACAAACATAAATTACACAATCTAATAAAAAGAAAAATTTATATATTGACCATAACAACAATCAAAAAACACGCAAATAAATAAAGTTTACAATTGTCTTCTACATGGTTTTCTTATCAAATATTTGTCCATAATTCTAGCAAAAGAATAGACAATAAACTATAAATTCATTTGAAATATTAATAAAATTAATAATTATTGTTTTTTAGTTGTTTCATTAATTTGTTTGTTTTTTATAAACTATAATTTGTTATATTGTTGTTTCATTAATTATAAAATTATTAATTGTTATTTAGCCTAACATAATTTAATTTATTTGTCTTTTATAATGTATTAGTTAATTAAATTATTAATTATTGTTTATTAGTTGCTTCCCCCAATTAATCATTGGTTAATTAAATTATTGTGTATACTTATGTATTAATTAAATTAATATTATTTAATATTTTGATATTATAATATATTTTATTTAAAATCTATTTTTGGTGAATTTTTTGCTCATTTGTGATATTTTAATCTAAATTTTGTATTATATTTTGTTTATTACTAATAACAAATTTATCCATTGATCATTTTTGAGACTCAATTAGTTTTTGTTCTTTTTTTATTTTTAAAAAATTTTCTTATCCAAATGCATATTTTTTAGTAAACATTTTTAATCAAACAATATATTTATAAAGACTAAAATAAAAAAATAACTTTCAAGTGTAGAGTAAATGAGAAATAAAACCTGATTTATATAAAATGTATTGTTATAGTTTCACCGGACAATAATAAGTTTTTAGCAAACTCAAACTTGCATACATAAAGATTTACTCATTATACTACCAATAACTAATATATATATATATATATATAAACACACAAGATTAAAAAATAAATAAATAAATAAAATAAACACAACACTGTACAAGCCCAGCGCCCCAGCCCAACCAAGAGGATGCCTGCACCCACAAAAAACATAAAAAAAATCCTATTGGCAAAAAAAAAAAAAAAAAAGCTTGAAGGCCCAAAAGTGGTGAAACGTCCAGCCCACTGCCCAGAGAAAACTTAAGTCTTTAACAAATCTTAAGAAGAGTCTAGAGAAAGGCAGAAATCCAAGTACCTCAAAAGTCAAAAGTCAAAACCCATTCAGCCATTCTTCAGTTCTGCAGAATCAAAACCCAAACGCAGCAGCGGAAAAAAAAAAGAAAGATGAGATCGGAGGAAGCTTGGTATAGGGCCGGCCCTGACAGTGGGAGTGGAGAGAAGGAATGAGAGAGGCAGAGAGCAAGAGTTGAGAGAAAAAAACCAGAGCAAGAATGAGAAAAAAAAAAAAAAAAAAAACCAGAGCAAGATTTATGGGTATTGCAATAGATACAAAGTATCATATTTGGCTAGATTCTGCTTTCTATTTGAATTCTGGCTTCCTCTCTTAAGAAGTTCTAGAAAAATAAGAACAAAGAATGAAAAAAAAAAAAGAGTCTATATTGTTAGTTAGTATTAGTTGAACTCCCCAATCCCTTACATTTCTTGATTTTGAATGTTCTGTTACTTTATTATGCCTTATAATCTATTAATAGCTGCAACAACTTTACTTGCTTATCTTCCTAGCACTTGTTATGCGCTTACTATTTGCCTTCTAGCTGTTTGCTCACTGTTCTTCCATGAATTTTGCTATATTGTAGCTTAAGTATCATGATATTGCATTGAATGAATGATAACTTCAGAAACACAGTTTAAATTAATTAATTGGTTTTTTCTAACCAGGGTATTTCTTTTCTTGCATGTAGATGTTGCAATAATATGGCATAAGCTAGGGAATTTCATTAACATAGAGCCCTTGGATTAGTATAACAAGAAGATTTTCTCTTGCTGAGCAGCAAAAATGGCTTTGGCTTCTTCTGTAAAAGTGGTTCTAGGCTCAATTGCTTTTGCAATCTTCTGGGTATTGGCGGTTTTCCCAGCTGTTCCTTTTGTACCAGTTGGGAGGACTGCAGGGTCCCTCCTGGGGGGCATGCTAATGGTCATATTTCAAGTCATAACTGCAGAAGAAGCATATGCTGCAATTAATCTTCAAATCCTTGGTCTTCTCTATGGGACCATGGTTTTCAGTGTATATCTTGAAAGGGCAGATATGTTCAAGTACTTGGGAAAGTTGCTCTCATGGAAGAGTAGAGGGCCAAAGGATTTAATTTGTCGAGTCTGCCTGATTTCTGCCATTTCAAGTGCTTTTTTTACTAATGATACCTCTTGTGTAGTTTTGACTGAATTTGTCTTGAAAATTGCAAGGCAACATAATCTCCCACCTCATCCTTTCCTTCTTGCCCTGGCCTCTAGTGCAAATATTGGGTCGGCAGCAACTCCAATTGGCAACCCCCAAAACTTGGTTATAGTCGTTCTGAGCAAGATATCTTTTGGGAATTTTCTAATAGGAATTCTCCCTGCAATGATCATGGGTGTAATTGTCAATGCCCTACTTCTCCTATGTATGTACTGGAAGTTGTTATCTATTGAAAAGGGTGAGGAAGATGTAGCTGTAGAAGTTATTGCAGAGGAGGAAGTGAATTCTCATCGTTTTTCACCAGCCACAATGTCACATTTTAGATCCTCTAATTCTCAGGAATGGAACTCTAGATTGGAAGTTATGCCTGTGCAAAGCTCTCCTGGCATGAGTGTTCTCATGGGACGTGTTGAGAACCTTAGGAACCGATCAATTCTGAATGAGAATGAAATCCAAGGGGTTCCTAGTGGCACATTGGAGTCTAACAAATTCTAATGCATCATTGGATAGACTAAGAGATGTACTTTCTGTACTGTCTTCAGAAGGAAAAGATGATTTGACCACGAGATGGAGAAAAATATTGTGGAAATCATGTGTTTACCTTGTTACAATAGGAATGTTGATTGCTTTGCTTCTGGGTCTAAATATGTCGTGGACTGCAATTACTGCTGCGCTTGCTCTTGTGGTTCTTGATTTCAGGGATGCTAGGCCAAGCCTTGAAAAGGTATAATCTGCAAGCACGTTGCTTTCTACCTTTAAATTATTTTTTCCCTATCAAAAAACTTTAAATCATAACTTCTT
Organism: Quercus variabilis; assembly: GCA_030445155.1. NCBI lineage: Eukaryota > Viridiplantae > Streptophyta > Magnoliopsida > Fagales > Fagaceae > Quercus > Quercus variabilis. The sequence continues at coordinate 14,652,334 of CP129453.1, forward strand.
GTTGATTATGACCATTGATTGCATGTTGGAGAGTTTACTATATGTCAAGTTTATTTCTCTTCTTTGCCAGGTCTCCTATTCTCTGTTAGTTTTCTTTTGTGGAATGTTTATCACAGTTGAAGGCTTTAACAAAACTGGAATCCCAAGTACTCTATGGGAATTTATGGAGCCCTATTCAAAAATCGATCATGTTAGTGGGATAGCAATTCTCACCGTTGTCATACTTGTCATGTCAAATTTGGCTTCAAATGTACCGACTGGTATGTTGATGGATTTCTTCCATATATATATATATATATATATATATTTTTTTTTTTTCTATTATCTGTTTCATAATTCTTTTTTTTTTTTGTGGATATGTCAGATGAAATTAGCTTTTTGGACTAACACTTGTTTGTAAGTCCGTTTTAAACAACTTTTTTCCTTATTAAATAAAACGAGTTTGCCAAGCTTTCTTGTTAGCAATTTCAAGCTGTACAGAGACTAATTCAACATTGGGATGCATATAAGTTTGTTGCGCTGTCTTTAGATTTCTGGGGAATATGTTAGTGTATAGTTTGGACTTTGCATACAGATTATCTCTTCAGGATATCATAGTATTCCCAGTTTTTATTTTTTAATTGCATATTTCTGGTTTTCACTTCTTCTCAAGATCCTTTCTCTACTTGAGACAAACTGACATTAACCTTTCTCAAGATTCTTCCCAATTTCACTTCTCAAAAAAAATACTTGAGACAACTGACATTAACCTTTCTCATTCATGTTCATATCTTACTCAAGCTGATAGTACACCACCATTTTACTGAACAGGTCTTTTGGTCTAAGAAGTGTCTTTCACTTCACTTTGTACACAAACTGGCACCCTTCTGGGTCATTTCTCAAAGTCTCGGGATAATTGCAATGACAACAGCATTTCTCACCAAGTTGTTGTTTTCAATTGACATTTCGTAAAACCATAAACAATTTTTGGATATGCTTACCCCCTCAGAATTCTGCCATAACATTCAATTAAACAACAAACATTCTGCAGTTTGTGCTAAAAGGAAAATTTCCTTTCAGTAACAAAGGGATTTTTATAACAGTAATGATAACTCTGAGTTGACAAGGCTCTCAGTTATCCATGGCCCTTGTGTACATAATATAGGGAACAAGGGATGCTCTTGCACTGAATCTGTGAGATTGTTTTTCATAAATGAGCTGGTAGCCTGGTACTGTGGTTTAATCTTTCTTTCTGCATCTCTGATTAAGAATTGTTTTTCTTTCATGTACAACAACAAGAACAACAGACAAAGCCTTAGTCCCAAAATTTTGGGGTCACCTATGGATCCTTAATAGACTAGTTAGGTTTTTCTTTCATACAAAAAGTATCTAATGATTTTGGTGATACATCTCTAAGTTGATGCTGTATTCCGTTTGTTATGAACATTCTTGAGGTTCATGTTAATGTTCATTTCTTTCATTTCGTTTTTTTCCCCAACATTTTGTTGATTTATGATAAATTGTTTGTCTGCTGTAAGCATTATTCGGCATCATAAAGGCCATTTTTAAAACTATTTACCCGGGAATTCCTATTACTCATGTTAATATTGTGTAGTTCTCTTGCTTGGAGCACGAGTGGCAGCATCGGCAGCTGTAGATACTGCCGATGCTGGGAACCTCTCATTATTGGGATCAGCTGGTAAGAAGAAGGCATGGCTAATCTTAGCTTGGGTCAGCACAGTAGCCGGGAACCTCTCATTATTGGGATCAGCTGCCAATATAATCGTGTGTGAGCAGGCTTGCCGAGCTCCCCAACTTGGGTACACTTTATCCTTTTGGAGCCATCTCAAATTTGGACTCCCCTCAACTCTTGTAGTCACTGCCATTGGTTTGACACTTATAAGTATATGTTAATGCTCTTACACATGACACACAATGTTTTTATGTAATAAATTTTGTAGAGGAAGATTGTTTCAACATTTGAGCAGTTCAAAGCTGACAAATGTTGTTTTTCTCTTAATCTCTATTTAATCATAACGTTTTTCAATAGTTGCTGAGTGATTATTTCAGATAGACATCCACAGAACAATGGGGTGAACTGTGCATCACTTGCCTGTTTATAATATTAGTTTGACCAGCTCAGTGTTTGTTTTTCAAAGCATTAAATAATGGCTGTAGTTTGCATTTGAGAAGAGTGTTTTTTCACTAGACTTTAGGTTCAATTCTTCCTTTTCTTTTGTTGCAAAAGAATTCTTCTTCTTTTTTTCTCTCTTTTTTTTTTTTTTTTTTTTTTTTTTTTTTTTTTCAAAAGAATTCTTCTTCTTTTTTTCTCTCTCTTTTTTTTTTTTTTTTTTTTTTCAAAAGAATTCTTCTTCTTTTTTTCTCTCTTTTTTTTTTTCTTTTTTTTTTCTTTTTTTTTTTTCAGTCTACCAAAATAAGGATGTATATCTCATAAATAGACATATGCAAGTTTGTCGGAAATGAAAAACGAAATAAAAATATCAAACAGGTCAGAGTTTAGAAAGAAGTCTTTCTGAATTCAAACTACTATAATTATATATTCAAATCCCAATTCGATCTAGTAATACTATTCCGGCCTTAGTCACTTATATTTTGAGAAATCCAAACAAATTATAGTTTGTTTATTTTATAGTACTTAATTATATGAGGTCAATTTGAAATGTTCAT